>CM062804.1:1217098033-1219663679 GCA_031772625.1 Pinus tabuliformis | reverse complement strand
AATTCAAAAGAGTGAAGGGAACTCTACTTGAATGGTTCATGAGGCACGATACATGCTAAGGTTTTGCAAATGGGGTAGGAAGCTAAGTGGGCTTGATTGGGGGGAAAACTCCACATTTAAACACGCTTGAGCCAAAGCATGGGATGGGTGACCTCCTGGGAAGTCCTGGTTACTGGGTGCAAGCCCTGGAAGTGATGATTGACACTATGTGATTCATTTCACTAGTTTCAATCCCACTTCTTTACCCGTGTGAGCATCACCTGATGCAATGAGTGCTAAGTGGGACTACTCAAAATCATGAGAAATTAGTCAGTTACGACTAACCCTCGTGGAAATGGTCATACATGAATGACTTCTAATGCAGTTGAATCCAAAAAAATGATATCTAATATAATGCACCGCGTAAACCCCTATACTTAAATTCAAAAGTGTGAAGGGAACTCTACTTGAATGGTTCATGAGGCATGACACTTGCTAAGGTTTTGCAAAATGGGGTAGCAAGCTAAGTGGGCTTGATTGTGAGGGAAAACTCCATAGTTAAGTTTGCATAAGCCAAAGGCGATCTAGGATGGGTGACCTCCGGGAAGTCCTGGTTACCGGGTGCAAACCCCAGAAGTGATGATTGACGCTATGTGATTCATTTCACTAGTTTCAATCCCACTTCTTCACCCCTGTGAGCATCACCGATGCAATGAGTGTTAAGTGCACTATTCAAAAATCATGAGAAATTAGTTAGTTACAACTACCCCTCATGGAAATGGTCATACATGAATGACTTACTTAACACAGTTGAATCCCAAAAATGATATCTAATATAATGCACTGCGTAAACCCCTATACTTAAATTCAAAAGAGTGAAGGGAACTCTACTTGAATGGTTCATGAGGCACGATACTTGCTAAGGTTTTGCAAATGGGGTAGCAAGCTAAGTGGGCTTGATTGTGGGAAAAACTCCACAGTTAAGAACGCTTGAGCCATAGGCGATCTGGGATGGGTGACCTCTCGGGAAGTCCTGGTTACTGGGTGCAAGCCCTGAAAGTGATGATTGATGTTATGTGATTCATTTCACTAGTTTCAATCCCACTTCTTCACCCTTGTGAGCATCACCCGATGCAATGAGTGCTACGTGGACTATTCAAAAATCATGAGAAATTAGTCAGTTACGACTACCACTCATGGAAATGGTCATACATGAATGACTTACTTAACGCAGTTGAATCCCAAAAATAATATCTAATATAATGCACTGTGTAAACCCCTATACCAAATAACATTATAAATATAAAAATAACTACTAAAATAAAAAACATTAAACTTAATAATTGTAATGGTATGAGTAAAGTAAAAATTCCTTCCTCCACTACTTCTCTAGGTTATTTTATTTTTTCTATTTAAAAATAAAATTTCCTTTTGAAAGTATCCCATACTTGTAATTAATACTTATTTATTATTTAATATTATCCGAAATTTAATGTGTACTCATTTGGTAATCCAAAAAAAGAGGTGATAATTATTTCCCCTTTTTTCTTTCTCGAGACTTTTATTGTTCTTATTCTAATTGTGCGGATAGGTTTTTTTTCTGGGGTTGGGATGGAAAAAATTGTGCTCTCAACCAATTATAGAGCGTCATTTTCATATACTCCCTCCCGTGAAAATATGACACATGGAATTTTCAAGGTCAGATTCTCCATAAACATGCACAAAAATGTCTGAGAGTTCAAGTTGCTCAAACATCGTCAAACTATTTTATCAAATGAACTTGAGGGTCGAATTCATGCTTACATTTGTAAACAAATTATCTAGAAGCTCTATATGTTTTATGAAATAAGTTGAATGGGAAGTTATCTTGCAATTCAGTAACTTCTCTTCTCTAAAGGTATTGAATTTAGCAAATAATAATTAGGAAGGACAAATACCAGCAGAACTAGGAAAATTTAAGAAACTCCAAGTATTTCACATTAGTGACAATGGGCTATGTGGGCATATTCCCTTGTCCCTGCAAAATTGCAAGATGTTGGAAATTTTGGATTTGAGTGGAAACAATTTATTGGGAAAAGTGCCTGCATGGATCAATTTTTTGACTTGGAAATGCACCATTTGTTAGGGTCGATACCACTACATCTATCAAACTTATCAACATTGACGGATAGAACATTCACAAGTTCAAGGTTGAGTGAACTTAGATACGTAAATTACTACAAAGGAGATTCACATGGTGGTCAAAGGTCAAGAGTGGGAATATGAATACATCTTCTCTTTTGTGACTTCTCTTAATCTCTTGGTAAACAACTTTACTAATCACATCCCCATCGACACGGGATGTCTCGAGGGATTATTGTCTTTGAATCTATCACATAATCATCCTAGTAGATACATTCCACATGAAATTGGGGAAATGGAGAATTTAGAAGCTTTAGATCTTTTTTGCAACCAGTTAGTAGGAAGAATACCTAAAACATTTACAAATCTGAGCTTCCTAGGTTATTTATATCTACCATATAATACTCATTCTAAGAGGATTATACATCTACCCCATTCAGATACATTTGATTTGTCTTCATTTTTAGGCAAACTTGACCTTTGTGGTCCTCAATTTCATAAAAATAATGAAGGTGAGAGCACAACACAGAGCAAATTCAACCATGACTACTAACAAAAACCATACATAAGTTTCTGTGTTCAAGCTTCTGTGATCCATAATGAATTAAACAAAGTCTTTCGGTAGAAATCACATGAGAGAATTTTTTGGCCAACGCATTTCGAACCAACAAGTGCGCTCATCATTAGATTAGGACCAGGTCATGTTGGTTCGAAACGCATCGGCCAAAAAATTCTCTCATGTGATTTCTATCAAAAGACTTTGTTTAATTCATACAAAAGTTACTGAAGGATCAACACATCAAAGTAACTACAATTGCATTACAACACTAGAGTTTTATCTTATTATCCATGATTATCTAAATTTATACAAAAATTTATGGCGGAAATCCCCCCTTCATATTGATAAAGTTATGGCGGTGGTGCCCCTTCGAAGCTGAACAAGCTAAGGTGGTGTTGCAATAGTGAGGCAGTCGAGGAGGTTGGGGGGTGTTATGTCAATGAATACTTTATTTGTATAATGGGAGTAATTATCTCCAACACTCTCCCATAATTATGACTAACAATATTAGCCATGACTCAAGAAAACTTAAACATGCATGTTGGTGTAAATCTCAACTAGGCTTACAATGACTTAAAAACTTTGACATCAACTATTGGGCTAGATTTTTTTTTCCTTTTCTTCCAGATCCCATATCCTCTAAATTGCTTCATCTTTTTATTTTATTTGTAGGCTCCAAATTTCAGTTTCTTCATTTGTTGTTTCAAGTCATCCATTGTTTTATTTTTGTTTATCACAAAAACATAGAAAATCATTTCAGATTGTCCATGCATGTCGTCTAGTTCTTCAAAAATATTTTTGTATGTGGAATGCTACCACATGTCATCTTCTATAGTTTTGCTCTTCATCATCAATCTTTTGATTATCAATTTACTGCAACATAAGTCCATAATAGAATTTTATTTCTTCTTGGCCTCATTGCTTAAAACTTTGTTCAGCATCTCCTTCTTTAATTTCTTCAACTTCTTCCATGTCATTTTCTTTATGATCTCATTTTCCTCCAGTTGGGAGACGATTGTCCTATTTACCTGCACACTCAAAATCAATTTTAAGTTTATATCACAAAACATATTCAGAACCATATTGGTTGTCTTCATTCTTCTCTAGAATGAGAGCTTTATTCTCTTCTTCTTCCTTCATTGACTCCGTCAATTCCTCATAACCTTGATTCTCCACTTTTTTACCAACCTCTACTTTTGAAAATAGGTTGTCTTCCACTTGGCTTTCAAATACAAATGGGCTTCTCTCAACAAATAATAATGTATCAATAAGATTTCTTTGTTTCATCATCTACAACCAGTCATCACTAGCTAATTTTTCTTCATCGTAGATAACATCAACAATTTCAATTGTTGGATCCACCAAACCACTTGCTACTCCATTAATATCTTTATCTATACCAAACTCAACTTTTTTTGGTAACTCACTATCATCATTATCGTCAACTTTCAAGTGGGATTCACCAAAATCTTCATATTTATGTAGATATGTTGCTACAAATCCACTTTCCTTTTCACCTTCAAGCACTGCTACAACAGGTTGTACAACACTACTATCTTTGAATTGATTACTCTCCCTTACATCAAAAGTCCTCTGAGGATATCCCAAGCCTCCTTTGTTCTCTTTGCATATGCAATGAGGGTAAGAATGATGTCATCTATGTATTCCTCTATGCATTTTAATACCAACGAATTATTTTTCTTTTTGGTTTCCAACTCTTTTGACTTCAAACAACTCTTGTTGTTGCTTTTACTTTCTCAACCTTTTGGCTTTTCCATTTATTTAATCACTGTAAAATTTATAATTTTCACCGAGCAACAAACTACAACTCTTCGACACCTCTTGAGTACTCCAGACTGGTTGTTCAAAACTATACCAAAATTACACTAGTAGAAACTCTCTCCTCTTGACACACACACTTCATGTGGAAAACTCCACGCAACATAGTTCACTAGTCGATGCACAGATCCTCATGCTTGGAATACACACCACTAATTTTGAAACTTAAACAAAACGTTCTCCAACTTCCATCATGTTCAACATTCCATGCTACAAAAATCAAATGGGGTGATACGAGCTCTTAGCACTCTTTGTCAATGAATGGTGGAATTACCTCCACTACATCTGAGTGGTGTATGATGACTCTGGTACAAATGAAAAGTGATTTCTCTATTCCAAGTCAATGTTATTCAAGGATGTATGGGTCACTCAAACCATCCAAATTACAAAATCATTAATAAAATAAAATAATAGTATGTGGCTTCCAAAATTCAAACCAAGAGAAGGAATTTGAATTTGGCACTGACTAGGAGGGCACAAATAGAGTTATTTTCCTTGCATGATCACTAGTTTTATTAGGTTTTAATCTCTATGACTCCAACTCCTTACAACGATTAGCACCCACAGTTCTTCACTCATGGCTTGACTTCTCTTTTATAGTTGGTAACAAACAATGTTGGTTCTTCACATGTGCACTTCAAAAATATCTTCAAAAAAGTTAGATATGGTCCATGGAGGCTCAATCTACAATGTCAAATAATATGCTCCAAGACGCCAATATGCAACGGTGCTGAATTAAGGCAACAACTAATATCGAGGGTTCACATCATGATGGCCAACCCAAACTACAGAGCGAAGGTATACACTGACAATGCATGCAACCAAAATAATAGAAAATAATACTTTGTTTCCAATTTTCTGGCTTGATTCATGACAATAAAGGACGAGTGGCCAAACATAATTCGACTATCGAATGATAATTGTGGCAGGGCTACGACCCTTTGAAAAAATACTGGTTTGAAAGGATGAGAAGTAGAGGCAACTACAACTTCTAGGACAATTTTTCACTTGAGACAGATCCAAACACACAACTTTTTCCAATGAAATCATTAACAATTCTTTATGTAACAATTTTCTCAATACTCAAATAGAAGACAATGCATAACTTCACAATCTCACAGCATCAGTTCATGAATTATGGTTTTTGGGCTCATCTGGCTCTTCTTTGAAGTATCTCTCAGAATCATATTGTAGGAATCTCTGAATGAGAAAATAAAAGAGATTAATAGTAAAAGAAATAATATTTGTAGAATCTATACCTAATCCATATCTAAGATTTGTGGAATCCCTTCTCTATAATATCTATTATCGGAATATGAATGTCATATAGGGGGTCCAAATGAAAAAATTCTAAACTTTAATAGAAAACACATTGAATATGAAAATTGCAAAATCACATAAAATGTAGAACAATCACATAAAATGTGCACAAGGCATCTATGTCAAGTGAAAGAAGACATAATTCAGAAAGTTACATAGAGTATATTTCATATGTTGTTAGTTTACCATTTACAAATGAACAAGTTGGTTAAGACAAGTATTTCTATCCTGATGAATTGTTGTGCTCGTTTTACTTAAAATTTTTGTATTGCATTTGGTTGATGTAATTAATGTTTTTGTTCATGTTTTTTTAAACATCTAAGCTTTTATTATTAAAATTTAGTAATCAAATCATATTATAAAAAAAAAAAAAATTGTATTATTTATTTTAAAGTATAATTAATGGATTTTTTTATTATCTTTAAAATTTTCAAATTAAATTACTATCACATTTACAACATTGATAATAATTAACCAAAAAAAATCATGTTACAATATTTAGAAAACAAAATATGACAATATAGAATATCTTTAAAGAAAAAAAAACTAAAATATAATATGATGTAATATAGAATATCTTTAATGAAAAAAGAAAAAAACTAAAATATAATATGACATAACATGTGTAAGTTGGAAAAAATGAAAAAAAACCAGTATTAGGTCATTTTTATTTTTAAAGATAAGAGATAAAACAAAACAAAAAATACACATTAATATGTTATTCCTACATGTTGGAAAAAAATAAAAAATAGAATAATAGAAGTAAAGTCTTCGTCATAGTTTGGATTTTACATAAATTTACAATATTTCAATTGACAATTCATTTTAGATACATTTTATATCTTACATAAGTTAGACAATAATATGGTTTTTCCATGAGTATCTTATATTAATTTACAAAATGATATACCATTTACATTATGGAAAAGTAGGAAAAAATAATAGTAGTAAATATATTTTATTCCTTACATAAATTTGCATTATTTTAATTAAACATCGATGGCCTCCTAATGATGAGATTCAATTAATTTCATTTGGTGAGAATATTAGGAAAACTTATTAGACATAATTTTTATTATTTAAACCTAAGAAAAATGTACGAATAATGCATAACTCTAATCATAAATTAGGTTGCAATTTATTTACCCGAAATTTCTTCAAAAAAAAAAAGATTTAATCAAATGGATGAAATTTCACTTGGAAAATTCATCATTAAATATATTGGTTCAAATTAAAGCAAAGATTGTAACAATATTGTATGGAAGTGTTTTGTATGCAATTCTTTTAAGGACAATGCATGTATGAGTTGGATCTTTCACAAAGACATCAAAACTCAAAATCCATTGAAAATATGTAAAGGATTATGATGGTTAATTTCATGTATATAGCTATTGGTTGGTGATTCCAAAGGCATACCACCAAAAATAATGCACCCAGAATTATGATGAATTAATATTTCATAAAATATCCTTAAACAATATCATGATAATAATTGCAATTCAAATAAATGTAAATGAATTGATGAAACAACATATACAATTAATGTGATGAATCAAGCCATAATGGAAGAAATCTCGGTCCAACCAACTTTAGGGTTTTAGATCTAAAAATTTAGGAGTATCATTGAGAAGGAACCATAGTGGTGCTTCTAAATAAGCCCAACCAGAAAAGGCGATTCATGACATTACTTGCATGCAAATCTCTGAAAAACAACATGGGGTTACGTACGTGTGTGTGTGTGTGTGTGTGTGTGTATTTATTTATTTATTTATTTTTATGCAGATGTTAAATATAATTGCATGCTTCCAAATATTAAATAGACATATGGTTTCTTAATATTAATATAGGAAACTATTATTTCCAAATTCCAAATTTGCATGCTTCAAAGATTAAATATACATATGGTTTCGTAATATTAATATAGGTAACTATTATTTCCAAATTCCGAAATTGTTAATTTTCTTTTCGCACAATATGAATTTTTTTGTCAATATTATGTTTCTATGAATAAGGAACACCACGTATACTCAAAATATTGCAAATATTTTCATTATCATGAAGTACATAAATATATGTATCATGAATGACTTATTATATCTCAATAATTTTTGCAGACAACATAAATAACATAAGGAGTTGTGCCACAATATGTTTTCTTTAAACTAAGACAAAAAAATAAAATAGTGGAAACCATGATACTTGGAGATCAATTTAAATGAGTAAGGTGTCACATTTCTTACTTGTTAAATATGATGAATGTTGGTATCAAATTATGACTGTCCATTCCACTTAAAATTCCTCTTTTGTTCATCATTTTTTACCATCTAACCTTCATATTTCATCCATAACCCTTAGAAACTAAATGATATGATGTCATTATCATTATTTTTATCTTCAAATTAATTTTGAAATTATTGTGTTAAAAATGACATTTTCCAGAAAATTACAAGATGTTGTAACTTCCTATAATTGCTCCATGGTTTGACATGTTGCATAACAGGTTGGAAAATTCAAAGATTGGGGGCACGAAGCTAAATGTACACAGATGGTGGACTACTTATCCACTTTCGGATTTGAAGAAGAAAGATGTTTGTTCAACGTTGGTCAAACCCAGCCACTTCAGCAGAATTTCCAGATTTTGTGAACAGAATTTCTATTTTCTTTGATATTTTTGACTGAATGGAGGATTTGAACCAATTTCTACCCCCTTTGATGTAACTGATAAGATTTCATTAGGATATTGGGGAGGATGAATAGTTTTTTTTTGTTATGGAAATTGGTGATAAATAGCTCAAAGGGAGAACTAGATGGTTAGCTTTTTTATTTATGAGAAACTTGGAACAACCTATGTGTGACTTTTGATTTTCGAATTTCAATTCAGAGCTATAGCATTGAGTTTAGCCTAGGCTTTCAAATCCAATAATCTTCTTCACTTGAGTTAGCTTACAGTGTGCTTGCAAGTGTGGAAGGGCCTCCACTACGGAGCTGGTACACTCCTTATTTAGTTTTCTTTCTAAATTACATTGATAAATTGATATTTAGAGCTTTCTATTTCATTTATGTGCTGCAAGTTTATGCCATTAAAAGTTGTTAATTGAAAGATTTGTATTTGTTGTGGAAGATCCTTGTAAAAGGACTCAACCAATATCCATCTTAAGGGTTAACAAACATTCTTGTTATCTCACGATTTTGATTTTAGAGTTAATTCATAATTCATGATTTGGAATGCAGAATTCAATTAGTAATTAGCTTAATGAATCTTGTAAAATAATCACTTGCTATTTGATTTCTATAACTACTCATCTTGCATATTGCTTTGAATAGTTAAGTCTTAGAAATTGTTTTGAAAGGGACTCTATAGAACAAAATTCTTGTAAAGGAATTGTAGAACCCCTAACAAAGGAATTAATACTCTGTTTTTGTTACCTAGGCAATCAAATTTCATTAGATTTGTTTTCATCTAAATTGATGCTTAAGTGCTTGAAAAGACAGGGAAGGACCTCTTGTAAGAGAGCATTGTTAATTTCATTTCACTAGGATATCATTAGAACCCTAGATCCTTCTAGATCTATATACATTAGATGAGTGCCTCTAAGTGTACTTTCTCGAGTTGATAAAAGAATTAGAGCTTAACTTACCTTAGTAAGTAAAGTCCAAACATTTTGGTGCCATTGCTGGGGAGGTGCAACTAGGAAGATTTAGGAAAAAATTCTAAAAAAACTTAAAATCAAAAGAACAAAAAAAAAAGATTTAAATTAAACTTTTAGTCATGTTTATTTATGTCTAGATTTAGGGATAAGAAAGGAAGATTCACAAAAACCCCCGACCCAACAACTAACCCACCATTAGGAGCAGAACCATTAGAAAGGATTGTATTCAAAACACCAATCGGAAAAGTCACTGTAGAAGAACTTGAGGAGAAAGAAAGATTAGGTCTGAGACTTACTCTTATTGAAAGAAAAATCCTACTAGTTCATGAGGCAAACAAAATATATATACCTAAGACTTCTACAGTACGGAAAATAAAAGAGAGTAGTAAAAGAATCCAACAGCCTATCCTTGAATAGATTTTTCCTCAAGAACCAAAATAGGAAGAAGAGATAGAAACCTTACGCAAGTCACATATCATAATGGCTGAAGACAGAGGATCTAGAGGACCTACTATAGAACAACTAAGAGAGTATGAGAGATAAATGGAAGAAAGGAGAAGACAAAGAGAGAATGAAGAAAAACAAGTAAATGATACTCTGTTTGGAGGGAATCAAAATCCACCAGAGATAGAGGAATCCACATTTAAATTTCCAATTCAAGATAGAGGAGAATACATGGATGACAAAATTAAAATGAAAAATATCCCGCCATCTGTATTACCAAACTTTTATGTTATGGCATTAGAAGACCCTGATTTGTTTTTGTTTGAATTTGATATAGTATGATGCCAAACCTATGGATATACCGATGATGCACATAGACTTCAACTTTTTCCTGCCACATTAAAAGCGAAAGCACTTAGGTGGTTCATGGGTTTAGGTGAACACACAGTCACTAATTGGGATAACACAAGAAAAATCTTTTTGAAAAAATATCAACCTTACTGTCGGTCAAAAGACTCTAAAGATGACATCTTTAGAATGAATCAATAAGAAGACGAGACCATAGAAGAATAATTGGAAATATTTTCATACAATCTGCAAAAATCAAAACATAGAACCATGTTTGTTGATCTTATTCAAACAATATTTCTTAAGGGCATCAGGGACAAATATTTAGATGACCTCAATCTCATGGGTAAAGGGGACATTTCTAATTTACCTTTAGAAGAGATTACTGACTTGTGTCAAAAGTACTCCAGAAGTAGAGCAATAAATGGAAGAAAAGCTATGACATCTAAGATCACTAAATCTGCCACAGGAAATATCACTAGAGCTAAACTAGGAAATCTATTTGAAGAGTTCAAAACAGACCTTTTAAGCACTTTGGGGAATCAAATAGACACTCTAAAAGCAAAGAAAATATAAAATTAACAAGAAAAAGATTTATCTATATTCCGTAGATTTGTGGGCTTTGTACAGAAAATCATGACACTAAGGATTGCAAAAAGATGAATGTTTTGCAAAACTATAATTTGGAAGCCAACGCAAAGATAGAGAACATGTATTTCATGGGAGCTCGAAGGCCATGGCAGCCAAGACCTCTAGGTATGTTTCAAAGCCCAAATCCAACAAGTTATAACATGCATGTTCAAAATTCTTGGAATGTTCCTATGCCTTGGGAAAATTGGTTTAATCAACAACAGCAAAAGTATCCATAACAAGGATGGAGAGGATATTCCTACCCTCAAAAATTTTCTCAACAACCACCTCAGCAATATCAGCAACCATTTTCTCAGCCATATCCTCAACACTATCAGCAACAATATTCTCAGCCATATCCACAACAATACCTTCAGCAACCAGTTTCTTATCAATAGAAAAATCCTCAACAAATATTGCCTCCTCCTCCATAAATAAATTCACCACAGCTACAATTACCATCCAATCATCCTCCTAAACCCACGCAGCTACTAGCTCAACCCATAGCTAACCCAAACAACCAAATAGATAGACCAGCTTACAGTGTGGATGAGGGACCATTGTACCCAACTCTGCCACTGCAAAACATTGAACTAAGGTTTTCTACAAAAGGAACCTCCACCTGTTCCAACAAAATCACAAAAAGAGAGTCAAATTGATGAACAAGAAATACCAACACATAGCAAACAAAATGATCCAACACATAGCAAACAAAATAATCCAAAACAGGGTCAACAAATCAAAAAAGTACAGTCACCTCCATTTCCAGAATGGTAACTTCAACCAAAATTACCCACACAATTGCCACAATTCAATGTTCTTGATGAATTGAGAAATGTGTATTTCAAATGCCATTACTCCAGGAAATCAAGGATATTCCAATTTATAGCAAAGCCATTAAATAACTCTGTCTCAAAAAGCCTGCAAAGAAAAGATTTGATCCACAAACAATACATGTCATTGGAAATTTAGCTTGCTTAATGTCAAATGTCATTTCCATGGAAAAATATGTTGACCCAGGCATACCTAGAATAATAGAAATTATCAATAAAATTTCAATTCCAAACACTTTAATTGACTTAGGTGTTGGGTTGTGTTATATTCTTTCCACGACTGGCCCACGTAGTTAACCGGGGGGTTAGAGGGGGCCGGAGCCCCCCCTTTGTTGCGTTGATTACGTAGCGGGGGGGGTCATAGGGAGTTTGACAGGTTTAGGTAACCCCCCTCTATAAAATTTTGTTTTTGCACCCTATATTAGGTTGGGTGGACCTACCTATGGTTTTGTGCATTATTTTCGCACATGGTTTTGGACGCAATGGTTTTCAGTCCTTGGTTTTGGATGCGATGGTTTTCGGTCCATGGTATTGGATGCTTCGGCATGTATAAATATGTATTGTAACATTGAAAGGAACTTAATGAAAAATCAAGATGGTAGTCCCAGTTTTGGGATCCATGGGAAAATCTCTGTGTATATGTGTTTTATGTGTTATGCTCTCGCATTGTTTATTTTCTTTGTTTTAGAATTCGTATGTAGGTAATTTCGGTACAGGGTTAAAACCTACATTAGGAGCTACAATAAATGTTATGACATTGGACACAACGAAAATTTTACATCTAACAAATTTACAGTCAACACTGATTGTTTTGGAATTAGTAGATCGCTAAAAATTCATACCTTAAGGGATACTGGTAGATATAATTGCGTCACTAGACTCTTGGGAGTATCCAGTTGATTTCTTAGTATTCCAGCTAAAAACAAACTTAGGAGGACACCCACTCATACTTGGCAGACCATGGTTGGCAACAGCTAATGCATTCATTGGGTGTAGATCGGGTAACATGATTATTTCTAGAGGCACGGAGAGAAAGAAACTTACCTTGTACCCATCAGCTCAAGCTCCAATAGTAACACAAAACATATGGCTTGATGATAAATACAATGATAGGGAAGAAATATACTCTGTTTTAAGCATCAATCAAATGTATGATTTCAGGGAGAACAGTAATGAGGACTTAGTGGAAATTTTTATCTCTCAACCTGATGTTTCAAAGGAGTTTAGAAATGAACAATACACTATTGCAGATCAAATATTGGCACAAAGCTTTAAGGAAACTTGTACCATGTATTGTCTGAAAACATTATTTGAAGATATTTTTCCAATCAAATCCATTACAAACACACAAAGCAAGACTATAGAAATCAACCCAGGAAAAACACTGAACATTGGGGCATTTCTAGAAACATCTCAAGAACATAAATTGCTTGACATGCTGAGAAAATACCAAAAGGCATTTTCTTGGGACTACACTAACATGCAGGGAATTCACCCAGAAACTTGCACTCACCATATTTACACAAATACTAGAATTCAACCAATGAGGCAGCCACAGAGAAGGATGAATCCCATGCTCAAAGAGATTGTAAGAGATGAACTGCAAAAGATACTAAAAGTCAATTTCATTTACCCCATCCCAGACAGCCAGTGGGTATCTCCGCTAGTGATAGTCTCCAAGAAAACTGGTAAGTACCAATTTTGTTTTGACTATAGAGAATCGAATAAAGCCACCCTTAAAGATTACTTCCATTGTCATTTATTGATCAAGTTTTGGATACATTGGCTCGAAAAATATCATTTTCCTCCATGGATGGTTTTAACAGTTACAATCAGATTAGCATAGCCCTAGAAGATCAAGAAAAAACAACATTTACTTGCCCCTCGGGTACATATGCTTACAATGTTCTACCATTTGGCTTGTGCAATGCTCCAGCAACATTTCAAAGAGCAGTATTAGCAATTTTTGTTGATCTAGTCCATGAGTGCTTTGAAGTATACATGGATGATTTTTTAGTATATGGTGATTTCTTTGACCACTCTTTGCAAAATCTTGAGAAAGTGTTGAAGCGATACATTGAAACCAACTTGTCTTTAAGCAATGAAAATTTTTATATGATGTTGAATGAGGGAATAGTCTTAGGACATCATGTTTACTCTAAGGGAATCAAGGTATATCAAACCAAAATTCAAATTATTGTCAAATTCCCAATTCCAACAAATCAAAAAGATGTAAGAAGCTTTCCTAGTTATGCAAGCTATTATAGGACATTTATTGAAAACTTTAGTAATATAGCTTTTCCTTTGTTTAAGCTTCTTGCAAAAGACATAACTTTAAATTGGAATGGTACCTGTCAAACTGCTTTTGATAAACTCAAAGAAAAATTATCCATTGCTCCATTTTTGAGGGGACCTAATTGGACTTTACCTTTTCACATCTCAACTGATGCATTCGATACAGTAGTAGGGGCTTCATCACGAAAAAATAAGGGGCTTTAACTTATGTCATTTACTTTATCAATAAAAATTTTACTCCTGCTGAACTCAACTACACAGTAACTGAAAAGAAAATTCTTGCAATTATACATGCAGTGAACAAATTTCATCACTACATAACTGGGTATGAAGTTCTCGTTCACACTGACCACGCCACCATTAGATACTTAATGAAAAAACATATACTAATGGGAGGATCACCAAATGGTTACTCTTACTACAAGAATTTAATCTCACCGTGTTAGATAGACCAGCGAAAGAGAACCAGGTAGCAGATTACTTTTCTAGACTACAAAATCTAGGTGAAGTTGTTCCAGTTGAATATTCATTTTTTGATGAACACTTGTTTGCAATTTCAGTGTTAACTCCATGGTGTGTTGATTTAGCTAATTACTTGTCCACAGGAAAAGTACCTTTATATTTCAGCTTAAAGGAGAAGAAAAGACTCATCAAAAAAGGTGCAAGTTATCAATGGGATAATGGCGATTTGTTTTATACTGGTTATGACATGATTATTAGAAGATGCATTAGAGAGGATGAAATTATTGACATCCTAAAATCTTTCCATGATGAACTTTGTGGTGGTCATTTTGCAGCTAAGAGGACGGCACACAAAATACTTAGCCTTGGCTACTATTTGTCATCAATATCCAAGGTTTCAAAGAAGTATGTGAGGAGTTGTGATAGTTTCCAACGCATGGGAAAACCAACTACCTCCAATTAGATGCCACTACAGCCACAGGTACATCTAGAACCATTTGAAAAATGAGCTCTAGACTTTGTTGGACCCATCAATCCACCATCCAACGGTAAGAAGTACATCCTTGTGTGTACCAATTATGTGACTAAATGGGTTGAAGCAAAGGCATTAGTAAGGACAATAGAACAAACCATAGTTAATTTCCTTTTTGAAGAAATCATTGTTAGATATGGAGTTCCTAGAGAAATAGTAACAAATCAAGGGACACAATTCACTTCTAGATTGGTTCAAGATATCACTGAAAAGTATAAAATCAAGCATAGAAGGAGTAAACCCTACCATCCATAGGCCAATGGCCAAGTGGAATCGAAGAACAAGACACTAGAAGGAATTATAACTAAGACGATGGCCATGAATAGAAAAGATTGGGTGGAGAAGCTAAATAAGGCACTATGGGCATATAGAATCACCTTGAAAATACAATCAGGTTTACAACTTATCAGTTAGTATATGGCAAAGAAGTTATGCTTCTAATATAATTTCAAATACATAGTTACAAATTGGTTGCAGACATAGGAATAGAACTCTCTGAAGCACAACAAGAAAGGGTAATGCAACTAAATCATTTGTACGAGATGCAATAGCAAGCATTGGAAAGGACAATAATGATCCAACAGCGAAGGACCCAATGGAATGATAAGTTAATCAAGAAGAAAGAGTTTCAAGTTGGAGACTCGGCATTACTCTTTGACTCAAAATTCAAAGACTACAAAGCCAAATTTACAACCCACTGGATGGGTCCATATGAAATCATTGAAATCTTTGAGAAGGGGTAATTTAAACTCACTACAATTGACCAAGAGGAATGAACATTTCTAGTGAATTGACACAGGCTAAAGCTCTATCACAAGCCTGTCAGCAATGAAGATTTCATGAAGACAGTGTCACAACAAAAGGATGTACAGATAGTATAGCAATCAATTGTAAAATCTAAGCCTTAATCACTTTTCTCTCCTCAAAAGTAAAAAAAAAAAAAACAAAACAAAAAACAAAATAAATGTTTACATATGAAAACCAAATAGGGCATACTCTAAACACGAATTCTTACGAGAAAACCAATAAATTGGCTTGTAAGAATTCCATTTAGTTCAATTTTAATTTCAAATAAAATCATTTTCCAAATTATATTTCATAAACATGACTTGAGAACAAGTCAAATCATCAGTAGGGGAAGAGAAATTCTGAACTTGTTCATGCTTTTTCATCTCCTTAACTTCATCTCCAAAAGAGGAATAGATTCTTCTTTACATTTCTAATGGATTCTCAACAAGAAATGATTGTTGTTTAGTATTTTTCAAAGGATTTGATCAAATTTTAAACTCAAAACATATCAGAAAAAGGGACTTGTTATATACAAATTCTTAGAAAAGGGGCATGTTCTATGCACATTATCAAAATGGTATCTATTAAGAGGAAGATTGCATCTACAAAGACGAAGACTGCATCTAAGAAGAAGAAGATTTCAAAGAAGAATACAACACCTAAGAAGAAAGAGACTACACTTAAGAGAGAAATGGACAACATCACATTCTGCTATGCCTGAACATATCAAACAACAAAAGCTAGCTTCCAAACAAAATAAATATCAGAGGGCTGTAAGAATTTTCATTTTAATACTTTTAATTTCTTTTATTAATTCCAATTTTTAAATAGTGGTTCATAATGTTAATTGATTTTAGTTTCTAATATCTAGCCTATCTTATATCATACATGCTCATTTCAATATCTTGTAGGACTCATTCCTACTCTTAAAAACTAGTTTTCTATCCTATAACTATATCCTATTTGTATCATGTACATTAGTCCTATTTTCTATCCTATACATATTCCTAGACCTGCTCCTTAAAGCCTATCTTTTATCATGTACATACTCTTTTAATTCAACCTACAGTCATATGTGCCAACAGACGTACTAAAACTAAGCATGCATACTCAGAACTAATTAAGTCAACAAGTACAAATCAGAAGCCATAAATTAGTAGCTACAAATCAGAATTTTTGAAGAATAGGATTAGGTCAAAGGATGAAGGATTTATAAAAATTTTATGGTTTTCAACCTAAAAATTTTAAATCTATAACATAAGAAAAATGATCAAAAAAGGGTACGATGACAAAATGTCATCATAATAAGTATTAACGTCTAGTTCAAAGAGATCATAATAATTTGAAGCTCTCATGATTTGTTGCCTAAGTTCATTATAACACACCCTATTTCATCATTTCAATTATATATGACTACTGCTCATAAGCCATCGAGACTATAATTAAGTAAATGTTGTGTAGGCAGAGGTTATCATCATCCAAATGCTGAGTGTAGACAAGGTATCAACACTCAATTAAAATGTCGTATGAAGGAACCATAGACTCATCATGTAAACACCGTGTGAAGAAATCTAAGGAATTTTAGATGCTGAGTGAAGGAACCAAGGGTTCATTACATAATTGCACACCATATGAGAACAAAGTAATCCATCATTAATGCAATGACAAGGTAAAGGAATGATGTGTCATGTTTATTATTGAGAGCAGAATTTAGAAAACATTTCTCTATTCCTTAAAAATAAAAATCCCGAATGACTGAAGAACCCTGTCTCTAGATATTTGTGTATATGGTTATGAGTATTTTGACAATAACAATGTCAACATACGAATAGAAAGGTCCACGACATAAGGAAAATTCAACAAGACCAGTTGAAATGGAGTTCCCATCCAAAAATAGCAACATCTTCCACTTGAACAGAGACAAAAAGGCATACGAATAGCACTCAGGACATTGTAGGTTGAGGTAGTTTTCTCACAGAAATTTTGGTAAATTTTCTTACAACATAAGGTAAAAAGAAGTAAATTTTTCTCACAACAACATTTTTCGTACAACATAGGGTAAGAAGAGGTAAAAAAAAATTATCATGGCAAATAGAACAGAGCCAGAACAATTCGACCTTTCCAAATTGCATGGAGACTGCATAGACATCCTTAGAGAAAAACAATGTTAACAGTCTTAGAAAAAATCGATGGGCACAATGAGTTAACAGCCATGGGATTTTCCTCTTCATTCACTAGAGAAAGAGCCATTGTAGGGAACCTATATTTTAGAGTCTCAAAGGATACAATTGCCCAGGCTATAGGCATAAGTCCAGAGGGAGAAAAGTATTTCAAAACAAGGCAGCTTAAGGAGAAAATATGGACACATTTCATATCTAGGCCAAGGGTATCATCAGATAACTAGAAAACATGGGTTACTAGGAGTTGGCTCATTCATCCATGGGACAAAATGGTTTATGTAATTTAGAAATTCATAACTTGTGAAGGAAGATATAGTATAGTGTTTCTTTATCATATCAAATTGTTAATGCATCTAAGGGGAGATTGTATGATAAGCTTGCCTCATTTTCTTTTGCAAATTCTAACTACTATGTCAAAAACAATACAAAAACAAAGAAATAGCATGGATAGGAGACTATATCATTTTGGTTTGGTGAAAATCTTGATTGAGTTTGAATTGCCAAAGATAGGTGTGACATGGAAGAAATTTTTGGTAACTAATCAATTTACAACAGAAGAAGGACAAGAAGAACAACAAAATCCACAAAAGGAGCAACAACATCCAAATATATTGATTGATGTAGATAATGTAGAGGAATTTTCAAAGCACGGGCCTAGTATCTCTACTCCATCCAGTAGCAATATAAAGACAAGAAGAATGGTAAGAGAAGAAATTGAAAAAGCTAAGAAAGATAAAATCTTTACCACCTACACAAGAAGGTCCAGAAAGACTAAGTTTGGTTAGAAAGAGAAAACGGTGGAGGAAGATGTCATTCTACTACAACCCCAGTATGATCACATACAAGGATTGGAAATGAAGGACAAGGAAAAGGAACAACACAAACAAAAATTCTCAGGTAAGAATAAAAGAAAGTTGGAAAGGAAAGTTGAGAAATTATAGCAGCAGCTTATGAAGTCCGAAGTTTTGGAAAGAGTGGTGAAAAGAGAAAGTGAAACACTCAAAATACAAAGTAAGAAATTTCAAGATGAGAATGAAAAGTTGAAAAAGAAGGTTAAGAAACTCAAAGATTATAAAATGCAAATCTCTAGGAGGGCCTATAAACTCTACAAGCAAAAGAAGGCAATTAAAACCAAGTATCAAATTTTGAAGACAAAATGTGAAGCCCAAATGAACATCAATGCTTTACTTCAGGTAGCAGTGGCAGAAGCCAAGGCAAAAGGTAGAGTTTGATAGGTAATAATTCATTTGCATGAGGGCATGCAAAATCCTCAGTTTGGGGGAATGCTAGTGTCAAATTATAATTGTCCATTTCACTTAGAAATCCTCTTTTGTTCATCATTTTTGACCATCTAACCTTCATATTTCATCCATAACCCTTAGAAACTAAATGATATGATGTCGTTATCATTATTTTTATCTTGAAATCAATTTTTGAAATTATTGTGTTAAAAATGACATTTTCCAAAAAATTACAAGATGTTATAACTTCCTGTAATTGCTCCATGGTTTGACATGTTGCATAATAGGTTGGTGAAATTCAAATATTGTGGGCATAAAGCTAAATGTACACAGATGGTGGATTACCTATCCAATATCATATTTGAAGGAAATAGGTGTCTGGTCAACGCTGGTCAAAACTAGCCACTTCAACAGAATTTCGAGATTTTGTGAACAAAATTTCTATTTTCTTTGATATTTTTGACTAAATGGAGGATTTGAACCAATTTCAACCTCTTTTTTGTAACTGATAATATTTAATTAAGATATTGGGGAGGATAAATAGTTTCTTTTTGTTATGGAAATTGGCGATAAATCGCTCAAAGGAAGAACTAGATGGTTAGCTTTTTTATTTATGAGAAACTTGGAATAGCCTATGTATGACTTTTGATTTTTGAATTTCAATTTAGAGCTATAGCTTTGAGTTCAGCCTAGGCTTTCAGATCCAATAATCTTCTTCACGTGAGTTAGCTTACAATTTTCTTGCGAAGTGTGGAAGGGCCCCCACTATGGAGTTGGCACACTCCTTATTTAGTTTTCTTTCTAAATTGCATTGATAAATATGATATTTAGAGTTTGCTATTTCATTTATGTGCTGCAAGTTTATGCCATTAAGAGTTGTTAATTGAAAGATTTGTATTTGTTGTGAAAGATACTTGTAAAATGACTCAACCAATATTCATCTTAAGGGTTAGCAAACATGCATGTTATCTCATGATTTTGATTTTAGAGTTAATTCATAATTCATGATTTGGAATGCAGAATTCAATTAGTAATTAGCTGAATGAATCTTGTAAAAGAATCACTTACTATTTGACTTCTAAAACTACTCATCTTGAATATTTCTTTGAATAGCTAAGTCTTAGAAATTGTTTTGAAAGGGACTCTATAGAAAAAAATTCTTGTAAAGGAATTGTAGAACCCCTAATAAAGGAATTAATACTCTAATATTGTTACCTAGGCAATCAGAATTTCATTAGATTTGTTTTCATCTAAATTGATGCTTAAGTGCTTGAAAAGACAAGGACCTCTTGTAAGAGAGCATTGTTAATTTCATTTCACTAGGATATCATTATAACCCTAGATCCTTCTAGATCTATATACATTAGATGGGTGCCTCTAAGTGTACTTTCTCGGGTTGATAAAAGAATTAGAGCTTAACTTACCTTAGTAATTAAAGTGCAAACAATAAACAATTTGTGTATTTCAAGAGAGCCATCTCAACCAATATTTCAGTCATTTTACAATGGATTATTTTGTTGGGTGTGGAGCCTGATTATATTTTGTATTCAAAGTTTTAGCCAGATGTATACCCTAGGAAGATTGTACACCACTCCACATGAGGGGGACTTGTCCCCCCTGCGGGGGTCCACGGGGGTAAATCCCCCTCAGCTGGGGGGTTCAGGGGCTAGCGGTCCCCCGGCAGGGGTTCAAAGGTAGTGCCCCCGGAGCTAAAAATAGATGTAAAAATACCTTGTAAAAGTCTAATAATTTCTAGTCAATCTGGAACATTCGTTAGGAAGATGATCTGACAGTAGAAGTTATGTTTAATTTCGGGTTTTCTGCCCTAGAAAGAAACCCCTCACAATATATGAAGGAATTGTATTGCATCTATATATATATATATATATATATATATATATATATATATATATATATATATGTGTGTGTGTGTGTGTGTGTGTGTGTGTGTGTGTGTGTGTGTGTGTATTATGAGTGAGGAAGAGAGAGGAGATTGAGAGCGAAGACGATGTTACAGTGGATCTGCTGTAGGTTGTATCTCTTCAATTTGCTAGATAATATATTAAAAGAAGGATTCGTTGTTTCTCCATGGATGTAGCCCAAACTGGGTGAACCACGTATATGTGTGTCTCTCTTGTTTTATGTGTTTTCTGTGTTTATATTCCTGCAATATTTTATGTGTTCCATTGCTTTGTAATATATAATTTTCTAACAACTAGTATCAAAGTCAAAGGTCTATTTGGCTGATAAACTCGCAGGAGAGAAGGGTTCCTAGTTTGAGTGGGAGCAATGGCGAAAGATGGTAGGTTTAGGGTCAAAAAATTCAATGGCCAAAACTACCAGCTGTGGAATATGCAGATGGAATATTATCTGTATCGAAGAGATCTGTACCTACCATTGAGTGGAAAGACAAAGAAGCCAACGAGTATGACAGACACAAAATGGGATATTCTCGATAGAAAGGCACTTGGAACAATATGGTTGTGCCTAGCAGCGTCGGTAGTGTTTAATATTTCAAAAGAAACGACAATACATGGTTTAATGTTGGAATTATCCAAACTATATGAAAAATCCTCGGCGTCAAATAAGGTATTTCTTATGAAGCGTTTATTTAATATGAAGATGTCGGAGGGTGGATCTATCGCTGATCATTTAAATGATTTTAATACAATTACAAGTCACTTAAGTTCTATAGGGGTAAAGTTTGATGATGAAGTTAGGGCTCTGTTATTTCTATGCTCATTGCCAGAAAGTTGGAATGGTTTAGTTATGGCCATTAGTAAATCTATCTCTGGATCTAGTACATTAAATTTTGATGATGTTGTCGGTGCAATCCTTAGCGAGGAAATGTGACATAAAATCTCGGGTGAGACATCAAGTAATGTTTTGACTACAGAGTCTAGGGGAAGAAAAATGGAAAGAGGAAAGAGCTCAAGATATCGCAGTAAATCAAGGAAAGGTAGATCCAAGTCTAGATCGGGGATAGTGTGCTGGAAATACGGAAAGAAAGGACACCTAAAGAAAGACTGTATATCTCGGAAGGGAACATAAGGAGATGCACAACAAGAAAACAATCATGAAGAAAATGTCATAGGTGAGGTGTTACAATATGCTTTGATTCTTTTTTTTGAAAATATTACTAATTCTTGGGTGGTAGATTCTTGGGCCTCATTCCATGCCACACCTGAGAAGAAATATTTTCATGACTATGTTCAAGGAGATTTTGGACAAGTCCGTTTGAGTGATGATAAACCCTGTAAAATTGTTGGAATGGGTAAGGTTCTTGCAAAACAGCAGAATGGAAACCAATGGCTACTAAAGGAGGTAAGGCATGTTCTAGAACTGAAGAAAAATCTGATTTCAACAGGGCAGTTAGGTGGTGAAGGTTGTGTAACAAATTTCACAGATAAAGCTTGGAAGGTCACCAAAGGAGCCCTGGTAATAGCAAAAGGTGAAAATTTTGGTAGATTGTATTTATGCAATGGTATTTCTAATTCTGTTAATGCTTTAACCTCTACAAGAGAAGATACGACATTGTGGCATCATAGGCTCAGAAACATGAGTGAGAAGGGGATGAAGATTATTCACTCAAGGAATTTGTTGCTGGGTTTGAAGAATGTTGATTTGGACTTCTGTGAGAATTGTGTTTGTGGAAAACATAAGAGAGTTAGATTCCTTAGAGTTGGGAAAGAAAAGAAGATCAAAAAATTAGAGCTTGTGCATACAGATGTATGGGGACCTGCTCAGGTATCATCTCTTGGTGGCTCTCGTTATTATGTTACTTTTATTGATGATGCAATAAAAAAAACTTGGATTTATTGTATTCGAAATAAATCTAATGTATTTGATACTTTCAAGAAATGGAAAGCTTTGGTTGAAAATGAGACAGGATAAAAATTGAAGTGTCTCAGATCAGATAATGGAGGTGAATATTGCAGCAAAGAGCTTGATAGGTATTGTTCATAGAATGGAATTCATAGAGAGAAGACAGTTCCAGGAACACCACAAGAAAATGGCATGTTAGAAAGGATGAATAGGACAATCATGGAGCGTGCGAGGTGCATGAGATTGCATGCAGGATTGCCTTTACAATTTTGGGCAGATGCTATAGATACCTTTGTTTATCTAATAAACAGAGGACCTTCAAGTTCCTTGGATGGTGGTATTCCAAAGGAGGCATGGATAGGTAAAAAGGTAAACTACTCCTTTTTGAAGACCTTTGGTTGTGAAGCCTTTGTCCACATTAACAAAGAAAATAGAAAAAAGCTTGAGGCAAAATCAAAGAAATGTACCTTTATTGGATATGGTGTTAATGATTTTTCTTATTGCTTATATGATTATGAAAATCACAAAATCATTAGGAGTAGAGATGTAATATTCAATGAAAAGTTCTTGTATAAGAATCAATTTCAGGAAAAGAAACAGGAAAAAGAAAACAGAGAATACACAGTGCTTGACGATATCATAGGAAAAGTGATGGTGCCTGAAAATTATAATGATCAACAGCCAGAACAACAACCACAATAGTAACAAGCACTTCAAACACCTGAAAGTGGTGCTAGAAGATCTACCGAGATAAGTAGACCCCCTGAATGATACTCCCCTTCATTATATTATGTATGTTTGACTGGTTCTGGTGAACTAGAATGTTATGAAGAAGCAGTGTAGGTAGAAACCAGGAAGAAGTGGGTGCAAGCCATGAAAGAATAGATGGACTCCTTATCACATAACCAGACTTGGGACTTAGTCAGGTTGCCTATAGGTAAAATAGCATTACAAAATAAATGGGTTTACAGGCTAAAGGAAGAAGATGGAGGAAAATAGAGGTACAAAGTTAGACTTGTAGTGAAGGGGTTTGCATAGAAGAAAGGTATTTATTTTGATGAAATCTTTTCTCCTATTGTTAAAATTACTTCAATCATAACTATTTTAAGTCTAGTAGCAGCTGAAGATTTGCATATTGAGAAGTTAGATGTAAAGACAACCTTTCTCCATGGGGATTTGGAGGAAGAGATATATATGCAGCAGCCACAAGGATATGAGGTAAAAGGGAAGGAGAAACTAGTGTGTAGGTTGAAGAAGAGCTTGTAGGGCTTAAAACAGGCTCCAAGGCAGTGGTATCTAAAATTTCACAAGTTTATGTCTGAACAAGGTTGCACTAAGTGTCACTCTAATCATTGTGTTTATCTCAAAAGGCAAAATGATGGCAGCTATATTATATTGTTATTTTATGTAGATGACATGCTTGTTGCAGGTTCTAACATGCAAGAGATAAATGTGCTCAAAAGAAAATTGGCAAACCCATTTGCAATGAAGGATTTGGGTGCTATGAAACAAATCCTTGGTATGAGAATAACTAGAGACAGGAAGAATCACAAATTAACATTGTCTCAAAGTGAGTAAATAGAAAAGGTGTTGAAATGGTTTAATATGCAGAATGCAAAACCAGTTGGTATACCTTTGGCTATCCATTTCAAATTAAGTAAGGAGGTGTGTCCCAAGACTCAGGAAGAAATGGCTCATATGTCTAAATTTCCATATGCATCAGTAGCTGGAAGCTTAATGTATACAATGGTCTACACAAGGCCTGATATGCATCAGTAGTTGGAAGCTTAATGTATAAAATGGTCTGCATAGTGGGAGTTGTAAGTAGGGACATGAACAATCTAGGAAAATAACATTGGATGGTAGTGAAGTGGATTCTCAAGTATTTGAGAGGTACCACAAATCAAGAATTATGCTTTGTTGGTTCAAACATTGCTCTACATGGATATGTTGATGCAAATATGGCAGGTGACAGAGATAACAGGAGGAGCACTACAGGATATGTATTTACTATAGGTGGAACAGTTGTTAGTTGGGTTTCAAAAATCCAAAGTGTTGTTGCACTTTCAACAATAGAAGTAGAGTATGTTGCTGCTACAGAGGCTAGTAAAGAAATGATTTGGTTACAAAGGTTTCTGGATGAATTGGGTAAGAAGCAAGAGTTGGGCATGTTATACAATGACAGCCAGAGTGCCATATATCTTGCAAAGAACTCTGCATTTCATTCCAAGACTAAACATATACAGCTCAAGTACCATTTCATACGGTCAGCATTAGAAGATGGACAGTTGAAGCTGGAAAAGATACACACTAGCCAGAATCCTGCAAATATACTAACAAAAGTTGTAACCAGGGAGAAACTGAGAATCTGCTTAGTTTCAATCCGTCTTCAAATATGATGAAGAAGATGAGAAACAACCAAGTCCAAAGTGGAGTCATTGTCTAGCAAATGAACCAGCGGTGGAGTTGCTATATTTAGTCTCCAAGTGGGAGATTGTTGGGTGTGGAGCCTAATTATCTTCTATATTCAAAGGTTTCAGCCGGATGTATACCCCAGGAAGACTATACACCCCTCCACGTAGGGGGGACTTGTCCCCTTTGCATGGTTCTGGGGGCCAGCAGTCCCTCGGTGGGGGTTCAGGGGTAGCGCCCTCGAAGCTAAAAATAGATGTAAAATTACCTTGTAAAAGTCTAGTAATTTCTAGTCAATCTGGGCTTTTCATTAGGTAGATGATCTAACGGTAGAAGTTATGTTTAATTTAGGGGTTTTTTCCCTAGAAGGCAACCCCTCACCATATATGGGGGAATTGTATTGCATTTATATATATCTATATTCTGAGTGAGGAAGAGAGAGGAGATTGAGAGCGAAGAGGGTGTTACATCAGATCTGTTGTAGGTTGTATCTCTTCAGTTTGTTGGATAATATAATAAAAGAAGGACTAGCTGTTTCTCCATGGATGTAGCCCAAACTAGGTGAACCACGTATATCTGTGTCTCTCTTATTTTATGCATTTTCTGTGTTTATATTTCTGCAATATTTTATGTGTTCCATTGCTCTGTAATATATAATTTTCTAACATATTTTATATAAATAACATATTCATCCAACACCCTTTTCACAGAGATGCTACTTTAAGATTTCTTGGAATGTATGCATGAATTAGTTGTTCTGATCACAGAGATTTTCACAAATACTTTCACATTATTCATTAACACATTAATTCTATCTATAATATGATTTTGATCATCTTCAAAAAAAATTGCTAATAAAAAAATGTTTCTCCTAAGCGTTAGTGATATATTTAGCTGATAAATACCTCATAATTTTTGTGTTCATAATTTATTTCATGTCATTTTAAAAATTCCCAATTAAATTGAACTCTAATGTTATGTACCGTGCGCTTGCAAGGATTGCCATTATTATGAGACACTTATGTTAGTGTAACTTTCTTCTTAAATTTAACATCATGCTACATTATTTATAAGATATATAGAAAAACAAATTTTGATTGTATTTCATTGTCCATATATCTCCCTTAATTATTACCTTCCACATTCCCCCACTCTTCCTATCGGTGATACTTTGCACCTCTTAATGCAATTGCTAGTTACAATGCTTATTCATTTGATGGTTTGGTTTTTTAGAGAAAAGGAAAGGAGACAATACATGTTTTCATCTTGATCCATCCATCATTCTCCTAACACCTCCACTACTTGTATTCTCATTCTTATACGTTTGATGAGTTTTTTTGGCTAAGAACATTTACTATATATATATATATATATATATATATATATATATATATATGTCTCTCTGTGTGTGTGTGGTCATATATCATTATATATATATATATATATATATATATATATATATATATATATATATATATATATATATATATATATATATATATATATATATATATGTGTGTGTGTGTGTGTGTGTGTGTGTGGTCATATATCATTACAAATATATATATATATATATCTATATCTATATATATATATATATATATATATATATATATATATATATATATATATATATATATATATATATATACATCATACTATTTAAATTTAAAATATTAATATAGTAGTATGGAAAATATTTTGAAAATCATATCGAATGTGAGTATACTATGAACAATCTAAGAGAAAGTGTTTTTAATCTTCAATCCTCCTAGGATCACAAAGTTGACATGATGTTTTTGGAATTGACTAATGTCCAACTTCACTTTGAAGCTCATACAAATTCGTCCTAATCTTGGGAAATGTTCATTTTTGTTTAAACACTTGTCAAGAAAAAAAAACAAATTTGATTTTGTAGTTTGGGGTTGATCACCTCCTTATAATATCATAGTTTCCTTTTCCCCTCCAACTCTTCATTGCCCCACATTTTCTCCTTAAATTTGGAAGTATAATGTTTTAATATTTTCTGAATTGTGCAACATGAAATCCTATTTTTATTACCCAATGGTCGAGCCAAAAGTAGGCATCCTTAACCCACCCTTACCTGAGTCGAAGGTGAAGGTTTTGGCTAGAGTTGGAAACAATTTTTGAAAACCTCCTCACATCCATATTATATAACTTATTACTATACATAAACTACCTAATCATAGTCATGCTTTCAGTGAGGGAAAAGCTTGCTTCAATCAAGAGGATATGGTAGGGAGTATTTCTTTAGTTTTGAGGTTATAGGTTATGAACTTCTTTTGGATTTGTTCAATATTCCTCTATGACTCTCTTGATATACTGCAATACCAAACCTCACATCAATATATAATAACACTAATGAAAATAATATCAAATAAAAAGCTCATTTTTATGCCAAATCCAAAGATATGCCAACTTACAATTGATTTCAAGCCCATAATAAATTTTGCAGCCTCCTTTTATGATAATTGTCAATTTCTAGATGTTTGTATGAAAAAATCTCCTCAAAATACTATTATCATAAATATCGGCCTTGATTTCTATTACAAGCATAAGTATATCATTTAAAAAAACTTCCATCTATAAATCTCACTCCTTAGGAGCCATGTGAAAATTGTGGATCTACAATCTTGAAATACTAGTACGTTCACAAGTTATAAGGCACAAAATACTGGCTTTTACATTCAACCAGTCTAAGAATGAAAACTTCAAAACAAAAATTACAAAAACTGTAGATAATAATTGTAGGCTAATAAACATGAGAGAGAGGTACAAAATGATAAAAACCAAAACTAGGAAACCAAAGCCAAGTCTTTCTTCCAGTATTCCAACTGAGAAAATAAGTAGTTGGACTCTTCAATCCAAAATGATAACTGAAGAGGAAGAAGTTGAATTAGCTTGTGGGGATGCTTGAATGGGCACATTGTTGAATCTTGGTCCTTCCTAGTGCTCATTAATTCAGTTCTGAATTGGAAACTATATAACGCTCAATGCTAGATAGAGGATCAATGATGTCATCTAGGTTATATATGATGTCTCTAAGAATACACTTGATGTCTTCTTGGCTTGCGAAAAACTTTCAACTATCCACCTTCTTATCTTTGATGACCATACTAAGTAAGGTCTCCAACTAGTGATGATGAGTGATAGAATGAAGAAAGTATATCCTTCTCCGATGTAACTTTCCTAGATCCAAGATCCATTTGAGGCTACTAACTCCTATGTTAGAGTACGAGAAATAATCTCTCTATATGAATTATTTGGCCTCGAGTCAAAGAATCACCTTGCAGTCCTCTAGGGGTGTGACATAAAAAATAAAAATAAAAAAAATTCCTACAAACTCGCATTTAAATAACCTCTTGTGCCTTGAAGAAGAGGATCCTAAAGAAACCACCTGATGATATGATGCACGTAACCCTGGGGCCATAATAGTTGTGTACCTGTAAGAGAAATGGGAAATACATGCAACACCAAACCCAACTACTTAAACTGATCAGTAGAACACCCTATGATATTGGAAACACAAAGTTTGCAGACGGAATTTGACAATAATAGCTTCAACGATGAAAAAGGACCTATTAAAACCAAATTGAAAAAGACTTGGGATACCAAACGCCACACATAAAAACCAGAAACTGGAAGGAAATCCTTGCCATTTCAATATTAACAAGAGTTGTCGAGGAAGGACTGCAACAAGCTCAAAGGAGGTTCCTAACCCAAAGTTATGTTAAAAAAGGACAGAGAGAAATTACCCACAGGCCTAATAACCACTGAAATTTGAAATAGGAGAAGACCTAAGATGTAGGTAGGTGAGAGTGATTTGAAACCTGTGCATATTTCTTGAGTTACAAATCTCACAACTAAAGATAATGACACAGTGAAACTAGGGCATAGGTTTGTTTCAAGAATATTGTGCCCTAACGACCAAATACATCCAAAGTCATGAATTTTATACCACCAAACAATCTTGACAAGACTCAACAAACAGTGAAATCACCAACTAAGTTTGCAATATGTCCTATGTGTTAGAAAACTTATAGCAATTCAGAACCATACATACCCTAACTTAGAGACAAAAAAATTGAAACATAGAGCTATACCTCCACGATGTTGCACCCCAAGGTGAAGAGGTATGCCCATCTACAAATTGTTGATAAAATTATCAGTGTGAGAGGACACACTGCATAACATAACTCTTTGCCACCTTGAACTCCTGACCATGCATATATAATGCAACTGAGACATGAGGGCGATCACAAACCAGTCGAGATTTAGACAGATGCAGATTTTCCAATCATAGAGGTTTCCTTGTATCTTATGAGGCATGATGTGCTCATTAATGAGCTTCCTTTCAATGTCAGCCTAAGAGGCAAGACCATCCAATCCTCTCGGAACCAAACAACCTATCTTCACCGTGACAAAGCAAAAGGAGTGTTCCAACTTCATACCACACGCACAAGTCCCATTTCCCATACTATTAATAACTAGCGGAAGCACATTAGTAAATGTGGTTGATATACTATGATGATGGCATTTTCCATCATTTATATGTCAATCAACTTTTTTAAAGGTGGCCAATTAACATAATTAATTAATATTATATTAGTATTAATATTAATATTAATATTATATATGTAATAACATTAATGTCATGAATAACATTAAAGTAATATAAAACATAAAACCTAATTTTAATCACCAAAGTATAATCTCAACATGATGTTTTTATATTCCATTGATAAAATAATTTTACTTTTCCTACAATCACAACAAGACAAAATTCCAAAATTTGACAAATACACTGAAATGATTCATAGAAAGTATTACGAAATTTTTCACTATACCTTATCTATAAATAACTATGAATACATTGTATTAATCACCAAATAAAATATATTCAATCATGAAATTATATTAAAAAAAAAACAATATGTGAAATGTCTAAACAATATTTCAAAAATGAAGATTAGAAAATCAGTTAAACATAGAAAACACTTAGCTAAAATTAACTTTATGTAAGAATTAAATCCATGAAGTCTACATCTAAAACATCCAAAATAGAATGCAATCAATTCTAAAAACTTCTCACATTGAGTTTAACAAATTGTTAATCATAAAAAAAATTAATAAACTAAATATTATAAACTAATGGATGTGCACTCAATGGCCGCTCCAAATAAAGCCTAACTGTAGGGCTAAAATAGGAACATACCAAAAAAATCTAAAAATCCATTCACATAGCTTCTATATTATTCATTGGATCATGTACAAAACAAAAATAATCCCAAATTATCAAATAGTAATCATTCATAATTTAAAAAATTAAAATATCAACCAACATCTAACCTTATTACTTACCTTTCTTTATCAGGAACACATGACTTTATCACCTGATTATCTTTACCAATGGGTTTCACATGCGCGTACTACTAATAGTTAGATTCAAATACTAGTGGTTGAGATGGGGGATTTTCCGGAACACTAAACTTTCTCGCCTACTTTTTTTTTTTTGTAAAGCTTGGTAGGACCTTATATTTTCTATTTATAGAGGACAAGTTTACACCGCATAGATGACATAAGTGGCCACAACTTGCCCAGTGGGAAGCCAAGTTTGTTGGCCACATATACTCATTATATTCCATCCAAAAATAATATAGATTAAGGCAATCTACCCAAGCTATATATGGATCTATATCATGATAAGAGTCTGAGTTTCTATCTATCATAAGCATACATTAAAAAAAGTAAATGTTATCCGTGAAAAACCAAAAAACATTCAAGAACCTGACTATTCCTTTTGATCCTCTAAAGCTGAGTCAATCGGGGTCGGGTCTTTAGCTGAGTCTCCTGTTTCTTCTGACAACTCGATAATACAAGGGATATGCCTTTGAATACAATCTAGGAAAATGTCCTGCTTGAACAACTGGAACTATATGGCCTGCAGGTATTTCTTGTAGTTTGGCATGTCCTGGAGGGTCATTGCCATCCCCATTGATAGCTGCTCCATTGTCTTCCCCATGAGTCTCTTCATGAGCCAATACAAGCATAGAGTCTGCTTGAATTGTGTTAGTCTCCCCATACTATTCCCTAGGTCCAAGATTACCTCATGCCAATCCTCCATTTCCTCTTCTAAATCTACCTCCTCTTTTATCTGTGCCTCTGAATCTTCTAAGATCTTCCTGATTCCTGCATTTGTCCCTACCCTGTCCGTTGTTGTCGCTTCATTGATAAGCCTTTCTACTGGATTTCTTCCACATCTGGGATCCGAGGTGCTCGGATCAGCTACACGATGCAACTCCCTTCCCCTTCTACCTCATCCTCTTCCATGGGCTGGTCTTGCCATTTCTCCTATTGTGTGAACCTGTTCACATACATTTTGGATCAGATCATAGACATTAAGTTCTAGACTTTCCTCAATGTTGTCGCTTCCCCTCTCCTCACCTTTCTTGCCACACTCATCTCTTCCCTGGTGACCTTCTTCCCATGGCTGCAATGCCTCTCCTCTGCCAGGACTATCAGCGCCTCTCCCCTACCAAGCAATCGCCTCTTCACCCTTTTGGTGTTTTCCTCTCTCTGCTCTGCACCCGAGGGTAGTGGCCTAGTTCCCAGTTCAAGTGAAGATTTTGGCACTGACTACCCTCACCTCAAACCAGATAGCCACTAAAACGATCCACTCCTCTCTGTCACTTCCAATTACCCTCCCTTGCACCTACTTATCTACCTGCTCTCCTTCCTCACTGGTTATCGGGTAGGCCAGCTTAACTATGTTTGATTCCTCATGGTCCCGTCCATGATGGTCTCTCTCTTTGCCACTTATAGGTTCGACCCCTGTCCCCTTCCTTCCCATCATGCCCAAGTCTCTCCCACCTATTTCCCTACACCCCTCTCTTTTTATATCCCCCATTCCCCCTCCATGGAAACTCACAGACATCATTGCAAAGACACGTAGATCTAGATAACATGCCTGGTGCCGCAGGTGTCGTTGCAGTTCTCTAGGTTTAAATTCCTCGAAATTTCTCTGTCTATCCTCTGCATCTACGCTCTCCCCATCACCCTTCATTCCCTCTCTTTCCCATCCATTCTCTTGTCTTGTCCTTCTCACCTCCGTCGCTACCCTGGCACTCGCTGCCACTTCTCCATGCCCCTCTATACATTATCATGTGGGAGGCCACCACACCCATCTCCATGAGTGTTTTGGTTTCGGTGGGTTGTACCCAACATTTAGTTATCCTGACAACCATATTTGTCCTGCATCCTCAGGCACTCACCCCAATCGGCGAACTTTCTCAACTACTTTTATTTACAAGGAAAGACATGACTAAAATAATAATAATGATGAACTATACATTTAATGGTATTTTAAATGATATGTAAGTATTTTTGTTAGTTGAAAATATTATTTTTTAATGGTAATTTTTTTTCTAGTACTTTTAATTTAATTTATGAAAATTTGTTAAACCAAATGTTTTTAAGAATAAAAGTTAATTATCTTTAAGAAAGAAAATCTTAACATGTATTCATATAGAAAGGTCGTCTTTACATGAGAATAAAAGTTAATCCTACACTAATAAATTAAATAAAATTCTATAAATTTATATATATGGTATATTCCATAATTTACATTTGGTTTATTATTAATTAATATTTTTTTAAAATAACAATATATTTTATGATCTAATAAAATTAATTTTTCATTTTTTAAATATATGATATTATAATAATGATTATAATAATATAATTTTATTTTAAAATGATATATAATTTTCTAAATGTGTACTTATATTTTATTTAAATTGATTAATAATGTAAGTATATCATTTTTTTATTGATATTAATAATTTTTTGAATTGATGATGATGATTAACATTCACCAAGGTCAATGTGGTCTATTGAACCTCAAAAATAATCTAAACGTGATTCTTCAAAATTGTGTTTTTATGATAAAAAATAAGAGAAAGAAGAGCTCCTAGCTCGCTATAGTTGGATTGGATTAATAAGTCAAGAAGATTGGAAGTGTCGCAGATGTTAGTTAATTGAGAGCGGATGTGAGTAAGAGTCGTGCAGTCTAAAGGAAGTGTTTTTCATCTTCCACCTTCTTAGTATCACAAATTTGAAAAATTCTATCATCTGAGGCAGTCTTGGGAGTAGACCACAACCCGGTTTCACTTCGAAGCTCGTGAGAATTAGTTCTTATCCTAGCAACGTTCATTTTTTTCTTAGTGTTGGTCAACACAGAGAGATAATTTTGATTATCAATGGTGTGGTTGATTACCTCCTTATGTTATATTAGCTTCATTTTACCCTCCAAATCCTTATCATCCCACAACTTGTCCTTAAAATTGGAGGTAATAGTATCTTTGACACTATATTTTCTTCCCATGATCTCCTCCTTAATCCCCCAATGGTTGAGCCAAAACTGGGCATCCTTATGTCACCCACACTTGAGGTGAAGGTGGTGGTTTTGACTAAATTTAGAAGTAATTTTTGGGAACCTCTTGGATTCCATGTTGTAAAGCTTCTTCCTATACATCAAATGTCTAAATATAGTCATATTTTCAATGGGGGACATACCAACTTCTATCAAGATGATTGGATAGGGAGTATTTCCCTTGATCTTTAGGTTGTAGGTTATAAAATTCTTTTGAATCATCTCAATCTTTCTCCACAACTCTCTGGATATACTGCAATCCCAAAATTCACATCTATATAAGACAACAAGGGTGATGGGGGTCTCAAAGAGGAACCTTTTTTACTCCAAATGAAAACATTGACTGACTTACAATTATTTTCAAGTTCACAATAAGCTTTCTAGACTCCAAGAATCCTTTTCTTGATGTCATAATTCCAGTTGAGCTAATGAGGAAAGTCAATACCCAAATATTTGTAAGAAGAAACCTGCTCTAAACAATGGTTATCATAAACGAAACTAACGTGGGTGGTATTTTTTAATTTAATTATCAAGACTTTAGTCTTGTTGGTCTTAACTTTCATACCCATCTTGGAGCAGTAGACATGAAGAGCCTTAAGCTATTTTTCTAGGTCATCATGGCTTTTTGCATGAAGAACGATATCATTAGCATAAAGGAGAAGATTAATGATTATACCAACAAGCTCGATGCCTTTGCAACCAACGGTTTCCAGACACTCCTCAAGCTTATTGATGTAGATGCCAAAAAGGGTAGGGGATAGGGGACATCCTTGCTTAACCTCGATATTGCATTTAATATCTTTAGACCATCCTTTGTGGTTCTTAAGGTTGACAATGATAGTCTTGTAGAGGCGAATCACAATAATCCTTTGTTCAAGAGGAACCATGATCTTTTCAAGTCTCTCCCAGAGCTTATATCGAGGAAATACTGTTGAAAGCTTTTCTAAAGTCCATAAAACAATAGAAGAGATCAGCTTTACTATTGTGACATTCCTCTACAATAATCTTAAGAGTAACAAGATAGTTGATAGTCGAGTGATGTCTCGTAAAACCAACTTTCCCTTTAACTCTTTTACTATGGTTTTCAACACAAAGGCTAAGCTTCTTTTCCAAAATGAGCCCATATATCTTGGCTAGGATGTGGCTAATCATAATGGTCCTGTCGTTAGAGGGAATGATTTTATCCCCATTTTTAAAGATAGGCACAATAAGACTTTGCGTTCAAAGCTTAGGGAATCCATGCTTTATAGCCAAATTGAGAAGCTTATGGAGATGAGGAATGAGGATAGATATTCCCACTTTAAAGATCTCAACTTTGTCCTTCAATATCTTTAGCTTTCCCATTAGCGAGCTTATTAATCCCAGACTCAACGTCTTCCAAGGAAAAATTATCATCCTTAATAGGAGTGTTTAAGATGATGCCCATTGTGTCCGGAGAGTCATGCAACTTCTTAAAGTAGTTGTCCCAATTTTCTAGGAAGATAGAATGATTATCTTTAGTTTTATGAACAAGTAAATTTCGACAAAACTTTTTAGCCGCAAGTTTAGAAAGGCGAAAAATATCCTCTTGTCTCTTATTAATATATGACCTCTTCTTCCTTTTGATGAAAACTCTAACATAAATATATTAATTTCTTTTATTGTTCTTAACAGTTTTCTGAATTGATATTTTCTATATCTATATCAATTCATTTATTCACATTTATTTATAATTTTAATAAAATATCATTTTACCTACTATTTTGGTTTTTTTCTCCATTCTATGAGTTAATAGTTAATTTTAATAATACAAAGAAATAATTCATAATTTAAAACCTATAGAACAATATCCACGGTAAAAAATATATATAAACCAGTCACATTTTAAAATAAAACAAAACTCCACTCAAGAATCAATGAAATTAAATAAACAAAGAACCATAAAAACCCACTTTCTTTCTTTCCCATTTTTAAATCAAATAATGTTAATAAAACTAAATGAGACTTATCAATAATGCACTGCTTCAACTTAAGTATATTTAGAATAATGTAAGGCTTTGTAATCGTAGGAAGGCTTTGCGTCTTGAAAGGTTCTAAATTAGTGCACATTTGGTTGGTGGATTTTATAAGTTAAAAAGTAGATTGAGAAAAATGTAAGGCTTTGTAGTTTTAGGAAGGTTTTGTGTTTTGAAAGGTTTTAAATCAGAGTATATTTGGTTGTTTGATTTTATAAGTTAATAAAAATATGGAGGGGCCGCATTTAAAAAATTATAAGGATAATTAATCCAATCTGAAGTATTTAACGAAGAGTTTGTGAGTATTGAAGATTTAATGTTGTTGGAGTATTTTAATTTATGCAACAAAAATTTTTTTAATATAACTTTTTGTAACATAAATTTTTATAATATGCCCATAGGGCTTTGGATTGATGGTGAATGGGTGCATTGTTAAGGCACTCCTTGTGATAGGTCACTGGTTCAAATCCCCCATGGGTGCTTACCTACCAAAAAAAAAATTATAATATAATTTTTTATTTTATGGTTATAGATGGAAATAATGATATATTTTTATATTTTTTTTATATTTATGGATGAAATTCCAAACATTAATCATCTTAAATTTTTAAATCTATGTTTAATTTTTCACATTATAAAATATAATTATGAAATTATAATGCAAACTATCAATTAATAAATGACATCATGTAAATTATGTTTACCTTTTCACATTACTGAATACAAATATAAAATTATCATCTAAATGATAATTTTAACTGCAAAAGCTACTGAAAGTCAATTTCATTTACCCCATCTCAGACAGCCAGTGGGTATCTCCGCTAGTGATAGTCCCCAAGAAAAATGGTAAGTAGCGAGTTTGTGTTGACTATAGAGAACTGAATAAAGCCACCCTTAAAGATTATTTTCCTTTGCCATTTATTGATCAAGTTTTGGATACATTTGCTGGAAAATTATCATTTTCCTTCCCGGATGGTTTTAGCGGTTACAATCAAATCAGGATAGCCCTAGAAGATCAAGACAAAACAACATTTACTTGCCCCTCGGGTACATATGCTTACAATGTTATACCATTTGGCTTGGGCAATGCTCTAGCAACATTTCAGAGAGGAGTGTTAGCAATTTTTGTTGATCTAGTCCATGAGTGTGTTGAAGTATACATGGATGATTTTTCAGTATATGGTGATTCCTTTGACCATTCTTTGCAAAATCTTGAGAAAGTGTTGAAACGATACATTGAAACCAACTTGTGTTTAAGAAATGAAAAATGTTATATGATGTTGAATGAGGGAATAGTCTTAGGACATCATGTTTCCTTCGAGGGAATCAAGGTAGATCAAACCAAAATTCAAATTATTGTTAAATTCTCAATTCCAACAAATCAAAAATATGTAAGAACTTTCTTGGTTATGCAAGCTATTATAGGAGATTTATTGAAAACTTTAGTAAGATAGCTTTGCCTTTGTTTAAGCTTCTTGCAAAAGATGTAACTTTCAATTCGAATGGTACCTGTCAAACTGTTTTTGAGAAACTCAAAGAAAAATTATCCATTGCTCCAGTTTGGAGGGGACCCATTTGGACTTTACCTTTTCACATCTCAACTGATGCATCTGATACAGTAGTAGGGGCTTCATTAGGGTAGAAAGAAGGTGCTTTAACTTATTCCATTTACTTTATAAGTAAAAATTTGACTCCTGTTGAACTCAACTACACAGTAACTGAAAAGAAAATGCTTGCAATTATACATGCGGTGAACAAATTTTGTCACTACATAATTGGGTATGAAGTCCTCATTCACACTAACCACACCACCATTAGATGCTTAATGAACAAACATATTACTAATGGAAGGATCACCAGATGGTTACTCTTACCGCAGGAATTTAATCTCACCGTGTTGGATAGACCAAGGAAAGAGAACCAGGTAGAAGATTACGTTTCTAGATTACAAAATCCAGGTGAAGATGTTCCAGTTGAAGATTCATTTCTTAATGAACACTTGTTTTCAATTTCAGTGTTAACTCCACGGTATGTTGATTTAGCTAATTACTTGTCCACAGGAAAATTACCTCCATCTTTCAGCTCAAAGGAGAAGAAAAGACTCATCAAGAAAAGTGTAAGATATTCATGGGTTAATGGCGATTTGTTTTATACTGGTTATGACATGATTATTAGAAGATGCATTAGAGAGGATGAGATTATTGACATACTAAAATCTTTCCATGATGAACCTTGTGGTGGCCATTTTGCAGCTAAGAGGATAGCATACAAAATACTTAGCCTTGGCTAATATTGGCCATCAATATCCAAGGATTCAAAGAAGTATGTGAGGAGCTGTGATAGTTTCCAATGCATGGCCAAACCAACTACCTCCGATGAGATGCCACTAAAGCCACAGGTACATCTAGAACCATTTGAAAAATGGGCTCTAGACTTTGTTGGACCCATCAATCCACCAGCCAAACTTAAGAAGTACATCCTTGTGTGTATCGATTATGTGACTAAATGGGCTGAAGCAAAAGCATTAGTAAGGGCAACAGAACAAACCATAGTTAATTTCCTTTTTGAAGAAATCTTTGTTAGATATGGAGTGCCTAGTGTTGTAGGGAAAAGTATCCGACTCGGATGACCCTATCCCACTCTAAGGGTGATAGTACCTCAGCAACAACTGTAAATCAAACTACTTAAGGTTTACTTCTTTATGAAAGCAAAAGAGAGTGGAGAAATGCACTAACCGTAGCCTTGCGCTTAATGTCGAATCCAAACTCTTCTCTTCGCTGCTTGCTCCCAGCTCTTTGCTCTTTTGCCGGCCCAGCTACAATGAGATCCTGCAAAATGACAAAGAAGGAAACTACAAGAGGCATGCAATCATAACTGATTCACGGATTAGCATAAACCAAATATACAATTATCACAAAACATCATTGGAACAAATGCATATAGAAGAACCTCAATAGCTTTTATTAATGAAGAAGTAAAGGTTCTGAGAGTGTTACAACCTTTGAAGGCCCCAATCCAGCAACACCTCCCAGCAGAAAGAATTTCTCCTCTTCACCTCCCTCAAGCAATCACCCAATAGCTCTATAGTGAAACCAACAGCATATCATTACTTTGCACAAAATTCCAGCCTCCTGAGCTCATAGGAGAGAGCTCAATATATAGATGAATTGAGAAAGGATGAGTCAGCTTGCAACTGATGTGTAGCTGCCTTGTGTCCTCTCTCTCTTCAGTTGATCTTCAGTTCTTGAGTCCACTTGGAGAACCTTGCTTCCACTTGGAGAAACAGAGCCTCTGACTCATCACAAGACGAAATCCCTGATCCAAGTGTCATTTTTGGAGCAATGACTCAGTGTGCCACTTGTCCAATCTCGCTCAATGCAGGTGGCCTTTGTCCTACCTGCTTTGCAACGCAGGTACACCATGGAGGAGTTGTGTTTCAGCGCAGAAACCTAGTGGAGCACCTGCTTTGATTTCAGGATTGCTTGTTTTTGAGTGTTTTCAGGTGGAGAACTGATCCGAGAGCTGTTGGTTTGCTGACCTTGTTCCTCTAGGGGTAGGAACATCATGTTTAGGGAACTTTGGATCCCTTGGATTATTGACAATTCATGCCTGTTGCTGCAAGGCACAAAATTGTCTATAACAGATGCCCCCTAAAGTATGAGGTCGTTTATCGGGTGAAATGCTTTATTAGGAGGATCCGAAGTTCATTCAATCTGCTGAGAAGTGTCCTGTAATAAGATACAATACAATACATTATTTTTCATACTTTTTCATGATCTAGCTGAGGCGGGCATTCCCATGCTCAGCTTTATAAATACATTTTGGTACATAGAACAGACGATCGTCTGATGGTAGACTGATAATTCTCTGCTGAAATTATCATCCTTTGAGAAGGATGATCATCTGCTGTAATGATGTACATATCAAATGTCTTTATATCCTGAATATATATCGCAGCCCGGATGGATGAAACTAGATCCGGGGTCTTCAATCTCTTCCGATCTTCACTCGATGTACAAGTCGATCCATGTGAGAATTTCTTGAAGTCGAACATGGAAAGACATCGCTTGATTACCGGTCAATGATGTAAACCGTTAACAAGCGTGAGAGGAATCACCGATAAGGATGATGACCCTCAAGGTACGACAGTACAATTCACATGGTGGGAATAAAGGACTTGGCGTCGACCACCATGCAAAATCTTCTGGTCGAAGGTCATTGATGTATACCTGTCGCCGGAAGTGAGAAACTTGCCATTGAGGCATGCAATCTTCAAAGTACTAAAGGGGGTGTTCCTAGATCAACTCCTTGGATGATGAGCTGATGTCGAAAAGGAGCGATCCGTCAAAGGAGGGCCTTAATGAATCCCACATCAGTGACACGGAACAGAGCTAGTGATTGTGATGAGGTGAAAACAAACTGTGATGTATGATTCAGGGTGGCGGTCATGAAATGGATGAAAGACAATGTATGGCAGTGGATGGGACACGGTTGACTCTTTGCATAACCACATCTCTTGAACATATAACAACACTGATGTGATGGATTGGTAGCATTACCCCAAATGTGGATGGTGTGGCGAGGACCATGGTTATGAGACCGGTGAATGAAACAACCCAACCCGATGTGATACGGAGGACAAAGTGTCATGTTCAAGAGCGACTTGCTACCATTAAAGCTGTGAGGTTCTCCCAATTTTTCCCCAGTCATTGCTGACCAGTACCTCTTTATTTTTGTCAAGCTTGAGGAGGATAACATATGCTTGTTCTATAACCTGCCCTTCGGGCAAGCCCATCGCTATGTTTTAACGAGGCTAGCGATAGGGAAACTCGTTCTCATCTAAAGACAAGTTTGTCGCTATTTAATAATTTTAATGAGTCTAACGACAAGGATAGCTCGGTCCTTTTCATTTTTAGAGAGTCTGAAAAGGTACATAAGTCAACTCCAGAATTCCTTTTTCGTCATCTAATCCCTTAAGTCCGAAAAAGTATAAAACAATACATAAGGGATGAATTTTCGATTTCTTTAACGAGCCGAACAAAACAAGTGCTCGATCTTTTTGTGCAATAATCCCTCAGGTCCAAAAAGATTAAAATCTAGAGGAGGGATAGCTCTTCTGGTTGCTTTAACGAGCTGGAAGGCCAAAACTCGGCAAACTTTTCATATTTTACGAGTCAGTGAAAAGAGCTCAAAGAAGACTCGCCTTTTTAGGAACGAGTGATGAACAGGGATAGCAGCAGATTCCAAGTACAGGTTGGAATATTCCAATCACGGCAGTGTCACAAGGATGGCTAAGTGAAATACCTCTTCGCAGTTGTTCCCCAAAATGGGTAAACAAACATATGGAGATGAACGATTGGCCAAATGAACGGATGGAGGTGAGACTGCAAGAACACGACCAAGGGCTTTAATATGGCTTTCAAAGGTTACATTTCTCAAGGTTATTTACCGGTTCATTTTTTCTGGGTGAGCTTGAACTGTAGGGAAAGATTGCTCACAACTTATGTTTATTTTTTAACGAGCATGAACTCTGTACAAAAACTGCTCGATTCTTGCGTTTATTTTTTAACGAGCATGAACATTGCTAAACCTGCTCGATGATGCCCCCAGCATAATAATGCAGACGAGGCATATCCCCCCTAAACTTTAAGGGGCAGTTCATTTTTTAATGAGCTTGAATGCGTTCAAACCTTGCTCAATTATACCAGTCTTAATACAAGGAACGCCTCAGGTGAGGTATTCTTATTTAAGGAGCTATACCTCATTAGCTACTCCAATTTGGCAAGTTTTAACTTTTGCCCCACATCCTTTCTTCATGCAAGCTGGAAACGGCTAATCCTACGAGTTTAACGGGTTAGACCTACAGGTTTAAAGGGAGGACCTAAAAATTTAAAAAATAAATAGTCGTCCCGTGCTTGCACTCTAAAAGGTTCGCATGCCCCCAGGTATAAAGTATAATTTCAAGGCTCTTCTTCTCCTCTGTCTCACCTCTGTTTTTCTACTTGTCGTCTTGCTATATTTTTAACGATACTTGTCTTCTCGTTATTTTTCGGTGTCGACGGTACTTGTCTTCCCATCAGTTCACTTTTTGATTTTTGCAAGATCGCAACAGATAAAACATTGGTGTTACGGAGGGAGGTCCTCTTACTTATTATCCGAAAAATGGTTTTGTTTGCTGCCGCAAACTAAACTCTCTTTTCGGCGATGTCTATCATTAGGTTGCTAAGGATGGTGACTACTTGTTGCAGCAATTTCATCTCTTTCTTTGGAGACTGCCCCTACTTATCCTTCAAAACATATGTTTTAATGGGTGAGGCTTGACTTCAAAGATGGTGGCTACTTGCCGCCACAAATGGATCTCCTCCTTAGGAGAGCCTACTTTTTTAGACAAAGGGAGTCGATCTTTTCGCTCACATAACTTTGACAAAAGAATTTTATCCTAGAACAACCCTCTCTTCCTTTTTCGGACGGGGTACGGACTAGTCCATTCTTCTGCGGAAATTAACTTTATACCCAAGGTTTCCTCTGCCCAAGGCAGGCCAGGGTGCATGCCCCCTGGGTCCCAGTTCTTTCTTTCCGAATCACTCGCATTCATCGGGAAGTAGAACCGGGGGTGGAGGCATTCCTTGAGTGAATAAACCGTTAAGGGATGGTATTTGACTATTTGCGATGCGTGATCCTGGAAATGAAAGTTGGTCTACGAGCTTGACCATTCTTCCTTCGTGCGGAAAACACATGACTCTAAAGAGTGAGGACACTATTGCCTCCATGCAATATATATAGTCTCGTCCAAGGAGTAATTTATAAACCAAGGGTCCCTGGAAGACCATGACGTTCATATGAACTGTCTTCCCCCTCAATGTAATTGGAACATTGGGGAGAATCCCTAACGGGCAACTGGTTCCTTTATCAAAACCTGATAGATTTATCATCTCAGGTAAAAGCACCGGGCAACCCAGTGCTTTCCAAGAAATAGAGGAAAGGATACTCACAGATGCCCCTTCATCAATGATAGTTCCAGCCATCACCATTCTGTAGATTTGGACTATGATTCTGAATGGGATACTGGCTGGTAACCGGGGTCTGCCTAGTTGATTCCAATCAAAGGATACAACCAGGTTGCTTGGTGGTGGGACCGAATACACGGCCGGATACGACCCTGACGATGTTCCTTCCTGCGATAAAGGAATGGGCGCATTGCCCTGATGCTCATCAGAGTCTGTGTTGATGAAAAGAATATGGACGGTGTCATCCTTATTCTCTTCAGTGAGGGTGTCGCTTGAAGATGAATCTTCAATGACGGTGTCATTTGAGGATGAAACCTCTGAAGGAAGAACTGGGTCAACTGCCGTTTCGACCTTTAGACTTTCGTCTGGTCTGGATTCAGTAGGTTCATTCTCAATGACTGACACTTCAGCTGACCATTTGAGCGGGCCAGCTGTATTTTCAACTATCGAGGGATTAGGCGCGAGTTTTCGGTATCCAGGAGGAAGTCGTAACGGTGAAACCGGACGATCTTCCAAAACTCTCTTTGCCTCATCTAAGAATGGACATCGGTGGATGGCGTGATCGCCTTCACACAACATACAGGGTGATCTTGGTCTCCCTTTTCGTCCTTCACTCTCGCTAGTTGACGGAATGCAATCAACATGTCTATCAGAGGTTGATGCTACCGGATTGTGCAACCTGGGGGACCAGTCTCTTAGTATCCGGGGAATACAAGGACAATCACGATGGAAGTGGGTCCCTTTGCAAATGACACATGGCGATTTAGGCCCGGTCGGTGCAGTGTGTGGATTTTTGTCAGATGTCTTTTGCTTGCCCCCAGTCGCCTTCGCCATAGGCCCCTTCGGCTTCTTTTCTCTCTTCTTCTTTTCCTTCTTCTCCATAGGAGGCTGAATTTTGCCGGCTCTACCTTGCGAAGATGAAGGATCAGAGGAAGAATTATAAGAAGTGGAAGGCTGGTGGGTAGCTCCAGACTGGTCTGACTGTTGATTCGACTGCTCAGGATTAGTGGCGATCTGAACTACATTAGTTGAAAAGAGCCATACAGGTAGGCCAATTGTCAATCCTGGAAGTGACAATGTGGCCATATGAGGCGCACCAACATCTCCCCAAGAGGAGAAGGGATTTGGACTTCCACCAAGGTTACTTCCTTGGTTGGTGGGCTCCATACTTTTCAAGTGAAAGATCAACGTGGGAATAACAGGTGATTATGTTCCGATTAAAATAAATTTTATTAACGACGCTTTAGACACAAACTTGCTTTTTCATGTTTTAAGAGTCGAGAAAAAGCTAAATATGACTCTAGTCTCCTTCGATGTTTTAACGAGCTCGAAGTGACAAATGCTCGGATGGACTTTTTCAGTTATAGAGTTTGAAAAAGGCCAAAAGAAACTTCTCTGGAGTTCTAGGCAGAGGGTGTGCCAAACTTTTCGCGAAACCACAGAATACGTTTTACGGTACGGGTGGTCGATCTTCGTGAATGCTGTGTTCACTGCATCGCGATCAGTAGGGCAGCCGACACGGCTTCCTATGGATAAAGGCTTTGTTCCTATAGGGGTCTCCCAATATATACGCGACGGTACGTGGGAGCACAAGTCCGTATTAGTGCCACCGACTCTGAGGAGGAATCACCCACCTTCGTAGAGATCGAGAGTCACTATGTTTAACGACGCCGGAACACGTCTCTACCTAGACCTCTATATGTTTGCGTTATGTTACAAAGCGTTGTTATGTAAATTGAATTTATTTTAATGTTGATCTTGCTTAGCAGTTTGCCTTTAAGGATCACCACGAGATGTATGTAACAAATTCCTGAATGCAGTCTAAGATGAGAAGCAAACTTTTCAATCTTTCAACTTTGAAAATCTTAACTACTGAGGGAAAAGAAAGGAAAATCTTTTCGCACAGATCATAGAGCACACACTAATGCAAAATTTCCTAAATCGCCATGCAAACAGTCAAATGCAAAATGCACAATGCATGTATTTTCTTTTCCCTTTCTTAATGTTGATGTATTACAAAAAGAAAGTTGTTATATAACTTTGATTTCGATTTAAAGCGAAAACAAACAAGTTTGTCCAAAATCAAAAGACACCTTAAGATTCACTTGTTTAATCACTGGAAATACATGAAATCAAACCATAATGACGAAAGTAAAATGACTAATCAGCTATGGACAGCAAACAAGCTAACTCTTTAGACCAGCAAAATGCCTAACACAGGTTCAGATCTAAGAGGCTAAAGCAAGACTAGTTTACTCTTCGTTATGGGAAATTGTAAATGAAATAAGAAATACAAAAGAACAAGTACAATTTCGTTATATAACAGAGGCGGAATGATGGAAAGTAAGGTTGGTTTCAGAACAGGCACAAGACTGACACCTAGCAGCAAAATCTAAGTGAAAACAGGCAAGAGAAAGGGAGGAAACCCCAACAGCACAAGGCAAATTTGGGACAACGTAGGTGTTGCACAGCCAGTCTGGCTCTCAGCGCAGGTAGCCCCTTCGGGACCTGCGTTGCAAAGCAGGTAGCCTGTGTACTACCTGCTTTGGAAAACGAAAGTTGCGTTTTCTCAGTTTCCGGGTCACAATTTTCTCAAAAATGCACAGTTTTTGCTCAAATCAGAAGCAATCAGTCAAGCACACTCAAAGGGATGACAAGGAAGGTGAAAAGATATCACTAAGAGCTTACAAGGATCCTTGTAGATCAGCTCTTCAAATCATGAACACGCTCAGAAATGAGCTAGAGTAGCTGCCCTCTACTTCGCTTTTGATATAGTCAAAAGCTTTTCGATTTGGTACTCTTTTGTTCAGGAAATGAATAGCAAAATACTACAAACACAATCAAACAGATACGATCCCCAGTGGAGTCGCCAGTTTGTTGTAGGGAAAAGTATCCGACTCGGATGACCCTATCCCACTCTAAGGGTGATAGTACCTCAGCAACAACTGTAAATCAAACTACTTAAGGTTTACTTCTTTATGAAAGCAAAAGAGAGTGGAGAAATGCACTAACCGTAGCCTTGCGCTTAATGTCGAATCCAAACTCTTCTCTTCGCTGCTTGCTCCCAGCTCTTTGCTCTTTTGCCGGCCCAGCTACAATGAGATCCTGCAAAATGACAAAGAAGGAAACTACAAGAAGCATGCAATCATAACTTATTCACGGATTAGCATAAACCAAATATACAATTATCACAAAACATCATTGGAACAAATGCATATAGAAGAACCTCAATAGCTTTTATTAATGAAGAAGTAAAGGTTCTGAGAGTGTTACAACCTTTGAAGGCCCCAATCTAGCAACACCTCCCAGCAGAAAGAATTTCTCCTCTTCACCTCCCTCAAGCAATCACCCAATAGCTCTATAGTGAAACCAACAGCATATCATTACTTTGCACAAAATTCCAGCCTCGTGAGCTCATAGGAGAGAGCTCAATATATAGATGAATTGAAAAAGGATGAGTCAGCTTGCAACTGATGTGTAGCTGCCTTGTGTCCTCTCTCTCTTCAGTTGATCTTCAGTTCTTGAGTCCACTTGGAGAACCTTGCTTCCACTTGGAGAAACAGAGCCTCTGACTCATCACAAGGCGAAATCCCTGATCCAAGTGTCATTTTTGGAGCAATGACTCAGTGTGCCACTTGTCCAATCTCACTCAACGCAGGTGGCCTTTGTCCTACCTGCTTTGCAACGCAGGTACACCATGGAGGAGTTGTGTTTCAGCGCAGAAACCTAGTGGAGCACCTGCTTTGATTTCAGGATTGCTTGTTTTTGAGTGTTTTCAGGTGGAGAACTGATCCGAGAGCTGTTGGTTTGCTGACCTTGCTCCTCTAGGGGTAGGAACATCATGTTTAGGGAACTTTGGATCCCTTGGATTATTGACAATTCATGCCTGTTGCTGCAAGGCACAAAATTGTCTATAACACCTAGAGAAATAGTAACAAATCAAGGGACACAATTCACTTCTAGATTGGTTCAAGATATCACTGAAAAGTATAAAATCAAGCATAGAAGGTGTACACCCTACCATCCACAGGCCAATGGCCAAGTGGAATTGACAAACAAGACACTACAACGAATTATAACTAAGACAGTGGCCATGAATAGAAATTCCTGGGTGGAGAAGTTGAATGAGGCACTATGGGCCTATAGAATCACCTAGAAAAATACAACCGAGTTTACACCTTATCAGTTAGTATATGGCACAGAAGTTATGCTTCTAATAGAATTTAAAATACATATTTACAAATTTTTTGCAGATTTAGGAATACAACTCTCTCAAGCACAACAAGAAAGGATAATGCAACTAAATTAGTTGGACGAGATGCGGTAGCAAGCACTGGAAAGGACAATAACGATCCAGTAGTAAAGGACCCAATGGAATGACAAGTTAATCAAGAAGAAAGAGTTTCAAGTTGGAGACTAGGCATTACTCTTTGACTCAAAATTCAAAGACTACAAAGCCCAATTTACAACCCATTAGATGGGTCCCTATGAAATCACCGAAGTCTTTGAGAATGGATCAATCAAACTCACTACAATTGACCAAGAGGAACAGACATTTCTAGTGAATTGACACAGGCTAAAGCTCTATCACAAGCCCGTCAGCAAAGAATATTTCATGAAGACAATGTCACAGCAAAAGGATGTATAGATAGTACATTAGTCAGTTGTAATATCTAAGCCTTAATCATTTTTCTCTTATCAAAAGTTAAAAAAAAAAAAAAAAACAAAATAAATGTTTAGATATGAAAACCAGATATGGCATACTCTAAACACGAATTCTTGCGAGAAAACCAAGCAATTGGCTTGTAATAATTCCCCTTCATTCAATTTGAATTTCTTTTTTTTGTAAGTATGGGTAGTACCTTCCTTTTCCATTTATAATAGCCAATTAAACCAAATACAGCGTTTTGGTGGCCTCAACTTGCCCAAAAGGGAAACCAAGTCTGTAGGCCACCTGAGTTTGCTATAAGCCATCTAGTAACAAAATTTAACCTGTCTTTCCATCCAAGCTATATGCACTATGTAGTTAAAAACACTTAACAAACTAAAAACTACCATATAAACGTCTGAAAAAAGAGTTATCCGCAAAAGAAAAATAGAATAAAAAGTGAAGGATTATTCCTTTTGGTCATCAGTGATCAAATTAGCATTAGCAGGAGCTACCATGGAATCCTTGGGTGCTTGGGTCATCTAAGTCAGCCTCTATTGGATCTCATCCAACTTGTTGTCCTGCATTATCATGATCACCTGCAAATTTTTCATTTCCTTTTTGAGGTTCGGCATTCCTTGGGCAATTTCTGCCACCTTCTTAAGAGCCTTCGAAAGAAGCCGTTTTATCACCCAGTACACATGAAGTGCTTGCCTATAGAGCGTCATACATCCTCTGGTGTTGCCAGGGTCATGGATGATGTCTGCCCATTCCTCTATCTCAGGATCTGACTGCTCTTCCATCACATTCTCCTCCATTTATTGGATAAGTTGGCTGATGTCTTCATCTATCCCCTCTTGGTAGGCTCTAGCTACTTCCTGAACTGCAGTCATCTTGGATCTCCTCCCCCGCCATTGACTAACAGGCGTCGTGGTTGCCTGGTCAGATATGTTTTGCTGGCTCGGTCACCCTCTGCCTCCACGCCCACTGCCTCTACCCAGGCATGCCATTTTCCCCTTTATTATCACCTATTTGCAATTTTCATCAACAGAAGTTAGATTTCTATGATTTACAGACTTTCCATCCTCCTTCACTTCCTTATCCCTAATCCCTCCTACCCTACTCCAATCGTCTCCATTTTTCTGAGGTTTCCATTGATTTTCTTCTCTCGGATGCAGGAAGGTAATTAAACCCTTTGTCATACTAACCAACGCCTGGGCTAGGTTCATAGTTTTCTCATCTTGACTCTCTACCCCCCTCCTACCATTCGTCATAGTATGAGCACTCTGGTCCTTGGTATTTCTCCCCAGATGGTCCTCTGGTTCCCTCATCCTCTGCCCATCTTGAGCAGTACCCTACTTAACCCCTGCTTCTTCTTTACTTTGCATGGTGGAGTAAAAGACTACCCTGCTCATACTCCCTTCCTCCCTGAAGGTTGCCAACAGACCTATCTCTTCCATCATGCCATGCAAATCAGAGAGAAATTCAGAAGGAGGGCCAAAGGAGACATACCCGAATTCATGCTTTCCCGTCGAAGCTCCCAACATTTGTGCTGCACCTTGCTCCTCTTCCTTTCGACGCAGACTAAGTTTCCTTCTCCACTTTTCCACCCTCAAGTAATTCATCCCATATGTCCCACTTCCCATCCCACTACCACTGCCAATTCTACACTTCTCTCTCCTCCCACTTCTTCCATTCCATTGTCTCGAGACTCCCGCTAACATGCAGGACACCACCATGGCATTTTGGACGGTGCTGCGAGCAGTAAGTGGTCTCTCTGTCCTGCTGCTCCCACGAGCTGTCCTTCTGCCCTTACCTTCCTTCCTTCTCACCCCGATCGGGGGATCATTCAATTTGAATTTCAAAATAAAATAATTTTCAAATTTATATTTCATAAACATGACTTGAGGACAAGTCCAATCATCAGTAGGGGAGGAGAAAGTCTGAACTTGTTCATGGTTTTTCGTCTTCCTAATTTCATCTCCAGCAGAGGAATATATTTTTCTTTACATTTTCTAATGGATTCTCAACAAGAAATGATTGTTGTTCAATATTTTTCAAAGGATTTGATCAAATTTTAAATTCAAAACATACCAGAAAAGGGACCTGTTATATACAATTTCTCAGAAAGGGAACTTTTATATACAAATTCTCAGAAAAGGGACATGTTCTATGCACATCATCAAAATGGGATACGTTAAGAGGAAGACTTCATCTACAAAGAAGAAGATTGCAAAGAAGAATACTACACCTAAGAGGAAAGAGACTGCACTTAAGAGAGCAATGGACACCATCATATTCTACTATGCCTAAACATATCAAACAACAAAAGCTAGCTTCGAAACAAAGAAATATCAAAGGGCTGCAAGAATTTTCATTTTAATACTTCTAATTTCTTTTATTAATTCCAATTTTTATATAGTGGTTCATGATGTTAATTGATTTTAGTTTCTAATATCCATTCTATCCTATATCAAACATGCTCATTTTTATATTCTGTAGGAGTCATTCCTACTCTTAAAAACTAGGTTTCTATCCTATAACTATATCTTATTTTTCCTGTACATTAGTCCTATTTTCTATCTTGTACGTATCCCTAGACCTAATCCTTAAATCCTATCTTTTATCCTATACATACTCTTATAATTCAACCAATTCAACCTACAGTCATATGTGCCAACAGACCTACTAAAACTAACCATGCATACTCAGAACTAATTAAGTCAATAACTACATATCAGAAGCCATAAATTATTAGCTACAAATTAAAATTTTGAAGAACATGATCAGGTCAAAAGATGAAGGATTTATAAAAAAAATATGGTTTTCAACCTAAAATTTTTAAATCTAGAACATAAGAAAAATGGTCGAAAGAGGGTATGATGACAAAATGTCATCATAATAAGGATTAACATCTAGTTCAAAGAGATCATAATAATCTGAAGCTCTCACGATTTGTTGCCTGAGTTCATTATAACATACCTAATTTCATCATTTCAATTATATATGACTGCTGCTCATAAGCCATCGGGACTATCATTAAGTAAATGTTGTGTAGGCAGAGGTTATCATCATCCAAACTCTGAGTGTAGATAGGGGCTCAACACTCAATTAAAATGTTGTATGAAGGAACCAGAGACTCATCATGTAAACGTTGTGTAAAGAAATCGAAGGAAATTTAGATGCTTAGTGAAGGAACCAAGGGTTCATTCCATAATTGCACACCATATGAGAACAGAGGAATCCATCATTAATGCAAATGATGAGGTAAAGGAATGATGTGTCATGTTTATTTTTGAGAACCGAATTTAGAAAACGTTTCTCTATTCCTTAAAAATAAAAACCCCGAATGACTGAAGAACCCTGTCTCTGGTGATTTGCGTATACGGTTATGAGTATGTTGACAATAACAATGTCAACATACGAATAGAAAGGGCCACGACATCAGGAAAATTCGAGAGGACCAGTTGAAAGGGAGTTCCTAATCCAAAAATAGCAAAGTATTACACTTGAATAGAGACAAAAAGGCATACGAATAGCACTCAGGACAGCATAGGCTCAGGTAGTTTTCTCGCAGAAATTTTGGTAAATTTTCTTACAGCATAGGGTAAAAGAAGTAAATTTTTCTCATAACAACATTTTCTTACATCACAGGGTAAAAATAGGTAAAAAAAATTCTCGTGGAAAATACAACAGAGCCAGAACAATTCGACCTTTCCAAATTGCATCGAGACTGCATAGACATCCTTAGGGAAAAATAGTGGTTAACATTCTTAGAAAAATTCAATGGGCACAATAAGTTAACAAACATGGAATTTTCCTCTTCATTCACTAGAGAAAGAGCCATTGTAGGGAACCTATCTTTTAGAGTCTCAGAGGATACAATTGCCCAGGCTATAGGCATAAGTCCAGAGGGAGAAAAGTATTTCAAAACAAAGCAGTTTAAGGAGAAAACATTGACACATTTCATATCTATGTTTAGGGTATCATCAATTAACTAGAAAACAGGGGTTCCTAGGAGTTGGCTCATTCATCCATGGGATGAAACGGTTTATGTAATTTAGAAATTCATAACTTGTGAAGGCAAATACAGTATAGTGTTTCTTTACCATATCAAATTGTTAATGCATCTAACGGGAGATTGTATGATAAGCTTGCCTTATTTTCTTTTGCAAAGTCTAACTAAGATGTCAAAAACAATACAAAAACAAAGAAGTAACATGGATAGGAAACTATATCATTTTGGTTTGGTGAAAATCTTCATTGAGTTTGAATTGAAAAAGATAGGTGTGACGTGGAAGAAATTTTTGGTAACTAATGCATTGATAGCAAAAGAAGGACAAGAAGAACAACCAAATCCACAAAAGGAGCAACAACATCCAAAGATATTGATTGATGTAGATAGTATAGAAGAGGAACTTTCAAAGCACAGGCCTATTATCTCTACTCCATCCAACAGCAGTATAAAGACAAGAAGAATGGTAAGAGAAGAAATTGAAAAAGCTAAGAAAGATAAAATCTTTACCACCTGCACAAGAAGGTCCAGAAAGACTAAGTTTGGTCAGAAAGGGAAAATAGTGGAGGAATATGACATTCTACAACAGCCCCAGTATGATTACATACAAGGATTGGAAATGAAGGACAAGGAAAAGGAACAACAAGAATAAAAATTCTTAGGTAAGAATAAAAGAAAATTGGAAAGGAAAGTTGAGAAATTACAGCAGCAGCATATGGAGTCCGAAGTTTTGGAAAGAGTGGTGAAAAGAGAAAATGAAACACTCAAAATACAAAGAAAGAAATTTCAAGATGAGAATGAATGCTGAAAAAGAAGCTTAAGAAACTCAAAGCTTATAAAATGCAAATCTATAGGAGGGCCTATAAACTCTACAAGCAAAAGAAGGCAATTAAAACCAAGTATCAAATTTTGAAGACAAAATATGAAGCCCAAATGAACATCAATGCTTTACTTCAGGAAGAAAAGGTAGAAGCAGATGCAGAAGGCAGATTTTGACAGCTAAGAATTCATTTGCATGAGGGCATGCAAAATCCTCATTTTGGGGGAATGTTGGTATCAAATTGTGACTGTCCATTTCACTTAAAAATCCTCTTTTTTTCATCATTTTTTACCATCTAACCTTCATATTTCATCCATAACCCTTAGAAACTAAATGATATGATTTCATTATCATTATTTTTATCTTGAAATTCATTTTTGAAATTATTGTGTTAAAAATGACATTTTCCAGCAAATTACAAGATGTTATAACATCCTGTAATTGCTCCATGGTTTGACATGTTGCATAATAGGTTGGTGAATTCAAAGATTGTGGGCATGAATCTAAATGTACACAGATGGTGGATTACCTATCCACTTCTGGATTTGAAGAAAATAGGTGTCCAGTCAACGTTGGTCAAACCCGGCCACTTCTGCAGAATTTCGAGATTTTGTGAACAGAATTTCTATTTTCTTTGATATTTTTTACTAAATGGAGGATTTGAACCAATTTCGACCTCCTTTGATGTAACTGATAAGATTTCATTAGGATATTGGGGAGGGTGAATAGTTTCTTTTCATTATGGGAATTGGTGATAAATAGCTCAAAGGGAGTACTAGATGGTTAGCTTTTTTATTTATGAGAGACTTGAAACAGCCTATGTGTGACTTTTGATTTTTGAATCTCAATTCAGAGCTATATCATTGAGTTCAGCCTAGGCTTTTAGATCCAATAATATTACTCACTTTAGTTAGCTTACAATGTACTTGCAAAGTGTGGAAGGGCCCCCACTACGGAGTTGGCACACTCCTTATTTAGTTTTCCTTCTAAATTGCATTGATAAATATGATATTTAGAGTTTGCTATTTCATTAATGTGCTGCAAGTTTATGCCATTAAAAGTTGTTAACTGAAATATTTGTATTTGTTGTGAGAGATCCTTGTGAAAGGACTCAGCCAATATCCATCTTAAGGGTTAACAAACATGCATGTTATATCATGATTTTGATTTTAGAGTTAATTCATAATTCATGATTTGGAATGCAGAATTCAATTAGTAATTAGATGAATGAATCTTGTAAAAGAATCACTTACTATTTTATTTCTAGAACTACTCATCTTGAATATTGCTTTGAATAGCTAAGTCTTAGAAATTGTTTTGAAAGGGACTCTATCGAACAAAATTATTGTAAAGGAATTGTAGAACCCCTAACAAAGGAATTAATACTCTATTTTTGTTACCTAGGCAATCAGAATTTCATTAGATTTGTTTTCATCTAAATTGATTCTTAAGTGCTTGAAAAGACAAGGAAGGACCTCTTGTAAGAGAGCATTGTTAATTTCATTTCACTAGGCTATCATTAGAACCCTAGATCATTCTAGGTCTATATACATTAGATGAGTGCCTCTAAGTGTACTTTCTTGGGTTGATAAAGGAATTAGAGCTTAACTTACCTTAGTAATTAAAGTCCAAACAATGAACAATTTGTGGATTTCAGGAGAGCCATCTCAACCAATATTTCAGTCATTTTACAATGGATTATTTTATATAAATAACATATTCATCCAACACCCTTTTCACAAAGATGCTACTTTAAGCTTTCTTAAAATGTATGCCTAAATTAGTTGTTCTGATCACTGAGATTTTCACAAATACTTTCACATTATTCATCAACACATTAATTCTATCTATAATATGATGTTTGCTCATCTTCACAACAAATTACTGATAAAAATGTTTCTCCTAAGTGTTAGTGATATCTTTGGTTGATGAATACCTCATAATTGTTGTGTTCATAATTTATTTCATGTCATTTTAAAAATTCCCAATTAAATTGAACTCTTATGTTATGTACCTTGTGCTTGGAAGGATTTCCATTATTATGAGACTCCCTTGATTATTACCTTCCACATTCCCCCACTGTTCCTATTGGTGTTACTTTGCACCTCTTGATGAAATTGCTAGCTATAATGCTTATTCATTTTGTGGGTTGGCTTTTAAGAGAAAAGGAAAGGAGACAATACATGTTTTCATCTTCATCCATCCATCATTCTCATAACACCTCCACTACTTGCATTCTCATTCTTATATGTTTGATGACTTTCTTTGGCTAAGAACATTTTATATATGTATATATGTATGTATGTATGTATGTATGTATTGTTGTGGGGAAAAATGCCTATGCAGGACGATCCTATCCACCTAAGGTGTGGCAGTGCCTTAGCAACAAACAGAGACAGCTATTCTAGTATTCTTCCTTTATGAATTAAGAATGAAGAGAGATGGATGGACTAACCGGTGTCTTCCGTTTGTCCCTCGATCCAGTTTCTCTTCTCTTTGAGAGTTCCCAGCTACTTGCCTTCTCGCTCGCCCAGCTTCAACAGGTCTCTGTAAGATCACAAGAAGAGAACACTACACAAAGACATAGATTCATATTCATAACTAGTTCAGGATTAGGAATAAACTAAATATACTAATGCAATCATACATCAAAGATACACCAGTATATAGGAGAAACCAAGATAGCTTTATTGATGAATAACAAGGTTCAGGAAGAGATACAACCAAGAAGGCTCCAATCCAGCATCTCCTTCCCAGCAAATGGAATTCCTATCTTCACCTCCCTTCAAAGCATTAAGCACCCAATGATTCCAGTCTCAAACCAACAGCAATTCTTTGCAATAACAAAATTCCAGCCTCAAGATCTCATGGAGGAGAGATCCATATATAGATGTTTGGAGAGAGGATGAGTCAGCTTGAGATCTGACTAGTGTCCTCTCCCTCTGTCAGTTCTTGATTCCACTTGGAGGTTCTTGCTTCCACTTGGAGATTGGGAACCTCTTACTCATCATAGTCAAATTCACTGAGGCAAGTGTCATTGAGGAAGATTTTGGAAGCTTCCTGGGTCTTGACACCTCTTGGAATGAACTTGCCATTTGTCAATTCCCGCTCAACGCACCCTGGTAGTTCTTCTACCTGTGTTGCAGTGCAGGTAGCCAGTGTTGACTTTGACATTCAGCACAGCCAGCTAGTGGAGCCACTGAATTGATCCTGAATTGACTTGTTTTTTAGCAGTTTCTGGTGGAGAACTTCTGTGAATTGATGTGGTTTGTTAGCCTTGTTCCTCTAGGGGTAGGAACAACATGTTTAGGGACTTTGGATCCCTTAGATTATGGACATTTCATGCTCAATGCTGTAAGACACAAAAATGTCTATAACAGTTGCCCCCTAAAGTATGAGGCCGTTTATCGGGTGAAATGCTTTATCAGGAGGATCCGAAGTTCATCCAATGTTGGGAGGATACCTGTAATAAGATACAATACAATACATTATTTTTCATACTGCTTTCATGATCTAGCTGAGGCGGGCATTCCCATGCTCAGCTTTATAAATTAATTTTTCTGTACATAGAACAGACAATCGTCTGATGGTAGACTGATATTTTTTTATGAAATTATCATCCTTTGGGTAGGATGATTATCTGCTGCAATGATGTACATGTCAATGTCTTTATCTTTCCTGAATATATATCGTAGCTCGGATGGATGAAACTAGATCAGGGGTCTTCAAACTCGTTCGATCTTCACTCTAAGTACAAGTCGATCCATGTGAGAAATGTTCTGAAGTCGAACATGGAAAGACATCGCTTGATTACCGGTCAATGAGGTAAACCGTTAACAAGCGCAAGAGGAATGACCGATAATGATAATGACCCTCAAGGTACTGCAGTACAATCCATGTGGTGTGAATAAGGGACTTGGCGTCGAACACCACGCAAAATTTTTCGGTCGAAGGTCATTGATGTATACCTATCGCCGGACGTGAGAAACATGCCATTGAGGCATGCAAGCTTCAAAGTACTGAAGGGGTTGTTCCTAGATCCACTTCTTGGATAATGAGCTGATGTCGACAATAAGTGATCTGTAAAAGGAGGGCCTTAATGAATCCCACATCAATGACATGGAACGGAGCTAATGATTTTGGTGGAGGTGAAAACGATCTGTGACATATGATTCAGGGTGACGGTCATGAAAGGATGAAGGATAATGTGTGGCAGTGGATGGGACACGGTTGACTTTTCTGAACGACTTCTCTTGAACATATGGCGACACTGATGCGATGGATCGGTAGCATTACCCCAAATATGGATGGTATGGCGAGACCATGGTGATGTGACCGGTGAATGAAACAACCCAACCCGATTGTGGTACGAAGGAAAAGTGTCATGTTCAAGAGCGACTTGCTACCATCAAAGTTTTCTTGAGTTTCTCCCAATTTTCCCCAGTCATTGCTGACCAGTACCTCTTTATTTTTTTCAAGCTTGAGGAGGATAACATATGCTTGTTCTATAACTTGCCCTTCGGGCAAGCCCATCGCTATGTTTTAACGAGCCTAGCGATAGTGAAACTCGTTCTCGTCTAAAGACAAGTTTGTCGCTATTTAATGATTTTAACGAGTCTAACGACAAAGATAACTCGGTCCTTTTCATTTTTAGAGAGTCTGAAAAGGTACATAAAGTTAACTCCAAAAGTCCTTTTTCGTCATCTAATCCCTTAAGTCCGAAAAAGTATAAAACAATACAGAAGGGATGAGTTTTCGATAGTTTTAACGAGCCGAACAAAACAAGTGCTCGATATTTTTGTGCAATAATCCCTCAGGTCCAAAAAGATTAAAATCTAGAGGAGGGATAGCACTTCCGGTCGCTTTAACGAGCTAAAAGGCCAAAACTCGGCAATCTTTTCATATTTTACGAGTCAGTTGAAAAGAGCTTAAAGAAGACTCGTCTTTTGAGGAACGAGTGATGAAACGGGTTAGCAGCTGATTCCAGGTACAGGTTGGAATTTTCCAGTCACGGCAGTGTCACAAGGACGGCTAGGTGAAATCACTCTTCGCAACTGTTCCTCAAAATGGGTAAACAATCATATGGAGGTGAACGATCGGCCAAATGAAAAGTGGAGGTGACGGTGCAAACACGACCAAGGCTTTAATGGCTGATAATGTTACATTCACAGTGGTTATTTACCAGGTAGTTCATTTTTTAACGAGCTTAAACACGGGAAAACAATGCTCGATTTTATGTTTATTTTTTAACGAGCATGAACTATGCACTAAAACTGCTCGGATCTTGCGTTTATTTTTTAACGAGCATGAACTGTGTGTAAAACTGCTCGATTAATCCAGTCATATGATAAGAATGTCTCATTGAAGATGCTATTTTTTATGGAGCTTAGATCTTACAAAGCTTTGCTACGGATCCTTTCGTTATGCAAGTTCGGAAACGACTAATCCTACGAGTTTAAAGGGTTAGACCTACAGGTTTAAAGGGAGGACCTAAAAATTTAAAAATTAAATAGTCGTCCCTTGCTTGCACTCCGAAAGGTTTGCATGCCCCCAGGCATAAAACAAAGTTTCAAGGTTACCCCTACTTTAGTCCAGCAAAACATTTGTTTTACCGAGAGAGGTCTACCTCTTTCATGTTACCCAAAGATTGTTTCATTTGCACAGCAAACAAGACACTTCTTCAGCGATGTCTACCGAAATAGACAAAGGTGAGAGACTTCGTCTGTCAACTCACATAACTTTGACAAAAGAATCTTATTCTAGAACAACCCCTCTTCCAATCATGAACGGGGTACGGACTAGTCATATTCTCCCGCGGAAACCTACCCTATACCCAAAGTTTTCCTGCCGAAGCAGACCAGGACGCATGCCCCCTGGGTTCCAGTCATATCCTCCCGGATTACTCGCGCTCATCAAGAGGACGGACCGTGGGTTGAGACACTTCTTGCGTGAAGAGACCATTTAGGGATGGTACATGACTATTTGCGATGCGTGATCCGGGAAATGAAAGTTGGTCCACGAGCTTGACCACTCTTCCTTCATGCGGAAAACACATTACTCTAAAGAGTGATGAGATGATGGCTCCCATGCAATATATATAGTCTCGTCCAAGGAGTAGGTTATAATCCAAGGGTCCTTGGATGACCATCACGTTCATTTGAATGGTCTTCCCTTTCAATGTGATTGGCACATTGGGGAGGATCCCTAAAGGTCGACTGGTTCCTTTATCGAAGCCTGATAGATTTCTCATTTCAAGCAAAAGCGCTGGCGAACCAAGCGCTTTCCAAGCAATAGAAGAAAGGATACTCACAGATGCCCCCTCATCAATGATAGTGCCAGCCATTACCATTATGTATATTTGAACGATGATTCTGAACGGTATACTGGCTGGTAACCGGGGTCTGCCTAGTTGGTTCCAGTCAAAGGACACAACCAGGTTGCTTGGTGGTGGGACTGAATAGACGGCCGGATATTGCTCTGACGAACTTCCTTCCTACGATAAAGGAATGGGTGCATTGCCCCCGTGTTCGTCGGAGTCAGTGTTGATGAAGAGAATTTGGACGGTGTCGTCTTTATTCTCCTCTGTGATGGTATCATTCGAAGATAGAGCCTCTGAAGGAAAAACCGGGTCAACTGCCGCCTCAACCTTGTGACTTTCGTCAGGTATGGATTCAGACGGTTCATCTTCAATGATAGGTGCTTCAGCTGACCACCTGGGCAGGCCAGCTGGGTTCTCAACTAGTGAAGGACTTGGCAGGAGTTTTTGATATCCAGGAGGAAGTTGCGCTCGTAAAATCGGGCTATCTTCCAAAACTCTTTTAGCCTCATCTAAGAAGGGACAACGGTGGATGGCATGGTCGCCTTCACACAGTTTGCAGGGAAATCTAGCTTTCCCTCTCTGTCCTGTGGCTTCACTTCCACTAGTTGACGGTGTGCTATCAACATGACTATCAGAGGTTGACGCCACCGAATTGTGCAAACGGGGGGACCAGTCCCTTAGTATCCGAGGGATGCAGGGACAATCTCTGTGGAAGTGGTCTCCCTTGCATATGACACATGGCGATTTAGGCCTGGTCAGTGTTGTGTGTGGATTTTTGTCAGACGACACTTGTTTGCCCCCAGTCGCTTTTGGCTCCTTCTTCTTCTTCTCTTTCTTCTTCTTTTCCTTCTTCTCCTTAGGAACTCGGTTTTTTGTTTTACCAATTCCGTCAAGTGAAGAGGAAGGAGGATAGGAAGAATTATATGAAGTAGAAGGCTGGTGGGTAACTCTGGTCCGGTCTAACTGTTGACTCGACTGTTTAGGAATAGCGGTGTTCTGAACGACATTGGTTGAAAAGAGCCAGACCGGTAGGCCAATTGTCAGTCCTGGAAGCGACAATGTGGCCATTTGGGGCGCACCAACATCTCCCCAAGAGGAGAAGGGACTAGGATTTCCACCAAGGGGAATTCCTTGGTTGGTGGGCACCATCTTTTCAACCTAAATATCAACGTAGGAATAAAGGGTGATTGTTCCGTTTAAAATAAATTTTTAACGACGCTTAGACACAACTTGCATTTTCACTTTTAAAGAGTCAAAAAAAAGCTAAATTTGACTCTAGTCTCCTTCGATGTTTTAACGAGCCCGAAGTGACAAATGATCGGATGGAATTTTTCCGTTATAGAGTCTGAAAAAGGCTAAAAGGAACTGCTCTGGAGTTCTAGGTAGAGGGTGTGCCAAACTTTTCGCAAAACTGCATAATACTTTTTAGGGTACGGGCGGTCGATCTTCCTGAATGCTGTGTTCAGTGCATTGCGATCAGTAGGGCGGCCGACACGGCTTCCTAAGGATAAAGGTTATATTCCTATAGGGGTCTCCCAATATATACGCGACGGTACGTGGGAGCACAATCCGTACTGGCGCTATCATCCCTCAGGAGGAATCACCCACCTTCAACGAGATCGACAGTCACCAGGCTTTACGACGCCGGAACACGTCTCTAGCCTAGACCTCTATGTTGTGCGTTATGTTGCAAAGCATTGTTAATTTCATTCAGTTTATTTTAAGTTGATCTTTTTAGAAGTTTGCCTTTCTAGATCACCACGAGATGTATGATACAATTCCTAAATGCAGTCTAAAGATGATAAGCAAGCTTTATATCTTTTCTCAACTTTGAAAATCCTAGCTACTAAGGGAAAAGAAATACACCATCTTTTCTCAAAGAGCAATCAGCACACTCTAATGCACTTTTTCTAAATCAAACATGCAAACTATCAAGATGCAAATGCACAATGCAGGTGTTTGTTTTCCGCTTTCTTAGTATTGATGCCTACAAAGAAAGCTTTTTGTACAATTTTGAATTTGCTTTTAAATGACAGATACAAACAAGTTTATTTTTTCGAAATCAGAAAGGGTAGAAGAGAATACAACACTTTACAGCTTTCGAAATGAACACTTGTTTCGACACTTAAAAGAGACAAACTCAAACCACAAGCAAAAGTAAATGTATAATCAACTGTAAACAGCCAATGAACTCTCTCCTAAGATCACAATCAAAAGATCTGAATCAAGGGCTACAGGATGATTATTTCAATCATGCAAAAGAAAACTGTAAATGATGCCACAAACACATAAAAACACTCATAGTCTTTTTGTACAAAAGGAGGCGGAATTTAAGCAGAGAAAAGGAGTTATCAGACTGGTACCTATGCTGGTTACAGGCTGCAAAAATCAGAGATCAAAACAAGGCAAAACAGAGCAGAGAACCCCAGCTGCACAAGGCCAAACTGGATCAGCGCAACCTCAACACAGGGGTTTTGACATTCAGCGTAGGTAGCCTTCACGGGACCTGCGTTGAAATGCAGAACCTCTTCACAGGGTCTGCGCTGAAAGAGAAACGAGAGTTTCTCACTGGGTTTTGGGTCACAGTTTGCTGATTAATCAACGGTTTCAGGCCAAATAAAAGCAACAAGCAAGGTGCAATCAAAGGGATGCTTTGAGGGAGTACTAAGATCTATCACAAAGGATCATCAAATCATTTGTGAGTCCATTGTTCAGATCATAGACAAATCCAGTGATTGGATCAAAGCAGCATCTGTCTACTTTGCATCTAAGAATAGCAGATGCAGTTCGATTGTTGCTGTTGAGTCTATGAAACAAACAATGATAGAGACACAAATAAAATGACTAAACAGATCTCCCCAGCGGAGTCGCCAATTTGTTGTGGGGAAAAATGCCTATGCAGGACGATCCTATCCACCTAAGGTGTGACAGTGCCTTAGTAACAAACAGGGACAGCTATTCTAGTATTCTTCCTTTATGAATTAAGAATGAAGAGAGATGGATGGACTAACCGGTGTCTTCCGTTTGTCCCTCGATCCAGTTTCTCTCCTCTTTGAGAGTTCCCAGCTACTTGCCTTCTCGCTTGCCCAGCTTCAACAGGTCTCTGTAAGATCACAAGAAGATAACACTACACAAAGACATAGATTCATATTCATAACTAGTTCAGGATTAGGAATAAACTAAATATACTAATGCAATCATACATCAAAGATACACCAGTATATAGGAGAAACCAAGATAGCTTTATTGATTAATAACAAGGTTCAGGAAGAGATACAACCAAGAAGGCTCCAATCCAGCATCTCCTTCCCAGCAAATGGAATTCCTATCTTCACCTCCCTTCAAAGCATTAAGCACCCAATGATTCCAGTCTCAAACCAACAGAAATTCTTTGCAATAACAAAATTCCAGCCTCAAGATCTCATGGAGGAGAGATCCATATATAGATGTTTGGAGAGAGGATGAGTCAGCTTGAGATCTGACTAGTGTCCTCTCCCTCTGTCAGTTCTTGATTCCACTTGGAGGTTCTTGCTTCCACTTGGAGATTGGGAACCTCTTACTCATCATAGTCGAATTCATTGAGGCAAGTGTCATTGAGGAAGATTCTGGAAGCTTCCTGGGTCTTGACACCTCTTGGAATGAACTTGCCATTTGTCAATTCCCGCTCAGCGCACCCTGGTAGTGCTTCTACCTGCGTTGCAGTGCAGGTAGCCAGTGTTAACTTTGACATTCAGCGCAGACAGCTAGTGGAGCCACTGAATTGATCTTGAATTGACTTGTTTTTGAGCAGTTTCTGGTGGAGAACTTCTGTGAATTGTTGTGGTTTGTTAGCCTTGTTCTTCTAGGGGTAGGAACAACATGTTTAGGGACTTTGGATCCCTTAGATTATGGACATTTCATGCTCAATGCTGTAAGGCACAAAAATGTCTATAACATGTATGTATGTATGTATGGAAAATATTTTGAAAATTATATCGAATGTGAGTATACTATGGACAATCTAAGAGAAATTGTATTTTATCTTCAATCCTCCTAGGATCACAAAGTTGACATGATGTTTTTGGAATTAACTAATGTCCAATTTCACTCTGAAGCTCATACAAATTAGTCCTAATCTTGGGAAATGTTCATTTTTTTTAAAGACTTATCAAGAAAACAATACAAAATTGATTTTGCAGTTTGGGGTTGGTCACCTTCTTATAATATCATAGTTTCTTTTTTCTCTCCAGCTACACATTTCCCCAAATTTTCTCCTTAAATTTGGAAGTATAATATCTTCATATTTTCTTAATTGTGCAACATGAACTCCTACTTTATTACCCAATGGTCTAGCCAAAAGTAGGCATCCTTATCCCACCCTCACCTGAGTCGAAGGTGAGGGTTTTGGCTAGAGTTGGAAACAAAATTTCAAAACCTCCTCGCATCCATATTGTATAACTTGTTATTATACATAAAATACCTAATCATAGTCATGCTTTCCGTGAGGGAAAATCTTGCTTCAATCAAGAGGATATGGTAGGGAGTATTTCTTTAGTTTTGAGGTTCTAGGTTATGAACTTATTTTGGATTTGTTCAATCTTTCTCTATGACTCCCTTGATATACTGCAATCCCAAACCTCACATTAATATATAATAACACTAATGAAAAGAAAAGGAAAGAGCACTCTAGGGAGCTCTGGTGGGAACTAGGGTTTGAACATCACGGTTTCTACAGCAACCTAAGTACTAACTCTGGAGAAAAATAGGGCCAGAGCAGCAGAGCTTCACAAAAGGGGGAAAACTCTAACCTGATAGATGGAAAGTGCAGGATCCATTGGGACCCCATCACACAAACATATAATGATGAACAAGAAGACAGCACAGGACGGGGTGCAAATATCAGGGTATGAGAAGTCAGATCAGGAGAATCCATCCAACAAGGGGAAGAGGAATAATGAAGGTAAAAATACCAAAAAACTAAAGGAAAATGTTGAAAGCAAAAGTACAGAGCATAGAGACAGCAAGAATCCTTGCCAAGGACAGTTTTCACAAGGAAACAAGCCAGAGAAGGAGCAAGTAGTGGTAGAGGAAGAGGTTCTAAATCAAGATAAAGAGGAACAGGGGGGAACAACGTCAGCATCCACTGGAAAAAAAATCTAGGGTCCGTGCAAACCCAAAGCCACAGAAACCCTAAGGGTTGTGATTTCTGATCCAAAAATTCAGTCGTACTGAGACCACATGGTTGAACATGTAGTGATCTGCAGGTTCATGGGGTTTTGGCCAATAGAGCGAGCACTGTGCCAGTGGATAAAGCAGCAATGGAAACCCAAAGGTGATGTAAGGCTGCACTTAGGAGCCAAGGGTTTCTTTACTATTGTTTTCTCCAATCTGGAAGACAAGGATAAGATATTCGATGGAGGGTCATATTTCTTTGCCTCCACAGGTCTTTACATAAGGCCATGGAAACCCAACTTCGTACCAGAAAAGGAAACCTTCAAGCAGGTACCAGTATAGATATGCCTTTTTTCTCTTCCAATTGATTATTGGGGACATGCAGCACTGGAACAGATAGGCAACAAGCTAGGGACCTTCATCAAGGCCTTAGAAGTGACATTACAAAAAAGGTATACCTCTTATGCTAGAATCTATGTGGAGATGGATGTTTCAGGAGTAGTACATGAAGGCCTATGGCTGGAATACAGAGACGAAGATTATTTCCAAGCCATAGACTATGAACAAATCCCGTTCCACTACAGAAAATTTCATGAGCATGGTCATTTAATCAAAGAATTCCCATTGAACAAATAGGCATGGGAAACTAAGGAAAACAAAGGAAAGAAGAAGAAGGAAGTCTTCACAAGACCGAAAGCCAAACAGAGAGCAAATAAAAAATGCCAAACCAAGGCAAACATTTCACATGGAAATACAAGCAATGCATTTGAAGTATTAGAGACAGAAATGGAATCAAAGGACAACAATAAAGAACAAGAGACCACGAATATAAGTAGATCTACAGCCACACCAAAAATGAAGGATCTGGAGGCAAACCCTTCAAGTATCATCCATCAGTTTCAAGAAACAACAGAGGGGACAGAACTAGATTCGGAGATGTTCACCAATGAAATCTCGAAGATATGGAATTAAGTGACATACTAGTGCAAGAAGGTATGGATCTACCAAATATGGTTGAGAATTGGAAAGAGAAGGGAATGGAACATATATCGGAAGAGGAGGTAAAGAGAATCAATGACATATTCATAGCACAGCAATGGGTAGAGGTGGAGCTGCAAAGTAAGTGCTTGGGAATAGCAAAAGGGCTAGGGGTTCACACACAGGGATTGCATCAAACCTCCATCAACTCCAAGAACAGGAAAAAAAGAGGAAGAAGGACTAATAATGAGGCATTACAAGAACTCGGATAGATGCTCTTAAATTCAGGTAAGATGAAATCCATTAAGGCGTTCTCACTAACCTCCTAAACTCTATTTAAAATGAAAATTATTTCTTGGAATGCTAGAGGGCTAAATAGCCAAACAAAATAGCATTTATTAAAGAAGAAGGTCCAAAAGGAACAACCAGATATAGTGTTTTTGCAAGAACGTAAGTGCTCAAGCAATACGGTAGTCAATATCAGCAAAAAACTAGGAAAACGCATGGAATACTTGGAGACAACGAGCAATGGATGGGAGGGAGGCTTGGTCATTTTGTGGAATCCACAGGTCATCCAACTCCTTTCCTCTAAGGCAGCCAAATCTTACATATCTATAGAATTCCATGTAGTAGGGAACTCAGAAACTTATCTTTGTACCAATGTCTATGGCCTCCAGAAACTAGAGGCTAAACTTCTATTTCTAAGAACACTATTCAACCTAAAGCTAAGATATCCTCAAGCAAAGGCAATCTTTGGAGGTGATTTCAACATGATCACCACACTCACGGAAAAGAGAGGAGGTATTAGAAAACTCAACAGAGACTCTGAAGCTTTCCTAGACTTCATTAGATCAGGCAATCTAGTAGATGTATTCCCCAAGAGTGGCGCGTTCACGTGGAACAATAAAAGGGGAGGTGAAAGGCAAATAGCCTCTTGTCTAGATAGATTTTTAGTGACAGAAAGCATTCTTCTGGAAGGAATTATTGTTGAATCAAACATTCTTCCCAGTGGAGAGTTGAACCATTGGCCCATCACAATGACTGCAGCAATCCAAGGTACTCCTAGAAATAAACCTTTCAGATTTGAAAAGTTCTGGTTCACTCATCCTGAGTTCATTCAGAAAATTGAACAATGGTGGAAAGTGTTAACACTAAGATTGTCCCTTGGCTCCTTAAAGGGATACGGCCGAGGTAACCACAGACCAATCTTTGGACTACAGGTTCTAGCCCACCTGCAATCAGAGAGGGCTCTCTCTTTGTGATTTAGCTTTGTTGATGATGATTTTAGGCTAGTTATAGGGTTCAAGGGTTTTTGTTAGTGTTTTGGTTGGAAGGAGGGTGATCTCAAGTAGAGAGGCAATGCATAATGTGGTAATTTTCAAACCATTGGGCATGGATTTGTGGAATAGAAATGCTGGTGCATTTTCTTGGTCACAAGAGGAAACGAGGAGCAAGGTAGCTGCTCATGAAACAACATTCAAAACTAAATGGAGATGGATTGAATGCCAAGGAATGAGGGGCAACAGAGAATCCCTCAATCAATTTAGCAGAGGGAAGGTGAACAATCCCTATCTAGGAGCAGCTAAGAATTCCTAGATAACAGTCATTTAGATGTGAATTAGAGAAAATATGAGCCATAAGGAATCCATATTTATGCCTAAATCAAGAAGAAAACATTAAGAAACCACAGAAACTGAGCATAGAGTGCAACTAGGCAAATTCTAAACCAGTCTTTCGTTCTATGACTTGAGCATACATGAAACTGAAATAACAAAGGTGAGAAACACCTATTGATTCATATAGCAGCACAAGATATCCATCATTCACTCATCAGCCATTAAACAGACATCAATCAGTCCAGTCTCCAAGCTCTCAGCAATCTTTGATTAAGTAAAACATATTAGTTACAGAGCGAGTCTTTTCCCAAGTAAGTTCATCAACCAACCAACAAAAACCAACCCTTGAACAATGAATTAGGGTGGTTTATACAGAGAAAGATATCAAAAATATCTATTACAACTGACCTGAACAGGTCTGCGGAAAAAAAGCTTCTTTAACCTAAACTTATGTTGAAATTAAATGCAAGAAAGAGACTAGAGCTGCGCCAGAAGCAGCCGAATCAAAATGAATTAATATGATATCCTTTGGTGGCTCGATGCAGTTCTTCTGCAATAACTGTGCTTCGGGTATTGATCCACTGATCTCATGTGGCCTTAATGTGCATTAACTATGATTTGAGAGCCTTTAAATGGCTTCACTGTTCGTTGACTTTGCTGGGGGGGCTCTTTAATGTTCATCTGCTTCGAGCCGCTGAAAAAAATTTCACTGATACTCTTTGACATGAAACTTGGCTTTATCTGCTCCTCCGGTACTCAAAACTGCCAAATAGCTCCTTTTCGGCTCTTTTCGGGCAAAAATCACTGCTGCAAACCTGCGCTGGACTGGGGCTTTCCATTTTGGCCCTTTTTTCTTAGCGATGCGCGATTAGCGCTAATCGCGCATCAAAAACTGCCTCAGAATTTGATTCTGGGCTTCCTAAGTCGCGATTTCGCCCTTCGCGCCCTTTTCGGCGGTGATGTCAGCATGACATCAGCATGATGCAAGATGTGGGACCCAGTACGGCGGATGACGTGGCAGGGTGACATGGCAGGGTGACGTGGCGCTTACGTCACGCAGGGAGGCGGTAACTGGTTTCATGGCGCACCGCTTTTGTGCACAGGCGGTTTGGGAGGAGGGGGCTCTGCCACAGTCGAGAGGGTAACGCGTGGCGAGAGTACGATGGGAAAACCACCCATCTCTCGGACGCTAACCATCGACATGTTTGGAGGGGAAAGGACCCGCCCAGCATAGATCTCAGGCGCGGGCAATCGGACGGCTGGCGGAACTGATAAGGCAGCAGAGGGATAAGGGATGGGGCCCACTTTGATTTTATTTGTTTATTCATACGGCGGGGAGGGGTTAGACATTAGAAAAGTGGGTTTATGGGATTATTAGTGAACGGGGCAAATATTTACATGGGAAACTCTAGGATAAGGGCGTAACATGGGTGCTGTAAGGTTAGGGTTAAGGGGGAAAAGGTTGCTAGTGTGACCAGATGTTAGACTAACTCTAGTTAGGACACGGATGGGTTAGTAGGAGCCCCAGATGAACTGCTGCTTCCCGGACTTAGAAGAATATGGCTATAGTGCCAGAGGGAGGGGATATTTAATAATTTTGGGATTTTATATAGTTTTTCCATAATAGGGGAAAAGGAAATGATTTAGGGAGTTAGATAATAGATTTAGGAGTTAATATGAATTTGTGAGATGGAGTGTAGGGGAGAAGTTAAGCTTTGTGAGCTGAAACCTTGACACAGAAAGTGAATGGACTATGGAAAAATGACCTTTACACAAGAAATGTGGCTTCTCTTGTCTAAAGAAAATCAAAGCCTAACTTCGTATTTTTACAACAAATGAAGTGAAAACAGGACTGGTTGAGTAGATCCCAAGGTCCTCAAGGGGATGTTAGTGAGTGATTTGGGGAATAAGAAGGAGGGGAAGTTAGACATGCCTCGCTTGACCTGATCCAGCTGAAAAATTGTCTCATAACTGTGATCTGAATAAATATAACACTTGAAAACATGAAATGGATTACATAGCTTGATTCTGCAACCGCAAAACTACTTACCCAATCTAGTTACCTAGCATTTTTTCTTCTTTTTGGTTTGGGTGCACTTGAACTAGAAAACCCAACTTTTCAACTTTTTTCTTTTTTGTTGTCCTCCTATCTACATCTACACTTATTTCATCCGGGGGCTCAGATTAAGCTATTGAGCACCCTTGCTTCTCTACTTATCTACAAATCTGCCAAGATTAAGCTGTTTGGATAGATGATGATTCTCTAGATTCTACAACAGGAAATTGAAACCTAGGGAGACCAAGATTAAGCTGTTTAGCCTTCTCTTTAACTGAACATTCTTCAAAATTGGATAACTCTTCAAAATTGTAATACAGCAGTGGCATTTAGACTAGCACACTTCATGGCCTCTTCTGGAAATATGGAGCGTTGCAGTATGCAAAGAATGACATATTTGGCATGTAAAAATGTAAATCATGAAATATGAACACCTGTTGCAACAAGAGGCTAACAGTGGCTCCACTTGGGGATGGCTTTTCCTTGGAAAGCCAAGAACAGCAGGTCAGACTGCCTTGATCTTCTATTGTTGTTGTGGACTTAGAAACACCTCTTTGTGCTGACTGTTGTATAATTGAGACTTTGGAATAAGAACAGCATTTCCCTCAACTAAAATTGCTTGCTGAAATGAGTGCAATGACAGAGATCTGAAATGGTAGTCCCGGTTTGGTTCTGTCCTCATAGACTTTGACGTTGTTCTTCTAACAATCAAACTACTTATACAAAAATAACAAAGCACTGATATATACAAACATTTATGTACAAATATAACCGAGCTGGGCTGCTTTCAACAAAAGGGATCATGATAATGCTTCAACATTCGGCCATTTACAGGGCCTTCTTTAGCTGTGCTGCCATCTGTAGCCTTGAGAAAATATGTGTTATTTCCTTGCACAATGCTGATAACAAATGGGTCTCTCCATAGAAAATCAAATTTAGCATGTTTGCCCTTGTCTTCCCTTCTTGAGTCCCACCTTAGGACTTTGTTAACAACACAAAAATCTTCAGCCTTAGCTCTCTTATCGAACATCTTTTTAAGCTTGTCTTGCAAAATTTGAGCTCTGTCATATACTTTCTCTCTGGTTTGCTGAAGATGGATGGTCTGATTGATTCTTCATTGAATGTCATTTGGTTCAGCCTGAATCTCTTGTAACATCTTGATAGTAGGAATGCCCAAGGATGAAGGAAATCTGGCTTCCATGCCATATACTAGCTCATAAGGGCTCATCCCAATGGATCTGTTGGTTGAAAGTCTGTCTGCCCATAGGGCACTTGTTAGCTTTCTATGCCAGTTCTTTTTGTTTTCTTCTAACACTTTCTTTATGATGTTGATGAGGCTTTTTTTGGATGATTCGGCCAAGCCATTACCTTGAGGGTAATAGGTTGTAGAGTGTCCCAGGGTAATGTGAAATTTATGGAAAAAATTGATCATCTTTTTGGATTTGAAGGCAGCGACGTTGTCAGTGATGATTTTCTCAGGGCAGCCAAATCTAGAAAGGATATTGCACTCAAGAAATTGGATAATGGTGGTGTCATTGGCTTGCCTACATGGGATGGCCTCAATCCACTTGGTGAAATAGTCAGTGGCTGTTAAAATCCACTTGTGTTGGCCTGAAGAAGAGGGATGGATTTCTCCAATGAAGTCAAGACCCCATTGTTGAAAAGGCTTTTCAGTTGAGATGGGCTTAAGGGGAAAAGGCAATAGCTTTCTTTTTCCTTCAAATATTTGGCATTTGTGACATGAAACAGCAAATTTCTTGACATCTGCAAATAGAGTGGGCCAATAGTAACCAGCCCTTAAAATCTTGTCAGTTGTGGACTTCCAATATAAATGCCCTCCACAGTCTCCAGCATGGAATTATTTCATGATATTGTTAGTTTCGTTCATAGTCAAGCAATTAAGTAATATGCCTTCATGATTTTTCCAAAATAAGGCACCGTCTAAGACACAAAACTTTAAAGCTTTCATTTTCAAAAATCTTTTCTTGGTTCTGGACAATCCTAGGGGAGCACACAGGTTTAACAATATAAAGCAAATGTCAACATACCATGGGGATTGCAAAAAGGTTTGACTGATCTGTGGAGTCGCCAACTAAGATTCAGTTTCCAGTTGGTTAATGTCTAAGGCTTGAAAATTTGTTTCGGACATCAGTTTGGCTAAACCTTGTCCCTTTATCAGTTTGGTAGGTTTTATTTCTATGTCATATTCAAGAATGTTGGAAATCCACTTGCCTCTTTTGCCTCCAAGTCCCTCTTGAGTTAATATGTCTTTTACAACGGAGTTTGGGACATAGGCAATCACATGGGAGTATAGAATGTAAACTCTGAAGTCTTTAATGGCCTTAACAAGGGCATAAGCCTGTTTTTCCATGATTTGGTATTTCAAGGGTGCATCTCTTAAGGCTCGGCTGGAAAATGCAATTGGATTTTCATTTCCTTGATCATCCTTTTGCAAAAGGACAGCCGCTATGGTGTGCCCAGACGCAAACGAAAAAATAATAAAATCTTTGTCAAATTGTGGACTTGTCAGGACAGCCGTTTGAGTCAAGGCAATTTTGATACTTTCAAAAGCCCGCTTGGTTTCAAGAGACCATTTTACTTTGGCATCCTTTTTTAACATGTTACTTAACAGTATTATCAGCTCAGCTAGATTTGGGATAAATCTCCTTAGGAAATTAATCTTTCCAAGGAATGCTTGCAACTATTTTATGTTTCTTGGATAGGGTATTTGGAGAATGGCTTGGATCCTTTCTGGATCAATTATGATACCATATTTTGAAATGATGTGGCCTAGTAATTTACCTTTTTCAAGGCCAAACATGGACTTCTTAGGATTTAAGGAAATGCCATATTTCCTACATGTCATGAATATTTTCCTTAAGTGTTTGAGGTGCTCTTGATCAGATTTGGAAAAAGGGGTAAGGTCATTGAGGTAGAAAACTAGGAAATCATGTATTTCCTTGGCAAATGCAATATCCATTTCCCTTTGAAAGGTAGCACCAGTGTTCTTTAGTCCGAAAGGCATTTTAACATACTTAAATGTTCCCCATGGTGTGGTAAAGGTTGTCTTGTCTTTGTCATCCGGGTGAACAAGTATTTGATTGAAACCTGAAAATCCATCTAGCAAAGAGATTCTAGATGACCCCACTACTCTTTGTAGGATGTGGTCCATTTTGGGCAAAGGATAGTGGTCTTTTAGGGAGACTTGTTTTAAGTTTCTTAGGTCCACACACAGTCTGATTTCTCCTGACTTCTTTCTCGTGCGAACCAGATTGGATACCCATTCAGAAAATCTTATGGGTGCTATGATACCTGCTTTAAACATTTTCTTTACCTCCTTCTCAATCAGGGGAAGAAGCATAGGGTTGATTCTTCTAAGTTTCTACTTGAATGGTTTTTTATTTGGTTTTAAGGGAATGGTATGTTGAATTACTAAAGTGTCATAGGACTTTAGGTCCTCATAACTCCATGCAAATACATCTTGAAACTCTTTGAACAGATCGACATACTTTGGTTTTTGATCAGGTGGCAAATTTTTGGACAACTTAATCATTTTGGGCTTCTCTGCTGTCCCTATGTTGTGTTCTTCTATAGCAGCGTTTAGAGGCTCCATTTTAGGTTTTTTAGGGACATCATTGGCATCAAACATATCCTCTAATGGGGTTAGGCCAGCAGGGAGAAAGTTATCCTTCAGATCAACGATCTCGGACTCTATTTTGGCTATTTCCTCTAAATGCATCTATTTCAGCTCTTCTATGTTTGCATTGTCAAAAACGGTAGGGTGAAGGATTTGTTTTGCTGTTAGAGCTGTTACAGCCTGCTGATTTTCATTTGTTTGTTGTTGGGTATCATTCATGGCATCCATGTCAATGTTTATATTTGAGAACTCACGCTCAAGAGTGAGGAAATTGTTAATCTGGGCATCATTTTCGAACACTTGCCAATCTTTAACATTGTTTGGAACAGCAGGCCTAAGTTTTATCTCAGCAGTGAAATGGTGATTCGGTTCAAAGGGAAGCTTGCATGTACTGGCGAAAGTTGCTAGGCTATGTGCATGAATGTTATGATCTCTTGAAATCTTTGCAAGCTTGGATTCAGTGAATGTATTGAGTATATTGGTGGCAACAGCCCTATAGGCCCTCATTCTATTGTCATTAGTAACAAAGTTACCTTTCATTTGTTGTATGACTAAATCGGAGTCACCTAGAATGGATACTTTTGTAGCGCCTAGAACTTTGAGCAGTTTGAGGCCTAAGAGCAGAGCCTCATACTCTTCCATATTGTTGGTACATCAGAAGTTTAGTCTATAGGCATGGCCTTCTGCATGATTGCTATATGTATTGTGAATCCATATCCCTAACCCTGCTCCTAACTTATTAACGGACCCATCAAACTCTAAATACCATGTGATTTCTTGCTTTTGGCTAGTACTAAGAGTTTCAGTCATTTTAGGATTGGGCAGATTTGAATTTTCTATTTGGGGAGATTTCTCTTCTATGCTGGTTGCATTGGTTTTTTTGACAGTTTCATGGGTATGGGTAACCGATTCTTCATTTATACATGTTTCTTGTCCTAGAGCCAAATGCTTCTCATTAGTTGGGTAACATCTATCATCATTAAACAGAATGAATGAATCTATATCAGAATGGATTCAGTAGAGAGGGAAGTTTTGGGGCTTTTCCTCACTACCTACCCCTATATTTCATCAGTGTTTCCCTGTACAGTCTCTTTGGTTTCCCAAAGACAGATATGGTGGCATAAGAGAGGTATAACTAGAGTGATCCTTGGAGCTTTTCCCCCCATGATATTGATAGGAGCATGCCATATTTTGTTGGAATGTCAACAACTACTACGTCCATTAGGATTGTCTTGTTGGGATATTGGACTAAAGACACACAAAGGTCTTTGATTAAGCCTAAACACTTGACCTGACTTGAGTCGAAGGAGAATAGATCTTTATAACGTCTTGTTATATCAAGGTTTAGCTTTTCCATTACAGCTTTGGTCATAAGGTTGTGTGAGGCACCTGAGTCAAACATAGCATTATGCAAGATTTTTTCATGTATCTGCAAACTGATATAAAAGGGTAGAACATATCCATATGTTGATTTTCCATTAACTTCTAGACCGAATAGTAGCTCAGGGGTATCATCTAAAACATTTACATTGTCTTTGACCTCTGGAATTTGAAGTGATTTTTGGATTTGTTGCCTATACACATCATGCTTGGCAAATTCTGAGAGGGGGATGGATATCTTAAGTTTTCCAATCTCTGCTTCTAAGTTAAATGGTTTATCCAGTGGAATCTTTGCGTTAGCAGTAGCAGCAGCAGATTTATCCTTTTCAAGTGTATTTTCTGTGTTTTCCTTTTGATTATCAGCGTTATGGTGAATGATGGTTTGTGGCATTTCGGTTTTGGGAAGGTTTTTAGGAGTAATGTTCAAATTTTCTTTTGAGGAAGGAGGCAGTGGCTAATCAATAGAAGGTTGCATGTCTGTTATGTCCTCTACAGTCGCTTGATGCGGGTTTGGGACAGTTGTGTCAGCTGGTTCTGTTATAATAGCCTTGCCTTCAATCTTTTTGGGCTTTTTGTTCTCTTTTGATTTGCTAGCTGCAGGGACATCAATGGTTCTAGTTCTCAGCTTGTATTGTTTGTGGACCTCATACACAGCAAAATCATAGCCTTGTTTAAAATCAAAACATTCTCCAGACTTAGTCTGAAATTGATTTATCTCATGGTCATCTTGGTCTTCTTGATTTAGAAAAATTTGTTGCTCACCCTTCAAATCTATCAGGTTCATGTCAGTCTTCTCTATTAGCTCACTAGATGTGGATGCTTCTGTGTAGTTTTCTTGGAAAGGAGGCCTAATATCATGGTTGGGACTAGCCCTTCCAGCATTTGTGTTTTGATTCTTTCTGAAATTTAGGTTCCTTATGGTATTTAGTTGTTGTCCTTCCCATGATGATTTCCTCTCAACACTCTCTACTCTGTCTCCCAACCTATGCATGCCATTGATAATAGCATCTAGCTTTTGCTCTAAGGCTGAGGGTTCTTCCTTGAAGGTGGTTCTTCTCTCATTTCTAGCTTTGTTTCTTTTGGCAATTAAGTTTTCCTCTACAGTGAAAGCCAAATTTTGCATCTCAGCAAGGTTGTTAGGAGCTCTTTCCCTTAACTGGTAGGCCATATCTGGGTCGAATCCATCAGGGAATTTTTACAAAGCAAGGTCAGGTGAAGGCCTCAAGTTCTGTGGTATTGCATTATAGACATTACTGAATCTTTCACAATTGTCCAAAACAGTCTCTTGAGGGCATCTTTTAATTGTGTCATACTCAGCTAGTATGTGCAAGGGGTCTTTCTTTTTCTCCCATGTGTTGATAAATGACTGGTATAGGGCTTCTGGGTCTGCTATGGAATTGGTCGGGAGTGATCTAAACCAAGTCCTGACATCACCTATCAAACTTTGGACAAAAATCTTCATTCTCACACTATCATCGTCAATCTCATAGCTTTCAAAGTAATCCTGCATTTTCTTTGTATGCTGAAGGGTTGTGCACGCACTTGTGCCATAAAAATAGGTTATTTTATTCTGGTAATCCTAAGGCATAGCTTTGGGATTAGCAGGAAAATGTAAAGGTGCATATCTGTTAGCCATATTCACAGGGATAAGTGGAACAGCAGGGATGAATGGAACAACTGGGATAATAGGAGGGGTAGTGGTGGTATGTGTAGTGAATGGAGGTGTGGAAACGGTGCTTGGAGAGGTAGGTGATGAACCAGGTAAAGTAGGGTTTGAACGAAACAAAACTTTAACTGGAGTTGGAAAAGAGCTAGGCTGAACTGTTTCAGGACTAGAGGCAGTAAAGTCTTCTTGTTTTTGCTTGCTAAAGTTTCTAGGGATTAAATTGGGATTTTCAAGAGCAGCTGGAGGATTTGGGTCTGGATTTGATCTTGTATAACGTGAATTCTTCTTGGGAGCTAGCTTCAGCTTGTTTTTTTTTTTTTTTGGGGGGGGGGATTTTTCAAGAATATAAGGGTTAGAAAGAAACCTTTAAAGGTCAGATTTTTCCTCAAAGGATATTCCCCAGCAGAGTCGCCATTATGTTAACACTCAGGTTGTCCCTTGGCTCCTTAAAGGGATATGACCGAGGTAACCACAGACAAATCTTTGGACTGTAGGTTCTAGCCCACCTGCAATCAAAGAGGGCTCTCTCTTTGTGATTTAGCTTTGTTGATGATGATTGTAAGCTAGTTATAGGGTTCAAGGGTTTTTGTTTGTGTTTTGGTTGGAAGGAGGGTGATCTCAAGTAGAGAGGCAATGCATAATGTGGTAAGTTTCAGACCATTGGGCATGGAGTTGTGGAATAGGACTGCTGGTGCGTTTTCTTGGTCACAAGAGGAAACGAGGAGCAAGGTAGCTGCTCATGAAACAACATTCAAAACTAAATGGAGATGGATTGAATGCTAAGGAATGAGGGGCAAGAGAGAACCCTCAATCAGGTTAGTAGAGGGAAGGTGAACGAGCCCTATCTAGGAGCAGCAAAGAATTCCTAGATAACAATCATTCAGATGTGAATTAGAGCAAATATGAGCCATAAGGAATCCATATTTATGCCTAACTCAAGAAGAAAACATTAAGAAACCACAGAAACTGGGCATGGAGTGTAGCTAGGCAAATTCTAAACTAGTCTTTCGTTCTGTGACTTGAGCATACATGAAACTGAAATAACAAAGGTGAGAAACACTTATTGATTCATATAGCAGCACAAGAAATCCATCATTCACTCATCAGCCATTAAACAGACATCAATCAGTCCAGTCTCCAAGCTCTCAGCAATCTTTGATTAAGTAAAACATATCAGTTACAGAGCGGGTCTTTTCCCAAGTAAGTTCATCAACCAACCAACAAAAACCAACCCTTGAACAATGAATTAGGGTGGTTTATATAGAGAAATATATCAAAAATATCTATTACATTTAAGAGATCTGTGGTTTGTGATTTTTGAATCTTCAGCCGGAGAACCCACAGTAAGTGTGTTTTTACACCAACGTTTCAAATCCCAAATGGGATCCATCATCAGGGCATTGAGAATGAAGATAATAAAAGAAGAGCAGAATGGAATAAATATTCATGAGTGAAACAATTTTAAGGGACAGCACAGGTCGGCTTGAATAATTTTTATTTTTAATTTTCAATTATTAAATTAATACCATTTATTTCATGGAATTTTTAAAAATATATATATATATATATATATATATATATATATATATATAGATATATATATATATATATATATATATATATATTAAGGATTAAAACCTAAAGAATAAGAGGGATTAATACTAAATTCGAAAGACAGAACTAGACTATATTAATATCTAAATAATTTAATATTTATATTAATTTTAATATCTATATAAATTAATATCTATATTAATATTGATATCTAAATAATTTAATATTTATATTAATTTTAATATCTATATAAATTAATATCTATATTAATATTGATATTTAAATAATTTAATATTTATATTAATTTTAATATCTATATAAATTAATATCTATATTAATATTAATATATATATTAATATTAATATCTCAACTATATTAAAATCTAAATAACATAATATTTATGTTATGCTAATCACTATATAATTTAATTAATATATTAATATTAATATTAATATCTATATGACTTAATATTTCTATTAATATCTTTATTAATATTAATATCTAAACTATAATAATATCTATATTGGTATTTACACTAAATTAATACCTATATTATTTTCTATAAATAAATTAAATTAATATATGAGAAAGATTATATTAATAATTATAAATAATTAATATTTATAATTAATTAATATAATATTTGATATATTAATTAATCATTATGAAGGGATTAATATATTAAAGAATTCTAATGCTAATAATTTTAATAATGAAATAAATAAAAAGTACTGGTCAATAAAAATAGAAAAAGAAAGGAGGGGAAAAAATAACCTGCTTGAAGGCTTACCTGGGGAAGGTTTGACGCTTTTTTATTTCACTGATCAGGGGGAGCCAACTTCCGCTAATCTCCAAACCGTTGTCTCTGTTCAGATTACAAGGGTGCTTCAAAATTTCTAGTGCTTCTCTGATTTTCCGTCTCTGATGGTGCTCTTCTCTTGCGATGATAGATGCGCCTTCCAAGCAGATGAGGTGCTTAGTCTTCGAGGAGTGTTCTGCCAAGGTTGAGGTACGAGATCTTCCATTCCTGATGTCAGCGCCATGTTCCTTGAGTCTTGTCTGGAGGGAGCGACCAGTTTCACCTAAGTAACTTTTACCACAAGAACAGTCTATTTTATAGACTCCTTTAAGTTGCTGCTTGTCAATCTCATCCTTAACAGATTTCAAACTTTGTCTGATGGTACCAGGAGCTGAGAATTGGGTTAAAATGTTTTTCTTTCTTAGGATTTTAGCCATTTTATCTGTAACCCCATGGATATAAGGAAGAAAAACCTTACCACATTGAGGTTGATCCTGATCATTAGGCTTAGGAGATGACAACCTCTTTTCAGCTTTCTCTATGGCTTTTTTAATCTCATGATCTTTGTAGCCTATATTTTTAAAAATTGAAACCAAATGCCTCTTCTCTTCGCTTATATGCTCTGAGTCAGAAATCCGAAGGGCTCTAATGGCAAGAGTGTTCAGAACGCCAAGCTTTTGGGTTGGGTGATGGTGGGAGTCCGCATGGAGGTAACTTTCTGTGTGGGTTGACTTCCTGAAAACCTTATGGCCCAAAGAGCCATCAACTTTCCTGATGATAAGAATGTCCAAGAAAGGGATGCTCATGTTTTCTTCAAGCTCCATCGTGAATTTTATATCAGGGGAGATGGAGTTAAGATGAATGAAAAAATTTTCCAGCTCTGCTTTACCATGGGTCCATTTTATATTGGTGTCGTCGACAAAACGCTTCCACCAAGCTGGCTTTAAAGGATAAGATTCCAAGGCCTTCTTCTCAAAAATTCCATGTATAGGTTGGCCACGATTGGCGAGAGGGGTGATCCCATTGCTACACCAGATGTTTGTTCATAAAATGTTCCTTGGAAGGTGAACACTGTCGACCTTAAGCAGACTTCAGCCAGTTTTGCAGTCTCTGGATCAGTAACATCCCTTATAACTTGAATGGCTTCATCAAGAGGAATCTTTGTGAATAAGGAAACCACGTCAAAGCTCACAAGGATGTCATCCCTTTCCATCTTTTCATTTTTAATAAGATTCACAAAGTCCTGCGAATCTTTGATGAAGGAATCAGTACTTCCAACCAGGGGCTTTAGAATTTTGGCGACATATTTAGCAAGCTCATAGGTTGGGGAACCAATAGTATTAACTATCGGTCTAAGGGGGACCCCTTCCTTATGGATCTTGGGTAATCCATAGATTCTAGGGATGGTTTCACAAGAGGGGGTTAATTTCTTTTTCAATTTTTCGTCAAGGTTGGAATCTGAGATAATCTTCTTTACATCCTTCATGATTTTGGGAATGGGATTACTGTCCAGCTTCTTATAACTGCCACATTTTAGGTGATCATTCATTTTCATAACATAGTCTTCTTTATCCAAGATAACCGCTGCTCCTCCTTTATCTGCTTTAAGAACTACTATCTTGTCATTATTCCGCAAGGACCTGAAAGCTTTTTGCTCTTCCTTACTCAAGTTGCTTTTGGGAGCTTTGGCTTTTCTCATGATGAGAGAAAACTCTTGCCTTAATGTTTCTTTGTCTTCAAGAGGGAGGTTGCTAATCCCATCTTCAATGCTACAGATCATCTTTTCAATGGGGAGGCTTTTAGGGGCCATTGCAAACCCCATACCCTTGCTGAGAACATTAACGGCCACCGGGTCAAGATCCTCTGAAGACAGGTTTACAACTTTTCTTTTTGATATTGACTCACGTGAGTTATCTGAAGACAAACTTTTTTCTTTGTTATCTGGGGAATTATTTTTGTATTCAACGCCAACACAAACCTCCTGGTCACCCATGCTAAGCCCATTACATTTTACCAAATCTTTTTGGATAAAACTGTCATTTTTAAGGTTTAATTTATGCCTTTTCACACCGCTATAGAAATCACTGACTCTGTCATGCGCACCTTCTCTGGAGACTTGCACCATATGGATAGTATCCATGCCAGCTGAGCTTAAATCGTTCTCATCATTTTTCTTTTTCGCCCTGCCCAAAGAGTTATCATTAACTAAATCGAACTTATTCACTGCTGTTTCACCGTATATAATACCATCTGCGTTTTTATTATTGATACTAATGTAATTTAAAGATTCTGCGCAGTTTCCAGGGAAATCTGCGCAGTCCCCCTTGCTTTCACTGCCTGAATTACCTGCGCTGCTTGATTTCGCCCTGTCCAATGAATTCTTATTATTTGTGCCGATATTAATCAACGTATCTGCGCTTTCACTAATCACCTCTGCGTTTTCACTAATCACCTCTGCGTTTTCATTTCCACCAACACTATTTTTATTCGAATTAATCTGATCCTTCATCCGGAAGTCAATACATGAATCTGCGAATTTTCCAGGTACATCCGCGCAGTCTTCGAGGCCTTTTCTGCTTGATTCATCGCTGTTTGACATATGAACGCAGCCTTTTAGGTTAACAACGATTGAATTTGCGTGGTATATCATGTTCGTTGTTGTAGTGGGGTTTACATCATTACCGCAGCGGTCATCACTTTTGCTGGTTTTGCCACCGATTTGGAGACTTGGATCACCGTGTAACCAATCTCGACTAATATTGCTTGCGCATTCTTCAGAGTTTTCTATTAAATCTAAAACAGAAAGCATTTCGATGTTAATATTTCTTGCGACCTCACTAACGCTAAAATCCTTACTGCTTCCATTCATTAGATTATTACTACGATCACCAACGCAGTTTTCAATTGAATTATTCTTAGCGCTGATGTTTTTTGCAGAGTTATTGGCGTGTTCCATATTGTTGAAAATCACCTGAGAATTTAAAAGCTTGGTTAGCTTCTTGTGCTGTCTTGCCTGAGCAGTCTGCCCCTCCTTTTCTGCTTTCAGTGCAGTCCTACCATCAATAATGGCCCATAGATTTTTATCAATGCTGTTGGCAAGTTTAAGGTGGGATGAGAGGGCCAAACGACCAAGATATTCCAGGGAGGCTCTAACTCTTCTGATTTCTGACCGGATTAGAGAGAAGCTAAGATGGAGAAACGCTTTACTGTTGTATTTGTTATGTAATTTATGTTTAACCTGTGCAAATGGAGGAATGAGATTGCTGTCCCGACATTTTTTGAGGAAATATAGATCTGCAGCTCTTCTTTTTATCCTCACTCTAACACTTTCGAGTGAGAGGATTTCACTCCAAGTATCCCCTCCGTACAGGGATAAGATATTGGATTTAAGAGATTTGTGGTTTGTGATTTTTGAATCTTCAGCTGGAGAACCCACAGTAAGTGTGTTTTTACACCAACGTTTCAAATCCCAAATGGGATCCATCATCAGGGCATTGAGAATGAAGATAATAAAAGAAAAGCAGAATGGAATAAATATTCATGAGTGAAACAATTTTAAGGGACAGCACAGGTCGGCTTGAATAATTTTTATTTTTAATTTTCAATTATTAAATTAATACCATTTATTTCATGGAATTTTTAAAATTTTTTAAATATATATATATATATATATATATATATATTAAGGATTAAAACCTAAAGAATAAGAGGGATTAATACTAAATTCGAAAGACAGAACTAGACTATATTAATATCTAAATGATTTAATATTTATATTAATTTTAATATCTATATAAATTAATATCTATATTAATATTGATATTTAAATAATTTAATATTTATATTAATTTTAATATCTATATAAATTAATATCTCAACTATATTAAAATCTAAATAACATAATATTTATGTTATGCTAATCACTATATAATTTAATTAATATATTAATATTAATATCTATATCTATATGACTTAATATTTCTATTAATATCTTTATTAATATTAATATCTAAACTATAATAATATCTATATTGGTTTTTACACTAAATTAATACCTATATTATTTTCTATAAATAAATTAAATTAATATATGAGAAAGATTATATTAATAATTATAAATAATTAATATTTATAATTAATTAATATAATATTTGATATATTAATTAATCATTATGAAGGGATTAATATATTAAAGAATTCTAATGCTAATAATTTTAATAATGAAATAAATAAAAAGTACTGGTCAATAAAAATAGAAAAAGAAAGGAGGGGAAAAAATAACCTGCTGAAGGCTTACCTGGGGAAGGTTTGACGCTTTTTTATTTCACTGATCAGGGGGAGCCAGCTTCCGCTAATCTCCAAACCGTTGTCTCTGTTCAGATTACAAGGGTGCTTCAAAATTTCTAGGGCTTCTCTGATTTTCCGTCTCTGATGGTGCTCTTCTCTTGCGATGATAGATGCGCCTTCCAAGCAGATGAGGTGCTTAGTCTTCGAGGAGTGTTCTGCCAAGGCTGAGGTACGAGATCTTCCATTCCTAATGTCAGCGCCATGTTCCTTGAGTCTTGTCTGGAGGGAGCGACCAGTTTCACCTATGTAACTTTTACCACAGTCTATTTTATAGACTCCTTTAAGTTGCTGCTTGTCAATCTCATCCTTAACAGATTTCAAACTTTGTCTGATGGTACCAGGAGCTGAGAATTGGGTTAAAATGTTTTTCTTTCTTAGGATTTTAGCCATTTTATCTGTAACCCCATGGATATAAGGAAGAAAAACCTTACCACATTGAGGTTGATCCTGATCATTAGGCTTGGGAGATGACAACCTCTTTTCAGCTTTCTCTATGGCTTTTTTAATCTCATGATCTTTGTAGCCTATATTTATTCCATTCTGCTCTTCTTTTATTATCTTCATTCTCAATGCCCTGATGATGGATCCCATTTGGGATTTGAAACGTTGGTGTAAAAACACACTTACTGTGGGTTCTCCGGCTGAAGATTCAAATATCTATTACAGCTGACCTGAACAGGTATGCGGAAAAAAAAGTTTCTTTAACTTGAACTTGTGCTGAAATTAAATACAAGAAAGAGACTAGAGCTGCGTCAGAAGTAGCCGAATCAAAATGAATTAATATGGTATCCTTTGGTGGCTCGATGCAGTGCTTCTACAATAACTGTGCTTCAGGTATTGATCCACTGATCTCATGTGGCCTTAATGTGCATTAACTGTGATTTGAGAGCCTTTAAATGGCTTCACTGTTCTTTGACTTTGTTGGGGGGGCTCTTTAATGTTCATCTGCTTCGAGCCGCTGAAAAAATCTTCACTGATACTCTTTGACATGAAACTTGGCTTTATCTACTCCTCCGGTACTCAAAACTACTAAATAGCTCCTTTTCGGCTCTTTTCGGGCAAAAATCACTGCTGCAAACCTGCGTTGGATTGGGGCTTTCCACTTTGGCCCTTTTTTCTTAGCGATGCGCGATTACGCGCTTCAAAAACTGCCTCAGAATTTGATTTCGGGCTTCCTAAGTCGCGATTTCGCCCTTCACGCCCTTTTCGGCGGTGACGTCAACATGACGCAGGATGTGGGACCCAGTACAACGGATGATGTGGCAAGGTGACTTGGCAGGTTGATGTGGCGCTTACGTCACGCATGGAGGCGGTAACTGGTTTCATGGCGCACTGCTTTTGTGCACAGGTGGGGGGACTCCACCACAGTCAAGAGGGTGACGCGTGGCGAGAGTATGACGGGAAAACCACCCATCTCCCGGACGCTAACCATCGACATGTTTTGAGGGGAAAAGACCCACCCACTGTAGATCACGGGCGCGGGCAATTGGATGGCTGGCGGAACCGATAAGGCGGCAGAGGGATAAGGGACGGGGCCCGCTTTGATTTTATTTGTTTATTCATACGGCGGGGGGGGTTAGACATTAGAAAAGTGGGTTTATGGGATTATGAGCGAGCGGGGAAAATATTTACATGGGAAACTCTAGGATAAGGGCGTAACATGGGTGTTGTAAGGTTAGGGTTAAGGGGGAAAAGGTTGCTAGTGTGACCAGATGTTAGACTAACTCCAGTTAGGACACGGATGGGTTAGTAGGAGCCCCAGATGGACTGGCTGCTTCCCGGACTTAGAAGAATATGGCTATAGTGCCATAGGGAGGGGATATTTAATACTTTTGGGATTTTGTATAGTTTTTTTCATAATAGGGGAAAAGGAAATCATTTAGGGAGTTAGATAATAGAGTTAGGAGTTAATATGAATTTGTGAGATGGAGTGTAGGGGAGAAGTTAAGCTTTATGAGCTGAAACCTTAACACAGAAAGTGAATGGACTGTGGAAAAATGACCTTTACACAAGAAATGTGGCTTCTCTTGTCTGAAGAAAATCAAAGCCTGACTTCATATTTTTACAAAAAATGAAGTGAAAACAGGACTGGTTGGGTAGATCCCAAGGTCCTCAAGGGGATGTTAGTGAGTGATTTGGGGAATAAGAAGGAGGGGAAGTTAGACATGCCTCGCTTGACCTGATCCAGCTGAAAAATTGTCTCATAACAGTGATCTGAATAAATATAACACTTGAAAACATGAAATGGATCACATAGCTTGATTCTGCAACCACAAAACTACTTACCCAATCTAGTTACCTAGCATTTTTTCTTCTTTTTGGTTTGGGTGCACTTGAACTAGCAAACCCAACTTTTCAAATTTTTTCTTTTTTGCTGTCCTCCTATCTACATCTACACTTATTTCATCCAGGGGCTTAGATTAAGCTGTTGAGCACCCTTGCTTCTCTACCTATCTACAAATCTTCCAAGATTAAGAGTTTTGGACAGATGATGATTCTCTAGATTCTACAACAGGAAATTGAAACCTAGGGAGACCAAGATTAAGCTTTTTGGACTTCCCTTTAACTGAACATTCTTCAAAAATGGATAACTCATCAAAATTGGAATACAGCAGTGGCATTTAGACTAGCACACTTCATGGCCTCTTCTGGAAATATGGAGCGTTGTAGTATGCAAAGAACGACATATTTGGCATGTAAAAATGTAAATGATGAAATATGAACACCTGTTGCAACAAGAGGCTAACAGAAAGAACCCTTAGGCAGAAGAGGTACCGAAATGTATCTTTTGTAGGCTAAACTGAAACACATCAAGGCCAAAATCAAAATCTGGAATCATGAAGTCTTTGGGAATATATTCAACGAAAAAAAGAAACTGGAGGAGCAAATGGAACATATTCATGAAGGATGGATTCAAGGTAACATAGACCAAGACACTGCGGATAGGGAAAATAAGCTAATGCAGGATTGGCAACTACGATGCCAACAGGAGGAAACACTTTGGAAGAAAAAATCTCAAATCCAATGGCTTAAGGAAGGCGAACAAAATACGAAATTCTTCCATAGATCTGCCATTGACCAAAGTGGGGCTAACAAAATTCTAAACCTTAAAGATGAACAGGGAGCCACTGTACAGACGCATCAAGAAATATCCAACCTTCATTTAACCCACTTCAGTAGGATTTCTCAGGAATCGAGGATCGATAGAGAGGAGGCCATTGAGGAACTTATATCTTCCATCCCCAAGCTAATCACGGAGGAGCAAAACATAGCTTTAAGTTGATAAATCTCCTTGGAAGAGGTGGAAGAGGCCGTAAAAGAGATGCCAAATGGTAAGCACCTGGGCTTGATGGATTTACCATCAACTTTTACAAAGCTTGTTGGGAGATAGTCAGGATAGAAGTATGGGAAGCAATGTAGGATTCATGATGCTCCTCTTCAATCCTCAAGTCCCTCAATTCTACTTTCCTTGCCCTTATTCCAAAGGAGGAGAAAGCCAACACGCCCTCAAAGTTTCGTCTGATTGCGCTATGCAATGTCACGTACAAGATTATTTCCAAAGTCATAGCCAATAGAATGAAACCCATTCTTCCAGGTATCATTTTGGAAGAACAATCAGGCTATGTAGAGGGGAGACAGATTTTGGACAATATCTTACTAGCACAAGAGATGATTCACGCACTTCAAACACAGAAGAAAGCAAGTATGATGATGCAGCTAGACCTATCAAAGGCTTATGATAAGGTAAACTGGCACTATATGGAAACTATTTTGGAATCCTTCGGTTTTGCTAAACAACGGATATTCTGGATCCTAGCTTTAGTCAAATCCAAAAGATTTTCAGTACTATTTAATGGAGCCCCAACAACCCAGTTCTCTCCTTCATATGGTTTGAGGTAGGGTGATCCCTTCCCCCCTTCATTTTCATGATTTTAATGGAAGGTTTAAGTAGACTAATCAGAAAATCTAAAGAGGAAGGAATCATTGAAGGACTTCAACCCTTGCCCTCAAATCTGGCAACTACTCATCAAAAGTTTGTAGATGATACAATGCTACATGGCACTCCCTCAGTTAAAGAAGCTATGGGATACAAAAGTATTCTCAATCTCTTCAGCAAAGCTTCAGTTATGGAGCTTAATCTCTCAAAATCCTCTATCTTCTTTTTTAATACGCACCTAACTATTCAGAAAAATCTTTCTACCATCCTAGGCTTCAAAAGATGAAACCTCTCCTCGAGATACCTCGGTGTTCCACTGACTGACAAGCCCTAGTAGAAATTGCACTGGGAAAAGCTTTTAGCTAGCTTGGAAAAAATATGTCAACATTGGACACACAGAGCCCTTAACTTCACAGGTCAACTAGTCCTCACCAAAGCAATCCTCCAGGCCATTCCATAATACATGCTCTCCATTTTGCCAGCTCCCAAGGGGGTTCTGCAGAAGATAAGGGTCATCCAAAGGGCTTTTCTTTGGTCGGGTAATTCAGAGAAGAAGAAATGGTTGCTAATGGCATGGGATAAGCTTTGCAAACCCAAACATCTGGGAGGGTTGAACCTGCAGGACCCATTCACGGTTAACTGTGCCTGTGGAGCAAAATTATGGTGGAGGTGGATAAAGGAACCGAAATTACCATGGGCCAAACATTGGAGAGAGAAGTATGCTCCAAATAATAGAATGCAGAACTTAATCCAAATGCAAGAAACTCTAGAAGGCTCACCAATTTGGAACTTGGTGAGAACCAACTGGCATATAATTCAGGAGTAGAGTTTTTGGGAAATTCAAGAAGGAAAGATAGCCCTTTTTTGGGAAGATACGTGGCAACAACTCCCTAAGCTGGAAAGCCCTGAATTCTTAGATATCCAAAGAAGAAACCAGGAGCTAGGAAGAACTACAGTGAATCAATACTGGAAGCCTAATGAAAAGGACCAGGTGTGGAGAACATGGATATTCAATGAGACAGAACCTATGGCAGAAGAAAACAATAGTTTAAAGGACCTACGAACAGAGCTGGCCAAAAGAAGGATAAGGAAAGCAGGGGACAATGACCAATTACGTTGGGGAAAGCTTGAAGGGGGCAACTTCACACTCAAAGAAGCAAGAACACATATAGAAGGTACTGAGCATGAAGAAAAAGTCAATTGGCACAACAAAGTATGGGACGCCCAACTATGGCTGAAGATTAAAACGTTCCTCTCACTCCTGATGCACAAAAGAATGCTTACTTGGGAGAATCTCTGGAAAAAAGGATTCATTGGCCCTTCCCACTACCCCACGTGTGGAATTGAGGAGGAAACCATGAATCACCTCCTCAATACCTGTGAATGGGCAGAAAGCCTATGGAATTGGGCGGAAACCATTCTTAAAAGGACAGATAGGGTAAGGAATTCAATTCAAGAAACAATAGAGAATTGTAGAGGTAATTTCTCTAATACCCAATTGGTTAATACAATATGGAAACTTATCCCAGGGTTTATAGCATGGACAATTTGGAAAGAAAGAAACAGGCGAGTATTCCTAAATGAAACAAGAGGCATAAATTACACAAAAGGCACAATTCTTCAAAATATCAAGCAAACAGTTCTCTCCAAATGGAGAATGGAATAGGACAAGAACATCTCAAGTTCGGACTTATAGATTCTAAAAGCTTTTGACATTAACATGGGAACCTTCACGTCTTCATCGAATCATCGACAGGAAATAAATACCAATGTAAATACCTGGATTCCTCCACCGACAGGCTTCCTCAAACTCAATTTTTATGGAGCCTCCATGGGTAATCTAGGACCTGCAGGCATTGGAGGTGTTCTCAGGGATAGCAAAGGTGAAATTCAACATATTTATAGTCAATTATTGGGGGAAGGGACTAATAACAAAATGGAATTTGCAGCACTTGAGAAAGGTTTGAGAATTCTCAGAAGACTGAAAGCTGGAGCCACCGTGGTGGAAGGGGATTCTCAACTGGCGATCACGGTAGCAAGAAGAATGTATATAGGAGCTAAACCAAGTAAAGTCACAAGGCACTAGAGGCTTGCCAAGGTAACAGAACTCATCGTTGAACACCTATCATGCCTGGACAGATTAATCCTTCATGTAGTCAGATGAAAGGCGAATGCAGTGGCAGATCATTTAGCAAATTATGGAATCGATAATCCCTCAGCCCACTTGGACACTTGTTGGTAGGAGATCACATGCATGGAGCTAAGGAACAGATGCACTCTTCTTTCAAGGCAAGACATTATTTAACGAAAGAAGTGGCGAAGGGGTACGAAGAATTTCCCCATCTTAGGAGAATGAATTCGACCAATCGAAGGAACATTAGGATAAGTGGATGGCAGGCCCAGGAAGTACAAGAGAGGAAGTGGCAATTAATTCACAAGAACATAGGGCTAGTACCAAGGAGCACAACAAACAAAAAATATGGGCAGCACCAGCATCAAATCACAAAGGGAGACACTTGGCAATCCGCAAATCGGTTCAAGCGTGGTAGAGTTAATAATAAGGATTTGTATCATCAACAGAAATGTGGGGATCATAGCAGCAGTTAGTATGACTGGACATGCGCTCATCAGATGAAGAAGTGGGAAGCCTTAGGCCTTTCAAGGTTTCCATCCACTATAACTATGACTTCCCATCACAAGGGTAATGCACTACTTTCCCACGACACTCAGCATAGTTTCAGTAGTATTCTCAGAAAGCTTAGAATTTCTGCTCTCTGCCATAGAAGAATGGCATGTGAGGGTAGCCATAATGCTTCGGCTAATAGAGACCTTCAGAGGGCTCGGGACTCCTATGAAACATGAACCTCCCTTAAGGAAAAGCACAAGATAGAGGAGCTTGAAGCGATTGTCGCAGAGGAGGAAGAGCATCTGGAGGAGCAGGATTTGGAGAAAGAGGTGGAGTGGATTCAAGATCCCGGAATGGCAACCACTCGGGCCACCCAATTTGTGTGCACTCAGGCGGAGATGTGGAGGATGAAGACTATGTTAGCAAAGGAAATTAGTATGAAAGGGGAATACATTAATCAGGCTCATCAAGCAATCTCCGTTATATCCACAGAGCATACGGTGAAACTGGACACCTTGGATTTCAAGCTTAGTGCTCTGGTACAACAAGTCGACAATCTCTCCCAAAAAATGAGTGTTTTAATCAGTCTTCTCAGGCACACTATTCACTAGGATTCCTCAGTTGTGGGGGAGGGTACGGAGGAGGCTACAGGAACCAGCTAGGGGAAGCATACATCTCAGCACACTCCTCTGCCTGGTAATTCGACTGCTTCAGCCAACCCGGGTGTCACTACCAAATATTATGTCATCCTCAAGCTGTAATGGCTTGTTTTGGCAGCTTCAGTTTGCTATTGTTGTTAGAACTTATTTTGTCTATGTTCTCAAGGTCACTGGTTGCCTTTCTGTTTTGACTTGTTTTTGTCTCTAATGTCCATCTGGTCTGTTTTCTATCTTTTTTTCCAGTCACTGGAAAGGGCACATTGTTTTGCAGGCCCCAACCCTTCTCTGTGCTACCTTGCATGGTATGCCTTGGGGTCGGCTGATAGAATTTTAGCGGCTCATAAGCATTGTAAATGGCCAAGGATGTTTCTCTTTAGTCTATGCAAGCAGACCTTTTTGTACTCTATGTATTCTATGAATTAATATAAAAATGCTGATTTACAAAAAAAAAACACTAATGAAAAGAATATCAAAGAAAAAACTCATTTTTATGTCAAATCCAAAGATATGCCAACTTACAATTTCTTTCAAGCCCATAATAAATTTTGTAGCCTCCTTTTATTATAACTATCAATTTCTAGATATTTATATGAAAAAATCTCCTAAAAATACTATTATCATAAATAAAAATATCATAAAATATTTTTAAATTTAATATACAAAATTATATTTAACTTTATTAAATAAAAAATATTTCTCAATATTCATTAAACAACAAGTCTACTTCTTTCCTAATTAGATTGTATCTCATTGCTCCTATACCACTAACAATATTTGTTTTTGTAAATATCGGACTGGATTTCTATTACGAGCATAAGCATATCATTTTAAAAAACTTCCATCTATAAATCTCACTCCTTAGGAGCCATGTGAAAATTGTGGATCTACAATCCTAAAATACTAGTACGTTCACAAGTTATAAGGCACAAAAGACTGGCTTTTACATTCAACCAGTCTAAGAACAAAAACTTGAAAACAAACATTACAAAAACTACAGATAATAATTGTAGGCTAGAAGCCTTCCAAATAATAAACATGGGAGAGAGGTACAAAATGATAAAAACCAAAACTAGGAATCCAAAGCCAAGTCTGTCTTCCAGTGATCCAACTGAGAAAAATAAGTAGTTGGACTCTTCAGTCCAAAATGATAACCAAAGAGGAAGAAGTTGAATTAGCTTGTGGGGATGCTTGAATGGGAACATTGTTGAATCTCGGTCCTTCCTAGTGCTCATTTAATTCAGTTTTGAATTGGAAACTATATAACACTCAATGCTAGATAGAGGATCAACGATGTCATCTAGGTTATATCTGATGTCTTCTTGGCTTGCGAAAAACTTGTAATTATCCACCTTCTTATCTTTGATGACCATAGTAAGTAAGGTCTCTAACTAGTGATGATGAGTGATAGAGTGAAGAAAGTGTATCCTTCTCCCATGGAACTTTCCTAGATCCAAGATCCATTTGAGGGTACTGCCTCCTATGTTAGAGTACAAGAAATAAGCTCTCTATACGAATTATTTTGCCTCGAGTCGAAGAATTTCCTTGCAGACCTCTAGGGGTACGACATAAAAATAAATAAATAAATTGCTACAGACTCCCATTTAAATAATGTCTTGTGCCTTGAAGAAGAGGATCCTGAACAAACGACCTGATGATACGATGCACGTAACCTTGGGGCCATAATAGTTGTGTACCTGTAAGAGAAATGGGAAATACATGCAACACCAAACCCAACGACTAAAACTGATCAGTAGAACACCCTATGATATAGGAACCATAGAGTTTGCAGACGAAATTTGACAATAATAGCTTCAACGACGAAAAAGTACCTATTAAAACCAAATTGAAAAAGACTTGGGATACCAAACGCCAGACACAAAAACCAGACACTAGAAGGAAATCCTTGCCATTTCGATATTATCTGGAGTTGCCGAGGGAAGGACCACAACAAGCTCGAAGGAGGTTCCTAACCCAAAGTTATGTAAAAAAAGGATGGAGAACATTTACCCACAGCCATAATAGCCACTGAAATTTTAAATAGGAGATGACCTGAGATGTAGGTAGGTGAGAGAAACCTATGCATATTTCTTGAGTTACAAATCTCACAACTAAAGATAATGACAATGAAACTAGGGTGCAAGATTGTTTAAAGAATATTGTTCCCTAATGACCAAAGACGTCCAAAGTCATGAATTTTATACCACCAAACAATCTTAACGAGACTCAACAGACAGTGAAATCACCAACCAAGTTTGCAAGATGTCCTATGTGTTAGAAATCTTATAGCAATTCAGAACCATACATACCCTAACATAGAGACAAAAAAATTGAAACATAGAGCTATACCTCCATGATGTTCCACCCCCGGGTGAAGAGGTATGCCCATCCGCAAACTCTTGATAAAATTATCAGTGTGAGAGGACACACTGCATAACATAACTCTTTTCCACCTAGAACTCCTGACCATTCATATATAATGCAACTGAGACATGAGGGTGATCACAAACCAGTCAAGATTTAAACAGATGTATATTTTTCAGTCATAGAGGTTTGCTTGTATCTTATGAGCGATGTGCTCATTAATGAGCTTCCTTTCAATGTCAGCCTAAGAGGCAAGACCATCCAATCCTCTTGGAACCAAACAATCTATCTTCACCGTGACATAGAAAAAGGAATGTACCAACTTCATACCACATGCACCAGTACCATTGCCCATACTATTAATAACTAGCGGAAGCACATTAGTAAATGTAGTTGATATACTACGATGATGTCATTTTCCATCATTTATATGTCAATCAACATTTATAAAGGTTGCCAATTAACATAATTTATTAATATTTATATTAGTATTAATATTAATATTAATATTATATATATTAAAAACATTAATGTCATTAATAACATTAAATTAATATAAAACATAAATCCTAATTTTAATCACCAAAGTATAAGCTCAATGTGATGTTTTTATATTCCATTGATAAAATAATTTTACTTTTCCTACAATCACAATGACCAAAATTAACTAAATACTAATTTTTTATATCATTGACAAGAAGACAAAATTCCAAAATTTGATAAATACACTGAAATGATTCATAGAAAGTATTACAAAAATTTTCACTACAACTTATCTATAAAAAAATATGAATACATTGTATTAATCACCAAATAAAATATACTCTATCATGAAATTATATTAAAAAAAACAATATGTGAAATGTCTCAACAATATTTCAAAAATGAAGATTAGAAAATGAGTTAAACATAGAAAACACTTAGCCAAAACTAACTTTATGTAAGAATTAAATCCATGAAGTCTACATCTAAAACATCCAAAATAGAATGCAATCATTTCTAAAAACTTCTCACATTGAGTTTAACAAATTATTAATCATAACAAAAATTAATAAACTAAATATTATAAACTAATGGATGTGCACCCAATGGCCACTCCAAATAAAGCTTAGCTGCAGTGCTAAAATAGGAACAGACCAAAAAAAACTAAAAATCCATTCACATAGCTTCTATATTAGTCATTGGATAATGTACAAAACGAAAAATATTCCTAAATTATCAAATATTAATCATTCATAATTTAAAAAATTAAAATATCAACCAACCTCTAACCTTATCACTTACCTTTCTTTATCAGGAACATTTGACTTTATCACCTGATTATCTTTACTAGTGGGTTTCACATGCCCGTACTATTAATAGTTAGATTCAAATACTAGTGGTTGAGATGGGGGATTTTCCGGAACAATAAACTTTCTCACCTACTTTTTTTTTGTAAAGATTGGTAGGACCTTCTGTTTTCTATTTATAAAAGGAAAGTTTACACCACATAGATGAGATAGGTAGCCTCAACTTTCCCAATGGGAAACCAAGTTTGTTGGCCAACTATCCTCATTATATGCCATCCAAAAATAATATAGTTTAAGGCAATCTACCCAAGCTATATATACATCGATATCATGATAAGAGTCTAAGTTTCTGTCTATCATAAGAATACATTAAAAAAATTAAATGCTATCCAAAAAACATTCAAGAACTTGACTATTCCTTTTGATCCTCTAAGGCTGAGTCAACCAGGGTCGAGTCTTCAGCTGAGTCTCCTGGTGCTTCTCCCAGCTCGATAATACAAGGGATATACCTTTGAATGCAATCTAGGCGAATGTCCTGCTTGAACAACTGGAACTAGATGGTCTGCGGGTCTTTCTTGTAGTTTGGCATGTCCTAGAGGGCCATTGTCATCCCCATTGATAGCTGCTCCATTGTCTTCCCCATGAGGCTCTTCATGAGCCAATACAGGTATAGAGTCTACTTGAATTGTGTGAGTCTCCCCCAGTGTTCCCTGGGTCCGAGATTACCTCACGCCAGGCCTCCATTTCCTCTTCCTGATTCCTGCATCTGTCCCTACCCTATACATTGTTGTTACTTCATTAATAAGCCTTTCTACTAGATTTCTTCCACATCTAGGATCCAAGGTTCCCGGGCCAACTACACGAGGCAAATTCCTTCCCCTTCTATCTCATCCTCTTCCATGGGCTAGTCTTGCCATTTCTCCTATTGTGCGAACTTGTTCATATACATTTTGGATCAGATCACAGACATTAAGTTCTGGACTTTCCTCAATGTTGTCGCTTCCCCTCTCCTCGCCTTTCCTGCCACACTCATCTCCACCCCGGTGACCTTCTGCCCACGGTTGCAATGCCTCTCCTCTGCCAGGACTATCAACGCCTCTCCACTACCAAGCAATAGCCTCTCTGCCTTTTTGTTGTTTGCCTCTTTCTGCTCTCCGCCCGGGGATAGTGGCCTGGTGCCCAGTTCAAGTGAAACTTTCGGCACTGACTGCCCTCCCCACGAACCAGATACCCACTAAAACCATCCGCTCCTCTCTGTCACTCCAAATTACCCTCCCTCACACCTGCTTATCTACATGCTCTCCTTCCTCACTGGTTATCTGGCAGGCCAGCTTAACTACAGGTGATTCCTCATGGTACCATCCCTGATGGTCTCTCTCTTTGCCACTTATAGGTTCGACCCGCATTGCCTTCCTTCCCAGCATGCCCAGGTCTCTCCCACCTATTTACCGACACCCCTCTCTTCTTATATCCCTCATTCCCCCTCCACGGAAACTCACAGACATCATTACAAAAGACGAGTAGAGCCAGATAACAGACCTGGTGCCACTTCGAAGGTGTCGTTGCAGGTCTTTAGGTTGAAATTCCTTGTCGTTTCTTCATCTCTTCTCTACAGCTATGCTCTCCCCATCACCCTTCATTCCTTCATAATCCCCTTCCTTCCCTCTCTTTCCCATCCATCCTCCTATCTTGTCCTTCCCACCTCCGTCACTACCCTAGCATTGACTACCACTTCTCCATGCCCCTCTATACATTACCATGCGGGAGGTCATCGCACTCATTGCCATGAGTGTTTGGGTTGCGGCGGGTTGTACCCAGCATTCAGTTATCCTGACAACCATATATGTCCTACATCCTTAGGCACTCACCCCGATTGGGGGAACTTTCTCAACTACTTTTATTTACAAAGGAAGACATTACTAAAATAATAATAATAAATTGTACATTTAATGGTATTTTAAACAATATGTAAGAATTTTCGTTAGTTGAAAATATTATGTTTTAATGGTAATTTTTTTTTAGTACTTTTAATTTAATTTATGAAAAATTGTTAAACCAAATGTTTTTAAGAATAAAAGTTAATTATCTTTAAGAAAGAAAATCTTAACATCTATTCATAAAGATTCTAGGCCATCTTTACATGAGAATAAAAGTTAATCCTACATTAATAAATTAAATAAAATTCTATAAATTTATACATTGATTTATTCCATAATTTAAATTTGGTTTATTATTAATTAATTAATTTTCAAATTAACAATATATTTTATGATTTAATAAAATTAATTTTTCATTTTTTAAATATATGATATTATAATAATATAATTTTATTTTAAAATGATATATAACTTTCTAAATGTGTACTTATATTTTATTTAAATGGATTTATAATGTAAGTATGTCATTTTTTTTATTGATATTAGTATTTTTCTGAATTGATATTTTCTATACTTACATCAATTTATTTGTTCACATCAATTTACATTATTAATAATTATAATGATGATGATGATTAACATTCACCACGACCAATGTGGTCTATTGAACCTCAAAAATAATCTAAATGTGAATTCTTCAAAATTGTCCTTTTGTGATAAAAAAAGACGAGAAAGAAGAGCTCCAAGCTCGCTATAGTTGAATTGGATTAATAATTCAACAAGATTGGAAGTGTGGCAATTGTTAGTGAATTGAGAGCGGATGTGAGTAAGAGTCGTGTAGTCTAAAAGAAAGTGTTTTTCATCTTCCACCTTCTTAGTATCGCAAATCTTACAAATTATATCATCTTAGGCAATCTTGGGAGTAAACCACCGCCCGGTTTCACTTCGAAGCTCGTGAGAATTAGTTCTTATCCTAGTGATGTTCATTTTTTTCTTAGTGTTGGTCAACACAGAGAGATAATTTTGGTTATCAAGGGTGGGGTTAATTGCCTCATTATGTTATCTTAGCTTCCTTTTACCCTCCAAATCCTTATCATCCCACAACTTTTCCTTAAAATTGGAGGTAATAGTATCTTTGACACTATCTTTTCTTCCCATGATCTCCTCCTTAATCCCCCAATGGTTGAGCCAAGACTGAGCATCCTTATGTCACCCACACTTGAGGTGAAGGTAGTGGTTTTGACTAAAGTTAGAAGCAATTTTTGGGAGCATCTTGGATTCAATGTTGTAAAGCTTCTTCCTATACATCAGATGTCTAAACATAGTCGTACTTTCAATGGGGGACATACCAGCTTCTATCAAGAGGATTGGATAGGGAGTATTTCTCTTGATCTTTAGGTTGTAGGTTATGAACTTCTTTTGAATCGTCTCAATCTTTCTCCACAACATGGGTGATGGGGTCTCAAAGAGGAACCTTTCTTAATCCAAATAAATAAAAAAATTGACCGACTTACAATTGTTTTCAAGTTCATAATAAGCTTTCTAGACTCCAATAATAATTTTCTTGATGTCATAATTCTAGTTGAGCTTATGAGGAAAGTCAATACCCAAATATTTTTAAGAAGAAACCTACTCTAAACAATGGTTATCATAAACAAAACAAACCTGGGTGGTATTTTTTAATTTAATTATCATGACTTTAGTCTTGTCGGTCTTGACTTTCATACCCATCTTTGAGTAGTAGACATGAAGAGCCTTAAGCTATTTTTCTAGGTCATCATGGCTTTTTGCAAGAACGATATCATTAGCATAAAGGAGAAGAGTAATGATTATACCACCAAGCTTGGTGCCCTTGCAACCAGCAGTTTCCAGACACTCCTCAAGCTTATTGATGTAGATGCGAAAAAGGGTAGGGGATAGGGGACATCCTTCCTTAACCTTGATATTTCATTTAATATCTTTAGACCATCCTTTTGTGGGTCTTAAGCTTGACAATGACAGTCTATAGAGCCAGATCACAATAATCCTCAGTTCAGGAGGAACCATGATCTCTTCAAGTCTCTCTCGGAGCTTATATCAAGGAAAGAGTGTCGAAAGTTGTTCTAAAGTCCATAAAACAATAGAAGAGATCAGCTTTACTATTGCAACATTCCTCTACAATAATCTTGAGAGTAACAAGATGGTCGATGATGTCTCCTAAAACCAGCATTCTCTTTAGCTCTTTTATCATGGTTTTCAACGCAAAGGCTAAGCTTCTTTTCCAAAATGAGCCCATATATCTTGGCTAGGATGTGGCTAATCATAATGGTCCTGTAGTTAGAGGGAATTCTTTTGTCCCCATTTTAAAGATAGGCACAATAAGACTTTGCGTTCAAAGCTTAGGGAATGAGGATAGATATTCCCACTTTAAAGATCTCAACTTGGTATCCTTCAATATCTTTAGCTTTCCCATTAGCGAGCTTATTAATCCCAGACTCAACGTCTTCCAAGGAAAAAATATCATCCTTAATAGGAGTGTTTAAGATCATGCCCATGGTGTCCGAAGAGTCATACAACTTCTTAAGGTAGTTGTCCCAACTTTCTAGGGAGATAGAAAGATTATCTTTAGTTTTACGAACAAGTACATTTCGACAAAACGTTTTGGGTGCAAGTTTAGAAAGGTGAAAAAGATTTTCTTGTCTCTTATTAATATATGACCTCTTCTTCCTCTTAATAATAACTCTAACATAAATATATTAATTTCTTTTATTAATCTTAATAATTTTATGAATTGATATTTTCTATATCTATATCAATTCATTTATTCACATTTATTTATAATTTTAATAAAATATCATTTTACCTACTCTTTTGGTTTTTTCTCCATTCTCTTAGTTACTTTTAGTAATGCAAAGAAACCATTCATAATTTAAAACCTATAAAACAATATCCACAATAACAAATATATATAAATCAATGACATTTTAAAATAAAACAAAACTCCACCCAAGAATTAATGAAACTAAATAAACAAAGAACCATAAAAACACACTTTCTTTCTTTGCCATTTTTAAATCAAATAATGTTAATAAAACTAAATGCGACTTATCAATAATGCATTGCTTCAACTTAAGTATATTTAGAGTCAATGAAATTAAATAAACAAACAACCATAAAAACACACTTTCTTTCTTTCCCATTTTTAAATCAAATAATGTTAATAAAACTAAATAAGACTTATTGAATGAGACTTATCAATAATGCACTGCTTCAACTTAAGTATATTTAGAGTAATGTAAGGCTTTGTAATCGTAGGAAGGCTTTGTGTCTTGAAAGGTTCTAAATCAATGCACATTTAGTTGGTGGATTTTATAAGTTAAAAAGTAGATTGAGAAAAATGTAAGGCTTTGTAGTTTTAGGAAGGTTTTGTGTTTGGAAAGGTTTTAAATCATAGTATATTTGGTTGGTTGATTTTATAAGTTAATAAAATATGGATGGGCTGAATTTTGAAAATTATAAGGATAATTAATCCAATCTGAAGTATTTAATGAAGAGTTTGTGAAGTATTTAATGAAGAGTTTGTTAGTATGGAAGATTTAACGAAGAGCTTGTTAGTATGGAAGATTTAATGTTGTTGGAGTATTTTCATTTATGCAACTTAATATTTTTTTAATGTAACTTTTTATAATATAATCTTTTATTTTATGGTTTCATATGGAAATAATGATATATTTTAATGGTTTTATTATATTTATGGATGAAATTCCAAACATTAATTATTTAAAATTTTTAAATCTATGTTTCACATTATAAAATATAATTATGAAATTATAATGTAAATTATCAATTAATAAATGACATCATGTAAATTATGTTTATCTTTTTATATTGCCGAATACAAATATAAAATTATCATCCAAATGATAATTTTAACTGCAAAAGCTACTGAAAGTCAATTTCATTTACCCCATCTCAGATAACCAGTGGGTATCTCCGCTAGTGATAGTCCCCAAGAAAAATGGTAAGTAGCGAGTTTGTGTTGACTACAGAGAACTGAATAAAGCCACCCTTAAATATTATTTTCCATTGTCATTTATTGATCAATTTTTGGATACATTAGCTGGAAAAATATCATTTTCCTTCCGGGATGGTTTTAGTGGTTACAATCATATCAGCATAGCCCTTGAAGATCAAGACGAAACAACAGTTACTTGCCCCTAGGGTACATATGCTTACAATTTTTGGAAAGTTAACCAGAATAAAAGATGAAGCTTATAAAACAGAAAAGCCTTTTACATCAAAAAAGGAAGTGATGACTCTAGATAAAGCAGCCTCAAAGTTCCCTTCTTTTATCTTGCCTTCTATTAATAATAAGAATAAAACTCATGTGTTGAAAGAAGTACCCAAATACCCTAGAGTAGAAGAGGATTTATATGCTACAAACTCTACTGGTTATATTTTGGATTTAGAAAATTCATCCAATCCTGGAGAATCCATTAGAATTTGGATCAGTGCTCTGTATCAAATGCAGATCACCACAAGATTAGAAATTGTGTCTATCATGGTCCTAGCTAAGAAAAGAATGACAAGAATTGTATATGATTGGTGGATGGGACCATCAAAAGAAGAAATAATAGCAGTAATGGAAGCAGGACTGGCTACATTAGAACTGTTAATGAAAACCTAGTTTGTTCTAGAGCCAGTAGATGCGAAAAAGCAACTGATAACAGATTTAAGTTGTATGGAACTTAAAGATCTAAAATATTTAGATCAGTTTGCTAAATATTTTATGGCTAAAGTATTTAAGGCTAATCTTTCAAACAACACTGCTCAAAAGATTTCATTTTTATCTAAACTTCGAGGCAACCTGGGAGATCTGATAATGAAAGATCTAGAAATGCAATACAAAAGAATAGATCAAATCTATTGGGTCGATCTTCTTTTCAGGTGTAATGAAAAGGTTAAGTACGTTTGCTGGCAGAGAAAGGCACATGATATTACACCAAGCTCAGAAGTTTGCAAAACAATGCTGCCTTGGACACCCTTTAAGAAGAAAAAGAAGGTAAATAAATATGGAAAATTCAGACCCAAACGGATTGCCAATCCTAGAAAGCCTTTTAGAAAATTCAAATTTTTAAACAAGAGAAATAGACCAAGAAATAACAATTGTTGCTTCATTTGCAAACAAGAAGGCCATTTCACTAGAAAATGTCCAAAGTCTTCTTCAAATAAATTGAAGGCTTGTGTTGAAATTGAAGAATTCAAAGATGATTGGTCTATAGTAGATTCTGAAGATGAAGTTTCTGATCTATATATGCTAACATAAGCTTTTGATGATGAAGTTGATACAGAAAATGAATGTCTGTAAATATCATTCAAAGGATGATTTCTCTGAAGAATTGCATTACAATGACCAAACAGATGATAGTGATACAAAGATCACTACAGGTACAACAGATATTTCAGAAACAAATGAATCTGCATCTGCAGTATCATTATGCTTTTTTGAAAAAGGAAAACTTAAACAACCAGTTCTAGCTCTTCCGGAACTAAATTCATTTTGTCCTTATCAGAAGAACACAATAGCTTCCTCAAGTCTAGCCATACCATAGAACAATAGAGTAGAAGAACAAACTCTGTTGAAAATGATCATCAAGACAAATAGTCTTACTTATATTCCAGTACAAGTGCAGGTAAGAAGTGAATGGATAAATGTTGATGCATTTATTGATACTGGAGGTTCAAATAATTTGGCTAGGTCTTTCTTGTTCAAATATTTGTGGAAGCCTCTTCAAAATATCTTAGTATCTGAAACAATTGGAGGTTTTGTACAGTTAACACATTATGTGGATAACATTCCTTTTAAAGTAGGGAGGAGTATAGTAAAAATTTATTCTATTCAACACTTTGATCCTTCTGTAAACTTAATGTTGGGAATGCCATTTATTAACTCTGTGCTCCTAGTCACTATTAGTGAAGACAAGTTGATAATCAATCTTAAGAAAATGGCTATAGCAGTAACTCGCCTATTTATTGCAAATTCAGAGGCAAGAAGAGAAAATAGCTAGAAAAGAGCAGGAGCTAGAAGACCCCACAAAGACTCCAACAACTGGCAAGAATTATTGTAACTATATGAAGCCAAGGCATAATAAAACAAAAAAACAAAAAGCTTGTATAGAAACAAATTGGTCAAAAGAGCAGATATCTATCCATGCAAGAAAAACGTCTCTAACAATCCACAGCAATTTTGGTCAGCAAAAAGTCCAAAGCAGGAGATTGTGACTCTACATGATAATGGAGTCAAAGATAAATTAACCCCATGCATCCCTACTGATGAGCAAGCAATCAAGAAGCAAATAGATGAATTACTAAGCATTAAACTCATAGAGTCCAGTATGTCTCATTATTCTTGTTCAGCCTTTCTGGTCAGAAATCATTCTGAAATGATTAGAGGTAAACCTCGAATGGTGATCAACTACAAGCCTCTAAATGCTATTACTCGGGGTTTCCATTACCCATTACCCAGACCAAAAACAATAATGCAGAAGATACATAACAACAAAGTATTCAGTAAGTTCGACATGAAATCTGGATACTATAAGATACAAATACAATAAGAAGACCGCCACAAAACTGCCTTCACATGTCCTGCAGGTTTCTATCAATGGAAGCTAGTACCATTTGGTAGAAAAAATGCCACTGCATTCTTCCAGAGAAGGATGGATTATATTTTTAAGAAATATGATTTTATTGTAACATATATAGATGATATACTTGTACATAGTCCCGATCTTGAGACTCATCTAAAGCATTTAGAAATTTTTCTAAATGAAGTTCAGAATCATGGTATAGTCTTGTCTGAAAAGAAAATGGTTTTATTTCAAGATAGTATAGATTTCTTTGGGATAAATGTAGTTAATGGTCAGATCCAGATGCAACCCCATATACTTACTAGACTATCTCAGTTTCCAGATGAGCTAAAAGACACAAAAACAATTCAAAGATTTTTAGGTGTCTTAAACTATGTGCACAGATATATTGCCAACCTGTCTGAAAAAATAGCACCTATAAGGAAACATATAAAGGAAGGATGGTCAGAAGAAGCTACAGCAGCAATAAGATAACTTAAAATGGAATGTCAGCAACTTCCAAAGCTACAACCACCAGATAATGGTTTGCTGATTTTACAAACTGATGCTTCTGACAGTTTTTGGGCAGCAGTTTTGCTAGAGAAAAAAGGAGAAGAAGGAGGAAAATTGTGCGCATACGTTTCAGGTGAATTCTCCTCTAATCAAAAGAATTATTATATTGCTGAAAATGAAACTTTAGCAATTTTCAATGGGACACAAAAATTTGAGTTATATCTGGCACCAGTGAAATTTCTCATAAGAACTGATTCTATGAATTTCAAGTATTTCTTATCTACTAATATTTCTAGACAATTGGCTAGAGGAAGACTGCTAGCATGGAAAATCTGGTTCCAGCAATTTGATTTTGAAGTCAAATGGATACTAGCTAATTCCAACTTTCTAGCAGATTCGTGAACAAGAGACATGAATAAATCATTCTTCACAATACCAGGAAAAGGTCCAAAGGAAGGTAGTTTTGGCACATTTGTAGATAGATTTAGAATCCTCGAAAGTCATGTGAGACCAATCACAGAAGAAATCAAGAAAATAGTTGGGTTGCGATTAAGAAGAAATCAATGGATCAGAAAATGCCAAGCATGGCAATCCAAAAATGTTGGTATATCTTTAGGCTTAGATGCTGATCTAGTAAAGGTATATCCTTTACTTAACATGAAGGTAAAAATATATTTCAAAAGCCTATCAGATATATGGTCTAGTCGATTCACTAAGAATATGATTTGGATCCTAAAAACTCTAAATTATTATCAAATAATAGGAGGAATAGATTTTGCTCTTAGCATCTATACTGGAGCTAAAATATTGGATTTAAAGAACATTCCAATAAGAGGTGAATTAGAAAAATATCTCCTCTCTTTAAGGATCCTTGATATTTTTGAAGAAATTGAAGCGTCATTTCTGCAAAGGTTTGATGAAAATTATGCACCCAACGATACTTTCCCACAATACGAAGTTTTTGAAAAATTTTCAGATTGGGAAATCAAGGATGGATTCTGTAGAAAAAAGCCCTCTATCAAAACTTCACAATGCATTCAGAGGACTTTGCAATATCTAAGAACTTTCTTGGCCCCTTGGGATTTTTAGAGTCCACAATTTAGAGAAAGTATTAGTCTAAATCCATTTTCACGAGTATTCTCTTATGAACCAATAAGCGAAAATAAATCTAGTAATAATGAAGAGATTATAAAACAACTTGCTGATTGGTTCAAAGAGTTTGGCATGTTAAAATTGGTTGAAAAAAATACAGGTTTTGCAGAAAATGGATGAGCTACAAGGAGAATCAAAGAATTTAAAGTTTGTCATAAATCAAAAAGCTTTAGTTACAATTAGTATTATTTCATGAAACTGGAATAATAATGTGGTTCATATTATTAGTTTAATGTTTTCATACAAAATCTGTACTTCAGCCATTTTTGAATTAGGGTGGTAATTGAAATCAATGATAAATGAGAACTACAGACCATGGATTCAACATGCTATTGAAACAGCACAAACATGTTCCAAATTTTTAAATGGGAACTTTTATATGGCATTGAATTAGCAGTTCAAGCTTCCCCTTCATACAGAAAAGTGTTCAAAGATTTGTTCTTAGACATTGATGTGAGCCCACTACCCTTTCTCAAAAAATGGGAAAAGCAAGAAGACGCGGGATTCCCACGGAACACCATGACCACAGATATAAAGAAAATTCGAGTTCAGGACAGACATCAAAAGAATCTCAAACAATAATGTCAAATGAAAAAGGAGAAGCAAAAGTTGAAGAATCTACTTTTCATGACGCCTAAGACCCATGTGACATTAGTTGGGACGAAGAGTACTCTAAAATGATGAATTATTAGTACCTTAAGATGCTTGAAGAAAGCACAATAGCACAATAAATGATATCGGATCATGAAGATTATGATTCTGACAGAAGGCCGAAAGGATACTGGTAGAATCTTTGTAAATATCTTTGTACTAGAAAAGTTGAGTAAACACCTGTCAGTGAAAGAAAATACTGACAAGACCCTCAATTATTTCTACTTTATTTATTTTCCATAGACTAGGATAGATTCTCTGAGAGGAAGATAAATATGAGAACTTGAGAAGAGGAAGCCCATATTTGGTTGGACTGAGTGCTTCATATCTTTGAGATCTCTGATTGTGATCTGTATTGCCTTGTAACTTATTTACTTTGAATTAATTTTGAAGCCTATTAGGCTGCCTGTCTAAGGACAGTTTTGTACTTCAAAACAACCTGTAGTTGTAAATCCATAATGAGAAGACCCAAGGAGGAGAGATCGTAGCGCTGGTATACTCGATGTGAGGAGTCGTCTGGTCTTTCATTCGTCCTCAAAGGTTCCAAGTAAGTCTATAAGGCTATGCATATATTTAGCTTAATTTGGCTTGTGCAATGCTCCAACAACATTTCAGAGAGCAGTATTAGTAATTTTTGCTAATCTGGTCCATGAGTGTGTTGAAGTATACATGGATTATTTTTTAGTATATGGTGATTCCTTTGACCATTCTTTGCTAAATCTTGAGAAAGTGTTGAAACGATACATTGAAACCAACTTGTCTTTAAGCAATGAAAAATGTTATACGATGTTGAATGAGGGAATAGTCTTAGGACATCATGTTTCCTCCGAGGGAATCAAGGTAGATCAAACCAAGATTCAAATTATTTTTAAATTCCCAATTCCAACATATCAAAAAGATGTAAGAAGGTTTCTTGGTTATTGTCATGCAAAAAGAGTCAATTTTTCAGACAGAACCGACCTCCCTAGAAATTAAGGCTTTTCTAGTGACAAACAAAATAGTCAAGCACTATCTTTCCCTAAATATGCATTTAAAATAGAAGCAACCAGGTGTTTAATGCTTACCTTTAGTCCAGTGCAAGTTTGTAATGATCAAGCTTCTTCGATTCGGATGAGCTCCTCCCTTTGAAACCTGCATACACAAACAAGAAAACGATTACATAGCACCTGAATAACTAACATAATAAAACATATTCATCATAAAGACCAAGGATTTTATGAAACAAATTATATATAACAACTTGTTGAGAAAAATGAACTTAATTGTATTAATTTGAAACAAAAGAAACCTTACAACCAATGCCTTGGTGTTGTGCAGGTCCCTCCCAGGGTCCAACAAGAGTTCTCCTCTACTTTGATCAGCTCACCCACTTCCAAATGAAGCTAAGAAAGGAATGTGATCTCTCCTCTCAAGCTCAATAAGGGAGTCCTAATTTCAACAACATCTACCCTTAGGAATGTTCAGCTTTCAACCTCCCCTGCCTCTGGTCCAATGCCTTTATTTATAGTGCTTTGGAGGAAGTTAGCAGGTCCACCATCAATGGGATAAGCTCCTTCTTCAAAGGGATAGCTCCCCTCTTCATGGGATAAGTTCCTCTTTCATTGGGATGCATGAACCATCTGGAGGCACTCAATCCACATCAAACCATCTTCTAGAATGTCCTAGTATCAACCACAAGTAAGCTTTTTGAAGTAAAACTTGCGCCATTTGACTTTTACAGGGGTACGCACCTACCCTTCAGATACAGAGCGTACAAGTACGCAGATATTATGAACATCAGGTGCGGGACCGCAGGTAAGCTTAGGAGAAAGTGTGGAACCAGAGTTATATTGTTTTTCAAAGGCTTTCTCCCAATTTTGGAGTTTGACATGAGGAGCAGAGGTATAAGACTTGCCAAGGAGGACAGTATGGTTATTGATGTACCCATACTGACTGCAAATAGTCATGGTGACAAATTTTTATGTAAAAGATTTCCCCCTAAAGTGCAAAGTCTGTAGTAGATTAGGGTTTTAGATCATCTAGGAAGGGTGAAGCACTTTATCATTTCAAGGATTGTCTTGTGGAGAGCCTAGTCGGAACCTGCAAATATTCAACACAAAATACATATATGAGATCATATCATCGCTGAGGTAGGCATTCCCATACTCAAAACAAAAACTTAACTAACACACTAATTACTGTTCTGATACAGGAATGATTTCGCAATACATCATAATTATAGACACAGTATGGACGCAACCATCTGTTTATAATTCGTCTACAGTATAATGAATACAAAATTCCTCGCAGCCTGGATGGCGGAAACTAGATCCAGGGTCTTCATTTCTTCTTCCCGAAATAGTACGATCCTATCCATGTGAATAAATGAGTTGATATCGAACATGGTAGAATCCACTCTATTAGCAGTCAATGATGTAAACTGCTAACAAGTGTGAGAGAGACCACCGGTGATGTCAATGGCCTTCAAAGTACTCAGTACAATCCATGAGATGTGAATGAATGTATTTATTTCGAACATGTCACAGAATCCTTTGATCGAAGGTCATTGATGTAACATGTCGTCAAAGGCGAGAAACCTGCCATTGAGGCATGCAGATCCCAAGGTACTGACGATTTCTAGATCATCTTTCTAGATAAAGAGTTGAAGTCGATAGAAAGTGACCCGTTGAAAGCAAGCTATCAACACGAAATCATATGTCAAGTTGGAGAAATGTAGCTGTAAGAACTAACTCAGGGATGGTCAAGATGGATGACAAATATTTTGCAGATGAATGGCTTATTTACAAGACTCCTCTTGAACACATAACGACACAACAGATGGTTTGATGACAATTGACCCAAAGTTAATACCTAGAAACCGGCTGAAGGCTTTCAATGTGGTTTGATCAACTGTTAGGCAAAGGATTTCCCAACCCAGGTGAATGAAAAGTGTCGTGTTCAAGAGTGGTGATACGTTTTTTCAAGACAAAGTATAACAAACAGGTTCATTTACCTCTCTTTTCCCCCACCATTTCTGGCAAGTACCTCTTTATTTTTTAACAAGCTTGAGGAGGATAACATTTGCTTGATTATAAACTCATCCTTCGGATGAGTCCAACTTAGTTTAGATTTGAACCCTAAGAAGGAGTGGTCCGTTCCTGTTTGTAATCGAACAGGTCCTTTACTGTGAAATTTTAACGAGTTCAGTATAGGAGAAACTCAACGTTTTTCAATTTTAGAGAGTCTGAAAAACTTAAGAAAACTCCAGGGTTGACCTTTTTAGTAAATTTGTGTCTCCCAAGCCCGAAAAAGTATAAAATAATACTTGAGAGAACTGCTTGATCTTTACGACCAAGGAGTACTTTCATGATTAGTGTCTCTGATCTGAAAAGTAGAAAGCGATCAATGACACATCGTTTTATTTCCAATATCGAATTTGAAACGACAAAAATCCGGCAATCTTTTCATGTTTTTTCGGCCAGAAAAGGACTGTAAGAGGACCGTCTTTTTAATTCCGTTTTAACGAGCTAAAAATAAAAACTTGGCAATCTTTTCACATTTTGGGAGTCAAAAAAGAGCTTAAAAGATGACTCTGTAAAAAATGACGAATTTTCCTCGAAAAATCCTTTATCCTTCACAAAAACCAACACATTACTCATACCTGTTGAAAAATAGATAAAATTGCTTTGAAAAATACCTCTTCATGGTAAAAAATAAACAAATTTACAACTTATTTACCCAAAAAACCAATAAAAAGGGTTTTTACCAAGTCATTTTTACCATTTGACTGTTGAGGAGAGAAAAAGGGTTTTTGGCAAGAAACTTCCCGTGGACATTGCGGAGAATCCGACTGTCGAAATCGAACGCCGTCTCTTCCAGGTAATCTACAATACCCTCCTCTTTAATTTCATCCGTTTAGAATTCTTTTTAAAGCCCCTATTTTTTTTATTGGGAGGTTTTATGGTTTTAAAAACCGCCTCTCGAGGTACACAAGTGCCACACTAGGGACCTGCGGACCCCGACATTTTCTCAATGAGAAAAATGTCAGGGGTCCACACCATACCTTCAGGGACCCTGCGTACCTATGCATTGTTCCTAAAGGTGGGGTGCGTACCCCACGCAATGGGTTTTTAAAACCTAAATTCTCCAAAATGGACCAAATTTTTTTAAATTTATGGATTCTAATAGATGTTTTATGGAATGTAGGTTGTTCACCATGCTTGATTGGCGCGAGAGAGAGCACGAAGATGTTGATTTGGCCGCCATTAATCATCAACCGTCAATTGATGATTTGAAGGCATGCAGCCTTTATAAATACTGGGCCATACCTGGCATGAGGGCCCAAGTGAGCTTTCTAGAGTGGCTGGTAGAAAGATGGAACGTTCAGGACTAGTGTTTTTACATTGGAGGACACCAGCTTGAGATGGAGCCGGCCGATATCTATTTTATTACTGGTTTGCCTAAGAGAGGCGAACACTTGACTCTGTTTGGGACTAGGCCAGGTGGCCAGTCTGTCTCTAGTCTCCGACTAGAGTGGTGTAACACTCAAACTCAGGAGAAGGGGATAGATATCAAAACTATATCCCGACCTGAACTTATGGTAATTGACTTTACAGTTACCATACTTTGCGGGGCTGCCGCTTTACACATTGCCACTGGATCCCAGATGCGGATGGCAGTTGATTGCTATCGAGGCACCATTTTCAACTGGTGTGATGTTGTGTTGGCCAACATAAAAGGCCAACTGACTAGAGCCAAAAATGGACAGCTAAAGACATTTGGTTATGGGGCTTTGGTTGTCAGTTTTGGCTTAGAGAGGGTTCCGATGCTTATCCCATAGCAGCTCACTGTTGAGGTTGGGCTTCCTCGAGAGCCCAAATTGATGCGATGGGTTGTGGTTATGGCCCGTCATCCTGATGAGGGGACAGAGGTCGTTCGATTTACTTCGGAGTACTTTCGCTGGTTGGAAAACTAGATCTTTGCTATACAGGATTTTCCTTATGCCGGAGTTGATTTTCGTGGAGATCCTGACATGGTTCTTCCACCGGGAGAACAATGGGATGATACAGGTAACTTCATTTTTCACAAGTTTTTAAATTATCTATTATTTTTGTTTGTTTTATATCGTCCTGTTGTGGTTTGTTGGCCTTGTTCCTCTAGGGGTAGGAACAACATGTTTAGGGACTTTGGATCCCTTGGATTATGGACATTTCATGCTTAGAGCTGTAAGGCACAAAAATGTCTATAACAGTTTCCCCCTAAAGTATGAGGTTGTTTATCAGGTGAAATGCTTTATTAGGAGGATCCGAAGTTCTTTCAATGTTGGGAGGAGACCTGTAATACAATACAATACAATACATTATTTTCATACTGTTTTCATGATCTAGCTGAGGCGGGCATTCCCATGCTCAGCTTTATAAATTCATTTTCATGTACATAGGACAGACAATCGTCTGATGATAGACTGATGATTCTGATAGAGCCATCATCCTTTTGGTAGGATGATTATCTGTGTTGCAAAGCTGTACATTTCCATGTCTTTATTTTCGGAATATATATCGCAGCCCGGATGGATGAAACTAGATCCGGCGTTTTCAATCTCGTCCGATCTTCACTCTAAGTACAAGTCGATCCATGTGAGAATTGCTCTGAAGTCGAACATGGAAAGACATCACTTGATTACCAGTCAATGATGTAAATTGTTAACAAGCGTGAGAGGAATCACCGATAATGATGATGACCCTCAAGGTACTGCAGTACAATTCACGTGGTGTGAATAGAGGACTTGGCGTCGAACACCGTGAAAAATCTTTCGGTCGAAGGTCATTGATGTATACCTGTCGCCGGAAGTGAGAAACTTGCCATTGAGGCATGCAAGCTTCAAAGTACTGAAGGGGTTGTTCCTAGATCGACTTCTTGGATAATGAACTGATGTCGACAAGAAGCGATCCGTCAAAGGAGGGCCTTGATGAATCCCACATCAATGACACGGAACGGAGCTAATGATTTTGATGGAGGTGAAAACGATCTGATGATATATGATTCAAGGTGGCGGTCATGAAAGAGTATAATGTATGGTAGTGGATGGGACACAGGTGACTTCTCTGAATGACTTCTCTTGAACATGTGGCGACACTTATGCGATGGATTGGTAGCATTTACCCCAAATATGGATGGTATGGCGAGACCATGGTGATGTGACCGGTGAATGAAACAACCCAACCCGATTGTGGTACGGAGGAAAAGTGTCATGTTCAAGAGCGACTTGCTACCATCAAAGTTTCTTTGAGTTTCTCCCAATTTTCCCCAGTCATTGCTGACCAGTACCTCTTTATTTTTTTCAAGCTTGAGGAGGATAACATATTCTTCTTCTATAATTTGTTGGAAATAATACTGAGAGGGGGGGTGAATCAGTATTATCTAGCAATTTACCAAATCTTCCTTATTTGATCTTTTGAATTATTCTTGCATATCAGTACCATAAAACAATGAGCATGAATAAAGAAAATAGACAGTCACACCAAAGAACACAAGATGTAAGGTGGAAACCCAATGCGGGAGAAAACCACCTGCTGCAATATGTCTCTATCTTCTTTCAAGAAATTCTTTTTACAATGATTTTGTACTGGTGCAGTCCTTTACCAGCACGCAGGCTGCAACCTGCAGAGAGCTACAACTCTCTCTTGTTTTCCAGTCTCTCCTGGAAGGGAGCTACAACCCCCTACTTCTTTTCATGAAGAATCAAAAGATCAACCAGTATTCAACAGATACAGTCTACTACAGATATTAGATCAGTAATTACAGAAACAACCCAGAACACCTTATGAACAGAAATATACAGTCAACAGATCATCTTAAGACAGGGACGCATATTTTCTTTCTGTGGCCTGCGACTGGACGCAGTATACCTTCTGCTGTTCTGCGTGCAGACGCACTGTTCCTCTTTGCTTTTCTGCGACCGACGCACCCAGAAACACTATCGCGCCGCGTCTTTCGCTTCAGAGACGCACCCAATAACACAGTCGCGTCGCGTCCTTTGCCTCAGAGACGCACCTGAGCCTTTACTGTACTGCGTCCCGGCGCACTTTCCCTTCACTGAACCTGCGTCCCTTCAGATATAGAAGATAAGAGGACTTCAGACTCAACCCAAACACTCAGATCTACAGATCTGATCATGCGCCATATAGATCATAGTCCATTAGAAGATTCGCCTTTATAGATCTGGACTAGATCTCACCAAGAGATATTCAACCAAGATGATGATTAATCCAAATGAACTCCTTTGCTTTATATAGGCAAGTTTCTCCCCAAAACATGGAACAATACCACGAGCCGACACCATAGAAACACAAAACCGTCGGCTAGATACCACACAAGAAACCCCCACGTGCTTTTCTCTGCCTTGAAATGAGTGCACTGGGCGGACGCACCTCCTGAGCGGCTGGCCTGCGTCCCTGGACGCGGGTTCTGCATGGTATACCTGCGGGGACGCACTTGCTGAACATACTTCCTGCGTCCTTCTTGATTTATCACCTGAATGGGTTTGCCATCAAGGACAACACCTGAATCATAATGCCAACAATCTCCCCCTTTGGACTTGATGGCAACCACATGATCTTCAGCTTCATCATTCTCCCCCTTTGACATCAAGGGCAAAGGGTATGCTCCCCCTATGCTCATGCTTCTCCAGATCTGTAACCAGAAATCCATCATGAAGGAGATAGAGACATATTGCAGCTATTTCCAAGATCTCCTTCTCCATAATGCCAACAATGCATTATGTGCTCCCCCTGAGCCTATACCACCAATAGGAAGATGATCAATAGTAAGATGATGCATCAACAACCCCCAGCTTTTGCCTAAGGTATTCAAAAGTGTCCCTGGGCAACGGTTTGGTGAAAATATCAGCAACTTGTTCCTTAGAAGGAACATACTCCAACTTGACCTTCTGTTCAAGTACTTGTTCCCGGAGAAAATGGTACTTGATTGGTATGTGCTTGGTTTTTGAATGCATAACCGGATTCTTTGAGATGCTGATTGCACTTGTGTTGTCACATAAGATAGGAATAGGAGGTGTACAAGTGATTTGATAATCCTGCAAAGTCTGCATCATCCAAAGAAGTTGGGTGCAACAAGATGCAGCAGCAACATATTCCGCTTCAGCTGTAGACAAAGCAATTGAACTCTGTTTCTTGCTGAACCAAGATACAAGTCTGGGACCCATAAAGAATGCACCACCACTTGTGCTTTTCCTGTCATCCACGCTTCCGGCCCAGTCTGCATCTGTATAAGCATGAAGAGTGAGATCTGTATCTCTAGGATACCATAAGCCATAATTTTGAGTCCCTTGAAGATATTTGAAAATTCTCTTCACTGCTTGAAGATGAGTCTCCTTTGGATTTGCCTGAAATCTTCCAACTATTCCAACTGCATGCATGATGTCTGGTCGGGTACCTGTCAAATATAGTAAACTTCCAATCATAGATCTGTAGGTTGGTTGATGTACTGCTGCAGATTCATCATTTGCACTGAGACTACATCCTGTGACCATGGGTGTACATACTGGTTTTGCATCTTCCATGCCATATTTCTTCAAAATCTGCTTGAGATACTTGGTTTGAGATAAGAGGATTCCTCCTTTCTTTTGTTGGATTTGCAAACCAAGGAAGTATGTCAGTTCTCCTAGCAAGGACATCTCAAATTCTTTCTGCATGACCGAGGCAAAGCTTTGACTCATAGCTTCTTCATTGCTGCCAAAAATAATGTCATCTACATACACAACAAGTATTAGTAGTTTGTCATTTTCAATTTTTATATAAAGATTGCTATCTGCTGAACCTTTTGAAAAACCTTGTTGATGAAGATATTTGTCCAACCGGTAGTACCAAGCCCTTGGAGCTTGTTTGAGACCATAGAGAGCCTTTTTCAATCGGCATACAAGATTTGGATCATTTCCAAGAATGAACCCATCTGGCTGTTCAATGTACACTTCTTCATCCAAGTCTCCATTCAGAAAGGCTGATTTCACATCCATTTGAAATACTTTGAAGTTCTGACAACTTGAGAGGGCAAGAAACATTCGGATGGCCTCAAGTCTTGCAACAGGAGCAAAAGTTTCTTCAAAGTCTATTCCTTCTTGCTGCGCATACCCTTTACAAACAAGTCTGGCTTTGTTTCTAATTACTTCTCCATTTTCATTCAATTTATTTTTGAAAACCCATTTTGTTCCGATAACATTCTTATCCTTTGGTCTAGGAACCAGCTCCCAAGTGTTGTTCTTTTCGATTTGCTCAAGTTCTTCATCCATTGCTTTCACCCAACATTCATCTTTGCATGCCTCTTTCACATTTTGTGGTTCAGTAGAGGAGAGTAATGCCAAATAACTTGAAGCTTCTGCAACTGTTCTTCTAGTTTGTATACCTGCTTCTTTCTGTCCCATGATCTGAGATTCTGGATGGTTCTTTTGAACATATCTGGATGGAGTCTTTTCTTCTATTCTTGTTCTTTCTTCTGCTTCTTCGTGAGGTTCTTCTTGAGATTGTTCTTGCGGTTCTTCTTCTTCATCATTCTGTCTTTGAGGGTAGCTTTCATCTTCTTCGATGTCTTCACGATGTATTTGCCTAGGAATGTATCCCTTCTCATCAACCACTACATCAATGCTGTCAACAATTCTGCCAAGTCTTTTATTGTAACATTTGTATGCTTTGCTATGTGGAGAGTAGCCAAGAAGAATTCCTTCATCTGCTCTAGGATCAAGTTTGCCAAGCTGCTCCTCAGTATTCTTGATATAGCATTTGCTCCCAAAGATTTTGAAGTGCTTTACCGAAGGAGTTTTACCACTCCATAGCTCATGAGGAGTTTGAGTGCTGTTCACTCGGACATTTGTCTTGTTGAGAATAATAACTTCCGCATGTGCAGCCTCACCCCAGAAGGTTGCAGGAGTTCCTGATTCATCAAGCAGAGCACGAGCCATTTGCTGGATTGTTCTGTTCATTCTTTCCACTACTCCATTTTGCTGAGGAGTTCTAGCTGTAGAAAATTCTCTCCTTATCCCATGTTCATCACAGAAATCGAAAAATTCATTTGAAGTAAATTCCCCACCTCTGTCGGATCTGAGGCACTTAATTTTGTGACCTGATTCATTTTCAACCAAAGCTTTGAAGGATTTGAATTTTTCGAAAGCTTCATCTTTGTGCTTCATAAGTCCTAACCAAACAAACCTGGAGAAATCGTCAATAAATAATATCAAGTATTCCTCTCCTCTAGGTGTTCTTTTTCTGAATGGTCCACATACATCTGTATGTACTAGCTCAAGAGGCATGCTGGCTGATCCTTCTTTCTCTGGAAAGTTAGTTCTGGTTTGTTTTCCAAACTGACATGATCTGCATATGGTGTTGTCAGGAATTTTGATATCTGGAAGATCGCGAACTGCCTGATATTTGCAAGCTTTCCTTATTTGTGAGAAGCTTAGATGTCCGAACCTTCGATGCCATAACCAGTGCTCTTCATCCTTGCTTAGATAGCATTGTTGTTGTCCTTCATCAAATATGTATAGATTATTTGGAGTTCTTTTTCCTTTGAGAACTGTTTTACCTGTATCAAGATCACGAACAAGACATCCATTTGATCTGAATATAACCTCGGTTCTTTGATCATACATCTGGCTTACACTTAGTAGATTATGCTTTAGCCCATCAACAAACAAAACATTTCCAGCCTTAACATCTTCTTTTAAAGGAGCAATACCTTTTCCTTTTATAGTTGCAGGAGTATCATTTCCAAAAGAGACTTTCTTTCCCTTTTCTAAATTAGAATAAGATTCAAGTTTTTCTTTATCACCTGTCATATGCTTCGAACATCCACTGTCAATGTACCATAGATTTTCTTGTCCTTCTGCATAAAATGCTATCCCACATCTTTCTGTTTGAGGTTTCTTTATTTTCCATGTTTTGGTGCCTGAGGCTTGTTCCTTTTTCTGTTCTTGTACCTTTCTTTCCGGAAACCTGCTTCTGCATTCAAAGTCTTCATGTCCAAAATTATTGCAAATAGAACATTCAACTTCATTTTCAAGAGCTGAAAAGCTGTTATAGGTCCTTTTTGTAATCCCTGTCATACTTCTTTGTTTTTGAGCTTCCCTAGTCATGATTGTTTTATACGCAACACATTGAGCTTCTTTGTGACCAAAGTTATGGCAAGAAAAGCATTGTCCATTGAAGAAACTTTTGCGATTATTGAATCTACCAGCCAACTGATTGTAATTTCTATTTTCATCTATTTTTGAACCAAATTGGGAAGATTTTACCTGTGGCTGGCTTTTGTTCACCCTTAAGCTGGATTGCCCCTGATAGTTTCTGTTTGACATTTGTCCCTGCTTTACCTGATGATCTTCCTTGTGCTCTTGCTCATTTCTTCTTGCTGCATCAAGATAAATTTTTGAAGTGGATGCTTGAGAAGTTTCTCCCTTATAGCCCAGACCTGTCTTATTTAGTGGAGACCGCTGCACACTGATAATCTCATCCAAGGTTTCAGATCCTTTGACAAACTTGAGATTAATAGTTTTTGTTTTCTCAATTTCTTTTCTAAGACCAACAATTTCACCTTCTAATTTTTCAAGATGTTTTTCCTTTTCATCAATTTGAGATTGTAGAGTATCAATAATCATGTTCTTTTCTTCTATACATCTCTTGAGTCTAGTAATTTCATCATAAAGGTTATCCACATCTACAGCATCCTCATAATCATCATCTTCAAATGCCATTAACAATCTATATTTATTACCTTGTTCATCTTCATCACTGTTTGATAAGCCATCACTATCTTCATGGGTGTAGTAGCTTTTCTTATTTGCACTATGTTTCTTGTTCCATCTAACTGGTTCCTTTCCTTTATCCTTATAAGAGCATTTTGCAGCATAATGACCTACTCTTCCACAAGCAAAGCATTTGAAAGGTAGCTTACCTCTGAATCTTCCAGAACCCCTTTGAAGATTTCTGACAAAATTTGATTCTTCTTCCTCTTCTTCTGGAACATGACTTGCTTCATAGTGATCTTCTTTGCCTGATGCTTTAAAAGCGGCTTCCCTTCTGTCTGATGGACCTCCCTTTCTCATTTCATAAGCAGTTAGAATTCCATGCAGCTGAGACATAGTGAGAACACGGAGATTTTCTTTTTCTTCTACTGCAGATACTTTAGATTCAAACTTGGGGGATAATGATCTTAGAATCTTTTGAACTACTATAGTCTCTTTTATTTCTTCACCCAAATTTTTCATACAATTAACAATCTCATCTACTCGAAGAAAATAATTAGCCACACTTTCATCATTATACATCTTGAGAGTCTCATATTGAATCCTGAGAGTTTGAAGTTTAGCTTCTTTTACCTGTTCATCTCCTTCATAGCTAGTGATCATTTTGTCCCATATCTCTTTTGCTGATTTGAAGTGCATGACCTTCATGAACTCTGTTTGGGATATACTTCCTAATAGAGTACTGACTGCTTTTGCATTTGTTTCATACTGCTTTTTCTCAGCTGGATCTGTAGGAGTAACTGAAGGAAAGGCATAGCCTGTTTCTACAATGTTCCAAACTTTTGTACCAAGAGATTGAAGATATGCAGTAACTCTTACCTTCCAATAATTGAAGTTTGTTCCATCGAAGACGGGTGGCCTGATTGATGCTTCTCTCTCGTAGTTGCTCATGATGAACGATCTACCTTCAAGCGATCAAGCTTTTCTGAAGGACCTGCTCTGATACCAATTGTTGGAAATAATACTGAGAGGGGGGGTGAATCAGTATTATCTAGCAATTTACCAAATCTTCCTTATTTGATCTTTTGAATTATTCTTGCATATCAGTACCATAAAACAATGAGCATGAATAAAGAAAATAGACAGTCACACCAAAGAACACAAGATGTAAGGTGGAAACCCAATGCGGGAGAAAACCACCTGCTGCAATATGTCTCTATCTTCTTTCAAGAAATTCTTTTTACAATGATTTTGTACTGGTGCAGTCCTTTATCAGCACGCAGGCTGCAACCTGCAGAGAGCTACAACTCTCTCTTGTTTTCCAGTCTCTCCTGGAAGGGAGCTACAACCCCCTACTTCTTTTCATGAAGAATCAAAAGATCAACCAGTATTCAACAGATACAGTCTACTACAGATATTAGATCAGTAATTACAGAAACAACCCAGAACACCTTATGAACAGAAATATACAGTCAACAGATCATCTTAAGACAGGGACGCATATTTTCTTTCTGTGGCCTGCGACTGGACGCAGTATACCTTCTGCTGTTCTACGTGCAGACGCACTGTTCCTCTTTGCTTTTCTGCGACCGACGCACCCAGAAACACTATCGCGCCGCGTCTTTCGCTTCAGAGACGCACCCAATAACACAGTCGCGCCGCGTCCTTTGCCTCAGAGACGCACCTGAGCCTTTACTGTACTGCGTCCCGACGCACTTTCCCTTCACTGAACCTGCGTCCCTTCAGATATAGAAGATAAGAGGACTTCAGACTCAACCCAAACACTCAGATCTACAGATCTGGTCATGCGCCATATAGATCATAGTCCATTAGAAGATTCGCCTTTATAGATCTGGACTAGATCTCACCAAGAGATATTCAACCAAGATGATGATTAATCCAAATGAACTCCTTTGCTTTATATAGGCAAGTTTCTCCCCAAAACATGGAACAATGCCACGAGCCGACACCATAGAAACACAAAACCGTCGGCTAGATACCACACAAGAAACCCCCACGTGCTTTTCTCTGCCTTGAAATGAGTGCACTGGGCGGACGCACCTCCTGAGCAGCTGGCCTGCGTCCCTGGACGCGGGTTCTGCATGGTATACCTGCGGGGACGCACTTGCTGAACATACTTCCTGCGTCCTTCTTGATTTATCACCTGAATGGGTTTTCCATCAAGGACAACACCTGAATCATAATGCCAACATAATTTTCCCTTCGGGCAAACCTATCGCTATGTTTTAACGAGCCTAGCGATAGTGAAACTCGTTCTCGTCTAAAGACAAGTTTGTCGCTATTTAATGCATTTAACGAGTCTAACGACAAGGATAACTCGATCCTTTTCACTTTTAGAGAGTCTGAAAAGGTACGTAAAATTAACTCCAAAAAGTCCTTTTTCGTCATCTAATCCCTTAAGTCCGAAAAAGTATAAAACAATACAGAAGGGATGGATTTTCGATAGTTTTAACGAGCCGAATAAAACAAGCGCTCAATCTTTTTGTGCAATAATCTCTCAGGTCCAAAAAGATTAAAATCTAGAGGAGGGATAGCTCTTCCGGTCACTTTAACGAGCTGGAAGGCAAAAACTCGGCAATCTTTTCATATTTTACGAGTCAAATGAAAAGAGCTTAAAGAAGACTCGTCTTTTGAGGAACGAGTGATAAAATGGGTAGCAGCTGATTCCATGTAAGGCTTGGAATTTTCCAATCACGGCAGTGTCACAAGGATGGCTAATGAAATCACTCTTCGCAGTTGTTCCTCAAAATGGGTAAACAATCATATGGAGGTGAATGATCGGCCAATGGAAAAGTGGAGGTGAATGATCGGCCAATGGAAAAGTGGAGGTGATGGGCAAACACGACCAAGGCTTTAATGGCTAATAATGCTACATTCACGGTGGTTATTTACCGGAATAGTTCATTTTTTAACGAGCTTAAACGCGGGTGAAAACATTTGCTCGATCTTATGTTTATTTTTTAACGAGCATGAACTATGTGCTAAAATTGCTCGAATCTTGCATTTATTTTTTAACGAGCATGAACTGTGTGCTAAAACTGCTCGATTAATCCAGTCATATGATAAGAATGTCTCATTGCAAAACCAGGCAATCTTTCGAGCATTGCCCCACATCCTTTCTTTATGCAAGTTAGGAAACGACTAATCCTACGAGTTTAAAGGGTTAGAGGTTCTAAAAATTTAAAAAATAAATAGTCGCCCCTTGCTTGCACTCCAAAAGGTTTGCATGCCCCCAGGTATAAAATATGGTTTCAAGGTTACCCCTCAATTTTCAGACAAAACATTTGTTTTATCGGGAAAGGCCTACCTCTTTCAGGTTACCCAAATATTGTTCTATTTACAACGTAAACAAAACACTTCTTCGGCGATGTTTCTCGAAACAAACAAAGGTGAGTGACGATGCCCGCCAACTCACATAACTTTGACAAGAGAATCTTATTCTAGAATAAGCCCTCTTCCCCCCGGACGGGGTACAGACTAGTCATATTCTCCTGCGGAAACCTATCCTATACCCAAAGTTTTCCTGCTGAAGCAGACCAGGACGCATGCCCCCTGGGTCTCAGTCATATCCTTCCGGATTACTCGCGCTCATCGGGAGGACGGACCGTGGGCTGAGACATTTCTTGAGTGAAGAGACTATTTAGGGATGGTATATGACTATTTGCGATGCGTGATCCGGGGAATGAAAGTTGGTCCACGAGCTTGACCATTCTTCCTTCATGCGGAAAACACATTACTCTAAAGAGTGAGGAGACGATAGCTCCCATGCAATAAATATAGTCTCGTCCAAGGAGTAGGTTATAATCCAAGGGTCCTTAAACGACCATCACGTTCATTTGAACGGTCTTCCCTTTCAATGTTATGGGCACATTGGGATGAATCCCTAAAGGTCGACTGGTTCCTTTATCAAAGCCTGTCAGATTTCTCATCTCAGGCAAAAGCGATGGCGAACCAAGCGCTTTCCAAGCAGTAGAGGAAAGGATACTCACAGAAGCCCCCTCAACAATGATGGTACCAACCATAATCATTCTGTATATTTGGACGATAATTCTGAATGGTATGCTTGCTGGTAAGCGGGGTCTGCCTAGTTGATTCCAGTCGAAGGAGACAACTAGGTTGCTTGGAGGTGGGACCGAATATACGGCCGGGTATGACTCTGACGAAGTTCCTTCCTGCGATAAAGGAATGGGCAAACTGCCCCCTTGTTCGTCGGAGTCTGTGTTGATGAAGAGAATTTGGACGGTGTCGTCTTTATTCTCTTCTGTGATGGTATCATTCGAAGATAGAACCTCTGAAGGCAAGACCGGGTCAACTGCCGCCTCGACCTTTTGACTTTCGTCAGGTATGGATTCAGACGGTTTATCCTCAATGATAGGTGCTTCGGCTGACCACCTGAGCAGGCCAGCCGGGTTTTCAACTGGTGAAGGACTTGGCAGGAGTTTTTGATATCCAGGAGGAAGTCGCGCTGGTAAAACAGGGCGATCTTCCAAAACTCTTTTAGCCTCGTCTAAGAAGGGACAACGGTGGATGGCATGGTCGTCTTCACAAAGTTTGCAGGGAAATCTAGCTTTCCCTCTCTGTCCTGTGGCTTCACTTTCACTAGTTGACGGTGTGCTGTCAACATGGCTATCAGAGGTTGACGCCACCGAATTGTGCAAGTGGGGAGACCAGTCCCTTAGTATCCGAGGGATGCAAGGACAATCTCTGTGAAAGTGGTCTCCCTTGCATATGACACATGGCGATTTAGGCCTAGTCAGTGCAGTGTGTGGATTTTCGTTAGATGCCATTCGTTTGCCCCCAGTCGCCTTTGGCTCCTTCTTCTTCTTCTCTTTCTTCTTCTTTTCCTTCTTCTCCTTAGGAGCTTGGATTTTGGCTTTGCCAGCTCCATCAAGCGAAGAGGAAGGAGGAGAGGAAGAATTAGAGGAAGTGGAAGGTTGGTGGGTAACTCTGGACTGGTCTAACTGCTGATTCGATTGTTCAGGAATAGTGGTGTTTTCAACAACATTAGTTGAGAAGAGCCAGACAGGCAAGCCGATTGTCGGTCCTGGAAGCGACAATGTGGCCATATGGGGCGCTCCAACATCTTCCCAAGAGGAGAAGGGACTAGGATTTCCACCAAGGGGAATTCCTTGGTTGGAGGACTCCATTTTCTCAACTGAGAGATCAACGCGGGAATAAGGGTGATTAATATTCCGTTTAAAATAAATTTTAACGACGCTTTAGACACAACTTGTTTTTTCAATTTTAAAGAGTCGAGAAAAAACAAAAGATGACTCTAGTCGCCTTCGATGTTTTAACGAGCCCGAAGTGACAAATGCTCGGATGGACTTTTTCCGTTATAGAGTCTGAAAAAGGCCAAAAGGAACTGCTCTGGAGATCTAGGTAGAGGGTGTGCCAAACCAATCACAAAACTGCAGAATACGTTTTACGGTACGGCAGTCAATCTTCCCGAATGCTATGTTCGGTGCATTGCGATCAGTAGGGCGGTCGACACGGCTTCCTAAGGATAAATTTTTTGAGCCTATAGGGGTCTCCCAATATATACGCGACGGTACGTGGGAGTACAATCCATACTGGCACTTTTGGTCCCTCAGGAGGAATCACCCAACCATCAGCGAGGCCAACAGATACCAGGTTTTACGACGCCGGAACACGTCTCTAGCCTAGACCTCTATGTTGTGCGTTATGTTACAAAGCGTTATTAAGTTCATTCAGTTTATTTTATGTTGATCTTTCTTAGAAGTTTGCCTTTTGAGGTTCACCACGAGATGTAGATACAACTCCTAAATGCAATCTAAAAGATGATAAGAAAATCTTTATCTCTTTTTCAACAATGAAAATCCTAGCTACAAAGGGAAAAGAAAGACACCATCTTTTCTCAAAGAGCAATCAGCACACTCTAAATGCACTTTTCCTAAATCAAACCATACAAACTATTAACATGCAAATGCACAAATGCAAGTGTTTGTTTTTCGCTTCCTTAATATTGATGCCTAAAAAGAAAGTTTTTTGCACAACTTTGAATTTGCTTTTAAATGACAACTACAAACAAGTTTACTTTTTCGAAATCAAAAAGGGTAGAAGAGATTACAACACTTTACGATTTTCGAAATAAACACTTGTTTCGACACTTAAAAGAGACAAACTCAAACCAAAAGCAAAAGTAAATGTATAACCAACTGTAAAACAGCCAATGAACTCTCTCCTAAGACCACAATCAACAGATCTGAATCAAGGGCTACAGTATGACTATTTCACTCTTGCAATGGAAAACTGTAAATGACGCCACAAACACATAAAAACACTCACAGTCTTTTTGTACAAAGGAGGTGGAATTAAGGCAGAGAAAAGGGGTTATCAGACAGGTACCTATGCTGGTTACAGGCTGCAAAAATCAGAGATCAAAACAAGGCAAAACAGAGCAAAGAACCCCAGCTGCACAAGGCATAAGCTGGATCAGCGCACCTGTATAACAGAGAAACTGAATTGCAGCGCAGGTAGCCCTCTCGGGACCTGCGTTGAAATATAGAGCCTCTTCACAGAGCCTGCGTTGGAGCAGAAACGAGAGTTCTCTCCGGGTTCTGGGTCACGGTTTGCAATTTAATCTACAGTTTCAGGCCAAATAAAAGCAACAAGCAAGGTACAATCAAAGGGATGATTTGAAGGATGGCTAAGATCTATCACAAAGGATCATCAAATCATTTGTGAGTCTATTGTTCAGATCATAGACAAATCCAGTGATTGGATCAAAGCAGCAGTTGTCTACTTTGCATCTGAAAAATAGCAGATGCAGTTCGATTGTTGCTCTTGAGTCTATGAAACAAACAATGATAGAAACACAAATAAAATGATTAAACATATCTCCCCAGCGGAGTCGCCAATTTTTTGTGGTTTGTTGGCCTTGTTCCTCTAGGGGTAGGAACAACATGTTTAGGGACTTTGGATCCCTTGGATTATGGACATTTCATGCTTAGAGCTATAAGGCACAAAAATGTCTATAACACGTCCCAAAACTGATAGTAATAATTTTCAAAATGCAGATGTAGGCCCACGGCGTCCAGCCAATCTTCGGCCTTACGAAAGGAGACTACCAGCTGCAGCAGCACCGACCCCACAGGACGAGGCCACAGAGACTTTGGCTGAGTTGGAAAGCCATCTGGAGCATCTAACAACAGGTATACCGGAGACTACCATAGATGATATCCCAATTAGGCTTCAGCGCTATGTAGTCGGTGTCCCAGGACCTTTTAGGAGGTTCTTGTGTAGGGTGGCACGTACAGTGGTGTCATATAGAGATCATCACCAGTGATTGGATGGTCGTTTTGTAGACACATGTGACATTTTGGTTTTTTGTATTTATCATTTTTGCCGATCATAAGGTGTTTTTCAACCTATGATCGAAGACGACGTATATTTTGACACACTCCTATATATATATCTATATATATATATATATATATATAGATATATATATATATCATTATTACTGGCTTATCTTGTAAATCATGTTATGAAATGGTTTTAAATTTACATGTATGATTATTGCAAATGTCTATTTAACATTCGAGAAGCAATTGCATCTGCCAATGTATTTAAAGACCTTGGAATATGCTGATATTCAATATAATCAAACTCACGTTCCAAGAGATGCACTCTCAAAAATAACCTTAATAACATTGGATTTCTAATGGCATACACTCTATTAAGTTGTAATACAACAAGTTCAGAATCTAACCTCACTATCAAACTCCGAATCCCAAATGAAATAGATTCAGATAATAACTCAATCACTGCACTGTATTCGGCAATGTTATTGGTTGTTTGACCGAGGCTCACCCCATGCATAGATACTAACTCGTCAGAGGGCGAATAAATAACCCAAGCTGCAGAAGAAATATTCAGTGTATTACGACAAGCACCATCAGCGAAACCAATGTATGTTTGAAGAGGCATCGACATCTGCAACATCAAGGGTAAAACCAAGATAAGCAGGGATAATGACGAAAACACACTTTCTAAGCTAAGCACACTGTCTAAACTAACAAACACACTTGCTAGAAAGAAAACTATCCTAACTAAAAATCTCCATACCCATCCTTTAAGCATAATACCTCTTTAGGTAAAGTCCATTTCTGGGTTTACCCAAAGAGTCCCCGTCAAAGTCTACCAATTCATAGGCCCCTTTTTCTAACTTTCGTTTGACAACAAAAGGACCATGCCACATAGGAACGAATTTTCCAGCACCTAATTTATCATTAGCTTGATCGTAAACCAAGACTAGATCTCCTTCCGAAAAATTTCGAGGGGTCACATTTCGATCATACTGAGCTTTCATGCGTTTTGCGTGAGTCTCAATCGCTAATGCAGCATTACGTCGATTCTCATCTAATTGAGCTAAGTATAACAAACGTTTTTCCTCTTCGGAAGTGGCTGGAAGTAATTCGACGGCCATTTGCAATGACGAGATTTCGCATTCAATGGGCAACACTGCTTCCAAACCATAAACTAGTTGGAAAGGAGTGAACCCTGTTGATGTTTTTACTGAAGTTCGGTATGCCCAAAGCGCTGAAAATAGTATGTTGTGCCAGTTTGATCAATGAATCCCAATGATTCGTCGAATCATGATGACTAAAACTTTGTTGATGGATTCAACCATACCATTAGCTTGTGGGTAATAAGGCGTTGAACTATCGTGACGTAAACCAAGCTGGCCTGTAAGTTCGGTCATCATAATGTTTCGAAAATGACGCCCATGATCAGTGATTATCGCTTGTGAGACACCAAACCTAGTAATTATATGATTGAACACAAAAATTGCGGCTGTTTTTCCGTCTGCGTCAAATGTTGGCATCGCCTCGGCCCACTTGGTAAAATAATCTACCACATACTGAATCCCAATGATTCGTCGAATCATGATGACTAAAACTTTGTTGATGGATTCAACCAGACCATTAGCTTGTGGATAATAAGGCATTGAACTATCGTGACGTAAACCAAGCTGGCCTGTAAGTTCGGTCATCATAATGTTTCGAAAATGATGCCCATGATCAGTGATTATCGCTTGTGGGACACCAAACCTAGTAATTATATGATTGAACACAAAAATTGCGGCTGTTTTGCCGCCTGCGTCAAATGTAGGCATCGCCTCGGCCCACTTGGTAAAATAATCTACCGCAAGGATGATATACGCATGCCCCCCGGCCGAGTGACGCTTACATGTAATAAAATCGATACCCCATTTGTCAAAAGGACCAATGGAAATTATAGGGTGGAGAGGAGCAGGTGGAGCGCGCATCTTTCGATCAAATATGTTATCACAAAATCAGTACTAAGGGCTGCTACCTAGAAAGATCTCATGTAACTATTTCAACCAGACTTTAGACTAAGGATTAGCCTCCTTAGTCAGAGAGGGCTCTCTCACAAACTTTTGATAAGAATCAATTACAAAAACAGATGGCTAACTCTTCACACCTTTCATGAAAATAAAGCTGGTTGGAAAAACAAAACAACACTTCTTCCATTGGGCTCATGGAGTCATACACTTCTGCAGTAAACTATTCATCACTCAATCATAGAAGCCAAGGCATATAACGTTTAACACTCAAAACATCTCTCCAAAAAGAACTCAACTCATAAATAAACACAGGAAGTCTGAGCACTAGGTGAATTCAGAGTGATTGCATATTTAGTGAGCTGTAAAATACATAAAAGATAATGACAAAACCACACATGTTCTGAGCCTTGAACACATAATGAATCTTGGGAAGAAAAAGTAATTCTTGTATTACTGTCAAAAGTCTTCTTACACAAGCTGATAAAAACTCTGTTTTTTATAAAATCTCCAACCCTACTTACATCAGAGTTTTCACTATATATAGGAAAACCAAAACTAAAACTATCTTGAGTCTCCTCAACAAGCATGAGGGGAGAGCTCGATGATCTACCATTAATTAACCTTATCTATTTCTAAACAAACTTATTAAATACATGAGGTATTGGGCTGTAAATACATAGAATCCCAATTACATTGCAAGTCCAACTTTATCTCTTCGTATGCATGATTCTCCTTGGATCCTTGACAGCTGTACAATTTCTGTTGTGGCTGAGATATGTTGGGGAACATTCACTGAACGAGCTGATCTTCGGGTGCTAGCTGTGTAGATGACTCATAAATTAGTAAACCTGAACACCCTATTTTCACGGTCCCTGTCTTCCATTCATCTTTACCATTAAAAGACCACACTCCAAACTCTTTAATCCTTTAGTAACCACGCATAACACCATATTCCTCATGATCTGGATGCCTTGTGGAGTGAACAGGTGTGCTAGCCAAAAATCTCGGTAACCCTACCAGAACCCTAGTATTTCGGTCATAAAGTGCCTTTAAGAGAACTTTAGCAAAAAACAAAACACTTCACTTTTCCTTCAAAACTCACACCTGTCACCATTTAAGCTGCTATGATATTCATGTATAATCTCCCTCCTGTCCTCAAGACATTCCTTTCAAAATTCGCTGACCTCATCATTAAATTTCATTGTTTCCTTATAAAACAGCGTTCTACAGTAGTTTCGTAGCGCGCTACGAAACTACTGTTTCTTGTCAAAACGAAACACATTCATCTTGCAGCGCTTTTTACTAAAACTCATGATTTCTTCAGATATTTGTACAGGTGCATAGGGACCTAAATAACTTCAAAATGATAGAAGTTAAACCAAAATTTATCAAAACTTTGAAAAGTACCTTTCTTCTTAAGTCAGTGAGCTAGTTTACCTAGCTTCTTCTTCAAACTGCTAACCTCCTCCTTCAAAGCCTTATTTTCTGATCTCAGACACATATTCAGCTTTCTCACGTGTTTTTCTTGTTTAAGTGCTGGTATCATCCATGAGAATACATCAGACCCTGAGCCAGCTTGCTTCAGTAGACTTGTGCTGCCCTTTAATACAGCCCTCCTATAACTAGCATATCTCATTGCTCTTTCTTTAGAAAGACTCTTTGTCTGAGCTACCTCTTCCTGGGTCTTTCCTGCCTGGCTCTTGATAGCAATGACATTCCCTCCTTGACTAATAATAACCTTTTTACTTTTGTCTTTACTCTTGGCTGCATGCACTGTTTTAGTCAAAATTTCAATAAACTCTGTACTAGGCACTTTTACAGCTGCCTCTTCATGCATTTTCTCGGCCTCTTTCATTTGTCTTCTTGTAATTGGCCTCCTTGGTTTAAACACATATTCTTCACTTGGCTCCTCAAACCGTAACCTCTTTGAAGCCTTTGATTTCTTCAGGCTCTCTGGTGAAGATTGGGTTAAGTCAATGTGCATTGGTTGCACTGGCTGATCTTGTTCAAGTTCCATTGGCTCAATCTGTACTGACTGATCTTGTTCAAGTTCAATTGCTTCAAGTAAATCAGTTAAACTAGCTTTTGACACAGGACTCTCTTCAACAGAAATTGACTTACCCTTTTCCTTGCTCAACTGACCTCTGGTTTTTACTCTTGATCCTTTTTCAACTTGACTTGGTGAAGGTGCATCCTTCTTTTGTTTTACCTTCTCTTTTGATGATGATTTAGGTGTCTCCTTGATCACCACAGGCTTGACTGGTTTCTTCAACTTGGTTTTGGACTTTTTTAGATTTTTCACCTCCTTCCTGATCTCAGCAAGAGTAGGTTCTTCAATCGTTTTCTCCTTTTCCCTAACAGGCAATGGAGTAAGGCCCGTCTTGCTCTGAAAGCCCGCCATAAAAATAAAGGAGTCCCAATCTCTTCCAATCTTCTGCAAACCATCTAATACTAACAACTTCACCAAACCATGATGGAACAGTGAAGTCTCACAGTCATCTTTTTTCAACTGAATTTTATCACACATTTTACTTAGGCTTCTGAATAAGTAGAAAGGGATATCAATTGATGCTTTGCCTGTGAAATGTAACAAAAGCTTAAAATGATATGAGTACACTTTGTTATACCTCCCTTCGCATGTTAAATACTTTTGGATGCATGTGAGGAGCAAAGCAAAATGTTCTTTCACGTAACTCCTTGGCACAGCTTTCGTGAGGTCCTCATTAACATAAGGTTCCTTCAAAAATTCCTTACACGGGCTCATGTCGAATTTAAAATTTTTGAACCATTCACTTCCACCTCTAGGGATCTCAGTCACATTAGAAATGGCTTCTGGGGATACAGGGAATTCTAGCATTGACACCTTAGAGTTTAAACCAGTAAAATTCAATGCAAAAGCTTTTGTTACCTCTGCGTGCCCTCCTTGCAACTTCTCACAAAACCTCCAGCAACCAGCGTTTTTAAAAGCTCTGGCAACACCTTCATCCTTTAAAGTAATATCAAGCCCCACAGGTTCTGTTCTTTGGCACCTACCGGATCGATGTTCCCTTTTCTCCATTTTACTTTGCAAACTTTCGAACAGAAAACTAACAGCAGCTCCAACTCAGAAAAGAACTTTAGACTTTGGTATACAGGCTCGCTTGCAAACAGGTCCTTTTAAATGAAAACTCGGGCTCCCTCTCGTTTCAATGATTTTGTCATATAAACAAATCAGTTCTCGCACTAATTACAACTATCATAATACAAACATACATCATAAATCACTTTGGATGATATTTATGTGCGTGATTTTGAACCTCATAGCAGAATGATGACCAAAAATGACTTGGAGAGGACATCAACTGACAACATAAGCACGGACCTAATGACTCATCCCCCCAGACTTGACATTTCAAGAAAATGCGCTGCATAAACCCCGAATCCCCGATTCCGTAGCGCAAACAGCTATAAATGGATAGAATTCGCTACGAAATGGCTGATAAATCACACGCTGCGAAAAGGCGAAAACATCATTACGCTGCCAAATTGGCCAATCAGACTGCGCTGCGAAACTGCGCAAAGGACCAATGACGCAAACAGGACATGAGATGCCTTAAAGAATTATAATGGAAGGTGACTAACGGTTTTTTGCAATGATTCACATCAATACCTTTTTAAAACATGATCCCTAACACACACAAGACTATAACCATTCATCACACATGACAATGAAATTTTTTTAGTTTGGGACAACATTATGTACATGGACTAAAATTCTAAGTGATAACAAAATATTTGGCAATTGTGGCATTTTCGGACGGCAGTGATACAATCTTTGAACAAAGATGGCCAGAAGTAGCCAGCGCGCAATATCTTTTAGGCTGTGGCAAACCCAGACATATGACCACCACATGCTCCAGAGTGGCAGTCATTTAGAACCCTTTCAGCCTCTTTGTGAGTTAAACAACGGCGAAAGATAGAGTCTGCCCTACGGCGATAAAGAGTATCTCCAATAATGTTGAATTGTTGGGGCTGAAAACGTATTTTTCGACGTTCATACTTGGAAAGCTCTGGACAAAAGGATTGGGTCTAGATATAAACGATGATATCTCCATACCACGGATCTGAAGTACTGATTAGAAACAAGGATTCGTCCGCAATGGGCTCCTCCGCCATAGTTTCTGTATCAGTACGTGGGAAATCACACATTAACTCCGCAAAGACTAAAGATTTCTTAGACTTAGATTTTTCAAACTCTAAGTTGAACTCTTGAAGGATAACGATCCATTTAGAGTACTTGCCCCCTAGCAATTGTTTAGTCAAAATGTAAATCATAGGGTTGCAATCCGAAATGACTGTAGTAAAATGTAGTGACGAAAACGTTGGACAGCTGGAACAGCTGCCAATGCCAATTTCTCCACATGTGAATATTTTAGCTCAGTAGGATTTAAAGTTCTACTGAGGTAATATATCACATGTTCAGTTCCGAGTTCATCTTCCTGAACTAAGACCATCCCGATGGTGGAATGAGAAGCGGCGAGGTACAAGAAGTAATCCTGGTTGTAGTTGGGAGGATGCAATAACAGTGCTTGGGTCAACGCGTGTTTAAGTGCATCGGAAGATTTCTGAGTTATCTCGTCCCAAAAGAATGGAATATTCTGTTTCAACAACCGGGTAAAACCCTTTGTAACCTCGGCGTAGTTAGGAATGAATCGTCGTAAAAAGTTTGCTTTCCCCTGCAAACTTTGGAGTTGGTGAAGACTCGAAGGAGGAGGCAATTTGATGATAGCTTCAACCTTCAAGAGATCGACGCGAATGCGGGCTTTTGAAACTACAAATCCCAACAATCGACCCGTTTCTATACAGAAAACACATTTGTGTGGATTCAACCGAATCCGATAATGCCTACACCTCATAAAGATTGCTCGTAGATGGACAAGGTGATCAGCTCGATGTAATGAATGAGCAGGCAAGTCATCGAGATACGGTTGCACAATGTGCTTGATGTCATGAAATGCGTAAGACATGGCCCGTTGAAAAGTTGCTCCTGCATTCTTGAGCCCAAAGGGTAATTTTCAATAGGCAAATGTCCCCCATGGACAAATGAAAGCCGTTTTTGGTTGGTCGGCAGGTAGAATATTGATTTGATTGTATCCGGAAAATCCATCCATAAACGAAAATACTTCGCTTTCGGCACAATCATCAATGATTTGATCGATATAGGGAGTTGGATAATTGTCCTTTGGACAGGCTCGATTAATGTCCCTATAATCGATGCATATTCTTATTGTTCCCTATTTTTTGTTTACTGGAACAATATTCGATACCCAATCCGTTAACGAGATCGGATAAATGAAACCTGCTTTTAATAATTTTTCAACTTCTGCTTTAATTGCAGCAGCCTTTCTTGGGTGAATCTGACGCAAATGTTGTCGGATGGGTTTAGCGTCCCGGTAAGTCTTGATCTAATGAACAACAATCGCGGGATCAATTCCTGGCATTTCCTCATAAGACGAGGCAAACACGTCATGGAATTCTTGAAATAGGGCCTTATATATTTTAATTTTGTCATCTGTACACGAGGCACCTATATGAATGTTTTCAATAATTCCGGGTTTAACCGAAATGTCGATAGGTATAGTTTGAGAAATGTTTCCCAAATTCAACTCTGAATCAGGATGTTTCATTGGATTCTGAGCGTCCTTGACATATTCAGCTGTAAAAATGGATGAGAAATCATTTTCAAAACGATCATTCTCGGGTAAAAACGAAAATCTGTGATGAAGATCGTCCCATGGTAAATCATCTACACATAGGATTTCACGAAGTTGTTCGTCAGATTGAACAAATTAGGGAAACGTCATTAACTCCGAGGTTGATGTGAAAATTGATTCCTCACAGACCACAGTCATTGAGTCGATTTTGGTTGAAAAAGAGTTGGTAAATGATTGCACAGCTTCATAGGAAACTTCCTATGGACTCAAAGGCATAGCATCACCAAATGAATCTATCTCAGATTCATAAGGAATGATCCAAGGATCATCGTAAACAATTGCGTCTGATGTGATCATATGAATGGATGCAAATGAAGATGATGCGTTGATTGGAGAAAAAGGAAAATTTCCCAGTAAACCGGCGTCTTTAACTAGTCCTACTCCAACATCCTTATATGGGATAACCGTCTTACCAACATGTTGAATACTCTCTGAAGAGGTTGGGTCGGATGAAAAATAAGCCAGCTGGTCTACTATTACGATCTTTCTGTTATGTGGAAACTTTATTACTCTAAAAATCGATAAAACAACTGCTGTCATAGCGTAAGACCAACTTCGACCCAAGAGAAGGTTGTAATCTAGAGGGGCATCAACCACCTCCACATCTAGATTAACGATTTTTCCTTCAACCCCTATAGGTAAGTCCTGTAAAATACCAAAAGGATGAAACCCACGGCCATCAAAGGCCTTAAGAATCGTCGGGGATTGATTTAGCGAAGGAGAACCAAGAGATCTCCAACACTGTATCGACATAATACACGTTGAAGCTCCCTCATCAATTACAGTCCGATGAATAGGCGCGTTTTTGACTATCACTGGGATCTGGAAAGCCATTTGATGAGGTAAACGCGGTGTACTATTTTCTAGATCAAAGATTATTAGGTTCGAGTCCTGAACGTCAACAGCTCCTATAGCCGACAAGAGTAATTTACGTTGTGCCGGACATGATTGCAGCACCTCCAAAGCCGACATTGTTGAGGGTGAAACAGCTAAGTCCTCAACAATGTTATAATTCTGAGCCGCTCTCGCATGTGGATTGAAAACAGACTTTCAAAGTATACCCTTGGCGGGCGGTTTGATTACCAAGTCTGGGTTAGGTTTCTCGATCTGTAGTGGATCAGAATCGGGAGTTGAGGTTGATGGATGCGATTGAGAAGATTTTGCTTCTTTACCATCAATAGGACTTTTACTACCATAATCGTGCGATCGAGTCGCAACCCTAACATGTGACATCATCAATATGGGTTCCTCATTGGCATTCGAGGAAGAACCTATCATCTTACTGTCTTGAGCTGGAAAAGGATCCTTCAAGACAACAGGAGTTTGGGAACCTTTGACAATATTTGCAACTTCTGCCCGATGGGGGCAGTCTCGTGTAAAATGTTCCTCATCACAGATAAGAAAAGGATAACGAGGTTTGCGTTTTTCGTCATTGGTTTCCAATTTTTCTGTTTTCTCCTTTGGAGTTTTGTCCGTTTTGTTTTTCTTCTTCCCTTTCTTCTTCCCACCAGATTTTGATTTAGTTGGTGATGACTCTACAACATGAATATCGGCGGAGAGTTCAGCGGAAGAATCTCCTGCCGGGGAATCTGGTAAGGTTATAATAGGAGAAGAATTCTTAGAGGACTTCTTCTTGCTTTTAGTGTTGACCGTACCAATCATGCCATCAGCAGCATGACACCCTGACGGAGCGACAGCTATTTGATTTCCCTTGGGAAGATCCGGGATTTTTTCATGTAACGTACCTGACTAAGTATAAACTAAGTCAAGGTACTGTGCTTGAGCAATTACTTGCTCCTCAGTAACTACTCCGGCTTTAGCTACATCTTCAGTAATCTTCGATAAACATGATTTAACAAACCATTCAGCTAAGATCTGGTCTGGGATAAAAACTTTCACTAAACTTCGTCGACGTCGCCATTCATGAATATGATCAGAAATCTACGTAGATGTCGATTGTTTTAGTGAGGTTAGTAGATCCATGCCATTATCATATCTGACCGGCAACTAAAAATGAGTTAAAAACGAGGTAGCTAACTCAATAAAATTATAAAAAGAGGCCCGTGGTAACTCAATGTACCACTTGGCCGCGAGACCAATGGGAGTGCGCTGGAAAAGACGTAAACGGATTGAATCATCCGAGATGGAATTGGAGGCACACCAGAGGTGATAAGTCATTACGTGATTTGATGGGTCCTCTCCTGGCTTTTCTTCGAACTTGGGTATATCACTGGGCAACTTATTTGGCATTTGCGGCCAGAACGGAAGATAATTGATTGGATCGTTCGTTAGGCGTGACAAATCAGGTAAATCCAAAGTTTCAATGAACGGTAACTGACGGTTAGGGTCCCTAAAACTCTGAGTCATTATACCAGCCCCAGGAGGAGGATATCCAGGATAACTAGGAATAGGAATCGCATTAGGGATATTATAACCTCCTGGGAAACCAGGATTAACCGGACCATACTGGGGTTGTTGAGGTTGTTGATATGTATACCCAGGGTATGGTTGATACTGATATACTAGTTGTTGCACAGCGAGACCGTATTGGTACTGCCCCTGGTACGGCTAATAAGTAAACTGAGGTTGACTTGTTACAACCGTACTTGGACCAGGTTGCCCCACAGGTATCGAAATCGAACCCTGAATTGTAGGTCTAGACTGAGGTAAAGATGCTTGAGGGGTTGTGACAAGAACAGTAGAAACCAGGGCTGTAGATACTCCGGAAGTAGGTGGGGTAGATGTTGCAACAGTTGCAATAGTTGTTTGGGATGGAGTACGAGGTGTACTAGGTCCAACTGACTGTGAAACTACAGAAGGTGCAGAAGTTTGAACAGTAGACTGAACAGATTGTTGGATTGAACCAGAAACAATGGGTTGTCCAGTTTGAGATGACGATTGCACATTCGACTGCAAGACCGGTTGAGATTGTGATGGATTCCACACTGATGGCATTCCGGGGTATGGACTCATAGCAGGTTGACCATATTGAGGACCATAACCTGGTTGAGGGTAGGGTTGATAATTCAAAGGTACATTTTGGGTTCCTTGAACAAAAGATTGACCCGAAGGTGGTTGATAACCCTGGGGTTGATAACCCTGGGGTTGATAACCCTGAGGTATATATTGATACTGAGGTTGACCTTGAGGTACGTATTGGTACTGGGGTTGACCCAAAGGTACATATTGGGTTTGGGGTTGACCTTGAGGTATGTACTGACCTTGAGGTTTCCCCCCAGGCATTACTTGAAAAACTTAAGGCTGGCCTCCGGGCCGTAACTGACCACCTTGAGGTTGTTGACTAGGAACAATACCTGACATCATAAGGATGTCCTCTGCACTTAACGGTTTAGCTCTGTCATTACCAGTTAATAAACCTTGTTGACTAGGTTGAGGAGACGCTCCCGAAAAAGTACCAGCAAGAGACTGATATCCAACGGGAACAAAAGGACCACCATGAATAAAAGATTTTGAAGATTGAGACATCACGGTTGACTGTATCGATATATTAGATGGAGGATGAAAACCTCTAGGTGTCGGGTGAAAAGGAGCTCGAGGTGGCGAAAAACTTAACCCTGGGTTTTCTAGGAAATTTGTTAAAGAAAGATACCAAGTAGTACTCCTTGGTGGACCGTAAAAAATAGATTCACGCTCCCTTAGCTCGATAATAGGTTGATTTTCAGGGATAGATAAACCTTCCTCCTCTTCTGGAGAAGCAAGTTCTTCAATAGCAAGAAGCCCAGAAGGAAGATCTTGGGTAATTACTCTTTGTACCCTAGGTGAATCAGGAGCACTAGAAGTCGGAGAAGCTACCTCTGATATAGGAGTAGCAGCAAATTCACTTTCAGGTTCTGATATTTCAGGTTCTTCACCTATATCACTAGTAGATGAAAAGCTACCAGTTACTTCAAAGACAGACATTGACTGTGGATTATACTCTGCTACTGACGGTTGAAAATCAGGATGAACTATCAAAGAAGATTCTCCTTCTTCAGGTGATCCAACTCTACTTTCACTAGGAGTTACGATGCCTTTCAAGCCTTCAAGCTGGCTCGGGACTTCTTCAGGAGGTTGGCCCCAAAGTTTAGGGGACTTCCTCAATAAATCAGCCACGGTTACAACCTCAGGAGACTGGCCCCGAAGTCTACGGGACTGTCTTGGTAATTCAACCACAGCTAAAAACTTTTAACTACTGCACACGCAAACAAAGTAAAATCTCAAAGAAAACCGCCTAAAGTCTCTAAAGAACCAAAACAAATCTGAATCACACGCCTAAAGAATCTAGGGCGTCAAACCACACACAAACAGTAACTTTTCGTACTGAAAACACTGGTTGGTGATGAAATCCAGCATCGCAGAGTTCAATACAGAAATGGCGGGTGGAACAGTTACCCCGGAAACCTGCTTAATGAATAGACTGGTACAAGTTCCTCCACTAAAACCCGTCTCGAGTGAAGTGAACGCCCCAGAAAATCCAAGTGAGTCTAGCCGACATCTGCTCCAGGTACAGTGGGATCTTCCCTCCACCGTCACCTTAGGAAGAATCCTAAAGATAATAGTCACTAAGGTTACCAACAACAACAAATATACCTGGGGGAACAGTCTACGATCCGATACACATGCAAGGGCAGAGTAAAAAGCTCAATCCCCTTGTCGGCTCCTTGAAAATAATCCAAGGTTTACCGACAAGTGACCCCAGGCTCCTCGACAACGGTTAATCCGAGGTTTACCGTTTGTAGTACGTGTATATCTGGCATCGTTCCCAATGAAGGAGGATTGATCCCCTCACTGGTTCGGACACGATCTCGTGCTTCTCCTTTAAGAGGAGCTTTCCCAGAGCATAAATGTAACAATTGGATTTATCCTCCCGCAAGATAAGCTACTTGTTTGTTTTTACTGTCTTGGAGAGTTAATTACTCTCCTACTCCAAGACACTAGCCTGATCTATGTTGTTGTATCAGAGCCCTAGAAAATAAAAAGTTACTAGATTAATTTTACTTTAAGCGTTATTTTTTATGGCTTTTCTTTAGGACAAAAGGTAGCGGAGATGAAACTTATGATGTGCAGACCTGACTCAAATTCACTATAAAGATGCACCTAAGATGAAAAAACAATCTTTCCTTTTCAATGAATTCCCTAGCTAAGAGAGTTGGAAAATGCAAAATCTATAAACACAACTTTCTTAACAATGAAAATCGAAGAAAAAACTCTTTATCTTTTCCGAGACACACAATACAAGACCACTAATTATTTCACAAAAAATTCCTTTTTCTTTTCAAAGACTTCAAACGCTACTAAAACAAACTTTCCTCAAAAGAGATTTTGTATTTTTACCTATTTTAACAAAGCATGCAAATCTAAGGAAAATTACTTAACAAAAATCAATTTTAAGATCTATGAAAATCTAAGGAAAATTTACCTAAAAGCAAATCTAATGAGGTAAAAGCCTACAAAGTATAATTCGAGGTTGTTTTACTTAGTTGCAATTCAACCAAGGACTAATTCATGCAGAATCATAAATCAGTCAAAAACAAAAACAAAAATCTCTTGTTCTTTTTCTTAAGAATGAAATTCACAGCTTAACAAACAAGCCTTTTCGAAATTCCGCAAAGAGACAACACAAAGGTAGGTTTCTCAAGCAAAGGTGCATTTTACGAATGGTCTAACTCCTAAGAAGACTGAAAAGACCAGGGATATCCAAGGTTTCTACAACTTCTAAATCTAGAGTCACTACAAGACCAATACAAAAATCAAACCTAGGGCTAGAATTTCTATGAACTTCACTAAAACTCTTTATGCTAATGAAACGAGTCTAGATGAAAGCTCCTGACGGATAACTAGTGGATCTGGGTAGTAATTAACAAACTATTAACAAGATCTAATAGGTAAAAAGGAAAAAATTGAAATTTTCTAGGCTTTTGACAGGGTACGCAGGCAACCCTTTTGCAAAGGTGCGGCCCCGCTCTGTATCTAAAGACAAAGTGCGTACAGGTACGCCCTGAGCTTAACTGAGAGAGTGCGTAATTCTCCCAAAAACAAGAAAAAATAAAAACTAAGTTAACCCTAAGCAACTCTACCCAATTTCACAGTCAATCAATCAAAAACTAGAAAGAAATCAACTTTTCTCAAATCAAAGTATCAATCAAAAGAGAAATCAATCAAATCCATGGATTCCCCAATGGAGTCCCCGTTTTTTCATGCGGAAAGAGTCAATTTTGCGGACAGAACCGACCTCCCTAGAAATTAAGGCTTTTCTAGTGACAAACAAAATATTCAAGCACTATCTTCCCTAAATATGCATTTAAAATATAAGCAACCAGGTGTTTAAGGCTTACATTTAGTCCAGTGCAAGTTTGTAATGATCAAGCTTCTTTGATTCGGATGAGCTCCTCCCTTTGAAACCTTCATACACAAACAAGCAAACGATTACATAGCACCTGAATAACTAATATAACAAAACATATTCATCATAAAGACCAAGGAGTTTATGAAACAAATTATATATAAAAACTTGTTGAGAAAAATGAACTTAATTGTATTAATTTGAAACAAAAGAAACCTTACAACCAATGCCTTGGTGTTGTGCAGGTCCCTCCCAGGGTCCAGCAAGAGTTCTCCTCTACTTTGATCAGCTCACCCACTTCCAAATGAAGCTAAGAAAGGTATGTGATCTCTCCTCTCAAGCTCAATAAGGGAGTCCTAATTTCAACAGCATCTACCCTTAGGAACGTTCAGCTTTCAACCTCCCCTGCCTCTGGTCCAATGCCTTTATTTATAGTGCTTTGGAGGAAGTTAGCAGGTCCACCATCAATGGGATAAGCTCCTTCTTCAAAGGGATAGCTCCCCTCTTCATGGGATAAGTTCCTCTTTCATTGGGATGCATGAACCATCTGGAGGCACTCAATCCACGTCAAACCATCTTCTAGAATGTCCTAGAATCAACCACAAGTAAGTTTTTTGAAGTAAAACTTGCGCCATTTGACTTTTACAGGGGTACGCACCTACCCTTCAGATACAGAGCGTACAAGTACGCAGGTATTATGAACATCAGGTGCGGGACCGCAGGTAAGCTTAGGAGAAAGTGCGGAACCAGAGTTATATTGTTTTTCAAAGGCTTTCTCCCAATTTTGGAGTTTGACATGAGGAGCAGAGGTATAAGACTTGCCAAGGAGGAAAGTATGGTTATTGATGGACCCATAGTGACTGCAAATAGTCATGGTGACAAATTTTTATGTAACAGTTATGCAAGCTATTATAGGAGATTTATTGAAAAAAATAGTAAGATAGCGTTGCCTTTGTTTAAGCTTCTTGCAAAAGATGTAACTTTCAATTGGAATGGTACTTATCAAACTGCTTTTGAGAAACTCAAAGAAAAATTATCCACTGGTCCAGTTTTGAGGGGACCCAATTGGACTTTACCTTTTCACATCTCAACTTATGCATCCGATACAGTAGTAGGGGTTTCATTAGGGCAGAAAGAAGGTGCTTTAACTTATGTCGTTTACTTTATCATTAAAAATTTGACTCCTACTAAACTCAACTACACAGTAACTGAAAAGAAAATGCTTGCAATTATACATGCGGTGAACAAATTTCATTACTACATAACTGGGTATGAAGTCCTCGTTCACACTAACCACACCACCGTTAGATACTTAATGAACAAACATATTACTAATGTGAGGATCACCAGATGGTTACTCTTACTGCAGGAATTTAATCTCACCGTGTTGGATAGACCAGGGAAAGAGAACCAGGTAGAAAATTTCTTTTCTAGACTACAAAATCCAAGTGAAGTTGTTCCAGTTGAAGATTCAATTCTTGATGAACAATTGTTTGCAATTTCATTGTTAACTCAATCGTATGATGATTTAGCTAATTACTTGTCCACAGGAAAGGTACCTCCATCTTTCAACTCAAAGGAGAAGAAAAGACTCATCAAAAAAAGTGCAAGATATTCATGGGTTAATGGCGATTTGTATTATACTGGTTATTACATGATTATTAGAAGATGCATTAGAGAGGATGAAATTATTGACATACTAAAATCTTTCCATGATGAACCTTGTGGTGGCCATTTTGCAGCTAAGAGGATAGAAAACAAAATATTTAGCTTTGGCTACTATTGGCCATCAATATTGAAGGATTCAAACAAGCATGTGAGGAGTTGTGATAGTTGCCAATGCATGGACAAACCAACTACCTCTGATGAGATGCCACTATAGCCACACGTACATCTAGAACCATTTGAAAAATGGGCTCTAGACTTTTTTGGACCCATCAATCCACCTTCCAAAGGTAAGAAGTACATCCTTGTGTGTACCGATTATGTGATTAAATGGGCTGAAGCAAAGGCATTAGGCAACAGAACAAACCTTAGTTAATTTCCTTTTTGAATAAATCTTTGTTAGATATGAAGTGCCTAAAGAAATAATAATAAATCAAGGGACACAATTCACTTCTAGATTGGTTCAAGATATCAATGAAAAGTATAAAATCAAGCATAGGAGGAGTACATGTAGGTTTTAATCCCGTACAGAAATTACCTACATATGAATTCTAAAGCACGGAAAATAAATAATGCGAGAGTAGAACACATAAAACACATGTACACAGAGATTTTCCCCTAGATCCCAAAACCGGGACTACCAGCTTGATTTTTCATTATGTTCCTTTCAATGTTATAGTACATATTTATACATGCCAAAGCATCCAATACCATGGACCAAAACCATCGTGTCCAATACCATGGACCGAAAACCATCGCGTCCAAAAAACATGTGCGAAAATCATGCACAAAACCATAGGTGGGTCTGCCCAACCTAACATAGGGTCCAAAACCAAAATTTTCCGGGGCGCTGACCCGAACCCCATAAAGTGGGGTTACGGGTGCCCCTCAAACCCCCTATTAACTACGTGGAAAGAATATAACACAACCCAACATTCTCCCACTTGTTATTTTCTTTCCACAAGGGGCCACAAGAGAGCTTAGTCATTTTTCCAGCCATGAAATGCCCATTGTCTCTCTACACCAAGAGAACTTCTCAGAGCTCACAGATTTTGTTAATGCATCTACAATATTCTTCAAAGTGTCCACCTTTACCAGCAACACCTTTTTGTCTTCTATCATATCCCTCACAAAGTGATACTGAACATCAATGTGCTTTGTCTTTGAATGATATGTGGGGTTCTTTGCCAAGAAAATTGCACTTTGGCTATCACAGTCTATCCTTATAGCTTGTTGTACTAACCCCATACTTGAACACAATCTCTGCAACCAAACTTCTTACTTACTTGCATGAGTGGCTTCCATGTATTCTGCCTCTATAGTTGACAGTGCCACTACAGATTGTTTCTTACTTATCCAACTGACTGCTCCTCTAAATAGGTTAAACACATACCCACTTGTAGATCTTCTCCGATCCAGATCTCCAGCCTAGTCTGCATCAACAAAGCCATGAATATCCAACACTATATCTAATCCTGGTCTTCCTTGGTAGCATAAACCATAATCACTAGTGCCATGCAAATACCTGAAAACCCGCTTCACTGTTGTCCAGTGCTCCTTCACTGGTTTTGACATAAACCTACTCAATACTCCCACTGCATGTGCAATGTCTGGTCTAGTACAGACCATTACATACATCAGGCTACTGACTGCACTTGCATATGGAACATGGGACATGTCCTCTTCCTCTTCTTGTGTCTTGGGACATTGTTCAGCAGATAACCTCACACCTATAGGAATAGGAACCTTCACCGGTTTACTATCCTACATATTAAACCTCTGTAATATTGTCTCGACATACTTCCTCTGGTTAACCAGAACTTCCTCTTTGCCCGATCTCTTTTTATTTCCATGCCCAAAATATAGTTTGCAGCACCAAGATCTTTCATGTTGAATTTGGAGGATAATTGGGTCCTCAAATCCTCGATAACTTCTTTGTCATTTCCAACTAACAACATATCATCCACATACAAGACCAGATAAATAACACGGTCACCAATTAACTTGAAATACACAAAGTGATATGTTTTACTTCTGGTGAAGCCAAGTCCCCGTATAAATGTATCAAATTTCTGATACCACATCCTTGGTGACAGTTTTAACACATATAGAGACTTCTTTAACTTGTATACCAGTTCTTTCTTACCCTTCACAGCAAGGCCTTTAGGTTGCTTCATGTAGATCTCCTCTTCCAGATCCTCGTGAAAAAATTTTGTCTTCACATCCATCTGTTCTACCTCAAAATCAAAAGCAGTAGCAACATATAAAAGTAATCTAATAGAAGTTACCTTGGCAACAGGAGAAAAAATATCACCAAAATCAATTCCTGAGACCTAGGAATAACCTTTTGCTACCAACCAAGCCTTGTATTTCTCCACTTTTCCTTCTACATTTGTCTTCTTTTTTAAAACCCATTTTCTGCCAATGGGTTTCCTTCCAGTTGGCAACTCCACCAGATCCCAAGCCTCATTTTTGTGCAAAGATGCCATTTCATCAACCATGGCCTCTTTCTAGAGTTTTCCATCCTCTGAATCCACTGCTTCCTTCATAGTTATTGGATCATCATCAGTAACAGACAAAGCAAAATTTGAACAGAAATAAAATGGACTATACCTTTCTAGCTACCTTCTTTCTCGAACTGGTATTCTCACAGCCAAAGTTTGTGGCTCTTCATCTTTTGATTCCTCCTCTACTGTAGAGTCTGATTCTTCCTCCTTTAGCTCAAAATATATCTTCTCAGGTTCCTTTGGTTGGAGTTCATGTTGAATAACATCTTTCACCTCTCTAAACACCACATCTCGGTTGTACATAACCTTTCTTGTTACTAGGTCCCAAAGCTTATAACCCTTTAAACCATCCTTATACCTAATAAAGATGCACTTTTCAGATTTACTATCCAACTTTGTTCTTTTCTCCTTTGGAACATGTACATATGCATCACATCCAAATACCTTCAGATGTGAAAGAGAGGGTTTCTTACCAGTCCATACCTCCTGTGGAGTCTTGTCCTCCAACGATGATGAAGGTGACCTGTTGACCAGGTAACATACAGTATCCACCGCCTCTACCCAGAATTCTTGTCCTAACCCGGCACCACTGAGCATGCTTCTTGCCCTTTCCATCAACATCTTGTTCATTATTTCTGCAACTCCATTTTGCTGAGGTGTATATGGAGTAGTTTTCTGCCATGCTATACCACACTTCTTTTAGAATTCTTCAAATTCCTCACTGCAAAACTCTCCACCAGTATCTGTCATCAGCACCTTTATCTTCTTATTTTTCTGGTTTTCCACTAGAGCCTTAAATTCTTTAAACCTATCAAAGACTTCAGATTTCTTCTTAAGGAAATATATCCATGTATTCCTTGAGAAGTCATCTATAAATTATACATAGTACATAGACTTACCTAGTGATGGAACCTTCACAGGTCCAAACACATCACTGTGCACAAGCTCTAATATATGTTTCACCTTCTTACCACCAAAGCAGAAACTCACCCGATTCTGCTTCCTGTATACACAATTTTCACAGAAATCAAAATAGAGAGAGCTATTACCCATACCTTTACCATGAAGAATTTGAAGGCCCTTCTCTCCAATATGTCCAAGCCTTTGATGCCACAGCATGGTCTTTTCTCCAAAGACCACTAGATTTTCTACTCCATTTTCAGGAACCACGGAACTATTGCACCCATCAACAACTGCGCTACCTTGCAGCTTCTACAGAGTTCCAATCCGAACTCCCCGCATCAATACCAGTGCTCCTCGAACCATCTTGTAGGTATCCTTCTCGAACATTGTTTTTACACCTGCATCATCTAGCTTACTAATAGAAATCAGATTTCTGGCTAATGCAGGAATATGTAGAACACCCAGAAGTGTTCTAACCCTTCTACCTTTCAGCTTCAAATTTACTTTTCCACGACCAATGATTCTAGCCTTCCTGTCATCCCCCAAGAAGACATCACCACCATCATATTTCTCATACTCACGGAACCACTCTCTATGAGGAGTGAAGTGAAAGAATGTACCTGAGTCAATCAACCATGCCTCATGATCTACATGTGTACTTGAAGGAACCAAGTACATATCCCCACCTTCATCTAAGGTGGTTTTCGCCTCTGCAAAGGTAGCCTCATCAGATCCCTTTCCTTTATCATGAGCTTTATATTTTAATTCTCTTTTGAAGTGGCCTTCCTTTCTGCATTTCCAACACACTACCTTTACAGGTTTTCTTGGAGATTTAGATCTCCCACTCGATGACTTATTTTTTTATGTTCTGGGACCGTCCTCGTACAGACAAGGCATCACCATTTTGGCTCTCAATATTTTTCTGTCTCATCTCTTTCGTCAGTAAGGCTGAGACTATTTCATCAAAGTGCAAGGCAGTTGCATTGCTACCTATTGCAATAACCAGACTATCCCACGAATTTGGTAGAGAACACAACAAACTGATGCACTTATCTTCATCTGAAATTTTAATATCAACAGATGCTAACTGACTTACCACAATATTAAATGCGTTCAGATGCTCTGTCACCAAGTCTCCATCTTTCATCCTCAGGTTATACAGCTTTTTCCACAGGGACAGTTTATTCACTAGAGACTTAGATTGGTACAAAGTCCCTAACTTGTCCCACAAAACCTTTACTGTAGCTTCCCCTGATACATTTAGCAATACTAAATCTGAGACACACTATCATATTGTGCTATTTGCCTTCCGATCCAACTTCTTCCATTCTTCATCGGACACTCCCATTGGTTTAGCACCTAGATCTACCGCGATCCACTGATCTTTATCCACCAACAGATCCTCCATCTTAAGTTTCCACAACTCAAAACTCTAACCATTTAATTTCTCGATCTCTATCTTTCCACTGCTCGCCATCTTCTTTCACCACCAGAATTAGTCTTACAGATCTCCCACTGAACAGGGTCTACCACAGGCCCGATTGAAACCCCTCAGCAACAAAGGCGTCCCCTTGAAGCCAATTCTACTCTGATACCAAATGTAGGTTTTAATCCCGTACAGAAATTACCTGCATATGAATTATAAAACATAGAAAATAAATAATGCGAGAGCAGAACACATAAAACACATATACACAGAGATTTTCCCCTGGATCCCAAAACTGGGACTACCAGCTTGATTTTTCATTATGTTCCTTTCAATGTTATAATACATACTTATACATGCAAAAGCATCCAATACCATGGACCGAAACCATCGCGTCCAATACCATGGACCAAAAACCATCGCGTCCAAAAAACATGTGTGAAAATCATGCACAAAACCATAGGTGGGTCTGCCCAACCTAACATAGGGTCCAAAACCAAAATTTTCAGGGGCGCTGCCCTGAACCCCATAAAGTGGGGTTACGGGTGCCACTCAAACCCCCTATTAACTACGTGGAAAGAATATAACACAACCCAACATTCTCCCACTTGTTGTTTTCTTTCCACAGGGGGCCACAAGAGAGCTTAGTCATTTTTCCAGCCCTGAAATGCCCATTGTCTCTCTACACCAAGAGAACTTCTCAGAGCTCATAAATTTTGTTAATGCATCTGCAATACTCTTCAAAGTGTCCGCCTTTACCAGCAGCACCTTTTTGTCTTCTATCATATCCCTCACAAAGTGATATTGAACATCAATGTGCTTTGTCTTTGAATGATATGTGGGGTTCTTTGCAAAGAAAATTGCACTTTGGCTATCATAGTCTATCCTTATAGCTTGTTGTACTAACCCCATACTTGAACACAATCTCTGCAACCAAAATGCTTCCTTACATGCATGAGTGGCTACCATGTATTCTGCCTCTATAGTTGACAGTGCCACTACAGATTGTTTCTTACTCATCCAACTGACTGCTCCTCCAAATAGGTTAAACACATACCCACTTGTAGATGTTCTCTGATCCAGATCTCCAGCCCAGTCTGCATCAACAAAGCCATGAATATCCAACACTCTGTCTAATCCTAGTCTTCCTTGGCAGCACAAACCATAATCACTAGTGCCATGCAAATACCTGAAAACCCGCTTCACTGTTGTCTAGTGCTCTTTCCCTGGTTTTGACATAAACCTGCTCAATACTCCCACTGCATGTGCAATGTCTAGTCTAGTACAGACCATTGCATACATCAGGCTACCAACTGCACTTGCATATGGAACACGAGACATGTCCTCTTCCTCTTCTTCTGTCTTGGGACATTGTTCAGCAGATAACCTCACACCTATAGGAATAGGAAACTTCACCAGTTTACTATCCTACATATTAAACATCTGCAATATTGTCTCAACATACTTCCTCTGGTTTAACCAGAGCTTCCTCTTTTCCCGATCTCTTTTTATTTACATGCCCAAAATATAGTTTGCAGCACCAAGATCTTTCATGTCGAATTTGGAGGATAATTGGGTCTTCACATCCTGGATAACTTCTTTGTCATTTCCAACCAACAACATATCATCCACATACAAGACTAGATAAATAACACGGTCACCAATTGATTTAAAATACACAAAGTGATCTGCTTTGCTTCTGGTGAAGCCAAGTCCCCGTATAAATGTATCAAATTTCTGATACCATATCCTTGGTCACAGTTTTAACCCATATAGAGACTTCTTTAACTTATATACCAGTTCTTTCTTACCCTTCACTACAAAGCCTTCAGGTTGCTTCATGTAGATCTCCTCTTCCAGATCCCCATGAAAAAATGTTGTCTTCACATCCATCTGTTCTACCGCAAAATCAAAAGTAGTAGCAACAGATAAAAGTAATCTAATAGAAGTTACCTTGGCAACAGGAAAAAAAATATCACCAAAATCAATTCTTGACACCTAGGAATAACCTTTTGCTACCAACCAAGCTTTGTATTTCTCCACTTTTCCTTCTGCATTTGTCTTCTTTTTTAACACCCATTTGCTGCCAATGGGTTTCCTTCCAGCTGATCCACCAAATCCCAAGCCTCATTTTTGTGCAAAGATGTCATTTCATCAACCATGGCCTCTTTCTAGAGTTTTCCATCCTCTAAATCCACGGCTTCCTTCACAGTTATTGGATCATCATCAGTAATAGACACAGCAAAATTTGAACAAAAAGCAAATGGACTATACCTTTCTGGCTACCTTCTTTCTCGAACTGGTCTTCTCACAGCTAGAGTTTGTGGCTCTTCATCTTTTGATTCCTCGTCTACTGTAGAGTCTGATTCTTCCTCCTTTAGCTCAAACTATATCTTCTCAGGTTCCTTGGTTGGACTTCATGTTCAGTAACATCTTTCACCTCTCTAAACACCACATCTCAACTGTACATAACCTTCCTTGTTACTAGGTTCCAAAGCTTATAACCCTTTAAACCATCCTTATATCCAATAAAGATGCACTTTTCAGATTTACTATCCAACTTTGTTCTTTTCTCCTTTGGAACATGTACATATGCATCACATCCAAATACCTTCAGATGTGAAAGAGAGGGTTTCTTACCAGTCCATACCTCTTGTGGAGTCTTATCCTCCAACGCTGATGAAGGTGACATGTTGACCAGGTAACATACAGTATCCACCGCCTCTACCCAGAATTCTTATCCTAACCCGGCACCACTGTGCATGCTTCTTGACCTTTCCATCAACATCCTGTTCATTATTTCTGCAACTCCATTTTTTTGAGGTGTATATGGAGTAGTTTTCTGCCATGCTATACCACACTTCTTTTAAAATTCTTCAAATTCCTTACTGCAAAACTCTCCACTTGTATCTGTCCTCAACACCTTTATCTTCTTCTTTGTCTAGTTTTCCACTAGAGCCTTAAATTCTTTAAACCTATCAAAGACTTCAGATTTCTTCTTAAGGAAATATATCCATGTATTCCTCGAGAAGTCATCTATAAATGATACATAGTACAAAGACTTACCCAGTGATGGAACCTTCACAGGTCCAAACACATCACTGTGCACATCCTCTAATATATGTTTCACCCTCTTACCACCAATGCGGAAACTCACCCGATTCTGCTTCCCGTATACACAATTTTCACAAAAATAAAAATCCAGAGAACTATTACCCATACCTTCTGTGATACCTTTACCATGAAGTATTTGAAGACCCTTCTCTCCAATATGTCCAAGCCTTTGATGCCACAGCATGGTCTTTTCTCCAGAGACAACTAGATTTTCTACTCCATTTTCAGGAACCACGGAACTATTGCACCCATCAACAACTGTGCTACCTTACAGCTTGTACAGAGTTCCAATCCGAACTCCCCACATCAATACTAGTGCTCCTCGAACCATCTTGTAGGTATCCTTCTCGAACATTGTTTTTACACCTGCATCATCCAGCTTACTAACAGAAATCATATTTCTGGCTAATGCAGGAATATGCAAAACACCCGGAAGTGTTCTAACCCTTCTACCTTGCAGCTTCAAATTTACTTTTCCACGACCAATGATTCTAGCCTTCCTGTCATCCCCCAAGAAAAAATCACCACCATCATATTTCTCATACTCACAGAACCACTCTCTATGGGGAGTGAAGTAAAAGAATGTACATGAGTCAATCAACCATGCCTCATGATGTACATGTGTACTTGAAGAAGCCAAGTACATATCCCCACCTTCATCTGAGGTGGTTTTTGCCTCTACAAAAGGAGCCTCATCAGATCCCTTTCCTTTTTCAGGAGCTTTAGATTTACATTCCCTTTTGAAGTGGCCTTCCTTTCTACATTTCCAGCACACTACCTTTACAGGTTTTCCTGGAGATTTAGATCTCCCACTCGATGAATTATTTTTTTCTGTTCTAGGACCGTCCTTGTACAGACAAGGCATCACCATTTTGGCTCTCAATATTTTTACGTCTCATCTCTTTCGTCAGTAAGGCTGAGACTATTTCATCAAAGTGCAAGGCAGTTACATTGCTACCTATTGCAATAACCAGACTATCCCACGAATTTGGTAGAGAACACAACAAACTGATGCACTTATCTTCATCTGAAATTTTAATATCAACAGATGCTAACTGACTTACCACAATATTAAATGCGTTCAGATGCTCTGTCACCAAGTCTCCATCTTTCATCCTCAGGTTATACAGCGTTTTCCACAGGGACAGTTTATTCACTAGAGACTTAGATTAGTACAAAGTCCCTAACTTGTCCCACAAAGCCTTTACTGTAGCTTCCCCTGATACATTTAGCAATACTAAATCTGAGACACACTATCATATTGTGCTCTTTGCCTTCCGATCCAACTTCTTCCATTCTTCATCGGACACTCCCATTGGTTTAGCACCTAGATCTACCACGATCCACTGATCTTTATCCACCAACAGATCCTCTATCTTGAGTTTCCACAACTCAAAACTCTAACCATTAAATTTCTCGATCTCTATCTTTCCACTGCTTGTCGTCTTCTTTCACCACTAGAATCGATCTTGTAGATCTCCCACTGAACAGGGTCTACCATAGGCCCGAGTGGAACCCCTCAGCAACAAAGGCATTCCCTTGACGCCAAATCTGCTCTGATACCAAATGTAGGTTTTAACCCCATACAGAAATTACCTACATATGAATTCTAAAACACATAAAATAACTAATGCGAGAGCAGAACACATAAAACACATATACACAGATATTTTCCCATGGATCCCAAAACCGGGACTACCAGCTTGATTTCTCATTATGTTTCTTTCAATGTTATAATGCATATTTATACATGCTGAAGCATCCAACACCATGAACCGAAAACCATCGTGTCCAATACCATGGACCAAAAACCATCGCGTCCAAAAAACATGTGCAAAAATCATGCACAAAACCATAGGTGGGTCCGCCCAACCTAACATAGGGTCCAAAACCAAAATTTTCCAGGGCGATGCCCCAGACCCCATAAAGTGGGGTTACGAGTGCCCCTCAAACCCGTTGTTAACTACGTGGAAAGAATATAACACAACCCAACAGTACACCCTACCATCCACAAGCCATTGTCCAAGTGGAATCGACAAATAGGACACTAGAAGAAATTATAACTAATATAGTTTCCATGAATAGAAAAGACTAGGTGGAGAAGCTAAATGAGGCACTATGGGCCTATAGAATCACCTGGAAAAATACAACTGGGTTTACACCTTATCAGTTAGTATATGGCAAAGAAGTTATGCTTCTAATAGAATTTCAAATACATACTTACAAATTGGCTACAGACTTAGTAATAGAACTCTCCGAAGCACAACAAGAAAGGATAATGCAACTAAATCAGTTGGACAAGATGCGGTAGCAAGCACTGGAAATGACAATAATTATCTAGCAGCAAAGGACCCAATGGAATGACAAGTTAATCAAGAAGAAAGGGTTTCAAGTTGGAGACTGGGCATTACTCTTCGACTCAAAATTCAAAGACTACAAAGCCAAATTTACAACCCATTGTGTGGGTCCCTATGAAATCACCAAAATATTTGAGAATGGATCAGTCAAACTCACTACAATTGACCAAGAGGACTGAACATTTCTAGTGAATTGACATAGGCTAAAGTTCTATCACAAGCCTGTCAACAAAGAAGATTTCATGAAGAGTGTCACAACAAAAGGATGTACAAATAGTATAGCAGTCAGTTGTAATATCTAAGCCACGACCAATGATTCTAGCCTTCATGTCATCCCCCAAGAAAAAATCACCACCATCATATTTCTCATACTCACGGAACCACTCTCTATGGGGAGTGAAGTAAAAGAATGTACATGAGTCAATCAACCATGCCTCATGATCTACATGTGTACTTGAAGAAGCCAAGTACATATCCCCACCTTCATCTGAGGTGGTTTTCGCCTCTGCAAAAGGAGCCTCATCAGATCCCTTTCCTTTTTCAGGAGCTTTAGATTTACATTCCCTTTTGAAGTGGCCTTCCTTTCTACATTTCCAGCACACTACCTTTACCGGTTTTCCTGGAGATTTAGATCTCCCACTCGATGACTTATTTTTTTCTGTTCTAGGACCGTCCTTGTACAGACAAGGCATCACCATTTTGGCTCTCAATATTTTTACGTCTCATCTCTTTCGTCTGTAAGGCTAAGACTATTTCATCAAAGTGCAAGGCAGTTGCATTGCTACCTATTGCAATAACCAGACTATCCCACGAATTTGGTAGAGAACACAACAAACTGATGCACTTATCTTCATCTGAAATTTTAATATCAACAGATGCTAACTGACTTACCACAATATTAAATGTGTTCAGATGCTCTGTCACCAAGTCTCCATCCTTCATCCTCAGGTTATACAACTTTTCCACAGGGACAGTTTATTCACTAGAGACTTAGATTGGTACAAAGTCCCTAACTTGTCCCACAAAGCCTTTACTGTAGCTTCCCCTGATACATTTAGCAATACTAAATCTGAGACACACAATCATATTGTGCTCTTTGCCTTCTGATCCAACTTCTTCCATTCTTCATCGGACACTCCCATTGGTTTAGCACCTAGATCTACCACGATCCACTGATCTTTATCCACCAACAGATCCTCTATCTTGAGTTTCCACAACTCAAAACTCTAACCATTAAATTTCTCGATCTCTATCTTTCCACTGCTTGTCGTCTTCTTTCACCACTAGAATCGATCTTGTAGATCTCCCACTGAACAGGGTCTACCATAGGCCCGAGTGGAACCCCTCAGCAACAAAGGCATTCCCTTGAGGCCAAATCTGCTCTGATACCAAATGTAGGTTTTAACCCCATACAGAAATTACCTACATATGAATTCTAAAACACATAAAATAACTAATGCGAGAGCAGAACACATAAAACACATATACACAGATATTTTCCCCTGGATCCCAAAACCGGGACTACCAGCTTGATTTTTCATTATGTTCCTTTCAATGTTATAATGCATATTTATACATGCTGAAGCATCCAACACCATGGACCGCAAACCATCGTGTCCAATACCATGGACCGAAAACCATCGCGTCCAAAAAACATGTGCAAAAATCATGCACAAAACCATAGGTGGGTCCGCCCAACCTAACATAGGGTCCAAAACCAAAATTTTCCAGGGCGCTGCCCCAGACCCCATAAAGTGGGGTTACAAGTGCCCCTCAAACCCGTTGTTAACTACGTGGAAAGAATATAACACAACCCAACAGTACACCCTACCATCCACAAGCCATTGTCCAAGTGGAATCGACAAATAGGACACTAGAAGAAATTATAACTAAGATAGTTTCCATGAATAGAAAAGACTAGGTGGAGAAGCTAAATGAGGCACTATGGGCCTATAGAATCACCTGGAAAAATACAACTGGGTTTACACCTTATCAGTTAGTATATGGCAAAGAAGTTATGCTTCTAATAGAATTTCAAATGCATACTTACAAAATGGATATAGACTTAGTAATAGAACTCTCCGAAGCACAACAAGAAAGGATAATGCAACTAAATCAGTTGGACAAGATGCGGTAGCAAGCACTGGAAATGACAATAATTATCTAGCAGCAAAGGACCCAATGGAATGACAAGTTAATCAAGAAGAAAGGGTTTCAAGTTGGAGACTGGGCATTACTCTTTGACTCAAAATTCGAAGACTACAAAGCCAAATTTACAACCCATTGTGTGGGTCCCTATGAAATCACCAAAGTATTTGAGAATGGATCAGTCAAACTCACTACAATTGAACAAGAGGACTGAACATTTCTAGTGAATTGACATAGGCTAAAGCTCTATCACAAGCCTGTCAACAAAGAAGATTTCATGAAGACAGTGTCACAACAAAAGGATGTACAAATAGTATAGCAGTCAGTTGTAATATCTAAGCCTTAATCATTTTTCTCTTATCAAAAATTAAAAATAAAAATAAAAAATAAAAATAAAAAACAAAATAAATGTTAAGATATGAAAACCAGATATGGCATTCTCTAAACATGAATTCTTACGAGAAAACCAAGAAATTGGCTTGTAAGAATTCCCTTTCATTCAATTTGAATTTCAAATTAAAATCATTTTCCAATTTATATTTCATAAACACGACTTGAGGACAAGTCAAATCATCGATAGGGAGGAGAAAGCCTGAACTTGTTCATTCTTTTTCATCTCCTTAATTTCATCTCCAATAGAGGAATAGATTTGTCTTTACATTTTCTAATGGATTCTCGACAAGAAATGATTGTTGTTCAGTATTTTTCAAAGGATTTGATCAAATTTTAAACTTAGGACATATCAGAAAAAGGGACCTGTTATATACAATTTCTCAGAAAGGGACCTGTTATATACAAATTCTCAGAAAAGGGGCATGTTATATGCACATTATCATAATGGGATTTGTTAAGAGGAAGATTGCATCTACAAAGAAGAAGACTGCACCTAAGAAGAAGAAGATTGCAAAGAAGAATACCACACCTAAGAAGAAAGAGACTACACTTAAGAGAGAAATGGACACCATCACATTCTTCTATGCCTGAACATATCAAACAACAAAAGCTAGCTTCCAAACAAAGAATATGAGAGGGTTGTGAGAATTTTCATTTTAATAATTTTAATTTCTTTTATTAATTCCAATTTTTAAATAGTGGTTCATGATGTTAATTGATTTTAGTTTCTAATATCCAGCATATCCTATATCATACATGCTCATTTTTATGTCCTGTAAGAGTCATTCCTACTCTTAAAAACTAGGTTTCTATCCTATAACTATATCCTATTTTTATCATGTACATTAGTCCTATTTTCTATCCTGTACATATCCCTAGACTTGATCCTTAAAGCCTATCTTTTATCCTGTACATACTCTTCTAATTCAACCAATTCAACCTACAGCCATATGTGCCAACAGACCTACTAAAACTAAGCATGCATACTATGAACTAATTAAGTCAACAACTACAGATCATAAGCCATAAATTAGTAGCTACAAATCAGAATTTTGAAAAATAGGATTAGATCAAAAGATGAAGGATTTATAAAAATTTTATGGTTTTCAACCTAAAAATTTTAAATCTAGAACATAAGAAAAATGATCGAAAAAGGGTATGATGACAAAATGTCATCATAATAAGGATAAACATATAGTTCAAAGAGATCATAATATCCGAAGCTCTCACGATTTGTTGCTTGAGTTCATTATAACATACCCTATTTCATCATTTCAATTATATATGACTGCTGCTCATAAGCCATCGGGACTATCATTAAGTAAACATTGTGTAGGCAAAGGTTATCATCATCGAAATGCTGAGTGTAGACATGGGCTCAACATCAATTAAAATGTCATATGAAGGAACCAGAGACTCATCATGTAAACGTTGTGTGAAGAAATCCAAGGAAATTTAGATGTTGAGTGAAGGAACCAAGGGTTCATTCCATCGTTGCACACCATATGAGAACAAAGGAATCCATCATTAATGCAAACGACGAGGTAAAGGAATGATGTGTCATGTTTATTGTTGAGAGCTGAATTTAGAAAACGTTTCTCTGTTCCTTAAAAATAAAAACCCCGAATGACTGAAGAACCCTGTCTCTGGAGATTTGTGTATACGAATATAAGTATGTTGAAAATAAAAATGTCAACATACGAATCAAAATGGCCACAGCATAAGGAAAATTTGACAAAACCGGCTGAAAGGAGTTCCCAATCCAAAAACAGCAACGTCTTCCACTTGAATAGAGACAAAAAGGCATACGAATAGCACTCAGGACATCATAGGCTCAGTTATTTCTCATAGAAATTTTGGTAAATTATCTTACAGCATAGGGTAAAAGTAGTAAATTTTTCTCACAACAACATTTTTCTTACATCACACAGTAAAAATAGGTAAAAAAAAATTCTCGTGGCAAATAGAACAGATCCAGAACAATTCGACCTTTCCAAATTGCATGGAGACTACATAGACATCCTTAGAGAAAAATAGTGGTTAACATTCTTAGAAAAATTCAATGGCCACAATGAGTTAACAGCCATGGAATTGGCCTCTTCATTCACTAGAGAAAGAGCCACTATAGGGAACTTATCTTTTAGAGTCTTAGAGGATATAATTTCCCAGGCTATAGGCATAAGTCCAAAGGGGGGAAAGTATTTCAAAACAAAGCAGTTTAAGGAGAAAACATGGACACATTTGATATCTAGGTCAAGGGTATCATCAGTTAACTGGAAAACAGGGGTTCCTAGGAGTTGGCTCATTCATCCATGGGATGAAATGATTTATGTAATTCAAAAATTCATAACTTGGGAAGGCAGATATAGTATAGTGTTTATTTACCATATCAAATTGTTAATGCATCTAAGGGGATATTGTATGATAGACTTGCCTTATTTTATTTTGCGCAGTCTAACAAAGATTTCAAAAACAATACAAAAACAAATAAGTAACATGGATAGGAGACTATATCATTTTGGTTTGGTGAAAATCTTGATTGAGTTTGAATTGCAAAAGATAGGTGTGACATGGAAAAAAAATTTGGTAACTAATGAATTTACAGTAGAAGAAGGAAAAGAAGAACAACCAAATCCATAAAAGGAGCAGCAACATCCAGAGATATTGATTGGTGTAGATAATATAAGGGAGGAATTTTCAAATCACAGGTCTAGTATCTCTACTCCTTCCAGCAGCAGTATAAAGATAAGAAGAATGGTAAGAAAAGAAATTGAAAAAGCTAAGCAAGATAAAATCTTTACCACCTACACAAGAAGGTCCAGAAAGACTAAGTTTGGTCAAAAAGGGAAAATGGTGGAGGAAGATTACATTCTACAATAGCCCCAGTATGATTACATACAATGATTGGAAATGAAGGACAAGGAAAAGGAACAACAAGAACAAAAATTCTCAGGTAAGAATAAAAGAAAGTTGGAAAGGAAAGTTGAGAAATTACAGCAGTAGCTTATGGAGTCCGAAGTTTTAGAAAGAGTGGTGAAAAGAGAAAATGGAACACTCAAAATACAAAGCAAGAAATTTCAAGATGAGAATGAAAAGTTGAAAAAGAAGGTTAACAAACTCAAAGATTATAAAATGCAAATCTATAGGAGGGCCTATAAACTCTACAAGCAAAAGAAGGCAATTAAAACCAAGTATCAAATTCTGAAGACAAAATATGTATCCCAAATGGACATCAACGCTTTACTTCAGGAAATAGAGGCAGAAGGCAGAGTTTGATAGGTAAGAATTCATTTGCATGAGGGCATGCAAAATCCTCAGTTTGGGGGAATGTTGGTATCAAATTATGACTGTGCATTTCACATAAAAATCCTCTTTTGTTCATCATTTTTGACCATCTAACCTTCATATTTCATCCATAACCCTTAGAAACTAAATGATATGATGTCATTATCATTATTTTTATCTTGAAATTAATTTTTGAAATTATTGTGTTAAAAATGACATTTTCCATAAAATTACAAGATGTTATAACTTCCTGTAACTGCTCCATGGTTTGACATGTTGCATAATAGGTTGGCGAATTCAAAGATTGTGGACATGGAGCTAAATATACACAGATGGTGGATTACCTATCCACTTTCGAATTTGAAGAAAATAGGTGTCCTAGGTGTCTGGTCAACGCTGGTCAAACCCAACCACTTCAGCAGAATTTCCAGATTTTGTGAACATAATTTCTATTTTATTTGATATTTTTTACTAAATGGAGGATTTGAACCAATTTCGACCTCCTTTAATGTAACTGATAATATTTCATTAGGATATTGGGGAGGATGAATGGTTTCTTTTTGTTATGAAATTGGTGATAAATAGCTCAAAGTAAGAACTAGATGGTTAGCTTTTTTATTTATGAGAAACTTGGAACAACCTATGTGTGATTTTTGATTTTCAAATTTCAATTTAGAGCTATAGCATTGTGTTCAACCTCGCCTCTCAGATCCAATAATCATCTTCACTTGAGTTAGCTTACAATGTGCTTGCGAAGTGTGGAAGGGCCCCCACTACGGAGTTGGCACACTCCTTATTTAGTTTTCTTTCTAAATTGCATTGATAAATATGATATTTGGAGTTTGCTATTTCATTTATGTGCTACAAGTTTATGAGATTAAAAGTTGTTAATTGAAAGATTTGTATTTGTTGTGAAAGATCCTTGTAAAAGGACTCAGCCAATATCCATCTTAAGGGTTAACAAACAAGCATGTTATCTCATGATTTTGATTTCAGAGTTAATTCATAATTCATGATTTGGAAAGAAAAATCCAATTAGTAATTAGTTGAATGAATCTTGTAAAAGAATCCCTTACTATTTGATTTCTAGAACTACTCACCTTGAATATTTCTTTGAATAGCTAATACTTAGAAATTGTTTTGAAAGGGACTCTATAAAACAAAATTCTTGTAAAGGAATTGTGGAACCCCTAACAAAGGAATTAATACTCTATTTTTGTTACCTAGGCAATCGGAATTTCATTAGATTTCTTTTCATCTAAATGGATGCTTAAGTGCTTGAAAAGACAAAGAAGGACCTCTTGTAAGAGAGCATTGTTAATTTCATTTCACTAGGCTATCGTTAGAACCCTAGATATTTCTAGATCTATATACATTAGATGAGTGCCTCTAAGTGTACTTTCTCGGGTTGATAAAGGAATTAGAGCTTAACTTACCTTAGTAATTAAAGTCCAAACAATGAACAATTTGTGGATTTCACGAGAGCCATCTCAACCAATATTTCAATCATTTTATAATAGATTATTTTATATAAATAACATATTCATCCAACACCCTTTTCACAAAGATGCTACATCAAGCTTTCTTAAAATGTATGCTTGAATTAGTTGTTCTGATCATAGAGATTTTCACAAATACTTTCACATTATTCATCGACACATTAATTCTATCTATAACATGATGTTTGCTCATATTCACAACAAATTACTAATAAAAAATGTTTCTCCTAAGTGTTAGTGGTATCTTTAGCTGATAAATACCTCATAATTTTTGTGTTCAGAATTTATTTCATGTCATTTTAAAAATTCCCAATTAAATTGAACTCTTATGTTATGTACCATGTGCTTGCAAGGATTTCCATTATTATGAGACACTTATGTTAGTGTAACTTTCTTCTTAAATTTAACCTCCCGCTACATTATTTACAAGATATATAGAAAAACAAATTTCGATTGTATTTCATTGTCCATATATCTCCCTTGATTATTACCTTCCACATTCCCCCACTCTTCCTATCGGTGTTACTTTGCACCTCTTTATACAATTCCTACTTATAATGCTTATACATTTGATGGTTTGGTTTTTTAGAGAAAATGAGAGACAATACATGTTTTCATCTTCATTCATCCATCATTCTCGTGACACCTCCACTACTTGTATTCTCATTCTTATACGTTCGATGAGTTTTTTTGACTAAGAACATTATATATATATATATATATATATATATATATGTATGTATGTATGTATGTATGTATGTATGTATGTATGTATGTATGTATGTGGCCATATATCATTAAAACAATATATATGTACATCATACTATTTAAATTTAAAATATTAATATAGTAGCCCCACGGGGTAGGCGAGTTGGTAATCGCGTTGTGGTGTAGTTTGTCTGTAAAGCGGACTCTGTATTTGAGGTCACGAGTTCAAATCCCTAGACTTACTTGGAGTAGTGGCAGCGACCAGAATCGACCCCGTGTTACGCGAGTTGCAAAGCTGTCCCAATTGTCGATTCCCCTGTCACCAAAATATATATATATATATATATATATATATATATATATATATATATATATATATATATATATATATATATATATATATATATATATATATATTAATATAGTAGTATGGAAAATATTTTGAAAATCATATCGAATGTGAGTAGACTATGGACAATCTAAGAGAAAGTGTTTTTCATCTTCAATCCTCCTAGGATCACAAAGTTGACATGATGTTTTTGGAATTGACTATTGTCCAATTTCACTTTGAAGCTCATACAAATTAGTCCTAATCTTGGGAAATGTTCATTTTTTTTAACATTTGTCAAGAAAAAAATACAAATTTGATTTTATAGTTTGGGGTTGCTCACCTCCTTATAATATCATAGTTTCTTTTTTCCCTCCAACTCTTCATTTCCCCACATTTTCTCCTTAAATTTGGAAGTGTAATATTTTAATATTTTCTGAATTGTGCAACATGAACTCCTACTTTATTACCCAATGGTATAGCCAAAAGTAGGCATCCTTATCCCACCCTTACCTGAGTCAAAGGTGAGGGTTTTGGCTAGAGTTGGAAACAATTTTTGAAAACCTCCTCGCATCCATATGGTATAACTTCTTATTATACATAAAATACCTAGTCATAGTCATGCTTTCAGTGAGGGAAAAGCTTGCTTCAATCAAGAGGATATGGTAGGGAGTATTTCTTTAGTTTTGAGGTTCTAGGTTATGAACTTATTTTGGATTTGTTCAATCTCCCTCTATGACTCTCTTGATATATTGCAATCCCAAACCTCACATCAATATATAATAACATTAATGAAAAGAATCTCAAAGAAAAAACTAATTTTTATGCCAAAACCAAAGATATGCCAACTTACAATTGCCTTCAAGCCCATAATAAATTTTGCAGCCTCCTTTTATGATAACTGTCAATTTCTAGATATTTATATGAAAAATCCTCCCCAAAATGCTATTATCATAAATAAAATATCATAAATGATATTTTTAAATTTAATATACAAAACTATATTTTACTTTATTAAATAAAAAAATATTTTTCAATATTCATTAAATAACAAATCTACTTCTTTCCTAATTAGATTATATCTCATTACTCCCGTACCACTAACCATATTTGTTTTTGTAAATATCGGACTAGATTTATATGACGAGCATAAGTATATCATTTTCAAAAACTTCCATCTATAAATCTCACTCCTTAGGAGCCATTTGAAAATTGTGGATCTACAATCCTGAAATACTAGTACGTTCACAAGTTATAAAGCACAAAAGACTGGCTTTTACATTCACCCAGTCTAAGAACAAAAACTTTAAAGAAAAAATTACAAAAACTACAGATAATAATTGTAGGCTAGAAGCCTTCCAGCTAATAAACATGAGAGAGAGGTACAAAATGATAAAAACCAAAATTAGGAAACCAAAGCCAAGTCTTTCTTCCAGTATTCCATCTGAGAAAAATAAGTAGTTGGACTCTTCAATCCAAAATGATAACCGAAGAGGAAGAAGTTGAATTAGCTTGTGGGGATGCTTGAACAGGCACATTGTTGAATCTTGATCCTTCCTAGTCCTCATTTAATTCAGTTCTGAATTAGAAACTATATAATGCTCAATGCTCTGATGTCTCTAAGAATACACTTGATGTCTTCTTGGCTTGTGAAAAGCTTGTAACTATCCACCTTCTTATCTTTGATGACCATATTAAGTATGGTCTCTAACTAGTGATGATGAGTGATAGAGTGAAGAAAGTGTATCCTTCTCCGATGGAACTTTCCTAGATCCAAGATCCATTTAAGACTACTGCCTCCTATGTTAGAGTACAAGAAATAAGCTCTCTATACAAATTATTTGGCCTCGAGTTGAATAATTTCCTTGCAGACTTCTAAGGGTTTGACATAAAAAAAAATTGCTACAGACTCCCATTTAAATAACCTCTTGTGCCTTGAAGAAGAGGATCTTGAAGAAACCACCTAATGATACGATGAACGTAACCTTAGGGCCATAATAGTTATGTACCTGTAAGAGAAATGGGAAATACATGCAAAACCAAACCCAGCAACTAAAATCGATCAGTAGAACACCCTATGATATAGGAACCATAGAATTTGCAGAAAAAATTTAACAATAATAGCTTCAAAGATGAAAAAGGACCTATTAAAACCAAATTGAAAAAGACTTGGGATACCAAATGCCACACACAAAAACCAGACATTGGAAGGAAATTGTTGCCATTTCGATATTATCTGGAGTTACCGAGGGAAGGACTGCAACAAGCTCAAAGTAGGTTCCTAACCCAAAGTTATGTAAAAAAAGGATGGAGAACATTTACTCACAGGCCTAATAGCCACTGAAATTTGAAATAGGATATGACTTGAGATGTAGGTAGGTGAGAGTGACTTGAAACCTGTGCATATTTCTTGAGTTACAAATCTCACAACTAAAGATAATGACACAGTGAAACTAGGGCACATGTTTGTTTCAACAATGTTGTGCCATATTGACCAAAGACTTCAAAAGTCATGAATTTTATACCACCAAACAATCTTGACGAGACTCAACAGACAGTGAAATCACCAACCGAGTTTGCAAGATGTCCTATGTCTTATAAAACTTATAGCAATTCAGAACCATACATACCCTAACTTAGAGACAAAAAAATTGAAACATAGAGCTATAACTCCACGAGGTTGCACCCCCAAGTGAAGAGGTATGCCCATACGCAAATTGTTGATAAAATTATCAGTGTGGGAGGACACACTGCATAACATAACTCTTTGCCACCTTGAACTCCTTACCATACATATATAATGCAATTGAGACATGAGGGTGATCACAAACCAATCGAGATTTAGATAGATGTAGGTATTTCAGTCATAGAGGTTTGCTTGTAACTTATGGGGCATGAAGTGCTTATTAATGAGATTCCTTTCAATGTCACTCTAAGAGGCAAGACCATCCAATCCTCTCGAAACCAAACAACCTATCTTCACCATGACAAAGAAAAAGGAGTGTACCAACTTCATACCACACGCACTAGTCCCATTGCCCATACTATTAATAACTAGTGGAAGCACATTAGTAAATGTGGTTGATATACTATGACGATGTCATTTTCCATCATTTATATGTCAATCAACTTTTATAAAGGTGGCCAATTAATATAATTTATTAATATTTATATTAGTACTAATATTAATATTAATATTTTATATATTAAAAACATTAATGTCATTAATAACATTAAAGTAATATAAAACATAAAACCTAATTTTAATTACCAAATTATAAGCTCAATGTGATGTTTTTATATTCCATTGATAAAATAATTTTACTTTTCCTACAATCACAACGACTAAAATTAACTAAATACTAAATTTTTATATGATTGACAAGAAGACGAAATTCCAAATTTTGATAAATACACTAAAATACTTCATAGAAAGTATTACAAAATTTTTCATTATACCTTATCTATAAATAACTATGAATAAATTATATTAATCACCAAATAAAATATATTCTATCATGAAATTATATTAAGAAAAAAACAATATGTGAAATGTCTAAACAATATTTCAAAAATGAAGATTAGAAAATGAGTTAAACATAGAAAACACTTACCCAAAAATAAATTTATGTAAGAATTAAATCCATGAAGTCTACATCTAAAACATCCAAAATAGAATGCAATCATTTCTAAAAACTTCTCACATTGAGTTTAACAAATTGTTAATCATAAAAAAAAATTAATAAACTAAATATTATAAACTAATGGATGTGCACTCAATGGCCACTCCAAATAAAGCCTAGCTGTAGTGCTAAAATAGGAACAGACCAAAAAAAAACTAAAAATCCATTCACATGGCTTCTATATTATTCATTGGATCATGTACATAACGAAAAATATTCCCAGATTATCAAATATTAATCATTCATAATTTAAAAAATTAAAATATCAACCAAATTCTAACCTTATCACTTATCTTTCTTTATCAGGAACACATGACTTTATCACCTAATTATCTTTACCAGTGGGTTTCACTTGCCCATACTATTAATAGTTAGATTCAAATACTAGTGGTTGAGATGGGGGATTTTCCGGAACACTAAACTTTCTCACCTACCCATTTTGTTTTGTAAAGCTTAGTAGGACATTCTGTTTTCTGTTTATAAAAGACAAGTTTACACCACATAGATGAGATAGGTGGCCTCAACTTTCCAAGTGGGAAACCAAGTTTGTTGGCCACCTATCCTCATTATATGCCATCCAAAAATAATATAGTTTAATGCAATATACCCAAGCTATATATACATCTATATCATGATAAGTGTCGAAGTTTCTGTCTATCATAAGCATACATTAAAAAAAGTAAATGTTATCCGTGAAAAACCAAAAAACATTCAGGAACCTGACTATTCCTTTTTATCATCTAACACTAAGTCAACCGGGGTCAAGTCTTCAGCTGAATCTCCTGGTGCTTCTGCCAGCTCGATAATACAAGGGATATGCCTTTGAATACAATCTAGGCGAATGTCCTACTTGAACAATTGGAATTGGATGGCCTGTAGGTCTTTCTTGTAGTTTGGCATGTCTTGGAGGGTCATTGCCATCCCCATTGACAGCTGCTCCATTGTCTTCCCCATGAGGCTCTTCATGAGCCAATACAAGTATAGAGTCTGCTTGAATTGTGTGAGTCTCCCCCAAGTGTTCCCTAGGTCCAAGATTACCTCACGCTAGACCTCCATTTCCTCTTCTGAATTCGCCTCCTCTTTTATCTGTGCCTCCCAATCTTCTAAGATCTTCCTCATTCCTGCATCTGTCCCTATCCTATACGTTGTTGTTGCTTCATTGATAAGCCTTTCTACTTGATTTCTTCCATGTTTAGGATCGGAGGTGCCCGAGTCAGCTGCACGAGGCAGCTCCCTTCCCCTTCTACCTCATCCTCTTCCATGGGCTAGTCTTGCCATTTCTCCTATTGTGCGAACCTATTCACATACATTTTGGATCAGATCACGGACATTAAGTTTCAGACTTTCCTCAATGTTGTCACTTCCCCTCTTCTTGACTTTCCTATCACACTCATATTTTCCCTGGTGACCTTCTGCCCATGGCTGTAATGCCTCTCCTCTGTCATGACTATCATCATCTCTCCCCTACCAAGCAATAGCCTCTCTGCCTTTTTGGTGTTTGCCTCTCTCTACTCTGCGCCTGGGGGTAGTGCCCTAGTGACCAGTTCAAGTGAAACTTTTGGCATGGACTGCCCTCCCCTCGAGCCAGATACCACTAAAACCATCTGCTCCTCTCTGTCACTCCCAATTACCCTCCCTCGCACCTGCTTATCTACATGGTCTCCTTCCTCATTGGTTATCGGGCAGGCCAACTTAACTACAGGTGATTCCTCATGGTCCCATCCCTGATGGTCTCTCTCTTTGCCGCTTATAGGTTTAACTCCCCTCCACTTCCTTCCTAGCATGCCCAGGTCTCTCCCACCTATTTCCCGACACCCCTCTCTTCTTATATACCTCATCCCCCTCCATGGAAACTCACAATCATAATTGCAAAAGACGAGCAGAGCCAGATAACATACCTGGTGCCGCTTCGAAGGTGTCGTCGCAGGTCTTTAGGTTGAAATTCCTCGTCATTTCTCCATCTCTCCTCTGCATCTATGCTCTCCCCATCACCCTTCATTCCTTCATAATCCCCTTCCTTCCCTCTCTGTCCCATCCATCGTCCTTCCCACCTCTGTCACTACCCTAGCACTAGCTGCCACTTCTCCATGCCCCTCTATACATTATCATGCGGGAGGCCACCACACCCATCACCATGATTGTTTGGGTTGCGGTGGGTTGTACCCAGCATTCAGTTATCCTGACAACCAGATCTGTCCTGCATCCTTGGGCACTCACCCCGGTCAGGGGAACTTTCTCAACTAGTTTTATTTACAAGGGAAGACATGACTAAAATAATAATAATAATGAATTGTACATTTAATGGTATTTTAAACGATATGTAAGTATTTTCATTAGTTGAAAATATTATTTTTTAATGGTAATTTTTTTTAATACTTTTAATTTAATTTATGAAAAATTGTTAAACCAAATTTTTTTAAGAATAAAAGCTAATTATCTTCAAGAAAGAAAATCTTAACATGTATTCATATAGAAAGGCCATCTTTACATGAGAATAAAAGTTAATCCTACATTAATAAATTAAATAAAATTCTATAAATTTATACATATGGTTTATTCCACAATTTACATTTGGTTTATTATTAATTAATATTTTTTTAATTAACAATATATTTTACGATTTAATAAAATTAATTTTTCTTTTTTTAAATATATGATATTATAATAATGATTATAATAATATAATTTTATTTTAAAATGATATATAATTTTCTAAACGTGTATTTATATTTTATTTAAATGGATTAATAATGTAAGTATATCATTTTTTAATTGATATTAGTAATTTTCTGAATTGATATTTTCTATGTTTACATCAATTTATTTATTCACATTAATTTACATTATTAATAATTATAATGATGATGATGATTAACATTCACCAAGACCATTATGGTCTATTGAACCTCAAAGTTAGTCTAAATGTGATTCTTCAAAATTGTGTTTCTGTGATAAAAAAGAAGAGAAAGAAGAGCTCCAAGCTCGTTATAGATGGATTGGATTAATAAGTCAAGAAGATTGGAAGTGTGGCAGATGTTAGTGAATTGAGAGCAGATGTAACTAAGAGTCACACAGTCTAAAAGGAAGTGCTTTTCATCTTCCACCTTCTTAGTATCGCAAATCTAACAAATTCTATCATCTTAGGCAGTCTTGGGAGTAGACCACTGCCCGGTTTCACTTTGAAGCTCATGAGAATTAGTTCTTATCCTAGTGGTGTTCATTTATTTTTTAGTGTTGGTCAACACAGAGAGATAATTTTAGTTATCAAGGGTGGGGTTGATTACCTCCTTATGTTATCTTAGCTTCCTTTCACCCTCCAAATCCTTATCATCCCACAACTTGTCCTTAAAATTGGAAGTAATAGTATCTTTGACACTATCTTTTCTTCCCATGATCTCCTCCTTAATCCCCTAATGGTTGAGCCAAGACTAGGCATGCTTATGTCACCCACGCTTGAGGTGAAGATGGTGGTTTTGACTAAAGTTAGAAGCAATTTTTGGGCGCCTCTTGGATTCAATGTTGTAAAGCTTCTTCCTATACATCAGATGTCTAAACATAGTCATACTTTCAATGGGGGGCATACCAACTTCTATCAAGAGGATTGGATAGGAAGTATTTCCCTTGATCTTTAGGTTGTAGGTTATGAACTTCTTTTGAATCGTCTCAATCTTTCTCCACAACTCTCTCGATATACTGCAACCCCAAAATTCACACCTATATAAGACAACAGGGGTGACAGGGGTCTCAAATAGGAACCTTTTTTACTCCAAATGAAAATATTGACCGACTTACAATTGTTTTCAAGTTCACAATAAGCTTTCTAGACTCCAATAATCCTTTTCTTAATGTCATAATTCCAGTTGAGCTTATAAGGAAAGTCAATACCCAAATATTTGTAAGAAGAAACATTCTCTAAACAATGGTTATCATAAACGAAACTAACCTGGGTGGTATTTTTTAATTTAATTATCATGACTTTAGTCTTGTCGGCCTTAACTTTCATACCCATCTTAGAGTAGTAGACATGAAGAGCCTTAAGTTGTTTTTCTAGGTCATCATGGCTTTTTGCAAGAAGAACGATACCATTAGCATAAAGGAGAAGAGTAATGATTATACCACCAAGCTTGGTGCCCTTGCAACCAGCAGTTTCCAGACACTCCTCAAGCTTATTGATGTAGATGCCAAAACGGGTAGGGGATAGGGTACATCCTTTCTTAACCCCGATATTGCATTTAATTTCTTTAGACCATCCTTTATGGATCTTAAGCTTGACAATGACAGCCTTGTAGAGTCAGATCACAATAATCCTCAGTTTAGGAGGAACCATGATCTCTTCAAGTCTCTCCTAGAGCTTATATCGAGGAAACAGTGTCGAAATCTTTTCTAAAGTCCATAAAATAATAGAAGAGATCAGATTTACTATTGCGACATTCCTCTACAATAATCTTAAGAGTAACAAGATGGTCGATAGTTGAGTGATGTCTCCTGAAACCAGCTTTCCCTTTAGCTCTTTTACCATGGTTTTCAATGCAAAGGCTAAGATTCTTTTCCAAAATGAGCCCATATATCTTGGCTAGGATGTGGCTAATCATAATGGTCCTGTAGTTAGAGGGAATGCTTTTGTCCCCATTTTTAAAGATAGGCACAATATGACTTTCTGTCCAAATCTTAGGGAATCCATACTTTACAGCCAAATTGAGAAGCTTGTGGAGATGAGGAATGAGGATAGATATTCCCACTTTAAAGATCTCAACTTGGTATCCTTCAATATCCTTAGCTTTCCCATTAGCGAGCTTATTAATCCCAGACTCAGCGCCTTCCAAGGAAAAAATATCATCCTTAATAGGAGTTTTTAAGATGATGCCCATGGTGTTTGGAGAGTCATACAACTTCTTATGGTAGTTGTCCCAATTTTCTAGGGAGATAGAGTGCTCATCTTTAGTTTTACGAACAAGTACATTTCGACAAAAAAATTTGGGCGCAAGTTTAGAAAGGTGAAAAATATTCTCTTGTCTCTTATTAATATATGGCCTCTTCTTCCTCTTAATGAAAACTCTAACATAAATATATCAATTTCTTTTATTGATCTTAACAATTTTCTGAATTGATATTTTCTATATATATATCAATTCATTTATTCACATTTATTTATAATTTTAATAAAATATCATTTTGCCTACTATTTTGGTTTTTTTCTCCATTCTATTAGTTAATTTAAATAATACAAAGAAATCATTCATAATTTAAAACCTATAAAACAATATCCATGGTAACAAATATATATAAACCAGTCACGTTTTAAAATAAAACAAAACTCCACTCAAAAATCAATCAAATTAAATAAACAAAGAACCATAAAAACACACTTTCTTTCTTTCCCATTTTTAAATAAAACAAGGAGGGCTATGAAGGAGCAAGTCCCTACCAATGAAAAAGGTCAATCTTTTGAATGTAAATCGTTAGTTTTTCAAACATGTTGAGAGACTTGTATAAATATAGACAACCAAAACAGTCAGTTTTTCAAACACACTCAGAGGCTTGTACATGATATAGAAAACCAATTCCAAGTCTAGTAAAACAGGCATCCAGACACAATAACTTCAAGCTTGCCGGGAGATAAGGCCGATAAACAACCCACATTCCTACCTTTAGTGCAGATGAGAAGAGTAAGATATTGGTTCATTCAATTTGATCGCACAGTTTGTCTTTAGCGATAGTGATTGTGCATAGGCATTTTCGAGATTGTCATGGCTATAAAAATCTTCTCCCCCAACACACAAACAATCTTTGAAGATTTCATTTACAAAGTGCTTCACGGGTACTTTTCAATGCATGTCTAACTTGCTAGAAGATACAAGTCAACAGCTAATTTCACGTACCATGTAAAATCACTAGAAATCAGATACATGTGAAAGATTTGCCAAGCAATCTATACAAATTGATAACTCCAACTCTGCTGAATATTCTGTTTGTCAAGAAGAAGGTGCAATATTTTGCCCTATCAATAGTTTTTTGGGAATCATATTTTTGCCATGATGCTGCTCTTGGGCAGGGACTAATTGTGTTCTATGTTAGAATGGGAAAGAAAGTTTACTCCTGCAAGTTGGCTTGGTTTCGACCACCACTGCACAACAAGTTTCAAGCAGTGTTGTGAGACCTAGTTAAGACCCTTGAGACTTTCTATGTGTCTCTAGCTCAATCCTGAAATGGGTAATCAATATAAGCTTGGCTTGAAACTTGACTAAAAGTGGAAATTGCCAAAACCCATTGAACCCTTCTCAAACTTGTCAGAGTTTCCGATTCATATGCCAAGTATTTAAGCGAGCAATGGCACTCATGCTTAATTCTATCACTGAGTTGACAGTTATAGTCTTCCCAAGTTTTGAAACAAATCTTGGGACCCTTTTGTTTTGACTAAGTAAACTAGGCTGCCTAAGGAGAAGGATAGGATTAGAAGTCTAAATAAGTGGAGTTGCATCTTCTGTAGGAGCCTCTAAAGATTAGATACCACTAGATTACTATTAGTGAATGGCAAGCATAATGCTCATGTGGCATGGGATCTCTGAGTATCACATAAATGTACGCATCAAATAGAAACTTGATGCACTAAGAGAATATGGATGGAATCATGTTCATGTAATGTATCCACACCTAGTAAAATATTTGAAGATGAGTGGATTATTAAGAACAATCATTCCAGTCCAGTGTAAGGTCCTAATGTGATTATTCACATAATAGTTCCCATTGACATTATCTTCTTGGATTTCTATCCATAACAAGTACTCATGGTCACTGACATGTAATCATAAGTGTAGTATAGAGAAAAAGGGGCTTGGCATCAAACTAGACTCAAGCTAGAATCATAATTAGATTAGTGAGTCTATTCTTGATTGAATATGTACCCACTTTTCGCTCTATGAAAATGGGTGTGGATCCTTGACTGTGATAAACTCTTTTTTAGAAGGTTGTAGGGTCAGGGTCTAACCATTGGCATTCTAGGACCTCTCCATACAGATAGAAGAGCGAATTCCAAGGACAGTATATTGCTATGCTGCAATACCTGTGCATGCAATTCAGCCTTTAGAAGCTCAGAACCATAAATTTTTGAGGGTGGGGTGAAACAAAGCCCCAACACACCCATAGAACTTGGCTAAGAAAATAGTGGTGTTTACTTGTGATAGTGTGGTGCTTATCCCTTAGAGGTAAGGTCTTAGAATGTAGGATTCGTTGCAATCTTTTGGTAGGACTCGATAGCAATTGCAACTCATACTCATTATATCTTCTCATATGACAAACGGGAAGAGCATGAATAAGAATATTGCATTCACAATATGTGCACTCAAGGTTTGGCAATCTGATATGTAAAAAGGGTAAAAAAAAAATCATCTATTCCTATTTCATAAATTATTATTTTGTTATTCGATTTTTCATGGTAATCTTGGGATATTTTTTAACCAAAGTTTTAAGCCAAATTCTTAAAACAGAACGCAAATGTTAATGCATGAACAACTATTTTGAATATAAAGATGTATCATTGCTTACAAATATGATAGAACTACCACTGAGGTATGTTAGAACTCCCACTGATTTATTTGATCATATTGAATGGCTAAGCAAATTGAAGTTTCGATACTGTCACTTGTATGGATACTCCGTTAACCTAAATTGTAAGGTCATATTGACAATAGAAATCCAACATAAATTCAATAGGAATGACAATTCTGCTTCCAAAGGGGAAAGGAGGGATAGCATGTTCTCCTTCCAAAGGAGGCAGGAATAGGCTTAGATGCTCAAAGTTCAAAGCCTGAAGAAGATATCTAGGATGACAGGTATTTTTTAAATCACCAAGGGAGGGCTTTTAAGCATGTATGCTATCCCAAAGTCTTGCATCGTTGTCCAAGGAAGGAAGCCCAAATCTGTTACATCGTCATCCAAGGAAGGAAGCCCAGAATATGTTAGCAAGAAACAAGCAAAATGAAGAAAAAGAAGGGACAAGCTATAACAAGAAACAACATAATCCACTTGTCTTTTTTTCAAACTACATTTCCATGTGCCTGTGAAACACTTCTTGGCAGGAAATCCATGACTAAGGAGGTAGAGCATGTGTTTTGGGAACTTCACATTGATGGTTGACAAAGGTATCGAATCACAGCTCAAAATTGAGAAAACTAATTTAACAACATGACATTGTGCTTTCAAAGAGAAAGATCAAACATGAAATTGTGCTTTGAAAGAGAAAGATGTAACTTATGAAGCCAAAAATTTGAGCTAATATGATAATCACCAGGACATATCAAGCCACAATCAACATGAAAGTATCAAAAGGCAAAATCCAATGCACATTTTTGATACCAGACTTCAAAATACCACTGCCAAGATAAAAAATAACTCGTTGTAGGTTAGGATCAGTTATTGTAAATAAATATCAATCCACTGCTCAGTCACAAACAACTTAAAATTAATCACTGAAATCAAGAGATTAGATACTTGTATGAGTTTACTTGTTATTATGTGTGACAAATTTAGTGCACTCGGGCTTGTTATTATGATTTTAAGTGTGGCTAGGTTCTTCAATAATGATAAATACTTTACAAACCAAATAGTTGCATCAAGAGAAGCAGAAATCTACTTATGATTGATGGCATGTTTCATTTCTGGAAGCGTTATAAATAGCAAGCTGGCTCTCATGCATGGCCAACAAGTGGACTTGATCATTATGGAACAATACTCTAGTATCTCCATCAACTGGTGATGGTCCTGATGCCTACAACTGAATATATTTTGACTTTCACTTATCCCATCCATCTATACCCCATACACAAAGCTGCACACAGAGATTGATATGAGAAATTCTTATTTCAATGAGTGACTCAAATGAAAATAAGAAAACATAATGTGGACATTGTATATCTGAATTGTTGAATCCTCCATTCTAATGGCAATGATATTATTATCTTGAGGATGGAAAGCAAGAAAAGATGCTATAGGTGGGGATGGCATAAATGTTGTCATGACTTGCAAAGAAGTAGGTGTTAGTGGCGTGAAAATATCTCATGAAGCTAATTAAAATAAAATGAATTTCAAACACAAAACTGCTTTATATCAAAGGAGATGTTCAAATCCTCAAGAAGGAACTAGAGTTTAAATCCATGCTTTAACAAAACCATGGCAACCTATATGGATGAATATCTTATTCAATATGTGATAAATGTGAAATCATACACAATAAAGTTATAGTTTAAACAAAGTAAGATGAAGAAAATAAACCCAAGCCAAAGGCAGCCCACAAGGCATGACAACAAACTGGTTGTGCTATTAGCACTGAAGTGGGGTGAGACCATATGCAATCATACTAGCAAAACACTAGATATTCTAAAGATCGTGAACTCTCAATGTATCTACCCTGGATCATTCATGATGAAAGCAGATGACCATGTAATAATATTTGCAAAACCCACTAAGATATAGTGAAATATTATCGATGCTCCTATTTGTCACTTTTGCAAAGTCATGCAAGAAAATGAACAAGAACCTTCGTGAACCAAAAGTGAACTGACCTTATGAGCTCTTTTACTAGCTTTCAAATGTCAGCAGAAGAATGTTTTCACAGTCCATTCACTTGTCTACCAATATCAGTCTCCTAGAAACTCAAAGAGGAAGTCAATAGCTAAAATAGAAATAAGCTAAAACTAAGAAGAACAAGCATAATATTTTAACAAGAAGCTAATAAGGTTTGTTATTCTACCTTCAAAGCCTCCATAGAAATATGCATGTTAAACAAACTCTGCAGTGACTCTAGCAAGACTTCTTGGGGCCGAAACCAATGCAAAAATAATGTAAGAATGAGCATATGCTGCAATATCTCCAATTCAAAGAAAACGAAAATCATTTTCATGGGAAATACTAATATAGCCACCACCAAAATAAAATATCAAGTGCAGACTAAGTAGCAGCATATGATTAAAAAAATGGACAAAATACTCCCTATATCACTGTGTGGAAGCATACTAGAATAGAATATGAGTGCCTCATGAAACTTGAAAAAAATCCGTTCCCCTGAGAAGTCAGAGATCATAAGCGGACATAACATAACAATCATTCTTTGACAAGGTTATGCATGAGACTGCTTCTTCTGGATTTGTGTCACTCATATCATTTGTCATAAGGATTCCCACTCGCTGACTGCCACAGTTGGGGCGCAGTATTTGCTGTGGCCTGGAAAATGAATTGCCATCATTCAAATGCTTGCAAATTCTTATTAAATGTAGAATTCTAAAACTAAAAACAAGTAGTACGTTAGGACACTTTTAGAGTTGTACCTTGCCAGATGGATTGCAACCATTACACATCCATTTCCAAAGCTTGTGAAAAGCATTTGGAGAAAAGAGCTAGGACAACAACCCCTGAATTAGTATATATCAATCTGGCTACCTGTAAAACGCATGGAACATTATACCTAGTTCAAGCATAAAAAAAATTCTAGGATACGAAAATATGGTCCAACAACTATGGTATGCAAGAAATTCTTGGTTTTGGGGGTATAAATGAGATCACTAGCAACTTGCCTTTCCAACAGGTAGCGTATCTGGCAACCTAATAGACCTACACTGGGTGATATCAATTTATTATTGAATGGTCACCTTATAGGAGTGTTGAAAGACAACCCTCGACAGGGAAGAAGGTACTAATTTTCTTGAAACTTGATTTGAGATATTCAATTCTGAAATTTTGCAGCAGATATTAATAAAAAGGAGATGCTAAAGAAGGGACAGGAGTGGAAGGGTTCATTCTATTAGCTTGCAAACAAGCGCAAAGAACATTTCCCTTACCCTTATCATTAGGTCTATTCCAAAGGATTGGCCTTATCTAAAATCGTCCTCAAATTTTGTTGGTATATTTGTCACAGAAAAGCTTTTTCTAAATCAACTGTAAATTACTAGTTGCCTCTCATTTTTCACGTTTTATTCTTGGACACAATTACAGTAAATATTATGCTAGCTAATAGCATTTTGGCATGGGCATAGCTACTATGGGATTGCTTGGTATTTCAGCAAATGTTTTGGCAATGGATGTCTTGATGCCAAAGCCGATAATGTTAGGGGGATAATGAGATTTGGAGGAATGTCTTTGCCTAACACTTAGAGGGGATTCTTCTTTGGAAAACTTCGATGGAACATAGAACATGGATCTTGACTGCTTCATATAAATTCCAAATTCAATAAGATAAGTAGCACTCTGAGAGTGTTCTTCAGGCCTGTTCTGGAGTGTCCAAAACAACCATATAAGGGGGTGGACATTGCAAGCAAGAGGAAATTCAGGAATGCCTACAGCTAGGACCATGAGGATGTGCAAAGTCCCAATACTTCCCAGTCGCAGCTTGGTAAAGCACTGTACAACCGTATACATAAGTATTGGTTTTTGAGATCACAATCCTCTCGATATATAATGGAGAGAAATTGAACAAATTTGGTAGAGACATATCTCATGAATTAGTTTTATTAGTCAATCTACCCAGAAGTTTATAACTTTGGGTGAATGAATTTGCTACAGATATATCTGGTAAATTCGTATTGTTAGTCATTCAACCAAGAAGCTTATAGCTTGCACTTGGCCAGATGGGTAGCAGCGTTGATACAAACATGAATGGAGGTTCAAAAGGAAAAAGCATATCAATGTTCATTATTTATAAACATTCAAATCCTACAGATGTTTTCATGATGTTGTTAGGCACCTTGGGTTCCACTGGGGAAGGAACTTTGATACCTATTGGCAATTTTTTTATCATGAGTTCATTACTAAATATTCTTGGAAATGATCCTCATCTACAGAATCCTCATTCCATGCCTAAAATAGACAATCCCATAACTGTAAAGCTATAATAGGTATCAGGTGTAGTTATAACGGACGAATGCCTATCCAGGTCCAATTGATCGGCAACTAGTTAGTTTAGAATGTCTGTCAATGAATGATAGGGAACTACTTTATTGAAGCTTATGTTTCCCCGTTCTCCTCGTTAGGCAAAGTCAAGTTCTCCCCAGGGTGAGAGAGAAAGGATACTATTGAAATAAAGGAAGGAAAGGCCTGCCATTGCCTAGCACTATTATGCTCATTGAGCCACAAGCAAGTAGGCGACATTCAGATTCATTCTCAACCTCCTCTTCCTCCATCTAGCTAACCTTTCTATATTAGTCGGGGAGGCATCCATACTATTGGGATTCATATTGATAGGGTTGAACATACATCCAGAATTCCTGTTACTAACCACCAACTTCTACCAGCTTCTACCGCAAGCAGCCAATAGTGCATAGGCCAAGTAACACCCAAATAAAACAAGCATCCCATTGAAGAAGAATCATAGACTGGTACATAAATAAAATTAGTGAAGCAAGAGCGATAAGAGAACAATATATATTAGCAGAGAAAAAGAAAATGTTATGTTCCAAAATGATTACAAAATAAGCAGAAATTTGAAAACCACTACAATAGAACACCAATTGAGAAAATGTACCAGGTTTTCGAACAGGTCAACAATATATGAAACATAAGTTGTAGAGACATGGACTCCACCGCGGAATGAACGAGGCCAAGGAATGAACAAGGCCAAGGTAGGACTGAACAAGACCGAGGTTAAGGAGGCCACGAGGTTGAGTAATGAACAAGGTTGAGGTTAAGGATGGCAGAGTTTTGATAAATGGAACGATGAGACACATGGCCTTCATGTTAGGTCCCACATAGCAATTTGTGTAGGATGATTAATAGGCTATGTGGTAGCTGTAATTTATAAAATTTTCATTTGCATGCACTACACATGCCTCTTGCCTCATTGAGAGGTGTAACCAGAGAACGATTTCCTTGAAGAAACTAAATTGCCAAACACAAACACATAGCTTTTCAATGGATGGACTGGGAAATCTAACTAGGCTCACCACCAGAGGTATAACTAAAGAACTAGTGCCTTCAGAGAAACTCAGCAGCCAAACACCATATTTCACTGTAGTTGCTTTCCTTTTCTTTCCTACAACAGAAGATTCATTCTAGTTGGCTACAAAGGATCACCGTGCGGGGGCTTTAAGGAGGAAGAAGACATGCCTGCCTTTCTTGGCGCCATTCCAGCTACGACTACAGGTGGAATTTGGCCTCAAGCTTTCAAAATTGTTGGTCATTTGAGCTTCTTAGAATCGTACATGTAGTTAGTAGAGCAGATTGTTGGCATTATGATTCTGGTATGGCTTTATGATACATATGTTGTACTTGATGGCAACCCACTCATCTCATGTAGAGAAAAGTTCACGCACTTATATGCAGAGAAAAGTTTATTTCATGTAGAGAAAAGTTCACGCACTTTTATGCAGAGAAAAGTTTATTTCATGTAGAGAAAAGTTTATTTCATGTAGAGAAAAAGTTCACGCACTTTCATGTTGGAGAACTTACCTTTGGTCCATGGTAGTTAGTCCTTGGTATTTGAACCTATGGTTTTGGACCATGGTACCTCGTCAAAAGTGTGTATATGTTGGAGAACTTACCTTTGGTCCATGGTGGTTAGTCCTTGGTATTATTGAGCCCCATGTTTTTGGGCCCCTTGTATTGGTTATCTATGGTATTGATCCATGATTTTAAGAAGAAGCTTGCCTATATAAAGCAAAGGAGATCACTTGGCTAATTCATCCTTACAATTGAATATCTTAAGATCTGAAATATTGGGTTATTGTTTTGAAATTTTGATCTATGAAAGTGAAATTGAAAGCGAATCTGTGAAGGGTGATCTCTCGAGCACTGCAGCTGCGGCAGTGCGGAGGCGCCACAGAAGGCGCAGTGCGGAGGCGCCACAGAAGGCGCAGTGCGGAGATGCCACAAAGGCGCCACAGAAGGCGCAGTGCAGAGGCACCACAGAAGGCGCAGTGTAGAGGCGCCACAGAAGGCGCAGTGCGGAGGCGCCACAGAAGGCGCAGTGCAGAGGCGCCATAGAAGGCGCAGTGCGGAGACGCCACAGAGGCATCATAGAAGGCGCAGTGCGGAGGCACCACAGAAGGCGCAGTGCAGAGGCGCCACAGAAGGCGCAGTGCGGAGACACCACAAAGGCGCCATAGAAGGCGCAGTGCGGAGACGCCACAGAAGGCGCAGTGCGGAGACGCCACAGAAGGCGCAATGCGAAGGCGCCACAGAAGACGCAGTGCGGAGATGCCACAGAGGCGCCACAAAAGGCGCAGTGCGGAGGCGCCACAGAAGGCGCAGGTGCGGTGGTCACGGCGCCACAGAAGGCGCAGGTGCGGAGGTAGTACAGATATCCACAGATCTATACCAGTGAAGTTGCGATCCCTGCTTAAAATTTGTTTTAACTGCCTTTGACTATTCTGCAGGGTTTTGGGTGCATAACTGATGTTTGGTTACTGGTATTGAGTTCAGATAACAACATGATTAATGACTTATCTTTATGTACTAGATCTGGTTGATAACTCTCATAATATCATTGTATATGTATGGATCTGGTGATTGGGTGATTCAGAAGGTTGTTTGATTATGAGCTTCAATGTTGTTGTTGGGTCCAGTATGAAAATTGGATGAAAAGTGGCCTTTCAGATTATGTGTTGTGCTTCAGTGTATCCAGTATGAAAATTGATGAAACGTGGTACCTGGAGGAGAGAAGATTGTAGGCCAGCGCCTATGTACTAGTATCTAAGCTAGTACAAAAGCTAAGGGAGATCTTTGGAGCATTGTAGTAGGTAGCAGCCTGCGTACTAGTAAATGGATCGGCTAGTACAAGAGCAAAGGGGGTTGTAGCTCCCGTACTGGTATAAGACTGCACCAGTACAATTATTGTAAAAGGATTTTCTTATTAAGAAGAAGATTGAGATGACTTGCAGCAGGTGGTTTTTCTCCCGCATTGGGTTTCCACCTTATATCATGGTGTTCATGTGTGTGCCTTATGTGTGATGATCTATTCTCTATTACTGCATCTGTTATCTGATAATATGGTTGATAATGTTCTAATGCACTCATTGAAGATCAATTAACTTAATCATAAGAAGTTGTGGAAGTAGCATATATGAATCTGATTATGGAAATGAAAAAGTTTTATTAATGTGATAATACTGATTCACCCCCCCCCCCCCCCTCTCAGTATTATTTCCAACAATTGGTATCAGAGCAGGTCCTTTTATAGAAGCTTGATCGCTTGAAGGAGATCCGTGGAACAATGGGAAAGAAGCTTAAGAAGAAAGCACCTAAGAAAAAGAAGTCATCTCAGAAGAACTATGACAGTGGGAGAATCGATTGGGGATTAGGTATAAGAAGCTCTTCAGATTCAGAATCATTATCAGGTATGAATATATTATCCTCTGATGTTCCAGCTATCTTTCCTTTTGGAAGAGATGAAAGTGATAGCGAAACTACTGAATTTTCTCTTATGGGTGAACAAGAAAGATATCAAATAGAGGCAGAATTTAAAAGGCTGACAGACAAAATTAGAGATCAACAAGATCTATTGAACAAAAGGGAATGTGATTTCAAAGAAGAAGCTACCAAACTAAAGGCCCAACTAGAAGAAGGAAACAAGGTAAGAAAGCTACTCAAGGACAAGGAAGACCAATGTCAAAAAATGCAGCATGAAGTGACATCATTAAGAAAAGAAGTCAACGAAAGAAGCACAACCATCAAGAAACTCAAAGATAGATCCAGCTACTATGAAAATCTTGAAGCTACAATCCTCTCACTAAAAGGAGATCTTGAAGAATCAAAGAAGCAGAATACAGATCTACTCCAAGCTATTGCAAAACAAGAAAACGAAGTCACCAGCTTAAAATCTCAACTAGAATGTGCCTTCCGAGTTCGTCAAATGCAGCAGGATCTGAATGAAGAACAAGAAAAGGAGATTCTCAAACTAAGGGAACAAATGGAAGAAGGAAGGAAAGCTAAAGAAGATTTGAAAAATCAATCTCTTGAAAAGGAAGAACAGCTTCAGGTTGAGGTAAATATCTTGAAAGGTAAACTAGAAGAAAAGGATAAGCTTTTACGATTTCAAGATAGTTCTAAAGTCTTGCATGATATTCTTAGTAGTCAAAGGTCTCCTGCTATAAAGACTCGTCTTGGTTTCCATGAATCTGTTGAAGGTGAATCTAGTTCACAAGGTGAGGCAAGGAACTCTAAAGAGAAATCTAAAGTGATCAACGAAGAAATGAAAGATCAATCTCATCATCAACCAAGAAAAGGGATTCCTCAAAGAAAATCCTTTACTCCTCCTATGAATAATGTTGAATGTTATGTATGTCATAATCTTGGACATGTTGCAGCTATATGTAGAAGAAGAAGGGTTCAAGACCATTATGCAGAAAGATCATCACATTCAAGGTACTTTTATGGATATTGCTTTGCTTGCAATATGTTGGTCACAAAGCTGTTGATTGTTATAGGAGGAATATGAAACATGTAAGATGTTATGCATGTAACAAGCTTGGACATATAGCTAAGGAATGCAGGAACAAAGTGTGGGCACCATATCAAAAGGAGAAAATGTCATCATCACGCTTGAAGATATGGAGGAAAAAGGAAGTACAGTCAGAAAAAGGCGGCACTTCACAACGTACAGACATACCAGAATCAGAGGGAACTGAAAGTACAAAACTTCAGTGTCCTGAATCTCATATGAAAACTCCATAAAGGAAAGTTTCATATATACGCGAGTTAGTTACTGCACAGTCGTGTATATGATTGTTTGAAGAAAGGCAGTAGGGACAGATTCAAGAGAAGGATCAATTTTGCTCTAGTTAATAATAATGATGTGTGGATATGATGGTTAGAAGTGTTTTGGTTCTAACTTGATATTGATGATGTCTTGATACTTCTTATTGATATGCATGATCAGACAGATGGCACAGGTTTAGAGGGAGCATATGGACTTAATGCATTATTGGCATTATGGTTAATAGTCCTTGGTGATGATACTTATATGGATAAATGATTCATCTTGCTATGGTTATGAGTTGTTCACATGGTTCTTGGATCAGATTTATGGTTGATTCTCTAATGATGCTTGCATGGGAAGCACTTAGCTTGAATTCACATCTTCTTGATGTTGAGTCACTCATATGCTGTTGTCGTCATATGCATAAAGATCATATATTACAGTTATGATTCCTTTCATTCTTGGCACAAATGGATGAGGATTGTTGGCTGGATACAAGGATGATTATTCAAAGTTGCATTGTTGGAGACATGATGATAATGAGCTCTTATCTATATGATGATAGGATTGTTTCATACATATGTTGATTAATGCAGATATTTCCAATTGATGATACTTGATTCATGTAGATCTGGATGGCTATGATGTTTCTCACATAGAATGTGAAATTGTGTTGATGCGGACATACCTTGATGATTCATGCACTAATACAAGTTGCTGGTCTAGTTGCTGTTGATAGATACTATGGAGCAGATCATAAAGTGTTGTTGTTGATGATCATCTTATTTAGGTGATGTCATATCAAGACTCATGATGTAAGAGTCAGGTCATGTAACGACCTATGTTGGTTTCCCCACTATGCCTGGGATGAAGATGTAATGAATTTGGTTTTCATTTTTCTGATATATCCGCACTTGGTTGGGTGATGGATGTATGTATTGAATCTTTTAGGAAGGTCATTTGTGATGTAGAACATCCTTTTGCAGACCTTGCTTACAGTCAGGGGGAGCCTGAGCATGAACAGCACTATATAGCAGAGCAGACATTTCAGCTTGTTCTCAGAAAGAGCATGATCAGATTGGTGCACCATGACATATACAAAGGGGGAGCTCATTCAGAGATTTCAACAGGTACTCAGGGGGAGCTTATAATGCATTGTTGGCATTATGGAGGACTTACAGAAGGAGATCTTGGATGCTGGTCTGATTATTGCTGCAATCTATCTCTTTCATGGTCATGGATTATGGTTCTTCTTTGCAGATCTGGTTTATAGTTAGGGGGAGCATGTTCTTAGGGGAAGCATAACCATTTGCCCTTGATGTCAAAGGGGGAGAATGATGCTGAAGATTTTGAGGTTGCCATCAAGTCCAAAGGGGGAGATTGTTGGCTTTATGATACATATGTTGTACTTGATGGCAACCCACTCATCTCATGTAGAGAAAAGTTCACGCACTTATATGAAGAGAAAAGTTTATTTCATGTAGAGAAAAGTTCACGCACTTTTATGCAGAGAAAAGTTTATTTCATGTAGAGAAAAGTTTATTTCATGTAGAGAAAAAGTTCACGCACTTTCATGTTGGAAAACTTACCTTTGGTCCATGGTAGTTAGTCCTTGGTATTTGAACCTATGGTTTTGGACCATGGTACCTCGTCAAAAGTGTGTATATGTTGGAGAACTTACCTTTGGTCCATGGTGGTTAGTCCTTGGTATTATTGAGCCCCATGTTTTTGGGCCCCTTGTATTGGTTATCTATGGTATTGATCCATGATTTTAGGAAGAAGCTTGCCTATATAAAGCAAAGGAGATCACTTGGCTAATTCATCCTTACAATTGAATATCTTAAGATCTAAAATATTGGGTTATTGTTTTGAAAGTTTGATCTATGAAAGTGAAGTTGAAAGCGAATCTGTGAAGGGTGATCTCTCAAGCGCTGCATCTGTGGAAGTGCGGAGGCGCCACAGAAGGCGCAGTGCGGAGATGCCACAAAGGCACCACAGAAGGCGCAGTGCGGAGATGCCACAAAGGCGCCACAGAAGGCGTAGTGCGGAGACGCCACAGAGGCGCCATAGAAGGCGCAGTGCGGAGGCGCCACAGAAGGCGCAATGTAGAGGCGCCACAGAAGGCGCATTGCGGAGGCGCCACAGAAGGCGCAGTGCAGAGGCGCCACAGAAGGCGCAGTGCGGAGGTGCCACAAAAGGCGCAGTGCAGAGGCGCCACAGAAGGCGCAATGCGGAGACGCCACAGAGGCGTCACAGAAGGCGCAATGCAGAGGCGCCACAGAAGGCGCAGTGCGGAGACGCCATAGAGGCGCCACAGAAGGCGCAGTGCGGAGACGCCACAGAGGCGCCACAGAAGGCGCAATGCGGAAACGCCACAGAAGGCGCAGTGCGGAGACGCCACAGAGGCGCCACAGAAGGCGCAGTGCGGAGGCGCCACAGAAGGTGCAGGTGCGGTGGTCGCAGCGCCACAGAAGGCGCAGGTGCGATGGTCGCAGCGCCACAGAAGGCGCAGGTGCATAGGTAGTACAGATATCCGCAGATCTATACCAGTGAAGTTGCGATCCCTGCTTAAAATTTGTTTTAACTGCCTTTGACTATTCTGCAGGGTTTTGGGTGCATAACTGATGTTTGGTTACTGGTATTGAGTTCAGATAACAACATGATTAATGACTTATCTTTATGTACTAGATCTGGTTGATAACTCTCATAATATCATTGTATATGTATGGATCTGGTGATTGGGTGATTCAGAAGGTTGTTTGATTATGAGCTTCAATGTTGTTGTTGGGTCCAGTATGAAAATTGGATGAAAAGTGGCCTTTCAGATTATGTGTTGTGCTTCAGTGTATCCAGTCTGAAAATTGATGAAACGTGGTACCTGGAGGAGAGAAGATTGTAGGCCAGCGCCTATGTACTAGTATCTAAGCTAGTACAAAAGCTAAGGGAGATCTTTGGAGCATTGTAGCAGGTAGCAACCTGCGTACTAGTAAATGGATCGGCTAGTACAAGAGCAAAGGGGGTTGTAGCTCCCGTATTGGTATAAGACTGCACCAGTACAATTATTGTAAAAGGATTTTCTTATTAAGAAGAAGATTGAGATGACTTGCAGCAGGTGGTTTTTCTCCCGCATTGGGTTTCCACCTTATATCATGGTGTTCATGTGTGTGCCTTATGTGTGATGATCTATTCTCTATTACTGCATCTGTTATCTGATAATATGGTTGATAATGTTCTAATGCACTCATTGAAGATCAATTAACTTAATCATAAGAAGTTGTGGAAGTAGCATATATGAATCTGATTATGGAAATGAAAAAGTTTTATTAATGTGATAATACTGATTCACCCCCCCCCCCTCTCAGTATTATTTCCAACACAGATTTGATAGTGGAGATGCTCCATTTAGGGTTGACAAATCTCAATAAGGCAGCAATTTTCTTTCTATCAGGTTGACAGATCTCAATAAGGCAACAATTTTCTTTAGTGTAGTAGAAGATTCATTCTGGTTAGCTACAGAGGATCATTGTGGGGACTTTAAGGAGAAAAAGATGCGCCTACCTTTCTTGGCACCATTCCAGCTATGACTACAGTTGGAATTTGGCCTCAAGCTTTCAAAATTGTTGATCATTTGAGCTTCCTGGTACATGTAGTCACGAGAGCAGATTTAATAGTGGAGACGCTCCATTTAGGGTTGACAGGTCTCAATAAGGCTAACAAATTTTGGGCTTCCTTCCTCTGACGATGATGTAACAGATTCTGGGCTTCCTTCCTTGGACGGTTAACAAATTCTAAGCTTCCTTCCTCAGATGACGATGTAACAAATTTGGCCTTCCTTCCTTGGAGGACGATGCAAGATCTCATGCCAAACCCAATTCCACACTGCCTACCAAGTTCTCTGTTGCAGCTTCTGATTCAGAGCCCAAGACTTTGGGTCACGGTATAGTGATAAAGAAGACTAGAGATGTGTTAAGTCCAAGCAACTTCCGACTCAGAGCCCGGTTCAATCATGAAGAAGACCACATACGTGTTAACGCCAAGCAGAGTCGAGACAGGATGGAGACCAAGCTGTCGGCAAGTTGGAAAGACGAAGATATCCAAAGATTCATATCAAAGAGTTGTTGGCCCATCAGAAAGACCCTTTCGTCCTCTGGCAACCCGAAAATGGTGGGTGAGTTTCCTAAGTTTCCTTCCAAAATCATAGGTCTAGATTATAAGTGATAGCAAGGTAGGCTAAGTTGTTTGTAGTTTGTAGCAATTGTTGACACAGTTTATTGTGTTGCTTCATAGCTCTCCCTATTGTGCTTCTTCATAGCTCTCTTCTGCCCTGGAACCTGGGTTACTGGTTAAGAAGGAAGGCTTTGCAGGCAAGTACCCTGGATAATGCGAAGATAGCTCCCGTTCCGTAGATGACACCACATTAACATGTGGCAACTTTAGCGACACTGCTTGAACACGTGGCAACTTCAGCGACTAAGAAATGGCTTATGGAAACTTTATCTTCCCTGGCATTTCCAAACTGGGCTAGCATTTAATATTGCTAGACTAATGCTACCATTAGTCTACAGTTTGAAACAATTTCGAAATATGAAAAACACAAACTCAAAATAATATAAGATTATCACCCCTTCGCCTTGGGAAGAGACGAAATAAGACCACAAAAAAAATTATAATATGGTTTGCGGACGACATAACACATCAACGGGTAAAAACTTACTAAATATTAACACAAACTAATGTTAAGCCATCGAAATCGATTAATATAGTCCCATGCCATTGCCAGATGGCAGGGACTAATAATGTTAATAAAACTAAATGAGACTTATTGAATGGGACTTATCAATAATGCACTGCTTCAACTTAAGTATATTTAGAATAATGTAAGGCTTTGTAATTGTAGGAAGGCTTTGTGTCTTGAAAGGTTCTAAATCAGTGCACATTTGGTTGGTGGATTTTATAAGTTAAAAAGTAGATTGAGAAAAATGTAAGGCTTTGTAGTTTTAGGAAGGTTTTGTGTTTTGAAAGCTTTTAAATCAGAGTATATTTGGTTGGTTGATTTTATAAGTTAATAAAAATATGGATGGACTGAATTTTAAAAATTATAAGGATAATTAATCCAATCTGAAGTATTTAATGAAGAGTTTGCCAGTATTGAAGATTTAATGTTGGAGTATTTTAATTTATGCAACTTAATATTTTTTTAATATAATTTTTTATAATATGATTATTTTATGGTTATAGATGGAAATGATGATATATTTTTATAGTTTTTTTATATGTATGGATGAAATTCCAAACATTAATCATCTTAAATTTTTAAATCTATGTTTAATTTTTCACATTATAAAATATAATTATGAAATTATAATGCAAATTATCAATTAATAAATGACATCATATAAATTATGTTTACCTTTTCATATTACGGAATACAAATATAAAATTATCATCTAAATGATCAAATAATAAATAATCATGTAGGTGAGTATCTTGGAAAAAATAAGGCCTATATATGTATATCAACCACATTTACTAAAGTAATTGTGCTAGTATTATTATTTGCCTCAAAATGCATTGGATTAGAATAGTGAATTAATTGCTTGCCAAATCATTGCAATGAAGTTGAATAATAAAGCAATTACTCTCTCAGTAGTGGAGGAGCTTCTAAAGATTGAGAAAAAGCTTCTAAGCTATATAATACCTACTAATTTTTAATTTTGTTTCTTTTATATATTTTAAAAATCATCACTGCAATTTCTAAAAATTAAAAAAAAAATTGTAAACTTCCTATTTTATAATTAATATTATTTTTTAAAAAATTAACATTAAATTTCATAATTTATGAAATTTCATAATTTATGAAATTTTATTTTATTTATCTGTTTATTTTTAAAATTATATAATTAAAATAATAAATTTTAAGAAACATAATTATAAATATTCTTTTTTTCAAATTATTTTTAAAAAACATATTGAACATCTATGTTTTTTAACTATTTCAATGAAATTATAGCCAACAATTAAACATAAAGAAATTGTATAGAATATTAACTTGAATAGCCAGTGTTTTATGCCCATAACTCTAATAATAACATAATAGATATGTCTAAATATTTATGTAAATGAAAACTTTAAACAATAAGAAAGTTGTTCAAGTCCATCTATGTAAATTAAACTTGAGTAAACTTGAACACCTACTATTTTACAAGTTTGAACAATTAAAAAGCATTCAAGTGCGTTTATGTAAATTAGACTTGCACACATACCCTCTTTAACCTTTTTCCAGATGCAATCCATTCCATCCTCAAGTTCCTCCCTGAACCACAATTCAAGCAAAAAAAAATTATAAAATGCATGCCTCCTAGTAAATGAATGTATGTATAATTTATCTATTTATTTTTCTTTTAATTATTATATATATAAATATAAAAGGTCGTGATCAAAAATATAGATATATATCAATATTTATTACTACTTTGGTAAATTAAACGAGTAACATAAATACAAAATTTTATGATGTTTTATATTATTTTCTACTTGAAAGTTCAATAACAAAAAGTTGGAACAATTTATAATACAAAAAACTAGAACTGAACCTAATAACATAATTGAAAACATGAAATTGAAACGTTATTGCATAACATTTCTTTGTTGATCCTCATTCTACAGGGGATTGGGCCGATCTTCTGAAGTTTCCAATGGAAGCATTCTTAACAAGCAAGCCAAGTTTCATTCTATTTTAGTTCTCACATTGATGCATTCAATTTTGGTCTTTTTCGTTGAAATTCTTGCCTATTACAAGGAGAATTTACCACTTTCAGTTTGTTATTTCTTATTTTAATTTTTTTTTTTTTTTGGGGGGGGGGTGGGGTGTCTAGGTCCTCCTAATTTTGTATCCCTGGTTATCATTTCTATATGGACTCTTTCATCCTCCTTCGGTTGCATTCAATTCTTTTTGAGTAAGATTACAAGGTCCAATGTTAAAACTGACTTTAGAGGGAGCTTCTTTTCCTTTAGTAGCAACATTCAAGAGGTTATGAAGTCATAGGGGTGTTATTCAACGAACCCATGCCATAGCACACGCATTCGTGGCATACTAAAAAATACCCTTAATTTGACTACATATTGAAAAATACATCTAAAAATCAAATTATTTAACCCCTTACCAATATGAACCCAATACACCTTCCCAATTTAAAAAACCCCTAACTGCATTAATTATTGTAGGCATTGATTTTTTCATTAACTTTGAGCTCTATTTTTTATACATGCTAATATAAAACCCCTTTATCCCCTATTATATGCTCAATATATTATGTCAGTTTCCCCTCAATATATATCCCCCACTATGAATGCACGTGTTATGGTATTACTCCCCCAGTGAAGCCCTTGTGTAGGAAGTATGCATTCATAACCCATCGCATGGTTTGCTTAGCCTAAGAGGGAATCCTTCATCATGGCAGGCATATCTAAGTATACAATTCTCAATATAGAACTCTGATTTTCATATTCTGTTTACTCAATGGTACCTTACATGCATAAGAACAATTTGATGGGTGGACTCTTTTGGTATTAATATACTTGATATTTTGGCATTTGAATTTTTCTTTTGGAGCATATTCTTGGTCTCTTGTGGTCTGTCCCCTTAGGCGCCTTAAAGCCTTGTGTTTCTTTCATTGTCTCTCACCACAACCTTATCCATCCTCTCAGGTTTACCTGACAATGTACCTTTCACTGTCTTTGTCACTCACTCCATGATCTCATCCCTTTCACTTCCTCCATTGTCCTCTTCATTGCGCCTCTACCAACAACATGGCAGAGAGCATAGAGTTATAGAAGCTTAGCTAGCTAGGTGGAAGGGAGTGCTCACGCGCCTTTGCGCTCATAGCGGTAGTAGGCGTTATTAGAATTAGACCCTCGAGCTTGCTGACAAGGAATTGAGCAAACAAATGTTGAAGTTGATGCAAACCAGGACGGGTATACTAATGTTGAAATCTTCACTTTGGTGGCCGAATGGGTGCCTAATCATACTCGGGGAAGTCGGAACCAATGTTTGTGCACCATTGAGCTATATCAGAACATTAAATCTTTACTCAACAAGGTCCTTTTGGAACACAATGAAGCTAAGAGTGAGATTGTGTTGTAGCTTAATGAACTCCAACTAGAGCACCATGATATGAGCTTGGAAATAAAGACATGGCCTTGTGCCTAGCAAAAATTGAAGCCCTCTTATACAAGGGCAAAGAATCATCCTTCGAATATTTCCTACTAATTTGATAAAGGTTTCCACTTTATCTTAAATCACTCAAGTAACTCTAAATTTTCTAAATTTTGTTTTTGATCTATTTATTTCTATATTATTTAAGTATGCATATAACATTACTAACACTGGGAAAGTTTGATTACCTTAGTATATCTAAATATTTCATCATAAGCCTATAATTTAATATTATTTTTTAAGATAATAATTAAAATTGAGCATAATTTTTCCAAAACACATAATAGTACTCTCTCTAGATTTTCACTTCATTATTCAATATTTGTTTGTCTAACATTTGTATTTTCTTTCAATAACAAAATTACGTTTTAATAATCCATAACACAATTAATATTCAAATACCAAATAAATATTTTTATTTTTTCATGCTAACAATAGAGGTTAATACTACATTTATTATGAATCCAAATAACACTGAGGGCGGGTTATCATGTGACCTCCAGATATGGGGAAAGGGCGGGTTATCATGTGACCTCCAGATATGGGGAAGCGCGTTCATGGAGATCGCAGATGGATCATGGTGTTTTTCTCCCAGGAATTTGTTGTTTTCTGTGTGTACATTTCATTTTGCATCTATTTTTTTAATAAAAACTTAAAATAAAATTAGATTTTTATTGGTCGTGACCCATCGTCCAAATTTTAAATAATTGAATTTTTAAACACTAGTGGTTGAGGTGGTTGAGATGGGGAATTTTCGAGGCAACACCTTAACTTTATTACCGGTTTTTCTTTTCAAGGAAATACATTGAACAATGAGAAATAATTGAATTTTTAAACACTAGTGGAGAACTTAAAATAAAATTAGATTCTTATTGGTCCGATACACCGCCTAAATTTTGAATAATTGAATTTTTAAGCATTAGTGGAAAACTAAAAATAAAATTAGATTTTTATTGGTCTCGACCCACCGCCCAAACTTTAAATAATTGAATTTTTAAACCCCAGTGGAAAACTAATTGAATTTTTAAATCCCAATGGAAAACTAAAAATTAAATTAAATTCTTATTGGTCTCGACCCACCACCCAAACTTTAAATAATTGAACTTTTAAACACTAGTGGTTGAGATGGGGAATTTTTCAACCAACACCTTGAGATGGGGAAATTTGCAAGCAACACCTTGAGATGGAGAATACATTGAACAATGAAAAATAAATAAATCTACTTCTTTCAATAAATAAAAAAATATTAATAATCTACCTCTTTCATAATTGGATTCTGTTCACTATGATCTTATTCACGGAATTTAAACACCAGTGATTGAGATGGGGGATTTTCCACGCAACATCTAACTTTAGCTCCTGCTTTTCTTGCAAATTGCGGGATCCATTCACATGAAAGCAATTTAAACACACATCGTGAACTTTATTGCCTGCTTTTCTTTTCAATGGACCCATTCACATGCAAATTGCGGGCAAATCTGCGAGGAAGGAAGGAGGAAATTTGAACACAGATCGTGGACTTTATTGCCTGCTTTTCTTTTCAATGGACCCATTCACATGCAAATTGCGGGCAGATCTGCGAGGAAGGAGGAACCGTAACTCTATGAAAGCAAGAAGAGGGACAAGTGTCAAAGGAATCATTACTTTTTACTCTCACAAATTCTCATTGTGTGCCCACCAGCTGGCCGTCGCTGGCATCCTGTAAGGCAACCCTTATCCGGATTAAAGGTTCTCGGGCCCACCTCTTCGCCTCCGTTTACATTGACGGACGTTGGCTGGCATGGACCACCCTACCTACTCACGTCAGACGACGTCCCGTTTGCTTTTATCATGATGATTTCACGTCAAAAACAGTTTAGTTTTATTATGGGGATTTGAGGTTAAATATAATGTGATTGTGAATTGGGTACTTGAACTTTTTAACAATAATGAGTAATTTTGACATTTTACTTTTTCTTTTTTTAAATTTGGATATTTTATTATTGAGAAGGAGATAAAGTTATTTTATTTATTGAAAATGATATGGATTTATGATGAGTATTCGAGGTTAAATATACTGTTGGTATGAATTATAACTTTGTTTTTGTATTATAAAAAGTTTATGAGTTAAGTTTTATAACGTAATCTTGTATTAGAAAGGGTTTACGAGTTAATAAGTTTAATAATTTAATTTACGACAGTCCATCTTTAACTTTAGCGGACAGAGTACTAAGAAAGCTGCAGAAAAAAAGAAAAATCAATGACAGCTGCAGCGTACATCTTTAACTTTAAAGGACAGACCCTACCTACATCTTTAACTTTAAAGGACACAGTTACCACTCTCGTGACGAGTTACGGGCTCCCCATATACCTACAGTCACAGCTGCAGCGTACATCTTTAACTTTAAAGGACAGAGTTACGGGCTCCACATATTATCGACCACATATTATAATTTAATTTACTAAGACAGCGGCAGAAAAAGGAAAAATCAGTGACAGCTGCTGCGTACATCTTTAACTTTAAAGGACAGAGTTACGGGGTCCACATATTATCGACCACCCTACCTACTCACGTCAGACGACCCCATGCCAATAGATGTTGGGAAGACCCCATCTTTACCTGCGTGAGTGAGTGTTAGTCAAAATCAAATCTGGGAGAGTTCTTTGCACCCGGAAGAAAAATTCAGACTCTGAGCTAATGTGAGTTTCTTTTGGGTTTCATTTCATTGCATTTCATCTCTTTGTCACGGGAGGTTTGTAGGAGACACAACCTTCATACCAGAAGGCCGAGGTTTGATGGTTTTTCCCTGTTTTCTCATACCAGAGGGGAAAGAAGATTTGTTGCGGTGAAGGTGAGTGGAACAGAGCTCGCAATTGCTACATAGAGCCGATGGATCGGGTAATGCTCACGAAGTCCACTTCGCCCCCACCAACGCCCGCAGCCAGGTATGTCTCTTCTTTCAATTTTTTCTCATACCCATTCATGTCTTTCTTTTTTTCTGGTTTTACTTCAATTTCTCTGCGACAATGCCCTTCAACCCTAAGTGTCTTGCACAGATATTTGCCATTCTTATTTTTGAGTTTTTATCAATTTGAAAAAAATGAATTGTTGGGAGAAATTTCTGTAAAAAGTAGCTATGGTTGGAATACTCTTCATATACTTGGCTTGTATTACTGGTTTTACTGTCACCTGGAAAGTGCATCCACTGCTTACTGGTGCAGAATAATTAGGGTTAATTTATGGCCAGCAAATAAGATTACAGCTTGTTGAGGGAAGTTCTGGGACAATATAATTGTCATTCGTTGACTTATCAAAAATTTATAGGATTTTTCTACTTCGACTTTTTTGAACTGCTAGAAATTTTGGTCCTGGGCATCCTGAACTTGGCCCCTAGTGTTGCATCCTCCACTTCAGCAGCTTGAAAACATTTTCACTGTAACTCCTGGATAAGACATTACCATTTTTAACGTTACTTATGATTTACTACTTCCAAAAGTCTGCCGTTTGTCAGTATGGGAAGTTGGCTTATAACAGGGATATCCAACGTTTTGCATCCTCGAAAGCACTTCAGCTGAGATCCGGTGACTGGTAGTATCTATTCTGCTAGATTTTCCTAGGAGTTGTATCCAGTTCCATCCACATGGAAGTTGGAAGAGCCTGCTTATGCAGGTGAGGGCAAGATGGTACACAATGGGTTAATATGTTGCTGAGACCCTGTGACTGAGGGTATCTATTCTCCCAGAATTTCCTAGGAGTTGTATACGGTTCCATTCACATGGAACAGCTTGCTTATGCAGGTGGGATACCCCGCTTGCATGAACAAGATGGGGCACAAGGGGTGAACATGTTGCTGGAGTATTTGCACCTTTTGTGGGGGTAATGAAACACTCACACTCTACCTTTTGAGGAAATCAAGCGTATTGTACAATGGTACTGTTCCAAGTTCCAACTTGTTTTTGTCTCTAGTTGTGGTATACAAGTACAAAACAAGTGACTCTGATGAAGATACGCTGACAACTTGTCTATGCTTGTCATGTAATCCCCATCCATATCGGTTTTAAATGATCAAATTAAGCATGTATCCACTGTTTTGTGAGGAACTTTAATTCTACTTTTCATTCTGAGATTGATAAATGTCTATGATGAGAAAGAACTTGACAAAATGCCATGTTCTTATTATTTACTTTTATTATAATACTTAACTATGCATTTTTTTCTAACCAGCTGTACACAATGTCAGGGGTCTACGATAGATCCACTGCTTCCATCAGGGATTGGATTCCATCCCTTATATTCTGAGGATGCCTTGAAAAGTTCCCAGGACATATCTACTAAAAGTGGATGTCCAAAACATGGCCATCCCTTGTACCTGGATGGATGCTTTGTCTTTTCTTGACCATTCTTGCTTCCTACAGGGAGACACGGACACCTTCTGACAATCTCCTACTGCCCCTCGGCCATGTGTGTGTTCAAACTTTAAATTCTATTAAATTTTTCTTTTTATCAAACTCAAATCTCCTTTATTAACCTAATCATGTGTGTGTTCAAACTTTAAATTCTATTAAATTTTTCTTTTTATCAAACTCAAATCTCCTTTATTAACCTAATGTAACTTACTAACAGATCTACACCTCAAAGAAAACCCTAAAACTAAAAGTCACTTACAAAAAAAGTCTGCAACTGAATAAAGGGGCTGCTTGTTGTAGTGATGAGTGGTAAATCTTCTAGATTGCGTGGATCTAGAAGTTCAAGATGTTCTATCTGTGCTAGGTTAATGATACACCATTACACCCTTTTTCCTTTTTAACATTTTCATTTAGATTATCTGTGCTAGGTTAATGATACATCATTACACCCTTTTTCCTTTTTAACATTTTCATTTAGATTATGGTGATGATGTAATGTTGTATGCTTATTTTTCCTTTGAATGAGAAGATAATTGACTCACCAATTTTAAAAATTATTTAATTTGGTGCTTGCAATGTGCATATTTATTTCATTATATCTAACGTTACAGTGTTAGTAGCTGTATTCACCATTTCTATTGGTTTACAGTCTAGACATGATGTGTGTGTAAATTATGTTTTGCATTCCCACATCCAGTATATCCCATGCTGCCTCCATTTCTCCTACCCCTTTGCTACATTTTCTTGAAATCTGGCTCACCTTTCTAGCTGTTATTGAGATGCATTCCCTTACCCCTCAACTTGGATGTGCTGTGCATTCTAATACTTAAATGTAAGACTATGCCACGATAATAAATTATACATAGCAGTATCAGTCTCCTGAGCTTGAAATCAGAAATCATTGTTTTGGTTCTTCTATGATTGATTACACCTATTACTTGGCTTAACTTTGCAGCATAGGAGCGCTATTATGAACCTAATTGGATTTCTGGTATTGTATTTGAAATCTGATGTGAATTATGTTGGAATTATATTGTTATTTGGGGCTTGGACACTGTTGTTATGAGTTGCAAACTGTTATGGGCTGCAGAGACTGCACTAAATACAAGTAACTGAGTGGTTGGGACAATGGTTTATTAAAACTTTATTTAACTAAGTCTAAAGTAAATTTTAATATAAAATGATGCTTATATCATAAACATAATTTTAAAATATATTTAATTTAATAAATAATTTTGTAAATGTAAATTCATTTTTATCATCATTCTATCTTAATTATCTTTCTTTAAAAAGATATTAAATTATTTTTAATTATCTTTCTTTAAAAAAATATTAATTTTTTTTAAGAAATTATAAGAGTCAAACAATCTGACTTAAAACTAAGATTAAAGAAATAGATATATAAACTCAATTAATATCTAATTAGATATAGTTATTGGAGAATTCAGTAAAACTTATTTTCTGTCAAGGTTTCAAATCCCAACTGGGATCCATCATCCTGATGATGGATCCCAGTTGGGATTTGAAACATTGACGAAAAATAAATTTTACTGTAGATTCTCCACTAACTATGTCTAAAAATATATACCACAGATGTCTTAAACCCTAATATCTAATTAATTAATTATAAAAAATTACATTATTTCAATAAAATTGAATTCAATCCTATTGCGAATTCAGGTTCGCTCCTTGACAATGTTTAAATATTTTTTGGATTTTGTTAAAATATATATTAACAGAATATTCTAAAATATTCTGTAAACGTTGTAAATATAGTGAATCCCCCAAAAGCATTCAAAGAGTCTGTTTAGGTTTACAAATTCGATTTTTCCATTTATACAAATTCGAGTGATTGATTAAGGCTCAACTAGAACATGTTTGTTGGGTTAATTACCATAGTTCTAATTTTTATAAAACCATTTTATTAATAAAATATTATTTTCATTAAACATTATTAGATTTTATTATTTTAATGAATGAAGATACTTATTTTCATTAACAAAATGAAAAATTGTTTATTTATATTTAAAAGAAATAAAAACAAATTGCTTTATTTGAAATCAAGTTTCAAGGATTCATCATAAAACAAACTTTCATTCTTTACATATATCTAAAACAATTAACATTAACATTTACAAATTAGTATTACCTACCAATAATAAATATACTTTTATATTGATATTATCATTAAATAATGAAAAATATTATATATATATATAAATTTATATTTAATATATATTAAAAAAACAATTTTAAAAGGTTATATTTAATTTAAATTTTAATATATATATATATATATATATATATTTATTAAACTTTTTTATTATATATAATTTTTTTTTAAATCTGATTGTGTATAAAGAGAATTCACAAATATCTAATCTCTAATCTAGTTACCAATAATAAATGTACTTTTATATTGATATTATCATTAAATAATGAAAATTATTTTTGAAAAATGTATATATATATATATATATATATATATTTAATATAAAATTTAATAAATATATTTTTCTTTTCATTAATTTTTTTTTTAATTAAAATTTAATATATATATAAATTTATTTATCTTATTATATATAAAGAGATTTCACAAATATCTAATCTCTAATCTCATTTGTAGTTACAAATATAAGCATTTATAGTTATAAAACTAAGCTCTTATCTTACTAGCTATGAAGAGATTTATCAAGTACCTAATTTCATTTAAAATTCAAAATATAAATTCAATAAAATGTATTATTTATTTTTCTGAACTTTAAATACGAAGAAAAAATATTCTAGTTGTATTTTTTGATATGTATTTGATAATGTAACTTATTATTTGTTTTTCTCAACTTCAAATATTAAGAGAAATCATTTTAGCCATATTTCCTCGTAGGTGTTGGTGGTCTAAAGAAATGAAATGCAATATCAAGGTTAAACAAAGGTGTCCCACTACCTTTTTTGACATTTACATTGATAGCTAGAAGAGTGTTTCGAAGCCCTAGGATTCTATGGCCCCAAGATTGCTAGTATTGTCATTACTCTTCTCATTTTACACTGATGATATTGTTCTTCTAGCCAAAAGTCATGATGATCTTGAAAAGTAGCTTAGAATCCTCCATGGTTACCGCTCCAAGATGGGTATAACTGTTAACACTGACAAGACTAAAGTCATGATAATAGAATTTAAAAAGATCAACTATGATAATTTCATTTATGATAATAATTTCTTGGAAAAGGTTTCTTTGTACAAATATTTAGGTATTGAAATTCATCATCAACTCAATTGTAATTATAACATTGAGAAAATGATAATAGGAGCCATGAAAACTTATTATGACCTTGAAAACAATTGTAAGTTGACAAATATTTGGGTATGGAGTAAAAAAAAAAGTTCCTATTTGAGACAATTGTTACTCTTGTTTTCATATATGGATTGAGGTTTGGGGTTGTATTATATCTAGAGAATCGTCGAGAAACATTGAGCTGATCCAAAAGAAATTTATAACTTACAACCTCAAGATTAAAGGAAATACTCCCTACCCTTCGCCTGGTTTCAATTCCTGTGAGGGACATGTTGGACCGTTGTGATAAGGCTTGAAGAGCATGTGACCCTTGGGATAGAGCTCCTTGGTGTGGTTCGGGATGTCTTGGCTCTTGCTAAGTCATAAGTTGTTGGTATATTGGGCTTGTTGACTGTTTGATATACTCTTGGTGCTATAGTGATAGCCAATGGGTTGATCTTGGGCCTTGCCCAAATTACTCCAATGAGATAATGTCTATAACACCAAATTTAGTGCAACATGCTAATGAAAGCAATAATAATGTGGGCAAATGCAAGTACAACAATATAATCAGCAATAGTTAAAATTATAACATCATTTAACACGGTAAACTTCAGATCTAAACATCCAGCTGACATCAGTTATGATTCTGTAGCAAGAACCAAACCATCACATAATCTACAAATGCTTTGTCCGAAGTAAGTTTGAGGAGCAAAGCAGAGAGTGTCAGACCAGTTAGTTTAAGGAGCAGAGAGTGTCAAGCGGCAGGGTTTGTGAAGGGCGGAGGTTCAGCGTTACAACTTGTAAGTTCCATTTTACAATGACATATTACTTTCCATGATTACAGCAGTTCCATTATTACAGAAGTTGTTTTTGTTCATGCCATTTCTTTGGTTTGGCTTCTGCCAGTTTTTGTGCAGCTAGTAGACACCTTTCTATGAGCATGAAGGCAAAAATAGCCCTTCTAGGACTGGTGGGAGCTCTTACCTTCCTTATCTGTCGCTACTGAATTCGTTGCCCTCGGAAAGGGCCCTTGCCTTGAAGCCCCAACTGTATGCGTCAAACTATAAGTGGCTTTTTTAGCGCAGGCTGTCGAGCTTCTTTTGAAGGGTCCTATACTCTAATCTTCGGGTCTGACCCATCATCGCAGGCCGAAGTATGCGAGCAGTCTCGTGACTTTCTTTAGGCGAACGAGTAGATTTCTTTAGGCGAAGCGTAGATTTCTTTAGCGCGGTGCCGAATTGACACCCTTTTAGATGTACATGTGACAAATTAAAATGGGGGTTATAATTAGTATCTCTGTTGCACAGAGGCAAATTCAAGAACGAATTGTGGTAAATCACCTGTTGCTAAGTATCGCATACATTCCTCCAGGGAGAGACTGTAAAAAGCCTAGGGTTTGATTTATATGTGACCAGCATTGTGTTGGTAGGAAACTGAGAGGTAGATGTGTTCAATGTAACATAGATCTTATCTTTCCATCGACGGAGAACGGTCGAGACCATCCATAGTAAAGATTTTACTTTTTGGAATACAATTTTTAGGTTTTTCGTGGTTTACATTCTTTTAGTTTGTTTCCAACACATTAATGGAGTCCCTTGGTCGAGACCATCCATAGTAAAGATTTTACTTGTTGGAATACAGTTTTTAGGTTTTTCGTGGTTTACATTCTTTTAGTTTGTTTGCAGCAAATTAATGGAGTTGACCTAAATTGCAGATTAATGAAACTTAACTACTTTGTAAAAGCAAAGCAATGCCGGCTTTCGCTTCAAAGCAATTGCCCATTTTTTTTTTGATAAAAGCTAAAACGATTATTAATGCAAAGAAATATATATTCAAGAAATCGATTTCGGCTGTGTCTTGCATCCATATTTTTGCCACACATAAACACATGGCTTGAATGCAATGCACATGGTGTTTACACATATTATAACATGAATTACTTTGCTATTTTAATTATATTTTAATTATTTTACTATTTTAATTATATTTCTATTACTGGCAGTGATTACCGTTTGTTCCATTGTATATTTGGGTTTTTAATTAATGCGATCTAGTTCTTGAAACAAAAATTGTTAGTAATGTAAAATAATTTACCCGACGTCTTTCTCTTGCTTCGAGAGAGAGGCAATAGGCTGTAATTCTTGGTTAAATCTGATGCGAAGTTGTTCTCACTGTAAATTTGTGTTTCCAAATCTCTCGGATATTTTTTGGCCACAAAATGTCGGATTCAGCCACAGATTTCCACTTGCTGGAGACTGATACGCTCGTAGCCTAGCTTGCAATGTCCAACAGTGACAACACTAGAGCAAATACATCGACGCAAAGCCATTCAAATGGATCACCACGAATGTCTTCCATTATTCCTCCAAATACTTCCTTATGGCCTCAAGATTTAATACCTTCAAACTTGTATATATATTCAGTCAATAATTTAGCGTGCTGCCATATATACACTACCATAAATATGCATATCTATTATTCAGACCTCTGCTGCTATGAGCTGTAAGAACACCTTCAGAGGAGCTTTCAAACACCCCAGTATACTGTACAGTGAACCCCAGCCTCGCCTCTTTTTCTTCTATATCCAGAGATAATTCATTAGTTTTCTCTGTTGTCTGATATAGATAGAATCAGACAGCTTAGGCGAAACCATGAAAACAAATACGCCATAGATCTTACCCTGAAGCAAAACCCTAATGGTTTGAGCCTGCGTGCGAAGGAGGAAGGTGGTGCGAAACATAAAGCCACCCCACATGCATGATACTTCTCTTAGCTAAACCATGTTACTTTTGCTCCATATGCACCAAATTTATCCATAAATAGTAAGATTTCCTAGCTCTGAATGCCAAATGTATGATAAACAACAAATTTTGCAGATAAGGGTAAGATTGCCTAGCTCTGAACGCCAAACGTATGATAATAGCAAGATTTCCCAACTTTGAAGCTCTGAACATTCTGCCGATAGATTGGAAAGCACCTTTGTCTTACCTATTCACATCATCTAAAACAGTGGAATTACACACTGATTATGAGTCTTATCAATACAGTTACTGTGTTTCTGGGGTTATTGTGTTCTTTAACCTCGCTAGTAAACCTCGCATCGTTGTTTAAACCTATTGGATGAGAGATCGTGGTAAGTTATACACAAAAATATTCACTAATGTCCATGTGGTAAGACACGCGGTAGCTAATAAATAAATATTGACTAACAAGTGGTGATTTATCTGGGCACTTTATAACTAATATTAAGAGCAATGCATATTTAATATATATCTTTTACCGAGATTATCTTGGATGGAGTATGATGGTTATAACATGCCATGTGGAGCGTCGTTGTAATGAAAATACATTTCTATGGCCATATCATAATTAATAATAGGTTGCAGTAATGGCAAATTGAAACTTATCTATGCCAGTATATTCCATTGAACATAATGTTGTTTAGGTAGGAGAGTAGGAACTGACAAACTCCCTCGTAGTTCTCCTCTTTATTTCAAATATAAAAACGTTAATCCATTCCCAAGGTACAAGAGACAGACTTAAGCTAAAGCAGGAAGAGCAAGATAATACTAACTTAGTCGTATTCATTCCTGTCGGCAATAGTTTTCATATATTAATCTAATGTGAGATATAATCCAATCCAAATCGTAAAGAGACAATGTAAATGGTTTACTTCATACTATATTAACAAAGATAATGTGCTGCATGTGCATTTTTTCTTTTATTAGTCATCTCCACATTGTACTATAGTTATTTTTTATTGTTTAATTAAAATACTTTTATAATTTACCATTTAAACTAAGATATCTTAATTGTGGGGACGAGATAAGAAAAATCATTGCTTCCAAAAACTTTAATACTTGCAATAATTGTGCTCAAAATGGTCATGATCAAACTATGAAAAGTGAAAAAAATTGTTACAATTGTATATACAATCATGAAGTTTCAGCATCAAAGCGAAATTTCATGGTATCACTGTAAAGTGAGTATGCATTAATCATTTTACTGTGACGTTTTCTTATTTCGAATAAGCACCGCAAGTAACTGTGTTAAGCTTTCCATTTGTCTAATCAATTCGTGACTCTTTTCAGCTCCTCTTTTCTCGACTCTCTGAAACAATTTGTCTGTCATTTCTGCTCCGATATGGGCTTTAGTCATAGTCTCCAATCCATTTCTATACTGCATTCAGAGCTGTCTTCCTAATAAACCGTGGTCTTCGCTCTTGTACTCGACCGTGCCAGCAGCTTCTCCTCTCAAGACTTCGCATCTCTGTAAAGTGAACGATCCTGCGGTTTTCACTATAGTCTTGAATTCTTCGATAGTTGGAGAGAAGAAAGGCAAATTGAATGAGTGCAATTTTTCCTCGTGCAGTAAGCCCTGCCAAGCATCAATCATATTTGTGAGACTAATTCAAAATTTTGTTATAAGAAGGCTAGGGAAACAACAAACAAGAAACGAGACATATCCCATTTATCTCTGAAAGCAGCTACCAACAGCTGCCCACAGAAACTGAGCAAGCTCCCTTGTTCCCTCGGATCAAACGAAATTCGACACGGAAGAATCAGAAACATAACTCCGCCTTCATTCATTTCTTGGGCTCTAGCTCTCAGAAATGCATTGAGGTCGGATTTGAATTGCTCCAGATAAGCCTCTGCAACTGCATAGGATAACACAATAGACATAAAATGTGCCGCCGCTCACCGCAGTCGTCTTGTCAGGTTTATCCTTCACCATGGATCGCACACTTTGGAATTGGTCAAACAAATATGGAAGTGTAATTCATGCATGCGGGTCCGTTCGAACCGTGTTGGGATGTATTTCACTGTGCACAGTTGTGCACCTATGCGGATTGTGGCCAGTTTCTCAACCCGGCAGGGACTACCGCTACGACAGTGGCTCCCTTGTTTTGTTTAAGTAAATGAGATGGCAGAGAAGAGATGATATTCATGTATACATGGCATCCCGAAGCATCGATTGTATAGTGTGGTCCCATGGGATTCCCTGGAAATATCTAGGGAATCATCATTTCCACCCTCTCAATAAAATTATCATCATTTCAAAAAGATGATTACAGTTATTGAGAATTTCCACAAACTTTTAATCACTATAAATTATCTCTAATTTCATATCAAGATTTTGAAAATATATGTTTTCATTTTCTTGACAAGTATATATTCACGAGAACGAGCCATCATAAGCTTTTGCCTTTTGGTATAATGACGAAGGATGAGTTGGTACAGTGATGGAGGATGAGTGAGTGGGTGGGCATCTTTTAAAAATAATAGTAAGGTGATGTGCAGATTGAATAACTTAATCAATTTGTTTTTTAGTTACATTGTTGAAATAACAATTGTTCTCAGCTACATGGCTGCAATAACAGTAAAATAAATTTGAATATGGTATTTATAACACTTAATTTTATTATAAAAAAAATTATAGTTTTTTGTTATGAAAATTGTTGAATTTTTTTATAAAAAGTTGTTTTTATTAATGTTGATAAATAATTTTTATGAAAAGTTCTTATATTTATTTATATTTTAATCTAAATTTTTTATCTAATGGTCATAAATGAAAGATATTGATATATTGTGGTTATCTCCTATTTTGGTTATCAATATTTACCTTTTTACATTTGCCTAATACAATAATGAAATCACTACACAAATTATCAAATAACAAATAACACCACGTGAATCAACACATTGGTTTTGAAAAGTAAATACTAATGATTCACCAATATGGGCATTTCCTGGTCAAATATAGTTGTTGGATGTTCTGCTTTGACTATTTAACATGCAGCCTAGATCTGATTCTTCAACTTGTCCTCACGATGAACCACACTGGTTGGTTCTAAACGCGTCCACAAATGAAATATCATGTGATTTACGCTGAAAAACTTTTTCTTATAAACAAAATATATCAATCATATTTATTAATATAATTGTTCCTCATATTTAAATTATTATTGGTTATAAATATAAATGTATTTATATTTTAAATTAATTAAACATTAATGATTAAAAAAAATTCATATACAATTAAAAAAAATCATTAACCCATAAGAAAAAAGGTATAGTAGCATTCATATATCAACACAGAAAGCTTCAAACAAACTTGAAAAAACAAGCACATTTTTTTTCATATTTACTTAATCTCAATATATTAGTTAGTAATTTTCCTTCCTTTATTTTTACAAAATATATAATTTTATACTTTTATATGTGGATAAAGGGTTTTGTGAAATCTAAGATGATATTAAAATGTAAAATTGTAGTTTAATTGTCTTATGTTTTGATTTTTTGAGTAAATTTTGTGGTTAATGGATTAGTCATATATTCCACACAATTTAAGTGCTTCAAGGGTTCTTTAGGGCATTCAGTGCATTTATGCATTCAAAAACACAATATAAATAATGGAAAATTACAATCTTGCCAAGAATTTTATCACCAAATTTTTGACAAAAAAACCAAAACATAGAATAATAAATTTTAAAAGGATTGTTGTACAATGTGCACTAAACATACCATTGCTCTAGTGTGCTCTAAATAGACCATTGCATTGATGTGTCTTTATACGAGGAACATTGCATCAAGGTCCCATTAAATTATTTATTTTAAATTTACTTTTTTAAGTGTACTAAACATACCTACACATTTGTGCATAACACAAACATATGTAAGAGGGTAGATTAAGATATTTTATAGAGCAAAACATGTTAGAAATATGCCCCATGCCTATCAATGCACCAATGCGTTGGAATATGAGGCACATTGGATTAGGGTAAAAAAAAACACCATATATGTCCCATAAGATTTCCTTAGTCATATCTCATATATACAAATGTTATGGCATGTGACGGTCAAGGACATTTCATTTCAGGATTGAAAGATTTTATTGTGAGTGTTCCATGCAATTTCAAACCAAGATTCAAGATTTAATAAATGATTTGTGTGTTATGTTAATTTTGTTTTTCGTCATGACATATATGTGAAATTTTTTAAAATAATTATGTTATTGAAATGTAATTTTTTTAATAAAAAGATGTATTGGTGAAGGGTTAATTTATTATGAGCACATCACCTTTAAAGGGAAAATTTTAAACATAACTTTTCTTGATGGTAAACATAAGGACCCAAAAAGTTAAAATAAAATTGTATGACAGGTAAAAAGAAATCCAAATTCCGACCCTGCTGCTCGCCTGCATTATAGCTGCCAATGCTAGGCACATCTGAGATTCATCATCCTAAATGGGACACAAAATCCCCTTGTCACTCACGGTCACGCCCACATTTTTGTCGAAGGGGAAATTTATAGTTGGAAGGTTGACCTGGCGAGAGCTAGAGAGGTCGTAGCAGGTGTCCAAGAGAAAATTTGGGTCCAAGTTCGCACTCAGAAGATGTTAGGTATTACTCTGGAATGAAGTATTTAGGGAATCATATGCGTCTGGGGCAAGCCAAGCTATGACAGTTCCAGAGGCGACAAATTTGCCTTATCCTCCAAGAGTAACATGTGGACTCGAGAGCCTCTCACCTCTGACGCTTATGTTATTCAATCCCATGAAATAAAAGTTGGGATAATCAAAATTTAAGGTGAGAGGGGTGAAAGCGGCAGTGGCAGGAATTGAACTTTGGCCGACATTGAGTGACCCTGTTACTGTGGAGGATAGGAAATCTATAAGAAAATATGAGAATTGGCCACCATATTTTCTTTTTGTCTGGAAACGAAAGGCAAAGGCAGTCTTCCCCAATCCTAAAAGCCTAATCGAGCCTTTAAAGCCCCTTGTATTGGAATGCCCGCATTCGAAAGTGAAGCCTTGGAAAGAATCAGAACCCAGAGTGAAGGTCTCCTGGCTAAAATATCCTCGGGTTCTTGATCCATCCTTGTAGTTGACTTCATAAACACAACCCCAACACTGCAGGGGTTCTGATTGCATTTTTAAGTGGTCAATTCAGTATAGGCAGTTGATTGAAAGGGTAAGTGTTTATAAGAATATTATTGTTGTGTAGAAAATCATGTAGATTCACAAGCTAATGCAATTTGCTAAAGCAAGAGACAAGAATCTACTTCTACTCTTTACAGCGGAAGCCCATAAACATCGAGCAAACAATAATCAATACAGGAAGAGAACCAAAGGCACATAACACAATAAATATCCGAGGAAACCCACAGCTTAAAACCTCACTATCTATTTTGTATTAATATAGAAAATCAAGATGAAATTGCAATGCTTGTTCTCTCTAGAACAATCCCAACCCTCAACAAATTCAATCTCCAACTCATAAGTAAGCTCAAGGCAAAAGCTTAACCTCTTCACAATCTCTCCAAGTCTTTATTCCAATGTGTAATTCCTATGAAGTATAGCTTGCATTTAAAGGGAAATAAAGCCTTTAAAAATAGTGCAGCACTATCAGTGCAACTCAGAAAAATCTAAAACAAATAGTACACTGTCCCTGCACTCTAGTCTCAACTAGGTCTTTCTCAGAATCGACATGCACAAGTTTTTGATGAGTAAATATTCAGTTAACTAAAGTAGCACTTGTGGAGTTCATTAGTGTCACCACTGAATGTTAGCTGATTTTTAGTTCTCTCAATCAGTTTGAGAACTAATTTAATTGAACTGACTCATGAAACTGGGTCTTCCACTTTACAACTCACAATTAACTCACACACTACTCCTACAAAGTAGGAAGAACATATACATGACTTCCAAAATACTTCCAACTTGAATTTCCTAAGTTAAGTAAGTTTAATAAGGTTAATTTAACTATTTTAAGTTGTTATGAGAATAGAATTAAAATTTAATTCACAGTTTAATTAAAGGACAAATTAAAGTGGAATTTCTTGTTGCCATTTCTCAACACTTCCTCTCAACAAGAAAGGGATTATCAACTACCCTGATCCTATCTCTGTGAAACTCGAATTTAAACCTTGACGATGCCTTTGTCAAGATGTCAGCATCTTGCTCCTCCATGGGAATGTAATCTAACAACATGATCCACCTCAATACACAATCTATGAGATGATGATACCGGATATCAATATGCTTGGATCGATCATGAAAGAATGGATTTTCAGAGAGTTTGATACAACTATCATTATCACAATAAATCACTATCAGATCCATATGTTGACCAAACAAACCAACCAAGATCTTCCTCATCTAGATAGCCTCACATGTTGCCTGACTTGCAAAGATGTACTCTGCCTTTGCCGAACTGAGTGCAATCGATCTCTATTTCCTGTTGTACCAAGAAATTGTTGTTGACCCAATACTAAAGATCCCTCCTGATGTGCTCTTCCTATCGAATGGACTCCCTGCCTAATATGCATCGGTGAAGCCTTGAAGTTTCACTCCCCCTGTCGATCTGTACCATAACCCAAATTGAGTAGTGCCTCTGAGGTATCCCAATACATGCTTTGTCGCCTTCCATTACAGCTTGGTATGCCTAACCATCGCTTGACTAAGTTGGTTAACTGCATAGAACATATCCAATAGTGTGTTCACATAGTACATGAGTGAACCCACAAGCTTCTTGTAAACAATAGCTTTCACTACTTCCCCTGAAGTAGCATCCTCCTTCCTCCAGTTGCCAGCTAGAGGAGTCTCCATGGGTTCACTGGTCTCCATACAGAACCTCATGAGTATCTCGTTGGCATACTTGCCTTGAGATACAAACAACTCCCCATCTCCTGCCATACCTCCACGCCAATAAAGTAATGCATGAGCCCCATGTCCTTCATTTCAAACTCTCTTGCAAGGTTCCTTGAGATACAAACAACTCCCCATCTCTTGCCATGCCTCCATGCCAATAAAGTAATGCATGAGTCCCATGTCCTTCATTTCAAACTCTCTTGCAAGGTCCTCCTTACAAGATTTGATGAGATTCTCATCACTTGTTAGTATGAGATCATCTACATAAAGTACAATGATCAACATCTTACCTTCCACCACTATGTGATACAGGTATGCATCCACTTCACTCTTCGTGAAGCCCAACCTAGTGAAGTAGCTATCTATCCTGGTGTACCAAGCATGGGGTGCTTGCTTCAGCCCATACAACGATCTCTTGAGTCAGTACACATGCAACTCATGGTCCAAGGTTTCAAAACCTTCGGGTTTCTCTATGTACATCTCTTCCTCAATCCTGCCATTGAGGAAGGTAGTCTTCACATCCATCTGATGGATCTTCCAACTCGTCCATGCTAATAGTGCCAAATAGATCTGATTGACGAGTACCTTGTAACAGGAGAAAAGGTCTCATCATAGTCAATCCCCTCTACCTATGAAAAGCAACGGGCCACAAATCTAGCCTTATGCTTCTCCACACTACCATCTACAGCTTGCTTTACTTTGTAAAGCCAATGAGATCTCACAACTAACTTGTCCTCCAGTCTCGGGACCACATCCCAAACATTGTTTCGAACTATGGAGTCATACTCCTCCACCATCGCATCAACCTAAACTGGCTGCAGCACTACTTCCTGAAAGGAAGATGGTTCTGTCGCAACACATGCACCCATAAGTGCCATGTATCCAGTGTACCTATCTGGGGACCTCCTCTGTCTATGCTAAGAAGAGGGTGCTCCCACATTCTCATGTGCATCATCCAATAATCTGTCAGCCTCTCTAGTGTGATTTCTTCCCTCTCTGGAAGACTCTACCTAAGTGGATGTCTCCACTCTCTACACTTCTGCATGTGGCTGCTCCACATCAATCTGAGGCCCCTCAACCTTAGGAGCTAAAATATCCTCATCCGCATGTAGCTCAATCTCCCTCTCAAGGGATACTCACATGGCCTTCTCCTCATCAAACCTGATATCCTTGTGAACCACTGTCATTCGACTGGTCAGCATGTACACATGATAGTTGTGGGGTGTATCATTGTACCCCACAAAGATCCCCAACTATGTTGTTAGCTTAAGCTTCTTCCATGCATCTTTGGTCACATGGAAATAAACCGATGACCCAAAAACCTTGAAGTGACCAACATTTGGCCTCTTATTGAAATATGCCTCCTCTGGTGTCTTCATCTCAAGTATCTGATGTGGGCTACGGTTATGAACATAAACCGTTGTGTTGCATGCCTCAACCCACAAGTGTAATGGTAGGCCCTGATCACGCAACATCGCCCTTGCTGCCCCTACTATGCTCTTGTTCTTCCTCTCGAAAACCCCATTTTGTTGAGGGTTATGGGGTGTCATCAACTATCGTTTAATCCCTTACACTACACAGAAGTTATTAAACTCATTGGAGAGATAGTCGCCACTGTTATCACTCCATAGAGCTTTAAACTTCTTGCTAGACTCTTTCTCTACCAATTCTTTGAACACACAAAACTTTGTGAAAGTTTGATCCTTTTTCTGCATTAAAAATACCCAACATTTACGAGAAAATTCATCAACAAATATAACATAATGATTGTTTTTAGTCGTGGATCCTATAAAGAATGGTCCACACACATCTAAATGGACTCTCTCCAGAATAGACTCTACTCAACTTTCTCTGTCTCCAAAAGAAGACTTGGTGTATTTTCCCAAAGTACAACCCTTGCATGTATCAACTTTCTCAAGCATACCTTTGGGAAGACCAGTAGATATTTGTTGCAATATCTTCAAAGCCCCATGATGCAAGTGGCTCAATCACCTGTGCCACAACTTGCTGACATCTCGGCTCACCATATTTTCTTCTCTTGAGCTTAAAGCAGCACAATCCTCTACCTCTATCTTATAGATATTCTAAACTCGAATCCCTATCTTCTTTACTTGACCTGTGGCTATGTGTCGAAGGAATGCATTTCCTTTCGAAAATATCACATTATAGCCTCTATCCTCAAGCATGGCAACTGATACCAAGTTCTTCTTCAGTCTAGGTACATGCATAACATTCTTCAGGGTGAGTCAAGCTACATGCTCCCTTTGAAAAGTAATAGTGCCCACACCAGTAACACTATATTTACCATCATCACCCATATCGATATGCATCTTGAGATCTTTTTGCTCCATTTCACTGAATAAATCTTTGTTACCCATCATGTGGAATGAAGCTCTACTGTCTAAGTACCAGACACTTCCCATCATTGAAGACGCAGTGCATGAAATGAGGGAAAAGTCCAATTCTAATTGGGAGGCCAAAGCCTGACCCGCCGCTCCTCTTGAGGAATTCTCCTTGGACTCCTTCAATGGACAATTTGTAGCAAAGTGACCCATCTTGTGACAATAAAAGAATTTAACTTTCGTCATGTCCTTCTTCTTACCTCCATGATAAGAATCTGATTTGGAACGAGAAATTTTATCTTTCCCCTTCCTTGTCTTAATCGTTAAGGCACAATTTTCTTCATCATTAGTATTTGATGAAGAGCCATCCCTGGTGTTCCTCCTAATCTCATCCTACATCAAATCTGACCATAGTCATTCCCAATTTGGAATCTTCTCCCGACCATTGACATAATCTTGATAACTGTGGCAACTCTTTGGGAGTCCAAGAAGAGAAAGGCTCACCATATCCTCCTCGGAAACTGTGATTCCAACAATTCCAAGTTCATCTTGACATTGAGTGATCCTGGTCAAGTACTTTGGAATCATCTCGCCTTTCTCCATCTTGATTTTACAAAGTTTATTCTTCAGTACCAACTTCCTTTGATCACTATTATTCTAGTACAAGTCTGTCAATGTGTTTCCACATAACATGCAAAGTTTCCTTTCCATGGAGACTTGAGACAATGTGGTCTCGAACTCCCTCAAGGATTATCCTCCTTGCCTTCGCCACACATTTCTTTCATTTGACTAAGTTCTGTGCATACGTAGTTGTTGGCTTGTGGACTTATTGATTAATGAATTCCTTCAAGCCGTTATCTTCTAGCGCAGCCTCCATCCTGTCCCTCCAGGCTATAAAATTCAAGCTGCCTTCCAAGGCATACTCAAGCCTCAACCCATGGAATTCCATCTGTCGATCTTGAATTATGTATGCAAATTTTATTTTCACCTATAACCTAGAACTCAAAACTTTGAAATCTCCTCTAGAGAGCTGATTCTAAATCAACAATATCTCCCTCATCCGAACTCCTATTCAGCCAATTTTTTTTTTTTGAATTCGGGCATCTTTTCCCAAGGAATACATATCAACAATTTGTTTCTGAAATTTTTTCACAGAAATTATCAAATATGATCTGCAAACTCTCGACCCAAAAAACATTCTTGCTCCGATACCATGAAGAAAATCATGTAGATTCACAAGCTCATGCAATTTGCTAAAGCAAGAGATAATAATCTACTTCTACTCTTTACAGCGGAAGCCCATAAACATCGAGAAAACAATAATCAATAGAGGAAGAGAATCAAAGCCACATAACGCAATAAATATCTGAGGAAAGCCACAACTTAAAGCTCCACTATCTGTTTTATATTAATCCAGAAAATCAAGATGAAATTACAATGCTTGTTCTCTTTAAAACAATCTCAGCATTCAACAAATTCAATCTCCAACTCATAAGCAAGCTCAAGGCCAAAGCTTAGCCTCTTCAAAAGCTCTCCAAGCCTCTATTCCAATGTGTAATTCCTATGAAGAATAACTTGTATTTAAAGGGAAATAAAGCCTCTAAAAATAGTGCAACTCCTCAAGAATCAGTTCCTGATTGCATGCACTATCAGTTCAACTCAGAAAAATCTAAAACAAATAGTATATTGTCCATGCACTCTAGTCTCAATTAGGGCTTTCTCATAATCAACATGCATGAATTTCTGATGAGTAAATATTCAGTTAACTAGAGTAGCACTGGTGGAGTTCGTTAGTGTCACCACTGACTATTAACTCACTATTAGTTCTCTCAATTAGTTTGATAACTAGTTTAATTGAAATGACCCACAAAACCAAGTCTTCTATTTTACAACTCACAATTAACTCACATTGGCCTCCTGCAAAGTAGGGAGAACATATACATGACTTCCAACTCGAATTTCCTAAGTTAAGTAAGTTTAATAAACTTAATTTAGCTATTTTAAGTTGTTATTGGAATATAATTTGAATTTAATTCACAGTTTAATTCAAGGACAAATTAAACTAGAATTTCTTGTTGCCATTTCTCAACATGTTGAGGATCAAATATGTGATCTACCTACGAATAACAGTCTGAACAAGGCCTGCATTATGTCCATTTCAATTAAACTAGTTCTAACAGTTGGAGGAACTAATGGAAGATCAGTTGTGTAGTGGAACAACATTATAATTCAATGATCATCCAGTTAACTAATCAATGCACCTAAAATAACTAGTGCATGTAGAGAATTCGAGTTCCCAACGATGGTGGAGATTTTAATGCAGTGTAACAAGCATTTGTAAACTAGTTTGAGTGTACATGTGTTGCATGGATTCAGATGATCAAACCTTGGGAATTTCATAATCAATTGGAGGAAAATTCCTAAAAAATAGGAGCTAATTCTCTAGGATTTGCGCAAGGAAATAGGAGTTCAAGCAGAGGCAAAAATTGACTAAGTCTAGGTCATAGCTTCTCATTGAACAGAGAGATAGGTTATTCACATACATGTTGAGATCATGTAGAGCTAGCAATTGTAATACATATTTATTGATCTGATTAATGCAAAGAGGCTTGAGGGGTTTTTCCCCGTTGGGTTACTCCAGAAAAAATTATTGTGTATGTGTGTTATTTATTATTGCATGTTTATGATTGTTGTTCTAAATTGTGAATTGAATTTCGTAGAGCAATAGAGTAGAATTATGTCTCTTGATTTAGATTAAAATTTCTTAATCAATTCCAATTCTATCACCAAATTTATACATGGTATCATAGAAAGATTCACATTGGAATAGGAATTTTGAAGTTTTTCTCAGGAGGTTCGTATTCGTATCTTCAGTGTAGCAGGATCTCTTCAAAGTTGGGAGAATGTCCTTCAATGGACTAAGACTAGAGTATTCCTTGGTAGGAAACTTGAATTTCAATGCGTGGAAGGACCACATGGAGGTGGTGCTTGATGAAAATGGCTTGCTAAAATACATCAAGATAGATGTTGCAAATCCAACAGAATCTGATGCCCAAAACCTAGCCCAATGGAAGAAATATGGAGCCAAGGTGAGGAGAATAATCTTGGAGGGAGTGTGAGACCACATTGTCTCAAATATCCATGGGAGAGAAACTCATTTCGCAATGTGTAATGCAGTGACAGAGTTTTTCGAGAATAGTAGTGACCATAGAAAACTGGACCTCAAAGATAAACTTCGAAACATCAAGATGCAGAAGAAAGATACTATTCCATAGTATCTCACCAGATTTTCACAAGTTCGGGATGAGCTTGGAAGGGTTGGTGTGAATGTTGCAGAAAATGACTTGGTGAGCCTAACTCTTCTAGGCCTTCCCAAAAGCTAGCATAGCTATCGAGACTCGGTGAATGGGATGGAGAAATTACCAAATTGGGAATGCTTATGGTCTGATTTGGTATAAGAAGAGATTAGGCCGAATACTAGATATGGAAGTTCATCCAAGGGTGAGGATGAAGAAAATTTTGCATTAGTTGGAAAGGGAAGGGAAAAGGGAATACATGTCAAACCAAACAAGAATCTAACCATGGGGACAAGAAGGAATACTTTTCCAAAATAAAATGCTTCAATTGTCATGAATTCAGGCACTATTCTACGAAGTGTCCACATAAAAATTCTAGAAATAAGAACTCAACATGAGTAGAAGGTGAATTTTTGGCTTCACAGTTCGAGCTTGACTTCACCCTTATCGGGTGCATGACCAACACTGTGATGGGGAGTGTGTGGTACTTGAACTCCAGCGCCTCGTTCCACATGATAGGGTGTAGAGAGTTTTTTACAGACCTAGAGGAGCAAGACATCCATATGCATATTGAGCTTGGGGACAGTCGAAGGTACAATGCTACTTGGATTGGTACAATAAGCTTTAAGAGGGAGTCAGGATCCCCTCTTCATCTTAAAGATGTCATGGTTGTTCCAGGCCTAAAGAAGAATCTCATGTTTTAGAAGTTTTGGACGATTGTGGTTTTGATGTGATCTTCAGCAAAGGGAAAGAATTATTGAGACGCATAGCCACTTGAAAAGTGAAGAAAATCAGAGTTCATGTGAAGAACTTGTATAAAATTGATGTGGAAGATTGTGATACATTAAGCAATAAGGCAGAGAAAGTGCAAAGTCGTGATGTCGGTGAACTTTTCCAGAGGAGATGGTGCCATTTGCATCATGGCACCTTAAATATTATGCAACAAATAACCATTGGCCTCCCTAAAGGATCACTTGAGCAGCATGATTTTTGCAAATATTATACCTTGGAGAAGTATTTAAAATCCAGATTCCATGATCGAGATAGCAAAGCACATGCAGTCTTGGAAAGAGTCTGTTCTGATGTTTGCAGACCTTTCTCGATAACCTCCCTTCCTAAAGTAATGTAGTAGGGTGAAATCCTCCATACAGATTGTCTCCTTCCCCACTGACTATGCTCTTATTCTTCTTCTTACCTTATTAACCCTTCATAGCTAGAGTAAATGAACTTAAAGGCTAAGAACTCATGCTATGCATACTCTAATGTATGGGCTTGATTCTTGCCTGGATCCTTTTCTTTGGCAGAAGAAGCGCTATTGACATGCCATCCTGGATTGATTGATTAGGAAAGGATATCGACACGCCATCCTGGATCGATTGATTGGGAAAGGATATCGACACGCCACATCTTATCCTAGACTGGATAGATTGATTTGACTGGTGGGATCAGGATTTACAAGAAGAGAATAAAGCCTGATCCGCCAGTCAAATAAATCTATCCAGTCCAGGAGACGGAGTGTCGATATCCTTTCCCAATCAATCTATCCAATATGGCATGTCGATAGTGCTTCTCCTGCCTAAGAAAATGATCTAGGCAAAAATCAAGCCATTACATTAGAGTATTCATAGCACAAGTTCTTAGCCTTTAAGTTCATTTACTCTAGCTATGAAGGGTTAATAAGGTAAGAAGAGGAATAAGAGCATAATCAGTGGGTAAGGAGACAATCTGTATGGAGGATTTCACCCTACCTTATTACTTTAGGAAGGGAATTACATTTACATTATAATTATGCTTCACTATTTCCTTTGAATTCCTTCAAACTAATTTTTCAAACCAAACTTATGCAAAATTTTAAAAAGACTACACACTTGTTTTAGCTTTGTAGGAGCTCGATACTGAAATGTTGTATCTCTGTAATTTTGGATCTGCAAGATATGAAATTTCATCCTATGGTAGCCCTCTGAGTTCTCATTCCAACCCTGCAAGTTTGATCAAGGTTGGATTCTCCACGAAAGAGTTATTCCAAATCTCCCGCGATGACCTGATTATAGACTAGTTCAGTAGAGCGAACTTGTACGAGGTGCCACGTGTCACCGTTTCGACCTTCAGACCTGAAACCGATACACAAAATGCTAAAGATTGTGCTCTTTCTTTACCTTGTTACAAAATTTCAATATGATGCTCAAAGAGAAAGTTATGGTGATTTTTCCCAGGTCACCTATTTGAGATATAATTTAGGAGCCTGCAAAAACCCTAACTTCCTTGGATCATATCTCTGAAAATATGGCAATACAATATCTGAAATTCATATTGGAGGTTCATCAATATTTAAACTCAAATGGGTTTAATTTTAGCTTATGAAACATCGTAGAAACAAAGTTATCGTGAAAATTCCATGATGACCTGCTTGAAGTAGCGAAACCCTAGAATCCAAAGCTTTGATACCAATTGTTATGTAACCAACTCACAAAATAGAAGAAAAGATAGAACAATGACTTCAAAATCAACCTCTTCGATGGGGAAACCTCCTTTACATTACACAAATGAACCATTCTTGGATGATGCAACTGACAAGACCTCCTTTCTATATATAGGAGTCTAAGGGGTCACAATATAGTCAAAGCTAACATAACAGTAATAATGTAAGGAACAATAACAATAGTGGGCTTCTATGGGGCACAATAATAACAATATCGGGACAACATGGGAACAAAAATTACAATAAAGGACTACAATGACAATAATAGTAAGGGAATACACTAGTATTATAGGGACCTAACAACTTTGTGTTGTCCATGGTTCCACTGGTATTGACGCCATATACTATAGTCTGTAACATAGAATAAGTGGCCATTGAACACCACTAACAACCAATACAATCAAGAAATCCTATGTGTTATGGGAGCCAGGGCAGGAGAAATAAAAATCAGTTGTAGATGTAGAAAAGTAGATCATATTAACAAGAGGCAAATGAAGAAACTTTGAGCTTTCTAATGCAGTGGTTATGGTTGTTAGGGTAATGATAGAAAGGGTCTCATAGGCAGCCCATGAACGAGCATGGCCATGGAGAGACCATATTTGTTTACAAGTAAACTGATATGGATGCAGTTTATCATCAAGATTTTGATTAGGCATAAATGTTAAGCTCCTTCCCATCCCATCCATTCTTCCCAAGAATGGTCATCATCTCCCATCAAGCCCTTCAAATAGTAATCAACATGATAATTTTGCTTATTTTCCTTTTCCAAATATGGCATTACATCCTAGATATTCATCACAAACATGAAACATCAGAACCATGGGCATGCATGACAATCATATGTTTATTAAGTTATAAACTGAAAATCACAAATTATAATTTTTTTCCCATAAACGAATCCATAAGAGGAGCCTAGGAACACTTTTGGACATTCATGAATGGTGTTCATGGCATCCATATTAAACCACTAGATAATAAAAAATTAGGGTAAATCCAATCCAAGTGAAAAGTAAGACAGGGGTACTCAAACTAACTTCTAATCCAAGTGGAAAATAAGATAGAGCAGTACTTAAAACAAACTAAGCAATCCTTGGGGGCTTACAAAAATTATTCATAGGTAGTCAAGTTACCTCATAAGCTTGATTGATATTGTGAAATTGGGTCCCATAGTTATTTCCTTTTCGAACATTAGGATTATACTGCACCTGATTATATCAACATCAGAATTATACTGCAACCAAATTATCAACATATGAGTTCAATATGATTTTCATGCAAAAAACATTATTGAACATAAATCATGATTTGTAAAGCATTTCTATGCCCTGTGAATGGTTAGAAGATATTTTTCCCTAAAAACGTGATTCACCATAAAACTTTTGATTTCTAACTTCTGTCAGAAGTATACCATGCCATTTTGTTTTAAACATGGAATTATTGCTACTAAAAATATCTGAGGCTGAAAGTTTGGGAAATTATTTCAAGTGGGTACTTCCATTCCTGCAATAGAAGGTGACAGTAGGCTTTCTTGAAATCTTTGTCAGCAACCCCGAGGCTCAATCTCAGATCCTCATACTCCTCTTTCATCCCAGAAAAAGCAACATAGGTCATCATAGTTACATTTCTTATGCCTTCCAATTCTTCTTCTCTCCATTATTTCTTCTTATGAATGAGTTAATGCTAGCACCAACCAACTTTCCAAGTTTTACCTACAAACATAATTGTAAGTCCAGATACAAACCGATATAATCCTCTAGATCCCTAAATGGGTGTAACGAAACCCAACTACTGACCTTCAGAAAATACAAAATAATTAGTAAGAATTGATGCGGATATGGGTCTCAAAGAACACTAGGAAAATAAGATGAGAGAACCTATAAGGTAAGAACGCGTACATTAAGAGAAGATAACCTATCACTCTTCCTACTACCAAGGTATCTGTGGAACGAGCCATTGCAGCATATGTGAAATCCAATTTTCTTCCTTCTCACCTTCACTTTAACAAAATTCAAAATCGAAGTCTATTCAAGTGATGTGATGAATGTAGTGCAAGTGTCTTATGGCATGTAAATTAATGGAATGGACTAACTTGACACATCGCTTACAACATGTATGATAGTGAGGTGAATTTCTGCCACATATGAACCAAAATAGAGGACAACCACTATAATTTTGAGATCTATTTTTACGCTTTACTTTGCCTCTTTCAAACGCTCTCAGAAATACTAACTCTTAAATTTTAGAGAGAAGGTTGATTAAGACTTTATTCTTGAGATTATGCTTGCCAAGATTTTGAACAATGTTGTCCCAAGAAATAGAAGATTCTTTGAGTGACCATTATCCTACATTATTATGGCTAGCCAAGGAGTAATGGATAAATATGAAAAGAGGTTATGATTGTACTATTTATTGGACAGGTAATTCCCCAGAGGTTGATATCTACTTTGGTAATGTTTGTGGATGCATGTTGGAAGTTGTTTTCAACCACATCAATATGAAAACTCAAATTCCAGTTTGTGGAATGATCTCTCGCTATAATTAGGTAGTTATAAATGATGTATTGTTATACCGGGGAGTTTATATGCAATAGCTTAGGTTGTTACAGTTTATTAATGTACATTATATATGTATGAGTAGGAGTGGAAGCAATGTTTTGGATTGAGAAACCTGCTCAACTTGGTGGAGAAATGTGCCAACATGAAGGCTTCCTGTGTGGGCAATACCTTCATCGCATGATGACGTTCTTTGAGGAGATGACATGGTACATCAAGCAAGGATAAATTAAATATAAGGAAGATGTTGTAGTGGGGTCGGTTAGTTTTTTTAAAGCGGTCAATTCCATGTTTAGTGGAGAGAATATTGGTAAACCTGTCATTTATCTCAAACCTCCACAACCCAAATAAATTATGCATGAAGGCATCACAACGAAATTTGGATGAATATGAGAGGGCATGTTTCTTGAGGGGGCATTTTTTCTCAAGCCATTGCAATAAATTCTGATTGAGCATGAGAGGGTGTGTTTCTTGAAGTGATGGGAATGGTTAGAAGTTCTTACATATCTATAAGGGCTCTGCAATCATATTTCTCTTCACGACACAAGCTCCTTTCACTTTTTATAAATGATAGCTATTTGTGGATTTTGAATTTTGGTTTTAAATATTTTAAATTTAAATTTTATTTATTAATTTTAATTTTTTATTATATTTATTTACATATTAATGTATATGTTTCTATGTAAATATTTCAAACTTATTTATTAATTTTAAATTTTATTATATTTATCTTAAATTAGAATATATAATATCATTAATCTTAAATTTGATGCGTAGAAAACCTGGTGTAATTTAAATTATGAATTAATAATCTATTTTTTTTCATTCTAATAGAAATTTAAAAACATTTAAATTATAACTTATTAATCTTTTTTTTTTTCCATTTCTAATAGAAATTTCAATGTAATTGACCAAAAAATTTATAAAATAAAAAACCAAAAAAGTGCCCCCACATCATACCACTACAATCCATAATAAAAAGAAATGTTGTGACTAGCACATTCACCTAAGGTCCCCGCATCATACACCTACAATCCATAATAATAAAAAATAAAAAATGTTGTGCCTACCATGTGAATGTGTGGGAGGAGTCCAAAGTTTCGAGGATTAATCGAGAATATTGTAATTTTATTTTTTTATTGCCTATTGTGCGTTTCGTAGTACCTCTTGTAGTACCTCAATGGTAATAGAAAAGCGTAGGGCTTAATTACATAGGTTCAGTTCCGTTATATTAAAAGGCCTGGTGTCAGTGAATGTTGATCCGGTGGTTATGGGTTATTTTAATTCGCGTAATGTCATTAAATACATGCATTTATGTTTTTTTAATTATTTTATGTAAAATTTTGGCTAAAATTGTAATTTTATTTGAATAATAAATGGTTTTTCTTTATATTAATTTGGTTAAAATTTCAGATTTAAAATTATTTAATTATAATACATATTATATATTTATTTAAATATTAAAATTTTTATCTCATCACGAAAATTAGTTATTTATGAGTTGTTTTGTATTATTTTTATTATTATCAATTAGTTAATAATTTTTTTTATTTTTTTTACATATATTAATATTTTTGAATTTTTTTTAGCAAAGGTTCACTCAAGATTTGACATTTTGCTTCTCCTATCAATAAAAGTGGAACCATCAAACTTGGACAAACAATGACAGAAAAAGTTAATAATTAGTTAATAAATGGTAAAAGTGAAATTACTTTGTCAAATACAACAACTATTGAAGTAGAAAGTTGCTCTTAACAATAGAGTTTTCTAAAAAAAATTCAAATAATATTTTTCAATACTTATTCTATTAAAAATAAGAGCTTTTATATTTAGTCATTTCATTTTTCTAAATGATCTTCTCAAATCTTTAATTCTTTGGGTGTACTTTGCACCTTTACGGTTGCTAGTTTACTCTTGTTATTAATTATGCATATATACACTTCATTAATCACACCTTTGTAAGAAAATATTTTCATATTATTGAAATACACAATTTGGTTACTATATATATATATATAAAGAAAAATATTGTATATATTGATAAGGTAAAGTATATACATTATTCCTCATATGTTTTTTCAGATTTGCTTTCCTAGACTTAAAAATAATTGAATGCTACCTTTCTGCCTAGATACCAAAAATTTAAGGGAGTAAAACCTTGTGTCTACATTTTTTGCCCGAATTATAAGAAAGAAGAAAAGTACATAAATACATTAGAATGCTAAAAGGAGAGATTGGTTGTCAACAAGTCAATCTCCTCAGCATGTGCAAATTGATGGAGTCCAACAAAGCTTACCGGAAGTTGGAGAGCTTCCTTTGATAAACCACCTACTTCCATGTTGAGCTCATGTAAAATATGATAGAAACCGATTTGATACAAATAATTATGAACAACCTTGATCTCTGATAATAACACGTCGATGCCAATTATGCATACACTTTCCATATGGTTTGCCCAATTAATGACCAACTTTGATGGCATATGGTTTGCCCAATTAATGACCAACTTTGAATCTCCCATCACCTGGAGATTTCAAACACCTTTTTTCTAGGCCACTTCTAGTAGAACTCATAAGGCTACAAACTTGGCCTTGTTATTTTACCCCCTACGAGGGGCATATCATGCATATAAGAAATGGGAGTGACTTAAGTACAAGACTACCCGACATCACGCCGTGGAGGATGGTCGTGGCTAGCACCATCAAAGAAACCCCAGGGAGAACCGAAATCAATTTCAAGAATACATAGGCTCCTTTGTTTGGGGAGGGGAGGGTTTTACTTAAATTTCTATGCCAAAGTGGACACCTTTTCAGCACATGCAGACAGGGGGATGAACTTGTCCTGAAAAACGACAAGATTTTATGATTTCCAAACAAAAGCAATAAGTAGACAAGGTAGGACTTTAAAAGAAGAAACTTGTTTATAGACCACCACATTTTAAAAGCATTAGCGAAAGCCAAGCCCATCCACCTTGAATTTGGATTAAATATTTCCACAAAAACTCACAAATCTGATATATATAATTTCATCTCATAAAAAGGTGAGGGTGGGACTCCTCTCGTGCTTTGCATAGGGGAAATTGATTAAGACCAGACCAGTGGCACCTTCTAAACTTGTCCCAGATGAGTAACGTGTCACTAAGAGCTATCCATGCAAAGAGTTTAGCCTTTAGAGGGTTGTTGGTTCCCTAGATATATCTCCACGACCAACTTCTTTCCTTAATGAATTGTTATTCAAACCACACCTTATAACCCATCTTGGCAGTGAAAGATCTTGTGTGGTGACTTTTTGACCAAACAAGTAGGTTTGGAATATTGTCTCTGATATACAAATGATTCTCCGCCAATAAGTTGATATACCAATCCCATTCTATTGTTATTTTGCTCGCTAGACTCGTAGGTCTAGGGGGCTAGGCACTAGCATCTACTACAGTAGTAATATTCAGACGATCAAGAGAGGATAATAGAGGAGCAAAGAGGTTGTAATCATTACCTACACCATACCAAGGGTAACGTCCTATTCATATTTGATGGCCATCCCCTACACGCCACACAACCCATTTGTCAACCAAGGGAAAGGCTCTTACCACTGCTTTCCATATTATTGAGCCTTTGGAGGACTTATTTGGCACTATGAACCATTCCATAATTGATTCTCTAGGAAAATATTTAGCTTGCATTACTTTGTACTAAAATTAAAGACCTTTTGTTAATATCCATAGGTTATATATATATATATATATATATATATATATAACTTAAAAAATAATCAAGGAAAATTTTAAGAATATTATATATTTATTTTAAGGTTTAAAAGCCTTGACGAATCTTACTAGTCCTTAATATTCAAATTGTAAAATGCTTGTAATTTTCTTATAAAAATATTCAAATTTTTAATTATTTTATATAATATCTATAAAATATTGGTGATTTATAATGTAAAATAATTTTGTAATATAAAGCTTGGGCGAATCAACTTTAGAAAAAGAATAGAGATTCATGAATATTTTTTCTAAAAACAGCATGGAAAATTAACCTACCTGCTAATATTAACCCCTAAAATTTTCCCTAAATCACACACACACATAATTTATTAAATGCCAAAATTTGAATGTGTGTGTGTCTCAATATTGGTTAAAAATAATTAAAAAAAATAATTTATTTTTAATGAATATTAGTGTCCACACAAAGATATGTAATTCAAAACTAGTAAATATAAAAAATTATATTGAAAATTTTAAATTCAAATTAATTTTTAATATTTATTAAATTATGCCCCTGATTAGGGAAAGGGTGCACACTTAGTATTTACAATCTCGACCATAATGAACAATCATATTATGGAGAGGAGGGGATGGTGACACAACTATCACCACACTCAATGAAGGGAGGAAGCATGATTGCCCCATCCTCCATTCAACAACTTGACTTAAATGAGAATCTGCTTAACATATATTAATGATGTTGTAATTAAGGATTTGAGTGGTCGATCTTCGAAATTTTCTCGATAAAAGCATGCTTAACAAATAAGCCAAGTTTCATTCTATTTTAGTTTTATCAGTTTCGGTGTTTTTCATCAAAGTTCTTCCTATTACAAGGAGAATTACCACTTTCACTTTGCTATTTCTTATTTTTTGGAGGGGGCAGGTCTAGGTCCTCCTTATTCTGCATCCCTAGTTATCGTTTCTATCTTTTCACCTAGCAATTGAATTTATCGCCTGCTTTTCTTTTCAAGGGACCCATTCAAATTGCGGCCAGATCTGCGAGCAAGGAAGGAACAACTTGTTGGCTGTGGCTGGGATCTTGGCAAAGGAATCAATTACATTAGTAGAAGAGGGACAGGTGGCAGAGGAATCATTATTTAACAAATTCCCATTGTATGCCCACCAGCTGGCCGTCGCTGGCATCCTGTTTTGTAGGCTAGACGTAAGGCAACCCTTATCCCGATTGCAGGTTCTCGGGACCACCTCTTCGCCTCAGTTGAGATGGGGACCCATTCACTTTATCGCCCTGCTTTTATTTTCAAGCGACCCGTTCACATGCAAATTGCGGGGGAGATCTGCAAGGAAGGAGCAATCTGCAAGTAATTCTATAAAAGCAAAAGGAGGGACAGGTGGCAGACTAATCATTACTTCACAAATTTCCATTGTGTGCCCACCAGCTGGCCGTCGTTGGCATCTTGTTTTGCAGACTAGATGTAATTGCTGTGGACTGTGAAATAGGTTTAGGTTTTCATTTGGGAAGGCCAAAATACTTTCTCTCTCAATCTATCCATCTCTGCTTCACTTCTGCTTGTATGTCTGTTTCAATGGCAAACCTGCAAACATCCACCGTGTTGTAGCTAAATGAACTCCAACTGAAACACCGTAATATGGACTTGGCTTTAAACCAAGCAAGAATTCATACCCTTTTATATAAGAACAAAGAACAAGTCTCACCAATATTCCCTACTAATTTGATAAAAGTTCCACTCTATTTTAAATCACTTACATAACTTTAAATTTTGTAGATTTTATTTTTAATTTATTTGTTTCTATATTATTTATCTATGCATATAACAGTGTACTGACAAAATTTGAGTGCCTATTTTATATATATATATATATATATATATATATATGTATATATGTGTATATATATATCGAGAAACATTGAGTTCACCACATGTACTCTTTAGGTTATTGGCCAACAAAATCATTATTTTTCTGAAACTATTTTAGTTTTCCCAATAATATGGAAAAAAAAAATTATTATAACCATGATTCATATTTTCCTCGAAATTTCTTAACTTCAAAGAAAAATTCATCAAAACCATGAAAAAAAAATAAAAATCTACTAAACAATTAGATTCCCCTCACTATGCTCTGCCACTGCCCAAACTTTAAATAATTGAATTTTTAAATAACAGTGGTTGAGATGGGGAATTTTCTAGGCATCACCTTGACTTTATCACCTGCGTTTCTTTTCAAGGGAATACAGGGAATACATTGAACGATGAAAAATAAATAAATCTACTTCTTTCAATTAATTTTTTTAAATAATAATCTACTTCCTTCCTAATTAGATTATGTTCACTATGCTCTTAGTGGTCTCGACCCACCGCCCAAACATTAAATAATTGAATTTTTAAACACCAGTGGTGTAGATAGGGACTTGAGCCGGTCAGCGGGGAATGGGTTTCCGGGAAGTTTACGGTGGCCGAAAGATATGGCCACGTATAAATCACTGTTTCTTATGTCCTGAATTTCAGATTCGTTGATTTAACAATTGGATTTCTAATAAAGGCCGTGAAGAGTACTTCATTTGATTTCATGATCAATGATCCAGAAATATTGGGTATTTCTATTAACCATTTTTGCTTTGTTTTTGGAGGTTTGGAACAACTTTCCAAGGTATTTCATGGAAGGGTATCTGCGTTGATTTCAGAGAGTCTAGCTAGGGGGGTTTCTGGGTTCCAGAGAATTGCAGATCTAGAACTCAATATCAACCATTTGAGAGCTGCGTTGATTTCAGAGAGTCTAGCGAGGGTGGGGCGCACACTGTTTCTGGGTTCCAGAGAATTGCAAATCTAGAACTCTATGAACCATTTGGGAGCTGCAACTCTGGGAGAGCATGTCTATGCAGTGGCCAGGCCTATGGTCTGTCTAAATTTTAAAATTTTTCGCAATCATATAAAAGTTATATTATGTTATAACAAGATAGTCCTTGAAGCCCAAGAAAAGAGTGGTAAAATAAGTGCTATGATATTTTACATTCTCTTCCGCATTTGGTTTAGCTAAATCTTGGTTAACTGGCACAATCTGGTATTCATATAAAAGTTCATAATCACATAAAACCGTTAAACAATTTCATACATATTTTATTCGCGAAAATTAGATGGCCTGAACTAAGACAGGAAAGCCCTACGAATTTATAATAACAGAGGCGTTGAAAGGCACAATCTTTTTCAATTAGTTTTGCAAACGACTATATGATCCCTCCAAGCAACCAAGCTGGAAAGAAATTTTGATTATACAAGTTCTTAGACCATTGGACTGGGTGATGTTTCAGAGTTTTAAATGGATTTTTAAATTAAGATAAAAATTTAGACATTGTTTTCTCAATTTTATTTGTGACTGAAGAACTGTTGAGATCAATGAAAATGTCTAGAGAATTAAACCCATGAGATTTTTGGGATTTCAGAAGTTTCAGAGTATGACTTTTTGAACCCATGACTTTTCGGATTCCTGAGATTTCAGAGTATGACTTTTCGGATACATAAGGTTTCAAAGTTTTTAATATAAAGCTTTTTCAAATTAAAATAAAAATCCAGATAATTTTTTGTATTTGAGGTTGAAAGACCGTTAAAATCCGTGAGAATGTCGAAATCACTGAGGGTGTAGAGAAAGTTAAACCCATAAACTCTTGGACTGGTAATGTTCCAGAGTTTTAAAAGTTTAGCTTTTCAAATTTTTCCCGAAAATCAAGATGTTTTTATTCCCATGCGGTTGAAGGACTCTGATATCGGGAGAGTGGACCAATTGATCTAACCTTATAGTTATGTAATATAGAAATTTACAGTTTGTATCACTTCTAAATTTTGACTTTATAATTTGGATTGTTTCACAACTTTTTTACAATTCAGATGGTTTCAAAATTCAATTTTTTTTTAGGATATTGTCATAATAAAATCCTACTCAGTCCTAAAATTTCAACTAAATTTTTTATCAAATTTCTGAACCAATGCATATCCTTTTATTACAAGATGATTAGGTTATTCAATCGGTACTTGGATCCCTTTATTACAGGATTAGGTTATTCCTATATTATTCCGCCTTGACAGTCTAAGACCAAAAAGAAATGGGTTTAATATATACTGGTGTTGCAAATCGAGTCGGTAATGCTGTATGAAATTGGGTGAGTTTCATGACAGTGTTTCTTTAAAATTTTTGGAAAAGAAAATCAAATGCTAAATATTTGCTTCCAAATGTTTGATTTAAACGAACTTTTACTTTTCCTTATTACCAGTTTCAGAATTCAAAAAAATTATACAAAGCCCTGTCGCGTGTGAATTTCTGTAAAGCTTTTATAATCTGGAAAGTCTGAAAATCAAGGGTTGGGCAAGGCAAATCAAATCAAGGGCTGGGTTAGGCAATTTTTGCAGCGCTTACGCTATATCTATAGTCACAATTCAGTTTTTTTAGGAAAAAAAATTATTATGGAAAAGAAAATAAATATATGAATAAGAGTAAATTTCAATCACTAGAGATGTGTTGGTCCTGTTCAGCTGAGTCATTATCTATCTGCTGACACAAATCTACTTAGACTTAAAATGTGATACCATCTTTGTTAATAGTAACCATGGTGAGGTCAAAATTTGGGCTGGGATTTTATTGTCATTCATTGCAGAGAAAGCGTGCAAAGCACCAAAAAGAAAGAACTCTTTTTCATCAAGACTTGAAAAATCAAATTCTCTACCTAATAGCTCAGAGCTATTAAAATATTTTAGAGAATAACACTTTTTCAAATATGAAAATATTAAATTAATTTTCATTTTCATTTAATTCGAGTAATGTGAAATATAGTAATGTGAAACTCTTGTTACACTTTCTTTAATATTAATTATGATATTTTTAATTGGTTTTAAATTTTAAAACTTCTTAAATTTCAAAAACAATATGAACCATACATAATAATGCATTATAAACTGTAAACAATATGGATTTTGATAATAATGCATTATAAACTGTAAATAATATGGATTTTGAGTATCATTGTTTTTATATGATATGTGTAAGATTTTAGATTTTAATAACATTAAAAGAATTATCATTTTATCTTTTCAACATAATTTTTGAGTAAGATAAATATTTTTTTTATTTAGCTTTTATCTGAGATAAAAGAAAATAGAAATTATGGTTGGAGTTTTTCAAACACAAATTTTAATTAGATAAATATTTTCATGGCATTTTTCTAAAAAAAATAAAAATAGTGATTAGAATAATCCCCTAGCCTAATTATGTAAAATATTATTTTCCTCTAAATAAAAATAAATTAATAAAAATAAAAGTGAATTAATAAAGATAGTGGTCCAAATATAAAATAAAAGTAAATTAATAGAAATAAAAAAATTAACAAACACAGTAGTTGAAATAATACCATAATGTAACTAGAATTACTACTTTATTATTATCATTCCATATAATATATCACTTAACTACTCCAGCAAATCTTAAATATTACCTTTACTCAAAATAATACATATAATATATCACTTACCTACTCCAACAAATCTTAAATATTACCTTTACTCGAAATAATACAATAGTGTGACTAGGATTACTACTTTATTATTATCATTCCATATAATATATCACTTACCTACTCCAACAAATCTTAAATATTACCTTTACTCAAATTTAAAATTAATATGTATCACTTACCTACTCCAACAAATCTTAAATATTACCTTTACTCAAATTTAAAATTAATATGGTCCATAAATCATTCAAAAAGTGGATAACAAAATAATATGTTTTCAAACATTTCGTTAATAACAAAGTAATATATTTCCAAACATTTCAATTTCTTTTTTAATGCAAATTAAAAAACGCATATTAAACTTCTCACGCATATTAAACTGTGTGGGTGTTGGTGTTGTGGCAGGAAAAATGAATCTTTTTAAAGGATACATATTCCAAAGTCAAGCATCGAGCGACAGGTGGCAGTGAGGAGCCAAATACCTTAATTTCCTTAATCTATCAACCTGTGCTTCACTTTTGTTTTGTATTTCTGTTCAATGGCAGATAGGCTAACTTCCACCTATTCCTCAATGGATATGCCATCAACTTCCACGAACCCAAACACCTACTCAATGGATATGCCATCAACCTCCACGAACCCAAACACCTACTACCACGATGTGTTTATCAATCATCGTGGTCCCGACGTTAAAGAAACTTTGGCTACCAGTCTTTACAAACGCCTTATTTCACGTAATTTGCGACCTTTCCTGGACAAGGCTGAACTGCAGAAGGGAGATTACATAGATTCTCAAATTGAAAATGCCATCCGAACCGCCTCTATCCACATTGTCATTTTCTCACCCAGATATGCTGAATCTAGGTGGTGTCTGGATGAGCTGCTCCTTATATTGAACAAGTCTGGGGATACCATAATTCCCATCTTTTATAAAGTGGAGTTTTCGGAGGTGCGATATATTACAAACCGGTATGCTAAAGCACTGAGTGATCATAAAGAGAAAGGCAGATACGACGATAAAACACTTGAGAATTGGAGAATCGCCCTCAACAAAGCCTCGTTAATAAACGGCTTCGAACTCAAGGCCGACAATGAGTTGGAACTCTTAACTCTTCCTGTCATTATTATTTATTTATCTAACTGGTATTGCTATACACTTAAAGTTTTGTTTGTTTGGAGTGGATTTTACAATGCTTTTATGTGCTTTGTGGAGAATTTCCAGGGACAAAAACAAGCTATTGGAGGAGGAAGACAAGCTAGTGGAGGAGGTCGTGGAATGCGTGCTTAAAAAGCGCAGAAAGACACCGCTGTATGTGGCTGATTTTCCAGCTGGTCTGCAAGAAAAAATAGAAGATTTTGAAAGGAGTGTGTTATGGCAGCAACAGAAGAATGACAAAGCTCGGGTGTTGGGGATTGTTGGCTTGGGCGGAGTCGGCAAGACAACGCTAGCCAAAGAACTCTTCAACAGGAAGAGGAACCATTTCAACAAATCCTCTTTCTTATATGATGTCAGAGAGACAGCGGGTCGAAGCTCTTTGAACTCCTTGCAGAGCAAACTTCTTAAGGACTTGACTTCGAGTACGAGTACTGTGCAAATAGATAGCATTGAAGAAGGCATAGGAATTCTCAGAGAACGTCTTTCATCTTTACATGCTCTAATCATTTTAGATGATGTAGATGATGCATCTCAGTTGCGTGCATTTTTGCCAGTGGCCAACGTCCTCCATTCTGATAGCTTGATTCTGGTTACATCTCGCGACAAGAATGTCCTCACAAGCTCCGCAGAGTTATCAATATATCCGTTAACAGGCCTCGATGCTCAATACTCTCGACAACTCTTCTGTTCGCATGCCTTCTTGCAGCCTCATCCACTGGTAGGATTCGAGAACCTTGTAGACGAGTTTTGCGAAGCCTGCGATGGATTGCCTTTGTCTTTGAAGGTGTTTGGGGCACATCTCTGTGGAAAGAACGACCGTTATTGGAAACGTGAATTGCAGAAACTTCGCCAAAAACTTCCCAATGAGATTATGGAGAGGCTTAAGATAAGTTACGATGCTCTGGATGAAGAGGAAAGGAAAATCTTCTTAGACATTTCCTGTTATTTCATTGGGGAAGACAGGGATAGGGCGATAAGAATATGGGATGGATCAGGCTGGAACGGTCTGGTGGGCCTTGCAAATCTCCAGGACAGGTGCCTCGTTGAGGTTGACACAGAAAAGAATACCATAAAAATGCACGATCATCTGAGGGACCTGGGAAGACAAATTGTGGATCAGCAGAAGTCATGTGGAGTAATCCCGCATCGTGAATGGCGTGTGATGAAGGACATTCATGAGTTGTGGCGGCAATATTCTGTAAGTGCTTGAATTATTCATACAGCTTTATGGTTTCTTTATTCAGCAAAAGCAGAAAAGAGGAATCTTGCTGCTCTGTTTAATTTGTTTGTTGCTTGTTTTAAACGAATGAACAGGTAATAACTGAGGTGCGCGGAATTAGGACGGTTTATGGCCTCAAAGAGAACTACGAACTTTCAGACGAAGAACTTTCAGCAGAAGAACTTTCAGACGAAGAACTTTCAGACGAAGAATTTTCAGCAGAAGAACTTTCAGCAGAAGGGTCGTCATGGTTGAAAAGTTGGTGTGAAGAGGTGTTCGCAAACTGCATGAGGAAGTTGATCGATCCTTCACCGTATCGTTTGAGTAAGTTACAACTAGTTGCAACTGAAGGTGATGATTTAAAAAACATATTGAATAGGGTTAAGTCGCCAGATTTGATATGGCTACGCTGGAGGGACTGTCCGGACAACTGCCTACCTCACTGGCTTCTGAATCTGATGAAGAATCTAAGGGTCTTAGAAGTGAGCGGAAAGAAATTGGGTACACTATGGCGAACAAAATCTCAGGTGAAAGTTAACGCTGATTCCTTCGTTTGCATGTCTATTATTCTTATTATTTGCCGCTCTATTTAATGAGATGAAAATATCTTATATTTCACTATTGCGTTGCAGGCACCTCGAAAGTTGCGGGAATTGACTATTCATTCTTCTGATTCTCCTCTTTTCGAGTTTCCAAAGTCCATTGGTAAGCTGAAGCACATAGAAAAGATTGTGGTGTACTCTACAGGTATCGAATTGTTACCAAAAGAATTTTGTGATCTGCATTCCCTGAAATACCTCGATCTCTCTGGTTCCCAACGCTTGAAAATGCTTCCAGATTCGTTTGGTTGCTTAACAAATCTCGTGCACCTTGATCTCAGTTCTTCCTCGAGTTTGCAAATGCTTCCAAATTCCTTCGTCAATTTAATTCGCCTTAAATATCTGAATCTCGACAAGTGCTCAGAGTTGACCATATCCAATGAAACATTTGCAAATTGCCGTTCTCTTGAAGAATTACATCTGCGGGGTACAAATTTACAAAAATTGCCTGAGGATATGAGAAACCTCAGGAATCTGGAAGTACTTACTGTGGGAAGCCATTCCTTGAAAGAACTGCCATGTTCGCTGGGTCACCTGAGCAGATTGAAGCACATGGAGCTCGTCTATTGCAGAGAACTGAAATCTTTGCCTGATTCGTTGGGACTGCTGACTCAGCTGTCAGAGTTGAAGATAGAGGAATGTGGAATAGAGTCCTTACCGGCAGAAATGGAGAAATTGAGCAACCTGGTAAAGTTAACAGTAAAATCCTGTCCGATACGCGAGCTGCCATTGAAAAGCGGGGTGGAAGGAGCACTGTCCCGACTGGAATACTTAGAGCTGCAGAGAACAGAAATATCCGAGATATGTTTGGTTGAGGGTGTTTGTCCCAGCCTTAAACATCTCTCCATCGATGGTTGCTATGATCTGGTGGAGGTTGGAGCACTGCCACCAACACTCATAAAACTGTCTGTGCAAAAATGTGTCAAACTGAGGAAAATGGAAGGGCTTTATAATCATCTTACAAACCTTCAAGAACTACACATTGAGGAATGTAAAGAGTTGGAGGAGCTGCCGTGTCTTGAAAGGTTAATATCTTTGAAGACGATCTTTCTGAGGGATTTTGAAAAGGTGAGGAAAATGGAAGGGCTTCATAATCTTACAAACCTTCAAACACTACACATCAGCGGGTGTAAAGAGTTGGAGGAGCTGCCGTGTCTTGAAAGGTTAATATCTTTGGAGACGATCTATCTGGGGGGTTGTGATAAGGTGAGGAAAATGGAAGGGCTTCATAATCTTACAAACCTTCGAAAACTAGAGATCTACTCGTGTAACGCGTTGGAGGAGCTGCCGTGTTTTGAAAGGTTAATATCTCTGGAGACGATCGATCTGAATCATTGTGAAAAGGTGAGGAAAATGGAAGGGCTTCATAATCTTACAAACCTTCAACGACTATGGATCAGCGGATGTAAAGAGTTGGAGGAGTTGACACAGCTTCATAATCTTACAAACCTTCAAACACTAGTCATCACGGGGTGTAAAGAGTTGGAGGAGCTGCCGTGTCTTGAAAGCTTAATATCTTTGAAGTGGTTCGTTCTGAATGATTGTGAAAAGGTGAGGAAAATGGAAGGGCTTCATAATCTTACAAACCTTCAAGAACTACACATTGAGGTGTGTGAAGAGTTGGAGGAGCTGCCGTGTCTTGAAAGGTTAATATCTTTGGAGAAGATCGAGGTGGTTGGTTGTTATAAGGTGAGGAAAATGGAAGGGCTGCATAATCTTATTAACCTTCAAGAACTAAATATCCAGTGGTGTGAAGAGTTGGAGGAGCTGCCGTGTCTTGAAAGGTTAATATCTTTGAAGAAGATCTGGGTGTATAATTGTGATAAGGTGAGGAAAATGGAAGGGCTTCATAATCTTACAAACCTTCAAGAACTACACATTGAGGAATGTAAAGAGTTGGAGGAGCTGCCGTGTGTTGAAAGGTTAATATCTTTGGAGAAGATCGTGGTGGTTGGTTGTTATAAGGTGAGGAAAATGGAAGGGCTTCATAATCTTACAAACCTTCAAGAACTACACATCAGCGGGTGTAAAGAGTTGGAGGAGCTGCCGTGTTTTGAAAGGTTAATATCTTTGGAGACGATCCTTCTGGTTGGTTGTGATAAGGTGAGGAAAATGGAAGGGCTTCATAATCTTACAAACCTTCAAGAACTACGGATCTGGAAGTGTAAAGAGTTGGAGGAGTTGCCGTGTCTTGAAAGGTTAATATCTTTGGAGACGATCTATCTGGGGTTTTGTGATAAGGTGAGGAAAATGGAAGGGCTTCATAATCTTACAAACCTTCAAGAACTAACCATTCTGGACTGTAAAGAGTTGGAGGAGCTGCCGTGTCTTGAAAGGTTAATATCTTTGAAGACGATCTGGGTGGATGGTTGTGATAAGGTGAGGAAAATGGAAGGGCTTCATAATCTTACAAACCTTCAATATCTACACATTGAGGACTGTAAAGAGTTGGAGGAGCTGCCGTGTCTTGAAAGGTTAATATCTTTGAAGAAGATCAAGGTTGATATGTGTTGTAAGTTAAAAAGAATAGAGGGCCTGGGGCAGCTGACACAGCTTGAAGAGTGTAGCGTGGTTGTATATATAGATGGACAACCACAGAGACAGCAGCAGCTGGATTGAAGTACACCGTGGCTTCAACAGGTAGCGTGAAGTACACCGTGGCTTTATGCGATGCACAAGCACCAGAAGTTATTGGTGATGAGGGCTGGAAATGTGCAATCTGTGTTGAAGTCTCGATACAGCTAATTATTGTAACTTGTAATTATTGAAAAGCTTTATCACGAATTTTTTTTTTTTTTTTTTTTTTTTTTTTTTTTTTAAATTTTAAAATTAAAAAAATTATAAATAAAATAATAAATAATAAACCGTAGATTGAATGGTATTTTAAATGTCGTATTCTTTTCTGCTTCATTCATAATACTTTCAATTTAATTTATGAAAAAATGTTAAATTATAAAATATTATCTTATTTTTATTTTTATAAATGATTTCATAATTTATATTTAATTTATTATTAATTATTATTGTTATTTTTTTAAATTCAATAATATATTTGATTTATTATTATTATTATTTTAATATATTATATTATGAGAAAATGTTAATTTATAAAAAAAACCTTTATTATTTTTATTTCCGTATATAATTTAATAATTTACATTAAATTTCTTATTAATTAATATTATTATTTTTTAAATTTAATAATATATTTTATTTCTTATTAAAATTTATGTTTTTATTTTTAAATATATTAGATGAAGATGATTAACTTCTACAAACACAAATGTGGCATGTTGGATCTTAAGAAAGTAAGAAATTAATTCATAATCTTTAATATTTTTTTTTTATAATAAAAAAGAAGGGGAATAAATGTTTTTAAATCACAATAGTTTTGTTTAACAAGTCGAGAAGGTTGGTAGTGTGACAAATGTTTTGGAAATGAGAACCTTGTAATCCAAGATAATCTGCTTTTCATCGTCAACCCTTTTAGTATAAAAAATGCGACAAATTATTTCATCCGAAAGGTGTTATGGGAATAGACCCACACTTGGTTTTACTTCGAAGCTCATAAGAATTGATTCTTATCTTCACAATGTTCATTTTCTTATTAGGATTGGTAAAGACAAACATAATTCTAGTTAGTAAGAGTGGGGTTCATTACCTCTTTATAATATCTCAACTTCCCTTTCCCCTTTAGCTCCTCATCATCCCACAACTTATCCTTAAATTTGGAAGTAATAGTATTTTTAATATTATCCTTATTCTCTAAGATGATGTCCTCCTTTATCCGATAATGATCGAGCCAAACTTGGACATCCTTGTGCCATGCTCGCTTGAGCTGGAGGTGGGGGTTTTGACTAGAGTTAGAAACAATTTTGGGGAACTTCTTGCCTTCCATGTTGTAAAACTTCTTCTTATACAACAGATACCTAAACATAGCCATGTTTTCAATGGGGGAAAGACTAGCTTCAATCAAGAGGATATGATAGGGAGTATTTCCTTTAATCTTAAGGTTGTAGGTTATAAATTTCTTTATTTAATCTTCTTTCATGATTCTCTAGACATACTACAACCCCAAACCTCACAACCATATAAAATAATAGGGCTAACAAGAGTCTCAAAGAGGAGTTCTTTTTTACTCCAAACCTAAAGGTCAATCGACTTACAATTGTTTTCAAGCTCATATTAAGTTTTCCATCCTCAAATAATCTTTTTCTCAATGTTATAATTCCAGTTGAGTTGATGATTAATGTCAATACCTAAATATTTGTATGAAGAAAACTTATCCAAGTAATTGTTATCATATATGAAATTATCATGATTGATCTTTTTGGATTTAACTATCATGACTTTAGTCTTGTCTGTATTAATAGTCATACCCATCCTGGAGCAATGATCATGGAGGAGTTTATGTTGCTTGTCGAGATCATGATGGATTTTGGTTAGGAGGAAGATATCATCAACATAAAGGAGAAGAGTAATGACAATACTAGCAAGCTTGGGGCCATTGCATCCCGTAGCTTCCAACCACTCTTTTAGCTCATCAATGTAAATGCCAGAAAGGGTATGGGATAGAGGCACATTTGCATAACGTTGATATTGCATTTAATTTCTTTAGACCAACCCTTGGTGGTCTTAAGCTTAGCGACAACATTCTCGTATAGCCAAATCACAACAACCATCACCTCGAGAGGAACCATTATCTATTTGAGTCTTTACCATAGCTTATCCCGAGGAACTTTGTTGAAAGATTTTTTAAAATCAACAAAACAAGGATGATAATACTATATTTTTATTTGAAAATAAAATATAATTTTATGAAATTTTGTATATATATGTATGAACAATTTTGAACCGATATTTTCTATAACTACATTAGTTCATTTATTCATATTAATTGATTTTTTAATAAAATATTATTCGACATTATTTTAGTTTTTCTTTTCTTTTTTATTAGTTAATTTAATGATACAAAAAAAAATTATAATTCAAAGCATAAAAAATTATTAACATTATTAGAAAAAAGAAAAAAAAATTAATATAGAAAGGGCTACCACATTTTCAAATAAAACAAAACTCTACACAATCAATTAAACAAGTGGGATAACTACATAGCAACATAGTCCCTGCCTCTTTTGGTATTTATCGGTATGCTAGCATTGTTGAGGAAGTACAAGGTCCACGTTTTGTCATTATTTGAAAATAGTTTTTTCCGTGTTGCACCCTCTTGTTTCTACAAGCAACTATGACAAATACTGATTGCAGAGTCCTCTACACCTTCTTCATTTGTTTACAACTAGTAATTATTACAAAATGATTTAGAGTAAATGTTATTAAGCACTCAAACAATGTCTTGACTACATGTCGATTCGCCCAATAAATGGTGAAAAAAATACATTTACCGGTAGGGGAGATTTTATTAATCATAGGATTAAGCCTTAATTAATTTTTTAATATGCATTAATCCACGCCATGGGAGGTTGATTGAGTTTATGTGACATTTTGTCGAATCGTTGCCACAAAATAGGAAAATGTGTGTCAACTAACGTGAAAATTGACGGTTTACACTTTTTAATTAACCTGAGTTAGCAGTAGCCATTGTGGCAAGCATAGTGTGTAAAGTGATGACATATCGCTCCAAAATAAGGAAACATGGTAGTTGCAATATTTGATTTATGCATGTTGATATGGCCAAAATAGGTGACATGTGGCAGTACAAAGCTTGAGGTGTCGGGTGGAGCATAATACCCACATTAGGCTTAGTGATTCATTTCTCGACGCGAATTCATAGTGTATCACTTAGAATTGGCGGGGAACATGGCCTAATAGAAGTTGTGAGACAAAGATATTTATGTCATTTAACATAAGCATTAATGCTAGTCCTTTTCCAACTAATACATGTCACTGTGTGGTCTATATCGTTTGTCCATGTTAGCAGCTAGAACAATTCATCATAAAACACTAAGTTCAAGGATTAACAGAAAAAATAAATGTCTTATGTTATATAACAAAGAAAATTCCGATCGTGGCACAACATGAATGTTAATCCTTGCAATTAAAGAATTAACCTATGCACTTTAAGTATTAACATCAGTAATTAAGGGTAATCAAATTTATTATGGTTAATGCGTATATTGGAGGCCATTTCACATTTAAATGGAACTAATCGTCACATTTGTTCAACGAAGACTCAGGTGTTAGATGTATTTTCAGGCCTTAATGGAAATTCATAAACTTTTGTACCAGAGTAATGGTGAAATGATCATGTATTTATGGCTTAATAAAAAGAAAACCTATTTAATTTTGATAATGATTCTTTTTTATTCATGTTGCATAGTTGTCGCATTATTACATTGTTTAGGCCAAAGACAAAGAAAGATCTAGGCTAAATAAACTCAAATTTGTAGAAGATACAAAGAACAATAATCCAATGCAAGTCATTTTACTGTCACTGTTGTATTAAAAGAAAAAAGCGGTAGTAAGAAGAAATTGTAGTGGGTTCTTCTCATTTAAATGCTCTCCAAGTCAAAATGAATGAGAGAACACAAGCTAATGAAATGTGTACTCTTGTTCAAAATCCAAAATTGAAATGGAAAATGAAGCCTAAATATTATTGTTTTAGTGCTACAGGAAGAAGCATTAGACAACCTACATCAAGAAATAAACGGAGAATCACTACGACACCAAAGGCCCAAGTTCAACACACAAAAGGGCATGAAATAAAAATTTCAATTGACAAATGTGAGAAACTCATAGCTTATAGATGTACACTTTATGGCAAGAACATTTAAGGTACCCCATCTTATATGCTTAGTCATCAACTTGTTGTGAATGAGGATGACAAAGAAGCTGAGAGACCTTTGTAATGAAATAGTAAAAGAGGTATGTGACTATGGTTGTAGCTTATCCAATACTCAAAGATAGCAATAATAAAAGGTAACACATTATGGAGTGGGGTGACAATAGCTCCAAAATTTCTTTCAAGAAATATGTATGTATGTCTAAACTAAAAGTTTTAATCTCATATTTTTGTTTACTTAACTCGTATATATAGCAAGTTAATGTTTAGAGAGAAATAAAACAACAAATGCCCATATGAGAAAAAGTTTTAGATGCAATGGAATAAAGGTGGTCACCTTAGGAAGATTGTCTTAAAACCTACTTGAAAATACTTAATTAAATTCCAAAGCCTTCCATCGACAATTAAGCCAATGTTCAAAAAGTGTCATCTAACACAAGCCATCCATATAGACATAACAATCAACTTAACCAATAGGATGATGCCAAAATCATTATGTAGTTGCATAAAATATTTAATTTACTTTCATTATGTGGAACTATTTAAAGGATAAATGATATGCTAAAAATGATTACAATTTTCTGAGAAGAAGACTTTGCATTGTTATAAAGCAGAATTTTGAAATTCTGAAGACTACACAAGCTAATGGTCAAATTCTCTATCTGGTACACCATCTGTTTACAAAGAATTATATGAGATATAGTAAATGTTGAATAGTGTAGCAAGAAAGTCTCAATTTGACTTTGCCTTAGTTAAATTGAAAAAAATTGAATTTCCACACCAGCAGACAACTTGGAGGTAGTTAACTTGGGTGACATGGCTCTTGTCACTCAGTTAGCTCAGTAAATTCAAGTTATAGGGCTTGAGTTCAGTTAAGCATGTGTGATTGATAAATTATAGTAATCCAATTCAGTTATATCTAGTTGAGTTAAGTTAAACTAGTTTTAAAAGTTGTAGGAACTAGTGGAAGGTCAGTTGTGCAGTGAGACAATAGTCTAACTCAATGATCATCTAGTTAACTGATCAATCAGGCTAAAATAACTAATGCATGCAGAGAATTTGAGTTCCCGACTATGGTGGAGATTCCAAGGCAGTGTAAAAAGAAGTTGTAAACTATTTTGAGTGTACATGTGTTGCATGGAGTCAGATGATAAAACCTTGGGAATTGCACAATCAATTGGAGGAAAATTCATAAAACATAGGGGCTAATTCTCTAGGATTTACGCAAGGAATAGGGGCTCAAGAAGAGGCAACAATTGACTAAGTCTGGATCAGAGATTCTCATTGAGTAGAGAGATAGGTTATTCACTTGTAGGTTGAGCTCAGACATAGCCAGAAATTGTAATACATCTCTATTCATATGATTAATGCAAAGAGGCTTGAGGGTTTTTTCCCAGTTGGGTTCCTTCAAGAAAAAAATACTGTGCATGTTACTTATAATTGTATGTTTGCGGTTGTTTTTCTAAATTGTGAATTGAATTCCGCAGAGCAGTAGATTATAATTGTGTTTCTTGATTTAGATTAAAATTTCTTGAGCAGTTGCAATTCTATCACCAAATTTCTACATGGTATCAAAGCATGATTCACATTAGAACATGAATTTCTAAGTGTTTTATCAGGATGTTCAAATTTGCAGCTTCAGTGTAGCAGGATCTCTTCAGAGTTGGGAGAATGGCCTTCAATGGAATGAGACTAAAGTATGCCTTGAAAGGCAACTTGAGTTTCATTTCATGGAAGGATCGCATGGAGGTAGTTCTTGATGACAACGGCTTACTAGAATACATCAAGACAAATGTTGTAAAACTGACAGAATCTAATGCCTAGAACCTAGCCCAATGAAAGAAATATGTATCCAAGGTGAGGAGAATAATATTGGAGGGAGTGTGAGACTGCATTGTATCAAATATCCATGGGAGAGAAACTCCTTTCACAAAGTGGAAGGCACTTGCAGAGTTTTTCGAGAATAATAGTCATCATAGAAAATTGGCCCTCAAAGACAAACTTTGAAACATCATGATGCAAAAGAATGATACTATTCCACAATATCTCACAATATTTATACAAGTTTGGGACGATCTTGAACAGGCCGGTGTGAATGTTGTAAAATATGACCTAGTGAGCCTAGCTCTCATAGGCCTTCCCAAAATATGGCATAGCTACCAGGGTTCGGTGAACGAGAGGGAGAAATTACCGAATTGGGAACTCTTGTGGTCCGATTTGGTACAAGAAGAGTTTAGGTAGAATACCAGAGATGGAAGTTCATCCAAGAGCAAGGATGAAGAAGCTTTTGCATTGGTTGGAAAGGGAAGAAATCTCAAACCAAACAAGAATCTAACCAAGGGGACAAGAAGAAATACTTTTCTAACATAAAATGCTTCAATTGTCATGAATTTATGCACCATGCTATGAAGTGTCCACACAAAAATTCTAGCAAGAAGAACTCAGTAGGAGCAGTAGGTGAAGCTTTTACTTCACAGTTCGAGTTTGACTTCACCCTTATCGTATGCATGGTCAGCACTATGATGGGGAGTGAGTGGTAATTGGACTCTGATGCCTCGTTCCACATGACAGGGTGTAGAGATTTTTTCAATGACCTAGAGGAAAAAGATATCAATATGCATATTGAGCTTGGGGACAATAGAGGGTATAATGTTGCTGGGATTGGTATAGTAACCTTTAAGAGGGAGTCAGGATCCCCTCTTCATCTCAAAGATTTCATGTTTTTTCCAAGCCTAAAGAAGAAACTCATATTTGTAGTAGTTTTGGAAGACTATGGTTATGATGTGATCTTCAACAAAGGGAAAGCATTCTGGAGACACATAGCCACTGGAAAGGTGAAGTAGATCAAAGTTTGTGTGGAGAACCTATATAAACTTGATGTGGAATATTGTGCTGGATTAAGAAGTAAGAAAGAGAAAGTGAAAAGTTGCAATGTCGGTGAATTTTGGCACAGGAGATTGAACCATTTGCATCACAGCACCTTAAAGATTATGCAACAAATAACCACTGGCCTCCCTAAAGGAGCACTTGAGCAATGGGACTTTTGCAAAGGTTATATCTTAGGGAAGTAAGTAAAATCCACATTCCATGACTGAGACAACAAAGCACATGCACTCTTGGAAAGAGTCCGCTTTGATGTTTGTGGAAATTTCTCGACAACCTCCATTGCTAGACATAAATATTTTGTTATTTTTATTGATGATTTCTCAAGGAAATGTTCGATCTTCTTCATGTGAAAAAAGGACGAGGCATTCTCAAAGTTTGTAGAATTCAAGGCACTAGTTGAGAAAGAGATCGATAAGAAGGTGAAGGCTCTCAGGAGCGATAATGAAGGTGAGTATGTTTCGAATGACTTCAAATATTTCTGTGTGAAAGAAGACATTCGAAGAGAGATGACAACACCCCAAAACCCACAACAGAATGTGGTAGTTGAGACAAAGAACCATAGAATTGTTGGAGAAACAAGAGTTATGCTACATGACCAAGGCCTACCATTGCATTCATGTGTAGAGACATGTAACACAACAATCTACTTGTAGAACCAAAGTCCTCATTAGATTCTTGGTATGATTACACTGGAGGAGATTTTATTGGGGAGAAAGTCAGATGTATCTCACTTTAGGATATTTGGAGCCTTTGTTTACTGCCATGTCTCCAAAAATTGAAGGAAGAAGCTTTAGCTGACAATAGAGTTAGGAGTTTTTGTGGGTTAGAATGAAACTCTACAAAACTATTGGGTGTACCGACCTTCCCTCAGAATGACAGTTGTGTGAAGGGATGTAAATTTTGATGAGGAGAAAACGATGCAGTGCTCACTTGAGAGGGAGCTTTAGATACCACAAGAAGAAGAGATTTTAGCTCCAAAGGAGGAGCCTCAAGAAGTTGCAGAGCAGCCAAAAATAGAGGAGAAGAAGGTGGAGACATCCACTCAAGCAGAACCATCTAGAGAAGGAAAAAAAAACCAGGGAAGCTGATAGATTAGCGCAAGACGTTGTTAAAAATTTTCAACTATGGTCAAATTCCACTTTAGATAGCTTAATTGATGGAGATAATGATTGCATTTAATTCCTCTTTTCGAGTTGCAATCACTCACATAGAATCTCATCCATGCAACTAGAGCCTTCCAGTTGCATGGATAACTCTCCATACATGTGATTGGGGGTTTAAGGTTTCTGCAGTCCAGATCTGACCCCAGTTGCTCGCATGCTAGGATTAAGGGAGTGACTGGGAATCTATAGTCGCTCGCATGACACCCTCCTCCATGCAACCAAGACCTTAAATATTGAATCTCAATCTTCTGAAGATTTCACTGAGTGATTGCAGGGTTTGGAAATTGGCTGCAGACAATAACAGTTGATTACAGACTTCATAATCATATTTTTGAGTATATGTTTTGTTGGGTTCATTTATGGATGTTTTTTATGGTTAGTTTCATATATGTATATATGGGTCATTTTACTCTCTTTTTCTGGATCGTTTGATGATGATCTAATAAGAAGAAGAATTTGAAAGGGTTTTACCCATAGTGGGTTTTTCTCTAGTCTTTGACCAATCGTGGTGTCTCTATGTGTGAATGATTTCCTTCTATTGTTCCTTTATGTTTCAATGCATTGATGGTGATGATATTGTTGTTTCTACATAGTTGCATATGATAATGAATAATGATGTAATATGAATAATGTTATGATGTTATGGGGGTGAACTTAATGTGTTAATAAGGAAATGCAATTATCAAAACAAAAAACAATACAACCCTATGAAAAGTTAACATGATATCAATGTTGGGATGAAGAAAATTCATGGAGATCACCCCCATTGAGACAACTTTGATGGAAGCAAGAGAATATGGAGGAGACCTACAATAATTCTAGGGTTTGAAGATAACCTTAGTCGATAGTGTATTAGGGTGTGATGGATATCACGAGGTGAGAGTTTGAGATAAACTATGATTTATGGAAATATTTGAGATATTAAATCTAGAAACCATAGCATGGTCAAAGTAAATATGCTCAAGCACTCGGGACATATTTGATGAAGCCCTAGATGGGATAGTCTCTAGTAGGCTTGGTTGTTGATAAAGTTAATTGAGATAGTAAATACATCAATTGGATTATGGATAGTGATGGCTCTTAAAGGCTAGTTCAAGAGGGAGAGGATCACCTCTCATTGAAGATAAGTTCTTTCCGATTTATGATGCTTATTTATGTCCTTACTTTTGTTTAGACTTATTGATCTGATTATTGTTTTGATAATTATTTATACTTCCATCATGTATATTTAAGTATATGGATGTTTCTAACCTCCTTAATGAGATGTGATAAGTGTATCCTTATTAAGGATCATTTGAGATGCAAAAGAGATGGCTAGAGTTGGAAAATGTAAAGAGGCACTTGATGAAAAGATGACAAAGTGATACAAGCTTCCTATGTCAAATGAAAAGATACAAAAGTATTTGAATACTACAAGGTATGCATGGTATATTGTTTCAATGTTATGTTTCAGCTGTAATATTCGATAGAAATGAAAGCCCTAAGGTACAATTAGAATGTCTCCTTCTCAAATGGTTCATGAATGCATATGAAAGAAATTTGGATTCATACTTGATATTGAACATGTATCTTACCTTCTAGACATGATGAACTTCTTGATTCTATGAGACTACTTAAAAGTTGATCTTTGATATAGTGGCATACTTGATGTTTGACTTACATCTATCATTTTTTGGTATCTTGATCCCATGAAGAAGGCTAGCACCTTGATTCTAATAGATGGTAACTTGATGCTACTAATATTTTTTGTGAAAAGAATGATAGCCGTGATGATAGAAATATAACAATGATGTTGATATTCCGGATCTTTTGTTGACCATGGTTATGTTTTCATGTGCTTAGTAATTATGGATTATGGTAAAATTGAATGCCCTGAATTGATTGAGCTATGTGACAAAGAAGTAATGCATGTGATCATGATTCTTGAAGTATGATCCTATTAGCTATTTGACAAAAACCCTTGATGAAATATTGATGTCATGATTCCATGATGAAGTAGTTGTTAACATGATAAATATATGTGATATAATATGAATTTATGGTCTAACAGATATGCTAATGCATGATATGATCATAGAGAGGTTGATGGCATGAATGAGGATGACAGAAGTGGATTCCCATTCATAGGGAGAACCTCTCCATAAGATCCCGTCTCCTATTTTCATTTGCATTATATACTCTTTACTATTGAAGTATAATTTATGGGCATGAATAGACAAATATATGACAATATTGATTTGCAACAAAGTTCTAATATGAGGTGAGAGAGTTTTCTATTACTCTAAGCCTAAGTCGGATGGAAGAAATCCTACAGGTGCGACTATAGCCTACCAGCCGCACGGAAGCAAGCTAAAGGGTGCGATTGAGGCACTGAGATAGTTCTGGGTAGATCTGACCACATTCGCTCACTTACAGTGCTTCAAAGAGCGACTAACAAGCCACAGTTGCTTGCATAACATCTTGAAGGGTGTGATTGTAGTATCCTGACCACACAAAGGAAGGCCTATGGGTGCGACTATGCCTGTAGGACACAAAATTGAGGTTTTGTGCATGATATTATATGTTCACCTAAAAGATGTCTATCCTACAGATGTGGAGTAGACAAAAGAAAGATACGTGAGCTGTAAAGTTTGAATTTTTACTATAATATGAATATATAGATTGAACTTATGTTTACAGGTGTCCAGGACATGCATATAGATATGTCATTATGATTTATCTATTGAAGTTTGTGCTACAAGAGTTTGACATGATTTGGCTGATTGATATAGATGAGAAGTGTTTGGAGTCTTAACATGATACTTGATAATGACTTAGAACTTTGCCTTGATGTTGAGATATGTTTTGGACTATAGATATCACTATGATAGTGAATTTGGGATTTGACCTGATGACCAATGATTTGATTTGATGACTGATGATTTTCCTTGATGACAATGCTATGTGGGAATGATGACTTTCAGTGACTAACATTGGTATTCGATAATGGTTTTGTGTTGGACTCCTCATTCTTAGCACATTGGTTGAAGTCTTGACAGTTGTGTTTTAGTATGAAGTAATCTCTCGATAAGTGGATGGAATCTGCATGACTTATTCTTAGTGTATGCATTTGCATCTAGTGACTTATATTATGAGCATACTATTTGGAAATGACTACTTATTGACATAGATAAATTCATAACTTGACATTTGGATGAATTTTGGGTTGATATTGCTTATGACAACTTGTTGGCACGATAATAGATGAAGTAATGACTTGATGAGAGCTCTACCTGTCACTTGGTCTAAAGAATGTGATAGTATGATGAATTTGATATTAGTTTTGATCTGGCTTCTAAACTTTGATGAGTTGACTTATTTGATTTGATTGTACAATATTTATTTATGTGAGACTGAGCATATTGGTTTGGAAAAGTGTTATGTTTGCAAAGAGATTTGAATGGAGCTAGCTCCGTGATCCAAATATACCTGCATTGTTTGTTATCCAGTGAAGCCAAGAAGATGTGTTGATCCAAACCTCAAATTATAGAAGTGTTCCAAGGTATGACTTTGGTTTTGGTTTTATATACTGATGGTTTACTTCATGAGGATTATTGAGCTCAAGAATGATCTCCTTTCTATTGGAGAAGTAATTGGTGGCAGGGAGCTTACTCTTATCGCACTTGGAGGCCTTACAAGAGAATGAGATTTTTTCAACACTACCATCCTCAACAATGATAAGATTAAGTGATTTCATGAATTATTGGCTAGATGCACTCAAGAAGAAATAAGGATGATGGAAAGAGACAAGCCCTCAAATGGAAACAACCCTACGCCTTCTTTGCTCATTCTAAAAGGAGGAACAATGATGGTCCAAGGAATCGAGGACAAGGGTTCAAGCATGGATTCAAAGAAAGAAGAAGAGGAATATGCTTAAATTATAACAAGTTTGGCCACTTCACTAGAGAGTGTCATCACAAGAAGGATACTCCAAGAGAGGATGACAACCATAACAACAACTTCAAGGGAAATGACAATCAAAGGAACAATAGATTCAATAACAAAGGAAAGAGAAATGCTCTCGCTACTTGAAATGGAAATGATCGTCCTCCCAAGAAGTTGAGAAACTCTAGTTATGAATAAGTTAATGTTGTAAAGTAAAAATATTTTTATCTTATTTCTTCCCTCACCACTGCCTATCCTTTAGATACATTGGATCATTTGTTGATTGATAGTGGTGCCTCAAGGCACTTCACTGGGTACAAAGAATCTCTCTCTAACTTGACTGAAAAGAAGATTAATATGGAGATTATACTTGGGGATAATGCCACTGATCCCATAAAAGGAATTGGGATTGTTACTCTCCACTTAAATCAAGGTCAAACTCTTCATTTACAAGAAGTACTGTATGTACCTGATTTGAAAATAACTTGGTCTCTATTTATGTGATGGAAGACCAAGGTTTCAAGGTGATATTCATTGATAAAAAAGTTTTTGTTTGGAAAAGGAACCCAAGATATGCATTCACTCTTGGATTCAGGTTTGAAGGTCTCTATTATGTTGGAGGAAGTTCGTTGGGAGCTATGACTTGTGGTACTTCTCTTCAATTGGAATTATGGAACTGAATATTTTCTCACCTTCATTTCAAAGCCTTACCTAATGTAAGTAAGATGGTCATAGGTATGCCTGAATTCAACTTAAATCATGAAGGTGTTTGTCAGGGATGTGAAGCTGGAAAATATACAAGGGGACCATTCCCCTCAAGTGAAACTCAAACCACCGATATTATTCAATTGGTCCATTATGATCTATCAGGTATGTTTCTCGTGACATCTTTGGGTGGATATTTGTACTATGTTATTTTTGTTGATGACTTCTCTCACAAATCATGGATCTATTTCTTAAAGAAGAAGGATGAAGTATTCAAATGGTTCCACTCTTTCAAAGCCTTGGTCGAGAATCAAATAGGGAAGAAGATAAAAATATTGAGGACTGATAATGGGACAAGATACGAGTCAAATGAATTCAAAGACTATTGTAGAGAAGATGGAAATAGAGGAAGACCACTATTGCATATACTCCTAAAAAAATGGTGTTTCTGAAAGGAAGAATCATACTTTCATAAAATCCATCTGCGCTAGGCTTCATGATCAAGGTCTTTCGAAATTCTTATGGGGAGAAGTTTCCAACACCATTGTGTATGTCCAAAACAAATGCCCACATCAAGCTTTGGACTTCAAGACACCCAAGAAAGTTTTCACTAGTAAGAAACACGATGTTTCTCATTTTAGAATTTTTGGTTGTCCCATATATTTTCATGTGCCGGAAGAGAAAACAAACAAACTAGATGCATCTAGGAAGAAAGGAACGTTTTTGGGCTACAATGAAACTTCAAAGGCATATAAAATCTATGTGCCTAGTCAAATGGAAGTGGAATTAAGTCATGTTGTCACTTTCTATGAAGATTTCTCTCTTAGAAAGGTTTGAGATCTTCCTATCCCTAGGAAGGACAATGATGATGCTGATGCAATAAATAGGATTAACCTCCATCTGATGAACCCATGTCTGATGCCAAAGGTCCAATGGATCCCATTGATCCACCTCCTAGTGAGCCCACTACTTCAAGAAAAATACCTTTGTGGCTCAAAGATACTCTTGAAGATGTTGATAAACATATTGCACTGAGGGGGACATTTCGTGAAAGCAAGAATTTGAATAGGTACCAAGGGTACCTAGCTGCCATGAGTACCATTATACAATATGAGCCTTGCACATTCGAAGAGGCCGTGGAACACCAAGTTTGAAAGGATGTGATGAATTAGTACGATTTGATCATGATGAATGATGTCTGGGATGTGGTTCCTAGATCGAAGGATAAGTTAGTGGTCACTTCAAAATGGCTCTATAAGATCAAACATTCAACTGATGGGAGTGTTGAGAAGTTCGACTAGATTTGTTGCTCAAGGATTCTTTCAAAAGGAAGTAGTAGACTCTGATGAGATATTTGGACCAGTTCCCCGATATATCACCATCCGTTCTATCATAGCCCTTTCCTCTTTGCAAGGATGGAGCCAAAACCAAATGGATGTCAAAACTTCCTTCTTGCATGCTTCACTTAAAGAGGAAGTCTATGTGGAACAACCTGAGGGGTTAAAAGTTCAAAATAGAGAGACACATGTATGCAGGTTGAATAAATACCTCTATGGGTTGAATCAAGCCCCTAGGACTTTGTATGAGAGGATTGATAGCTATCTTATGAAGCTGGGATTTACAAGGAGGAATCTTGACCCGAACCTATACTTCAAGGTTGAAAAGGAAAAGCCTTTCATTCTAGTTCTTTTGTGTGGATGGTCTCTTTATGACAAGTGATGACCCTCTCATTTATCAATGAAATAGGGAGTTGGTTTCCTAATTCGAGATGAAGGACCTAGGATTGACGCATTACATCTTAGGGCTAGAGGCTTGACAAAAACTAGGTGAGATTTCCCTTTCTCAAGGAAAATACATTGTGAAGCTACTTGAGAGATGTGGAATGGTGGATTGCAAGTCCGTGACTACTCCGATGGAACTCAACTTTAAGAAGCTATGTGGAAGTATTGTTGGGTCCGGATTAGTGAACTCTTCTGAGTATCGGCAACTTGTGGGGGCCCTGATGTTATTGGTCAACTCCCATCCTGGCATATGTTTTGTTGTGAACACGTTGAGTTAATTTATGGTTGAGCCTCATCACATTCATTGGATTGCTACTAAGATTCTCTTGAGATATCTACAGGGCACAATCCATTATGAACTGAGATACACTACCGGAAACTTGAGGCTACATGGATATTCAGATGTTGTTTGGGTTGGAAGTGTGGTGGATCGTAAGAGCACATATGGGTGTTTATTCTCTTTGGGTTTTGCTTCTATATCTTGCATGAGCAGGAAGCAAAAATCGATTGTGCTAAGCACCACTAAGGACGAATACATTGTTGAGAGTATGGCTTATTGTGAAGTCGTTTGTTTGAGGAAGCTCTTCAATGAGCTATTTGAGAATGTGTTGGGTACCACCATGATCTACTGCGACAAACATAGTGGGATTCACCTATTAGAGAATCCCTTGTTCCACGATTGCTCCAAGCACATTGATATTAGGTACCAATTTATCTGGGATATGGTACAACAGGGAGCAATAAGGCTCCAACACATCAGGACAGACGAGCGGGACATAAACATTCTCACAATGCCTTTGAGAAAGGTCAAATTATTAACCTTCCGAGAGAGACTTGGAGTCATGGAATGATCCTCCTATGAGGGTCTCGTATGAGTTGGACATAGAGCTCTGGGAGCTCTTGGGGGGTTGGGGTACTTCTTGGAGCTATGAGCAACCATAGGGTGAGTTTTTCACCTTCCCCTAATGGTGCTCTAGATACAATGTGAGTGGTTCACCTTCCCTTGTGATACCCCATTATGGTTGACATGTGTATAGGATGAGTGGTTCACCCCTATGATTGGGATGAGTGGTTCACCTTCTCCCATGGAATATGAGCATGACGAGTGGTTCACCTTCTCCTTTAAATTGCCTAGCACACATCCTACACATAGAGTCTAGGACTCATGGGAAGTACCTCTCATCTAGCCAATGAGTTGGGAAAAGATGGTTAGGGACCATAACACTACCGATGGATGCATCGTGTACTGGCGTACTCCCTATGACTAGGATGCATGGTGTTCAACAACTTGATTTGAGATCAAGGAATAAAGTTTATCAGTGGAGAGTGGTATGATCTTATGACTCACTCTCGATCACTTCTTCTTCATTATTACTTCATGGTTCAACGTAGTAGAGCAAAGAAGTGCACAATAGAGCAGGGTAGTGATGACAGGGATGGTATAGGGATAACATAATGTCATGATGATGACAAATGGATTCGCATATGGAATTCTTCCTAGTTGAGAGGGAGTGTTAAAATTGGTAACTAGGGCCAAATTCCACCTTAGGATAGCCCATATGATGGAGATGATTATTGCATTGGATTCCTCTTTTTGAGAGGTCTAATTTTGATATAAAGATCATCTCATTCCGACAAGAAGAAATGGAATTTTGAATTTATTCTCTCTCATGCACAAATTTTCAAGGTCAGCCTTAGTCAAATGTAGGCTCATAAGCCCAATAGATGTGTCTCCTCACCCTCAAAAAAGTGCATAAATAGGAGTGACCTCTCTCCTCATTCGGACATCACTCATCTCATCACATATCTCTCTCTCTCCTCTCTTGATTGGTTCTTACATCTTGGAGGAAGCCCTCTCTATTTCGCATGTGTGAAAAGAGGACGAATTTCTAGGTTAGTTTGCTAGCCAAAAATTTCAGGAAATAGGACAACGTTGACCAACATTGACTTGGGTGATTTTGACCAGCGTTGACTTCGTTCTAGTGGGAAACATTTTGATTTTTGGAGGCCGCATTGATTGGCACAATTTTCGAGGTGATTGGGATAGGTTGACTAAGTTGACTTCATATTTGACTGCATAATTTACAACACAGTTTTCTCTCTCCTTTGAATGGTTTGACTGATTTTGACCCTCTTGGAAGGACAAATTTATCTGCTTTTGACCAAGCTACTTGGAGGACATTTTGGATTTTTTTACCACTGTTGACTTTCTGGTTAGGGTTGCAGTTGACTTTTGATTTGATAGGATTGTTTTGGGCAAGTAAATTTGACATTTTTACTCTCTCTCTTTGCTGAACTATTGAAGAATAATAAGAATATTTGATCAAAGGGTTTCCCCATATTGGGGTTTTTCCCAGGCATCTACCACATCTTGTGTCCTCTTGTCTTGGGTTGTCTTCTGCACATGTTTTTATGTTCTATCTGCATTTACTGTTGATGTGTTTAAGTTAATGTGATTTTTACTGGATATAATTGGAAATTGTCATTGGGCTGATAAGAAATTTTGAAGTAAATTGTGCTAAAGCATAGAATATACCATTGTTATCTCAAATTAACAAAAAGTCTCCACCATTATCTGTCCTCAACACCTTAATATTCTTCTTTATCTAATTTTCCACTAGAGCCTTAAATTCTTTAAACCTGTCAAAGACTTCATATTTCTTCCTGAGAAAATATATCCATGTATTCCTCGAGAAGTCATTTATAAATGAGACATAGTACATAGACTTACCAGTGATGTAACTTACAAAGGTCAAAACACATCATTGTGCACATGCTCTAATATTCCTTTAGCCATCTTAGCACCCAAGGGGAAATTCACTCGATTCTTCTTCCCATTTACACAATGTTCATAAAAATGAAAATCCATAGAGAAATTAGACATACCTTCTACCATACCATTAACATGCAATATTCAAAGGCATTTCTCTCCAGTATGTCCAAGCCTTTGATGCCATAGCATGGTCTTTTCTCCAGAGACCACTATATTTTCTACTCCACTTTCAGGAACCAAAAGATTTTTGCACTTATCAATAATAGCGTTATCCAGAAGCTTGTAGAGAGTTCCAATATGAACTCCCTACATCAATACCAGTGCTCCCTAAACCATCTTACATGTATATTTCTCAAACATTGTTTTTACTCTTGTATCATCCATCTTACTTACAAAAATCAAATTTTTGGCAAATGCAGATATATGCAGAACATCAGGAAGTGTTCTAATCTTTCCACCTTGCAAAGTCAGCATGACTTTTCTACATCTGATGATTCTGGCCTTCCTGTCATGTCCTAGGAAGACATCACCACCATCATATTTATCATACTCACAGAACGACTCCCTATGGGGACTAAAGTGGAAAGATGCACCTGAGTCAATCAACCATGCCTCATGATCTACATGTGTACTTGAAGAATAAAGCAAGTACGCATCCCCACCTTCATTTGAGGTGGTTTTCTTCTATGTAGAAGGAGCATCATCTGATCCCTTTCCTTCTTTAGGAGCCTTAAATTTACAATTTTTTTTGTAGTGCCCTTCTTTTCCACATTTCTAGCATACCTTTATAGGTTTTTCTTGGAGATTTAGATCACCCACTTGAGGACTTATTTCTGTTTCTATTCTAGGACCGTCCTCTTATAGACATGGCACCCCCATTCTAGCTCTCCATATTTTTCTGTCTTATCTCCTCTGACAACAAGAATGAGACTATTTCATCAAACTTCAAGGTAGTTGTATTGCTACCTATTGCAACAACCATACTATCCCATGAATCTGGTACAAAACATAGCAAACTCATGCAATTATCTTCGTCTAAAATTTTAACATCAACATATAACAATTGACTTACCACAATATTAAATCTATTTAGATGCTTTGTCACCATGTCTCCATCCTTCGTCCTTTGGTTATACAACTTTTCCCACAATAACAGTTTGTTCACTAGAGACTTATAATGGTACAAAGTACCTAAATTGTCCCAAAAAGCCTTCATCGTAGCTTCCTTTGATACATTCAAAAATACTAAATCTAAGAGACAATCGTATTGTGCTTTGCACCTTTCGATCTAGCCGCACCCAATACCAAGATCTACAACAATCCATTGATCTCGATCCACCAACAAATCCTCCATCTTGAGCTTCCACAAATAAAAAATCTGACCATTAAATTTCTTGATCTCTATATTTCTAGTGTTTGCCATCATCTTTCACCGCAAGAATTGATCTTGCATATCTCCCACTGAATAGTGTCTACCACAGGCTCGAGAAAACCCCTCAATAACAAAGGCGTCCCCTTGAAGCCAACACTGTTCTAATACCAAATGTAGGTTTTAACCCTACACTTAAATTACCTGCAAATGTAGGTTACAATACATACATATACATATATATATATATATATATATATATATATATATATACATGTCAAAGCATTCATAAACCCCAATCCATAACCCTGGATTAGAACATAGCCACAGTTCCCTTGATTGGATCTACAAAATACCATGGGCTAAAAACCATCATGCCCAAAACCATGTGCAAAACTGATGCACAAAACCATGAGTACGTCCACCCAGCATTTGTGGGTCCACCCCGATCCTTGGCTCTGCCCAACTATTATTGGGTCCACATAAAAATAAAATTTCCTCAGGTGCTGCCCTGGACCCTGTGCAAAGGGGGCTACCGCCTGTTATAGACATTTTTGTGCCTTACAACATTGAGCATGAAATGTCAATAATCCAAGGGATTCAAAGTCCCTAAATGAGTTGTTCCTACCCCTAAAGGAACAAGGTCAACCAATGACAGCTTCTCCCAGAAGTTCTCCACCAAAAACCACTCAGAAATGGTCAAATCAGGATCAATTCAATAGCTCCACTAGCTGTCTGCGCTGAAATGCAAAGTCTACACTGGCTACTTGCACTGCAACGCAGGTAGAAGCACTACCAGGGTGCGCTGAGCGGGAATTGCCAAATGGCAAGTTCATTCAACGAGGTGTAAAGGCCCTGGAAGCTTCCAGAATCTTCCTCAATGACACTTGCCTCAATGAATTCGACCAAGTGATGAGTAAGAGGTTCTCAACCTCCAAGTGGAAGCAAGAACTGACAGAGAGAAGCCACAAGTCAAAACATGAGCTGACTCATCCTCTCTGCTCACATCTATATATGGATCTCTCACCCAGAGGTTCAAGGGGCTGGAATTTTGTACTTTGCAGAGAATTGCTGTTGGTTTGAGATTGAGATTAGTACATTGGGTGATTTATGCTTTGTTGGAGGAGAGGAAGTGATTCTTTTGCTGGGAGGTAGATGCTGGATCGGGACTCACTTGGTTGTATCTCCTCCTGAACCTTGTTTATCATATCAATAAAGCTACTTGAGTTTCTCCTATATGCTTGTATTTCAATGATGTTTTGTTATATTTGCATATTTAGTTTATATCTGATCCTAAACTAGTTATGAATGTGAATATATATCTTTCGTGTAGTCTTTTGCTCTTGTGATCTTGCAGGAACCGTGTGAAGCTGGACCAGTGAAAGAGCAGGCAGCGAGAAGCGAACGAAAGAGAGAGAGTGATTGGATCGACAAACTATCGGAAGACATCGGTTAGTTACATCCTTATTTCTCTATTTGCATTTCATAAAGAAGAATACTCAGATAGCTTTCCTTGTTTGTTGCTAAGGCACTATCACCTCTTAGAGTGGGATAGGGGCATTCCGTATTGGATACTTTTCCCAACAACAAATTGGCGACTCCGCTGGGGAGAGTATCTTGTTGGTTTACTTGTGTTTCTATTGCTATTCATTTCATAAACTCAAGAGTGCCGAATCGAACTGCATTTTCTATTTACAAATGCAAAGTAGAGATCAGCTACTCTAGCCCTCTCACTGGGCCTGTTTATGATCTGAGAAGCTGATCCACAAGTGCTCTAACAACCCTTTGTGATAGATCTTAGTCCTCCTATAAATCATCCTCCTAATTGTACCTAATTGATAGCTTTTATCCGGCCAAAAACTGTAGAAAAAACTGCAAACCGTAACCCAGAACCCAGAAACAACTCTCGTTTCTGCTTCAGTGCAGACTCTGTGAAGAGGTTCTGCATTTCAACGCAGGTCCCGTGAAGGCTACCTGCGCTGAATGTCAAAACCTCTGTGTTGGGAGTGCGCTGATCAGTCTTTGCCTTGTGCAGCTGTGGTTCCCTGCTTCCTTTTGCTTAGTTTTCATCTCTGTTTTTGCAGCCTGTTATCAGTCAGTGTACCTATCTAAAACCCCTTTTCTTTGCCTCAATTCCGCCTCAGTTATATAAAGAAACTGTATTTGTTCTTTGTGTATTTGTTACATCATTTGCAGTTTCCCATTACAAAAGTAAACTAGTCATACTGTCGCCCCTAGATCTGGACCTGTCGTAAGTGTCGTTTTGATCTTAGGAGTGAGTTTGTTTGCTGTTCACAGTTGATTTAGCTTTTACTTTTGTCTTTTGGTTTGAATTTATGCATTTCAAAGTGTCGAAACAAGTAAATCATAAAGTGTCGTAATCGTCTTTTTGATTTCGAAAAAGGAACTTGTTTGTGTTTTCACTTGAAATCGAATTCAAATTTATATAACAGCTTTCTTTTTAGGCATCAATATTAAGAAAGCGAAAACAAATACATGCATATGTGCATTTGCATTTGACAGTTTGTATGTTGATTTAGGGAAAAGTGCATTACTGTGTGCTCTATGCTCTTTGAGAAAAGATGGTGTCTTTCTTTTCCCCTTGTAGCTAGGATTTTCAATGTTGAAAAGATATAAAGCTTGCTTATCATCTTTAGACTGCATTTAGGAATTGTATCATACATCTCGTGGTGATCCAAAAAGGAAAACTTCTAAAAAAGATCAACCTAAAATAAATTGAATGAACTTAACAACGCTTTGCAACATAACGCACAACATAGAGGTCTAGGCTAGAGACGTGTTCCGGCGTTGTAAAACCTGGTCACTGGTCGCCTCACTGATGGTTGGGTGATTCCTCCTGAGAGACGATTAGTACCAGTACGGATTGTTCTCCCACGTACCGTCGCGTATATATTGGGATACCCCTATAGGAATATAACCTTTATCCATAGGAAGCCGTGTCGGCCGCCCTATTGATCGCAATGCACTGAACACAGCATTCAGGAAGATTGACCGCCCGTACCCTAAAAAGTATTCTGCGGTTTTGTGAAAAGTTTGGCACACCCTCTACCTAGAACTCCAGAGCAGTTCCTTTTGGCCGTTTTCAGACTCTATAACGGAAAAAGTCCATCAGAGCATTTGTCACTTCGGGCTCGTTAAAACATCGAAGGAGACTAGAGTCATCTTTAGCTTTTTCTCGTCTATTTAAAATTGAAAAAGCAAGTTGTGTCTAAGCGTCGTTAAAATTTATTTTAAACGGAACAATCACCCCTTTGTCCTGCGTTGATCTTTAGGTTGAGAAAATGGAGCCCACCAACCAAGGAATTCCCCTTGGTGGAAATCCTAGTCCCTTTTCCTCTTGGGGAGATGTTGGTGCGCCCCATATGGCCACATTGTCGCTTCCAGGACTGACAATTGGCCTGCCGGTCTGGCTCTTCTCAACCAATGTCGTTTAGAACACCACTATTCCTGAACAGTCGAATCAACAATTAGACGAGTCTAGAATTTCCCACCAACCTTCTACTTCTTATAATTCTTCCTCTCTTCCTTCCTCTTCGCGTAATGGAACTGGTAAGACTAAAAACCAAGTTCCTAAGGAGAAGAAGGAAAAGAAGAAGAAAGAGAAAAAGAAGAAGGAGCCAAAGGCTAATAAGGGAAAACAAGTGTCGTCTGATGAAAATCCACACACAACACTGACTAGGCCTAAATCGCCATGTGTCATCTGCAAGGGAGACCACTTTCATAGAGATTGTCCCTGCATCCCTCGGATACTAAGGGACTGGTCTCCCCGTTTGCATAATCCGGTGTCGTCAACCTCGGATAGCCATGTTGAAAGTACACCGTCAACTAGCGAAAGTGAAGTTCCAGGACAGAAAGGGAAGGCTAGACCTCCCTGTAGACTGTGCGAAGGCAACCATGCCCTCCACCATTGTCCCTTCTTAGACGAGGCTAAAAGAGTCTTGGAAGATCGTCCGGTTTCACCGTTACGACTTGCTCCTGGATATCAAAGACTCTTGCCAAGTCCTTCGTTAGTTGAGAATCCAGCTAGCCCGCTCAAGTGGTCAGCTGAAGTGTCTATCATTGAGGATAAACTGACTGAATCCATACCCGACGAAAGTCAAAAGGTCGAGGCGGCAGTTGACCCGGTCTTGCCTTCAGAGAATTTATCTTCGAATGATACAGTCACTGAAGAGGATAAGTATAACACCATCCAGATTCTTTTCATCAACACAGACTCCGACGAACACGGGGGCAATGCACCCATTCCATTATCGCAGGAAGGAAGTTTGTCAGAGCGATATCCGGCCGTCTATTCGGTCCCACTACCAAGCAACCTAGTTGTGTCCTTCAACTGGAACCAACTAGGCAGACCCCGGTTGCCAGCGAGTATACCATTCAGAATTATCATTCAAATATACAGGATGGTAATGGCTGGCACAATCATTGATGAGGGGGCATCTGTGAGTATCCTTTCCTCTATTGCTTGGAAAGCGCTTGGTTCGCCAGCGCTTTTGCCTGAAATGAGAAATGTATCAGGCTTCGATAAAGGACAGTCGACTTTTAGGGATCCTCCCCAATGTGCCTATCACATTGAAAGGGAAGACCGTTCAAATGAACGTGATGGTCGTTCAAGGACCCTTGGATTATAACCTACTCCTTGGACGAGACTATATATATTGCATGGGAGCCATCGTCTCCTCACTCTTTAGAGTAACGTGTTTTCCGCACGAAGGAAGAGTGGTCAAGCTCGTGGACCAACTTTCATTTCCCGGATCACGCATCGCAAATAGTCATACACCATCCCTAAATGGTCTCTTCACGCAAGAAATGTCTCAACCCACGGTCCATCCTCCCGATGAGCGCGAGTGATTCAGAAGGGTATGACTGGACCCCAGGGGGCATGCGTCCTGGTCTGCTTCGGCAGGAAAACTTTGGGTATAGGGTAAGTTTCCGCGGGAGAATATGACTAGTCTGTACCCCGCCCATGCTGGAAGAGGGTTATTCTAAAATAAGATTCTTTTGTCAAAGTTATGTGTTTGGCACTCGTTGTCACTCACCTTTGTCTATCTCAGTAGACATCGCCGAAGAAGTGTTTTGTTTGCTGCGCAAATAAGACAATCTTTGGTAACCTGAAAGAGGTAGGCCTTTCTTGGTAAAACAAATGTTTTATCTGCAAATTGAGGGGTAACCTTGAAATCATATTTTATACCTGGGGGCATGCAAACCTTTTGGAGTGCAAGCAAGGGGCGGCTATTTATTTTTTTAAATTTTTAGGACCTCTAACCCTTTAAACTCGTAGGATTAGTCATTTCCAAACTTGCATAACGAAAGGATTCTGGGGCAAAGCTTTATGAGGTGCAAGCCCCATAAAAAATGGCATCTTAAATGAGACTTTCTTATCATATGACTGGAATCGAGCAGTTTTATCGTATAGTTCATGCTCGTTAAAAAATAAACATAAAATCGAGCAGTTTTATCGTATAGTTCATGCTCGTTAAAAAATAAACATAAAATCGAGCAGTTTTATCGTATAGTTCATGCTCGTTAAAAAATAAACATAAAATCGAGCAGTTTTAGCACATAGTTCATGCTTGTTAAAAAATAAACATAAGATCGAGCAAGTGTTTCAATCCGCGTTTAAGCTCGTTAAAAAATGAACTACCCGGTAAATAACCACTGCGAACGTAAATTATCAGCCATTAAAGCCTTGGTCGTGTTTGCACCATCACCTCCACTTTTCCATTGGCCGATCATTCACCTCCATTTGATTGTTTACCCATTTTGAGGAACAGCTGCGAAGAGTGATTTCACTAGCCATCCTTGTGACACTGCCGTGATTGGAAAATTCCAAGCCTTACCTGGAATCAGTTGCTATCCCGTTTCATCACTCGTTCCTCAAAAGACGAGTCTTCTTTAAGCTCTTTTCATCTGACTCGTAAAATATGAAAAGATTGCTGAGTTTTGGCCTTCCAGCTCGTTAAACCGACCGTAAGTGCTATCCCTCCTCTAGATTTTAATCTTTTTGGACCTGAGGGATTATTGCACAAAAAGATCGAGCGCTTGTTTTGTTCGGCTCGTTAAAACTATCGAAAACTCATCCCTTCTGTAGTGTTTTATACTTTTTCGGACTTAAGGGATTAGATGACGAAAAAGGAACTTTGGAGTTACCTTTACGTACCTTTTCAGACTCTCTAAAATTGAAAAGGACCGAGTTATCTTTGTCGTTAGACTCGTTAAAAAGCATTAATAGCGACAAACTTGTCTTTAGACGAGAACGAGTTTCACTATCGCTAGGCTTGTTAAAACATAGCGATGGGTTTGCCCGAAGGGCAAATTATAGAACAAGCATATGTTATCCTCCTCAAGCTTGACAAAAATAAAGAGGTACTGGTCAGAAATGACTGGGGAAAAATTGGGAAGAAACTCAAAGAGCTTTTATTGGTAGCAAGTCGCTCTTGAACATGACACTTCCACTCCGTGCCTGAGTCAGGTTGGGTTGTTTCATTCACCGGTCACATCACCATGGTCTCGCCATACCATCCATCTTTGGGGTAAATGCTACCAATCCATCACACAAGTGTCGTCGATATGTTCAAGAGAAGTCATCCAGAGAAGTCAACCGTGTCCCATCCACTACCATACATTATCCTTCATCCTTTCATGACTGCCACCCTGAATCATACATCATCAGATTGTTTTCATCTCCATCAAAATCATTTGCTCCGTTCTGTGTCACTGATGTGGGATACATTAAGGCCCTCCTTTGACAGATCGCTTCTTGTCGACATCAGCTCATTATCCAAGAAGTTGATCTAGGAACACCCCCTTCAGTACTTTGAAGCTTGCATGCCTCAATGGCAAGTTTCTCACTTCCAGCGACAGGTATACATCAATGACCTTCGACCGAAATATTTTGCGTGGTGTTCGACGCCAAGTCATTTATTCACACCACGTGAATTGTACTGCAGTACCTTGAGGGTCATTATCATTATCGGTGACTCCTCTCGCGCTTGTTAACAGTTTACATCATTGACTGGTAATCAAGCGATGTCTTTCCATGTTCGACTTCAGAACATTTCTCACATGGATCGACTTGTACTTAGAGTGAAGATCGGACGAGATTGAAGACCTCGGATCTAGTTTCATCCATCCGGGCTGCGATATATATTCAGGAAAGATAAAGACATTGACATGTACATCATTGCAGCAGATAATCATCCTACCAAAAAGGATGATGATTTCGTCAAAATCATCAGTCTACCACCAGACGATTGTCTGTTCTATGTACAGAAAAATGAATTTATAAAGCTGAGCATGGGAATGCCCGCCTCAGCTAGATCATGAAAGCAGTATGAAAAATAATGTATTGTATTGTATCTTATTACAGGTCTCCTCCCAGCATTAGAAGAACTTCGGATCCTCCTAATAAAGCATTTCACCCGATAAACGACCTCATACTTTAGGGGGCAACTGTAATAGACATTTTTTTGCCTTACAACATTGAGCATGAAATGTCAATAATCCAAGGGATCCAAAGTCCCTAAATGAGTTGTTCCTACCCCTAAAGGAACAAGGTCAACCAATGACAGCTTCTCCCAGAAGTTCTCCACCAAAAACCACTCAGAAATGGTCAAATCAGGATCAATTCAATAGCTCCACTAGCTGTCTGCGCTGAAATGCAAAGTCTGCACTGGCTACTTGCACTGCAACACAGGTAGAAGCACTACCATAGTGTGCTGAGCGGGAATTTCCAAATGGCAAGTTCATTCAACGAGGTGTAAAGGCCCTGGAAGCTTCCAGAATCTTCCTCAATGACACTTGCCTCAATGAATTCGACCAAGTGATGAGTAAGAGGTTCTCAACCTCCAAGTGGAAGCAAGAACTGACAGAGAGAAGCCACAAGTCAAAACATGAGCTGACTCATCCTCTCTGCTCACATCTATATATGGATCTCTCACCCAGAGGTTCAAGGGGCTGGAATTTTGTACTTTGCAGAGAATTGTTGTTGGTTTGAGATTGAGATTAGTACATTGGGTGATTTATGCTTTGTTGGAGGAGAGGAAGGGATTCGTTTTCTGGGAGGTAGATGCTGGATCGGGACTCACTTGGTTGTATCTCCTCCTGAACCTTGTTTATCATATCAATAAAGCTACTTGAGTTTCTCCTATATGCTTGTATTTCAATGATGTTTTGTTATATTTGCATATTTAGTTTATATCTGATCCTAAACTAGTTATGAATGTGAATATATATCTTTCGTGTAGTCTTCTGCTCTTGTGATCTTGCAGGAACCGTGTGAAGCTGGACCAGTGAAAGACCAGGCAGCGGGAAGTGAACAAAAGAGAGAGAGAGTGATTGGATCGACAAACTAGCGGAAGACACCGGTTAGTTACATCCTTCTTTCTCTATTTGCATTTCATAAAGAAGAATACTCAGATAGCTTTCCTTGTTTGTTGCTAAGGCACTATCACCTCTTAGAGTGGGATAGGGGCATTCCATATTGGATACTTTTCCCAACAACACCGCCCCCTTGCAAAGTCCCCCAATATAACACACACCCAACAAATTTGAATCTAAAGCACTCCACAAAAACTCATAAACATGAGATATATAAGTGCATCTCATAAAAAGGTGAGAGTGGGACTCCTCCTATGCTTTGCATAGGGGACACCGATTGGGACAAAATCAATGGTACCTTCTAAGTGTGTCTCGGGAGAGTAAATTGTCAATGAGAGCCAGCCATGCAGAAAATTTGGCCTTTAGAGGGGCGTTGGATCCCCATATATATCTCCACAACCAAATTCTTTCCTTACTGAAATATTCTTCAAACCACACCTTATAACCTAACTTGGTAGTGAAAGCTCATGTGTGGGAATTTTTTACCAATTTACACATGATTATCCACCAACAAGTTGATGTATTGAGCTCATTCTACTACTATTTCGCCTACCAGACCCAGGTTTGTATCTTACTTCAATCCACTCCAGATTTTATGTCCAAGGGGCTGGGCACTAGCATCTATTAGAGTAGTAATATTCAAATGATCAAGAGAGGATAATAGAGGAGCAGAGAGGTTGTAGTTATTACCTACACCATACTAGGGGTTACGTCCTATTTTTATATGATGGCCATCCCCTACACGCCACACAATCCATTTTCCAACCAGGGGAAAGGCTCTTACCATTGCTTTCCAAACTATTGAGCCTTTAGAGAACTTATTTAGTACTTTGAACAATTCCACAAGTAATTCCCTAAGAAAATATTTAGCTTGCATTACTTTGTATCATAACACAAGACCTAATTTCCATATGCTAGCTATATATATATATATATATATATATATATATATATATATATATAACTTAAAAAATCAAATATATATGAGAGTTTTTGTTAATGTAAAACACTATATATATGTGTGTGTGTGTTAATATTTATTAAAAAGTAATATTAAAAAGTATTTTTACTTTTTAATGAACATTAATGCATGTGCACACATATATAATTTAAATGTATTAAATAAAAAAATATTGAAATTTTTAAATTCAAATTTATTGAACTTAAAATTATTAAATAAAAAATAATTGTTAATATTAGTTAAACAATGTCTCTTATTGGGGTGAGGGTCCACACTTAGTATTTATGACCTCGACCACAATGAACAATCATATTATGGAGAAGAGGGGATGATGCCACAACCGTTACCACACTCAATGGAGGAAGGAGGCATGACCATCCCATCCTCCATTTGGTAGCCCAGTTTAAGTGAGAATCCTGTACACGTGGATTAATGATGTTGCAATTAAGGATTTGGGTGGTTGATCTTCCAAAGTTTCTCGATAGAAGCATGCTTAACACACAAGCCAAGTTTCATTCTATTTTAGTTTTCATGTTGATGCACTGAATTTTGGTGCTTTTCATTGGAGTTCTTGCCTACTATAAGGAGAATTACCACTATCTCTTTATTGTTTCTTATTCTTTGGAGGGGGAAGGTCCAAGTCCTCTGGACCTGGCCTCCCTCACTACCATTTCTATTTGGACTCCTTCATCCTCCTTTGGTCGCATTTGATGCTTCTGAGTCGGTCCACTGATAAAAGTAGCTTTAGAGGGAGGTGTTTTTCTTTTAGTAGCTGTTATCACTCAGGTTGTTCCCAAAAGTTGTAAGAAAGGGAATACGGTCAAGGTAACCACAGAACAATCTTTTAGATACAGATTCTAGCCAATTTGCATCTAGAGAGGGCTCTCTCTTTATGATTTAGCTTTGCTTTGAGGTATATTATGCTAGTTATGAAGTACAAGGGTTTTGTTTAGAGTTTTGGTTGGAAGGATGGGTACACAAAAGCACAGTGAGGTAAAACTGAAACATTTCAGTCCATTGGGCATGATGGAGTCAAACAGGGAGGGCTTCCTAGGTTAGGTTTCTTATCAGAGGATTTATCACAGAGCAAGGTACTCAAATATGGAACAATTCATAGGCTGGAGTAAGGCGGAATGGAGTCAATAGGTGAAGGGCAATTAAGAATCCTTCATCATGTTGACAGAGGGAAAATGGATGATTACTGTTAAGGAGCAATTAAGAATTCCTTAGCTAATATTCAAGATGATAGAACCAAGGGAAACAGGAGCAATTAAGAATTCATTGTTTATGCTAATTCTGAAGAAAACATTAATAATAACAAAGACTGAACACAGAGCGCAAACAAGCAAATTCTGAGTTATTCTTTTTCTCTATTATTTAGATCATGAGACATATATGATATAGTAAACATAGGAACTGTAAGACACAAGTTAGAAGAGACTTATTGATCCATAAAACGATTCAAGAATTTTGTAACATGGTCCTTAGCATCACTTCTTCATTCAGTGAGCTCGACAAAAATGGTTCCAACAGCTTTTATTTCCAAAATTGTTCAGTATTACAGTCAAAACTATGAACATCCACCACCAACCAACCCCAAATACTTCGTTTGGGGGATTATTTGTACAAAAATGTCAAGGTATCATAAAAAATATCTAATAGAAATAATATCTGTTGGTAATTAATGCTTCTTTTACATAGATAGAGACAGACAATCTTGGAAATAGGGAGACAATAAATAGATGCAATAAATTCATGCTGTGCTGGTTGATCCGTCTTTATGAGATGTACTGGAGGTAGGTGCTGCAAGTCGGTTCCCAGCTGTCTTCTACTGATCCTCTGTGCTGATTTTTCTGCTTTGGCCAGACTTTCTTTAACTCTGATGTGATACGCTTTGACCCGCAGGACCGTGATTTATTTCTGTTCTCCACATTATAGCAGATGGTGCACAATTTTGATTTGACCAAAGATAAGTTTACAGGATCTCTAGCATGCTCTGCCACCACTCTGGTCCTGGTATTTTATGTCTCTGCAGCTTCCTTAAAGTCTCGTCAGTCTCTGTGTACCTAAAGAAATTAGGTGGGATGGTGAATAGATGCTTCACCTCATGCTCTATGTAGAATAGATTTTCCAGGCTGTCATAAAGGGACTGGCCAGATGGAAGTGCTTTTTCTCCTGAAGTACTTGAAGATGCATTAGCTTGATTGACAACATATGTATTTAATTTATGTACATAGTCCTTGTGCTTCATCAAACGATCATTATCTCCCAAAGGACTTGGAAAACCTTTTTGATGCAGGACTGTAAATTTGTCTGTGAAAGAATCAATTTCTACCTGCATGTCCTGGCATCTTCTGTCCAAGTTTTGCATTAGAGTTCTCATGGTTAGAACTCTCTTGATGTCCAGAATGGTACCTGTTCTGTCTCTAATATCCAGTGCTTCCAGTTCTTCACTGGTCTTGGTATTCAAAAAATGTATTAGCCTGTTAGCTTGCTCAGGCATCTGTCCCCATACGGCTCTTGTTTTCTAAATTTCCACTTGGGCTACTCTTATTAAATCAATTTGTTCATAAATGGTTTGAATAGACCTCCATACATCACTGAGGGATTGAGTGATGTTGGTCCAAAAAATTCCTCTGATTTCTGCCAGAGGCTTATGCAGAGAGAGATCCTTTTCTAAGGCTCTTACCTTGTTCTCCAATGCTTTGACCTCCCTTGTTTTCTCTGCCACATTCATCTTGGATTTATCATAGCTTTGCTCTACTTTTGCCAGTTTTTCTTTGACTTGCTTCAATTCAGATACTTGGAGTTTCAGATCCTCCATGGCTTTTATTAATTGCTCTGTAGTCATAGCTGTACTGCTACCTGGTGCTGTTGATATTGATGTTGCTCCTGTGATGATTTCTACTGTTGATGCTGGGATAGTGGGAGGCACTACTGTTATAACTGTGGAAGGGGCAGTTGTGACTGTTGGAGCTACTTCAGGTGGCTGGGAGGTTGACTCTCCCTGCTTTTCTTGTAGTGCTTTCTCCAATGCCTACTCTATCTCACTCAATCTCTCGTTCAACCTCATGAGCAGGTCCATCATATCCTCTTCGGACTTCTACTATACAACATCTGCTGTCTGTGGATGCATAGAAGGAGGCATTTTGAGCTATTTTCTGAGGGCAGCAATGTCCTCTTCCTTTTTCTTCATTAGTGCTTTTATGCCTTTGGCATCTTTGGGATCATGTCCCAGTTCAATGATAATATCTTCCAAGGATTTTATCCTGTTGTCCTTTGCTAGAGAAGAAGCTTTCTCTAAGTCCAACTGAGCAGAGGTATTATTTAAGGAATTTTGCAATTTATGAGCCAACATTGCTTTATCAGCTAGCGTGGAATACACCATCTCTCTAGTCTGTTTGTGCAGCTCAATCTGGTCTATTGGATGAATGTCCTTGGCTAAGACTTCTAGATTTGTCCTGATATAATCAGCTGCCGATTGCGGTTGCTGCACCTTGGGCTTAAAATAGCTCATGATCATTTTTCCCTCCTTTATGTCATAGGCAGACATCAATCTTTGTTGTTTTGTGGGGGCCATCTTAAGATATTGGTTATAAATTTGCAGCGTCAATGGATCATTTCTAGCCTTTATCTCTGTGAATGTTTTTTCTGATATCAGAGGTCTGCTTACTTGGTGGCCTAGTGGATGAAACTTCCACACTATGCTGCCTTTATAGCTCCTGCCTGTGTGCGCTGGTTGATGTGTCTATTACTGGGGAGGTCTGTGGGATGGTTGCCCTCTCACCTCTTAGACTTCCTATTGGTTCTTCAATGATTTCCTCTTCAGATAGAGGATTCAGTCTTTGCCTTTTTGCACCTCGCTGTTCTGCAGGTCCACTGATAGGTGTGGCCTCTTCTCTGTCTCTTTTCTTGCCTTTTTCCTCATTTAGGGGAGTCTATAGTGCAGGAATCTCTGCTGCTTTGGTCTGGATCAGAGGAATTTTCCCCTGTTGATCAGTCATGGCTTGCTGCTTTGTGCCTGCTACTTCCTTGCCCTTAGAAGAACCTGAAACTGGTGTGTTGGTTTCTTGTACAGGTTGTTGTGAAGTTCCAGCAGAAGATGTACCCACTCCAGTTTGCTGAGGCAGCTTGAAAGATACCTGTCCAAAAGAGTCCAGGTCAAGGGTATTTTCTAAATCTTTCATAGCTTGTTCCATCTTTTCTTGCTGAGTAAGTTCTTCTATTAATGTACCCTCTACCCACTCATCCTGATTAGAATATTGTTCTACTTCAGGGATCCTATGATGTATGTAAGTTGACAGCCGGTTTCTTACTTTTCTGTCACTTATAAAGCTATTTGGGTCATATGGCACCCACCAGAAGCTTTTCTTCAATTTAAGGTCTTCCCCTAATATCTTATCAGCATCTTCCCATGCTTCCCTCTTGTTAATGATAAAAGGGCCTAACTGGTTTCTTATTCTCAGCTGAGCCTTTTTCTTTACATTGCAAAAGTGAGTTAAATCTGCATTAATAAGTTGCCTGAAATACTCCAGTGCAAATAGTCTCATGGGCACATATTTGGGCAGCTTATAAGGGCACAATTCACAGCCATATATCCTGATTTCAGTGTGATCTTGGTAGAAGTACCAGTCACCTATTCTGTAATTTTGGAGAGCTGTAAAATCTTCTTTATGTCACCAGAGAGCCTAGGAGGAGGAGCTCCTATCAATAGAGTGGAGGCTGGATGTACAAACCCGTCAATGAATTCACAGTAGGTATAAGGGGATTCACCAACCTTGTGGAAGACTGAGGTCCAAAAGATTACAGACCTCCTCTCTCCTTTGGAATCCAATTTCCTGATGGGAAATAAAAAATTGTCTGGGTGATAATATAACAGCAGATGGTATATGAAAGTTGTGTATTTAAACACTCCTTCTCTTTCCAAATTCATAAATTGAGCATGGATTTTGTCAGCAATGAAAGAGGCATAGTCATACTTAATAGCAGGGGGCTGTCCTGGAGTAAAGGTGGATAACAGAACCAGGACAATCTCATCCACATATTCACTGGACCTAAATCCCAAGATCACTGATATCATGTCAAGAATAATTCTTCCAGTCTCATTGAACCAGACATGTAAATAAGGAGGTGGGCCTTGGGGCTAGCAATCTGGTTTCATGAATAACTTAGCAATCCGAGTTATTTCTGCACTGGACAGTTGAGAGCCTTGCTCAAGAAAAAATCCCATGGAAAGAGGAGCAAGAGGCTGAACTGGATGGAAGTGTAGCATCTCATTGATAGATTCAGCAGTTATGTAAAAGAGAACAGTTTGTGATGGAGTCATAACTGCTTTACTGACAGGGTCATAATTGGCACAACAGTGGCGAATAATATCTGGGAACACATTGACTGAGGGAAGGTAATACCTGGGGAGATTGGATTCCCATATTCCATAGATATCAGAGTTGTTCAGATGACTATTTCTGATTAGGCAGAAAGTATGAAGATGATTTTGGCAACCAGACAGGTCGTTTATTTCGAAATCTCTGTTGGCCAAGCATAGATAATTCTGGTGTTTATGAGGTGCATTGAGGGGCATTACACTGAGGCCACATGGGCTTCCATGTTCAGTTCTCTGTGTTTTTAAATTGGAGGTCGAGTTTCTGTGGAAAAAAGGGCAAAAGAGCAGTGCTGGGTGTCTTGGTATGGCAACTGTGGAGTGCTTCAGCTTGAATTTGTCTCTTATAGGTATAATTTATAGAGGAAAACCAAAAATGCAGGTTTGGGAGGTGGGACGGGGTAAATACCTGTGTTTTGGAGGCAAACCAGTGTAATTTACAGGTTGACTGACAAGTTGCGGAGCAGGATGCTGGTTTTTGTTTGGTCGGGTGGCGGACTGGAGGCTTCTGCAGTTGCTTGGATGTAGTCTGCATGCAATAGTTTCGTGAAGAGAACAAATGAAAATGGATGAAAATGACAATTTCACGAGTTTTTTTAATAGAAATTGGCTTCGCGGGCTTTTTGGCGCTTTTCGGTCGGATGACATCATCAGGATGTGACGTTTTGTCGTGACGCAGGGGTACGGGATGCTGATGTGGAGGTGACATGGTGATGACATCAGTGGGCGGGGTCAGCGGGAGGGCGGTAAGCAGTATTGGCCCGCACCGCTTATGCACTGAAACGGTTTTGGGTGGAGGGGCCGCGAGCATGGCGGGAGGGCACCACGTGTCCTAAGTACGACGACAATACCGTCGGCTGCCCGGCAGTTAACGGTCGGGCGGAAGGGGGAGTGCGATATGATTGTGAGCCATTCGATGCACGAGTCCAGATCTAACAGTTGGCGGAGGTCTGAGGTGGCTCAGGGTTACGGCGCGGGGCCCAATATAATAAACATTGATTTAAATATATCAGGGGCAGTTTGATTGGCTACGGGATGTTTAAACTGTTAATTAACCAGATGTTAATTAATCTTTGAATATTTGCGCGCGGGGAGGGTTTAGTAAGGTTATTAATTAACCCGGGTGGTTAATTAATCCCGAGGTCGCGCTGATAGGGTTATTCACAAGGTTCCGGATAAACCTTGAATCCCCTGTAAACATTGACATATGGCTATAATTTAGCCGGTGGTGGGGATAATAAAATTTTGGGGTTTTTCTTTTATATACATAATACAGGCAGGGGGAACAAATTATGTGGGAATTATATAATAAAGTTACAGTTAGTATGAAAAATTGATATGAAAATAAGTGCTAAGTTATAATGTTTAACAACTTAGGCTTAACAGGAAAACAGGGATTTTTACACAAGAAATGTGGTTTCTTTTTCTAAAGCAAGAATGTTATTTTACTCAGGCTTTTTCATGAAATGGGGTGATTTAGGAGTATTGAGCAGATCTCAATATCCTTGGGGGGGTTAATAAGTGATTTTGGGAGAAGTGTGAGGGGAAGTTAGTCATGCCTCACTTGATTTGTAGCCAAACAATTGCCATTGTACTTATGATAACAATAAGATGAACCTCTTGAAAAACAAAAATTAATCATAAGCATGCTTCTGCAACACCAAAACTACCTACCCAGCCTATTATACCTAACATTTTTTCTTCCTTTTCTTTGGGTGCATTTAAACTAGCAAACCCTCATTCACTTCTTTTCTTTTTGCTGCAATCCTATCTAGATCTACCCTTATCACATCCAAGGGCCCAGGTTTAACAGTTGAGCTCCTTTGTTTCTCTACCTAACTATTTATCTGCCAAGTTTGAACAATTTGAACAGATTTTATTCTCTATCTCTAAAACAGGAAATTCAAACATGAGCTGGCCAAGATTAAGCTGTTTGGCCATTCATCAACTGTGGCAAGAGTTAACCAACTGCACACCATCAGATTATTGCAAAAATCAGAATAGTAGTGGCATTTTGAACTAGCACACTTTCCTGGTCCTCTTTATTTGGGGTTCATTTCTTTTCTTTTTTGACCATTTCATTCTTTTTGCCCTTTGATCTTTCTTTTAGGGCATACCCTCTTTACATTTTTTAAGTTTTTTTATTTTTTCAAAATATGGAACCTTTGCAGTAGGGAAAGGATGAACATATTAGGGACTTTTACCAGTCAATCATGAAATATGACACCTATTGGTATAGGAGCATAACAGTAGCAACACGAAGGAGGTTAGGAGGTATGCATTTGTAGCCTAATTCTTAGTATGCTCAGCTCGAGAGGATATCCTTCATGGTGGCAGGCACCTGCAAGTATATAGTTCTCAGTTTAGAACTCTGATTTTCGTATTTTATTTATTCAGTCGGTATTTTAGCATCTCAATTTTTCTTTTGGAGCATATTTTTAGTCTCTTCTACCCTGCCGCCTACAATGATTTGAAGCCCTATGTTGCTTTCACTGTCTCTCACCACAACAATGTCCATCCTCTCAAGTTTAGTTGGCAATGTAGCTTTCATTGTCTTTATCATTCACTTGATGATCTCATCCCTCTCACTCCCTCCATTTCCCTCCTTATTGTCCCTCTCCTAATGACATGACAGAGAGCCGAGAGTTGTAGAATCTTAGCTGTCTCGGTGGAAGGGAGTGCTCACACTTGCCTCTATGCCCATAATGATACTAGGCGTTATCAAAACTAGACCCTTGAACTTGTCGACAGGGAATTGAGAAAACACATGTTAAAGTTGATGCAAACCAAGACGAGTATACTAATGTTGAAATCTTCACTTCGGTGCCCGAATGGGTGCCTAATCATACCCGGGGAAGCCAGAACCAATGTTTGTGCACCATTGAGCTATATTGGAACATTAAATCATTGCTCAACAAGGTCCTTTTGGAACACAATTAGGCCAAGAGCGAGATTGTGTTTTAGCTTAATGAACTCTAGCTAGAGTACCATGATATGGACTTGGAAGTAGAGGCATGGCCTCGGGCCTAGCGAGAATTGAGGCCCTCTTATACAAGGGCAAAGAACCAGCCTTACTAGTATTCCTTATTGATCTAATAGAGGTTTCCACTTTATCTTGAGTCACCTACATGGTTCTATATTTTGTACATTTTGTTTTTGATCTAGTTCTTTCTATATTATTTATTTAAACATATAATAATACTAATGCTCACAAAGTTTAATTGCCTATTATATATATATATATATATATATATATATATATATATATATATATATATATAGATATTATCATATTAAAAAACATTGAGTTCACAAAATATAATCTTCATGTTATAGGGAAAACAAAGTCATTATTTTTCTAAAGCTATTTTAGTTTTCCCAATAATAATTAAAAAATTATGATAACCATGATTCATGTTTTCCTTGAAATTTCTCAACCTCAAAGAAAAATTCATCAAAACCATGAAAACAAAATCAACTAGATTCTCTTAACTATGCTCTTATTGGTCCCGTCCCACACCCCAAACTTTAAATAATTGAATTTTTAAACACCAGTGGTTGATATGGGGAATTTTCTGGCCATCACCTTGACTTTATCACCTGCTTTTCTTTTCCAGGGAATACATTGAACAATGAAAATTAAATAAATCTACTCCTTCCAATTAAAAAATTAATAATAATCTACTTCTTTCATAAATAGATTATGTTCACTATGCTCTTAGTGATCCCGTCCCATGGCCCAAACTTTAAATATTTGAATTTTCCTAGCGACACCTTGACTTTATCACCCACCTTTCTTTTCAAGGGAATACATTGAACAATGAAAAATAAAAAAATAAAATAATAATATCTACTTCCTTCATAATTAGATTCTGTTCACTATGCTATTATCCATGCGATTTAAACACCAGTGATTGAGATGGGGTATTTTCCATGCACCGCCTAACTTTATCGGCTGCTTTTATTTTCAAGGTACCCGTTCACATGAAAATTGCGGGGGAGATCTGCGAGGGAGGAAGGAGCAACCTACGAAGTAATTCTATGAAAGCAAAAAGAGGGATAGGTGGTAGACTAATCATTACTTTACAAATACCCAGTGTGTGCCCACCAGCTGCCCGTCGTTGGAATCTTCTTTTGTGGACTATGAAATAGGTTTAGATTTTTGCTTAGGAGGGCCAAAATACTTTCCTTCACTCAATTTATCCATCTCTACTTCACTTTTGCCTGTTTCTCTGCTTCAATGGAAAACCTACAAACATCCACCGTTCATCCCTCCGTCGACACCCCTTGCACATCCGATGGCTACTACTACAATGTGTTTATCAGCCACCGTGGCCCAGACCTTAAAAACAACTTTGCCAGCCACGCCTACCATCGGCTTGTTTCTCATGGATTGTGACCATTTTTTGATAGGGAATAATTGTGGGAGGGAGAGTGGTTACATCCTCAAATTGAAGGCACCATCAAAACTGCCCTTGCTCATATCGTCATCTTCTCTCCTCGATATGCCGAGTCGAAGTGGTGTCTCCATGAGCTTTCTCTTATATGCAAGTCTGGGGCTACTATAATCCCAGTCTTTAATAATGTGAAACCTTCTGAGTTTAGATGGACAAGGCGGTATGTTCAAGCCCTAACTGTGCATGAGCAGAAGGGCAGATATGACCCCTGAACCCTTGAAGATTGGAGAAAAGTTCTCAAAGACGTCTCGGAGATAAGCAGTTTTGAACTCGAAACCTACAATGGGTTGGAACTTGGAACTCTTAGCCCTATCTACTCATATCATTAGTGTAACTGGTATTGATATACATCTAATGTTTTGTTGGCTGTATTTGAATTTACAGTGACAAGGGGAAGCTGTTGGATGATCTCGTGAAATGCATCCTTAAAAAGGTCAGAAAAACAAGTTTGGTTGTGGCAAGATATCCAATCGGTCTTGAAGGGAAAGTAGCAGATTTTGAAAAGATCTTATCATTGCAAGAGGGGCGGAGTGGAAAAGTGAAGGTGATGGGAATTGTGGGCATGGGTGGAATAGGCAAGACAACACTAGCCAAAGAACTCTTCAATATAAAGAGTTCCAATTTTGGTGAGTCCCGCTTCTTATTTGATGTTAGGGAGAATGCAAGTAGAAGGTCTCTAAATTCCTTCCAAACCAAACTAATAAAAGACGTGTGGATAGATCACATTAATGAAGGCACAGAGGTGCTCAAAACCTCAAAAATTCTCCATATGCTTTAGTGGTTATAGATGATGTAGATCATGCAGATTAGTTGAATTCCTTTTTGCCATTAAAGGACGTCCTTCGTTCTGATAGCCTAATTTTGGTTACATCTCGTTACAATGATGTCCTCACAAGCTCAGGAGTAGTAGAATCGTCAATCTATAGATTGACTAGTCACAATGAACAACACTCTCAACAACTCTTTTGCTCTTATGCCTTTTGCAGTCCTCATTCGTCTTCAGGATTCAAAGATCTGGTAGATGAATTTTATAAAGCATGTGATGGAATGCCCTTATCTTTGAAAGTCTTTGGCAGTTTGCTATGTGGAAGGAGGGACAAATCTTATTGGGAAGGGCTATTGAATAAACTTCGCCAAATAAACTTCCAAAAGAGATTCGCCAAAGACTCAAACTCAGTTATGATGCACTGGAGGAAGAGGAAAAGCAAATATTCTTAGACATTTCCTGTTATTTCATTGGGGAAGATAGGGATATGACAATAAGAATATGGGATGGATTAGGCTGCAACGGTTTGGTGGGCCTTGCAAATCTCTAGGAAAGGTGCCTTGTTGAGGTTGACACAAAAAATAATACCATAAAAATGCACAATCACCTGAGAGACCTGGGAAGAAAAATTGCAAATGAGCCAAAGTCATGTGGAGTAATCCCGCATCATGAATGGCGTGTGATGAAGGACATTCCTAAGTTGTGGCAGCAATATTCTGTAAGTGCTTGAATTATTTGTACAACTTTATGGTTTCTTTATTCAGCAAAAGCATAAAAGAGGAATCTTGTCGCTCTGTTTAATTTGTTCGTTGCTTGTTTTTAATGAATGAACAGGTAATAACTGAGGTGTGCGGAATTAGGATGATTCATCGCCTCAAAAAGTACGATGAAATTTTATTCGCCTCAGAAAGCACAAACCACTATTCATCATGGTGTTAAGAGGTGTCACCGTATCATTTCAATCTTGTTGCAACTAAAGGTGATGATTTAAAAAGCATATTGAGTAGGGTTGAGCTGCAAAATTTGATATGGCTATGCTGGAGTGAATGTCCGTACAATTTCATACCTCCCTGGCTTCTGATTCTAATGAAGAATGTAATGGTCTTAGAAGTGAGCGGAAAGAAATTTGGTACACTATGGAAAACAAAATCTCAGGTGAAATTTAACGCTGGTTCCTTCGTTTTCATGTCTATTATTCTTATTATTTGCTGCTCTATTTTATGGGAGATTATTGTTGCTATCGATATAGTAGTATAGGGTCGAGATATGGGGATGATAATATCTTATATTTGACTATTGTGTTGCAAGAACCTCTAGAGTTGTGGGAATTTACTATTAATTGTCCTCATTATCCTATTTTCGAGTTTCCAAAGTCCATTGGTCAGCTGAAGCACATAGAAAAGATTGTGGTGCACCCTACCATTGACCTCAAATTGTTACCAAAAGAATTTTGTGATTTGCACTCCCTGAAATACCTCGATCTCTCTAGTTCCCAAAGCTTGCAAATGCTTCCAGATTCCTTTGGGTGCTTAACAAATCTCCAACACCTTAATCTCTCTCACACTAGATTGCAAATGCTTCTAGATTCCTTTCGTTGCTTAACAAATCTCCAACACCTTAATCTCTCTCACACTAGATTGCAAATGCTTCAAGATTCCTTTGGGTGCTTAACAAATCTCCAACACCTTAATCTCTATCACACTAGATTGCAAATTCTTCCAGATTCCTTTCGTTGCTTAACAGATCTCATGCAACTTGATCTCCCTTCTTCCTCTCATTTGAAAATGTTGCCAAATTCTTTCAGGAAATTAATTCACCTTAAATATCTGAATCTCCAGAAACTCCACGGGTGCAGAGAGTTCACCATATCGTATGAAACATTTACAAATGTTCGTTCGAATTTGAGATGTCATCGTATGGAAATGTTGCATTGGCATGTTACACATCAACAGTCTCTGGAAGGATTACATCTGTGGGGTACAAGTTTACAAGAATTGCCTAAGGATATCATAACCTTAGGAATTTGGAAGTATTTTATGTGGGAAGCGATTGCTTGAAAGAACTGCCATGTTTGGTGGGTCACCTGAGCAGATTGAAGCACTTGGAGTTCTATGGATGCAAAGAACTGAAATATTTTCCCGTTTCGTTGGGACTGCTGACTTAGCTGTCAAATTTGAAAATAGAAGAATGTGGAATAGAGTCCTTATCGACAGAAATGGAGAAATTGATAAACCTGGTAAAGTTAACAGTAAAATCCTATCTAATACATGAGCTACCATTGAAAATGGGGGTGGAAGGAGCGTTGTCTCGACTGGAATACTTACAGTTGCAGAGAACAGAAATATCGAAGATATCTTTGGTTGAGGGTGTTTGTCCCAACCTTAAACATCTCAAAGTCTATGGTTGCAATGATCTGGAGGAGGTTGGAGCACTGCCGCTAACAATCATTGATCCAAAATGGATCTTGGATAGACTTCTAATTCTAAAGTGTTCCTCATAGAGGAAAATGAAAGTCCAAGGATACTCTTGGAAATAGTCCCATTACAGAGATATTTTCATTCTGAATCTACTACACCTTGAATGGGCTAAAACGGACTTTGGATGATGAAGTTATCGCAAAAAGAAGCTTGCCTTTGTTCCTTTGAAAAGGAGGCAAATTCTTCCAAAAATGGCATAAAAGGCCTTATAAAGGAAAATCGCATCAGAAGGGTTAAGCGGAGAACTTCAGGCAAGGGCAGAAGGAACCCCGTTCTGCGACCTCCAACTTATCGCATCGGAGGTAGGCCTTCGCCCGATATCGGGACCCCAGGCATAGCGACATGTGACTGGGCGATATGCAATATGCAATGGAGCGATTGCGATATCGGCGTCGGCGTATGCCATGGTATAAGGGAAGAACCCTTGGGCAATAGCAAATATGATATGCCGATAGCGACTTACGATCTGAGCTGTCGGGTTGGGAAAAGGGATCAACAGTCAGGATTTGATCAACGATTGGCGATCGATGATCCCTGATGCTGGGGCCAATGTGATTGTGATAAGCAATAAAGGGCCGGACCCGACGGGATTATAAACACAATTGCATAAAATTTGAAATCCGATTTTTCGGGATTTCAATGTATTCTCGTGTATTGAGGTTCTTAAACCTCCTACCTATGCGATGTGATATGCCGACTAAAGGCGGACCCGATAGGGTTTATAAGGGAAATTCAATAATGTTTGACGTTCAGATTTTGCGCCCAATAGTGTATTTTCGGTAAAACTCTGTGTATTGGAATTTTGTTCCATTTTCAAGTTTTGCCTGAAGGAAGGCCTCGATTCCTTTCTAACTTCCCCTGATCCTTTCTAACTTCCCCTGATCATTGTACCACGCTACAAGTGGGAATTTTATAGACAATGATGCATTTGTAATGTAGAGAGAGCCACAGAGCCACAGAGCCAGATGGCCAGTCGAAGAGACAAGGAGCAGAAGAAGTCGCAAAGCCATAGAGGAATGATTACATGCAGAGAAACGGATGGGGAAGCCATAGAGCTAGAACGATGCCTCAAGAAAGCCAGAGAGCTCAATTGACGAGGTAGCAGGAAGCGCAGGCAGCTGAGGGAGTTTTTGGAGTCGCTTGGAGGTCGAGCGAAAAACCAGAGAGCTGAAAGTTGCTGAGACAGTCGCTTGGAGGTCGAGCGAACTGTTGATAACTCACGGAGCCAGAGCCAAGAGCCAGAGCCAGAGCCAAGAGCCAAAGCTAAGAGCCAGAGCCAAGAGCCAGAGCTAGAGCCAATAGCCAGAGCCAAGAGCCAAAGCAAGAGCAAGAGCCAGAGCCAAGAGCCACAGCTAAGAGCCAGAGTGACAGCGAGAGCCAGAGCCATGAGCCAGAGACGAGAGCCAAAGAGAGAGACAGAGCTAGAACCATAGCCAGAGCCAGAGCCATAGCCAGAGCTAGAGCTAGAGCCATAGCCAGAGCTAGAGCTAGAGCCGAGGGCTAGAGCGAGAGCCAAAGCCAAAAAGCCTGAGAGCTTCAGAGCCAGGGCTATGATGGTGTTCTAAGCCCTTTGTGTTCTGTGTAAACTAGTGGAGTTGAGCATGGAGCTTGTAAAATAACTTATGCCATAATCCCAGAGAGCCTAGTTGAGTTGACTAGAGCTCACAGAGACGTAGCCCAAGAGTTTTGGGTGAACTCCTAATTAAATTGTTGTCTTATGTGTTTGTTATTTGCTGCATTATTTTATTGTTACATGTATTCACATATCATAATAAACAACAGAACCTAAGGCATTTGAACAGTTTAAAAATAAACATAATCAGGCACCTATTTTCAAGCACATTATTAATTCCGCAATTGGTTAATCATAAGGTCTTGGGAATATTTAAGATTTGGAAGTGGGAGAGGTTCTTGTAAGCTTGACAAGAAGCCTTTAGGTCCCCATTTTCAGATCAGGTGGTATCAGAGCCTGAGATTGATTAACCCCACCTTCAGGAAGGTGATATCAAAGCTGGTTATACCAGAGCAAGTGGTATCATGAAGCAGAATGCTTGATTGACATAGCAATGGATTGCTTGTCTGAAAGGTGTTTGGGCAGTCAAGGATTGATTGTCTGATTGATTGTATGCTTGTTTGCAGACTGACTATTGTTTGAGTTTGCAGAGGTGAAGGGAAAGCTATTGATAGCTCCGTCTAGAAAGGACAAGAAGGAAGAAGGGCTGAAGGCATTCTTCTTATCCCAAAGGACCTCAAGGCAATCCTTGAAGCACAATAAGTTTGTTGCAAAAGGTTTCTTGAATAAGCTCTTTGTTAGTCTTGTTTGAATTTCTTTTGTTCATTTTCATAATGACAACTTCTACAAGTGGGTCCTCAAATTCCTCCTTCATCACAAGATTCTTTGATGGAGACATGAAGCAAGACTTGTTTGTCATGATGGACAAGGTGAGAGAAATGTATGAGGATGGAAGGAAGAGCAACATTCTTAGTGAGCAATTGAATTTCGTGGAGGAAGAGAAGCAGATGCTTTCTGACAAATTGCAGGAAATGGAGAGTCAACTTCATATTGAAAATATGAACCTGAAAAGGATGCATGAGTTGGAGACACAGCTCTTTGTTGCCAAAGAAGCCTTAGTCAAGTATCATCTTGAAGAAGAGCTAAACCATTCCAGTTTGTCTTCAAATTCTTCTAAGAATGCTTATATTGGTTCTTTTGAAAAGCATACCAGAGGCATAGATTCCAAGCTAATGTCCAAGATGGGCTATGCGGGAAAAGGCTTGGGTAAACATGCACAAGGTATTGTTGAGCCAATAATGGTTGAGGAAATGCCTAAGTATTTGGGTCTTGGCTATGGACAGTCTTATGGAGAAAGTTCCAAAGCTGCCACGAAGGCCATTGAAATAGTTCCAAGAAGGAGTTTCATTTCAGGTCTTCTACCTCAAAAGTGTAAATATTGTATTCAAGAGGAATGCAATAGCTTGAAACATAATTTGCAGGATAGAGGTGTTCAGAAGCATACACTTGAACCAGGGAGTTGTGGAAACTCTGAAAGCCTTGAAGAGATGATGGTTTTCCAAAGGGAGCCACTTCTTCATTTGATTCCATCCTCATGAAGGCAATAAAGGTGAAAGAGGAAGGTATAAATCTAGTTCTAATCATATTCCTTTTGATTTTGCAAAGCATGATAAATTTCCACATAAGTATGGGAAAATAATTGCATGTTCCTTTTGTGGTTTGGATAACCATCATGTTTGTAGATGTTGGAAGAGGATAGCCACATGCAGGAAACTTTTGAAGGAAAGGAAGCAAGAAGCCAAAGGTCAATTGGACAAGGCAAATCATGCTGTCAAGAGGATGCACATGTGTTGCACTTACTGCCATAAGAAAGGACATCTTGCTGAAAAGTGTTTGACTCTGAATCCAACAATACTTCCACAAAAGTTGAAGAAGGTGGAAAGAGAAGATGGCAGGAATGGAAAGGAAGTTTCCATGATTGATGTGTTTCAGGATGATTCACATGTTGATGCTGAAGTGCAGACAAAGGTAGCACCTTTGAAATGGATTGGTAAGAAACAGTTAGAGTTCTTATCCAATTAAGATTGCATGTCTATTGATGCATCTATTTGAATTTCTTTGTTAATGGAATGCAAGTTGAAGGTTTTTACCAAGAAGGTGAATGGAAAAATTTGAGTATGAGACTCACTTTATTGATGCAACATTATATTTCATTTCAGCTTCGAAAGTACAATGTGCTTAAGCGAAAGTTGAAAGATGAAATGCATGCATGAACATAGGGATGTTGATGATTTCCTTGTTTTCGAACATGTGTGTGTGATTAACTTGAAGGGTTGATTGCTTTGTTGTAACATGCATGTAATGATGACTTGGGAAAAGTTAACTTGGTCTCCAAGATGGAGATAATGATGAAGTGCTTCATCTTTTGAAAAAGAGTCCTAATGGTCTTTTTCTACATGCTTGACTTGAAGGGTCATTTGTTTCAAAGGCATGCTTTGTGGGCTTGTTATCTAGTCCATCATTTGTATGTAGATGTAAGACATGGAGGTGTTCACAAGCTGTGAAATCTATTTCTTTTGTTGAAGCAGGAGTTTAGGCCATCCAGTTGTTGTCTGTATTTTTGTTGTTGTTAACAGTTGTTGTTGACAACTTGTCAAACAGGTACAAATGAGAAATTTGTGAAGCAGATGTACTTCACATTTGTTTGAGCCACCTTAGATCAATGATCAAGGCAAAGAAGTTCAAACTACCTTCTGTAACCTTCTCAACAGGAGTTTTGCATGAAGTTAGGAGGAAGACAACTCTTCCTAGGAGGACCAGCACATCCAGGAAGGAAAGTGCTCAAAGGCTTTGGTCCAGAGGCACTATGCAAAGGCAAGTGTATGGAGGTTAAAAGAAGAGGGTGAGGTACTCTCATTTACTGTTTAGATCAGTATATCAGTCTTTTGGAGACCAAAAGTTCTTTTAGTGGGAAGGCGTGATCCAAAATGGATCTTGGATAGACTTCTAAGTCTAAAGTGTTCTTCACAGAGGAAAATGAAAGTCCAAGGATGCTCCTATAAATAGTACCATTGCAGAAATCTTTTCATTCTGAATCTACTGCAACTTGAATGAGCTAAAATGGACTTCGGATGATGAAGTTATCGCAAAAAGAAGCTTGCCTTTGTTCCTTTGAAAAGGAGGCAAATTCTTCCAAAAATGGCATAAAAGGCCTTATAAAGGAAAATCGCATCGGAAGGGTTAAGCGGAGGACTTAAGGCAAGGGCGGAAGGAACCCCCGACTATGACCTCCGACTTATCGCATCGGAGGTAGGCCTTCGCCCGATATTGGGACCCCAGGCATAGCGACATGCGACTGGTCGATATGCGATATGCGATGGAGCAATTGCGATATTAGCGTTGGCGGATCGACATCAGCATATGACATGGTATAAAGGAAGAACCCCTAGGCCATAGAGAATGCGATATGCCGATAGCGATGCGCAATCTTAGCCGTCGGATCAAGAAAAGGGATCAACGGTCAGGATTTGATCGGTGATCCCTGATGCCGGGGCCAATGCGATTGCGATAAGCGATAAAGGGCCGGACCCGACAGGATTATAGACCCGATTGCATGAAATTTGAAATCCGGTTTTTCGAGATTTCAATGTATTCCCATGTATTAAGGTTTTTAGACCTCCCGCCTATGCGATGCGATATGCCTACTAAAGGTGGACCCGATAGGGTTTATAGGGTGATTCTATAATGTTTGAAGTCCAGATTTCGCGCCCGATAATGTATTTCCAGTAAAAACTCCGTGTATTGGAATTTTGTTCCATTTTTGGGTTTTTCCTGAAGGAAGGCCCCGATTCCTTTGTAACTGCCCCTGATCGTTGTACCATGCTGCAAGTGGACGTTTGATAGAGAATGATTCATTTGTAACGTAGAGAGAGCCACAGAGCTAGATGGCTAATCGAAGAGATAAGGAGCAGAAGAAGCCGCAGATCCGCAAAGGAATGATTACACACAGAGAAATGGCTAGGGAAGCCGTAGATCCGGAAGGATGCCTCAAGAAATCCAGAGAGCTCAATTGATGAGGTAGCAGGAAGCGCATGTAGCTGAGGGAGTTTTTGGAGTCACTTGGAGGTCAAGCGAAAAACTAAAGAGCTGAAAGTTGCTGAGACAACCACTTGGAGGTCGAGTGAATTTTTGATAGCTCACAGAGCCAGAGCCAAGAGCCGAGAGCCAAGAGCCAGAGCCAAGAGCTAAGAGCCAGAGCCAGAGCCAAGAGACAAATCTGAGAGCCAGAGCAAGAACCAGAGCCAGAGCCAAGAGCCAGAGTCAAGAGCCAGAGCTAGAGCCAAAGCTAGAGCCACGAGCCAGAGTCGAGAGCCAGAGCCAGAGCCAGAGCTAGAGCCAGAGCCAGAGCCAGAGCCAGACCCAAAGTCAGAGCCAGAGCTAGAAAGTCTGAGAGCTTCAAAGCCAGGGATAAGATGGTGTTATAAGCCCATTTTGTTCTGTGTAAACCAGTGGAGTTGAGCGTGGATCTTGTAAAAGAACTTATGCCATGATCCCAAAGAGCCTAGTTGAGTTAACTAGAGCTCACGGAGACGTAGCCCAAGAGTTTTGGGTGAACTCCTAATTAAATTGTTGTCTTATGTGTTTGTTATTCGCTGCACTGTTTTACTGTTACATGTATTCACATATCAGCATAAAGAACAGAACTTAAGGCATTTGAACAGTTTAAAAGTAAACATAAGCATACACCTATTTTCAAGCTCATTATTAATTCCACAATTGGTTAATCATAAGGTCTTGGGAATATTTAAGCTTTGGAAGTGGGAGAGGTTCTTGTAAGCTTGACAAGAAGCCTTTAGGTCCCCGTTTTCATATCACTCATAAGGATTTCATTGGATCGTTGTGATAAGGTGAGGGAAATGGAAGGGTTTTATAATCTTACAAAACTTCAAGAAATATGGATCTAGTGGTGTAAAGAGTTTGAGGAGCTGCCGACTTCGGAAAGGTTAATATCTTTGAAGACGATCTCTTTGAGGGCTTGTGATAAGGTGACGAAAATGGAAGGGATTCATAATCTTACAAAACCTTAAAAAACTAGAGATCTGGGGGTTTAAAGAGTTGGAGGAGCTGCCCTTTCTTGAAAGGTTAATATCTTTGAAGATGATCTCTTTAAGGGGTTTTGATAAAGTGAGGAAAATGGAAGGGCTTCATAATCTTACAAACCTTCGAGAACTACACATCTGGGATTGTAAAGAGTTGGAGGAGCTGCCATGTCTTGAAAGGTTAATATCTTTGAAGACGATCATGGTTGATATGTGTTGTAAGTTAAAAAGAATAGAGGGCCTGGGGCAGCTGACACAGCTTGAAGAGTGTACCGTGGTTGTATACGATGCACTAGAAGAGATTGATGTTGAGATTGTTGATGAGTACTGGAACTGTGCAATCTGCGGAAAGTACCTTAGCATCTCGGACAAACACAGAGACAGCAGCAGCTCGCTTGAAGTACACTGTGGCTTTATGTGATGCACCAGCACCCGCAGCTCGCTTGAAGTACACAGCGGCTTTATGTGATGCACCAGTGGTGATTGGTGATGAGTACTGGAAATGTGCATTCCCAGAGAGCAACATCTATGTTGAAGTCTCAGAGACAAATAATTATTGTAACTTGTTTCTTTTTAAGTTTTTAACGTAGAAAATGCTTTATCACGAATTATTTTTCGTATTTTTTATTTTAAATTAAAAAAATAAAAAATAAAATAATGAACCGTAGAAGGAATGGTATTTTAAATGTCATGTAGTGTTTTCTGCTTCATTCATAATGCTTTTAATTTAATTTATGATGATTATCCTATTTCTATTTATATATATGATTTCATAATTCACATTAAATTTATTATTAATTAATATTGTTATTTTTTAAATTCAATAATATTATTGATTTCTTATTAACTTTTTTTTTAATATATTATATTATGAAAACTGTTAATCTATAAAAAAGAAATTATCTTATTTTTATTTCTGTAGATAATTTAATAATTCACATTAAATTTATTATTAATTAAATTTATTATTTTTTAAATTTAATAATATATTTTATTTCTTATTAAAATTTATTTTTTTATTTTAAATATATTAGATGATGATGATTAACTTCTACAAACACCAATGTGGTATGTTGGATCTTAAGAAAGTAAGAAATTAATTTATAATCTTTAATATTTTATTTCTATAATAAAAAAAAAGGGGAATAAAGTTTCTAAATCACAATAGTTTCGTTTAATAAGTCGAGAAGGTTGGTAGTGTGACAAATGTTTTGGAAATGAGAACAAATGTGAGTAACAACCTTGTAATCCAAAATAATGTGCTTTTCATCTTTAACCCTTTTAGTATAAAAAATGTGACAAATTTTTTCATCGCAAGGTGTCATGGGAAAAGACCAACAGCTGGTTTCACTTCGAAGCTCATAAGAATTGGTTCTTATCTTCGCAATATTCATTTTCTTATTAGGATCGGTAAAGACAAACATAATTCTAGTTAGTAAGACTGGGGTTCATTACCTCTTTATAATATCTCAACTTCCTTTTCCCCTCTAGCTCCTCATCATTCCACAACTTATCCTTAAATTTAGAACTAATAGTATTTTTAATATTATCCTTATTCTCCAAGATGATGTCCTCCTTTATTCAACAATGGTCAAGCCAAACTAGGATATCCTTGTGCTGCTTGAGCCTGAGGTGGGGGTTTTGACTAGAGTTAGAAACAATTTTGGGGAACTTCTTAGCTTCCATGTTGTAAAACTTCTTCTTATACAACATATACCTAAACATAGCCATGTTTTTAATGGGGGAAAGGCTAGCTTCATTGAAGAGGATAGGATATGGAGTATTTCCTTTAATCTTAAGGTTGTAGGCTATAAATTTCTCAATTCAATCTTCCTTCATGATTCTCTAGATATACTACAACCCCAAACTTCACAACCATATAAAATAATAGGGCTGACAAGAGTCTCAAAGAAGAGTTATTTTTTACTCCAAACATAAAGGTCAATCGACTTACAATTGTTTTTAAGCTCATAATACGTTTTCCATCCTCAAATAGTCTTTTTCTCAATGTTATAATTCCAGTTGAGTTGATGATTAATGTCAATACCTAAATATTTGTATGAAGAAAACTTTTTCAAGTAATTGTTATCGTAAATGAAACTATCATGATTGATCTTTTTGGGTTTAATTATCATGACTTTAGTCTTGTTCGTATTAATAGTCATACCCATCTTCAAGGAAAGTTTTAAGGATGGATATTTATTTTAAAGTTTAGAAACCTTGGCGAATCTCACTAGTAAAACTATTCAAGTTTCTAATAAATTATATAATCTCTATGTAAAATTTTGGCAATTTTTAAGGTAAAATGATTTTATACTATAAAATTTGGATGAATACTTTTTTAGAAAAAATGGAAATTAATGAATCTTCTTTTTGGAAAAAAACATGGAAAATTAGCCACTTGCGAATATTAGCCCCAAAAATTTTCCCTGCCCATCTTGTAGCAATGATCATGGAGGATTTTATGTTGCTTATCGAGATCATGATGACTTCTGCTAGGAGGATGATATCATCAACATAAAGGATAAGAGTAATGACCATACTCGCAAGCTTGGGGACATTGCACTCCGTAGCTTCCAAAAATTCTTTTAGCTTATCAATGTAAATGCCATGGGTATGGGATAGGGGGCACCCTTGCATAACGTTGATATTACATTTAATTTGTTTAGACCAACCCTTGGCGGTCTTAAGCTTAGAGACAACATTGTCGTATAGCCAAATCACAACAACCCTCAACTCAAGAGGAACCATTATATATTCGAATCTTTACCATATCTTATCCTGAGGAACTCTGTTGAAACTTTTCGAAAGTTAACAAAACAATGATGATAAGACTATATTTTTATTTGAAAATAATTTATAATTTTATGTAATTTTGCATATATATAAACAATTCTCTGAACTAATATTTTCTATAACTACATTAGTTCATTTATTCATATTAATTTATTTTTTTAATAAAATATTTTTTTACACATTATTTTAGTTTTTCTTTTATTTTTTCTTATAATAATACAAAAAAATCATAATTCAAAACATAAAAAATTATTAATATTATTAGAAAAAAGAAAAAAAAGAAACAAGAAGTAATATAGATAGGTCTGTCATATTTTCATATAAAACAAAACTATACACAATCAATTAAAGAAGTGGGATAACTACATAGCAACATAGTCCCTGCCTCTTTTGGTAGTTATCGGTATGCTAGCATGACTGAGTAAGTGTAGTGTCTACGTTTTGTCCTTACTTGAAAATGGATTTTTTACATGGTGCACCTCTTGTTTCCACAATCTACTATGACAAATATTGATTGCAGAGCCCTCTACACCACCTTCATTTGTCTACAATAGTAATTATTACATAATGCTTTACGGTAAATGCTATTAAGCACTCAAAAGATGTCTTGGTCACATGTCGATTTTCCCAATAAATGTCAAAAAAATTTACTTTTACTGCTATGGGAGATTTTAATCATAGGATTAAGCCTTAATTAATTGTTTGATATGCATTAATCCACGTTGTGGGAGGTTGATTGAGTTTATGTGTCATTTTTCCAAATCATTGTCACAAAACAGAAAATATGTGTGTCAACTAACGTGAAAATTGACAGTTTACACTTTTTAATTAACCCAAGTCAGCAATAGCCATTGTGGAAAGCATAGTGTGCAGAGTGATGACATATCGCTCCAAAATAAGGAAACATGGTAGTTGCAATACGTGATTTATGCATGTTGATATGGCCAAAATAGGTAACATTTGGTAATACAAATCTTGAGGTGTCGGGTGGAGTATAGTACCCACAGTAGGTAGGCTTAGTGATTCATTTCTCGATGCAAATTCATAGTGTATCATTTAGAATTGGTGGGGAGCATGGCCTAATAGAAGTTGTGAGATGAGGATCTTTATGTCATTTAACATAAGCATTAATGCTAGTCCTTTTCCAATTAACACATGTCACTGTGTGTTATATATCATTTGCCCATGTTAGCAGCTAGAACAACTCATCATAGAGCGCTAAACAAGGATTAACAGAAAAAATAAATGTCTTATGTTATATAACGAAAGTGACTTCCTATCGTGGCACAACATTAACGTTAATCTTACAACTAAAGAATTAATCCATGCATTTTAAGTATTAACATCAGTAATTAAGGGTAATCAAATTTATTATGGTTAATGCGTATATTGGAGGTCATTTCACATTTAAATGGAATTAACCGCCACATTTGTTCAACGAAGAGTCAAGTGTTAGACATATTTTCAGACCTTAATGGAAAGTCATAAACATTTGTACAGAGTAATGGTGAAATGATAATGTATTTATGGCTTAAGCAAATGAAACCTTATTAAATTTTGATCATGATTCTTTTTTATTCATGTTGCATAGCTCTCGCATTGTTGCATTGTTTAGGCCAAAGACACAGAAATATCTAGGCTAAATAAGCTCAAAGACACAAAAGATACAAAGAATACCAAACCAGTGAAAGTCATTTTAATGTTATTGTTGTATTGAAAGCAACAATTGGTAGTAAGAAGAAATTTTAGTGGGTTCTTCTCATTTAAATGCTCTCCAAGTCAAAATAAATGAGAGAACACAAGGTAATGAAATGTGCACTCTTGTTCAGAATCCAAAATTGAAATGGAAGATGAAGCCCAACTATTATTGTTTCAGTGCTACAAGAAGAAGCATTGGACAACCTACATCAAGAAATAAATCGACAATCATTATGACACCAAAGGCCCAAGTTCAACACACAAAAGGGTATGAAATAAAAATTTCAATCGAGAATTGAGAGAAACTCATAGCTTATAGATGTACACTTTATGGCAAGAGCATTTAAGGTACTCCATCTTATCTGCTTAGTCATCAACTTGTTGTGAATGAGGATGACAAAGAAGCTGAGATACCTCTGTAATGAAATAGGAAAAAAGGTATGTGACTATGATTATAGCTTATCCAATACTCAAAGCTAGCAATAATAAAAGGTAACACATTATGGAATGGGGTGACAATAGCTCCAATTTTTTTTCAAGAAATATGTAAGTATGTCTAAAGTAAAAGTTTTAATCTCATATTTTTGTTTACTTAGCTCATATATATAAGTTAATGTTTAGAGAGAAATAAAAGAACAAATGCCCATATGAGAAAAGATGTCAGAAGCAAGGGAATAAAGGTGGTCACCTTAGGAAGACTGTCTTAAATCTACTTGAAAATACTTAATTAAATCATAAATTCTTTCGTCAACAATTAAGCACTCGGTGGAAACCAATGTTCAAAAAATGTCATCTATCACAAGCGATCCATATAGACATAAAAAATAATTTAACTAAAAGGATGATGCCAAAATCAATATGTAGTTGCATAAAATATTTAATTTACTTTCATTATGTGGAACTAGTTAAAGGATAAAGGATATGCTAAAAAGGATTACAATTTTCTAAGAAGAAGGCTTTGCCTTGTTATAAAGCGAAATTTTAAAATTATGAGGACTACATGAGCTAATGATCAAATTCTCTATCTGGTACACCATCTATTTACAAAGAATTACATGAGATGTAGTAAATGTTGAATAGTGTAGCAAGAAAGTCTTAATTTGAATTTGCCTTAGTCAAATTGACAAAATTTGAATTTCCACATCAACAAACAACTTGGAGGCAGTTAACTTGTGTGACATGGCTCTTGCCACTTAATTAGCTCAGTAAATTCAAGATAGAGGGCTTGGAGCTCAGTTAAGCATGTGTGATTGCTAAATTTTAGAAATCAAATTCAGTTTTATCTAGTTGAGTTTAGTTAAACTAGTTCTAACAGTTGGAGGAACTAGTGGAAGGTCAGTTGTGCAATGGGACAAAAGTCTAACTCAGTGATCATCTAGTTAACTGATCAATCAACCTAAAATAACTAGTGCATCAAGAGAATTCGAGTTCCCATCTATGGTGGAGATTCCAAGGCAGTGTAACCAACAGTTGTAAACTAGTTTGAGTGTACATGTGTTGCGTGGAGTTAGATGATCAAACCTTGGGAATTGCGCAATCAATTGGAGGAAAATTACTAAAAAATAGGGGTTAATTCTCTAGGATTTGTGCAAGGAAATAGAAGCTCAAGAAAAGGAAAAAATTGACTGTCTAGATCAAATCTTCTCATTAAGCATAGAGATAGGTTATTCACTTGCAGTTTGAGATCAGATAGAGCTAGCAATTGTAATAACCCTCTATTCATTTGATTAATAAAAAGTGACTTGAAGGGTTTTTCCCAGTTCGGTTCCTCCAAAATAAAAATATTTTGCATGTGTGTTATTTATTAATGTTTGTGATTGTTGTTCTAAATTGTGAATTGAATTCCACAGAGCAGTAGAGTAGAATTTCATCTCTTGATTTAGATTAAAATTTCTCTAGAAGTTGCAATTATATCACAAAGTTTCTACATGGTATCAGAGTAGGATTCACATTAGAACAAGAATTTCAAAGTTGTTTCTCAAGAGGTTTGAATTTGTAGCTTCAATGTAGCATGATCTCTTCAGAGTTGGGAGAATGGACTTCAATGGACTAAGACTAGAGTATGCCTTAGAAGGAAAATTTAATTTCATTGCATGGAAGGATCGCATGGAGGCGGTGCTTGATGACAATGGCTTGGTAGAATACATCAAGACAGATGTTGCAAAATTGGCCAAATCGGAAGCCCAAAACCTAGCCCAATGGAAGAAATATGTAGCTAAGGCGAGCAGAATAATCTTGGAGGGAGTGCAAGGCTACATTGTCTCAAATATCCATGGGAGAGAAACTCGTTTCGCAATGTGGAAGGAAATGGAAGAGATGTTCAAGAATAATAGTGATCATAGAAAACTGGACCTCAAAGACAAACTTCAAAACATCAAGATGCAAAAGAATGATACTATTCCCCAGTATCTCACCATATTTACACAAGTTCGGGACAAGCTTGGTGGGGTTGGTGTGAATGTTGCAGAAGATGACCTAGTGAGCCTAGCTCTTCTAGGCCTTCCCAAAAGATGGCATAGCTACAAGGAATTGGTGAACATGAGGGATAGATTATCGAATTAGGAACACTTGTGGTCCGATTTGGTACAAGAAGAGATTAGGAAAAATACCAAAGATGGAAGTTCATCCAAGGGTGAGGATGAAGAAAATTTTGCATTGGTTGGAAAGGGAAAGAAGGGAAAAGGGAATAAATCTAAAACCAAACAAGAATCTAACCAAGGGGGAAAGAAGAAATACTTGTCCAAAATAAAATGCTTCAATTTTCATGAATTTGGGCACTATGCTACGAAGTTTCCACACAAAAAGTCTAGCAAGAAGAACTCAACAGGACTAGTGGTTGAAGCTTTGGCCTCATAGTTTGAGCTTGACTTCACCCTTATCATATGCATGGATAGCATTGTGATGGGGAGTGTGTGGTACTTGGAATCCGGTGCCTTGTTCCACATGACATGGTGTAGAGAGTTTTTCAGTGACCTAGAGGAGAAAAATCTCCATATTCATATTAAGCTTGGGGACGATGAAAGGTATAGTGCTATCGATATTGGTATATTAACATTTAAGAGGGAATAGGAATCCTCTCTTCACCTCAAATATATCATGGTTGTTCCAGGCCTAAAAAGGAATCTCATAGTTTTAATAGTTTTGGAAGACCATGGTTATGATGTGATCTTCAGCAAAGGGAAAGCAGACTTGAGACACATAGCCACTAGACAGGTGAAGAAGATCGAAGTTCATGTGAAGAACCTTTATACAGTTGATGTGGAAGATTGTGTTGCATTAAGAAGTAAGGTAGAGAAAGTGAAAATTCACAATGTTGGTGATCTTTGGCACAAGATATTGGGACATTTGCATCACGATGCCTTAAAGATTATGTAGCAAATAACCACTGGCCTCCCTAAAGGAGAATTTGAGTAGTAGGATTTCTACAAAGGTTATACCTTGGGGAAGTACGTAAAATCCACATTCCATGATCGAGAATGTTTGTGGACCTTTCTCGACAGCCTCCATTACCAGACATAAATATTTTTTTATTTTTATTGATGGTTTCTCAAGCAAGTGTTGGATATTTTTCATGCGAAGGAAGGATGAGACATTCTCAAAGTTTGTAGAATTCAAGGTGCTAGTTGAGAAAGAGAACGACAAGAAGATGAAGGCTCTCAGGAGCAATAATGGAGGTGAGTATGTTTTGAATGAATTCAAATATTTTAATGCAAAATAAGGAATTCAAAGAGAGCTGACAACACCGCAAAACCCACAGAAAAATGGGGTAGTTGAGAGAAAGAACCGTAGCATTATTGGAGAAAAGAGAATTATGATACATGACTAAGGCCTACCACCGCATTTCTATGCATAGACATGTAACACAATAGTCTACTTGCAGAACCAAAGTCATCATCGGATTCTTGGTATGATTACACCAAAGGAGGCTTTATCGGGGAGAAAGTCAGATGTGTCTCACTCTAGGATTTTTGGAGCCTCTATTTACTGCAAGGTCTCCAAAGATTCAAGGAATAAGCTTGAGCCAACAACAGAGTTGGGAGTTTTTATATGTTAGACCAAAACTCCACACAAATTCTAGGTGTATTGTTATGCTCTTAACCTGCAAAATGATATGCAATACAAAATATGTGAAGAAAAGATACCCAGAACACAGAATAGCAATGATTTTATTATTTAGAGAGTAATGTTCACTTGCCTCTTTGAGGGGGCAACCTCCAATAGAGAAAATCTCGATTACAAAATAAGACATGATACTCCTCGTAGGGAGTCTCTATCCTTTATATATGACTCATACATGCAATACCACGGGCCAATACCGTGGGTTTTATTAATACCATCTATCTAATACTACGACCCATTTGCAACTAACTGTGGTCCCGTCATTAATTGCGGGTTAACCACTTACAAATATTAATATGGGCTTTATTGACTCTTGACTATGACGTGATCCCATGACATAAATAAGGGGGTTAGGGTGGGACCCTAACATTCCCTCCCCCTTAAGACTAGCCTTGTCCTCAAGGCTAAAGCTGCGGAAACTGCTGAAGAATAGTGGCTGGTTCCCAAGTTGCATCTTCCGGAGAGGTGTCTTTCCATTTGACGAGGACTTCCTTAATCATGCAACCGCACAGGTGTTTGTCTCTTGTGTCTAGAACCTGTTCGGGTTGAAGCCAGATTGACCCTTCTTCGTCCAATTCAGGTAGACTGGTTTGAACTCGGCAATTGTTCCTGATCACTTTCTTGAGGCACGATACATGGAAAACTGGATGGATTTTTGCAGTAGGTGGCAAAGCCAACTTGTAAGCCACTTCTCCAATGCGCTGAAGTACTTGGTATGGTCCGTAGAATTTTGGAGATAGCTTCTGACAACCCTTTGAGTGATGTTTGCTTATATGGTTGCAACCTCAAAAAGACCTGATCCCCTTCTTGAAATTGGCACTCTGAGCGATGCTGGTCTACCTGTTGCTTCATGCGGTTCTGAGCTTGATGAAGATTCTCTCTAAGATGGGTGAGCATGGTTGCGCGGTGTTGTAGGAGTTGATCCACTGCTTGTACTTTGGAGCACCCCTTGAGATAAGAAGTAGGGGAAGGCGGAAGTTGACCATATACTGCTTCATAGGGAGTCATTTTGGTGGTGGCATGATAGTTGGTGTTATACCACCATTCAGCTAGAGGTAACCACTGTACCCAAAGGTGTTGCTTTTGTGAAGTGAAACGCCTAAGGTAGGTTTCTAGACATTTGTTGACGGCTTCAGTTTGACCATCCGTTTGCGGATGATAGGAAGTACTGAGTTTTAGTTGAGTGCCTTGTATCCTGAAGAGTTCCTGCCAAAAATTACTGGTGAAGATCGGGTCGCGATTGGACACAATAGAAGTGGGCATGCCATGCAATTTGAAAATCTGATCCATGAAATATTGAACGACTAAAGTTGGTGTAAATGGGTGGGGTAGGGCACATAAATGAGCATACTTCGATAGTCGGTCCACAACCACCATGATGACTGACTTGTTCCCAGACTTTGGAAGACCTGTAATGAAATCCATAGAAACTTCCGTCCAAATTGATGTCGGAATGGGCAATGGTTGCAATGTGCCTGGTGTGTTGACGGTTTCCCCTTTGTGGCGTTGACAGACATCGCATTCTGCTACAAAAGTAAGGATGTCCTTTTTCATGCCTGTCCAAAAAAATGATCTTCTGGTGCGAGCATACGTCTTCTGAAAGTGCGAATGTCCTGCAATGGGCGATGAGTGCAATTCTGCCAAAATGCGACCTTTGAGGGTGGATATTGGGGATATTACGACTCTGTCCCTGTAGCGAAGAATATCATCCTGCCACGAGTAGCCCTTGGTGGAATTTGGATCTACCTGCAATTGAGAAATGAGTTGGGATAGCCCGGGGTGTGAAAACCATTCCTTGCGAGCCTCTTCAATCCATTCTGGAATGGGGAGGGAAATTGCTAGCAGAGTACTTTCTTCCTCAAATTGGCGAGATAATGCATCTCCTACACTATTGTCTTTCCCTTTCTTGTAAATGATCTCATAATCATATCTCAGCATTTTGGCGAGCCATTTATTTTGTTGTGGGGAGGATAGGCGTTGCTCCAAAAAATATTTAAGATTGTGATGATCTGTGTGGATTTGGAAACGTCTCCCCAATAAGTAAGGTCGCTAGGTCTCGACGACATGTAAGATGGCCATCATTTCTTTTTCGCAGGTAGATTGGCCCAGATTCCTCCCACTTAGTTGTTGGCTTGTGAAGGCCAAAGGTCGCCCTTCCTGCATTAAGACCGCCCCAATACCGGTCCCCGAAGCATCACATTCAATGACAAAGGATTTGGTGAAGTCAGGTAGTGCTAAGACTGGAGTGGAACACATGGCGTTTTTGAGAGCGGTAAATGCCTGTTGTGCTTCCTCATTCCAGAAGAAGGAATTTTTCTTTAGGAGTTGAGTGAGGGGCTTCGCTATGTGGCCATAGTTGCGGACAAATTTACGATAATAGCCTGTGAGACCCAAAAATCCTCTCAAGCTCTTCAAAGTATTAGGTTGAGGCCATGCTTGCATTGCCTGGATCTTTTTGGGGTCCACATTGACACCTTCATGCCCCACAATGTGGCCCAAATACTCAACTTCTTCCATGCCAAACGAACACTTGGACATCTTGACAAATAATTTATGCTTGCGGAGCAGGTGTAAGAGTAGATCTACATGCTGAAGATGTGCAGCCCAAGTGCCACTATAGATGAGGATGTCATCGAAGAAGACAAGGACAAATTTCCTGAGATATGGTTTGAGAATGTGATTCATAAGGCTCTGTAAAGTAGAGGGGGCATTACAAAGAACAAATGGCATGACCAGGAACTCATAATGGCCTTCATGAGTTCGGAAAGCAGTCTTGGGAATGTCGACTTCCTTCATGCGAATTTGGTGGTAGCCTGAGCGAAGATCCAACTTAGTGAAGAATTGAGCCCCATTGAGTTCGTCCAGCAAATCGTCAACCACCGGAATGGGAAATTTATCTTTGACTGTTAACTTATTGAGGGCCCTGAAGTCGGGACACATCCGCCACTCCCCATCTTTCTTGAGCACCATGACCACTGGGGATGAATAAGGACTAATGCTGGGACGAATGACACCTGCTTCCAAAAGTTCCTTGATGATTTTTTCTATTTCATTCTTTTGGGTGAATGGATATCTGTATGGCCGCACATTTGGGGGTTGGGCCCCTGGAACCAAGGTGATGCTATGATCATGTTCCCCTCACGAGGGTGGAAGCTCATGAGGCTTGTCAAAGACCGACAGATGGTTATTTAAAATCTGTTGCATCTCAAGATGAATTGGCAGAGACTTGGTTTCGACGACCTGGATGGCATTAAATTGAGCTACCACTCCATGATTGCCCTTTTTTAACAATTTTTCCATCCGATGCGAGCTGATGATAGAGGGGGCTCCCTCCTGGAGTCCACGTAGGGTATGTGTGTAGTTGTTCTATTTAAAACTCATATATAACTCCTGAAAATCCATTGTGATTGGCCCAAGAGTGCGGAGCCATTCAGCACCGAGGACAATGTCGCAACCCCCCATGTGTATGGCAAACATGTGGGTTTTCAACTGATAATCCCCCATTTGAAGTTTGACATTTTCACAGCGGCCTTCACATTTCATTGTGCCCCCATCCACAATTTGGACTTGGAAGTTAGAAACTGCTCGTACAAAACAATGCACTGCTTTTGCGATTTTTTGATGGATGAAATTATGGGTACTTCCACTATCAATCAAGACTACTACTGGGCGATGTTTAAGAAAACCCCCGATTTTGAGAGTTTGAGGGGAAGAAATCCCTGCCACCGCATGCAGCGAAATAACTGGTTCGTCAGAGACATTCTCCTTTGGGTTGTCTTCTTCTAGCGCCTCATGTTCCTCAAGTGGTGGATCTTCCTCTGTTGAGCTGTAGTCAGTGGCATCTATTTGAAAAAATTTGGGCTCCTTGAATTTATGACCTGGGGAGTATTTTTCATCACAGTAGTAACATAGTCCTTGCTTCCTTCTTTCGGCCATTTCCGCAGGTGACACCTTTTGGACCTTAAGTGTTTGAGTCGTGTTGTGAGCCTGTGGGGGACAACCTTTAGCGGGGAAATTTGGGCGACTGTATTGGGCTGCTAATGCACGTTCCACGTTACGGGCTACCTTGCAAGCCTCTGTCCAAGTGGGAGGGTGGTGCAGTAAGACTTGAGCTTTGATGGCTTCTTTAAGACCACTGATAAAACATTCCGTGTAGAACACATTTGAGAGACCCCAAGTGTGGAAGGCTAAGGCTTCAAAAGCTGTAATATATTCATCCACTGTACCTGTCTGTCGGAGCTTAGTAAGACGACCCAAAAAAGAGTCCTCCTGTTCAAAGCAGTCTCGAAGAGCTTTGGTAAATTGGGTCCAAGTCTTAAAAGGTCCATTGCAACGTTGATGCCATTCCCACCATTGCCACCGTTCATTGTCCAAGTACATGCTCCCCAACATAAGCTTAGTCGCATCATCTAAGATATGATTCAGTTTGAAATACTGCTCCATTTGTGCTATCCATGCGGACGGGTGAGAACCATCAAATTTATGCATATCCAACTTGGGAGGTCGCTGATTGGGTGGTGGGTGGGTGTGCCAGACGTGAGGAGAGTGGCTAGACTCACCCTCATTGTATTCATTGTCATTATACGCCTCCTCGTGGGCTTGCTCCTTGCCCTTTGGGATTAATTGCTGGACTTGGAGACCTAGTCCGGTAAGCTGCTTATTGATGGATGCGATGGATTCTTCAAGTTTGTCCATTCTTTCATTGGCCATTGCTTGAGCTCTAGTTTCTACCATACACCAACCTGATGAAAAATTGGGGCCGCCTAAAAATTTTCACTAATAATTGAATGGTACCACCGTGCTCAGCTCGTCGTCCTGATTCTGATGGGCTAGATCACCAATAAGCACCCCAGAAGATCTCAGACTTTTTTTTTTTTTTGAAAACTCCTAACGGAGTTTTACTCCTTCCTGATCAATACTGCAGTTGCCAAATCCTCAAAATGTCAATGCAGCCAAAAGTCCTGCGAAAATTATACCTCGGTATAGGAACCCTTCACAACAACTCCGATCTGGTGGATCTGAGAGATCTGAATGGTGGATCAGATAGCTCTGGGTGGCAGAACAGACTGCTGCTGCGGATCAGGTGGCTCTAATAGATCGGAATGATTGATCTGCGAACTCGAGACTGCGGGATTGATGTCAGCTGTTGCTGCACCTCGTTGCACCAACGGATCTGGAATAGATGATGTGCGATCCCCCGCTAGAAAAGGGAACTATGGTCTTGAGGAGTGTCAGGTGCTACAAATCACAATATACATAAGGGTCTGGCAGTAGTACTCGGCCCAGTGTTTCAGGGCTCTAACTAAGGAGGATCGACCGTACCCTTAGCCGTACAACCCGACTACCCTATCGTACGGGCGAGTAATCTCTCCGAGTGCTGTTCTCGGTGTACTGTATCCACAAGAAGGCTGACGGTTTATCTATGGCGAGGTTTCAAGGGAGCCTAGGGGCTTCTGATATACCCAGAGGGTACGTGGAAGACAGTCCGTGCGCGGTTCTGTCTAATGCGCTACTACTCGAAGGGGTACCCACAGGGGTTACAAGGGATTCCAATAGATGTGACCACCTCTTGTATTTCCTGCATGCATGCCTCCCAAATCCGCAAGTTTATGCGCTCAACGACAGATCCCGTGGTTTAAAGACGCCGGAATACGTCTCTAGCCAATTTTTTTTTGCTAAGAATTGGAGATCCCACCGGTCCTGGAAAGTGCTCTGATACCACTTGTTATGCTCTTAACCTGCAAAATGATACCCAATACAGAATATGCGAAGAAAAGATACCCAGAACACAGAATAGCAATGATTTTATTATTCAGAGAGTAATGTTCACTTGCCTCTTCGAGGGGGCAACCTCCAATAGAGCAGAGCTCGATTACAAAATAAGACACGATACTCCTCGCAGGGAGTCTCTATCCTTTATATATGACTCATACATGCAATACCATGGGCCAATACCATGGGTTTTATTAATACCATCTATCTAATACTACGTCCCATTTGCAACTAACTGTGGTCCCGTCATTAATTGCGGGTTAACCACTTACAAATATTAATATGGGCTTTATTGACTCTTGACTATGACGTGATCCCATGACATAAATAAGGGGGTTAGGGTGGGACCCTAACATGTACTTAAATTCCTTCGGAATGATAGTTGTGCAAAGGGATGTAAATTTTGATGAGGAGAAATCGATGTAGTGCTCTCTTAAGAGGTAGCTTTAGATCCCACAAGAAGAGGAGATTTTAGCTCCAAAGGATAAGCCTCAGGAAGTTGTGAAGCAACCAACAATAGAGGAGGAGAGAGTGGAGACATCCACTCAAGCAAAACAATCCAGAGAAGTCAGGAAAATAACCAGGGAATTTGATAGATTGGCATAGGATGCGAGGGAGAATGTGGGAGCTCATCCAAATTTGGGCAGGAGAATGAGGTCACCTTAGAGGTAGACTCGCTACATGGCTCTAATGACTGAGCTTGTAGATACTGATCCATCCTCTTTCAAGGAAGCCATTAAGAAACCTGTTTGGCTTTATGCAATGGTAGAAGAATATGAATCCATTTTAAAGAACATTGTTTGGGAAGTGGTCCCAAGACAAGCAAATAAATTAGTTGTGGGTTCAAGATGGATATTCAAGGTTAAGCATGCAGTAGAAGGAAGCATAGAGAAGTGTAAGGCCAAATTTGTTACCAAAGGATTCTCTCAAGTTGAGAGAATTGACCATGAGGAATCCTTTTCTCCCGTAGCAAGGTATTCATCCATTAGATCATTTTTTGCACTAGCTATGCAGATGGGGTGGAAGATCCACCAAATGGATGTAAAAAAACATTTATCAATGGTGTTATTGAGGAGGAGTTGTACATTGAGACTAGAAGGTTTTGAGACATTTGATCAGGAGCCTCATGTATGTAGACTCAAGTGAGCATTGTACGGTCTCAAATAGGCACCCTGAGGTCAGTACACCATGATCGACAATTATCTCACTGGTTTGGGCTTTACCAAAAGTGAAGCGGATGCAAACCTTTATCATATTTTAGTAGAAGGTAATTGTTTATCATTGTTTTATATGTTGATGATTTAATATTAATAGGTGATGAGTAGTTGATTAGTGATTGCAAGGATGACCTTGCAAGGGAATTTGAGATGAAGGACATGGGTCTTGTTACCCACCATTTTGTGCGTGATATCCCTAGAATGTTTTTTTTTCTAGAATATGGTCCTCAGTCGGAAGCCAACAACCCCTTATAACCACCATCTAGCTCATTGTGCCACTCCTCTACCACCTGAGCCAACCATATGGTCCCTCACCCATCTGTCATGATCGTATGTTTGAAGGTGGTCCTCCCAAACCTAAAGGTACACCTTGTCATTTGGTAAGTGAGTATTGTGGTTTACTTATCATGGAAACTTTTGGGCATGAATTAATGGGGGGATTCAGTGGAGAGTGTGGGCTAGGTCTATGCTCTTGTCCCCTAGACCTATTTTGGATGTTAACCATGGACTCTAGTCCCGTGGGATCTCTTTTACTGACCTTTGGGATTTAGGGATGATACTTCATGGGAAACCCTAATTTGGTAGCATGGTCGCGCTCCCTCATCCACATATATCACTGCCCTTTCACTCATTATATGAGATTATTATTGTTATCGATACAAAATAAAATAATGAACTGTAGATTGAATGGTATTTTAAATGTCATGTAGTGTTTTCTGCTTCATTCATAATACTTTCAATTTAATTTATGAAAAAATGTTAAGCTATAAAACATCATCCTATTTCTATTTGTATAGATGATTTCATAATTCACATTAAATTTATTATTAATTAATATTGTTATTTTTTAAATTCAATAATATATTTGATTTCTTATTAAAAATTATTTTTTATTTTAGATATATTATATTATTAGCCCCACGGGGTAGGCGAGTTGGTAATCGCACGGCGGTGTAGTTCGTCTGTAAAGCGGACTCCGCATTTGAGGTCACGAGTTCAAATCCCCGGACTTACCTTGGTGACGCGTTATAGCGGGCAGGCGCGGAGCCCAGGGGTTATAGTGGTGGCAGCCAGAATCGACCCCGTGTCACGCGAGTTGCGAGGCTGTCCCAGTTGCCGATTCCTCTGTAATCATATATATATATATATATATATATATATATATATATATATATATATATATATATATATATATATATATATATATATATATATATATTATGAAAGAATATTAATCTATAAAAAAATCTTATTTTTGATTCAGTTGATAATTTCATAATTCACATTAAATTTATTATTTTTTAAATTTAGTAATATATTTTATTTCTTATTAAATTGTTTTTTTATTAATATTATTATTTTTTAAATTTATTAATATACTTTATTTCTTATTAATTTAATTTAATTTTTTTAATATATTAGATGATGATGATTAACTTCTACAAAGACCAATGTGTTCTGCTGGATCTTAAGAAAGTAAGAGATTAATTCATAATTTTTAATATTTTATTTCTATAATAAAAAAGAAGGGGAATAAACATTCCTAAATCACAGTGGTTTTTCTTAACAAGTCGAGAAGGTTGGTAGTATGACAAATGTTTTAGAAATGGGAATAAATGTGAGTAAGAACCCGGTAATCCAAGAGAAAGTGATTTTCACCTTCAATCCTCCTAGTATAAAAAAGGTGACAAATTCGTTCATCCCAAAGTGTTATGGGAATAGACCAACACCTAGTTTCACTTTGAATCACATGAGAATTGTTTCTTATCTTCACAATGTTCATTTTCTTATTAGGATTGGCCAATGCAAACATAATTCTAGTTATTGAGAGAGGGGTTGATTATCTCCTTATAATATATCAACTTCCTTTTCCCCTCTATCTCCTTACCATCCCACAACTTATCCTTAAATTTGGAAGTAATAGTATTTTTAATATTATCCTTATTCTCCAAGATGATGTCATCCTTTATCTGACAATGATGAACCCAAGCCTAGACATCCTTGTGCCAATCTCACTGGAGCTAGAGGTTGGGGTTTTGACTACATTTATAAGAAAATTTGGGGAACTTCTTGGCTTCCATGTTGCAAAACTTCTTAGTATACAACAAATACCTAAACATAGCCATGTTTTCAATGGGGGAAAGGCCAACTTCAGTCGAGAGGATAAGATAGGGAGTATCCCCTTTAATCTTAATGTTGTAGGTTATAAATTTCTTAATTCAATCTTCCTTCATGATTCTCTAGATATACTACAACCCCAAACCTCACTACCATATAAAATAATAGAGCTGACAAGAGTCTCAAAGAGGAGTTATTTTTTACTCCAAACCTAAAGGTCAATCGACTTACAATTGTTTTCAACCTCATAATAAGTTTTCCATCCTCCAATAATCTTTTTCTTAATGTTATAATTCCAATTGAGTTGATGATTAATGTCAATACCTAAATATTTGTAAGAAGAAAACTTATCCAAGTAATTGTTATCATAAATGAAATTATCATGATTGATCTTTTTGGATTTAATTATCATGACTTTAGTCTTGTTTGTATTAAGGGTCATACCCATCCTAGAGCAATGATCATGGAAGATTTTATGTTTCTTGTCGAGATCATGATGGCTTCTGGCTAGGAGGAAGATATCATCAACATAAAGGAGAAGAGTAATGACCATACTAGCAAGCTTGGGGCCATTGCATCCTGTAGCTTCCAAACACTCTTCTAGCTTATCAATGTAAATGCTAAAAAGGGTATGGGATAGAGGGCACCTTTTCATAACGCCGATATTACCTTTAATTTCTTTAGACCAACCCTTGGTGGTCTTAAGCTTAGCGACAAAATTCTCGTATAGCCAAATCACAACAATCCTCAACTCAAGAGAAATCATTATCTATTCGAGTCTTTACCATAGCTTATCTCGAGGAACTTTGTCGAAAGATTTTCGAAATTCAACAAAACAATGATGATAATAGCATATTTTTTATTTGAAAATAATATATAATTTTATGCAATTATAGATATATATATAAACAATTCTCCGAACTGATATTTTCTATGACTACATTAGTTCATTTATTCATATTAATTGATTTTTTAATAGAATATTATTTTACACGTTATTTTAGTTTTTCTTTTCTTTTATATTATAATAATACAAAGAAATTATTCATAACTCAAAACATAAAAAAATATTAACATTATGTTGTAGCAGCTACAACCACCCTCCAAAATTTTGCCTTAGCTTCATTTTGGAGCCTCCCTACCAACCATCGTTAGCAGCATGTTTTGCACTATCTAGGTACATATGCTTCAGTTGAGTTTCAATGGCTTATCAACTTGTGTTTGCTAGCTTGTTTTCCTTCCACCCGCAAGCTGACATCCTGAAACTTGGTCATTTTCTGGTTGTTGTGCTCACTTGGGAAATTGCGCAGATCTAGAGGGGAACTAGCCTTATTCTCAATAATTGTGTAGAACTTCAAGGCAGCTTGCTACTCTCTAGAAATGCTCAGAGAAAGCAAGCAACCTTCCCTCTGAAAATTTCACAGAGCAACCCATCACTGGGCTCGATCTCAAAATTTGCACAGATCTGGCTCACAACCTTGGCTTCAGTCCAGAAATTGCGCAGAGCCTGAGGGGCAGCTAGAGCCACTCAACCTAGAAACTATGCAGAAGTCACTCCAAGGCTTGTAGTCAATTGCATGTGCTCCCAAGTTGACCGGTTTGCTCCAGGACTGAGAAATATTGATTTGCATTCATGGGCTACAAAAAAAGCAAAAAGAAAAAAAGCATCCCTAGATTTTAGGGATCCATTTTTAGTAGCTGGAGGTTACATGCAAAATCCCGCCAAGTGTCACTTTTTACTAGATTTGTGGCATGCACGTCATAAGCCTCGATCTTATCAAACTTTTTTTCGACGCTTCAGAGCTCATTCTTCATTTCGATCTTGGAGCTCTGGCATCCCACATTGCATCTAGGAGCATGCGGCACACTCAACTCAGCTTTTTCTGGGTAAGTCCGCTTTTCATGTATTTTGCTGCTTTTATATCGCTCTTTGTATTTCAGTTTGTGTGAGTGTTGTTTTCTTGTTTTTGTTGAATGCTTGTTGTCGTTTTAATGCATGTTAGCTTGTAGAAGCATTGTTTCAAGTTTTCCATTACATCTCACTGCTGTCGCATGCATGACATTGTTTTTGCACTAACGGTCGTCGTTGCGGCGTCTCGCTTCACACACTTACTTGTCTTCCCATTTACTGAATCCTGCACTCATTTTTTGCATGCATGATCATTCATTATTGTCTGCACTCAAATTCAGACATGCATTCAGCCTTTACATGTTTTGAGTCACCCATCGGCGGGTCTAGGATGCCTTGGCCCAAACCTTACCTTTCTCGGCTTGCACTGCAAATTTATGAGAGTGAAGGATCTGCCTTCCTCCTAGGAATTGTGAAAATCTTGCCCAACAATGGCCTCCTAATCTTTCTCTGCGCAATTTTGAGAGGAAGTGCCCCATTGGCCCCTGGAACTGCACAGATGTAGTTTGACCAGGTTGTAGTCAAGTTGACTAAAACTGCACAATGCACAGTTTCTGTCCTCAACAGGCCAAGATGGATTGTGCTCTGCATAGTTTCAGTAGTCATTCACCTCACTAACAGCATAGGCTGTGTTCTGTGTAGTTCTCAAAGTCAGTTTCCCAGCCTCTCGATGAAAATTGCGCAAACCTTCCAGTCAGTCACCTGGTGTGTTGCATGTCAGCCGTCAAGTTGCTTTTGGTTTTCAACTGAAATATTTTTTTACATGAGGTTTTGCCTATCTCTAGGTATCACAGGTGTTTGTCCATTTCTCAGTAATATAGGTACAAAGGCTTCCAAGAGAGCAGGGTCAAAGGACACCGTTGACAGTGCAACTAGAGATGCAGTCGAGAAAGTGTCTATGGGCTTGCCCATCTATGAAGAAACTAAGTTGTTCATAGACAAGGAGATCAAGATGAAATGGAAGGACATCAATGAAACCTTTTCAGGTAGATTTGAGGAGAATTTGGATTATCCTAGAGTCTATGTAAACATACATAAGTCTATCTTGTACCAGATTGCATGCAGGTATCCTGCGTTTCAATGTGTGAACATGATGCACTGGATTGTCTCGCATACTAATACAAAGACAATGGTGTTGAGCAGTGTCAGTAGAAGAGAACTTTCTACCTTCAGGGAAAAGGACATTTAGGCGATGTATCACTTTCCGCAGCCGGTTATCACGATGGATACACCCTTCACTAGACCCAGCAGTAGTGCAAAATCAAGAGACATCTTGAAGAGCTGTGTGAAAGAGCCATTTAAGTTCAGGAAAACACCCAACCAAGCGTACAAGACAAGGATACTATGGAAGGCATATTAGCTCTTGGTCATCTTCGGATGCCACTTATATGGCTAAGAGAGTACATAAACATTCTCATAGAGTTGGATGATTGTGTTGGATCAGCTGGTGAACAAAATAAGATCTTTTAACTGGTTCGACATGTTAGCTCTCAGGTTGCCTGACATCCGCCCAAGGGTCAACAAGAAAAGGTTTTCATGTCCGCTTACATACTTGATGCAGTCTATGCTTGTCAGTAGTTCCCAAGCTTGGTTTGGGCATGGACACCTTCATAAACCTATGTGCACACTTATTGCAGTTTATTCTCGAGATGCAGCTTCTGTGGAGTTATAATACAACTATTAGACCACTTCGTCACCCTGGTGTACAAGATGATCTTTGAGCAAGAACCACCTTTCATGTTGTAGGAAAATATGGAGGAATTAATTTACATAGCAGATTAGTATGCCTCACCCGTTGGAACCTTCATCCGAATGTACAATGCAAAGAAGGTTCCTCATGTTTTTATTGAAGTTTTCCATGGATAAGCTAGTCATGCAATAGGTTTCATATCACATCTCAACATGGTTGTCAGCGAGACTGAATAGGAAGAGGAAGGCACCTTGGCCCGCTCTTCCTTTGTAGATCAGGAAGTATGAGATCCATAATCTCAAACATGCTGAGCCCGAGACGAAGGAATTCAAGAGGTTCATCTTTGGCACCACAAGTTTCAATCCATATGACCCACATTTCTTAGTGAAGGAACACTTTGTGAGAGTGTATCATCCTTGGATCCACGAGACATGTCATTGGCCTAAGGAATACCCATGAAGATACTACTATCACTTCTCAAGGCTCAATGAATCGATCAACATGGATGTAGAATGGTTAGCAGTGCAGAAGGCAACAACGTCTTAGAGAGCAGCACCATCAGTAGTAGCAGAAGGCAACAAACCTACGCTTGAAAAAGGCAAGAGGAAGGTTGCTGACTTCACGTAGGTGGAGCAAAGCTTCAAGTTCAAAGAAAATCCACTTGTGTTGAAAGAATCTTTGGAGATTGAGGCAAAGAGGCGACAAGAGGATCACACAAAGGAAAAGGGAGACGCAGAAGCTGGAGGAAGCAGAAAAGGAGTTATAGGAGTTGAAGCAACAAGTCAGGGAAGAACAAGAGTTGCACAGAAGAGAGAAGGAAGCATAGCAGGGATAGGAACAATAGGAGGTGAAGCATGCGCAATTGATGAAACTGTGCCTATACAAGTTATTGATTCATCCGAACAGCTAGCACATGGCAGATAAGGTGAGCAGTCGTAGGAGTAGGACTTTTCTCAAAAGATTGAACAGATGTTGTAGCACACGGACACGATATGATTCAACTCAAGTTAGATCAGGACACTGATCTCATGCCTCAGCACCAAGAGGTCACCCCACCAGCTTCACCAGATTCAGAATTAGAGCAAGTCCCAACCGATCAAGGAGACACTGAAATCCTTAAGGAAGTGGATGTTTACAACATATCTTTCAATGAGTCACAACACAGAGTTGTGCAGTCGTGCAAGGTGTCCACTCTGGATGTTCATGTATCTCCTGCGCAGTTTGAAGAGCGAGTGATCTTGTACGATGTGCACAAACATTCTACTACATTGGCCGATGCTACCAAGGCATATGCCAAAGCCACCAGCTCGAGTGTTAAATTCTTGATAGCTGAGAACGAGTGCATGGCTAAGGATCTACAAGTGGCCAAGTAGGGATAAGAACAAGTTACAACATTCGGCAGAGTAGAGTTGAGGAAAGTGATACTTGATGAAGTATCATCTCTCAAGAAAGTCATGTGGAAGTTGTACTTCAAGTTCGTCACCATGCATAAGTTAGTTTGTCATCTTAACGGTTGGTAGAAACGTTGTGCTAGGAGAGCACACATCTTGTCAGACGTACACACTATTTTTGATCACATGAAAATATGGACAATGAGTTACAAATGATCCCCATTGCACTTGCCAAAGATGATGAATCCAAAGGTGGTAGAGTTGAAGGCAAGCATCCGGAGTTAGATCCGAAACTATGAGGAATTCCCACATCTCACCATCAGCTTGCAGGTTTCACATGCATGAGTGTTCAGGAGCATGGATTTCATTGTGCACGCGCATGAGATCCCATCCATTGGCACACTCACCGAGGCAAAGGAAAAGAGCCAACTCTGACTAGAGCTAGACATGTACATCGATCAGTTGATGCACATAGCCACCAACGCAGACTTGCAGATGAGCACAGAGACTATGCACCAGTATGTTGCTGGTCCAGCTACACTCAAGACTATGATGTGCATACTATTCGACGAGTTGGATAGAGGTGTCAAATCAGTGTACTCGAATGCAACAGAGGCACGAGTTCAATTTCAGAAGGATGTCACCATAGAGCATGCAGACACCATAACAGAATACCAAGCTTGACATCAGTTCACCACCGTTGATCATCGAGAGGATATCGAAGAGTTAGTCTTCCCACAACTGTCCGAGTCTTAGTGATGTCTTTCATGGATTACTCAAGCCCATTTTTGTCTCACATGGGTATATGTGCAGATTGCAATGTAAACATGTTGTAAAAGTGAAATACCAAGTCTCAATAGTAGAATGTAACAGTCATGTGTAAGTTGAAGAGTCATGAGGGTAGTTGAAGAGTCATAAAGGGGAATGTCAAGGGTCACCCCACCCTTTTCTATTTATAGAACATCATAACTCATTGTACAAGCTTTTGGGAGCCAAGATTCCTATAGGTATAATTTAGAGAAATCTCGGAGTGTATTGTAATGAGCCTTGGCTTGTCCATAGTGCAGAGCTATTACATCTCTTTGGAGGAGCAAGCGGTAGTGACTATAATGTTTTGCTATTGGGGTTAGTGGAAGTCATGGTTTTATGTATGATTGGATATTTCATTCTTTTAATATAATAGAGCCAACATGTTTCATGCATATATTGTTATTGTAGTTTGGCTATCCTGGTTACTTTAATGATGTATGTAGTTGTAATTTACACATGTATGTATGGACTATTTTGTATGTGTTTTCATCAATCTTATTAAAGCATGTTGTTGGTATAATCCATCACTTTGGATCAGAGTTTATCTTGATTTCCATCTTGTGATCTCTTTCTACTCGTGTGTTCCCCTTCAAGCCGCGTGCTATCACAGGTTTCTAAGGGGCGCATTCACTCCCCCTTCTGTGTGTTAGAGCCTTTCATGCACCTTCCTTGACTTGCTGCAAGGTCACACCCTTGCTACGAACAAGGACATCTTACTTATCTATGCACACAACCGCAGTGAAGGCGATACCATACTACCCATTGTTGGGACTCCTACTCCAAACGGTCTGAGGTCTAGTTGGTACTTCCTACCTAGGAGATCCCCTAACATGTTGGTGGTTCCAGCACCATAATTACATTATTAGAAAAAAGAAAAAAAATTAATATAGATAGGCTTGTTACAATTCAAATAAAACAAAACTCTGCACAATCAATTAAACAAAACATATTTTTCCACAAAACAGTAAAATATGTGTGTCAACTAACGTGAAAATTGACAGTTTACACTTTTTAATTAACCTAAGTTAACAGTAGCCATTGTGGCAAGTAAAATATGTGTGTCAACTAACATGAAAATTGACGGTTTACACTTTTTAGTTAACCTGAGTTAGTAGTAGCCATTATGGAAAGCATAATGTGCAGAGTGATGACATATCACTACAAAATAAGGAAACATGGTAGTTGCAATACATGATTTATGCATTTTGATATGGCCAAAATAGATGACATGTGGCAGTACAAAGCTTGAGGTGTTAGGTAACATATAGTACCCACATCATGCTTAGTGATTTGTTTCTCGACACGAATTCATAGTGTATCATTTAAAATTGGTGGAGAGCATGGCATAATAGAAGCTATGAGACGAGTATCTTTATGTCATTTAATAATCCAAATTTAAATAGGAACACAACAAATTATAGATATAACCATACACACAAAGATGCAGTGGAAATAAAACTTGATTTCATTAATATCAAAGAACTGAAATATGCTTACATACAGAATGGAAATAAACTAGCTCAGATGATTGTAGCTTATCTCTAAGAAGAGATGTGGCGGCTACATGCCTCTGAACTGTGTTACAATGAGGCTTGAAGGCCTATTTATTATTGAGAAACAATGGAAAACTCTAAATCCAAAAACCTAACCCTAGGAGATGAAACGTGAAACTATGGGCCCCGTTGGGGTAAGTTGGTACATCAACTTATGGGGTCATAACTTTGGCATATGATCTTCGTTTAACGCACACAATACCTCGTTAGAAAGATCTATTCGATGACTACAACAAATTACAATGAATATCAAGTTGAAGAATCATCTTTATCACCAATGGTTTTCCAAAAAAACATCATTTATGGCCTCAAAACAGCTCCGAAAGTTTAGGACCCAAAAACTGCCAAAAATAGTAAACTCTGCTACAATTAAGGAAACTGAAAAACTCAAAGAAACAATGGTGGGAGTCCAAGTAGAATAGGTGGGTGGCCACCAATATCCACCTAGATTATTCCTCCCCCCTTAGGAAGAAATGGTCCCCATTGCATTGTGTTCCTCCACGAGATGAGGAAACTTTTGCTAAACGTGGTCCTTGGTGAGTGACTTGCCTTGGTGAAGGAGTTGGTCTGCTTTGACAACTCAATATAGATGGATCCTTTGTTGTAGGGTGTTCTTGATCTTGTGTCCATGATCCGAATAGTTTAGGCTTGTTGCATGCAATCTGAGTTTAACTCTGTTGGTGTGAGTTTTTCTACAATGTTGGATGTGTTCAACAATGGTGGAAAGTAGGGCCGAAGGTGGTCCACATTGAACATTGGGTGCAGACCAAGGAATGTTGGAATACTGAGCTTGAAGGCATTGTCCCCTATTGCCTTAGTGATGGTTTATGGTGCATATCAGAGTGGGTGAAGCTTGTGGTGGGCCCCAACGAGGCACTCCTTCTGCAAATGTGGCCAAACTTTGTCACCCACCTGGAACTTGTTTGGCACTCAATGCTGATCATGCCTCTAATTATACTTAGAATTGGCTCTGTCCAATATGTCATGGACCTATTGGCATATGTGATGAATGTGCTCAATGAAGTTTTTTGCCTTGTAGGCTTTAGACTAGACATGAGCCAAATCTACCTGAGTAGTTGCAAATGGTATGGCCACATCAATGGGACATAGTGGTTGGAATCCCAAGCCCACCTGAAAAGGGTTGTGTCTAGTCGAGTTGTGGAGAGCCCAGTTATAGATGTGATTGACATAGGGGAGGCTCTAATCCCATGTGTGTGGATGATTTGAGTTGTACATGCATAGAATGTGTACGATCATCCTGTTGATGACCTATGTCTGGCCATCAGTTCATGCACATCCTTGGGTTTCCTTTATAACCTTGTTCATTATCACATTTCATATTTGGATGCATTGTATATTTCCCAAAAATGAGACCAATACTTTATTCAATAGTGAACTATACTATTATTTTTATTAATTTCACCTTTTGGTTTGCCATCACATTGCTTTTTCAAACATTATAATTTGGCTCCTTGTAATGTTGAAAATGTTGTAACTATGAGATACATAGTCTTAAGCCTACAATTGTATGGTTTCCACACTCAAATTTATAAGTAATGGGGCTCTAGTGCTAGTGAGTCAATATTGCAAGATGTTGTAAAAGATTTGAACTTAGATTCGCCTTTCATCAATGTGGCTTCCTTCACCGTAATGTTTTGTACCATTCTTCGTAGGGTGATATCAACACCATATTATGATATTCAATGCACAAATTTGTGGTATATTTTTCCTTAGACAGTTCTCCAACGCACTCTTTATCACGTCCTTTATTGCTCATATTACATACAAACAACCTTTAAATATTTTGATAACACTATACTTGTGTAGTATGATTGATACATTGACCTGCATTTGTTGCCTCGCATGCATGGATTTATCATTATTATATTAGTTGAATTAGATCTTTCATGTGCGCTCTATCGCATCCCTTGTGTGTCCAGTATATCATTCTTTTATTTCACCTGGTGTAGTCTTCATGATTTGGTCGCATTCTTGAAATGGTAGTTTTGCATTAATTACAATTTGTCCATTGTATGATTTTTATAATGTTCCTTAACCCTACCACTGTATGCAATCTTTGAATAGATTCACTCCAATGGTGAGTTCAATATTTGTATGTGACCTTGGGTATGAGTTCAATCTTTGGATGTGACGGGTGTTCACATAGCTAAGACAACCCAAACACACAAAGACAAACCTTCGAAATCAACAGAACAAGATCTCAAGCATTACAAAGCAATCATCATGCCAAAGACGACAGTTGGTAGAGCAAGCAAAAGGGCGAAAAAGACTCTGACAAACCTCAAGGAATGAGCTCAAGTGTTTGCAACCATTAAAGGAAAAACCAAGGAAGGCTCTGAAATTTGAATGCAATCCAAAATTTTGGAAGGTGTTACATCCACTACAACACTTGGAGATACACTAGTTGAGTACCAACTTCTCTATTTTGGTATGTTTATAGTGCATGGCCTTCATTCTTCAGGGAGTATTGATTCATTGTGAAAATAACTTCAACTTCCCCACTTACCCCATGGATAGACATGGTTCGCCTTGTACCAACTAAGTTGAGCACAACATAAAATTAGCCTGATCACAGTGTTTCAAATCAGGAAGAGTAATTTGGCTCATGAGGTTAATATTTTCGGAGTATAGTTTTTCATCCATGGTTTTTCCCTACCGCCAGCAGGCCTGGATAGTACCCTAATGAATTCACGCAAGAACACAAGCATTTATCCACTGCTAGCGAGCCTGGATAGTACCCTGGTGGAGCTACCTCCTTCACCTTTCTGCGTAGGAAGGCTATCTCTTCTTTTGCCTTTTTTATTTTGAAACAGAACTGTGCATAGGCACTTATTTATTTTTGGGGAAGAATAGGGATCCTGACTTATTGAGAACAGGAGAGGTTGTTCCTTGAGAAGCATGTAAATACCTCTGATTCAGGTTTTCTCATTTAGATTTTCCCCTTCTCCGTTTCTACTAGTTGGATAAGCTTGAACACACTATAGCAAAAAACTAAGTGTAAGCATGACGTTTCTGAGACTGGACATAGGTTCATGGTTTGAACAAAACTCTCCTTACAGACGGATCATATTTTTTGTCAAGACTTCATCAGTCAAAAGTTACAAACAAGGAAAAAGAAGACGAACACAGCACTAGAGAAGCATTGCAGTGTCACAAGACTCTTTGAACTTCAACCACATACACATTCAGAAGCCAGAATGTAGTGCGGAACAAAACTTATTTACAAAGAAAACAATAGAATAGTAAAGCAAACAAAAAAAACAAGCAAACAAAAGAAAAAGCAATGAAAATAATATGTATATAGCACAGGGCGCGACCCCAGATCATTAGAAATAACACTTTAAGTCTTAACCATGATAGGGAGGGTGTCAATATTCCCGTCAAGTGATTGAAGATGATACATGTGTTAGCCAAGCTTCTCGTGGATGGTAAATGGGCCAATCCACAAGTATTGAAACTTCGTGTGCTTTCATTTATCCTCGTGGGGTTTGTCCCACTTTAAGACTAAGTCACCCACACTTAAGCTGGTACTCCCTACAAACTTTTTGTCGAACCATCTCTTGATACGATTCCGGTTGAGTGTAAATTTTTCTTTTGCTTTCATCCTTTCTTCGTGTAGCTTGTGCAGTGTGTCCATCCTACACTGAGCTAATAGACACAACTTGCCTTGGGATTCTTGGGACAACTGGAGAGTAGTGAAGTAGATGTTCGATGGGAGGAAGGATTCTTTTCATATACCAAGAAGTAGGGGGACCTATTTAGAAAAGGCTTAAGTGTGACTTGGTAATCCCATAAAGAATTCACTAGAGAGGAGTGCCAGTTTTGTTGTTGAGAGTAAATGGCATTTTTGATAATGTGGATGAGGTTCTTGTTTGTAAACTCAACAAGACCATTTCCTTGCAGGTAGTAGTTAGTTGAATGTTTCAACACAACACCATTTTGCAATGTAGATTCATAAAGCTTTAATGAAGAAAAGTACATTGCATTGTCAAAAACAAGTGATACAGGAACACCAAACCTGGAGATGATGTTCTGTTGTAGGAAGCTAATGACTTCCTATTCATTAACTTATTTCAGTGGAACTGCTTTTGTCCACCACGTGAAATAATTTGTAGCAGTCAGAATATAGTGGTGCTTCTTTGATGAATGTGGGAGAATCTCCCCAATGATATCCAAGCCCCATTGTTGGACTGGTTCTTACACTACAACAGGTCGAAACGAGGTTCCTGACCTTCGGTTTTTGTCAACACATCTCTAAAAGATAGGACACTTGCGGGCATAGGCATGTGAATCCTTGAACAATGTTAGCCAATAGAAGTTAACCTGCATGACCTTGTGCAATATTGTGTTACCTGCGAAGTATTCCCCAGCTAGTTCGTCATGGAGATCACGTAACACAGTTTTTGAATCCTATGCCTTCAGGCACCTGAGCAGTATACCATTGTGGTGATTTATGTAAATCACTCCATGCACCAACTGATAAGACAAAGTTTTTAGTTGCAGTGCCCTCTTTTTCCGCATATAAAAAAGAGAGGGCATGGTGCCATGCTCTAGGAACTGGTGCACTTCTGTGTACCAAGAGGTTTCGTGCGAAGCGGGAGGAGTTTGCTCAACATTATACATTTTTATTTCTTGCTCCCAGCCTGCGAGCTCTTCTCTTTCCTCTTGCGCGTGCACTACTTCCGCTGCTAGTCTGCAAAGACTATGACCCTGGCTTGATTTCAAGGTCATAATCTTGTAGTCGTATCATCCAGTTCACCCTCCTTTTACAAATCTCTTGCTGAACAAGTAGTGCTCTGAATACTGGGTGCGAGACAAAGACAATGCAATGATTCTTCAAGAGGTAGGATCTGAAATAATTCACCGCCTTGTACACTAAATATGCTTGTTTGTCCATAGAGGGATAGTTGAGTTCAGGTCCCTGCAGGCTCACACTCATGAAGGAGGTGGGTTGTTCATTGTTCAACTTGGCCTTCTGAGTGAGCACAATAGTGAGTGAAGTGTCGGAAGCAAAGGTGTAGAGAATGAAATATTTGTTAAAGTTTGGGTTGTAGAGTGCGAGCGCCTTTGCTATAGCTTGCTTAATATGGATGAACACGTCCTTTTCCTTATTCCCCCAACTGTAAAATGCGTACTTCTTGATCATATCTTGGATGGGTTTGAAAATCTACACATAATCAGAGATGAACTTTATGAAGAAGTTGATCTTCCCTAAGAAAAATTGAATAGCTTTCTTGTTCACGGGGTAAGGAATATGCATGATGGTCCAAACTCTATCTCGATCTACCTTGATCCTGCTTTTGGCAATGATGTGTCCAAGCAGGTTACCATCGGACATTGTGAAGATGCTCTTCTTGGGATTTAAGGATATCCCGTATTTTCGACATCTCTCGAAAATTTTCTTGAGATGGCCCAGGTGGTCTGACTGCTATCTAGAGGAGATTGTCACATCATCAAGGTAGACCACTACACTCTGTCCGATGAGCCCACAGAATGCAATATCCCTTGTGCACTAGAATGTTGCACCTGCGTTCACTAGCCCAAATGGCATTCTTTGGAAAGTGAATGTACCCTGCTTGGTACGGAACATTGTCTTGAGTTTGTCAGGCTCTGCTACTAGAACTTGGTTATATCCTAAAAAATGGTCAAGAAAAGAAAACATCTCTGCACTAGATACTATCTACAATATATTCTCCATGGACAACTGGGTAGTTGTCCTTTTCCGAGGAGTGGTTGAGATTTTGAAAATCTATGCACATGCGAATATCCCCATACTTCTTCCTAACACGAACCAGATTGGAAACCCACGTGGAAGGTTGAACCTTGTAAATGGTTTGAGCATCCAACAACTTATTCAGTTCTTTCTATATGAGGGGCTCAAGCGAAGGATGAACCTTCCTTAGATTTTGCTGAAAAGACTTGACCCCTTCCTTGATTGGAATAACATGCTGGATTATTCGCATGTCATATGCCTTCAGGTCACCATACATCCACACGAACACATCTGGATATTTTCTAAAAAGGTGGATGAAAGGTTGCCTCTCTTGTGATGTACAACATGTACTGAGATTTATGAACTTTAGATCCTTATCTATTCCCATAATAATATGTTCATACAACAATATAGAGTTGTGGTTTTTGGCATTCACGGGCCCCTAAAAGCGGTTCTTCAAGTCATACATCTTCTCGAGTGATACCAAACCCTTGGGGATGAGGTTTCATTTTCTTTCATCGGCTGCATCCTGCAGAGATTGTTCGTGCTCGTCCTCATCTATCGTTGCATCCTTGAAGACGTCATTTCTACCCAAGAAATGTTGTATATGTTGGCATCATAAAGAACACGTAAATTAGTGATTTTTTTGGGACAAATGGTTTATACAAAATCTCAAAAGAAAATCTATCCCTTAATGGTGACATCCTAGCAGCTGCATTTTCCAAGGCATCTGCAGCTACATTACGCATTCTTGGTACAAAAATAATATTAAAAGCTTGGAATTGAGAAATGATTCGCCATACCTATTGTTGATAACTCTTAAGACGGGGTGACACATAGTGTATAGTGTTATGTACCTAATGCACCACGATCTCTTAGTAACTTACAACTTTTAGCACGACAACGTTGAGGCTAATGGCTTTCCGTAATCCCAAGACGAGTGCTTCATACTTTGCGGTGTTGTTTTTGCACTCGAACTCCAAGTGGCTAGATATTAAGTGTTTCCTCTGCAGCGGGTCTGTTAAAACACTCTGCACGGGTCTGTTAAAATACAACCGACTCCAAAGTCGTCCTACATCTTGGATCTATCAAAGTACATGGCCCACATGTCATCTGTACAAGGACCACTTGCTGCACTAGTACTACTATCACTACTACTACTGTTACAAACTACTATACATGTTTCGTTTTTGCCAGTTGGAAGGAGACCCAACTGTGTGTCTAGTGGGGTAGGGGATGGCTCTACAAGATACCACCCCAACTGTGTTTCAAGAAAGAAATTGTCGAACATAAGATCTGCGAAATCCAATGACTTGTTTCCTCCATCCAAGGGAGTCACATTGTGTTTCATATATCTTTCTAACAACACCCAAATCTGATTGATTTTACCCCTATACGGAAGCCATAAGTGTGATCATTCGATAGCAAAGTATCCTTACATCTTTTTGGACTAGTCTCTGCTTAGTGGTACGTCATATGCTTCTGGGATGTCCACAATAACAATGTTAATGCGCTGATGAACTCATCCGTTAGACGATAACCAGATGATCACATATTTGATTTCACCAATGGCTAGTACACATGTTCTGTCTAGTTGGATGATCTACGCATTTGTGCTACTCCATTGAGCATTGATATTCTTAGCAATGGAGAGAAACATGACATTGGCTGATGCGCCATAATCAACCAAAAAACTGTGGACATTGAACTTCAATATTTCAAATGATAACAGGAAAGGTGGGCAGAGTGAGTTCAACTCCTCCATACAGAGTGCGTTGAGGACAGATGTGAGTGTTTCAAGAGGCTTACTTGATCCCTTGTTGGAAGAGGTAGAATCATCTGTAGACAGTTTCCCAAGTACACGCAAAAGAAAGTCCTGCAGACTCATGATTTTGGTTAACTCATACAGAGATATGCTAGCTTGAGTCTTCTTCATGTCCTCTACAATGTTCTAATCCAAAGCGGGAAGACTCACCGAGTTTGTTTCTGAATGTTGTTCACGGTGGAACGAATAGTACGAGTCGTTTGTGTTCTTGTCAAGGTTCAACACCAGGTTGGATCTCTACCTAGATTTGGCTGGATAGTTGTTGTTGTTGCCTAGAGCCGCATTCTTCTTCAGTGGGTGCGTGGAAGGCCCGCTGCTCACGGTTGTCTCACTCGTCTATTGTTTGAGTTCAACAACTTCGGTAGTCAGTGACTTGAGGAGACGAGTAAGGCTATCAATGTCACTTGCTTCCTTTTCCTTAGCCTTAATCACAGAGGCCTGATACCTCTTGCCCGTGTCCTTAGAGTCCTTAGTTGATTCGTCATTTGCAATGACTCCAATAGCACACAGGTATTTCTCCATTACAATAGCCTCTTCAAAAAAAATTGTCAGGGTTTGTCTCACATTTTGTGCAATACGGGTCAGCAAGGCAGACGTGCAGTAGTCAATAGTGATGGAGTCATGAGGTTTGGTGTCTACTGAGAACTTGTTCAGAATGAGTTTAAACCTCTTATTGAAATCTTTGACTATATCTTTCTACTCCATCTTGAGACTACCCAACTCCTTCAGCAACATGACGGGGGTCTTGTCTTCATCAAACTTCTCAAGGAACATTCTCTTGAACACCCCCACAGTTTTGGATGGTATTTGGTGGAAGGCTATGGTACCATACTGCTGCTCTGCCATCCAAGGTACATGGAAATAATCTGCACGCAACATCGTCATAGCGTACCTCGAGAGTTTATAGATATAGGTAGAACGTGTCGAAGTGGTCTTCTGCCTTCACTGTCTTGTCAAGGTCATACTTCGTTAAAATATTCTCTACGTGTCTTGGAATCTTGTGCAAGACACCCGGGGGTGCCAATGGGCCCTGAGTAATCCATTCTAGGTTTTTCTCTGTCGTGCTGTCCTTTTCTTCATCCTTGTCCTCTTCTTCTGAATCTGATGGTTCTACCTCTGAATTTGTTGGTTCATCTTTGACTCCACCTCCTCCACTTCCTTCCCCTTCGCCTCCTGTGCCGGAACTTGAGCCCAAGTGTAAGAGGTTGTCTTCTTCTTCCTTTCAAAATATTAGAGGTTACTCTTCTCTTTCCATAGCTCCTACCACCTATTCAAGAGTGGCGAATATTGTTTCTTCCACAGATGAGACTACCAATCCTGTGGGAGTAGTATTTCGATTCCTCTGCGAATATGGAAGAGCGTACACTCCTGGAATTATTCCAACAGATTTATAAAATTGACAAGTGATGGGATGGATAGCGTGGATGTGTTGATACAAGATTTCACATTCGGGTCTTGGAGGTGATAACTGACCAACTTCAGAATTGCGCGTAGGGGAGAGGGAGTGTGTGCTACTTCCTTGGCTAGATGATGGATGAGTGGGGTCAGTGGGACAACCAGCCATAAAATGCTGGTGGCCCTCATTCTATCACTAGAAATTTTGACAGTGTTGGACCCACCAACATTCATGGGATATCCCTGATATGATGTCCCAACTAGATCTCACACTATTGGAGTCCCATCCAGTACGATGGCCTGGTTGCCATAGTCTTAGAGATTTTCCTTAGCTCTTATTGTTCAACACATGAGAGTGTTATCCTTGTATCTTCAAAAAGTGAGGTGAGTATGCCTAGTGAGTGCGTAATGTAACTTGTGTCTAGGTTCTCTTACTGTAAAGGGAGAGAGTAAAGTGAGCCTCTAAATGAGAGGTAATAGCACGACCTAGGAAGAGACACATGTGGACGAGAAAGCGTGTGTCCAACATCCAACGGAGGAGTCCACAATGGATGCGGCAATTGTTAAAATCGAAGTGCAAGGGAAAACACGTACACCATCCAACAGAGTAGTCTGCATGGAGGTGAAAGTCATTATAACTAGTACAAGACATGTCTATCTAATATCCTGTGAATTAGTACATAAGGAAGATACAACATTGATAAAGCAATACAACACATCTTCAACAACGTAAGTACTAAAACAACCAAATTAGTTCAAATATCTTAGTATAGGTTAGATAAACATGCATTACAAATGCTTAAAGAGTAGTCTTACAAACATCTACAAAACATGCATGAAAACATGTTGGCCTCGACAAGCTTTTGAATTAAGAAAAACTCCCAAGATATATTTGTACACCATACATCACTAGTCCCAGTAATGGGACATTAGATCCACTCCTCGCTCCTCAAAGAACAAATTGAGAACTCCCAAGGCTAATTGGGAGGAGCTAAGGTGAAAAGTATTTTCTCATACAATGGGAGGGACATATATAGCCAAGGGTGATGCTTGGCCCTTCTGACCCTTGGACTACCCTCATGACCATTCAACTTCCTTTGAATTTTAAACTAGCATGACTCTTTAACTTCGTGTGTGTGTCCATTGTACTTTCACTTTACATTACATTCAGTTACACCAGATATGGCCCATAGTGGTGATGTGGCCATGAAAACTCATGACACAACTTGAGCTAAAACTGTTGACATGTACTGGCTGAAGATGTTATGCTGCTAAGCGATGGATGTACTCTCGGGTTTGTTTGTCTTCTCCTCTGCATGGATTAGTGTTGTGGGGTCTTCGATGGTCTTGGTCTTGCAAGATGGTTTAATACATGTGTTCCTTTCGCTTGTTGCTCTATGTGCTTTGTTCATCCGTCCAACTACAAGTATGTCTTCTAGCATGTTCGCTTCTTCTTCATCCTGTTCATCGTCTCACCATGATCTATCAGTGTACATGTTCCTGCAATTCACTCATGACAGGATGACATCAAATCCAAAATCTCTTAGTATAGCATGATGCATTATTTTTTGTGTTTCAGGCTCGGGACAGATGACAGGTTGGGAAAGGGCCTAGCAATTGCGCAGTGTGCATTTCCAGGTGACAAGGAGGGAGGATTAGTCACTGAGACTGCATAGAGTGCAACTCAGGCTTGGACAAGGAACTCCAGGGCATAGTCTCTGAAATTTGAATGCAATCCAAAATTTTGGAGAGTGTTGCAACCGCTACAACAGAGTCCTTGAAGTCCAAAAAAACACCCTTCATGGGAGAGATGTTAGCAAAAATAGTGGTATCATAAGTGTTATGATATTTTACATACTATTGAGAATTTGGTCTAGCTAAAGCTTGGTTAATTGGAACAATGTCGTATTCATATAAAAATTCATAATCACATGAAATCGTTAAACAATTTCACACATAGTTTATTCGCGAAAAATTAGATGGCCTCAACTACGATATTGGGAGCATACGATATCAATTTTAAGTGAAACAATTTGAGTTGGATTTATATCACTGAGATCTATCCAATCGTATAGGTTTCGAGCATTTTTTATCACTTTGAATTTTGAGCACTAAACTGATCCCTTGGATCACTCCTCCCCATTGGAAGCTTTTGGACCTCAAAATGACTACTTTTAGTCAACAAATAAATGAGGGTACAATTCCCTCACCCTTCCAACCTCAATCCATTTAGCTTTTCTTGGAGTTTTTCCTTTGAGACCAACACAAAGGTACTCCACATTCCCTCGTTTTGAAGTTCTTGTCCTTCTCTCAAGGGATGGTATCTTGTTGCAATTATTCAATATATTTTGGTGAGAAATATTCTATTGAAGGAATTTGAACATGCTCTCCTTGATCATCAATCAAAGGAGGCTCATATAGTCTTAAATTCTCAACATTAACAACTACATACATTTGCATATAAGGAGACAAATCCAAAAGGAAGGCATTGTTACCAATATTTTCTAGAATCCTAAAAGGTCCATACCTTATTGCTTTTATCTTTTTACCTTCTCCTTTAAGCCTCTCTTTGCTAATGTAATGCCAAAATTCATCTCCAACTTGGAAAGTGTGGTCAACATGATGTTTATCATGCCTTGTATTGTACTTGGCTTGGCTCTTTTCCAACTATTCTTGAACCATTTGATGTACCAATTGAACTTTCTTAATGAACTTATCGGCCTTGTCAATGTCACTATGACCATCAATAGCAACATCCCCAAAGACAAAATCTAAAGGATATTTTGGTAAGTAACCAAAACATGCCTCAAATGGAGATGTTTGAGTCAATGAATTCTTTGCTCAGTTATAAAAATGTTGAATGTAGTGTAAGTGTTCATCCCAAAGCTTGGGATGTTTGCTGCAATAACTCCAAAGAAGATGTACTACCATTCTATTCACCACTTTTGTTTGACCATTGTTTTTTGGATGGAATGTTGTGCTCTTTTTCAACTTGGTGTCCATGAGTTCCCATAAGCTTGACCAAAAGTTCTCGAAAAATCGAGAATCTCTATTAGAAATAATGGATTTGGGTAACCCAAAATGTACCCATACATGTTGAAACAACATTTGTGTAGTTTGTTAAGCTATAACTTGCTTCTTACAAGGCATCAAAATACACATCTTGTTGAAACAATCCACCACAACATATTTAAGATAATCATGATTTTTTTTAGACATAGGCAATCCTCCTACAAAGTATATAGAGACACTTTCCCAAGGACGAAAAGGAACCGGAAGTGGAGTATACAATCCTAACTTTCTATTGTTAGGATTACCTGTAGCACACAAATAATATCCTCTTATATATCGTGATACACTTTCATTCATTCTAGGCCAATAACAATACCTTTGTTATTGTGCCATTGTCTTCCCTACACCAAAATGACCAGCAATAAGAGAAGTATGCACTTCCCTTATGATGTTCACTCTTTCACCTTGTGGAATGCATAGCTTCCCAAGATGATACAAAATTTTATCATGCACATGGTAATCCAATTCCACTACTTGGTTGGCTTGACACAAAGTTGCATATACATCTTTAAAGTATTTGTCTAAAGCATATTGTTCAACATAGCTCTCATGCATGATATAATTATGCTTAAGAATAACTGAAGCACTAACCAATGGTTTAGAAGGAATGTCAAAAACCTTGTTATAGATACATTTCTTATACCTTATGACCAAGTGGAATTGTTGCAAGAAACCCATCCATCTGAATTGCCTCACTTTCCGTATCTTAGTTTGTGATTGCAAGTATTACAATTGTTGATGATCAGTGTGAATGATAGTTTCCTTTCCCAACAAATAGTGTTTCCACTTTTTCACACTTTGCCCCAATGCATACAATTCATTGTGATAAGTAGGATAGTTAACTACTGCACCATTAAGAGTTTCGTAATGGTAACATATGGGCTTACCATGTTGCATCAAGACTACTCCCATGACATAGTCACTTGCATCTATTTGCATCTCAAATTGGTTTCTTAAAGCAGGAAGTGCAAGAAATGGAGTTGTACTGAATTTCTCCTTCAATGGATCGAAATCTTTTTATTGCTTTCCTCCCTACTGAAAAACTTTCTTAATGCTTTTCAATGCATGTGATGGAGCTTCAATTGAAGAAAATTTATAAGTAAACATTCTCCAATGCTCCCAAAAAGCTTCTCACCTCAGTTACATTAGTGGGCTTAGGCCAATCAAAAATGACTCTGACCTTTGAGGGATCTATCTTCTGTTGACCCCCTCCAACAATATGTCCCAAACAAACTAAAGAGGTCTTTCCAAACTCATATTTAGACATCTTTAAAAACAAATATTATTTCTTCAAGACATCAAAGACTTTTTTAACCTTGCTAAATATCAATATTTCATCTAAGTAGACAATTACAAAATCATCAAGAAAATACCTTAAGACATCATTAATAACTCACATGAATGTCGCAGGAGCATTACAAAGCCCAAATGGAATAACCAACCATTCAAACAAACCTTGCTTTGTTTTGAAAGTTATCTTCCATGTGTCTCCTTCAGCAATCCTAATATGATGATAACCACTTCTCAAGTTCAACTTAGTGAAATACACATCTTTCAATTGATCAAGCAAATCATCAATTTGGGGAAGAAGGTAATGATTCTTTACCGTTATCTTGTTCAAGGCTCTGAAATATACACACATGTGCCATGTACCATATTTATTTCGTACTAACACAATTGGTGACCAGCATGGCATTGTGCTTGGTTTGATGACCCCTTTTTCAAGCTAATCTTGTATTTTTCTTTCAATATTTTCATTCTCCATAACTGACATCCTGTGCATGCCAATGTTTGGAAGAGGACAATCTTGCTGCAATTAGATCTCATGTTGGATACCTCTTTTAGGAGGCAATACTTTGGGCTCCTGAAACATCTCATCATATGTGTTAACAACCACATACAAATCGGATTTTAACTTTGCATCACATCCTTTGAAAGCTTCATTTTCTGAATTCTCTTTGGGTTTTATCATCAAGAGTACAAAGTTATTACTAGCATTGGCTAACCTCTTCATTTGTCTAGCATTTACAAGTGACAAATTCAACTTCTTGTTATGTGCTCTAACAATGTACTCAACTCCATTTTTAAACAAGTGATATTTTTTCTCATGGCGATGAAAGATGGATCTCCTATCATATAGATATGGGATTCCCAAAACAATACCACAAATATCAAGTGGAATGACATCAAGTTATACCTCATCTATAAAGTTTGCAGTGATGGAAAATCTTAATTTACATCTTTTTGTCACATGCAATTTTGACTTGTCACATATCCAACCTAAAGGATATGGTTTAGGATGAGGATATGTTTCCAAATTCAATTTCTTGACAGTGTCTTCAGAAATGAGGTTTGCTTGTGAACCACTATCAAACAATGTATCTATCTTGGTATGTTTTCAAATGAATCTAATGTGGAAAAGCTCTATTCTTTCCTCTTCATGTTGAGTTTCATTGAGGCTACTACTTGAAGAACTATTACTTTCAATAGAGTCCTTACCTTTGAATCTCATGGTTGTGATATTTGTTTCATCCCCAGAATTAGATCCTAAATCATGTTGTGTAGTTGCAACAATGTTTTGTTTCCCTCTGTTGTTAAAATTTTTTGGTCTCATTTCAAGATGAATTTTCCAACAATGGTCTTCATCATGTCCTTCTTTTGAACAATGTTTACAGGTGACGTTTTCTCCTTCTTTCTTGACTGAAACATTATTCTTGCCTTTGTCTTTGAGTTTCCACTTTCCTTTGTCACCATTCTTGAATGGATTTTTTCTACCCACTTGAGGAACATTGTTCCCTCTTGCTTCTAAATGAGTTACATGTACACAAACTTCATCTAGTTTTGTAGGATTAAACATGAGAATTGTGTGTCTCAAATAACTATGCAATCCTCCAATATATTTGAGAAAAGTATCTTGAAAAGATAAATCTATGCCCAAATTCAAATCCCTTTTTCTAAATTCTTGCATATAGCTTTGAACATTTTTCCCCTTAGCTTGTCTAAATATTTTCCAACCCATAATACCTTTCTTCATGTATGCTAAAGGATAAAATTGCCTTCTTATTGCAATAAAAAAATCATTCCAAGATGATAAAACCTTACCTTGTTTCTTCATGTCCTCTTGAGTTTTCGCTTCCCACCAAATTAGTGTTGCACCTTCCAATCTAACAGAAGCAAGTTGAATCTTGGTTTCTGTAATATTCCTAATGGAAGATTTTCAGTGATAACAAAGACAAACCATAACATTCATAATGAAATTTTATTCAGTACGGAACATGTAAACAAAAATTTCTCATAAACACCCAAATGGCCAATTTTTATTAACCAAATATTCCGTCGTACAAAAAAGTTGGATGAGGTGCACCTGGGATTGCACAAGGCAAGATACAACCCTCAGGGGAATGATACAAAAGTTCCCAGTTGTTGTGACTTTGTTGCTCCCAAAAAACTGCGTTGTCCCCTCAAAACTACACTGCTTGCTCACTTCAGGCTCTGATTTAGCCCCTAAAAACAACCCAGAAATTTCTACAACTTTGGGGATGTACTCCTCTCCAAAAACCCGGAAAAACCCTGAAAGAGTTTTCCCTAGTTTTGACCTGCCAATTTCGACCCCTTGGGGATTGGCCCTCCTCCAACACTAGAGCTCACTGCCTGTAACTGGAACTATTGTAACTTGCTGCCACAAAGCCAGGAAACCTCCCCAAATCAAACTCCCAACAATCTCTCCATAACCTAGCTCCCTAATCCTCTGGTTAAGCCTCCAACCAAGTGACCCCCACTAGTGACTGCGTAGTCTTGAGTGATGATGGCATAGGCCCTTCGGCCAATAGCTCGACCTGGGTATTTGACTGGCCTTCCTACTGAAATTTCTCCTCTACGAAGTGGCAACTCGATGTGGATACCTCGAGCAACCTTCACAACTGAATTCCTTGACTCTCCTGCTCCACCAAACATGCAGTCTCCCCCACTTCATCCCGACTACTCCTAAACTGTATCCTTGCTGGCCAAGGTAGAGTTCTCCTATGTTGGGTGATCTTATATTTGTTTCCAATGGGAAGGGAAGCCCTCTTAGGGTGGCACTCGAAGTCCACCGAAGAGAGGGATGGGCTTCACTCCTTGGGAAGCTCTTTAGCTGAACAACACTTGTAACTTAGCTAAACAACCAAAGCAACAATGAAATTCTCAAATTATCAAAAGGCCCCAAATTTTTCTCACTTCCTCCTATTTATTCTTGCTCCCTTGTGCCCCATGTGGGTCCCATCAAATATTTCAATCCCCACATAGGAAAATCAAACTCCCTTCATGGGGTGTGTATTTTGGGTGGGTTAGTGGCCCCCATAATCCACTAAAAGGCACATCGACCTCCTTTCTCCTAAGTTCTCCCATCAAATTTTCCTAAAGCCAAAAATAACAAAATTGCCAAAATTGTTTTTCTTCTCACCTTGGGAAAATAATTAGGAAGGGACATTACTGTCCTCCCAACCTGGATGTTGCTTGTCCCCAAGCAACTGCAAAACTGGATGCCGCAAGATTTGTTCACTTTCCCACGTGGCATCCTCTCCTTGCAGATCCTTCCATTTGACCAAGTATTCCCTGATCACCATTTTCCTCAACTTCTTCTCCCGGGTCTCCAATACAATCTCGGGTGTCAAAACCAAGTGCCCCTCATCATCCAAGGGAGGCAACTCAACTGTTGTTGTAATATGTTGCCCCAATGCACTTTTCAGGCATGAAACATGGAACACATTGTGAATCCAGCTCTCCTTTGGTGGCTCTAATTCGTAGGCAACCTCTTCCACCTTTTGGACCACCTTATACGACCCATAAAACTGTGGGCAAAGCTTCTATGCTCCTTTCTTCTTGAGCAAAGATTGCATGTATGGATGAAAGTGTAAGTAGACCATGTTACCTACCTCAAAGTGTCTCTCCACCCTACTTTTATCAGCATATACATTTTGTTGATTCTGGGCCACTTGCAAGTTGTTCTTGAGATCTCGGAGAATCTCCTGGCCCTCTTGAACCCAATCCTTTGCCCCTGGGGCCCTACTATCTCCAAACACCATGCTAGAAAAAAGAAAGTGCATCATACCCATAAAATGCTCGGAAATGGGTCATACCGATGGACATGTGATAAGTCGTGTTGTAACAACACTCCCCGAGGTGTAGCCACTTGACCCATGTTCTTTGATGTCCATTCATGTAGTTGCGTAGGTACCCTTCCAACCACTTTTTCATGATCTCTATCTACTCGTTAGTTTGGGTATGATACCTAGTGCTGGGTGTAAGTTCCATACCCACTAACTCAAACAACTCCTGCTAAAAAGCCCCTATAAATGTGTTGTCCCTATCACTCATAATAGTTTAGGGGAGACCATGCAACTGGAAAACCTCCCGAAAGAACAACTCGGCCACCTAGTAAGCTGAAGATCTCAGTGAAATAACAAATAAGTGGGCGAACTTGGTCATTCTGTCGACCACCACATAGCTGTAGTCCTGCCCCTATGCTGTCGAAAGTCCCATGATGAAATCCATGGATATGCTTTCCCACTTCCTCTCCGAAATGGGGAGTGACTCTAGAAAACTGGCCAAGTGACTCAGCTCCACCCTGTTTCTCTAGCAATCCACACACTCCCTCACATGTTTCAACACATCCCCTTTAAGTCCCCGCTAAGAAAACCTCTCCCTAACATCACAATATGTCTTGAGGAAACCTGGGTGCCCTGCTAGTAGAGAATCATGGGCTGCCTGTATGATCCTCTCCTTTAGGTGAGATCCTGGCACTAAATAGATCTGGTCCTTGTAGTAGATCACATCGTCCATCACCCGGAATCGGTCATCTCAGTACATGCCATCCAAAATGACGCTTTCCTGCCTATACTTAGAGTACTCAAGCAATAACTGAGCCTTCCAATCCTGTGTGACATCCATCAAAGATAGAGCTATGGGTCTCCTAGAGAGGGCATTAGCTAGCACGTTGTGTTTTCCCTTCACATACTCTATCTCAAAGTCGTAATCTTGGACCTTACTCACCCATTTATTTTGCCTTTCCTCTAAGGACCACTGCTCAAGGAGGAAGTGAAGACTATTGTGATCCATCTTCACTTTGAATCCGTTTCCCACTAAATATTATCTAAATTTGGCTAGTGCATGCATCACTACTAACATCTCCTTGTCGTACACAGAGCACAACTTCTCGTGAGGTTGCAATTTACTACTCTCAAATGCAATAGGATGGCCCCCCTGTGTCAAAAAAACATCTATCCCTTCACCAGACACATCGCACTCCAGCACAAATGACCGCATGAAATCCGACAAGGCTAAGAATAGACAGCGTCTCATGACCCTCTTGAGGTCAGTGAAATCCATAAGAGGTGCTGCAAGCACTGAGATCTCTCTCACAAATCTCTGGTATTATGTACAAATGCCGCAGAAACCCCTTAGCTTCGTTACGTTCCTGCGTGTGGGCCACTCTAGAATTTCCCGAATCTTCTCTTGATGCACCTTCACTCCATCCTCCCTAATCACATGCCCTAAGTACAACATCTATGTTACCCCAAACTCACATTTGGACAACTTCACATACAGTTGCTGCTCCTCTAGTATGCAAAGCACCTCCTCCAAATGTTGAAGATGCTCCTCCCATGTTCTGCTATAAATGAGTATGTCATCGAAGAAAAATAGAACAAAGAGTCTCAGCTGTCTACGGAACATGTGATTCATACAGGACTTGAATGTGGCTGGAGCATTGGTTAGCCCAAAGGGGATCACCAAGAATTCAAAGTGTCTGTAACTGCGAAGGAAAGAAGTCTTTGGGATATCATGCTCGCTAAAGCAAATCTGGTGGTACCCCGAGCGCAGATCTATCTTAAAGAAGTATTTAGCTCCGCTAAGCTTATCCATTAACTCATCTATGCACGGGATGGGGTACCTATTCTTCAAGGTCTTCTTATTGAGAGCCCGGTAGTCTATGCACATGCGTAGCATCCCATCTTTCTTCTTCACCATCACCATGGAAGAAGCAAATTGACTTGAGCTAGGCCTGATGTGCCCCAACCTCAACAACTCCTAAATGGCCCTCTCTATCTAATCCTTATAGGCCTTCGATGCATATAAGGGGTGGTGATGACTGCATTCAGCCCCTCCTCTAGCTCAATGGTGTGCTCAAATCCACAGTATGACGGTTTATCTAGTGGTACATCCCCAAAAACCTGCTCGTGCTTCTCTAACAAGGCTAGTATATCTTGATGTATGACCTATGTCTTTGTCCCCAACTTCAAAATCCGTAGCTCAACTATCCACTCCACATCTCCATGGTGCAGATCTGCCTCCATTCGGTGGGTTGAAAATATCAGAGGGGGATAAGAGTGCATTCCCCTCAGTATTACCAACTTCCCATCCAAACCCTAGAACTCCATCTCGAGCTTCTGCCAATCAGTCATGACCATCCCCAATGCATACAACCACTGGACACCCAACACCACATTGGTGTCCGGGACATCAACCAAGAAGAAATGGTCAGTGAGTGAGTAGTTCCCCATCTTCAAGGTCAACCTAGGTACGTAGTTGGTACACTTAATGGTCCGGTCTCCGGGTACCAAAACTGAGAACCCCTCAAATGTAGTTTTCTCGATGCCCCTACACTCCACCATTTAGGAATGAATGAAATTGTGGGTGGCCCCATTGTCAACCAGGACTGACACATGTTGTCCTTGTACAATCTCCCTTGTCCTGAGCATCAAATACTTCGACACACCCCGAAGTTAAGCGAGGACTCCCTCGGTTGGGACAAACGACCCTCCTCTAGATGGTGGTGGTGGTGGCCCTCATAGTGATGGTCCCCCCTCATCTCCCAACTCCTCTCCTACCTCGGCCTCCTCCTCCTCATGCTCACTATCTGAGAACACCTTGATGAAATGGGCTTTGCCCTTGGTGCACTTGTACCCTGGTGCCTAAGGATCCTGGCACATGAAGCACAACTTCCTCCTCGTAAGGTCCCTCTAGGTGTCATCATCCAACTGGCTACTCCATCTCCCTATGGTGGCTTTGCATCTCTGTTCGTCGATGGGGCTGTGGATCTTGCAGGAACAAAAGCCTGGTCCTTGGCCACCGCATCAATCATGTCTCTGGTCCTAGAAATGGCATCATGTAGTGATGTGGGATTGTAAGCCCTCACCCAGCCATGTAGAGGATCAACGAGCTTATGCACAAACAACATGATCAGTCATGCCTCTGAAATATTTGTCACCATCATTGCAAGTCTCTAGAACTCTGTAATATAGCACTTTGCGTTGCCATTCTATCTCAAGTGGGCCAGCTCTCAGAAGTGTAGCTCTGGATCCTTCCTTTCAAACCTCTCCAATAGTCTCTTGGTGAACTCTGTATAACTGGTCATGTGAAGGTGCCCCAACGTAATCAGCCCATGATACCACCACTCCCGGGCATCACCTTCCAAGTGAAGGGTGGCAAAGCATATGGCATCATCTTCCCTCATGGGATTCAGGTGAAAGTATGTATCAAGGTTTTGGATCCACACCCTAGATGAGCGCTTTGCTGACCCATCGAAATTTGGGAGTATAATCTTCCCCGATAGCTTCTGCAAATCTTTGTTGGATGCTCCTTCCCTATAGTGGCCTCAAACCCCATTAGCGTGCCTCTCCTTGAGGTGGATGTACTCTCCAAAAGATATCACCCTCTTGATCTGACCATCAAACCCCTCATACTCATCAATGCTTGATGGAACATAATGTACCAAATCCACAATTGGGTCTAGCGATCTGTCTAGCTCAGCCTCCTCCATGAAATGAGGCATTGTGGGGCAATCAAATTTCCCATGCTATGGGGTGCGTTGAGGCTGATAGGTATGACTGCCTCCTCCCACTTCTGGAACCCCCTTCACCTTGAGGTTCTCCCTCCGTCCTTCCACCCATTTGTAGGCCCATCGCCTGCTGCATCATGTCCATCATCAACTTCCCTTGCCTCATCATCTGTTGGTTTGTCCTAAAAAACTATTCTAAGACCTAGTACGCGTTCCTCTTCCTGGGTTGCTCATTCTACTCCTGGTTCTCCATCTGACCTCTGATGTTTTCCACTTCAGTGTCTGAAAATGGGCCTGGCCCCTCTTTTCTACCTTGACCCCTACCTCTGCCTCTACCACAACCTCTCTAGAAAACCAGTCCTCTGTATCTCGGTGGTATCACCCGCTCTTATTCCCCACTATGGCCAAGAACATGCTCTAGTACCACTGTAATATTCCTAATGGAATATTTTCAATAATAACAAAGACAAATCATAACATTCATAATGAAAATTTATTCAGTAAGGAACATGTAAACAAAAATTTCTCATAAACACCCAAATGGCCAATTTTTATTAATCAAATATTCTTGAGTACAAGGAAGTTGGATGAGGTGCACTTGGGCTTGCACAAGGCAATCTACAAGCCTTGGGTGAATGATACAAAAGCGCCTAGCTGTTGTGACTTTGCTGCTCCCAGAAAACTGCGTTGTCCCCTAAAAACTACACTGCTAGCTGACTTCAGGCTCTGATTTATCCCCTCAAAACAACCCAGAAATTTTTGCAACTTTGGGGATGTACTCCTCTCCAGAAACCCAGAAAAACCCAGAGAGGGTTTTCCCTAGATTTGACTTGCCAATTTCAACCCCTTGGGGATTAACCCTCCTCCAACACTGGAACTCACTGCCTGTAACTGGAACTGCTATAAATTGCTGCCACAAAGCCAGGAAACCTCCCCAAATCAGACTCCCAACAATCTCTCCATAACCCATCTCCCCAATCCTCCTGTTAAGCCTCCAACCAAGAGACCCCTGCTAGTGATTGCACAGTTCTAAGTGAGGATGACGCAGGCCCTTCAACCAGAAGCTCTGCCTGGGTATTTGAATAGCCTTCCTACTATAATTTCTCCTCTACGAAGTGGCAACTCGATGTGGATATCTCTAGCAAACTTCACAACTAAATTCCTTGACTCTCTTGCTTCACCAAACACGCAGTCTCCACCACTGCTCCCAAATTGCACCCTCGCTGTTCAATGTAGCGTTCTCCTCCACTGGGAGATCTTCTCTTTGTTTCCAATGGGAAGGGAAACCCTCCTAGGGTGGCACTCGAAGTCCACCGAAGAGAGGGATGAGCTTCACTCCTTGGGAAGATCTTGTGCTGAACAACACTTGTAGCTTAGCTAAACAACCAAAGCAACAATGAAATTCTCAAATTATCAAAAGGCCCCAAATGTTGCTCACTTCCTCCTATTTATGCTTGCTCCCTTGGGCCCCACATGGGTCCCATCAAATATTTCGATCCCCACATAGGAAAATCAAACTGTCTTCATGGGGTGCTTATTTTGGGTGGGTGAGTGGCCCCCACAATCCACTAAAAGGCACATCGACCCCCTTTCTCCTAAGTTCTACCATCAAATTTTCTTAAAGACAAAAATAACAAAATTTCCAAAATTGGTTTTCTCCTCACCTTGGGAAAATAATTAGGAAGGGACATTACATTTTCATCATATTTGATTCTTTTTATCCTGTAATACACTTCAATGTGACGAACCTAATTATCCAATCTCTTTCCATTTACCTCTCCATTGTACATAGGCAATTCAAACTTAATATCAAGCTTACATAAAGGAGTTTTACCATGACCCCTTGGGGAATTTGGAGGTGTTTGTGAAAGGGTAGAAGAAGTTAAAGATGAGGACAAGGATCGAGGTGAAGGTGGTGGTTTGTCACCATTCTCTTCATTCCCTTTTGGAGGCTTGTCTCCTTTTCCTCCATCTCCTTTTGGAGGCTTCGAGCTATCTCCATACAATATGGAATTCCTCTCCTCATAAAGAACCTTAACCATCTCAGACATCTCAAATAATTATTTTCTAAAAAATTTCTCATCTTCAAACATCCCTTCAGGACCTTCTTCATGTGCCATGACTATTGAAGCTTGAGGTGTGTTTGTTCTCCTTGAAACAAGTTGAGATATTGGCTCTATAAATTCTCATTATCCTCTTTTGAGCTTCAACCTTGTAAGCATTAGAAGAAAACTTGCAAACAAATCAAACCTTCACAATAACCTGTTTCTATGATAACAAAATGATCTGAATATGTGAACTTGAAGATTTTTAACAATTTCCAAGTGAAATTTATATGTGTTTTGGGTAGAGGATCAATTTAATAAACATATAAAACAAGTGAATTTAACCATAATTTATAGCCAATCAGAGACAAAATAAGCATATCTGAAACAAATAACACAAAACATGATAAAGGAGTTCACCCCTAGGCTACATCTCCTGGTCCAACTTCCAATGAAGGGCCTCTTTCATTAAGTGATAAAAAGTGCATTTACATGTTTTTAAATATCTCAAACAGAAACATTGATGTCTCCAATGGACACAACACTGTAAAAAACACCCATTTTGGTTCTTTTTGCACTTCATTTGGCCAAAAATTGAGTAAGTTATGTTTGTTTCTAGTTTTTGCTCAATTACACAGCTAATCATCTTCCAATTCGGCCCAAACCTAGCTTGTGCACCCCAAACTCGGAACCGGCACGTGATTTTGGCCTACAATCTCACCCAATGGGCTAAATTGTAGGATAGTTAGTTTGCCCTTTAAACTCCCAGTCCTGAACATTTCGGTCATGTGGTGCACATACAACCTCATAGGGGGCTGAGATTATAGGGCCTAACTCCAAGCCCCTTTTCCACTACGGTATGGTCGCATGGGCACACATCGGCACTGGTCCCCTAGGGGCTAGCCCCTCCACCCCCACACTCCTGGTTCTGTGAGGGGTCATGTGTACCGGGGCTGGCCCCTTTTAATTATCTACCCGATATGTTCAATTGGCTTCGGTGTATGGTTTATGGGAGGTTTCCATGACCATGGGGCTAGGGGTAAGCCCTGGCCCTTGGTCATGCCCCTTGGTTTCGAGGGCATGGGGATCAAGGCTAAGGCTTAGCCCTGACCGCAAAAACCAACATATAATGCGTTAAAATTTAAATGCCACCCAGATCCATAGCCTATTAAGAAACATGTGCATGGCACGTTGGTGTGGTATTGTGGTGTTTGTTTTTAGGTCATGGGTTCGATCCCTTGGAGGTCAGTTTTGACCCAAAAATAAATTAATGCCCTATCTGGAGGCCACATGGCAGCTAGTCATTGGCCCACATGGCCCTCCTTCATTGTCTGAAAAATGAACCTCAACCAATCAAATTGCACCTTCACGAACCAATAAACAAGTGACACTTGTCAACATACAAATGGCCAAATTATACACAGTCATATGCCAGTCACTTGCGTAGTCAGTGTATAGACTACTAACAATAAGAACATGATATTGGGAGCATACGATATCGATTTTGAGTGAATCGAGTTGTGTTGGATTCAAATAGTGGATATCTATCCAATCATATAGGTTTCGAGCATTTTTTAGCACTATGAATTTTGAGCACTAAATTGATCCCTTGGATCATATATCCACATTTGCACAAATTTTTCTAAGTAAGAATGCAGTTCCACCATACAAGCTAGCAAAATAGGATGGTTTTTAAAGGAGTAGGTGATTTCTAGAATGCTTTGAGCCAGGATCATGGGGCCTATTCGAAACCTTGGTGAGAGAAGTGTATACAATATTTTACAACCACCATCGAGTGATTCTAAATACTAACATCCCATATGATGGAATCTCCACCTGTTCTTTGACATAATCCTGCACCCCTTAATCCATTTGTGAAAGCATTCCAAATCTTAGCGAAATGTTCTGTCAAGACGAGCTATGATGCCTACCTCCATGTCAGATGTACCCCATGCCACCCATTTATCACTCGTCCCAATACGAAAATACCTTGTTGATGTAAAGCTTCCAAGATTTTCAATGGGCGTCCATAATCCGAGTTGAAACCCATCATACCGTCTCTTCTAATCATGATCTCGTTTCCACCTCTAAATTCCCATCTGATGTGGTGCGAAAAGAGTAATTTTGTTTTTTGGAAACTCCTCGAAATGTATGAGCCTTTTTTTATGCCTATTTCTCCCTTGAAAAACCAGTCTGAAAACAACTTACCTTTTAGATATACACTAATGAAGATCTTATGCATAATGCCTTCACTGAACAAAGCTCTCCACAAGTATTTTATGAGAGATTCCCAAATATTTTGGCATTGAGAATACCCCATCCATCAATATCCCATGGTATCATGATGTCGTCCCATTTTATTAGGTGAAATTTTCCTCTACTTTCCGATCACGACCACAGAAAGTGTGCCATGACCGATTGTATCTCATTGCATATACGAGCAGGTAATTAAAAAAGGTGCATCCAATATATGGCCAGTTGTTTAAAAACTGATTGAACCAGAGTGAATCTACCTCCCAAGGAGAGAGATTGGTGTGTCCAACACCCTAGTTTTTCCTTGAATTTTTGCAGCAGCCAAGACCAATCTTGTTCCCGGAAATTATTTGGCTTCAACTTATATCCTAGGTATGTTAAACCATCTTGAAGCGGTTTGAAATCTACCCGAAATGTATCCCCAATGTCTATAATCTCATTGATATTGTCATGTGAATGTATAAGAGCTGACTTATTTCCATTGGGGATCAATCCAGATGCCAAACCAAAACGATGAAATATGTGAAATAAAGTTCCCCATTCAACAACAGATAACATACCAAAGGTCAATATATCATCAATGAAAAATAAGTGGGTATTACAAACCTCATTGTTCATCTGAATACCCCTTAAGTAACCACCTGCTTTTGCTAGGTTTATCTTTTTACTTATCCATTCATGTAGGCCTAGGTAAACCTATTGTGAAGTTAAAATTATTTATTACCTGTTGTTAAAGGCATTAATGTATGTTGTAAAGGAAACAGTGCCAAACTGGCAACATCTAAATCACATAACATATCACATCTTTTTTAATGTATCTTATTCTTCAATATGCTAGGTACGGGATTTCTTTTGCAATATGTGGTGCAATTGCTAATATATATTCTACATGAGGAATATACATATACTATCAATATTATTAATATTCATCATGTTACTTGTGGGAATTGAATGGATGTAGAGGATTTCATTCCTTTCTCCAAATCACCTAGAATAACCCCAATTGACTAATTTAATTGTGTGTGTATATATATATATATATATATATATATATATATATATATATATATATATAAATTAATTATATAAAAATTCTATTTTCCTAGAAAAATACACTTTCTTTTTAAGTATTAAAATAATTAAAAGGAATCATAACTTCTCAAATATGAAAATGTTAAATTAACTTTCATTTAATTATTATAATATCAAATATAACAATTTGAAACTCTTATCACATTTTCTTTAATACTAATTATGACATTCTTAGTTGTTTCTAAATTTTTAAACTTTTTAAATTTCAAAAATAAAATTAGAAATTTAAATTTAAAATAAAACAATTATATAATAAAAAAAAAACCACATACACAATACGAACAATCATAATGCATTGTAGAATATACAATATCCACATACACAATGTGAACAAGCATGATAGAAGGTAAATAATATGGATTCTGAGTATCATTGTTTTTGTGTGAATTGTATAAGATTCTATATTTTGATAATAACATCAAAAGAATTATGACCTTATCTTTTCAACCTGATTTTTGAGTAAGATAAATATTTCTTTTATTTAACTTTTATCTGAGATAAAAGAAAATAGAAATTGTGGTTGGAGTAGTACCAATCATGACCATATTTTCAAACACACATTTTAACTAGATAATATTTTTCATTTTGTTTTTCTTTGAAGAAATGAAAGTAAAGAAAATAGAGGTAGGATTACCACTTTATTATTATTATTCCATATAACATCATCACTTATGTACTCCAGCAAACACTTCAAATTCCCTTTACTCAAATTTAAAATTAATATTGTCAATAAATCATCCAAAAGTTGATGATAAAGTAATATGTTTCCAAACATTTCAATTTATTTTCTTAATGCAAATTAGAAAACACAAATGGAATGATTGGATTATGCTATTGCAGTCAAGGATTGATAGAAAAGTGTGGGACGTGTGGCTTTACATTGTACTCCTAATGATGTCTAGCTTGCAATCAAGTATTCATAGAAAATTGAGGATAAGTGGCAATCAAGTATTCATAGAGAATTGAGGAGTGGTCGCAAAATATCATGTGATAAAATTCCCCACCTTTATTATTATTTCATTACTTTATTTTGTATGGTCCAAAGAGAAGATTCCTTCTTGGAAGATCTTAATGATTATGTGCTTGATTGCTTCTCAAAATAATAGAAATAAAAGCAAGTGATAGACTTTGGTCTTCTTGGCCTCACCACTCAGACTTTTAATTATTAACTCACTCGTTCACACTTCTATGTTGAGTTAAATTTGGATTGTATTTTACAGACATATTTAATGTTTACATTACACATATGGGGATGGTTACATATCAAGGTTACTTTAAATGAATTGGATTTCTCCTTATATGTTTAATTCCCATATATGAGGAAATGAATTTTAAGAAATCAAAGTATTTATATAATTATATTTTTTAATTATTATATTATTTTAATTATTAAAGTATTTAAATTTAATATTTGTTTATTAATTTATATTAAATATTTATTATAATTTTAAAAATTGCTTTAAATTAGTTTTATAATTTTAAGTATTACTTTAAATTAGCTATGTGATTAGTTTTGGAGTTGTTTGATTTGAGAACATGGAGATATTTTTTTTGGAATAGATTAATACAACTAATAAATCTTCTTGAAAAATTGACTTAATTTTGTATTTTAGAGAAGATATCCTAAATATCAATAGTGAATTGCATTCAAGGAATCACAAAAAAAAATCACCTCCTAGATTCCCAAATTCACAATTTGCCTTAAACCCTGATATAAGACATGTTTCAACAAAATTGACTTGCCAGTCATTAATTTGCTCCATACTATTGATATTTAATATTTACCTCCAACATATATCCAAATTATAGAAAATTTACATTTGATTCTAGATTCAAATAGATGGCAAAATAATTTAACCATATATATAATATCCAACATACCAAGTGATAAACATTTCCTTGTCAAATTCCAACTTCGTTGGAATTCCCCACCTTCATTATTATTTCATTACTTTATTTTGTACCACCCAAAGAGAAGATTCCTTCTTGGAAGACCTTAACCACTCATAATTTAATGTGTCCTTGCTTGTTTGTTTCTCAAAAGAAAAGAAATAAACACAAGTGATGGATTTTGGTCTTAGAGTTTTCATTATTAACTTTTTACTCAATCACACTACTTTTTTGAGGAAGAAAAGAAATAAACACCCATTAAGCCCACTGTCCCAGAAATTGTAGGATGGTTGGTCCACCCATTAAGCCCACTGTCTCGAAAATTTCGGTCATGTGGCGCACGTATGAACGCATAGGGGATGAGATTATAGGGCCTAACTCCGAGCCCCTTTTTTGCTGCGGTATGGTCGCATGGGCACATATGTGTCTTGGGCTGGTGCCCTATGGTCTGTCCCCCTCCGTGCTCGCATGGCTGGTTCTATGAGGGGTCATGTGACCTAGGGCCGGCTCTTAGGGGCTAACCCCTTTTCATTATCTGCTCGCGGTCTTGGATTCGCTCTGGTGTATGGTTTATATGAGGGTGTTGTGACCATGGGGATGGGGCTAAGCCCTGGCCCTTGGTCCCACCCCTTGGTTCCAAGGGCGTGGGGACCAGGGCTGGGGCTTAGCCCTGGCCCCAACTGCCAACATACAATTCGTTAAAATTTAAATGCCACCCCAATCCATAGCCTATTAAGAAACATGTGCATGGCACGTTGGTGTGGACCTGTGGTGTTTGCTGCTAGGTCACAGGTTCGATCCCTTAGAGGTCAATTTGGAGCCAAACAAATCTTAATGCCTTGTTTGGAGGCTAGGTGGCAGCCAACCATTGGCTCACGTGGCCCTCCTTCATTGGCCGAAAAATGAACCCCAACCAATCAAATTACACCTTCATGAACCAATAAACAAGTGAAACTTATCAACATACAATTGGCCAAATTATACACAGACATCTACCCAGTCACTTGCCTAGTCAGCGTGTGGACTGCTAACTAGGTGTACCTGCAACTTCAATTTTTGAAGTCTTAATTGTTTAACAAATTGACCAAAACACGATATCGGGAGCACACGATATCAGTTTTGAGTGAAACGAGTTGCGTTGGATTCAGATCACTAAGATCTATCCAATCATATTGGTTTTGAGCATTTTTTAGCATTAAATTGATCGCTTGGGTCACTCCTCCCCATTGGAAGCTTTTGGACCTCCAAAAGACTACTTTCAGTCAACAAATAGATGAGGGTGCAGGTCCCTCACCCTTCCAAACTAAATCCATTTATCTTTGCTTGGATTTGTGCCTTTGTGACCAACACGAAGGTACTCCACATTCCCTTGTTTTGAAGTTCTTGTCCTTCTGTCAAGGATGGTATCTTGTTGCAATTCTTCAATGAATTTTGGTGAGAAATATTCTATTGATGGAATTTGAACATGCTCTCCTTAATCATCAATCAAAGGAGGCTCATATAGTCTCAAATTAGCAACATTAATAAATGCATACATTTTCATATAAGGAGGTGAATCCAAACCAAAGGCATTGTTACCAACATTTTTTAGAATCTTAAAAGGTTCATACCTTATTGGTTTCAACTTTTTGCCTTATCCTTTAAGCCTCCCTTTGCTAATGTAAGCAAAACTTCATCTCCAACTTGGAAACTATGGTCAATACAATGCTTATCATGCCTTGTTTTGTACTTAACTTGGCTCTTTTCTAACTGTTCTTGAACCATTTGATGCACCAATTGAACTTGCTCAATGAACCACTTGGACTTATCAATGTCACTATGACCATCAATAGAAACATCCTTCCCAAAGACAAAATCTAAAGGAGATTTTGGTAAGTAACCAAAACATGCCTCAAATGGATATGTTTGAGTCGATGAATGCTTTTCTCGATTAGAAGCATGTTGAATGTAGTGTAAGTTTTCATCCCAAAGCTTGGGATGTTTTCTGCAATAATCTCAAAGAAGATGTACTACGTTATGTTCACCACGTCTATCTGACCATCTTTTTTTTGGATGGAACGTTGTGCTCTTTTTCAACTTGGTGTCCATGAGTGGCCATAAGCTTGAACAAAAGTTCCTGAAAAATCGAGAATCTCAATCAGAAATAGTGGATTTGGGCAGCCAAAAATGTACCCATACATGTTGAAACAAAATTTGTGTAGTTTGTTCAGATGTAACCTGCTTCTTACAAGGCATCAAAGTACACATCTTGTTGAAACAATCCATCACAACATATTTAAGATAATCATGATTCTTTTTACACATAGGCAATCCTCCTACAAAGTCCATAAAGACGCTTTCCCAAGGACACGAAGGAACTAGAAGTGGAGTATACAATCCTAACTTTCTATTGTTAGGCTTACTTGTAGCACATAAATAACATCCTCTTATATATCGTGGTACACTTTCATTAATTCTTGGCCAATAACAATATCTTTGTAATTGTGCCACTGTCTTGCCTACACCAAAATGGCCAGCAATAAGAGAAGTATGCATTTCCCTTATGATATTGATTCTTTCATCCTACGGAATGCATAACTTGCCAAGATGATACAAAATTTTATCATGCACGTGTGAATACAATTCCACTACTTGGTTGTCTTGACACAAAGTTGCATATACATCTTTAAATTCTTCATCTAAAGCATATTGTTCAACATAGCTCTCATGCATTATAGAATTATGCTTAAGAATAATTGAATCACTAACAATTGGTTTAGAAAGCATGTCAACAACCTTGTTATAGATACCTTTCTTATACCTTATCACAAAACATAATTTTTGCAAGAAACCCATCCATCTAAAGTGCCAAACTTGCTGTAGCTTAGTTTGTGATTGAAAGTATTAAAATGTTTGATGATCAGTGTGAATGATAGTTTCCTTTCCCATAAAATAGTGTTTCCACTTTTTCACACTTTGTAGCAATGCATACAATTCCTTGTCATAAGTAGGATAGTTAAATATTGCACCATTAAAAGTTTCATAATGGTAACATATGGGCTTACCATGTTGCGTCAAGACCGCTCCCATGGCATAGTCTCTTGAATCTATTTGTATCTCAAATGATTGTCTTAAATCAGGAAGTGAAAGAAATGGAGTTGTACTGATTCTCTTCTTCAATGCATCAAAATATTTTTGTTGCTAGCCTCCCCATTAAAAAACTTGCTTATTGCTTGTCAAGGCATGTAATGGAGCTACAATTGAAGAAAAGTTGGAAATAAAATTTCTCCAAATATCCCAAAAAGCTTCTTACCTCAGTTGCATTAGTGGGCTTAGGCCAATAAGCAATGACTTTTACCTTTGAGGGATCTATTTTCTATTCACCCCCTCCAACAATATGTCCCAAATAAACTAATGAGGTCTTCCAAACTCACATTTAGACATCTTTAAAAACAAATATTATTTCTTCAAGACGTCTAAGACATGTTTCACATGCCTGACATGTTCTTCATGAGACTTGCTGAATATCAATATTTCATTAAAGTAGACAATTACAAATCATGAAGAAAAGGCCTTAAGGAATCATTCATAACTCACATGAATGTTGCAGGTGCATTACAAAGCCTAAATGGCATAACAAACCATTCAAACAAACCTTTATTTGTCTTGAAAGCTATCTTCCATGTGTCTCCTTCAGCAATCTTAATATGATGATAACCACTTCCCAAGTCCAACTTAGTGAAATACACAACATATTTCAATTGATCAAGAAAATCATCAATTCGAGGAAGAGAGTAATGATTCCTTACCGTTAACTTGTTCAAGGCTCTGAAATATTCACACATGCGCCATGTACCATTTTTCTTTGGTACTAACAAAATTGTTGACCCGCATGGTGATGTGCTTGGTTTGATGACCCCTTTGTCAAGCAAATCTTGTATTTGTCTTTAATCTCTGCATTCTCCATAACTGACATCCCGTGCATGCCAATGTTTGGAAGAGGAAAATCTTGTTGCAATTGGATCTCATGTTGGATACCTCTTTTAGGAGGCTATCCTAATCTGAAAGGGAGCATATTAGTAATGTTGTGATAATTCCCCATTCAGAATAAAACCCAAGATGCTTATCATTTTCTTATCAAGTCCTTAAGGATTCAATATTTTTGCTTAATTAATTGATTCCCATGAGAGTTTCTTATGTAAATGTTAGAAACAATTTAACATAAAATATATGCTGAACAGTAGAAAAATAACATTAAAGAACATCAAAATACAACACACAACAAGCACATGATAAAGGAATTCACCCTTCCTGGGCTACGTCTCCTTGGTCCAACTTCCAATGGCTTGGGCCTCTCTATTATGCTCAAATTACAAAAAAAACTATGCTTACGATGCTCAGATGCCTCTGAAACCTGTCTCAATGAGTTTAGAATACTAAAAAATGGCCATCTAGCCTCTTTTCGTATCCCATTTGGATAAGAACTGAAGACGTTATGACTTCTCCTAGTTATCCCATTATTTGTTCCATAAAATGCTCCAAATCCAACCAAAAACCACATTTCCACTCCAAAATCCGCTGACGGAGTGAGAAATTTGCCGCACCGTGAACCATAACCTATCAATCTTATCTCAAATCGACGAGTGTTTGCAAGCGAAAGGTCTTGTTAACACAACAAAAATTTGCAATTGAGAAATCGATGGACCTGACGGGAACTTAAACTGTTACATATAAAATCTAGCGTCTAGGGTCTTATCGCTCATCACAATCGGTGCAGGAACATAATCAGTGATATGGCGGACCTGCCGGCACATTAAACTGTAACATATGAATTATCGGATCCAGGAACCCGATCACAAATCGCAATCGATGCTTTCAATTGGTAGATACCAAAACCTATACCACTGCGATTTTAGCGGACCCACCGAGCTATGAGATATAGTGTATAACATATCACGTCCGGGGACAAATCGCAATAGGCATTATCGGTAGTGAAACACACACACACACACACATATTGGTGGGTACGGGGTGCGATATGCGATTGCGATATATTACATCGCAACCCTGCCTGTGTTGGGGGCCGATTCTTAACATTATGCGATACGCGATTGTGATCGCATCACATTGCAACATGCTTTGCGCCGGGGGCTGATTATTTAACCCGAACCAATTACCACTGCGATATGCGATATGTGAGGGCCAATGGCAGGCTGCCACTTAGTGCCTCCTCATTCGCTGAAGACCTTGCCACATCATCCCAATCCTTCCATGCAGACAAGTCAAACTTGAAATTTGACTTGCTCTAACTTCTGCATATGGACTCGGATTTGAGTGTCATTCACACCGTTGGATTCAGAATGACGAGCTCTTCAATCTAAAGTTGAGTGTGACAAGATTCTAACACTTTGATTTTTTAGCATAATTCTGAGCACCTGATCACCCTTCCCCACTGGAAGCCTTTTGGACCCAAAAATATTTATATTTAGTTATTGAACAGATGAGGGTACTAGTCCCTCACCTTCGCCACTTCAATCCATTTGGACTTTGATGGATGTGTTCCTTTGAGAATCACGATCACTTACAAGAGAAGTAGGCAATCGAAAATGAACCCATACATTTTGAAAGAAAATTTGAGCTATTTGTTCAGGAGTAATTTTCTTTCTACAAGGCATTAATATGCACATCTTGCTGACCCTATCCACAACTACATACAAATAATCATGACCTTCCTTTGTTAAGTGAAGACCTCCTACAAAATCCATAGAAACACTCTCCCATGGACGTGAAGGTACTGGAAGTGGTGTGTACAATCCTAGCTTCCTATTACTAGGTTTACTGACTACACACAATGAACAACCTCTGACAAAACATGACACACTTTCAAGCATACGAGGCCAGTAAAAATACCTCTGAAGATTTTCCACTGTTTTACTTACACCAAAATGTCCAGCAATAAGAGAAGTGTGCACTTCCCTTGTGACATTTACTCTCTCTCCTCGTGGAACACAAAGTTTTCCCAAATGATACAACAAATTATCATGCACATGGTAGTATAATTCCTCAACTTGGTGGCCTTGACTTAGATTTAAATATACCTCTTGAAAGTTAGAATCATGTGCATATTTCTCAACATAACTTTCAGGCAAAACATAATGACTCTTGAGTAAAATGGTTGCATTAACAATCAGTTTAGAAATCATATCATCAACTCTGTTATAAATACCTTTTAGGTACCTCATTACCAAGTATAATTGCTGTAAAAATCCCATCCAATGAAAGTGCCTTGATTGCTGCAATTTTGTTTGATATTGTAGATATTGAAAAGGTTGATGATCGGTGTGAATAATGGTTTTCCCATCAAGTAATGCTTCCGTTTCTTCACACTTTGCACCAATGCATAAAGCTCTTTATCATACGTAGGATAATTAATAACAACACCATTACACATTTCAGAATGAAATGAAATGGGCTTACCATGCTGTAAAAGAACTGCACCCATGGCGTAGTCACTTGCATCTATTTGTATTTCAAATCCAACAATGCTAAAACTAGCACTGAACTGATCTTTTGTCTTAAAGCATCAAATGTTTTTTGTTGTTTGCCTCTCTAATGAAGGACAACCTTCACACTGGTCAAAGCATGTAGTGGAGCTGCTACGAAAGAGAAATTGGCAATGAACTTCCTCCAATATTGCGTTGCTCCTAGAAAACTCCTTACTTCTATCACTGATTTGGGTATTGGCCAATTCACAATGACCGAAACTTTAGAGGGGTCAATCTTCAACCCACCTCCTCCAACTATATGGCCCAAATAAACTAAGGAAGTTTTCCCGAATTCACATTTAGACACCTTTAGAAATAACTGTTCTTTTCTCATGACATCTAAAACTTTATTCACATGCTTGACATGCTCTTCTCGTTATTTGTTGAATATAAAAATATCATCTAAATAGACAATTACAAACTCATCAAGAAAGGATCTTAAAACATCATTCATAACTCTCATGAATGCAGCTGGAGTGTTGCAAAGACCGAAAGGCATAACCAACCACTCAAACAATCCCTATTTAGTTTTAAAAGAAGTCTTCCAAATATCCTCCTCGGCTATTCTAACTTGATGATATCCACTTCTCAAGTCTAATTTAGTGAAATATTTTTTATTCTTTAACTGATCTAGAAACTCATCTATTTTTGGGAGTGGGTATCAATTCTTTATGGTAATTTTATTCAAAGATCAATAATCTACACACATGCGGCAGGCTCCATCTTTCTTGGGTACCAAAACAATTGGTGAACCACATGGCGAAGTAGAGGGATGAATTACACCTTTATCTAACAATTTCTGAACTTGTTTCTTAATTTCTAAACTTTCCAAAATTGACATTTGATACATATCGATATTTGGGAGTGGATAGTCTTGTTGTAGCTGAATTTCGTGCTGAATTCCCCTTTTGGTGGCAATCCCTTTGGTTCTTGAAACATGTCTTCATATTGATTGACCACATCAACCAATTCAACCTTTATCTTCATGTCACAACGTGAAAAGGATTCATGCTCTGTATCATTCTTCTGCTTGATCACAAGGAGCACGAGACTCTTGCTGGAATTGACCAGTCACTTCATTTTCCATGCGCTTGCCAAAGACAGATTAAGATTTCTGTGATGGGCTCTCACAATATACTCCACTCCATCTCTGAACAAATGATATTCGTTCTCATATATATGGAAAACAACTTTCCTATCATATAAATACGAGATTCCCAAGACAATCCCAAAAATATCCAATGGCACAACGTCTAATTCAACTTCATCAATGAAATTAGCAGTGATTGCAAACCTGAAAATGCATTTCTGTGTGAACTGAAAATTGGCATCCTTGGTTATCCAACCCAACAGATATGGTTTATGACAAGGCACGGTTTTCAAATTCAACTTCTTGACCAAGTCTATAGAAATTAAATTTGCTTGGGATCCACTATCAAACAACGCATCAATTTTGGTGTTTTTGGAAATAACTTGGATATGGAACAACTCTATGTTTTCCTCATTTGAAACGTTATTGGAGTTATTTGTTGCATTGGTGCTTGCCACAACTTCCTATTTTCTTGTCTTTGCCACGACTTTCCCTTTAGTGATTGTGGCTGCAATCTTCATTTCATCACCTGAGTCAGAACCCAAGTCTTGATGTGCAGCAACATTTGTCCTTTGTTTCCCTTTATTATTATATTTCTTCGGTCATAATTCTAGATGAAGCTTCCAACAATGCACTTCATTGTGGCCCTCTTTGGAATAATTCTTGCACATAGTTTCTCCCCTTCTTTCTTAACAGAAGAATTTGTATTCTTCTTTTCTTTTAATTTCTTCCCTTTCTCACCACTCCGGAATGACTTCTTCTTACCTTATTCTTGTACAATTGTCCTTCTTGCTTTGAGGTGTGTGTCTTGAACATAGACCTCATCAAGATTCGTGGGACTAAACATAAGAATGGTATGTCGAAGATAACTATGCAAACCTCTTATGTATTTCAGCAAGGTATCTTGTGACTATAAGTCTACTCCTAGCATAAGAGCTCTTCTCCTAAGCTCTTGAGTATGCTCTTGCACATTTTGACCTTTTAATTGTCTAAAATTTTGCCAATTCATGATAGCTTTTTTCACATGAGCTAAAGGGTAGAATTTTCTTTTTATAATGACAATGAAATCAGGCCAAGTAATAGAGATCTTACCATGTTTTTTGATATCGTCTTGAGTCCTTTCTTCCCACCAAATGAGTGTTGCACCCTCCATTCTCAATGAAGCCAACTAAATTTTGATATCATCCTCTTGAAGGTTCTGAATTCTACAATACACCTTCAACTGACGAATCCAGTTATCCAACTTCTCTGCATCCATTCACCACTGTACATAGGCAACTCAAATTTAACATCAAGCTTTAGAAAAGGTGATTTACCAATTCCTTTTGTAGAATGATGATGAGTATGAGTATGGGTTGCCATAGTGGACGAGGGTGAAGATGCTTGTGAAGTACAAGATGAAGAAGATGGTGGAGAGGGTGGAGGTTTGTCTCCATTCTCATTACCTCGTCTTGAAGAGCCTTCTCCTTTGGGAGGTTTGGAACTTTCTCCTTGAAATTTGATCCTTTCTGAAGGTCCTCTCATTCTCTGTCATGATAGGTTCTCCTTCATGAGACATGATCTCTCGAGACTCAACTGCAAGTTATGCAACTTGAGGATGTACTGGTGTAGAAGACTTTGGCAACCTTGCTCTTCTTCCACTTGACCCAATTTCAGGGCTTTCAACCAGCTTTCCTTCACCTCTTTTGAACTTTAACCTTGTAAGCATGACATAAACTTGCAAACAATTAAATCCTTCTTTCACAAAGCAAATCTAGTAAGAAAAACCAGTGCTCTGATACCAACCTGATCTGAAATGGAGCAGATTAGTAATGTTGTGCTAATTCCCCATCCAGAATAAAACCCAATATGCTTATAATTTTCTTATCAAGTGCTTAAGGATTCAATATTTTTTCTTAATTAACTAATATTCATGAGAGTTTCTTATGTAAATGTTAGAAATTTTTTAACATAAAACATATGCTAAAGAACAACAAAATAATAGAAAATGACATCAAAATACAACACACAGCAAGAACATGATAAAGGAGTTTGTAGGTTTTAACCCCATATAGAAATTACCTGCATACTAATTCTAAAAACTTAAAATAAACAATGGAGAGAGAATAACACATAAAAAAAATATAAATAGAGATTTTCCCATGGATCCCAAAACCAAGACTACTAGATTGATTTTCCATTAGGTTCCTTTCAACGTTACAGTACATATACATACATGCCGAAGCATCCATAAACCCCAATCCATTAACCCTGTATTAGAACATAACTGTAGTTCCCTTGACTGGATCTACAAAATACCATGGACTGAAAACCATCACGCCCAAAACTATGTGTGAAATCCATGCACAAAACCATAAGTAGGTCTGCCCACCTAATATAGGGGCTAGTCGTGGAAAGAATATAACAAAACCCAACGTTCTCCCACTTGTTGTTTTCTTTCCACAGGGGGCCACAGGAGAGCTTAGTCATTTATCTAGCCTTGCAACGCTCATTGTTTCTATACACCAAGAGAACTTCTCATAGCTCACATATTTTGTTAATGCATCTGCAATATTCTTCAAAGTGTCCACCTTTACCAGCAACACCTTTTTGTCTTCTACCATATCTCTCACAAAGTGATACTAAACACAAATGTTCTTTGTATTTAGATGATAAGCAGGATTCTTTACCAAGAAAATTTCACTTTGGTTGTCACAGTCTATCCTTATATCTCATTGTACTAACCCCATACTTGAACACAATCTCTGCAACCAAACTACTTCCTTGCTTGCATGAGTGGTTGCCATGTATTCTGCCTTTGTAGTTGACAATGCCACTACAAATTGCCTCTTGCTCATCCAACTGACTGCACCTCCAAATAGGTTAAACACATACCCACATGTAGATCTTCCCTGATCTAGATTTCCAACCCAGTCTACATCAAGAAAGCCATGGATATCCAAAACTCTGTCCAATCCTGGTATTCCCTGGTAGCACAAACCATAATCACTAGTGCCACAAAAATACCCGAAAACACACTTCACTGTTGTCCAATGCTCCTTCCCTGATTTTGACACAAACCTGCTCAATAATCCCACTACATGTGCAATGTCTGGTCTAGTGTAGACCATTGCATACATCAAACTTTTGACTACACTTGCATATGGAACACAGGACATGTCCTCTTCCTCTTCTTGTGTTTTGGGACACTCTTGAGTAGATACCTTTACACCTACAAGAATAAGAACCTTCACCGGTTTACTATCCTACATATTAAACCTCTACATTATTGTCTCGACATACTTCCTATGATTTAACTAGAGCTTCCTCTTTGCCTGATCTCTCTAAATTTCCGTGCCCAAAATATAGTTTGCAGCACCAATATCTTTCATGTCGAATTTGGAAGACAATTGGGTCCTCAACTCCTGGATAATTTCTTTGTCATTTCCAACGAGCAACATATCATCCACATACAAGACCAGATAAATAAAACAGTGACCAATTAATTTAAAATACACACAGTGATCTTCTTTTCTTCTGGTGAAGCCAAGTCCCCGTATAAATGTATCAAATTTCTGATACCACATCCTTGATGACTGTTTTAACCGATACAGAGAATTTTTTAACTTGCATACCAGTTATTTCTTACCCTTCACCGCAAAGCCTTCAGGTTGCTTCATGTAGATCTCTTCTTCTAAATCCCCATGAAGAAATGTTGTCTTCATATCCACCTGTTCTACCTCAAAATCAAAAGCAGTAGCAACAGATAAAAGTAATCTAATAGAAGCTACCTTGGCAACAGGAGAAAAAATATCACCAAAATCAATTCCCTGCACTTAGGAATAACCTTTTGCTACCGATCGAGCTTATATTTCTCCACTTTTCCTTCTGCATTCATCTTCTTCTTGAACACCCATTTGCTGCCAACGGGTTTCGTTCTAGCTGGTAACTCCACTAGATCCCAAGCCTAATTTTTGTGCAAATATGCCATTTCATTAACCATGGCCTCTTTCCAGAGTTTTCCATCCTCTGAATCTACTGCTTCCTTCACAGTTCTGGGATCATCATTAATAATAGATAAAGAAAAACTTGAACAACAAGTAGATGGACTATACCTTTCTGGATTCCTTCTTTCTCGAACTGATCTTCTCACAACCAGAGTTCGTGGCTCTCCATCTTCTGATTCCTCTAAAGTTGTAGAGTCTGATTCTTCCTCCTTTAGCTCAAACTCTATCTTCTTAGGTTCATTTGATGGGAATTCATGTTTAGTAACATCATTCACCTCTCTAAACACCACATCTCGGTTGTACACAACCTTCCTTGTTACTGGGTTCCAAAGCTTATAGACTTTTAAACCATCCTTATACCCAATAAAAATTCACTTTTTGGATTTACTATCCAACTTTCTTCTTTTCTCCTTTGGAACATGTATATATGCATCACATCCAAATACCCTCAGATCTGAAAGAGAGGGTTTCTTACCATTCCATCCCTCTTGTGGAGTCTTATCCTCCAACGCCGATGAAGGTGATATGTTGACCAAGTAACATGTAGTCTCCACCACCCCTGCCCATAATTCTTGTCCTAACCCAACACCATTGAGCATGCTTCTTGCCCTTTCCATCAACGTCTTGTTATTTCTTTCTGCAACTCTATTTTGCTTAGGTGAGTATGGAGTAGTCTGCTGCCATGCTATACCATACTTCTTACAAAATTCTTCAAATTCCTTCTTGCAAAATTCTCCACCGTTATCTGTCCTCGACTCCTTTATCTTCTTCTCTGTCTGGTTTTCCACCAGAGCCTTAAATTCTTTAAACCTGTCAAAGACTTCAGATTTCTTCTTGAGGAAATATATCCATGTATTCCTTGAGAAGTCATCTATAAATGATACATAGTGCACAAAATTACCCAGTGATAGAACTGACACATGTCCAAACACATCACTGTGCACAAACTCTAATATCTGTTTCACCCTCTTACCACCAAAGGGTAAACTCACCTGATTCTACTTCCCATATACACAATTTTCATAGAAATCAAAATCCAGAGAGCTATTAGACATACCTTTTACCATACCTTTACCATGAAGTATTCGAAGGCCATTCCCTCCAATATGTCTAAGCCTTTGATGCCATATCATGGTCTTTTCTCCAGAGACCACTATATTTTCTGCTCCACTTTCAAGAACAACAGAATTGTTGCACCCATCAATAACATTGCTACCTTGCAGCTTGTACAGAGTTCCAATCTAAACTCCCCGAATCAAAACTAGTGCTCCCCAAACCATCTTGTAGGTATCTTTCTCGAACACTGTTTTTACACCTGTATCATCCAACTTGCTTACAAAAATAAGATTTCTGGCTAATGCAAGAATATGCAGAACAACCGAAAGTTTTCTAATCCTTCCACCTTGCAACTTCAACTTGAATTTTCTGTGATTAACGATTCTAGCCTTCCTTTCATCCCCTAAGAAGACATCATCACCATCATATTTATCATACTTGTAGAACCACTCTCTATGGGGAGTAAAGTGAAAGGATGCACCTGAGTCAATCAACCATGCCTCATGATCTACATGTGTACTTGAGGAAGAAGCCAAGTACACATCCCCATCTTCATCTAACATGGTTTTTGCCTCTACAGAAGGAGCATCATCAGATTCCTTTCCTTTCTCAGGAGCTTTAGATTTATAGTCCCCTTTGTAGTGCCCTTCCTTTCTGCATTTCCAACACACCTTTCAGGCTTTCTTGGAGATTTATATCTCCCTCTAAATTTAGATCTCCCACTCGAGCAATTATTTTTGTTTCTGTTCTGGGACCGTCCTCATACAAACAAGGCATCACCATTCTGTCTTTCCATATTTTTCCATCTCATCTCCTCCGTTAGCAAGGATGAGACTATTTCATCAAACTGCAAGGCAGTTACATGTGTTCATATGCTCCGTCACCGAGTCTCCATATTTCACCTTTAGGTAATACAACTTTTTCCATAGGAACAATTTATTCACCAAAGACTTATATTGGGACAAATTCCCTAACTTGTCCTACAAAGCCTTTGTTGTAGCTTCCCATGATACATTCAGTAATACTGAATCTGAGACACACAATCGTATTGTCCTTTTTGCCTTCCAATCCAATTTCTTCCATTCTTCATCGGACACTCCCATTGGTTTAGTACCTGGATCTAATGCGATCCACTGATCTTTATCCATTAACAAATCCTCCATCTTGAGTTTCCACAACTCAAAACTATGACCTTTAAATTTATCGATCTCTATATTTCCACTACTCGCCATCTTCTTTCACCACCAGAATCGATCTTGCAGATCTCCCACTGAATAGGGTCTACCACAGGCCTGAGCGAAACCCCTCAGCAACAAAGGTGCCCCCTTGAAGCCAAAACAACTCTGATACCAAATGTAAGTTTTAACCCCATACAAAAATTACTTGCATACAAATTCTAAAAACGGAAAATAAACAATGGTGAGAGCATAACACATAAAACAAATATATAGAAAGATTTTCCCTTGGATCCCAAAACCAGGACTACCAGATTGACTACCTGGGACTACCCTGGGCTAGAACATAACCGTAGTTCCCTTGATCGGATCTACAAGATACCATGGACCGAAAACCATCGCGCCCAAAACCATGTGTGAAATCCATACACAAAACCATAGGTAGTTTCGCTCACCTAGTATAGTCTAGTCATAGAAAGAATATAACACAACCCAACAAAGTTCACCCTTCTTGGGCTACGTCTCCTTGGTCCAACTTCCAATGGATTGGGCCTCTCTATTATGATCAAATTACAACAAAAGTGTGTTTACAATGCTCAGATGCCTTTGAAACCTATCTCAATGAGTTCAAAATACTAAAAAATGGCCATCTATTCTCTCTCTTCATCCCATTTGGATAAGAACTAAAGAAGTATGACTTCTCCTAGTTCTCCCACTATTTATTCCACAAAATGCTCTAAATCTGACCAAAAATCACATTTCCGCTCCAAAATCCGATGACAAAGTGAGCCATAACTTATCGGTCGTATCAAAAATTACAACCGGCGAGTGTTTGTGGGTGGAAAGTCTTGTTAACACAATAGAACATTGCAATTGCGATATCAGTGAACCCAATGGGAACTTAAACTGTTACATATAAAATCCCGCGTCCGGGGTCTTATCGCTCATCATAATCGACAATCGATGCAGTAACATAATTAGAAATATGGCAGACCCACTAGTACATTAAACTGCAACATATGAATTATCACATCCAGGGCAAATCGCAATCGGCGATTTCCATCGACGGCTACCAAAACTCATAGCACTGCGATATTAGCGGACCCGCCGGGCTATGAAATATAGTGTATAAAATATTGCGTCTAGGGACAAATCACAATTGGTGTTATCGGCAGTGACACACACACACACACATATTGGCGGGTATCAAGTGCGATATGCGATTACGATATATGACATTGCAACCCTAACTGTGTCGGGGGCCGATTATTAGGGCTGATTCTTTAACCCGAGCCACTTACCACTGCGATATGAGATATTTGAGGGCCATTGGCGGGCTGCCACTTGACGCCTCCTCATTCACTGAAGACCTTGCCACATCATCCCAATCCTGCCATTTAGACAATTCAAACATAAACTTTGACTTGCTCTAACTTTTGCATATGAATTCATATTTGAGTGACGTTCACACCGTTGGATTTAGAATGATGAGCTCTTCTGTTTGAAGCTAAATTTGACAAGATTTTGACACTTTGATATTTGAGCATAATTCTGAGCACCTGATCAAATCCTTTGGGCTCTTGAAGAATCTCATCATATGTGTTAACAACCTCACACAAATCAGATTTTAACTTTGCATCACATCCTTGGAAAGATTCATTTTCAACATTCTTTTTGGGTTTTATCATCAAGAGTACAAAGTTCTTACTAGCATTGACTAACCTCTTCGTTTGTCTATAATTTACAAGCGACAAATTCAACTTCTTGTTATGTTCTCTAACAATGTACTCAACTCCATTTTTAAACAAGTGATATTTGTTCTTATGACGATGAAAGATGACCCTCCTATCATACAGATATGGGCTTCCCAAAACAATAACACAAATATCAAGTGGAATGACATCAAGTTATACCTCATCTATAAAATTTGCAGTGATGGCAAATTTTAATTTACATCTTTTTGTCACATGAAATTTTGCGTTGTCACATATATCTTTCCAAATTCAATTTCTTGACAGTGCCTTCAAAAATGAGGTCTACTTGTGAACCACTATCAAATAGTGTATCTATGTTGGTATGTTTTTAAATGAATCTAATATGGAAAAGCTATATTCTTATTGGATAAAATTGCCTTCCTATTGCAACAAAAAAATCATTCCAAGAGGATAAAACCTTACCATGTTTCTTCATGTCCTCTTGACTTTTGGCTTCCCACCTAATTAGTGTTTCACCTTCCAATATAATAGAAGCAAGTTAAATCTTGGTTTCATCATCTTTGATTCTTTGTATCCTACAATACACTTCAATTTGACGAACCCAATTATCCAATCTTTATGCATTTAACTCTCCATTGTACATAGGAAATTCAAAATTAATATCAAGCTTAAGCAAACAATTTTTACCATGACCCCTTGGGGAATTTGGAGGTGTTTGTGAAAGGGTAGAAGAAGTTAAATATGAGGATGAGGATGAGGATGGAGGTGAAGGTGGTGGTTTGTCACCATTCCCTCCATTCCCTTTTGGAGGCTTGTATCCTTTTCCTCCATTTCATTTTGGAGGCTTTGAGCTCTCTCCATACAATCTGGAATTCCTCTCCTCATAAAGAACCTTAACCATCTCAGACATCTCAAAGAATTCTTTTCTAAAAATTTCCTCATCTTCAGACATCCCTTCAGGACCTTCTTCATGTGCCATGGCTATTGAACCTTGAGGTGTGTTTGTTCTCCTTGAAACAATTTGAGATCTTGGCTCTACAAGTTCTCATTCTCCTCTTTTGAGCTTCAACCTTGTAAGCATCAAAAGAACACTTGCAAACAAATAAAACCCTCACAATAACCTATTTCTATGATACCAAAATGATATGAATACGTAAACTTGAATATTTTTAACAATTTTCAAGTGAAATTTATATGTGTTTTGGGTAGAGGCTCAATTTACTAAACACATAAAACAAGTGAATTTAACCACAATTTATATCCAAACAAAGAAAAAATAAGCATATCTGAAACACATAACACAAAACATGATAAAGGAGTTCACCCCTGGGCTACATCTCCTGGTCCAGCTTCCAATGCAAACCTCTTTCATTAAGTGCTCAAAAGTGTGTTTACATGTTTTTAAATATTTCAAACAGAAAAATTTATGTCTCCAATGGATCCAACACTGTAAAAAACGCCCTTTTTTGTTCTTTCTGCACCTCATTTGGCCAAAAGTTAAGCAAGGTACGCTTATTTCTAGTTTTTGCTCAATTACATAGTTAATCATCCTCCAATTCGGCCCAAACCTGGCTTGTACGCCCCAAACTCAAAATCGGCGAGCGATTAAGGCCAACAATCTCGCCCAATGGGTGAAATTGTAGGATGGCGAGTCCGCTCATTAATCTCCCTGTCCTGAAAATTTTGGTCATGTGACGCACATACGACCGCATAAGGGTCTGATATTCTAGGGCCTAAATCCGAGCCCCTTTTATGTGAGGGGTCAAGTGACCTGGGGCTAGCTCCTTTTCAATATCCGCCCGTGGTCTTGGATTGGCTATGGTGTATGGTTTATGGGAGGGCGTTGTGACCATGAGGTTGGGGCTAAGCCCTGGCCCTTGGTCCTGCCCCTTGGTTCCAAGGGTGGAGAGACCAGGGCTGGGGCTTAGCCCCAACCCCAACCTCCAACATACAATGTGTTAAAATTTAAATGCCACCCAGATCCATAACCTCTTAAGAAACATGTGCATGGCATGTTGGTGTGGGCCTATGGTGTTTGTTGCCAAGTCGCTGGTTCAATCCCTTGGAGGTCAATTTTGACCCAAAAAAAAATTAATGCCTTGTTTGGAGGCCACGTGGCAGTCACCCATTGTTCACATGGCCCTCCTTCATTGGTCCATAAAGGAACCTCAATCAACCAATAAACAATTGAAACTTGTCAACATATAATTGGCCAAATTATACACAATCAGTTGCCCAGTCACCTACCTAGTCAGTGTACAAACTGTTGACTGGGTGTAGTTGCAAATTCAAATTTTAAAATTTTAGTTATTTAGCAAATCAATCAGAACATGATATCTGGAGCATACAATATCGATTTTGAGTGAATCGAGTTGTGTTGGATTCAGATCGTCAGGATCTATCCAATCATACAAGTTTCAAGCATTTTTTAGCACTATGAATTTTGAGCACTAAACTAATCCCTTGGATCATATATCCACATTTGCACAAATTTTTCCAAGTAAGAATGCAACTCCATCATACAAGCCAACAAAATATGATGCTTTCTAAAGGAGTAGGTGATTTCTAGAATGCTTTGAACCAGGATCGTGGGGTGTATTCGAAACCTTGGTGAGAGAAGTGTCTATAACATTTTTCCACCACCATCGAGTGATTCTGAATACTGTCATCCCATTTGAGGGAATCTCCACCTGTTCTTCGACATAATCCTACATCCCTCAATATATTTGCAAAAGAATTCCAAATCTGGGTGAAATGTTCTGTCAAGCTGAGCTATGTTGTCTCCCTCCAAGTCAAATGTACCCCATGCCACTCATTTATCACCCATCCCAATAATAAAATATCTCATTGATGTAAAGCTCGTAATACATTCATTGGGAGTCCATAATCTGAGTCGAAACCCATGATACCATCTCTTCTAATCATGATCTGGTTGCCACCTCCAAATGGCCATTTGATGTGTTGTAGAAAGAGTGATTTTTTTTCTAGAAACTCCTCCAAATGTATGAGCCTTTTTTGATGCCTATTTCTCCCCTATGAAACCAGTCTGAAAACAACTTACCTTTTAGATATTTTCCAATGAAGATCTTATGCATAATGCCTTCACCGAACAAAGCTCTCCACAAGGATTTTATAAGGAGATATTTCCAAAATATTTTGGTGTTGAGGATACCCTATACATCAATATCTCGTGGTCTAGTGATGTCGTCCCATTTTATCAGGTGGAGTTTTCCTCTACCTTCTGATCCCAAGCACATAAAGTGTGCCATTACATATTGTATCTCGTTGCATATATGAGCAGGTAATGCAAAAAGGTGCACCCAATATATGGCCATCTATTGAAAAAATGACCGAATCAAAGTGAATCTACCTCCCAAGGAGAGAGATTGGTGTGTCCAACACCCCAATTTTTCCCTGAATTTTTGTAGCAGCCAAGACCAATTATGGACCCGAAAATTATTTGGCTTCAGCTTATATCCTAGGTGTGTGAAACCATATTGAAGAGGTTCGAAAGCTACCCCAAATGTATCCCCAATGTTTATAATCTCATTGATATTGTCATGTGAATGTATAAGAGCTGACTTATGTCCAATGGGGATCAAACCAAACCAAAACGACGAAATATGTTAAATAAACACGAAAAATAAGTGGGTAATACAATCCTCATTGTTCATCTAGATACCCCTGAAGTAACCACCCGCTTTTGCCAGGTTTATCTTTCTACTTCTCCATTCATGCAAGCTTAAGTAAACCTATCGTAAAGTTAAATTTATTGATTACCTATTGTTAAAGGCATTAATTTATGTAGCAAAGGAAACAACTCCAAATTGGCAACATATAAATCACATAACATATCAAATCTTTTTTAATGTATGTTATTCTTCCATATGCTAAGTATGGGGTTTCTTTTGCAATATGTGGTGCAATTGCTAATATATATTCTGCATGAGGAATATACATATATTATCATATTGTTAATATTCATCATGTTACTTGTGGGAATTGAATATGGGTGAAGAAAATTTCATTCCTTTCTCAAATTCACCCAAAATAACCCTAATTAACTAATTTAATTATATATATATATATATATATATATATAAATTAATTATATAAAAATTCTATTTTCCTTAAAAAAATACACTTTTTTTAGTTATTAAAATGTTTAAGAGGAATAATAACTTCTCAAATATAAAAATGTTAAATTAACTTTCATTTAATTATAATAATATCAAATATAGCAATTTGAAACTCTTATCACAGTTTCTTTAATACTAATTATGACATTTTTAGTTGCTTTTAAATTTTAAAACTTATTCCATTTCAGAAGTAAAATTAGAAGTTTAAATTTAAAATAAATAAATAAATATATTAAATAAAAACAATATCCATATACACAATATGAACCATACATAATGCATTGTGAAATATACAATATCCACATAGACAATGTGAACAAGCATTATAAAATGTAAATGATATGGATTGTGAGTATCATTGGTTTTGTGTGAAATGTGTAAGATTTTAGATTTTTATATAACATCAAAAGAACTCTGAACTTATCTTTTCAACATGATTTTTGAGTAAGATAAATATTTCTTTTATTTAGTTTTTATCCGAGATAAAAGAAAATAGAAATTGTGGTTGGAGTAGTACCAATCATGACCATATTTTCAAACACAAATTTTAACTGGATAAATATTTTTCATTTTGTTTTTCTCTAAAGAAATAAAAGTAAAGAAAATAGAGATATTGGTTGGAATAAATATCGTTTTCCTGTGAAATAAAAAAATTAAAAGTAAATTAATAGAGATAATAGTTGGAATAATACCATAATGTGAATAGGATTACCACTTTTTTATTATTATTATTATTATTCCATATAGCATCATCACTTATGTGCTCCAGCAACCCCTACCAATTCCCTTTACTCAAATTTAAAATTAATATTGCCAATAAATCATCCAAAAGTTGATGATAAAGTACTATGTTTCCAAACATTTCAATTTCTTTTCTTAATTCAAATTAAAAAATGCAAATGGAATTATTACTTTATGTTATTGCAGTCAAGTATTCATAGAAAATTGAGGGACGTGTGGCTTTATGTTGTGCTCCTAATGATGTCCAGCTTGCAATCAAGTATTCATAGAAAATTGAGGGGTGGTGGCATATGGAATCTTTCCTTTTACGTTGTACCCCTATTGAGCTACAACTTGCAGTCAAATATTCATTGAAAAATGAGAGATTGGTGGTATTGAGATCCACCTTACAGTCAAAGACTGGTGGTATTGAGTTCCAGCTCGCAGTCAAGTATTCATAGAAAATTGAGAGGCAGTAACAGATTGAATCATTAATATCGTTGTGTATTGCTATTGGGTTCCAGCTTGCACCAATTACAATCGTGTGCCCACCAGCTGGCACCATTTCCATTTCCATTTTGGTGTAGAGACTAATGATCTGGTGGAGGTTGGAGCTCTCCCACCGACACTCGTAAAGCTTTATTTTTATACCTGTGACAAACTGAGGAAAATGGAAGGGATTTATAATTTTACAATTTTTTTTAGAAATAGATAATTCCTGCACAATTGAAGTAACAATGCACATATTTATCTCATTAACCATGTATAAAAAGACTATGGGTCAACTTTAACTTTAGAAAAAAAATTACACATCTTATTGTAAAATTGACCATTTTGCTAAATAAGATTTGCTTATATATTAATTTCCCCATCTAATTGGAATATGAACTTATTAAAATTGGAATAATCTAAAATCTCTAGGAAATTGGTGGGTGGGGAGCCATGTTTCACAAATCCAATTTAACTTGAGAAAAAAAAGAATTACACATCTTATTGTAAAATGGACTATTTTGCTAAATAAAATTAGAATTGAAATAATCTCAAATCCCTAGGAAATTGACATAGAGCCACGTGATACAAATATAGTTTTTAAAATTTATTAGAAGTCAATGGAACCTAACAAACTCTATCCGTTGATAAACATTAAGACTAAGCATTTGCTGAGCATTGACCATGTTTGTATATAGTGATTTATTGTTGACCTTATCACATTCAATGGCCACTAATACATAATATAGTATCTACTAACAAATATTGTTGTCCATGGTTGAATGTAGCCTTATTTTGTAGGAGGTTGACTCTGCTAACCCATTAAACTTGAAAAATTATGGCACAACCTTTTGGAACATTTTTCATTTGGCTCCATTATTTTCTGAAGTAGATGGTAGAGTTACTCATTTCGTTGGAGTGTGTTGTAGCATTTTTTGGTTTTGGTAAGTTAGCATCAATTAGTCAATATATATATATATATATATATATATATATATATATATATATATATATATATATATATATATATATATATATATATATATATATATATATATATATTGCAAGAAAATGTTAAGTTAGGATATGAACAAAAAGAATATTGAAACAAAAAATGTTAGGGATATTATGATGAATGAGTCCATATCAAATAAAATGTTAGATTAGAAAGAAAAGAAAACATAATAAATTCTGAAAGTGTTGAAAATCCAAATGCCACTACTCTTAGTCAAGTTTATTTTTTCAAGTAAAAGTTGTGTGCAGACAGTTTAAAAGCCACGCTAGTTCATACAATCCAATTATACAATTTAATAATGATTGGATTTGATTTAAATTGTTTGTCAATAAGTAGCAAATAAAATTGGCTCAACAATTTAATCGGAGCCAATGGAAGCAATAAGGGATATAAGTAGATTAAACATTAAAAGGAAAATGTTGAGTTGCTAGTCTAAATGCACTCGGGTGACTAAGATTGAAAAAATGTTAGGAAAGTAAGGATAGGTAGAGAAATGAAATACAATTGGAGCATGAAAGGATTTTTATCCTAAGTTATAACATTGGAAATATGTGCATATGGTGATTGGTTTTAATTAACCATAAATTGTAAATATTAATTTTATTTTGTAAATATTCAAACTTTATCCATTCATTCACCGCGACACCCCACACATGTCACAACCATCATAGCTTTTGACCTCGCCATCACTTTCTGCCTCACGTTATTAAACCTCATTCATTTTATTCTTCATCCCACACACTCCCCTAAGATCTGACGGCCTACATCACTCCTCGGCCCTCCTTTGTCATCTGAACTTTATCGGCGAGGCGGGGTCCGAAGTCAGCAATTTTGGAAACCGCCCTCCGAAACTATTTCCCCCCCATCCTAGTTATTCGGGAATTAAAATCTCAAAACAGCATACCACCTAAATTTACTCCCAAACACGTTTTTTCATTCAACCGTTTACCACCGCTCCTACGTCATCTTCCACATCCACTCCCATGTCACTTCCTCTGTCCAATCAGCTGCCGCATATTTTCCTATTATCCATTTAGTTCCCCACCCCTCACGCCTCAATATTTCATTGATCTGTTTATCAGCCCCATTGGAGAATTAATGACGATTTAACCATTGATTAATGAACCCACTCCATTTTATTCATTATAAGCCCTGTTTTTCATAAAAATTGTTACAAAGTGCATTCCCATAATTCACTAGATACTTGTAGCTTGTAGCCAAAACAACAGATTCATCATTCAACCAAATTTTCAATTCTATGCAGAAGCAAGCCAACATCCAGGTCCACCTAATCCATTTTTAGTTATACTATTTTTCTAATATCACTATCTTTCAGACCAATTCTTCCCATTTCCGTCACTTTCAGCTTGCAATTCAATTAACAAGATGCCTCCTAAGGGGAAGGAAGTCGCAGAAATGCCAAATCCTCTCATCCATCCACAAGTTGACTTCCATCAAACTACCCTGGTTGACAGAGACTGTAAAATCAATGAGTCTTTGTCTGAATTCGATTTGTTTGAAATCTACTGCTGGATGGAGGATCAATTAGTTGATCAAACAGATGAAATAGGACTTTGGGACTCCCACCTTCCTCATTACATCTTCCCTCAGATACACAGAGCACCTGAATTTGTCAAGAAATGCCATGAATCCTATGACCCTAGTCAAAGAGCTATCATCTCACCTACAGGAGAAATCTTGTGCTCCATCAATGCTCAATCCATTGAACAGATGTTGCAGGCCCCAACTATTGTGCCAACCCATCCTTTTTCCCATGAAATCCTAACAGAAGCCTATCAAAAGATAGAATTCACTAAAAGAGCTCAAACTCTAGAACTTTTCCTAGTTGTAGATAGCCCTTTGCCTAAAAGAAACCTTCCCTATGATTCATCTATATTCCTAGACAAAACCAAGCATATTATCACCATTCACTCTTACCTCATTGGTTACTCAAATTTCCAGCTTCTGAGGACTCGATGACTAAAGATATTGAAGAAACCGAGACTCAGAAATTTGACATGATGAATCTCATCATGAAACAAAATCTGCAAATAAAACAGATGGAGGAAAAAATGGAAAAACTTGTCAAAGAGAAAGATGAAGCCATGAAAAAGGCCAATATTCAAATGGATGTAGTTCCTCTTGCAACAGTCCCTATAACTACAGTTTCTACCTCAGGAACATCAACAACCATAGGTACATTAAAAGGAGCTGAAAATCTTGTTGAAGATGTTCATAACCTTTCTATTCAGTCAGAGGAAATCAAGAAGTTGTAGGATCGGCTAAAGACACTACAACATTTGAAAGCAATTGAAGAAAGCTCACATGCAATTGAGTTGCAAAGGGCAAGAGGTCAAATTGAGGTACTGTAGAAAGAAGTCAAAGACTCTTACCTTGGAAATACACTGAGTTTAGTAAAGGAGATTTTATGGGGAGAGATTACTGAATCAATCAAAGATATCTGGCCTTATATCAGAATAATCTTTGATCAAAAAGACTTGTTGGAAAGAGCTTAAGAAGTTGAAACAATCTAAAAAGAGCTTGAGGATATACCAGAAATAGCCACTGAAATAATGAAGTTTCTGAATTCTAAAGACAACAATGAGCTTGAAGAATTGGGTATCAATGACAGGACATCATCCATACTAGAAATGAAGAAAATTATTACAAATAAAAATCTCACTCTTCAGTTGGAGGAAAAGTGCAGCAGTGTTAATGTCATAGTTCAACATTTTTTCAACATGTTGGAACCCTTGACCAGTCAGGGTTTTCCCTCAATATTTGTGATTAATGATAAGTTAATGATTATTGAAGACTATGTCCACAAGATTACAAAGGTCAGAGCCATTGCATCTACAGTTTCAAATATACAGGGTACAGTAACACCAAGGCTTGTGTTGAATGCACTCAAAGATACCTTTTTCATCCTTAATGAAATTAGGCACATATTTTTAGTAAAACCCACTTTTACTAAATACATAGAAATGGATGAAGTTTACAAAAGGGTAACTAAATTATCTATCCCGGATAAAAAACGTTGGGAACAATTAACTAATTTACTCGATTGAAATAGATCATAAGCTTTTAGAAATTTGAGGAACAGTAATCAACAGATCATCAGAATTTATATTTTTTGGGAATAGTCATCAACAGTTCAACAACAAAATAGTGACAGATCGACTATCAGTTCATTTTCCTGATTTTATATTAAGCTATTTTTTTAAATTTGTTTAAGATATTTTCTTAGCTCTAAACTTGTATAAATAACTCTCTTTTACGAGTTATTAAGGGTTGCACCCTTGAAGAAACATTTGTAAGCACTAAATGTACTCAGCTTTTTCTGAATCATTAATAAAAAGGCAAAGGATTTTAAATTTCGATTCATATAGTTTCTTGTTTCTTGTAAATTTTCTAGTTTTTATTCACTATGTTTCTTCATATTCTTCAGTTTTACAAAGATAACCAGGTAGGAGTAATTGTGTCTCAATTACTCATATAAGCTTTCTGAAGTGAACATCTTTAAAGACAATGAATGATATACACTGTTTGTTTAAGTAATTCCCTCTAAATCATAAAATCATCAGTATCTGTGTAATCTTGAGCATATTATGTTAAACTTTTCTGCACATTGTTTGAAGGTTTTCTTACTTATGGCTATTTAATTTTCTATTTGAAAAAATGTAATAGTCATATCATCTTTCTATTTCTGCTCATCACCGGACAAGCTAAATCACTATGTGGATTTTAATAGCAGCCCTTTGTTTAAATATTAATATTATTCAAAAGGTTAGGCATCACTGTTTTAAATCTGTTTCGTACATTGGTCCTCCAAAATTAAAACAAAACCCCCCAAAACAAATATCTTAGATGCCCTCGCATGATAGCTGACCATTATCATCTCAGAGATACAAGATCAATCTGGCACCACTGTCAGGGACTCAAATTTGATTAGTTTTCCTGGGTCAATGATATAAATCCTATTCCTTGAAAGTTGACTAATGGTCTAGATAGGTCAAAATCCTTCACCTGGTGACTCCATTGTGCCAAACTAGCACCTTTTAAGCGCACTAGATCCCATTCTGAATTTGACACAATTAGTCCTTTGTCAGATCCATAAAGACTTGTGAGAAAGGCCAGTTCTAAAAGAAAAGATCAACCATCTTCTTCCATTTTAGCCTTGCAATCTGAAGATATATTACAATTTGATCCCTGTTACACAGCAATTTGTCACTGTCCCTGCTACCCTTCTCCCGCGTCTTGGAGGACTCATTCCGGGACATATGAGAAGTGACATGGCCTACGAACACTTACATTACATTCCCCTGAACATGAGCTTCATTTTCCCTAAAGACATCTCCTGCTAAAAAACCCTAAAAACAACCCTTTTTCCATTGGCGCGGTTCCATAGTGCGGCCCTCGCGCCAATGGGGTAAATCCTCCAAAGAGGGCGCGCCAGTTGGCGCTCTGTCATAGAGTCGGAATCGCGCCAACCATAATCAGTGGTGTTTTTTAACAAACGAACGAAGTTTCATCCTAACAAATTCCTGGACTGAATCTATCTGGAGTTGGGTGGTTTGGCTATGGATTTCCATAGAGAGGAAGTGGTTTGCCACCTCTCATGGAAGCTTCCTTGATGATATGGCCAATCCCATGATTATTGTGGATGATCCCAACTCCCCTTCCTCCATCTATAAAAGCTTGTCCATTTTCCTTGGCAAGCTAGTTTTTGGGAGTAGCTAGTTCCAGAGTTCCAGAGTTCCAGAGATTGAGGATTATCAAGTTACCAAGAGCTTCATGCTGCAAGAGCCTTCTTCATTCCCATAAGGCCAAATCTAAGTAGGGAGATTCTTGTCCAATAACCAAAGAGAGAGAGGCTTTTCCCTATTCCCAACAAGCTTTGCAAGACATGTACTGCTGATTACCCAGCCAAAGGAGAATCTAGCATCAGAACTATGGTTGTATTCTTCTTTTTTTATTATTAATAGATGACTATTGTTATGGTTCCACTCTTATTGTTGTTTGTAATGATGATGAGTTATATCCTTTTTGACTGATATATAGTTGCATATGCTGGATTTTATGTTTGTGTTTGTGTCGTTTCATGTATGTGCAGGTGTCCATTCACGGAGATCGTGGGGATTGTGATCTGCCGGAGCAAAGGAACGGGAGCACCACCTCTTCTACAAGCACTAGCATTGGAATCCAGGTAGGCCTTCATCACTAGTCTGTTAATTTGCAATTAGGAACTTGCGCTGTAGTGTTGTATGATTGTTTCTAGACCCGTTCTGGGCTAGTAGGGGTCGCCTGTGTCTGCAGAGGGGATTTACCTCCTCAACAATTTGGCGACTCCGCTGGGGAGCTTGTCTTGCCTTTTTGGTTGTTTCTTGGTTTCTGCCTGCTTGGTCAGCCTTCTGGGTCGAGTTCTTTTGCTGTTTCTCGCCTCTTGGTTTACCTGGTTATTGTTGGCCTAGCTTTGGATTGCTTGTTTTTTATTTTTTCATAGCAAACTTGACTGGCGTGCTTTTATAGCGTTACAGTCGCTTTTAGACTGGGGGGGCTAAATTGTGTATGAGTGTTAATCGCCTTTGAGTGTTTTTATTTTTTGATATTTGGAACTCTCACTCATTTCTCTTGATTTTCACTTGATTGGTTCTTAGATTACATTAGAATCATCTTGTGTTTGAGAATTCTCTTGCATAGATCACACTTGCATAATTAGAATTCTCATTTTCAGAATATGAATGAAAAATGTGCATAGATTACATTTGCATACTTTTCAAGTGAATTGTGCATAGATTACAATTGCATAGTTTACATTCTGAAAAATCAATCGTAGATTTAGATCAGTTTTCTTTGATTTGAATTTACATATTTTTATGCTTGTTTTAAACACACAAAAATAAAATAAAAACTGTTTTGGAATTGATTTGCATTAGTTTTTCTTGACGAAATTAGTGCATTAGAGAATTTGTTATATTTTCTCTTAGTGATTAATTTTTTGCATTGTTGGAAGTGAATGGAAACTCTCTCCTTACTTTAGTTAGCATTCATCGAATGAAATGATATATTGTGGCATATAGCTTGCATTTAGGAAATTTTGAGACATTACATACGGTAAGGCCTGAAAATTGAAACATAATCCAAGATCAACTTTAAAATGAACTGAATGAATCTAACAACGCATTAGAATTTAACGAGACATATTTAGAGGTCTAGGCTAGATAGGTGCTCCGGCGTCGTTAAACCTAGTCACTTTTGTTTCCACTCAAGGTTGGGTGATTCCTCCTTCTGTGACTCAATAGTGGTCTAGTACGGAATTGTGCTCCCACGTACTGTCAAGTATATGGGGAGACCCCATTAGGTTATCATCCTTTATCCATAGGAAGCCGTGTCTGCCGCCCTATACCCGTGATACACCAAACATAACATTCGGGGAGATTGCCTGCATGTACGAAAAGTCCTTGGTTGATTTCTCTTTCATTTCTAAAACCAAGGTGTATATTGCAGTTCACGGTTATTTGGTACACCCTCTTTGCCTAGTATCCCTGAGCAGTGATTTGATCTTTTCTGACTCCCTAAATTTGAAAGGATCACCAAGCGCTTGTCCTTTCATGCTTGTTTCAAATCTGAAAGTGATAGAGTCACCTTTTATCTGTTTCTTGACTCTTAAAACATGAAACGGTGAAGTCTCTTAATTTCAATGTGGTAAAATATAAATCACCCGCGATCACACGCCCTGTTAGATTCCGCTCGTTGGCCGTTTGATTGTGTGTCTTGACTCTTTTTCAGCCCCGTGTGTGATTTTCAGTTTTTGATGGCAACTTTTCCAGAGTTCACCAACCCAGGAATCCCCTCTGACGGGAATCCTGGTCATTTTCCTCCTTTTGGGAATGTTGGTGCTCCTTACATGGCAACGTTGTCCCTTCCTGGGTTAACTGTTGGGTTGCCTGTTTGGTTGTTCTCAACCTCTGTGGTCCCTAATGTCTCCACTACTGGTCAATCAGTTCCTCCACCCGAACAACATCATGTTGATTCCAAGGTGGACCTCTCCCCTTCTTCGCCTATTTCTACGTCCTCATATTCTACTTCTCCTGGTGAAAGTCTGGCTTCAAGTAACCAGGTGGCTAAGAAGAAGAAGAAGACGACGAAGAAGAAGAAGTCTCATAAGCGAGAGGCTAAAAGTGCAGCTACTGCCCCGAGTACATCCCCGGTTGGAAGACCTTCTGTTCTTCCGCGGAAGGTTAAGTTTCCTTGTAAATTGTGCAAGGATGACCATCTTCTTCGTGACTATCCTGGCATTCCTAGGATCTTAGAAGTATGGTCTCACGATCCGGCTCGTCCCTCATCGTCCTCTGAAGATCATGGCGATGCTACCCTATCAATTGGAAATGGTAATAAAAAAGGGAAGATCTGATTCCCCTATGGGCTATTTGAAGGCAACCATCTCCTTCACCTTTGTCCGCTCATGGATAAAGCTTCCATTGTTTTGGAAAGTCTTACAGCTTGTTCACCCAAACTCCCTGTTGGTTATCAGAGGCTCTCTTCAGATCCTCTCCCCATCGACAAAGAGATTGACTTAGATTCTTCTCTTGTCCATCCTCCTCTTTCTGAACCTGGCTGTGCTAAGCCTGTTCCAGACCAACCATTGGTCGGAAAGAGTGTCGACTCGGGTTCACCACCTGTCGATCACTCTGTTTCGGAGGAGCATCATGCTCATGTTCTTCTCATCTCATCAGATTCTCCAGAGCCCGAAAATGACTCTCCTATCCCAGCTAATCATGAGAGTCCTTCTTCGGTTCCTTTAGAGCAGGGGGGCAATCATACAATTCCCCCACCAAGTAGTTCAGTCGTTTCCTTCGACTGGAGTCATTTGACCGCCTTCCGCCTTCCATCCCATGTGCCTTTCTAGATTACAGTACATGCCTATACTAAGGTAGTACCTCGCACTATCTTGGATGAGGGCGCATCTGTCAATCTTATTCCTTCCACTACTTGGCAAGCTTTGGGCTCCCCACAGCTTGTGCCGGTCGCACAGAATCTGATGGCGTTTGACGGAGGAACCAGTCAACCATTAGGGATCCTTCCGAAGTTCCCTATTACTTTGGGAGGCAAAACTGTCTATATCGACGTACTGGTTACCCAAGGTGCTTTAGATTTCAGTCTTCTCCTTGGTCGTGACCATGTTTATGCCATGGGGGCCCTTGTCTCTTCACTTTTCCATGTGGTTTGCTTTCCACACGATGGAAGAATCGTGACTATAGATCAATTATCATTCTTTAGTCCCCCGGTGCCTCCTGCGCAGTTATCATCCCCTCCTGGTTTTTATCCACCAATTGTATCTACCCCATCGCAGGTCAACTACGTGGCTATTTATCCCGTGCTTGTATCCAGTGATGAGGCCATCGTGCATAGTGTCCTGGGGGAATTGGGTCCTGACTTCCAAGATGTTGTCCTTCCACCGGGAGTGACACTTTTGGACGCAACGACTTCCTGTTCAGTATGACGAAGTTCGTATGGAGCATAGTTCGCTTTCCTATGTCAAGCTCCTTAAAAAATGAAATTAGGTCTGATCGGAGCATAGTTCACTTTCCTATGTCAAGCTCCTTAAAAAATGAAACTGGGTCTGGTCAGAGCATAGTTCCTGATCTTGTGTCAAGCTCGTTAAAAAATGAAACAAGGGTTATGAGGATAGTTCTTTTACTGTGTCAACCTCATTAAAAAATGAAACAAATCCCTTTCCAAATCGGGTCTTTTGGTTAAGATCTCGTAAAATACAAGTCGAGTCTTTCCAAGATCTCGAAAGTGAACCTTCATTCCATCCACTTTGTTGAATGCAATGAATCTTGGGAGGCATGTACCTTGTTTTACGTCATTATGCTGGGGGCATGCGAAATTATAACAAGCATAGTTTTTCATTTCAAGCTTGTGTAAACATGAAACCGAATCCAAGCAGAGTTCTCCATGGTTCAAGCTTGTGTAAAAATGAACCCATATCCATTTTACATCTCGTGATTGCTGTCTTTATCCGCTAACTTCTGTTAGATGAGCCTTGATTGTTTTCATCCCATCGCCACCATCTCTTTGGCCGATCATATGCTTTCACTTGCTTGTTCTCCTTTCTTGAGGGACCGCAGTTAAAAGTGGTTTTATTAGCCGGCCTCTTGACCATTACATGTTTTGAGCAGTTCCACCATTTCCGGAACCAGTTGCTACCTATTATACCACTCGTTCCTCTAGGACGAGTCGCTTTTAAGCTCTTTTCTGACTCGTAAAATATGAAAAGATTGCCGAGTATTTTTTCCCTTTTTGACTCATTAAAGAGAATAAAAATGGAGGTATGCTTTCAGCTCTTTTCTGACCGTTTAAAGATGAAAAGATTGCCGAGTTATTCCTCTTGACTCGTTAAACGTAAATAAGAGGCGGTCGCCTTTAAGCTCTTTTCTGACCATGTAAAGACGAAAAGATCGTCGGGCCCTTGTCGTTTCAGGCTCGTTAACGGTTACGAAACGACGTGATTTCGGTCGCTTTTTTACTTTTTCAGGTCGAAGTCACTAATCATGAAAAGTACTCCTCGATCGTAATGGTCAGGCGACTCTTTTGAGCATTGTTTTATACTTTTTTGGGATCAAGAGACACAACTTTATGAAAAAGGACACCCCTGGAGTTTACTTTTCTGCTGTCTTTTCAAACTCTCTAAACATGAAAAGACGCCGAGTTCTCCCTTTGTCAGACTCGTTAAAACTTGATGACATTGGATTCCATCAAAATGACGTTTTAAAAGCATATGCTATCCCCGTCAAGCTTGTTAATAAAAATAATTGGGGTACTCGCCAGAAATGGTAGGGAAAATGGAACCAGAATCATTGTCGTGTCGGCAGTATGTCACTCTTGAACATGGCACTTGTCTGCATTCGTGTCAGTGTGGGAACATCTCATCTCATTTTTCACTTGCCTCCGTGGGTTTGGGTGATCCTCTTTGACCTCTCATCTGCTCTTTGCCTTGTCACCATGACCTCTGATCGATTGATGTCAAATACTGCCAAGTCCATTGTCGTGCCGCCAATATGTTCAAGAGAAGTTGACCTCTGCAAAATATCAACCTCCCTCTGATAACTCATATAATCCTGATTCACAAAAACATTATCTTTCTCTATCTCACGTAAATGATGTGGGAAATTCTATGGCCCACCTTTAGTCAAGGTCACTTCCTGTCGACTTCAGCTCATTATCCAGGAAGTTGATCTAGAGACTCCCTTCTGGTGCCTTGGAGCTTGCATTCCTCAATGGCAGGTTCTTCGCATTCGACGCGAGGTTTTCATCATTGGCCTCCGATCGAATGATTCTACGAGTGTTCGACGTCGGCTCACTGATTCGCACGCCGTAGATTGTACCTGTAGTACCTTGAGGGCCATTGTCATTATTGGTGGTACCTCTCGCGTCTGTTAACAACTTTCACCATTGGTTGGTAATTAGATGATGTTCCTGCATGTTCGACTTCGAATCCTATATTCGCATGCTATAACTTGTACTTTGTTCGGATCGAGATGGAGCACAAGACCCTGGATTTTGTCCGTTGGGATCCAGGTTGCGATTTTGTGGATTATTATGATTATTACATGACTCATTCACTGGATGGCTGCAACCATGCTTGAGTCTATTTATCGATCCTCACTGGATGGCTGTGCCCATACCTTGGATCTAGATTATTGTGTACTCTGCTATGGATGGTTGCAACCATACCACATATATCATGTATTTGAGATATCAGTTGTACTTCTCCACGCAGGTTTTCCGACGGAAGTGTTTTCGGTTGGACATGTTCTCGTAAAGCATTTCACCCCTCTCTCTCTCTCGGGCCTCATGCTTTACGGGGCATCTGTTACACAGGAATTTGTCACCGTCCCTGCTACCCCTCTCCCGCGTCTTGGAGGACTCATTCTGGGACCTATGAGAAGTGACATGGCCTACAAATACTTGCATTACATTCCCCTGAACATGAGCTTCATTTGCCCTAAAGACATCTCCTGCTAAAAAACCATAAAAATAGCCCTTTTTCCATTGGCGCGGTTCCATAGTGCGGCCCTCACGCCAATGGGGTAAATCCTCCAAAGAGGGCGCGCTAGTTGGCGCTCTGTCATAGAGTCGCACCCATGCCAACCATAATCAGTGGTGTTTTTTAGTAAACAAATGGTGGAAGTTTCATCCTAACAAATTCCTAGACTGAATCTATGTTGAGTTGGGTGGTTTGGCTACGGATTTCCATAGAGAGGAAGTGGTTTTCCACCTCTCATGGAAGCTTCCTTGATGATATGGCCAATCCCATGATTATTGTGGATGATCCAAACTCCCCTTCCTCCATCTATAAAAGCTTGTCCATTTTCCTTGGCAAGCTAGTTTTTGGGAGTAGCTAGTTCCAGAGTTCCAGAGTTCCAGAGATTGAGGATTATCAAGTTACCAAGAGCTTCATGCTGCAAGAGCCTTCTTCATTCCCATAAGGCCAAATCTAAGTAGGGAGATTCTTGTCCAATAACCAAAGAGAGAGAGGCTTGTCCCTATTCCCAACAAGCTTTGCAAGACATGTGCTACTGATTACCCAGCCAAAGGAGAATCTAGCATCAGAACTATGGTTGTATTCTTCTTTGTTTATTATTAATAGACGACTATTGTTATGGTTCCACTCTTATTGTTGTTTGTAATGATGATGAGTTATATCCTTTCTGACTGATATATAGTTGCATATGCTGGATTTTATGTTTGTGTTTGTGTCGTTTCTTGTATGTGCAGGTGTCCATTCACGGAGATTGTGGGGATTGTGATCTGCTGGAGCAAAGCAACGGGAGCACCACCTCTTCTACAAGCACTAGCGTTGGAATCCAGGTAGGCCTTCATCACTGGTCTGTTAATTTGCAATTAGAAACTTGCGTTGTAGCGTTGTATGATTGTTGCTAGACCCGGTCTGGGCTAGTAGGGATCGCCTCTGTCTGCCTTCTTCATTCCCATAAAGCCAAATCTAAGTAGGGAGATCCTTATCCAATAACCAAAGAGAGAGAGGCTTGTCCCTATTCCCAACAAGCTTTGCAAGACATGTGCTGCTGATTACCCAGCCAAAGGAGAATCTAGCATCAGAAATATGGTTGTATTCTTCTTTGTTTATTATTAATAAACGACTATTTTTATGGTTCCACTCTTATTGTTGTTTGTAATGATGATGAGTTATATCCTTTCTGACTGATATATAGTTGCATATGCTGGATTTTATGTTTGTGTTTGTGTCGTTTCTTGTATGTGCAGGTGTCCATTCACGGAGATCGTGGGGATTTTGATCTGCCGAAGCAAAGGAACGGGAGCACCACCTCTTCTACAAGCACTAGCGTTGGAATCCAGGTAGGCCTTCATCACTGGTCTGTTAATTTGCAATTAGGAACTTATGCTGTAGCGTTGTATGATTGTTGCTAGACACGGTCTGGGCTTGTAGGGATCGCCTCTGTCTGCCTTCTTCATTCCCATAAGGCCAAATCTAAGTAGGGAAATTCTTATCCAATAACCAAAGAGAGAGAGGCTTGTCCCTATTCCCAACAAGCTTTGCAAGACATGTGCTGTTGATTACCCAGCCAAAGGAGAATCTAGCATCAGAACTATGGTTGTATTCTTCTTTGTTTATTATTAATAGACGACTATTGTTATGGTTCCACTCTTATTGTTGTTTGTAATGATGATAAGTTATATCCTTTCTGACTGATATATAGTTGCATATGCTGGATTTTATGTTTGTGTTTGTGTCGTTTCTTGTATGTGCAGGTGTCCATTCACGGAGATCGTGGGGATTGTGATCTGTCGGAGCAAAGGAACGGGAGCACCACCTCTTCTACAAGCACTAGCGTTGGAATCCAGGTAGGCCTTCATCACTGGTCTGTTAATTTGAAATTAGGAACTTCTGTAGCGTTGTATGATTGTTTCTAGACCCGGTCTGGGCTAGTAGGGATCGCCTCTGTCTGCAGAGGGGATTTACCTCCTCAACAATCCCTATAGTAACATTCCATCCAATCCAGATTACTCTCACTTGTCACCTAGGGTTGCTGAACTTTTAGATAGGGGATCTGATTTCAAATCATCTTTCCTTATTCATTCACTTGAATCCCATCCAAAACCTCCATTTCTACCAGGATCACCTAAATTTGAGTCTGACCTAGCTGTTCATTTACCTGAATATAAACCTACAAACATCATATCCCCCACTACTTATTCATTCCATTCCACTTTTGAACAACTTGAATCTTATACTTCTAAACAACCTGAAGGGACCTTTGCTATATATTCAAATCCACTCTTTGAAACAAAAGAGGATATTCATTCTCAGGTCCACAAGTTAGTTATTAAGACTCCTTTAAAATCTTTTAGGACATCTCCTCCTTCTTCACCCCCACATAGTAATACACCCCGTCTATCACTATCTTCCTCTTCTTTATCATCATCTTCACAAACATCTCATACATCATCTTCTACTATGGCTTCCACCCATTGTATAGGCAAGATATGCAGCTTTAGTTTTACCTCCAACCATTGATGCTTTCCCCAATGGATATTTAAAACACATTCCTAGATATAATGGAGAAACGGGTCCCTCAACTAAGGACCATATTCAATCTCTTGAGGGAAATGTGAGAACTTGATTTAGGTAGTTACCTGCAAATTCCATTAGAAATTGGGAAGAGCTAACAAATATATTCAAAAATCAATGGGGAGTGAAGAAATATGCTCTTTATTGTTTTATTGAGTTTGAAGAAATTAAAAGAAACTTTCATGAACTTATCTCTGATTTTATCAAAAGGTCAACAAACTTTATCATAATATGCCCCTTGATTGCAAACCCCCTATAGCAGCAACCAAATCTAGGTTTTCAAAATCTTTTGAAGATGATTTTGCTATAATGTTAAGAGAGAACTTTAAGGACTCTTGAAGACATGCAAACTAATGCTTTAGAGGTGGAAGCAAATAGGGTTGCCTCAACCACTTTAAAAGCTAAAGAGGAAAAGGCCCAAAGAAAAATTAAATCTAGTCAAGAGGCCTCTACTTCTTCAAAGACTAAAACTGAAGATTATAAAATAGATGAGATCACTTCACTTCTTAGAAATATATCCAATAGAATTTCCAAGATTGAGTCTCAACCTATAATAGTTCAACAAATAGTCACTCGACCCCAAAATCAAAATCAAGGTCAATACAAAAGAAATCCACAGTTACAAATTATTCAAAGGCCTAGTAATGATCAGTAGGTTCCAACTCCTTTACTAATAGATGATCAACATTCTGATGACAATACTATGACTATCACTAAAGATATTAACAATATGGATACCTCTTCTGGTCAGATAATTATTTTTCCTCTCTCACAACAAAAGCAAGTTCAAGAAGATCAAGAGTCCTCACAGGTTTCCAAATACCATGCCTTGTCTGAATTCCTAATTGCAGAGCTAAACAAAAGATATGATCTTAGACCTAGACCTAGCCCTGGAAGACCTCCTAAGGAAACTCCAACAATTGAACCTCATACCAAAGCTGATAAAACTTAGACAACTATTATTCGACCATTAAATCAGTCAACTGATATAGCCCAAATTGAAAAAACTATCTTAACTGCATTTAATGTTGAAAAGGAGTTAGAAAGAGTTAAAATCCCTATCCCACTTTCAAAACTTTCCAAAAACCCTAGATATAAAAATCAAGTCTCCAAATGGATACAAAACACCTCTGTTGATGTTGAAAGTGATGTGATTATCCTTCAAGATGAAAAACCAGCAGTTGTTTTTGGTCCTAGCTCAGATATGATAGATGAAATAATACCTCCTTTCTATGTGACTCTAAAGACAAAAGATTCAATGTTATACAGTGGTATGCTTGATTCTGGAGCATCACATAATCTCAGGCCAAAAACTATCATGGATCATTTAAATCTTGACATAACTAGATCCTATCATGATTTGTACACCTTTGATGCAAAAAGGGTGCCTTGTCTAGGACTGATTAAGGATTTAGTAGTCACTCTTGCCCAAATCCCAGTAAAAGGTGTAGTGTTAGATATAGTTGGCATAGATATCCCTCCCAAATTTGGAATGCTCCTTTCAATGTCTTGTTGTGCCAAATTAGGGGGAACTCTTCATATGGACATGTCTTATGCCACTATTCCAGTTTATGGAGGAGAACAACTTAGGTTGTATAGAGAGGTAAGATTTGTGCATATTGTATGCAAAACATATCAACCAAGGAACCATCCCATTTATGCAATTGATCAAGATTTTGGATGTTTTCAACTCTCTTCAAACAAACACATGAATCTCAAGTAAAAATTGAAGATGTAATTGAGAGCCCTATACCAAAACAAACTAATATAAGGAAACTATTCTTTGATAGTTCTTGTACAAAGGATGGAGCAAGGGTTGGGGTAGTATTAATATCACTAGAAAATGAAAAAATTACACAATGATGTAAACTTGATTTTGAAGTTAAAAATAATGTAGCATAATATGAAGCTTTCCTTCTAGGAATGCAGCTAGCCAAAAGTTTAAAGGTACAAACTCTGAGTGTTTTCACTAACTCAGAGCGCATTGTTAAACAAGTTAGAAATCTTTTCCAAACAAAACATCCTAGGCTTAGATCTTATCGAAATAAGGTTTGCGACTTAGTTGAAAATTCCTTTAATGCTTTTAATCTGACTTATATCCCAAGAGATGAGAATATTCATGCAGATTCCCTAGTTGTTTCTCCTAGTTCATTTAAAATTCTTGATCAAACTAATGTGCTCTATCAAATACAAGTCAAATACAAGCCATCCATCCCAGATAATCTCAAATACTGGTAGATATTTGAAGATGATGAACAACTAAAATATTTTCTGCAGGTTGTAGATGAATTTTCAGTTCTACAAATTAATGAAGATAGAACAAAAACAAATGAAAACACAAATGAAAATGATAGTTCAAATTTCAATTCAAAAATTGCCAATTATGATATCATTCAATTGTCTAAGAATTTTATTCCCAAAGGCCTCATTCCTTTAGAGAAATTATTTGATGAAAATAATGTCCTCAGAAACCCACATTCCATTTGTCCACAAGATGATATACAAGAAGTAAATATTGGATCAAATGATGAGGTGAAGAACATCAACATCTACGCGTCTTTAGACCCCGAGATCAAAGCTCAATATCTTAAATTACTTCAAAAATATAAGGATGTTTTTACCTAGACCTATGCTGATCTAAAGACTTATGATACATCATTGATACAACATAATATTCCTTTAAAATCGGAAGTTAAACCTTATCAAAAAAAACTTAGGAGGATTAATCCAGTTCTTCTACCAATTGTAGAAAAGGAAATTATGAAAATGCTATATGCCCAGATTATTCTGCCTCTTAGATGCTCTAATTCAGTTTCCAATCTAGTTCCTGTTAGAAAGAAGAATGGGGAAATCAGACTTTGTGTGGACTTTAGGAATTTGAATAACACATCATTAAAATATAGCTATCCTTTACCCAAATGGATCAGTTACTTCAGATGGTTTTAGGAGCACAAAGACTTTTTATGCTTGATGTCTTTTCAGGTTACAACCAGATAAATGTTGATCTAGCAGACAAAGAGAAGACAACTTTTACTACACCCTGGGGTACATTTATGTATTCTAGAATGCCCTTTGGCTGATTCAATGCTAGAGCAACGTTTCATAGAGCTATGGACATAGATTTTGTGGGTCAGGTAAACAAATTTGTAGTCATTTATCTTGATGATATAAATGTTTTTCTAATTATGATCATAAACATCTAAAGCACTTGATGAAGGTTTTTGACAGGTGTAGGAAATTCGGAATATCCCTTAATCCTAAAAAGTCTCTGTTTGCTATCAAAGAAGGAAAACTGCTAGGCCATATAATCTGAAAGGAAGGAGTGGTGATTGATCCTAAACGTGTATCTTCTATAAAAGCATTGTCTTTACCTATAAATAAGAAATAGATTCAAGCTTTTCTAGGCAAGAATAATTTTTTAAGAAGATTCATCCCAAATTATGTTGAAATTGTAAAAGACATAATTGATATTCTTTGAAAGGATCATGAAGTTAAATAGACTGTCTCTTCCAGGTATGCATTTGATTAGATCAAGAAAGCTATCTCTAAAGCTCCAACCTTGGCCAGTCCTGATTATACCAAACCATTCAGTATCTTTTCCTTTGCCTCTGAAACAACCCTTGCTGTTTTTTTATTACAAAAGAATGAAGATTCCCATGACCAATCTATAGCCTTTTTCAGTAAGGTTATGAGAGATGTCAATCTTAAGTATGACATAATTGATAAGTAATCCCATGTCCTTATACAAGCCCTCAAATCATTTAGGATGTATGTCTTACATTCACCTATTACTGCTTATGTTCCTAACAATGCTGTAAAAATCGTTTTAACCCAACCAGACACTAAAGGGAAGAGAGTTAGATGGATCACTCAAATACTAGAGTTTGATCTAACTATCAAAACCACAAAGCTAGTAAAGGGTCAAGGATTAGCTAATCTTCTAGCTGAATCCAACTATAAAGTGTTGGGCATGACTTCTATTTTGGAAATACAAGGGAAGAATACACAAGAACCTTCTTTCCATGTAGAATGAGAGAATCCATAAGAACCTTCCCAAAATTTGAATGAGGAGAATACACAAGAACCTTCCCATCATCCTGAAGAAAAGAATCCACAAGAACCTTTACCTTCAGATCAGACCATCTCTCTACACATTGATGAGAAATTCCTTTTATCAAATTGGTATCAAGATATTGTAAATTTCTTGATCCATTTTGAATGTCCAACATCATTCTCCAAAAGTCAATGTAAAACTCTCAAACTGAAAGTAGTCAAGTACTATACCATAAATGCAAATCTATACTGGAAGGACCCACTAAATATCTTGTTATTATTTTTAACAGAATCAGAGATTGAAGGAATCATTGATTAATTTCACACAGGATTTTGTGGAGGATATTATGCTTGGAAAGAAACAACATATAAGATATTAAGGGTATGATTTTATTGGACAACATTGTTCTTACAAGTAGGATCAAAAGTCAGAAGTTGTGTTCCTTATCAGATGTTTGCTGGTAAGCAAAAACTAGCAGCTCTTCCACTCATACCTACAATAGTCTTAGCACCTTTTCTCCAATGGGGATTAGATTTTATTGGAGAGATTCATCCCACTTCAATAAATCAACATAGATGGATCCTCACTGCAACAGACTACTTTACTAAATGGGTCGAAGCAATTCCAGTAAGAAATGCTACTGATTCAGAAGTAATTAAATTCATTGAAGAAAACATTTTGTCTAGATTTGGTTGCTCAACCCAAATTGTTATTGATAATGCCACAACATTTTCTAGTGTTAAAATGATTGAGTTTTTCCATAAATATCAGATTATGCTACATCATTCAACTCCATATTATCCTCAAGGTGATGGTCTTGCATAATCATCTAATAAAAGTCTGGTAAAGGTGATCAAAAAGACTTTAGCAGATCATAAAAAGAGCTGGGACTCTCATCTAATTTATGCAGTCTGGAAAAACATGATTACTCCAAATAGATCTACTGGAAAATCTCCTTTTCAGTTAGTTTATGGGAAAGATGCAATTTTCCCTATGAACTTGGCCTTCCCTATTTTAAAGTTTTTGTAGGATTCAACCGATGAACCTGATAATTTTTCGAGAAGGATAAATCAAATTATTAAACTAAATGAAAACAAAGATGAAGTTCAATACAAATTGAAAAAGTATCAGAATAAGATGAAGATCTTGTTTGACATAAGAGACAGGGAGAGGGACTTCAAGGAAGGTGATCTATTTCTAAGATGGGATTCCAGAAGAGAAGACAAGGGAAAACATGGGAAGTTTGAAAACCTATGGTTTGGACCTTTAGCTATTGCTGAAGTAAAGGGAAACAACACTTTTGTGCTACAAAATCTAGAGGGACTATATTCCACATATCCTATTAATGGAAGGGTTCTCAAGGATTACATTCAGTACTGAGAAGTTGAAGTAGATTTCAATGCTACCATTGTAAAAAGTCCAGTTTATTTTATTCTTCTTTTCAACTGTCAGTGTGAGTATTTCACAACTAAGACTCCATAGCCCTAGGAGAAGGCACCTGGATCTAAAGATTCTCTGCATTCTACAGGAGAAAGTAGTCCCCAGTTGGAGCCGATGTTGTAGCATTTTTTGGTTTTGGTAAGTTAGCATCAATTAGTTAAATATATATATATATATATATATATATATATATTACAAGAAAATGTTAAGTTGGGATATGGACAAAAAGAATATTGAAACAAAAAATGCTAGGGATATTATGATGAATAAGTCCATATCAAATAAAATGTTAGAATAGATGCCCTAAAAAAGGAAGGCAAAAATAAAATGTTGAATTACAAAGAAAAGAAAACATAATAAATTCTGAAAGTGTTGCAAATCCAAATGCCACTACTCTTAGTCAAGTTATTTTTGCAAATAAAAGTTGTGTGCAGATTGTTTAAATTCCACACTAGTTCATAAAATCCAATTGTACAGTTTAATCATGATTGGATTTGATTTAAATTGTTTGTCAATAGGTAGCAAATAAAATTGGCTCAATAATTTAATTTGAGCCAATGGAAGCAATAAGGTATAGAAGTAGATTAAGCATTAAAAGGAAAATGTTGAATTGCTAGTCTAAATGCACTTGGGTGACTAAGATTGAAAAAATGTTAGGAAAGTAAGGGTAGGTAGAGAAATGAAATACAATTGGAGCATGAAAGGATTTTTATCCTAAGTTATAACATTGGAAATATGTGCATATGGTGATTGGTTTTAATTAACCATAAATTGTAAATATCAATGTGTTGAAGATAATGGAGAATATCCTAGAATAGGTAGAGTTGGTTCACGTAGCCTCAGGATAGGAATTAGTTTCTATTTCTTAGGAAGCTATTCTAACTTCCCTAAAACCATGTATTCTATTTAATGTGTAATGTTGATGAACAATGGAGAGCATTCTGCAGAGCCAGGCTCTCCTATTTCAGACTCTCTTTCGTAGAGCTAACCAGTGGGTTTTATTTTTAATACAAGCAATGCCATTTTTATCATGGTATCATAGTGTCAGGGCTGAGGAACCTGTACGCTGGCTGGTGGGTGGTTCTTTGAACTGAGATCATCATAGTTCTGAAGAATATAACTGTGACAATTCTGAATTCGTTGCTGGAAAGGCATGTACCTCTGCGACAAGGGCATTGTAGCACATAACGAAAATTTTTCATCGCAGATCGTCGCAGTAAAGATGTGTACCTCTGCAACGTTGTCGTAGAACAGACAGGGACTTCTGCGATGATCGGGGAAAGCCAATAACAAGGTTGTGGTCATGTGAGGAAGCCAAGAAAAAGGCTGTAAGCTATCAGAGAAGCTACGTGGGAAGACGATAACAAGGTTAAAGCTAAAAATAGGAGGTTGTCTGGAGGCTGAGAAGGAAGCCACAGAGATCTGCGTGTGTGCTACAAGATTTGTAGCAAGGATCAAGGATTTCAAAACCAAATTATCAGATATTGGTCATACAATGGACGATACAGATCTTGTAACCATTACAATGAATGGTGTCACTGATGACTATTAGATGTTCATCACTGGGATCAATGCCAGAGAAAAGATCCCACATTTTGAAGAGTTGACAGGTATACTGATGTAGGAAGAAGAGAGGAGATCAACTCTGTAGCCCCAAAGTGCCGATCTTGCATTGATGGTGAGGAAAAACTTCTACAAAGGGAAAGGAGGTCCACAACAACAAAACGGAGCAAGTTCACATAAATGACCAAATCTTAGCCAAGGTACGCACTTGAATAAAAATTACTCTGAAACTAAATGTTTTTATTGCGGAAAGTTGGGTCATATTGCCAAGGAGTGTATGAAAAAGAAATATCATGAAGAACAACAAAAGACAAAGAGACATGCAGGTCATCTCGCGAACAATAATCAGGTGCAGAATTTGAGGTTGTTCATGGAAGATCATGATGAAAATGTTGATGCAGACATTTGGTATGTAGATTCAGGAGCATCAACACACATGACAGGGAACAAGCACTAGCTAGAGGATTTTAAAGAGATCAATGAATGCACACAGATTTACCTAGGAGATGATAGAAGTCATGAAATCAATGGATGTGGGAAAGTTTCTGTTATTCTAGTTGATGGTTATATCAAACAAATATATAATGTGATGTATGTGCCTGGCATAACAAAGAACTTGATTTCTGTGTCAATGATTACAGATCAAGATTTGAAAGTTGATTTTTTAAAATCTAACTGTTACATTAAGGATCTGCTAGATGGAATGAAGACAATTGCTACAGGAATCCGAACAGGAGGACTGTAAAAGTTGGATGTGAGACCTGAACCAATTCAAGCATTGATAGTAGCGAGCTTGACTACAGAGGAGCTTTGGCCCCAGAGATTTAGCCACATCAATTAAAATGATTTGTTATTACTACAGAGGAAAGAAATTGTAAGAGATCTTCCTATGCTAATGCAAGTACATAAAGATTGCGATGCTTGTACTTTAGGAAAAATGCATAGAGAAGAATTCCCTGTTAGAATAGAAAAGAAACAGAGGGATATACTGGAGTTAGTGCACACAGACCTTTGTGGTCCCATGCAGACAAAATCATTAGGAGGTGGAATGTATTTCCTACCGTTTATTGATGACTATACGAAGTTTTCTTGGGAGTTTTTCTTAAGTAAGAAGAGTCATACATTCGAATACTTTAAGCAGTTTAAAAATATGATTGAAAGAAAAACAAGGAAACAGATAAAAATTCTTTGTTCTGATCAAGGAGGAGAATACAAGAAAGATGAGCTGATCAGATATTGTAAAGATCATGGAATTTTGCAGCAGTTCATAGTACCCCATACTCCATAGCAGAATGGAGTAACAGAAAGGAAAAGCAGAACTCGAGTGGAATGTGCGAGAAGTATGCTGAAAGGTAAGAATCTTTCAAATGGTTTTTGGGTTGAAGCAGTGAGTACTGAGATTTATTTAAAAAATAGGAGTCCTACAAGAAGTCTTGAGTTTAAAACTCCTTTTGAATATTTGTATGGATATAAGCCTGTAGTAAAACACTTAAGAATATTTGGATGTAAAGCATTTGCCCAAAAACCCAAGGAAGATAGAAATAATTTAGACTCAAAAGCCATCAGATGCACTTTTATAGGGTATTGTTCGTCATATAAAGCATACAGATTATTTAATCCCTCTACTCACAAGATCTTTGTTAGTAGAGTTGTTAAATTCCATGAGCAGGATAGTGAAGAACCTGATGAGCACTATGATGGATGGGACATTCTGTACTTTGAGGAAGAAGAAGATGCAGAGAACAATCAGGGTCAGCAACAAACAAAGGTAGAGGATGAACAACAACAACAAAAACAGCAACAACAGTAGCAGTAGGAAGAAATAAGGTTTGAAACCACCACCCAACCACTCAATAGATCAGGTAGGAAAGCTCAAATGCCTACAAGATATAGGGAAAATGAATTTATAACTAGTATGATGAATGTTGTTGAATTTTCTAGTTATAAAGAAGCAAATGAAAGTAATGAATGGAAAATAGCCATGGAACAGGAATATGATTCAATAATCAGAAACAACACTTGGGAATTGGTAGAACTCCCTCGAGGAAAACAGGTCATAGGTTTCAAATGGTTATATAAACCAAAAATTAATGCAGATGGAACTATAGAAAAATTAAAAGCTAGATTGGTTGCAAAGGGGTACACACAAAAATAAGGAATATATTATGAAGAAACCTTCGCCCCTGTAGCTAAATTGAACACCATCAGAATGATAATTGCTTTAGCTATTAAGAAACATTGGATAATGCACCAACTAGATGTAAAGTCTGCATTTCTAAATGGAGAACTGAAAGAAGAGGTTTATTTAGAACAATTGGAAGGGTTTGTCTAGAAGGGAAAAGAACATTTAGTCTGTAGGTTGAAGAAAGCATTGTATGGACTAAAACAAGCTCCCAGGTCACGGTATGAGAAAATTGATTCATTTTTTCTACAAGCTAGCTATAATAGAAGTAAGAATGACCCTAATCTTTACACCATGAAAGATGAACAAGGGTGCATAGTGTTGATTTCATTATATGTAGATGATTTGATAATTACAAGTGATGTTATATATCTAATTGATGAAATCAAGCAGCAGATGTCACAAATGTTTGAGATGAAGCATCTCGGTGAACTCAGATACTATTTAGGTCTCGAGATCTAGAGAGATTCAAGTCAAACATTTATGTCTCAAGCAAAGTATGTCAAAGGCCTGTTAGAAAAGTTCAGAATGGATCAGTGCAAGTTTGCACCGGTACCATTGCAGCAGAATATCAAATTGCAATGTGAGGATGGCTCAAAAGCGGCGGATGCAACACTTCACAAACAACTGGTTGGGAGTCTGATCTACCTAACCACCACTAGACCTAATTTGGCTTATGCAGTCAGCATGTTAAGCCAATTTATGTCTAAGCCACTCAAAAGCCATTGGAATGCAGCGAAGAATGTTTTGAGGTATCTACAAGGTACTGTAGATTATGGAATTGTTTACACTGACTCTTCTGATGTTAGATTGGCAGGATTTGCAGATTCAGATTTGGAAGGAAATGTAGATGATCGCATATCTATAATAAGTTATGCATTCAGTCTTGGATCCGGGGTGATCACTTGGAGCAGCAAGAAGCAAAACACAATCTCCTTGTCCTCAGTAGAAGCAGAGTATCAAGCCATGTGTGCAGCAACATGCAAGGCGGTTTGGGTGTGGAGACTTCTCTAGGATGTTGGGGAAGAACAGACAGTCGCAACAACAATCAGATGCAACAATCAAAGTTCAATCAAGCTGGCCAACAATCTGGTGTTTTACAAAAACACTAAACATATCGATACTCAATTTCATTTTTGTAAGGGAGAAAGTGCAACCTAAATAAATTCATCTAGAATATTCTAATACGTGTGATAATGTTGCGTACATTTTCACTAAGCCTCTTGGAAAAGTTAAGTTTCAAAATTTTAGGGAGATGCTAGGCATATATTTGAACCCATTCTCCATTAAGGGGGAGTGTTGAAGATAATGGAGAATATCCTAGAATAGGTAGAGTTGGTTCACGTAGCCTCAGGATAGGAATTAGTTTCTATTTCTTAGGATGTTGTTCTAACTTCCCTAAAACCATGTATTCTATTTAATGTGCAATGTTGATGAACAATGGAGAGCATTCTGCAGATCCAAACTCTCCTGGTTTAGACTCTATTTCGTAGAGCTGACCAATGGGTTTTATTTTTAATACAAACATTGCCATTTTTATCACAATGTTATTTTGTAAATGATTCAAACTTTATCCATTCATTCAATGCGACACCCCACACATGTCACAACCATCATAGCTTTTGACCCCACCATCCCTTTCCACCTCAAATTATTAAACCTCATTCATTTTAGTCTTCATCTCGCACACTCCCCTGAGCTCTGACGGCCTACATCACTCCTTGTCCCTCCTTTATCGTCTGAACTTTATAGGCCGGGAGAAGCGGGGGGGGGTGTCTAAAGTTGATAGTTTTGGAAACCGCCCTCCGAAACTATTTTTTCCCCATCCTAGTTATTCAGGCCTTAAAATCCCAAAAAGGCTTACCACCCGAATTTACTCCCGAATGCGGTTTTTCATTCAATCGTTTACCACCACTCCTATGTCATCTTCCACATCTACTCCCATGTCACTTCCTTTGTCCAATCAGTTGCCGCCTCTTTGCCCATTATCCATTTAATTCCCCGCCCCTCACACGTCAATACTCCATTGATCCGTTTATTAGCCCTGTTGGAGAATTAATTGCGATTTAACCACTGATTAATGGACCCAGTCCATTTTATTCATTATAAGCCCTATTTTTCATAAAAACCATTACAAAGTGCATTCCCATAATTCATTGGATACTTGTAGCTTGCAGCCAAAATGAAATATTCAACATTCAACGGAATTTTCAATTCTGTTCAGAAGCAACCTGACATCCAGGTCCACCTAATCCATTTTCAGTTATACTATTTTTCTGCTATCACTATCTTTCAGACCAATTCTTCCCATTTCCATCACTTTTAGCTTGCAATTGAATTAACAAGATAACTCCTAAGGGAAAGGAAGTTGCAGAAATGCCAAATCCTCTCATCCATCCACAAGTTGAATTCCAACATACTCCCCTAGTCGACAGAGATTGTAAAATCAATGAGTCTTTGTCTGAATTCGATTTGTTTGAAATATACTGTTGGATGGAGGATCAATTAGTCGATCAAACAGATGAAATAGGACTTTGGGATTCCCACCTTCCTCATTACATCTTCCCTAAGATACACAGAGAACTTGAATTTGTCAAGAAATGCCATCATCTCACCTACAGGAGAAATCCTGTGCTCCATCAATGCTCAGTCCATTGAACATAAGTTGCAGGCCCTAACTATTGCACTAACCCATCCTTTTTCTCATGAAAGCATAACTGAAGCCTATCAAATGATAGATTTCACTAAAAGAGCTCAAACTCTAGAACTTTTCCTGGTTGTAGATAACCCTCTGCCTAAAAGAAACCCTCCCTATGATTCATCTATATTCCCAGACAGAACCAAGCATATTATCACCATTCTCTCTTACCTCCTTAGTTACTATTCTGATCAACATGTAGATGAAGCCATCATTGGTTTCTTATCTATCTTTTTTGCTGGTTCCAAACCCACTGTTCTTTAAAACTTTAGCCAATTTCTAGCTGAGGCCATTCATGAACAATTTGACCAATTCAATACTGAAGAGGTATTCAAGTATGCTTCGGAATATGTATATCCTTTTATCTATTTTCAGGGAGACAAGTTTACATTCACCTTGCAGAAGCTAGATGAAGAAGGAAACCAACAATCAGTGATGTTTTGGACTTCTATGGGAATGAAGGAGAAATAATATTTTTCATATAAATGGTTCAGAGAATTGTTTGCTCATCCAACCATTAATCTTATGAGAAACACTCTAGAACCAAGAATTGATGATGATATTGTAAAAATTTTGCAGCTAGTTGACCAAGCCACAACAGGAGATTGGTATCTTTACCAAAATTATACAAAGATCAGAGTCTTTGGCTGTGAACTTCCACCTTACAAGCTGCCTAAGTACCTCCCTATGAGAATTTTTGCATTCGAATATATTAGGTAAAGTCTTAGTGCAGATGAAGTACATTTTGTGGCTGCAAAGAAGAAATCATAGTTTAAGCTAAAGGCTCAGGTTGGTCCATTCATTTGTAACATTAGAGCAACAGGAGAAGAAGCAAATAGGTTATTGAAAGAGATGAATTTTAGCCTCATCTTCACTTGGTCTTATGATGCAATAGGAGTGATTCCTAGACTCAAAGTTGAAAATAAGTTTACTCCATACCATCACACAACCAGGCCTGAGATTAAGAAATACAAAAATCAGTCAGAATGGAAGGAGAATACCCTTCAAGAAGCTACAGAACAGGCAGTCTCTACTTCGAATGTATAAAATCCACTTGCACAGGAAAAGACAACTAAACGAGGAAGGGAAGAACAATCATCCCCTACAACTGAAGCATCAAGTCAAGGCTTTAGAATTGTACATAGAAAGAAGAGACCTAGGATATTTGTGAATGTTAGTGCAACTAATGAATCAGAGAAAACAACATTTGATGGACTTGGAGAGACATTTCTTTTCACACAGTCTGGTGGACAGTCTACCTAGTCCCCCACTCATTCCACTACTTCTCAGGAACATCAGGTGATTCAGACTAGTGAAGGAAGTAAGAAGGATAAAGAAGATGCCATTTTCCATGTCTTCAGTGAAATTAAGAAGAAGAATGAGGAGTTAAAGTTGAATACTTATACTCAATTTTGGAAACATTCTTCCAGTTCTCAAGCCAGACTTCTTTCAGTCTTTGACTCTGAAAAGGGTAAGATGCAGATGGCTTTCTTACAAGCTCAAATTCCACAGCCCAAGACTGTTGCACATTACCAGAAGCAAACTTCCTTTGATTTTAATGTTAAATATGTACATCCAAATGACCAAATTGAGATGCACAAACAGACTGGCCAAATGATTTCTTCTACCTTAACTAACACTGCCATGAGTTTGTCAAAGTTGCAGGTAACCTTGGCCAATACAAGTCACAACTCAAGTTGGAAAAAGTTTCCTCATTGGCAAAGGACACCAAGATCAAATCTTTGGAAGATCTGGTGATAGAGATGGGATATGATCCCTCCAATATAAATGTTGCAGAAGAACTTGTCAAGAAGAAAAATGTTGAGGTTTCAGCATTAAGGAAGCAACTCAAATTTCCAGCTTCTGAGGACCCAATGACTAAAGATATTGAAGAAACCGAGACTCAAAAATCTGACATGATGAATCTCATCATGAAACAAAATCTGCAAATAAAACAGATGGAGGAAAAAATGGAAAAACTTGTCAAAGAGAAAGACGAAGCTATGAGAAAGGCCAATATTCAAATGGACGTAGTTCCTCTTGCATTAGTCCCTATAACTACAGTTTCTACCTCAGGAACAACAACAACCACGGGTACAGCAGAAGGAGCTGAAAAGCTTGTTGAAGATGTTCAGAACCTTTCTATTCAGTCAGAGGAAATCAAGAAGTTGTAGGATCAGCTGAAGACACTACAACATTTGAAAGCAGTTGCAGAAAGCTCACATGCAGTTGAGTTGCAGAGGGCAAGAGGTCGAATTGAGGTATTGCAAAAAGAAGTCAAAGACTCTTACCTTGGAAATACACTGGGTTTAGTAAAGGAGATTTTATGGGGAGAGATTACTGAATCAATCAAAGATATCTGGCCTTATATCAGAATAATATTTGATCAAAAGGACTTTTTGGAAAGAGCTTAAGAAGTTGTTGAAACAATTCAAAAGAGCTTGAGGACATACCAGAAATAGCCACTGAAATAATCAAGTTTTTGAATTCTAAAGACAACAATGAGCTTAAAGAATTAGGTATCAATGACAGGACAACAATCATACTGAAAGTGAAGAAAATTATTACAAAGAAAAATCTCACTCTTCAATTGGAGGAAAAGTGTAGCAATGTTAATTTCATAATTCAACGTTTTTTCATCAGGTTGGAACCCTTGACCAGCAAGGGTTTTCCCTCCATATTTGTGATGAATGATAAGTTAATTCCTATTGAAGGCTATGTCCGCAAGCTTACAGAGGTCAGGGCCAATGCAGCTATAGTTTCAAATATATAGGGTATAGTAACACCAAGGCTTGTGCTGAATGCACTCAGAGATACCTTTTTCATCCTTAATGAAATAAGGCACATATTTTTAGTAAAACCCACTTTTACTAAATACATAGAAATGAATGAAGTTTACAGAAGGGTAACTAAGTTATCTATCCCAGATAAAAAAACGTTGGGAATAATTAACTTATTTACTCGATTGAAACAAATCATCAGCTTCCATAAATTTGAGCAATAGTCATCAACAGATCATTAGAATTCAGATTTTTGGGGAATAGTCATCAACAGTTCAACAACAAAATAGTGACAGATCAACTATCAGTTCATTTTCCTTATTTTGTATTAAGCTATTTTTGTAAATTTGTTTAAGATATTTTCTTAGCGCTAAACTTGTATAAATAACTCTCTTTCATGAGTTATTAAGGGTTGCACCCTTGAAGAAACATTTGTAAGCACTAAATGTACTCAAATTTTTCTGAATCATTAATAGCAAAGAAAAGGATTCTGAATTTTTGATTCATACAGTTTCGTGTTTCCTGTAAGTTTTTCCAGTTTTTATTCATTTTGTTTTCTTCATATTCTTAAGTTTTACAAAGATAACCAGGTAGGAGTAATTGTGTCTCAATTACTCCTATAAGCTTTCTAAAGTGATCATCTTTAAAGGGAATGAATTATATAAACTGTTTGTTTAAGTAATTCCATCTAAATCGTAAAATCATCAATATCTGTGTAATCTTGAGCATATTATGTTAAACTTTTCTGAACATTGTTTGAAGGTTTTCTTACTTATGGTTATTTAATTTTCTATTTGAAAACTGTAATAGTCATATCATCTTTCCACTTCTGCTCATCACCAGATAAGCTAAATCATTGTGTGGATTTTAATAGAAGCCATTTGTTCAAATATTAATGTTATTCAAAAGGTTAGGCATCACCATTTTAAATCTGTTTCATACATTGTTCCTCCAAAATTAAAACAAAACCCCCGAAAAGAAATATCTTAGATGCCCTAGCATGATAGCTGACCATTATCATCTCAAAGATACAACAAAGTGCAAACTCCTATATCAAAATTTTTTGGATGTGTTTTCTTTTGAAATTGTTCAAACTATCATCTAATATTATATGGTTGAATTTCAAAAAAAAAATCAAATTATTTATAATTATATTTAGAAATTAAATAAAATATTTTAAATTCTTAGATATGAGTATTTTTTTCTTGTTTGATTGTTCTCATGTGTTTGACAGTCATTATGAACATGCATTTAGTAGTGTCACCTTGGTCTCACAATTTGACACTCTACTTAGCACTCTCCAAACATTCCACAACTAGCTCTCAATCTCTCTTCAACAATTCAACAATTCTACTACTGATTCTAATATACCTTTGTCTCTATATTATGATGAGCTAACATAGTGAGATTATATGTTGGGAAGATTAACCATTTTTCTTGTCATCTATAAGAGTTTTCATATCTTTAGGATATTACAAAGTGAGGTGCACCTTACCAAAATCAAATACAATTTATCTAGTCATTGATCATAATTGTACATGCTTTTGCATCTCTATTACTTTTGTTTAGCTCTGCTCTGTTTATGTTTATCTGTGAGTTGATCATATAATTGTGCACACTTTCGCACCTTTTCACTTCTATTTAGTTCAGCTTTGTTTTGGTAAAATATTAAAATCGAATCTAAAATTTAAATGTTGCTATTAAATTTATTTTCACCCTTTATTTTTAAAATCAACATATTTTATAAGATAAATTTGAAAATCAATATCTACTTTGAATATATATATATATATATATATATATATATATATATATATATATATATATATATATAATTAAAATCATATTTTATATAACTTATTTGAAACAATGTCCACTTATTTACAGATGACTTAGGAATACAAATTAAAGTGAACATGGAAAACTCTGTGAACACAGAATTATTCAACAAACTAGCTAATTGGTCTCAGTTGAAATCCATCACTCCATCTCTGCAAATTGTGAAAATCAACGTCAATTGACCATTCATGTAGGCCTAGGTAAGCCTATTGTAAATTTAAATTTATTTATTACTTCTTGTTAAATGTATTAATTTATGTTGCAAAGGAAACAATTCCAAATTGGCAACATCTAGATGACATAACATATCACATATTTTTTAATCTATTTTATTCTTCCATCTGCTAAGGGGTTTCTTTTGCAATATGTGGTGCAATTTCTAGTATATATTCTACATGAGGAATATAGATATACTATCAATATTGTTAATATTCATCATGTTACTTGTGGGATTTGAATATGGGTGCAGAGGATTTAATTCTTTCCTCCAAACCACCCGAAATAACCCCAATTGACTAATTTATATATACATATATATATATATATATATATATATATATATATATATATATATATATATATATATATATATACATATATATATATATATATAATTATATAAAAAAACTATTTTCTTAAAAAATACGCTTTTTTTTAATTATTAAAATATTTAAAAGGAATAGCAATTTCTCAAATATGAAAATGTTAATTAACTTGCATTTTCATTTAATTCTAGTAATATCAGATATAGCAATGTGAAACTCTTATAACACTTTCTTTAATACTAATCATAACATTCTTAATTGGTTTTAAATTTTAAAATTTCTTAAATTTCAAAAATAAAATAAAAAATTTAAATTTGAAATGGAACAATTATATTATATAAAAACAATATCTACATACACAATGTGAACAATATATAAGAGTAAATAATATGGATTCTGACTATCATTGTTTTTGTGTGAAATGTTTAAAATTTTAGATTTTCATATCACATCAAAAGAATTGTGACCTTATATTTTCCAACATGATATTTGATTAAGGTTAAATTTTTCTTTTATGTAACTTAGCTTTTCTTTGAGATAAAAAAAAACAGAAATTACGGTGCAAAAATTTTTGTGAGTGCAAAAATTGAGGAAAGGTTTGCACCTCTATAGATTTGATCCCTCTATGCGCTTGATAGGTCCGTAGTTAAGATGGATCTAGGCTGGTTTCAGTCATGTGCAGCCAAAGAAAATCTAACATATGATTAATTTTATCAATAATACTTAAATTCATCTAATATTAATATAATATTTTTAAATATGCTAAATATGTCTCATCATTTTAATTTTAAATTTTTTGTTGCCTCAGTTTGTTTTGATGATAATAGCTTAAGAAAATCTAATGAACATATATTAATTTTATCAATAATAGGTATATTTATCTAATAGTAATATAATCATTTTAAATATGCTAAATATGTTTGAGATTAATCTGACCATTTTAATTTTAAATTTTCTTAGTTAACTGAGTTTGTTGTGATGATAATAATTTAATGATGAAATATAAATTTTGAATGTAAAGGGACAATGTAATAGTGTTGAATGATAGAAAATTTGAATAATAAGAATACACTCAATTACAAATAGTCTTCATTATGGTTAATCCCAAACTATTTTCTTCTATTATTCTTATTGCCGCCCTTGTTACTTTTGCCATCTTTTCCTATTGATTGTCATATTTTCATATTAATTGTCATATTTTCGTATCGATTATATGAAAATGACACGTTAAATCATAAACCATTTAAATCTTTAGCTCAATCTATTGTATCAAACATCATACCTTCTCTCTCTTTCACTCCAATATTAATAGGTTGAATTACTATAACACAAAAATAAATGTACATTGTCAATAATTTTTTGTCCTTACACTAAAGTCAATGCACGATGTTAATCCAATCACTTTAAAATTAATGTACCATCATACATCCAATTACATCAAATCAGAACTCAACATCTACACTGAAATTAATGAATCTAATGCAAGCAATTAAATAAGATTAGAAAACAACATTTACACTGGAATCGCTGCATCTAATGAAAGCAATCAAATAAGATTAGAAATCAACAATTACACTCAAATCAATTCATCTAGCGCACGTAAGAAAATAGGATTATAAACCAACATCTGCACTGAAATTAATGCACCTAGTGCAAGTAAGCAAATAGCATTATAAACCAACATCTACACTGAAATCAATGCATCTAGTGCTAGAAATCAAATAGGATTAGAAATCACCATCTACATTGAAATCAATGCATTTAGTGCAAGCAATCAAATAAGATTAGAAATCACCATCTACACAGAAATCAATGCATCTAGTGCAAGCAAACAAACATTATTAGAAATCAACAACTAGATTGAAATAAATGCATCTAGTGCAAGCAATCAAAGAAGATTAGAAATCACCATCTACATTGAAATCAATTCATTTAGTGCAAGAAAGCAAATAGGATTAGAAATCATCTACATTGAAATTAACGCATCTAGTGCAAGCAATCAAATATCACTAGAAATCAACATCTACACTAAAATCAATGCATCTAGTGCAATAAATCAAATTGGATTAGAAATCACCATCTACACTGAAATCAATTCATCTAGTGCAAGAAATATTCTTCCCTCTCTCCCCCCTCCATCTATATCTATATCTCCTTCCATCTCTCTTTATTTTCCACTCTATCTCAATCCCCCAAACACACACTCTAGTTCACTCCATATCTATCAGTCTCTTTGTCCCTCCCTCCCTCTCTCCATCTCCCTCTTCTTCCCTCTCTTCACTTTCCATCTATATCTCTATCTCCCTTTGCCTCTCTATATCACCCCCAAAACATACACTCTATTTCTTCAATCTATCTACCTATCCCTCCCTCCTCCTCTATCTCTCTCCCTCTATCTCTCTCCCTCTCTCTCTCTCTCTCTCTCTCCCCTGCTTCTATCTCTCTTCCCTATTTCTTTCCTCTCTCCCTCTCTCTCCATCCTCTTTATCACGCCCTCTCTCTCTCCACCTTTCTCTCTATATTTATTTCTTCTTACCTCTCTCTCCCCCCTCAAACTCCATCTCTCTTTCCCTCCCTCACTCCACTCTCTCACATCCTCTCTCTCTTCCTTCCTCTCTCTCTCTCTCTTACTCTTCACCCTCCAACTCTGTTACTATATCCCTCCCTCTGTCCTCTCTTCTTCTCTCCCCCATTCTCTCCATCTCTCCTTCTTTGTCTCTTTATCTAACCCCCAAACATACACACTCTCTTTCCATCTCTCCCCCCCCTCTCTCTCAACTTTTCACTCTATATGTATTTCTTCTCCCCTCCCTCTCTCCCCCTCCAAATCCATCTCCCTATCCCTCCCTCTCTCCTCCTCTCTCTCTCTCTCTCTCCTCCTCTCTCTTCCCCCATCACTCTCTCTCTCTCTCTCTCTCTCTCTCTCTCTTTTTCTCTCTCTCTCTCTGCCCTCTAAGCCTCTCTCTTCCCCCATCACTCTCTCTCTCTCTCTCTCTCTCTCTCTCTCTCTCTCTCTCTCTGCCCTCTAAGCCTCTCTCTTCCCCCATCACTCTCCTTCTCTCTCAAGTACTCTCTCTCTCTCAAGTACTCTCTCTCTCTCTCTCTCTCTCTCTCTCTCTCTCGCTATGTTACTATATCCCTCCCTCTCTCCCCCATTCTCTCTATCTCTCCTTCTTTGTCTCTTTATCTCACCCCTAAACATACACTCTTTCTCTACATCTCTCCCTTGTCACTCCCCTCTCTCTCCACTTCCCACTCTCTACGTCTTTCTTCTTCCCTCCCTCTCTCCCCCTCCAACTCCATATCTTTATCTTTCCCTCTTTCCTCCTATCTCTCATCCTTCCTCTCTCACCCTTTCTCTCCTGCATTTCTCTCTCTCTCTCTCTCTCTCTCTCTCTCTCTCTCTCTCTCTCTCTCTCTCGCTGCCCTCCAATCCTCTCACTATCTCCCTCCCTCTCTCCTTTCTCTCCCCCTTCCATCTTTGTGTCACCCTCTCCCTCTTTTACCCTTCTCTACCTCTCTCACTCCTCTCCCTCTCTCTCTTTTCACTCCTCCTCTCCCATCTCTTTCAATTTATCTCCATCTCTCCATCTTCACTGCCCCTATCTCTCAACCTCTATCACTCTATGTCTTTGTTCTTCCCCACCATTATTATTTCATTACTTTATTTTGTACCACCCAAAGATAAGATTCCTTCCTAGAAACCCTTAACCATAACCACTCATAATTTAATGCATCCGAGCTTTTTTTTTATTTCTCAAAAGAAATGTGGTCTTTGGTCTTTGAGTTAATGAAAGCAAGTGATGGATTTTGGTCTTCTTGGTCCCACAACTTAGAGTTTTAATTAGTAACTTTTTTTACTTATTCACACTATTTTGTTGAGTTAAATTTTGGATCGTACAGACAGACTTAATGTTCACATTACACATATTTGGGATGGTTGTCCTATCAAGGTTAATTTAAATGAATTAGATTCGCTCATTATATGTTCCTAAAGAAATTTTAACAGGTGCATCAGGAAAGAAATTTTAAGATATTAAAATATTTATATAACTATAGTTTTTAATTATTGAAAATATATAATTTAGTAGAAATATAATATTTGTTATAATTTAAAAAATTATATATATTATTAAAATATTTATATAAAAAATGAATATTAAAATTTAATATTTATTATAAATCAATTTTATGTAGTATTATTTTTCATGTTTGGTTTATGGAAAGAAGGGGATATATACTTTATTAAAATTTATAGTCATGACCCCAAATTAACCATGTGATAAGCATGGGAGTTGTTTGATAAATGTTGAGACATTTCTTCTTGGAAATAGATTAATACAACTAATAATTTCGCTTGAAAATTTGATTTAACCTTGTATATTAGGGGAGATATCCTAAATATAAATAGTGAATTATATTCAAGGAATCACCAAAAACTATTATATCCTGAATTCCCAGAAACCTGAATAATTAGCTCCATAAAGTTTGTACTTCACATTTACCTCCAACACATATGCAAATTATAAAGGTTTTACAAAATTTATTACGCATCACAGATATGCTCAATAATTTTGTTTTCCCATTCAAACATATCCAAAATATAAGGGTTTTACAAAATATTTTACCCATCATACATGCTCAATAATTTTGATTCCCCGTTAGTCAAAGAAACTTAGTGTTGTGGGGAAAAGTATCCGACTCGGATGACCCTATCCCTACTCTAAAGGTGACAGTCTTTAGCAACAACTGAAAGTAAAGCTTTGATATTTTCCTTTATGAAAGTACAGAGAGAAGGAAGAAAAGATTAACCAACCTGGTGTCTTTCGCTTAGTCGATCCTTATCCTCTCTCTTTGTCTCTTGTTCCCAGCTCCTTGCTCTCTTTGCCGGTCCAGCTACACACAGATCCTGCACAAAACAAGAGAGGAAACTACAAGATACATGTACTCATAACTGATGCATGGATTAGAGTGAATCAAATATACAAGTAAATACAATACATCAATGCAATACAAGTATATAGGAGAACATGCAAAACTTTATTGATAGAAGTAACAGGGTTCTGAGAAGGTTACAACCATTGATGGCTCCAATCCAGCAGCACCTCCCCAGCAGCAAGAACTCTCCTCTTCACCTCTAGTAAAACAATCACCCAATAGCTCTAACTGTAAACCAACAGCACCTCCTTGCTTTACACAAAATTCCAGCCTCCTTAGACCTCATAGAAGAGCTCTATATATAGGAGAGAAGAAGAGAGGATGAGTCAGCTTGAGACTGACATGAAGCTGCCTTGTGTCCTCTCCCTCTTCAGTTAAACTTCAGTTCTTGAGTCCACTTGGAGATCCTTGCTTACGCATGGTGATCAAGTACCTCTTACTCATCACAGGGCGAATCTCATGAACCAAGTGTCAGTTTGGAAGCTTCCTGGGCAGTTGACACCTTGCAGAATGACTGTGCCACTTGGCCAATCTCGCCCAGCGCAGGTAGCCTTCATTAGATTTGACTTCCAGCGCAGGTACAAGGAGGAGCAGTTGCATTCCAGTGCAGATGCTCAGTGGAGCAGCTGACATGATCCAAAATTAGCCTGTTTTGAAGTGTTTTCGGGTGGAGAACTGATTGGAAGTGCTGTGGTTTGATGACCTTGTTCTTTTAGGGGTAAGAACAACATGTTTAGGGACTGAGGATCCCTGTAATTATTGACATTTCATGCTCCATGTCGCGAGGCACAAAAATGTCTATAACAGTTGCCCCCTAAAGTATGAGGCCGTTTATCGGGTGAAATGCTTTATCTAGAGGGTCCGAAGTTCATTCCAGTGCTGAGGAGGCGCCCTGTAATATAATACAATACAATACATTAATTTTCATTCTATTTTCATGATCTAGCTGAGGCGGGAATTCCCATGCTCAGCTTTTATAAATACATTTTGGTACATATGACAGACGATCGTCTGAAGGTAGACTGATAATTTTCTGCTGAAATTATCATCCTTTGAATAGGATGATCATCTGCTGCAATGATGTACATGGCAAATGCTTTTATATTTCCTGAATATATATCGCAGCCCGGATGGATGAAACTAGATCTGGGGTCTTCAAACTCGTTCGATCTTCACTCTAAGTACAAGTCGATCCATGTGAGAATTTCGCTGAAGTCGAACATGGAAAGACATCGCTTGATTACCGGCCAATAATGAAAACCGTTAACAAGTGCGAGAGGAATCACCGATAATGATAATGACCCTCAAGGTACTGCAGTACAATTCACGTGGCGTGAATAAAGGACTTGGCATCGAACGCCACGCAAAATCTTCTGGTCGAAGGTCATTGATGTATACCTGTCGCCGGAAGTGAGAAAGTTGCCATTGAGGCATGCAAGCTTCAAAGTACTGATGGGGTTGTTCCTAGATCAACTTCTTGGATAATGAGCTGAAGTCGACAAGAAGCGATCCGTCAAAGGAGGGCCTTAATGAATCCCACATCAATGACACGGAACGGAGCTAATGATTTTAGTGGAGGTGAAAACAAACTGTGACATATGATTCAGGGTGGCGATCATGAATGGATGAAGGATAATGTATGGCAGTGGATGGGACACGGTTGACACTTTCAGAATGACCCCTCTTGAACATATAATGACACTGATGCGATGGATCGGTAGCATTACCCCAAATGTGGATGGTTTGGCGAGGACCATGGTGATGAGACCGGTGAATGAAACAACCCAACCCGATGTGGTACGGAGGAAAAGTGTCATGTTCAAGAGTGACTTGCTACCATTAGGCTTTGATGTTCTCCCAATTTTTCCCCAGTCATTTCTGACCAGTACCTCTTTATTTTTGTCAAGCTTGAGGAGGATAACATATGCTTGTTCTATAACCTGCCCTTCGGGCAAGCCCATCGCTATGATTTAACGAGCTTAGCGATAGGGAAACTCGTTCTCGTCTAAAGACAAGTTTGTCGCTATTTAATGAATTTAACAAGTCTAACGACAAGGATAACTCGGTCCTTTTCATTTTTAGAGAGTCTGAAAAGGTACGGAAAGTTAACTCCATGATTCCTTTTTCGTCAGCTAATCCCTTAAGTCCGAAAAAGTATAAAACAATACAGAAGGGATGAATTTTCGATTGCTTTAACGAGCCGAACAAAACAAGCGCTCGATCTTTTTGTGCAATAATCCCTCAGGTCCAAAAAGATTAAAATCTAGAGGAGGGATAGCTCTTCCGGTCGTTTAACGAGCTGGAAGGCCAAAACTCGGCAAACTTTTCATATTTTACGAGTCAGTGAAAAGAGCTCAAAGAAGACTCGTCTTTTGAGGAACGAGTGATAAACAGGGATAGCAGCAGATTCCAGGTACAGGTTGGAATTTTCCAATCACGGCAGTGTCACAAGGATGGCTAGGTGAAATCACTCTTCGCAGCTGTTTCTCAAAAGAGGTAAACACACAAATGGAGGTGAATGATCGGCCAAATGAAAAGTGGAGGTGACGGTACACAAACACGACCAAGGCTTTTATGGCTGATGAATTTACGATCTCAAAAGGTTATTTACCGGTTCATTTTTTCTGAATGAGCTTGAACTCTAAAGGAAAGCCTGCTCATAACTTATGTTTATTTTTTAACGAGCATGAACTATGTGCTAAAACTGCTCGGATCTTGCGTTTATTTTTTAACGAGCATGAACTATGTGCTAAAACTGCTCGATGATGCCCCCAACATAATAATAATGCAGATGATGAGGCCCATGCCCCCTAAACTTCATTGCATTCAACTTTGTTGTTTGGAATGAAGGTTTACCATTGAGATCTGGAAAGGGGATTGTTTCATTTTTTAACGAGGTTGACATAATAAAAGAACTATCCTCATTTACTCCCTATTTCATTTTTTAAACGAGGTTGATTTGAGAAAGGAACTATCCTCGATCTTTCAGATCCGCTAGAAACAGAAGGTCTCATATTCCATTGTGGTCATTTCCGCCAGATTATTTGAAGGCGGCAATGCGGAAGTACCCATTAAAGTAGGGTCTTTTAGGAAAATGACTCCGATATTTTGGAGAGAGTGATTCCTTCCCTGGATCATAGGAATGCTTCCCGTAGTAAATGGTGGCACAACTTTTGTCGAAGTTGTCGTCGAACTGCTTGGTTGATCATTTCCTTTACTGTTCGACGACTGCGGATTCCCGCAGTTTTTGCACTTTGTCGAAATGAAAGCATCATTTTGCTGTTCAGAGGTCGACACCATTAGCACCTGGCACCGGGAAGTATCTCCACTATCAACCAGATTTTGACTTGGATTGGGAAACGGATCAGTTAATACAGCTGGGGTTTGTGAATTCTTTAAGAATCTTTTAAACTCGGTTTTATATGGACAATTTGTTGTCCAATGATCCTCATCGCATATATGACATGGACTCGTTGGTTTCCCTTTCCTAGGAGGGCTTGAAGAAGTTTTTTGAGGAGATGACTCACCCTGTTTCTTCTTCTTCCCTTCGTTTTGTTTCTTCTTGCTTCCTGGTTGATTGGAGTTTTTGCCTTTATCCGTAGATACAGCATTTACCTCCGAAGCAAGAATCTCTTGATTTTCTTTTTGATTCGAAGTCTTACAGGCTTTCTTATTTGAATCCCTTGTCGACTTAGCGTTTGCAGTTCCAATCACGCCATCACCGGCATGAGAGTCACTATTTGATCCGGGAGGAGGAGGGATTGAAAATTCCGGTCTGGGGGCGTCAGGTATCTTATCATAGAGCGTGCCCGACTGAGTATATACTAAGTCCAAATATTGAGCACGAGCAATAACCTGCTCCTCTGTTACGACGCCCCCCTTGGCCACATCTTCTGTTATAGCCGGAAGAAGCGACTTTATAAACCACTCAGCTAATAGCTGATCCGAAACATAGGTTTTTACCATTCTGCGACGATGATGCCACTCATGTATATGATCTGATATATGTGTGGCCGTTGTCTGTTTGAAATTGGTCAAGATCTCTGTTCCAGTTTCGTACCTTATAGGTAACTGAAAGTGTGTTAAGAAAGTCGTGGCTAGGGAACTAAAATTGTCGAAAGAGGCTCTAGGTAATTCAATATACCATTTGGCCGCCGGACCAGTCAATGTCCTCTGGAAAAGACGAAGCCTTATCGAATCATCATTCAAGGTATTCGACGAACACCACAGATGGAATGTCATCACATGATTCGACGGGTCTTCGCCAGGATTTCCATTGAATTTAGGAATGTCCGAAGGAAGTTTGTGAGGAATCGCTGGCCACCAATGGGCATAGGCGATTGGATCGTTTGTTAATCGATGTAAATCTGGTAATTCTAGGGTCGCCACGAATGGCAACTGCTGATTCAGGTTTGGCGAGGCGTATCCAGGATACGATGGGATCGCCTGAGCAGTAGGCCTTTGCATACCAGCATAATGCAACTGATGTTGATATGACTGATACGGCTGGTGGGCTTGGCCACTGTAAAGTGGTTGATTTAACCCGTTCTGAATATAGGGTTGCCCACTATTCGCAAAGATCTGTTGCTCAGATCCCTGGTACACCTGTTGAAACTGAGGTTGTTGGTATTGCACCATCCATGGTTGTGAAGCCATGTTTTGCTGTGCGATACTAATCGACAGGCCAAGATGCGGGGTTATGGTTCCCGTTTGTATCCGTGTCGTCCCGGCAGTTGGCGATTGTGGTTGTGTTGCAGGGTCAATAGGCTGTTGCATTACAACTTGGGGTTGACATACAACAGGCATTGATTGAACTTGCGACACGGTTACAATTGTTGGCGTCGTCGGGATACTAGACATAGGTACACACTGTTGCATGGAATATACAACTCTTGGCTGTTGGGGTAACATAGGTACCCAACCACTCGTCGTTACTTCAGTCAAACCTGAGTGTTGTTGAAAACTGCCGTATGGGTATCCCCCCGGAAGGGGAAGTGAAAGGGCATATTGCCCCCCATACGGTAACAATCCGGAGCTCAAGGGTATAGCTGGCCTTTGAGGACTGGATGGCCCAAACTGATTTCCAAAGGGATCAATTTGTCTAGTTTCAACGTAAGAATTACCGGGTATTATACCGGAAGAACAAACTGGAACAGACCAAGTTGTCATAATAGTCCCTGGGTGGACTCCTTCTAGCTGATGAGAACTAGTCGGGACAGCTGGTATGCCGAAAAACATCGTTGGATTGGCAGCAGGAGCTTCTGCTGTCGCTGTGTTGTTTGGCACAGTTCTAGATGTCGACGGTTGTTCAGACATTTTAAGTCTATCCAATAAACTGCCTATCGATTCTACAGGAACTTCCTGTGGCGATGGACAAACTTCTAATGCAGAAGGAAAAAGAGTGGTACCTACTCCAAAATGAGTTGGAGTATTTGCTTGCTGGTCCTCTACGATTTCCTCTATTGCGATCAGACCAGGAGGAAGAGGAAGACCGTCAGGTCCGTAAAAGATTTCTGGTGCCGAAGAAGGGGTTGCTTCGACAACGACAGTTGTTTTAACAACAAGACTCTGTGGACCGGTTTCAGATGGAACTGGTTCAGTTATGCAAGTACTTGTCTTCAGACTAGGATCAGTACAACTGTCCCTCTGTTGCTGTTGAACTTCTTCAATAGAGGCAGGGATTCCAGAAATATTAGGAGTGACCAGAATCTCAGATGTTGTCGGAACTGTTGTTCCAACTTTAATAGGAGATTTTGACCTGGTCAAGCGAGTTCGCTTTGTCCGTACTACTCTTGGTTCCGGAGACAAAGACGGTTGACTCGCGAGTCTCCCCGAACGACGGAGTTTTAATTGACTTTCCTCCATGGTTGCGGATTACTTGATCAACTAAAATACAAAAAGGGGAATTATGTTTCCGTATTGAATGAATTTTATTAGACGCTTTTAGACACAACTTTGCTTTTTCATGTTTTAAGAGTCGAGAAAAAGCTAAAGATGACTCTAGTCGCCTTCGATGTATTAACGAGCCCGAAGTGACAAATGCTCGGTTGGACCTTTTCAGTTATAGAGTTTGAAAAGGGCCAAAAGAAACTGCTCTGGAGATCTAGGCAGAGGGTGTGCCAAACCTTTCGCGAAACCACAGAATACGTTTTACGGTACGGGTGGTCGATCTTCGTGAATGCTGTGTTCACTGCATCGCGATCAGTAGGGCGGTCGACACGGCTTCCTAAGGATAAAGGATAATTGCCTATAGGGGTCTCCCAATATACGCGACGGTACGCGGGAGCTCAAGTCCGTATTAGTGCTATCGTCCCTCAGGAGGAATCACCCACCTTCGTAGAGATCGACAGTCACTACGTTTAACGACGCCGGAACACGTCTCTACCTGGACCTCTATTGTGAGCGTTATGTTACAATGCGTTTTTAGATTCATTCAATATATTTTAAGTTGATCTTGTTTATCACTTTGTCTTTCAGGGTCGCCACGAGATGTATATATACAACTTCCTATATGCAATCTAAGATGAGAAGCAAATCTTTTCAATCTTTCAACTTTGAAAACCTTAATCTACTGAGGGAAAAGAAAGACAAAACTTTTTCCACAGATCATAGAACACACACTAAAATGCACATTTTCCTAAATCGTCAAGCACACAGTCAAATGCAAAACGCACAATGCATGTATTTCTTTTCGTTATCCTTAATGTTGATGTAAGACAGAAAGGAAACTGTTGTATAATTTTGAATCTAATTTCAAGTAGAAATAAACAAGCTTGTCCAATAATAAAAAAGACACCTTATGATCGACTTGTTTAAACACAGGAAATGTATAGATCCAAACCATAAAATGAAAAACAAACAAACTCAAACAACTATGAACAGTAATAAAACTAGCTCTTAAGATTACAAAGACACTTTTACAGTTCGGGATCTAAGAGGTCACAGCTATACTGGTTCGCTTTTCACAATGGGAAACTGTAACTGAAACAAGAAATACTAAAAGAACATTCACAGTTTCATCACACAACTGAGGCAGAATAATGTCAAGGAGAATGGTTTACAACAAGTACAATGACCAGCAAGCAATCAGCAAAAAATCAGTGAAAACAGGGCTCAGACACAAAGGGAAACCTTAGCAAGACACTGGCTAACTGGACCAGCGCAGGCTCTGGTCTGTCAGTTTGATTCTCAGCGCAGTTCCCGAAGGGAGAACCTGCGCCGAAATGCAGACTGCCTGTGGACAGCCTGCACTGAGACACGAGAGTTGCGTTTACAAGGAATTCCGGGTCATAAAAAGCTCAAAAATGCATTGTTTTTGCTGAAATAAAAAGCTATAGGTCAAGTACAGGCTAAGGGATGATCAAGAGGATGAAAAGCTATCACAAAGAGTAAAGGGTCTTTTGTAGATAAGCTCTTCAAATCTTGAATTTGCTCAGCAAATGAGCAAGAGTAGCAGTCCCTCTACTTCGCTTTTGATATAGTCAAAAGCTTTTCGATTTGGTACTCTTTTCTTCAAGAAATGAATAGCAAAATACTACAAACACCAACAAGATACTAGGCTCCCCAGTGGAGTCGCCAGTTTGTTGTGGGGAAAAGTATCCGACTCGGATGACCCTATCCCTACTCTAAAGGTGACAGTCTTTAGCAACAACTGAAAGTAAAGCTTTGATATTTTCCTTTATGAAAGTACAGAGAGAAGGAAGAAAAGATTAACCAACCTGGTGTCTTTCACTTAGTCGATCCTTATCCTCTCTCTTTGTCTCTTGTTCCCAGCTCCTTGCTCTCTTTGCCGGTCCAGCTACACACAGATCCTGCACAAAACAAGAGAGGAAACTACAAGATACATGTACTCATAACTGATGCATGGATTAGAGTGAATCAAATATACAAGTAAATACAATACATCAATGCAATACAAGTATATAGGAGAACATGCAAAACTTTATTGATAGAAGTAACAGGGTTCTGAGAAGGTTACAACCATTGATGGCTCCAATCCAGCAGCACCTCCCCAGCAGCAAGAACTCTCCTCTTCACCTCTAGTAAAACAATCACCCAATAGCTCTAACTGTAAACCAATAGCACCTCCTTGCTTTACACAAAATTCCAGCCTCCTTAGACCTCATAGAAGAGCTCTATATATAGGAGAGAAGAAGAGAGGATGAGTCAGCTTGAGACTGACATGAAGCTGCCTTGTGTCCTCTCCCTCTTCAGTTAAACTTCAGTTCTTGAGTCCACTTGGAGATCCTTGCTTACACATGGTGATCAAGTACCTCTTACTCATCACAGGGCGAATCTCATGAACCAAGTGTCAGTTTGGAAGCTTCTTGGGCAGTTGACACCTTGCAGAATGACTGTGCCACTTGGCCAATCTCGCCCAGCGCAGGTAGCCTTCATTAGATTTGACTTCCAGCGCAGGTACAAGGAGGAGCAGTTGCATTCCAGCGCAGATGCTCAGTGGAGCAGCTGACATGATCCAAAATTAGCCTGTTTTGAAGTGTTTTCGGGTGGAGAACTGATTGGAAGTGCTGTGGTTTGATGACCTTGTTCTTTTAGGGGTAAGAACAACATGTTTAGGGACTGAGGATCCCTGTAATTATTGACATTTCATGCTCCATGTCGCGAGGCACAAAAATGTCTATAACACTTAGCTCAAGTTAAGTGGTATGCTTCACGATTTGTGTCCCACGTAGCATGAGTTTTGTTGAAAATAGCAACAAAAAATGCTAAAAATAGCATTTCTATAGATAGCATTTCAAGATATGTTCCAACTTTAATTTGTCCTTGAATAAAAATTGAGAATTAAATTTCGAATTTAGTCTCACCAGTTGTTTGAAAAATAATTAATTAATTCATCTTGAGTTAATTAGTTGGAGAAATTCAAACATGAAGTCTTTGTGAAGACATGCAACAGTTATCCCTTTGATTGAGGAAGTTATCCCTTAATTAAGGAGATAAGGATGAGTTGTATTTGAGTTGTAATTAGTTAGGTCAATTAACTAAGTTAAGTCCAGTTAAATTAGTTCCAAACAGTTTGTGGAACAAATTGTGAGTTCAATAAGTCAATGCATGCATGCATGCAACTAGTGTTCTCCAGATAACTGAATATTCTATCATAAATAACTCATGCATGTCAGCTTAGACAGAGACCCAATTGAGATTAAAGGCGGGGACATTGTACTATCAGTTGCTAGAATATTCCTATGAGAATATCTCTTGCATGCAGAAGGAATTTATTCCTTGAGGATTACGTAATTACTACAGAGGTCAGAGCAGTGTGTGAGGTGAGAATCACACAGGTGGTAGCTAGAGGACCCAGGAGAAACTGCACAAGGAAATAGGAGGCTTGGAGGACAAAGGGAAAGGCATATGTGTTGTCTATTCAGTCTATGAGCAACAGTGATGAATTGTACTGAGAGTTGGATAGCTTGAGAGATAAAGCTTTGTGTAATCCTGAGATATTTCCACTTGTATGATAATAAAGATAGCAGGGTTTTTAGCTGAGGCTTTCCCCAGAGTATTCTTCTGTGTTTTGTGTGTGATTGATTCTTCTTCTCTGTTATATGTGTTCTGTTTGATCTTGCTCAAAATCGATTAAGCTTCCGCAAGTTTGATTGTAGAAGTAGATTAAGTATTTTTCTTTAGTACATTGCATAATCAGATAAATCTACAGTGAGCATTTCTACATGGTATCAAAGGAAAGGTAATCAAAGTGGAGAACAATATACAAAGAAGGGAGAAGTTTGAAGTTTGAAGTTCTTGATTGTAGGTACAAAATCGATTTCTTATCACATCTCAAAGTTTGCTAATGGCGTTCAATGGCTTGAGACTCGAGTATGCCCTAGATGGCAGCTCGAATTACATAGCATGGAAAGATCGCATGGAAGCGGTATTAGAAATAAATGGTTTGAAGGACTTCATTGATCAATAAGTCTCCAAGCCAGCAACAGCTAAGGCCCAATAATTGGCAGAACGGAAGAAATGTGTGGCGAGAGCGAGGAGGATTCTTCTAGAGGGAGTTTGAGATCATATTGTCTCAAGTCTCCATGGGAAGGAGACTCCGTTTTCCATATTGTCTCAAGTCTCCATTGAAGGACCTATATCAGAACAGCAGTGACCAGAGGAAGTTGGCGTTGAAGGACAAGCTTTGGAAAATCAAGTGTGAAAAGGGCAACATGATTTCTACATATCTAAACAAGATCACCACCTGCAGAGATGAGCTTGGAAGTGTAGGAATCATGACAACCGATGATGATATGGTGAGTCTTGATCTCCTCGGTCTTCCTAAGAGCTAGCATAGCTACTAGGACTCAGTGAATGGAAGAGAGAAACTACTAGATTGGGAATGACTGTGGTCAAACCTGATGCAGGAGGAGATCAGGAGGAGCACCAAAAATGGTTCTTCATCTAAGCATGATGATAAAGAAAATCTAGCCTTAGCAAGTAAGGCGCGGAAAGGGAAAGGGAAGGATTCCCATTCCAAATCGAGTTCTTCCGATGGAGGGAAGAAGGTTCACAAATCTAAAGTGAGATGCTTTAATTGTCATGAGGTGGGCCATTATGCAATTAATTTTCCATTGAAGAAATCCAAGAAGGGATCCTTGGAAGGATCTAAAGGTGAGGCCCTAGCCTCTCAATTCGAATTGGATTTTACCCTCATCGCATGCATAGTTTCATCGATGATGGGTTGTGGCTGGTTTCTTGACAATGGGGCCTCATTCCACATGACCGACGATAAGATTTTGTTCAGTACATTGGAGGAGAAAGACCTCAAGATACTCATAGAGATGGGTTATGATGAAAATTATAGTGTTTCAGGAGTGGGCACAGTTGCTTTTTCAGAGGAAGCATGGAGCTCTTATTACCTTGATAGATGTAAAGTATGTGCCTGGATTGAAGAAGACTTGCTATCGATCACAATGTTGGATGACAAAGGCTACAATGTTGTCTTCAGTAAGGGAAAGGTTTTCCTTAGACACATCACCACAGGACAGGTGAAGTAGATCAGTTCACGAGTCAAGAACCTGTATGCTCTTGAGGTTCAAGATGCATGCAAAGCCTTGAGGAGCAAGGCCAATGTTGGACACTTGGTGCTTCAGAGGGATAGTACATTACCTCTCAACACGCAGTGCCAGAAGAAGTCTCAGACAATTGTGAATCAGCCATAATTAGAGAAGCCGAGAGGAGACTGAGTGGAAGCATCCACTCATGCAGAGACCTCTAATAGGGGGAAATTTCGAGCCAAGTCATCAGAGGGATCACATGCAACCATACCTTCGGGTGGGAGGTGGGGCAATGTGAAGTGATAGTCCCAAGAACACTGAAATGGGGGCAAGATCCTTGAGGTACCCAACCCCTTTGATTAGACCTTGCTACGGGAGCCCCAATGAGGAGTAGCAAGACCAGCTGAGTGGGTAGAGACAGATGCGGATGGAGCAGCAGAGGGAGCTTCAGCATCAGAGGGTGTTTCTAGCCCAACAGGGAGGTCAGTTGGGAGATTAGTTACTTAGTTCTTAGTAACTGAGGTGCAGTGTAGCAGTGGGCAACACGATGCAACATGATGAGAGGAGTTGTAGTCCAAATGTAGTGCTAGGAGAAAGGACCAGCAGTAGCACGGATGCAGGAAGAGGTGTACATAAAGTAGTCGGAATTATTTGGTACCTTCGATCGTGAGTTGCATGTGTGCCGACTCAAGAGAGATTTTTACGGGCTGAAGTAAGCACCTCGTGCTTGGAACACCAAGATCGACAACTACTTCACTGGGTTGGGCTTCACAAAGAGTGAAGTAGATGCGAACTTATACCAGATCATGGTGGAAGGTAAGCAATCGATCATTGTTCTTTATGTTGATGATCTGATATTAACAAGTGATGATCAGTTGATCAAGTCTTATAAGGAGGACCTTGCAAGAGAGTTCAAGATGAAAGACATGGGTGTCATGCACTACTTTCTAGGCATGGAAGTGTGACAGAAAGTTGGGTAAGTGTTTGTGTCTCAAGGCAAGTATGCCAATGAGATACTTAGGAGATTCCACATGGATAAGTGCAAGCCCAGGCAGACTCCTCTGGTAGGTAAGTGGAGGAAGGAGGATGCTACTTCAAGAGAAGTAGTAGAAGCTACTGTGTATCAGCAGCTTGTGGGTTCACTGATATACTTAGTGAACACATGACCAGATTTGTGCTTTGCGGTGAACCAGCTAAGTCAAGCCATGGCTCAGCCTACCAAGCTATTTTGGAAGGCTGCGAAGCATGTTTTGAGATACCTCAGAGGCACATCCCAGTATGGATTATGGTACAGACAGTCAGAGGGAGTGAAACTATTGGGCTTCACAGATGTAGATTGGGCAGGGAGTCCATCAGATCGGAAGAGCACATCAGGAGGAATTTTCAACCTTGGTTTAGTTGCAGTTTCTTAGCACAGCAGGAAACAGAGGCCAACTGCACTTAGCTTAGCAAAGGTTGAATACATGGTTGCAAGTCAGGCAGCATATAAGGCCATTTGGATGCGGAAAATTCTAGTTGGTTTGTTTCATCAGAGGATGGATCCAACTGTGATCTATTGTGATAATCAGAGTTGTATCAAACTCTCTGAGAATCCAGTATTTCATGACAGGTCCAAGCACATAGACATTCGGTATCAACATCTCAGAGACTGTGTGGTGAAAAGGATCATGTTGTTGTAGTATATTTTGACTGAGGAGCAAGATGTTGACATTTTGACTAAGGCATTGTCAAAGTGTAAATTCGAGTTCCATAGAGACAGGATCCAGGTGGCAGATAATCCCTTTCTTGTTGAGAGGGAGTGTTGAAAATAGCAATAAGAAATGCTAAAAAGAGAAATGCTAAAAATAGCATTGTTATAGATAGCATTTCAGGATATATTCCAAATTTAATTTGTCCTTGAATTAAAATTGAGAATTAAAATTCGAATTTACTCTCACCAGCTATTTGAAAAATAATTAATTAATTCATCTTGAGTTAATTAGTTGGAGAAATTCAAACATGAAGTCTTTGTGAAGACATGCAACAGTTATCCCTTTGATTGAGGAAGTCATCCCTTAATTAAGGAGATAAGGATGAATTGTATTTGAGTTGTAATTAGTTAGCTCAGTTAACCGAGTTAAGTCCAATTAAATTAGTTCCAAACAGTTTGTGGAACTAATTGTGAGTTCAGTCAGTTAATGCATGCATGCATGCAACTAGTGTTCTCCAGATAACTGAATATTCTCTCATAAAGAACTCATGCATTTCAGTTCAGACAGAGACCAAGTTGAGATTAAAGGTAGCGACAATGTACTATCAGTTGCTAGAATATTCCTATGAGAATGTCTCTTGCATGCAGAAGGAATTCATTCCTTGAGGATTGCGTAGTTACTACAGAGGTCAGAGCAGTGTGTGAGGTGAGAATCACACAGGTGGCAGCTGGAGGACCCATGAGAAATTGCACAAGGAAATAGGATGCTTGGAGGACAGAGGGAAAGGCATATGTGTTGTCTGTTCGGTCTATGAGCAGCAGTGAGAGATTGTACTAAGAGTTGGATAGCTTGAGAGCTAAAGCTTTGTGTAATCCTGAGATATTTCCACTTGTATGATAATACAGATAGCGGGTTTTTTAGCTGAGGCTTTCCCCAGAGTATTCTTCTGTGTTTCATGTGTGATTGATTCTTCTTCTCTGTTATATGTGTTCTATTTGATCTTTCTCAAAATCAATTAAGCTTCCGCAAGTTTGATTGTAGAAGTAGATTAAGTATTTTGCTTTAGTACATTGCATAATCAGATTAATCTACAGTGAGAATTTCTACAAGTTCAAGCCTGCTAAGACATCTTAGTGATTGTACCTAGTAGAATGTGGTCTAACTGTACCTAGTGTAATGTGGCATTGTCTACCGATGTTTACCACCGAAATTCTTGCCAAATGAAAACCAAAAATCTAGATTTTCTTAAAATCCTACCAAAATTTCTATTTTTCCAAACAAAATTGTAACCTCTTCTACCAAATATCACAAAATTCCAATGTCATTGAAATTCCCTCCATTATTATTTCATTACTTCATTTTATACAACACAAAGAGAAGATACCTTCAAGGAAGACCTTAGCCACTCATAATATAATGCATACATGCTTTGTTGTTTCTCAAAAGAAAAGAAATATGCCTTCTAGGCGAAGATGAAGACCTTATCCACTCATAATTTAATGCGTACGTGCTTGGTTGTTTCTCAAAAGAAAAGGATTAAAAAGCAAGTGATGGACTTTCACCTTCTTGGTCCCACTACTCAGACTTTTAATTATTAACCTTCTCACTCATTCCCACAAAGCATTAAAAAACAAGTGATGGACTTTGGCCTTCTTGGTTCCACTACTCAGATTTTGAATTATTAACTTTCTCACTCGTTCACACCACTCTGCTGAGTTAAATTTGGATTGTATTTTACGGACATACTTAATGTTTACATTACACATATTAGGAATGGTAACCATATTAAAGTTAATTTAAATAAATTGGATTGGCTCATTCTATGTTCAGTTCGGGTAAGAGGAAAATAATTCTAATATATATATATATATATATATATATATATATATATATATATAATTATTAAAAATATTTAAATTTAATAAATTTTTATTTATTAATAAGTACAAGATATTTATTATAATTTAAAAAATTATATATATTATTAAAATATTTATCTAGAAAATTTAAAATTAAAATTTTAAATATATGTATTATAATTTAATATATTATATATTATTATTTTTTATGTGTGGTTTACAAATATCGCTAGGGTTGGAATTTCAAAATGGACTCACTCGTTAAATTTGACAGTTTTCACACCTCTCTGATGCGTCTTCACAATTTTAAAGAAGGATCTCTAGACCCATCTTCACAATTTTAAAAAAGGATCTTGAAGGTTTTGAAAATTTTTAATTGTATTTGATGAGAAAATCACCTCATGACAAGCAATTTTCCTGTTAAATTCCATCCCTAGTGGTTACTACATAGACAGATCCACCTAAGGGGATCACCTCTCGTTGCCTCCTTGGCAGAACCTAGCCCCAAGAACATCAAGAAGAATTGACCCCATGAACTCCCATTAGCAAGGTGCTTTAATGATGGAAACTAGCCCTTTTTTCTCCTAGAAAAAAACCTGTGTTTTCTGTCACACGGAATGAGTCGATCTTGCGGACAAGATAGACCTTCCTAGAATCTAACGATATCTAGTGACAAGCAAGCCAATCAAAAACTATCTTTCTCTAAATATGCATTTATAAACAAAGGCAATCAAGTGTATAGGCCTACCTTGGGTCCAACGCAAGTTTGTGGAAGCCTCGCTCCTTTGATCCAAATGAGCTCCCTTGTTGTGAATCTACAAACACAAACAAGCAAACAAATTAAATAGCACCTGAAAATCCAATATCATAAAACATATTTAACATGATGATCAAGGAATTCATGAAACAAATGACATAAGACACTTTGTTGAGAAAAATGAATTTGATTGTATTAATTCAAATGAAGAAGAACTTTACAACCTGTGCCTTGATGCTGTACAAGCTCCTCCCAGGGTCCAACAAGAAGTCTCCTCTACTTTGACAAGTTTCACTCTCTCCCCAATGAAGCCAAAAAGGTATGTGATCTCTCCTCTCAAGCTTAACTAGGAAGTCTCAATTTCACCAGCATTTACCCTAAAAAATGTTTAGCTTCTAACCTCCCTAGCAACCAACCCAATGCCTTAATTTATAGTGCAATGGAGGGAAGCTACTAGGTCTTCCTTCAAAGGGATAAAGCCCTCCTTCAAAGGGATAGCTCCTCTCATCAAGGGATTAGCTCCTTCTCTTTTGGGATGCATGAACCACCTGGGAGCTCTCAATCCACGTCAAAATTCCTTCTAGAATCATCTAGAATTAACCCAAAGTGAGTTTTTTTATAATAAACTTGCGCCTTTTTTACTTTCACAGGGGTCTGCACCCACTCCCTTAGGGACAGAGCGGGCAGGTCCGCAGTTTCTGTGAACAGGGGGTGCAGGATCACAGGTAACAGTGAGAAAAAGTGCAGAACCAGAGCTTTGTTTATTTTTAATGTCTTTCTCTCATTTTCAAAGCTTGACTTGAAGAGCTGAGGTCTGAGACTTGCTTAGGAGGACAGTATAAGTGTTGATAGACCTATACTGACTGCAGATAGCCATGGTGACGATATTTTTGTGTAACGGATTGCCCCCTAAAGTGCGAAGTCTGTAGTAGATGAGGATTTCAATTATCATATAGGAAGAGTGAAGTACTTTATCATTTCGAGGATCATCTTGTGGAGAGCCCGGTCGGAACCTGTAAAAACATTCAATGCATGATATATATATGAGATCATATCATCGCTGAGGTAGGCATTCCCATACTCAGATCAAAACTAACTAGAAAACTATCTACTGCTCTGATATAGGAATGATCTTGTAATACATCACAAGTATAGACACATGTAGACACAGTATGGACGTAGCCATCTATTTATGAATAGTCCACAATATAATGAATACAAAATTCCTCGCAGCCTGGATGGCAGAAACTAGATCCAGGGTCTTCATTTCTAGTTCCCGAAATAGTACGATTCTATCCATGCAAATGAATTTGTTGAAGTTGAACATGGTAGAAACCACTTGATTACCAGTCAATGATGTAAATTGTTGACAAGTGTGAGAGAAACCACCAGTGATGTCAACGGCTCTCAAAGTACCCAGTACAATCCATGAGATGTGAATAGATGTGTTGATGTCGAACATATCACGGAATCCTTTGATTGAAGGTCAATGATGCAACCTGTCGTCGAAGGCGAGAAACCTGCCATTGAGGCATGCAGATCCCAAGGTACTAACGATTTCTAGATCATCTTTCTAGATAATGAGCTGAAGTCGATAGAAAGCGATCCGTCGCAGGCAAGCCCACAACATGAAATCATAGATCAAGTTGAAGAAATTTAGTTGCAAGGACTGACTCAGGGATGGTCAAGATGGATGACAGATATTTTGCAGATGAATGGCTTTATTGGCAGTGACCTCTTGAACACATAACGACACAACAGATGGTTTGGTGACAACTGACCCAAAGTTAATACCCAGAAACTGGCTGAAGACTTTCAATGTGGTTTGATCAACTTTTAGGCAAAGGATTTCCCAACCTAGGTGAATAAAAGTGTCGTGTTCAAGAGTGGTTACAAAGTATGACAAACAGGCTCATTTTTCTCATTTTTCCCCCACCATTTCTGGCAAGTACCTCTTTATTTTTGACAAGCTTGAGGAGGATAACATTTTCTTGATTATAAGCTCATCCTTCGGATGAGTCCAACTTAGTTTAAATTCGAACCCTAAGAAGGAGTGGTTCGTTCCTGTTTGTAATTGAACAGGTCCTTTACTGTGAAATTTTAACGCCCAAGCCCGAAAAAGTATAAAATAATACTTGAGAGAACCGCTTTATCTTTACGACCAAGGAGTATTTTTCGTAATTAGTGCCCCTGATCCGAAAAAGTAAAAAAGCGATCAATAGACACGTCGTTTTATAACCAATATCGAATTTGAAACGACAAAAATCCGGCAATCTTTTCATGTTTTTACGGTCAGAAAAGAGTTGTAAGTGGACCGTCTTTTTAGTTCCATTTTAACGAGTTTAAAAAGAAAAAACTCGACGATCTTTTCATGTTTTAGGAGTCAGAAAAGAGCTTAAAGGTGACTCTAAATGTTTTTTCGTTGAAAATGATAGATTTCGCCTAAATAATCCGTTATCCTGGATAAAATTGCAAACATTACTCATACCTGTTTGAAATGGATAAAAATGATGCAAAAATTACCTTTCTAAAGTGAAACATAAACAAATTTGCAATTCATTTACTCAAAAAATTTATAAAAAGGGCTTTCGTCAATTCATTTTTACCGTTTGAGATTTGGGTGAGAAAATAGTGCTTTTGTTCATAAACTTCCCGTGAAGATTGCGGAAAATCTAACCGTTGGAATCGAACGCCGTCTCCTCCAGGTAATCCACATCATCCTACTCTTCAATTTCAACCGTTTCATTTTTTGTTTTAGGGTTTTATTTCATTTTTTGGAGGGTTTTTAGGCTAAAAACCCACGCACGGGAGCCCGCAGGCATAACACTGGTAGCCCGCGGATCCCGACTTTTCATCAATGGGGAAAAAGTCAGGGGCCCGCACCTTCCATGGAGGCAAGGTGCGGGTCCACGCACTGTCTCTAAAGAAGAGGGTGCGTACCTCGCGGCAAGGGTTTTTAACCCAAAAATTCTCAAAATTGACCCAAACAATTTAATTTCTTGCATTCTAATTTGCCTTTCTGTTGGATGTAGAGTGTACATCATGCTAGATTGGCATGAACAGGAGCATGAGGATGTGGATCTTGCCGCATTGAATCAACAACCTTCGATTGATGCATTGAAGGCATGCGGCTTGTACAAATTCTGGGCCATACCTGGCATGAGGGCCCAGGTGGATTTCTTACAGTGGCTGGTAGACAAGTGGAGCATACAGGACCAGTGCTTCTTCATTGGTGGCCACCAGCTCGAAATCGAGCCGGCAGACATATACTTCTTGACTGGTTTGCCTAAGAGAGGCGAAGACTTGACTCTATTCGGGACTAGGGTAGGTGGCCAGTCTGTCGATAGCCTTCGGCTAGAGTTCTGCAATAGCCAGGCTAGAGACAAAGGGATAGACATTAAAACCATATCCCATCCTGAACTCATGGTGATTGCGTTTACTGTCACTAGACTTTGCGGGAGTGTCACATTACATATTGCCACCGGATCCCAGATGCGGATGGCAGTTGACTGCTTTCGAGGCACCATCGTCAACTGGTGCGATGCTGTGTTGGCCAATGTAAAAGGCCAACTGACTAGAGCCAAGAACGGACAACTAAAGACCTTTGGTTATGGGGCTTTGGTTGTGAGTTTTAGTCTGGAGAGGGTACCAATGTTGATCCCACAACACCTTACTGTTGGAGCTAGGCTTCCTCGAGAGCCCAAACTGATGCGATGGGTTGCAGTTATGGCCCGTCATCCGGACGAGGGGACAGAGGTTGTTCGATTCAAACCTGAGTATTTCCAATGGTTGGAAAACCAGGTTTTTTCTATTCAGGATTTCCCTTATGCTAGGGTAGATTTTCGTGGTGACCCAAACATGGCTCTTCCACCAGGAGAGCAATGGGATGACTAAGGTAAAATAATTTTCAACATTTTCATATATATATATATATATATATTTTATATCGTCCCAAAACTGATAGTAAAATTTTCCAATGTAGATGTGGGTCCACAGCGACCAACCGCTCTCCGGCCTTACGAGAGGAAACAACTAGCTGTAGCCGCGCCAGCCCCACAGGACGAATCAGCAGAGACCTTGGCCGAGTTGGAGATCCATCTAGAGTGATTTACAGGAGACATTCCCGAGACCAGCATAGATGACATTCCTCGTTGACTTCAGTGCTATGTGATTGGGGTCCCATGACCTTTTAGGAGGTTCCTTTGCAAAGTGGCCCGTGCAGTGGTTTCCTATCGAGATCATCACCAGTGATAGGATGATCGCCTATTTTAGGCACATATGACATTTTTGCTTTTTGTACCTATCATTTTTGCCGATCATAAGGTGTTTTTCAACTTATGATCGAGGACGATGTATTTTTGACACACTCCTATATATATATCACTATTACCGGCTTATCTTATTAAACATGTGTTATGAAATGTTTTTAAATTTACATGTATGGTTATTGCAAATGTCTACTTAACATTCGAGAAGCAATTGCATCTGCTAATGTATTTAAAGATCTTGGAATATGCTGATATTCAATATAATCAAACTCACGTTCCAAGAGACGCACTCTCAAAAATAGTCTCAGTAACACTGGATTTCTAATGGCATATGCTCTATTAAGCTGTAATACAACGAGTTCAAAATCTAACCTCACTATCAAACTCCAAATCCCAAATGAAATAGATTCAGATAATAACTCAATCACTGCATTATACTCTGTAATGTCTTTTGTTGTTTGACTGAGGCTTACCCCATGCATAGATACCAACTCATTAGAGGGCGAATAAATAACCCAGGTTGCAGAAGAAATGTTCTGTGTATTACGACAAGCACCATCAACGAAACCAATGTATGTTTGGAGAGGCATCGACATCTGCAATATCAAGAGTAAAACCAAGTAAGCAGGAATAATGACGAAAAACACTCTCTAAGCTAAGCACACTTTTTACACTAAAACAAACCAGCTAGAAAGAAAAAACTAACCTAACTAAAAATCTCCATACCCATCTTTTAAGCATAATACCTCTTCAGGTAAAGACCATTTCTGGGTTTACCTAAAGAGTCCCCGTCAAAGTCTACCAATTCATAGGCCCCTTTTGCTAGCTTTTGCTTGACAATATAGGGACCATGCCACATAGGAACGAATTTTCCAGCGCCTAATTTATCATTAGCTTGATCATACAATAAGACTAGATCTCCTTCTGAAAAATTTCGAGGGGTCACATTTCGATCATACTGAGCTTTCATACGTTTTGTGTGAGTCTCGATTGCCAATGCAGCATCACGTCGATTCTCATCTAATTGAGCCAAGTATAATAAATGTTTTTCCTCTTCGGAAGTGGCTGGAAGTAACTCGATGGCCATTTGCAGTGACGGGATTTCGCATTCAATGGGTAACACAGCTTCCAGACCATAAACTAGTTGGAAAGGAGTGAACCTTGTTGATGTTTTCACTGAGGTTCGGTATGCCCAAAGCGCTGAAAATAGCATGCTGTGCCAATTCGACCAATGAATCCCAATGATTCGTCGGATCATGACGACTAGAACTTTTTTGATGGACTCAACCAGACCATTAGCTTGTGGATAATAAGGAGTTGAACTATTGTGACGCAAGCCAAGCTGGCCTGTAAGTTCCGTCATCATAATGTTTCGAAAATGGCGGCCATGATCAGTGATAATCGCTTGTGGAACACCAAACCTAGCAATTATATGATTGAACATGAAAATTGCAGCTGTTTTTCCGTCTGCCTCAAATGTAGGCATCGCCTCGGCCCACTTGGTAAAATAATCTACCGCAAGGATGATATATGCATGCCTCCTGGCCGAGTGAGGGTTACATGTAATAAAATCGATACCCCATTTGGCAAAAGGACCAACGACAATTATAGGGTGGAGAGGAGCAGGTGGAGCGCGCATATTTCGATAAAAAATTTGGCAGTTGTGGCATTTTCGGACCGAGTTAATATAATATTTAAACAATGACGGCCAGAGGTAGCCAGCGCGCAATATCTTTTGGGTTGTGGCATACCCAGACATATGACCGCCACACGCTCCAGAGTGACAGTCATTTAGAACCCTTTCAGCTTCCTCATGAGTTAAACAACGTCGAAAAATAGAGTCTGCCCCACGGCGATAAAGAGTATCTCCAATAATTCTGAATTGTTGGGACTGGAATCGTATTTTTCGACGTTCTGACCTTGAAATTTCTGGCCGAAAGGTTTGGGTCTGGAGATAGACGATGATATCCCCATACCACGTATCTAAAGTGCTGATTAGAAACAAGGATTCGTCCGCAATGGGCTCCTCCGCCACAGTTTCTGTGTCAGCACACGGGAAGTCACACATTAACTCCGTAAAAACTAAAGATTTCTTAGACTTAGATTTTTCAAATTCCAAGTCGAACTCCTGCAGGATAAAAATCCATTTAGAGTACTTGCCCCCTAGCAATTGCTTGGTCAAAATGTAGATCATAGGGTTGCAATCAGAAATTACTGTAGTTTTACGTAGTAAAATGTAGTGACGAAAACGTTGGACAACTTGAACAGCTGCCAATGCCAATTTCTCCACATGTGAGTATTTTAGCTCAATTGGATTTAAAATTCGACTAAGGTAATATATCACATGTTCAGTACCGAATTAATCTTCCTGAACTAAGACCATTCCAATGGTGGAATGAGAGGCGGTGAGATACAAAAAGTAGTCTTGGTTATAGTTGGGAGGATGCAATAACGGTGCATGGGTCAATGCGTGTTTTAGTGCATCAAAAGATTTCTGAGCTATCTCATCCCAATAGAATGAAGTATTCTATTTCAGCAACCGGGTAAAACCCTTTGTAACCTCGGCGTAGTTAGGAATGAATCATCGTAAAAAGTTTGCTTTCCCTTGCAAACTTTGGAGTTGGCGAAGACTCGAAGGAGGAGGCAATTTGAAAATAGCTTCAACTTTCGAGGGATCGACGCGAATGCTGACTTTCGACACAACAAACCCCAGAAATCAACCCGTTTCTATACCAAAAACACACTTGTGTGGATTCAACCGAATCCGATAATGCCTACACCTCATAAAGATTGCTCGTAAATGGATGAGATGATCAGCTCGATGTAATGAATGAGCAGGCAGATCATCGAGATAGGGTTGCACAATGTGCTTGATGTCATGAAACGCATAAGACATGGCCCTTTGAAAAGTTGCCCCGGTATTCTTGAGCCCAAAAGGTAATTTGCAATAAGCAACCCATGGACAAATGAAAGCCGTTTTTGGTTGATCGGCAAGTAGAATATTGATTTGATTGTATCCGGAAAAACCATCCGTGAAGGAGAATATTTCGCTGCCGGCACAATCATCAATGATTTGATCAATATAGGGAGTTGGGTAATTGTCCTTCGGACAGGCTCGATTAATGTCCCTATAATCGATACATATTCTTATTGTCCCCTGGTTTTTATTCACAGGAACAATATTCGATACCCAATCCGTTAACAGGATCGGATAAATGAAACCTGCTTTGAGTAATTTTTCAACTTCTGCTTTAATAGCAACAACTTTTCTTGGGTGAATCTGACGCAAACGTTGCCAGACGGGTTTAGCGTCCAAGTAAGTTTTGATTTCATGAACAACAATTGTGGGGTCAATTCCTGGCATTTCCTCATATGACCAGGCAAACACGTCGCGGAATTATTGGAATAGGGCCTTATATATTTGAATTTCATCTTCTGTACACGAGGCACCTATATGACTGTTCTCAACAATTCCAGGCTTAACCGAAATGTCAATAGGAATAGTTTGAGAGATGTTTCCCAAATTTAACTCTGAATCAGGATTTTTCATTGGATTCTGAGGTTCCTTGACATATTCAGTCGTAAAAATTGATGAAAAATCATTTTCAAAACGATCATTCTCGGGCAAGAACGAAGATCTGTGATGGAGATCTTCCCATGGTAAATCATCTACACATAGGATTTCACGAATTTTCTCATCAGAGTGAACAAGTTCAGAAAATGTTGTTGAATCTGAGCTTGATGTGAAAAGTGATTCCTCATGGACCACATTCATTAAGTCAATTTTGGTTGAAGATGGGTCGGAAAGCGACTGCATGGCCTCATACGCAATTTCATATGGACTCAAAGGCATAACATCACCAAATGAGTCTATCTCAGATTCAGAAGGAATGATCCAAGGATCATCATAAACAATGGTGTCTGACAAAATCATATGAATGGTTGCAAAAGAAGACGATGCGTTGATCGGAGGAAAAGGAAAAGTTCCCAGTAAACCGGCATCTTTAACTAGTCCTACTCCAACATCCTTATACGGGATAGTCGTTTTATCGACATGCTGAATGCTTTCAGAAGAGGTTGGGTCGGATGAAAAGTAAGTCGGCTGGTCTATTGTTACGATCTTTCCATTATGAGGAAACTTTATAACCCGAAAGACCGATGAAACGACAACTGTCATAGCATAAGACCAACTACGACCCAAAAGAAGGTTGTAATCTAGAGGGGCATCAACCACCTCCACATCTAGATTAACGGTTTTTCCTTCAACCCCTATAGGTAGATCTTGTAGAATGCCAAAAGGATGAAACCCACGGCCATCAAAGGCCTTAAGAATCGTCGAGGATTGATTTAGTGAAGGAGAACCAAGCGATCTCCAACACTGTATTGACATAATACACGTTGAGGCTCCCTCATCAATCACAGTCCTGTGAATATGCCTATTTTTGACTATCACTGGGATCTGGAAAGCCATTTGATGAGGTAAATGCGGTGTATTATTTTCTAGATCGAAAATTATCAGGTTCGAGTCCTGAACGTCAACAGCTCCTATAGCCGACAAAAGTAATTTACGCTGTGCTGGACATGATTGTAGCACTTCCAAAGCCGACATTGCTGAAGGTGAAACAGCTAAATCTTCAACAATGTTATAGTTTTGAGCCGCTCTCACATGTGGATTGAAAGCTGACTTTCGAAGTATACCCTTGGCGGGCGGTTTGATTACTAAGTCTGGATTAGGTTTCTCGATTTGTAGCGGATCGGAACCGGGAGCTGAGGTTGATGGGTTAGAATGAGAAGATTCTGCTTCTTTACCATCAACAAGACTTTTACTTCCATAATCTTGCGATCGAGTCGCAATCCTTACATGGGACATCATCAATATGGGTTCCTCATTGGCATTTGAGGAAGAACCTATCATCTTACTGTCTTGACTTGGAAAAGGATCCTTCAAAACAGCAGGCGTTTGGGAACCTTTTACAATCTTTGCAACCTCTGCACGATGAGGGCAGTCTCTTGTCAAATGTTCTTCGTCACAAATGAGACAAGGATAACGAGGTTTGCGTTTTTCATCATTGGATTCCACTTTTTCTGGTTTCTCTTTTGAATTTTTGTCTGTTTTATTTTTCTTCTTTCCTTTCTTCTTTCCACCGGATTTTGATTTAGCTGTAGATGACTCTACAACATGAATATCGGCGGAAATTTCCACAGAATAATCTCCTGTCGGGGAATCTGGCAAGGTTATGATAGGAGAAGAATTCTTGGAAGACTTCTTCTTACTTTTGGTGTTAACCGTACCAATCATGCCATCAGTGGCATGAGACCTTGAAGGAGCTGCAGCGATTTGATTTTGCTTGGGAAGATCGGGGATTTTCTCGTGTAACGTACCCGACTGAGTATAAACTAAGTCAAGGTATTTTGCTTGAGCAATTACTTGCTCCTCAGTAACGACTCCGGCCTTAGCTACATCTTCGGTGATCTTTGGCAACAAAGATTTTACAAACCATTCAGCCAAGATCTGATCCGGAATAAAAACCTTCACTAAACACCGTCAACGTCTCCATTCATGAATGTGATCTGAAATGTAAGTGGACGTCGATTTATTTAATGAAGTTAGTAATTCCGTGCCATTGTCATATCTAACTAGCAACTAAAAATGAGTTAAAAACGAGGTAGCTAATTGACTCAAATTATAAAAAGTGCCTCGCGGTAACTCAATGTACCACTTGGCCGCAAGACCAATTAGAGTGCGCTGGAAAAGCCTTAGACAGATTGAATCATCTGAAATGGAGTTAGACGCACACCAGAGGTGATAAGTCATCACATGGTTCGACGGGTCCTCTCCTGATTTGCCTTCAAACTTAGGAATATCACTAGGCAACTTATTCGGCATTGGCGGCCAAAACAGAAGATAGTTAATGGGATCATTCGTTAGGCACGACAAGTCAGGCAAGTCCAAAGTTGCGATAAATGGTAACTGACGATTAGGGTCCCTAAAACTCTGGGTCATGAGACCAGCCCCAGGAGGAGGATATCCGAGATAACTAGGAATTTGAATTGCATTTGGGATATTGTATCCTCCCGGAAAACCAGGATTAAGCAGACCGTACTGGGGTTGTTGAGGTTGTTGATATGTATACCCAAGGTACGGTTGATACTGATAGACTGGCTGCTACACAACAGGACCGAATTGGTACTGTCCCTGGTACGGTTGATAAGTAAATTGAGGTTGACTAGTGACAACCATATTTGAACCAGGCTGTCCTACAGGCATCTGAACCGAAGTTTGAATTGTGGGTCCAGACTGAGGTGAAGATGCCTAAGGAGTTGATACAGGAACAGTAGAAACCGGAGCTATCGATACTCCAGAAGTAGGTGGGGTAGATTGAACAGATGTTGCAGCAGCCGTTTGAGGTGGAGTACGAGGCGTACTAGGCCGAGGCTATGAAACTACAGAAGGTGCAGAAGTTTGAATAGTAGACTGGATGGGTTGTTGGGGTGAACCAAAAACCAAGGGTTGTCCAGTTTGAGATGACAACTGCACATTCGGTTGCAAGACCTGTTGAGTTTGCGATGGATCCCACACTAAATTCATTCCGGGGTACGGACCCATAATAGGTTGAGGATATGGAGGACCATAACCAGGTTGAGGGTAGGGTTGATAATTCAGAGGCACATTTCCAGTTCCTTGAACATATGATTGACCAGAAGGTGGTTGGAAACCTGGGTTCGAGTACTGACCTTGGGGTTGGAAACCTTGAGGCACGTACTGATACTGGGGTTGACCTTGAGGTACATATTGAGTCTGGGGTTGACCTTGAGGAACGTACTGTCCCGTAAGTATGTACTGTCCTTGAGGTTGCCCCCCAGATGCAATTTGGGTACCTTGAGGTTGCCCCCCAGGCAGTAATTGAGGATTTTGAGGCTACCCCCCAGGCGGTAACTGGCCACCTTGAGGTTGAGGATTAGGAATAGTACCTGACATCATGAGAATATCTTCTACACTCAACGACTTAGTACCGTTGTTTCCAGTTAATAACCCTTGTTCAATGGGTTGAGGAGATGCTCCCGCAAAAGTACCAGAAAGTGACTGATACCTAGAGGGAACAGAAGGACCGCCGTACAAAAAGGATTCTGGCGATTGAGTAAACATGGACGAATGTCTTGACATATTTAACGGAGGATAGTAACCTCTAGGTGTTGGGTGATAAGGAACGCGAGGTGGTGAAAAACTTAACCCTGGGTTTTCCAAGAAATTAGTCAAAGAATGATACCAAGCACTGCTCCTAGGTGGACTGTAAAAAATTGATTCACGCTCCCTAAGTTCAATAATAGGTTGATTTTCAGGGATAGGGATGCCTACCTCTTCTTCTGGAGTAGTAAGTTCTTCAATAGCTATCAAACCAGAAGGAAGATTTTGGGTAATTACTCTTTCTACCCTAGGTGAACCAGGACCACTAGAAGCTGGAGAGGCAAACCCCGATGTTGGAGTAGCAGGTTCAGATATCTCAGGTTCCTCACCTATATCACTAGTAGATGAAAAACTACCAGTAATTTCGGAAACAGACACTTATTGTGGATTATAATCTGCTACTAAAGCTTGAAAATCAGAATGTACCACCAAAGAAGACTCTCCTTCTTCAGGTGATCCAACTCTACTGTCTCTAGGAGTTATGAGGGCTCTCAACCCTTCAGGATGGCTCGGTGAAAACTCACGAGGTTGGCCCCGAAGTCTGCGAGACTTCCTCGGTAATTCAGCCACGATTAAAAATTTTAACTACTTCACATGCAAACAAAGTAAAATCTCAATGAAAACCACCTAAAGCATCTAAATAACCAAACAAATTTGAATCACACGCCTAAGGAATCTAGGAGATCAAACACACACAAACAGTAACTTTCCGTACTGAAAACACTAGTTGGTGATGAAGCCCAACGTCGCAGAGTTCAATACAGAAATGGCGGTTGGAACAGTTACCCCGACAACCTGCTTAATGAATAGACTGGCACAAGTTCCTCCACTAAACCGTCTCGAGTGAAGAGAACTCCCCAGAAAATCCAAGTGAGTCTAGCCGACGTCTGCTCCAGGTACAGTGGGATCTTCCCTCCACTGTCACCTTAGGAAGAATCCTAAAGAATAGGGTCACTAAGGTTTACCAATCGAAACAAATATACCTGGGGGAATAGTCTACGATCCGATACGCACGCAAGGGCAGAGTAACAAGCTCAATCCCCTTGAAGGCTCCTTGACATAATCCAAGGTTTACCAACAAGTGACCCCAGGCTCCTCGACAATGGTTAATCCGAGGTTTACCGTTTTTAATACATGAATATCTAGCGTCGTTCCCAATGAGGAAGGATTGATTCCCACACTGGTTCAGACACGATCTCGTGCTTCTCCTTTAAGAGGATCTTTCCGAGAGCATAAATGCAACAATTGGATTTCTTCCTACCGCAAGATACAGCTACTTTTTTGTTTTACTGTCTTGGAGAGTTAATTACTCCCTACCCCAAGACACTAGCCTAAGCTATATTGGTGTATCAGAGCCCTAGAAATAAAAATATTACTAGATAGATTTTACTTTAAGCATTGTTTTTATTGGTTTTTGTTTAAGTCAAGAGGTGGCGGAGATGAAACTTGTGGTGTAAAGACTCGACTCGAAATCACTAAAAAATTCACTTAAGATGATTAAGCAATCTTTTCCCTTCAATGAACTTCTAGCTAGGAAAGAGTTTGAGAATGCAAATATTTGTAAACACAAATCTTTCTTAACAAAAAAATTAAAAGAAGAGCCTTTTATCTTTTCCAATGCACTCAAAACGAGACAACTAGTTATTTTCACAAAAATTTCCCTTTTCTTTCAAAACACTCAAACGCTACAAAAACAAACTTTTTTCGAAAGAGATTTTTTTTATTTTTTATAAAACACTCAAAACTATGGAAATGACTAACTTTGAGATCTATAAACTATAAAAAACCTATTTGAAGTCAAAGCTTACAAGATGTCTTTTTCAAGGATGTTTTACTTAGCTAAATGTAAACTAAGGACCAATTTATGCAAAATCACAAATCAGTCAAAAAACAACCAATTTTCATTCTCTTTTCTAAAAATGAAATCCAAACTTTTAACACAAGCTTTTTCGAAGTTTCGTAAAGAGAAAACACAAGGTGGATTCCTCAACAAAGGTAGATTTTGCAAATGGTCAGACTCATAAGAAGGCTGGTAAAAACCAAGGTGATCTAAGGTTTCTACAGCTTCTAAGCTCAGAGCTACTACAAGACCAAAATGAAAATCAAACCCAACAAGAAAAACTTCTAGGAATTTCACCTAAAACCCTAACACCAATGAAATTAACCTAAGGAAAGATTCTGACAGGTTATATGTAGATCTGGGCAAGGGATAATAACATCTAAATAAAAACTAAGCTGACTAACAGAGAAAATCTTAGGTTTTTCAAAATTTTGACAGGGTCCGCAGGCCCACAGTTAACATAGGTGCGGTACCGCTCTGTGCTAAAAGACAAAGTGTGTATAGGTCCGCACTGTGTCCCAAGCCGAGGGTGCGGTCCTCTCCCAAAGTTATGAAAAACAAAAAATAATCCTGGATCTACTAAATCTACCCAATTCCACACATAACAAGCCAAAAACAGAAACAAAAACACAGTTTCTCAGGTCAAAATAAAAACAAGGAAAAAATCAAGTCCCCAGTGGAGTCGCCATTTTGTCACACGGAATGAGTCGATCTTGCGGACAAGATAGACCTTCCTAGAATCTAACGATATCTAGTGACAAGCAAGCCAATAAAAAACTATGTTTCTCTAAATATGCATTTATAAACAAAGGCAATCAAGTGTTTAGGCCTACCTTGGGTCCAACGTAAGTTTGTGGAAGCCTCGCTCCTTTGATCCAAATGAGCTCCCTTGTTGCGAATCTGCAAACACAAACAAGCAAACAAATTAAATAGCACCTGAAAAGCCAATATCATAAAACATATTTAACATGATGATCAAGGAATTCATGAAACAAATGACATAAGACACTTTGTTGAGAAAAATGAATCTGATTGTATTAATTCAAATGAAGAAGAACTTTACAACCTGTGCCTTGATGTTGTACAAGCTCCTCCCAGGGTCCAACAAGAAGTCTCCTCTACTTTGACAAGTTTCACTCTCTTCCCAATGAAGCCAAAAAGGTATGTGATCTCTCCTCTCAAGCTTAACTAGGAAGTCTCAATTTCACCAGCATTTACCCTAAAAAATGTTCAGCTTCTAACCTCCCTATCAACCAACCCAATGCCTTAATTTATAGTGCAATGGAGGGAATTTACTAGGTCCTCCTTCAAAGGGATAAAGCCCTCCTTCAAAGGGATAGCTCCTCTCATCAAGGGATTAGCTCCTTCTCTTTTGGGATGCATGAACCACCTGGGAGCGCTCAATCCACGTCAAAATTCCTTCTAGAATCATCTAGAATTAACCCAAAGTGAGTTTTTTATAATAAACTTGCGCCTTTTTGAATTTCACAGGGGTTCGCACCCACTCCCTTAGGGACAGAGCGGGCAGGTCCGCAGTTTCTGTGAACAGGGGGTGCGGGACCGTAGGTAACAGTGAGAGAAAGTGCGGAACCAGAGCTTTGTTGATTTTTAATGTCTTTCTCTCATTTTCAAAGCTTGACTTGAAGAGATGAGGTCTGAGACTTGCTTAAGAGGACAGTATAAGTGTTGATAGACCCATACTGACTGCAGATAGTCATGGTGACGATATTTTTGTGTAACATTTTCATTCATAAATTGGATTTAAAAGAAAGAAAAAAAAAACATTTTGTATATGCACCTGTAGTGCATTCCCTCAGATTTTCTTCAATCCCACATGAGGTTAATATGTTCATTCAATCAAACAAAAGGCCAACCCACATAAGAAAAAAAGGGCATGCTTTCCTGACAATGAAAAAATGCGAAGGGACCATAAAAAATATAGCCCAAAGCGACCCCAAAGGGGCCATAAAAATATATAGCCAAAAACAACCCCAAAGGGCCATAAAAAGTATAACCCAAAATGATTAGCTGGGCACAAGTCTCCCAATAGGTAGGCCCCAACTAAACGAGCATAGAGGCCTCCATGAAAAATGTTTCCCAACAAAAACCCACAACAAAATGACTTAGGTAGGAAATAATACAAAGCATCATCGAATGATCGTGGTAACAGAGGACCAACATGTAAAGAGGCACAAAACAAAGGCATTTGTGATAGGAGATGACCACAATCGAGTCCACTCCCTCAACTCCCCACACGAACCCCAACGAGCAAATCGACAAAGCCACAAAGCCCAAAATGAACCACACCACATGTGAATGTAGAGCAGCAACCCACCAACGACATCAACTAAGTGAAAATATGACCACACCTAAGGCAACACCATCGAACCCAAGGGTTGAATTCAAATAGGGAGTCATGATAGCCACCGTGTCACGCCCCTACCCTGGCGGTAGTCTTTCAATCGCACGAAGGGGGGTGCGGCACCACAAAACGATTTCTTTTCACCAATACTTTCAAGTGTGGACTATGACCAACATTCCATACTTAGTTTATTTTTCACTTTCTAAGCATAAACATTCATAAGCACAGCGGAAACATTCATTTACATATCTTTCATCATCATTATTACTTTACACATATGCACAATGGAAATATAACGGGAGGGGCAACTCCCTAGAGATGAGTATGCCCACAATAATAATGATAATAATTCAATTATACAAAATTAGCTCTTGGAGAGGAACCCCAACTTCCTGCTCACAAAAACAGTTAATTTTCACAAGTCAGCCTGCAACCGTGTAGCCTTCCAAAACTGTCATTCGGAGTGCCCGCCCTTCACCATGTTGGATTTCCCAACACATGGGTAGAGGCGCCCACACCCAGGTCGCCCTCTGCACCAACTTTCATTCACCGTTCAACAAAACTCACGGGTCTGCTCGCACGCCCACCTTCGTTCAACACCACCTGCTGAACTTACCACTGTGCAGCCTCACCTATGACGTGTCGCCCACCCAATGCACACCCATAGTTTGCCCACCCGTTCGACTGTCCTATCGTCCATTTCCTATCCGCTCGAACTTCTCCGTTCACTCCTGCCGCAGGCGCACCGCCCACTCGGGTCGCCTACCCGACTTGCTCAACTTGTCAGTGGGCGCACCGCCCAATCGGAGGTTGCCCTGCTCGGCTCGTCGTGGCGCCCACTTAACCATCTCGCCCACTTACCATGCTATTCGCCCACCTGCTTATTTGTCTGCGGCTCATCTTCCCATCCGCCTGCTTGCGACTCGTTTTCCCGCCTGCCTACCCACCTGTGGCTCATCCACCCGCCTAACCTACCTACGGTTCGTCTTCCCACCCAACCTGTTTGCAGCCCGACCTGTTCAGCACTTCAATAGCCCGTTTAACTTGGCTTGGTGCTTTGGTCAGGGTGCTCGCCTGCACCTCGTCTTTCGCCTTATGCACCCAACTACTGTAGCTTTCTTATCACCTTAGCTCACCTTATCTTAGACTTGTAAGACTTTGCTGAATGTCTTCCCATCCACTTCGACCGCTAGTATATACGACCACCTGTGGATGACTCGTGGGTCAGCTTGCCTAGGATGACCTATCCATTTGGCCAACTCGGGCATGCAAAAATGTCAGCTTTCCCACATCGTTGCCCTGTCGAGTCCACATGCCAAACTTGCACAGTATAAGGCGACCTTCACCATACTTAGCTAAATTTCCAATTCTCGGTTTTTCGACACCTTTGTTGGCTCGTCGCACTCGTGCCCCGGGCATCTTTAACCAACCACCCGAGCTCATTGCACTTCTCCAACTCATCGCATCGTCACAACAAAATGTCGCAACCAACGTGCCCACTCGCCGACTCGTCATACCCGCTGACTCATCACTTACTCGGTTCGTCACACATAACTGAGAGCACTCACCCAACTCGTCGCACATCTACGACTCATGGGCTTGACATACTCCCCCACTCTAAATGATTGTCTTCCTCGACAACTCTCCATCCTAGCAACCATCTGTCGCAAGACCATCAAACCAGACAAACAGTGTGTATGGGTTATCCAGATGTGTCCACCTCTCGACATGCCTCACACCATAGATATGCGAATACTCTACAAGGAATCATGTGTTGGTACCCCTCATGTCGATGACTAGTTGGGTAGTTAATCCAACCATGCATCGCCTCCATAAGAACTCATGCCCCTACATCATGAGTAGCTAATAATGAGCCTCATCTCCATGATAGCCTAAGAAGATAAGGAGGGAGTAGAGCCCAAAGGCTCCCCCTCACTAATCAACTCAATCCACCTATCTGGATCCTCCACTTCAAATATTTGTAGGTATGCTTCCCGATCCTTCGTCTAAACATTTGGTTTAACATCCTCATCATCATCATCATCATCCACTGCCTCTAGCCTCCTTGATAGATCCAAGATACTATCAGATAATGTCCTGACAATCTGTGACTGCTCCATAAGCTTTGCCTCTGCAATAGACAATCGCTTATAGACCTCTTCATCTCGCTTCTCATTCTCCATATTCATTATTGTCAGTTTACACTCAGCCTTTGTAACTCCCATGGTCGGAACACTAATAGGTACATCCTCTCATCCATCGTAAATGTACAGTTTCTTGATATAGGGAACAACCATAGCTTCAAATTTCTTCATGAATTCCATGCCCAGTACAGCCTCATAGTCATCTATCCGCATCATAGTGAAATCAATCTTCCCTGTCCATTCACCAAGTGTCACATCCACTTTCTCAGCTACACCGATCACATAATCTCGAGGAGAATTAACTGCCTTCATTTGTGCCTGCATGGATACAAACTTTAGTCCAATCCTTCTCGCAGTATCCTCGCTCATAAAGTTATGAGTTTCCCCACTATCCACCATAGTGAGTACAACACCACTCCCAACTTTCATCTCGACATACTCTAACTTGTTTCTTTCTGGATCTCTTCGTGAGACCGCTTCTGTAGCCACTGCAACTCCTAGAATCTGCATGACCCCCACAAAAGTCTCTTCTTTCTTCTTCACATTGGACTGTGCTATGGCAACCACTTTTGGTCTTCAAGGAAAATTCTTCACCATATGTGGTTCCTCACATATCTAACACTTCAACGGTTTCTTCATCTTCACCTTATCATGCGATTTCGAAGATTCCTCCTTTGTAGACTTTTCTTTTGGCTTGTCAGTCTTTTTCTTCTTCTCTTCGGTTCCTTCATCATAGTGTTCTACCAAGCAATCCACAACAGCAAATGCTTCTTCAAGTGTTTTTATCTTTTTCCTCTTCACTTCATTGTGTGCCCAAGGTTTCAACCCTATGATAAAATTAAACACCTTGTCCCTTTCCTCCATGCCTGGAAGTTCCAAAAATGCACTTGAGAACTCTCGTTGATAAGCTTGTAGACTCCCTATTTTCTTTATGTATTTTATCTTCATCCTTGCATTCCATGTTTTGTCTTGTGGACTAAAATGAGTTTGCAAAGCCTTGTTCATTTCATCCCACGAAGTGATTTTTGCAGCATTTCCATTGGCAATCTGTTCCATCCTTCTTCGCCACCACATCTTAGCATCCTTTGTCCAGAACTAAGCAGCTATTTTGACTTTGGTTTCCTCATCGGACATCCCCAAATGCTCCAAGTACTATTCCATGTCCCATAGAAAGTTACCAAGAGTTTTCGCACTCCTTGTCCCTTCATAAGAATCTGGTTCCTTGACTTTCACATGAGCCACTCCTCCACTTGAGTTGTGCCCAATAGCCTTCTTCAAAACTGCAATCTCATTCCGAGCATCATCAAGATCTTTCTACAATTTCAAGATTTCTGACATTTAGTATAATTGTACTAGACCTTGAGGTCTTCAAGCTCCCCTTTCACCTTCGCATAGCCTTCCTGAACTTCATTGTTCTCAGCCTTCATTGAATCCATGTCAGAAGCCACCTCCTCCATTCAATCCAATACCCTGTCCAAGAAAGCATCTCCAACATCCCTACTAGATTCACCCATCACTACCTGAGGTTCTTCTACCATCTCAGCCATCCACTTTCTTTGTAGTATGGTATAGACCATAAATCGATATCACCAGCAAACCTTAATCACCTGTCACGAAGTATAGCTCCTCGTCAAGTATTCAGGGCTCTGATACTACCTGTCACACCCTTACCCTGGCAATAGTCTTTCAACCGCACAAAGGAGGGTGCGACACCAGCACCCAATTTCTTTTCACCAATACTTTGAAGTGTGGACTACGCCTAACATTCCATACTTAGTTTATTTTTCACTTTCTAAGTATAAACATTCATAAGCGCAACGGAAACATTCATTTACATACCTTTCATCATCATTATTACTTTACACATATGCAACGTGAAAATATAATGGGAGAGGCAACTCCCTTTATATGAGTCTGCCCACAATAATAATGATAATAGTTCCATTATACAAAATCATCTCTTGGAGAGGAACCCCAACTTCCTGCTCACAAAAACAATTAATTTTCACAAGTTGGCCTACAATCGTGAAGCCTGCCTGAACTATCGTTCGGAGTGCCCTCCCTTCACCAGGTCAGGTCGCTTAACACACGGTAAGAGGTGCCCACACCCGGGTCGCCCTCCGCACCAACCGTATTTCATCGTTCAGCAAAACTCGTGGGTCTTCTCGCGCGCCCACCTCCGTTCAACACTGCCTGCCAAATTTACCACTGTGTAGACTCACCCACAGTGTGTCGCTAACTCGGCACACACTTGCAGTCTGCCCATCCATTCGACTGTCGTGGCGCCCGTTTTGTGTCCACTCGAACTTGTCCATTCACTCCTGCCGCAGGCGCACCGCCCACCTGGGTCGCCTACCCGGCTTGCTCAACTCGTATGTGGGCGCACTGCCCAACCGGGGGTCACCCTGCCCGACTCGTCGTGGCGTCCACTTAACCAGCTGGCTTGCCTACCGTGTTGTCCGCCTGCCCACCTATCCGCCTGCAGTTTGTTCACCCGTCTTCCTTCCTGGGACTCACCCACCCACCTACCTACCCGCCTGCGGCTCGTTCGCCCTCCCAACCTGCATGCGGTTCATTTGCCAGCCTGACCTACCTACAGTCAAGAACTGTTCAACACTTTTGTGACCCATTTAACTTAGCTTGGTGCTTCGATCAAGGTACCCACCTGCACCTCGCCCTTCACCCTATGTGCCTAACTATTATAGCTCACCTATCACTATAGCTCACCTTGTGTTAGACTTGTAAGACTTTGTTCAATGCCTTCCCATCCACTTCGACCGCTAATATATACACCCACCCATGGATGACTTGTGGGTCGGCCTGCCTTGGCTGACCTGTCCATTTGACCAACTTGCCCATGCCAACATGTCAACTTGCCCACTTCTCCCGTCAGCTTGCCTGCACCATCGCCCTGTCAGGTCGACATGCCAAACTCGAACGGTAGAAGGCAGCCTTTGCAAAGTTTGCCATACTTAGCCAAATTTCCAATTCTCGATTTTTTGACACCTCTGTTGGCTTGTCGCACTCGTGCCTCGGGCACCTTTAACCGACCTCCCTAGCTCATCGCACTTCTCCAACTCGTCCCATCATCACAACGAAACGTCACAAGAAACGTGCCCACTCGCCAACTTGTCACTCACCCAGCTCGTCGCAAATAACCGGGAGCGCTCACCCAACTCGTCGCACATCGCACCTGCAACTCGTGGGCTTGGCACACTGGACCCCACAAAAACAAAACCTAAAAAAACCAATCAACCAAAAAAAAGGAAAATTTCTAAAACCCTAACAAAGCTTTCCAAAGACCCTCTATCTAATCTCTTTCCTCCAACTAAATTAACCCTTAAAATTACACTTTATATAATTATTACAATTTGTATATAAAAAATTTAAGATTTAAATATATGCCATTCAAATGCACTCAAACATATTACAAATTTGGTATACATTTAAAGTTTAATTAATTTCTAACACAAAAAATAATGCAAATATGCTTTAATTTAAATTAAATAACATGAAATTTTATGAAAAATATAATATATATGAAATATTTTATTAAATATAAAGTTTGTGTACAATACATACTCCAAACCTTTTTAAACTATACATACTCCAAAGTCAAGTAGCGAGCAACTGGTGGAAAATAGAATGATTAGTTTATGTTATTGCAGTCAAGTATTCATAGAAAAGTGAGGGAATGTTGTACTCTTAATGATTTCCAGGTTGCAATCAAGTATTCATAAAAAAAAATTAAGGAGTGGTGGTAGATAGAATCTTTCCTTTACGTTGTACCCTATTGAGCTACAACTTGTAGTCAAATATTCGTTGAAAAATGAGACTGGTGGTATTGAGATCCAGGTTGCAGTCAGATACTTTTTACACATTTCTCTTTGGCCATCAAGCTCATCTGATTTGTTGAAAACGAGGTGCAGAGTAAACCCTCCAAACTTTGAACCAGAATTGCTTTGCAATAAAAGGATGTTAGGGTCTATAATAATTATGTGGTAATAGGTATTATGGTATGAAATTTTTGGTAATTAATATCATATCAATCAGAAATAATGCGAACACAATAAACACTAATTTGTACAACTTGCCAGACACAATTGGCAAGGTATAATGTGAATTTTTAAAGAAAATTTATTAGGAGTTATTTTTAGTGTTATTTTTGGATTTTTCATTGTTGGAATTTAATGGAAAAATTTGAGGTGAAATCTTGATTTGTGTTATTTGAACTGGTTTTTTGACTTTATGTATGGATTTAGCATCCTGAAAAATCCCTAGGGCACTTTTGATTGTGTAGGGGTTACCCATCAAACTTGTGATTTCAATAAATTCTTCCTAGATTTTAGAGAAATTCGACCTGATTGAAAAAGCTTCCAAAAAATCTCACTAAAGACAACTTGAATTTATTATCCTTGTTTCTTTGGATTTTGACAAATATCAAATCGATTTTCACAAATTACAATAGCAAACTACAACCAGTCAAATTCCAAGTGTGAATCCCCATTATATAATATGATATGCAAAATATCATGTGACAGATATTTTGTGATCAAATTCCAACCTAAATAAAATTTCCCACCTTTATTATTATTTCATTACTTTATTTTGTATCATCCAAAGAGAAGATTCCTTCTTGGGAGATTTTAACCACTCATAATTTAATGATTATGTGCTTCATTTTTTCTCAAAAGAATAGAAATAAAAGCAAGGGATGGACTTTGGTCTTCTTGGCCCCACCACTAAGATTTTTAATTATTAACTCACCTGTTCACACCTCTATGTTGAGTTAAATTTAGATTATATTTTACCGACATACTTAATGTTTACATTACACATACTGCGGATGTTTACCATATTAAGGTTAAATTAAATGAATTGGATTTTCCCCTTATATATTCAATTCCCATATGAGGAAATGCATTTTAAGATATTAAAGTTTTATATAATTATATTTTTAAATTATTATACTATTTTAATTATCAGAGTATTTAAATATAATAATTTTAATGCATTTTAAAATATTAAAATTTTATATAATTATATTATTTTAATTATTAGCGTATTTAAATTTAATAATATTTTATTAATGTATATTGAATATTTATTATAATTTTAAAAATTGCTTTAAATTAATTATGTGATTAACCTTGTTGTTGTTTGATTCGAGAACATGGATATATTTTTTCTTGGGGATAGACTAATATAACTAATAATTCTGTTTGAAAAATTGACGTAATTTTGTATCTTAGAGAAGATATCCTAAATATAAATGGTGAATTATATTCAAGGAATCACAAAAAAAATCACCTTTCGAATTCCCAAATTCACAATTTGTCTTTAGTGCGATTTGTTTGACTTTCTGGTGTAGGAATTGGGCGGAAAAAATTGAGATGAAATCTTGATTTGTGTTATTTAAACTAGTTTTTTGAGTGTATATATGAATTCAACACCCCGAAAAGCTCTTAGGGCACCTCAATTGTGTAGAGGTTACCCATCAAGCTTGTGATTTCAATAAATTCCCGCCGAATTTTAGAGAAATTAAAAAAGCTTCCAAAAAATCTCACTAAAAACAAATAAACCCTGATATAAGACATATTTCAACAAAATTGAGTGATAAATTATTAATTTACTCATAATATTAATATTTAACATTTACCTCCAATACCTATCTAAATTATAAAAAATATATATTTAAAACTATATTCAATTAGATTCAAATAAATAACAAAATAATTTCACAATATATATAATATGCAAAATACCAAATAATAAACATTTTCTTGTGAAATTCTAAGCTCGTTAGAATTCCCCACCTCAATATTATTTCATTACTTTATTTTGTACCCAATGAAAAGATTCCTTCTCGGAAGACATTAACCGCTCATAATTTAATTCATCCTAGATTGTTTGTTTCTCAAAAGAAGGGAAATAAGCACAATTGATGGACTTTCTTCTTCTTGGCCCTTTACCAGTAGACTTAATCTTTACATTACATATATTTGGGATGATTAGGTTAATTTAAATGAGTTGGATTTGCTCATTAATGTTCACTTCATGTATGACAAAAGAAATTTCATTAATGTTCAAAATAAATTTTGATATGTTCACTTCGTGTATGACTAAAGAAATTTTAATGTGCTAGAGAAAAAAAATTGAGATATTAAGATATTTATATATTTATATTTTTAAGTATTAAAAATATATAATTTATTAGAAGTATAATATTTACTACCATTTAAAAAATGATATATGTTATTAAAATATTTATTGAAAAAAAATTAATATTTATTATAAATCAATTTTGTGTAGTATTATTTTTTATGTTTGGTTTATGGAAGGGATATATATATATATATATATATATATATATATATATATATTTTTTATGTTTTTGTTATCAAAATTTATTTTGATTTAGTTTTGACCGCAAATTGACTATGTAATAAGTGTGATTTGTTTGATATGAGAATATTAAGACATTTCTTCTTGGAAATAGATTAATACAACTAATAATTTTACTTGAAAATTTGATTTAACTTTATATTTTAGGGGAGATATCCTAAATATAAATGGTGAATTATATTCAAGGAATCACCAAAACCATTATATCATGAATTCCTATAACCCTTGATATTTGCCAACCATTAATTTGCTCCATAAAGCTTGTACTTCACATTTACCTCCAACACATATCAAAATTATAAAGGTTTTACAAAATTTATTACCCATCACAGATATGCTCAATAATTTTGTTTTCCCATTCAAATATATCTAGATTATAAAGGTTTTAGAAAATATTTTACCCATCACATATATGCTCAATCATTTTGATTCCCCCATTGTCAAAGAAAGTAAGCTCAAATGAAGTGGTATGGTTCACGATTTGTGTCCCAAGTAGCATGAGTTCAAGCCCCATTGTACCTAGTGGAATGTGGCAATGTCTACCCACAATTTAGATTGAAAGACGAAATTTTCACCAAAATCTAGTGAAAAAAAATTAAGAATGTATTTCGGTTAGATTTTCTTATATCTTACGAAAATTTCCATTATTTTCCAAGCCAAATTATAGCCTCATTAAACTATCACTATGCAAAATATCATGTCATAGACGTAATCTTATAATATTCCAATCTCATTGGAATTCCCACCTTCATTATTCTTTCAATCACTTTATTTTGTATAGCACAAAGAGAAGAGTTGTTAATCCCAAAATTTCCATTATTTTCCAAGCCAAATTATAGCCTCATTACACTATAATATCATGTCATAGACGTAATCTTATAAAATTCCAATCTCGTTCGAATTCCCACCTTCATTATTATTTCAATCACTTTATTTTGTATTGCACAAAGACAAGAGTTGTTAATCTAATGCGTACGTACTGTGTTGTTTCTCAAAATAAAAGAAATGAAAGCAAGTGATGGACTTTGGCCATTAGACAAAGACTTAACCACTCATAATTTATTGCGTACGTTAATTTAATGTGTATTATATATATATACATATTGTTGGAAATAATATTGAGAGGGGGGGGTGAATCAGTATTATCTAATTCTTTTAATAAATCTTCCTTATTTGTTCTTTGAATTATTTTTGCATGTCAGTACCATAAAATCATGAACATGAACAAAGAAAACAGATAGTCACACCAAAGAACACAAGATGTAAGGTGGAAACCCAATGTGGGTGAAAACCACCTGCTGCAATATGTCTCTATCTTCTTTCAAATTAGAAACGCTTTTTACAATGGTTATGCATTTTTGCAGTCCTTTACCAGTACGTAGGCTGCAACCTGCAGAGAGCTACAACTATCTCTCTCGTTTTCCAGTCTCTCCTGGAAGGGAGCTACAACCCCCTACTTCTTTTCTTACAAGGACCACTTTTCATAAATTTTCAAACTGGATCCATAAGCATCAAATGATCATCAAGTATAAGAAAATCACCCAGTCAACTGTAGTAACCAGATCAAAAATAATAGAACCAAACCCAGAACACAACAATGATAAACAGAGATTTCAAGAGAAGTAAGCAACTTCACCCATGTAATGCCTGCTTACAGTACGCACTGTACTCAACTGCTCACCTGCTTACGTACGCACTGTACTCAACTGCTCACCTGCTTACGTACGCACTGTACTCAACTGCTCACTTGCTTACCCACGCTCTGTGTCCATTGAATTGTCTGCGGACCTCCGCACCCGCAACCCTTCTGTTCCTGCGTACCGGCGCACCTGAAATGCTTCGTGCCAACGTATATACGCACTTTTCTTTCATTGTACCTGCATACCTTCGGGCATAGATGATTTCAAGACTTCAAGAATAACCCAGACAGTCAGATCTACAGATCTGATCATGCGCCGAAGAGATCTCAATCCATCAGTAGATTCGCCTTATTTAGATCTAGACATTACTCCCAAGAGATCATAATATTTCAGATCTAGCTCTCATAAGATGCTCAACCCAAAAACATACCCAAGCCAAATGATCTCCTTTGCTTTATATAGGAAAGCTCTTCCTCAAATCATGGATCAATACCATGGGCCGAAACCATAATAACACAAATACCGTCAGCTAAATATCAAAGGTTAAACATAAGAAACCCCACGTGTGCTTTTCTCTGCCTTGAAATGAGTGCACTGGGGGTACGCACCTCCTGAATAGCTGACCTGCATGTCTGGCTGTGGTCCCTTCACGGTGTACCTGCGGGTACGCACCTTCTGAACTGATCTCCTGCGTACTTCTTAATTTTTCAAGCCTTGCCACGGGAGTTGCCATCAAGTACAACATCTGTAACATATATCCATACCAGAAACATAATGCCAACAATCTCCCCCTTTGGACTTGATGGAAACCTCACAAACTTCAGCATCTGTAACATATAGCCATACCAGAAACAAAATGCCAACAATCTCCCCCTTTGGATTTGATGGCAACCTCACAAACTTCAGCTTCATTCCTCACAAACTTCAGCTTCATTCTCCCCCTTTGACATCAAGGGCAAAGGGTTATGCTCCCCCTAAGAACATGCTCCCCCTGAATATGAACCAGATCTGCAGCAACGAACCATAATCCACTATGAAAGAGATAGAGACATATTGCAACTACTTCCAAGATCTCCTTCTGCACATCCTCCATAATGCCAACAATGCATTATATGCTCCCCCTGAACCTGTACCATCAATCAGAAGAGGTTCAGCAATAAGATGATGCATCAACAACCCCCAGCTTTTGCCTGAGGTATTCAAAAGTGTCCCTGGGCAATGGTTTGGTGAGTATATCAGCAACTTGTTCCTTAGAAGGAACATACTCCAACTTGACCTTCTGTTCAAGCACTTGTTCCCGGAGAAAATGATACTTGATTGGTATGTGCTTGGTTTTTGAATGCATAACAGGATTCTTTGAGATGCTGATTGCACTTGTGTTATCACATAAGATGGGGATAGGTGGTGTACAAGTGATTTGAAAATCCTGCAAAGTCTGCATCATCCAAAGGAGTTGGGTACAACAAGATGCAGCAGCAACATATTCCGCTTCAGCTATAGACAAGGCAATCGAACTCTATTTCTTGCTGAACCAAGATACCAGTCTGGAACCCATAAAGAACGCACCACCACTTGTGCTTTTCCTGTCATCCACGCTTCCAGCCCAATCTGCATCTGTATAAGCATGAAGCGTAAGATCTGTATCTCTAGGATACCATAAGCCATAATTTTGAGTCCCTTGAAGATATTTGAAAATTCTCTTCACTGCCTGAAGATGAGTCTCCTTCGGATTTGCCTGAAATCTTCCAACTATTCCAACTGCATGCATGATGTCTGGTCGGGTACTTGTTAAATAAAGTAAACTTCCAATCATAGATCTGTAGGTTGGTTGATGTACTACTGCAGATTCATCATTTTCACTGAGGCTACATCCTGTGACCATGGGTGTACATACTGGTTTTGCATCTTCCATGCCATATTTCTTCAAAATTTGTTTGAGATACTTGGTTTGAGATAAAAATATTCCTCCTTCTTTTTGTTGGATTTGCAAACCAAGGAAATATGTCAGTTCTCCTAGCAAGGACATTTCAAATTCTTTCTGCATGACCAAGGAAAAGCTTTGACTCATAGCTTCTTCATTGCTGCCAAAAATAATGTCATCTACATACACAACAAGTATTAGCAATTTGTCATTTTCAACTTTTATATAAAGATTGCTATCTGCTGATACTTTTGAAAAGCCTTGTTGATGAAGATATTTGTCCAAACGGTAGTACCAAGCCCTTGGAGCTTGTTTGAGACCATAGAGAGCCTTTTTCAATCTGCATACAAGATTTGGATCATTTCCAAGAATGAACCCATCTGGCTGTTCAATGTATACTTCTTCTTCCAAGTCTCCATTCAGAAAGGCTGATTTCACGTCCATTTGAAATACTTTGAAGTTTTGAAAACTTGAGAGAGCAAGGAACATTCAGATGGCCTCAAGTCTTGCAACAGGAGCAAAGGTTTCTTCAAAGTCTATTCCTTCTTGCTGCGCATACCCTTTACAAACAAGTCTGGCTTTGTTTCTAATTACTTCTCCATTTTCATTGAATTTATTTTTGAAGACCCATTTTGTTCTGATAACGTTCTTATCCTTTGGTCTAGGAACCAGCTCCCAAGTGTTGTTCTTTTCGATCTGCTCAAGTTCTTCATCCATTTCTTTCACCCAAAATTCATCTTTGCATGCCTCTTTCACATTTTGTGGTTCAGTAGAGGAGAGTAATGCCAAATAGCTTGAAGCTTCTGCAACTGTTCTTCTTGTTTGTACGCCTGCTTCTTTCTGCCCCATAATCTGAGATTCTGGATGATTCTTCTGAACATATCTGGATGGAGTCTTTTCTTCTATTCTTGTTTGCTCCTCTGGTTCTTCTTGAGGTTCTTCTTCTTCATCATTTTGTCATTGAGGTTAGCCTTCATCTTCTTCGATGTCTTCATGATGTACTTGCCTAGGAATGTATCCCTTCTCATCAACCACTACATCAATGCTGTCAACAATTCTGCCAAGTCTTTTATTGTAGCATTTGTATGCTTTGTTATGTGGAGAGTAACCAAGAAGAATGCCTTCATCTGCTCTAGGTTCAAGTTTGCCAAGCTGCTCATCAATATTCTTGATATAACATTTGCTCCCAAAGATTTTGAAGTGCTTTACCGAAGGAGTCCTACCACTCCAGAGCTCATGGGGAGTTTGAGTGCTGTTCACCCGGACATTTGTTTTGTTGAGAATAACAACCGCAGCATGTGTAGCTTCACCCCAGAAAGTTGCGGGAGTTCTTGACTCATCAAGCATAGCACGAGCCATTTGTTGGACTATTCTGTTCATTCTTTCCACAACTCCATTTTGATGAGGAGTTCTAGCTGTAGAGAATTCTCTTCTTATCCCATGTTCTTCACAGAAATTGAAAAATTAATTTGAGGTAAATTCCCCACCTCTGTCGGATCTGAGGCACTTAATTTTGTGACCTGATTCATTTTCAACCAAGGCTTTGAAGGATTTGAATTTTTCGAATGCTTCATCTTTGTGCTTCATAAGTCCTAACCAGACAAACCTGGAGAAATCGTCAATGAATAATATCAAGTATTCTTCTCCTCGAGGTGTTCTTTTCCTGAAAGGACCGCATGTATCTGTATGTACTAGCTCAAGAGGCATGCTAGCTGATCCTTCTTTCTCTGGAAAGTTAGTTTTGGTTTGTTTTCCAAACTGACATGATTTGCATATGGTGTTGTCAGGAATTTTGATATCTGGAAGATCGCGAACTGCCTAATATTTGCATGCTTTCCTTATTTGTGAAAAGCTTAGATGTCCCAACCTCCGATGCCATAACCAGTGCTCATCATCCTTGCTCAGATAGCATTGTTGTTGTCCTTCTTCAAATATGTACAGATTATTTGGAGTTCTTTTGCCTTTGATCACTGTTTTACCTGTATCAAGATCACGAACAAGACATCCATTTGATCTGAATATAACCTCGATTCTTTGATCACACATCTGGCTGACACTTAGAAGATTATGCTTCAATCCATCAACATACAAAACATTTCCAGCCTTGACCTTTTCTTTTAACTAAGCAATGCCTTTTCCTTTTATAGTTGCAGGAGTATCATTTCCAAAAGAAACTTTCTTTCCTTTTTCTAGAGCAGAATATGACTCAAGTTTTTCTTTATCACCTGTCATATGCTTCGAACAACCACTGCCAATGTACCATAGATTTTCCTGTCCCTTTGCATAAAATTCTATCCCACATCTTTCTGTTTGTGGTTCCTTTATTCTCCATGTTTTGGTGTTTGAAGCTTGTTCCTTTTTCTGCTGAAACCTGCTCCTACATTCAGAGTCTTCATGACCAAAGTTATTGCAAATAGAACATTCAACTTCATTTTCAAGAACCGAAAAATTGTTATAGGTCCTTTTTTTAATCCCGGTCATACTTCTTTGTTTTTTAGCTTCCCTAGTCATGATCGTTTTATATGCAACACAATGAGCTGCTTTGTGACCAAAGTTATGGCAAGAAAAGCATTGTCCATTGAAGAAACTTCTGCGGTTATTGAATCTACCAGCCAATTGATTGTAATTTCTATTGTCATCTATTCTTGAACCAAATTGAGAAGATTGTACATGTGGCTGGTTGTAGTTTTTGTTCACCCTTAAGATGGATTGCCCCTGATAGTTTTTGTTTGCAATTCGTCCCTGCTTTACCTGATGGTCTTCAGTGTGCTTTTGCTCATTTCTTCTTGCTGCATCAAGATAACTTCTTTAGGTGGATGCTTGAGAAGTTTCTCCATTATAGCCTAGACCTGTTTTGTTTAGTGGAGACCACTGCACATTGATAATCTCATCCAAAGTTTCAGATCCTTTGACAAACTTAAGATTAATAGCTTTTGTTTTCTCAATCTCTTTTCTAAGACCAACAATTTCACCTTCTAATTTTTCAAGATGTTTTCCTTTTCATCAATTTGAAATTGTAGAGTATCAATGATCATATTCTAGATTTAAGATATCTGTGGTTTGTATCTTTTGAATTAATAACCGGAGAACCCACAGTATGAGTATTTTTATGCCAACGTTTCAAATCCCAACTGGGATCCATCATCAGGACTTTAAGAATGATGATACAAGATGAGCTGCTTTAGAGAAATAAATACTATTGAGGATAAATTTGGAACAATACACTGTCGGTTGGGAAATTTATTAATTTATTAATTTTATTTTATTAATTTAATTTCATTAAATTAATTTATTAATTTAATTATTTTAATAATTTAATTATTTTAATTATTTAATTATTTTATATATTACTATTACCTGGGGTGAGTTTGCGATCTTGCTTCCTTGAATTAAATATATAAGAGTAATAAAATAAAATAATAAAATAATTAAATTAATAAATTAATTTAATGAAATTAAATTAATAAAATAAAATTAATAAATTAATAAATTTCCCAGCCGACAGTGTATTGTTCCAAATTTATCCTCAATAGTATTTATTTCTCTAAAGCATCTCATCTTTTATCATCATTCTTAAAGTCCTGATGATGGATCCCAGTTGGGATTTGAAACGTTGGCATAAAAATACTCATACTGTGGGTTCTCCGGTTATTAATTTAAAAGATCATATTCTTTTCTTCTATACATCTCTTGAGTCTAGTAATTTCTTCATAAAGGTTATCCACATCTATAGCATCCATATAATCATCATCTTCAAATGCCATTAACAATTTATATTCATTACCTCGTTCATCTTCATCACTGTTTGATAGACCATCACTATCTTCATGAGTGTAGTAGCTTTTCTTATTTGCACTCCATTTCTTGTTCCATCTAGCAGGTTCCTTTCCTTTATCCTTATAAGGACATTTTGCAGCATAATGACCTACTCTTCCACAAGCAAAGCATTTAAAAGGTAACTTACCTCTGAACCTTCCAGAACCCCTTTGAAGATTTCTGACAAAATTTGATTCTTCTTCCTCTTCTTCTGGGACGTGGCTTGCTTCATAATAATCTCCTTTGCCTGATGCCTTGAAAGAAGCTTCTCTTCTGTCTGATGGACCTCCCTTTCTCATTTCATAAGCAGTTAGAATTCCATGTAGCTGAGACATAGTAAGAATTCGTAGATTTTCCTTTTCTTCTATTGCAGATACTTTAGATTCAAACTTGGGGGACAATGATCTTAGAACCTTTTCAACCACAATAGCCTCTTTTATTTCTTCACCCAAATTTTTCATACAATTAAAAATCTCATCTACCCGAAGAAAATAGTTAGCCACACTTTCATCATTATACATCTTGAGAGTCTCATACTGAATCCTGAGAGTTTGAAGTTTAGCACGCTTTACCTGTTCATCTCCTTCATAGCTCGTGACAATTTTGTCCCATATTTCTTTTGCGGATTTATAGTGCATTACCTTCATGAATTCCGATTGGGATATACATCCTAATAGGGTACTGACTGCTTTCGCATTTGTTTCATACTTCTTTTTCTCGGCTGCATCTGTAGGAGTAGCTGATGGAAAAGTGTAGCATGTCTCTACGATGTCCCAAACTTCTGTACCAAGAGATTGAAGATAGGCAGTAACTCTTACCTTCCAATAATTGAAGTTTGTCCCATCAAAAACCGGTGGCCTGATTGATGCTTCTCTCTCGTAGTTGCTCATGATGAACGATCTACCTTCAAGCGATCAAGCTTCTCTGAAGGACCTGCTCTGATACCAATTGTTGGAAATAATACTGAGAGGGGGGGTGAATCAGTATTATCTAATTCTTTTAATAAATCTTCCTTATTTGTTCTTTGAATTATTTTTTCATGTCAGTACCATAAAATAATGAACATGAACAAAGAAAACAGATAGTCACACCAAAGAACACAAGATGTAAGGTGGAAACCCAATGTGGGTGAAAACCACCTACTGCAATATGTCTTTATCTTCTTTCAAATTAGAAACTCCTTTTACAATGGTTATGTACTGGTGCAGTCCTTTACCAGTACGCAGGCTGCAACCTGCAGAGAGCTACAACTCTTTCTCTCGTTTTCTAGTCTCTCCTGGAAGGGAGCTACAACCCCCTACTTCTTTTCTTACAAGGATCACTTTTCATAAATTTTCAAATTGGATCCATAAGCATCAAATGATCATCAAGTATAAGAAAATCACCCAGTCAACTGTAGTAACCAGATCAACAATAATAGAACCAAACCCAGAACACAACAATGATAAACAGAGATTTCAAGAGAAGTAAGCAGCTTCACCCATGTAATGCCTGCTTACAGTACGCACTGTACTCAACTGCTCACCTGCTTACGTACGCACTGTACTCAACTGCTCACCTGCTTACGTACGCACTGTACTCAACTGCTCACCTGCTTACGTACGCACTGTACTCAACTGCTCACCTGCTTACCCATGCTCCGTGTCCATTGAACTGTCTGCGGACCTCCGCACCCGCAACCCTTCTGTTCCTGCGTACCGGCGCACCTGAAACGCTTCGTGCCAACGTATATACACACTTTTCTTTCACTGTACCTGCGTACCTTCGGGCATAGATGATTTCAAGACTTCAAGAATAACCCAGACAGTCAGATCTACAGATCTGATCATGCGCCGAAGAGATCTCAATCCATCAGTAGATTCGCCTTATTTAGATCTAGACATTACTCCCAAGAGATCATAATATTACAGATCTAGCTCTCATAAGTTGTTCAACCCAAAAACATACCCAACCCAAATGATCTCCTTTGCTTTATATAGGAAAGCTCTTCCTCAAATCATGGATCAATACCACGGGTCGAAACCATAATAACACAAATACCGTCGGCTAAATATCAAAGGTTAAACATAAGAAACCCCACATGTGCTTTTCTCTGCCTTGAAATGAGTGCACTGGGGGTACACACCTCCTGAACAGCTGACCTGCGTGTCTGGCCGCGGTCCCTTCACGGTGTACCTGCGGGTACGCACCTTCTGAACTGATCTCCTGCGTACTTCTTAATTTTTCAAGCCTTGCCACGGGAGTTGCCATCAAGTACAACATCTGTAACATATAGCCATACCAGAAACATAATGCCAACACACACACACACACACACACACACACACACACACATATATAAATTTTTTATTTATTAATAAGTATTAGATATTTAATATAATTAAAAAAATTATATATATTATAAAATATATATTTAATATATATATATATATTATAATTTAATATATTATGTATTATTATTATTATTTATGTGTGATTTATAGATATTGGAGGCAATGGTTGTTAGGGTTGGAATTTCAAAATGGACTTATTCATTAAATTTAATGGTTTTCACACTTTATGGCTGGTCTTCACAATTTTAAAGGAGGATCTTGATGGTTTTGCAAAATTTTGATTGTATTTGATGGGAAAATCACAAGGTGATAGGTATTTATTTTGTCAAATTCCATCCCTAGTGGTCACTACATCCATGAAAACTATCTAGATAGATCCACTTAAAGGGATCCCAAGAGCACCAAGAAGAATTGACCATGTGACCTCCCATTAGCAAGTATTAGCAAGGTGTTTTAACAATGGGAACTAACCCTTTTTTTCCTAGAAAAATACCCGTATTTTCATTCATAAACTAATTTAAAAAATGAAAAATATCCGTATTTCCTCAATCCCACATGAAGCTAGTATGTTCAGTCAATCAACCAAATGGCCAACCCACATAACCAAAAAAGGGCATGTGCGCCTGACAATGAAAAAACCCCAAAGGGACCATAAAAAATGTAGCCCAAAATGATGCCCCAATAAAACAAGCCTAGAGGCCTCCATGTAAAAACGAGACTCAACAAAATGGAGTCATCTAAGGAGGTGGAGCAATTGCCCAAACAGCCAAAAGTGGCCAGAATCCGGGCAAAAGAATTTCAAAAAATCTTGTAGAGGCAGTGTTTGAATGGTGTTTTTGATGGTGGAAATAGATTCAACACCATCAAAAACATTTAGGACACCTAAAATTTTGAAGTTTAACAACTATAACCTGGATTTGCAAAAATCCTTGTCAGATTTTCTCTAAATATGACCAAAGTTTCCATAACTTTCCAAGCAACTCCTCTGCCTTGTTAGACTACGTGCAACAAAATCACCTAGGTAGGAAATGGAACGGTACAAAGGATCAACAGATGATTGTGGCAACAAAGGACTAACATGTAAAGAGACATAAAACATGGGTGTTTGTGACAAGAGATTGCCACAATTGAGCCCACTCCCTCAACTCCGCACACGCACCCCAATGAGCAAACCGACAAAGCCACAAATCCCAAAATGAACTACACCATATAACAAAGCACGAGCGAATGTAGAGCAACAACCCACCCACCAAATCAACGAGTGAAATGATGAACTCACCAAAAGCAACACGATCGAACCCAAACGCTAAATGGGTCGTGACAACTAAAGTTCCAATAGAGAGGGGTAGTGACGACTAAAGTTCCAGCTGCAAGACCCCACAAAGATGAAACCTAAAAAAAAGCTATCAATAAAAAAATAAAAGATAGCCAGAACCCTAAAACACACTCCTAAAACATATCTAATCTCTTTCATCCCATTAAACTAACTCTTAAAACTATACTATATAGTTATTAAATTTTTATATAAAAAATTTAATATTAAATATATCCTATTCATATAATATTATAAAAATAAATCTAATTAGTAAAAAATAAAAGTCAATTACCTACGCATATAAAGGCTTTATCAATATATCATCTACAAGTACAAATGCACTTCGACATGTTACAAATTTAGTATGCATTTAAAGCTGAAGTGATTTCCAACGCATAAATAATGTAAATATTTTAATTTAAATTAAATAACATGTAATTATATGCAAAAAATATAATATATATGAAATATTTTATAAAATATAAATCTTGTGTACAATATTTACGCGTTTTGTGGAGAATGTCGGTCAGTGGTAACGGACTTGCTCGCACAGTGGGGAATGCGTTTCAGGGAAGTTTACGGTGACCCAAAGGTTCCTATCTCCTGAATTTCGGATTCCTTCATATAACCATTGGATTTCACCGTGAAGAACACTTATTTGATTTCATGATCAATGATCCAGAAATATTGTGTATTTCTATGAACAATTTTTTCTTTCTTCTCTGAGGTTTGGAATAGCCTTTCATGGAGGGGTATCTGCTTTGATTTCAGAGAGCGCAGATAGAGATAGTTCTATTAATGTAATGGGTAGTATATGCTGCCTATTAGATTAAACCAAGTATAAAATGCAATAAATAACATATAGAGTTATTAATAGAATTATAGCTCCACAAATATTAATTCCAAATTAAATGATTTTAATTAAAACACAAAAATTTTACAAATTTATATAACCTAAGTTTTGAAATACACATAATTTTTTTCGATTAATTTTACCCTCAATGCATTAGTAGAATTATAACTCCACAAATATTAATTACCAAATTAAATGACTTTAACTAAAACAAAAAAACCCAACAGATTTATAATAACCAAGGTTTTGAAATACACAATTTTTTTCCATTAGTTTTGCAAGCTACAAAATGGTCTCTCCAAACAACCAAGCTGGAAAGGAAAATGATCATAAAAGTTTCTAGACCATTGGAATGGTGATTTTTCGGAGTTTTAAATGTTAAGGATTTCTCAAATTAAGACAAAAATCCAGATATATTTTTCATTTGTGGTTCGACTGGTCATGTTTCGGAGTTTTAAATGTTACGTATTTTTCAAATTAAAACCCAAAAAAAACCAGATATTTTTTTCATTTGTGGTTGGGCGGGTGATGTTTTGGAGGTTTAAATGTTAAATATTATTCAAATTAATATAAAAGTTTAGATATTTTTTTTTATTTGTCGTTAAAAGATTGTTGAGATTAGTCAGAGTGTTGAGAAAATTAAATTTATGATCTTTTAAATTCGTGATGTTTCATAATTTTAAATTTTAGGCTTTTCAAATTAAGACAATATTTCGTTATTTTTTCTATTTGAGATTGAAGAATTATTAAAATCAGTGAGTGTGTCAAGAAAATTAGACCCATGAACTGTGCGACTAGTGTTGTTTCAGAGCTATAAAAATTTGACTTTTCAAATTAAGACAAAAATCCAAATATATGCAGTTGAATGACTGCTGAGATGAGTCGACCAATTGGACTAACCTTATAATTATGTAATCTAGAAATTTACAGTATGTATCACTTCTTAATTTTGACTCTTTTTACGATTTAGATTATTTTAAATTTAAACTCTAAGAAATTGTTTTATAGCTGGATTCTACATCATAATAAAACCCTGCTCACTCGTCAAATTTCAACTAAATTTTTTATCAAATTTCTGAACCAAAGCAAAACCCTTTATTACAAGATGATTAGGTTATTCAATTGGTACTCGGATCCCTTTATTACAAGATTAGGTTATTCCAATATTATTCGCCCCTCACAGGTGAAGACCAAAAAGAAATGGAATTAATATATACTGGTGTTGCAAATCCAATCGGTAATATATATTGGTGTTGCGTGAGTTTCATGATAACGTTTCTTTAATTTTTTCGAAAGAGAAAATCAAATGCCGAATATCTGCTTCCAAACATCTGATTTAAATGAACTTTTACTTTTCCTATTACCAGCTTTAGAATTCAACAATTTATACAAAGCCCAATCGAGTGTGAAGTAAAGCTTCTATAATCTGGAAAGTCAGATAATCAAGGGTTGGGTTGGGAAAGGCAATTTTTGCAGCGTTTAAGCTATCTCCATAGTCACAATCCACCTATTATTCACAGAGACTTAAATTGTGATAACAATGTTGTCAATGGTAACCATGGTGAGGTCAAAATTGGGGATGTTATGGGCATTCATTGAAGAAGAAGCATGCAAAGCACCAACAAAAGAGAGAAACCTCATTCATTAAGGCTCGAAAAATCAAATTCTCCACCTCACAACCCAGGGTCGGCTAGAGGCATTAGATCATGTATAAATTCTCCATTGTAACAATAGAGAATGGTACACCTTCAAAAGTCAATTGCTGAGCTAGCAGCAAAGATGTTGGAGGGGTTAAAGCACCCTAAAAATGGATATTTGATTGGCCTTCTCCAAAAAAAAGCACTCTAAAAATAGATATTTGATTGGCCTTCTCCCAAAAAGTGAGTTGGCACTTGCTTTTTCAATGATGATCATCTGCTTCTCAAAATGTATTCTTAAATGGCATTACAGCTGATGAAATTTTAATCGTTTGTAGTTTCCAACATATATTTTTGTTCGTAAAATACTGCACATGAGCACATTTTTATGCCCCGGTTCTTTAAGATCAGAGAGGTCCCTTTGTCAGGCTTTTGTTAGCCTGTGGTAAGAGCGCAACATGTCAGGTTGGATCTCTATATATCTTATACGGGTAATCAAGTTCCCCATTCTTTTGGATAGAGCACATAATTTCAATTTTGTTGTTTTATTGTTCAGTGCCAAGTTTTCACCTATATTAGAGAAGTGTATAAGTGGTGATGTTTGCAACTAGTATATATTAACTTTTTAGTTCTTTTTATTAGACTAGTGGATTCTCTCTATCTATACAAACTGAAACACACTTTCTTCCAGAAGTAGGATTTGTAGATTTAGTTCTCAGTTAGTATTCCTATTCTACAACAGGAACACAATTTTTATCGAAAAATTTGGGATTGTCTGATATTTTTCTTTAGACTTGCCTTCTCATATCCAAGGAATGTATTAGTGGTGTCTTGAGGGAAAAATCAAAGAGCAGAAGAGATAGTGGATGTTTTTTGCAAAAAAGCTAAAACCTTAACTTATCGAAGATAGAACTCTTTTGCAAAAAAGGTAAAACCTTAACTTGTCGAAGATAGAACTATTTCCACAACTATATACAAGATCACACATTTTCAAAATATATATTATTAGATAAGCTAAATCGGACTATATCATTGGATAAGTAATGTTGATAGCTTAAAGTAGTTTTGATGGCTTAATCTAGTAATAGTGGTTGATTAAGATTGATCATATTTGTATATAGTGATTTATTATTGATATTACCACACTCAATGGCCACCTACACATAATATAGTATCTACTAACAAATAACGTTGTCTACACTTGAATGTAGCCTTATTTTGTAAGAGGTTGTCCACACTTGAATGTAGCCTTATTTTGTAAGAGGTTGACCCTACTAGCTCGTTAAACTACGGAAGAGGTTGACCCTACTAACCCATTAAACTATGAAAACTATGTCACAACATTTTGGAACCTTTTTCATTTGGCTCCATTGTTTTCTAGGAAGATGGTAGAGTTTTTCATTTAGTTGGAGTGCAAATTCCGATATCAAAATTTTCTCTATCTACTTATACCTAAAATGTTTCTTTTTGAATTTGTTCATACTATCATTTAATATTATGTGGTTGAATTTCAAAAAAAAATTAACAACAAACTGTATGTCAAATTATTTGTAATTATATTATAAATTAAATAATGAATATTTTTTTCTTGTTTAACTGTTCTCACGTCTTTAGTAGACTTTATAAGCATGCATTCAGTTGCATCACCTTGCTCTCACAATTTGACACTCTAATTGACACTCTCCAAAAATTCCACAACTAACTCTCAATCTCTCTTCAACAATTCCACTACAAATTCTATAAGGTTTGTATATAATTTGATGAGCTAACAAAGTATTATATACGTTTGTCTATATTATGATGAGATAACAAAGTAAGATTATATGTTGGGTATATTATTATGAGCTAACATAGTAAGATTATCTGTTGAGCAGATTAACAATTTTAGGATGTTATAAAAGTATTATAAAATTGAGGTGCAACTTACCAAAATAAACTGTTTATTGTGTAGAATCAAGCCTTTTTTTTAAATTATTTACTATAGTTTGTATTTTTTTTTTAGTTTTTATTTTATAGTTAGGGTGCATTTGTTCAAATTCATTGCATTGATTCTTTTTCTTGGATTAAAAATGAGGCATGACATATGTTTGTCCATTCAATACATTGATTCTTCTTTTTCAATTATAAATGAGGCATGGCATAGGTTTATCTTTCAATTTTTTAACAGTAAATTTGTTTGTTGTTGTTTTATTTCAAAATTAATAAACAAATAGTGATATCTATATATATATATATATATATATATATATATATATATATATATATATATATATATAATTAATTTTCGTACAAGATACATTTTTTTTCTTAAATAATTATTAAAATATTTAAAATGACTATCCACTTATAAATTTGAAAATATTAAATTAGCATTTAATTCTAATAGTATCAAATATAACCATTTGAAATTCTTATCACACTTTTTTTAATACTAATTATGGCCTTCTTAGTTATTTTTAAATTTCAAAACTTTTTAAATTTAAAAAATAAAATTATAAATTTAAATATGAAATAGAAAATTATATTATATAAAAAAAATATCCACATTAACAATGTGAACAAAACATAATGCATGCATTGTGGAATGTAAATAATATGTATTTTAAGTAAAGTTGTTTTTTTCTATTGTGAAATGTCTAAGATTTTAGATTTTGATATAACATCAAAAGAACCATAACTTTATGTTTTCAACACGATTTTTGATTAGATAAATATTTATTTTATGTAGTTTTTTTTTAAGATAAAAGAAAATATAAATTGTGTTTGGAGTAGTATCAATCATGACCTTATTTTTAAATACAAATTTTAATTAGATAAATATTTTTAGTATTGTTTTTCTCTAAAATAAAAGTAAAAGTAAAGAAAATAGAGATAGTTGTGGGAATAATACTAAAGTATGACTAAAGTCAAATATTGTTCTTTTTGTAAAATGAAAAGAAATAAAAATAAGTTAATAGAGATAACACTTGATAATTGTTGGAATAATACCATAGCATGACTAAAATTACTATTTTATTATTATTATTCCATATAGCATCATCACTTATGTACTCCAACAAACCCTACAAATTCCCTTTACTCAAATTTAAAATTAATATTGCCCATAAATCAAAGTAATATGTTTCCAAACATTTCAATTTCTTGGGTTGGAGTTGTGCAGGAAAAAAGAATCATTTGTAAACAATAAATACTCCAAAGTCAAGTAGCGAGCAACGAGTAGCAAATGGAATGATTAATTTATGTTAGTGCAGTCAAGTCTTCATAGAAAAGTGTGAGACGCGTGGCTTTATGTTGTGCTCATAATGATGTCCAGCTTGCAATCAAGTATTAATAGAAAATTGAGCATTGGTCGCAAATGGAATCTTTCCTTTACGTTGTACCCCTGTTGAACTACGACTTACAGTCAAATATTCATTGAAAATTGAGATACTGGTGGTATTGATTTCCAACTTGCCGCCAGAGACGGATGGTATTGAGCTCCAGCTTACAGTCAAGTATTCATAGAAAATTGAGAGGCGGTAGAGAGATTAAATCATTAATCTCATTGTATTCCTATTGGGTTCCAACTTGCACCAATTACTATTGTGTGCCCACCTGCTGGCACCATTGCCATTTCCATTGCCATGTTGGTCTGGAGACTAAGATGCTATGATATATATATATATATATATATATATATATATATATATATATATATATATATATATATATATATATATATATATATATATATATATTGTTGGAAAGGCAGAGGAGACAAAACATACATTTAGACACAAAACACACAAGTTGCGGCTCTTCTATTGATTACACAAAACATGATTCTTACAATGAACCAAGTGAAGGGTATTTATCCTTTTCCAACTAGCTAATTTCATAAAATATCTTGACATGAAATCACACATTCAAAGTCATCTATCACTTAACTCGACTTGACTCAACACTCAATCACTCAGTTAACTGACTCTCTATGTTTAGCCAACTTTACATGCGGGAGCAATTACTATTTCTAACACCCCCCTTAAATTACCACCATATGACTCAACATAACTTAACTTGACTCGATTATCACTCAAACACGGTTGCTGGTCTATGTCTCAGCTAGGCTTACAATGACTCAAGACTTTCGCAATTTTGCATTTTCTTTTTCTCTTCTTCCAAATTTTATATCCTCACAATTGCTTCATTCTCTGTTGAACTTTCTTGTTGTAGGCTTTATTTACTTGTTGTTGTTGCATTTTTTCTTTGACTTTTTTTGAACTTGTTCTGAAAAACAATTGGATCCTGTTTTTTACACTTTCTCCTTCAAATATTCGATAAACCATGGACCACTGCAAAAACATTGCATCTTCAAATTTTCTTCTTTGCTTTGCTTCTTGTGATTTATATTCATGAGTTTGACTCGCTTCAATTTGTCCTATTGGTTTTTGAATCAATTCTTCAATGAGCTTCAAATCTGCATGAAACTTATTAACAACCTTGCTTTCAACTTCTTTGCCTATGCTATTCTCAACACCTGCATATTCAAAAACAATGTTAAAAACATCTTTAATATGATTATCTTCAGTGAGAGCTTCCTACTCTACATCTGTCTTCTTTTCAACTGCATGGAGGTTGTCTTCCACTATTATGATGTTAGTGGATATTCTTATCAAAAACTCTTCAATCACTTTATCCTGTTCTTGATCATCAACTACTGCTAGATGACATACTGCTTCATGAGCATTTCCAACTGCTTCATATCGTGTTGCTACAGTGACAGCTTCAACCTTCAATGTTTCATCAAACATTGTGCTTACCATATTGTCATAATCAATCCTTGTTTCAAAAAAGAAACTGCACATATCATCATTATAATGTTCATCCACATTATTGTCAAAATCAATCCTTGTTTCAAAAAAGAAACCACACATATCATCAATATAATGTTCATCCACACTATTGTGGGATATCTGAGCATGCATGTGCTCATTGTCAATTTCATTGACAATTTGAACTTCACCAAATCTATCAGCTGCGGTTGGATTCACCAATTCACATATAACTTTGAAGTCATCATCCACATGTGTCTCATCACAGTGGGATTCACCATCATCTGTATCATCAACATTACAATGGAGTCCTTGAGCATTTATTTGCTCTTGCTCTATTTCACACACAGAGGCTTCAACTTCTCTCTCTACAATCTGTGTTGCATCTTCTTCATCCATATGCATGTTTTCATAATGGGTTTCAATTTTATGGTCTTGATGACCATCATCCACTTTTGAGTGGGATTCTCTAAGCTTTGTTTTCCTCTCAAAGTCTTGTTCATCTACTCTCAGATCTGTGGTTGACTTCTTTGCTTGTGACATAACCTGATGTTGCATATCACTCTCCTTTGTGCCAAATTCTTCTTCCAAGATCTTCCATATTTCCTTGGAAGTTGTAGCTTTTGTTACCTTGCACAGAATCATTTTACACATTGATTGTTGAATAAAACTAAAAAAAAACATCTTTTACCTCATCATAAAAATTAATAATCCTTTCTTGTAATAAACCTTCAGTAATTCCCATTTTTTTAATAATTAAAAAAAAAAAACTTAAAAAAATATTGACTTCAAACATTTCACAATCCTATAACCAAAACTTTTCTTTTAAATCACCGTGTTTTGAAATAAGCCCACCATCGTACTTAAACCATGTACTCTTTTTTAATAAAAAAAAAACATTTTTTCGAAACTCCACAATCTTCAAAGGTTTTAAATAGCCTTTTAAAACCTTATAAAACAATTTTTCAAATAACTTTAAAGCAAAGCCTTTAAAGACTCAAAAAAAAAATTGTGGTTTCCAAACTTGCCCATGGTTAGATGGCTACAACTTTTGTTGGGTTTCCGCGGTGTTGACTTCTACTATGGCTTGTGGCAGCTCTCCCTTCTCACGCTCTCTCCGGCAATGTTAGCAGTTTGTAGACCGCGACTCGAGCTGTGGCTCGCAACGGTGGCTATGACCGCTAAATTTTTTGACTTTGTTAATGCTACCTTCACTCTAGTGGCCTTTACTCTGTTCAAAACAAGCTACAGCATATCTCTCTGCAGTGGTTTTTTATTATTATTCTCAACTTAATCAGTTAGACACTTAAGCTTTGCACGCTACAACTGCAAGCTTTTTAGATCCTAGCTTTTATCTCAGGCTCTGATATTAATTTGTTGGAAAGATAAAAGGAGAAAAAATATACATTTAGACAAAAAACACATGGCTCTTCGATTTATTACACAAAACATGATTTTTACAATGAATCTGGTGAAAGGTGTTTATCCTTTTTTAACTAGATAATTTCCTAAAATATCTTTGTAAGCTTAATAACGATTCTATAATGCGGAATAAAATACTTAAAAGAATCGAAAATTTTAATGCCCAAGAAAAATATCTCCGGCCATTGATGCTGCTCACAATATTTCACTGTTTCTCCCTCACATTTTGGCACTGGGTAAAATTCAACCTTTGCTCCTTAAAACCTTGATCTACTTCTCGGCTCACAATATATGATGTACAATTTACATAGCTGTTGGAGATCACTTCCGGACTTCATTATACACAGAATCCATTATACACATAGTACCACGACATCAAAACCTCTTTACCTAAAGTTCTCTGTCTCTTTCACAGAATGATATCATAGGCAAAATAACGATAATGAAACAAAATTCCAATATATAACGCCAAGTTAAGAAATGCTCATCCTAAGTTTCAAACCAGCTCAATGCAACAACGGACGAGCCCACAACGAGTACTACAAACCGCAGACGGAAAAAAATAAAAAACAACAATAATAAGGAGGAGCGCTCCAAAATCACACCGTGCAGAAAAAGAATAAAGAGACGAGAACGTAGTGCGAGAGGGGAGGTTACATTGTTTTCTATAGGAGTGCAAAAATAACTAGAGGCACCGAGGTGAAATGAGTGGCACAAGAACTAACAGGTGACCCATAATCTCTCATCCGTGTGGCACTTCCAAGCTCTGCTCACTCTAACTTGATGGTGTAAAGCTGAAGGGGATTGAGTTAGTGAGCTTGGGGACCAAACATAAGTATATATACCCAAGCTTCCATCAAGCTTCTGTTGGCTATGTGTCAAGTGTTCCACAAATCATGGTAGAGAACTAAAGAGGGAGTAATGGACCACTCCATAAGCTCCCAACAAGAAATTAATTAACTGTAGTTGATTTCCGTAATTTAAGGAAATTACTGCAGTTGGTTTCTAGAAATTAAGGAAATGACTGCAGTTTACTTCCGTAATTGTAGGCAGCAGTTGGGAAAACGTAAAGGAGCTTAACATTCTCCCACTTGGTCCATACTTCCAATCTTAATGTCTCATCTTAAAACCCATTGATAATCTGTATTAAGTAATAGATACATGAATCATGGCGATAAGTCCTCTAATGACGAGTATTATCTTCCATGTATTACTATGTATTTATTCTTATTATAATTTGTGGCAACAATTTCTTAATGGATAAACCTTATGTTTATTCTTGGTCCTACACAGATGAATTTTCTCAAATCAAATTAAGGTGCACATAAATATGAGAAAAACATCACAATAATTAAGAATTTCATTAAAATAAAATTGTCCATACAATGAGAAACTACATAATGGAACCAAGTCCCACATTCACTACATGATCCTTGAATTTAAACGATGGCATGCCCTTAGTCAAAGGATCAGCGATCATCAACTCAATGCTAACGTGCTCAATGACCACTTTCTTTTCTTTAACATATTCCCTTATAGCTAAATACTTAATGTCGATGTGTTTATTTTGACTCCCACTTTTGTTGTTTTTAGCCATAAAAACAGCAGCTGAATTGTCGCAATATATTCTCAATGGCTTAGATATAGAATCCATAATTCTAAGCCTAGAAATGAAACTCTTAAGCCATACACCATGTAAAGTAGCCTCAAAATAGGAGATGAACTCGGCTTCCATAATGGAAGTGGAAATCAAGGTCTGCTTGGCACTCGTCCATGATACAACTCCACCAGTCATCATAAAAATGTATCCTGATTTTGATTTGCGTGAATCAACACATCCAACAAAGTGAGAATTTGAGTAGCCAATTACTTCAAAATTGTTCGTTTGTCTATACATAAGCATGTAGTTTTTGGTTCCTTGAAGGTACCTCATTACTTTCTTTGCATCTCTCCAGTGGTCTAAACCTGGATCACTCTGATATCATCCCAACATTCCCAGAACAAATGCAATGTCAGGTCTTGTGCAGACCTGAGCATACATTAGGCTTCCGGCAGTAGAAGCATATGGAATGTTCTTCATTTGTTCCCTTTCAAAGTCGTTCTTCGGGCATTGGTTCAAATTGAACCTATCACCCTTCACAATGGGAGCTACACTTAGTGTACAATCCTTCATCCGAAATCTCTTTAAAATATTATTAATATAGGTTTCCTGTGACAGACCCAAGATGCCTCAAAATCTGTCTCTATGGATCTTAATGTCAATGAAATAAGATGCCTCACCCATATCCTTCATATCAAAATTTTTAGAGAGGAATTGTTTCACCTCATGCAGCAAACCCTTATCATTGGTTGCTAGAAAAATGTCATCCACATATAAAACAAGAAAATAGATTCTACTCCCACTAACTTTCAGGTATATACATTGATCCATAATGTTTTCTACAAAACCGAAAGAATAAATTACATTATGGAATTTCAAATACCATTGGCAGGATGCTTGTTTTAAACCGTATAATGACTTCCTGAGCTTGCAAAGTTACCAATTGCTCACCATCACTAGAGGGGAATCCTTCAGGTTGTTTCATGTAAACCTCCTCCTCTAGATCTCCATTGAGAAATGTTGTTTTCACATCCATTTGTTGCAACTCCAAGTCAAAATGGGCTACTAATGCCATAATAACACGCAAGGAATCTTTCTTAGATACAGGAGAGAAACCTCCGTGTAGTCGATTCCTTCTTTCTGAGTGAATCCCTTAGCAACAAGTCTTGCCTTGTATCTCTCAATGTTGCCCAATGAGTCTTTCTTTGTCTTAAAGACCCATTTACATCCAATGGATTTTGCACCATTAGGAAACTCAGCAAGATCTCAGACTTCGTTACTCTATATAGAATTCATCTCTTCCTTCATGGCATCGTACCATAATTTTGATTCTTTGCAACTCATAGCTTGTGAAAAGGACCCGGGATCATTTTCAACTCCAATGTTGTAGTCAAATTATTGCAGATACACAACATAATCATTAGGAATTGCTAATCTCTTTGATCTAATAGATCTTCTTAATGTTGTACCATCATCTTCCTGAGAAGTATGTGGTTCAACTCATTGTTCAAAAGTTCTTGGCAACTCTTGAACTACCTGATCCACTGGAATGTCATCAATAGCTTGTGGAACTTCAACAATTGGTCGTTCACCACCAGTTTGTACTTGAGGGGTGTTATGAAAAATAACCAATCTATCACTTAAGGTGGAAGGTTGAGATTCTGAATGATCCTTCTCACAAACTATGTTCCTGGTTTGATCACTCCCACTGATCAAGTCATTTTCAAGAAACTTTGCATTTTTTGATTCCACAATCCTAGTGCTATGAGATGGACAATAAAATCTGTAACCATTAGACCTTTCAGCATATCCAATGAAATACCCACTAATGGTCCTTGGGTCCAACTTCTTCTCTTGTGGATTATATATTTTCACTTCAGACGGGCATCCCAAAATGCACATATGTCGCAAACTCGGTTTCCAACCTTTCCATAATTCAAATAGTGTTTTAGGAACAGCCTTGGTTAGAACTCGGTTTAATATATACACTTTTGTCTTAAGTGCTTCAGTCCACAAGGATTTAGGAAGATTGGAGCTTCTAAGCATACTCCACACCATGTCCAATAATTTTCGGTTTCTTCTTTCTGCTACACCATTCTAGTCGGGTGAACCAGGCATGGTGTATTGGGCAACAATCCCATGCTCTTGAAGAAATTTTGCAAATGGCCCAGGTGCTTGTCCATCTTCTGTGTATCTACCATAATATTCTCCACCTCTATCTAATCTCACAATCTTAATTTGCTTGCCGCATTGTTTCTCTACTTCAGCGTTAAAGATCTTAAAGGCATCTAATGCTTAGCTCTTTTTATGAAGCATGTAGAGATACATATATCGTGAGTAATCATCTATAAAGGAGATGAAGTATCTCTGACCATGTGAGTCCATGTCTGGACTACATATATCAATACGTATGATCTCTAATATGTCTGAACTCCTATTGGCACCTTTCTTTGACTTGTTGGTCTGCTTTCCCTTTATGCAATCCACAAAAGTCTCAAAATCAGTAAAATCCAGAGTATTAAGTACCCCTTCATTTACCAATCTTTTAATTCTTTCTATGGAGATATGACCTAGTCTCCGGTGCCATAATTTAAAGGAATCTTCATTAATAACACATCTTTTAGTGCCAGTGTGAACATGCATTGAATCATAAGTGACATTGTTTTGTAAATTAATGCAGTAAAGACCATTAAACAAGATACCATTCCCAACACAATCATATTTTTAAAATAAATTGAATGATGCTTCTGAAAAGTTAAAGGGATATCCAAAAGGTACAAGTCTTGAAACTGAAATCAAGTTTCTAGAAAAACTTGGAACATAAAAGGTCTTTTCTAATTCTAAAACGAAGCCACTACTTAAAGTTAAATAACATGTTCCTATAGCTTCCACATGCGAGCCCATCTTGTTTCCTGATAACATGCTTTGCTCACTTCCCACTGGCTTCCTTAGGTTTTACAAACCCTGCAAGGAATTCGAGATGTGAATTGTTGATCCAAAATCAATCCACCAGGTGCTAATATTGACATTAACCATATTAGGTTCATAAAAAACAAATGAGAATGGATTACCTTTGTCCGCAAGCCATTTCTGAAATTTGGCGCATTCCTTCTTCATGTGTCCCTTCCTTTTACAGAAGAAACACTTGGAATCCTTCTTGATATCAACTTGGGGAGGGACTTAACCTTTCCCTTTCCAATTGGCTTGAGATTTGCCCTTTCCACATGTTGTTAGCATTGCACTTTCTCCCAGTTCCATCACCAGTCTCTCTTCCTCTTGAACACACATGGTCATGAGTTCATTAATTTACCATTTATCCTTATGTGTGTTGTATGAGATTTTGAAGGGTTCGTATTGGTGCGGAAGGGTGTTCAGAATGTAGTGCACCAAGAAAGACTCTGATATTTCAACCTCGTGTTTCTTCAATTGAGCCACAGTGTCCCTCATCTGCATGATGTGCTCGTGCACACCTTTCACACTAGTGAGCCTTAGGGATGAGAACTTCATGATTAGGGTGCTTGCTAGTGCCTTGTCTGAAGTGACGAATTGATCATCAATGGCTTTCAGCAAGTCTCAGACCTTTTCATGTTAATCAACGGAACCACGAATACCAGCTGAAATTTTAGTCTGAATGAACACCATGCTTAGGCGATTAGATCTCTCCCATCGTTCATAAAGTGTGATGTCCACTGTAGTGCTGGTATTAGTGAGTACCGGTGGTTCATCTTTTCTAATAGCATAGTCTATGTCCATCCACCCCAAATGAAGGAGAACCCTCTCCTTCCAGACCTTATAGTTATCTCCCTTAAGTTCAGGGATATCACAATGAATTTCAAAGAAATTTGCAGGTTGTACAACTGCATAAAATTAAAGATCACATGCTTATGTTAAATTTGAGGCCTAAATAAAATTTCATGCTTTACCAATGTAAACCATGCTTAAAATTGAATCTAATGACATAAAAATTGCCTGTGGGCTAAATTTTCAATTCAAGCAGATTCAATTATTCTTTATAATAGAATTTATCAAATTATTCACTTAATTCATAATTCTAAGGGTATATTATGATTATAATTTGATATAAATTCTATCTTAGTTTTGAACTTTATGATAAAACTATTAATTCATAATTCCCGTGGGTAAGTTATGAATATTGTATCGTAATTAATTATATAAATATAATAAAAATTCTTGTGGGATAAAATTTATTATATTTAGTATAATTAATTACAATTTAATTTCTAAATAATCTTTATGTGATCCTAACCAATCATAATATATAATATTATTTAATTAGAGATGCTCTGGCTATTCTCTAATCAATTAAAATTATATGGATCACTAGACATTATTTCTTTTATGCATAAAAATTAACTTGATATGAAAATAATGATAATTTGCATAAACAAAACTATAAAATTCATGCATAATATTTAACGATGGGTCTCGTATACTCATCCAAAATAGCATGTTTTAATTTAAAACAGAAATAATCAATTCATGTAAATTAAATAACGAGCATAGTTAATAAATTTTGCACAATAATTATTCAAATTGCATATAATTAAACCAATATTATAAGCATAAAAAAATTGAGCAAAAATTAAACATATTTCCAAATAATTGCCTTAATTCAGAAAATTCTCTAAATATGGCATTAGCAAAATAGAGCATGTCTATAAACACCAAGGAAGAGATAAAAATGGCTCTGATACCAAATGTAAGCTTAATAACGATTCTATAATGTGGAATAATACACTTCAAAGAATTGAAAACTTTAATGCCCAAGAAAAATACCTCCAGCCATTGATGGTGCTCACAATCTTTCACTGTTTCTCCCTCACGTTTTGGCACTAGGTACAGCTTCAACCTTTGCTCATTAAAACCTTGATCTACTTCTCGGCTCTCAATATACGATGTACAATTTACACAGTTGTTTGAGATCACTTCCGAACTTCATTATACATGAAATCCATTATACACATAGTACTGCAACATCAAAACCTCTTTACCTAAAGTTCTCTGTCTCTTCCACAGAATGATATCATAGGCAAAATAACAATAATAAAACAAAATTCCAATATATAACGCCAAGTTAAGAAATGCTCATCCTAAGTTTCAAACCAGCTCAACGCAACAATGGAGGAGCCCACAATGAGTACTACAAACCGCAGACGAAAAAAAAAAAAAACAATAACAACAAGGAGAAGCGCTCCAAAATCACACCACATAGAAAAAGAATAGGGAGACGAGAACGCAGTGCGAGAGGGGAGGTTGCGCTGTTTTCTATAGGAGCGCAAAAATAACTAGAGGCACCGAGGTGAAATGAGAGGCACAAGAACTAACAGGTGACCCATAATCTCTCATCCGTGTGGCACTTCCAAGCTCTGCTCACTCTAACTTGATGGTGTAAAGCTGAAGGGGATTGAGTTAGTGAGCTTGGGGACCAAACAGAAGTATATATAGCCAAGCTTCCATCAAGCTTTTGTTGGCTATGTGTCAAGTGTTCCACAGATCATGGTAGAGAACTGCAGAGGGAGTAATGGACCACTCTAGAAGCTCCCAACAAGAAATTAATTAACTGTAGTTGATTTCCGTAATTTAAGGAAATTACTGCAGTTGGTTTCCAAAAATTAAGGAAATGACTGCATTTTACTTTCGTAATTGTAGGCAGAAGTTGGGAAAACATAAAGGAGCTTAAAAATCTTGACATGCAACCACATGCAATCAGACACTCAAAGTCATCTATCACTAAACTCAACTTCACTCAACACTCAAACACTCAACCACTCAATCACTATGTTAACTGACTCTCTATGTTTAACCAACTCACATGTTGGAATAATTATTATTTCTAACATAAATAAGATTTAGATTTCAGTTTGTGAGGAGCCAAATACCTTCATTTACTAAATCTATCAATCTGTGCTTCAATTCTGTTTTGTATTTCCGTTCAATGGCAGATCGGATAACTTCCACGAATTCCCTAGTGGATATGCCATGAACCTCCACGAATCCAAATAGCTACTACCATGGTGTATTTATCAATCATCGTGGTCCCGACGTTAAAGAAACTTTGGCTACTAGTGTTTACAAACGCCTTCTTTCACATAATTTGCTACCTTTCCTGGAAAAGTATGAACTGTAGAAGGGAGATTACATATATCCTCAAATTAAAAATGCCATCCGAACCGCCTCTATCCACATCGTCATTTTCTCACCCAGATATACTGAGTCTAGATGTTGTCTGGATCAGCTGCTCTTTATATTTCCCATTTTTTATAATGTGGAGATTTCAGAGGTGCGATGGATGAAAGAACGATATACTAAAGCACTGAGTGATCATGAACGGAAAGGCAGATATGACCATCAAACACTTAAGAATTGGAGAATCGCCCTCAAAGAAGTCTCGTCAATAAACAACTTCAAACTCAAGGCCTACAATGGGTTGGAACTCTTAACTCTTCCTGTCGTTATTATTTATCTAACTGGTATTGCTATGCACTTAATGTTTTGTTTGTTTGGAGTGTATTTTACAATTCTTTTATTTTCTTTGTTGAGAATTTCCAGCGACGAAGACAAGCTATTGGAGGAGGCTGTGGAATGCATGCTTAAAAAGTGTAGAAAGACACTGCTGCATGTCGCTGATTTTCCAGCTGGTCTAGAAGAAAAAATAGAAGATTTTGAAAGGACTGTTTTATGGCAGCAACAGAAGAATGACAAAGCTTAGGTGTTGGTGATTTTTGGCTTGTGAAGAGGCTTTCCGTTACACCAAAACCCGCAAGTTTTGGTAAACGTTCCAAACTAGTAACTAGGATCCCCATGGCAGAAATTATGGATTCCATAGAGTTACGGTGATTCTTCCAACACCCCCCCTCAAACGCAACTCGGGGGAATTGAACCTAGGTCCAGGCTCTGATACCATGAAAATGTGTTAGAAAACCTACATAGATGAATCTAGCTAGTAAAGGTTGAACACACAACTTTGAAGAGTAAAAACACTAAAAGAAATCGAAAGAACAAAAAGAATTATTGATTCAGAAAATAAGTTACAATGCTCATGATATAGCATCATTGGGTGAAGATCCCAAGGTAATGCACCATAGTGGTGATCAATGAGAGGACTTGACACCTACAACAAGTTCCGGAGAGAACTAGAGAGTTGCAGAGTGCAAGGAGGAGAAAATCAGGGAGTAAATCATGCAGAAATGATCTTACATGTAGTGATCAATGAGAAGACTCGACACCTACAGCAAGTTCCGGAGAGAACTAGGCAGTTTCAGAGTGAAAGGAGGAGCAAATCAGGGAGTAAATCATGCAGAAAGGATCTTGCATATAGTCTCATGCATGCATGGACAATCAAAGGCACCAATCTAGTGAGGACTCTAACGTTGAAGCCTTGCATGTCAGTGAATGCTTTAACTAAGTGTCTATATGTGCTAGTAATGAAGGTCCTAGGTGTGTAGTACCTCCAACGCCCCCCCTGAATACCACTATGGGGAAAAATAGAAAATGGGCCCTGGAAACTAAGGCCAAAGGTCACCCAAAATATAGTTCAACTTGTACTAAAATTGAGGAAAGAGGGAAAACCTCGTGGGAAAAACCCCCCTCAACACACAATGTAATCAAAAGAAAAGAGGAAGAAAAGACAGTTGCTAAGCAACTGTGTCCTTCACTCCAAGACAATCGCGTAGAGAGTGAAACTTATGCCCAGTGAATGTCTTGGTGAAGATGTTTGCAGTCTGTTATGCTGAAGGACAAAACTGCAAATCAATGACCCGATCGTGTACTAAGTCTCTGATGTAGTGCATATGGATCTCTATGTGCTTCGTCCGTTGTCGTTGTACTGGATCCCTGGAAAATTTGAGAGTGCTCTGGTTGTCACACCAGATGACAGTGGGCTGGTGGAACTGGAGCCAAACTCAATGAGGAAGTGTTGTAGCCACAGAGCCTGAATGATGATGTTGACTACTCCTCTGTACTTGGCCTCAGCTAAAGAGAGAGCAATAGCAACGTGATTCTTTCTCGACCAACAAATAGGGCCAGACCCTAGACTGAGTGAATATCTGAAGGTGGACTTGTGATCAATGTTGTCACCCACCCAATCAAAATCTGTGAAGCCAAGGAGATTCAATGCAGTGCCTGCTGTATAGTGAATTTGAAGGTGATGGTGCCCTGCACATATCGGAGGATGCGCTTGGCAGCTTTCCATTGTAGCTCATGTGGCTCCTAAATGTATCTGGAAACTGCCCCTACTGCATATGACAAATCTAGTCTGGAGTGGGTGAGGTACAGTAAGCTCCCCACTAGTTGTCGGTAAAGAGTACTGTCAACTAATGGAGTGTCACCTCCATCCTCAAGGCGAACTCCAGACAGAAAAGGAGTTGGTGTTGGCTTGCAGTCAGTCATGTGAAATCTCTCAAGGAGATCCCGTACATACTTAGCTTGAGAGAGTTTGATGCCTGTGGCATCCTGACTGATCTCAAGACCAAGAAAGAAGTGTAATGGACCCATGTCCATCATCAAGAACCTATCATGCAAGGTCCTCTTGATTGCAGAAATGGTTGACGCTGAGCTGCCAGTGATTAGAAGATCATCCACATACAAAACTAAGATAAGAAGAGAATCATGTGTCTTGAGCATGTAAACATTTGGATCAGACTTACATAATTTGAAGTTTTATGATAAGAGAAAAGAATCCATCTTCGCATACCAAGCTCTCAGGGCCTGCTTAAGGCCATAAAGATACTTCTTCAGTCTGCAGACCAAAGATGAATCTTGAATGAAACCATGTGGTTGCTCCATGTAGATCTCCTCAGATAGGTCTCCGTGAAAAAAGGCATTCTTCACATCCATCTGATGTGCTTCCCACCCCTAGGCAACCGCAATGGCAAGTGCAAGGCGCATGGAATCCATCTTTGCTACTGGAGCAAAGGTCTCATCATAATCAATGCCATGCACTTGCTGGAAGCCTTTGGCTACTAGCCTGGCTTTATGTCTGGTGATTTTCCCATCTGCAGCACTCTTGGTCCTGTAGACCCATTTGCATCGGACAAGTTTCCTTCTTGAAGGAAGAGGGACCAGATCCTAGATTTGGTTCTCAAGGAGGGAGTTGTACTCCTCCTCCATGGCGGACTCCCGAGAGGGATGCCCAGTAGCCTCAGCATAAGACTGTGGATCAGAAGACTGAACCAAATGATAATGACGGGATGGCATTGGTTCAGTGGTAGTGATGGCAAGAGGAGGCTCAATAGACTCTGAGCTAGTCCTTCGTGGATCAGAATTATCCCCCACAAAACCATTTTTAGCATTTGGGTGGTCTTGTGCATATATCTCTCTTAAGCTTCTTGTTCTCTGATTTATGATAGGGGAAGTTGATTCACTGCTGGAAGTCTGATTTGGGCTTGGATGTGGATCATCATATGCATGCAATGGATTTGTATCTGAAGGCTCTGTCTTTGCATCTGCATGCTCTACCTCGGCATCTGCATGCTCTGTATCTGCATCTAAATGTACTGAGTCATCATCTCAGTCATGAAGTAGATAAAAGGTGTCTGCATGCGGCAATTGAGGTGCATGCGAGAGACTTTCGTCAAATTGGACACTTCGCTCAATGATGAGATTGTCCATAGAGGAAATCAGGAGTCGGTATCCCTTCACACCATCAGGGTATCCAACAAAGATGCACTCAATGCTCTGTGGATCAAGAGCTTTCCTCTTTTTAGAGGGGATCCTGGCCCATGCTCGGGAGCTGAAAACACGGAAGTGGGTGACCTACGATTTAGTGCCGCTCCAAGCCTCAAAGGGGGTCTGATCCTTGAAATATCTATGAGGAGATATGTTCTGGATGTAGTTAGCACAATTAAGTGCTTTAGCCCATAGCTTATGAGGTAGTGACTTAACATGCATCATGCAGGAAGCCATCTCTTTGAGAGATCGGTTCTTTCTCTTAGCAACTCTATTCTGTTGCGGAGTGTATAGAACTGTGTGCTGCAACTGTATGTCGGACTCAAGGCAAACATTCTGAAGTGCTGTGTTAGCATATTCCCCCACATTGTCTGTATGGAGGGCTTTGATCTTTCTCTCTGACTGTGTCTCAACTAGTGCTTTGAAATATTCAAAGTACGCAAAAAATTCAGGTTTGGCCCTGAGAATATACACCTAAGTATATCGTGAGAAATCATCAACAAATGTAAGCACATAACTTGCTTTGTTGATGGAAGGATGAGGAAAAGGCCCCATGAGATCACTATGGATCAGATCTAGAGGAGAAGATGCTCTGTGAGTCTTGCCAGTGTCAAAATTTTCTCTAGGATGTTTGCCAAGGACACACCATTCACAAACTCCTTTGGAGAAACTGATATTTGGCAAGTCTTCCACCATCTCATGCTTTCTTAGTTGTTGCATATACTTGTAATTTAAGTGACCAAACCTCTCGTGCCAAAGCCTACTATTATCATTAGCATGTGTAAGCAATAAGAAGGATTCAGATTCAATAAATTCAGAAAATGTATACGGTCTATCTCCATTGTTTACCTCACCTGTTGCAATTTTAGAGCTTCTATGTAGGTCATATATGTTCACTGCATCTGGAGTGAATTCCACTCTCTTTCCAGTGCCGGAAAGAGTGATCTGATAAACTGAAAGCAGGTTTACCAAAAGTTTTGGAACATGAAGCACATCTTCAAAGCTTCCATGTAAACGTTGCACTCTACCTTTTCCGGTGACCTCAATCAGTGAGTCATCTCCCATGAGGATGGGAGGTCCTTTGCATGCATCCAAAGAGGAATAGACTTCCTTTGTAGCAACCATATGATTTGATGCACCAGAATCTATAATCCATGCATCAGGAGAAGAATTAATTGCAACTAAAGCATGAAAATTGTTACCTTTCCCATGTGACGGATCCTTAGTTTTCTTCTTGGTGTCCTGAGGGATGTGGCCCCCAAGGTTGTGCTTCTAAAGGATTTCTGCCATTTGGTCAATTTATTTCTTCATGCAAGAGGATTCCGAATGGAATCCTCGATGACAATAGGTGCATTTGTCTCCTTTCTTCCCTTTCTCATTTCTGGAGCCGGGGGAGTCATTGAAGGGCTTGGTGTACCCTTCCTTCTTTGGATGGGAATGCACTTTTCCCTTGTCTTTTTGCTGCTGATTTTTTTTATTTGAATCAGATCTGTGAATTTTATTGTGGCTGTCATCATGCACAGCAAGTGCATGCGCTTTTGGAGGTTTGGTTTTTCCCATGCCAATGAGTTTATCTTGCTCAAAAGTGAGGGACTCCATGAACTCTTTGAGAGAAAGCAGTGTAGGATTTACCTATTGCGAGCCTTACTGAATGAAATGTAGACACAAAGATAGAGTATTATTGTCCGAGCTTTGACATAATAGAGAGAACTTGGCGACTCTCCTCCTTGGATTTGTCAATTCCACAACCCTTGAGTTGCAACAATAGATCATTATATTAAGTGAAGAAGTCTTGAATTTTTTCATAGTTCTGTGGATCCAATGGGAGCAGCTTTACTTCGAGTAGATGTCCTTTCATCTCATCCTGTTTCTTGTAGAGTTCTTCAACCTTTTTAAAAATCTCATTGGGAGAACTGCAGGCAGATAGATGAAATTGCAACTCTGGGGAGGTGCACATGCATATGGATCCATGGGCCTCATCCATGCGGTTGAGGTACTTGGACTTTGTAGAAATTCTCATTGTAGATCACCTGATAATGCAATATACTAAAGAAAAATACTAGATCTACTTCTACAACAAACATGTGGAAGCTTAATCGATTTTGAGCAAGATCAATTAGAACACATATAATAGATGAAGAAGAAATCAATCACACATGAAACACAGAAGAATACTCTGGGGAAAGCCTTAGCTAAAAACCCTACTATCTTTATTATCATACAAGTGGAAATATCTCAAGATTACACAAAGCTTTAGCTCACAAGCAATCCAGCTCTCAGTACAATCCCTCACTGCTACTCATATACAGAATAGACAACACATATGCCTTCCTTCAGTTCTCCAAGCCTCCTATTTCCTTGCACAGTTTCTCCTAGATCCTCAAGCTGCCACCTGTGTGATTCTCACCGCACACACAACGCTGACCTCTGAAATAACTATGCAATCCTGAAGGAGATAATTCCTTCTGCATGGATGAGTTTCCTTTATAGGAAAATTCCTCCCACTGATAGTACACTGTCCCTTCCTTTAATCTCAACTAGGTCTCTGTCTGAACTGACATGCATGAGTTATTTATGAGAGAATATTTAGTTATCTGGAGAACACTAGTTGCATGCATGCATGTATTAACTGACTGAACTCACAATTAGTTCCTCTAACTATTTGGAACTAATTTAACTAGACTTAACTCAATTAACTGAGCTAACTAATTACAACTCAAACACAACTCATCCTTATCTCCTTAATTAAGGGATAACTTCCTCAATCAAAGGGATAACTGTTGCATGTCTTCACATAGACTTCATGTTTGATTTTCTCCAACTAATTAACTCAAGATGAATTAATTAATTATTTTTCAAATAGCTAGTGAGACTAAATTCGAATTTTAATTCTCAATTTTGATTCAAGGACAAATCAAAATTGGAATATATCCCAAAATGCTATTTATAGCAATTCTATTTTTAGCATTTCTATTTTTTTGCTATTTTCAACAGAGTTGGAGTATATCCTGAAATGTTATTTATAGCAATGCTATTTTTAGAATTTCTATTTTTATCATTTATTGTTGTTATTTTCAATAGATTTATCTATAGCTGAAGTGGGTTCCACTTCTACAGCCATGGAAATCCTGTACAACCCTTTCTGACGAAGGTATCGAGCCATTTGGTCCTTTCATTCGTGATAGTTGTATGGTGTTAGGATTGATGCTTTGGGAAACTCCATTTTTATATCTATCTTCGATCTCCAAGCTCTGATACCATGAAGAGCTTTTCTGTTAGACCAAAACCCGTAGGTTTTGGTAAACGTTCCAAACCAGTAACTAGGATCCCCAGGGTGGAAATTACGGATTCCATAGAGGTGCAGTGATTCTTCCAACAACTTGGGCAGAGTGGGCAAGACAACGCTAGCCAAAGAACTCTTCAATAGGAAGAGGATCGATTTCAACAAATCCTCTTTCTTATATGATGTTAGAGAGACAAGATGTCTAAGCTCTTTGAATTCCTTGCATAGAAAACTTCTTGAGGATTTGACAAAGAGGCCTGACCCAATAGATAGTATTGAAAAAGGCATAGAAATTCTCAGAGAACATATTTCATCTGAACAAGCTTTAATAGTTTTAGATGATGTAGGTGATGCATCTCAGTTACATGCATTTTTTCCAGTGACAAAATTTCTCCATTCTGATAGCTTGATTTTGGTTACATCTCGCTACAAGATTGTCCTCACAAGCTCAGCAATAGCAGAGTCATCAATATATCAGTTAGAAAGTGTCGATGATCAATACTCTCGACAACCCTTCTATTCACATGCCTTCTTGCAGCGTTATCCATTGGTAGGATTCGAAAAACTTGTAGGCAAGTTTTTCAAAGACTGCGATGGATTGCCTTTGTCTTTGAAGGTGTTTGGGGCACTTCTCTATGGAAAGAATGACCAATCTTACTGGAAAGGTCAATTGGATAAGCTTCGCGAAATGGAACTTCCTGGTGATATCCTGAACAAGATTAGGACAAGTTACGATGCTCTGCACAAAGAAGAGGAAAGACAAATATTCTTAGACATTCCCTGTTATTTCATTGGGGAAGACAGGGATATAGCGATAACAATATGGGATGGATCAGGCTGGAACGGTTTGGTGGGCCTTGCAAATCTCCAGGACAAGTGCCTGGTTGAGGTTGACACAAAAATAATACCACAAAAATGCACAATCACCTGAGAGACTTGAGAAGACATATTGCGGATGAGCAAAAGTCATGTAGAGTAATCTCGCATAGTGAATGGCATGTGGTGTGATGAAGGAAATTCTTGATTTGTGGTGGCAACATTCTGTAAGTGCTTGAATTATTCATACAACTTTATGGTTTCTTTATTTAGCAAAAGTAGAAAATAGGAATCTTGTTGCTCTGTTTAATTTGTTTGTTGCTTGTTTTTAACGAATGAACAGGTAATAACTGAGGTGTATGGAATTAGGACACTTCATCGCCTCAAAAAGTACCAACAACTTTCACCGTTCATCACCTCAAAAAGTACGAACAACGGTTCATCCTCATGGTTGAAAATTTGGTGTGAAGAGGTGTTCAGAAACTGCTTGAGGAAGTTGATCGACCCTTCACCGTATCGTTTCAGTAAGTTACAACTTGTTGCAACTGAAGCTGATGATTGAAAAAGCATATTGAGTAGGGTTGATTCGCCACATTTGATATGGCTACGCTGGAGTGACTGTCCATACAACTGCCTACCTCCCTGGCTTTTGATTCTGATGAAGAATGTAAGGGCTTTAGAAGTGAGCAGAAAGAAATTGGATACACTATGGCAAGCAAAATCTTAGGTGAAAGCTAACGTTGGTTCCTTCGTTTGCATGTCTATTATTCTTATTATTTGTCGCTCTATTTTATGGGAGATTATGGAGTCATCTAAGGAGGCAGAGGAATTGCCCAGACGGTTAAAAGTGACCAGAATCCGTGTAAAAAAAATTCAAAAAATCTTATAGAGGCAGTGTTTGAATTGTGTTTTTGATGGTGGAAATGGATTCAGCACCATCAAAAACATCCAGGACACCTAAAATTTTGAAGTTTAACAACTATAACTTGGATTTACAAAAATTCTTACCAAAAGTTCTCTAAATATGACCAGAATTTCCATAAATTTCCGGGCAAGGCCTCCGCCTCGTTAAGCTACGTGGGAGATTATTGTTGTTATTGATATAGTAATACAGGGTCGCGATATGGGGATGAAAATATCTTATATTTTACTATTGCATTGCAGGCACCTCTAGAGTTATGGGAATTGACTATTAATTCTCCTCTTTTCGAGTTTCCAAAGTCCATTAGTCAGCTGAAGCACATAGAAAATATTGTGGTGAACTCTCTATGTCTCAAATTGTTACCTAAAGAATTTTGTGATTTGCACTCCCTGAAATACCTCGATCTCTCTCATTGCCAACTCTTAGAAATGCTTCCATATTCTTTTGGTTGCTTAACAAATCTCCAACACCTTAATCTCTCTACCTCTTGTTTGAAAATGCTTCCAGATTCCTTTGATTGCTTAACAAATCTAGTGCACCTTGACTTCCATTCTTCCTTTCATTTGCAAATGCTACCAAATTCCTTCGATAATTTAATTCACCTTGAATATCTGAATCTGCAGGTGTGCTCAAAGTTGACCATATCGGATGAAACATTTGCAAATGTCCGATCTCTTGAATATTTGAATTTGAGATATGTTTTGATGGCAATGTTGCCTTGGCAAGTTACACATCAACAGTCCCTAGAAGAATTACATCTCTTGTATACAGATTTACAAGAATTGCCTGACGATATCGAAAACCTCAGGAATCTGGAAGTATTTTATGTGGGAAGTGATTGCTTGAAAGAACTGTCATGTTCGCTGGGTTGCCTGAGCAGATTGAAGCACATGGAGCTCATCTATTGCAAAGAACTGAAATCTTTGCCTGATTTGTGGGGACTGCTGACTCAGCTGTCAGAGTTGATCATACACAATTGTGGAATAGAGTCCTTACTTGCAGAAGTGGTGAAGTTGAGCAACCTAGTAAAGTTAGAAGTAACAGGATGTCTGATTCGTGACCTGCCATTGAAAAAGGGAATGGAAGGAGCATTTTCGGAGGTATATTTGGTTGAGGGTGTTTGTCCCAGCCTTAAACATCTCAATATCTCATTTTTCAATGACCTGGTGGAGGTTGGAGCACTGCCACCAACACTCAAAGAGTTGCGTTTGGATACATGTGACAAACTGAGGAAAATGGAAGGGCTTCATAATCTTACAAACCTTCAAGAAGTACGCATCCTTCGGTGTAAAGAGTTGGAGGAGTTGTCGTGTCTTGAAAGGTTAATATCTTTGAAAAAGATTGAGGTTGATATGTGTTGTAAGTTAAAAAGAATAGATGGGTTGGGGCAGCTGGCACAACTTCAAAAGTGTAGCGTAGTTGTATATGATGCACCAGAAGAGATTGATGTTGAGATTGTTGGTGAGTACTGGAAATGTGCACTCTGTGGAAAGTACTTTAGCATCTTGGACAACTACACTAACAACCACATAAACAAAGATAGAAACAGATGGCGTGAAGTACACCATGGCTTTATGCCATGCACCAACATCAGATATTATTGGTGATGAGTACTGGAAATGTGCAATCTGCGGAAATGTGCATTGCCAGAGAGACAGCAACAACATTTGTGTTCAAGTATAACAACGCCTGTGTTGGAGTCTCAAAGACAGCTAATTATTGTAACTTGTTTATTTTTAAGTTTTTAAAGTAGAAAACGCTTTGTCACAAATTATTTTTCTTATTTTTTATTTTAAATTTAAAAAATAAATAAATAAATAAATAAATAAATTTAAAATTAAAATAATGAACCATAGATTGAATGGTATTTTAAATGTCATGTGGTGTTTTCCACTTCATTCATAATACTTTTAATTTAATTTATGAAAAAATGTTAAATTATAAAAGATTATCCTATTTCTATTTTTATAGATGATTTCATAACTCACATTAAATTTATTATTAATTAATATTGCTATTTTTTTAATTCAATAATATATTTGATTTCTTATTAAAAAAAAAATTAATATATTATATTATGAAAATTTGTTAATCTATAAAAAAAAATTATATGTACATAATTTAATAATTCATATTAAATTTATTATTAATTATTATTATTATTTTTTAAATTTAATAATATATTTATTTCTTATTAAAATTTATTTTTTATTTTTAAATATATTAAATGATGATGATGATTAACTTCTACGAATACCAATGTGATATGTTGGATCTTAAGAACGTAAGAAATTAATTCATAATTTTTTAAATTTTATTTTTATAATAAAAAATAAGGAATAAACGTTTCTAAATCACAATAGTTTTGTTTAACAAGTCAAGAAGGTTGGTAGTGTGACAAATGTTTTGGAAATGAGAACAAATGTGAGTAACAACCTTGTAATCTAAGATAATGTGCTTTTCATCTTCAACCTTTTTAGTATAAAAAATGGGACAAGTTCTTTCATCCCAAGGTGTTATGGGAATAGACCAACACCCGGTTTCACTTCGAAGCTCATAAGAATTGGTTCTTATCTTCGCAATGTTCATTTTCTTATTAGGATTGGTAAAGACAAACATAATTCTAGTTAGTAAGAGTGGGGTTCATTACCTCGTTATGATATCTCAACTTCCTTTTCCCCTCTAGCTCCTCATCATCTCATAACTTATCCTTAAATTTGAAAGTAATAGTATTTTTAATATTATCCTTATTCTCTAAGATGATGTGCTCATTTATCCGAAAATGGTCAAGCCAAACCTGGACATCCTTGTGCCATTCTCGCTTGAGCCGAAGGTGGGGGTTTTGACTAGAGTTAGGAGGTGGGGATTTTGACTAGAGTTAGAAACAATTTTGGGGAACTTATTGACTTCCATGTTGTAAAACTTCTTCTTATACAATAAAACTTTTTGGGGGAAAGGATAGCTTCAATCAAGAGGATAGGATAGGGAGTATCCTTTAATCTTAAAGTTGTACGTTATAAATTTCTTAATTCAATCTTCCTTCATGATTCTCTAGATATACTATAACCCCAAACCTCACAACCATATAAAATAATAGGGTTGACAAGAGTCTCAAAGAGGAGTTATTTTTTACTACAAACCTAAAGGTCATTCGACTTACAATTGTTTTCAAGCTCGCTCATAATAAGTTTTCCATCCTCCAATAATCTTTTTCTCAATGTTATAATTCCAGTTGAGTTGATGATTAATTTCAATACCTAAATATTTGTATGAAGAAAACTTATCCAAGTAATTGTTATCATGCATGAAATTATCATGACTGATTTTTTTAATAAAATATTATTTTAGTTTTCCTTTTCTTTTTTATTATAATAATACAAAAAAATCATGATTCAAAACATACAAAAATTTATTAGAAAAAAGAAAAGAAAAAGAAAAGAAAAAAGTAATATAGAGAGGTTGTGACATCTTTAAATAAAACAAAACTCTACACAATCAATTAAACAAGTGGGATAATTACATAGCAACATAGTCCTTGCCTCTTTTGGTAGTTATCGGTATGATAACATGACCGAGGAAGTGCAGGGTCTACATTTTGTCCTTATTTGAAAATGGTTTTTTACGTGGTGCACCTCTTGTTTCCACAATCTACTATGACAAATATTGATTGCGGAGCCCTCTATGCCTTCTTCAATTGTTTACAACTAGTCATTATTACATAATGCTTTAGAGTAATTGTTATTAAGCACTCAAACGATGTCTTGATCACATGTCGATTTCCCCAATAAATGCCGAGGAAATTTTATTAATTATAGGATTAAGCCTTAATTACTTTTTTAATATGCATTAATCCATGTCGTGGGAAGTTGATTGAGTTTATGTGACATTTCGCTAAATTGTTGCCGCAAAATAGTAAAATATATGTCAACTAATGTGAAAATTGATGGTTTACACTTTTTAATTAACCTAAGTTAGCAATAGTCATTGTGGCAAGTGGTGCCCCCGGTGCAGGCGATATGGACAACCTCTCAAATCTGACTACAATTTCTTCAATATCTGGTTGAATTTCTCCTTCTGCATCTATTGGTGTATCAATCACCTACATCCACATGGGGTTTTCCCTTTGATCACCCAATCCTTGTTATTAGCGGGAAGTTACTACACAAAGCCTTATACTCTATCAGGACTGTAATTCCAAAAGAATGACACAAAAACACTCTCGAAACTTTAAAAATGAGGAACGTGCGTTTTCAACGCAAAATACACTATCGGTGGGAATTTTGTTCCAAAGGAACAAAATGCACTATCGGTTCTTTTAACCACAATCGTGGCATTCAAACAGTCTTTTTGTTAATTCCAAAGGAATTACACTATCGGTGTGGTAATATTCAAAGTATTGCGTCATACGCAATATACACTATCGGCCCCTTCCAACACTCCTTCTCCAATGCGATAACACGTGGCTATCGGCAATCATTTTCGGTGATTCCAAAAGACTACACCATAGACTCCTCCCACATCAACTGTGCGATGCGACAGTCCTTGTGGACCCGAAAATTTATCCAACCCACTATATAATATTTCGGGTCCAAGCTTATCAGGGTTTCGGACCTCGGCAGTTCCACAACCCTTTCCACTCCACTTGCGATTAGGCGATGCGATAAAGGTTCGGACCTGATACAGTATGAACCAAAATCGATAAAAGTCTAGAGCTACGTCCATACTAAGTTTTTCCCATGAATTCTCTGTGTAAAACAGAGTTTGTTGCATAACTTTATGCAACGATTTAAGAGCCTGCGCTCGCCGATATGAAGGAAAAGTAATCTTAAAGGCTCCAGCCTAAACATTCATGGGAAAATAAGGCCAATTCATCCATATTCAAACTCAGAAGAAGCACTTGAACTGATACACGCATATAATTATCAATTAACAGAGAACTACCAATGTAAATACATAGAGAGAGGTTTCTTCAAAGGATAATACTTCTGGGCACCCCCCTCACTATGAGCCTCCCGTCATTTTATTTATAATCAATAGATAAAGCCTTTCTCGGCCATTATCCTTTATAAAAGCATGCTTTTACATAGAGTGATTTAAAGTGTAAATCTTTGTTATAGTTATCCATAAGCGATGATGTTGCATGATTTATTCTTAATTCTATTTTTATCCTAAACTAGGAAAGCATGGAAATTGCTGGCTAAAGGACCCCACTCCCTTGCCTGTAGATTTTTTTGGATTTTTGGAATATGTTTGAAGACTTTTTCCCTCTAAGTCACATGCTCCTGCATCAAACTCCTGAGGACAAAATTCTTCATGGGCTCCTGTCCATGAGTTCATCTATAGAACTACCCAGTTTTTGTAGCATATCTTCTGTAACCCAAGTAGCTTCAGCGGTCGACTGATCCTTCCACTTTACCAAATACTGGAAGTACTCTTGTCCCCTTGTTTTCTTAAGCACCTTCTTGTCCAGAATTTTTTCTGGCTGTAAATTCTTTGTTGTGGGTAACTTTTTTACCCAGTCAATCTCTTGGGTCTCTTGATCTTGTGTTGTATCATCTGTATTTTCACCTTTATACTTGTACAGGTCTGCAACATTAAAAATTGGTGATATTCCAACATCAGGGGGTAACTCAATCTCGTAGGAATTTTCAGAAAATTTCCTCAACACTCTGCAAGGTCCAATTTTTTTGAACTTCAGTTGTTATACTCCCTTTTTGGAAACCTCTCATTTCTGAGATGTGCTAAAACCCGATCTCCAACTTCAAAGTTCTCCTCTCTTCTTTTCATGTCTTCTCTGGTTTTGTATTTGATGTTTTTATCCTGTAGCTATTGCTTCACTTGTTCATGTATTGCCTGCATTTCTCAAGCAAAGTCTTCACCCTTTGCACTTCTCATCGCTTCTTTTCCCAAGTTTCTTAACTCAGCTACTCCTCTTGGATGCATTCCATAAAAAATATGGAATGGACTCTGTCCTGTACTCCTGTTAGGTGAGTCATTATATGCATATTCAGCTTGTGCAAATACTTGATCCCATTGCTTTGGATGTTCTGCAGTAAGGCTCCTTAAAATATTGCCTAGACTCCTATTCACCACTTCAGTCTGTCCATCAGTTTGTGGATGATAGGAAGAACTTAAACTTAATTTAGTTACCAGCTTCTTCCATAGTGTCCTCTAGAAATTTCCAACAAATTTGGAATCCCTATCTGAGACAATACTTTTGGGCAACCCATGCAATCTTACAATCTCCTTAAAAAACAAATTAGCAATGTGAGAAGCATCACTAGTTTTATAACGAGGAATAAAGTGTGCCATTTTTTAAAATCTATCCACTACAACAAAAATTGAATCATTACCTCTTTGAGTCTTTGGTAAGCCCAAAACAAAATCTATACTTACCATATCCCAAGGTCTATCTGGAATTGGTAATGGGATATACAGACCTGCGTTTTGGCTTCTTCCCTTTGCATGTTGACAGACTTTGCAAGTTCTCACATACTTCTCCACTTCAAATTTCATTTTTGGCCAGAAATAAAATTCTCCCTCATTGAACAATTTGGTATGCACAGCTGATTTTTCTTAAATAACAGTCCATCTAGTAAGAAGTAATCCAACCATCTACTCCTATCCACCAAAACAAGATTTTTACAAGCCTCAAATGCCTCTTTAAAATCTGAATCAGTCTCATAAATTCTTTAAGAAAAACAAAAACCCAACACTTGGATTTGACTCTCTTGAAATAATACATTTCTCCTACTTAAGGCATCTGCAACTTTGTTTGAATGCCCATTTATATGATTCAAAACAAAATGGAAACCTTAAAGATACTCTACCCATTTAGCATGTTTCTGGTTGAGCTTTGGCTGCTACATTATAAACTGTAGTGCATGGTTATCTGAATAAAGGATAAATTATTTTGACATTAAATAATGCCTCCATTTTTTTAATGACTACACAACTACGTAGAACTCCTTGTCATAAGAAGAATACTTCCTTTTTGAATCATTCAACTTTTCACTAAAATAGGCTATTGGTCTATCTTCCTGGCTTAAAACACCTCCAATTGCTTCTCCGCTGGCATCACACTTCACTTGAAAAGGTTTGTTAAAATCAAGAAGAACCAAAATAGGCTTTTCATTGATTTTCTTCTTTAACAGCTGGAAATTCTTCTCTGCTTCAGCAATCCATCTAAATGGTTGTTTATCCTTCTTTATGGTCTCAATAATAGGTACATTAATCTTACTAAAATTCTTGATGAATTTTCTATAAAAGCTAGCAAGACCATGAAATCTCCTTACCTCAAAAACACTCTTGGGTGAAGGCCACTCCATAATTTCCTTGATCTTCTTTGGATCCATCTTCAGCCCTTCAGTAGAAATAACAAAACCCAAGTACACTCGCTCTTCTTTCATGAATGAAAAATTCCTCAAATTCAGCAATAATTTCTCCTACTGCAGCCTTTGTAAGACATAATTCAGATGTCTCACGTGCTCCTCCTTAGACCTATTGTAAACTAATATATCGTCCAGATATACTATTACAAACTTACCAATGAACTCTTTAAGAACTTCATTCATGAGTCTCATAAATGTACTTGGTGCATTGGACAACCCAAAAGGCATTACTCTCCACTCATATAATCCCTCATTTGTCTTAAAAGCGGTTTTCCACTCATCCCCTTCTCTTATCCTTATTTGATGATACCCACTTTTAAGATCTAGTTTTGAAAAATACTTTGCTCCACTCAAGCAATCCATTAAATATTCAATTCTAGGTAATGGAAATTTGTACTTGATTATGATTCTATTTATGGCTCTTGAATCTGTACACATTCTCCAGCCTCCACCTTTCTTTGGACTCAACACTGTTGGTACTATGCAAGGACTCAATCTTTCTCTGATCAGCCCTTTGTCAAGAAATTCTTGCACCTGCTTTCTAACTTCTTCATTTTCTGTAGGAGTCATTCTATAAGCTTCTTTATTAGGTAGACTTGCTCCAGGAATCAAATCTATATGATGGCTAATTCTTCTAATGGGTGGCAACTCATTTGGAAAATCATCAACAATAATATCACAATATTTCTCCAACATTTCTTGAATTTCAATGGGTAAATCAGAAATTTTAGTAGAAGTCATTATTACCTTGGGCTTGCAAATTACAACAAAATTTACCTCATTTTCTTCAATCTGCTTCAAGTATTCCTTTCCTCCTAATAATAGAGTTTTTGGATCAGTCTTCTTTCCTGGTACATCTTCTTCTTGCAGAGGCAGCAACGTATGATTGACACCATCCTTCCCAAACTTGTAAGTGTTTCTTTTCCCATCATGCATGGCTCCTCTATCATATTGTCAAGGTCTTCCAAGAAATATGTGACACACATCCATTGGCATCACATCACATACAATTTTATCTTTATACTTGCCCACCTGAAATTCCACTTCACATTTTTCATTTACTAACAGTTGATGTCCCTTTTGCAACCATGACACCTTGTAAAGTGTTGGATGTTTCATTGTCTTCAGCTTCAATTTCTCCACCAGTTCTATAGAGACCAAATTATTAGTGTTGCCACTATCAATGATCATCTGGAAACATTTCCCTTGGACTTTACACACTGTCCTGAATATAGTCTTTCTTTGTGATGGTTCAACCACCTCCTTTGTTGGCTTGATAAAAACTTTATTAATTACCAAAAATTCTCCTCTCTCTGGTGTATTTTCTTCTTATGTCACTACTGCTGCTAGTGCCTCTCCCTTATCTTGAGAAACAATTGCATTCCTCTGATTTGTTTCGGCATTCTCTAGGCACTCAAAAGCTCTATGTCCCAGTTTGTTACATCTGTAACATCTTATTTCTCTGCCTCTTCCTCTACCTCCTCTTCCTCTAGAAAAACTCCCTCTGCCTCTTGCATCACCTCCTGTGGGTGTATGTTGGATTAAGTTGCTGCTAGCTCCATCTTTAGGTGCTGTAGATCTACCTCTACCACCTTGACTTCCCCTTCCTCAGAAATTACCTCTCCCTCTGGCAAACTACTTCCTCGTGAGTTTTTCTTTAGCTTTCAGTGCTATCTAATAAGCTTCCTTTACTATTTTAGGACACAGTAGATTTATTTCATCTTGAATGTCCATCCTAAGGCCATTCACATATCTAGCCACCTTTTCATCTGTATCCTGGGCTTCTCCAGCTCTTATGCTTACCTTGTAGAATTCCTCTGTGTATTCTTTTACTGTCAAAGACCTCTGTTTAAGATTTTGCATATATCTGAACAAGGTTTGCTGATAATTACTTGGCAGAAACTTACCTCTTAGCTTTGCTACCATCCTACTCCAATTCTTGATTGGTTGCTTGCCAAGTCTCTTCCTTTTTGCCTGCACACCATCCCACCAAAGCGCTACATGGCCTTTTAACTTGGTGACAACAAACTTGACTTTCTTCTCATCTTCTGTTTCTTCATAATCAAAGAATTTCTCCATGCCATTAATCCAATCTATCAATTATTTAGGATTTAGTCCTCCTTTATATATTGGAACCTCGATCTTTGGCCTGGCTATGGATCTCAATACTAACTGAAAGAACCTCATCTCAGGAGTAACTGCTATAGATTCCTCCTCTGTAGCTTCAATCTCAGGTTCACTAACATCTCCATCATCTATGTTTTTGCCTATTGTTAATGCATACAATCTAGCTTGCATCTTTTTCACAGCTTCCATAACTTCAGCATTTGCAACAAGCCGTCCTCTTCCACCACGTCCTAGTCCTCTTCCAAATCGGAAAGCCATAGTAACTTTCCTTCTCCTGCTTTTGAGATTCAATCCAATGTCAGTTGGCTACTCTGATACCACTAATGGTGGCCTGGGTGCAGGTGATATGGACAACCTCTCAAATATGGCTACAATTTCTTCAATATCTGGTTGAATTTCTCCTTCTGCATCTATTGGCATATCATTCATCTACATCCACATGGGGTTTTCCCTTTGATCACCCCAATCCTTGTTATTGGTAGGAAGTTACTACACAAAACCTTATACTCTATCGGGATTGTAATTCCAAAAGAATGACGCAAAAACACTCTCAGCACTTTAAAAATGAGGAACCTGCGTTTTCAATGCAAAATACACTATCGGTGGGAATTTTGTTCCAAAGGAAAAAAACGCACTATCGACACTTTTAACCAAAGTCGCGGCTTTCAAACAGTCTTCGTGTTAATTCCAAAGGAATTACACTATCAGTGTGGTAATATTCAAAGTATTGCATTATACGCAATATACATTATCAGCCCCTTCCAACACTCCTTCTCCAATGCGATGACACGTGGCTATCGGCAATCGCTGTTGGCGATTCCGAAAGACCACACCATAGACTCCTCCCACTTCAACTGTGCGATGTGATAGTCCTTGTGGACCCGAAAATTTATCCAGCCCGCTATATAATATTTCGGGTCCAAGCTTATCGGGGTTTCGAACCTCAGCAGTTCCACAGCCCTTTCCACTCCACTTGCGATTAGGTGATGCGATAAATGTTCGAACCCGATACGGTATGAACCAAAATCGATAAAATTTCAAGTCCAAAGCTACGTCCAGACTAAGGTTTTTCCACGAATTCTCTGTGTAAAACATAGTTTGTTGCGTAACTCTATGAAACGATTTAAGAGCCTGCACTCACTGATATGAAGGGAAAGTAATCTTAAAGGCTCCATCCTAAACATTCATGGGAAAATAAGGCCAATTCATCCATATTCAAACTCAGAAAAAGCACTTGAACTAATACACGCATATAATTATGAATTAACAGAGAACTACCAATGTAAATACACAGAGAGAGGTTTCTTCAAAGGATACTACTTCTGGGCACCCCCCTCACTATGAGCCTCCTGTCATTTTATTTATAATCAATAGATAAATCCTTTCTCGAAAATTATCCTTTATAAAAGCATGCTTTTACATAGAGAGATTTAAAGCGTAAAGCTTTGTTACAGTTATCCATAAGTGATGATGTTGCATGATTTATTCTTAATTCTATTTTTATCCTAAACTAAGAAAGCATGGAAATTGCTGGCTAAAGGACCCCACTCCCTTGCCTGTAGATATTTTTTGGATTTTTGGAATATTTTTGAAGACTTTTTCCCTCTAAGTCACATGCTCCTACATCAGCAAGCATAGTGTGTAGAGTGATGACATATTGCTCCAAATTAAGAAAACATGCTATTTGCAATACATGATTTATGCTTTTGAATATGGCCAAAATAGGTGACATGTGACAATACAAAGCTTGAGGTGTTAGGTGGAGTATAGTACCCACATCAAGCTTAGTGATTTGTTTCTCGACCCGAATTCATAGTGTATCATTTAGAATTGGTGGGGAGCATGGCCTAATAGAAGCTGCAAGACAAGGATCTTTATGTCATTTAACATATGCATTAATGTTAGTCCTTTTCCAATTAACACGTCAATGTGCGGTCTATATCATTTGACCATGTTAGTAGCTAGAACAACTCATCATAGAGTGCTAAATTCAAGGATTAACAGAAAAAATAAATGTCTTATGTTATATAATGGAAGTGACTTCTCGTTGTGGCACAACATTAATGTTAATCTTTACAATTAAAGAATTAATCCATTCACTTTAAGTACTAACATCAATAATTAAGGGTAATCAAAATTATTATGGTTAATGTGTATACTGGAGATCATTTCACATTTAAATGGAATTAACTGTCGCATCTTTTCAACGAGGTGTTAGACATATTTTCACACCTTAATGGCAAGTAATAAACATTTGTACTAGAGTAATGGTGAAATGATAATGTATTTATAGCTTAAGCAAATGAAAACGTATTAAATTTTGATAATGATTCTTTTTTATTCATGCTACATAGTTCTCGCATTGTTACATTGTTTAGGCCAAAGACACGGAAATATCTAGGCTAAATAAGGTCAAAGCTGCAAAAGATACAAAGAACAATAATCCAATGCAAGTCATTTTATTGTTATTGTTTTACTGAAAGCAACAATTGGTAGTAAGAATAAATTGTAGTGAATTCTTCTCATTTAAATTATCTCCACGTCAAAATGAATGAGAGAACACAAGTTAATGAAATGTGTACTCTTGTTCAGAATCCAAAATTGAAATGGAAGATGAAGCCTAAGTATTACTGTTTCAATGCTACCAGAAGAAGCATTTGACAAGCTACATCAAGAAATAAACCAAAAATCACTATGACACCAAAGGCCCAAGTTCAACACACAAAGGGCATGAAATAACACATTCAATTGACAACTATGAGAAACTCATAGCTTATAGATTACACTTTATGGAAAGAGCATTTAAGGTACTCCATCTTATCCTCATAGTCATCAACTTATTGTGAATGAGGATGACAAAGAAGTTGAGAGACCTCTATAATGAAATATGAAAAGAGGTATGTGACTATGATTGTAGCTTATCCAATACTCAAAGCTAGCAATAATAAAAGGTAACACATTATGGAATGGGGTGACGATAGCTCCAAAATTTCTTTCAAGAAATATGTATGTCTAAAGTAAAAGTTCTAATCTCATATTTTTGTTTACTTAGCTCGTATATATAGTAAGCTAAAGTTCAGAGAGAAATAAAAGCATGATTTCCATATGATAAAAAGTTTTAGAGGCAAGGGAATAAAGGTGGTCACCTAAGGAAGACTGTCTTAAAAGCTACTTGAAAATCCTTAATTAAATTCCAGAACCTTCCATTGACATTTAAGCACTCAGTGGAATACAATGTTCAAAAAGTGTCATCTAACACAAGCCATCAATATAGACATAACAAGAAACTTAACCAATATGATGATGCCAAAATAAATATGTAGTTGCATAAAATATGTAATTTACTTTCATTATGTGGAACTATTTAAATGATAAAGGATATGCTGAAAAGGATTACAATTTTCCAAGAAGAAGACTTTGCATTGTTATAAAGTGAAATTTTGTAATTCTGAAGACTAGGTTAGCTAATGATCATATTCTCTATTTGGTAAATCATCTATTTACAAAATCCCACTAGATTTACACAAGTTTGGGATGAGATTGGAAGGGTTGGTGTGAATGTTGCAGAAGATGACTTGGTGAGCCTAACTCTTCTAGGCCTTCCCAAAAGTTGGCATAGCTACTAAGACTTAGTGAATGGGATGGAGAAATTACCAAATTGGGAACACTTATGGTCTGATTTGGTATAAGAAGAGATTAGGCAGAATACTGGACATGGAAGTTCATCCAAGGGTGAGGATGAAGAAAATTTTTCTTTGGTTGGAAAGGGAAAGAAGGGAAAAGGGAAGACATATCAAACCAAACAAGAATCTAACCAAGGGGGCAAGAAGGAATACTTGTCCAAAATAAAATGCTTCAATTGTCATGAATTCGGGCACTATGCTACGAAGTGTCCACATAAAAAGTCAAGCAAGAAGAACTCAACATGAGTAGTAGGTGAAATATTGGCTTCACAGTTCGAGCTTGACTTCACCCTTATCGTGTGCATGGCCAGCACTATGATGGGGAGTGTGTGGTACCTAGACTCCACTACCTCGTTCCACATGATAGGGTGTAGAGATTTTTTTAGTGACCCGGAGGAGAAATATATCCATATTCACATTGAGCTTAGGGACGGTTGAAGGTATAGTGCTACCAGGATTGGTACAATAATCTTTAAGAGGGAGTCAGGATCCCATCTTCGCCTTAAAGATGTCATGGTTGTTCCATGCCGAAAGAAGAATCTCATGTTTTTAGCATTTTTGGACGACTGTGGTTATGATGTGATCTTCAGCAAAGGGAAAGCATTACTAAGACGCATAGCCACTGGACAAGTGAATCAAATCGGAGTTCATGTGAAGAACCTGTATAAAATTGATGTGGAAGATTGTGATACATTAAGCAGTAAGGCAGAGAAAGTGCAAAGTCATGATGTCGGTGAACTTTTCCAGAGGAGATTGTGCCATTTGCATCATGGCACCTTAAATATTATGCAGCAAATAACCACTGGCCTCCCTAAAGGAGCGCTTAAGTAGCATGATTTTTGCAAAGATTGTACCATGGAGAAGTATTTAAATTCCACATTCCATGATCGAGATAGCAAAGCACATGTAGTCTTGGAAAGAGTCTACTCTGATGTTTGTGGACCTTTCTCGATAGCCTCCCTTCCTAAAGTAATATGGTAGGGTGAAATCCTCCATACAGATTGTCTCCTTCCCCATTGATTATGCTCTTATTCTTATTCTTACCTTATTAACCCTTCATAGCTAGAGTAAATGAACTTAAAGGCTAAGAACTCGTGCTATGAATACTCTAATGTCTGTGCTTGATTCTTGCCTGGATAATTTTCTTGGGTAGGAGAAGCGTTATCGACATGCCATCCTGGATAGATTAATTGGGAAAGGATATCGACATGCCGTCTCCTGGACTGGATAGATTGATTTGATTGGTGGGATCAGGCCTTACAAGAAGAGAATAAATACCGATCCGCCAGTCAAACCAATCTATCAAGTCCAGGAGACGACGTGTCGATATCCTTTCCCAATCAATCTATCCAGCATGGCGTGTCGATAGTGCTTCTCTTGCCCAAGAAAAAGATCAAAGCAAGAATCAAACCCGTACATTAGAGTATTCATAGCACGAGTTCTTAGCCTTTAAGTTCATTTACTCTAGCTATGAAGGGTTAATAACGTAAGAAGAAGAATAAGAGCATAATCAATGGGTAAGGAGACAATCTATATGGAGGATTTCACCCTGCCATATTACTTTAGGAAGGGAAGTACATTTACATTATAATTGCGCTTCATTATTTCCTTTGAATTCCTTCAAACTAATTTTTCAAACCAAACTTAAGCAAAATTTTAAAAAGACTACACACCTTTTTTGGCTTTGTATGAGCTCGATATTGAATACGTTGTATCTCTGTAATTTTGGATCTCCAAGGTATGAAATTTCATCTTATGGTAGCCCTCTGAGTTCTCATTCCAACCTCACAAGTTTGATCAAGATTGGATTCTCCAAGAAAGAGTTATTCCAAATCTCCTGCAATGACCTGATTATAGACTAGTTCAGTAGAGCGAACTTGTACAAAGTTCCACATGTCACTGTTTCGACCTTCGGACCTGAAACCAATACACAGAAAGCTAAAGTTTGTCCTCTTTCTGTAATTTTTTATGAATTTTCGATATAATTCTCAAAGAGAAAGTTATGGCGATTTTTCCCAGGTCACCTGTTTGAGATATAATTCAAGAGCCTACAAAAACCCTAACTTCCTTGGATCATATCTATGAAAATATAGCAATACAAAATCTGAAATTCATACCAGAGGTTCATCAATATTTAAACTCAAATGAGTTTAATTTTAGCTTATGAAACATCATAGAAACAAATTTATCGTGAAAATTCCATGATGACCTGTTTGAAGCAGCAAAACCCTAGAATCCAAAGCTCTTATACCAATTGTTATGTAACCAACTCACAAAATAGAAGAAAAGATAGAACAATGACTTCAAAATCAACCTCTTTGATGGGGAAACCTCCTTTACATTACACAAATGAACCATTCTTGAATGATACAACTGACAAGACCTCCTTTCTATATATAGGAGTCTAAGGGGTCACAAAAGCCGACATAACAATAATAATGTAAGGGCAGAAAAGTAACAATAGTGGGCTTCTATGGGGCACAATAATAACAATATGGGGACAACATGGGAACAACAATAACAATAAAGGGCTACAATGACAATAATAGTAAGGGAATACACTAGTATTATAGGGACCTAACAACTTTCGTGTTGTCCATGGTTCCATTGGTATCGATGCCATATACTATAGTCTGTAACATAGAATAAGCGGCCATTGAACAACACCAACAACCAACACAATCAAGAAGTCCTATGTGATATGGGAGCGAAGGTAGGAGAAATAAAATTCAGTTGTAGATGTAGAGAAGTATATCATATTTACGAGAGGAAAATGAAGAAATTTTGAGCTTTCTAATGCAGTGGTTAGGGTTGTTAGGGTAACAAAAGAAAGGGTTTCATAGGCAGCCATGAATGGGGATGGCTAAGGAGAGGCCATATTTGTTTACAAGTAAAATTATATGGAAGCAGTTTATGATGAAGATCTGATCAGGCGTAAATGTTAAGCTCCTTCCCATCCCATCTATTCTTCCCAAGAATGGTCATCGTCTCCCATAAAGCCCTCCACATAGTAATCAACGTGATATTTTTTCTTATTTTCCTTTTCCAAATAGGGAATTATAGCATGGATATTCATCACAAACATGAAACATCAAAACCATGGGCATGAAAAATAGTCATATGTTTATTAAGTTATAAACTGAAAATCACAAATTATTATTTTTTCCCATAAATGAATCCTTAACAGGAGTCGAGGAACACTTCTGGACATTCATGAATGGTGTTCATGGCATCCATATTAAACCACTAGATAGTAAAAAATTAGAGTAAATCCAATCCAAGTGAAAAATAAGACACGGGGGTACTTAAACTAACTTCCAATCCAAGTGGAAAATAAGACAAGGAAGTACTTAAAACAGACTAAGCAATCCCCTGGGGGTCACAAAAATTATTCATAGGCAGCTGAGTTACCTCATAAGCTTGATTGATATTGTGAAACTGAATCCCATAGTTATTTCATTTTAAAACATTAGGATTATACTGCAACCCGATTATATCAACATCAGAATTACACTAAAACCAAATTATATCAACATATGAGTTTGATATGATTTTCATGCAAACAAATTTATTTAACATGGATCATGATTCTTAAAACATTTCCATGGCCTGTGAATGGTTAGAAGATATTTTCCCCTAAAAACGTGATTCACCATAAAACTTTGGATTTCTAACTTCTGTCAGAAGTATACCATGCCTTTTTGTTTTAAACATGGAAATACTGCTACTAAAAATATCTGAGGCTGAAAGTTTGGGAAATTATTTCAGGTGGGTACTTTTGTTGAAAAATGTGCAACAAGAAATGTTAAATTTAGAATGTGCTAAAAATAGACCTGCTAAAAATAGCATGTCTAAAAATAGCAGTTTGGCCAGTGAGGTCATTGGCCACATTTGGTGAGAGGTGAAACTGCTAAAAATAGAAAGTTCTAAAAATAGCATTTCTGGGTCCCTTCCTATTTATAGTAGTCCCTAGTCTATCTATAGAAAGTAAAATTAATTTTGGTCTTAACAACAGTTGGAATAATTAATTTAGTTGAGTTAATTAGTTAAGGAAATTTGAATTTAAAGTCTTTGTGAGCACACACATGAGTTGTCCCACTGATTGAAGAATTTATCCTTAATTTCCTCCACTGATTGAGGGAATAAGTATGAGTTCTATAATAAAAGAGTCAATTGACTTAGTTCTAATTAGTCAAGTCCAGTTATATTATTTTAACAAGTTGTTAAAATAATAAAATATAGTTTGTTAATGCTTGCATGCATGTGACAACTATTATTTTAGATAATTGAGAATTCACTCATGGATAACTGTTGCATGTTAGTTCTGTCAGAGACCCAGTTGAGATCAGATGTGGGACAGTGTACTATCAAATGCTTGACTATTTCTAGTAAGTAGTTTTTGCATGGTTGAGGAACTAGTGTCCTCAAGGATTACGTAGTTGGACCATTGGTTAACTTGGTATGTTTGGAATTAATTGCATATGCTTTTGCTATTATTTCCTAAGAAAATTGCACAAGGAAATAGGGATTGGACCATAGGTAAATCCTTTATATATAGGGCTTGGTTGGTTCATGAGACATATCTTCATGTCTTCATAGTTCATTGAGAACTGAATAGGTTGAGAGCTAATTCTTTTGTATTGTGAAGAGGATTTCCACTTGATTGATAATACATGGCTGGGGTTTTATGTTGGTGCTTTCCCATGGATATATCTTGTGTTATGTGTGATTATTTCTCTTGATCAGTTATGCATGTTTCTACTTGATGTTGCTCATGAATTCGATTATGCTTCCGCTTAATGTTTTGTAGAAGTAGAACAAGTATTATGCTTTAGGAAATTGCATATATCATTTTGTTCTACAGGTGAAATTTCTACATGGTATCAGAGCACATGTGATCAAGCAAGAACAATATACTAGCAGGAGGAATTCGAAGTTTCTTATTCTTGATATAGATCTCAAGTTCTTATCACATCTATTTCACCGATGGCGTTCAATGGTTTGAGGCTTGAGTATGCCCTTGATGGCAGCTCAAACTATATAGCTTGGAAGGATCGCATGGAGGCAGTTTTGGAAGATAATGGCCTTAAGGATTTCATTGATCAAGAAATCCCTAAGCCTACTGACAAGACTGAACAGGTGGAATGGAGGAAGTATGTGGCTAGAGCTAGGAGAATTCTTTTGGAGGGAGTGCGAGATCACATTGTCTCAAGCCTCCATGGGAAGGAGACTCCACATGCAATGCGGAAAATATTGAAAGATTTATATCAGAATAGCAATGATCAAAGGAAGCTGGCACTGAAGGACAAACTTCGAAAGATCAAGTGTGAAAGGGATGGACAATCTCTATGTATCTGACCAAGCTCATCACATGCAAGGATGTGCTTGCAAGTGTAGGGGTCGTGACATCGGATGAGGATATGGTGAGTCTAGCACTCCTTGGCCTTCCTAAGAGCTGGCATAGCTACCAGGACTCGATGAATGGAAGGGAGAAACTGCTAGATTGGGAACGATTATTGTCAGATTTGATGCAGGAGGAGATTGGACGGAGCACCAAAGACAGTTCTTCATCCATGCATGATGAGGAGAACTGTGCCTTAGCAAGTAAGGTGAAGAAGGGGAAGGAGAAGGTTTCTCTTTCTGAATCCAGTTCTTCCAATGATGGGAAGAAGGTTGACAAATCGAAAGTGTGATACTTTCGTTGTCATGAGGTGGGCCATTATGTTGTAAATTGTCCATGGAGGAAATCCAAAAAGGGATCCGGGGAAGGATCTAAAGGTGAGGCACTTGCTTCACAGTTTCAGTTGGATTTCACACTCTTCGCATGCATGGTTTCATCCTGTTGAGGGCCCCGAAATCGGGTCAACAACAAGGGGGGATACCCACCCAGTCGGGAACCTGGTTGGTGGCTCCATGCCCGTTTGGTGTAGCGGGTCCGACTGGGGATGATGGGACCAGCTTCCCAATATAAAAGATGTGTGTGTGTGTAGATTTTGAAGATACTAATCTAAAGGTAATTTTAAACTAATTTAATTCTAGACTCTAAACTGACTCTATGCTACTGTAATCTAGCAAAAACAACAGATCTAATCTATACTAACCCGGGGTAAAATTCTTTCGTTATGCGATCTAAAAAGATTTCATACAACAACTGGTAATAAAGATCATTCAACTATCATAAGAATATAAATCAATTAAGATGAACCATTCTGCATAAGAAGTTAGGCAAAACAGTTGTGAACAACATATCGCATAATCAATTATTCATATGTCAAGCACAAACAAATGATTCCACCGTACAAAAGTGCCAAATGGTAATCCAGACATTCATACATTAACATATAAATAAATCAGTTGTATATCACTCTAAGAATATGAGCAGAAATTAATCAAGAGATAAAAGTACCATTTATGACTGATTTTCACTCACAAACTTCAAGCAATAACGATTTATCGCTACTTACTTCTAACATCTACTAAGAGTACAGAAGTGCAACATCAATAGCAGACATTAAAATGCAAACATAAATAAATCTCGATCCATCCATTCACCAAAAACCACCTCCGAGGGTGCAAAAGTGCATGTTCTGAGGACAAGTTTTTTGACAAATTTCCAGACCCTTCTCCAAATGCCATGAGAAGGGTTAAATACTACTAATCAACTAATCTTAATTACACAAATTTAGGGAACGGCTTCAAATGACCGCCCTTTTATTAAAGCAAATTTATTTCTAAAAATTGAATCTAATTTCTAACCGTTTCTGTATCTGCTCCTTAGTGTTGTAAGCAATGTGAGGTTCGCCTGGAAAGAGTCGGCTGGTTGTATTTTCCTTTTGCTCGGGCGATGAAAGTAGAAATAACAAAAGCTGGCACCACTTTCTGACAAACTAGAAGATATTTTTGAAAATCTTCCTCTGGCTGGGTGTTTTTTGCTGTGCATATACTTAGTATAACCCAGATTTCTTTCAAACTGATTGTGTTGTTGCTATTTCGGTTTCCGGCCGTGTGAATGACTCAATGAGTTAGGGATTTCGTTGCCTGAACAATCTTACGTATTGAAAATTGCTTCCATTCTTTGTTCCAGGCTTTTCTGAAGCATCATCCCTTTTCAACATTTTTCTTTTTGTTTTATCCAATCTGAGCTTCAGGATCTTTTGCAAACATGCTGCTTTTGTGCGCCTTTGACTCTGAGTCTTGGATAGTCTATTTTCATCAGTGTCTGTGGAGTGATACTCTAGAATTTGCGGCTCTGCTGCATGCGGCATTCATTTGCGAAGACATCTCCTCTCTGTTCTTCAAGTATTGGCGCTTTCCCCTTTTCCTTGGATGTTTCCTGCATATAGATTTATATTAGTTGTTGCCTTACAGTTTACGCAAAGGAAAAGAGACATGACGAAAAGATTGACATGAAAGCTTTAAACTCTAATGAATGCATAATCATGACACTCATAATGGCTTGACTCTTCGAAAAACGCAACACGATCATATTTGGGTACTCAGGCGTGCAATCATTAATTTCCCTTAAGGTGCGCGCTCGATTTTGGGTTTACAGATCATGCCGAAGAAACTTCACGATGAGTGGTTTCTGCGATTCATATCGCAGCAATTAATAGTCTCATTCGTCGCAGATCGCAAATCGCAAAATCGCAGTTTGTAGGATCGCAGATCGCAAATCGCAATATCGCAATTTTCATTTGTTCGTTGTGTGCTGCTTTTGTGACGTTTGCGGTATGCAACGTCGCATATCGGCCGTCGGCGATTCCTTTTTATTTTCTTTTAAGGGCGCTTTCAAAATATGCGATGCGATGAATGTTGCATCGCTTCATCGCAGCTTACTTACGCGCATAGGAAAAACGCTTCACTTTCTCTTTGCGATGCGATATAGCTTTTAGGGAGTTAAATGCAAAAATCTTGATAAAAATATTTTTGAGATTTTTTGTTAAGGGTCCCCCTTTGCTTGATATTATTGCTAATACTAAACAAAGAGGGGGGTTGTTGGTGACCACAACAATGGCGATTCACTGTGAAGAACCAGTTATCTCTGCTTTTCTATTGACATTTCCACTTCCGAAACAGAAAAATTTTCATATGTCTAAATTTTGTTATGGAAAATAGAGTAGATTACCCCTCATCCTGTCAATGATACTTTGTCTCAACCCTTCTTTTATTCCAATTGTCTGCTTCCCTAGGCTTAGTTCTTGCATTCATACCAGACATTACTCGGTCCTTTTTAAAAGATAAAATAAGGTCTTCTCTGCATACTGGCTTTAAAATATGCTCCTTTGTCGTAGGTAGAGCCTCTGCTGCCCGCAAGCGTCCATAGCCTCGACAGGGTTACCATGTTATCCAGCAATGATCCTTTTTCCTGCTTGGGGTTATTTACAACACTTCAGAGAAAAATCCTTTTTGACACTTTTTCTTTTTTTTTAATTCTCTAAAGAACAATGTCTTGGTTTGGTGGCCAAATTATGACACAGTCATTCACTTGATTTACACTTTTGCTGAACAAGCTGGCTCCTGATGAGACCCCTTGTCTTTTGATTGCAACAATCTTGAGTCGTTGCCCTGTTTTGATAGACAATTTTGGCAAAGTCATCAAGTTATAATATTTGTGATCATGATAAGCCGGCTCGTGATGAGACCTCCTATTCTTTGAGATATAGTGTTTTCTTGGATGGTTTCTCTGAATGCTGCGGTTTCCTTTTGCAGGGAGGAAGTCATTGTTTTTCCTTAAGAAAGCTTTGGATGACAATAATAGAGCTTGAAAACAACAGTTTTACAGAGAATATTTATTTTATTATTGATGATACCTTTCATTGTGCTGACACAAAACAATTTTTTACCAAAGGTTGCTTTCATCAAAGTCTTTTGAAAGGTTGAAACTAATATCATTATTCAGGCTAAAGTTAACTCTATTTGTCAATAATAAAAATCTGATTTTTCGAAAAGCTTTTCTATTTGAACAAGTGAAATCAAAATCTGATAGAGAGTTAGTGTGCTCTTTCATGAATCCTTTTAAATGATCATTCACAACCGATTTTATTTATAAGAAAGAGAAAAACAAAATAAAAGAAACTAAAACTATCCTACAAAAATAGAAGAATGATCTTCTTATGGAAAATACATTTTAAGAATCTGTCCATGCACAGGCAAAGAATCTCTTCTACCTGCCAAATCCTGCAACATAAACGTCGATGGGCCTATGACTTCTACAATCTGAAAAGGACCTAGCCACAGCTTCTGAAATTTCATATGTTTGCCCTTTTCTTCATGAGCCTTATCCCATTTCAAAACTAAGTCTCCCATCTGAAAGTTCTTTTTGGTTATGATGGCTGAGTCAAAAGAGGATTTTATTAGCGCTTGGTGGTGAGCATGGGTTTTCTTAGCTTGTTCTCAGTGTTCTTCTAGTTTGATTATTTCCATTTGTCTTAATTGCAAAGAGGAAGTAGATACTTCATCGATGTGTTGTACTAAAGACAAAGAGGGAATGACTAAGTGAGTTGGAAGAACCACTTCTTTCTCATAAACTAAATTAAAGGGAGAAGTGTCGATTGAAGCTTTCTTCGTAATTATGTCTGCCCATAAAGCATTAACCAGCGCTTTGTGCCAATTCTTTTGGTTTTGGTCGACTGTTCTTTTGATAATCCTGATTAGGTTTTTGTTTGTTGATTCAGCCAACCCATTACCTTGTGGATAGTAATTAGCAGAATATTTCAATTTGAACCCTCTTTTTAATGTGAACTCAGTCATTGCATTTCCAGAAAATTATGATGCATTATCAAACATTAAGGCTGTTGGCAATCCAAACCTAGTGATGATAAATTGATCTATGAATTCAATAATGTTTTCAGAATTAACTGTCTTGAGAGGAACTGCTTCTACCCATTTAGTAAAATAATCTGTTGCCATGAGGATATACTTATGCTGCTTAGAAGAGTGAGGAACGATCTCACCTATTATGTCCAAGCCCCATTGGCTGAATGGTTGTTCGATGTTGACCGGCTGTAGTGGCATGGACTATTTCCTTTGTTTCCCTGCAGCAGTCTGGCAGATTTGGCATTTCCTTACGTAATTGTATGAGTCTTTGAACAACGTGGGCCAATAATATCCTGCACGTAAGATCTTATGCGCAGTAGTATCTCCAGCATAGTGTCCACCTGCTGGTCCATCGTGGAGTTCCTGCAGAACCTTTTCGGCTTCAGTTTTCTCAAGACACCTAAGAAGTACAGAATCGTAATTCCTTTTAAATAGAACATCATTTATGAGCTGGTATTGTTTAGCTTTCAATCTTAGAGCTCTTTTCTTGGTGTGATCCAAGTGCGATGGAGCATATCCGTTCTTAAGATAATAAATGGTGTCCGCATATAATGATTCTGCGTTATTTAGGCTTACCTCATACGTGTGTACCTCTTCAGATGAGTTCTCAGGAATTTGCGATGCTCCATCTAACATCTTGCAGAAGCCTTGACCCCTTACGATGTTTGCTGGTTTGATCTCAAGATCATATTCTTGTAGTGCGGTAATCCAATTTTCTCTCTTTTCGCCCACATCCTTCTGTACCAACAAGTTTCTTACCGCTGGAAACGGTACTACGACTTTGGTATGGGCTTTAAGTAAGAAAGGTCTGAAATATTTGATCGCTTTGAAAACAACATAAGCCTATTTCTCCACGTCTGAGTAATTCAGTTCAGCACCTTGTAAGTTCGAGCTAAAGAATGCGATTGGAGCTTCCGCCTTCTCTTGATTTACTTGAGTCAAAATCGCGGCATAAGATTTCTCTGAGGCAAAGGTGTATAAGATGAAAGATTCTGAAAAATTTGGGGTAGCTAAAGATGGAGCGTTGATGATAGCTTGTTTGATCAAGTTGAATGCTTCATGCTCATCTATGCCCCACTTAAAATTTGAATTCTTTTTTATCATATTTTGTAAAGGAGAAATAATACGTGAAAAATCGGGGACAAACCTTTTTACAAAATTGATTTGTCCAAGGAAAGATTGCATGGCCTTTTTGTTATGGGGTATGGATATTTCGGAAATTTCTTTTATTCTGTCAGGTTCAATGTGAATACCAGATTTCAACACTATGAATCCGAGCAATTTCCCTTCACTTAATGCGAAAAAAGATTTCTTTGGGTTAAGTGAAATTCCATACCTTAAGCATCTTTGAAAGATTTGTTTCAAGTCTTTGAGATGGTCGCTTCGCTTCTTGGAGTACACTGTTATATCATCCAGGTAAATCACTACCGATTTATTGACTAAACCTTTAAATGCGATGTCCATGGCTCTCTGAAAGGTAGCACCGGCATTGATCAGACCAAATGGCATCTTCCGATATGCGTATGTGCCCCACTTGGTTCGGAATGTGGTTTTCAACTGATCATCGGGATGTACCAGCACTTGATTGTATCCTGAAAATCCATCCAGGAAAGACATTAATTCTGAGCCCGCTACTGCCTGTAGTATTTGCTCCATAGGTGGGAGGGGAAAATTATCTTTCTGACAGGCTTTGTTGAGATTCCGGAAATCAATACAGATTCTAATATCTCCGTTTTTCTTCCTAACAGGCACCATATTGGATACCCATTTGGAGTGTCTGATGGGGAAAATTATTCTGGCTCTGAACAATTTATTTAGCTCAGTATTTATCTGATTTTCTAAGTTGGGGTGGATTTTTCTGAGCTTCTGCTGGACAGGTTTTTCATTGTCAATCATAGGGATAGTGTGTTGAATGATAGAAGTGTTGTATGTTTTCAGCTCATCGTAATTCCATGCAAAAACGTTTTTGTATTGTCTCAGAAGACGGATATACGCTGATTTTTTATCAGGGGCTAGGCCGTGGCCTAGATTAACGTTTTGCGGCTTCTGATCGGTTCCTAGGTTCACTAATTCATAATTCAGAGTTGAACTATAGAGTTTAGAATTGGCAGACCTTTTAAACCGACTCTTCAAATCATATAATTCTTCTAACTTAACCACCAATTTAGGTATAGCATTATCAGTGCTATTTTGTTGAATTTGGTGATCATGATGGTCTTCGTCAATTATTTGATTTGAGTAAGATCCTTTAGAAGTGAGGAAATTTACAATGTCAGGGTCATCGTTGAATACTCTCCAGTTGGTGATGTTGTCAGGGATGGATGGTTTAAAAATTAGTTCTATTGAGAACCTATCGGGACTAAAATCTTCGGAGGGAATAAGTCTAGAGGCTACGTTGGCTAACAGGTCTGCGCTCGCATTTTGGAGTCTTGGGATTGAAGAAATATTGAATGCTATGAAATGTGAAGTCAGATCTTGTACTAAAGATTGATAGTGCTTTAAATGACTTGACAGGAAATGTATGGTGTTACGTACCTGTTTGACGACAATTTCAGAATCTCCAAAGACTTGAAGATACTTGACATTCATCCCGATTGCTTTGTATAGGCCTTGCACCAAGGCTTCGTATTCCGCTGTATTGTTTGTGCAATCAAACTCAAGTCTGCATGTGAGCATGGTCTTGTTTCCGTCTGGGCTAATCAGAACGCATCCTGCTCCTGCTCCCTCGTTGGATTTAGAGCCATCAAAATATAATTTCCAAAACAAAGATGTATTTACAGAGTTATCAGAAAATTTAAAACACTTTGAATCATCAGTTTGGGAAAAATTTTCAACTTGGGACACAACTGAATTTTCTAAGTAAGGTGAAGTGTGAGCATTGAAATTGCCGAGGAAAGAATATACCGAGTAATTGACTATGATACTACTGTTGTATGCTATTGCTTCGTTCTCTCCTTCCAATTCTGTCACTATGTATTTTTGGTGCAATTCTCGTTCAACCTTTATTTGATTAGGTTTGCCGTTGTAGGGTAACCACATGTGCGACCAGTCGGTTGAGAAATATCCGTGGAGTTTCTCGGACCAATCCCTGCTAAGAATTAAACCATAGAATTCAGGGATATCAGCTACTAGAATGTCGATAACCTGACATACTTTCGGGTTAGACGACAATCTTATGGTCACCTGGTTAAGTTCCCCAATCACTTCGACTTGAGATCGATCAAGTTGAACTATGCGCACTGCAGATTTCTGAGGCTGAACATTCTATTTGGCACATATTGATCTGGGTAGAATATTCATTGAAGCACCAGAATCAACCAAGCAATTATGCACGTTTTTATTGAAAATTTCATAAGTGAGGAGAAAAGGAGGAGTATGGGATCTTGACCTTCCTTCAATCAAGGCAATGTCATTCGGATCAATCTTATTGATCATGTTGGTTGGAGGTCTTCCCATGTTGTAGGAAGCTACAGCTGTAGGTAAAGATGTAGTAGGCACGACATGTAATTCTTTCATCATTATTTTCTGTTGATGTTTCAATTTGCTCAATTCGTAAAGAGTGATATTAGCCCTAGTCTTTTTCATGTCATCGATAATGTTATACTCCATTTCATCCGACACTATCAGTGTTTTTGATGGAGGTGCTTGATCTGATTGGACTGGGCTAAATTGGGTCGCTCTAGCAGTTGTTTTCTTTGTTGCGACCTTATCTTTTGTTGCAGGGCTTGCGCCCTTCTGTTTAGGGGTAGTTTGGGGAGGATCAAGTTGATTTTTACTTCGTGTGCTAACTAGAAATGCTTCTTGATCCTCTTATTGTGGGAGGATGAAATCCCACATTCCTTGTAGTTCCACAACTTCTTCATCATTGGTCTTCCCTTCAGTGGTATTCTCTTCTTCTTCTTCTTCTTCTTCAGATTCGACATTTGAGACAGCATTGGGTGGTTTCATCTCCATGGGAAGATTTCTTTTAAAAGATCTGTAGGGACTTTTTGAAGAAGTTTCTGCTACTTGTTTTCTTATATCAATCATCTCGTTGGACATGGCCTTTAACACCTTTTGTAATCCTTCCATATCGAAAGGATCTTTCGTTTGCTTCTTCTTGGTGTCTTCTTTGAAAGAGATCTTCTTAGATTTGCGTTCTTCTATTGCAGATCTCTTTTCTAGGGAAACTACGCGTTTTTCTACTACTAATGCCTCAGTCAAGTTTTCAACTAAGGTCATCTTGTTTGCCCTATCTACGAAGATGGCCAAGTTTGATGGTAAGGCTATGATGTACCATTCACATCTTACCTCCTCACTGGGTTGAGAAGCAGCGGGAATCTTGTTGAGGATCTTGTTGAACTGTAAATTGAAATCTTTAATGGGTTCTCTAGCCTCAGCTTTAAGATTAGATAGGTCATTGATCAATGTCGCTGTTGATCTGTCATCGCCAAACTTGGTGAGGAATTGACTTTGAAAAATGTCCCAACTTGTGATGGACCCGGAAGGTAACGAAAAATACCATGACCCGGCTGTTCCTTGCATTGTGTAAGGAAAAAATCGGACGACAGCATCTTCGTTGGTAACTCCGTTGAGATTAACAGAAAGCATGAAATTATTGATATGCTCTTCAGCTAGCATGCCTGTTTCTGGATTGAACTTGGGTAGCCACTTCTCAGGATGGGCCGGTATTGGGCTCAGGGGTGGAGGCATTAAAACCGCCCCAGGATTGTTCCATGGAGACTGGGCCATCGTTGAGTCGCTAGTTAATGAGAGTGCAGAAGATGGTCCCTAATGCTGAGAAGATGCAGGTATTATGATCTTTGATGATTGAAGAGGAAGTGTTGTGGAAGATGGATGAGTGATTTGGGATGAGGATGTGGGTGGTTGACTTCGTGGTGAGGGTGTTGAAATGGACGAAGTGGATGAAAGAGTCTCACAGTCAGACTCTGGTGGTGCTTTCCTTGCTCTTTTCCTAGTAGGGAGAGGGAGTTCACTTGGTTGAATACCAAATTTTTCACTCTTCAATCTGGTCAGAGGATGAGCAGGATTGTACTGCGAAGCCATGCTGTTGTTAGATTTATCAGACCTATGAGAAAAAATAGAGAATCCCTAGAGTTTACGAGTCAAAGTTTGAATTTCAGGGGGTTCAATAATGAGTTGGTCTGATATATTGGAGTAGGTAGCAGCGGTGGATACTCGAGCAACTTCTAACTCCGGGTTTAACCGTAGTGGAGAAGTCGGGGGAGTTAATGAGGGTGATTTACTCTCAGAATGGCATTTAGATTTTGACTTAGTTGCCATTCATAGTTCGTGCCCTCCTTCTAGCGCCAAATATGTTGAGGGCCCCGAAATCGGGTCAACAACAAGGGGGATACCCACCCGGTCGGGAACCTGGTTGGCGGCTCCGTGCCCGTTTGGTGTAGCGGGTCTGACTGGGGATGATGGGACCAGCTTCCCAATCTAAAAGATGTGTGTGTGTGTAGATTTTGAAGATACTAATCTAAAGGTAATTTTAAACTAATTTAATTCTAGACTCTAAACTAACTCTATGCTACTGTAATCTAGCAAAAACAACACATCTAATCTATACTAACCCGGGGTAAAATTCTTTCGTTATGCGATCTAAAAAGATTTCATACAACAACTGGTAATAAAGATCATTCAACTATCATAAGAATATAAATCAATTAAGATGAACCATTCTGCATAAGAAGTTAGGCAAAACAGTCATGAACAGCATATCGCATAATCAGTTATTCATATGTCAAGCACAAACAAATGATTCCACCGTACACAAGTGCCAAATGGTAATCCAGACATTCATACATTAACATATAAATAAATCAGCTGTATATCACTCTAAGAATATGAGCAGAAATTAATCAAGAGATAAAAGTACCATTTATGACTGATTTTCACTCACAAACTTCAAGCAATAACGATTTATCTCTACTTACTTCTAACATCTACTAAGAGTACAGAAGTGCAACATCAGTAGCAGACATTAAAATGCAAACATAAATAAATCTCGATCCATCCATTCACCAAAAACCACCTCCGAGGGTGCAAAAGTGCATGTTCTGAGGACACGTTTTTGACAAATTTCCGGACCCTTCTCCAAATGCCATGAGAAGGGTTAAATACTACTAATTAACTAATCTTAATTACAAAAATTTAGGGAACGGCTTCAAATGACCGCCCTTTTACTAAAGAAAATTTATTTCTAAAAATTGAATCTAATTTCTAACCGTTTCTATATCTGCTCCTTAGTGCTGTAAGCAATGTGAGGTTCGCATGGAAAGAGTCGGCTGGTTGTATTTTCCTTTTGCTCAGGCGATGAAAGTAGAAATAACAAAAGCTGGCACCTCTTTCTGACAAACTAGAAGATATTTTTGAAAATCTTCCTCTGGCTGGGTGTTTTTTGTTGTGCGTATACTTAGTATAACCCAGATTTCTTTCAAACTGATTGTGTTGTTGCTATTTCGGTTTCCGGCCATGTGAATGACTCAATGAGTTAGGGATTTCGTTGCCTGAACAATCTTACGTATTGAAAATTGCTTCCATTCTTTGTTCCAGGCTTTTCTGAAGCATCATCCCTTTTCAGCGTTTTTCTTTTTGCTTTATCCAATCTGAGCTTCAGGATCTTTTGCAAACATGCTGCTTTTGTGCGCCTTTGACTCTGAGTCTTGGATAGTCTATTTTCATCAGTGTCTGTGGAGTGATACTCTGGAATCCACGGCTCTGCTGCATGCGGCATTCATTTGCGAAGGCATCTCCTCTCTGTTCTTCAAGTATTGGCGCTTTCCCCTTTTCCTTGGATGTTTCCTGCATATAGATTTATATTAGTTGCTGCCTTACAGTTTACGCAAAGGAAAAGAGACATGACGAAAAGATTGACATGAAAGCTTTAAACTCTAATGAATGCATAATCATGACACTCATAATGGCTTGACTCTTCGAAAAATGCAACACGATCATCTTTGGGTACTCAGGCGTGCAATCATTAATTTCCCTTAAGGTGCGCGCTCGATTTTGGGTTTACAGATCATGCTAAAGAAACTTCGCGATGAGTGGTTTCTGCGATTCATATCACAGCAATTAATAGTCTCATTCGTCGTAGATCGCAAATCGCAAAATCACAGCTTGTAGGATCGCAATTTTCATTTGTTCGTTGTGTGCTGCTTTTGCGACGTTTGCGGTATGCGACTTCGCATATCGACCGTCGACGATTCCTTTTTATTTTCTTTTAAGGGCGCTTTCAAAATATGCGATGCGATGAATGTCGCATCGCTTCATCACAGCTTACTTACGCGCATAGGAAAAACGCTTCACTTTCTCTTTGCGATGCGATATAGCTTTTAGGGAGTTAAATGCAAAAATCTTGATAAAAATATTTTTGAGATTTTTTGTTAAGGGTCCCCCTTTGCTTGATATTATTGCTAATACTAAACAAATAGGGGGGTTGTTGGTGACCACAACACATCCATGGTGGGAAGTGGTTGGTTTCTTGACAGTGGAGCTTCTTTCCACATGACCGACAACAAGAGTTTGTTCAGTACTTTGGAGGAGAAAGATCTCCAGATACACATAGCAATGGGTAATGATGAGAAGTATAGTGTCTCGGGTGTAGGCACGGTTATTTTTCAGAGGGACCATGGATCTTGCCTTACCTTGACCGATGTCAAGTATGTACCAGGAATGAAGAGAAACTTGATGTCGATCACGATGCTGGAAGACAGAGGCTATGATGTAGTCTTCAGTAAGGGAAAGGTTTTCCTTAGACACATCATCACTGGACAGGTGAAGCAGATTGGTTCACGGGTCAAGAACCTATATGCTCTTGAGGTTCAATATGCATGCAAAGCCTTGAGCAGCAAGGAAACTGATGGAGACTTGGTGGTTAAGAGGGAGGGTATATTACCTCTCAACATGCAAAGCCAGAAGAAGTCTCAGACGATTGTGGAGGAGCCACATTTGGTGTAGCAGCTTCAGGAGGTTGTGGAGCAGCCACAACAAGGGAAGTTGAGAGGAGATCAAGTAGAGACATCTACTCATGCAGAAACCTACAGTAGGGGGAAACTTCGAGCCAGGTGGGCAGAGGGATCACATGCAGCCATACCTCCAGGTAGGAGGTGGGGCCTTATAGAGTGATTGTCCCAAGGAGGAGGGGCAGGATCCTTGAGAAACCTAACCTCTTGGATGGGACCTTGCTACGGGAGCCCCGATGTGGAGTAGCAGTAACTGACTGATTGGGTAGAGACGGATGCGGATGGAGAGGCAGAGAGAGCTACAGTGCAGGGAATCCCAAGACAACGTATAGCTAGCAGGTTGCAACAATGCGAGAGGCACAAGTGTTTTGCACAGTGCTAGGTGGCATAGAGAGGTGTGCGATGGTGCGAGATGCATGGAGATGTTGCAGTAGTGCAGATGTCAAAGAGGGAGCACTTGTCAATAGCAGGTAGAGCTTCAGCATCAAAGTATGTTCCTAACCCAACAGAGTGGTCAGTTGGGAGTGTTTTTGTTCCAAGTGTTGTTAGAGCAAGTGGACCAGGTAGATGTGCTGCATGCAGAACATTCCAGAGTTACAGGATCGGGTTCGAGAGAAAGCCTTTCTTGTTGAGAGGGAGTGTTGAAAAATGCGCAACAAGAAATGTTAAATTTAGAATGTGCTAAAAATAGACCTGCTAAAAATAACAGGTCTAAAAATAGCAGTTTGGCCAGTGAGGTCATTGGCCACATTGGGTGAGAGGTGAAACTGCTAAAAATAGAAAGTTCTAAAAATAGCATTTCTGGGTCCCTTCCTATTTATAGCAATCCCTATTCTATCTATAGGAAGTAAAATTAATTTTGGTCTTAATAGCAGTTGGAAGTATTAATTAATTAATTCAGTTGAGTTAATTAGTTAAGGAAATTTGAATTTAAAGTCTTTGTGAGCATGAACATGAGTTGTCCCACTGATTGAGGAATTTATCCTTAATTTCCTCCACTGATTGAGGGAATAAGTATGAGTTCTATAATGAGAGAATTAGTTGACTTAGTTCTAACTAGTCAAGTCCAGTTAGAATATTTTAAGAAGTTGTTACAATAATAAAATATAGTTTGTTAATGCTTGCATGCATGTGACAACTATTATTTTAGATAACTGAGAATTTACTCATGGATAACTGTTGCATGTCAGTTCTATAAGAGACCCAGTTGAGATCAGATGTGGGACAGTGTACTATCAGATGCTTGACTATTTCTAGTAAGTAGTTTTTGCATGGTTGAGGAACTAGTGTCCTCAAAGATTGCGTAGTTGGACCATTGGTTAACTTGGTATGTTTGGAATTAATTGCATATTCTTTTGCTATTATTTCCTAAGCAAACTTTGCAAGGAAATAGGGATTGGACCATAGGTAAAGCCTTTATATACAGGGTTTGGTTGGTTCATGAGACATATCTGCATAGTTCATTGAGAACTGAATAGCTTGAGAGCTAATTCTTTTGTGTTGTGAAGAGGATTTACACTTGATTGATAATACATGGTTGGGGTTTTATGCTGGTGCTTTCCCCTGGATATATCTTGTGTTATGTGTGATTATTTCTCTTGATCAGTTATGCATGTTTCTACTTGATGTTTCTCATGAATTCGATTATGCTTCCACTTAATGTTTTGTAGAAGTAGAACAAGGATTATGCTTTAGGACATTGCATATATCATTTTGTTCTACAGGTGAAATTTCTACAACTTCCATACCTGCAACAGAAGGTGATGGTAGGCTTTCTTGAAATATTTCTTAGCAACCACGAGGCTCAATCTTAGAGCCTCAGACTCCTCTTTCATCCCAAGGAAAGCAAAAGAGGTCATCATAGTTACATTGCTTATGCCTTTCGATTCTTCTTCTCTCCATTCTTTCTTCTTATGAATGAGTTACTGCTAGCACCAACCAACCTTCCAAGTTTGACAACCATGATATCTAACAAAATAATCCTGCTGACCTACAAACATAGTTGTAAGTCCAGATGCAAACCAATCTAATCCTCTAGATCCCTCAATGGGTGTAACGAAACCCAACTACTGACCTTCATAAAATACAAAATAATTAGTAAGAATTGATGCGGATATGGGTCTCAAAGAACATGAGGAAAATAACATGAGAGGACCTATAAGGTAAGAATGCATACAATAAGAGAAGATAACCTATCACTCTTCCTACTACCATTGTATATGTGGAACGAGCCATTGCAGCAGAAGTGAAATCCAATTTTCTTCCTTCTCACCTTTGTTTCAACAAAATTCAAAATCGAAGTTGATTCAAGTGATGTGATGAATGTAGTGCAAGTGTCTTATGGCATGTAAATTAATGGAATGGACTAACTTGACACGTCGCCTACCACATGTATGATACTGAGTCGAATTTCTGCCACATATGAACTGAAATAGAGGACACCCACAATAATTTTGAGATCTATTTTTACGCTTTACTTTGCCTCTTTCAAACGCTCCCATAAATACTAATGCTTAAATTTTAGAGAAAAGGTTGATTGAGACTTGATTCATGAGTTTGTGCTTGCCAAGGTTTTGAACAACATTGTCCCAAGAAATAGAAGATTCTTTGAGTGACCATTATCCTATAGTATTATAGCTAGCCAATGAGTAATGGATAAATATGAAAAGAGGTTATGATTGTACTATACTTCCCGAGAGGTCGATATCTACTTTAGTATAAAATTATTGGAATTTAGTTTATTGTTTTTTTTTTCCTACAAAATTTCAGACTAAAAGTGTTTAAATTGTGTTTTTGGGAAATAAATTCAGCACCATCAAGAATCTTTAATGTATTCAAAATCTTGAAACTTAACCGTTATAACCTGCATTTCCAAAAATATCTACCAAGTTTTATCAAAACCATACAGAAAATAAATTATAGCTATAAAAATTGTAAAAATTATATAAAATTCAATTGTACTCCATTTATTAACTAAATACCAAATACATCTCATTCTTTTGTTCTCATGTTTGAAGTTGAATTTCAATAATAATTTTTTTTAATTATAATGTTTTAATTTTGTATTTTTAAATATAAAAATTTTGAAAAAATATTTTATTTTTATATTTTTTATATAAAAATAATTTTAACATAATAACATTGAAATTATGAATTAATCATCTATTTTTTTTTTCTAATAAATTTTAATGTAATTGACCAAAAAAAAAATTATAAAAAAAAACTAAAGGAATAGTCTACCTAGGCGGAAGAATGGCCCGCTTTCCGTCACCGCCCAGAAAATCATCTGGCTTCGGTCGCCGACAATCCCTCCTTCTCCGCCACCCTCCCCTGGCAATCCTGACATTCCCTGACAAAAAATCCGGACGATTTTCCGGGCGGTGACGGAAACCGGCCATTTCTCCGCCTAGGTAGACTACTCCAAAACTAAAAGGTCATCATACTGCTACAATCCTAGTGACTAGACTCAGACATCTACAAAACTAAAAGAGTTTAATCCAATTATTAAGTTGAAAGACTTAATTTATAGTTCAGTGTAATGTGTAAAGATGTCAATTCATCATCAAAATTAAAATTTTATTTATATTAACCAAAATAAAATAATAAAATAATTATACAAAATATTTAATAATATAAACTCATAAAATGAAAAAAAATAAAAAAATCTTTATTAATTCGTATTCAATCTCTCTTAATTAGTATTAAATCTATACTAATATATAACAATACCCATTCACTAATATTAAAAACTCATTAAAATATCTAGTTTCCACAATCTTAACCTTGAAAATTCAAAACTCGTATACAAAAAGCGTTTAAAAAAAAACCATTAAAATCAATGTGCACAGTGCAACTGCCAAATCATTCACTTCCAAGAGCGTCCGGGATTTTCTCATAATTCGACTTGTAAGTTTGGGTGGAGTCAAAAGTTTGGGTTAAAGTAGCTCATGCATGTGAATGGGTGGGTGAGTCAAAAGTTACGAGGATTACTCAAGAATTTTTTAATTTTGATTTTTTTATTGCTTATGGTGTGTTTTGTAGTACCTTTAGAAGTAATTGGAATAAATAATGTCTGAATTTGAAGTTTAATGGTAATAGAAAAGCGTAGGGCTTAATTACAAAGGTTTAGTTTTGTGTCGGTGAATGTTGATATGGAGTTATAAATTATTTTAATTCGGGCAATGTTTGATGAATTATAGTAGAGGATTTGAAATTTTGGGGGTTATAGGTTATTTTAATTGGGCAATGTCTGATGAACCATAGTAGAGGGTTTGAAACGTTAGCTCTAAGAAATTATTCGATGTGATCATTCCGAAAGAATCTACTCTAAATATTATGGATCAAAGAAGTCTAAACTCAAAGATACATTTATGTTTTTTTATTTATTTTAAGTAAAATTTTGGGTAAAATTGTAAATTTAATTGAATAATAAATGTTTTTTTTTAATATTAATTTTCTTAAAATTGTTTTACAATCATTGGAATATATATATTTATTTAAATATTGAGAATTTTATCTCATCACAAAAGATTATTTATTTATAAGTTACTTTGTATTATTTTTATTCCCATCAACTAGTTAATATTCACTTCTTTTTTTTGTATATCAATACTTTTTTATCTTTTTTAGGAAAGGTTCATTTAAGATTTGACATTTTGCTTCTCCTATCAACAAAAGTGGAACTATCAAATTTGGACAAATTAAGTATATCAATATTTTTGACTTTTTATTAGTAAAGGTTCACTCGAGATTTTACATTTTGCTTCTCTTATCAACAAAAGTGGAACTATCAAACTTGGACAAATTAAGTATGGAGTCGTCTAATGAGGCGGAGGAATTGCCCGGACAGTCAAAAGTGGCCGGAATTCGGGAAAAAAAATTCAAAAAATCTTGTAGAGACAGTGTTTGAATCGTGTTTTTGATGGTGGAAATGGATTCAGCACCATCAAAAACATCTAGGACATATAAAATTTTGAAGTTTAACAACTATAACTTAGATTTACAAAAATTCTTGCCAGATTTTCTCTAAATATGACCGGAATTTCCATAACTTTCCGGGAAATTCCTCCAACTAGTTAGACTATGGCATTAAGTATATCAATATTTTTGACCTTTTTTTAGTGAAGGTCCACTCAAGTTTTGACATTTTGCTTATCCAGCTAGTTAGACTATGGCATTAAGTATATCAATATTTTTGACCTTTTTTTAGTGAAGGTCCACTCAAGATTTGACATTTTGCTTATCGTATCAACAAAAGTGGAACTATCAAACTTGGACAAACAAGGACGGAGAAAATTAATAATTAATTAATAAATGGTAAAAATGAAATTACTTTTTCAAATACAACAACTATTGAAGTATAAAGTTGCTCCTAACAATAGAGTTTTCTCAAAAAAATTTCAAATAATGTTTTTTAATACTTACTCTATTAAAAATAAGAACTTCTATATTTAGTCATTTCATTTTTCTAGATGATTTTCTCAAATCTTGTATTCCTTCTGTGTACTTTGCACCTTTAGGGGCAATTGCTAGTTTACACTAGTTATCAGTTATACATATATACACTTCATTACTCACACCTTTGTAAGAAAATATTTTCATACTATTGAAATACACAATATGGTTAATATATATATATAAATAAGGTAAAGTATATACATTGTTCCTCACTTGTTTTTTCAATTTTTTTTTTCTAGACTTAAAAATAATTGAATGTTACCTCGCTGCCTACATACCAAAAATTTAAGGGAATAAAACCTTGTGTCTACATCTTTTGCCCAATTTATAACAAAGAAGAAAAGTACATAAATACATTAGAATGCTAAAAGGAGAGATTGGTTGTCAACAACTCAATCTCCTCAGCATGTGCAAATTGATCGAGTCCAACCAAGCCTATCGGAAGTTGGAGAGCTTCGTTTCATAAACCACCTACTTCCATGTTGAGCTCATGTAAAATATGATAGAAACCAATTTGATAAAAATAATTATGAACAACGTTGATCTCTAACAATAACACATCGATGCCAATTATGCATACAATTCCCATATAGTTTGCCCAATCAATGACCAACCCTGAATCTCCCATCGCTTGGAGATTTCAAACACCTTTTTTCTAGGCCACTTCTAGTAGAACTCATAAGGCTACAAACTTGGCCTTGTTATTTTACCCCCTACAAGGGGCATATCATGCATATAAGAAATGAGAGTGACTTAAGTACAAGACTACCCGACACCACATTATGGAGGATGGTCGTTCCTGGCACCAACAAAGAAACCCCAGGGAGAACCAAAATCAATTTCAAGAATACACAGGATCCTATGTTTAGGGAGGGGAGGGTTTGCCTTGAATTTCTGAGCCAAAATGGTCACTTTGGCAACACATGCAGATGGGGGTATGAACTTGTCCTAAAAAACTGCAAGATTTTGTGATTTCCAAACCAAAGTAATAAGTAGACAAGGTAGAACTTTAAAAGAAGAAACTTTTTTATGGGACCACCACTTTCTAAAAGCATTAGCTAAATCCAAGCCCATCCACCTTGAATTTGGATTAGATCTTTCCACAGAAACTCACAAATCTGAAATATATAATTTCATCTCATAAAAAGGTGAGGGTGGGACTCCTCCCGTGCTTTGCATAGGGGAAATTGATTAAGACCAGACCAGTCGCACCTTCTAAACATGTCCCAAATGAGTAACTTGTCACTGAGAGCTATCCATGCAAAGAGTTTAGCCATTAGAGGGGTGTTGGCTCCCCAGATATATCTCCACAACCAACTTATTTCCTCAATGAATTGTTATTCAAACCACACCTTATAACCCATCTTGGCAGTGAAAGATCTTGTGTGGGGAATTTTTGACCAAACAAGTAGGTCTGGAATATTGTCTCTGATATACAATTGATTCTCCACCAACAAGTTGATGTACCAATCCCATTCTATTGTTATTTCACTCACTATACCCATAGGTTTATGGGGCTAGGCACTAGCATCTACTACAGTTGTAATATTTCGACGATCAAGAGAGTATAATAGAGAAACAAAGAGGTTGTAATTATTACCTACACCATTCCAAGGGTCACGTCCTATTCATATTTGATGGTCGTCCCCTACATGCCACACGACCCATTTGTCAACGAGGGGAAAAGCTCTTACCACTGCTTTCCATATTATTGAGCCTTTGGAGGACTTATTTGGCACTCTAAACCATTCCACAATTGATTCTCTAAGAAAATATTTAGCTTGCATTACTTTGTACCATAATTAAAGACCTTGCGTTAATCTCCATAGGTATATATATATATATATATATATATATATATATATATATATAACTTAAAAAATCAAAATTAATCAAGAAACATTTGAAGAATGTAAATTTATTTTAAGGTTTAAAAGCCTTGGCAAATATTACTAGCCCTTAATATTCAAATTCTAAAATGCTTGGAATTTTCTTATAAAAATATTCAAAATTTTAATTATTTTATATAATATTTATAAAATTTTGGCGATTTCTAAGGTAAAATAATTTTGTAATATAAAAGCTGGGCAAATCAATTTTAGAAAAAGAATAGAGATTGGTGAATCTTTTTTCTAGAAAAAGCATGGAAAATTAGCCTACCTGTGAATATTAGCCCCTAAAATTTTCCATATATATATATATATATATATATATATATATATATATAATTTATTGAATGTCAAAATTTGAATGTGTGTGTCTGTGAATATTCATTAAAAAAATTTAATTTTTTTATTTTATTTTTAATGAATATTAGTGCCCCACAGAGAGATATATAATTCAAAACTAGTAAATATAAAAAATTATATTGAAATTTTAAATTCAAATTAATTTTTAATATTTATTAAGCAATCCCCCTAATTAGGGAAAGGGTCCACACTTAGTATCTACAACCTCGACGACAATGAACAATCATATTATGGAGAGGAGGGGATGGTGACACAACTATCACCACACTCAATGGAGGGAGGAAGCATGATTGCCCCATCCTCCATTTGACAACTTGACTTAAATGAGAATTTGCTACACATATATTAATGATGTTGTCATTAAGGATTTGGGTGGTTGATCCTATGAAGCTTCCAGATGGAAGCATTCTTAACAAACAAGCCAAGTTTCATTATATTTTAGTTTTCTCGGTTTTAGTGTTTTTCGTCAAAGTTCTTCCTATTACAAGGAGAATTACCACTTTCACTTTGTTATTTCTTATTTTTTGGAGAGGGAAGATCTAGGTCCTCCTAATTTTGCATCCCTGGTTATCGTTTCTATCTGGACTCTTTCATCCTCCTTTGGTTGCATTCAGTTCTTTTTTAGCAAGATTACAAGGTCCAATGATAAAACTAACTCTAGAGGGAGGTGCTTTTCTTTTAGTAGCAACATGCAGGAGGCTAGAAAGTACGCATTCATAACCAATCACTTGGTATGCTTAGCTTGAGAGGGCATCCTTCATGGTGGCAGGCACATCTGGGTATACAGTTCTCAATATAGAACTCTGATTTGCATATTCTGTTTACTCAATGGTATTTTACATGCACAAGAAGAATTTGATGGGTGGACTCTTTTGGTATTAATATAGTCAATATTTTCGCACCTGAATTTTTCTTGTGGAGCATATTTTTGGTCTCTCTTGGTCTGTCCCTTGCAGCACTTTAAAGCCCTGTGTTGCTTTCATTGTCTCTCACAACAACCTATCCTCTCATTTATAGCTGAGAATGTAGTTTTCATTTTCTTTGTCACTCACTCCATGATCTCGTCCCTTTCAATCCCTCTATTGCCCTCTTCATTGTGCCTCTACCAACAACATGACAAAGAGCCTAGAGTTATAGAAGTTCAGCTAGCCAAGTGGAAGGGAGTGCTCATGTGCATCTGCGCCCATAGCAGTAGTAGGTGTTATCAGAACTAGACCCTCAAGCATGTCGATAAGGAATAGAGTAAATAAATGTTGAAGTTGATGCACACCAAGACGAGTATAACAATGTTGAAATCTTCACTTTGGTGGCCAAATGGGTGCCTAATCATACTCAGGAAAGCCAAAACCAATGTTTGTGCACCATTGAGCTATATTGGAACATTAAATCCTTGCTCGACAAGGTCCTTTTAGAATACAATGACGTCAAGAGTGAGATCGTATTGTAGCTTAATGAACTCCAATTGAAGCACAATGATATGGGCTTGGAAATAGATACATGGCCTTGGGCCTAGCGAGAATTGAGACCCGCTTATACAAGGACAAAAAACTAGCCTTACTAGTATTCCTTATTGATCTGATAGATATTTTCACTTTACCTTGAGTCACTTACATGACTCTGAATTTTGTAGATTTTATTTTTGATATAATTGTTTTTATATTATTTATTTAAACATATAACAATATTAATACTAACAAAATTTGATTTCTTATTGTATATTATATATATATGGATCATATTGATTTCCTATTATATATATATATATATATATATATATATATATATATATATATATGGATATAATCATATTAAGAAACATTGAGTGTACGTCAGGGGAAAAAATTATTTTTCTAAAGCTATTTTAGTTTACCCAATGATAAGTAAAAATAATCATGATAACCCTGATTCATGTTTTCCTCAAAATTACTCAACTTCAAAGAAAAAATCATCAAAACCATGAAAAAAATAAAAATAAAATCTACATCACAATTATATTCTCTTCACTATTCTCTTATTGGTCGTCCCACCGACCAAACTTTAAATAATTGAATTTTTAAACACTAGTTGTTGAGATGGGGACCTTGACTTTATCATCTGCTTTTATTTTCAAAGGAATACATTGAACAAGGAAAAATAAATAAATCTACTTCTTTCGATAAAAACTAAAAAATAAAATTTTCTACTTCTTTCATAATTAGATTATGTTCACTATGCTCTTAGTGGTCCCGTCCCACCGCCCAAACTTTAAATAATTTTACTTTTAAACTCCAGTTGTTGAGATGGGGAATTTTCCAGCGACACCTTGACTTTATCACCCACCTTTCTTTTCAAGGGAATACATTGAACAATGAAAAATAAATAAATCTACACCTTTCAACAAATAAATAAAATAATAATAATCACTTCTTTCATAATTAGGTTCGGTTCACTATGCTCTTATCCACGCAATTTAAACACAAGTCGTTGAGATGGGGAATTTTCCATGCAACCCCTAACTTTAGGGCCTGATTTTATTTTCAAGGGACCCATTCACATGCAAGTTACGGGGAGATCTGCCAGGAAGGAAGGAGCAACCTTCTGGCCGTGGCTGGCATCCTGGCAGAGGAATCATTACTCTACCAGGAGAGGGACAGGTGGCAGAGGAATCAATACTTTACATATTCCCATTGTGTGCCCACCAGCTGGCCGTTGCTAGCATCCTGTTTTGTAGGCTAGATGTAAGGCAACCCTTGTCCCGATTGCAAGTTCTCGGGCCCACCTCTTCGCCTCTGTTTACATAGACGGACGTTGGCGGGTATTACTAAAATATTAATACTTTCACAGCCGGAAACAGTTCCGTAACTTTCGCACGATACGAGAACTAGGAGAAGGTAACGGGCACAGCGCTATCCATTGCAGAGCGTCATGGAAATCCAACAAAATAAGATAGGCGCAATCTAAACGCGTAGTATAACGAGGTGGAAGAGTCGCTGGGAAAGTTATGGAAATTTAAGTTATATTTAGAGAAAATTTGGCAAGGATTTTTGTAAATTTAAGTTATAGTTGTTAAATTTCAAAATTTTAAGCGTTACAGACATTTTCATTTTTTGATGATGCTAAATCTATTTCCACTATCAAAAACACGATTCAAAAATTAACTCTACAAATTTTTATGCTCAAATTCTAACCACTTTCAGCCTCCTTTCGCCTAGTTAGACGACTCCTAGTCTAAAAAGTAACGATTTTGCCTTTCTCCTGCATGCTATCTCCTCATGTCGGGCAATAGATCTGATAGCTCCTTCAATCGGATGTTCTACTCAACTCTCTTTCTCTTATCCGTTTGTTGCCTTTCTAGATTGCATGATTTCGAGGGATGCTAAATTGGAAACTCATCGTTATATCTAGGTGTCATTGTATCATCATATCTACGTGTCATTGTCACTCCCGGCTCTGTTTCATTTTCAAATTCAAAAGTTCTCCGTGGACCACAATGTAGTTGCCTCCTACCCCCTCAGAGAATTGAAATGCTCCGAATCTAGTGTTGGCATAAGCATGAGCCCAACTCTGCAGCTCCACGAAGCCACTCTGTGCAGTGAAAGTGCAGTTTTCTTTCTCTTGTTACTGGATATTTTTAAAGCTTCCTTCTTTTTTCGATTTAACTACTATCCATTGATTTTTCGGTTGGACCGAATGATTGTGTATTTGAGAAAGTTATAGCAAAATTCCCGCTTCTTAAAAAATTTAGGGTGATTCCTTCGAATCCATAGAAAATTTCAGTTTTACAATCCATCTCAAATATTTATGTTTTTCAAAACAAAACAAAAAATTACATTCAATCTCCATCATTGCTAAATTTACCTGCAATCTTCATCACTGCAAAGAGCAGGCGATTATCCAGTACAAAATTGCACCCAAAGGTTAGAATGGAGTTTAATTCTTGAATGCTTTAGAGAAACTAAGCTACTGCAAGGGTTTTCGAATAGGATCTCATCCAAAAAAGTTATTGTTAACTATCTTAGTTCACATGGTTCTTTTTTTTCCTCACAATATTTTAACAATTTTTCCAATCTCGATGAACTTTGCCTGTCAAGTAATAGTCTGGATTTTAACTCTTGGGTTGGATTTCTGAATCTCTTGATTGTATCATATAGAGCCAGTGTACAATCACATAGAGCCATTGATCGAGGTGAAAGAAATGGCCAGTTAATGTAGTAACATCAATGTTTTTATCATTTTACTAAACCAAATTTTCAATAGAAGAAATGGCCTATGAATGTGAAACGTCCATTTTTTTAACAATTTCATTTTTTTAGCATTTCACTAAACCAAATTTTCTATAGAAGTGGCCAACAAATATGGAAACATCAATTTTCTTGACCATATCAAGAAGGTGCATTTAAATGTGGCAAAGTTGAGATAAGGTAGGTGTGGTTATGATGTGTTATAATGGTACTCTTTTGAATGGTTACAATTAGTATATCTACATGTTTTCAATATATCCATAAACAAATTTTTATGAAGTAGCCGGTAGGTTTCAAAAGATAATTTTAATTAATCATAGCGGAAAACATGACTAACAATGAAAATAATTAAAAAAAATATATCTTCAAATAAAAAATAAAAATAATAGTCTTTTATAAATGTATATTTTAAAATTATTTGAGGAATGAACTGATATTATTAAATACTTTTAATTTGAACCCGAGCTAGTGAGGCTAACCAAGTGAACTACACCTCAAAGGTATCTTATATATCACGATTAATTGTATTAGAATATTTGATAACAATGAAACAAGTTTTGTGGAACGCATAATACATAAATATTTCATATTTTGTATATTTATTTTAGTAATAAATATTTTATTTTTTTAATGTATTTGTTGTTAATTTCAAAATTATTTAAACATTTAAAGATTATATTTTTTTTTTCTTGTAAGCTTTGGTAGGACTCTCTCATTTTCGAGTTTTTACATGTCCGTTATTCACCCGATTTCCGGGGAGGGTAGCACAAGAATCAAACCCAAGATCTCCGATTCGGTGAGACTTCATTTCCATGGCCATTGCCACTTGAGCTACCCCATGCGGACTTTAAAGTTTATATTTTAACTTAAATGGAAACTGTTTTTAAAATATTATTTAAATTTTTAAAAAATGTAAGAATTTTAATATATTTACCATTTTAATTGATAGTTTTGTTGAGAATTTTGTTTTATTTATGTGTTACATAAATATTATTGTTTATCCTTTAGATATTATTATTCTAAAAATAAAGAAAAGATTAAAAAAATATAAACACTTAAATTTTAAAATACATAATTATATTAATAATTTAAAAAATAAATTTTTAATTTAAATTGGTTTTATTGTTTTTAAATTGAATGAGCTTTTGCAATTTTATAATTTATTTTATAATTTTTTTATTTTATAAAATAAAAATTTCCATTTATATTTTGTATAAATAAACATTAACAATTATATATATATGGTATTTTTTTATGTAATTATTATTTATTTTCTAATTTTAGGTTTATGTGATCCATATTGAATGTTAAGAAAAAGTTTTTGGCACTAATCACATAGGAAAAGGATTTGTCCACCCATTTATAACCATCTAATGTGGTTCATCTTGTCCTGACCATGAACCACACTAGATGGTTTGAAACGCATCGGCAAATCGTTTTCCTATATGATTACTACCGAACACTTTTTCTTAACTATTATCTATATTAAATATGAGCTTTTATTCTATAATTTTGTAAATATATTGATTCTTAAAATTTATTATTACGCCACTATCTATAATTTTATGTATTTATTTACTTTGAAAATTTATTATTATTTTAATTTATATTACCATTAAAATATTTGTTTACAATTAAAAATTATTTTGAATAAATTATGGATATGCATGTTTATTTTGAAATAGAGCTTCCAAAATTTTAATTTAATTATCAATAATTATTAAGTAAGTGGTAGATATTTAACCTCTACGAAATATTCTAGAATATTTATAGTAGTATACACAAATTAAATGTTGAGATTTACCTCCAAAGTGGTTGTGTCATTTTCCCCTTTTAACCATATGAACAAGTGCTATATGAAGTGAGTGATGATTTTTTGGGTAAGTAGCATTGATAATCCATGGTATTGTAACAAAGCCTATTTACAGAGTAGGAATATCCATGATAATGTGAGAGTAAATCTCCATGGTTAAAAATATTTTTACATATTAGCTTATATATTAATTCTTTTTACTATTTATCAAGGAGGCAATATAAATTAAATGGTTGGTAAACTAGGTATCAATTCATAATAAGAATCAAAACTAACTAAATTATAAGTTTATTTTAACTTAAATCCTTGTAGATATATATCCATAATAAGTATAAAAACAATTACTACATGATACATCTTAAGTTGCTAAAATTTTAAAAATCATAACAACGAACTAAATTTTAACTTTATTTTAAATATTTATTATTAATAATGACGCAATAGGCTTGTTTATTTTGGAATAGGACTTCCAAAATTTTAATTTCATTATCAATAGTTATGCCAACATAAAGAGCCGAGAACACATGGTTTTTGCCCCAAATAATTATCCACCTAGGGTAATTTCCCATAGTTTCTTCCGAGCAGCCAAGCTTTAAAAGGAGGAGGAGAATCGAGAGCAAGACATGGAATTTGGGTCTTCTTCATTGGTATTTTTAGAGCTCAGGCGAGTTTTCAAGAGAGGGTTTCAAGTGAGATCCTTAGCCTATTTTCAGTGGGATTCGATCTCACTTCACTTGGCAACCCAAATTTAGTGGTTCCTAAAATCACCCTAGTTGGCTCAATTTCTTCTTTTTGGAAAGGTGGTAATTCACATTCATTGTTTTTGGGAACACTGATTTCATTATTCTTCCATGGTGCAGAGGCTAGGCCGAGGGACCACAAAGGCAAAGGAGGCACCCATACCACCAAATCTAGAGATCAGCCCTTCAGTTCAGTGTTATGGGTCTCAACGTTGATTTGAGTCCCATTGCTACGTAACCCATTCACTAGCTTTACGATTTCGCTAGTAGTGTTCCACGATAGCAAGATCGAGCGATCACTGATTTGGTGCGGTAACAATCCAACGAGAAGGGGATAATTGCAGAGGAATTCACAAGGCATGGAAGCTATGATAGGGAGACTACATTGTGATCGCTTTGTGGAGTGAAGTCGATGAGCAACGCTAGGAAACCATTCATTACCGCCACAAATTCTTCCCAGATTGCCACTTTATTCATTAGTTGTATCACCATCAGTGGGAGCGCATGCTAGAAGGCCACAATGCCATTGCGCCGAGCAGAGAGAGAGATCACTAAGTATGAGATCTAAAGAATCATTGTCAGAGACTGTGGAGCATTACAGTGAGCGCTAGATCGTTGTGTGCCCGTGGATCTTCACGATCATGGACCACAGAGGTAGAGTTGGGAGGTCATTGACTTCTCACAGTTCATTCTCACAAGCCTACGATGGAGTCACCTTTTTCACGTTCGTTGAGCGGCTGACTATTCGTAGGTGGAGAAATATGAATTTTAAAGTCTTTTTCATTCTCATAAAGTGAATGACTTTTTGTGGGCGAATAGATCAAGAATTTCGAGCCCTGGTGATTAATTTATGTACATGTGCTCCAAATTTTTTTAATAAATTTTTTTGCCTCTTTCAATGATCTGTAAACTGTCGTAGATATTCCACTGGAGAGTTTGTCACAACAGATCTGATAATATTATATTAAAAAATTGATATTCTACACTATTACAGTTTTATTAAAATTTAAGTTCTGTAGATTTCACTGTAATTATTGCATGCATACGAATGGAAATTATGCAGAAAAGTAGAGAAAGATAAATAAGCCCACACACACACACACACAAGACACAAGATATGCTCTCTGGGAAACCCTTTCAGGAGAAAACCCAGCTGGAAGGGAGGTCGCTTCCCTCTCTTTCTCTTTTTGGAAATATGGCAACAGGTACAAAGAAATAATGCTTGTCACCCATGGTTTGCTACAATGCACAGATCCTCTCTGTGTGCTCTACCTCTTATCTCCCTTGGCTATCTTTGCTAAGCTATGGAAAAAAATTCTCTCGAAATAATGGAATGCCTCTTCCTCCTAGTGGCTCGGTTATAACACGGCCTGATAGCCTAATAGTGGTTAATTTTGACTACATCAACTCTTAACTAGAGTTACAATATAGGGTCTTCTAGAGTATTTTACATCATAATCACATGGCTAGCCCCTTTTCCATGGATAATGGGGGCTGACGCGACATCCTACCAAACTATGGGTGTGAAAAAAGGAAGGTCAACTTCTGAGTGGCATACCTTTTTCATACGGACCCCGTTTGACACACTTCTTGAACCGTTAGAAATATATTTGTGTGTAGAATAACATGAAATGGTGATGCATTAAAGTGACAAATTTTTACCCCCAAAAAGCATCGCCTGATGTCCCAAAACTCTCTTGGAAGGTTCCAGACCTCGTTTTGCCACACTGGGTCCTACCGGTAAAAATGATCTCGTGAGTTGATTCCTCCACTTTTTCCACTCCAAATGCAACAAGATGGATGACAAACAATATAATGATCCAATTCAGATCATTTAAAATAATGGTTTGTCTCTTGTTATCATTTGGATGAGGGCATCGTAACTATTGTTGGGCAAATGTTTAATATAAATTTTTTACTTAGTATAATATTAGAGTGGTATCAGAGCCACAATCTTGGCCAGTTATGGGATGCCAAGAAAAGAAAAACAAAAAGGATCGCTCTCAATTGGAAAGGAAGAAAGGCTAGAAGTCAAGGATGAAAAAACAAAGAGACCATCATTGAGGACTAGGAAGAGTCAGAAGAGTTAGATGAACCGATGGGTGATCATGAAAGTACCATGATTGAAAATGCATTATAAAAGATCGCCACCACTCAAGAAACAATTGTGGAACCTCTAAAATTACAGATAGGGCAACCTAACTTGAAAATAAATAATGGGGAAGGTGGCTCTCATTTAGTGAGGGACAGTCCATTACATGAACATGCCAACATTCGAAGCAACCCATTCAACAGACAAACTATGCGTCCATTCTTGGATGATTCCTCCAGGGAGCAAGACTCTCCTTCTCCAATTGCGGAGATAGTTGGATACTCAAGATATGAGAGGTGATGGATATAGGTACTATTCTAGTTCTGGTTCTGGTAGGCATCATGATCATCATCGTTATCATCCTTACAAGAGGATTGATAGGGGATACTTTCCAGATGAGTTGTATGTGAAGAGGACGAAATATGTAGAGGCTTCGATACTTGGGATGAAGAAGCTCTTTGACTTGCGAGTACATAGATAATATGAAGGCCAAAATAAATTTCTTCACCCTGAAAGGTAAAGCATACATCTGGTGGGAAGATGTGAAGTGGGTTAGAGACATCTGGACAGATGACTTGACTTGGCACGAGTTCAAGAGACTTTTCAGGAAGAAATACTTGTCAGAAAGGTACTACGATAGTAAGGCCAAAGAATTCTATGAGCTAAAGATGGGATCAATGACAAATGAAGAGTACACGACTAAGTTCCTGGAGCTATTGAGGTATGTATCGTATCTTAAAGATGAGAAGGCTAAAGTTCAATGATTTGTTAGTGGATTGCCATTAGCATTTAGAGATTAGATTGAATATGATGAGCCTCAGTCACTTGATGAATTTATTAGGAATTGAAGCATTGCTATGAAAAGTCAAAGCATAAGAATTAATCTCGGCAAGGATGGAAAGGAAAAGACAAAGGTAAAGGTAAATGGCAGCTGAAAAGAACAAGGCCTCAGAATGCAGACGAGAAATAGAATGTCGCACCACAAAAGAGATTTAATACAGCTAGACAGGGACATGGGTCATAGCAACAGCATATAGGTGAGGGTATTGTTCAGTTGGAGTGTTGTACATGCGGTAAGGAGCACATTAAGAGATATTGTCCACAAAATCAGGGTGGTAGGCCTTAGATATATAGTGCACAGGAGGCACAAACTGTTGGGGATGTTGGTAAGAGCGTTCCTCATATTTATGCAACATTGGATAACAAACAAGCAGACCATCAAGCATCTATCATTGAGATGGACGGTAAGCTTTGTGATCAATTTATTTCTATTTTAATTGGCCATGGATCTAATTATAGTTATGTTAGCCCTGACTTGGTGGATAAGTGTGGTTTGAGTAAGGAATTGCGAGAAGAATCTTGGTTAGTGCAGTTGGCTACAGGTACAAAGAAGCAAGTTCATCGATGGGTAAGAACTTGGGCATTTGAATTGAATGGTATGCCTACCATAACATGTTTGAATGTATTACTGTTGGGATCATACAATTTGTTTTTGGGCATGGATTGGTTGTACCTGCATAGAACTAAGGTGCTCATGTAGAAAAAGGTGCTCACGCTCCATAAATGAGCAATCAAGCAGGTTAAATTGCAGTGGAAGCACTTTAGGCCTGATGAAGCTACATGGGAGATGGCGGATCAAATGCGGGCTATGTATCCTTCTTTGTTTTCTGGTTGAGGAAAAAAAATTTTGGTATGGTGTTTTGGTATATGTCATTGATATATGTTTTGGTACATGTCTGATGATGTTTTGGTATATGTACACATGTATATGGATGTGAATACCACCATAAGCTATGTTATAAAGCTCTAATAAGTGGTATGAGTGTCATGTCATTTATAGTTGTCATGTTTTTATTTTATCATGTTGGTTTGCTTCTCAGTAGGGTGATCTTTATAAATACTGCATCGAGCTATGTTATAAATCTCCATGGGAAGTATATTTGTTTTTCAATGATTTTGCTGAGGTATAGGTGTGGTTGAACACCAAGGACAGTGTCCCCCAAGGGGGAGGGTTTTGTAACAACCTTGGTGAAAATTTCATGTAATAAAAGTTAATAAAGGCAAAAATGATAACCACAGTTGATGGGACACTTAGTCCAAGCTAAATGTTGGGCAAAACATCCTAGTGGGTGTTCATTTCGGTTATTATGGCTAAGGAAATTGGCAAAGGCAAATGGAAAAGGCTTTGGAAAGGCAAAATGGCATTTTTGGCACATTTATTTATGAAAATGAAGGAAAATAGGAGAAAAGGGAGGTGAAAGGTCACAAGTTGCATGTGAGGAGGAAATTGAAGGAAAATAACGGAAAATGAAGAAAATGGAGGCATAATTGATAAAAAGGCTTCTGAGGATCAGTTTGTAATCTTTTGTCATTTCAGTTTTGGATCTCTCTCATTATTCTCTCTCTCTCTCTCACTCTTGGACACTTAGATTTTTCTTGGAGCATTTGGCATTGGATCATGAAAGGCGAAGAAGGAAAGAGGAAAGAAGGAGAAAGCAAGGAAGAGCAAGATCAAGCAGCTACAACAGTATTCTTTGCAGGTATCAATTTGCATGTGTATTTTCCTTGCTAGATTTGGCATGCATGGTATTGCATGTGGTTCTTTTGCTGTTATGGCATGGGTTTCTCCAGGTTTAACAATGTTTTCATCCTAGCCTTGCCATTTCTGGATAGTCATGGTGTGATGGGGTTCTCAAGTTTTGGTTGAGCTGGATTGTCGGATGGATTTGAAGCTGAGTGAGGTGGATCTCCAAATGATAGAGCACATGGCCTAGTGGTCCCTGAACTAGATCGTGGATCACGGTAAAGCCATTAGCCTAGTAACTTGATCCAAATTTAAACAGGAACACAAAAAATTACAAACATAACCATAAATACAAAGATGCAATAGAAATAGCACTTCATTTCATTAATATCAAATACTTAAATATGCTTACAAACAGAACAGAGATAAGACTAGCTCGAGCGATGTTAGCTTATCTCTGAGAAGAGATGTGGTGGCTACATTCCTCTAAACTGTGTTTTTTTTTGTGTAAGTTAGAAGATTATATTATAGAACAAGTATAATACAAAAAAACTGCCGAAGCAGTTCAAGTAGGGATGTACAATAAACGAAAGCTGATTGCCTGCTTAGAAGTTGTGACACAAAAGGATCAAAATAAGCCCACCGCGTAGGGTGGCTCGAAACAGAGCAAAACACAACTTTATCACTAGTACTGCCGACACAAAACAGAAGAGACAACAACACAGACAAGCTTATGCCGAGACAGAAGAGTGAAACATCAACACAGACATATAAAGCCGAGACAGAAAGAGGTCATAGGGAAACAGCACATGTGTCTCCTTAGATGTATTTTCCCATCTGGCCGATGGTATCCAGGCCTATCTCCCGCACATGGCGATCAACCTTCACCTGCATTGCTTCAAGGGATTCGGGCTGGTCCGCAGTAGTGGTGGCCGGCTGTGCAGTAGGAGCCGTGTTAATAGAGTCTCTCAATAACCTGATGAGCAGCGTTAGCATTCGATTGAGAGTTTTGACTGCCTCATGCACAGTAGAGATTTTGCTGTCCAGTACGCTATTGTAATCAATGATTTTAGCCATTTGTGCCTCTGTAAGATTCACCTCTGTGACAATGTGTTGCTTCTCCTTTTCAATTGAATCCAGAGCCTTGGCTATAAGGGTTTTGCTGCGCCAGCTCTCCGCCTTGGTCCTGACAAATTGAGTTTCCCTTTTCGAGGGGGTTCACGGGTCTTTCAACCAGTCGACCTCCGCTGCAATATCCTCCTATGTTCTTCCTTCCTCCTCCTGCTTGGCTTGAGCTTCGAGTTCAGCAATCTTGCGTTTAATTCTTGTTACAGTCCGAGTTTCATAACCTCCCTTGGCTTCCTGGAGGTCCCGGTTTGCTGCTGCGCAGCGACTCCCTCCCGCATCCATCACCAACACTTCGTATCTTTCCCGACTCAAGCCAATTCCGTTTACAGAATCAAACTCAATACAAACTCGAAGAACTGTGAGGAAAACAGGGCAGTTGCCCGCTGCTTTATAGCAAATTCCTTTGTGCATCCTCATGAGGATGGAGTTACTGCCTTTGAAGGTGGTAGTACTTCGGTGATAAGTGTGATTGAGGATCGCACAAGCGAGGCTGACGCAGGTCGAATAGGATTGCAGAAGGCTGCTTCCGGTATGACGAGCCTTACGCCAAGTGTTTGGTACTTTCCATCGGATGGGGTGGTGGCGGGTGAGGTTTGAGATGCCCCGTATGCTGGCATGCTTGATTCTGAACCGCGGAGCCTTGTTCCACCTCTTCTCACACAGAATTGCCATTAATGGCATTGAAAACTTACAATACGGACCCTCTCCATGCGTGATGATTGCACTGTTGCTGAGGTTGTGCATCCCGTTTCTCGAATTGTAATGATCGCCCTTCTTAGAAACCTGCCGCCGCCAGGAGCTCCACCGTTCCAAATGTCCAATCATCCCGTTGAAAGGTTTGGGCTTATAACCACCACCGGTATCCTTGTAAATCCGATACCGGGGCCAAGTGCCATCCCCTATTAAGGTTGGGTGGCTTGGATTAAGTCTTTTGCCGCCAGCTGTTCGCATGTTACTTTGATGATTGGGCTATCGATCTCATGCCAACACCTGTTCATGACGATGTTCGGGTTGTCTGCTCCAAAGTTTGCCAGATGGTCAGCCAGACCATTAGCCTTTCTCCTCACTGTCTGGAAGGTTAAGCCTCTCATCTCCGTGATGAGTTCTGCTATACTTTCCGTCGCTTTGGCCAACCTCCAATGCCTAGTAGCCTTGCTGATGCTTGTTCCTGCCTGTAGGCGTTTAGCCGCCATCTCTGAACTGTGTTACAATGAGGCTCAAAGGCCTATTTATTATTGAGAAACAATGGAAAACCCTAAACATCCAAAAATCTAACCCTAGGAGATGAAACGCCAAACTATGGGCCCCGTTTGGGAAACTTGGTACATCAACTTCCCGACGTCATAACTTTGGCATACGATCTTCGTTTGATGCACACAATAACTCATTAGAAAGATCTATCCAAGGACTACAACTTTTAAATTACCAACATCAATATATGCCCCATGTTGGTCCTCATTTTCCAAAAAAAGGTCATTTATGGCCTCAAAACAGCTCCGAAAGTTTAGGACCCAAAAAACTACCAAAAAAAGTAAATTGTGCTACAAATAAGGAAACTGAAAAACTGAAATAAACAATGGTGGGGGTCCAAGTGGAATAGGTAGGTGGCCACCAATATCCACCTGGATCATAACCCCTGATCCAGACTGTGGGTTGTGGTAAAGCCAAGATTGTGTTGCCTCAGTGGGCCTAGGAATCCTTGTCGATGTATGGCAGGATATACGATAAAGCCAAGAGGTGGATTGCTCTCTGTTGGGCCTAGTAATCCTAGTTTGGGATATGCAGTAAAGCCTAGAGAGTGCGTCTCAGTTTACGGCCTATTGATCCAGTGTGGATTGCAATAAAGCTTGAGAGACTAGGAGATAGGAAAATTCCTCACGGTGTAGATGGAGAGATCCAGTGGTATCCATGCTTGTTTTTCCTAGTGATCAGGTGGAGATCATGGTAAGTCTCATTATTACATGTTTATTGTGTTGGCATAGTGATCCTTGATGGATTACGGTAAAACTTGATTTCTATTGATGAGGGTGAGGTGGTTTAGCCTCGGGATGCCCTGGTTGGTTCTTCCGGGTTGTGTCCCACATTCATGCTTGGAATATGGCACAAGGGTGAGTGGATGAAGAGATATTTGGCTCAACCATTCTATGGTTGGGTGGAATGCGGTAGTCCCATCTAGGGTTTGGATTTTGCATTATCAATATGAGGTTATTTCTCCTTGTATTTCTATGAGTATTTTACTAGTTTATATGTGGATCATATGGTTGTGATTTCCTTGGTATTTGTGTTGCTATTATGTTGACTATGTATATGTTTTATGAAAATGGCTATGTATGGATGTCATAATGTTTTAAATTTTAAATGAATGAACAATGCAGCTATGACCTAATAGATGATAATGCAATAAATTATATAAGGGAACAATGCATCATAATGATTCTCATATAAGTATGAGACCCCTATGCTTAAATATGTTGTTTACACCCGTAGATTACATATTTGGAATATGTTTGATGAAATTCTTGTCATGTCTAGAAGGAGTCTAGTTAAGGGCTTGTTCAAGTATTTACATTTGCATCATTGTTTCCCTATTATCTTTCCATTCTAAAGGTGTCATTCAATTCTGGACAGTGACCTCAACTCTGGGCCTGAAAAAGTGGCTCAAATCGCGAGAACATTAGCCCAACACTAGGAAAGATAGTCCTTGGACGCTAGAATGCCTTGGTATGAGAGCATCCAGAGCCTCCTTGACGCTGTCAAATCCATATCATGGGAGCGTCCCGGGGCCATGTGGTCTAAAACCTCAGTGGGACCCAAAGGCTAGCTACCTGAGTGGTTGGGATGGTTCCTGAGAGTCATGTAGCTGATGTGGAAGGTATGTATGTTATGTTTCCGTCGATTCCACTTCCTTACGGTCACATAGGAGGTTGAATCTAATCATAGTAGCCTCTCATCACATGTTTACCCCAGTGGGCTGATGACTTGGGTAGATGTGGGAGGAGGGTGCTACAATCTCTGACATTATATTCCTCAAAGGTTTGGCCTCCCGATTGTTTCTTTCCTGGTCACCTCACCCTGTAATCCTCTTAACTCCCCTTGACCATAGTCTCATGACGCCCAACCCGTACATCTGCTCCATGAGTAGCAATAGAGGAAGGCGACGCTGCCCAGGTAGGGGAAGAGGTTGTGGTTGTCTCCCCACCACTCTAGATGACACCTCCATTACCACCCAATTTGGTAACAACATCCTTGAGAACATAAGAAGAAGCGTGGTTTCCATGGAAGGGGAGGAGACCCGTAGGGGCACACGTTCCTTTGGGCTCTCCACAATCTCCTATCCCATCAGCTGAGAGATAGGGAGTAGGAAAAGTCTAAAGCTGCTAACTGGACAACAGAGCTTACTACACACCTCAATAATTCCACCTCCTTGCTAAAACAACTTACCAAATGCCTCAAAATTGCCTTCCCCGCCAACCTCCCATTCCCTGCTATGTCTCCCTCACATTCCCCTCCCACCAGATCGTCCTTTTGCCTCCCCATAGAGCTTCTCCTCCCTCTGCGCTTTTCCTCTCCCCCCCGACGACCAACACTCCTCCCTTCCCCCTCATCATAACCCTTATGGGGGCGACATCCTAGAAGAGGCCCTTAAGGATTCCAGTAATATGCATGCTCAAGGCAACACTCAGGTTCAAGAAGGCACTGACTCGATACAATGAAGCACCAGTGCGGCATGCACTAGCCACCAGTGACATGGCGAGCAAAAGGTTGGTAATTTTCTTTTCATTTCAATTAATGAATATCAGAGCGACCCTGTTTTGGCTTGATGGACATTCGAGCGACCTCGCCTTTTTTGTTAGGCCTAAGTGCGTATGATATGGGCTCAAGAACTCCCAACGCCATTAAGATTTGCAACTATCCTTGATTTACAGTCATTAGTTATGGCGTCACGAGTTTCAACAATCCATTGTGAGCTGAATGGCAATATTTTTCACATGTTAAGCTCTCTGGAAAAAGACTTTGGTTTCCCCTCCTAGTAGGAGAGATTTTTTTTATCACACTTTGGTTTCCTCATTCTAAGGCAAAGATGGATACTATGTCTGTACATTGTGTAAATATTGATCTGCTAATATAATATAAGAATGTTTGCCTACAAAAGAAAAAAAAATTCATAAAATTATATATATATATATATATGCGTAATCTAACTTGTAGACAAAATAGACTTTTCCACCAAAATCCGACAAAACAATTTCAAGAAAGAATGTGATTTTTTGTTGTTTAAAATGCATTTTTGAATTTACAAATGTATTCAACACCCTAAAAAACCCTTGTGACTCTCAAATTATTATACAAATTAAACAACTTAAACTAAAGATTTAAAAAATCTTTGCCTTGGGTTAAAAATAACTAGAAAGAATGTCGTGAAAAATGCCATATATATATATATATATATATATATATATATATATATATATGGGTTTAATTATGCCATTTTAATAGCTTATATTCCATAGAAATACCATGGATCAATACAATTAGATTTCAATACTATGGGTCATTTTAATTTTTATTATTATTTTATTTTTATAGGGTTATTTTTATTTTATTTGGACCCAGTTAAAATGTTTCCATTACTTTATATTATATTACAACATTTCTAGTATATGGTATATAAAAAATAAAATATATCCAAATATATATAAACAAAATTGTCACCATTTATTTAATAAAATAAAATTTTAAATTTAAATTTATAAAAAACAAAAAAAATATAATAAATAAATACTTTAAAATTAAAAAAAAAAATCAACTTATTACAACCAATAACATGATCTAAATTAAAAAAAGGCCTTATTAAATTATTAATATAATTATATAAATTTTTATTTTTCATCATTTTTAATAACAATACTATCAATATTTAATAAAACAATTTTTTCAAAATAAATATAAATTATTTTTTCTAAGATATTTTTAACTTATATAATTTTAATTGCGTAAATAAATTTGAAATTAACAATATATATATATATATATATATATATATTTCACAAATCATATTTCACTAGTTTAATAATAATATAAAATAATAATTAACATTTAAAAAATAAAAATATATCATATTTTTTATAAATAAAAACTCGCATTACTTTGGTATCATGTACTTAAACCACTTAATATAATAAAAAATGTATAAAAGAAAATATACAAAGAGAAAAAACATTGGTAAGAAAGGCCACCATTATACTTTTTTATTATCTCATAATATTGATTAATTAATCATTTTTAATATGAAAAATTTAAAATAAAAATTAAATATTGTAAATTGTAACACTTATTAATTAATAATGTGCATATATAATTATAACAAAAATAAAATAAAAATGGTTTTACCATGATCCGATGATAGCAGTCATTATTAGGAATTAAACTACAATAATACAATTAATATAAAAGTGGACATCATAGCTGCGAAAGTGTGAGTGTAATCAATTCACAGATTCATGTCGTACTTCGTCTGGTTTATATTAACATGTAACATTATAGACTGACATATTTGTACACAGTATTAACGTTCTTAGGTTAGCATTCTTTGTATATGTAGCACATGCATTAATACTTCTAGACCTTGTCTGGCTAGCCTGCGGTTGAATGACCACCAGCTGCCAGGTCCCTTCTCAATCAGATGCCATCTGTAGCCGGTGATACCATCCGATTGAAGCGTTGGATCCGACGGTCCACCGGAACCCGAGGTGCTATGCTAACGACCCGATACTCTGTCCCTGTTCTTCAGTCATTTGGTTTGGTCTGGTTGTTGGAGCTCCGTTCTGTGAAACCCTAATTAGGTTGGAGATATTCTTCCTTGGACAGTCTTTGTTGCACCAGTTACGTGTCGTGGAGGGTTTTCCCAAAACTCCAACGTTGCTAGCTATTTTGGCCATGAGCTGCACATTGTCGCTTCATCGCCACTCATTCTATACAGGTAAATCTGTCATGTGAGGAATTGGGTCATTTTCCTTTTGTTTAAGTTCTAGATTGATAGCAGATCTTCTTTACTGAGGGTTTACTAAGGGTTCCTTCTTGCAAGCACTGCGACTACAACTATTCCTGGAACTCATGCTACTGAGAACCATCGTTATCCCCGCCTCCCATATGTTAAAATGTTAAATGTCTAAGGATTATCTTTATTTGTGACAGTTAGTCTATTTCGCCGCACGTTTTTAACCTATTACAGTGATTTGATGCAGGAGGGCCTTAGCCCACTGGAGATTGGATGCGGGTGCCAGGCTACCGGAAGACCCAGATTTCCTCACAGTAATTCGCACGGGTATGAAGGCCTTCCTTCTACTTGCCAAGTCTCAGATTGATTTTGAGTTAAACTTTAGGCAGCTACATGAGGGTTTTTGTTTAGGGTTTGATTTTGGGTTACCATACCCTTGTCTGTATTAAGCCGAACTCTTGAAGAGGCTACTGTTTCATAATAGATTTGAGGACCAACCTTCCAATCGAAGGTTTTGCACATCCTCTTAGTTGTATATACAATTTTTGCTATCTGGGATTATTAAGTGTGTATTTATGCAATTCCTCTGTTTTACCTTTATGTTCAACGATTCAAGGATTTGGTTTCTTTTCTGATACGTAACTTATCATTTGTGAAATATGTTGTCCTTTAATCACTATGTTTATGTCTGGTATTTGCGTTGGTTAATTACAATCCTTTCAACCAAGTTAATCCCGTTCTATCAGAATGTCGTTCCTTGATGTCCACCCTAGGACTGGCTGGCGGAACCAATCTAGAAAATACCCTTAAATCATTTGTATCCTTGCTTCCTTTCGGGTATAAATTTCCCCATTTAGTTTCTGTAACTAATTTATTTATAATGTACCAATTTCACAATTAATTCCAGGTTTTGAGAAGGATTAACATTTAGTAGTTCTTGAAACCTAATGTGGAGGTTAGGTAAACTAGCGATGGAGCTCGAAGCATCACGAGCTTCCCTAGGGTTTTGACAGCCCCTGCAGGCCGCAGGACTGTTAAGACTGGTGCATACGACAATACCAGAGCGGCAGGGCGCAGGTGAAAAGCGCCATTCGGGCGATGGGTATGTTGAACCCCCAGGGGGCTGGCCAGAAGCCGCCCCCTTCACCGAAAGCCAATGAACGACCCGCAGAAGATAAGGATGCCGCAAATGATGATGGCGGCAATATAAGCAAAGACCAGCAAGACAATCAGCATTCTGAAGCAAACCACCAGAAACCAGTAAGTTCTTCTACTTGCAAACCGGTAGCTACTATTAGACCAAAGGTTTATTTCCCAAGTGAAAGAATAAATGCCCGAATACAATACATGCGTGACCACGCTTTGATAGGTAAGTTTATAGGAATCTGGCCAACAGAAAGGGCTCTCAGAGCTTGGATCAGCACTGTATGGCGTCCAAAAGGAGAAATAACCCTGCATTTAGGTGCAAAAGGCTTCTTCACAGCTGTTTTCAACTGTTTGGAGGATCGCACCAGAATCCTAGAAGGTGGCCCTTATTTTTTTAACTCAGCAGGCCTATTCCTCAAGGGCTGGGTGGAGAGATTCAATCCTGACAAAGAAGAAATGAGTTGTGCGCCAGTGTGGATAAGGCTTTACTCCTTGCCTTGGGAATATTGGGAAGAAACATCTCTGAAGGAAATCGGAAATTCCATAGGCGAGTTTGTAAGGATTGCAGAGGAAACGAGATTATGCCTGCACACTTCGTATGCCCAGATCTGTGTCTACATGGATCTCAAGCAACCATTGCCAGATACGGTGAGTTTCTTTCATGAAGACACAGAATGGGTCCAAGTTATAGACTATGAGCACGTCCCATTCAGGTGCAGAAGATGCCATGACATAGGACATCTTTACAGAGACTGTCCTCTCAATAAAACACCCAACAATCCTCCCAATGATGGCTTCACCAAAGTAGTCAACAGAAGGAGAGGAAATAAAAAGGCCACCAATGCTTCCAAGCCCAATATGAGCAATAAGACAAATAATAGCAACAGATTCGCCCCACTAGACAGCGCAGATGAGAAAGGTTTGGGAAAAGCCCAAGAAAATGATGATACAATCCAACAACAACAACCAGGGGAAACGTCAAACCAAGGAGGTCGAAAGATCACAAGCCCAGATAGCCGAGCGGAAGCTATATCAAAGCAAATCGAAAAAATGGACATGGACTACTCCAAGCAAAGTGGAAAGGCCTTGATGGTAAGAGAAGAAAGTCTTCAACCCCCCCAAATAATGGATGAAGACCAGGAGCCGCTGGACATAGGGGAGCTAGATATACCAGGCTTGGAAGAAGCTTGTAGAACGAAAATTTTTGAAAGAATCCCAGAACAGCAAGTGGACAACCTAGCGGAAGTTTTAGGCAGAGCTCAGAAAAAACACTCTCTAGGGGTCCAGCTTGGCAGTCATTGGGACGGAAGATTCATCACCAAGGACAACAAAAAGAGGGGCAAGAAAACCACCCTAGAGAAGACGATCCAGATAGGAGAAATACTGGTGGAATCAGGGCAATTTGCCCAGCTATCTAAGTATTTCAACACAACCCCCCACCCCTCTCAATGAAGTTAATATCCTGGAATATAAGAGGCCTTAACGGCCCTAGAAAAAGAAGAATCTTAAAAAATATGTTGAAGCAAGAGAAACCCAGTATCCTTTTTTTGCAGGAGACGAAGTGTTGCTCCACATTTTTGGAAAAAATAGCGGCAACGGCTTGGCCAGGTGGGCTAGTCACGGCAGTAGACGCACAAGGTGCCTCGGGAGGACTGGCAATTCTTTGGGACTCCCGACTCATCAATCTCAGCAACATTCAAGCCAATAGAAACTTCATCCAGGCCACATTCCACCTCTCAGGTACGAATGCGCATGGACTGCTTACCAATGTCTATTTCCCACAGGAAACAGCTCAAAAAAACCAACTCCTCAATACACTGTCAAACCTCAACAGAGATCGACCTTTTCCCTTGTGGATTTCTGGAGGAGACTATAACATGACAGCAGGTATGGACGAAAGAAGGGGAGGCAGACTCAAAACAAGAAGTGACGATGGCCTTCTAAGAGACTTCATCAACAATAACTGGTTAATGGACATTCCAACGAACAATGGAGTCTTCACCTGGACAAACAAGAGAACAGGTGCGCACCATATAGCCTCCCGCCTTGATCGCTTCTTAATTTCTGACAATGCAACCAATGTTGGGGGAGAATTCACAGCCTCCATCATTCCCTGTTCCGGCTCGGATCATTGGCCAATAGAACTTCAATGGAACCGGCCAGGCAACCATCTCCGACGCCCCTTTCGCTTTGAAGAATTTTGGTTGGGCCACCCAGATTTTGAACAGTTAGTAAGATCAACCTGGACTAACTGCAGTGTAATGGAGGGCTCCAAAATGGCCAAATTCCAACGGAAAATTAAAAACCTCAAAAGAGCCATCAAACAATGGAACCAGAGGATCTTCGGCAATATCTTTGACGACCAGGCCCGGCTAAATGCGGAAATGAAGCAGATTCAGCAATCCATAATTAATGGCGGGCGAACAGAGGATCTCTCAATAAAAGAACAAGAGATCGAATCCAAAATTTTAGAAAGAGCCAAGCAGGAGGAGATCCTGTGGCGGAAAAAGTCTAGAATCCGTTGGCTAAAAAGTGGTGAGAAAAACACAAAATTCTTCCACAAATCCACAGTTCAGCGAAGGATGACAAACCAAATTACTCATGTTCAAAATGAGCAGGGCGAGAAGGTTGAAACGCATGAGGGCATTGAAAAGGAATTCATTAATTACTTCAAAAATGCCCACATGGAGCCAGATTTAAACAGGATGCCGTCCATACACCAAATTACCCACCACATACCCAAGCTCATAAACGAGGAGCACAACAAGCTACTAATCCAACCCATAAGCATGCAGGAGGTAGAAGAAGATGCGAAGAACATGAAAGAAGGAAAAGCGCCTGGGCCGGACGGGTTTACAGCAAATTTCTTTCATAAATTTTGGGACTTGATAAAAATTGAAGTCTGGCAGGTAGTGGAAGAGTCTAGAGAGCTCAGATGGATGTTCCCAGGTTTAAATGCCACCTTCATCGCCCTAGTGCCCAAAGGTGAGGAAGCCAATACCCCGGAGAAATATAGATCTATCGCCCTATGCAACATGATATACAAGATAATCTCCAAAGTCATTGCCACCAGGCTCAAAAAGATCCTTCCTCTCATCATCTCACCGGAGCAATCAGGATATGTTGAAGGTCGTCAAATTACGGATGGAATCATTCTAACGCATGAAATTATTCACTCCCTAAAGCAGACAAAAAAGCCAGGTATGCTCCTTAAACTTGACCTCTCTAAGGCTTTTGATAGCCTCAGTTGGGCTTACATTCAAAAAGTTCTAATAGCTTTTGGCTTTGCTCACTCATGGGTCAGATGGATCATTAGTCTCATATCCTCAGCTTTCTTCTCTGTTCTAATCAATGGATCCCCCTCTCCTACCTTTAGACCATCCAGAGGAATTAGGCAGGGAGATCCTCTATCCCCCTTTCTGTTTATCATCATGGCTGAAGGCTTAGGGAGAAGTATCAAGGCTGCCAAGCAAAATGGACGACTAAAAGGGCTCACTTTCCACAATTCTTCCACCCACACCTACCAGCAATTCGTTGACGACAACATGCTATTTGCACATCCCTCAGTTCAAGAAGCCCGTCTAATTAAATCCATCCTTTCGACCTTCTCAGAAGCTTCTGGCGCATTGGTAAACCGTCTCAAATCACAAATTTTCTTCTTCAATACGGCTGCACCTACTCAAAGAGCCATTGAATGCATTTTAGGATTCTCTGCTGCTTCCCTTCCTTCCAAGTATTTGGGAGCCCCCCTTATGAGTTCTGCCCTCAAGCATACCTCCTGGAAGCTGCTGCTAGAAAAGCTGGAAAATAGGCTTCTTCATTGGACTCATCATTCGCTAAACATGGCCAGTAGAATAGTTCTCATCAAAGTTGTCCTCAATTCCATACCGCTCTACCTATTCTCCATTCTTGCTGCACCCAAATGGATCCTCAAAGAGATCAGGAACTTGCAAAGAAACTTTCTGTGGGGAAGCTCAGGACTAAACAGAAAATGGGCTTTACTCAAATGGGAGAAAGTGTGTTTGCCCAAACACACAGGAGGCATAGGTCTTAGAGACCCTGAACAAAGCAATAAATCGATGGGAGCCAAAATTTGGTGGAAATGGCTGGCCCATCCCAACACTCCTTGGGCAGCCCTCTGGATAGTCAAGTATGCAAGCAACTACCCAATGGAAGACCGGCTCCGCATGACTGAGACCAGTGTAGGATCAGAAATATGGAATGTAGCTATTCAACACAGATCTCTCATACAAGAACATTGCTTCTGGGAAGTAAAGAATGGAAGATCAGCACGGTTCTGGGATGATTCCTGGCAGCAAATGCCCAAAATAAGAGAGATAATGCAAGATTTCCCACTGACGGATAGGGAGACCAACCAAAGAGTACTAGTCCGACACTTTTGGTCCGATGTTACAGAACAAGACCACCGCAAATGGGAAGAGGTTCCCCAACTCCTACCGAATAGCACAAGACAGGCTCAACAAGTGTTAGAGGCCGAGCTACAAAAGAGGCAAATAAACATCTCAGAAGACCCAGACATTCTAAGATGGGGCTATGGCGAAAAAGGAATCTTCACCACCAAGGAAGCTTACCACATCATCATACAAGGTCAAACTAATAAAGACAGCTTATGGGAAAAAGTGTGGCATAAAGCCAACTGGCCAAAGGTCTCCTCCTTCCTCTGGCTTCTTTGTCATAACCGTATCTTAACATGGGACAACCTAAGAAAGAGAAGCTTTGTTGGCCCATCTATATGTCATATGTGCAAACAAGAGGAAGAGACGGCCTTACATCTCATGCAGAACTGCCCAGTGGGAACGTTTTTATGGGAGAAAATAGCTTTTTGCTGTCAAAATGAAAGAAGAGAACAGAACAACCTAAAGGGTACAATCAACAAAGGAGGCCATTCCCCCTACCAAAGCTCCCTACTCACACTTCTATGACAACTCATTCCAGGATTATTGATGTGGAACTTATGGAAGGAACGCAACCGGCGAATTTTCAAGGACAAATCAATGCCACCAGACAAATTATGGAATATTCTGCATCAAAACATAATGGAGACTCTCTCTCTCAAAGACTGGCATCCTGACGACCTCCCCACTATGCCTAATGAAAAAGCGGTCTGGGACAACTGGCAAATATGGTTAAACTTCAACCCAAACATTAGCCGCAATCCTCTTCATCCTACACAGGAATCAAGAAACTGGTCTCCGCCTCCGTTTAACATGATCCAACTTAATTTCGATGGAGCCTCCAAGGGAAACCCAGGTCAAGCAGGCTATGGAGGAGCTTTCAGGGATCATGAAGGCAATCCTCTGAACATCTACTTGGGCTCAATAGGCTGGGACACTAATAACTCAGCGGAGCTGGAAGGGCTCTGGAGAGGGCTCAAAATAGCACACAGACAGCACCTATTTCCCCTCCTAATCGAAGGTGACTCTCAGATCTTAATCAAAATGGCCATCAAGCTTCAAAATGGATCTCCAGTTCATAAAATTAGTAGCAGCTGGAGAATGGCTCACAGGTTGGAGCTGATCAATAACTGGCTCTCTCAAAATCAAGCCATCACTTTTAAGCACACCAGGAGAGAAGGAAATAAACTGGCTAACCTACTTGCAAACCTGGGAGTGGAGGCAAAGGGCATCCACTTTGAAGGAGCACTAGAAAGTCTACTAGACAGAGATCAAAGAGATAAGTTAAATGAACTGATAGCGCAGGACAAAGCTCAAATAGAGCAAAGGAACCCGGATGCGGGTGTACCAGGTGCCTTCAATGCAGGCGCTGGTCTTAATTCTTGGGACGCGCCGATGTGATGGGTATGTGTATCGAGGCAAGGGAGAACAGGGCTCCACCTTATAACATGTCAATGGAATTTAATTCATCGCAGAACAAGCAGGACGGCGCCTTGAAGCCGAATGCGTCTGCTCAGAGATTGAATTGTGCGAGGATGAGGTTTTATGGTCCTCCGCCGGCTATGGGGGTCAGGCAATGGTTATTTAAGAGGCGGATCCCGTCAAGCCAGGGATTAAACCAGCAAATTGATGTCTGTATTCGGCAAGAGACTTCTCTGGAAGGTTGCTTTAGGGTGCTGGAGAAGAAACTCATTGCCCTCGCCTTAGGCAACATGGTTCGTGGCAGGGGAGTGCCTCGTCGAGGCGGGAGGTCCGGGATTCGTATTGAGCCTGAGGAGGATGAGCAGCTGACGGCGTCGCCCATGGCGTCCAGGGACCCTTCGTCCTCCAGCTCCGAGGAGGAATATCTGCTTCTCCCGGACTCTTATCAAACAATTCGCCTCCGTATCCCTGGTAGGCTTCTGCGTTCAGATGTTATTCTTCACTTCTCGGTTTATCTCACTGAAGCGGCTCCTGTAGATCTCTCTGAGTCTCCCCAGGCCTCTGCGAACTGCCTGGGCAGTGAAATTCTACTAGGAGATATGCAAGGGAGGGTGTATCGAATCCCTCAGCCTCTGGATGCAGTAGCTCCTGATGCACAGTCTCCGCAGGCCCTGGTCCAGACGAATTCGACTCCAGGCCCATCAATTCAGGAAATTCCGCCCCCAGGCAATGCTATTCAGGACAGGCGTGAGGGACATGATTCGGTTCAGCAAGGCTCAGTGGATCAGCTTTGCTGTGACGAGGAGCTGGTAATTTGGCTAGATTCGCCCAGCCACCCTTCCTGAGTCTTTTTAGTTCTTCTTCTCCAGGTTTTGTTTACAGTCTTCTTTGTTTCTGCTGGTTTTAAGTCAGGTCGATCTTAGCTACTCTTCTATGCCTCCTCTTGGCGGTTTTTCTCAGGTCATCACTATGTCTATAGGCTCTACAAAGCTTGTGTTTTGTCTATTAGCTGTCCAAAGGCTCTACAAAGCCTGTGTTTTGTCTATTAGCTGTCCAAAGGTACCACATGGACAAAATTTTGTAAACAGGTCTCTTCAGAAAGGCAATCTGTCTCAGATGTTTATGCTAGAGGGTCGGCCGAGCCCCCTCAGATGATGTAACATTTTGTAAATATTTTCCTACTTAATATAGACTTAGACTTTACTCAGAAAAAAAAAAAAAAAAAAAAAAAAAAAAAAAAAAAAAAAAATTTAGTAGTTCTTGTATTGAATGCCTGTCTACTGGCTGGAAGCCCCCGCGGTGACCCACATTATCTATATATATATATATATATATATATATATATATATATATATATATATATATCATTTTCTTGAAGAAATACTCTGTGCATACCTAGTTCTTAATGGTTACTTATTAACAACATTGTTTGATTTCCTAGGATATGTGATTAGAACTCAGATTCTTCACTAATAAATTCGGCATATTTTTCTGAATGGAATAATCTTGATATGCGGGTTTTTAATTTAATACATAGTGTGGGATTATACCTACTACAAGTCTGTAGGTAAAACTTATTCTACATTTCTGCCTGGAGATGGCAGCGTAACCAAATTAACTCATATAACTTCTTCTTTATATATATGTTCTTATTTTTTATATCGAAGGGTTATTTCATAACTCATTTGGTTGTCTAGTTTTACTCATGCACAGATTCTTGATTTGGTAAACGTAGTTATCATGCTCAGGGAGCAGAGGTTGTATCGCCCTACACCTTTTGATATTTATGTTGAAATATAATAACATGTAGGCATTACTACAAACTAGATACCTATATTAACTATTCATAATTGCATGCATCATAATAACAGTCTGCAATTCAAGGTTATCTTTCTCGTTCCATTCACTTCATTCTACAAATGAAAATAGAGAAACATGCAATCACGAGTGCCATTTAAATTCATTTTAAGTTAGATAATGTTAACAAGTTTACATTCTTATTTATCTGCCTAAGTTTCTTCAAATAACAAATTATAAACACAGACATGCATATACACTTATCTGCCATTGGAAGTCTAATTCACTGTTAGAAGAACCTCTCCGCCTTTCCAATTAGAATTTGGCAATTACATCCAATATTCTCCCGCCAAGATCCTCTTTATCCCTCCGATTAGTTTTCTTCAACACAACAATTCTATTGCTTCGGCCTCAGGACTCCAGGTCCAGCCCACAAAATGAATGTTTCTTCTTCCAGGGAAGTCTCTCTCAAAGGATTTTTTTCCCACTGAAGCTCCATTCAGCTCAAGGAACCTTTCCTTCTTCTCCAAGCCCCCCTTCCTCCTTCTCTTTTCCCTCTTGTAAGAGAAAGGTAGGTAAGGAATAAGTGCTTATTAACTGATAATTACAGACATAACCATAAATACAAATATGCAATAGAAATAGCACTTCATTTCATTAATATCAAATATTGAAATATGCTTCCAAATAGAACGGAGATAAGACTAGCTCGGGCGATGTTATCTTATCTCTGAGAAGAGATGTGGTGGCCACATTCCTCTGAACTGTGTTACAATGAGGCTCAAAGGCTTATTTATTATTGAGAGACAATGGAAAACCCTAAACATCCAAAAATCTAACCCTAGGAGATGAAGCGCCAAACTATGGGCCCCGTTTGGGTAAATTGGTACATCAACTTCCCGAGGTCATAACTTTGGCATACGATCTTCGTTTGATGCACACAATACCTTGTTAGAAAGATCTATCCAAGGACTACAACTTTTAAATTACCAACATCAATATGCCCCATGTTGGTCCTCATTTTCCAAAAAAAGGTCATTTATGGCCTCAAAACAGCTCCGAAAGTTCAGGACCCAAAAAACTACCAAAAATAGTAAATTGTGCTACAAATAAGGAAATTGAAAAACTGAAATAAACAATGGTGGGGGTCCAAGTGGAATAGATAGGTGGCCACCAATATCCACCTGGATCATAACCCCTGATCCAGACTGTGGGTTGTGGTAAAGCCAAGATTGTGTTGCCTCAGTGGGCCTAGGAATCCTTGTTGATGTATGGCAGGATATACGGTAAAGCCAAGAGGTGGATTGCTCTCTGTTGGGCCTATTAATCCTAGTTTGGGATATTCAGTAAAGCCTAGAGAGTGGGTCTCAGCTTACGGCCTATTGATCCAGTGTGGATTGCAGTAAAGCTTGAGAGACTAGGAGATAGGAAAATTCCTCACGGTGTAGGTCGAGAGATCCAGTGGTATCCATGCTTGTTTGGCCTAGTGATCAGGTGGAGATCATGGTAAATCTCGTTATTACATGTTTATTGTGTTGGCATAGTGATCCTTGATGGATTACGGTAAAACTTGATTTCTATTGATGAGGGTGAGGTGGTTTAGCCTCGGGGTGCCCTGGTTGGTTCTTTCGGGTTGTGTCCCACATTCATGCTTGGAATATGGCACAGGGGTGAATGGATGAAGAGATATTTGGCTCAACCATTCTATGGTTGGGTGGAATGTGGTAGTCCCATCTAGGGTTTGGATTTTGCATCATCAATATGAGGTTATTTCTCCTTGTATTTCTATGAGTATTTTACTAGTTTATATGTGGATCATATGGTTGTGATTTCCTTGGTATTTTTGTTGTTATTATGTTGACTATGTATATGTTTTATGAAAATGGATATGTATGGATCTCATCATGTTTTAACTTTTAAATGAATGAACAATGTACCTATGACCTAATAGATGATAATGCAATAAATTATATAAGGGAACAATGCATCATAATGATTCTCATATAAGTATGAGACCCCTATGCTTAAATCTGTTGTTTACACCTGTAGATTACATATTTGGAATATGTTTGATGAAATGCTTGTCATGGCTAGAAGGAGTCTAGTTAAGGGCTTGTTCAAGTATTTACATTTGCATCATTTTTTCCCTGCTATCTTTCCATTCTAAAGGTGTCATTCAATTCTGGAAAGTGACCTCAGCTCTGGGCCTGAAAAAGTGGCTCAAATCCCGAGAACATTAGCCCAACACTAGGAAAGATAGTCCTTGGACGCTAGCATCCCTTGGCATGAGAGCATCCAGAGCCTCCTTGATGCTGTCAAGTCCATATCATGGGAGCGTCCGGGGGTCATGTGGTCTAAAACCTCAGTGGGACCCAAAGGCTAGCTACCTGAGTGGTTGGGATGGTTCCTGAGAGTCATGTAGCTGATGTGGAAGGTATGTATGTTATGTTTCCGTCGATTCCACTTCCTTAAGGTCACATAGGAGGTTGAGTCTAATCATGGTAGCCTCTCATCACATGTTTACCCCAGTGGACCGATGACTTGGGTAGATGTGGGAGGAGGGTGTTACAATCTCTGACATTATATTCCTCAAAGGTTTGGCCTCCCGATTGTTTCTTTCCTGGTCACCTCCCCTTGTAATCCTCTCAACTCCCCTTGACCATAGTCTCATGACGCCCAACCCCTACATCTCCTCTATGAGTAGCGACAGAGGAAGGCGATGCTGCCTAGGTAGGGGACGAGGTTGTGGTTGTCCCCCCACCACTCTAGATGACACCTCCATTTCCACCCAATTTGGTAACAACATCCTTGAGAACATAAGAAGAAGCATGGTTTCCATGGAAGGGGAGGAGACCCTAGGGGCACATGTCCCTTTGGGCTCTCCACAATCTCCTATCCCATCAGCTGAAAGATAGGGAGTAGGAAAAGTATAAAGCCGCTAACTGGACAACGGAGCTTTCTACACACCTCAATCATTCCACCTCCTTGCTAAAACAACTTACCAAATGCCTCAAAATTTCCTTCCCCGCCAACCTCCCATTCCCTGCTATGTCTCCCTCACATTCCCCTCCCGCAAAATCTTCCCCTTCGCCTCCCCATAGAGCTCCTCCTCCCTCTGCGCTTTTCCTCTCCCCCCCGACGACCAACACTCCTCCCTTCCCCCTCATCATAACCCTTATGGGGGCGACATCCTGGAAGAGACCCTTAAGGATTCCAGCAATGTGCATGCTCAAGGCAACACTCAGGTTCAAGAAGGCACTGACTCGACTATAATGAAGCACCAGTGCGGCATGCACTAGCCACCAGTGACATGGCGAGCAAAAGGTTGGTAATTTTATTTTCATTTCAATTAATGAATATCAGAGCGACCCTTTTTTGGCTTGATGGACATTTGAGCGACCTCGCCTTTTTTGTTAGGCCTAAGTGCGTATGATATGGGCTCGAGAAGCTCCCAACGACATTACAATTTGCAACTATCCTTGATTTACAGTCATTAGTTATGGCGTCACGAGGCTCAACAATCCACTGTGAGCTGAATGGCAATATTTTTCACATGTTAAGCTCTCTGGAAAAAGACTTTGGTTTCCCCTCCTAGGAGGAGAGATTTTTTTTATCACACTTTGGTTTCCTCATTCTAAGGCAAAGATGGATACTATGTCTGTACATTGTGTAAATATGGATCTGCTAATATAATATAAGAATGTTTGCTTACAAAAGAAAAAAAAAATACATAAAATTATATATATCTATCTATATATATATAGGCGTAATCTAACTTGTAGACAAAATAGACTTTTCTACCAAAATCTGACAAAACAATTTCAAGAAAGAATGTGATTTTTTGTTGTTTAAAATGAATTTTTGAATTTACAAATGGATTCAACACCCTAAAAAACCCTCGTGACTCTCAAATTATTATACAGATTAAACAACTTAAACTAAAGATTTAAAAAATCTTTGCCTTGGGTTAAAAATAACTAGAAAGAATGTCGTGAAAAATGTCATTTTGTCTATATATATATATATATATATATATATATATATATATGGGTTTAATTATGCCATTTAAATGGGTTATATTCCATAGAAATACCATGGATCAATATAATTAGTTTTCAATACTTTGGGTCATTTTAATTTTTATTATTATTTTATTCTTATAGGGTTATTTTTATTTTATTTGGACCCAGTTAAAATGTTTCCATTACTTTATATTATATTATAACATTTCTACTATATGGTATATAAAAAATATCCAAATATATATAAACAAAATTGTCACCATTTATTTAATAAAATAAAATTTTAAATTTAAATTTACTTTCTAATAAATAAATACTTTAAAATTTAAAAAAAAAAAATCAACTTATTACCTTTTACCAGGGATTACTGGAAATGGTATGCACTGAGCAATGAGATGGGTATTTTGTCAGTAGCATTGCAGCAATGAGTTGATTAGAATGATAAATTTGCATATAATGATGAAACTTGTTAATTCATCCATGGAAACTGTCTAAGGCCTACTGGAAAAGCTTTTAATATGGTAGAATTGAACTGTGATATGGCTATTATGTCAATAACATTGTAGAAATAAAGACAACGATGAGGCTTTGGAATTCATACAGTAAAACTTTATCAAATGCCTACTGGAAAAATCTCTTATATGGTATGCACTTAATAATGAGATAAATATCCTGTCAGTAGTATTGCAGCAAAATTGGCGAAGTTAATCATCTCTCCCAATTCCCAATTTCTCTCATTGCACTGCATGACTCTTTGTTTCAAAAAGAAACCTCAATAGTGATAAATGTCACATCTATTAACACAGTGATTTATCCAAGAGATAAGACCCTAGTAATTTCTATGTCAATTAATTTAAGATTCAGAATTTCATGTTAAAGTAGGTAGTTCAGTAAGTTACACTCCTACTTACCCATCCATAACGATGTTTCCTTTTGTTTACGACATGTCACAGATAATTGCTTGTTTGAAGTAATTTTGGTAAAACACTATTTTCAACATAAATAATCACTGTTAACAACTTTCCCCATGATAGCATAGTTAGATCTTCTGGGAGTTGTATGAAAATCTAACGATTTTACATATCCAGGCGAGAAATGCCATACACATCTAAAACTATTAATTAGAAATAATTTATTCTTTTGCACCATTTTTGCTTGATCAAATACAAAGCATGCATCTCTAAAGTTTTATTGATCTCACCATCCTTCTGGTGCAGAACATGAACTCAAATACATTATTTCTTTCATGTCATATAACACTGAATCAACTTGTACAAGCAGCTCAACAAATAAAGTTACAAATATATTTTTTAAAAGAGGAAAAAGTGGAAAGGGAACCTTTCAGGATCTTTCCAATGGAAAATCAATAATGATAGCGTTCCAACTTAGAAAGAAAGAAAAATAGCTATATCCATTTGACAGAAATTAGAGTCAGTCTTGATGCCATTGTGTTTATATAATTGCACCAAGCTAACAATTTCAATTGTTGTTGTCAATCAAGCAATAGTTCTGATCAAGAATGCCACCAGATTCATTTAATCCCATACAGTGATTAATGCACCAAACATAGGTGTACCAGCTGTAGTGAATTATGTCCTTTTACTGATGCTATCATGTCAAAATCAATGTGATACAATTTAAGTCACCTTTAAGAAGAATCTGATTGCAATTTCTATACAAGGTTGTATGTCCTATCATTACTCATTCTGAGTAAAATAACTTTAGTGCTCACTATTAACACCTAGACCACAATCTATAAGTATGATGTAGTTTTGTAGAACAAATCTTCCACAATAGCCTCAAGAAAGGATGCAGATTGGTGTTGGACTATTTGTCTTGGATAAGCTTCAAATGTGCATACATAATTCACTCATACCAGTTATGGACATGCTCAGAAAGAGGTTTGGTGTGGATTTTCACATGCCTGCTTGTAAGTTCCCTTGGCTTCAGACCAAGAAATTTTAGGATCTCCATAGTTTTCTGTAGCAACAGAAGCAAAATTTAGTACACTTGAAATCACTGTCATACTGGACTAAATTTTGCACAGTTCCAACATTATTTCAATGTTAAAATTCATGGCACAAGTTGATGCCTTTAGAAAATATCTGAGTACAGTACAAAATTTCACATTACCTTTGGCTTGCTTATTTCTTCATACTAAATTATAGTGTGGTGAGTGTTTTTGAAGAAGAAAAATTCATCATCAATTGTCTTTTATATATTAGGCAAGTATGCAGGTATAAAGGTCACATTCACAACAGGCTTATATCTCGCTAAAATTTCTACCTACAGTGAGCTCAGAGATAAATCACTGCAAAATTATCATAAACCCCTCCTTTCAATTAAAATTAAGTAAAAGGGTATGTGTCCTTAAGAAAATATATTCAAATTTCTTCATCATACTTTACTATATTCTCTCATTATTTTTCACATATAAAGTCATAGGTATGATTCAATAGGGTGCCAAGATGGGATACAACTCAAAAAAAACAAAGATTCATGAACAAGAATAGTATACTTTATCAGCCATCTCATAAACAATTGACTGCCACAACAGTGAAGAATTTTGAGGAAGCAGAGCATAAAAATTTCAAAATAAAAAAGAAATGATAAGGAAAAGAAGTTCAAAACCTTTAAAGTCTGTAATTGCTAATTTGGCAAGATCAGTTTTGCTAACAGGCTTAATTTGTCTCTTTTCTGTTTTGAAATTTATCATAGGTTTTGAAATTACTTAGTTGCATTTTTTTCTATTTACAGATCTCCTTCCCTTCAAATCTAAAATTTCATCATCACCGTGGCCCCAAAAGCCAAAGATGCTACATGGGTTCATTGTGATGTTGTTGATGGAAAATTATTGTGTAAATATTGCAAGTTCCCAATGGCAGGGGGGCATCCATAGGTTGAAACAACACTTAGCTGGTCTAAGAGGCCACGTAACCCCATGCGATGAACCAAATGAAGTGCAAAAGTTTGATGAATGATCATGTTGACCAATGATTTGTAATAGGCCAGTGGCCTAGTAGCATGATTTGTAGCATTTTGTTTGGACTCTGGAGGCCATTTAGAGCCTCATTGGTTATGTCTTTTGTAGATGAGCCTCATTGATTATATCTTTTGTAGATGATATATATTGCACTCGGTGCCATTTTGATATATGCACCCTTCCATGGAATATAGATGAACAAACTTTGCATATTTTGTCTCTAAGAATCATGGTTCGAAATCTTAAAAATAATGTTTTCCATTAAAAAATAATTAGTTTACGTGGTTCTAGTTTTCAAAGTTATGGTCTTAGCCTATAATAATTTGCAAAGCAACTTCATCCTCATCCACATAAGAAACATGCCTCACTCCAAAGGTGCATAAATAAACCAGCTTATGGCACTCATCAATCAGTTGATATAGGAAGACATAATGGCCTTACAGATCATCATCAGACATAATCAAATAGTCTCAAGCCTGATCATAGTGATGGAGCCATTAGTAGATCAGAAGTCTAGCATGCAGAGGAACGAGGATCAGTTAATTAGATTTGTCAGAAACTAGAGAGAAGATCCAAACGGGGTTATCTATATGGCATTTGGATGCATTAACCTCTAGCAAAGACTCAATTACAATGTTCTCAACTTGTTTTGGACCTCAACATAGAAATTTCACCTCCGAGAGAGAATATAGGGCAGACCCAAGATCCTCCTTGCTTAAATTCTTAATAGATGACTTTGAAATGCTGCTTGATACTATGTTTTTTGCAAAATCTACAAAGTTAGACATAATAGATAGAATAGGAAGAAATGAACAAAATAATTTGATCTCAAACTCCCAAGAATAGTCCTAAAATAGATGGAGACATTCTTTTGATTTCTTTGGCATTAGATGTATATGTTGTGTTCCCAATGCATATTTTTATTAATAAAAATTCTTGTTTTCGTTAAAAAAAAAATACCAAAGGCCATCAAAACTCAAGAAAATTGCAATATGACTATTTAATATAGCCAAAATTGCTAGAAGCCAAATGAATTGTAAAGTTTGATGAATGATCATGTTGACCAGTGATTTGTAATAGGCTAGTGGCCTAGTAGCTTGAGTTGCAACATTGTTTTTGGACTCTAGAGGCCATTTAGAGCCTCATTTATTATGTCTTTTGTAGATGATATGTATTGCACTCAGTGCCATTTTGATAAATGAACCGTTACATGGCATATAGATGAACAAACTTTGCATATTTTGTCTCTAGGAATCATGGTTTGAAATCTTAGAAACAATGTTTTTCCATTGAAAAATAATTAATTTACTTATCTTTTTCAATTCATGTTCATCGAATCCAGTTTGATCTCAATTTACGCGGCTTGGTTCCAGTTTTCAAAGCTATGGTCTCAGCCTATAGTAATTTGTGGAGCAGCTTCATCCTCATCCACATAAGAAAAATGGCTCACTCCAAAGGTGCATAAATAAACTAGCTTATGGCACTCATCAATAAGCAGATAGAGGAAGACATAATGGCCTTTCAGATCATCATCAGACATAATCGAATGGTCTCAAGTCTGATCAGAGTGATGGAGTTGTTAGTAGATCAGAAGTCTTGCATGCAGAGGAACGAGGATCAATTAATTATCTTGGGTCAACAACTAGAGAGAAGATCCAAACATGGTTAGCTATATGGCATTTGGATGCATTAACCTCTAGCAAAGACTCAGCCACAATTTTCTCAACTTGTTCCGGACCTCAACACAACAATTTCACCTCCGAGAGAGAAAATAGGGCAGAACCAGGATCTTCCTTGCTTAAATGCTTAATAGATGGCCTGGAAATGTTGCTTGATACTACGTTTTTTGAAAAATCTACACAGTTAGACATAATAGATAGAATAGGAAGAAATGAACAAAAAAAATTGATCTCAAATTCCCAAGAATAGTCCTAAAATAGATGGAGACTTTCTTTTTATTTCTTTGGCATCGAATGTATATGTTGTGTTCCCAGTGCAGATTTTTATTAATACAAATTCTTGTTTGATTAAAAAAAAATACCAGATGCCATCCAAACTCAAGAAAATTGCAATCTGATTATTTAATATAGCCAGAATTGCTAGAAGCCAAATGAAGTGTAAAAGTTTGATGAATGATCATGTTGACTAGTGATTTGTAATAGGCTAGTGGCCTAGTAGATCGAGTTGTAGAATTGTTTTTGGACTCTAGAGGCCATTTAGAGCCTCACTAATTATGTATTTTGTAGATGATATGTATTGCACTCGGTGCCATTTTGATATATGCACCCTTCCATGGCATATAGATGAACAAACTTTGCATATTTTGTCTCTAGGAATCATGGTTTGAAATCTTAAAAATAATGTTTTTCCATTAAAAACTAAAGTTTTTGTCTTTTTCAATTCCAGTTCATCGAATCCAGTTTGATCTCAGTTTACGTGGCTTGGTTCTAGTTTTCAAAGCTATGGTTTCAGCCTATAGTAATTTGTGGAGCAGCTTCATCCTCATCCACATCAGAAAAATGGCTCACTTCAAAGGTGCATAAATAAACCAGCTTATGGAACTCATCAATCAACTGATATAGGAAGACATAATGGCCTTACAGATCATCATCAGACATAATCGAATAGTCTCAAGCCTCATCACAGTGATGGAGATGTTAGTAGATCAGAAGTTTAGCATGCAGAGGAACGAACATCAGTTAATTAGCTTGGGTCGACAACTAGAGAGAAGATCTAAATAGGCTTAGCTATATGGCATTTGGATGCATTAACCCACAACTGATTTATATGCTTTTCTTGGGACCACTTCCCAAATAATGTTCTTTACAATGGATTCATATTCTTCTATCATTGCATAAACCCAAACAGGTTTCTCAATGGCTTCCTTGAAAGAGGATGGCTCAGTATCTACAAGCTTAGTCATTAGAGCCATGTAGCCAGTCTACCTCTAAGGTGACCTCATTTTCCTACCCAAATTTGGATGAGCTCCCACATTCTCCCTCACATCCTACGCCAATATATCAACTTCCCTGGTTATTTTTCTGTCTTCTCTAGACTGTTTTGCTTGAGTGGATGTCTCCACTCTCTACTCCTCTATTGTTGGTTGCTCCAAAACTTCCTAAGGTTGATCCTTTGGAGCTAAAAGTTCCTCTTCTTGTGGGATCTAAAGCTCCCTCAGAGCACTACATCGCTTTAGCCTCATCAAACTTTACATCCCTTTGCACAACTATCATTCTGAAGGAAGGTAAGTACACCTAGAAGTTGTGTGGATTTTTGGTCTAACCCAAAAAAACTCCCAACTCTGTTGTTGGCTCAAGCTTCTTCCTTGAATATTTGGAGACATGCAAGTAAATAAAGGCTCCAAAAATCCTAAAGTGAGACACATCTGACTTTCTCCCCGATAAATCCTCCTCTGGTGTAATCATACCAAGAATCTGATGATGAATTTGGTTCTGCAAGTAGATTTTTTTGTTACATGTCTATGCACAAAAATTCAGTGGTAGGCCTTAGTCATGTAGCATAACTCTCTTTTCTCCAATAATGCTACGGTTCTTTCTCTCAGCTACCCCATTTTTCTGTGGGCTTTGGGGTGTTGTCAACTCTCTTTGAATGCCTTATTTTGCACAGAAAACTTTGAATTCATTTTAAACGTACTCAACTCCATTGTTGCTTCTAAGAGCCTTCACCTTCTTGTCGTTCTCTTTCTCAACTAGCGCCTTGAATTCTACAAACTTTGAGAATGTCTCGTCCTTCTTTCGCATGAAAAATATTTAACACTTCCTTGAGAAATCATCAATAAAAATAACAAAATATTTATGTCTAGTAATGGAGGCTGTCGAGAAAGGTCCACAAACATCAGAGCAGACTCTTTCCAAGACTGCATGTGCTTTGTTTTCTCGATCATGGAATGTGGATTTTACATACTTCCCCAAGGTATAACCTTTGCAGAATTCCTACTGCTCAAATTCTCCTTTAAGGAGGCCAGTGGTTATTTGCTACATAATCTTTAAGGCACCGTGATGAAAATGTCCCAATCTCGTGTGCCAAAGTTCACCAACATCGCAACCTTTCACTTTCTCTACCTCACTTCTTAATGCAACACAATCTTCCACATCAAGTGTATACAGGTTCTTCACATGAACTTCAATCTTCTTCACCTGTCCAGTGGCTACGTGTCTCGGGAATGCTTTCCCTTTGCTGAAGATCACATCATAACCATGGTCTTCCAAAACTATTACAACTATGAGATTCTTTTTTAGGCCTGGAACAACCATGATATATTTGAGGTGAAGAGGGGATTCCTACTCCCTCTTAAAGGTTAGCATACGAATACCGATAGCACTATACCTTTCGCCGTCCCCAAGCTTAATATGCATATGGAGATTTTTCTCCTCCAGGTCACTGAAAAACTCTCTACACCATGTCATGTGGAACAAGACACTGGAATCCAAGTACCACACACTCCCCATCACAGTGCTATCCATGCATATGATAAGGGTTAAGTCAAGCTCGAACTATGAGGCCAAAGCTTCAACTACTGGTCCTATTTAGTTCTTCTTGCTAGACTTTTTGTGTGGTAGCATAGTGCCCAATTTCATGAAAATTGAAGCATTTTATTTTGTACAAGTATTTATTCTTGCCCCCTTGGTTAGATTTTTGTTTGGTTTTACATTTCTTCCCTTTGCCCTTCTTTCCTTTTCCAACCAATGAAAAAAAAAATTCATCCTCTCCCTTAGATGAACTTCCATCTTTGGTATTTTTCCTAATCTCTTCTTCTACCAAATGGGACCACAAGCATTCCTAATTTGGTAATTTACCCGTCCCGTTTACCAAGTCCTTATAGCTATGCCATCTTTTGGGAAGGCCTAGAAGAGCTAGGCTCACCAGTCATCTTCTACAACATTCACAACAACCCCACCATGCTTGTCCCGAACTTGTGTAAATATGGTGAGATACTACAGAATAGTATCATTCTTTTGCATCTTGATGTTTTGAAGTTTGTCTTTGATCCAAGATCTTTTTCTTATATATGTGTTAAATAATTACATGCATAAATTGTAGCTTAAACATAGAAATTTAATGTGCACATGAGAGAAGAGGAGAAACACATAAAGCATGAAAGAAGACAACAAGACTTAATAACGAATTTCATCCAACTTGGACTATGTCTCTGGGCCCTGCTCGATCAATGGGGAGGCCTTCATTCATTAAGTGGCATGAGAAATAAGAGTACAAGCATCAGTTACAAAAAAAGCGTTTTACACCTCCATACTGAAAAATGGCTGAAAAATGTAGAACTTTGATGGAGAAACGGACAGTGCCATTGTGTTTGTGGCATCGAGAAATGCTAAAACCATATAAAATTTTCAAAATCTGACAAAGTGGAAATTCACCCCTTCTGCAAAATTCTACCTTGAATTACGTGCACTGCCTCCTCTGCCATGGGTGCACTAATAAACTACGTGTTAAATAGAAAATGTGTTGACGGATTTCACAAGAAATCCATTGGCTGAGTTGGTTTAAGATCTGATTGGTGTGGATGAGGTCGGGCAGTCAAACCCCGCCTCCTCCCTTTTACATAACAAACTGTTATTATCTTTTAACATGGATCGGGTTGGGCCGCCTTGGACGGCCCGCCCACCCCACCTCTGCTGGCTCCATCGATTTTCTTTAGGCGGTGGTTGGTGCATTGTCGGGATTGGGTCCGTGCCCCAAGGGTTGTCCCACCCAAAACTCTGCATTGTTTTATGTGGTTTCAACAATTCCGTGGGAGGGGCCGGGGGTCGTGGCCCACCCCTCCATCAATATATCATGTGGATAAGAGTTGGGGTGGCGGGGTTGGTGGCCCGCCACCATTTTTTTTTATTTAAATAAAACGATGGGCCATTTTTGAAAAAACAGATTTTTGACCGAAGGAGTTGTTTTAACCGGGCGACAATTTCGCCTGGAATCTGGCCAGAGTTGGCCGGATTTTGTCTTCCAAAAAAGTTAAAATTGTGTCCTTGTTAATCCTCCCCAGTTAGCAAAAATTCAACCCAACTTTGACTGACTCTATCTCCTTCATCTGAACTCGAATTGGAGTGTCGTTTGCACCGTTGGAATCAGGGCGACGATCACTTCGATCTAATGTCAAGTTAATCATATTTGTACCACTTTGAATTTTGAGCCTTTTCCATGCCACTGGTGTCTAGAGATCCACCTGGATCAATCCTCCCCATTGAGGAGCTTTTGGATTGCCAAAAGCTTTATTAGTCAATTGGCAAGTGAGGGAATTGTTCCCTCACTCTTTCTTTCTCCTTCCATTTGGCCTTGCTGGGGCGCATTCCCTTGAAACCAACTCGAAGGTATTCCACATCTCCTCGCCGTGAACTCCTAGTTCTTCTATCAAGGATGATGTCTTCAGGTAACTCATCGAGATACTCTGGTGCAAAGTCATCAATTGTAGGAACTGTGCCCACTTCTTCAGCGTCCATAATCAATGGTGGCTCATATAGCTTTAAGTTTTCCATATTCACTATGGAGTAAATTTGCATATATATCGGCAAATTGAGACGGAAGGCATTGTTTCCAATCTTCTCCAAGATGGTGAATGGACCATACCGGATTGGTCGCAACTTCTTCCCTTCTCCCTTCATCATGTCCTTGCTGATATGGAACCACACTTTGTCGCCCACTTGAAATTGATGGTCGACTCGGTGTTTGTCATGTCAAGCCTTGTACTGGGCTTCACTTTTCTCCAACTGCTCCTATACTGCTTGGTGAATCAACTGGATCTGCTGAATGAACCGCTACGCTTTTCCCCTGTCATCACGTCCACTGGAGTCATCATCCCTTCCAAAGACCATATCAAAAGGATCTTTTGGTAGGTAGCCAAAACATGTCTCAAATGGTGAACGATGCATAGATGAGTGCACTGCTCGGTTGTAGGAATGTTGCACATAGGGAGGACGCTCATCCCACAACTTAGGATCTTTCCCACAATAGCCTCGCAACAAGTGTACAACAGTGCGGTTGACAACCTCTGTCTATCTGTCAATCTGTGGATGAAATGTCGTGCTTCTTTTCAACTTGGTGTCCATCATCTTCCACAAGCTGGTCCAAAACTCTCCGAGAAAGCGAGAGTCCCGATCTAACACAATCGATGTGGGAAACCCAAAATGGACCCAAACATGCTGAAAGAAAAGATAAGCAGTCTTCTCTACAGTGATCTGCTTTTTACAAGGCATTAAAATACACATCTTACTAAAATGGTCAACAACGACATAAAAATAGTCGTGAATTTTTCTAGACGAAGGCAAACCTCCTATAAAATCCATCGACACACTTTCCCATTGACGACTCAGAATAGGGAGTGGTGTGTAGAGCCTAAGTTTTCTATTAGAGGGCTTTGAAATATAACACATCACACATCACTTTACATAGCAAGTCACAATGTTCTTCATATGAGGCCAAAAACAAAATCTTTGTACATGACACAAAGTTTTTTCAACACCAAAATGACCAGAAATAAGGGAGGTGTGGGCCTCCCGGATTACATGTACCCTTTCTCTAGTGGGTATGCATAATTTACCAAGGTGATACAACAGTTTCCCCTGCAAGTGATAGTTCTCCACCTGTGAATCATGGGTTAGTTTTTCATAAATCTCCTTAAAGTCATCATCGTTAGCATATTGTTCATCATAACTTTCAAAAGATAATGAAGCATTATGCAAAATAACAGAAGCAGAAATAGGAGGGCGAGATAGCAATCGGCCACTTTGTTGCTAGTGCCCTTCTTATACTTTATTAACAGATGAAACTGCTAAAGAAAACTCATCCAGCTGAAATGACGAGATTCTTGCAACTTGGTTTGTGACTGAAGATACTACAAGCGTTGATGATCCGTATGGATGATGGTCTCCTTGCCGATCAGGTAGTGTTTCCACTTTTTCATGCTCTGGACCAAGGCATATAACTCCTTGTCATAAGTGGGATAGTTTATCATAGCCTGAGAGAATTTCTCTTAATGGTAACATGTCGGCTTCTTTTGTTGCATCAGTACAACTCCCATGGCATATCCGCTAGCGTCTGTCTCGATCACGAATGGCTGTTGGAGATCTGGTAAAGCCAAGACCAGTGCAGTGTTGATCTTTTTTTTCAATGTTTAGAAGGACTTCTGTTGCTTTCCTGCCCATTGAAAGACTTGTTTTACACTTGTCAATGCATGTAAAGGTTCTGCAATAATAGAGAAATTGGTAATAAATCTTTTCCAATACTGTACTACACCCAAAAAGTTGCGAACCTTGGTTACACTAGTAGGCTTAGGCCAATTTACAATTGCTTCAACTTTAGAAGGATCAATTTTTAACTGACCATGACCAACAATATGACGCAGGTAAACCAAAGAGGTTTTCCCAAACTCACACTTTGACAATTTTACATAGAGTTTTTCGTTTTTCAATACATCAAGCACTTCCTTCACATGGCATACATGTTCATCCCAACTTTTACTAAAGACAAGAATATCATCTAGATATACAAGAACAAATTCATCAATGAAAGGCCTAAAGAGATCATTCGTGACCCTCATGAAAGTGGTTGGAGCATTACAAAGCCTGAATGGCATCACCATCCATTCAAATAACCCATGTTTTGTCTTGAAGGTGGTTTTCCACACATCCTGCTCTGCAATTCAGACCTGGTGATAACCACTATGCAAATCCAATTTGGTGAAATAGATAGCATTCTTTAACTGATCTAATAAGTCATCAATGTGGGGAAGAGGGTAATGATTTTTCACCGTGATTTTGTTTAGTGCTCAGTAATCCAAGCACATACTCTGTGTGCCATCTTTCTTCAGCACTGAGACAATCGGTGAGATGCATGGAGAAGTGCTCAGTCTAATGACCCCGTGGTTCAATAGTTCCTGCACCTGCTTTTTGATCTCCTCCATCTCAATGGTTGACATCCTGTACATGCCAATATTTGGTAAAGGAGAGTCATGCTGCAAATGGATCTCATGTTGGATTTCCCTCTTTGGAGGTAATCCCCTTGGTTCCTGAAACATCTCATCATAGTTAGAAATTAATTCACAAAATTCCTTTTTATGCACATGATCACAACCCTGGAAAGCATCAGATAATTTTGCATCCTTTCCTCTTACAACCATAAGCATGCAACCCTTACTGGATTTCACCAACCTCTTGAGTCTTCATTTCTCCTGCACTTACAAGGCTGGCATTGATTTTAGTTTGATGAGCCCTTACAATATATTCTACCACATCTTTTGTGATTTGGTATTTGTTTTCATGACGGAAGAAGTTTGCCTTTCTATCATATAGGTATGGACTCCCTAACACTATGCCATAGATATGCAATGGTATCACATCAAGTTTTACCTCATCCACTAACTGATCTGAAAATGGAATGTACTTGTTTAAGGGTGCAAGGTATCCATTTCCCATAATTGCAAATGTGAGCTATACACTCCAAGTGACCTCTGAAAATGTGAAAACTTCTTATTTCTTATACAGAGATAGACTGTAGGGGCATTCACCGGACATGTCACCTCTAAAGAGAGGATGAGTTCTAGAGGCTACCTGGCCCTCTACAGGCTCTGCCTAAAGAAATAACAAAGTAAACACTTAGAAGTCTTTGACATACACATACTTGAAGTTTGATGTCTTGCGGAATAAGACAAATAACTTTCTGCAGCTGAATAGGTGATTATGTTTGTATGCAAGTTATGTATATTTTCTGTTTAATACTTTATATCAGTTTTGTTTAGCATATCATCTTCAGCAAATAAAGACATCAAAATGATAAAGCAGTTCACCCCTTCTGGCCTACATCTATTGGACCAAGCCTCTCAAACTAGGCTTGTCCTCTTGTATTAAAAATGCTACAAAGGCTAATACAAGAATATGAGTGTCTCAAAAGACAGATCTGACTGTAAATACAGAATCAGAAGATAGGAATTAGCTAAACATGCTTTTTCCCAAACACTAAACAGTGAAATTGTACCTTCTACAGTACTTTCCCCAATTGGCCCTAGTGGCCCTTTAAACTTGCATGGAGAATTTCGAGGTGAAGATGACCTCAATTGGTTCTGAAACCTCTGCCATTAGACTCAGAAGGTCGAAAATAGCAAACATATGCTTTTGAATCACCAAAAATGGATGAACATAGCCCCCAAACAGCTCAAGCACTGAAATGGCCCTAGTGGCCCTGAAAGCTTCCCTGAAGCTAAACAGTGAGAAGAATGCCTCAACAGGAAAAACAAGATGTAGAAATGGATTCAAAATTCTAAAAACCTTTAGGAATGACCTTCCTTCCACATTCACTGGCTGCACAATTCCCAATGCAGCTCCCAAACTGATTTGGCCCTAGTGGCTCCTTGAAATTCCATGAAGAAACATCACCTACAAATGACCTCAGATGGATGTGAAACCTATGCCAATGGCTTCAGAAGGTTTAAGAGACCCAAAATAAAAATAAAAATCGTCCAAAACGGACTTTCCTAGCCAAAGTTATGGCTCATTGAAGATTTCCTCCAGTTTGGCCTAGAATTACTCCAGCTAACTGTAGTTGGGGCCAGTTCGCTCCGCCAATTATGGCGGGACCGCCCAAATTTGGCGCTCCGCCAATATTCTCGCCATCATAACTGGAAGTTACCATTTGTGATTAATGGCATGTGACAAAAATTCCGGGTTGGCTGTTTGCATGGGAGTTCGCTCCGGCGGTTAAGGGTTTAGGCCCACGGTTTTGGGCATGTTGGTCACGTGTATGGGGGCTGGCCCCCTTCGGGCCTGCAAAAATACAAAACCAAACTTTATAAGAAATTTCCGCCACTCATATAACGAATGTGAATGCGGTGGCACCTTGGTAAGGCGTGGTTGTTGTTGATTGTAGGTTGTTGGTTCAATACTCATAACTCCCCAAAATTTTAAACAATGCACATACCCTTGCTGACGTCACCCTGTGCCACGTGGCGGCCTGTGATTGGCTGCCCAGATAGAATATTTCAAAGAATATTTTGCGGAATATTCTTTTTTTAATATTTTTTTTTGAAAAATATTCAAAAATTAAGGGTTATTGGGCAATTTTGTTTTTGGCATAACTTTCTCATACGGCGACCGTTTTCCGAACCGTTCACGGCGCCGGAATTAGGAGGATGAGCTCTATCCAGTCATTTAGGTTCAAACCAGTTCTGAGCACTTTCATTTTTGACCATTTTACGACACTTGGTCGTGAGCTCCTGATCACACCTCCCAAATGAGAAGGATTTTGGTCCCCAAAAGCTTACTGAATCTCTGAACTGAACTATACAACACTTGAGGAACAGAAACATCCTCTTCTGTTCAGCCAAAAGAGCATATTGATGCCAAAATGTCCTGCCTTGCCAACTGTCGTCATGGCGACTTTTTGCTGCATAAGCCAAGTACTTGTCGAATCCTGACCAAGCTTTCTTTTGCCAGACAAATCTGAAATTACAGGAACCAGCAATGAAACTTGCTGATATATGAGCTGAAATATTCCTCTGAACATGTCGGCTTGCCAACTGTCACGATGCCCATCCATGGCACATCCGCTCCAGAGGAAGAGCTGCCTCCCAAATGATAAGGCTTTTACAAAGATGAAACACTTCATAATTTCTCCTCTTTACAATCTTGGAGATCAAATTAACTTTTTCCAAGTCAATATTACATTACATGAATGGTTAAAAACAAAGTAATCAACCCTTCAATTTAATCACACATACATGTTTAAAATACAAGGAAATCAGCATGATCCCTGTGCTCATGCATATCATTCTCATGCATGCAATTTATCCTTCAACTTTCTCTTAAGTACAATCATAAGTACAATATCCTTGATCTCATGTACATGTACTTTCAAATCTGAAATGAATATAACTTTCGCTGCAATAGAGTGAGTCTCATACTCAGCTTTTCCATCCTGCAACTTGCATTCCCTTAACAAACAAAATGCATTCAATCAAAAGACATGCAACTTTAATTGGATAAGAATTCTAACCATTTCTTACCAATCCATTTCAAAGGCGCTTCCTTTAACTGCACATCGATATCAACATGTGTATCATCCTGACACATATCAATGATGGAAACTTCCTTCCCATTCTTGCCATACTCTTGCTCCAATTTCTTCAACTTTCGTGGAAGCATTGTTGGATTCAGAGTCCAACACCTTTCAGCAGTATGTCCATGCTTATGGCAATAAGTGCAACACATGTTCATCTTCTTGATAGCATGATTTGCATTGTTCAATGGAACTTTGGCTTCTTGCCTCCTTTCCTTTAAAAGTTTCCTGTATGTTGCCATTCTTTTCCAACATCTAGAAACACTATGGTTAACCAAACCACAAAAAGAACATGCAATTCTTTTCCAATGCTTATGTGGAAATTTTCCATGCTTTACATGATCAAAGGAAGTGTGATGGAAATTAGATTGATACCTTTCTCTTTCACCTTCATTACCTTCATGAGGAGGTGAATCAAATGAAGAAGAAGCTCCTTTTGGAACACCATCAATCCCTTCAATGGTTTTAGAGCTTTCACAATTCTCTTGTTCAAGTGCATGCTTATGCACACCTTCTTCTTGCAAGGTATGTTTCAAACTATTTCATTCATCAAGGATACAACCTTTACAACCTTGAGATAGAGAACTTGAAATGAAACTCCTTCTAGGAACTGTTTCAATTGCCTTCATGGCTGTTTTGGAACTTTCTTCATAAGATTGTCCATAGCCAAGACCCAAATTCTTAGGCCTTACCTCAACCATTATTGGCTCAACTATACCCTGTGCATGTTTTCCCAATCCTTTTCCTTCATATCCCATTTTGGACATCAACTTGGACCCTATGCCTCTGGTATGTTTCTCAAAATAACCAACATTAACATTCTTATAAGAATTTGAAGACAAACTAGAATTGTTTACCTCTTCTTCAAGCTGATACTTGGCTAAGGCTTCTTTGGCAACAAGGAGTTGTGTCTCCAACTCATGCATCCTTTCCAGATTCATGTTTGCAATATGAAGTTGGCCTTCCATTTCCTGCAATTGGTCAGAAAGAAACTGCTTCTCTTCCCTCATGGAATTCAATTGCTCTTGAAGTCTAGAGCTCTGCCTTTCATCCTCATACATTTCTCTCACCATATTTACCATGATGAAAAATTCTTGCTTCAAGCCTTCATCAAAAAATATTGTGAAGGAGGACGATTTTGAGAACTCACTTATGGAAGTTGTCATTATAAAAATGAGTAAAAGAGCTTCAGCAAACTCAAACAACAAGTAGTTTGCATAATAATAAAGCAATCAATCTTCAACACTACTTAAGACACCTTTCAAGCTATGCAATCAAGCTAGTGATGTCAATCAAGCAAACCTAGTGCTCTGATACCATCTGATCTAAAAATGAAATGTACTTGTTTAAGGGTGCAAGGTATCCATTTCCCATAATTGCAAATGTGAGCTATACACTCCAAGTGACCTTTGAAAATGTGAAAACTTCTTATTTCTTATACAAAGATAGATTGTAGGGGCATTCACCGGACATGTCACCTCTAAAGAGAGGATGGGTTCCAGAGGCTACCTGGCCCTCTACAGGCTCTGCCTAAAGAAATAACAAAGTAAACACTTAGAAGTCTTTGACATACACATACTTGAAGTTTGATGTCTTGCGGAATAAGACAAATAACTTTCTGCAGCTGAATAGGTGATTATGTGTGTATGCAAGTTATGTATATTTGTTGTTTAATACTTTATATCAGTTTTGTTTAGCATATCATCTTCAGCAAATAAAGACATCAAAATGATAAAGCAGTTCACCCCTTCTGGGCTACATTTGCTGGACTAAGCCTCTCAAACTAGGCTTGTCCTCTTGTATTAAAAATGCTACAAAGGCTAATACAAGAATATGAGTATCTCGAAAGACAGATCTGACTGTAAATACAGAATCAGAAGATAGGAATTAGCTAAACATGCTCTTTCCCAAACACTAAACAGTGAAATTGTACCTTCTACAGTACTTTCCCCAATTGGCCCTAGTGGCCCTTTAAACTTGCATGGAGAATTTCGAGGTGAAGATGACCTCAATTGGTTCTGAAACCTCTACCATTAGACTCAAAAGTTCGAAAATAGCAGATATAAGCTTTTGAATCACCAAAAATGGATGAACATAGCCCCCAAACAGCTCAAGCACTGAAATGGCCCTAGTGGCCCTGAAAGCTTCCCTGAAGCTAAACAGTGAGAAGAATGCCTCAACAGGAAAAACGAGTTGTAGAAATGGATTTAGAATTCTGAAAACCTTCAGGAATGACCTTCGTTCCACATTCACTGGCTGCACAATTCCCAATGCAGCTCCCAAACTGATTTGGCCCTAGTGGCTCCTTGAACTTCCACGAAGAAAAATCACCTGAGAATGACCTCAGATGGCTGTGAAACCTGTACCAATGGCTTCAAAAGGTCGAAGAAACCCAAAATCAAAAAAAAATTCGTCCAAAACGGACTTTCCTAGCCAAAGTTATGGCTCATTGAAGATTTCCTCCAGTTTGGCCTAGAATTACTCTAGCTAACTGTAGTTGGGGCCAGTTAGCTCCGCCAATTATGGCGGGACCGACAAAATTTGGCGCTCCGCCAATATTACCGCCATCATAACTGGTAGTTACCACTTGTGACTAATGGCATGTGACCAAAAATTCCGGGTTGGCTGTTTGCATGGGAGTTCGCGCCGGTGGTTAAGGGTTTAGGCCCACGATTTTGGGCACATGTATGGGGGCTGGCCCTTAGGGGCTGGCCCCCTTCGGCCCTGCCAAAATACAAAACCAAAATTTATAAGAAATTTCCGCCACCCATATAACAAATGTGAACGCGGTTGCGCCTTGGTAAGGCGTGGTTGTTGTTGACTGTAGGTTGCGGGTTCAATACTCAAAACTCCCAAAAATTTTAAACAATGCATATACCCTTGCTGACATCACCCTGGGCCACGTGGCGGCTTCCGGGCCTACCACGTGGCGGCCTGTGATTGGCTGCCCAGATGGAATATCCATTTTTAATATTTTTTTTTTGAAAAATATTCAAAAATTGAGGGTTATTGGGCAATTTTGTTTTTGGCATAACTTTCTCATACGGCAACCATTTTCTGAACCGTTCATGGCGCTAGAATCAGGAGGACGAGATCTATCCGGTTGTTTAGGTTCAAACTAGTTATGAGCACTTTCATTTTTTACCATTTTACGACACTTGGTCCTGAGCTCCTGATCACTAACTTAGAAGTGATCACAAATTTAACCTTGCACTGCTTAGTTACATTCAGTTTTGCTTTATCATGTATCCATCCAAGTGGGTAAGGTTTTGGATGTGGTTGGGTTTCTAAGCCTAGCTTCTTTACCAAGGACTCTGAAATTAAGTTTGCTTGGAATCAGGTATCAAATAGAGTTTCCACTTTTGTATGATTTATGATAACTCTAATATGAAATAGCTCAATTCTCTTTTGTTCATTGGGAAGAGACTCATCTATTGAACTAGTGCCTTCATGTGATTCATAATTAACATGAGGTGTAAGAGTACCTTTTGTTCCTGCTGCTGTGACCAATGCTTCATCTCCGGAATCGGATCGAAGGTCTTGCTGCACAGTTTCCACTGTCTTTTTCTTGCCTTTTCCTCCATATTTCTTTGGTCTCTTTTTCGGGTACTGTTTCCAACAATGATCGTCGTCATGACCTCCCTTTTTGCAGTGAGTGCAATAAGATATTTCTCCTTCATCTTTCTTGGTTGATGTTGTCCTCTTCTCCTTTCCTTTTCCTTTCACTTTTGGTTTGCCATTTGGAGGTTTGAAAGGTGGTTTCTTGAAATGATCATCTCTGTCATTTTTGCCCTGTTCTCAAGATGAATGGCCTTTACACTAGCTGAGTCAATAGTAGTTGGTTCAAACAATAATAATGAATGTCTAAGGTAACTATGTAATGATCCAATATACTTAGTTACTACTTCAGGTGAGTCAAGTGCAATGCCCAAATTAAGTGCCTTTTTTCTAAATTCCTCTGTAAAGCTTTGAACATCCTGATCTCTACCTTGCCTTAAGTATTGCCAATCCATTAAGGCTTTTTATTTATAACCCAAGAGATAAAATTGTTCCTTTAATGCAGAAATGAAACTAGGGCATGAGGAAAGAAGATTACCCACACTCTTACTGCTTTGCGATTTGCTCTCCCACCAAACAAGAGCGGTGCTACTCAGCTAAAGAGAGGCCAACTGAATATTTGCCTTGTCCTCTTCGATCTGCTGAATCCTGCAGTAGATTTCAATCTACCTAATCCAATTATTTATCTTTTCTACATTACTTTCACCGTTAAACATGGGAAGATCAAATTTTACGTCTAATTTAAAGAAAGGTTTCTTAGATGCATCCCTTGAATTTCTATGATGATGGTGATGAGAGGAAGAAGAACTTTCACTCGTGGAAGGAGAAGGAGGGGGTTCTTCTTCACCATTTCCATGCACTGAACCTTCTTCTTCTTCCTTTTTCCCTTCTGCTTTCAGCAGTCTTGAAAGCAACTGGCTGACATTTTCTACCATTGTATAGAAGGTTTTGCGGAAATTGATCTCCTCTTCATAACGAGCCTCTTCATCTACCATGTTTCTCCTTCGATGTGTACGCCCCGCTTCGGGATCGAAAGACTTTAGTTTCCCTTCGCCTCTTCGGAGCCTGTTTCTTGTTAGCATAAAAACATGCAATTCACATCTAAAAATACCTGCTCTGATACCACTTGATCCAAGATCTTTTGCTTCTAGATGTGTTAAAGAATTACATGCATAAAGTGTAGCTTAAACATAGAAATTTAATGTGCACATGAGAGAAGAGGAGAAACACATAAAGCATGAAAGAAGATAACAAGACTTGATAACGGAGTTTGTCTGACTTGGATTACGTCTCTGGGCCCTGCTTGATCAATGGGGAGGCCTTCATTCATTAAGTGGCATGAGAAAGAAGAGTACAAGCATCAATTACAAAAAAGGAGTTTTATACCTCCATACTAAAAAATGGTCAAAAAATGCAGAACTCTGATGGAGAAATGGACAACGCCATTGCGTTCGTGGCATCGAGAAATGTTGAAACGATATAAAATTTGTCAAAATCTGACAAAGTGGAAATTCGCCCCTTCTGCAAAATTATGCCTCGAACTACATGCACTGCCTCCTCTGCCCTAGGCGCACTGATAAAATGCTTGTTAAATAGAAAATGTGTTGACAGATTTCACAAGAAATTCGTTGGCTGAGTTGGTTTAATATCTGATTCGTGTGGAGGAGGTCGGGTGGTCAAACCCCACCTCCTCCCTTTTACATAACAAACTGTTATTATTTTTTAACATGGGTCAGGCAAGGCCCGCCTTGGGCAGCCCGCCCACCCCACCTCTGCTAGCTCCATCGCTTTTCTTTAGGCAGTGGATGGCACGTCGTCGGGATTGGGTCTGTGCCCCAAGGGCTGGCCCACCCAAAACTCCGCGTTGTTTTATGTGGTTTCAACAATTTCGTACCCTTTTCTTTATATTTTTTTATTTAAATAAACGATGGGCCATTTTTGAAAAATCGGATTTTTGATCGAAGGAGACGTTTTAACTGGGCGACAATTTCACCCAGAATCTAGCCAAAGTTGGCCATATTCCGTCTGCCAGAAAAGTTCAAATTGTGTCCTTGTTAATCCTGTCCAGTTAGCAAAAAGTCAACCCAACTTTGACTACCTCTATCTCCTTCATCCAAACTCGGATTGGAGTGTTGTTCACACCGTTGGAATCAGGGCGACGAGAAATTTGATCTAACGTCAAGTTAATCGTCTTTCCACCACTTTGAATTTTGAGCATTTTCCATGCCACTGGTGTCTATAGATCCACCTGGATCAGTCTTTGAGGTCCATTTTTCTATGATCACTATTATTCTTGAACAACTCTGTCAGTGCCTTCCACATTGCGAAAGGAGTTTCTCTCCCATGGAGATTTGAGACAATGTAGTCTCGCACTCCCTCCAAGATTATTCTCCTCGCCTTAGCTAATATTTCTTCCATTGGGTTAGGTTCTGGGCTTCAGATTCAGTCAATTTTGCAACATCTGTCTTGATGTATTCTACCAAGCCATTGTCATCAATCACTGCCCCCATGCAATCCTTCCATGCAATGAAATTCAAGTTGCCTTCTAAGGCATACTCTAGTCTAAGTTCATTGAAGTCTATTCTCCCAACTTTGAAGAGATCATGCTACATTGAAGCTGCAAATTCGAACCTCTTGAGAAACAACTTTGAAATTATTTTTCTAATGTGAATCCTGCTCTAATAGCATGTAGAAATTTGGTGATATAATTGCAACTTCTCGAGAAATTTTAATCTAAATCAAGAGATGAAATTCTACTCTACTGCTCTATGGAATTCAATTCACAATTTAGAACAACAATTGCAAACATTAATAAATAACACACATGCACAATATTTTTCTTTTGGAGGGACCCAACTCGAAAAAACCCCTCAAGTCACTTTTTATTAATCAAATTAATAGAGGGTTATTACAATTGCTAGCTCTATCTGATCTCAACCTACAAGTGAATAACCTATCTCTATGCTTAATGAGAAGCTTTGACCCAGACAGTCAATTTATGCCTCTTCTTGAGCCTCTATTTCCTTGCGCAAATCCTAGAGAATTAATCCCCATGTTTTAGTAATTTTCCTCCAATTGATTGCGTAATTCCAAAGGTTTGATCATCTAACTCCACACAACAGATGTACACTCAAACTAGTTTACAACTGTTTGTTACACTACCTTGGAATCTCCACCATAGCTGGGAACTCGAATTCTCTTCATGCACTAGTTATTTTAGGCTAATTGATCAGTTAACTGGATGATCACTAAGTTAGAATTTGCCCCACTGCACAACTGACCTTCCACTAGTTCCTACAAGTGTTAGAACTAGTTTAACTGAACTCAATTGGATAAAAATGAATTGGATTACTAAAATTTAGCAATCACACATACTTAATTGATCTCCAAGCCCTCTAACTTGAATTTACTGAGCTAATTGAGTGGCAAGAGCCATGTCACACAAGTTAACTGCCTCCAAGTTGCATCAGGGGAATTTTGAGGTCTAAAATGGGTCTCCTAAGAAAAATGTACAACCAAAATAAACTTTATAAGAACCAATAGGATTCAAGATGATGATGTCAACCATGGGGGATGATTCACTATTTTCGAAGTAAAAAGGTACAAAGATTAAAAAATTATAAAATAATAAAACTATTTTTCAACTCGTATTTTCAACTTATCACCCTAAGTTTTTGCTCAAATTTCGAGCAAGAACACTCATTGGATGCAAAATTTAATTCCTCATCCAAGGAGTACCCATGTTGCATACTTTTGATGCACCCTACTACATGAAAAATGAGGAATACATGAAAAAACTTGATTGCAATCACGTTTTTCATGTATTTCTCATTTTTCGTGTAGCAGGGTCCATTGAAAGTATGCAACATGGGTACTCCTTGGATGAGGAATCAAATTCTGCATCCAATGAGTGTTTCCACTCAAAATATGAGTAAACCCATAGGGAGATAAGTTGAAAAAATAGTTTTTGTCTTTTTTCCCTCTAAATTTGATGATGTAGTCTAATATTATTTTATTATTTCCACTATTATTTTATAATTTCCTTAGGAGGCCCATTATAGACCTCAAAAGTCCCCTAATGTTTATTGATGTGGAAATTAGAATTTTGTCAATTTGACTAAAGCAAAGTCAAATTGAGACTTTCTTGCTACATTATTCAACATTTACTACATCTCAAGTAATTCTTTGTAAATAGATGGTGTACCAGATAGAGAATCTGATCATTAGCTCGCATAGTCCTCATAATTTTAAAATTTCATTTTATAACAAGGCAAAGCCTTCTTCTCAAAAAATTGTAATCCTTTTAAGCATATCCATTATCCTTTAACTAGTTCCACATAATGAAAGTAAATTAAATATTTTATGCAACTACATATTGATTTTGGCATCATCCTTTTAGTTAAATTATTTTTTTATGTCTATATGGATCGCTTGTGATAGATGACACTTTTTGAACATTGGTTTCCACCGAGTGCTTAATTGTTGACGAAATAATTTAAGATTTAATTAAGTATTTTCAAGTAGCTATTAAGACAATCTTCCTGAGGTGGCCACCTTTATTCCATTGCTTCTGAAATCTTTTTTCATATGGGCATTTGTTCTTTTATTTCTCTCTAAACATTAACTTACTATATATATGAGCTAAGTAAACAAAAATATGAGATTAAAACTTTTACTTTAGACATACTTACATATTTCTTGAAAAAAAATTGGAGCTATTGTCACCCCATTCCATAATTTGTTACCTTTTATTATTGCTAGCTTTGAGTATTGGATAAGCTATAATCATAGTCACATGCCTTTTTTCCTATTTCATTACAGAGGTCTCTCAGCTTCTTTGTCATCCTCATTCACAACAAGTTGATGACTAAGCAAATAAGATGGAGTACCTTAAATGCTCTTGCCATAAAGTGTACATCTATAAGTTATGATTTTCTCACAATTCTCAATTGAACTTTTTATTTCATACCCTTTTGTGTGTTGAACTTGGGCCTTTGGTGTCATAATGATTGTCGATTTATTTCTTGATGTAGGTTGTCCAATGCTTCTTATTGTAGCACTGAAACAATAATACTTGGGCTTCATCTTCTATTTCAATTTTGGATTCTGAACAAGAGTGCACATTTCATTAGCTTGTGTTCTCTCATTTATTTTGACTTGGAGAGAATTTAAATGAGAAAAAACCCACTACAATTTCTTCTTACTACCGATTGTTGCTTCCAATACAATAGTAATATTAAAATGACTTGCATTGGATTGTTATTCCTTGTATCTTTTGTGCCTTTGAGCTTATTTAGCCTAGATATTTCCGTGTCTTTGGCCTAAACAATACAAGAATGCGAGAACTATGCAACATGAATAAAAAAGAATCATTATCAAAATTTAATAAGGTTTCATTTCCTTAAGCCATAAATACATTATAATTTCACCAATACTCTGTTACAACTATTTATGACTTACCATTAAGGTATGAAAATATGTCTAACACCTGACTCTTCGTTGAACAAATGTGACGGTTAATTCCATTTAAATGTGAAATGACCTCCAATATACGCATTAACCATAATAAATTTGATTACCCTTAATTACTAATGTTAATACTTAAAGTGCATGGATTAATTATTTAATTGTAAGGATTAACATTAATGTTGTGCCACGACGGGAAGTCACTTTGGTTATATAACATAAGACATTTATTTTTTCTATTAATCCTTTAATTTAGCACTCTATGATGAGTTTTTCTAGCTGCTAACATGGACAAATGATATAGAACACACAGTGACATGTGTTAATTGGAAAAGGACTAGCATTAATGCTTATGTATAATGACATAAAGGTCCTCGTCTCACAGCTTCAATAAGGCCATGCTCCCCACCAATTCTAAATGATACACTATGAATTTGCATTGAGAAATGAATCACGAAGCCTAATGTGTGTACTATACTCCACCCGACACCTCAAGCTTTGTATTACCACATGTCACCTATTTTTTCCATATCAACATGTATAAATCATGTATTGAAACTACCATGTTTCCTTATTTTTGAGCGATATGTCATCACTCTGCACACTATGCTTGCCACAATGGCTACTGCTAACTTGGGTTAATTAAAAAGTGCAAACTCTTAATTTTCACGTTAGTTGACACACATATTTTACTGTTTTGCAGCCACAATTTGGTAAAATGACACATAAACTCAATCAACCTCCCACATCATGGATTAATGCATATTAAACAATTAATTAAGGCCTAATCCTAATAAAATATCCCATAACGGTAAATGTAAGTTTTTTCAGCATTTATTGGGCGAATCGACATGTGATCAAGACAACGTTTGAGTGCTTAATAGCATTTACCCTAAATCATTATGTAATAATTACTAGTTGTAAACAAATGAAGAAGGTGTAGAGGGCTCCACAATCAATATTTGTCATATTAGATTGTGGAAACAAGAGGTGCACCACGTAACAAATCCATTTTCAAATAAGGACAAAACGTAGACCCTGCACTTCCTCGGTCGTGCTAGCATACCGATAACTACCAAAAGAGGTAGGGACTATGTTGCTATGTAGTTATCCCACTTGTTTAATTGATTGTGTAGAGTTTTGATTTATATGAAAATATGACAGACCTATCTATATCACTTCTGGTTTCTTTTTTTTCTTTTTTCTAATAGTGTTAATAATTTTTTATGTTTTGAATTATGATTTTTTTTTGTATTATTATAATAAAAAGAAAAGAAAAACTAAAATAATGTGTAAAATAATATTTTATTAAAAAAATCAATTAATAGGAATAAATGAACTAATGTAGTCATTGAAAATATCACTTCAGAGAATTGTTTATATATATGCAAAATTGCATAAAATTATATATTATTTTCAAATAAAAATATAGTCTTATCGTCATTGTTTTGTTGACTTTCGAAAAGTTTCAACAGAGTTCCTCGGGATAAGCTATGGTAAAGATTCGAATAGATAATGGTTCCTCTCGAGTTGAGGGTTGTTGTGATTTGGCTATACGACAGTGTTGTCTCTAAGCTTAAGACCACCAAGGGTTGGTCTAAACAAATTAAATTTAATATCGATGTAATGCAAGGGTGCCCCCTATCCCATACCCTTTTTGGCATTTACATTAATAAGCTAGAAGAATTTTTGGAAGCTACGGGGTGCAATGGCCCCAAGCTTGTGAGTATGGTCATTACTCTTCTCCTTTATGTTGACGATATCATCCTCCTAGCCATAAGTCATCATGATCTCGATAAGCAACATAAAATCCTCCATGATCATTGCTACAAGATGGGTAGGGAAAATTTTAGGGGCTAATATTCGCAAGTGTGCTAATTTTCCATGTTTTTTCCAAAAAAAAGATTCGTTAATTTCCATTTTTTCTAAAAAAGTATTCGCCCAAAATTATAGTATAAAACTATTTTACCTTAAACATTGTCAAAATTTTATATAGAGATTATATAAAATTATTATAAATTTGAATAATTTTACAAAAACATTGCCAAATATTTTACAAATTGCATATTATGTACTAGTGATATTCGCCAAGGTTTCTAAACTTTAAAATAAATTTCCATCCCACCATTTTCCTTGAATATGGGTATGACTATTAATACAGACAAGACTAAAGTCATGATAATTAAACCCAAAAAGATCAATCATGATAGTTTCATTTATGATAACAAATACTTGGATAAGTTTTCTTCATACAAATATTTAGGTATTGACATTAATCATCAACTCAATTGGAATTATAACATTGAGAAAAAGATTATTGGAGGATGGAAAACTTATTATGAGCTTAAAAACAATTGTAAGTCAATTGACCTTTATGTTTGGAGTAAAAAAGAACTCCCCTTTGAGACTATTGTCAGCCCTATTATTTTATATGGTTGTGAGGTTTGGGGTTGTAGTATATCTAGAGAATCATGAAGGAAGATTGAATTAAGAAATTTATAACCTACAACCTTAAAATTAAAGGAAATACAACCTATCTTGTCCTCTTGATTGAAGCTAGCCTTTCCCCCATTAAAAGCATGGCTATGTTTAGGTATATGTTGTATAAGAAGAAGTTTTACAACATGGAAGCCAAGAAGTTCCCCAAAATTGTTTCTAACTCTAATCAAAACCCCCACCTTTGGCTCAAGCAAGAATGGCACAAGGATGTGCAGGCTTGGCTCGACCATTGTTGGATAAAGGAGAGCATCATCTTGGAGAATAAGGATAATATTAAAAATACTATTACTTCCAAATTTAAGGATAAGTTGTGGGATGGTGAGGAGCTACAAGGGAAAAGGAAGTTGAGATATTATAAAGAGGTAATGAACCATACTCTTACTAACTAGAATTATGTTTGTCTTTACCAATCCTAATAAGACAATGAACATTGCGAAAATAAGAACCAATTCTTATGAGCTTCAAAGTGAAACCAAGTGTTGGTCTATTCCCATAACACCTTGGGATGAAAGAATTTGTCACAATTTTTATACTCAAAAGGTTGAAGATGAAAAGCACATTATCTTGGATTAAAAGGTTGTTACTCACATTTGTTCCCATTTCCAAAACATTTGTCACACTACCAACCTTCTCGACTTGTTAAACAAAACTATTGTGATTTAGAAACATTTATTCCCCTTCTTTTTTATATATAAATAAAATATTAAAGATTATGAATTAATTTCTTACTTTCTTAAGATCCAACATCCCACATTGGTGTTTGTAGAAGTTAATCATCATCATCTAATATATTTAAAAACAAAATAATAATAATAATAAGAATAATAATAAGAATAAGAAATAAAATATATTATTAAATTAAAAAATAATAATATTAATTAATAATAAATTTAATGTGAATTATTAAATTATCAATGGAAATAAAAATAAGGCAATTTTTTTTTTTATAGATTAACTTTTTTTTCATAATATAATATATTAAAAAAAAATTAATGAGAAATCAAATATATTATTGAATTTAAAAAATAACATTATTAATTAATAATAAATTTAATGTGAATTATGAATTTAAAAAATAACATTATTAATTAATAATAAATTTAATGTGAATTATGAAATCATCTATAGAAATAGAAATAGGATAATATTTTAGCAGAAAACACTACATGACATTTAAAATACCATTCAATCTATGGTTTATTATTTTATTTTATTTATAAATTTAAAATAAAAAATAAGAAAAATAATTCGTGATCAAGCGTTGTCTGCCTTAAAAAGAAACAAGTTATAATAATTTGCTGTCTCTGAGACTTCAACAAAGATGTTGTTGTTGTCTCTCTGAGAATGCACATTTCCGCAGATTGCACATTTCCAGTACTCATCACCAATATCTTTTGGTGCTGGTGCATTGCATAAAGCCACGGTGTACTTCAAGCCAGCGACTGAAGCCACGATGTACTTCAAGCCAGATGTTGTTGTCTCTATGGTTGTCCTCGATGCTAAGGTACTTTCCGCAGATTGCACATTTCCGGTACTCATCAACAATCTCAACATCAATCTCTTCTGGTGCATTGTATACAACCACGCTACACTGTTCAAGTTGTGTCAGCTACCCCAGGCCCTCTATTCTTTTTAACTTACAACACATATCAACCTCAATCTTCTTCAAAGATATTAACCTTTCAAGACACGGCAGTTCCTCCAACTCTTTACACCCTGTGATGACTAATTTCTAAAGCTTTGTAAGATTATGAAGCCCTTTCATTTTCCTCAGCTTATCACAACCACTCAGAGAGATCGTCTTCAAATATATTAACCTTTCAAGACACGGCAGCTCCTCCAACTCTTTACACCGCCAGATCCATAGTTCTTGAAGGTTTGTAAGATTATAAAGCCTTTCCATTTTCCTCACCTTATCACAATCACTCAACAAATCCTCTTCAAAGATATTAACCTTTCAAGACACGGCAGCTCCTCCAACTCTTTACATGTGGAGATGTGTAGTTCTTGAAGGTTTGTAAGATTATGAAGCCCTTCCATTTTCCTCAATATATGACAATCAAGCACATACAACTTTATGAGTGTCGGTGGCAGTGCTCCAACCTCCACCAGATCATTGCAAAATGAGATATTGAGATGTTTAAGGCTGGGACAAACACCCTCAACCAAAGATATCTTCGATATTTCTGTTCTCTCCAGCTGTAAGTATTCCAATCGGGATAGTGCTCCTTTCACCCCACTTTTCAATGGCAGCTCCGGTATCGGATAAGATTTTACTGTTAACTTTACCAGGTTGCTCAATTTCTCCATTTCTGCAGGTAAGGACTCTATTCCACAAGATTCTATCATCAACTCTGACAGTTGAGTCACCAATCCCAATGAATCGGGCAAATATTTAAGTTATGTGCAATAGACAAGCTTCAAGTGCTTCAATCTGCTCAGGTGACCCAGCGAACATGGCAGTTCTTTCAAGGAATCACTTCCCACAATAAGTACTTCTAGATTCCTGAGGTTTTTGATATCCTCAAGCAATTCTTGTAAACATGTACACCATAGATGTAATTCTTCCAGGGACTGTTGATGTGTAACTTGCCAAGGCAAAATTTCCATATGAACACAAGTCAAATTCAAATATTCAAGAGAACGGACATTTGCAAATGTTTCATCCGATATGGTCAACTTTGAGCACCCCTGGAGATTCAGGTATTTAAGGCGAATTAAATTTCTGAAGGAATTTGGAAGAATTTGCAAACTAGTCCAGGAACCACCAAGATCAAGGTGCACGAGATTTGTTAAGCAACCAAAGGAATCTGGAAGCATTTGCAAACTAGTGTGAGAGAGATTAAGGTGTTGGAGATTTGTTAAGCACCCAAAGGAATCTGGAAGCATTTTCAAGCGTTGGGAATTCAAGAGATCGAGGTATTTCAGGGAGTGAAAATCACAAGATTCTTTTGGTAACAATTTGAGACCAATGGTAGAGTGCACCACAATATTTTCTATTTGCTTCACCTGACCAATGGACTTTGGAAACTCGAAAAGAAGAGAATGAGGAGAATGAATAGTCAATTCCCACAACTCTAGAGGTGCCTGCAACACAATAGTCAAATATAAGATATTTTCATCCCTGTATCCCGACCCTGTACTACTATATCGATAGCAAAAATAATCTCCCATAAAATAGAGTGGAAAATAATAAGAATAATAGACATGCAACCAGTGTTAAATTTCACCTGAGATTTTTCTCGCTATATTGTATTCATCTTTCCGCTCACTTCTAAAACCCTTACATTCTTCATCAGAATCAGAAGCCAGGGAGGCAAGCAGTTGTACAGACAGTCACTCTGTTAGAGTCCTATAGTGATAGGATTCATAATTTTGGATTGGCTAAGGTTAACTCTTGTAATATTGTACATACCTTTGCTTTCTGCAAATGTTTTCTATATTAAAATTTAAAAAGAGGGTATGTCCTTAAAAAAAAAAGCAAAGGACAAAAATAAATAAAGAAAAGATAAGATGATTCATCTGCAACACCAGAGAGGTTGGACTAGAGGTAGATAATATGATTCAAGACACGAAATTCCAGCATAGTTTCATTTGGCATTATGACCCTCATGGGGTTGTAAACAAACTTAAACAAAAGGTCAAACTGGGACCTTACATCCACTACCCCATGCCTGACATTGAACAGTATGAAAATCAGTCAGAATGGGTAGAAAACACATTGATAGATATGGACAGTACAGTGGTGGATGTTGAGAACACCATGATTGACTTGGAGAAACAATTTGATCAAAGCTCTTTCTTGCAGGTTCCAGAATTAGAAGGACCAATGAATACCCCTCCTATCATTCAGACTCCTCTCAATGAGGAGAAAAATCCCAAAAGAAACAGGGAGGAAGCATCAAGCTCGGCCATGGATACCACTGATCAGCAGTACAGCCTAAGCAAAAGGCCCAAGTTGACTCCTGTGTCTGAACAGGAGGAAAACATTGCATCAGCAGAAATGATTGATACTGATGCAATGGGGCAAAGAAGCAGACAGACCACTGAAATAGTTGTTGCATCAGCAGAAACACAACAGCCCTCTTTGTCAAACACCCAGATCATCCAGAGACAGAAGAGTGTGGAGGTGTCTTCCTTTGTCAGGCCAGCTGACAAGGAAGCAGATATCAAGGAAAGATACAAGGAGATTAAGATGAGAAATGAAAAGCTCAAGGAAGACACATATGCCAAATACATGAATATGACACCACCAAGCCAAAACAGATTGATGTCAGCCTTTGACATTAAAGAAGGGAAAATGCAGGTGTCATTCCTTCAGCCTACTGTGCAGCAGCCTAAGACCACAATGGACTACAAAAAGACCAACTTTGAGGTCTTATCCAGGGATGTGCATCCCCTAGATCAGATAGAATTTCATAAGTAGGCTAGAGAGATTATCTACTCCACCCTCACAGCAAAGGCAATGACAACCTTCAAACTGAAGGACTCATTAGACAATGTGACAGCTCAGTATAAACTGGAAAAGGCCTCCTCCAGTGCTAAAGACACAAGGATCAAATCCTTAGAAGACCTGATCATTGAGCTGGGCCATGACCCAAAGGACATCAAGGCTACTGAACAGTTGATCAAAAAGAAGAATGAAGACATTGCAGCCTTGAAGAAACAACTCAAGCTGTTGTAGTCACAACACCCTCAAACAAAAGAAGTCCTAGAGAGCCAGACAAACCATGAAGAGATGATGGACTTGGTGCTGCAACTAAATGACCAGTTGAAGGAAATGGAAAAGGAGCTAGATAGCTTAATCCAGCTCAAACAAGCTAGTCTAGACAGTGCCCCTCCAACTGTCGTTCCTGAAGTGGCCACAGTTGTTCCTTCTACATTGGCAACATCATTAGCTCCAATAGGTCCAATGGCCACAGCATTGCCAGCAACAACAGAGACTACTTCAAAAACGGCATCAACAACAACAGGTACTATAGGTGACGAAGCAAACAGGTTGGTCAAGGCAATGGAAGAGATGTCCATTCAAACCAATGAAATGAACAAGCTAAAAGAAAAACTTACAAGCCCGGAGACAGATTGCAGGTTAGCCCAAATAATGCATAAGGAAGAACAACAAAAGGCTACCAGGATGAATAAGAGGGTCCTAGCCAAGAGAAATTTAATGTTGAATTTAGAAGATAAGTGTCAAACCATGCAACTAGTTGTTGACAGATTCATGGCCAAGTTTGAACTTTTGAGAGAAAAGGGACTACCTAGTCCCTTAGTAATAAATGATAAGTTCATGACACAGGAGGACTACAACAAAAAGGTCAGGGAAGTGGCCAAAGAATAGGAAAATACCTCATCATTGAGTGGTATACCAACTGGCAGAGTATTATACCAAACTTTTGAAAACTTGTTTTACCTCCAGCATGAGGTAAAACACATATTCATTAATAATCCACATTGTGCCAAATATACAGAAGCTGATAAAATATACAGGAAAATGCTCAACATCCAGTTACTAGATGAAGAAACATGACAAAAACTTTATGATTTACTGTAGTAAAGACAGTAAAAATATGAATGTACAATAAAAAATAAATGAGCATGGTAAAAGGATGAAATATGGGCAGCACAGTCAAAGAGTATCAGGTGAAAGAGTATCAGATGAAAAATGAAAGTCGAATAGACTTTCCAGCGTAAAAGCCTAACAACCAAAATAACAGGGACAACATGAAACAATTCAATAGTTGTTTGTATCTTCTTGCAAGAAGATATATTTCTTTCCTAGATTAATTCTCAAATTAGTTTGAGATATTTTGTAATAAACTTTTGTATAAATACTTCATCATTCGAAGTATTTAGGGTGGATTGCTATACATTTGTAAGATTATTTTTGATCTTGAACCAGAGGGTAATTGTACCATTTCCAAGTCAATAGGCTGGGCCAAAGTAATAAAAGCACTGAGTTGCAGGATTCATGAGATGAGCTATTTGCAGATAAGTATTTTCTTTATGTGATTGTGTTATCTTTCTTATGTGTTCACAAACTTATTTGTTTTTCTAAATTTGAATGTATTAACTTTGAGAAATCAATCAGAATTTGTTTAAATACACTCTGCTTTGCACAAGTTAATCATTTACATGTTTTCTACTGATACCCGGATCTAAGAATCCTTCATTTCTCTCTCATCCAGGTTGACCTCTTTCTTTCCTTCCATAATCTAGCCTAGGGAATTCTTAATTGCTCCTTGGATCCGATTAGAAGCCACTTCACCATCCAACCCTTGAGACCTGCAAAAGTTCACCTATCTTGCCCTGCAGACACTGCCTTTAGAGCCTTGATCCAATCTTGTTTGTCTAAATTTTGACTCCATAGCCCAATGGCAAAAGAAAACTCCTTTTCATCAAACTAAGTAATCCCACCACCCAATCTAAAAACAAAACCCAAGTGCAACCATAACTAGCCTAAAATTTATCAACTTAAACAAAGTTAAATTATAAAGAGAGAGCCCTCTCTGAAGCTGGAAGAGCTAGATCCCAGCGTCCAAAAGTGGTTTGTGGTTACCTCTATCATTTCCTTTTTTGAAACTTTATGGGAATTTTGGAGTGATAACACACTCCAGCGTAGCCATATCAAATTTGGTGACTCAACCCTACTCAATATGCTTTTTAAATCATCAGCTTCAATTGCAACAAGTTGTAACTTACTGAAACAATACAACAAAGAGTCGTTCAACTTCCTCAGGTAGTTCAACTTCCTCGGGAAGTTTCTAAACACCTCTTCACACCAACCTTTCAACCATGACGACCCTTTTATTGAAAGTTCTTGGTACTTTTTGAGGCGATGAACTGTCCTAATTCCGCACACCTCAGTTATTACCTGTTCATTTGTTAAAAACAAGCAACAAACAAATTAAACAGAGCAACCAGATTCCTCTTTTCTTCTTTTGCTGAATAAAGAAACCATAAAGTTGTTTGAATAATTCAAACACTTGCAAAATATTGTCCCCACAACTTAGGAATGTCCTTCATCACACGCCATTCACGATGCGGGATTACTCTCCAGATGACTTATGCTCATTCACAATATGTCTTCCCAAGTCTCTCAGGTGATCGTGCATTTTTATGGCATTATTTTCTGTGTCAACCTCAACGAGGCACTTGTCCTCGAGATTTGCAAGGCCCAACAGACCGTTCCAGCCTTATCCATCCCATATTCTTATCGCCATATCCCTATCTTCCCCAATGAAATTGTTGGAATATCTAATTCCTACTTGTCTCTAGTTGTGATTCTTACTAAGTAAAGGAGTTTGTTCCTCGTAGTTAGGATAAATTTCCTACATTGGTGTGTGGTTGAGATATTCTCTCAACCAAAAAATTGTGTGTGCATGTATATATGTAATTACATTTGATTAACGAAGATATAGATTATCAGAGTTTATCATGGTATCAGAGCTCTAAGGGCCTATCCCTTGGTGGGCTTGGCCCGTCCTGGGCTGAAGGAAGAGAGAAATATATTTTGTTTTTTTTTAGTTTATCTGCCTCACTTGGCAGCTACCTACTAATGAGCCGTAGAGGGGCTGTGCTTTTTTGGTGTTGAAATCATGTTCCCCATGGGATCTCTGTTGTGATCTGGTCTGAGAATTTTTTTTGAATCGTGGAAGCAGAGGAGCCGTGGGTAGTAGATCTGAGGAGCAACATCGTTTGACTTGCTAGCTGATAGAGGCCGCGCCAAGGAGCAGCAGTGGGTAGACTGCTGGGAATCTGAGCAGTGCAGGAGCCGTGCGAGTGGGTCTGTCCTTGGAAGGAGCCCAAGTGGGGTCGTTGGGAACATACCTTGCAGTAATGACGGTGATATTTTTTTGGGCTATGCACAAGACTGATTTCTTTTCGGACAAGTTTGGAGTAAGGTCTATCAGGGATTCTCCCCATGAGTTAACATCTGCGCTATACGTACTTACAAGTCAGCAGTGTGAGCCAAGCTCTCATTTTTGTGACAAGATCTCACAGCTGGTCATTTGTAGAATGACCTGGGCTTCTGCTTATGACTACATTTGTTATTGCCTAGCTGATTGCAACATTCCCCGCAGTTTATGCAGACTTTAGCTTTGGAAACATCAAACCTATTGGTTGGGGTTGGGCAGGAGTAATTTGGCTATATAGTCTAGTGTTTTATTTTCTTGCAAGCAATTCATAGATGATTGTCGGCTAGGCTTGTGGCCTCTTGTAGGAATTGCTTCCATTTGGAGCCTAAAGCCCAAGATATGGACAGTGGTTGAACAGGAGGTCGACCATAACCGCCATGTTTTCTTGGAACAATTGACAGAGGCATTGCACTATTATTCCACAGTTTTTTATTCCTTGGAGGCGCGCGGGTTGCAGGCCCAGAGCGAAGAGTAGGTGATGTCGGAAGCCTATCTGGGTCGAGAAATTTGCAGCATTGTAGCCTGTGAGCAATCTGAACAAGGGGAAAGGCATGAACCTCTCTTGAATTGGAGCAATTCACACTCCAGGCATAAAAGTTACAGGTGAAAATTGGCAGGCATCTTCAACAATGCCCAATACGAATTTGAAGAAAAAAATTCGACAACGACAAGGGATTTATGAACGACTTTTCTCCCATTGAGGCAGATTCACCCTCAACTCCTGCAGATTCAATCACGAAAACCATTTGGGCGTAGCAGTCGTCAGATGATTAATCTCTGACCTTATTTGATCCAGATCTCATTTATACATTTAGGAAATCGAGGGATGAAATTTCCCCCAAAGATTCGATGGAACCCGTTTTAGAGGTCTGTCAAGGCAGCACGAGAAGAAAGTCTGGATAAGACAATAAGGATTCAGATGAGTTAGACATTGGTGAAGGCTTCGTTGGACAACTTGCATTGAGGCTGTAGAGCCGATGGTGGAGAGTCTTTGACTGGTTTTACGAATTAAATTGGCGGATGGTGAATCGCCGATTGAGGTTCGTTGAGGATTGCTTATATTATTTGGTATTGTATTTTTTTTGGTATGTGTAAAGGAAAATTAGTCTTGGAAATTTGTATACATATTGAGATTCGTGACCTCAATATGAAGTCATTTTGTTAGAATTCGCGACTCTAACTGATGACAGGTAAAACATGGAGACCAAGACCTTTATGCCAAAGTTAAAAATGAAGATGCGAAAGACTAGAAGTACAAAGCCTATGATATTCAAGTGGGAAAGAAGTGGTGTGTTCCAGCATATGAATGGTGTGGTATATCCAACATAAGCGATTAAAGGATGATGGATACTCAAATTTGCTTGAGTAGTTTGTCTGAGTTTGTAGAATAGACTCATGATTGTGATAAAGTGTGAGTCACACATTGTAATCATAGCAAATCTACATTTCATATTTTTTGTTTTTTGGACAGTTGTGGTCCCTAAAAATGTTTTATGTACCTAGTATCTTCTTAAGCTTGGAGTATATTAAAAGGGCATATGACTGTAAGACCTAGAGAGGCATGCATACCCCTTTGTTATGTGTTCCCTAGTGACATCAAGTTGTGGAATCAACCACTGGGTAGGTACGAGGGTGGCAGGTGTACTCGTATCTAAGCTTGATATGTAATCGGAGAATTGAGTCTTCGATTAATGGGGGAATTGAGAGATATAACATATCTCATAGTGTAATGGACCAAGTCAAAGAAATTTCATTAAGAGGTGGATAAACCATGTATGTGAAGGACTTCCTAATAGACTGGCGGTTGCAGCAGTTGGGAACCCATGCATTCTAGTAGATGGTTGTTCCTTTATATGGACACCTACAATTTAATGAACAAGGCACAAGGTGTGATTACCATATTGGACCAGATGTAGACTTTGCAAACTGATATCAAGACAAGTACTCATTAAGGGGGAGTGTTGGAATATCTAATTCCTACTTGTCTCTAGTTGTGATTCTTACTAAGTAAAGGAGTTTGTTCCTAGTAGTTAGGATATATTTCCTACATTGGTGTGTGGTTGAGACATTCTCTCAACAAACAGATTGTGTGTGCATGTATATATGCAATTACATTTGATTAACGAAGATATAGATTATCAGAGTTTATCACAAATAACAGGGAATGTCTAAGAATATTTGTCTTTCCTCTTCTTCGTCCAGAGATCGTAACTTATCTTAAGCCTCTCCAGAATCTCATTGGGAAGTTTGGTTTCATGAAGCTTATCCAATTGACCTTTCCAGTAAGATTGGTCATTCTTTCCACAGAGAAGTGCCCCAAACACCTTCAAAGACAAAGGAAATCCATCGCAAGCTTTGCAAAACTTGCCTACAAGTTTTTCGAATCCTACCAGTTGATAAGGCTGCAAGAAGGCATGCGAATAGAAGAGTTGTTGAGAGTATTGATCATCGAGGCCTGTTAACTGATATATTGATGACTCTGCTATTGCTGAGATTATGAGGACATTCTTGTAGCGAGATGTAACCAAAATCAAGCTATCAGAATGGAGGACTTTTCCCACTGGCAAAAATGCATGTAACTGAGATGCATCATCTACATCATCTAAAACTATTAAAGCTTGTGCAGATGAAAGATGTTCTCTGAGAATTTCTATGCCTTTTTCAATGCTATCTATTGGCTTAGTCTTATTTGTCAAATCCTCAAGAAGTTTGCTCTGCAAGGAGTTCAAAGAGCTTAGACACGTTGTCTCTCTCACATCATATAAGAAAGAGGATTTGTTGAAATCGTTCCTCTTCCTGTTGAAGAGTTCTTTGGCTAGCGTTGTCTTGCCCACTCCGCCCAAGCCAACAATCCCCAACACTCGAGCTTTGTCATTTTTTTGTTGCTGCCATAACATACTCCTTTCAAAATCTTCTATTTTTTCTTGTAGACCAGCTGGAAAATCAACCACATGCAGCGGTGTCTTTCTGTGCTTTTTAAGCACGCATTCCACGACCTCCTCTAATAGTTTGTCTTCATCCCTGGAAATTCTCAAGAAAGCGCATAAAAGCATTGTAAAATCCACTCCAAACAAACAAAACATTAAGTGCATAGCAATACCAGTTAGATAAATAATAACGATAGAAAGAGTTAAGAGTTCCAACCCATTGTAGGCCTTGAGTTCGAAGCCGTTTATTAACGAGACATTCTCGAGGGCGATTCTCCAATTCTGAAGTGTTTGATGGTCGTATATGCCTTTCCGTTCATGATCACTCAGTGCTTTAGCATACCGTTCTTTCAACCATCGCACCTCTGAAATCTCCACGTTATAAGAAATGGGAAATATGGTATCCCAAGACTTATTCAATATAAAGAGCAGCTCATCCAAACACCATCTAGACTCAGCATATGTGGGTGAGAAAATGACGATGTGGATAGAGGCGGTTCGGATGGCATTTTTAATTTGAGCATTTATGTAATCTCCCTTCTGCGGTTCCTTGTCCAGGAAAGGTCGCAAATTATGTGAAAGAAGGCGTTTGTAAAGACGGGTAGCCAAAGTTTCTTTAACGTCGGGACCACGATGATTGATAAACACATCGTAGTAGCTGTTTCGGTTCGTGGAGGTTGATGGCATATCCACTGAGGAATCGGTGGAAGTTAGCCGATCTGCCATTGAACAAAAATACAAAACAGAAGTGAAGCACAGGTTGATAGATTAAGTAAATGAAGGTATTTGGCTCCTCAGAAACTGAAATCTAAATCTTATTTATATATAGCATAGCATCTTAATCTCCAAGCCAACATGGAAATGGCAATGGCGCCAGCGGGTGGGCACACGATGGTAATTGGTGAAAGCTGTAACCCAATAGGAATACAACGAGATTAATGATTCAATCTCTCTACCTCCTTTCAAATTTTTTAATGAATACTTGACTGCAAGCTGGAGCTCAATACCATCCGTCTCTAACTGCAAGCTGGATCTCAATACCACTTGTCTCTCAATTTTCAATGAATATTTGGCTGTAAGTTGCAACTCAGCAGGTACAACGTAAAAGAAAGATTCCATATAAAGAAAGATTCCCTTTGCGACCAGTGCTCATTTTTCTATGAATACTTGATTGCAAGCTGGACATCATTAAGAGCACAACCTAAAGCCAGGCGTCCCACACTTTTCTATGAAGACTTGACTGCAATAACATAAACTAATCATTCCATTTGCCACGGGTGGCTGGCTACTTGACTTTGGAGTATGTGTTGTTTAAAAATGATTCCTTTTTCCCTGCCACAATTCTAACACGCAGTTTAATATGTGTTTTTTAATTTGCATTAGAAAAGAAATTGAAATGTTTGGAAACATATTACTTTATCATCAACATTTAGATGATTTATTGGCTATATTAATTTTAAATTTGAGTAAAGGGAATTTGTAGAGTTTGTTAGAGTACATAAGTGATGCTATATAGAATAAAAATAATAAAGTAGTAATCTTAGTCACACTATAGTATTATTCCAACAACTATCAATTGCTACCTACCTCTATTAACTTATTTTAAATTTTATTCTTTTATTTTAAAAAAATGATATTTGACATAGTCATATTATTCCAACAACTATCAATTGCTACCTACCTCTATTAACTTATTTTTAATTTTATTTTTTTTATTTAAAAAAAACGATATTTGACATAGTCATATTTTAGTATTCCACAATGCATGCATTATGTATTGTTCACATTGTTAATATCGATATTGTTTTTTATATAATATAATTTTTCTATTTCATATTTAAATTTATAATTTTATTTTTATGTCGTAAGGCATTTCCCTTTGAAAACCATTCCCCAAATTACTATCGTGTCTCTATCTGGGGCGTTAGATCGGATGTTAGACGATTAAAGTTTTTTGTGCCCTTGATTAATAATTCGTTAAATCGTTATGGGACACAGTTATAACAAAAATGCATACCTTCGTGGAGCAGCAGTTTGGACTGGTTCCCTTTCGCTCTACTGCTTCTTCCACCCTGACCTCTTTTCGATCAGAAACAACTACTTTTCGATCAGAAACAACTACTGTTGGAGCTTTAACTGCTTGTGTTGGATCGACTGCTTTTGGAATTACTGGTTGTGCCTTTGCTTCTATATACCATACTACTGCTTCATTGACATATGAATCTACTACTGTGCCTGGCTCTGCTACTGGTTCAATGGGTGAAACTGCTGAATCAACAACTGAATCACGAGAACGAACTGCTGCAGGTGGTACTGGAACTGCGGATGAACTTGGGTGCTCTGTGAAAATGGACAACTGGGTTATCAACAGATTTATTTCATATTACCTGAAGTCTCCCTTGCCCATGCTTGGCTACAGCTCCATATCCCCCAAGAGAAAATGTGGGAGGGACGAGCAGATTATGCACCGCTATGCCTAGAAAGTGCAAAGGGAAGATCTCGAAACTGTTGTGGGTTTGCTTCATTCTTTTGGAGAGAGCAGCAGTCACATGCAGGATGGGTTGCTCTGTGAAAATGGACAACTGGGTTATCAGCAAATTTATTTCGTATTACCTGAATTCGCCCTTGCCCATGCTTGGCTACAGCTCCATATCCCCCAAGAGACAATGTGGGAGGGATGAGCAGATTATGCACTGCTATGCCCAGAAAGTGCAAAGGGAAGATCTCGAAACTGTTGTGGGTTTGTTTCATTATTTTGGAGAGAGCAGCAGTCACATGCAGGATCTTGTTTGGGAACCTAAGAGTGGCCACTGTGTTAAATGCCTCTAAATTATGCAGGAAACAACTAGACAATATGATTGGATCATAGTTGGACAATGCTACATTGGATAACATATTGATTCCTGCACCCTGGGGATGGGTTGCCTCTATGATGTGGATCTTGTTCTCAGATATGTGCAGATTTTCCTCATGGATCAGGCGATGGTTTTTGTGCCTGAATTGCGCACGGGCACCGCTGAGCCCACTTCTGGCATTTGCTACTGGTGTCGGCTGAAGAGGGTGGGTAGCCTCATGAACAAGTATATTATGGAGGTGGCCCCCGATGTCAATCTCAAGCCCTACAAATTTCAGTTGCTTCTTGAATCATTGACAGATAATGCCATAGATTCTTGTGATGTGCTTTACAGAGCCTTGGATATGTATCTTGAGGTAAGCCCTAGATGGATTCTCTAAAACAAACTCTTTAATATTGCCTCCATAGATACAATTTGTTTTTCTTTTTTAAATTGTTTCGAGCCAGGCTGAGCCATTACAATTAAGTTCTTTGATGTGCCCTGAATTCTTACCAGCAACAATGGATCTTAATAGGAATCCCCAATCATACGAATGTGTTAATCAAAATTGTATGAATCAGCACAAATGAGTTTTTCTGTTTGACCTGAATAAACACTATCAATGGGTTTTTCTGTTTGATCTGAATACACACTATCAATGGGCTAACTATAAGAAATTCCTAATTACAGAAAAAGTTATTTGATTTCTCAACTTAAATGGGTTCTTTAGTCTAACTCAAATGAATACCAGAGTCAGGTTCTTTCAGTTTATGGCGAAGATGCCTAGCTGTTAGGTTTTATAGAAAAAAATAGACACCTATCGTCCACACCTTTATACTCTGAAATTTCATTTCCAACGAGAAGATAGTTTCCCTTTCCAAATTCAATCACATGAAAAGATGTCAATCAGTTTTCCAAACTAATTGTTCCTCAAAATGCCAGCAGCGCCCCAGGCTGGCCAACATTAGCCATATTCGGAAACACCTATTGACTGCTGCTAGAATTAAAAATTTTAGAGCATTTTATTCTCTTGAATGCTTCTTATACCATCTGAAGGGAATCAACATGCCCCATCATTTATTGGTTTGGTTAACTTAAAGCAGAGGAATATTGATAGCATAAAGCCGAGGAATATTGATAGTATAAAGCCAACTTTCTACCTGTTAAAAAAATTGTATAGTATAAACATACAATTGCCAACTAGAAAAAAACAAAACATGCCTTAGATGAGAGCAACACTAATATGATGTGTCATGAGCATTCCATTGGCAACAACAACATCAGTGAAAGAAGATACAAAATCCAAAGGATTTCAGTTTAATGGATCCAACTCATCCTCTCAAGAGAAGGCTAAAATTTTAGAGGTTGTTCAATATATCAAAGATAATTATCATGATGGGAAGTGTGAAGTGGCTACAATTGAGGATGGCGAATTTGTAGCTGACCCCGAGACAGGGGATTTTTGGAGTTGTTTTGGCATGCTGATCATTCTCATTATGCAGAAATCCTACAATCGTGTTTCTTCTCTTTACGGGCTCTCGTAGGCTCCCACTAGGATCAAATTTCATCCCCGACTATCACTACCCAGTCATATAATTTATGCTTAATTTAGGGTTTCTTCCATGACCAAATGATATCTCACCTTCAAGCACATTGAGAAACAGATCAAAGTTGAATATAAATGGAACATTGTTTGTCTTTGGAAGAAATTGATCCAATTCTAATTGTTACATATTCTCTAGTTACAAGTTGAAATTTGGTTGAAGCTTGGGACAATTCATGAAGCATACATATGTGTGAATTGAAGCCCCTTAGAACCATATTCTTCAAGATCTAAATTGGGTCGAATCTCAATTCCTTTTTCTATTGTAATTAACAGTAAATTGTGGATCCTATAACACCTCTGTCATTCTACTGATATTAGTTGTGTGAATGTTATTATATTGTTCATGTGATGGTTGAATCGAATTTCTGAGTATGAGTTATGCTAGTCTTATTAAATATAACAATTTTGCCTCATTTCTGGCCAATTTCCCATTATGATTGCTAGTGCATCAAATTATGAAAATAAGACTAAAAGGAGCTCTATAAGATTTGTGAGATCTTCAGAGCCACAACATTTGTGGGATCATTCAAAGCTTTTTCCATACCCATACTCAAATGTAGTCTTTTCAACGAAGTGAGTTTAGACATCTCACTTGGCAATGATGTTAAGACATTGCAGTCTAAAAGATCCAAGAATTTAAGCCTAGAAAGACTGCATATAGCTGGAGGCAATTCCTTGATGTTAGTAGAACTCAATGTGAGAAATTCAAGCAATGTGAGTTGAGTGACTGATGTTGGCAGTGACTCTATTTGGGTATGGGAGAGATCAAGAACCCTCAAAGCATTGAGCTTGATTAGAAAGTTCTCTAGAATAGGATAAATTAATGGACTTTCAGATAATATTAAACTCACCAGCTTGGGGCACGTGAAATCTTTTGGCAGTTTTACAATTTGATAGCTGAACAATGATATTCTTTCGCAAAGACAATGTAGCATGTTGATCATTCTTATGCAGAAATCTTACAATCATGTTTCTTCTCTTTACAGGTTCTCTTAGGCTCCCACTAGGATCAGATTTCATCCCCAGCTATCACTACCCAGTCATATAATTTATGCTTAATTCAAGGTTTCTTCCATGACCAAATGATATCTCACCTTCAAGCACATTGAGAAATAGACCAAAGTTGAATATAAAAGGAACATTGTTTGTCTTTGGAAGAAATTGATACAATTGTAATTGGTACATATTCTCTGGTTACAAGTTGAAATTTGGTTGAAGCTTGGGTCGATTCATGAAGCATACGTATGTGTGAATTGAAGCCCCTTAGAACCATATTCTTCAAGATCTAAATTGGGTCGAATCTCAATTCCTTTTGCTATTGTAATTAACAATAAATTGTGGATCCTATAACACATCTGTCATTCTACTAATATTAGTTGTGTGAATGTTATTATATTGTTCATGTGATGGTTGAATCGAATTTCTGAGTATGAGTTATGCTAGTCTTATTAAATCTAACAATTTTCCTTGGTGAATCGAGTGTTTATGTTCTCAAGAGGATCGAATCACAGAGTGTGTGGTCTGAGTGTGAGCACGAGTTTAAAAAAATTATGAGATTCCTATGCAATTTCGGTCCATTTATTTATAGTTGCGAAGCAAAACGTACAAGAAAAAGAGTGTGTTGAAGTTTGTTTCAGTCTAGGAGTCTTTCAATTCAGAGGTTCAAGTTGTGTTATTTTTTTAAAACCTAGATTTTGGATTGCAAAGTTACATCAAGACCAAAAATTGTATATGGTCCTATCCCCACTCCAAGCTCTTTATGATTTTCATTAAATTAATATGGATCTATGAAAATAAGACTAAACAGAGCTCTATAAGATTTGTGAGATCTTCAAAGCCACGACATTTGTGGGATCATTCAAATCTTTTTCCATACCCATACTCAAATGTAATCTTTTCAACGAAGTGAGTTTAGACATCTCACTTGACAATGATGTTAAGACTTTGCAGTCTGAAATATCCAAGAATTTAAGCCTAGAAAGACTGCATATAGCTGGAGGAAATTTCTTGATGTTAGTAGAACTCAATGTGAGAAATTCAAGCAATGTGAGTTGAGTGACTGATGTTGGCAGTGACTCTATTTGGGTATGGGAGAGATCAAGAACCCTCAAAGCATTGAGCTTGATTAGAAAGTTCTCTGGAATAGGATAAATTAATGGATTTTCAGATAATATTAAACTCACCAGCTTGGGGCACATGAAATCTTCTAGCAGTTTTTCAATTTGATAGCTGAACAATGATATTCTTTCGCAAAGACAGTGTAGCATGCTGATCATTCTCATTATGCAGAAATCCTGCAATCGTGTTTCTTCTCTTTACAGGCTCTCTTAGGCTCCCACTAGGATCAGATTTCATCCCCAGCTATCACTACCCAGTCATATAATTTATGCTTAATTCAGGGTTTCTTCCATGACCAAATGATATCTCACCTTCAAGCACATTGAGAAACAGACCAAAGTTGAATATAAAAGGAACATTGTTTGTCTTTGGAAGAAATTGATACAATTCTAATTGGTACATATTCTCTGGTTACAAGTTGAAATTTGGTTGAAGCTTGGGTCGATTCATGAAGCATACGTATGTGTGAATTGAAACCCCTTAGAACCATATTCTTCAAGATCTAAATTGGGTCGAATCTCAATTCCTTTTTCTATTGTAATTAACAGTAAATTGTGGATCCTATAACACCTCTGTCATTCTACTAATATTAGTTGTGTGAATGTTATTATATTGTTCATGTGATGGTTGAATCGAATTTCTGAGTATGAGTTATGCTAGTCTTATTAAATCTAACAAATTTGCCTCATTTCTGGCCAATTTCCCATTATGATTGCTAGTGCATCAAATTATGAAAATAACACTAAACGAAGCTCTATAAGATTTGTGAGATCTTCACAGGCACAACATTTGTGGGATCATTCAAAGCTTATCCATACCCGTACTCAAATGTAGTCTTTTCAACGAAGTGAGTTTAGACATCTCACTTGGAAACGCTGTTAAGACTTTGTAGTCTGAAAGATCCAAGAATTTAAGCCTAGAAAGACTGCATATAGCTGGAGGCAATTCCTTGATGTTAGTAGAACACAATGTGAGAAATTCAAGCAATGTGAGTTGAGTGACCGATGTTGGCAGTGACTCTATTTGGGTATGGGAGAGATCAAGAACCCTCAAAGCATTGAGCTTGATTAGAAAGTTCTCTGGAATAGGATAAATTAATGGATTTTCAGATAATATTAAACTCACCAGCTTGGGGCACATGAAATCTTCTGGCAGTTTTTCAATTTGATAGCTGAACAGTGATATTCTTTTGCAAAGACAGTGTAGCATGTTGATCATTCTCATTATACAGAAATCCTGCAATCATGTTTCTTCTCTTTACAGGCTCTCTTAGGCTCCCACTAGGATCAGATTTCATCCCCAGCTATCACTACCCAGTCATATAATTTATGCTTAATTCAAGGTTTCTTCCATGACCAAATGATATCTCACCTTCAATTGAGAAATAGACCAAAGTTGAATATAAAAGGAGCATTGTTTGTCTTTGGAAGAAATTGATACAATTGTAATTGGTACATATTCTCTGGTTACAAGTTGAAATTTGGTTGAAGCTTGGGTCGATTCATGAAGCATACGTATGTGTGAATTGAAGCCCCTTAGAACCATATTCTTCAAGATCTAAATTGGGTCGAATCTCGATTCCTTTTGCTATTGTAATTAACAGTAAATTGTGGATCCTATAACACCTCTGTCATTCTACTAATATTAGTTGTGTGAATGTTATTATATTGTTCATGTGATGGTTGAATTGAATTTCTGAGTATGAGTTATGTTAGTCTTATTAAATCTAACAATTTTCCTTGGTGAATCGAGTGTTTATGTTCTCAAGAGGATCGAATCACAGAGTGTGTGATCTAAGTGTGAGCACAAGTTCAAAAAAATTATGAGATTCCTACGCAATTTCGGTCCATTTATTTATCGTTGCGAAGAAAAACATACAAGAAAAAGAGTGTGTTGAAGTTTGTTTCAATCCAGGAGTCTTTCAATTCAGAGGTTCAAGTTGTGTTATTTTTTTAAAACCCAGATTTTGGATTGCAAAGTTACATCAAGACCACAAATTGTATATGGTCCTATCCCCACTCCAAGATCTTGATGATTTTCATTGAATCAATATGGATCTCAACCTATCTAGCTTCAAAGCATATTTGTGTCCACACATTAATACGGTACTTAGTTCACATCTGGACTCTGGATAAATTTCAACCTCAACGTATCTAGATTCGAACAGATATATAGACAATATTAAAATCTAGACCTAACACTTGATTCAAGACGACAACAACAAAAAACAAAATCCATTGTTGTGTATATATGGGTCAGACAGGCCCTTAAATTATTCAGAGCTTGTAGAAAAATGAAAATTAAATAGAATCTGTATCCCTGATTTTTCAAACAAAATTGAGGTTTCCATTTTTGGAATGAGTACATATTTGTTGTTAGCTGTATAACAAAATTTACAATTTTTTTAATTAGATAATGGATCAATAAATTATGTTTCGTACCCGTAGCATCTAAAAACCAAAGGATAAACAAATAGTGGCATCAGACTTATGTGTACTCGATATTGTGGATTGGAGCTGAATGAGTGATCATCCAATACAAGACTCTGCAACTTCTTCATCTTCTGCATCTCATCGGGAATATTGTACTTAAAATTATTCCTGTTTATGTGATGCAAATATAAATGCCTCATTTCTGGTCGTGGTTGCTAGTGCATAAAATTTTGAAAATAAGACTAAACGGAGCTCTATAAGATTTGTGAGATCCTTCAGAGCCACAACATTTATGGGATCATTCAAAGATTTTTCCATACCCATACTCAAATGTATTCTTTTCAATGAAGTGAGTTTAGACATCTCACTTGACAATGATGTTAAGACTTTGAAGTCTGAAAGATCCTAGAATTGAAGCCTATAAAGACTTCATATAGCTGGAGGCAATTCCTTGATGTTAGTAGAAATCAATGTGAGAAATTCAAGCAATGTGAGTTGAGTGACCAATGTTGGCCGTGACTCTATTTGGGTATGGGAGAGATCAATAACCCTCAAAGCATTGAGCTTGATTAGAAAGTTCTCCAAAATAGGATAAGTTAATGGTTTCAGATAAGATTAAACTCACCAGCTTGGGGCACATGAAATCTTCTGGCGGTTTTTCAATTTGATAGCTGAACAATGATATTCTTTTGCGAAGACACTATAGCATGCTGATCATTCTCATTATGCAGAAACCCTGCAATCATGTTTCTTCTCTTTACAGGCTCTCTTAGGCTCCCACTAAGATCAAATTTCATCCCCAACTATCACTACCCAGTCATATAATTTATGCTTAATTCAGGGTTTCTTCCATGACCAAATGATATCTCACCTTCAAGCACATTGAGAAACAGAACAAAGTTGAATATAAAAGGAACATTGTTTGTCTTTGGAAGAAATTGATACAATTCTAATTGGTATCGATACCTTGATTCTGAGCTTGTTTGTGACTGCATGGTTTTATGCTGCTTGTATGTGCTTGGAATTTAAGATCTTTGATTGCATGGATGATGATGGGAGTAAGTTATTCTTGGCTCGCTTTCTAAATATATTCTTTTGTTGGAATTCATAATATGTACTCCATTATTATGAATCCATTAGTTTTATTTGTTATTATTTATGACTTGTGATCATCAGTGACATTGTTTTCTGTAATAGATGTAGATCTTAATGTTATGCAAAGACTAAGAATGCTAAATATAAATATAATGATGCTGATGATGAAAAATAATACACAGTAGAACGACCCCATAAAATAAAGCTATTAGCTCACCATAGTAATCTGACAGGGTATAACAGTCCTTGTGGTAAGCAAGAAACAGACAAAGACCGGGGGTTGTGAAAAGAAATGCTCAAATACAGGCTGGCCATAGAATGAGTAGCTCACGTCATATAAATACTAGTGCTGGCCCTGATAGACCTCCAATATCTTCAAATTGCAAGGGATATCGAGAAAATGTAAGCAAACTAGGGTGTAAAAGCTAAATTGAAAATGAATTTGTGGATTATAAATTTATGGATAATCCACTGTTGAAAGAGCATTCCTTGCTTTTTAGGTATTATGTAACCGATAGTTTTTCTCTATTTTGAAAAATATTATTGATTCACAATCTTAAATACTATTGATCCACAATATTTTTTTAAAATCTTAATGGGGCAAAACTTATGTACCAGCTAGCTATGTTGGACGGAGCTTGTAGTAGGGAAATATGCATTGCTTATTTGGACCTATTTGTAATATAGCGAAATGTTTTTAAACATGCTTTTGTGTATTTGTACAATAGAAACCAAATTTCCCAGGTGATGCATATGTTAAATTGAAGTTCAAAGCAGCAAAAGGCAGCTTCAGAAAGGATATCAATGAATAGAAAATGGTTTGTATTTTGTTGGAATGTATTTTTATTTTAAAATTTGTTTCTGCAATAGCGGTAAATTATGAAGTGGATGTTAGCTCATGAACTTGGTAACTAATGGAATAATGATGCTTTTGCAGCCCAGAAGCAGCGTATAGTTCAAGTAATGAAATTGCAAGACCTGCCTAAACAGGGCCTGAACTGTTTCATGGTAGGCCAATGTCACAACATCATCGTCAGTGGATGAATAACGGGATATAGTGACACTATATTGAAAGGTAAAGTAGTCAAGAGGTAGCTCCATGAGGTGTGAAAAGCTCTGATGAGGAGGAAGTAAAGTACTAGTGTGAAAACCTCTGATGAGTGTGCTTGCCTGATTTGCATTATAGGTAACTTGATATTCTGACTATAAATTGTTTCTCCCAACATCACATCTAGAGTTGACCAGGATGACCAATGGGCAGCTTATCTAAGGATTACTGGATGAAAGGATAAATTCAAAACTCTATCGATTTCATATAAATTATCATGATGTTGTTTCCAACATTTAATGATAATTTGCAATATCAAGTGCCATTCTTCTTGAATGCCTTATGGCGTTTCCTTTGCAACATGTGGTGCAAATACTAGTTTTAATTTAAAAAATTTTGAAATTTAAAAATAACTAAGGTCATAATTAGTATTAAAGAAAGTGTGATAAGAGTTTCAAATGGTTATATTTGATAATATTAGAATTAAATGATAATTTAACATTTTCAAATTTACAAGTGGTTAGTTTTTTTAAATATTTTAATAATTATTTAAGAAAAGAAAGTGTATCTAGTACGAAAATAGAATTTTTATATAATTAAAAAAAAATTGTATATACAAACCCATCACTATTTGTTCATTAATTTTGAAATAGAACAACAAACAACAAGTTTACTGTTAAAAAATTTCAATGGATAAACCTATGACATGCCTCATTTATAATTGAAAAAGAAGAATCAATGTAATGAATGGATAAACATATGCATGCCTCATTTATAATCAAAGAAGAAGAATCAATGCAATGGATTTGGACAAATGCACCCTAACCCTAAAATAAAACTATAAAAAAATGGAAACTATAGTAAATAGTTTTAAAAGAAAAACTTGATTCTAATACTTTTATAATATCCTAAAATTGTTAATCTGCTCAACAGATAATCTTACTATGTTAGCTCATAATAATATGCCCAACATATAATCTTACTTTGTTAGCTCATCATAATATAGACAAACCTATATCAGAATACTTTGTTACCTCATCAAAATATATACAAACGTATATCAGATTACTTAGTTAGCTCATCAAAATATATACAAAAGTATATCAGAATTTGCAGTGGAATTGTTGAAGAGAGATTGAGAGCTAGTTGTGGAATTTTTGGAGAGTGCTAAGTAGAGTGTCAAGTTGTGAGAGCAAGGTGATGCAGTTGAATGCATGCCTATAAAGCCTGCTAAAGATATGGAATTGTTGAAGAGAGATTGAGAGCTAGTTGTGGAATTTTTGGAGTGTCAAATTGTGAGAGCAAGGTGATGTAGCTGAATGCATGCCTATAAAGTCTGCTAAAGACGTGAGAACAGTTAAACATAAAAAAAAAATATTCATTATTTAATTTGTAATATAATTATAAATAATTTGACATACAGTTTGTTGTTATTTTTTTTTTGAAATTGAACCACATAATATTAAATGATAGTATGAACAATTTCAAACAGAAATATTTTAGGTATAAGTAGATACAGAAAATTTTGATATCGCAATTTGCACTCCAACTAAATGAATAACTCTACCATCTCCCTAGAAAACAATGGAGCCAAATGAAAAAGGTTCCAAAATGTTGTGACATAGTTTTCCTAGTTTAATGGGTTAGTAGGGTTAACCTCTTCCCTAGTTTAACGAGTTAGTAGGGTCAACCTCTTACAAAATAAGGCTACATTCAAATGTGGACAACTTTATTTGTTAGTAGATACTATATTATGTGTAGGTGGCCATTGAGTGTGGTAAGATCAATAATAAATCACTATATATAAATATAGTCAATCTTAATCAACCATTATTACTAGATTAAGCCATCAAAACTACTTTAAGCTATCAACACTACTTATCGGATGATATAGTCCCATTTAGCTTATCTAATAATATATATTTTGAAAATGTGTGATCTTGTATATAGTTGTGGAAATAGTTCTCTTTGACAAGTTAAGGTTTTAGCTTTTTTGCAAAAGAGATCCACTATCTCTTGTGCTCTTTGATTTTTCCGTCAAGACTGCATGCTAAGGGACGGGCACCACTAATACATTCCTTGGATATGAGAAGGCAAGTCTAAAGCGAAATATCAGACAATCTCAAAATTTTCCATAAAAATTGTGTTACCTTTTGTAGAACTGAAATACTAACTGAAAACTAAATCTACAAATCCTACTTCTGGAAAAAAAGTGTGTTTGAGCCTGTATAGATAGAGAAAATCCACTAGTCTAATAAAAAGAACTAAAAAGTCAAATAATTGCAAACATCACCACTTATACACTTCTCTAATATAGGTGAAGACTTCGCACTGAGCAAGAAAACAACAAAATTGAAATTATGTACTCTATCCAAAAGAATGGGGAACTTGATTACCCGTATAAGATACATAGAGATCCAACCTGACATGCTGCACTCTTACCACGGGCTAACGAAAGCTTGACATAAGGACCTCTCTGATCTTAAAAACCGGGGCATAGAAATGTGCTCATGTGCAGTTTTTTACGAACAAAAATATATTTTGGAAACTACAAACGATTAAAATTTCACCAGCTGCAATGCCATTTACGAATGTATTTTGAGAAGCAAATGATCATCATTGAAAAAGCAAGTGCCAACTCACTTTTTGGGAAGGCCAATCAAATATCCATTTTTAGAGTGTTTTTTTAAGAAGACCAATCAAATATACATTTTTAGGGTGCTTTAACCCCTCCAGCGTCTTTGCTGCTAGCTCAGCAATTGACTTTTGAAGTTGTACCATTCTCTATTGTTACAATGGAGAATTTATACCTGATCTAATGCCTCGAGCCAACCCTGGGCTGTGAGGCGGAGAATTTGATTTTTCAAGCCTTAATGAATGAGGTATTTTCAAGCTTTAATGAATGAGGTTTCTCTTTTTTGTTGGTGCTTTGCATGCTTTTTCTGCAATAAATGCTAATAACATCTCCAATTTTGACCTCACCATGGTTACTATTAACAAAAATGTTATCACAATTTAAGTCTCACAATTTAAGTCTCTGTGAATAATAGGTGGATTGTGACTATGGAGATAGTTTAAACGCTGCAAAAATTGCCTTTCCCAACCCAACCCTTGATTTTCTGACTTTCCAGATTATAAAAGCTTTACAGAAATTCACACTCGACAAGGCTTTGTATAAATTGTTGAATTCTAAAGACATGGTCTCCCAGAGTTGCAGCTCTCAAATGGTTGATATTGAGTTCTAGATCTGCAATTCTCTGGAACCCAGAAACAGTGTGCACCCCACCCTCGCTACACTCTCTGAAATCAAAGCAGATACCCCTCCATGAAATACCTTGAAGGGCTGTTCCAAACCTCAGAGAAGAAAGAAAAAATTGTTAGTAGAAATACCCAATAGTTCTGGATCATTGATCATGAAATCAAATGAAGCGTTCTTCACGGCGACATTACAACTTTCCACCGTAATTATCAGAAATCCAATGGTTAAATGAAGGAATCCGAAATTCAGGAGATGGGAACCAGTCATTTATACCCGCCGAGCTTATTTCGATTGCAGGTTCTTTAAGCTTGTCAACGTGGCAGTTAGGGCCCTCTCCGTCTCCGTCCACATGATCGCAAAACCCATCCTGTCGGAAAACTTGCAATCCAAAAACCTCTTGCAATGAATGTGTCTTTTCACTATACATCTCATGATCTTTATCCGTATCGGACTGGCGAGAGGTATCAACTAGCTGTAGTGTGTTTAACATCGGCCGTATAGCTGATGGGCATAATGCCATCCATAATATATCAGTGAAAACTCCCGCTCTATTTCATTTTCAAAACAGTGATACTCCCGCTCTGTTTTGTTTTCAAATTCAAAAGCTTGATGTAAACCATGACGTAGTTGCCTCATACCCCAAAAGTATTGAACTTTCTTACTAATGTTTTTTCTCTTTGTATATTTTTTATTATATTAAGTGGTTTAATTACATGATACCACAGTAATGCGTGTTTTTATTTTTTATTTTAAATTTAAAAAATAAAATATATTTTTATTTTTTAATATTATCATTAAACTAGTGAAATATGTAAATATGGTTTATGAAATAAATAAAATAATATATCAAAATTATTTAAGCAATTAAAATTATATTAAGTTAAAAAAATATTTAAAAAAAAATTGATATTTATCTTTTCATATTATTGTTATTAAAAATGATGAAAAATATTTATCTTTCCATATTATTGTTATTAAAAATGATGAAAAATAACAATATATATAATTATATTAATAATTTAATAAGGTCTTTTTTTAATTTAGATCATGTTATTGGTTGTAATATGTTGGTTTTTTTTGTCTTTATAAATTTAAATTTAAAATTTTATTTTATTAAATAAACGGTGACATTTTTGATTATATATATTTAGATATTTTTGATATATCGGATATAGTAGAAATGTTGTAATATAGTGTAAAGTAATGGAAACATTTTAACTAGGTCCAAATAAAATAAAAATAACCCTATAAAAATAAAATAATAATAAAAATTAAAATGACCCATAGTATTGAAAACTAATTGTATTGACCCATGGTATTTCTATGGAATATAACCTATTTCATAATTAAACCCATATATATATATATATATATATATATATATATATATATAGTCCAACTAATAGACAAAATGACATTTTCCACTTCTGGTTATTTTTAACCCAAGGCAAAGATTTTTTAAATCTTTAGTTTAAGTTGTTTAATCTGTATAATTTGAGTGTCACAAGGGTTTTTTAGGGTGTTGAATCCATTTGTAAATTCAAAAATGCATTTTAAACAACAAAAAATCACATTCTTCTTGAAATTGTTTTGTCGAATTCTTGTGGAAAAGTCTATTTTGTCTACAAGTTAGATTACACCTATATATATATATATATATATATATATATATATATATATATATATAGATATAGATATAGATATAGATATAGATATAGATATAGATATAGATATAGATATATATATATATATATATATATATATATATATATATATATATATATATATATATATATATGCATTTTTTTTTCTTTTGTAAGCAAGCATTCTTATATTATATTAACAAATCAAAATTTACATAATGTATAGACATAGTATCCATCTTTGTCTTAGAATGAGGAAACCATAGTGTGATAAAAAAAATCTCTCCTCCTAGGAGGGGAAACCAAAGTCTTTTTCCAGAGAGCTTAACATGTGAAAAATATTGTCATTCAGCTCACAGTGGATTGTTAAGCCTCGTGACACCATAACTAATGACTGCAAAGCAAGGATAGTTGCAAACTGTAATGGTGTTGGGAGCTTCTTGGGACCATATCATACACACTTAGGCCTAACAAAAGAGGCGAGGTCGCTTGGACGTCCATCAGGCCAAAACAGGGTCGCTCTGATATTCATTAATCAAAATGGAAAGACAATTACCAACCTTTTGCTCTCCATGTCACCGGTGGCTAGTGCACGCCACACTAGGGCTTCATTGTAGTCGTGTTGGTGCCTTCTTGAACCTGAGTGTTGCCTTGAGCATGCACATTGTTGGAATCCTCAAGGGCCTCTTCCAGGATGTCGCACCTATAAGCGCTATGATGAGGGGGAAGGGAGGAGTGTTGGTCGTCGGGGGGGAGAGGAAAAGCCCAGAGGGAGGAGGAGCTCTATGGGGAGGCGAAGAGGACGAGCTGGCAGGAGGGGAACGTGAGGGAGACATAGCAGGGTATTGGAGGTTGGCGGGGTAGGCAATTTTAAGGCATTTGGTAAGTTGTTTTATCGAGGAGGTGGAATGATTGAGGTGTGTAGAAAGCTCCATTATCCAGTTAGCGTCTTTAAAATTTTCTTGCTCCCTATCTTTCAGCTGATGGGACAGGAGATTATGGAGAGCCCAAAGGGATGTCTGCCCCCTGTGGGTCTCCTCCCCTTCCATGGAAACCACGCTTTTTCTTATGTGCTCAACGATGTTGTTACCAAATTGGGTGGAAATGGAGGCATCGTCTAGAGTGGTGTGGGGACAACCACGACCTCTTCCCCTACTTGGGCAGTGTTGCCTTCCTCTGTCGCTACTTATAGTGGAGATGTAGGGGTTGGGCGTCATGAGACTATGGTCAAGGGGAGTTGAGAGGATTACAGGGGGAGGTGACCAGGAAAAAAATAATTGGGAGGCCAAACCTCTGAGGAATATAATGTCGGAGACTGTAACACCCTCCTCCCACATCTACCCAAGTCATTGGCCAACCAGCGTAAACATGTGACAAGAGGCTACTATGATTAGATTCAACCTCCTATGTGACTTTAAGGAAGTGGAATCAATGGAAACATAACATACATACCTTCCACATCAACTACAGGACTCTTAGGAACCATCCCAACCACTCAAGTAGCTAGCCTCTGGGTCCCACTAAGATTTTAGACCACTTGACCCCTGGACGCTCCCATGATATGGACTTGACAACATCAAGGAGGCTTGGACGCTCTCATGCCAAGGAATGCCAGTATCCATGGACTATTTTTCCTAGTGTTTTGGTAATGTTCTCGGGATTTGAGCCACTTTTTCAGGCCCAGAGCTGAGGTCACTGCCCATAATTGAATGACACCTTCAGAACAGAAAGATAACAGGGAAACAATGATGAAAATGTAAATACTTGAATAAGCCCTTAACCAGAACCCTTCTAGCCATGACAGGCATTTCGTCAAACATATCCAAAATATGTAATCTATAGGTGTAAACAACAGATTTAATCATAGGGGTCTCATACTTATCTAAGAATCATTATGAAGCATTCTTCCCTTATATAATTTGTTGCATTATCATCTATTAGGTCATAGGTACATTGTTCATTCATTTACAAGTAAAAACATGATGAGATCCATACATAGCCATTGTCATAAAACATATACATAGTCAGCATAATAGCAACAAAAATACCAAGGAAATCACAGCGATATGATCCACATATAAACCAGTAAAATACTCATAGAAATACAAGGAGAAATAACCTCATATTGATGATGCAAAATCCAAACCCGTGATGGGACTACCACATTCCACCCAACCATAGAATGACTGAGCCAAATATCTCTTCAGCCATTCACCCCTAAAGAATGTGGGACTCAACCCGAAAGAACCAACCAGGGCATCCCAAGGCTAAACCACCTCACCCTCATCAATAGAAATCAGGTTTTACCGTAATCCATCCTGGATCACTAGGCCAACATAATAAACATGTAATAACAGGCTTTACCATGATCTCCATCCGGTCACTAGGCCAAACAAGCCTAGATGCCACCAGATCTCTCCACGTACACAGTGAGGAATTTTCCTGTCTCCTAGCCTCTCAAGCTTTACCACAATACACATTGGATCACTAGGCCCTAAACTGAGACCCACTCTCTAGGCTTTACCGCATATCCCAACCCAAGATTACTAGGCCCAACAGAGAGCAGTCCAACTCTTGGCTTTACCGTATATCCTGCCATCCATCAGCATGGATTCCTAGGCCCACAGAGGCAACACAATCTTGGCTTTACCACAACCCACAGTCTGGCTCAGGGGTTATGATCCAGATGGATATTGGTGGCCACCCACCTATTCCACTTGGACCCCCACTATTGTTTCTTTCAATTTTTCAGTTCCCTTATTTGTAGCACAATTTACTATTTTTGGCAGTTTTTTCGGGTCCTAAACTTCTGGAGCCGTTTTGAGGCCATAAACGACGTTTTTGGGAAAAACAACGACCAACTTGGGTTGTATATCAATGTTGGTCATTCAAAAGTTGTATTCCTCGAATAGATATTTCTAACGAGGTATTGTGCGTGTCAAACGAAGATCATATTCCAAAGTTACGACCCCAGCAAATTGATGTACCAATTTACCCAAATAAGGTCCATAGTTTTGCGCTTCATCTCCTAGGGTTGGGTTTTTGGATGTTTAGAGCTTTCCATTGTTTCTCGATAATAAATAGGCCTTTGAACCTCATTGCAACACAGTTCAGAGGCATGTAGCCACCACATCTCTTCTTAGAGATAAGCTACCATCACTCAAGCTAGTCTTATTTCCATTCTTTTGTAAGCATATTTTAGTATTTGATATTAATGAAATGAAGTTTGATTTCTACTGCATCTTTGTATTTATGGTTATATATATAATTTGTTGCGTTCCTGTTTAAATCTGAATTAGTGGTGTCAGATTGGTCTGCTCTTTCTTTGTTTTTCTTTGCATGTCCCCAATGAGGTTGGGATATAAGGAGCTAGGGCCCTATCTGGTTGAACCTTTGCAATATCAACCTCGCAAACCCCGATGGCGGCCCATGGGGGAAGAAGAGAAAGACGAGGGGGCAAGAGATCCTATCAAAATATTGCTCAAGGAGGCCCTCAAGAAACAAAGGAATGCGATGATGGATAACTTTACCCTGATCCTTCAACAGTTGCCCACTGGTGGTGCATCCACATCCAGCAGCCACTCTGGAGGCTCCACTACTTTTAAGGTACAAGTAAACTTTGACATTCCCATATTTGAGGGCCAAATAGATGCAGACGTCTTAGATAAATGGTTAAATATACTAGAAGGATATTTTTCCAGCCGAAAAAAAGATTACTTTTTCTCTTCTCAAAGCCCCCCCCCCCCCACGTCAAGGACTAGTGGGAAACCTACTATGAGCAGAAGGATGAAAGTACGACCTCACTGTTTTCAGCCGCATCCACTTGGAACTCATTATGGGATGTCATCAAGGAGAAATACTACCCTATCGGGAGCTATGAGAATAAATCATATAGTGCACAACGTTGTGACAGGGAAGGGACCAAGATGTGCCAAAGTTTACCAATGTTTTTAATACCCTTCGCACGAAGTTGGGTATCAAGGATTCTAAGAGACATTTGGTGCTCAAGTACTGCGGCTGCCTACATAGGTACATCCAGGACGAGATGGAGTTCCTGGACATCTCCTCGCTCAACACAACATACCGATATGCCGTCAAGATTGAGCAAAAGTTTAAATAGAAGAAGCGAGACTTTGGATCTACGAATCTGAAGCAAGGGAAAGGTGTCCCCAAATCACAGAACAAAGTACAAATCCAAGGCGGGGTGTCCCAAGACAACCCGCCAAAGCCATAAGCAAATAACAACACTGTGAAGCCGAAGAAGGACACGGGAAAGTGGTGTGAGTTCCATAAGAGCTCCACTCACAACACAAGTGAGTGTCGGGCCAAGCAGTCACTGGTGGCCGAGCTAAAGGCTTCAGAATCAGATGCATGTTTCGACTCTGAGTTATAACCCGACAAGGGGAATGACAAAGGGAAGCAAATTATCGATGTGGAGCCCAACACCATCGTTGTCACCACGAAGATCTAGAAGGAGGAAGCCGAAGATCCAGAGGAGGAGGAGCACCTCTTCCACTCCTAGATGTGGGTAGAGGGTTCCCCGCTACAGTTCATTGTCGATAGCAGGAGCCAAAAGAACCTCATTTTGGAATAGGTCATGAAGCAGCTGGGCTTACCGACCACAACACACCCACAACCATACACCATTGGGTGGCTTCACCAAGGACGAGATCTTCACGTGAGCCAACAGTGTCGTCTTCCATACAGCATCAAGCCCTTCACGGATGAGGTATTATGTGACGTTGCTCCCCTTGATGTTTGTGATGTATTATTAGGCCAACCATACTTGTGGAAGCGACATGTTGTATATGAGTCAAGGCCTCGTGCTGTTATTGTTACTTTGGGAAATAAGTTGTACAGGATACCGAAGGTAGCACCGCCTACCGCCATCTCTTTGGTTGCTACAAAACAATGCAATAAGCTCATTTCCAAAACTGAGAAATTTGTTTTCCTGATGATACACCCTTAGGGAAAGAAGAAGATGGTCGCCACGACCTCCAGATAGGGCCTCTTTGCATGAAAACAACAGATGAACAAGGTCGTGGAGGAGTACGAGGACATCTTCATCTCCCCTGTAAGGGTGCCTCTGCAATGTCAGGTTAAGCACTCCATCAATCTAGCCCCAGGTGCATCGTTGCCCAATGGACCAATCTATTGGCGCTCCGTTCTCGAGAATGAAGAAATCAAGAGGCAGATGCAAGAGCTGCTGTAGAAAGGTCACATTCGGCCAATTTCATCACCCTATGGGAGCCCGATCGTGTTGGTATAGAAGAAGGATGGGACTTGGAGACTGTGTATTGACTATCGGGCATTGAACAAGATCACTATCCAGAACAGGTACCCGATCCCACAGATTGATGACCTTCTAGACCAACTCAATGGGGAAAAATATTTCAACAAGATCGAATTGAAGTCCGGATATCACCAGGTACCAATCGAATCCTCCGATGTGTGGAAGACTACCTTCAAAGACAAGGAGGGCATTTTTGAATGGTTGGTTATGCCTTTCGGGTTGACAAATGCTCCTGCAACCTTCATGAGGCTGATGGATGACATCTTGTGTCCATTCACCAACTCATTTGTAGTGGTATACTTGGATGACATCCTGATCTTCAGCTAGAGTTGGGAAGGGCACCTCCACCACATCCAATAGGTTCTACAAACACTACGACAACACAAGTTGTGTGCCAATTTGGAGAAATGCACTTTTGGCATGACCCAAGTTTAGTATCTGGGATACATTATTGATGAACGGGGGGTGCATGTGGATCTAGCAAAGATCCAAGTCATTTGGGATTGGCCAACCCCAACCACTCTGACAAAGCTTTGCAACTTTATGGGTCTTTCCAATTTCTACCATAGGTTCGTGTTGGGATTCTCTCATATCACTTAGCCCTTGAGTCAAGTCACCAAGGGAGAAGCAGAAGCAAAATTAATTTGGTCTGAATCTCAATAGAAAGCATTCGTAGAGTTGAAAAATTGCCTCTGCTCTGCACCAGTGCTCACATTACCAGACTTGTAAGAACCATTTGAGATCAAGATAGATGCCTCTGACTATGTTGGGCGCGGGATCCCCCAAGGGAAGTTTTGGGGCTTAAAGCCCAGATTTTGGTTAAAAGTTGTAAATCCAATGTAAAGACTCCGCATTTTGTGGGCGCGGAGCGCGTAGCTTGTAAATGAGTCATAGGGTTGTCCGCCCTTAATTTTGTAATGTAATGTTGGCTATAGAGATCTACCCATGGTCCACGAACATGAGATTGTATAAATAGAGCGAGGCTCTAAGTAGTTAAGGGATCAAAGAATAAAGGTAATGAATGATGAAGAATTGAGTCGGATCTAAAGTGTAAAGTCTAGTTTTGGGTCGTAGAGTAGGAGAAGGCTCTGCAACTGAGTGCGCAGAGGTCTAGTAGTCTGTAGCTGAGTGCGCGGACCCTTGTAGTTGAGTGCACAGGGTGAGTCGATTCTGTAACCGTTGGAGCATTAATAAAGAGATTTTTTCATATCAATTCTGTGTATTTATTTCTTGTTTTCAGCATTGAATATCTTGGGTATAAATTTCATTTCTACTATTTATATGATGCACGAACATATATGATTGTGTTGATTAAGTGAATACAAGGTAGAATATCTGTTTATGCGAAGTTAAATAAATTTTGTAAGAAGATAAGTAAGATACACGGTGTAGTTTGGGGAAATAGCGCAAGTCGCTGCCTTAGCAGCTCGAAAGCATATCACCCCCTGGTTAGGGATGCGCGAAGGTGATTATAAAAAATCTTGAAGGTCTCGCAGGTTAGAACAATGCACGAAGTGACCTGCGAAGGTAGGCACAGTTGGACTAAATCGACACCTCAGACATCTCAAGGGTGCGGAAATTTGGTTCCAGCATTCCCCCATACTGCTTTGGGTGAGACTTTAGTCCACGCTCCGCAGGATGATGCCGAAAGGGCTAGTAGTGTAGGGATTTGTTTGGCTAAATAACTCCGAACCTAGGTCAAGCCCCATCAAGCCAACAAATGGTTCCATTGTCAGGATGGGAATCTGCATAAAGATGTCTGATGTCGTATCATTGGAATGTAACTAAGAAGGAAATTGAAGGCTGGTTGGATAGGAGAATTCACAAGTTCACGGCGCAAGAGAACAAGAATCCGCGACTGTTAAAAGAATAGTGGCTAGACTACTACATGTACACAAAGATCCACGAAATATTCTTCGCGTCTTTCCCTACTGAGCTATATGAGTGGATCGTGAAGCTAGCAAATAGCCAAGGAAGGTGGAAACTCGACAGTTCTATTGTGTGGACCCTAGAGTTAGTGCGCAGGTTGGAAGCATCAGAGGATAAGATTGCACGCATCGTTGATCATTGGCTCGATTGGATTATAGGAGGATTCATTACTGAGTTCGCGGTAGACACTTCAGTCAACTATAGTGAAGTAGAGCGATGCTTCCTCAAAGGACTGCGAGGTAAGTACGTAAAAGCTCTAAATATTTCGATTAAAATTCTATTGTGCGAAAAGAGGATTGTGTAGTTACATTGATGTTCGGAGCTACGCGAAGTGGAAAATCTTACAGAAACGAAGGAAGTAAGGGACCAGAAAATAGCCCCTTGATTTCACCTTTGTGAGGGGACGAGGAAGAAATTGCGAAGGTCTCTCCGCGAAGTGTGATCCATTTGATAAGGCAAAGAATTCTTTGTATACCACCCCCACCCACACCGCCACCAGTTTCACTGCCATCACCTCCATCTTCACCCGTACCACCTCCGCGACCACCGCGATTCAATATGGCAAGTACAATAAAGTTGTTTATGTTCAAGGGATTGGGAGATGAGGATCCGAACCAATTTTGGTTTGTTGTAAGAGCTGTATGGGAAGCACAAGGAGTTACAGATGACAATATAAAGAAAGTGATGCTGGTTAGTGCTCTATAGGATTTTGCGCTGACCTAGTATATTAAGCATTCTAATGATAATCCGAATGCGGGAATCATGGATATCCAAATTGCGCTAAATAAGGAATTCAGCATGCCGAAGTCTGAAGTCTAGTCAATCATTGGATTCAAAGAGATTATGATGCAACCAGGCGAGACTCCTTGGGAGCTGGATCAGAGTTTGAAATGTACAATTCGTGAAGCTAATATAAATCTGACGGATGGATAGCATCGCGAATGGTTTGTAGCGTCACTAACATCACATTTAATGAGTGCGCTATCGCAGCATAAGCTAACGACTCAAGCAGAGGCTTTAGAGATTGCGATGAGGCTGCATGAGACCCCGATGCAGGATCCTAACTTAGGAGTTCAGCAGATCCACGCGTAGTTGAAGAATTTATGCCTTGAGATGCAGAGTTTGAAACATGATAGGACAACTCGACCAGAAGTGCGCGAAGAAGTGTGGTGCGTAAAATGCAAGGGTCAGGGTAATGACAAGGACCATTGCCCGATTTTCTCGAATTATCTCGCGAGAGGAGGAACAATGTCGTTAAGACCGAAAGCGCAAGTAGGACCTAGCGCGGTGCCTACTTTGTGGTCTGTGATTTGTCAAATAGCTGGAAAACATGCCATTGACAACTGCCATTTGTTATAGAAGAACATGCAGAATTCGCAATAGTTTTCTATAATTTTTGTAGGTCGGTGGGACACGATGAGCTCACTCGTAGAAACTATGAGTTGATGATGGATAGAACTCCCACCTACAGAGTTCGGGCTAAAACACTGCCCCTAGACTAGAATATAGGAATGGTGCGAACATGATTTTATGGGCGCAGACGAGCCCGAGGCGGAGGAGGATCTGGAAGAGGTCGCAGTCAATTGATATGCTACAATTGTGGAGGGCCAGGACATTGTGCTCACAATTGTATGAATCCAACATGTCCTTCATGTTTGTATTGCACCTTGTTTTATCATGAGACAAAAGATTGTCCTACGTTGATAACTAGGATACGCGACAAGGGAGCACTACCACCTCCCCCAACTCAAAACCTGAATGTGAACATTGTGCTCCAAAGTGGAATTGTGATGGTAGATGACAAAGGCAAACAACAAGAAGATATTACTTGGGTTCACAAAGCTCTGGGGAAAGAAGCGGAGTTTGATTTGGAGTGCACTAAATAAACCTTCATGGAAGCTAAGAAGAGCTTCGCTGATGCCTCCACTTCAGGAAGCAAAGATAGACCGGAGCCGGAGATGGACCCATCTATGCTCATGACGTTCCTCGAAACATGTATGAAGTTACTACGTGACAATGATGTAAAAGGATTACAGGAAATCATTAACAGATGCGTTGGGACCGCGCCAGGAGAACCGCACGTAGTCTGGAAGATTGGAAAGAATAAGACGAGGATATGAAGAGAAATGAGGTTAACCGCGCAGATTAGAGAATATGAAATGGACCAAGTAATTCTAGATTTAGGATCGGATGCGAATGTTCTGTCAAAGCAGACATGGAAGAAAATGGGAGACCTACGCTACAGTGGTCTCCTATTTAGCTGTGAATGGTGAACCAGCAGAAAATAATACCTATGGGGTGATTGCAAGGAATCATTGTGGATATTGAGGGAGTGAGCGCGCTAGCAAACTTTGAAGTGATAGAGATTGTTGATGACAACAATCCCTATCCCGCGCTCTTAGGAATAGAGTGGGCCACTGACATGAACGAGGTGATTAATCTGAAGAAGCACAAGATGATTTTTGAGAAAAAGTCACTACGCGTAGTTATACCCCTGGACCCTGCTGAAGGATCGCGCTATACAGAACCAGTGTGCTACTATGAAAGTGATGATGACTTGGACTACATCTACAAGATAACAACGCGAGAGCAAGATTGGGTAAATCCCACCGCAGATGGGTGGATTTCATGGGAGCGGGAGAGCTCCTATACTTCGGATTCTGATGAGGAGATAGAGCGATGGCATAATCGATTACATGAAGTAACCACGCTAAATTTTAATATGATGACCAGGTCACTACGTTGCGTATCGACAGAAGTAAGAGATATGCCTACTTATGATGGGTTAAGTGAGGTAGATACTTTCTTGGATAAATTTGAAAGGGAGGTGTCGGAAAAGCAACATTTCCAGGCCTTGAATTGGGTATTGCAGGCTACACCCGCGAGATGGTGGGGTACGCACAAAGGGAGCTTTGAAAACTGGCGCGAATTTAGGAGAATGATGTGCAAACAATTTGGGAAGCCTAGGGTGCGATTGACAGACAAGTACAATGGGCAGGATGATCCATGCACACATCTGGCTAAGTGGATGCAGGCTTATGGGGAAAAGCCACAACCTAAGTGGGTGCACCTATTTTGTCATACCCTGGATGTTATACCAATGAACTGGTATATAGAAATAGAGCTCCGCCACAGGACAAGTGAATGGGATGTTTTACGCAAAGGGTTGGTGATGACCTTCAATTTTGAGGATGGGTGGGATAGTATTGATGAAGCGCTACAAGAAGTAAAAGCAGCCATCTTTAGGATACCACTGGAGCCGGTAGAGTTGATTCAGCCTTAATCGACTACTTAGTTAAGATGGGCGTTGGAGTGTTATAATGTAACTTCTGGTGAAGAGGATGAAGATCCGTGGAAAATTAATATTCCAGAGACAGAATGCCAACGCGAGGTTCAAGGACCACAAATCGAGAACCCTGACATAACCGCACTAGTGAAGACTAAGTAGGTGAATATTGGTACAAAGGCGGAACCTAAATTCACAAAGATTTGGGACTATTGGGATGACGCAATGGTGGATAAGGTCGCTGAATTACTCCATGAATATCAGGACTTATTCCCGACTAAATTCACGGATCTAAAAGGAATAATCGGATATTTAGGGGTAATGAAGATCACGTTAAAACCTGACGTGAAGCCAGTTAAGCAGAGGCCGTACTGTTTAGTCAATTTAGTGTTCCTAAATTGATGTCATTAATTGTCAACCCGGGGCTCGTAAGCTGACGAAGTGAGGGTGTACTATATGTACTTAAGCAACTTTCTTAGAGCTTTTGTCGTTTGGGGGTGTTGTTTATGGTTAACTTATCTTCTTAGGATGGAGTAATGATTATAGACAGATGAGTGCCAGTGTGTGAAGAGTGAGTTCTAGGTGAGTGAAAGTGTGTGATTGGTGATTTCTAATTACTTGCTGAATTTGTAAAGGAAAAGAACTTGAAAGAAATGAATGAATTGAAATGACTTGAAAGTAAATGACCACGTTCTAATGGCATTAGTCTCAATTCATATTGCTGCAAATAAAAGAAACAAGAAAATCACTTCAAGGATTGATGATAATGGTTATCTCCCCCTAACTCCCTGCTTCTACCACTTAGTACTGCGTAAAACACGATTAGGGGGTAGCTGAAGACAAATCCAAGAATTGATAAAAACTCTAATTGACAAATTGTAACACTACTAAGCCTTTTCCATCATACTGCTTCCTACATATGTGATTGTGTGTACCAAGTGGAAAAAGTATTAGTGCCACAAGCCAAGTCTACTAAAAAACAAGCTGCAATCAATTAATGTTCTGTTCTCTTAAAAGATAAGCCATTCATGATAAAGAGAGCATAAATTAGTTAGCATCCAACTTGCAAAACTAAGCTAAAAACTACTCTAGAAAATAGAATAAAAGGCAGCATTATAAATCAGACAACTGCAACTACCATTAGATTTTTAAAGCAAACACAACACACTCAATCCCGGGTCAAAACCTGCAAAGAAGCAAATCTGATCAGTGAAAATAAAGGCTGCAGCAATGAAAATAAGTCAAACTGTACATAACTCAAGAAAAGGAAATGCTAAGTGTAAAATAAAGCAATTGCAGAAATATAAACATGAAATACTTTACATGGCTAATACGAACAGGGGCCCTCCATTCATATTATCCACAGAAAACTCAGATGCTCTTAAGACTTCAAAACAACGTTTCCATTACTTTATATGCAGAGATACATAATCCAAAAGTGCTGGAACAGCTCTTATAAAAACAGAGTTTGAAAACGTGCCAAAATTCTCACAAATACATACACTACAGCATCTGAAAAGTTAACATCAGCGTACGCAGACGCAAGTATATATAGGCATCTGCAAGATGGCCTAATACGTAAACATAAAAACAAAAAATGAACTAACTATCATGCGTATTAAAGGTGCAATTAACACGTCATAGGCTTCGTGGTCAAGCTGGAGGTCCTGGTCGATATGGGCAATGAATCTAACATTAGATCATGTCCCCCACGGCTTTCAAAACATGGACAGGTCACCTTTTCCACCGACGTGATCAAACAGCTTACGTATCCACGTTAAGCTGGCTTTATTTGACCGAAACTTGACCCCCTTTGACCGGAGGTACAAATGATGTGGCCGGCTGAACTGATGGCATAGGAACCTCGAGCACGTATATTCCAACATGCCCACGTGGCTCATTCTGCAAAATAGCACGTGGAACCTTGAAATCAACAAAATAGCTGCGGGATCATCAGATGGCTGCGGAATCAGCAGATGGCTGCGGAATGCCTGCAAGTATGTCAAAAACTAAACAAAACAATCACCCATTAGCAAAGCTCACTTGATCATGTTTAATGACAACTAATGTAATGATCTGGGTGTAAAATGAGGCAAAAGAGAGAGGAAAGTGATGGAAACAGTAGGTAATGATGGATGATAAGGTGTAAAGTAGGGACTCTACATACCCCCACTACGAGGGCATTGCATGTCATCATGCAAAAACACTGATCAATCAACCTGCTGTGATGCCTCTGCCAAGACATCCAACCTCCTCTTCTTTCTCTGTGTAGATACATTGACCCTTGGCTTCTTTACTAAGCATCTGAACTTTAGGTTGATCAAGGCTCTGTTTAGCTTTTTGCATCTCTTCCTTAACTTTTTGTTACTTCTCTGCCATAGGCCCAAATGTAACATGGTGTTATCATGAATCATCTTGTCCAATTTGGCTTGCTCTTTCAACTTTTCATTTTCTTGCCTAATATGTCGATTTAGAACCTCAATCTCAAAAATTTCCTGTTTTAAGGAGTGTACTTTAAATGCTGAACAATACTTGGGCCAGCAGATGCTTTCTCCAAGGTTTCCAGATAATTATACACTTTTTGCTGCTCCGGGTCCACTTCAGGTGACTTTTTGGGACTTGGTTCATAATCAAATTCAGATCCAGGTTCACGCTCAAGTTCATGTTCAAACGGGCTTTCCTCACGTGGAGGAGTAGTCTCAATGTGCTCAGCGTGTGGAGGACTTGTAGCACCTTTTTGAGGTGAGCTTAAGTCAATGAAGAATGACTGTTTACCCTTTGTGGCCCCTACTTTCCTATTTTGTAATCTGCTGCTCCTTCTTACAGAGGTACTCTGTGTTTCTTTTGGTGCTTTCTGCTGTTTTTCTTTTGGTACTTTTTGCTTCTGTTTTTCCTCCTTTTTAGAGAGAGCAGTTTTATGAAGTTTGGCCATCCTTTGAGCTAGGGGTTGAGTGTCTTCCTCACTAATATCCTCAGGAGTGAGGGGAGTTTCTTGGACTACAGATTTACCCTTATCTTGCTTACGCTTCTTCTTCCCTTCTTTCCTTTTCTGAGCAATTTCTTGAGCAAGTTCTGAAAGGGTTTCAGAGATAATTCCTTGGGCAGCTTGGTTATCATCTTCAGTAAATCCAGGATCAATATCCTGTTCAGAATGCTGTATATCAGTTTCCTCATCAAACTGGTCTTGAACTGTTTCCTCTTGGGCAGTTGTTTCAGGCATAGTAGTATCAGGAACAGTGGTTTCTGTTTGGGCAGTAGTTTCTTGGTTAACCCCCTCTCCTCTTTTTCTTCTACTTCTTTTTGGCACTTGAGGGGATCCTCCAGAAGTTTCTCCTAACTCTTGAAAATGGTTCCTTATGAGAAACCTCTCCCATTAGTCTCTTTTTGATTTTAATTGTTCCTCTACCAGCAATTTCACAAGACCGTGATGACATAAATGTACTTTAACATTTCTAGGGTTCTTTTGGACCATTGCACACATTTTCTTAAGACTTGAAAATAGAAAGTAAGGGAGATTAATGTCATCACCTAGAAAATGCATCATAACCTTTGCATGATAAACATATAAGACCCCAAATATTCCTTCACAAGTGAAAAATTTCTGCACTAACAAGAGTAAAGTGGTCAACTCTTCTTTAACATAAGAAATCGGAATCCCTTTGGTAAAGATACTTGTGTCCATACCTGGGTTTTTCAAAATTCGTTTCCACTGCTGATCTTGGACTGCCCGGTTCTTAAACCACCTTTCTCTGGTCTGTGGAAGTGAGGTAGCTTGAGCTATGCTGCTTTCATTGACTGTGAATTGTAAGTCTCCTATCTCCACGTGATTATCTTTTTCTCTAAAGGACCTTGCAAAGGCCTTTGTCACCTCCTTATGATAGTCTTTGAACTTCTGTACACATTGTAACCAGTTTGCCTTTTGTAATGCCTCCTTTACCTGAGGATAACCCTCCAAAAACTTTGAACCTTCCGGTTCTGCCCTCAAGAGCTTCCCCATTTGCTTTTACGACTCTGTTCTATTTGAAACATGGCTTCAAAACAGCTTCACACAGTCAATTTACGGCTTTGGTTTCAGAACACGGCTTCAACAAGGGTTTTACATAGTAAATTCACAACTCTGTTCTGGAACACGGCTTCAACAAGGGTATTACACAGTGAATTCACGGCTCTGTTTTGGAGCTCGGCTTTAAAATGGCCTTGACTTAGTGGATTTACGGCCTCAACACAGTGGGTTATGGGTTCAACTTTGAATACGGCCGTAATAGACCCCACTGGTGATTAGAATTATCGGAGAGGAAAAAAAAACAGAGTATGGTGAATGGCAGCGTAGATGGAATGAAACATGTGAGTGGAAATGGGAGTGAAATGATATGAGCGTAAGAGGGTAGAAGGGTTAATGAATGAACAACGGCTATGTCCTTAGATCTCGGCTTTGAAATTACACTTGGCTGCGTGAGTTAATGTCGTGGAGACGTAGTACATTAGGTTACATCACCTAAGTACGAGATCTAAATGGAAGAAGCAGCCGGAAGTGAGATTTAAAATCATGGTAATCAAGGACTGATAGTCGTGGATGATACATGGATATATGGTCTCATGGCTAGTAATCATTATACTTAGTGGCAAGAAACATGACTTAGAAAACTTTGCATAATGGAATAACTGTAAGCTTAGGATTTGAAACATACCTCAGATTCCTGTTTAGATTTGCCTTTGATGACTTGCCACTTAACCCTTCACTGATTTTTGCATGACTATTTTCCATTTTGTTATTGATGACTACTGTGCTGTAAAGAAGTTTCAAACAGACTGTGTTTTTTATTTGTGCAGGTACAGAGAGCTGCAGAATCATTAGATGGCTGCAGAATCCTCAGATGGCTGCAGAATCTACAGTAGTAGCCTCCAACTGCACAAAAGCAATTTTAGTTGTAAAAAAATGACTTTATTGATGAGATGGAGTGTAGTGGGTGGATGGATGAATAAAAAAAAATGAGGTGGAGTGAAAATGAATGAAATGGTGGATGAAATGGTGGTGATGATGAAATGAAATGAAATAAGGGAAGAAGGAGATTTTTTTTTGGAAAACATGAGGTGTCAGGTGACCCTGATTTTCACCTCAGGTTTTCTGTATGAGACTGCCAATCAGAGATTGGTTTTCAGGCTCATACATTTATTCTCTTTTTTTTTTTTTAAACCAAAGCTTTAGGCTGATGGAGGAGAAGAATCCTTCTCCACCAGCCTAATTGCAGAATCTTCTTTGAATAATTTGACAAACTCTTCTTTTGAGAATGGCTTCTGGTAGATTTTCAGGTGGTGGCCATTCACAATAAGAGGAGTATGAAATTCATCGATAGTTTTTACTCAAACTGCTCCATTGCTAAAGACTTCATCAATCTCATATGGCCTAAGCCAATGAGTTTGAAACTTTCCTTTGAAGTCTTTGAATTTTGAATCAAACAATAGAGCCCAATCTCCTTTCTGAAACTTTCGTTCCTTGATATGACGATCATGCCATTTAGATCTTTGGTGCTGAACTAGATCGGTCCTGAGAATTGCATCTTGTCTCATTTCATCTAGCTCATTTAGCTGGTCCATTCTGTGTCTTTGAGCTTCTGAGAGGCTCATTCCCAATTGGACTGCCATCTTGAAGGTCTTGATTTGGAACTCAATAGGAAGCAGGACTTCCTTCCCATAAACAAGTTCATAGGGAGAATGTCCTGTTGTGTTCTTCCATGTGGTTCTATAGGCCCATAAGGCTTCAGGGAGCCTTTCCGCCCAATCTCTTCTATGAAGATGAACAGTCTTGGTGATAATTCCTTCAAGAACTTTATTGGTAGATTCCACTTGACCATTGGATTGCGGATGGTAGGGAGTGGATGTTCTATGCTTAATCTTATATTCCTCCATCAGCTTCTCCATCAAATTGGATGTAAACTGGCTGCCTTGATCTGTCACAATTTCCCTTGGGACACCAAAACGAGTGAAAATATCCTCAAAAAGAAATTGAACAACTGAATTTTCAGTGGCAGAAGGCAATGCTTTTGCTTCTACCCACTTAGTAACATAATCAGTACAAACCAGTATATATTTCTTTTGCTTTGATGGTGGATTAATTGGTCCAACAAAATCTAGAGCCCACTTCTCAAAGGGTTCGATGCATACCTGAGGCTGTAGAGGCATTTCATTTGAAGGAGTTGGTTTCCCAACTCTTTGGCAGTTGTCACACCTTTTAACATACTGCTTTGCATCTTTAAAGAGAGAAGGCCAATAATATCCTAGAGAAAGGATTTTATAGGCTGTCCTCTTCTCAGCAAAGTGCCTGCCGCAAGGTTCATCATGACATGCCTTAAGAATGTCAGGCATTTCATCTTCCCGAACACATCTTCTGATTATACAATCTGGCCCTGTTTTGAACAATTCATTAGAAATCCAAGCATAATGTGAACTCTCCTGAATGATTTTCCTTTTCTCATTAGGAAATAAGTGTAGAGGAAGTTTCCCTGTAACAAGATAATTAGCCATATCTGCATACCAAGGAGTCTTGGTAGTCACTGCAAACAAGTATTCATCTGGAAACTTATCTTCTACTGGAGAATCCTGATTAGTGTTTTGGATTCTAGACAAGAAATCAGCTACTGTGTTTTGTTTTCCAGGTCTATCTAACACAGTAATGTTGAATTCTTGTAAGAGTAAAAGCCATCTTGTAACTCTACCATTAGTGACAGGTTTGTTCATTAAATATCTTATGGCAGAGTGATCAGTATGGACGAAGGTTTCATAGCCGGTTATGTAATGTCTAAACTTGTTAATTGCATGTACCACAGCTAAGAACTCTTTTTCTGTAACAATATAATTTAACTCAGTAGGAGTCAAATTCTTACTTGTGTAATAAATGGCATAAGGGATCAAATCCTTTTGTCCCAAAACAGCTCCTAGAGCTGTATCTGAAGCATCAGTAGAGATGTGGAAAGGGAGTTTCCAATTTGGCCCCCTTAAGATGGGTGCTTCAGATATTCTAGACTTTAAAGCTTCAAAGGCAGATTAACACTCAGGATCCCATTTAAACTCACAGTCTTTGGTAAGAAATTTGAAAAGAGGAGATGCTATCCTAGTGAAGTTTTCAATAAATCTTCTGTAATACCTAGTAAACCCAAGAAAACTTCTAACATCCTTCTGGCAATTTGGAACAGGTAACTTAGAGATGACTTCAACTTTGGATTTATCGACCTTAATTCCATCTCCTGAAATATGATGTCCTAAAACAATCCCTTCAGTAAACATCATAAAACAATTTTCATGACTTAAAGAAAGATTTGTTTCCTTACATCTTACCAGTACCTTTTCCAAATTTTCCAAAGCTTCTTCAAATGTATTACCATAAACTGTGAAATCGTCCATGTATACCTCTACACAATCATGAATCGGATCTGAAAAGATTCCTAATACAACCCTTTGAAATGTAGCAGGTGCATTGCACAATCCAAAAGGGAGTACTCGGTAGGCAAAAGTTCCCCAAGGACAAGTAAATGTGGTTTTGTCTTGATCTTCAAGTGCTACCTGAATTTGATTGTACCCACTAAAACCATCCAAGAATGAGAAATACTTTTTACCTGCTAAAGTGTCTAGTACCTGATCAATAAAAGGTAAAGGGAAATGATCCTTTAATGTTGCCTTGTTCAATTCTCGATAATCAATGCAAACTCTCCATTTACCATTCTTTTTGGGCACTATAACCAAGGGAGAAACCCATTGGCTATCTGAAATAGGGTAAATGAAGTTTACCTTGAGCAATTTCTGCAGTTATTCTTTCACGATTTCCCTAAGGTTTGGATTCATCGTTCTTTGTGGTTGCCTAATAGGTCTGCTATTCTCTTCAATGTAGATGTGATGAATACAAGTCTTAGGATCGATTCCTTTCATGTCAGTGTATTCCCATGCAAAGGCAGTGGAATGTTTTTGCAACAGTTTAGTTAATTCTTCTTGTTGTGGTCTTCCCAAGTTTTTGTTAATGTTTAAAGTTTTTCCTGGGAAGATTTCAACTGTAGAACTACCAAACTCTTCCATTGAGAAGAGAGACATTTGTCTAGAGGAGAGACATTCAATGTCTGCATCTATCTGAAAATGTTCAGAGTCATATTCTAAAGATACTTCAAAATTTTCTAATGTATTTAGAATTTGACTGTCTTCATTAATCTCAGAGATGGTTAGAACTGGTTCTATAGTATCTTCATCCTCTACCCATTCGTCTTCTCCTATTTCTGTTATAGCTTTTGCTGGGGGATACAAGTTAAACTTCTTGGTGGAGTTACCATCTGATATATACATGTCTCCAGACCTACAGCTTATGAAAGCATCAGCTGTGGCCAGCCAAGGTCTTCCTAAAATAAGAGGATGTCCTCCTAGATTGTTCTTGGGAGTTAAAATCATAAAATCAACAGGATATTCCCAAGAATCTAGAGAGACTGGAATATCTTCCAATACACCATCAGGTTTAATGATTGATCTGTCTGCAAGCTGCAGTAAAGTAGGTGTAAAGAGAAGGTTAGGAAACTTTAACTGATCCATGGTCTGTCTACTCATGATGTTGATCGCGGCCCCTAAGTCAATCAGAGTATTTGGGATTTCAACCCCATTAATATGAGTTTTGACAATAGGGCTACCGGGATCTACATACTTTTGCATGGTAATCTTACCCATCATTATGTCTGCAATTTTTCCAACTAGATGTATCCTTTTAGTATCTCTGGTTCTTTTTACTGTTTTCTTCAAACTCAACTCCTTTATTGTCTTCGCTAGAATGGGAATTTCCTTAATGGCTTGTAACAAGGGGATCTTGATACATACATTTTTCAATTCATCTAGGAAGTTATAGTCAGGCACCCATATCTGCTTTTCCACCCCTTTATCAATTTGCAATCTTTCTGGAAAGGGAGGTGTAGCTGTAGGTGTAGGTTGCTCAACTAGGGGAGTTGTAGAGATTGATTCTTTTTCTTTTTCTTTTTGGATATTTTGGGTTTGAAGTGATACTTCAGAACCTTTATTGGCTTTGAGAGATTCCTCCTCAGAAATGCTTGGTTGTTGAATTCTTGTAGAAGGTTGATCTAGGATTCTACCTGATCTAAGTTGTACTTCATTAAGAGGAACAACCATGTAGGTAGGGAATGGTTGACCTTCCATCATGTAAGCATTTTGAGGGTTCCTATTATTTGGGTTTGGTAATGGCTGAGAGGGAAGTTGATTTGATTTCTGCTGGGATTGAAGTGCTAATTGAAAATTTTGATTTTGTGGAGGAGGTTGTTGTTGTTGAGGGTATGGCAATGATAACTGTTGACCTTGGTTTGGAAGTTGGGGAGCTTGCTGATTCTGAAATGATGGAGGATATTGATAGAATTGTGCAAATCTCCCATATGGATTTTGCATGCTTTGCATCCACGCTTGGAAAGCATTTTGAGGTTGAGGCCAAGGTTGTTGCCAAGGATTCCAACTTGGTTGGGATTGAGAATTCATAGAGTTGTTAAACCCTTGATTCTGTTGTCCTTGCCAAGGTCTCCTTGCAATAAAACAGAGAGATTCGAGTGTATCTGGATCATCTTGAAAGACTGCTTTGAGGCTAGGGATTGAAGGACAATCCTTGGTCTCATGAGTTTCTGAGCAAATTACACATGTTTCTACAACGTGTGCATCTAAGGGACATTCCCTTAAAGCATGTTTCTTTCTACATTTCGGGCAAAAGATAGCCAAAGCTTCAGCTTCTGCTTTTTGTTTATTGTGAATCTTAAGGGTATCAAGTTGTTCACTAAGACTCCCTAAGATGTCAGTTTTAAATTCATCAAGCATACTGCCGATTTCAGCCCTACTCACTGATCCTGTTGCAGATTTATTCACCCTAAGGAGAGAAGGATCTCTAGGCCCTTTTTGAGTTTTTGATTTGCCCCTTGAGAGATGGATACAAAGTTCTGCTATGTCATTGAGAGAAAGTTGAGAAATATCCCCTTTCCCCATCATGTTTAAGATGTCTATCCATTCATCCCTGATGGCTTTTAACAAGAGGGATTTTAAGGTCTCCTCATCCAAGGTATTCATTTTTGCTCTTTTCAAGTTATATTGAAATCTTTCAAGAAAATCTTCTAGACTCTCATCTTCTTTTTGTATCATTTTAAAAACCTCGTCCTTGTGATTAGTAGGCATGCAATAGTCTAAATACCTATCCAAAAATGTCTGTTTCATCTCATCCCAAGTCCTAATGGATTGAGTGAGTAACCCCATGAACCATTTCAAGGCTTGATCCTTCGGTGTTGAAGGGAACAACTTGAGTTTCTGAGAGTCCTCCAGGTAGTCATAAGTTCGACACACCACCTCAAACTCAAATAAGAATGTTTCAGGGTCCTCATTCCTTAACCCATGGAAGTTAGGGAGGACAGATGGTGATATTTTTTTCATAGTGGCTCGGGAATCCTCATCAACAATGGGAAACCCAAATGAATTATCCCCATTTCTATTTCCTCCTCCAATGGGACCTCTACCTCCATTATTGTTATTGTTATTTCCTCCTCCTCCTCTACCTCTACCTCTGCCTCTACCTCCTCCTTCTTCCTCTGTCATGATGATTCTCCCAGGGCTTTCAAAATCTTCTGGTTCCTCTACAAAAGGTGAATGAGAAGAGATTTCTCCTTCTTCTTCAGATGATTCCAATTCCTCAATTACAATTGGTCTTCCTGTAGGAGAAAGAGAAGAGTCTCTTCCTGGTTCAAACTCAATAGAAGGTGTAGGAGAGTCAACTCTTGGCTCTTGAATTCCAGGAATTCTAGGACTAGGAGTTTCGGTTGGGGATAAGGGAGGTGTCTCTGGTCTATCCCTTGAAGCAGATGGACTTGTAAAAATTGAACTTCGAGCTCTAGCTAAAAACCGTCCTCTAGAATCTCTAGCTCTATGCATGTCATTTTTATTTTTTCTTCAAGTCAAGTTAATAGTTCTTTTTCTGATCTTCCAGTTCACTTCTAGGTGCAAGAAGAGAGCATACTCAAGAAACTACTAAATCAATAACTTTCTCCTTTCTGATCCTCCAGATCACTTTAAAGTGCAAGAGGAGAGCATACTTGGATAGGCTATTAACTTCTTTCCTTGAAAATTTTTTTATGTTTTTTTTTTTCTCTAAGTATGGCTACTTAATTTCACTTCCCCGGCAACGGCGCCAAAATTTTTAGTCAATTTAGTGTTCCTAAATTGATGTCATTAATTGTCAACCCGGGGCTCGTAAGCTGACGAAGTGAGGGTGTACTATATGTACTTAAGCAACTTTCTTAGAGCTTTTGTCGTTTGGGGGTGTTGTTTATGGTTAACTTATCTTCTTAGGATGGAGTAATGATTATAGACAGATGAGTGCAAGTGTGTGAAGAGTGAGTTCTAGGTGAGTGAAAGTGTGTGATTGGTGATTTCTAATTACTTGCTGAATTTGTAAAGGAAAAGAACTTGAAAGAAATGAATGAATTGAAATGACTTGAAAGTAAATGACCACGTTCTAATGGCATTAGTCTCAATTCATATTGCTGCAAATAAAAGAAACAAGAAAATCACTTCAAGGATTGATGATAATGGTTATCTCCCCCTAACTCCCTGCTTCTACCACTTAGTACTGCGTAAAACACGATTAGGGGGTAGCTGAAGACAAATCCAAGAATTGATAAAAACTCTAATTGACAAATTGTAACACTACTAAGCCTTTTCCATCATACTGCTTCCTACATATGTGATTGTGTGTACCAAGTGGAAAAAGTATTAGTGCCACAAGCCAAGTCTACTAAAAAACAAGCTGCAATCAATTAATGTTCTGTTCTCTTAAAAGATAAGCCATTCATGATAAAGAGAGCATAAATTAGTTAGCATCCAACTTGCAAAACTAAGCTAAAAACTACTCTAGAAAATAGAATAAAAAGGCAGCATTATAAATCAGACAACTGCAACTACCATTAGATTTTTAAAGCAAACACAACACACTCAATCCCGGGTCAAAACCTACAAAGAAGCAAATCTGATCAGTGAAAATAAAGGCTGCAGCAATGAAAATAAGTCAAACTGTACATAACTCAAGAAAAGGAAATGCTAAGTGTAAAATAAAGCAATTGCAGAAATATAAACATGAAATACTTTACACGGCTAATACGAACAGGGGCCCTCCATTCATATTATCCACAGAAAACTCAGATGCTCTTAAGACTTCAAAACAATGTTTCCATTACTTTATATGCAGAGATACATAATCCAAAAGTGCTGGAACAGCTCTTATAAAAACAGAGTTTGAAAACGTGCCAAAATTCTCACAAATACATACACTACAGCATCTGAAAAGTTAACATCAGCGTACGCAGACGCAAGTATATATAGGCATCTGCAAGATGGCCTAATACGTAAACATAAAAACAGAAAATGAACTAACTGTCATGCGTATTAAAGGTGCAATTAACATGTCATAGGCTTCGTGGTCAAGCTGGAGGTCCTGGTCGATATGGGCAATGAATCTAACATTAGATCATGTCCCCCACGGCTTTCAAAACATGGACAGGTCACCTTTTCCACCGACGTGATCAAACAGCTTACGTATCCACGTTAAGCTGCCTTTATTTGACCGAAACTTGACCCCCTTTGACCGGAGGTACAAATGACGTGGCCGGTTGAACTGATGGCATAGGAACCTCGAGCACGTATATTCCAAGATGCCCACATGGCTCATTCTGCAAAATAGCACGTGGAACCTTGAAATCAACAAAATAGCTGCGGGATCATCAGATGGCTGCAGAATCAGCAGATGACTGCGGAATGCCTGCAAGTATGTCAAAAACTAAACAAAACAATCACCCATTAGCAAAGCTCACTTGATCATGTTTAATGACAACTAATGTAATGATCTGGGTGTAAAATGAGGCAAAAGAGAGAGGAAAGTGATGGAAACAGTAGGTAATGATGGATGATAAGGTGTAAAGTAGGGACTCTACACGTACCGCCTAAATCCGAAATACAAGGAGAAGTTCCATGTAGAATTAGACAAGATGCTTGTGGCAGGCATTATTGAGCTTGTAGAGGAATCCGATTGGCTAAGCCCGATGGTGGTACAAGAGAAGAAGCAGAAGGAAGAAATAAGAATATGTGTGGATCTCAAAAAGTTGAATGATGTGTGTGTACATGATCCATTCCCCACTCTGTTCATAGATGAGGTGCTGGACAATGTAGGCGGTCAGGAAGCATACTCTTTCACTGATGGGTTCTCAGGATATCACCAGATCAGAATCGCGCTGAAGGATAGGAGCAAGACAACCTTCGCGACTGAGTGGGGTTGATTTCAATATACTGTCATGCCATTTGGATTGAAGAATGACCCTACTATTTTTTCGCGCGTGGTTGTTGTGCCGTTCAGGGAATATATTCATAAGTTCTTGGAGGTATATTTCGATGAATGGATTGTATTTGGGTTGGTTAAGTGCCATGTAGCGAACCTGCGCTTGATGCTGGATACATGCTGAAGATACCAAATCGCATTCAACCTCAAAAAGTGTATTGTTGGATCCCTATAATACTAGTGATTACCCCATTACTATGTAGTTATACCCCTTATTTATATTGTTGTGCCCCTATTACCCACATATTGTTATTTCTGTGCCCCATAGAATCCCTCTATTATTATTTTTGTGGCTTTATATTATTATTGTTAGGTCGGCTGGATTATATTGTGACTCCTTATAATCCTATATATAGAAAGGAGGTTTTGTCATTTGTATCATCGAAGAATTGTTCATTTATGTAATGTAAATGAGGTTTCCCCCTCGAAGAGGCTGAATTCTAAGGCGTTGATCTTTCTTTTCTATCTTTTCTTGAGCTGGTTCCATAACATTTGGTATCAGAGCTTTGGATTCTAGGGTTTCGCTGCTCCAAACAGGTCATCGTGGCATTTTCGCTATAACTTTTTTTCTGTGACGTTTCAGAAGTCGCAGAAAAACCCATTTGAGAAGAAATTGCACTGAACCTTGGGTCCAAATTTTAGAGTTTTTCGCGTGATATTTTCAGAGATATGATCTGAGGAAGTTGGTCTTTTTGCAGACTTCTGAATTACACTCAAAACAGGTGACCTGGGGAAAATCGTCATAACTTTCTTTCTGAGCATCGGATTGAAATTTCGTAAGAAGGTACAGAAAGAGGACGGAATGTAGTTTTCTTTTATATATTTTTTAGAGTCAAAGGTTGAAATAGTGAGACGTGGCACGTCGTACAAGTTCGCTCTACTGAACTAGTCTATAATCAAGTCACTGTGGGAGATTTCGCATAACTCTTCCTTGGAGAATCCAATTTGGGTCAGACTTGTGGCATTGGAAAGAGGACACAGAGGGCTACTACAGGTCACAAATTCAAAACTAGATAATCAAAACAGAGATACATCGGAGGCAATATCGAGCTCCTACAAAGTGAAGAAAGGTGTGTAGATTTTCTTTAATTTTTGCTTAAGCTTGGTTTGAAAATTTATTTTGAAGGAATTCAAAGGGCATATTAGAGAATTATTATCGGTAACTGATGCCCCGAGGAAAGAAAATGCAAACACCTAGTAAGGAACCTGAAAGCTCTAGCATGACTCATGAAGAAGAAGAAGAAATGCTATATGATATATCAAAATTACAAGAACAAGTGCAACGAGTGTCACTTGCACAAAAAGAAACAGAATCTAAAATGGATGGTTTAAGGAAAGATGTAGAAGCTAAGATGGACGGTTTAAAGAAAGGTGTAGAAGCTAAGATGGATGGCATGGAAGCTAAGGTGAATCGCATGGACGCTAAAATTGATGGCATGGATGATAAGATGGATAAGTTGCTACAAGAAGTGGTCACTAAGGGTGAAAGAGTACTAAAGGAAACTCATGATGAGAACAAAAGAAATGTTAATCATGATTCCATAGACTCTAATGTTGGATCGAAGACTCACAATGTTCCAAAAATCGATATGAGGAAGTTTGATGGCAAGGATCCCGCCACATGGATATTACAGATGGAGCAATTCTTCGATCTCAATAATGTGCAAAACACACAAAAGGTACGTATGGCAACTTTATATTTGGAACCAAATCAGTTTGTATGGTATCAATGGCTTTGTTCTCGTAAACAATTTATCACTTGGGCAATTTTTACGAAAGAATTGATAGCACATTATGAGGATACAAAAAGCAACACTTTTTTTAGCCAATTGATAAGTCTCAAACAAAAGGGTTCAATAATGGAGCACATTGAGGAGTTCCAAAAATTGAACATAAGGGTAAAAGATATTCAAGAGGAGCATAGGATTGATGTGTTCATAGGTTCTTTAAAGGATAATATCCAACATGATGTGCGCCTTTGGGAACCTGATTCATTAGAGAAGGCATTCAGGTTAGCAAGAAAAATGGAAAGCAAAATTATGGCAACTAGGAAGCATACCACTCACAACTATAAAGACGGAAGTGTTGTTGCCCATAGTCTTCCACAACCTACAAGGTTGACACCACAACAATTGGAAGAAAAAAGAGCAAAAGGGCTTTGTTACAATTGTGATAGAAAATACACAAAAGGTCATAAGTGTGCTGAGAAGAAATTATTCTACATAGATTGTGAAGAGGAAGAAGAAAAGGAGCAAGAAAGGTCAAAAGAAGAGGATATATTCCAGGAACAAAGCCTAGATGAAGAACAAATAAATCCGACCATATCTTGTAATGCATTGGCGGGAATTACCACTCCTCAAACCATCAAGATAGAAGGACAAATCAAGAAGAAAAAGGTAATAGTGTTGATTGATTCAGGAAGCACCCACAATTTTATTCATTGTAGGGTAGCAAAAGAATTGAATTGCTTCCTATATCCAGCACCAGAGTGTCAAGTGATGATTGCAAATGGAGGAACAATAAATTGTTCTGGAAAGTGCCATAATATCAAGCTATCCATGGGAGAATATGTATTGACTAGCCCAATGCTTTCCATTCCAATGGGAGGTGCTGATGTTGTACTAGGAGTCCAATGGCTACAATCCTTGGGTACAATAGCTTTTAATTTTCAAGAACTTTTCATGAAATTTTTTGTGGAAGGAAAGGAAGTTGAATTAAGGGGTATTGCAGGGAAACCAGGAAAGATAATCAGCTCTAATGGCATGACAAAGCTTCTAAAAGAAACAAAGAGGTGTAATTGCACAATTATGTTCGCTAGATGTTTCCACATTGGAATCATCTATTTCTCCAGATCTCCAAAAAGTCCTGGACAATCATTCCAAGGTATTTGAGACTCCCAAAGGTCTCCCACCTATGCGTGATCATGATCATGCTATTCATCTGATTCCAGGAAGTGTTCCTCCAAACATCAGGCCGTACAGATATCCATATGTCCAAAAAAGTGAAATTGAACGTATGTTTGCAGAAATGCTAGAGGCTGGTATAATTCAACAGAGTCAAAGTTCTTTCTCAGCTCCAGTAGTATTGGTGCACAAGAAGGATGGATCATGGCGCATGTGTCCAGATTATAGGGAGCTCAACAAGCTCACTATTAAAGATAAGTTCCCCATTCCTGTCATTGATGAATTACTGGATGAATTGCATGGATCAATTTACTTCACCAAGTTGGATCTTCGTTCGGGATATCATCAAATCAGAATGAAGATTGAAGACATTCCAAAAATGGCATTTAGAACTCATGAGGGTCATTATGAATTTTTGGTCATGCCTTTTGGCCTTACCAATGCACCTTCAACATTTCAAGGTTTGATGAATTCAATTTTCAAACCATTCCTTAGAAAATTTGTGTTAGTATTTTTTGATGATATACTAATCTACAACAAGTCTTGGAAGGATCATGTTGAACATGTTGACAAGGTGCTACAACTATTGGAGGAGAAACAATTATATGCAAAAAGATCCAAATGTTTCTTTGGAGTCCAGGAGGTGGAATATTTGGGTCATATTGTATCTCATGAAGGAGTTAAGGTAGACCCTAGCAAAATTAAAGCCATTAAGGAATGGAAAATCCCCACATCCATAAAGCATTTGCGAGGATTTCTTGGGTTGACAGGGTATTATCGCAAGTTTGTTAAGAATTATGGGAGAATAGCAGCACCTCTAACAACATTATTGAAGAAAGATTCATTTTCATGGACTCCGGAAGCAACAAAGGCCTTTAAACATCTTAAAGAGGCAATGTGCCAAGCACCAGTCTTAGCTACACCGGACTTCACAAAAACCTTTATTGTGGAATGTGATGCTTCAGGAAATGGAATTGGTGCTGTTCTAATGCAAGATGAAAGACCCATTGCTTTTGAAAGTCGTCCAATCAAGGGAAAGTTTTTAAGCAAAGCTATTTATGAGAAGGAAATGTTGGCAATACTCCATGCACTTAAGAAATGGCGACCCTACCTAATGGGAAGACACTTCAAGGTAAAAACGGATCATGATAGCCTTAAATACTTTTTAGAACAAAGATTATCCTCTGAAGAGCAACAAAAGTGGGTCACAAAGATGTTGGGTTATGACTTTGAAATCATCTACAAAAAAGGGAAGCAAAATGTGGTGGCAGATGCACTCTCAAGAAAGGATGAGGATATGGAAGCATTGTTGTGTGCCATTTCTATTATCCAACCAGATTGGATAAATGAAGCAAAGGAGGAATGGAAGAATGACGAAGAAGTGTGGGCACTTATTCGAAAGCTACAACAAGATTCAAGTACTTCTGATACATTTAGCTGGCAAAATGATTCATTATGGTACAAAGATCGCTTATACCTCTGTAAGAATTCCCAGCTAAAACAAAAGATTCTTATGGAATTGCACACTTCTCCCTTAGGAGGGCACTCAGGATTTTTAAAAACTTACCACAGGGTTAAGAAGGAATTTTTTTGGGATGGCCTTAAATCAGATATTCAAAAGTTTGTGGCGGAATGTTTGGTTTGCCAACAAAATAAAGTTGAAACAATTAAGACACCGGGTCTATTACAACCTTTATCCATTCCAAGCCAATGTTGGGAGGAGGTTTCAATGGATTTTATCACAGGTTTACCCAAGTCTGAGGGAAAGAGTGTCATCATGGTGGTAGTTGACAGACTTACCAAGTATGCACACTTTTGTGCATTATCACATCCATTTAAAGCCAGTACAGTTTCTACTGCATTTATGGAAACAGTTCAAAAGCTACATGGAAACCCAAAGATTATTGTAAGTGACAGAGATCCCATTTTCACTGGAAATTTTTGGACATAATTATTTTCTTGTCTTGTTACTCAGTTAGCTCATAGCTCATCTTATCATCCTCAATCTGATGGGAAAACTGAGATAGTAAACAAATGTTTGGAAGGATATCTTCGTTGCTTTGTATCTGATAAACAGACACAATGGGTCAAATGGTTGCCTCTGGCTGAATGGTGGTATAACACTTCCTTCCATACAGCAACAAAAATGACCCCATTTATGGCACTTTATGGGTACCAACCACCATCAATCACATCATATTTAAGAGAAAATTCTAAGGTTCAGGCAGTGGAACATCACATCGAACATCAACAACAAGTCCTCCAACTCTTAAAGGATAACCTCATGTTGGCACAAAATAGAATGAAACAACAGGCAGATCAACATCACAGTGAAAGAAGTTTTGATGTAGGTGATTGGGTATTCCTACGGCTACAACCATATAAGCAAATGTCCCTAAAGCAAGCTAAGAAGGATAATAAATTATCACCAAAGTATTATGGTCCGTACAAGGTGTTGGAAAAGATTGGTACTATGGCATACAAATTGGAGCTTCCTGCAGCTTCTCGATTGCACCCAGTTTTCCATGTTTCATGTTTAAAGAAGGTTATAGGCGACAAGCTCCCAGTTCAAACAATATTTCCAGAACTTGACGAGGAAGGAAAAATTATATTGGAACCGGAAGCAGTCACAGAAACAAGAACTCGACAGCTACGAAATCGATCAATTTCAGAGTATCTTATCAAGTGGAAGAACTTATCCACTGAAGATTCCACATGGGAGGATGAGAATTTTATGCAGAAGTATCCAGAACTGCTCAAGCGTTGAGGACAACACTTTTTTGAAGGAGAGGGGCATGTTGGGTCCCTATAATACTAGTGATTACCCCATTACTATTGTAGTTATACCCCTTATTTATATTGTTGTGCCCCTATTACCCACATATTGTTATTTCTGTGCCCCATAGAATCCCTTTATTATTATTTTTGTGGCTTTATATTATTATTGTTAGGTCGGCTGGATTATATTGTGACTCCTTAGACTCCTATATATAGAAAGGAGGTTTTTCATTTGTATCATCGAAGAATTGTTCATTTATGTAATGTAAAGGAGGTTGCCCCCTCGAAGAGGCTGAATTCTAAGGCGTTGATCTTTCTTTTCTATATTTTCTTGAGCTGGTTCCATAACATGTATGTTCCTCGTTCCTTTTGGGAACCTGTTGGGGCATGTGGTTTGTAAACAAGGGTTGATGGTAGACCCCGCAAAAACCGCAGTGATTCTGAATTTGGAAGCACCGCGCAGTGTAAAACAATTGCGTGCTACCTTGTGACATACGAGGTACTACAGAAAGTTTATCAAAATTTATGCCGAGATCACCGCATTGATGGAAAAACTATTGAAGAAGGATGTCACGTTCTACTGGGACGATGACTGTAGGAAAAGCCTGGATATATTGAAGGAGAATATGGTTACTGCGCCGATTCTTGTCTTCCCGAACTGGAAGAAAGAATTTCATGTTCATGTTGAAGCGTTGTGTATAGCGCTGGGTGTAGTACTCACACAGGATAGTGGAGAAGGCTTGGATCACCCTATCGCGTTCGCGAGTCGCGAATTATCTAAAGCAAAAAATAAATATTCCACCACTGAATGCGAGGGGATTGTTATGGTGTATGCATGTTGGCTGATAACAGGTGCCTTTTAAAACTCCTAATTATCCCACATTAATCATCAACCCGGGCAAGTCCTCTTATTTAAAGAGTACACAGTATGTGGCTGCTATTAATTCAGAGAGTAATGTTTCCTAAATTGTAGTATAGATCTTTCAATACAAAAGTAAACAGATGCATCTAATAAACTTCAATTGCAATTATTAAAGAAAACTCAATCTTCTACGAAATCAAATCCTACAGCAATTCAAATAAAAACGACATCAACTGAGAGTACAGTAGCAATAACTCATCTCTTCTTAACTGATTTTAATCTAAATCAAACTCAATCTCCAGTAAACAATCTGAATAGCAATGATATAAATCTGAGAGTCTGAAAGCGATAATCAAACTCTTTACAGTTGATTAAATCAAACACAATTTCTAGTAAACAATCTAAATGGCAATAATACCATTCTGAGAGTCCGATAGCGATAATCCAACTCTTTACAGTTGATTAAATCAATCCGAATACTTATCTAAGTAAATTAATCTAGAATGAAGAGAAACTGAATCAAACGACAGTACTGTAAATCATATAAAGCAGATATATTCTGTCACTACAGGAAAACAATAAATAGCGAATGAGATAAAATCACAAAAATAAGGAAAACTATCAAACCAATCACACTTGTATGACACAAAGAAAGCAGTTAAATCCACCAGAGGTCGAGCCCTTAGCTGCCAGTGAACACTGCTGAGTTACTTCAGATAACGCGAGGGAACAACAACTTCAGTTATATATTAATAATCGAACTTAAAGAGCATTACAATATAGACATGTTCTCTCAACAGCGAGAGTCTTGTAATTCAAATTACAATTCGAAAAATAACAGAGATTTCTCCTCCCTTTATTCTTACAATCGTCCTCTTTTATAATCAGAAAGGGTAAAAGGTACATACGATCCCTCAGGATCTCCCGATCCTGAGGGATTCACACTCATTTCTAACTTCAGACCTCTTTCCTATTCCACGCTGATCCCTCTGATTCGATTTCAGCTTTGTCGAGAGATCCTGAGGGATTCGCACTCATTTATAACTTCAGACCTCTTTCCTATTCTGCACTGATCCCTCTGATTCGCTTTTAGCTTTGTCCGCAGCCGACTCGTTCTTTCCTTTGCTTGTCGGATTTTTTTGTTGCAACATCAGGGAACAACAATCGTCCCTTTTATCTCTTCCCTGCATAAGAAGGGTAAAATTTAGCTAAATCGTAACTGCAAATAATTCCTTCATTTCTTACCATAATTCCTCAATATATTAGCGCATCAAGTTATGGAAAAGACAAGAATCAAGGAAAAAAAGATGATGAGATTAATAGTAAATACATACCCATTTTGTAACTCAACATACTCCCCTGCTTACCCCGTTTCATGTCCTCATGAAAAGCAAGTAATTCATATACAGAGCAGTTAAAGAGTAGGCTAGAGAAGGAACGTCGTAAAGTGGTCTACAACCATGATTCTGGGCCAAGAGCTCAAAAGCGGGCCCTTCCTGTCCTTCAGGCAATTCGTATATAGCCCGATAACCTTCAAGAGGATACCAAATGATGGGGCTACGAAACTGACATCCTAACCAATAAGGTCCTTCTCTCAAAATGAGATTGCTATAAGTGACAAAATGGTCTGCAGCTAGTTTAACATTTTTGCAATTAAATGGCTCTCTATCCTGTACACTACTAGTGGAAACTGCCCACTTGAGCTTGGCTGCAGCCAAAGAAATTTCTTGAATGGAGAGGAAGTATGCTACTCCTGTCCATACAATCTCCTTCTGAATAGGCCTTAAAATTTTAATCACCCCTTCCGTTGTCATCAGACTCTTATGGTTGGCAAGCATTTGCAAAGGGTGCTTGGGTTCACTTCTTACCCAAAGATCCAATCCATGCTCTTGTCTTTGGAACGCGTTATGAGCCTTGAACCATTTCAGTTGATTGACTGCAAACAAGATAAATGCTTGGAATTGAACATATCCCACAAAAGGGTTGGGGTTCTTTTCCACCTCTTCCTCTAATACAAAATTGTGTAGGTAAAATTCACAAAGCGGCCTTTGATATTTTACCCCATGTTGTTTGCAACAATTTATAAAATCTTCAATTGTTTTTAATTTGATTGAATTTATAGCTCTCCTGGCTTTAATTTTCAACAGCAAGTATCATTCTAACAAAAACAAGGCATAATTAGTGGCGGGAGCTCTGCATACCAAGACATCTGTATATAACAAGCAGATGGTGTCTATCCAAGCTATGACCCTATCTAATCGGAGCTTGATTCCATCAATTTTCTCTTCTTCTTTTCTGTATTGTTCGAAGGTCTCGCTTTCTATTGTATTCATTTCCTGAAGCTGCCTTTGCAACTCTTGGTATTTTTGTTGGGAAACAGTTTCTTGTTCAAGCCGTTCTAAAGCGAGCCGAGCCTGTGCTAATTCTCCTTGAAGATTCAATATAATGGGGTCATTGTGTGTCGTGACATCTTTGGCTTGAATTGTTGTCTGAGTACTTCTGCTATGAGAAGGGATGCCTTATGTCTGTATTTCTTTATTATGGGAGGTCCAAGCTTCCGTCTGAGTAGCCATGTTGTAGGAGGGTACATCCTCTGTCTGGGTAGTTATGTTGTAAGAGGGTACATCCTTTGTCTGGGTAGCTGCTTCTACTAGAATTGCATGCTATTCCTTTTGAGTGATAACAGGTTGAGTGGGTATGGGCTTAGTTTGAATCCCTATAGCCCTTCCTTCATATGATTATGTCTGTACAACCACGTTTACTATCTCCAGGGTTTTGTCCGGGACCTTTCCTGCTATGATTTTCTTTATTTTTCTTCTAAGCCTTTTTACTATTTTGTGAAGCTTTTGCTGTTCTTTCCCGAGCTTCTTCAATTTGGATCTATACTTTTTTGGAGGAGCAACTGTTCTGCTGACAGTCTTGTTAATACTTTCTGCTTCTAACAAGCCCGATTGCTCATCCTGTCTCTATTCTAAAAGGACCGTGTCTCCAGATTGGTAATCGCTTTCTCGAATTATTTCTACTTCTTCTTCTTGGCCTATGTTTTCCGTGTTTACGCCTACCTCGCTGGTTTCTACTAGAGGTGTGTCACCAGGTTGGTTCACCTCTTCTTGAATGGCCTCTGCATCTACTTCCGCTTCACGGCTTACATCTTTTGATGGAGATAGAATTTTGTTGTGGCCAGAGTTCTCTAGAGATTGGGTTGCTCCCAAATTAAAATTAAGCGGGATTTCGGGTTGTATGTAAACATTCATGTTGGCCAAGATCTGGGCCAATTCGAGATCGTGCAACAAATCAACTTGGGGACTCGTATTTGGTGTTGAGGGAAGTCCCAGTTCATTTCTTTGCTCACCTCCAGAGTGCCTTGTTTCTTCCTCATGGTCTGATTCAAGGTTATCCTATTCTTCTAGCTGCAAGTGTTGTTCACTTCCTGGGCTAGATAATTCTATGGGTTGACTGACATTGCCTTGAGGATTTTCGGTCACTCCTAATTTTGACCTCAGCCTTGTGGATTGTCTGCGCTTTTGAGGTATGTTCCTTGCAAGGGTAGTCCTCTTCCTTTTCGGGACAGGGTTAGGTGCAGGCAGAGCTAAACCTCCTTCGAGAGCTAATATTAGTTCATCCCAGCTTGATTGTTGCTGGGCGAGGTTATAGCTAACTATCAGCCTAATCATATAGTGGTGGCTTACTACAGTTTCTATGTGTTGGGATCATCTTAGCCTCTCGGCGGTGTCATGCAGTAAGGAATTCAATAATGCAGGTAAATTTACAAATCACTTTCGTTTTAGAACTGCTAAGAGTTTGAGTTGACGTGGCCTTACCACGTCTTTGCGCCCATCACATGTAATGTAGTTCTGGACGATTTTTGATAGTTCTCCCTATGGTTCTCCAAGCAAATATGGCCGAACGCCTTTGTCCTTTTTGATCAGCTCCTATCCTTCATCCGTGAAATCCTTAATAGCGTCATGCAACTTCAACCACTTACCAGCCCACAATGGTCCTTCTACCGGTAACCCGGATACTTCTGCTATCACAGTGTCTGATACTGTGATTTTCCTGCCCCTTACCATGGATTGTCCATTCTAAATATTTCATAAGAATTCGATGGAAATTTCCTCGTTGGGTGGTTGAAACCTTGTAAAGTATGTTATCCACCCAGCTTGAGCTAAAATTTCCCTGGCTGCATCAGAAACAACCAGTATTAGTGGCTCTCCGCGCACTGTTCTTCCTCCCAGACTGCTTGAATTCTGCAAACGATAAGTGTAGCAGAGAAAACACAGCAACAAATAGAGTTGAGTGATGGAACAACAAATGGTTGCAATGGTTCTATCAGGTGATACTTTATAAATATAAATACCGTTATTGAAGGCTGTCATCATACCACATGCCCTGTGATCAGTAATGTCATATCATTCTGCAAAACCCAATGAAAAAATGACAGCACATACATAAGTACGCTGGAGGTCCCTGCCCCCCTTCGAAATGATGGGTCGCCTACGACCGAATGAATGAAAGGGTAAAGTGCTGGCGGCGAAGTACAAGGGTGATGTTTTGGCAAGGTACGCTTATTAATGCAAGGATCATAAAGGATATTGGAGTGGTGAAATCAAGGCTTGTACCAAGAATTATCAATAAGTGATAGGCTATCGTGATGTGATATGATAAGGAAAAAGGGACATCATGTGCAATAAATAATACATTACTGCCTTATTCCACTTAAAACTCTTGTGATTGATTTTTTACAAAATTACTCATGCATAAAGGTTCAAGGTACTTTAAGGACATAATCTCTCCATAGAAAAGATAAAACATAAGAAGAGGGTATTATAATAGTTATTGATGTAAAATAAAGCTTCAATACCATCAAAAGATCTTTTGTTGCCTGCAGGCATCCATAGCCTCGACAGAGTTGCTTCTTAACCCTTGGGAACCATGGTCCTCTATGTATAATTTGGGGAAGTGTCTTATGATGTCCATAATAGAGACCAATGTGTTGGCTTGGTAACCAGGTGAACACATTGCCATTCACTGGGAAGTAACGAAAGTAGTCAGGTTGGCTCGTGATGAGACCTCCTGTTTCCAAGGACTTTGTTTGTTTATGCATCCATTGGATCATATCCCTGGTGTGGTGGCCATAGTGGGAATGCCACTTCGCTGCTTCCTTATGATCATGGTAGGTTGGCTCGTGATGAGACTCCCTATCCTCCATCTGTGGAGAAAAAGTCATAACACTTGTTAGTAAATATATATATATATTCTTATTCTTATTCTTATTCTTCTTATTATTATTATTATTTTAGTCCCCATTTTATACATAGAGGGGGGCTCATCACTCCTTAAGAGTAGGGATGGCGGAAGAAGTTTGACATATCAATATAGAAAAAATATACCCATAATCTTATTGATAATACAAAGAGAGAGTTATACAGGAAAGGGGGAACCAGCATGGTACATATAATCAATCAGTTTGGTTTATAGTGGAAATGAGAATAGTGAAGTGATCTAGATAATTGTGTCCTTTTTTTTTTTATCTTCACAAAGCAATCTTGTTAAAGATGATAGTACTCAAGGTATTTGCCTGTTCCATTAGACTCCATACTTGTTGTCCTCAAATATATATTGTACTTTTAATGCCATTAAGAGGATCATAAAGGATGGTCTAGAGAAGATTATGCAAGGAAAAGGATGTTCTCAAAAATGTTCACAAAGTGTTGTTTCTTGAAAAGAAAGAAAAAAACGACACAAAAAGTGTTGTTCCTTAGAGCTAACAATGGTTGTTCCTTGTAAGGAACAACAAAGAAAAATACGCAAAAAAATGTGTTGTTCCTTATAGGGAACAACAGCTGTTCCCTGTAGAGAACAGCAAAGAAAACAATCACAAAACGGTGTTGTTCCCTATAGGGAACAACAAAGGGAATACATACGAAAATTGTTGTTCCCTATAGGGAACAGCAGTTGTTCCCTATAGGGAACAGCAGTTGTTCCCTATAGGGAACAACAATTGTTCCCTATAGGGAAAAACAAGGGAAATACACGCTAAAAATTGTTGTTCCCTGTAGGGAACAACAGCTGTTCCTTGTAGGGAACAACAGCTGTTCCTTGCAGGGAACAACAAAGAAAATGCACGCAAAATTTGTTGTTCCTTATAGGGAACAATAGTTGTTCCCTATAGGGGACAACAAAGTGAACTACACACAAAAATTGTTGTTCCCTAAAGGGAACAACAACTGTTCCCTGTAGGGAACAACGAGAAAAAAATGCACGCCGAAATTGTTGTTCCTTAGAGGGAACAACAACTGTTCCCTGTAAGGAATAGCAAAGCGAAATTCACACCAAAATTGTTGTTCCCTGTAGGGAACAACAAAGCGAAATATACACAAAATTGTTGTTCCTTGTAGGGAATAGAAGCTGTTCCTTGTAGGGAATAGTAAAGCAAAATGCACACGGAAATTGTTGTTCCTTGTAGGGAACAACGGTTTTTCCCTGTAGGGAATAACAAAGCAAAATTCACATGAAAATTGTTGTTCCCTGTAGGGAACAACAAAGCGAAATATACACACGAAATTTGTTGTTCCCTGGAGGGAACAACAGTTGTTCCCTATATGGAACTGCAAAGGAAAAATAGAGAAAAAAAACTAATATACAATCTATTATCCAAGCAAATCCAATCAAACAAAAAGGCAAATTTAAGTACAGGCTTCAAAAAAAAAAGTAAATTCTTCACTGAAATGGCACTGTGGAAGGGTTGTCCTCCTCAGCACGAATTTGTATTGCGGAATATTCCCGTAACTGCTGGAAAAAGGATTCCCTTGTAAGCAGTTTATGATAGAGGCGTACTCGATGTCCATTTGCTTTAAAAGAGTAGCCATACCCATCAATGGTGGCTAATGTAAGGGTGCCATTATCATGCACCTCTTGTATCTCATGGGGGCTTAACCATCTGGTCTGGAGTTTTCCCGGGAAATCTTGAAACCTAGAATCATATAGAAGTGGATTACTGAGCCCTCCGTTGCCCTTAGTAATGCTTCTGCCTCCACCCATTTAGTCACATATTTTGTTGCAACCAGTATATATGTCTTTTGATTAGATGATGGGTTTATTGGGCCAATAAAGTCTAACACCCAGCGTTCAAAAGGTTCAATGACTAACTGTGGATGCAGGGGCATATCGTCAGACTGTCCAGGGTGGCCCATTCTTTGGTAGCTATTACATGCCTGGACAAACTTCTTGGGATCCTTAAAAATGGTGGGCCAATAATAGCCCATCTGTAAGACTTTGTGACCAATCCTGCGGTCTGCAAAATGTCCACCACATGGTCCATCGTGGCAAGCTTTTAGGATGTCAAAGTTTTTGTCCTCCCTGGCACACCTTCGGATATGCATATTGGCTCCTGTGTGAAAGACGTATCCTCCAATCCAAGAAAACCGAGTGATGCGTTGTACTACTAGTTTTCTTTCACTGGGCGTCAAGTGCTTGGGTAATTTTCCATTGCTAGGTAGTTCACAACATCTGCGTACCATGGTGTTTTCACAGTTACAGCAAATAAGTGCTCATCAGGGAACTGGTCTTCTACTGCTGCCGATTCATCTGTCTTTGGCACATGTGAGAGGAAGTCTGCCACCGGATTTTCCTTTCCTGGTCGATCCTTGATTGTTATATCAAATTCCTACAAAAGGATCAACCATCGTGTCACTCTTCCAGTTGTAACAGGTTTATTAGCTAAATATTTAATAGCAGAGTGATCAGTATACAAAACCACCAGGTATCCTATTATATAGTGTCTGAATTTGTTAATAGCATAGATTATAGCTAGAAATTCTTTCTCGGTCACAGTGTAATTCAACTCAGCAGGAGTTAAATTTTTGCTGATGTAGTACATCGCATAAGGTTTCTTATCTTCCTCCTGGCCGAGAACTACTCCAATGGCTGTATTTAATGCATCAGATGAAATCTGAAATGGAAAATCCCAGTTCGGGCCCCGTAATACTGGGGCTGTTGATACTAGTCGTTTTAAATCTTCAAAAGCAATGTCACATTTGTCAGTCCATATGAAATCGATATTTCCTATTAATGCATATAATGGTGCAACAATTTGTGAGAAATTCTTTGTAAATATTCTATAATATCCAGAAAATCCCAAAAAACTATGTACCTCAGTTTGTGTGCAGGGGGTAGGTATTAAGAGGATTATCTGAATTTTTGCTGGATCTACCTGAATTCCAACTACTGAGATGTAGTGACCCAGGATGAGGCCCTCGGTCATCATCATGTGGCATTTCTCATGGCTTAAGCAGAGCCTGGTAGCAATGCATCTTTGCAGAACTTTCTCTAGTGTTTGTAATGTCAGCTCGAAGTCATCTCCATAGGGTGTAAAGTCATCCATGTACACCTCGAGTCCCTCGTTTATCAAGTCTGAAAAAATGTTAAGTATGGATCTCTGGAATGTGGCAAGTGTGTTGCATAGTCCAAAAGATAAGACCCTGTAAGAAAATGTCCCCCAGGGGCAGGTAAAGGTAGTTTTATCCTGGTCTTCAGGGGCAATTTGGATTTGGTTGTAGCCGCTGAAGCCGTCTAGGAAAGAGAAGAATTTTTTACCTGCCAATGTGTCCAAGACCTGGTCAATGAACGGGAGGGGAAAATGATCTTTTTGGGTTGCTTTATTAAGCTCTCTATAATCGACACATATACCCCATTTCCCATTCTTTTTAGGCACCAAAACTAATGGAGATACCCATTTGCTATCAGATATAGGATAGATGAAATTTACATCTAACAGTTTTTGTAGTTCATCTTTAACAACATCTTTAAGGTGAGGGTTTAACCTCCGTTGAGGTTGTCGAATGGGCCTCGCATCTTTCTCTGTATAGATGTGGTGCATGCATAATTGGGGATCAATCCCTTTCATATCTGGGTAATCCCAAGCGAAGGCGTTTTTATGTTTTCTAAGAAGTTGAACAAGCCTTTGCTCCTGGTCATCAGTCAGGTTTTTGTTAATGTTTAGGACTTTCCCTGGCTCAATTTCAATGGTTTTGATGTTATAAACAATTGTTGTTGGTATTGTCTTGTCATTAATATATTTTAAGGGTTCTTCTTCAATTTCGTTATCCAGGGCTGCTTCGATCATCTGACATTTTAGATTGGATATGGCATCTAGTTGGTTAATGTAAGTGTTAATGATGTCATCTTCTGTTTGATTCTTAAATTCGAGAGCATCTTCTATAGTTAGCGGTGATCGAATGTTTTCAGTTAAATATGATATAGGTTGTTTTCTAGTTTTTATTATTGTTAGGCTTGGCTGAGCTGGAGGATATAAAGCTAGATTTTTCACATTACTTCCTCTTTCTATAGTCATACTGCCTGTTCGACAGCTTATGTAAGCATCTGCGGTTGCTAGCCAAGGTCTTCCTAGAATTAGAGGATGTCCATCTAACTTATTTCTAGGATTAATAATAAAGAAATCTGTTGGGTATTCCCAAGAATCTACAAACACCATTACATCCTGTAATGTCCCTTCTGGTTTGACAACCAATCGGTCAGCAAGTTCCAGCAAGGTTGTTGTTGGATCCAAGGTTGTAATGCCAAGTTTTTTACGGTTGTTGTTGTGAGAATATTAATGGCTTCTCCTAAGTCAACTAATGCATTAGGAAAGGAAAATCCATTTATTTGTACTGTGACTATAGGGTTTCCTGGGTCTTCATATTTGACCAGTGTTTCTCTACCTGATAATAAATCAGATAAAGTCCCGACTACATGGACAGTTGGGGTTGTTTTTATTTTCCTCTTAGGCTTTTTAGTACAAAATTCCTTAATAGTTTTTTCATAAATTGGAATGTCCTGAATAGCCTGGAGGAGGGGTATTTTTACACAAAGATTTTTTAATTCTCCCAGAAGATCGAAATCAGGATATTCTATCGGGCGGGGTATAATCAATCTCTTTGGGAATGGTGGAGAAGAGGTAATAGTTTGATCGTGGCTTTTCTGTTTAACCGTATTCTCCATTTGAGGTGTTTGTTCTACAGGTAACAGATCTTCTATTTGTATGTTTTTATCCCCCTCTGACTCAATTATCCACCCAGACCTTAATTTGAGTTCATTACACTCCCTCAACTCAGTTTCTGGCTCTGGTCCTTCAATAATTTGTACAGATTGGACAGGTCTATTGTTGGGATTTGGGTTGGGCTGGGCTGGGAGCTGTGGTCGTAGATTGGGTTGAGGGTTCTGTTGCAATGTGTAAGGTGCTGGTAGTGTAGGTTGAGGCAGGGGGATTGTTCCTACTAGCTGGTTTGTAGGTCTTTGCCAGCTTGACTGCCAGTTTTGGTTTTATGAAGTGGAGGGTGGCCATTGGGATGGATATGTATTGTTCTGCCAGAATGGTGGGAAGTAAGAGGAATTTGGCCAACTATTGTTTTGATTTGATTGATTGGACCAAGGTGGCATAGAGAATGGTTGTTGTGACCAATTAGGAAAAGGTGGTTGGTTCTGCCATGTAGCTCCTGTGTATTGTTGAGAATTATATTGCAAGGGCTGAAAGAAAGAATATGGGTCATTAGGAATACCTGTTTTTCGTGTTTGCCATTGGTGACGCTGATTTAGCAGGTAGACTGGTTCTGTTTCTTCCTCTGCCTCTTTGAAGACTGCTTTTAACCCTGCGAGTGATGGGCAGTTTTCTATGGTATGATCTTTAGTGCATATGGCACAGGTCTGTACCATATCTAGCGGGCATTCTTTGTGACTATGCTTCTTCCTGCATCGAGGGAAAAATATTACCAGGTTCTGTTCTGCTTCAGCCTGCTTCTGCTTGGATTGCATAATGTCTGTTTTGAAATCCTCAAGGAGGTTACCGATTTCTGCTCGAGTAATGCTTTTGCCAGAGATCTTGCTGTCCCTGGTGGTCATATCGCGTTCTGCTGGTTTCAATCTCGTACTGCCTCTTGAGCACCTGATACGCAAATTAATAATGTTAGCATAGTCTTCTTCAAATATATCACCTTTACCCATAATATTTAATGTCTCTATCCATTGGTCTTTCATTCCTTTAATCAGTGTAGTTTTAGCGCATTATCAAGAAAAGGCAGAGTTGCGTAGGGAGACCTTTGGAGGTTATATTGAAAACGCTCCACATACTCTTCAAACGTTTCACTAGGTCTTGCTACCATTTGGAATATTTCATCTTTTAGTTCCCTAGATCTGCAATAGTCCTGATATTTTTTAAGGAAAGCAGTTTTCATTTGATCCCAATCATTTATGGTACCCCCACCTAGTCCCATAAACCAACGCAGGGCTGCACCCTTTAACGTAGAGGGAAATAGCTTTAGTTTCTGGGGATATGTGGTGTAATCATAACCTCGACATAATACATCAAATTCAAACAAAAATGCATCTGGATCCTCTGATGTGAGTCCATGAAAGGTAGGAATATTTTGTAGAGGGATACCTTTCACGGGTGTGTTGACAACTGTGTCAATGATGGGACACTATAATGTAGAGGTCTGGGGTGCTTGTGGATTATTGGCCATTTTATCAAATATATGCCAGTACCCTTCCGGGATCTTTGGAGCTAGAGAGTTATCCCTAGGATGTCTAGAAGGGGTGGGAATGAACTTAACAACACTCCCTTGGTCTGGGATACTGGGTGTCCTTTACTCAATTAATACCTGAGGCGATCTTGGTTCCTCTGTTTCCCCTGTTTCTCCTCCTCCTTCACAAATATTACAAGAATTCCCTTCTTGGGAGGGAATTGGACATGAATTTTCAATGTCTTGAAAACTCTGCTCAGTTCCTTCCGTTTTACTGTGGACCTCAGCGTAGGCTACAGATGGTCACTGGTCCCTTAGATTTTTCTGGTTTGGGATGTGGAATTGGATTGTTTTCGAGTCTTTTCTTCTTAGTCATTCATGCAAACAATTCAAATGTTTATCTCTACACTAAGTTCCTAACAATTCTGCTGGAAAGCCGGCGGGGGAGCAGGCATTTTACTTGCTCCGTACACAGGTTCTTACCTTCCGTTTTTAATACCCAGTTCTCTCTCAACATAAATAATCAGATATACATCACTCTTTGTAAATGGCTACACTCTCCCCGGCAACAGCGCCAAAATGTTGGCTGATAACAGGTGCCTTTTAAAACTCCTAATTATCCCACATTAATCATCAACCTGGGAAAGTCCTCTTATTTCAAGAGTGTACACAGTATGTGGCTGCTATTAATTCAGAGAGTAATGTTTCCTAAATCATAGTATAGATCTTTCAATACAAAAGTAAACACATGCATCTAATAAACTTCAATTGCAATTATTAAAGAAAACTCAATCTTCTAACGAAATCAAATCCTACAACAATTCAAATAACAACGGCATCAGCTGAGAGTGCAGTAGCAATAACTCATCTCTTCTTAAGTGATTTTAATCTAAGTCAAACTCAATCTCTAGTAAACAATCTGAATAGCAATGATATCAATCTAAGAGTCCGAAAGTGATAATCAAACTATTTACAGATGATTATATCAAACACAATTTCTAGTAAACAATCTAAATGGCAATAATATCAATCTAAGAGTTCGATAGCGATAATCCAACTCTTTACAGTTGATTAAATCAATCCGAATACTTATCTAAGTAACTTAATCTGTAATGAAGAGAAACTGAATCAAACGACAGTGCGGTAAATCATATAAAGCAGAGATATTCTGTCACTACAGGAAAACAATAAATAGTGAATGAGATAAAATCACAGAAAGCAGGAAAGCTATCAAACCAATCACACTTGCAAGAATTGGAAATGCATGACACAAATAAAGCAGTTAAATCCACCAGAGGCCGGGCCCTTAGCCACCAGCAAACACTGCTGAGTTACTTCAGATAACGCGAGCGAACAACAACTTCAGTTATATATTAATCATCAAACTTAAATAGCATTACAATATAGACGTGTTCTCTCAACAGCGAGAGTCTTGTAATTCAAATTACAATTCGAAAAATAACATAGATTTCTCCTCCATTTCTTCTTACAATTGTCCTCTTTTATAATCAGAAAGGGTAAAAGGTACATGCGATCCCTCAAGATCGGGATTCGCACTAATTTCTAACTTCAGACATCTTTCCTATTCCGTGCTGATCCCTCTGATTCACTTTCAGATTTGTCTGCAACCGACTCGTTCTTTCCTTTGCTTGTCGGATTTTGTTGTTCCAACATCAGGGAACAACAATCGTCCCTTTTATCGCTTTCCTACATAAGAAGGGTAAAAGTTAGCTAAATCGTAACTGCAAATAATTCCTCAATATATTAGCGCATCAAGTTATGGAAAAGACAAGAATCAAGTAAAAAAAGATGATGAGATTAATAGTAAATACATACCCATTTTGTAACTAAACAATGCACTCCAGAAGTATCAGCACTACTTGCTAGGGTGACACTTCAAGATGTATACAAATCATTACATGCTGAAATACTTGGTCAATAAGCCAGTGTTGGGAGGGCACATATGCAGGTGGCTTTTATTGTTCCAAGAATACGATTTTGAAGTTGTTGTGAACCCTGGACGACTGAACGCGGGACCTGATCATCTGTTGCACATCGAGATAGGGGAGGAACCTACTAGTTTGGAGGAAGGACTACCTGATGCACAACTCTTCGTTGTGCGTGTAGCAGATGGACATTTTGAAGATATAATTCACTTTTTAACAACTGGAACTGCGCTAGAAGGATACTCTATCCAACAGAAGAAGGAACTAGTAGTGCACGCGACAAATTTTTCTGTCATTGCAGGGCATTTATACAAGATGGGGAATGATGAGATACTGCGAAGGTGCGTACCTGAGTTTGAACAAAGTAGCATCCGTGGGGGCGTTGTGGGAGGTCATTATGGAGGGAGAGCAACTGTGCATAAGATTCTCCGTGCAGGGTTGTGGTGGCCAACCCTTCATTAGGATTCAAAAGCACATTATTAGGCATGCAATGTATGTCAAAGAATGGGTAATCTGTCATGGAGGGACGAGATGCCTTTGAATCCACAAATTACGTTGCAGCCCTTCAAAAAGTGGGTGATCGACTTTGTAGGACCTATCAAACCTCAAGGAAAGATAGGTGCGAGATATATTATTACTACGATAGAGTACCTGATGTGTTGGGCAGAAGTGCAACCAATAAAATATTGCACGGCTGTGACAGCTCTGAAGCTTCTGTTTGAACATGTATTGACGCGATTCGGATGCCCAAAGATCTTGATGAGTGATCGCGGTACACATTTCCTGAATGAGACGGTCAGCGCGCTGACGGAAGAGTTTCAGGTGTATCATCAGAAAAGCACATTAGATCATCCATATGCTAATGGGACATTAGAAGCGTTTAACAAAGTATTGGAGACTGCACTGACCAAGGTATGAAATGCGCAACGAAGTGATTGGGACCTGCGCGTACCCTCAGTATTATGGGCTTATAGGACGACATGCAAGAAATTAACAGGACAGACACCTTTTAGGATTGTCTATGGAGTAGAAGCCATAATCCCTATGGAGTACATCATGCCTAGTCTACGCATATCAGTGCTCATAGGTATGACAGACCGCGGAGCCCTGGACTAAAGGCTCGCGCAGTTGGAGGAGCTTGAAGAAGAACTATTTTTGGCTGGATTCCACCAATAGGTACAAAATTAGTGCAAAAAGGCTTGGCACGATCGACATATCAAGTTGCACAATTTTAAGGTGAACGATTTGGTGTTGTTATATGATAGTAAGTTTGATAAATTCCCAGGGAAGCTCAGAATGCATTAGATGGGACCATATGTTATTAAGGAAATCACAGATGGTGGCGTAGTGCAGTTGGTGAAATTAAACGACGAACTCTTCCTAGGAAAAGTAAACGGTAGTCATTTGAAGCCATATACAGGTGGCTCGACCATATCACTAGCTGTAGGAAGCACAGTCTTAGCGCTCCAGGCAGCTGAAAGGAGGCACGGGACTATAAACTACTCTGCCCGGGAGCTACACGATGTCAGGACTACGCGTAGTAGGGAAGTGTCACAGGGTCTGCGATAGTGCAAGGGTAGCTGCGCCGTCGTGCGGGTTAACTGGAAAGTGACTGTTATAGTCACTATTCACAATGTGATGCTTGGTTTGAGAACAAATGGAGCAGGCGATAGGTAATTAAGGCGGACTTTATGGGCTAGATTTGGGAAAATCTGCTGCCAAGTGAGCATTAATGGACCGAAAGTGGGGGGAACGGTTGAATTCGAATTCAAAAGGTGTTATAAACTACAAAGGGCTGTCCAGCAAACAACACTTGGCAATTTGAGAATTGAGCTGTTGCGCACCCAGAGATTCATGAACCCAGATTTGTTTGATCTTTTGAAGTCAAAAGCATTGTTTGAGCACTTACTTGAGCCATTGAGAGAATTGTGGAACAGCAGTATGATATCGCCCGAGGAAGCCATGGATACCGGAGCAATGACCGTTGAGGAGGCTGCGTAGGCCATGATGGTAGGAGAACCCCCAGAAGTGTCGGGATAGTTGCAGAAATCCCTAAATCGCTGTGCATGCCGAGACCCAAGAAAGACAAGGAGCCTATGGTCCTGGTGCGTGTGTCCCCTAGGAATCCGTTAAGGATGAGGGTCACCATGGAAGAAAAGGGGAAGGTGATCAATTTGGAAGCCGATGAGGAGGAGGAAGAATTTGAAGAAATCCTGGTAGAAAAGGAGGAGGACGTAGATATGGAGGTAGAAACCTAGGGTGTAGACCCTTTGACTAGGTTACCTGCATATGTTCCTCTGCAGAAGGGGAAAGCAAGGGTGCCCAAAGACCTAGATGAGAGAAAAATCTCTCTGCAGACTCCGCTGCTCCCCGACGACATCATTTTTTACGGAGCGCACTTGGGACGAGTGCCGGTTCTAAAATTTGAATATTGGGATCTCGCAGACCATGCAAAATTCCCACATTTGACAACCGCACAGCTTATGCACCAGAAGAAAAACACACCACTGAGAGTTATAGAGTTGGAGTCGCACCAATGGCTATGAGGTGTGGAGAAGGTAGGACTGTTAAACCTGCTCTGGGTGCCGCATTACCATCGTGCCCCAATAACTATTTTTGTCATCAAGCAACTACTCTACCTGGTGCATGATGGGTGCTTGTGGTTGGAGGAGCCCATCCCCGTCACTGACCACCTAATTCATAGAATGACACGACTCCCTTGTAAGGGGGAGGACCCAACGAATATCTCGAAGGGTAAGAGTGACGATTTGGCCATCGCGGAGGCCATGAAGAATAAGTTCAAGCTGGAGAAGAAGAAGAGGGGGTACGCGATTTCCAGCATTAACAACGCTACAGTCAAATTCGCGACGCAAATATTGGCCGGAAGGTTATGCAGAAGTGCTGCATGGATGAGGTGCCCGCGTCGATGGTTGCACTTTCTACGCAATGCGTAGAAGGGGTCCAGCTTAATTGGACATACTACTTATGCAGAGAGTTCCTGGAAAACTGCCACGAGGCACAGGAGCAGGGGAAGACTTTCCACTATGCATGGCTTCTACTATCCATAGTTCTGGTGGCTTGGGAATTGCTCGAGGACAGCTAGTTCCCAATGATTACGCAGGATCTTCCGAAGGCAGCGAACTACACTTCGTTGTGGGAAACCAGAGATGCGCAGAGAATCAGGGACAATAAGATATTCTGGGTGTTCATGGAGATGAACATCAGAATGGGGATTAATCACAAGCTGCGATTATCGCCCACTATCTACTACAGTTTGTAGAGCCTTATGGAGTTTAAGGCAGACTTCCACCATGTGTACATTAGGACGTGGAAGGACCTTGTGAAGACATGGAACGAGCTCCCTTATCTGGCAACTGACGATGTCATATTCACCCTTCTTGAGTTGTGGCTACCGGAGTGGCGCGTTCTAGCTAGCTCCGCGGTGGAAGCAGAGAAGTTCGCTGCACAAAGGAAAAAGGAGGAGGCAAAACTGTGAATGACATAGTTGGCAGAGAAGCGACGGAACAAAGTAGCAGTAGAAAAGGCCCAGGCGGCATGGGACGCTACGAAGGCAGCAGAAGAGCAGTAGAAGGCAGCTGAGGAAGAGCACAGGGGAGAAAAGTCACATTCGCTATAATAGGAAACAGATACCGAGCAAGGTGGCGAGGACCCACATGCGGCGTACATGTAGTTCAAATGACAACGCCCAAGAGAGCAAGTGGGGCCACAGAAGAAATCGAAGGCCTCAAAGATTTCTTTCGACCCGATCACCATCACTGAGGGGGATCTGCATGACATTGGGGAGATGGTGAGGGACGTCACCGCGGAGGCCCTCCAACAATTTGCGGAGGAACACCAGATGGTGTTGGGGGCTCTCCGAGTGCAGATACAGGAGTTGCAGGTGCGCACTCCACAGGCTGGGACTGTGTCAACCAGCCTTGTAGTAGGCACGGCCGCGTCTGAGGAAATGATGCACGCCTGGGTGACCAACACTATAGAACTGCTAGAGGGAGCATGTGACAGAAAATGAGGCCAATAGGCCTATGGTCAGTGGGCTGAAGGGAGTTGGAATAAATATGGTTGCGCTCCCTCGGGAGATGATCTATGTTTTGCAGGATGGGGTTACTATAGAACTGCGAGCCAAGGAAGGTTTCATGCTCCAGGTCATGAGCGAGCAGTGCTTCAATATTGAACAATTGAGCTTGCAGCATGACGAGGTAGTGGCACAAAACCGACAACTAGTGTAGGTGGTTGAGGGGTGCGCAAGGTGAAGGAAAAGATGAACAAGGTTTAGCTGGAGCTAAACCTTCAGATAGTCAAGCTACAATTGAAGGTGCAGCCTTCAACACCACCAGAGGTTAAGGAACAGCGCGCCAGCGCAATTACAGTGGTAGTAACGGAGGTCAACAGTGCAGTGAAAGACTGCACAAAGCTATTTGAAGAGTCATTCAAGGTTCTCACTACTCTGCAAGAGGACCCAAATATATAGTGCCTAGAAACATAGGTGCATGAGCTACAACAGAAGTATTATGAAGTAAAAGGGACCGTGCAGATGGTGGGCCTTACACAGAGGCTCGAGCGGATGCAACAGGCAAAAATGCTCAAGGAACAGGTAGACATTGGGTGACATAAGGAAATAGTTTTGAAGGCGCATTTACAACCATGGATTGATGAGGCATACGTCATTACCACATCTATTGAAGCCAAGCTCGTGCAGATTCAGGGAACATAGGAATAGGTTCAGGGAAGTAGTTCAGCTACATCAGTCTCTGAATAGCGCATCCAGGAAGTGCAGTAGGCAACTGCTCAGTGCACTATCAATCTTGCAGCGATCCAGGCAGAGTTGGGAGGTCTTCACGCAAAGATCTCCACACTGACAGAGTGACTCGAGGGCAAGTCACGATGTTTGTGTTCGGGGCCTGTTGGGCGCGGGATTCCCCAAGGGAATTTTTGAGGCTTAAAGGCCGGATTTTGGTTAAGAGTTGTAAATTCGATGTAAAGACTCCGCATTTTGTAGGTGTGGAGCACATAGCTTGTAAATGAGTCATAAGGTTGTCCGCCCTTAATTTTGTAATGTAATGTCAGCTATAGAGATCTACCCATGGTCCGCATACCATGGGATTGTATAAATAGAGAGAGGCTCTAAGTAGTTAAGGGATTGAAGAATAAAGGTAATGGGTGATGAAGAATTGAGTCGGAACTAAAGTGAAAAGTCTAGTTTTGGGTCATAGAGTAGGAGAAGGCTCTATAGTTGAGTGCGCAGAGGCCTAGTAGTCCGCAGCTAAGTGCGTGAACCCCTACAGCTGAGTGTGCAGGGAGAGTCAAGTCTGCAACCGTTGGAGCATTAATAAAGAGAAGTTTTCAAATCAATTCTGTGTATTTATTTCCTGTTTTCTGCGTTGAATATATTGGGTATAAATTGCATTTCTATTGTTTATATGATGCGCGAACATATATGACTGTGTTGATTAAGTGAATACAAGGTAGAATATATGTTTACGCGAAGTTAACTAACATTTGTAAGAAGATAAGTAAGATACGTGGTGTAGTTTGGGGAAATAACACAGGTCGCTACCTTAGCTGCGCGAAAGCATCTCAGCCCCTGGTTAGGGCTACACGAAGGCGATTATAATAGATCATGAAGGTCTCGCAGGTTAGAACAGTGTGCTAAGTGACCTGTGCGAAGGTAGGCACAGTTGGACTAAATCGACACCTTAGACATCTCAAGGGTGCGAAAACTTGGTTCCAACATCCCCCCATACTGCTTCGGGTGAGACTTCAGTCCGCGCTCCGCAGTTTGTTGCCGAAAGGGCCAGTAGTGTATGGATTTGTTTGGCTAAATAACTCCGAACTTGGGTCAGGCCCCATTAAGCCAACAGACTATGCTATTGGGGCAGTCCTTACTCAACAGGGGCATCTAGTGGCATATCACAGTGAGACACTTTCAGGCACAGTCTGGAAGTATCCCACTTATGAAAAAGAGATGTATTCCATTGTGCAGGTTTGTCGACAATGGAATAATTACATTTTGGGGAAGGAAACGGTTATCCACACAGACTGTTGGCCCCTGCAGTTCATATAGATGCAAGGGAAGTTGCAGAATGATCGCCATCAGAAGTGGTCCACATAACTGCAACAGTTCCATTTGAATATCAAGTATAAGAAGGGAAACACCAATAATGTTGCAAATTGCCTCATCCGACCACCAATCATGGTGTTAACCATCGTGCTCAACTCTTGTGGGCACGAGACTTCTGATTGGCCACTTCTCTACAAAAGCAACCCAGAATTTGGCCACACATACTAAACGCTATTGGAGGGTCAACAAGTTCTAGATTTTCACCTCCAGGATGCCTTTTTATGCCACCTAGGACACCTTTGTGTTCCTTCAAGTGAGCATCCCAAAATGATTTGGGAAGCGCACTACAGTTTGGTCGTTGGGCATTTCGTGGTCGAGAAAATGGTGGCAGTACTGTAGAAGTATTTCTATTGGCTGAATCTTCGACAGGATGTTGGGAAGTACATCAGATCTTGCAATGCCTGCGCCATTGCCAAACCGACTATCAAGAAGCAAGGCCTCTATACTCCACTTCCTACCTCTAGTAGACCTTGGGAATCCATCTCCATGGATTACATGTTGGGCCTTCCTTCTACTAACCATGGCAACAACTGTGTTTTTGTGGTCATTGATAGATTTTCGAAGATGGCCATTATGGCGATCTGCAAGAAGAATATCATATTAGAAGCCACTGCTAAAATCTTCTTTGAACGAGTGTGGGTACACTTTGGGATCCCACAATCTATCATCTCAAATAGGGACAACAGTTTTCTTAGTACATTTTGGTACAATCTCTAGTCGATGCTGGGCACCAAGCTCACTAAGTCCACAACTTTCCATCCCCAAATTGATGGTAAGATAGAGGTCGTCAATAGGATGATCGTACACATTCTACGCATGTACAACTCAAAGCATCCACACACATGGGATGAGAGCCTCCCCTATGTCCAACATAGCTATAACTGGGCTCTCCACAGCTCAACTGACCACAACCCATTTTAGGTGGGCTTGGGATTCCAGCCACTATGTCTCATTGATGTGGCCATGTCATTTGTAGCTACTCAGGCATATTCGGCTCATGTCCAGTCCGAAGTTGATAAGGAAAACAACTTCATTGAACACATCCAACATATCTGCCAACAGGTCCATGACATTTTGGAGAAATCAAATGTCAAGTACAAGCAGCGATATGATTAGAAACGGGTGTGTTGTTCCTTAAGAAACAAATCTCTTGGCTGTAGGGAAATTGTGCTTAAGACATTAGTAAATATTTCTTACTGTCACTTATTGTTTACTGTGTTCTCAAATGAAGGATTTGGAAAACTAGACCTTAGACTCTTAATACATGTATGACTAGAACATCTCAGAATGCTATTTGTTGCTAAATATAAATGATGAATGAGGAAAGTTTGAAGGTGAATTTAAAGACAATATGCTGATCTTTCACAGGAACTATTATCTGTAACTTAGAGGAATTACGATAATGAGAAATAAATCATAGATAATATGCTGGTCTTTCACAGAAATTATTATCTACAACTTGGAAGGACATGAGGACTTCAAGTATAGGAGCGCTCTTTAAGGGATTTTAACCTGTTGCTTCATTACTACACTTGAAAAGAAGAAAAAATTACATGACACATGACGGAGAAACTTACAAAATCATATATAACAACTCCTGAAAACTCTTTCTTGTTTCATTAATAAATGATGTTATCGAGAATATATTGGCTGGGTTCTTCAAAATTCCAACCCTTTCTTAGTAAATTTTCCACTTTTTATACATTGTTGAACAATTATCGATTTCTAAAACCTATCTAACTGCTTTCTAACTATATGAAATAAACTACTACAGAATTTACAGAGGGTAAAAACACCTCAAAGAACATGAAATATTAAGAACAAAACTAGATTCAGAAAGAGATGATAACTGTTGTTTTGCTCTCTTGATCTGCTGCCGAATTCCTTTGTTAACGCTCTAATGATACTTAATTCTTCTTAGCCGTAACGAAATACATTTAGTTTATGTAATCCTGGCTTACAAGGGCATTTTGATTGGCCAAAATGCCAAGAAATATATTGAATTGTCTTCCTCTTAAGCTTCGGCTCTGACCCCATTACACAACGAAATTAACACAAACTTCTGATTAATCCTCCTGCTTTATAAATATGTCAAATTTACCTCCTGTTGACCTCTATCGCAAATCGCAATCAACCTGAAAACCCTTGTAAAGCTTAACTTATGCACGCGGCCACAATAACTATGAAAATATTTGGAAATATGCATATATCTTTTATAAAGAAAATATGTAATAAAACATGTTTTTCCACTTCTAATACGGGCTCAACACAATTCCCAAGGTATACTTCCTGCCAATTCATTCCTGTCGTTGATCTACGCCTTTCAGATTGGATGATGTACAAAGGTTTTCGGGTGGGACATAAGCCCAAAGAATACCTGCCTAAAATGGTCATTTTCCTTCTCCAGCTAACTGCTACATGTTAAATGCTGAGTGGAATCGGGTTGATTCCATTAAAAACCATCCATCGCTTTTGCTCCGCCCGAAAACTGCCTTTTGCACGCCTTGTGGACCCGTCGGGGTTTTAGAATATAACACATATATGCTTTAAGTCCAGCCTTTTTATTATAATCTATTATAACAGAAATCCATATAAAACAGCGTAAACCACAATATTTATGAATATCAAAAAAAGTCTTTGGAACCCGCGATAAGACAGACGCACTGAGTCATATAAAATATAGCTTATGAACTATCAGGTTCGGAACCCATATCGCAATCGCAATCGGCGGTTTCATATATATATATATATATATATATATATATATATATATATATATATATATATATATATATATATATATATATATATATATATATATAGTATGTTATCTTTTGGACCCGCCGCAATATAAAATAATAATACATAACATTTTGGGTCCGTCATCGCAAATCACGATCGGCGGAACCCATATGCATGCATATAAAGGGCTTTCAATACAGCAGACCCACCAAAATTTTAAACACGTTGTATATATTATTTCGGGTCCGGCTCACCCATATCACAATCGGCGGAGTCGTATACACGTAATATAAGCACTTTACATTGTTTCAGACCCGCCGTCATTATAAAATATGGCATATATATTAGCGGGTCCGGTGTTAATGTTTTAGCACTTGTTTTTTTCTTAAATGCGATTTATTTCTTCATTTCTTTGCATTTTGATTTCCGACATAATGTTTTGCGATATACATATACATGTATGCCCATATAACCCTTGGCCTCCGATATATCATTATTGCTTCTTCCTTTCGTTTTATCTTTTTTTTTTTTAAGTATTTTCAAAAGATTTTTTGAATGAAAAATAAATGTTATGAAAAGATGCATGTTACAACATCTGGCTCCACTTGGGGATAGTGCTTTTGCCACAGAAGCACTAAGAACCGCAAATTAGTGCCTTCACCTCGGGCATGGAGTCATATATTGCTCTACATAAACTGAAATACTATGGCATTTGTACAATGAATTCACTCCGGTATTCACAATGAAATGATACTTGTTCTTTAGAACTAGAAGTAGTGTTTTAAATATTGCCCATTAACAGGCAGCTGTAAAGTCTCACCATCAAGATTTTCAAGGATGAAGGTATTATTGGATCTCACTTCAGAAATTCTAAAAGGGCCATACTAGAGAGGATCAAACTTCCCATGCTTACCCTTATCCTCTCTTCTGGTATCCCATCTCAATACTAAGTCTACAACTTTGAAATTGATTTCCCTGGCTTTTCTGTCAAAAATATTTTTCATCTTAGACTGATACATAATCAAGTTGTCTCTTACCTTGTCCCTGTTTTCGCTAAGCTCCACCGCTTTGTTCATTCTTCTTACCAAAGCATTTGGCTCTTCTTTTGCCTCCTGAATCATCGCAATCACTGGTTTCACAAGTTGACTTGGAAACAGAGCCTGAGTTCCATATACTAACTCAAAAGGTGATTTTCCTGTGGATCTTCTTGTAGTTACTCTAGCAGCCCACAAAGCAAATTTTAACTTAGAATCCCAATCTCTTTTATTTTCTGCAATGGTTTTCTTTAGGATCTTCATCAAAGTCTTGTTAGTAGATTTAGCTAGTCCATTTCCCTGAGGGTGGTAAGCTGTTGAATGAGACAAAATAACATTATACTTTTGACAAAAAGATGTGAACTTACTTGAGTTGAAGACTTGAGCGTTGTCTATTATAATTTTAACAGGGCATCCAAATCTGCTGAAAATATTTTCTTCCAGGAACTTCATTACTATCTAGTCATTTGCTCTCTTAGTAGGAATTGCCTCTACCCATTTGGTGAAGTAATCTGTTGCTGTGAGAACCCATCTGTGTTGTCTGCTTGAAGGTGGATTGATTTCTCCAACAAAGTCCAATCCCCATTGTCTAAATGGATCCTCTATGAAGACTGGAATTAGAGGTAAAGGAGCTAATCTCTTCTTCTCAGCAAAAAACTGACACTTTTGGAAACTTCTAACAAACTTATATGTATCACCAAATAAGGTAGGCCAATAAAATCCAGCCTGAAGGATCTTGTGTGCAGTTACTTTCCAACTGTAATGTCCCCCACAAAACCCCTCATGATAATCTTTGATTGTTTCTGTAAATTCATCTTCTGTTAAGCACAGTAATAGAATTCCAGTAGGATCCTTCCAGTACAATCTTCCTTCCACAATCGCATATGGCTGTGCCTTGATCTTTAGTGCCCTATACTTTGTTCTGTCTAAGGATTGAGGACAAGAAAGAAAGCACAAATAATGAATTATATGTTTATACCATTCTGAACATAAAAATTTATACCTGATCTTCATTCTTGGATCTTGCTCTCCTTCATTTTCTTCAGCTGCTTTTTCATCTACAGGTGCCAACAAATTAATTCCCAATGCCTGAAAGTTTGATTTTGTTAACATTTTTTCCAGTCCTTGTCCTTTTACCAACTTTGTGGGCTTTATGTCCAAATCATATTCTTGGATTTTGGCAAACCACTTTCCTCTCCTGCCTTCTTCATCTCCCTGCAATAATACGTCTTTCACTGCAGCATTAAGCGCATAAGTAGTGATTTGGGACTACATCACATAAGTTCTAAAAGATTTCAGGGCTTTTACCAAGGCATACACCTACTTCTCGAGAATATTATATTTCAGCTCAGAATCCCTAAGAATCTTATTGAAGAATGCAACTGGCTTCTCTCTATCTTCATCATTCTTCTGCAATAAGACAACAACTATCGAACTTGATGAGGCAAATGAAAAAACTTGGAAAGGCTTCTGATAATCAGGGCTGATTAAGATTGGAGCTGCCTGCAATGCCTCTTTAATTCTGGAAAATGATTCTTTAGCTTCCTTGGTCCAACACACTTCATTATCCTTCTTTCGTATATTAGTGATTTCTTTTAGGATTTCTGCATAATTGGATACAAATATTCTCAGGAAATTAATCTTTCCCAGAAACTTTTGAATATCCTTTTTACTTCTGGGCAATGGTATTTTCTGCACAACTTGTACTCTGGCTGGATCTATCTTCACTCCTTCTCTGGAAACAATGTGTCCCAACAATTTTCCTTCCTCTAGAGCAAAAATTGATTTCTTGGGATTTAAAGAAAGTCCAAATCTTCTACATTTATCAAAAGTCCTTTTCAAATGATCTAAATGTTCTTCATCAGACTTAGAAAAAATAGTAATATCATCCAAATATATTACTACAAACTTATCTCCAACAAAAGCGATGTCCATAGCCCTTTGAAATGTAGCTCTTGCATTCATCAATCCGAAAGGAATTCTGGCATACATAAATGTTCCCCAGGGAGTTGTGAACGTTGTTTTCTTTTGATCCTCCTTGTCCATAGCCACCTGGTTATAACCAGAAAATCCATCTAGCATTGACATTCTAAAAGATCATGTTACCTTTTGCAGCACATGGTCCATTTTAGGCAAAGGATAATTATCTTTCAAAGAAGCTCTATTTAGATTTCTGAAGTCAACACACAACCTTATTTCTCCATTTTTCTTTCTCACAGGTACCAGATTAGCCACCCAATCAGAATATCTGAGTGGGACTATGATTTTAGCATCAAGCAACTTCTTGACCTCCTTTTCAATTGATGGTAGAAGCAGAGGATTTATCTGCCTAAGCTTCTGTTTGTAGGGTTTAACCCCCTCCTTCAAAGGAATTTTATGTTGAATAATATTTACATCATAAGTTTTGAGATCTTCATAGGACCATGCAAAGACATCAACATAATTCTTGAAAAGTTTAATATATCTTTCTTGAAAATCAGGTGAAACTCCAACATATAATTTGACTAACCTGGGATTCTCCTGCGTTCCAATGTTGTGATCCTGAATAAGTTCATCTTGTGAGATTTTCCCTGAGTCCACAACCACATCATTGGAATTAAAAAGCCTTTCAAGAGGGATAAGTCCCTTTGGAAGAAAATTGTCTTTCAATTGAAAGAACTTCTGATTTGCTATTGAATCTTTAAAACCACCGGCTCCTACAATTTCTATTGTATCTTCTTCGTCTTGATCAATTTATGTACCCTGGAACTCCTCAACCATAGTCAAAAACTCCTTAATCTGATGGTCATATTCAAAAACTTGCCAGTTCTTAACATTATCAGGAATGGAAGGTATGTGTCTCATTTCTACCTCATATCTTAATCTTGGATTAATAGGAGGCTTGAAAGTGCTAGCAACCACAGCCAATGAATCTGCCAATCTATTTTCTTCCCTTGGAATGAATTGAATGTTAAAAGCTTAAAAGAAATTTTCAATCAAATCCCATACCTCATTTCTATATGCCCGGGGTCTAGGATGCTTTGTTTGGAAGTGATCTTTTATCTGCTTAATAATTAGCTCCAAATCTCCAAAAGCAAAAATTAACTTGAAAACCATCTGTTTGGATGTTTGTAGCGCAATAATCAAGGACTCATATTCTTCCACGTTGTTAGTCGCCTCGAACTCTAATTTGAAAGAAAAATGAAACAAATTACCTCCAAGTGCAATTAGAAGAAAACTAGCACTTGTTCCTTCCTTGGAGTAAGCTCCATCAAAGAAACATTTCCACACTTCTTTCATTTGTAGCTTTGTAATTACATTGGCTGAAGCAAGTTGCTTCTGATTATCTTCAGCCAGCTCTACATTATCATGCAGTGTGAAACAAGAAAAATCATCCTTCTCCTGACTATACACAGGTGAGTTGCTTGCTCCATTTTTTGTAATTGTTTTTACAAACCTAGTTTCTATGTACAATGTCCTCTCCTCCCCACCAAAAACCGGTATAACAGCATATCTAAAATCTAACTTCAAAATACCTCCCAATTTAGCCCCCCAGGATCTAGATAGAAGCATTCCAAATCTAGCAGGGATATCTGCGACTACAACATCCATGACCAAGCTTTTAGCTGGAATTTGGGCTAATGACATTGCCAGATCCTTAATAACACCCAGACACTTGACCTTGTTTGATTCAAAAGAGTACAAATCCCTGTAAGGTTTGGTCACTTGTAAATTTAGTTGCTTCATTACTAATAAAGGCATAAGATTATTTGAAGTCCCCAAATCAAACATGCAATTATGTAGAAGGAAATAATGAACCAATAGGGAAATATAAAAAGGAGGTATTGAAGAAAACACTTCCTCTACATGCGGGCCAAAAACCACTACTGGTTTATCTTCCTGCAGATTTACAGTATCACTCTCACTTTCTTTTAAATTAATAAACTCAGCAATCTCCTTTTGATAAGTAGGTGTTTTTGCCAATTCTGTAAGGGGAACTTGTATTCTTACCTTTTCCAACTCCTTGGTAAGACTAAACAAGTGACCTTGTTTAACAATATTTTCATTCTCCTCTTCACCTTTCTTTATGACTGGAATTGTTTGAGGAATTGAAACAAGCTTCTCCAAATGAATTTTTTCAGCTTGATTTTGAGAAGACTCACCTCGAAGTATCTATGTTTTGCTATTTGTATTTTGCTGCTGTTTTCCTTTATCTACCTATTTTTCAGACTGAGATTCTTGTGAAGTCGCCTTCAATGAGGAAGTTGAAACTTGCTACACATCTTCATTTTCTTGATTTCTTGATCTTTTCCTAGATCTCAGGTCATATTTTTTATGTAGTTCTGCCTGCAGAAAGTCAGAAAATTGTTTCCAATATTCGTCAATTTCATTTTGATTGTGAATAGCATATACGTCATCATACACATAATCTTCTCCTTCAATGTCGATTTTATCTTCATCAACTGCATATAATGTGGAAATCTGATCTTTAGGTTGTTCTTCACCAAGATCTGCTTCTACATATAATGGTGCTTGAATTTGATTTTGATCTTTTCTTTCCTTTTGCAAAATTTGCAAAGGTTGCCTTCTAAATTGGGGATTAAAATTCTCATTATATTGTGTTTGTCTTTGAGATTTCTTATTTTCTAACTCTAACCTATTTAACTTATGTGACATGGTTTTAATTATATTACACATATCCTCCAATGATTGAATTTGAGAGGACTCTATCTTTGCCTTTCCCTTGTCTTGGGAATGTTGTGTTTCTGGTGCTTTTCCTGCAGCCACCAGATTCGCTTCTATCTCTAGAGCATCCGTTTGGATTTGATCAAGGGTTGGAGCTCTTCTTTCCCTTAATGTAAATCCAAAATTTGATTTAAAATCCCATGCAAAAATTATTTTTGCACCAGTAGGAGGAGGCTTAATCTCTGCTGGGAGACTATTGTACAATTTGTTGAATCTTCTGACAAACTCAGCCACAGTCTCATCGTACTTCTTATTTATGGCATTAAACTTTGTTAATGAATATCCATGGTATCTTTTTTCTCCCCATCTCAGAATAAACACACGTTCCATCTCTTCCCAAGAAGGAATAGAATTATTGGGAAGTCATTTGAACCATTTCCTTGCTTCTCCATCTAGGGATTGAACAAAAGTCTTAAAACAACATCTAAATGTTCAACATTTAGGCTTTCTGCAAAGTTACAAAATACTACTACATGATTCTCTGCTGTCTGCTCATCTTCTCCTGAAAAACGTGGAAGAGTTTTAAGGTAATCATGTGGCATTTGATTTAAAGGTTGTGGTAGTTGAAGAGGTGCATACCTGTTTACTAAAAATGCAGGTGCTACCATGTTTACTGAACTTTGATTAACAACAGATGTGGAACTTGATTGAGAGGTAAATGGACGGTGCAAAGGAGGTAATGTGGTTATTGGTTGAGGTTGAATAATTACAGCCGGTAAATGAAAAGTAACAGACTCAAAAGATTGATATTGACAGCTAGGTTCCTGAAATGAAGATGATGAAAAAGATGAGTCTCTATTAGATGAATGTTTAGATAGATTGCTACTTGATACAGAAAATGTAGGACTTGGTCTATTTGAGATCTTAGACTTCCTAACCCTCCTTGAAACCAGGCTTTCAGGATCTGAAAGAGCTTGAACCTTATTTTGTGAAGTGTCTAGTCTTGTATGGGACCTTCTTGAAGCTAGAGCTATTGCTTTGATTCAAAACAACCAAATATTTCCTCCTCACTGAACAACCAGAGGAAAATATTGAAACCCAGGGAAAAAACCCTCTTGTCTTGTCTCCCCGGCAATGACGCCAATTAATGTTGTTCCTTAAGAAACCAACTTCCTGGCTATAGGGAAATTGTGCTTAAGACATTAATAAATATTTCTTACTGTGTTCTCAAATGAAGGATTTGGAAAACTGGGCCTTAGACTCTTAATAAATGTATGACTAGAACATCTCAGAATGCCATTTGTTGCTAAATATAAATGATGAATGAGGAAAGTTTGAAGGTGAAGTTAAAGACAATATGCTGATCTTTCACAGGAACTATTATCTGTAACTTAGAGGAATTACGATAATGAGAAATAAATCATAGATAATATGCTGGTCTTTCACAAAAACTATTATCTACAACTTGGAAGGAAATGAGGACTTCAAGTATAGGAGCGCTCTTTAAGGGATTTTAACCTGCTGCTTCATTACTACACTTGAAAAGAAGAAAACATTACATGACACATGAAAGAGAAACTTACAAAATCATATATAACAACTCCTGGAAACTCCTGCTTGTTTCATTAATCAATGATGTTATCAGGAATATAGTGGCCGGGTTCTCCAAAATTCCAACCCTTTCTTAGTAAATTTTCCACTTTTTATACATTGTTGAACAGTTATCGATTTCTGAAACCTATCTAAATGATTTCTAACTATATGAAATAAACTACTACAGAATTTACAGAAGGTAAAAACACCTCAAAGAACATGAAATATCAAGAACAAAACTAGATTCAGAAAGAAATGATAACTGTTGTTTTTCTCTCTTGATCTGCTGCCAAATTCCTCTGTTAACGCTCTAATGATGCTTAATTCTTCTTAGCCGTAATGAAATACATTTAGTTTATGTAATCTTGGCTTACACGGGCATTTTGATTGGCCAAAATGCCAAGAAATATATTGAATTGTCTTCCTCTTAAGCTTCGGCTTTGACCACATTACACAGCGAAATTAACACGAATTTCTGATTAATCCTCCTGCTTTATAAACCTATCAAATTTACCTCCCGTTGACCTCTATCGCAAATAGCAATCGGCCTGAAAACCCCTGTAAAGCTTAACTTATGCACGAGGCCACAATAACTATGAAAATATTTGGAAATATGCATATATATTTTATAAATAAAATACATAATAAAACATGTTTTTCCACTTCGAATACGAGCTCATCACAATTTCCAAGGTATACTACCTGCCAATTCATTCTTGCCATTGATCTACACCTTTTAGATCAGATGATGTACAAAGGTTTTCATGTGGGACATAAGCCCGAAGAATACCTGCCCGAAATGGGCAGTTTCCTTTCTCCAACTAACTGCTATGTGTTAAATGCTGAGTGGAATCAGGTTGATTCCATTAAAAATCATCCATCACTTTTGCTTCGCCTGAAAATTGCCTTATAACTTAAAAACTGCCTTTTGCACGCCTTGCGGATCCGCCGGGGGTTTTAGAATATAACACATATATGCTTTAAGTCTGGCCTTTTTATTATAATCTTTTATAACAGAAACCCATATAAAATAGCGTAAACAACAATATATATGAATATTAATAAAAGTCTTTGGAACCTGCGATAAGACGGATGCGTTGAGTCATATAAAATATAGCTTATGAACTATCGGGTCTGGAACCCATATCGCAATCGCAATCAGCGGTTTCATATATATATATATATATATATATATATATATATATATATATATATATATATATATATATATATATATATATATAATATGTTATCTTACAGACCCGCCGCAATATAAAACAATAATACATAACATTTCGGGTCCGTCATCGCAAATCTTGATTGGCGAAACCCATATGCATGCATATAAAGGGCTTTCAATACAGCAGACCCACCGAACTTTTAAACACGCTGTATATATTATTTCGGATCCGGCCCACCCATATCGCAATCGACGGAGTCGTATACATGTAATATAAGAACTTTACATTGTTTCGGACCCACTGTCATTATAAAATATGGCATATATATTATCGTGTCTGGTGTTAATGTTTTAACACTTGTTTTTTTTGAAAATGCGATTTATTTCTTCATTTCTTTTCATTTTGATTTCCGATATAATGTTTTGTGATATACATATATACATGTACACCGATATAACCCTTGGCCTCCGATATATCATTATTGCTTCTTCCTTTCGCTTTATATTTTTTTAAAAGTATTTTCAAAAGATTTTTTGAAGGAAAAATAAATGTTATGAAAATATGCATGTTACAACAGGGTGCCACACAAGTTTCAGGTGGGTGAAAAAGTCTGGTTGTATTTGCAAAAGGAACACCTTATCGGAGCCTAACGGAAACTCATGCCACTCCGATATGGTCCTTACACCATTACCAAGGCTGTGGAAGACAATGCATTTGAGCTCAACATTCCCCCATTCCTTGGCTTGTACCCAGTGTTCAATTTGGACTGCCTTCGACCATACTTCCCACCATTGCTAGACACATCATACATTGTAGAACAACTCAAAACTATAGGGTTAAATCCAGATTGCATGGAACAAACCACAATCAATCGAATCATGGACACGTAGATCAAGAACACCTGACAACAAAGGATCCAACTATATTGAGTTGTAAAAGCAGGGCAACTCCTTCACCACGGCAAGTGGCTCAGCAGGGACCAAGTTCAGCAGAAGTTTCCTCATCTCATGGAGGAACTCAACGCAATGGGGACCATTGCTTCCTAAGGGTGGAGGAATGATCCAAGTGGATATTGGTGGCCACCCACCTATTCCACTTGGACCCCCACCATTGTTTCTTTCAGTTTTTCAGTTTCCTTACTTATAGCACAATTTACTACTTTTGGCAATTTTTTGGGTCTTGAACTTCTGGAGCTGTTTTGAGGCCATAAATGAAGTTTTTTGGGAAAATGGAGACCAACATTTGAAACAAGTTGTTGTTGGTCATTTAAAAGTTGTAGTCCTCGTATAGATCTTTCTAACGAAGTATTATGCGTGTTAAACAAAGATCGTATGCCAAAGTTATGACCCCAGGAAGTTGATGTACCAATTTACCCAAACGGGGCCCATAGTTTGGCACTTCATCTCCTAGGGTTAGGTTTTTGGATGTTTAGGGTTTTTCATTGTTTCTCAATAATAAATAGGCCTTTGAGCCTCATTGTAACACAATTTAGAGGCATGTAACCGCCACACATCTTCTTAGAGATAAGCTACCATCGCCTGAGCTAGTCTTATTTCCATTCTGTTTGTAAGCATATTTCAGTGTTTGATATTAATGAAATGAAGTGTTATTTCTACTTCATCTTTATATTTATGGTTATATCTGTAATATGTTACATTCCTGTTTAAATCTGGATCAGGTTACTAGGACAATGGCTTTATCGTGAACCAAGATCTGGTTCAAGGACCACTAGGCCATGTGCTCTATCATTTGGAGATCCACCTCACTCAGCTTCAAATCCATCCGACAATCCAACTCAACCAAAACTTGAGAACCCCATCACACCATAGCTATCTAGAAATGGCAAGGCTAGGACGAAAACATTGTTACACCTGGAAAAGCCCATACCATAATAGCAAAAGAACCACATGCAATACCATGCATGCCAAATCTAGCAAGGAAAATACACATGCAAATTGATACCTGCAAAGAATACTATTGTAGCTGCCTGATCCTGCTCTTCCTTGCTTTCTTCTTCCTTCCTCTTGCCTTCTTTGCTTTTCTTGATCCAATGCCAAAATGCTCCAAGAAAACTCTAAGTGTCCAAAAGTGAGAGAGAGAGAGAGAATAATGAGAGAGTTCCAAAACTGAAATAACAAAAGGTTACAAACTGATCCTCAGAAGCCTTTTTATCAATTAGGCCTCTATTTTCTTCATTTTCCATTATTTTGCTTCAATTTCCTCCTCACATGCAACCTGTGACCTTTCACCTCCCTTTTCTCCTATTTTCTTTTATTTTCATAAATAAATGTGAGAAGAATATCATTTTGCCTTTCCAAAGCCTTTGGCATTTGCCTTTGCCAATTTCCTTAGCCATAATAAACGAATGAACACCCACTAGGATGTTTTTCCCAACATTCAACTTGGACTAAGTGTCCCATCAACCGTGGTTATTATTTTTGCCTTTATTAACTGTTATTACATGGAATTTTCACCAACGTTGTTACAGAACCCTCCCCCTTGGGGGATACTATCCTCGGCATTCAACCACACCTATACCTCAGCAAAATCGCTGAAAAACAAATATACTGCCCATGGAGATTTATAACATAGCTCGATGCAGTATTTACAAAGATCACCCTACTGAGAAGAAAACCAACATGATAACATAAAAACATGACAACTATAAATGACATGACACTCATACTGCTTATTGGAGCTTTATAACATATCTCATGGAGGTATTCACATCCATATACATATGTACATATACCAAAACATCATCAGACATGTACCAAAAAATATACAAAAACACCATACCAAAAGTTTTTTTCCTCAACCAAAAAACAATGAAGGATACATAGCCTGCCTTCGATCTGCCATCTCCCATGTAGCTTAATCGGGCCTAAAGTCCTTCCACTGCACTTTAACCTCTCGATTGCGCATTTATGGAGAATAAGCACCTTTTTCTGCAATATACACTAAGGCTCTAGCTGGAATTATTCATCTGGTTCCACCTACAATACAGACCAGTCAATCACATGATCAACATCTTTAACATACTTCTTAAGAAATGATACATGGAAAACATCATGAACTTTCACTGTCGGAGGTAGTGCAAGTCGATAGGCTACTGGCCCAATCCTCTCACTAATACTGAAGGGTCCACAAAACCCTGGTGCCAAATTGACACATGATCCAATATGTAAGGAACTCTTATTTAGTTTGATGCGCAAGTACACCTGTTCCCCACCCTGGAACTCCTTGAACAACATGTTCTGATCTGCATAGTTGTGCTACCTTCAAATTCTTTTTTATAACCTGCATTTCCTGTTCCATGTCCGCCAACATGTCCGGTCCAATCAACACCCTGTTAACTGGATCACTCCAACTAATGGGCATATTGCAACTCCACCCATATAATGCCTCAAACAGACTCATCTTCAAATATTCCCGATACCCATTGTTATAAGAAAACTCTACAAGTGGAAGATAATATTCCCACTTTTGCTACTGATGCATCATGCACATCCTCAACACGTCCTCCAATATCCTGTTGACCCTCTCAATTTGTCCATCTGTCTACGAATGATAAGTTGCACTGAAGCCCAACTCTGTGCCCAAACCTGTAAACAACTCCTTCCAAAACTTGGAAGTGAACTTTGCATCCATGGCTAACACAATCTTCTTTGGAACTCCATGCAATATGACCACATCTATGATGAATACCTATGCTACATCGCTAACTGAGAATGTAGACTTCACTTAAATGAAGTATACTACCTTTGTCAACCTGTCTCACTGTCCTCAACAAACATGTAATAAAGTCCATGGAAATGACCTCCCATTTCCATTATGGAATCACAACCATCTGTAGTAATCCACCTAGATGCTTACACTCTACCTTCACGCACTGACAATCAAAACATCTAGCCACAAACTCTGTTAGAGCCTTCTTCAAATTTGGCCAATAATAAAATTTCTTCACTGTGGTCAATGTCTTCTGGTAGCTCGGGTGACTTGAATATGGTTTCACATGAAACTCCCTCAAGATCACCTTCTTGAGCTCACTACTGACTGGCACATATATCTTGTCCCTAAATCTAACCAATTCATTTGCTGCAAGACAATAGTCCACATCCTGTGCACCTGCACATGCACCTGTACTTGTACCACTACATGTACCTGTACCTATTCTACTACCTATACTTGTACCTGTACCACTACATGTACCTGTACCTGCACCTGTAGTCTGTTGCAACCTGTGCACAATCTCCATATACCTGCCATCCTATTGACCTTCCTACAAGATCCTATCTTGTAAGTTTGTCCCATAGGAGCTCATAGTTGATAAGTGATTTCCTGTACCTGCTTACTAAGAGCATCTGCCACTATTTTCTACTTTCCTTTGATGTACTTGATCTCGAAGTCAAACTCACTAATTGTGGCCAACCATCTAGCTTGTTGGGCATTTAGATTCAGTTGGTCAAACAAATACCTCAACCCAATGTGATCACTCATCACTACAAAACTCCTGCCAAGAAGATAGAGCCTCCACATCTTCAATGCATGTATGATCGCTGCTAACTAAAGATCATGTCTTGGGTAGTTTTGCTCGCGCTTGTTTAGTTTCGTGACTCATAGCATACCACTTGTCATTCCTAGATAAGGACTCCACCAAGTCCTCTCTTGCAAGCATCTGTACATACTACAAATTCTTTGTCAAGCTCTAGAATATTTAACATTGGTGCATGTGTCAACAACTGCTTAAGCTGCTCAAAATTGGCCGTACACTCCTTTGTCCATTCAAAATTCTTACCTTTCCTATGCAATGATGTAATAGGATAAGAAATCTGTGAAAAGTTCTTGATGAACCTCCTATAATAGCTTGCCAACCACATGAAAGATCTCACCTCATCCACATTCCTAGGAGCTACCCACTCCATGATGACCCTTATCTTTTCCGGATGTAGTGCAATGCCCTCCTTGGAGACAACATGTCCTAAGTAATATACCTCATTCTGAAAGAAATTGCACTTGTTGAGCTTAAAATACAACTGGTGCTCTCTCAACAACCTCAACACTACTGCTAAATGTTCATCATGCTCTTCCTCATTTTTAGAATATACCAATATGTCATCAATGAACACAATATCAAACTTATCCAAATACGAACACAACACACTATTCATCAAGCACATAAATGTAGCTGGAGCATTAGTCAAACCAAATGGAACTACAAAAAACTCATAATTCCCATACCTGGTCCGAAAAGTTGTCTTGTAAATGTCCTCCTCTTTGATGCGTACCTGGTGGTATCCTAATCTCAAATCAATCTTCGAGAACATTGCCGCTCCCTTCAACTGATTGAACAAGTCATCGATCCTTGGAAATATATACCTGTTCTTGATAGTCACTTTGTTCAACTGCTTATAGTCAATGCATAATCTGAGAGTTCCATCTTTCTTCTTCATAAACAATATTGGTGCACCCTAAGGCGATACTGATCCAGGTGGATGTTTGTGGCCACCCACCTATCCCATTTGGACCCCTACAACTGTCTCTTTCAGCTTTTTCAGTTTCCTAAATTGTAGCACAGTTTACTATTTTTAGCAGTTTTTCGGGTCCTGAACTTCCGGAGCCGTTTTGAGTCCCTAAACGACGTTTTTTTGGGAATCTGGGGCAACATGGGTCCATGTACCCATGTTGCCTCCCAAAGTGGTAGTACTCGGATAGATCTTTCTAACGAGCTATCGTACGCGTCAAACGGAGATCGTATGCCAAAGTTACGACCCCGGGAAATTGATGTACCAATTTACCCAAACGGGGCCCACAATTTGGCGTTTCATCTTCTAGGGGTTAGGTTTCGGGATGTGAAGGGTTTTCCATTGTTTCTCAACAATAAATAGGCCTTCGAGCCTCATTGTAACACAGTTCGGAATAGTTCAGAGGCATGTAGCCGCCACATCTCTTCTCAAAGATAAGCTACCATCGCCCTAGCTGGTTTCTTTCCATTTCTGTTTGTAAGCATATTTCAATATTTTACAGTAATGAAATGAAGTATTATTTCCGCTGCATCTTTGTGTATATGGTTATCGCATCTCTGTATTTATGGTTATCTCTGTAATCTATTGCGTTCTTGCTTAAATCCGGATCAGTGGTATCAGAGCGGTCTGCTTTTTCTCTGTTTTTCTTTGCATGTCCCCAACGAGGTCGAGATATAAGGAGTTAGGGCTTGAATTGGTCGAACCTTTGCAAGACCAGCCTCGCAAATCTCGATGACCTCCCATGGCGGATGAGAAGAAAGACGAGGGGGCAGGAGATCCTATCAGAATATTGCTCGAAGAAGCCCTCGAGCGACAAAGGAACACGATGATGGACAACTTTGCCCAAATCCTTCAGTGGCTACCTAGAGGCGACACATCGGCTTCCAATAGCGACTCTGGAAATGCCACGCCATTTAAGGTACAAGTTAATTTTGAAATCCCCATCTTCGAGGGTAAAATAGACGTAGATGCCGTAGATAAATGGTTAAATCTGCTAGATGGGTATTTTTCTGTTCACGAATTTTCAAGTCGGGAAAAGATTGTTTTCGCTCTTCTCAAAGCAGCCCCCCACGACAAGGACTGGTGGGAAACCTACTGCGAGCAGAAGGATGAAAGTACAGGCTCACTATTTTCAGCCGCACCCACTTGGAATGACTTCCGGGATGCCATCAAGGAGCAGTACTACCCTGTCGGAAGCTATGAGGACAAATACATCAAATGGACCACACTGCGGTAGGGATGAGACCAAGATGTGCCCGAGTTCACAAACATTTTTCATACCCTTCGCACAAAGTTGGGTATCAAAGATTCTGAGCTGCATCTAGTACTCAAATACTGTGGCTACCTGCACAAATACATCCAGGAAGAGATGGTGTTCTTGAACATATCCTCACTCGGCACGGCGTACCGATACGCTGTCAAAATTGAGCAAAAGTTCAAACAGAAGAAGCGAGACTTTGGATCTGCAAATCCGAAGCCCAAAGGACAAAGCCAAGGCGGGGTGACCCAAGACAACCCGTCGAAGCCGCAAGAAAAGAACAACAACATGAAGCCGAAGAAGGACACAGGGAAGTGGTGTGAGTTCCACAAGAGTCCCACTCATAACACAAGTGAGTGTCGGACCAAGCAGTCGCTGGTGGCTGAGTTGAAGGCTTCCGAATCAGATGCATGTTTCGACCCTGAGCCAGAACCCGACAAGGGGAATGGAAAAGGGAAGCAGATCATTGATGCGGATCCCAGTGCCACTGTCGCCACCGCCAAGATCAAGAAAGATGAGCCCGAAAATCCAGAGGAAGGGGATCGTCTTTTCCACTCACAGATGTGGGTGAAGGGCTCACTGCTGCGATTGTGCTTTTCCTCCATAGCTGTCACCATCCTAACTTATGTGGCTTTCTTCTTTCCTTGTAAGGCTCTTGCTTGCCCATTGTCATCCACACACTCAATGGTTTTGTCATAAAAATCCACCTTGGTTCTATGCAGGTACAACCAATCCATGCCCAAAAACAAACTGTATGATCCCAATGGTAATACATTCAAATGTGTTATGGTAGGCATACCATTCAAATCAAATGCACAAGTTCTTATCGAATGATGAACTTGATTCTTTGTACCTATAGCCATCTGTACTAACCAAGATTATTCTTGCAATTCCTTACTCAAACCACACTTATCCACCAAGTTAGGACTAACATAACTATAATTAGATCCATGGCCAACCAAGATATAAATAAATTGATCACAAAGTTTATCGTCCATCTCAATGTTAGATGCTTGCTGGTCTTTTTGTTTGTTATCCAATGCTGCATAAATTTGAGGAACGCTCTTACCAACATACCCAACAGTTTGTGCCTCCTGCACACTATATATCTAAGGCCTACCACCTTGATTTTGTGGACAATATCTCTTAATGTGCTCCTTACCGCATGTCCAACACTCCAACTGACCAATATCCTCACCTATATGCTATTGTTGTGACCCATGTCCCTATCTAGTTGTATTAAATCTCTTTTGTGGTGCGACATTCTCTTTCTCATCTGCATTCTGAGGCCTTGTTCTTTTCAACTGCCATTTACCTTTACCTTTGTCTTTTCCTTTCCATCCTTGCCGAGATTCATCCTTATGCTTTGACTGTTCATAGCAATGCTTCAATTTCCCAATGACTTCGTCAAGTGACCGAGGCTCATCATACTCAATCCGATCTCTAAATGCTAATGGAAATCCATTAACAAATATCTAAACTTTAGCCTTCTCATATGTAAGATACGATACATACCTCAATGGCTCCAGGAACTTAGTCGGGTACTCTTCATTTTCCATTGATCCCATCTTTAGCTCATAGAATTCTTTGGCCTTACTGTCGTAGTACCTTTTTGAAAAGTATTTCTTCCTGAAAAATATTTGGAACTCGTGCCAAGTCAAGTCATCTGTCCAAATGTCTCTAACCCGCTTCACATCTTCCCACCAGATGTATGCTTTACCTCTCAGGCTGAAGATATTTATTCTTACCTTCATATTATCTATGTACTCATGCAAGTCAAAGAACTTCTTCATCCCAAGTCTCCAAGCCTCTCCATCTTCCGTCTTCTTCACATATCCATCAAAAGTAGGTGGATTTGATTTCTTAAACTCATCTGGAAAGTATCCCCTATCACTCCTCTTGTAAGGATGATAACAATGACGATCATGATGCCTACCAGAACCAGAACTAGAACAGTACCTATATCCATCACCTCTCATATATGGAGTATCCAACTGTCTCCACAATTGGTGAAGGAGAGTCTTTCTCCTTGGAGGAATCATCCAAGAATGGAGGCATAGTTCGTTTGCTGAATGGGTTGCTTCGAATGTTGGCATGTTCATGTGATGGACCATCCCCACCTAAATGAGAGCCACCTTCCTCGTTATTTATTTGCAAGTTAGGTTTCCCTATATGAAATTTGAGAAGTTCCACAATTGTGTCTTGAGTGGTGGCGATCTTTTGTAATGCATTTTCAAGCTTGGTACTTTCGTGATCACCCATCGGTTCGTCTAACTCTTTTGGATCTTCCTAGTCCTTAATTATGGTCTCTTTGTTTTTTCCTCCTTGACTTCTATCCTCTCTTCCTTTCGAATTGAGAGCGATCCATTTTTGTTTTTCTTTTCTTGGCATCCCATAACTAGCCAAGATTGTGGCTCTGATACCACTGTAAGATTATACTAAGTAAAAACATTATATTAAACTTTTTCCCAACAATAATTACAATGCCCTTATCCAAATGATAACAAGAGATAAAACATTATTTTAAATGATCTGAACTGGATCATTATATTGTTTGTCATCCATCTCAATACATTTGGAGTGGAAAAAGTGGAGGAATCAACTCACAAGATCATTTTTACCCCTGATACTTAGCTTGGGGAGGTATTTGTACAAAAATGTTTACAAAATATCTCAAAGAGATAATATCTAGCAATAACTTCTTCTACCTACTCTATAGGAGAAGTAAATGATCTTGAAAACAGAGAGAAATGAATGCAGAAGTAAGAGATGTTGTGCTGGCTGCTCAGCTGGTGAGATGCATTGATTATTTGCTCAGCGAGTCAGCCAATGGATACTTTACTGACATTCCACGCTACTGGCGTTGCTTTCTTGGGTGCTTTTAATTGCGCTTTAATAGATCATTGCCCAGCGTGATTTTTACCTGCTCTTTTTCTCCACTTTATGATATCTGCCGTGTTCTGGTAAAAATAAATAAAACTTTAAAATCCGCCTAAAAAATTTCCAGCATACTCTGCCACCACTAGTCACCTGGTAATTGGTGTCTACGCATTTTTATTAGAGTTTCATCAGCATCCGTCTAAAGAAAGTAGGTTGGATTGTGAAAAGATGTCTCACTTCATGCTCAATATAAAACATATTTTCTAAATTGTCATACAGGCTCTATCCAGATGGGAGTGCCTTCTCTTCTGTAGAACTTGATGATGTTGCGATTTGATTAGCCACATATGTATTCAACCTATGAGCATAGTTCTCATGTGTCATCAGTCTATAGTCATTGGTTAATAAACTGGGCAAATCCTTTTCCTGCAAAGCTGTAAACTTCTATGTGAAAGCATTTATCTCCACTTACATGTCCTGGCACTTCCTCTCCAGATTTTGTATGAAGCTCCTCAAGGTCAGAACTCTTTTGACTGTCAGAATGGTGCCTGTCCTATCCCTGATATCTAGTGCTACCAGCTCTTCCTTGGTGTGGGTGTTCAAAAACTGTATTAGCCTATTGGGCTGTTCGGGCATGTGTCCCAATGAATCCCTGGCCTTTTGAATTTCTTCTTGAGCTATTGTTACCAAATCAAATTGTTCATATATAATTTTAATAGATATCCATATATTACTAATTGATTCACTAATGTTGGCCCATAGAATGCCCCTGATTTCTCCCAGTGGTTTGTCTAAGGAGAGGTACTTTTCCAATGCCTTTACTTTGTTTTCTAGTGCCTTTACCTCTCTTGTCTTCTCTGCCACAGTCATCTTAGATTTGTCATAACGTATTTCCAGCTTGGCCAATTTTTCTTTAGTTTCTTTCAATTCTGATACTTGGAGTCTTAGATCCTCCATAGCCTTTATCAATTCCTTAGTGGTCATGGTAGTGCTACTACCTGATGCTGTTGTTGTTGTAGGAGGAGAAGTTGTAACTATTGGAGCTGTTTGAGATGGCTGGGAGGTCGACACTCCTGTTTCTCTTGCAATGCCTTCTCCAATTCCTGCTCGGTCTCATTTAACCTTTGATTCATTTTCATCAGCAAATCCATCATGTCTTCTTCTGCTTTTTCTTGCACAACCTCTGTGGTTTTTGGATGCATAGTAACTGGCAGCTTCAATTGTTTCTTTAGGGTAGCTATGTCATCCTCTTTTTTCTTCATTAATGCTTTTATTCCCTTGGCTTCCTTGCAATCATGTCCCAACTCAATGATAATTTCTTCCAAGGACTTTATCCTGTTGTCCTTGGCCAAAGAAGATGCCTTTTCCAACTCTAGTTGGGCAGATGTGTTGTTCAATGAATCCTGCAATTTCTAAGCTAACATTGCCTTGTCTGCCAATGTGGAGTAGACTATCTCTCCAGTTTGCTTGTGTAATTCAATCTGGTCCAAAGGGTGAATATCATTGGCAAGGGCCTCCAGATTTTTTCTAATATAATCAGCCACTGACTGTGGCTGCTGCACTTTAGGCTTGAAGTGACTCAAGATCATCTTTGCTTCCTTAATGTCATATGCAGACATTAACCTTTGTCGCTTGGCGGGGGTCATCTTGAGAACTTGGTCATAAAGTTGCAGTCTTATTGGCTCATTCTGGGCCTTGATGTCCATGAATGTCCTTTTAATATCAGAACTTTGCTTACTTTGTGGCCTTGAGGAGGAAACCTCCATACTATGTTGTTTCTCCAATTGCTACCTATGAGAACTGGTAGATGTTTCCACCATTGGAGATGTCTGTGGGCTGGTTTCCCTCTCACTTCTTGGACTTTTTATGATCTCCTCTATAACTTCCTCTTCAGGTAGAGCATCCACTCTCTGCCTCTTTGCCTCTGGTTGCTTTGCTGGCCCACTTATAGGTGTGGTCTCTTCTCGATCCCTTTTTCTGCCCTTTTTCTCATTGAGAGGAGTCTGCAATGCTGGTACCTCTGGTGCTTTGGTCTAGGCAGGAGGAATTTTCCCTTGAGCTTGCTTCTTTGATGATGTTGGCTGATCTATCATTTCGTGTTGCTCTGTATGCAGCACTTCTTTGCCTTTGGATGTCCCTGCAGCTAGTGTAGTGCTTTCTTGGGCTGGTTGCTATGAAGTTGTAGCAGATGATGTGCCCACTCCAATTTGCTGAGGCAATTTGAAAGAGACCTGTCCAAAAGAGTCCAGGTCAAGAGTTTTCAAGATTTTTCATTGCTTGTTCCATTTTTTCTTCCTCAGTATTCTCTTCTACCAATGTGCCCTCTACCCACTCATCTTGATTAGCATACTACTCTAATTCAGGGATTCTACAATGATCATAGCCTGATAGCCTATTTTTTATCTTTCTATCACAGATGAATCCATTTGGGTCATAGGGTACCCACCAAAAGCTCCTTTTTAATTTGAGTTGTTCACTCAATATCTTTTCAACATCTTTCCACCCTTCCTTTTTGTTAATGATGAAGGGGCCTAATTGGTTTCTTAATTTCAGCTGAGCTTTTTTCTTGGCAGCATAAAAATGAGTCAAATCTAAGCTAATAAATTGCCTGAAGTATTCAAGAGAAAATAGTCTCATAGGCACATATTTTGGCAGTTTATAGGGGCATAGCTCACAGCCATATATCCTGATCTCAGTGTGATTCTGGTAAAAGTACCAGTCACCTATTTTATAGCTTTTGGAGAGCTGTAAAATTTTTTGCATGTCACCAGAGAGTCTGGGAGGAGGAGTTCTCATCAGCAGAGAGGAGACCAGATGTATAAACAAATCAATGAACTCACAGTAAGTATAAGGAGAATTATGGACTTGATGGAAGACTGAGGTCCAAAATATCACAGACCTCCTTTCTCCTTTAGCATCCAATTTCTTGATAGGGAACTGAAAACTATCTGTTTGATAGTACAAGAACAGATGATATATATATGATGTGTACTTGAAGACTCCTTCTCTGTTTAGACTCATGAATTGTTCATGGATTTTGTTGCTAATGAAGGTAGCAAAGTCAAATTTGACAGCAGGAGGATGTCCTGGAATAAATATGGACATCAGAGCTAAAATTGTCTCATCCACATACTCACTTGTCTTAAATCCTAGGACATAGGATATCATATCAATAACAAGACTTCCAGCTTCATTGAACTAGACATGGTGAAAAGCAGGTGAATCTCTGGGCTGACAATTTGGGCTCATGAATAACTTGGAAATTCGGCCTATTTCTATAATGGATAGTTTAGAGCCTTGGTCCAACAAATATTTCATGGAAAGAGGAGTTAGAGGCTGACTAGGTTTGAAGTGCAACATCTCATTGATTGAGTCAGGAGTTATATTAAAAAGGACAGTCCCAGTTGGAGATATGACTGCTCTTTGAATAGGCTCATAGTTGGCATAGCACAAGCGGATTATATCTGGAAATACATTAACTAAGGGGAGATAGTATATGGGTAGATTGGATTCCCATATCCCATAGAGATCAGTTTTGTTTAGGTAACTGTTTCTAATTTCACAAAATGCTTGCAGATGGTCTTTGACACCAGTTAAATCTTGTATTTGGAAGTCCCTTTCAGCTAAGGGCAACCATTCCAGCTCCTTGTGAGGTGCATTAAGGGGAGCAACATTGAGGGCCACTGGAGCCTCCATTATTCAAATTATCTTGCGGTCTTCAACTTGGAGTTTGGGTTTTTACAGCAACAGTAGGTAAAATGAAAGTTTCTAGGGGTTTTGACAGAGAATTTGCAGGCCGAGACCGATTTGTATTTAGCTTAGTGGGAGAAATTTGCAGAGGGAGACAAAGTTTGAGGGATTTCTCAGAAAAATGGGCAACAACAATAGTTATAAAGCGCAGGTTTGAAGGCAGCACGGTTTTTTAATTCAAATTTGGGTTTTTCAGGTGATTTTGCAAAGAAAACCAAAAAAACACACGGTTTAAGAATGAAGTTCGGGTAAATACCTGTTTTGACAGTGTACTATGCATTTTTCAGGTTGCGGAACGAGCTGAGAGGCCGAGTTGTGGACACAATTTAGCTGGGTGGCAGACTGTGTAGTCAAATGCTGCTATGGACAAGAAACAACATGCAGAGGTCGCACAAAAGAAAAAAATAGAAATGAACAAAAACGTCATTTTTACACCTTTTTGACAAAAAATTTGATTTTGGCGGGTTTTGGCGCGCTTCGGTCGGGTGACGTCAGCATGACGCAACATTTGTCGTGTAGCGGGGGTATGGAGGCTGACTTGGCAGTGACGTGGTGGATGACACGGTGGATGATGCGGAGGTGAGGTGGCAGATGACATGTGGGATGACGCGAGGGTGACGTCAGCGGGGAGGGAGCATGGGCGGTAAGTGGTTTGGCCCCCGCACCGCCTTTGGGCCATGGTGGTATTAGAGGGGGTGGGGCAGTGATCATACTGAGCACCTGCCACCTGTCCCAGGGTACGGTAGAAAAACCACCGTTCCCTAGGCACTAATGATTGGCACAAAAGGGCTTGCGATATGCATCGGAGCCGTCGGATCTGTGGGTTGTGATCCGATGGTTGGCGGTGAATGAAAGTGGCAGAGGGCTATGGTGCAGGGGACCCACCATAATATTTCAACGTTTTATAATGTTTGCAGGCATAACCTTTGGTTATCGGGGTTTGGGGTTTGGTTATTTATTTAACCAAATGTTAAATAAATCCTGATGTTTTTATGCGTGGAGGGCTATTACATGGCTCCAAAAGAACCCATAATTCCCGAAATACAATGATTTATGGCTATAATTGCTGGGGGTCAGGATATTTACACTTTGGGGTTTTTTATGCATTTTTTATATAATAGGGGCGGGGAAAACATTATATAGGAACTATATAATAAAGTTAACATGTTAATATGAAAGGTAGGTTTGATCAAGACACTAAGTTTAAAAAGTAAAACTTAGGCTTAGGGAAATAAAAGGTATCCAGGCTATGAACTTGGAGAGCTTAGCATAATGGAAGAAAAACAATTTTACACAAGAAATGTGGCTTCAATGTCCTAAGTAGAAACAGAGTTTCACTTTGTCTTTTTCATGAAATGAAGTGAACTAGGAGTACTGAGCAGATATCAATGTCCTTCTGGGGAAGTTAGTAAATGTTCTTGGAGAAATGAGGAGGGAAATTAGTCATGCTTCATCTGCTTTGTGACCACCTTGCCATGGCACTTATGATATCCATGAGATAAATGACCTTTTCCAGACACAATTGCTCATAAACCTGCTTCTGCAACATCAAAATTGCCTACCTAGCCTAATACACCTAACCTTTTCTCTTCCTTTTGATTGGGTGCATTTGAACTAGCAAACACTTACTCTCTTCTTTTCTTTCAGCTGCAATCCTATCTAAGTCTGCCCTTATTTCTTCCAGGGGCTCAGATTTAACTGTTGAGCACCCTTGCTTCTCTACCTAACTAATTATCTGCCAAGCTTGAACTGTTTGGACAGATTTTATTCTCTACCTCTAAAACAAGAAATTTAAACATGGACTGGCCAAGATTAAGCTGTTTGGCCATCCATCAACAGTGATAGAAGTCACTGATTGCACATATTGAACTTCTTTGCAAAAAATAGGATAGTAGTGGCATATTGGGCTAGCACACTTTCCTGGTCTTTTCTTTGGGGTTCATTTTCTTTTTTTTTGACCAATTCATTCTTTTTGCCCTTTGATTTTTCTTTTAGGGCATACCCTCTTTTTATTTTTAAAATTTTTTGATTCTTTCAAAATATGGAACCTTTGTAGCATGAAAAGGATGAACATATTTGGCACTTCATCAGTCAATCATGAAATATGACACCTATTGGTATAGGAGCATAACACTTCCCATTTTCGTTGTTCAAACAATTGAACGTTTACCATCCAATTGATTGAACATCACATTTTTTTTGTTGTTTAAACAAGAGAATGTTGCCATTCAATTGATTGAACAACACATTTTTGTTTTTGATTTTCGTTGTTCAAACAATTGAACGTTTGTCATTCAATTGATTGAACAACACATTTTTTATGTTGTTTAAACAAGTGAACGTTGCCATTCACTTAATTGAACAAGACATTTTTGATTTTGATTTTTGTTGCTCAAACAATGGGATGTTTGTCATTCAATTGATTGAACGACACATTTTTTATGTTGTTCAAACAAGCGAACGTTGTCGTTCAATTGATTGAACAACACATTTTTGTTTTTGATTTTTTTTTATTCAAACAATGGGACATTTTTCATTCAATTGATTGAACAACACATTTTTTGTTGATTGTCGTTGTTCAAACAAGCGAATGTTGTCGTTCAATTGATTGAACAACACTGCTTTTTTTTTTGTATTCTCACAACTGTCATTCAATGGATTGAACGACATATTTTCTGTTCATTAGTTTTCATTGTTCAAGTTATTAAACAATTGTCGTTCACTTGATTGAACAACACTAGTTCTTTTTATTTATTTTTGTTGTTCACACTATTGAATGACTGTTGTTTTTTAACAACGCATTCTTCCTTATTCATTTTTATTTTCTTTGATTTTTTTATTTTTGCAAAGTAAACCGCACCTTGTTGCAAGCTAAATGTTGATTTTTTCTCATTCCTTTTCCCTCAAATCATTATACGATGATCCTCTTCTTTTTTCCAAATAAGCGCCATGTGCATTCGTGCCTTTTCTATAGATATATGGTAATAACAATGTCATTATAACCTCTAAAATCATTTTTTTGGTTATCTTTATTCATCAATATAATATGGCATATCTTTATAATGGCTGTCTAAATATCTTTTCTTTTGGAACACATTAGGAAATGATTCATTACGTTTAATCCATGTTGGATTATGTTTATACTTCTAAATGGATAAAACTCGTCGATATAATGTTAATGGATAAGAGTATAATACTCCCATTGGCATCTTCTTACTTCTTACACCATCCCTAACTCTTAAGGAGAAAATGTGCCTCCCTTTTTACAAGAAAAATTGTAAAAATAAAAATAAATAGCAAAATGCTTATAACATTGTCCAAAGAGGATAGGGGGTCTCTTCATGAGCCATCCTACCACGATCATAAGGAGGTAACAGGTGACACTCCAATTTGGCTACCACACCAAGGTAATGATCTTCCTGGTAAATAAATTGTTAGAAGAATAGGGGGTCTCATCACGAGCGAGCCTGATCATCTATGTTTCACCCTGGTGAGTGGCACTATGGTTATCTGGTCACCAAGCCAGCATAGTGGTCTCTTTGTGATAATAATCAAAAAGTAAAAAGGACTCTGGGTCATTTGGGAGGGTTAAAAAGCAACCATGTCAAGGATATGAATGCTTGCTGGCAGTGGTGGCTCTGCTGTGGTATTGAAGTATTATCTTATATTTCCATATGACATCTACCTCTTATCACCGATGACCCTATGTTTAAACAAAAATTCCATTTGGTAGCACTTTTACAAGCTACATAGCATGCTGATTTTTATAATCCTCCATGTGTTCGTGTATTAAATGACATTCATTAAATATAAACTGCTGATTAGGCTAATATGATTAATTCTACTTACGGTAAGATATTTGACATAATGACTTGAAATTATTGTTGTTATTTTTGGCCAATTCACATCTGCCAATGCATGTCGCTTACACGCTTTATTGATTTGTGTGATGTGTTTTTTTGGTTGCTGACATTTATATCACATTAGTTATTTGCCTACTTTTTGAGTTCTGAAAGGACGTGGATGCCCTTCTCTCATTAGAGGGGGGGATGGCCTACGTATGGATGGCACGTATTCCCGTTATGAATAAATGAATGATAATCATTCAGATTACATCTAGAGTAATTTTGCATGATGTGCAGGGATATGTGATAATTGGCAGGAAATTCTGATTAGTCGAAGAACGAAAACCATAATGGCGGGCATGCAAACATATGATCTTGCGTTAAGTGTGGCTGACAGGATGAATGACTTAACTAAAAATGATAATTCTTATCCAAGTAGAGTCATTTCCTTTATAATCGTTGTGATATACATTGCTGCTTTATTGCATTTCAAAGGTAAAACACAGTTGTCTTCAGAAGAACCAGACCCAATTGCAACAACTATGGGCAGAAGATCAACTCGGAGTGAGCCCCCAGTGTTGATGGTGTCAGATCACGGCCACGAAATCCTTGAACGCGCTAGCTGGTTATAGTACTTGAACAGATTGCAGGTATTCCATGAAGAGCTAACGCTGGAGTTTCTGCAAAATCTACAGAACGGTAACACAATGGTCAAAGGCATAAGCATGATAGTTTTAGAATAAGTCTTGGCCGAAGTCACTTAACTTCTGACGGAAGGGGCAAAATGGGCAAACAAATGTGTCCTTCTATACACTGAAATTGAAGCCTTTGAGGACCCAGGCGATCCGCTGGTAAGAATGGGGAAAGGAATTCGTCCTTCGGCATTGCAGCAACCATGGCAAGAGCTGGCGGTCATCATCCAAAGATACATCACTTGCAATGGCCATCATGATGTGGTAAAGCCTCGAAAACTAAAACTCCTAGCCATTTTAAAGAAAATAATTTCAGTTAATTTACCATTTTATTTAAATTCCATGTTACATGATGTTTCTCGACGGGTAAGGATGGCTAAGGACCCACATAGTGTAGTCAGCCATCAAGGGTTAATTAAGTTAATCATCACAAATAGATTGGCACAACAACAATTAACATGGGATAGTATCATAAATCCTACCTTGGCTCCACCCCCGGAAAATGAGGAGATAGAGCAGTAAGGGCCAAGAACCCTAGGGCCAACGAAAATATTAAATTAAAGAACCCCACCGCACCCCTAGAATCATCTAAGCATAGAAGCTCGGTGAGAGTAAAAGCCTAGCGGCTGATTCCAATCCAAGCAGAAGAAGCTGGACCATCTCGCACAACTCCTTTGAGACCTCAAGACCCTCCATCGAAAGACTTTGAGGAGGAAGCGACAAGGGTTTTTGGAAACATGGAAATGTTTACTGAGGGCAGGGAGTAGCCAAGGAACATTGAAAGACAAAGCTTCTTAAGGGTTGCCGAAGAGAAACCCAGACCGAGACCACTACTAGAGAAGACACTGATGTACAGACCGAGATTGAAGAAAATGCTCAAGCAGTTGAAGCTGCTATCCAGACTGACCCTGAGGAGACCCAAGATGCAGAAGTTCAAATAGATGAAACGCCTCTTTACACCCCCTTGGTTAAAGAAGTCGTTACTAGAAAATTAGAAAATGAAATTTTAACAGTTCATCAAGAGCTAGCTCAGCATAAAGAGAAGGTGATCCCTTTTCACGAACATCAAGGGCTAAAGAATAAATTTGAGGCACTTACCAAGACGGAGGAAGATACTTTTTCTCAATACAAGGCTGACCAAAAGAAGGTTGAAAATTTAAAGGGTCAATTGTAGGAAGCTCGAGAAAAAATGGAGATTGTTTGTTCTCTTTATTTAGACACACTGTCTTGTTGAGCTCCCACTACTAATTATGCTTTATTTCTCATGGAAAGATATCCCCTGTTAAAAGTTAAGGTCGTTAGGGTGGGTAAATTAATAGAAATTAAAACCATTACTGATTTTATTAAGTGTTTTAGAGGACACAATGAGAAGATTCAGCACCCCCTTTGTGAGATCTATATGTATAATTTTGTTTTAGAGGATGACATGGATAGCAACCCTACCCCTTTCATAGGGGACATTCGATTTCAAGCATTCCTTTCCTTTGCTGCTAATCAAGTAAAATGGGCCAAGGCTTATAACACATTCAAAAGGAGTGAATATGGAATTGACCTATGGGTCAGAGGAGAACCTACCCAGCCACTGCTCTTATCTGTCCGCCATAAGCTGTTTATGAAGAAAGATGGTGTCATAGGCAATTTGGGGCCAGTCCATACTAATATCATTCAGGACAGAAAGGAATATTTCTAGGATATTAAAGAAGAAGCCCTAGCTGCATCCAAACAAAGATGGGAAGTTTCCAGTAACACTGTGAGGGGTCGGGAGCCATTCGGATACCGTAACTTCCAAGCTGCTTTGTCCCGGTTTTTCAAATATAGCAATATGATTTTAACATTGGGACTAGACTAGATAGGATGTCGTTGCAGAACCCCAATCATATGGTACAGTCCTGATCAATACCGTCGTGATTATAATTTAAAAGATCATGAGGTAACCCAGGCTTTCATTGTCCTCAAGCAAAAGAATGGTTTCAGGAAATACAAGGAAGAAGTATACCTTGCTTATTCCCTCACCCAGTTGAATCTGAATTATATTCTTGCATGAGGACGTGCAACATGGTAAGTTGGGGAGTATGTTGGGACAAGGAAAAGGTATGATTTCTTGTCACTTAATGCTTCATTTATCGATCATCCTTATAACATTATCTCTATTTATAGAATAAAATGAGGAAAATATCAGTCAAAGTTGGAAGAAACTAGTTGGTGATAGAATAGGCGAATTAAGTACAAAAAACTAATTCTTTGCTATTTTTGTATACAGAGATGTGATTGGGAAAAAGTTGTTCAGTTGGCAGGATAGCACAAGGCCATAAACGGAAAAGCCACGGCGTTTGGGGTAGGAAAGGAAGCAGAAGATTAGCTCGAGTACTCTTGTTTTATCATATGATCAGATTTTATATGGTGAAATCCTCAGGATCTCCTGATCCTGAGGATTTGTTGTTATCCAAGTTTCTGTTTCATGTTATATAAAGTCGAAAGGCAACTAGATGGGGGAGACTATTGATATTTAATTATTCTTTTGAGAGCACAAACATTGTTAATTCAGTGATTCTGTCAAATGTTACTTTGAAGTTAATGAAAGGAGTTTGCACGTAATACATCTCTGTATTCTGAGCTTTTACTAAGCAGAGGCTTCTGGCAACTCTAAGCCCAGCCATAAGAAGTTCCAGTGCTCCTTTGTGTTATAGTTTACATTCAATCCTTGTATTTGATTTAATGTTTAGTTCTCTTGCTTATCTTGAAGATTGATGTTAACCTATGTTGTTGTTCACTTAGCTTTATACTGAAATTGCGAGATAAACTTAAGTAGGCATTCTAGTTAGAATAAGTGAATATATGGTTGATTGTTGTTCGATCGAATGAATGTTATCATAGATCTTGAGGAACAAGACTAAGTAACTTCTATGGATTTCAATATAGAATGTTTATCAGTTAGGAATTTTTTATAGTTATTGTTGTTCACTTACAGATTGTTGTTCAATTGCCGATTGTTATTGTTATTTAGTAATATAGATTGATTTGTGTTGAGTGGTGTGCTCGATAATCATAGTTTCTTTACTTGATTAAGTGTGATTAGTCTCAAGCTTATTTGAGTAATTCTCATTTGCATTCAAGTTCCAATTGGTTTTGGAACAAGTTGTATGGAATTACATAGGGTGTTGCGAACATTCCTTTCATAAATAGTTTCTTTGTAGAGTTGTGTGATCTGGATTAAAGAATTGGACTTTAATAATTGCAATGATTCATCATTAGATAAACTATAACTTCACTGCACATACTATGTTGTCACTCTTGAAATAGAAATACTTACCTCAGGTTGAAAACTAATGTAGGGATTAAGATTGCCTATAAAAAGACATCTTAGTGAACCAACATTTTCTTTGAAAAGAGATTTTGTTTTTGTTCTAAATTTTTTACAGTGAAATATGTTTTTTGGTTGTGGAGTGGCAGTTAGAGTAAAGTAATGTACCACCACACAAATGGCCTTGCCCTCATCGTGAGGAGGGAGGAGGAAGGGAGTGGAGTTGCCACTTGGTTTATGAAAGCAACTGGGACTACGGTGGGCAAAGTAGGAAAGATAAAGGGAAGCAATAAGGTTAATTATTAATCTTTGGTTAGTGTTCATCTAGGTGGGGTTGCAAGAGAGATTTGATTGGTATACCAACAAGGTAAAAATAGTGTGACCATTTGAACCTCATAGACTTTTTCATGCATCTGAATGTCAATGTAGAAGCACAAGTGTTGTCTTTACACTCATTTAAATATAAAAATAGAACTTGTTACATATTGATCTCATTTGGGTCATACTTTTCCTCAAGATTCTAATCTGTTAATATTGGTTGTGTTCACATTCCTATAATAACGGCACATGGTCATCTAACTATTTGGCATGCCCAAGAAGACCAAGCATGCATGTATAATGATCCACCATGGGAATTCTGCATTTATCTTCTCATGTATTTGAAATGAAACCAACCCTCATTCAAAATACCTACACAACAACAAGAAAACATGACACCAGTGATAGTGATTTAATTTGGATTCACACTTGCCCATTCCATTCTGTAGAAAAGTGTGAGAGATTCCATTCCACTCCCATGCATTTAACATCTTGCAATAATGGCACTCCATAATAGCAAAGCTTGTATAGAAAATATATCAATGAAATTGTCTACAACCTCTAAAGTACTACAATTGACAATTGATAGATGCATATGAGGGCATCACCTACACAAACCTGACTCAAAATCCATTTTTGATTGTGTAATTATGGATCCCCTTGTATACAATAGATATCTTAAATAACTACATATTCAAAGAATATTTATCACAATGATTGAATTAGGTAAAGAATTTGAACTATCCATTTAACAATAGCAGTTCTAAGCCTTTTCAGAATACTAGTTATAAGAATAGCCTACAATGGCATCATTCTAGGAGGCCACGTCTTTGTAAGAAAATGTAGCAAATACTTGGTCTCCAATCTTACTCTATCTCAAGATTCTAATCTTTTATTGGTTGCATTGGCATTCCTATCATAATAGCACATGGATCATCTAACTATCCAGCATGCCCAAAAAGACCAACCATGCATGTATAATGATCCACCATGGGCATTCTCCATTTATCTTCTCACGTATTTGAAATGCAACCAACCCTCATTCAAAAGACCTACACGACTTAAAGCAAACATGACACTAGTGATAGTGATTTATTTTGGATTCACACTAGCCCATCCCATTCTATAGAAAAGTGTGAGAGATTCCATTCCACCCCCATGCATTTAATATCCTACAATAATGGAACTCCATAATAGAAAAATCTTGTATAGAAAATCTATCAAAGAAATGGTGCACAACCTCTAAACTACCACACTTGACAATTGATAGATGCATATGAAGGAATCACCTACAAAAACCTGACTCAAAAACCATTTATGAATATGTAATTGTGGATCCCCTTGTAGTACAGTAGATAACTTAAATGACTACAGATTCAAAGAATATTTATCACAATGACTGAATTAGGTAAAGCATCTGAACTATCCATTTAACAATAGCGGTTCTAAGATTTTCCAGAATACTAATTATAATAATAGCCTACAATGGCATCATTATAGGAGGCCACATGTTTGTAAGAAAATGTAGCAAATACTTGGTCTCCAATCTTGCTCTTGGATGCTGAATTCATGTATACAAGTGCATTACCCAATACTCCAATCCATTGTGAACTAAAAAGTCATGAATTATCTTTTCATGTTGAAGATACTCTGAGCTAGGACATATAAAAAGAATGCTCACAAGGGTGCGAAGTCAAGTTTCACACTTGCAAGTTCCATATGATGAAAGGCATTCAAAGTTTCATGGTGATTACCATTCTGAGAACATCTTGATTTTGATTCTTCAAATGTCTTAAGGAAGCCCTGTCATGGGTTGAAAATAAAACTCTTTAATCACTTTTAAGCTAAAATTGAAAATTATGTAAATGAATATGTAAAAAAAGAGTTACCAATAATTTTATATGGGTAAGGGTTTGTGGAAGGTTGCATGTATATTGCTTTTGATTAATGGAGTGAAATATGTAAAGTGTTTTGCCCGTTGACCATGTGATTATACTTGGTGAGTACAACCTTCACAGGGTTAATGTCTATCCTGGTGATAAGAGCTAAAGTGGGAGTAACATTTATGGGTCCATCATCCACGAGACTGCAAAGGGGGTCTAGTGGAAGAAACTTTGTAGACAGTCTCTATTCTTGGGATTTTCCCCTTACTAACAACTCTCCCAAATTTTCTTTGAATGTCACTGATTCTAGCTTATTCAATGTATTTTATGAAGAAGAATGGAAATATGATGATACTAGGCAAAGTGTTGAGGCTAAGAAGAAATGGGCACGACAGACTGAAGAGAGTTACAATTTGCATCTTAATCTCACTCTTCAGCTTACTGTAGAAGCATCACTAGTAAAGGACCTTCATTTCCTTGGCAGACACGTTCAAAGAATGCCTAATATCTCATGTATAGGTTCTATGAAAAAGTGAGTTGTGGATTTATCTCATCGTTTTTGGGTATGTTTTTAGGATCTTTCACTGTCTCATTGAGTCTGGGAATGTATTTTACTATTTTATAATTTTTCCTCGTATATTTCTTGTGTTGTACTTTTCTGAAATATATTTCATGGGAGAAATATGCACAAATTTCGTTGGTTATGTAGCCTTCATGGTATGAGTGGAAATTCAATTGTTGTCTTGTGCATGTTTCACTCAGGCTCTAACTTCTTTGTATATTGTTTTAAACCTTTCTTCAAGAAAATATGATCGTGTGTCTCAGATTTAGTATTGCTAAATGTATCAGGGGAAGCTACGGCGAAGGCTTTGTGGGACAAGTTAGGGACTTTGTACCAATATAACTCTCTGGCGAATAAACTGTTCTTGTGGAAAAAGTTGTATAACCTGAGGATGAAAGATGGAGACTCGGTGACAGAGCATCTGAATGCATTTAATACTGTGGTAAGTCAGTTGTTATTTGTTGATATTAAAATTTGAGATGAAGATAAGTGCATCAGTTTGTTGTGTTCTCTACCAGATTCGTGGGAAAGTCTGGTTATTGCAACAGGTAGCAATGCAACTGCCTTGTAGTTTAATGAAATAGTCTCATCCTTGCTGACGGAGGAGATGAGATGAAAAAATATGGAGAGCCAGAATGGTGATGCCTTGTTTGTATGAGGACGATCCTAGAACAGAAACAAAAATAAGTCATTGAGTGGGAGATATAAATTTAGAGGGAGATATAAATCTCCAGGAAAACATGTAAAGGTGGTTTGCTGGAAATGCGGAAAGGAAGGGCACTACAAAAGGGAATGTAAATCTAAAGCTCTTTGTTGGAAATAATACTGAGAGGGGGGGGGGGTGAATCAGTGTTAAAAAATCAATAACTTTTCATTTCCATAATCAGATTCATATACGCTACTTCAGTTAAGGGAACTCGCGTGTACACGCAACTGTGTTTAATGGAACTAGCGTACATCTAGCAAACTTATGATTCAGTTAATTCATCATATGTTGATATTTAATCAGTGCATTAGAACATCATTAACCATATAAACAGTAACCAGGCGTAGTAAAAACAACACAGATCATCACACATAAGAGACACACATGAACACCATGATATAAGGTGGAAACCCAATGCGGGACAAAAACCACCTGATGTTGTTTTCTTTAATATAAGAAAAACTTGTTTATAGTCTTGTACTGGCGCAGACTCATACCAGTACTTAGGCACCCACCTGTAGAAGGCTACAACCTTCTCTCATTCTCCAGCTTCTACTGGAGGGGAGCTACAACCCCCTAGCTCTTGTACTAGCCGATATATTTACTAGTATGTAGGTGGAAGCCTGCAGAAGGCTATGACCTTCTCGTTTCTTCCAGGAACCACATTTCATAAATTTTCAGACTGGGTCCAACAATAAAAAATCAATCACCACTACAATACAACCATCAGCTATATCTGCATCATCAATCTCTGCATCACCCAACAACTGAATCACTGAAACCCTGTTATCAAAACACAGTCACCAGAACACAGAGTAGAAACTAGAACTCTTGCAACAACCACTAGAACACACAACAACCTCAAATATCAAATATCATAATGTATATGCTACTTGGCTGTGTCAAACCAGCGTGTATACGCCCTTACACCAAAGGGAACCAACGTACAGATCTGAAAATAATTACTTATACCTTTGTTGTAATTTTCTACTTTAGATATACCCAGATCATCACATATAAAGGATAAGACATGCATCATTATTTAGATCTGAACTATTCATGATCATACCATATAATGATAATGCATTTTATTCTTCATGATCCCAGTCCATCAACCTTCATTCGCCACATAGGTGCATCCATAGCAAAGCATCACATACCCATAACCTGCATACTAGATCTCACACTTCATTAGATATTCATCACTTTCACACCTTGGCCTAATGATCTTCTCCTCCTTTTATAGTCTTAGGCCTTACTCAATACCATGGACCAAAACCACTTAGGACCAATACGTTGGACCAAATACCTGGGGTCAACACTTCGGACCAGATACCTTGGATCAATACCATGGATCAAAATAGCATGGACCAAATACCATGGACCAAAACTTAGTTTTCCAAGGTATACGTGCTTTTCCTCTTGTGAAAGTGCATGTGTACGTATACGCGACTTTGTATACAGTGAACCTGCGTGTATACACGGCTTGGTCAATGGTGAACCCGTGCATACCTTTCTTTCTTCATTCTTTGTTGTTTACCTACTATACTGTGATCTTTCATCTGAGAGAGTTTCCATCAAGGACAACATCTGTGTCATACTGTGTCATAATTCCAACAATCTCCCCCTTTGGACTTGATGGCAACAACCACACCAAGTCACTCTCCCCCTTTGACATCAAGGGCAAAGGGCGGACCAAGATATTCTCTCCCTTTGATATACATTGTGCTGTCCATACTCCCCCTGAGTACTTGCTGAAATCTTTGATTGAGCTCCCCTTTTGTACATGCTAAGATGTACCAATCTGTCCATGCTCCCCCTGAGCACATGCAGAATCTGCAAAAATATTTTTCAAAGAAATAACATGACTCTACAACTCAACTAAGTGAGTATGACCTTCCTATCACCAATGACTCATACATACATCAATCTCCCAACCAAGTGGGGATACACCATTTTGACTCATCCACCCAACCAAGTGGGGATATACTAAATGTTTATACATGAATGAAATAGACATTATTACATCATCCTTCTCATGCAAAGTGGGGTTATAAATTAGGTCTTTTCATGACCTTTACATCAAATGATATACATGAATTTTTATAACAATGACCAGCCATCTAATCAAGACCATGATAGTCATTAGCAACTATCATACACCATATATGATTTGCACCATAAGCATCTGTCATCAGCATCCAAACCTGTAACCTGCAATACCATTCTCTTGGCCAACCAACAATAAGTAGCAAGATGTATCATTTAGCCACATAACCATCATCACCAAATACTTCTACACATAATGCCAAGAATGCATTATTCGAAGCATATGCTCTCCTTGAACCTATGCCAACCAACACATACCCTGACTGAACCATATCAGACTTCTTTTCCTAAGTCTGTCCTGCTGCTTTTTCTTCAGAGCACCATATATGCGACTGTGAAACCTCTAACTTGCGTATATACGCGACTTCACTTCATAATAGCTGCATATGAAAATTGGAATACTGAAGGTTTACACTTTCAGCTTCCCCTGGGTCTGTTATGTCTGCTAACTGAGTTATGCCACATCTTTCTGACAATAATTATGTCTTCTTCAATACCTGGGATTGGGATGATGTATGCTCCTTTTGCTTTGGTGTCCGAATTTTTCTCTTGCATTCCTTTACTTTATGTCCAAACTTGTTACATGCATAACATCTTACATGTTTCATATTCCTTTTATTGCAATCAATAGCTTTGTGACCAAACATATTGCAAGCAAAACAATATCCCTTAAAGTACCTGGAACGTGATGATCTTTCTATGTGACGGTCTTAAACCATTCTACTTCTGCATCTGGGTGCAACATGTCCAAGATTGTGACATACATAACATTCAACATTATTCATGAGAGGAAATAACCGTCTATCACTTCCACAGTTAGGAGTAGAATATTTTCTTTGAAGAATTTCTTTTCTTGGTAGTTGATGTGTTTGTCCTCTCATCTCCTTGTTGAGAATTTCAGATTTATCATTAGATTTCCTTGCCTCACCTTGTGAGCTAGATTCCCCTTCAACATATTCATGAAAACCAAGACCAGTTTTGATGGTAGGAGACCTTTGACTACTAAGAATATTATCCAAAATCTTAGTACTGTCTTGTAATCGTAACAATTTATCCTTTTCTTCTAATTTATCTTTTAAGATATTTACCTCAACCTGATGTTGTTCTTCCTTTTCTAGATATTTCTTCTTTATGTTTTCTTCAACTTTTCTTCCTTTTTCCACTTGTTGCCTTAATTCGAGAACTTCATGTTCTTGTTCTTAAAGAGCTTCTTCTTTCTGATTCTTTGATTCTTCAAGATCTTCTTTTAGAGAGATGATATTAGATTCAAGTCTCTAGATTTTTATGCTCTGATCATTTATTTCATTTCTTAATGATATCACTACATCCTGAAGCTGCTCCCTTACTCTGGTTACTGTCTCCAGCTAATCTTTTAATCTGGTAACTTCTTCTTTTTCTACGTCATTATTTTCATATGCCATGAGAAGTTTAATTTCTTGATTATCTTCATCACTATTGGACAAGCCATCACTATTATCATGACTATAATAACTTCTATTACCTTCTTTAGACATCTTTCCTTTGTTATGAGGGCATCTAGCAGCGTAATGACCAACTCTACCACAAGAAAAACATTTGAAATGTAGCTTACCTTTGAACCTTCTAGATCCCCGTTGAAGCTTGTTGACAAAATTTACCTCATATTCTTCTTCTAAAATGTATCCTGATTCATTGAGTTTTTCTTTTCCCTTTGTTGATACTTTAAATGCAGTTTCTCTCATATTTGATGGTCCTCCTTTTCTCATTTCAAAAGCAGTTAAGATTCTGTAAAGCTGCGTCATAGTGATATTCTGTAGATCCTGCTTTTCTTCTATGGAAGACACTTTGGGTTCAAATTTAGCAGACAAGGATCTCAAAACTTTCTCAACTAAGACAACTTCCTTAATTTCTTCACCTACATTCTTCATGCAATTGACAACCTCATCTATACGTAGGAAGTAACTAACTATGCTTTCATCACTATGCATCTTAAGAGTTTCATACTGTATTCTGAGAGTTTGAAGCTTAGCACGTTTTACCTGAGAGTCTCCTTCGTAGCTTAGAATGATTTTGTCCCATATTTCTTTGGCTGATTTGAGCTGCATGACCTTGACAAACTGTGATTTTGACAAACTTCCCAATAAGATAGTAACAACTTTGGCATTGATTTCATATTGCTTTCTACCTGCCGTATCTGTAGGAATTGCTTATGGAAATGTATATCCTCCTTCCACGATTTCCCAAATATCTGTTTCAAGCGATTGTAGATAGGTTGTGGTTCTTATCTTACAGTAAAAAAATTTCTCCCATCGAAGATTGGTGGTCTGATGGATCCCTCTCTTTCTTGATTACTCATGACGATGGATCTTCCTTCAAGCGATCAAGCTTCTTCTAAAGGACCTGCTTTGATACCAATTGTTGGAAATAATACTGAGAGGGGGGGGGGGATGAATTAGTATTAGCAAATCAATAACTTTTCATTTCCATAATCAGATTCATATACGCTACTTCAGTTAAGGGAACTCGCGTGTACACGCAACTGTGTTTAATGCAACTAGCGTATATCCAAAAAACTTATGATTCAGTTAATTCATCATATGTTGATCTTTAATCAATGCTTCAAAACATCATTAACCATATAAACAATAACTAGGTGTAGTAAAAGTATAACAGATCATCACACATAAGAGACACACATGAACACCATGATATAAGGTGGAAACCCAATGCGGGACAAAAACCACCTGCTGTTGTTTTCTTTAATATAAGAAAAACCTGTTTACAATCTTGTACTAGCGCAGACTCATACTAGTACGTAGGCACCCACCTGCAGAAGGCTACAACCTTCTCTCATTCTCCAGCTTCTACTGGAAGGGAGCTACAACCCCCTAGCTCTTGTACTAGCCGATATATTTACTAGTACGTAGGCACCAGCCTACAGAAGGCTACGACCTTCTCTTTTCTTCCAGGGACCACGTTTCATAAATTTTCAGACTGGATCCATCAATACAAAATCAATCACCACTGCAATACAACCATCAACTATATTTGCATCATCAATCTCTGAATTACCCAACAACTGAATCACTGAAACCCTGTCATCAAAACACAGTCACCAGAACACAGAGCAGAACCCATAGTAGAACCCAGAACTCTGCAACAACCACTAGAACCAACAACAACCTCAAATATCAAATCTCATAATGTATACGCTAGCTGGCTGTGTCGAACCAGTGTGTATATGCCCTTTCACCAAAGGGAACTAGCATACAGATCTGAAAATAATTAATTATACCTTCACTGCAATTTTCTACTTCAAATATACCCAGATCATCACATATAAAGGATAAGACATGCGTCAGTATTTAGATTTGAACTATTCATGATCATACCATATAATGATAATGCATTTTAGTCTTCATGATCCCAGTCCATCAACCTTCATTTGCCACATAGGTGCATCCTTAGCAAAGCATCACATACCCATAACCTGCATACTAGATCTCACACTTCATCCGATATTCATCACTTGCACACCTTGGCCTAATGGTCTTCTCCTCCTTTTATAGTCTTAGGCCTTACTCAATACCATGGACCAAAACCACTTAGGACCAATACGTTGGACCAAATACCTGGGGTCAACACTTCGGACCAGATACCTTGGACCAATACCATGGATCAAAATAGCATGGACCAAATACCACAGACCAAAAATTAGTTTTCCAAGGTATACACGCTTTTCCTCTTGTGAAAGTGCGTGTGTATGTATATGCGACTTTGTATACAGTGAACCTGAGTGTATACGCGGCTTGGTCAATGGTGAACCTGCGTATACCTTTCTTTCTTCATTCTTTGTTGTTTACTTGCTATACTATGATCTTTCATATGAGGGAGTTTCCATCAAGGACAACACCTGTGTCATATTGTGTCATAATGCCAACACTCTTGATAAAGGAAAGGGATCTGATGATGCTCCTTCTGCAGAGGCGAAAACCACCTCAGATGAAGGTGGGGATGTGTACTTGGCTTCTTAAAGTACACATGTAGATCATGAGGCATGGTTGATTGACTCAGGTGCATCCTTTCACTTCACTCCCCATAGAGTGTGGTTCTGCGAGCATGAAAAATATGATGGTGGTGATGTCTTCTTGGGGGATGACAGGAAGGCTAGAATCATTGGTCATGGAAAAGTAAAGTTGAAGTTGCAAGGTGGAAGGGTTAGAACACTTCCGGGTGTTCTGCATAATCCTACATTAGCTAAAAATCTGATTTCTGTAAGCAAGCTGGATGATGCAGGTGTAAAAACAGTGTTCAAGAAGGATACCTGCAAGATGGTTCGGGGGGCACTAGTATTGATGCGAGGAGTTTGAATTGGAACTCTGTACAAGCTGCAAGGTAGCACTGTTGTTGATGGGTGCAACAGTTAAGTGGTTCCTGAAGGTGGAGTAGAAAATCTAGTGGTCTCTGGAGAGAAGACCATGCTGTGGCATCAAAGGCTTGGACATATTGGAGAGAAGGGCCTTCGAATACTTCATGGTAAAGGTATGGTAGAAGGTATGAGTAATAGCTCTTTGGATTTTGATTTCTATGAAAATTGTGTATATGGGAAGCAGAATCGGGTGAGTTTCCCCTCTGGTGGTAAGAGGGTGAAACAGATATTAGAGCTTGTGCACAGTGATGTGTTTGGACCTGTGAAGGTTCCATCACTAGGTAAGTCTGTGTACTATGTATCATTTATAGATGACTTCTCAAGGAATACATGGATATATTTCCTTAAGAAGAAATCTGAAGTCTTTGACAGGTTTAAAGAATTTAAGGCTTTGGTGGAAAACCAGACAGAGAAGAAGATAAAGGTGTTGAGGACAGATAATGGTGGAGAGTTTTGTAGTAAGGAATTTGAAGAATTCTGTAAGAAGTGTGGTATAGCACGGTAGAAGACTACTCCATATACACCTTAACAAAATGGAGTTGCAGAAAGAATGAACAAGATGTTGATGGAAAGGGCAAGAAGCATGCTCAGTGGTGCCAGGTTAGGACAGGAATTCTGGGCAGAGGCGGTGGAGACAGCATGTTACCTGGTCAACAGATCACCTTCATCAGCGTTGGAGGATAAGACTCCACAAGAGGTATGGACTGGTAAGAAACTATCTCTTTCACATCTGAGGGTATTTGAATGTGATGCATATGTACATGTTCCAAAGGAGAAACGAACCAAGTTGGATAGTAAATCTAAAAAGTGCATCTTTATTGGGTATAAGGATGGTTTAAAGGGTTATAAGATTTGGAACCCATTAACAAGGAAGGTTGTGTACAACAGAGATGTGGTGTTCCGAGAGGTAAAAGATGTTATTAAACATGAAGTCCAACCAAAGGAACCTGAGAAGGTAGAGTTTGAGCTAAAGGAGGAAGAATCAGACTCTACAACAGAGGAGGAATCAGAAGAGGAAGAGCCACAAACTCCAGGTGTGAGAAGATCAGTTCGAGAAAGAAGGCAGCCAGAAAGGTATAATCCATCTACTTTCTGTTCAAATTTTTCTTTATCTATTACTGATGATGATCCCAGAACTATGAAGGAAGCAGTAGATTTAGAGGATGGAAAACTCTGGAAAGAGGCCATGGTCGATGAAATGGCATCTTTACACAAAAATGAGGCTTGGGTTCTGGTGGATTTGCTAGTTGGAAGGAAACCCATTGGTAGAAAATGGGTGTTCAAGAAGAAGACAAATGCAGAAGGAAAGGTGGAGAAATACAAAGCTCGGTTGGTAGAAAAAGGTTATTCCCAGGTGTCGGGAATTGATTTTGGTGATATTTTTTCTCCTGTTGCCAAGGTAACTTCTATTAGATTATTTTTATCTGTTGCTGCTGCTTTTGATTTTGAGGTAGAACAGATGGATGTGAAGAAATCATTTCTTCATGGGGATCTGGAATAGTAGATCTACATCAAGTGACCTGAAGGCTTTGCAGTGAAGGGTAAGAAAGAACTGGTATGAAAGTTAAAGAAGTTTCTGTATGGGTTAAAACAGTCACCAAGGATGTGGTATCAGAAATTTGATACATTTATATGGGGACTTGGCTTCACCAGAAGCAAAGCAGATCACTGTGTGTATTTTAAATTAATTGGTGACCGTGTTATTTATCTTGTCTTGTATGTGGATGATATGTTGCTGGCTGGAAATGACAAAGAAATTATCCAGGATTTGAAGACCCAATTGTCCTCCAAATTCGACATGAAAGATATTGTTGCTGCAAACTATATTTTGGGCATGGAAATTAAAAGAGATTGGGCAATGAGGAAGCTCTGGTTAAACCAAAGGAAGTATGTCGAGACAATATTGTAGAGGTTTAATATGCATGATAGTAAACCGATGAAGGTTCCTATTCCTGTAGGTGTAAAGTTATCTGTTGAACAGTGTCCCAAGACACAAGAAGAGGAAGAGGATATGTCCCGTGTTCCATATCCAAGTGTAGTCGGTAGCCTGATGTATGCGATGGTCTATACTAGACCATACATTGCACATGCAGTGGGAGTATTGAGCAGGTTTATGTCAAAACCAGGGAAGGAGCACTGGACAATAGTGAAGCAGGTTTTCAGGTATTTGTGTGGCACTAGTGATTATGGTTTATGCTACCAAGGAAGACCAGGATTGGACAGAGTGTTGGATATTTGTGGCTTTTTTTATGCAGACTGGGCTGGAGATCTAGATCAGGGAAGATCTGCAAGTGGTTATGTCTTTAACCTATTTGGAGGTGCAGTCAGTTGGATGAATAAGAAACAATCTATAGTGGCACTATCAAATATAGAAGCAGAATACATGGCAACCACTCATGCAAGCAAGGAAGCAGTTTGGTTGCATAGATTGTGTTCAAGTATGGGGTTAGTACATGGAGCTATAAGGATAGACTGTGATAGCCAAAGTGCAATTTTCTTGGCAAAGAACCCTGCATATCATTCAAAGACAAAGCACATTGATGTTCAGTATCACTTTATGAGGGATATGATAGAAGACAGAAAGGTGTTGCTGGTAAAGGTGGACACTTTGAAGAATACTGCAGATGCATTGACAAAATCTGTGAGCTCTGAGAAGTTCTCTTGGTGTAGAGAAACAATGGGCATTGCAGGGCTAGATAAATGACTAAGCTCTCTTGTGGCCCCCTGTGGAAAGAAAACAACAAGTGGGAGAATGTTGGGTTGTGTTATATTGTTTACATGACTAGCCCACGTAGTTAACCAGGGGGTTAGAAGGGGGGCGGACCCCCCCTTCGTTGCGCCAATTGCGTAGGGGGGGGAGTCATAGGGGGTTCGAGGGGTGCAGGTAACCCCACTCTATGGGGTCTGGGGCAGCGCCCCAGAAAATTTTGGTTTTGGACCCTATATTAGGTTGGGTAGACCTACCTATGGTTTTGTGCATGTTTTTCACACATGGTTTTGGACACGATGGTTTTTGGTCCATGGTTTTGGATGCAATGTTTTTCGGTCCATGGTATTGGATGCTTCGACATGTATAAATATGTATTGTAACATTGAAAGGAACATAATGAAAAATCAAGCTGGTAGTCTCGGTTTTGGGATCTAGGGGAAAATATCTGTGTATATGTGTTTTATGTGTTTTGCTCTCGCATTTTTTATTTTCTGTGTTCTAGAATTCGTGTACAGGTAATTTCTGTACGGGGTTAAAACCTACAGGAGCCAACGTTGTCACTCACTGCATTATGGATTTCAATTGGTCAAGGTTTCCCAAGAGTAGTGAATTTTTGAGCCACTTTCCTAGGCCATAGAATATCTCAGAGCTTAATCAGACCCTCTCCAGTGCCTAGTGCTCAGAAAGAGCTTTCCAATGGTATATAGAAGTCCAAAAAAGGACTCTTGGATCAGAAGTTAGAGCATATTGAAGATTGCCTTTGGAAAGCCCAGAAAACCAAGAAAATGGCTAAGTATGAGGGCATCCCACAATCCCGCATCCTGCAAATCGGCAGTCTCACAGTCATAGGAGTCTCCCATCTCGCAGTCCCGCATGGCCGCTGCAATACCTGATGGGCCATCCTTAAGGAAATGCAGGGGGTGGATCGTCGATAGCATTAAAGAGTTGGGGAGGGCAGAGGCCGATTTACACTAAAAATCAATGAAAAACAAAGGTCGGGCTGCCCCCTTCTCACTCCTTCATGTGGAAAAATGTGGTAAATCCCACATCCCCCAATACCTTAATATCAGTGGATCAGCGGGTTTCTGACTTAATAGACCTTGCGGGGGCCGATTCTGCGATACAATGTAAAAGTCCCATGGGAAGCCAAATTTATTTTACACAGGAAACCTATTCAAAAATAGGGTTGAGACACCCCCCTCCTCTCTCCTCCACATGGTGGAATATGGAAAATCTTGCATTCCTGCAATCCTGCATCTTGCACTCCCGCATATTCACAGTAAAGAAATATTGGCGGATCGGTGGGGTTCTGACTTAATAGACCTCACAGGTTGCGATCATACGATATGGTGTGACATCATTGGGGAGGGCTGAAAAAGTTTAATAAAGAAAAGCATGAAAAAACCAAGGCCAGGCCACCCCCTTCTCTCTCCTTCGCATCGAAATACGATAAGTGACATGGCAGTACATAGGGTGAGGTGGTCATACGGGGGACACATGTCACCCAGTTTTGGCATTTTCAGGGGTGAAATGGGGCCATTTCTGGGTGTCACCTGTTACCACTCATAGGTCAACACGTGGCAGCAATGACATCACCCCACAGATCAACAATCGTTGATGTTAAGGGGAAAAGCTAAAGGTAAGGTGCCTACGATTGCGATATGCAAGGGATCCTCTCGGATGGGATACGACATGTGTTATATTTTATAAAGATTTCACGTCTGGATTTTTAGCCCGTGCAAACGAAAAAGGTAAAGGGTCCCCCTCTTTTGTAGTGAAATTGCAATGTTGTAGGTGGGTCTGATCCTACAGATCGACGATCACATTTGTCTAGGGAAGAAGCTTAAGGTAAGGATTGGTAATGCGCCGATATGTGGGATTTTTCTTTACAAAATGAAAAGGATCCCAGACACGGGTCTGATGGCCTTAGTGCCTGAGGGCTAAGCCCCTGGTTCCAGCCCCCAGTCATATTAGGAAAGCCACACGAGGGGCTATAATAAAGGGGGGCTAAGGGGGGAAATCAAATGTTCCTGCTTCGCCTGTTTTAGAGGAAAAAATATTGCGCCTAAGAGACTGCACTGTTACACTATAATACATATCACCCACTACATCAAGGCACCGATAGTGCAGGACAGAGTTTTAATGGGTAGATGGGCTAGTAGCTAAAGACTTAAATGGAGCATGGCATAACAATGGAGCAGTACATGGGACTTAGGAATATTAATGGATCAGCATGGAGCCCCATCCCTCTACATAGCAAAAGACCCCAAATACGGGCACTTATAGTCAACCAAACCCCTACTCCACAGAACAAGGAATCCGAGCAGTAAAGGCAAAAGAAACAGGGTCAGTTGAGCAACTTAGGAGGCCATATCGTGAGCAAATTATAGCCTGAAGTAGAGGCGATCACAAGATGGGCATAGAGACTCTTGATTTACTTTTTTGTCTAGTTATTTACTTATTTTTGTCCCATAACATGCCTTCCTTTCAATGAGGCTTTTTATTTTGTAATGTCTTGGGCCACAGAGCCGTCTCTGATTGAGATAGATAGTCGACGTGACAACTGAGTCTAGACTATAGATATTTTGTTGTAATGAATGTTCTTTCCCCACTCTCTAGATAAATAGGGGAAAGCAATACTTAACAAAGGTTCAGAAATTCCATAGAAAACACGACATGCTATTTCAGATTGTATCTCTTTGTAACACAGATCTATCAAAATATCAACAGAATGGTGGTGATTCCCTCTTCAAGAATTACAGTATGTGTTCCCTCTGTTAAAACCATTTTGTGTTCATATTTCTTCTCTGTATTCATGCAATTATAGCTGCTAGAAATATTTCAAGCTTCCTCATAGATTTATTTGTATTGATATATGAATGTAAGTGCCTGTAATTATATCACATATTCACTTGTCTCAATATTGTTGATGCATATACCTGTCTAGACTATTGAAATCATATCTTTAAATCCGCAACACATGAATCACAACATTCAACTCCTCCTTCATCCATTATTTCTTCTTGTAACTCAAATACGTATAGAAATCCTTAATGCCTCAAGCTCTATTTGTTAAGTGTAGAAATCTTGAAGTGTTATACTCTATGTGATGGGTTGCTCCTTCTCTTTTTCCTCTCTCATCTACCCTGCAAAAGCTTATTAAGTTGTAAGCCCTTGAAATACTCAGCCTCCATTATTTTATTGCATATTTATGAGATTTGAACTTGTGAAGAAGTACCAGAAATCCATGTCTTATTTCTTTGGATAAATGAACCAATCCATTTCCTATAAATGTATGTATCTATAGCACATAAGTGATGTCTCCAATTTCCTATAAATCATTTGAGACACACAAATCTAGATGTGCCTAGGCACTGGTCTTGTAAGCAATCCAAGGCTTTCTTTGAGAGCTACAACACACCATATCTAAGCATATATCAAAACATCATATAGCATATACCAAACCATCATAAAGCATATATCAACCACCATAAAGAATATACCAGACCACCATAAAGCACATATCAAACCACCATAAATCATATACCGACCACCATAAAACATATACCAAACCACCATATTGAAGCAGATTTTCCTCAATCGGTAAACACGAAAGGATACATAGCCTGCAGGCATTTGATCCACCATCTCCCATGTGGGTTCATCGAGCCCAAAGTGCTTCCATTTCACTTTAACTTGCTCGATTTCTTGGTTTTGGAGCATGAGCACCTTTTTCTGCAATATGCACTGAAGCTCTGGTTGGAATTCTCTGTCTAGTTCCACTTACAATACAGACCAATCAATCACATGATCAACATCCTTAAAATACTTCTTAAGCAATGATACATGGAAAAAATCATGGAATTTCACTGTTGGAGGTAGTGCAAGTCGATAGGCTACTAGCTCAATCCTCTCAATTATACTCAAGGGTCCACAAAACCGTGGTGCCAACTTGACACATGATCCAATCCGTAAGGAGATCTTCTTCGGTTTGATGCGCACATGCACTTGTTTCCCAACCTGGAACTCCTTGAACAACCATTTCCTATCCGTATAACTATTCTTCTTGTCCTATGGTTCCTTAAGATTCTTCTTGATTACATGCATTTCCTGCTCCATGTCTACCAACATATTTGGTCCAATCAACACCCTGTTAACCAGATCACTCCAATTAATATGAGTGTTACAACTCTGACCATACAATGCCTCAAAAGGAGTCATCCTTAGCGACTCCTATGATGGTGAAACAAGAGATGGATAAGGTGGATGAAGTGGAAGGTGTCTACTGGTGATGAAGTCGAGGTCTCCTCCTAAAGTACCTGCTCTGCTTAAAACATGTGTCTTCGAAGAACTATGCAACAAGATACATTTTCATAAACTAGAAAAGAATGAATCAATTTCCTATATTATGCATGAATAAAGTTGTTGAAGGGAATGAAAGCATGAGTGAGATCTTATTGTAGAAATGGAGATGGAAAAAGATGACAATGAAATCTACCTTGTAACATAAACCAAATACTGAATCAAAGACAACAAACTCCAAAGCTCATACAAGAACTAGAAATCTATGTTTTTGGGGCTGCTGAAGGGTCCCTTCCTCAAGTCATGGTCCCAGAGGGAGGAAGTGAGGCTGAGACACCTACTGAAAACCTTGTGGTGATCCTTTTTCTCCTTGCTAACCTGCTATTTGAAAGAAGGCAGAAATGGAAGCAAAGTATCACACAACCAATCTAATCTATAATGTTGTAAGGGAAATGTGTCTACTAAGCAAATGAACAATTAAGCTATGAATATATACTAGCATACATGTACAATAAAGAGGAGCCTTGGCTGCTAGGGTTGGGCCCTAACCGAAGAGCTTCAGCCCTCTGAGTTAACTCAGTGCTGGCTCAAAACAAAACTCATTCTTATTACCAAAACAATGGATTACATAAAAAACTGTCACAAGTCTTGCAGCTCGAAAATAGAGTAGAGTTTTACAATCAAAAATCTGAATCCTACTGAGGTCCTAGGCCTCTCTACTTATACATCTGAAGTCTCTAATGACAAACTTAAAATTAGGGAGGCTGGGATCCCAAACTTGAGATAAACTGGTGCTTTTTCTTTCACTTGCTCGGCTGCCTTCTAGTCCTCATGATTTGGCTGTTTTCACTCCGAGATGATGGAGGAATATTCAAATAGAGGGATTGTAAATGAGGAGGATTTACCTCCTATAATCCCTCTACCTTGTCCCATTGTAGTTTTGACCTTGGTCTTTTCCAAAATTTCCTTGATTTTATCCTTTAATCCTGCATTAAATGCATATTAGACAACAAAGCAAAATATCCAACTCTAACTCATCTCATAAACAAAATATAATCAAAAGTATGCAATAAGTTATGAGAATTGTTGGTTTGACTAAGCTAGGAGGTGAATTAAGGCCCATATAATTACCCAATGATGAGGCTCATCATCACCCCCCTACTGAAAGTGTTTCTCATCCTCTGGGAAACTTAGTCAATATCCATATCCTTCATGGCTCGGGTAGCCTCTCTGAGATCCCATTCCTCTGCTGTGGTCTCCTCTTCTTGTTCATAGAAGCCTGCTTTCTTTTCTACTTCTTCCCACTTCCTCTTTTCTTCTTCTTCTTTTCTCCCTTCTAGCATCCCTAAGAGTAGTGGTGGACTGAGTTTTAGGCCTATCCAATTGACCTTCAACCTTTTCATAGATTTCTTATACATAGGTGTCCAGTTGAGTGCCTCTCTCAACCTTTGATGGGAGTGATATTCTCTTATCTTTAAGTTGTGTGGCAATGTATTCCATCCCCTTAGGCAAGCATGTATACTATCATCTCCTAGCGGCCTAAACATGTCCTCAAAATGTGAAATTTCTTGGTCTTGGGCAACAAGATATCAAGGTACCAGCTGAGGATCATTTGCAATCAAATTATGGGTATTGATGAGGGCCATGGGATTTGATTGTTCAGCTCTGATCAAAAGAGGTTTTGTTTGCTCTCTGGCCAATATCCTTTTCATGTCTGTGGCTCTTGACTCCTCATGGTTCATCCATGATGCCAAATCCATTAATTGTAGATCTCCTAGCTTGGCATTAGTGTCTCAAACATTCATGTCTGTGAGGGCCATGTTGTGCAAATAAAACTCAGCCATTTTTGCCCTATCCTCTAGTGTACCTTGATCACAAAGATCAATAAACTACCTATAGTCCTTAAATGACATGGTTCCCCTCTATGCTAGTATCTTAATCTAAAACTGCAACCATTGTTCTTTGAGGTAAAGAGCATAGGATTTAGCTGGCATCCTACACTGGATTGTCTCTAAGGAGAGGCCGACCATACATGCTAGTTGGTTCTCTCTTTCTTGCAGCTGTCCCCTCAGCCATGCATTTTCTGTCTCAAGTTGATTTCTCATTATAGCTTCTCTTTCCCTTAAACCACTTAGCTCTCTCCCCATTTCTTTGAGTTTCTCTTCCATGTGCCCAATGTCTTCCACCCCCTTTGATTTGGTGATCTGCATCCATCGGTGGGTTCTGGCCCTCTCCTTCTCAAGCTCGAAGAATAGTGGGTTGGATTTGTTTTTAGGTATTACCCTACCTCCTTCAATAAGCCGGTAATAGGATTCCAGGTTAGGTTGGGGGCTGGGTTCCTTTATCTCTGGGTCTTCCTCTTTAGCTTCTTGCTACTCCCCTACCTTTCTTTCCAATTTTTGTGCCTCCTGTAGATTCAACAAAGTATCCTGTAGGACTATTTTTGCTTCCTGTAGGACCGTTTTTGCTTCCTGTAGATTTTGCTGTGGATCCTGTAGGATTGCCTTACCCTTTGAGGAAGTTGATCTAGTAGTAGGCCTCCTTACATAGGTGATAGGGGACTTAAGGGAAGGCATTTTGTCTTTTTGTGTAGGGGAATCTTCAATCTCAATAGGAATTTTTGTTGATGTTTGTGGCTTCCCCTGTTTTATTCTTGTGCTCTTTCTTATTCTGAAATATAGTGGGGTCTAACTCTGCTTTTTTCTTTTTTTCTTGACTAGAGTGCTGAGAGCAGTGAGGGTAGCTGCTGCCTCTCTCCCAGTGGCCTCTGGAGACACCCTAGGTGACTCCTCGTGTTCTTTCCCCTCTGTTTTGTTGCCTTCTTCCTCTCTGTTTTTCTTGTCTTCTTCCTCTTGTAGATCTTCATCATCTCTATCAGTGTCCTCCTTAATTTCCCCCTCTATTTCTTCATCATCCTCCTTCTCTTCTCCCTCTTCTTCTTCAACTTCATCATGTTCCTTTGTGTCAACTCCTTCTTCATCCATCTCATCCTTATCTTGCTCTGTATATTCCTCATCTTCTTTTACCTCCTCTTCACTGACAGTAGGACTAACATCATAAGTGAGGGCTTTGATGTCATTCTCTGCTGGAAATTTTCTGAAGACTGACCATGTTATAGGGGTTTTGAGGTTTTGGAGGGAATCTTCAATGAGGATCCTAATCAACCCATGGTGATCCAATTGTTGGCAATTCCCCTCCACTTTGATGCTTGAGTCTATGAGTGATTGCAGCAATAAATATGGTATGCTGAGTCTTTGGTGAGGTGGTGCTTCTAACCCAAATCTTAATTCCTCAAGGATCCTAAAATGATAGCCATAAAAACACTATATCTACCCTCACATGAGAGGTATTTGATGAGTTGGTAGCCTACCTCACTCCATGGGTATGGCAGACTTTCCCTCCTTACTCCATTTTTTTCCTCAGTGGGTTCTTTACCTTCTAAAAAGAATTTTCTTTTTGCCAACTGTGTGTCTCCTTTGTCTTATTTTCTCCATGGGATTCCTTGAGGAAGTTTGGTGACCCTGCTGATGAGATCTGGGGTGAGATCTATAGTGAGGCCTCTTACTACAACAATGGCATGGATTCTGCTGTGTGGAGTGAGGGACAGAGAAAATTCTTGAGCCACCTCATCATCATACCCTCTGAATTTTTCGAAAAATCCCATCCAGTTGTGTCATGTAAAGATTTCAAGCACCTCGGGGTGTTGTTGGATTCCCACAGTGTTTGTGGGATCTCTCCTATTAAAACCTCCTTTCATCTTTCCGATGAATCTTGAGGAGAAAATGAGACAGTTGACACAATTTTTCAAATGCAGTAGCAAAGTAGAGTTGACTGTGTATTTAATTGACTTCACACAATTTCCAAATTCACTCAATTTTAGAGTATCCCTAGTTCATTTAATTGCAAAGGAGGATTAAATTTTAGAGCCTACCTCTATAGACTGGTTGTAGTGGGCAATTTACGTGATATCCCTTCTGAACTCTTCTCTGCCAATCCTATAGATAGTCTTTGTGTATCCCGTAGACTGTATCCTGTAGGTTGTATCCTGTAGGAATTCTTGTGCATGATCTTGTAGGAATTCCTGTGCAGAACGATTGATCTTTGCTTCTAGTGGGTGGCCTAGGTTATGAGAGCGACTTAAGTGAGGGAGTTTTGTGGAGGTGAAATGCATGAATGCATGGGAACGCTATTTTATTTCCTCTTATGGTGATTCAGGGTGAGGTGGTGTGCTGGCAGCAGAGGTACGTTGCCATTTTTGGACCGTTGGTCCCCACTACCACCTCATCATTTCCCACTCCTCGTAATCAGCTCCCACCTCATAGATCTGTAGTTTAATCACTTTTTGTCCTACTCCTTCTCTGTCTTTGAGTTGACTGTAGCCACGTGCGAGAGGACACCCGGTTGTGCATGTGCTGACTGAACGAAGGTGGCCAAGTTAACTAGCCACCTTTTCACTTATAAACCAACTATCTCGTAACCCTTACAATTTTTTACTACATGATGCATATGAGTGAGTGAGCAGGATACTTACTTGTGGTTTCAATGCTATGCTGCAGTTGTCGAAGACCAGAGGTGCTGCATTGTATATTTGTTGCATGCCATTCTTATTCCTCCTCTTGTTGTCTACTAATGGTTTATTTTATTTTGTAGGTATCTATGGCTGAAGATCTGATGTTGTTGTTGTGGAGCTCCTGGATCATCATAGTGAAGACTTGTTTCTAGTGTGAGTGGCATTCTATGGGATAGGCTACTACATGATTTCCTACAGGATGTCATGTAGTTGCTTCTCCCTTAGAATTCTTTAATAATTTTCTTGCTAGGGCTGTGAGGATGGTGAAATGGATGGAAAGAAGGAGTAGAAGTGTGGAGAGCAAAGGATACTCAGGTAATACTCTTACTCCTCTCTGTTTCCCTTTTTCCCAAGACTGGCAAAAACTGTTGAAACTGGTTTTTTTTTTTTTTTTTTTTTTTTTTTTTTTTTTTTTTTTTTTTTTTTTTTCGGTTTTGAATGGTGAGTGCAGGGATGATGATGGTGGAAGAGGTGAGGTGATATATCATGCATAGGGTGAATTTTAGGGACCTAACAAATCCATAATGTGCCTTCGGCTTGCTTCCCGTCGGATTTCCAGGTCACTGTAATTCCTACAGGATCATCCTGTAGGTTTTTAGGGGATCTTGTGGGAATACAAGGGATCCTGTAGAAAACACAGTCTTTACAAAAATCGAAGCAATGGAGTGGAAAAATGAAAAAAATGATGGAGGGATGCATGGTAAGGAGTGGAGAAGATGAATATGTGAGAGACAAGGGTCTCCTTGGGATCGTCTTTTGCTCCTTCACTGTCTTTCTTCCCACCTGCAAATGGAAATTTCATGACAACTATATATATATATATATATATATATATTTTTTATTTTTTATTTTTACTTTTTTTGAAAAACAAGTAGGCTGCCTCAGAGAGGTTTTCACCCTAGTTGTTTTCCTTGGGTTCCTCAAGGAAGGTTTTCATCTAGGGATCTCCTTATTCTCTTTTTCTTTTTGTTCTTTTTTTTTCTCTTTTTTTTTTTCATCACTGGGCTGCCTCACGAGGTTTTCAACCCAAAGATGGGACTCAGGTGCCTCATGGAGGTTTTCACCTGAGTACTTATTCTTTTTTTTTTTTTTTTTTTTTTCTGAGTGATTTGATGAGGGAGGAGTTGGAACTTGCTCCACCATCATCACTACTTTATTGATATTATCAATGAACTCTTGTTTTGATAAAGGTCTCTTGTACATTTTCAATCGGTGCCCATTAATAAGCAAAGGAATGGCTTCTTCATCTACAGTTCTAATTTTCACTGAACCATTATCATGGCATCTTTCCACAACATAAGGTCCAAACCATCTTGTCCTTAACTTGCCCTTGAAGTCTTTATACCTAGAATCATATAACAATGCCCAATCGCCCTCCTAAAATTGCTTCTCCTTAATATTTTTATCATGCTAGATCTTCCTTTGAAGTTGAACTACCTTTGCATGTATGAGGGCCTGCATTCTGAATTCATCCAAGCCATTCAATTGGAACAATCTCTCTTTCTGTGCACTACTGAGATCCAAATCTAGTTGGGCTACCATCCTTAATGTGTTATATTCAAACTTAATGAGCAACAAGGCCTTTTTCCCATAGACCAGCTCATAGAGTGTCAATTTAGTGGTGGTCTTCCATTTGGTATTATAGGCCCAGGTGGCCTCAACTAGTCTTTCTGCCCAATCCTTCCTGCGGCTATTCACCACCTTGGTTAAGATGCCCTCCAGTGCTCTGTTGGTCACCTCCACTTGCCCATTAGCTTGTGGATGATAGGGAGTGGAGGTCCTATGCTTGATCTTGTGATCACTGAGCAGGTCTTCAATCATGTTGGAGGTAAACTAGTTGCCTTGGTTTGTGACCAGCTCACTAGGGTACCCAAAATTGTAGAATACATTCTCCCTTAGGAACTCAACCACCTTCTCTTCTGTTGCTACCTTAATTGCATTGGTTTCAGCCCACTTAGTCAAATAATCAGTGCACACAATAATGTACTGCTTTTGCTTTGAAGGAGGGTCGATAGGCCCAATGAAGTCCATGCCCCACTTATCAAATGGCTTGAAAGTCACTTGAGGCTACAGAGGCATTTCATCTCTTGGAGTAGGCCTTCCCATCCTCTAGCATCGATCACACTGACTAGTGTACTTTTTCACATCTTGATGAAGAGCAGGCCAATAATAGCCTGCTTGTAACACTTTGAATGTTGTCCTCTTTGATGCAAAGTGACCTCCACAAGGCCCATCACGATAGGTTAGAAGGATTTCAAAGACTTCCTCTTCCTTGACACACCTTCTCAAGATTTGATCTAGGCCAAGTTTGAAAAGATTGCCCCCAATCCAAGTGAAGGGGGTGCTTTTCCTGACTATCTTGCTTTTTTCTTTGGAGGCCAATTTTGGTGGGAACTGTGCTGATACCAAATAGTTTGCTATATCAGCAAACCATGGAGAGAGAACTAAGATAGCAAACAAGTTCTTGTCTGGTAACTGGTCATCCACCATTCTTTCTTCACCTACAGGCACATTTACCCTAGATAACAAGTCTGCAACAATATTTTCCTTACCAGGCTTATCAACAACGATTAGATCAAACTGTTGTAATAAAAGTAACCATCTTATAATTCGAGCATTCAATCTAGTTTTTTCATTAAAAATTTGATTGCAGCATGGTCAGTATGCACAAAAGTTTGATAGCATGTAATCTAATGCCTGAATTTGTTTAATGCATGCACAATAGCCAGGAGTTCCTTTTCAGTCACTGTATAATTTAGCTTAGCCTTTGACAAGTTCTTACTAATAAAATATATAGCATAAGGCAGTTTTTCCTCTACCTGACCTAGGTTTTCTCCTATGGCTTTGTCTGAGGCATCATGATGAATATGAAAGCGGAGGACCCAGTTTGGGCCTCGAAGAATTGGTGCAGTGGTTAACTTACCCTTTAGAATGTCTAAGGCCTCTTGACAACTTTTTGACCATATAAACTCAGAATCTTTGGCCAACAAACCAAATAAAGGAGAGGCCAACTTGCTGAAGTCCTTTATGAACCTTCGGTAGTATCCAGCTAACCCTAAGAAACTTCTGATGTCTCTCTGATTTTGAGGAGGTGGGACCCTTTGGATGATGGCTATTTTGTTTGGGTCCACCTGCAGTCCTTGCTAAGATATTGAATGACCTAGCACGATCCTTGCAGTCATTAAGAATTCACATTTTTTAAGACTGAGAGACAGGTTCATTTCAATGAATTTGTGCAGTACTTTGCCTAGCTTAGTCAGGGCTTTTTGAAAATCACAGCCATAAGGTGTAAATTTCCACCGCATCATGGACTAATTCGGTGAAAATACTCAAGACTTCTCTCTGGAAAGTGGCAGGAGCAATTCATAGGCCAAAAGGAAGAACCCTATAGGAAAAAGTACCCCAAGGACAGGTGAATGTAGTCTTATCCTGGTCTTCTAGGCAGATTTGGATTTGGTTGTACCCATTGAATCCATCTAGGAAAGAGAAAAACCTTTTCCCTGCCAGGTTGTCTAGTACTTGGTCAATGAAGGGTAGAGGAAAATGATCCTTCTTTGTGGCTTTGTTTAACTCCCTATTGTTAGGTTCCTATACCAATAGGTGTCATATATCATGATTGACCTAGTTTAGCTCTGAAATATGTACATACCTTTGCTTGTTGCAAATGTTTTCCACATTTGTAAAAAATCAAAAATTAAAAAATGTAAAGAGGGTATACCCTAGAAGAAAAATCAAAGGGTAAAAAGAATAAAGAAAAGGTCAAAAAATGAAAGAAAATGAACCCCAACAAAAAGAAAAGACCATGAAAGTGTGCAAGCCCAAATGCCACTACTATTTACTTTATGCATAGTAAAGATTGTGTTCAACTTGTTACCTATGCCACAATCCATGGTAACTAAATAGCTTAATCTTGGTTATTCCATGTTTTTAGATATAGAGAATAAAGATCTGACCAAATAGTTTAATCTTGGTAGATAAGTAGATAGATAGAGTGAATAAAAGGAGCTCAACAATTTAATCTGAGCCCTTGGATGTAATAAGTTTAGATTTAGAAAGATATCACTATGTAAAAGAAAAAAAAGTTGTAAAAGGGTTTGCCAGTCTAAGTGCACCCTAATAAAGGAGTAAAAATGCTAGGATAAAGTAGGTAGGTAAGTAGATGATGGTTGCAGAATAAATGTGTTGTGAATAGTTAAGTTTAATGCTTAAATCTTTTGCTTTCATCACTTTGGACGGAGCATAGATCACAACTAAGACAACATATCAAGAATTCAAAGTCAAAATAATTAACTTCCTCACTCTTTTTCCCCTAATTTTGACTATTTTCCCTTAAGTACTAAAGGTATCTATAACAAGTTAGCAGGGCTCAGAGCATTTCTCTGACTATTGGAGGGACCGGACACTCGGCCCAATAATTTGAAATACCTAAAGTACTTAAAATCCCCTTCATCAAAATTTACCCCTCCATAAAATCATTCATTCGCTTGATAAAGTTTTTCCTAAGTAAAACCCTATTTTACTTGGGGAAATTAAAACATTTTTATGTCTCAAAACCCTCATATTCATTTAACCTAAGTCATAAATGTTGTATGATGAAACGATTTCAGAAACATTTTAACTTAGCGCATATTCATATCCTACAAAGTCATATTAACCGCTAAATTGATATTATTATTTAACTCCTGAAAACAAACTACCCCTTACCCGTATTACTATTAAAATCCCAAAAACTACATATCTCGCCCCATGGTTGCGATATAACCTTAATAACATTGATAAATGTGATTAATTAGTCAACCCGTGACTAATTAAGAACCCTGACCCCCGCCATGCTAAATAAAGGATTAATTGATCATCATGATTAATTAATAACTGTTGACCAATCACATTGCCCTCGATGTAATTAAAACTTTTTATCAATGTCGGGCCCCTTCCATTAATCATCAGTTAGTTCCCACCAACCGATTACCGTTCGATCAGATCTCTCAGATTCGATGGCTATCGCTCATATCGTGCGATCCCTTTGGTCAGATGTTAAACGTGTGATATGAGTGGTTTTCCAAAAATCACCGATGCTACGTGTCAACTGACGAGTGGAATCGCGCGGCCCTCCCTCAAAACCACCAATCTCCCATAAGAAGTGCGATGAAACCCGCTTATCGCCTCCCATAAACGACAAAACATCACTTCATTAATTTGACGCCACCTGTCTTTGTCACCAAACTTGCCAAAATATTGACTTTGCATTAAAAACAAGTGTAATATATTCTTCATCCTTTATCCAGAACTATTCCATGCATGCACGCAGTACGTCCAAAATCAACCAATTCATTCCTAAACTGTCAACTACCTTGAACGTTGCCTTTCAACGCTACTCCAGTCCACTGTGTGCATCCTACGAACGTGACAATCATAGCCAGTTGGCTAGGAACATGTATTTACCAGATTTTCTCTCGGAAACCCTGTTGTATACTGAAATTCCTTTGAAATTGCTTTAAAACCCAAAGCTTTCAGTTCAATTGAGTTGTTAGCTTAGTCCAAAACTTCCCAGGAACCTCTGTTTTAAACAAATTTTGATTGAAAATCCCAATTTCGTCCCTGAAAACATAAGAACCAGGGATGGAAACCCCCGTGGCCCTCAATGCAGCTCCAATCACTACTCCTCATAGGGACTTGGACTATCTTCCCTTAGCAGATAAAGACTTCCAAATAAAAGACCTTGAACCTGTTAAAAGCCCCTTGAAATTATATTGTCGATGCCGAGACGATTACATGAATAGTTCTGATACCATAGGACTTTGGGAATCGAATCTCCCAAAGTACCTATTCCCTTCGTGTGCACATATTCCCAGACATTATCCATCAATGTCATGCCAATTATAATCCTAACCTCAAAGCCGTAATGTCCCTCGACCAGTCAGTCCTGTTTACAATTACTACTGATTCAATTAATGAAATGTTGCAGCTTCAGCCCAGCCATAACCTCACCCCCATTTCCATTGGAGAATTACTAGAAAAATCCACCAAAATGTCCAGTTTTGAACTCAACTGTATTTGCCATACTTTCATGGATAAGAATCATCTACCCAAAGATCCCCCTCCCTATCTAACATGTTTCTTCACTGATATGGGCCAAGATATTGTTAATATGATTATTGCCATTATGGATTTCAATATTAGTGAGTTTGTTGATGAATTGACCCTAGTTTTCATGTCTATCTTCACCCCTGGTCAGCCTCCTGCTGTCAAATATAACTATGCTGCATTCGTTGCTAAAAAATCCATGACCAATTCATGAGGCTAGAAAATGAGAGAGTGTTCAAGTATTCTACAATCCTATATCACCTCTTCCTTTACTATCAAACTAACAAATTCCCTTTCTTTGTACATAAGCTTGATACAAAAGGTAACCCTAGGTCAGTTATTTTCTGGACCTCTATTTTTAACTTCTCATCCTCTTCTCCCTATTCATATATAGATTTCATTGATCAATTTGTCCATCCTATCACTACCATGCTGACAAGAAGTTCTCCTCCTAGAATCAGTGATGATATCAAAAGAATCCTTCAGTTGTCAAAGCAGTATAGGATAGGTGACTGGTATTTATACCAGAATCATAATGAGATCAGAGTCTATGGGTGTGAATTGCCTTCCTACAAATTGCCCAAGTATGTCCCCATGAGATTATTTTCCCTGGAGTACTACAGGCAAATAATCAACTCTGATCAAATCCACTTCATGAAAGCAAAGAAAAAAGCCCAACTGAGGATCAAAGACCACTTAGGCCCCATTTGTGTGCAACAACATAAAAGCAGGGCAAGAAGCAGAACAAATCATAGAGACAAAGATGCATTTAAAGAAGAGATTTGCTTGGGCTTATGATCCTCACGGTTTCATCTGTGATATAAGGATAAAACACAAGTTGTCACCCTACATCCATCACAACATCCCTGAAATAGAACAATATGCCAATTTGAATGAATTGAATTAAGGGACATGGATAGAGCATGATAGTGATAAAGTTGAAGTTGAAAATGTGATGAAATATTTGGAGAAGAGACTTGACCTAGACTCCTTTGTACAGGTGCCTACAGAGTCTTCCCAAAGGCCAGCATAGGAACCCAGTGCTCCCACAACAGAGCCTTCACAGAAGCAAACACAGGAAACAAGTACCCCTACATCAGGGCAACCACAAGCATCAGAACAGCCAGAAAGATCAGAATAGCCTGAAATCTCTATAGAGTTAGCTCCACCACAACCACATCCAGCTCAAACAAACATTGGTGATCCTCCAGTACTACAGACTCCTCTAAATGAGGAAAGAAACTTGAAAAGAGAAAGGGAAGTAGCTACCCCTCCAAGCATACCTATAGATCAACCCTTTGCTAAGAGGCAAAGGATGAATCCATATTCAAAGGAGTTATTCATTGGGGAGACTACAGAGAGCATGAGGAAGGAAGGGATAGATAGCTTACTGACTTTCCCAATAGGTAGGACACCCTCAAGTTCACAGAGGCAAGAGATAGAAAGACAACCCAACACAGAAGTGTCATCCTTCAGGTCTTCTTCTGAGAAGATTATAGATATAGAGGGGAAGTTTAAAGAGATCAAGACAAATAATTAGAAAATGAAGGCCCAAGCCTATGCTCAATACTTAAAAATGGCCCCTACAAACCAGACCAGATTGACGTTAGCCTTTGACATCAAAGAGGGAAAAATGCAAATGAGTTTCCTGAAGCCCACAGTGCTGCAGCCAAAATCCTTTGCAAATTATCTCAAAACTGATTTTGAAGTCATAGCTAAAGACATCCACCCTATCAACCATATTGAACTACACAAGCAAACATGCGAGATGGTCTACTCAACACTGACCAACAAAGCAATGATGGCTCATAGATTGCAAAATTCATCGAGCAACACTACAACCCAATTGCAGCTGGAAAAAGCCTCCTCGCAGGCAAAAGATAACAGAATAAAATCATTGGAAGAGTTAGTAATTGAATTGGGTCATGACCCAAAAGATGTTAAGGCAGTAGAAAGCTTAATTAAGAAAAAGAATGAAGACATCGCTTCACCTAGAAAAAAATTGAAGTTTCCACCACTCATTCACCCTCAGACTACTGAGGTTATAGAAAATAAAAATGAATAAGAAGTTATGGACTTGGTCCATAAGTTAAATGAGAAATTGAAGGAAACAGAGCAGGAATTGGAAAAAGCAATGTAGTCAAGGCAGGGTCAGTCGACCACACAGCCTCACACTGTACTGCCAGTAGTTTCAACAGCAATCCCTTCCACTATGGCAACTGTTTTAGCACCAAACATTCCTTTGGAAACAGCCACACCAGTGGAAGCAATAGGTACAACACAGGCAGGTACATCAACATAGAGCACAAAGGACTTAATTAAGTCAATGGAAGAAATGAAGCTCCAAGTAACAAAGCTACAGAAGGTAAAAGAGAAATTCACTACCTTGGAGCAAAAGTATGATATATCAAAGATAAACTATGTAGAAGAGTTAAGGAAAAACAAAGGCATGGCCCAACAAATTAAAGCATTGGAGAAGGATTTGACATTTGAAAAGCCTTTGACAGACATTAGGAACATATTGTGGACCAATATCATTGATTCCATCAATGATATTGGGTCATCAATTCAAATTATTTTTGAACAGATTGATTTAGTAAAGCTTGCTCTTGAAGAAATTGAAAAGACCAGAGAAGAGCTGGGTAGAAAACCTGAGAAAGCTATCAGATTAATCAATTTTCTAAATAGTAAAAGCAGGTAATAGTTAGAACAATTAGATATTGAGGATAGGATTGCTACCATCCTCGAACTGAAGAAAGTTTTGACCAAAAGGAACTTAATGCAAGGCCTGGAGCGAAGATGTCAAAGTATGCAAGAAGACATAGATGAGTTCATCAGAAAGTTTGACATCTTAAAGAGTAAAGGACTCCCAAGCCCTTTAGTCATCAATGATAGGCTAATGGTTTATATTGATTACATTGATAAATTACATCAACAGGCTGACAGTCAGGCTAGCTCATCTTCAACCAAGGCATTACCAATAGGAAAAGTGTTGTACGATGGTTTAGAGAATCTCTTTTTCATTGAACATGAAGTAAAACACTTATTCCCAGTACAACCCAATTTTGTGAAGTATACAGAGGCAGATGAAATTTACAGGAAGCTGATAATAACAAGAATACCAAAGGATGATTGGTGGACCAAAATTACTGATATCCTATAAATTACCATGACTAAAGTGACGTAAATAGAAATATTTACCATAGTAAATTTTGGTCAAAAGGATTAATGCTGGTGAACAGGTAAAGAGTATCAGTTACAGGTGAAAGAGTATCAGTTGAAAAGATCAAATCAGACGTCCAACACAAAGTTACTAGGGGAATAGCAAGATGCAAATTCGTAGAGCATGACTCCAACTCCTTCAACAAAAACAAGGACAACAACAATCAGTTCATTATCTATCTCTATATCTGAGACCATCTGTCTCTATATTTGTGTGAAAAGATATTTTATATTCCTAGAATAAATCTCATTTAGTTATGAGATATTTTGATGTAAATTTGTATAAATACTTCTTTATTTCAAGTATTAGGTGTGGATTCAAAGACATTTCTATAGACATTTTCTTCTAGAAATGAAGTGCTATTGTACCAAGACTTGTATGGCTTGCTGGATCAAGGAATAAAGTAAAGACTGTTCACGGGATACTTGTGTCAAACAGAAATCAAATAATTATTCTATATCTCTTGTTTATTATTGTTTTTCCTGTATTAATAATCATATGTGTCTTCATAAAACTTGAATGATAAACGAGTAATGATTTTTCAGAAATTGTTTTACCGCACTCTGTTTTAAACTATTTATCTTCTCAATGTTTTCTGCTAGACTATCATAGCTAGGGAATTCTTGAATGCTCCCTTACTTCGTATTTTATCCCTTTGGTCCATTTGAACAAAGAATTCTTAATTACCCTTTGTTGATATGCCTCTTCTGTTCCTCATTTTGACCTCAGTTAAAGGATTCTTCATTGCCCTTTCTCCTTGGTTAAAGAACATTTCATCCACCTGAACTTGACATTTGCCTTTTGTTTTACTACCTTGCCATGTGAGTTTTCCTTTTAGTAATTGATCTAATCCAGCTAAGCCATCACTCTATTGACTCCATAGCCCAATGGTTTGAAGACCTTGCTCTATCCATCTGTTCCCAGAATTCCACCACTCTCAAACAAAACAACCCTGAACATTAATAACTAGCCTAATATCACACAAAACAAAGCTAAATTACAAAGAGAGTGCCCTCTCTGAGTACAGATTGGCTAGATTCTGTAGTTAAAATATTGGTTTGTGGTTACCTCAGACCCCTTTCCTTCTTCCCATAACTTCTACGGAAAATCTGAGTGATAACATAATGGCGACTCTATAGGGGATGAACAATTCTTCAGTTGAAATAAAGCTTTAAGAAACTGAAAAGTTTGATTTAAAGCATCTTAGAGGATTTTAGAAAGTTTATATAAGAAAATTCATAAAAATTTGAAATCTGGCTTCAGAAAGGACTCATTACACTAGGGCTAATCCTGATCCCAATCCACCACCTATTTTTGAGAATCCTAACCTGATTCCAAGAATCATTAGAAGACAAGAAAGCTCAGTAAGTCCCAGACCTTTGTTCAGATCCCATTCATGTCTTGTTAAATGGATTTCCCTAGAAGATCTTCCTTTCATTGAACAGTTCGAACTCTCTCTATTTAGAACCTCATCTGACAGTGAATTATTAGATCTAGTCCAAGATCCAGAATTCCTCAGAGAAATTGAAATCCAAAGAGACAATTTGTCAATTGATTAGTATTTGCAGAACTATTCTCAGTCATCCCTTACCACTGAAAGCATACCTGAATTTTCTGAAACCACCTCACTTTCTGCTAGTTCATCATTATTCCCTCCCTTTCCTAAAATCCATTCCACTCCCCCTTTCACCCCTTCACTTCCTATCCCACCAATAACCACCCAACATCCCACCACCACTTCTAGTTCCTCCTCTACAACAAAGACACCTCCCATTACCCAAACTCCTGGTTCTACTCTCACCCAACCCAGAACAATGGCCAATAGATATGCTCCCCTGGTGCTACCTGCTAACCTAGGTGCAATGCCTCAAGACTATCAGAGTAAGATTACCACCTTTGATGGCACTAGAACCTACACTGCTCAGCAGCACACTAAGAAGATGACCGATTACTTTGAAATATATGAGATAGACACAACTGATGTTCAAATGAGATTTTTTGTTCAAAGTTTGTCTGGAGAAGTTAGAACCTGGTTTAGAGACTTAACACCCAATAGTATAGATATCCTATGAACTCTCTACCAACAATTCTTGAACAGGTGGGAAAAAAGGAAAGACCCCCTTCAGATTTTATCTGAATATGAGAACCTTAGAAGGGGACCCCATGAAATCGTCCAGGACTATTGAACTAGATTTAATAGTGTTTATAGTGCCATTCCACTCGATCTTAGACCCCCTCCTGGTTTAGCCCTGATCAAGTTTCCTGATGGATTTGATTCAGACATGGCTTTTTAGCTGAGAGAAAGAAATCCCCCCACTCTAGAAGAAATGAAAATCGTAGCTGTAAGTGTTGAGGCCAATCTACTTTCTAAATGAGCTAAAGCTAGAAGTGAGAGAAGAATACCTACAAAAGACAAAAATTCACCCTTTGAACAAAAGCTTGATGCGATTGTTAAAGGAATGGACAAATTGTTTGACTTTGTTGATACAATTGAAAGGAAATCTCCTTGGGATGGCCAACAGGCCAATTCAGGGAGAAATCCTAATTTTAGGAAAAATCAGAATCAAAACACTGGTAAGAATATTCTGGACCAGAATATCAGACCACCATTCCAAGAAAACTATGTAGAAGCCTCTCAATCAGAAGACCCAGAGCAAGACACTCAGATAAATTTAATGGGTCTAGAGGGAGAGGAAGATGCATTTCTAACTCAGGATGATCAAGAGTCTCATATACTCTAGCAATTTCAGACTCAGACAGGAGAATCATTTGATTTCAGACAGGGATATGACTCTGCCATCTTTGAAGTACATAAGCAATATAACCAGAGAAGTAGAAAAAGTATTGATAACCCTGAAACAAACCAAAAAACAACTCCTAATCAACCTAAAAAGGGTAAAACAGGTCTAGTGACAAAAACGCTTCAGATCCTTTCAAGAACTAATCAAAACCCTTCCAGCCCCACCATAGAAGATGTGTTTGATAACCAGCCCAACAATAAACATCCTTCCACTTCAATTCCCTCCAAGGAAACAATGGAATACCTCAAAAGATCGCATCAGAGAAATCAACAAATGATGTTTCAAATCCTGAAATAGAAGAAAACGTAGAAAGCATTTATGCCAAAAACCCAAAGGTTCAAACTGACAAAACAATCCTACCCTTTAATCTAGGAGCAGAGGTAGCCAAGCTTAAAATTTTGGTTCCTTTGACAGAACTGGAAAAACATGATGTTTACAGGTCTCAAATAAACAAATCATTAAATATCATTGAAAATGCAGATTCTGTAAATCTCTTTGATGACCAGCCCGAGTTGATTTTTGGCCCTGAAGTAAATGGGAAACCACTGGAAGGAGGGATACCACCTTTCTATGTCAATCTCAATATCCATGATAAGATTTTGCATAATGCCATGTTTGACTCTGGTGCCTCTCACAACCTCATGCCCAAGTCTGTTATGGAGAAACTCAACCTAGACATCACTAGACCCTATAGGGATTTATTTTCCTTTGATTCCAGTCAAGTGAGGTGTTTAGGTCTTATAAAGGATTTACGTGTTTCATTGGTTCAATACACTGCAAAAACTATCTTATGGACATAGTGGTAGTTGAAATTCCACCCAAGTATGGCATGATGTTGTCTAGATCATGGGGTGCCAAACTTCAAGGGTCTCTACAATTAGACATGTCATACGCTACCATATCTGTTTTTGGACAACCAAAGAAGTTATATAGAGAAACTTTAATGAAGTATGTAGTGAGTAGTCAGGAGAAGCCTCAAAACTTTCCCATTTACTCAGTACATTTTTATATGGATTCCTTTATTCTCTAAAATGCTGAAATAAATCCAGAAATGGATAATTCTGAAGACTTAGCAACAGAACGAAAAGAAATTCTAAATGAAAGATCAACTGTCCGAATTCAAGAGATATCAGAGAACAAAGAAAAATTAGATGATGAAGAAAATCCTAAAACCTTAGCTAGGAAAGACTACACTACCCCAGATACAAATTATGAACACGAAATTTTATGGCATTTAGAATTTGATGGTTCAGTAAACAAACTAGGTACAGGGGCAGGTGTATGGGTCTATAACTTAGAGAATGATCATGCAGAAAGACATGCCTATAGGTTGAATTTTAAATGTACAAACAATATGGCAGAATATGAAGCACTCCTGCTAGGCCTCAAGTTAGTCAAAAGATTAGGAGCTATAAGGGTATCAATCATGGGAGATTCTGAACTGATAGTTAAATAGATAAAAGGAGTTTACATAACTAGAGATCCTAGATTGGGATATTACAGAGGGACAGTCATAGAAATCCTTAACACTTTTTTAGAAACCCATCTTGCAACTATTCCTAGAAAACATAATATGCAAGCTCACAGCCTGGCTATGTTTGCCAGTACCTGCAAATTGCCTTTCCAACCCAATCATCAGTACACTACTGAGATTAGGCACAGGCTAGCCATCCCTGATAATCTTAAGAATTGGCAGGTCTTTGATAGTGATAAGAAGATTAATAATTTTCTAACTTTAAATGAGGAATTTTCTAACATTAAGATAGATGTAGACCTAGTTTCAGATTTTGATCATACTAATGAGGTAGACATTAACAATTTGGAGGAGAATTCAATAAACATGCTTCACCCTACTAAATTCTCACAAGCAGAAATCAAAGACCTAAAACAAATGGACCTAGATGAGATAATTGAAGAAGAAACAAAGGTTATAAATCTGAAGGATAATCATTTACCCAAAGGATTAACTCCTTTGGAGGATTTGTTTGACTCTAATGACATTCTGAAGAAACCCAAAATGGAGCCTTTAAAAGCAGATATCGAAGAGTACAACTTAGGAACACAGGATAATCCCTAATTGATAAAATTGTCAAAATCTTTACCTCCTGATCAGAAGCTAAAGTATGTTGAACTTATGAGGGAATTCCAGGATGTCTTCACCTGGAGTTATGAAGATTTGAAATCCTATGAAACCTCAATCATTCAGCACACTATCCCTTTGAAAGAGAATCAAAAGCCCTTTAAGGAAAAACTCAGAACAATTAACCTTGTGTTATTACCATCAATTGAGAAAGAAATCAAACGCATGTATGAAGCAGGAATTATTGGCCCTATTAGATTTCCGGGATGGGTCTCTAATCTAGTACCTACTAGGGAAAAAATGGGGGAAATAAGATTATGCGTTGACCTGAGAAATGTGAACAAGGTATCGCTTAACGATAACTATCCTTTACCCAAAATGGACCATATACTGCAAAGGGTAGTGGGTTCCTCTAGAATTTCACTTTTAGATGGGTTTTCAGGTTATAACCAAATCTTAGTTCATCTTGATGACCAAGAGAAAACTGCATTCACTACACCATGGGGTACCTTCATGTACATTAAAATGCCATTTGGACTAAAAAATGCAGGAGCAACTTTTCAAAGAGCAATGGAAATTGCCTTTGCAAAAGAGATTCATGATTTTCTTATTATATATCTTGATGATCTCATTGTTTTTTCCAAATCAGATCAATAACACTTGGAGCATCTCAGGAAAGTTTTTCTAAAATGTAGAAAATATGGTATTTCCTTAAATCCAAAGAAATCTTTATTTGGTTTAGAAGAAGGAAAGCTGTTAGGTCACATCATTTCCAAAGATGGCATCCGAATTGACCCCTCCAAGATTGAAGCTATTTTGCAAATACCTCACCCAAGAAACATTAAAGAACTTCAGGAATTTTTAGGAAAAATAATATTTTTAAGAAGATTCATCTCTAACTTAGCCGAATTAATTAGATTATTGAATAACATGTTAAAAAAGATTCAACCATTAAATGGACAGTAGAGGTTAAATAATCATTTGAAGAAATTAAACTAGCCTTAACTCAAACACCAGTCCTCACAAATCCCAAATTTGACAAAGACTTCATTATTTTCTCTTTTGCATCAAAACACACCATAGCTATAGTTTTACTACAAAAGGATGATCAAGGATGTGAAAAACCAAGAGAGGTAAATGGATAGCTACTATTTTAGAATATGATATAGAGATAAAACCTACCAAGTTAATTAAAGGTCAGGGGTTGGCCAAACTCATGGCGGAAACAAATTGCCAAGCCCTAGACATAAATCTTATTGCAGAACTAGATAACGAACAGGAGATGGTGACTCCACAGATCAACCAGTCCTTTTTAGACTCACCATGGTATGGTGATATTATATATGTTCTACAAAACCTGTAGGCTCCTCCAGGGTTATCCAGAACTAAAAGTAGGTTTTTGAAAATGAAAGCTTTAAAATTATGCATTATGGATAATACTTTATTTTGGAAAGATCATGAAGGCATTTTGTTAAATTGTTTATTAAAAGAAGAAGCTGACAAGGTACTCTGAGAATTTCATGCAGGAGATTGTGGTGGACATCTCTACTGGAAGTCAACTGCTGATAAAATTCTAAGAGCTGGTTTTTACTGGCCAACCTTATTTGTAGATGTTAAAAAATTTGTAACTTCATGCCATAAATGCCAGATCTTCGAAGGAAAAGGAAAACTTTTACCCTTGCCTCTGAAACCAATCTCCACAGAAAAGCCTTTTCAACAATGGGGTCTTGACTTCAATGGAGAAATCCATCCACCCTCTTCTGCTCAGCATAAATGGATCCTCACTGCAACTGATTACTTCACCAAATGGATAGAAGCTATTCCATCTAGACAGGCCACCGATACTTCAATAATACGTTTTCTGGAGGCTAATATTCTGTCTAGGTTTGGTTGTCCTAAAAAAATCATTACTGATAATGCTGCAGCCTTCAAGTCAAAGAAAATGATTTCTTTCTGTCACAAATATCATATAACACTTGGTCATTCCATAGCTTACTATCCTCAAGGGAATGGTCTTGCAGAATCTTCCAATAAAAGCCTAATAAATATTATCAAAAAACTATTGGAAGAAAATAAGAAAACTTGGAACAAAAAATTGACCAATGCTTTGTGGGCAGACATGCTTACAACTAAGAAATCCATTGGAACCAGTCCTTATGAACTAGTATATGGAATGGAGACAATTTTTCCTTCATCTTTAGGGGTTCCTGTCATGAAACTACTTCAAGAAGCTCAAGTGGAACCAAATGATATACAGAGAAGAATAAACTAGACCATCCATTTATAGCAAACCAGGGAGGAAGTGTACCAAAGATCCCAAGTACTACAAGAAAAAATCAAGAAGATTTTTGACAAAAGGACCAAAGCAAAAGACTTCTATTTGGGAGATAAAGTGTTAAGGTGGGATTCCAGAAGAGAGGACAAAGGAAAGCATGGGAAGTTTGACTTCTTGTGGAAAGGGTCATACATTATATATGCCTTCAGAGGAAATAATTCATATTTCCTTAAAGAATTGAATGGTGCAGAGATTGAAGGAGGACCAGTCAATGGTCAAATGTTAAAGCACTACATTGACCCCATTTAATAATTTTACAAGTTTAGTTGTACAGACTATATCCTTCATAATGTTCAATGTTGATTGGATGGTAAAGTTTTGAAGTTGAAGCCCGAAGAGAAGGCCCTAAGCTTCAGAAATATTACTGTCATACCTACCAATAAAACAATAGGGAAAAGGAAATTGCAGAGCACAATCAAAGTCTTTCAAGGGCCATTGGTCTATAGTTCTTGACTTTCCACTAGGGAAAGCCATCCTCAAGTGGAGCCACTGTTAGGTTCCTATACCAATAGGTGTCATATATCATGATTGACCTGGTTTAGCTCTGAAATATGTACATACCTTTGCTTGTTGCAAATGTTTTCCATATTTTTAAAAAATCAAAAAATTAAAAAATGTAAAGAGGGTATACCCTAAAAGAAAAATCAAAGGGTAAAAAGAATAAAGAAAAGGTCAAAAAATGAAAGAAAATTAACCCCAACAAAAAGAAAAGACCATGAAAGTGTGCCAGCCCAAATGCCACTACTATTTACTTTATGCATAGTAAAGATTGTGTGCAACTTGTTACCTATGCCACAATCCATGGTAACCAAATAACTTAATCTTGGTTATTCCATGTTTTCAATTTCATTTTTTCAGATATAGAGAATAAAGATCTGACCAAATAGTTTAATCTTGGCAGATAAGTAGATAGGTAGAGTGAATAAAAGGAGCTCAACAGTTTAATCTGAGCCCTTGGATGTGTTGGCATTATGACACAGGTTTGGTGCTTTGACATAGGTGTTGTCCTTGATGGAAACTCACTCTGATGACAGATCACTATTCAGGCGATTAGAATGAAGGAAACAGACATATATGCAGGTTACCTTTGACCAAGCCGCGTATAAACGATCAAAAGACGCGTATGCATATACAAGCACTTTCACGCAAGGAAAAGCACGTACATGTGGGAGAACTTATTTTTTGGTCCGTGGTATTTAGTCCTTGGTATTTGAACCTGTGGTTTTGGACCATGGTATCTCGTCTGAAGTGTTGAACCCAAGTATTGAGTCCATGGTATTGATTTGTTATGGTTTTGGACTGTGGTATTGTGAAAGGCCTAAGACTATAAAAGGGGAAGGAGATCATTAGGAAAAATAATATCTGAAGCATTGAATATCTGATGAAGTGCTAGATCTGGAATACTGGTGATTAGGTTATGGTGCATAGCTGGATCTGAATGAAGGAGGAACCTAAGCGCAAGGAGACGGATAAGTTCTATTGATGGGTCAAAATCTCAAGTCTTGAATAGTAGTATCTTTGAGTGATCTTGATATGTTATATTTGGCGCATGCTTGATCTATAAATCTGATAATCTGGGTATAACTAATATATGAATATTTGAAAGAGTGAATTATATTTTATAGATCTGTACGTAGGTTCGACACATCAGAGGCGCGTATACACGCTGGTTCAGCAAACCAAAACAATGTATAAGCAGGTTGGCCTTAATATAGAAGCGTATGCACGCAGGTTTCTGCATATTGAAGTAGCGTACGTCTCTTGAAATATGTTCTAGTTGCTTTTGTTTATTGCTGCAGTAGTCTGGGTTCAGAATTTGTGTCTGGTGACTGTTACTATTTTCTGGGTACAACACTCAGAAAGGTGACTATTTGATTAAGTTTTGTGTTGTGAAAAGGAGATTGGCCGTTACAGAGATTCTTGATGTTTCATTGATGTTATTCATGGATCTAGTCTGAAAATTTATGAAACGTGGTCCCTGGAAGAAAGAGAAGGTTGTAGCCTTTTGTAGGTCAGCACCTACGTACTAGTACCTCAGCTAGTACAAGAGCTAAGGGGGTGGTAGCTCCCTTCCAGGAGAAGCTGGAGAACGAGAGAAGGTTGTAGCCTTCTACAGGTAGAAGCCTGCGTACTGGTATAAGTCTGCACCAGTACAAAAACATTATAAAAAGAAGTTTCTAATTAAAAGAAGATAGAGACGAATTGCAGCAAGTGGTTTTCACCCACATTGGGTTTCCACCTTATATCTTGTGTTCTTGCGTGTGACTGTCTTCTGCTCTATTTTACTGTTCCTAGTTACTGATTATATGTTTCTGATGCACAGATTAATGATCAACATCTGAAGAATAAATTAAATTATAAGTCTGCAGGGTATACGCTGGTTTCCTTATCTGTAGTTGTGTATATACGCAGTTTTCTCTAACTGAAGTAGCGTATATGATCTAGTTGTGAAATGAAAAATAATTGACTTGATAATACTGATTCACCCCCCCTCTCAATATTGTTTCCAACAATTGGTATCAGAGCAGGTCCTTCAGAAGAAGCTTGATCGCTTGAAGGAAGATCTATCATCATGAGCAACTATGAGAAAGAAGCATTGATCAGGCCACCAATTTTTGATGGAAGCAACTTCGCCTATTGGAAGGTAAGAATCAAAACCTATCTTCAATCTCTTGGTACAGAAGTCTGGGATATCGTGGAAACAGGATACACATTTCCATCAATAACACCTATAGATCTGGCTGGTAAGAAGTAGTATGAAACAAATGAAAAGGCTGTCAATACTCTATTAGGGAGTCTATGTCAAACGGAATTTGTCAAGGTTATGCAGCTCAAAACCACAAAAGAAATATGGGACAAGATCGTTCTGAGCTATGAAGGAGATGATCAGGTAAAACGATCAAAACTTCAAACTGTCAGAATTCAATATGAAAATCTCAGAATGCACAATGATGAAAGTGTGGCTAACTACTTTTTACATATAGATGAGATTGTTAATTGTATGAAAAACTTGGGTGAAGAAATAAGAGAGGTTGTTTTGGTTGAAAGGTTCTAAGATCTTTGTCTTCTAAGTTTGAATCAAAAGTTTCTACGATAGAAGAAAAACAGAATCTACAGAGCATTACCATGTCGCAGCTACACAGAATTCTAACCGCTTACGAAATGAGGAAAGGGGGACCATCAGACAGGAGAGAAGCCGCATTCAAGGCCTCAGGAAAAGGAGATTCCAATGACTCAGGACATATGTCAGAAGAAGAGGAAGAATCAAATTTTGTCAAGAACCTTCAACGGGGTTCTGGAAGATTCAGAGGTAAGCTACCTTTCAAATGCTTTGCTTGTGGAAGAGTCGGTCACTATGCTGCCAAGTGTCCTCATAAAGATAAGCTTGACAAAGGTAAGGAACCAATTAGATGGAACAGAAAACAGAATGTAAGTAAGAAAAGCTATTACACACATGAAGACAATGATGGACTTTCAAATAGTGATGAAGATGAACGAGGTAATAATTATAGACTTTTGATGGCTTTTGAAGATGATGATTTCTTGGATGCTATAGATGAAGAAGGTCTTTATGAAGAAATTTCTAAACTCAAAATTTTCTTAGAAGAAAAGAACATGATCATAGATACTCTAACATTCCAACTTGCTGAAAGGGAAAAACATCATGAAAAGTTAGAATGTGAAATTTTGGGACTTAGAAAAGAGATTGAGAAAACAAAACCCCTTAATCTTAGATTTTCTAAAGGATCTGAAACTTTAGATGATATTATCAAAGTGCAACGTTCTCCACTAATCAAGACAGGTCTTGGATATAATGAAGAAGCATCTCAAGCACATAAACCATCCACCTCCAAAAGTTATCTTGATGCAGCAAGGAGAAGTGAACAGGTTGACAATCGATAGCAAAGGCACAATGCAGATCACCAGGTAAATCAGGGACAATTTACTTCAAGAATGAACAGAGATCACCAAGTAAATCAGGGGCAATCTACTTCAAGGATGAACAGAAGCTACAACCAACCACAAGTAAATCATTCTCAATTTTCCTCAAGAATGGATGTCAATGAAAACTACACTCATTTGGTCCGCAGATTTGATAATCGCAGGAATTTCTTCAATGGCCAATGTTTCTCTTGTCATAAATTTGGACACAAAGCTACTCAATGTGTTGCCTATAAGACCATCATGACTAGAGAAGCTAAAAAACAAAGGAGTATGAAGGGGCTCATGAAAAGGACCTACAATAACTTTTCTGCTCTTGAAAATGAAATAGAATGTTCTATTTGTAACAACTTCGGTCATGAAGATTCTGAATGCAGGAGCAAGTTTCGGTAGACAACTCAGAAGCAGCAAGCCTCAAATGCCAAAACATGGAGAAAGAAAGAACCGCAACCAGAAAGATGTGGTATAGCCTTATATGCGGAAGGGCAGGAAAATCAGTGGTACATTGACAGTGGATGCTCAAAACATATGACAGGTGATAAAGAAAAACTTCAGTCATATAGTGCCTTAGAAAAGGAAAAGAAGGTCTCATTTGGAAATGACACCCCTGCACTCATAAAAGGTAAAGGTTCTATTCTTTTAAAAGAAAAGGTCAAAGAAGGAAATGTTATGTATGTTGATGGCTTAAAGCATAATCTATTGAGTGCCAGTCAAATGTGTGATCAATGAAATGAGGTGATATTTTGATCAAATGGATGTATTGTTCATGAGCTTGATACAAGAGAAACGGTGATCAAAGGCATAAGAACTCCAAATAATCTATACATTCTCATGGGAGGACAACAACAATTCTATCTGAGCAAGAATGATGAAAACTGGCTATGGCACAGAAGATTGGGGCATCTAAGCTTCTCTCAGATAAGGAAAGCATGCAAATATCAGGCAGTTTGTGGTCTTCCAGACATCATAATTCCAAACAATACAATATGCAAATCATGTCAGTTTGGTAAGCAAACCAGAACTAACTTCCCTGAGAAGGAAGGATTAGCTAGCAGGCCACTTGAACTTGTCCATATTGATGTATGTGGTCCATCTAGGAAAAGGTCACATCGAGGAGAAGAATACTTTATATTATTCATTGAGGACTTTTCAAGGATGTGTTGGATAGGACTTATGAAGCACAAAGACGAAGCTTTCGAAAAGTTCAAGTCATTCAAAGCCTTGGTTGAAAACGAATCAGATCAAAAAATCAAATGCCTCAGGTCTGATAGAGGTGGGGAGTTTACCTTGAATGAATTTTTTGATTTTAGTGAAGAACATGGAATAAGAAGGGAATTCTCTACTGCAAGGACTCCTCAGCAAAATGGAGTAGTGGAAAGGATGAATAGAATGGTTCAACAAATTGCTCGTGCTATGATGGATGAGTCTATAACTCTCGCAACTTTCTGGGTTGAAGCTGCATTTGTTGCAGTTACTATTCTCAACAAGACAAACGTCCAGGTGAACAACACTCAAACTCCTCATGAGCTCTGGTATGGTAAGACTCCTACGGTAAAATACTTCAAATTTTTTGGAAGAAAATGCTATATCAAAAAGACTGATGAAAATCTTGGCAAGCTTGAACCTAGAGCAGATGAAGGCATTCTCCTTGGGTACTCTCCCCACAACAAAGCATACAAGTGTTACAATAAAAGGCTTGGAAGAATTGTTGACAGCATTGATGTAGTGGTTGATGAAGAAGGAAACATTCCTAGGCAAGTAAATTCTAAAAATTTCTAAGATGATGAGGACTATCCTTCAACATCAAATCAGACTTATGATGAAGAAGAAACCCAAGAGGCACCAGAAGAATAGATAAGGATAGAAGAAAAGACTCCATCCAGGTACATTCAAAAGAATCATCCAGAAACTCAAATTCTGGGGCAGAAAGAGGCTGGTATACAAACAAGAAGAACAATTTCAGAAGCTTCAAGCTATTTAGCATTTCTCTCCTCCACTGAACCACAAAATGTAAGAGAGGCATGCAAATATGAATGTTGGGTCAAGGCAATGGATGAAAAACTTGAGCAGATTGAAAAGAATAACACTTGGGAGTTGGTTCCTAGACCAAAAGATAAGAATGTCATAGGGACAAAATGGATATTCAAAAACAAGTTAAATGAAAATGGGGAAGTTATTAGAACCAAGGCCAGACTTGTTTGTAAAGGGTATGCTCAACAAGAAGGAATAGACTTTGAAGAAACTTTGGCACCAGTTGCTAGACTTGAGGCCATAAGAATGTTCCTTGCTCTTTCTAGCTTTCAGAAGTTCAAAGTATTTCAAATGGACGTGAAATCTGCCTTCTTGAATGGAGACTTAGAAGAAGAAGTGTATATTGAGCAACTAGATGGATTCATCCTTGGAAATGATCCAAAACTTGTATGCAGACTTAAGAAGGCTCTCTATGGTCTTAAACAGGCTCCAAGGGCTTGGTATTATTGCCTGGACAAATACCTTCATCAACAAGGGTTTTCAAAAGGATCAGCAGATAGCAATCTTTATATAAAAATTGATAATGATAAATTGCTAATACTTATTGTGTATGTTGATGACATCATCTTTGGTAGAAATGAAGAAGCCATGAGTCAAAACTTTGCTTTGGTGATGCAGAAAGAATTCGAAATGTCCTTGCTTGGTGAGCTAACATATTTTCTTGGTTTACAAATCCAACAAAATAAGGACGGTATCTTCTTATCTCAAACTAAGTACCTCAAGCAGATCTTGAAGAAATATGGCATGGAAGATTCGAAACCAGTATGCACTCTTATGGTAACAAGATGCATCCTCAGTGCAAATGATGAATCAGTAGCAGTGCATCAACCAGCCTATAAATCCATGATTGGAAGTCTGCTCTATTTAATAGGTACCCGACCAGACATTATGCATGCAGTGGGAATGGTTGGAAGATTTCAAGCAAATCCAAAGGAAACTCATCTTCAGGCAGTGAAGAGAATTTTCAAGTATCTTCAAGGAACTCAAAATTATGGCTTATGGTATCCTAAAGATACAAATCTCACACTTCATGCTTATACAGATGCAGATTGGGATGGAAGCATGGATGACAGAAAAGGCACTAGTGGTGGTGCATTCTTTATGGGTTCCAGATTAGTATCTTGGTTCAGCAAGAAACAAAGTTCAATTGCATTATCTACAGCTAAAGCAGAATATGTGGCTGCTACATCTTGCTGCACACAACTCCTTTGGATGATGCAAACTTTGCAAGATTTTCAAATCACTTGTACTCCACCTATCTCCATCTTATGTGATAATACAAGTGCCATCAGTATATCAAAGAATCCAGTCATGCATTCAAAGACCAAGCACATACCTATCAAATATCATTTTCTCCGGGAACAAGTGCTTGCCCAAAAGGTCAAATTGGAGTATGTTCCCTCTAAGGAACAAGTTGCTAATATACTCACCAAACCACTGCCCAGGGAAACATTTGAATACCTCAGACAGAAGTTGGGAGTAGTTGATGCATCATCATGCTGTTGAAACCTGTCTGTCTCAGAGAAAAGTGGTTGTACACGAGTTTAATTAGGAGGATCCACGTACATATGCCGGTTTATGTGGATACAATTGCATATATGTTGGTTTGAAGGAAAACATTGGGAATAGACCAGGTTGAAAAGAGTCTCATACGGGTATGGCAGAGACCATCTGACACAGGTTCAGAGGGAGCATATATTCTTCAAATGATGCATTGTTGGCATTACCTTAGAAGCTCTTGGTTCAAGTACACAACTGTTTTGGTTTCAGGTGGAACAGATGCAGAGGAAGAACATGGTTGCTGAGCTAAATGATGATTGACAGATGCTGTTGATAGTAGTTATTGATGACTATCATAGTCTTGTTCTAGATATTTCATCTCTATGTCATGTATATCTTTTATTATCAAGGTCATGTAACGGCCTATTTTGGTTTCCCCACTATGCCTTTGATGAATGATGTAATGTACTTGGTTATCATGTGTAAACTTCTGGTGGATCCCCACTTGGTTGGGTGAATGAGTCAATATTTGTATATCCCCACTTGGTTGGAGATGGATGTATGTATAGAGTCTTTGGTGATAGGAAATTCATTTATGATGTATAAGTCATGGTTCTTCTTGTAGAACATCTTTTTGCAGATCTTGCCTACAGTCAGGGGGAGCATGGACAACACAGCAGAGCAGAGATTTCAGCATGTTCTCAGGGGGAGCATAACTCTTTACCCTTGATGACGAAGGGGAAGAATGACTTTGAGGATCTTGGGGTTTCCATCAAGTCCAAAGGGGGATATTGTTGGCGTTATGACACAGGTTTGGCACTTTGAAACAGGTGTTTTCCTTGATGGCAACTCACTCTGATGACAGATAACTGTTCAGGCTCTCAGAATGAAGGAAACAGACATATACACAGGTTACCTTTGACCAAGTTGCGTATACACGCGGGTTAAACGATCAAAAGACACGTATGCATATACATGCACTTTCACGCAAGGAAAAGCGCGCACATGTGGGAGAAATTATTTTTTGGTCCATGGTATTTAGTCCTTGGTATTTGAACCTATGGTTTTGGACCATGGTATCTCGTCCGAAGTGTTGAAACCAAGTATTGAGTCCATGGTATTGGTTTGTTATGGTTTTGGACCGTGGTATTGTGAAAGGCCTAAGACTATTAAAGGGGAAGGAGATCATTAAGCAAAGTAATATCTGAAGCATTGAATATTTGATGAAGTGCTAGATCTGGAATACTGGTGATTGGGTTATGGTGCATAGCTGGATCTGAATGAAGGAGGAACCTAAGCACAAGGAGAAGGATAAGTTCTATTGATGGGTCAAAATCTCAAGTCTTGAATAGTAGTATCTTTGAGTGATTTTGATCTGTTATATTTGGCGCATGCTTGATCTATAAATTTGATAATCTAGGTATAACTAATGTCTGAATATTTGAAAGAGTGAATTATCTTTTATAGATCTGTACGCAGGTTCGATACATCAGAGGTGCGTATACACGCTGGTTCAGCAAACCAAAACAGCGTATACGCAGGTTGGCCTTAATACAGAAGCGTATGCACACAGGTTTCTACATATTGAAGTAGCGTACGTCTCTTGAAATATGTTCTAGCTACTTCTGTTTATTGCTGCAGTAGTCTGGGTTCATAATTGGTGTCTGGTGACTGTGACTATTGTCTGGGTACAACACTCAGAAAGGTGACTATTTGATTCAGTTTTGTCTTATGAAAAGGAGATCGGTTGTTGCAGAGATTCTTGATGTTTGATTGATGTTATTCATGGATCCAGTCTAAAAATTTATGAAACGTGGTCCTTGGAAGAAAGAGAAGGTTATAACCTTCTGTAGATCAGCACCTACGTACTAGTACCTCAACTAGTACAAGAGAATGAGAGAAGGTTGTAGCCTTCTGTACGTAGAAGCCTGCGTACTGGTATAAGTCTGCACCAGTACAGAAACATTTTAAAAATAAGTTTCTAATTAAAAGAAGATAGAGACGAATTGTAGCAGGTGGTTTTCACCCACATTGGGTTTCCACCTTATATCTTGTGTTCTTGTGTGTGACTGTCTTCTGCTTTGTTTTACTGTTCCTGGTTAGTGTTTATATGGTTCTGATGCACAGATTAATGATCAACATCTGAAGAATAAATTAAATTATAAGTCTGCAGGGTATACGATGGTTTCCTTATCTGTAGTTGCGTATGTACGCAGTTTTCTCTAACTGAAGTAGCGTATATGATCTTCTTGTGAAATGAAAAATAATTGACTTGATAATACTGATTCACCCCCCCTCTCAGTATTATTTCCAACATGATGTAATAAGGTTAGATCTAGATAGATATCACTATGTAAAAGAAAAGAAAGTTTGAAAAGGGTTTGCCAGTCTAAGTGCACCCTAATAAAGGAGTAAAAATGCTGGGATAAAGTAGGTAGGGTAAGTAGATGATGGTTTCAGAATAAATGTGTGGTGAATAGTTAAGTTTAATGCTTAAATCTTTTGCTTTCATCACTTTGGACAAATCATGGATCACAATGAAGACAACATATCAAGAATTCAAAGTCAAATTAATTAACTTCCTCACTCTTTTTCCCCTAATTTTGACTAATTTCCCCTAAGTACTAAAGGTATCTATAACAAGTTAGAGGGGCTCAGAGCATTTCTCTGACTATTGGAGGGACCGGACCCTCGGCCCAATAATTTGAAATACCTAAAGTACTTAAAATCCCCTTCATCAACATTTACCCCTCCATAAAATCTTTCATTCCCTTGATAAAGTTTTTCCTAAGTAAAATCCTATTTTACGTAGGGAACTTAAAACATTTTTATGTCTCAAAACCCTCATATTCATTTAGCCTAAGTCATAAATGTTGTATGATGAATCGCTTTCAGAAACATTTTAACTTAGCGCATATTCATATCCTACAAATTCATATTAACCGCTAAATTGATATTATTGTTTAACTCCTGAAAACAAACTACCCCTTACCCGTATTACTGTAAAAATCCCAAAAAAAAACATATCCCGCCCCATGGTTACGATATAACCTGAATACCATTGATAAATGGGATTAATTAGTCAACATGTGACTAATTAAGAACCCCGACCCCCGCCATGCTAAATAAAGGATTAATTGATCATTAGGATTAATTAATAACTGTTGACCAATCACATTGCCCCCGATGTAATTAAATCCTTTTATCAACGTCGGGCCCCTTCCATTAACCATCAGTCAGTTCCCACCCATCGACCACCGTCTGATCAGATCTTTGAGATCCTATGGCTATCGATCATATCGTGTGAGCCCTTTGGTCAGATGTTAAACGTGCAATATGAGTGGTTTTACAAAAATTGCCTATGCTACGTGTCAACTGACGAGTGGAATCACGCGGCCCTCCCTCAAAACCACCAATCTCCCATAAGCGGTGCGATGAAACCCCCTTACCACCTTCCATAAACGAAAAAACATCACTTCATTAATTTGATGCCACCTGTCTTTGTCACCAAACCCGCCAAAATATTGACTTTTCATAAAAAACAAGTGTAATCTATTCTTCATCCTTTATCTAGAACTATTCCATGCATGCACACAGTACGTCCAAAATCAACCAGTTCGTTCCCAAACTCTCAACTACCTTGAACGTTTCCTTTCAACGTCGCTCCAGTCCACTGTGTACATCCTGAGAATGTGAAAATCATAGCCAGTTGCCCAGGAACATGTATTTACCATATTTTCTCTCGGAAACCCTGTTGTATACTGAAATTCCTCTGAAATTGCTTTAAAACCCAAAGCTTTCAGTTCAATTGAGTTGTTATCTTAGTCCAAAACTTCCCAGGCACCTCTATTTTAAACAAATTTCATTGAAAATCCCAGTTTTGTCCCTGAAAACACAAGAACCAGGGATGGAAACCCCCGTGGCCCTCAATGTAGCTCCAATCACTACTCCTCACAGGGACTTGGACTATCTTCCCTTAGCAGATAAAGACTTCCAAATAAAAGACCTTGAACCTGTTAAAATCCCCCTGAAAGTATATTGTCGATGCCGAGACGATTACATGAACAATTCTGATACCATAGGACTTTGGGAATCAAATCTCCCAAAGTACCTATTCCCTTCTATGCACATTTTCCCAGACATTATCCATCAATGTCATGCCAATTATAATCCTAACCTCAGAGCCGTAATGTCCCCTGACCAGTCAGTCCTGTTTACAATTACTGCTGATTCAATTAATGAAATGTTGCAGCTTCAGCCCGGCCAGAACCTCACCCCCATTTCCATTGGAGAATTACTAGAAAAATCCACCAAAATGTCCAGTTTTGAACTCAGCCGTATTTTCCATACTTTCATGGATAAGAATCATCTACCCAAAGATCCCCCCTCCCTATCTAACATGTTTCTTCACTGATGTGGGCCAAGATATTGTTAATATGATTGCTGCCATTATGGGTTTCAATACTAGTGAGTTTGTTGATGAATTGACCCTAGTTTTCATGTCTATCTTCACCCCTGGTCAGCCTCCTGCTATCAAATATGATTATGCTGCATTCATTGCTGAAAAAATCCATGACCAATTCATGATGCTAGAAAATGAGAGAGTGTTCAAGTATTCTACACTCCTATATCACCTCTTCCTTTACTATCAAACTGATAAATTCCCTTTATCTGTATATACGCTTGATACAAAAGGTAACCCTAGGTCAGTCATTTTCTAGACCTCTATTTTTCACTACTTATCCTCTTCTCCCTATTCATATATAGATTTGATTGATAAATTTGTCCATCCTATCACTACCATTCTGACAGGAAGTTCTCCTCCTAGAATCAGTGATGATATCAAAAGAATCCTTCAGTTGTCAAAGTAGTATAGGATAGGTGACTGGTATTTATACTAGAACCATAATGAGATCAGAGTCTATGGGTGTGAATTGCCTCCCTACAAATTGCCCAAGTATGTCCCCATGAGATTATTTTCCCTGGCGTACTACAGGAAAATAATCAACTCTGATCAAATCCACTTCATGCAAGCAAAGAAAAAATCCCAACTGAGGATCAAAGACCACTTAGGCCCATTTGTGTGCAACAACAGAAAAGCAGGGCAAGAAGCAAAACAAATCATAGAGACAAAGATTCATCTAAAGAAGAGATTTGCTTGGGCTTATGATCCTCACAGTTTCATCTGAAGGATAAAACACAAGTTGTCATTCTACATACATCACAGCATCCCTGAAATATAACAATATGCCAATTTGAATGAATGGAAGGAAGGAACATTGATAGAGCAAGATAATGATAAAGTTGAAGTTGAAAATGTGATGAAAGATTTGGAGAAGAGACTTTACCTGGACTCCTTTGTACAGGTGCCTACAAAGTCTTTCGAAAGGCGAGCATAGGAACCTAGTGCTCGCACAACAGAGCCTTCACAGAAGCAAACACAGGAAACAAGTACCCCTACATCACGGCAACCACAAGCATCAGAACAGCTAGAGAGATTAGAACAGCCTGAAATCTCTGTAGAGTTAGCTCCACCACAACCACATCCAACTCAAACGAACATGGGTGATCCTCCAGTACTATAGAATCCTCTAAATGAGGAAAGAAACTTGAAAAGAGAAAGGGAAGTAGCTACCCTTCCAAGCATACATATAGATCAACCCTTTGCTAAGAGGCAAAGGATGAATCCATATTCAGAGGAGGAATTCATTGGGGAGACTACAAAGAGCATGAGGAAGGAAGGGACAGATAGCTTACAGACTTTCCCAACAGGTGGGACACCCTCAAGTTCACAGAGGCAAGAGCTAGAAAGACAACCCAGCATAGAAGTGTCATCCTTCAGGTCTTCTTCTGAGAAGATTATAGATATAAAGGGGAAGTTTAAAGAGATCAAGACAAATAATGAGAAATTAAAGGCCCAAGCCTATGCTCAATACTTAAAAATGGCCCCTACAAACAAGACCAGATTGATGTTAGCCTTTGACATCAAAGAGGGAAAAATGCAAATGAGTTTCTTGAAGCCTGCAGTGCTGCAGCCAAAATCCTTTGCAGATTATCTCAAAAATGATTTTGAAGTCATGGCTAAAGACATCCACCCTATCAACCAGATTGAACTACACAAGAAAAAAGGTGAGATGGTCTACTCAACATTGACCAGCAAAGAAATGATGGCTCATAGATTGAAAAATTCATTGAGCAACAATATAGCCCAATTGCAGCTGGAAAAAGCCTCCTCACAGGGAAAAGATAACAGAATAAAATCATTGGAAGAGTTAGTAATTGAATTGGGTCATGACCCAAAATATGTTAAGGCAGCAGAAAGCTTAATTAAGAAAAAGAATGAAGACATAGCTGCACTTAGAAAACAATTGAAGTTGCCACCACTCATTCACCCTCAGACTGTTGAGGTTATAGAAAAGAAAAATGAAGAAGAACTTATGGACTTGGTCCTTAAGTTAAATGAGCAATTGAAGGAAACTGAGAAGGAATTGGAAAAAGCAATGCAGTCAAGGCAGGGTGAGTCGACCACATAGCCTCAAACTGTATTGCCAGTAGTTTCAACAACAGTCCCTTCCACTATGGCAACTGTTTTAGCACCAAACATTCCTTTGGAAACAACCACACCAGTGGAAGCAACAGGTACAACAAAGGCAGGTACATCAACACAGAGAACAGAGGACTTAATTAGGTCAATGGAAGAAAGGAAGCTCCAAGTAACAGAGCTACAGAAGGTAAAAGAGAAATTCACTACCTTGAAGCAAAAATATGATATATCAAAGATCAACTATGGAGAAGAGATAAGGAAAAACAAAGGCATGGCCCAACGAATTAAAGCATTGGAGAAGGATTTGACATTTGAAAAGCCTTTGACAGACATTAGGAACATATTATGGACCAATATCATTGATTCCATCAATGATATTTGGTCATCAATTCAAATTATTTTTGAACAGATTGATTTAGTAAAGCTTTCTCTTGAAGAAATTGAAAAGACCAGAGAAGAGCTGGGTAGAAAACCTGAGGAAGCTATCAGATTAATCAATTTTTTGAACAGTAAAAGTAGGAAACAATTAAAACAATTAGATATTGAGGATAGGACTGCTACCATCCTCGAACTGAAGAAAGTGTTGACCAAAAGGAACTTAATGCAAGGCCTGGAGTGAAGATGTCAAAGTATGCAGGAAGACATAGATGAGTTCATGAGAAAGTTTGACATCTTAAAGAGTAAAGGACTCCCAAGCCCTTTAGTCATCAATGATAGACTAATGGTTCAGATTGATTACATTGATAAATTACATCAACAGGTTGGCAATCAGGCTAGTTCATCTTCAGCCAAGGCATTACCAACAGGAAAAGTGTTGTACGATGGTTTAGAGAATCTCCTTTTCATTGAACATGAAGTAAAAGACTTATTCCTATTACAACCCAATTTTGTGAAGTATACAGAGGCAGATGAAATTTACACGAAGCTGATAAGAACAAGAATACCAAAGGATGATTGGTGGACCAACATGATTGACATCCTATAAATTACCATGACTAAAGTGAGGTAAATAGAAATATTTACCATAGTAAATTTTGGTAAAAAGGATGAATGCTGGTGAACAGGTAAAGAGTATCAGTTACATGTGAGAGAGTATCAGTTGAAAAGGTCAAATCAGATGTCTAGCACAGAGTTACTAGGGCAACAACAAGATGCAAATTTGTAGAGCATGACTCCAGCTCCTTCAACAAAAACAGGGACATCAACAATCAGTTCATTATCTATCTCTATATTCGAGACCATCTGTCTCTATATTTGTGTGAAAAGATATTTTATATTCCTAGAATAAATATCATTTAGTTATGAGATATTTTGATGTAAATTTGTATAAATACTTCTTTATTCGAAGTATTAGGTGTGGATTCAGAGACATTTTTATAGACATTTTCTTCTAGAATTGAAGTGCTATTGTACCAAGACTTGTATGGCTTGCTGGATCAAGGAATAAAGTAAAGACTGTTCACGGGATACTTGTGTCAAACATAAATCAAATAAGTATTCTATATCTCTTGTTTATTTGTTTTTCCTCTATTTATTAATAATCATATGTGTTTTCATAAAACCTGAATGATAAACGAGTAATGATTTTTCAAAATTTGTTTTACTGCACTCTGTTTTAAACTGTTTATCTTCTCAATGTTTTTTGCTAGACTATCATAGTTAGGGAATTCTTGAATGCTCCCTTACTTCATAGTTTATCCCTTTGGTCCAATTGAACAGAGAATTCTTAATTTCACTTTGTTGATAGGCCTCTTCTATTCCTCATTTTGACCCCGGTTAAAGGATTCTTCATTGTCCTTTCTCCCTGGTTAAAGACCATTTCATCCACCTGAACCTGACATTTGCCTTTTGTTTTACTACCTTGCCCTGTGAGTTTTCCCTTTAGTAATTGATCCGATCCAGTTAAGCCATCACTCTATTGACTCCATAGCCCAATGGTTTGAAGACCTTGCTTTATCCATCTGTTCCCAGAATTCCACCACTCTCAAACAAGTCAACCCTAAAAATTAATAGCTAGCCTAATATCACACAAAACAAAGCTAAGTTACAAAGAGAGAGCCCTCTCTGAGTACAGATTGGCTAGATTTTGTACTTAAGAGATTGGCTTGTGGTTACCTCGGACCCCTTTCCTTCTTCCCATAACTTCTAAGGAAAATCTGAGTGATAACACCTGTAATCGAAACAAATCCTCCACTTACCATTTTTGTTGGGAACTAACACCGAAGGGGAGACCCACTCACTATCGGAGATAGGGTAAATGAATCCTGCATCTAGCAGTTTTTGTAGTTCTTCTTTGACTATATATTTAAGAGCTAGATTCATCCTCCTTTGTGGTTGCCTGATTGGCTTGCAACCTTCTTTGATTTATATGTGGTGAGTAAATACTGAGGGGTGTACTCCCTTCATTTCCTTGTAACTTCAAGTGAAGACTTCTAGATTTTCCTTTAACATGTTGCATAACATCTCCTCTTCGAGAGTAGAAAGAGATGGATTAATTTTCAAGGTTTTCTCTGGGCCAAATTCTATGGTTTTGACATGGAGTGGGTTGGAATCGGCCAAGCATAAGTCAATTGGATGATTGTTCTGGGTTTCCTTTACTTCTTCTTCTAAAGGTAATGAACCAGGAGTTGGACTTTGGAGCAGGTGTTCAATCAAGTCATCCTCATATTGCTGTCCTCCTCCCATGGTTGCTTCTAAAGCATAAAGTTGGGTGGAATAAACCTCATCTTCTTCCTCCTCCTCCAACCATAAAGGTAAATCATGCCCTAGAGAAGGTTGAGCAGGAGGGTATAGGACTAACTACTTGGAAATATGCCCGTTCTTAATGGACATATTCCCATATCTGTAGCTAATGTAAGCATCAGTTGTGGCCAACCATGGCCTCCCAAGGATGAGAGGATAACCAATAATCTTAGCATGAGGATGGAGAACTAGGAAATCTGCAGGGTACTCTTAGGAGTCAATGGAGACCATCACATCCTCCATAATTCCCTCAGAGGTTACTGTGGAATGGTCTGCAAGTTGCAGAACTATTGTGGTCTTCCTCAATGACCCTTGGAGGTTGAGCTTGAGCATGGTGTCCTTGGTCATCACATTAATGGCAGCCCCAAGATGGAATAGAGTGTGTGGGACAATAGTGCCATTGATGTGCACATCTACTACAGGGCTTCTAGGGTCCAAATATTTTGGACATATAACCTGTGCTAGCGTTAAGTTGGACAGCTGCCCAATGACATTAATGGTAGGGGCATCCTTTTTTTGCCTTCCTGGATGCTTGAATCATTTCTCCTTAATCAACTTATTGTAAATGGGAACATATTTTATTGCCTGGAGAAGGGGGATCTTTACACATAGATTTTTCAATTCTCCCAGAAGTTCAGTCTCTTCTGGGGTAGGCTGGAGTGGTTGGGATAATCTCCCAGGAAAGGGTGGATTTAATTTAAGGTTGCTTTCATCTATTTCTTCCTCAACCTCCCTAGGTGGAGGGGGAGGTTGGTTATCCAGGAGAAATCTCTCAGATGTCAGGTTAATCTACTAGATTTCCACAACATAAGCTGGATATGATGTCTCTCCACTGTATACTTACTGAGCCTGCCTATTGTTTGGGTTCAGTTTTGGCTTGGCAGGCATCTGGGGTTGCTTGGGTGGAGCAGAGTGTAGGAGTTGTGGTTGGGCAGGTGGTGGAGGCAATAGAGCTAGATCATTGTTGTATTGGGGCCTCCACCCCTACAGTGGTGTATTCCACTAAGGTTGCGGTGGAGTGTAAGGTTGAAATGACTGGTTGGCTGGCTGGGAATGATAGTGAGATGCATAGGACCAAGGAGGGGGTGTAGACCAGGAAGGATGAGCAGGGGGTTCCCAAGAAGGTATAGTTGTGGTTTGGTTGGGGTTGTAATATGCATGGGATGACCCTTGCATGCCCTGCTGGTATGGTCTAGGCCTAGGAGGTCTCCTTTGGTCAATGTAGCAAAGCTGCTTAGTGACCCCTTCAGCTCCTTGATATATAGCTTTGAGTGTAGGTAAATAAGGGCACTTGTCTATGGAGTGGTTTTCTTCACAAACCCAGCAAATTTCAATACAGTTGAATGGACATTCATTCCTAGGATGCCTCCTAGTGCATCTAGGATAAAAGATGGCCAAGGATCTCTCTGCTTCCACCTGCTTCCTTTTAATGTTCATGGTGTCCATTTGCAAGGCAAGGGTTTGCAGCATCTCACTTTTGAAATCTTCCAGCATGTTTCCAATTTCACCCTTGATGGATGAGTTGGAAGATGATGTACTGGCCATAGGTTGTCTACCCCTACCCTTTTTCCTGGCCGCCCTAGAATGGTTTCTAAAGACGATCTTGATATCCTCATAGGGTAATTGGTAGAAATCTCCTCCTGCTAACAAATGTAAGGTATCCAGAAAATCTTCCCGTACTCCCCTGAGTAGGACCAGTTTTAGTGACTCAGGGTCAAGTGTGCACCTGGCCCTTTTGTAACTGAGTTGGAATCTTTCTTTGTAGTCTTCTAAGGATTCGTCATGGCCTATGGTCATCCTGAAAATTTCTTCTTTAGTTGTTGGAAATAACACTGAGAGGGGGGGCATGAATCAGTATTTACAAATCAATAGCTTTTTAATTTCCATAATCATATTTATATACACTACTTCAGTGAAGGGAACTCGCGTGTGCACGCAACTGTTCTTAAGGCAAACAACGTATATCCAATGAACTTATGATTCAGTTAATCCATCATATGTTGATCTTTAACTAGTGCATCAGTACTTTATTAAACATTAAACAGTAACCATGTGTAGTAATAATAGAATAAACCATCACACCTAAGCAAGACACAACAACACCAAGATTTAAGGTGGAAACCCAATGTGGGTGAAAACCACCTGTTGTTATCGTCTCTGTCTTCTTTTAATAATAAGAAAATATTTTTACAATCTTGTACTAGTGCAGACTCATACCAGAACGAAGGCACCCACCTGCAGAAGGCTACAACCTTCTCTCGTTCTCTAGTTTCTTCTGGAAGGGAGCTACAACTCCCTAGTTCTTGTACTAGCCGATATATTTACTAGTATGTAGGCTCCGACCTGCAGAAGGCTACAACCTTCACTCGTTCTCCAACTACTACTGGAAGGGAGCTCCAACCCCCTGATCAAATCACCAACCACTACTGCAGGAAGCTTCGACTTCCCCACTAAAGGCTCCAACCCTCAGTATCCTCTAGGGACCAAGTTTCATAAATTTTCACACTGGATACTCCTGGTACACAATACTACAATATGAAGGCCATGTTTCATCAAATTTTCGTACTGAACCCATTAGTAACATTGAACCTCAAAATCAATCACCACTGCAATACAACCATCAAATACATCAGCATAAACCAATCACTGAAACCATATCAATCTCTGATATAACTGAAACCCAATCATCAATCTCCGATATAACTAAAACAATCAATCACTGAAACCTCTGACATTCTAACACAACTTAATCAAAAAATCACTGAACTTCTGACACAACTGAATCATCAATTCATTCAAAGCAATCAACTGGAACAAACAGATCACTGTAACTAGTACACAGATTTAAACCCAGAACACTGCATCAACAACCAGAACTAATTGTAGACTCAAAAGGCATGTGTCAGAATGTATACGCTCCTTTAATGAAGCAAACATGCATGTGTACACTACTTCCTTTTCCCCAACCTGTGTATACCTCTAAAGATACTGAATCGTAAAACCTTTGAACCACAAATTGTACCAATCAATGACATTATGAAGATCTACTGTCATATTACAGAGTTCTAAACAAATAGCAACAAGGATCACCCATCTTTCTCAATCAATTAATCAATAAGAGACAAACTCTTTATGCATTAAATTTACTTTCAGATCTAAGAAGATTTCATTGATAGACAATAGTAAAACAACATCACTGATCTGATAGACGAGTCATCCTTGACCATCAAGATTTTCTTTTGCATACGCAACTTGGAAGAGTTGAACCAGTGTGTATACGCACCTTCGGCAAAGCGAATCAGTATATAGATCTGAAAATACTTAGTTATAAATTTGATGCAATTCTCGACTTCAGAAATACCCATATCGTCACATATAAAGGATAAAACATCTGTTAGCAATCAGATCTAGCCCATCCATTATCAGATCACATAATGATAAGTCATTATGATTGTGATCCATCATTAGATCTCATCCATCATCAAACACTCAGATGCATACTTAGTCTAGATCAAGCAAAGCATCAAAAACCCATAACACACATATTTTCTTTTGATCTAGCACTTCATAAGATATTCATTATTTCTGCACTTAACCCTTTGATCTTCTCCTCATATAGTTTTGGCCTTTCTCAATACCTCGAACCAAAACCACTTAGGACCAATACCTTGGACCAAATACCTCGGACCAATACCTCGGACCAAAATCACACTTAGGATCTGTGGTATTCTTGGAAGGCATCAAATATTCATTACTCCACTCAATATTGTGGGCTAATACCATGGTATTGACCCTTGGTATTCTTTCACCTTAATTTCCTTAATTTTTCATCGCATACACACATTTTCTTCTATTAAAGTGTGTGCATATGTATACGCTCTTTTTGTACTCATTAAAGTTGTGTACTCAAGATTTGTACTTCTCCTTTTCCTTATAAAGATAACCATGTATATGTATTGTATCCATCATCAAAAGGTCATCCAGTATCATCCATAAATCTGATCTGAATAACAACTATGTATCCCCAAGCAATACAAGTATCATCTGAGACTTTATCATAGGCAACTCATAACTGCAACATAGCATGATGTATCATTTAAACACTTCAACAACATAAGTACTAAAGACTTCTGAACATAATGCCAACAATGAATTATTAGAAGCATAGCATATTCTCCCCCTGAACCTGTGCCAACTATTTACTGTCACATTTGATCATTGCATATATCAGTAAGGATAATCATCAACTAGTTATATATCAAGTCATCAACAACTTATTAGGGTCAAAATCACTTCTACATATCATCAACAGACTATAATCATCATCAATCAGAACAGAAAAGATGATTGACAATGGTCTGAACCATATCAGACCCCTTTTCCTGAGTCTGTCCCACAACTTCTTCATCAAACCAACATATACGCGACTATGCAGCTTTGAACTCGCGTATATACGTGACTTGTCTTCATGATAACTATGTATCAGAATTAGAACACTGAAATTTCATACTCTCAGTTTCTCCTGATTCTATTATGTCTGTATACTAAGTTGTGCCACATATTTCTGGTTGTACTTCCTTCTTCTTCCATACCTTGAAGTGTGATGACGTTTACTCCTTTTGGTATGTTGGCAGAATTTTTCTCCTGCATTATTTTGCTATATGCCAAACTTGATACAAGCATAACATCTTATATCTTTCATATTCCCTCTATAGCAGTTAATGGCTTTTTGACCAAACATATTGCAAGAAAAACAATATCCCTTAAAGTACCTCGAAGTTGATGATATTTCTGTGTGACTGTTATTAGCTTGAACCATTCTACCTCTGCATCTGGCTGCAACATGTCCAAAATTATGACATATAAAAAATTCAACATTATTAATCAGAGGAAAGAATCGATTAACACTTCCATAGTTATGAGTAAATGATTTTCTTTGAAGACTTTCTTTCCTTGGTTGTTGATGTGGTTGACCTCTTTTCTCATTTTTGAGCATTTCTGATTTTGCACTAGAGTTCCTTGCTTCATTTTGTGAGCTAGATTCACCTTTAACAGTTTCATGAAAACCAAGACCAGATTTGAAGGAAGGAGGCCTTTGACTACTAACAATGTCATTCAAAATCTTAGTACTATCTTGAAATCGTAAAAGTTTATCCTTTTCTTCTAATTTACCTTTTAGTATATTTACCTCAACCTGTTATTGCTCTTCCTTTTCAAGATACTGCTTCTTCATGATTTCTTCATCTTTTCTTCCTTCTTCCACTTGTTGCCTTAATTCGAGAACTTCATTTTCTTGTACTTGAAATGCTTGTAGTAGTTCTTCATTCTCCTTATTTTAATTTTTGAGATCTTCTTTTAGAGAAACAATCACACCTTCAAGACCTTCACAATAGCTGGTTCTTTCTAAAAGTTGCTTGGTTTTTATATCCTTTTCATTCGCTTCAATTCTCAATTATGCACTTCATCCTGCAACCTTTGACATTGATCTTCCTTTTCCTTGTACTGCTTCCTTAATTTGTTTCCTTCCTCCAATTGGGCGTTTAATTTGGTAACTTATTCTTTGTAGGCACATTCCCTTTTATCAATTAGGTCCTTTTGATCTCGAATTGTGTCTGTGAGCTTTTTAAATTCTGCCTCTATTTGATTTCTTTCTCTTACACCCATAAGAGAAAATTCATTTGTTTCGCTGTCACACTCATTATCTTCAAATGAACAGAGAAATGTATCACTAGATGACAACAAATTCGTACCTGATAATTCTTTTGCTTGTTCATCTTCATTCTGAGGTGATTCTGAATGTGACGAGTTGCTTCCACATAATGGCCAATCGTCTCTTCCACTGTCACAGGAGATGTCTTCTTATTTTGAGGTGCTTTCCTCTTTATCTTCTTTCCCATTGTTTCTACGAATCTCCTTCAAGCGATCAAGCTTATGCCAAAGGACCCGCTCTGATACCAATTGTTGGAAATAATACTAAGAGGGGGGGTGAATCAGTATTTACAAATCAATAACTTTTTCATTGCCATAATCAAATTTATATACGCTACCTTAGTGAAGGGAACTCGCGTCTGCACGCAACTATTCTTAAGGCAACCAATGTATATCTACCCGATATATTTACTAGTACGTAGGCTTCGACCTACATAAGGCTACAACCTTCACTCATTCTCCAACTATTACTGGAAGGGAGCTCCAACCCCCCTGATCAAATCACCAGCCACTACTAGTGGGAAGCTTCAACTTCCTCACTGAAGGCTCCAACCCTCAGTATCCTCTAGGGACCACGTTTCATAAATTTTCACACTGGATACTCCTGGTACACAATACTACTATATGATGGGCATGTTTCATCAAATTTTCATACTAGACCCATTACTAAAATTGAAGCTGAAAATCAATCACCATGGCAATACAACCATCAAATACATCGGCATCAACCAATCACTGAAACCCAATCAATCTCTAATATAACTGAAACCCAATCATCAATCTCTGATATAACTGAAACAATCAATCACTGAAACCTCTAAACTTCTGACACAACTTAATCAAACAATCACTGAACTTCTGACACAACTGAATCATCCGTTCATTCAAACCAGTCAACTGGAACAAACAGATCACTGTAACTAGTACACAAATCTGAAACTAGAACACTACATCAACAATCAGAACTAACTGTAGCCTCAAAAGGCATGTGCTAGAATGTATACGCTCCTTTAATGAAGCAAACATGTGTGTATACACTACTTCCTTTTCCCCAACCTGTGTATACCTATAAAGATACTGTATCATAAAACCTCTGAACCAGAAACTATACCAATTAGTGACATTCTGAATATCTACTATCATATTACGGAGTTCTAAACAGATAGCAACAAGGATTACCCGTCTTTCTCAATCAATTAATCAATGAGAGACAAACTACTTATGCAATCACTTTTACTTTCAGATCTAAGAAGAATTCATTGATAGACAACAGTAAAAAAACATCATTGATCTGATAGACCAGTCATCCTTGAACATCAAGCTTTTTTTTTGAATACACAACTTGGAAGAGTCGAACCAGTGTGTATACGCACCTTCACCAAAGTGAACCAGCGTATAGATCTACAAATACTTACTTATAAATTTGTTGCAATTCGCGACTTCGGACATACCCAAATCATCACATATAGAGGATAAAACATATATTAGCAATCAGATCTAGCCCATCCATTATCAGATCACATAATGATAAGTTATTATGATCGTGATCCATCATTAGATCTCATCCATCATCAAACACTCAGATGCATACTTAGTCTAGATAAGGAAAAGCATAAAAAACCCATAACACACATATTTTCTTTTGATCTAGCACTTCATAAGATATTCATTATTTCTGCACTTAACCCTTTGATCTTCTCCTCCTTATATAGTTTTGGCCTTTCTCAATACCTCAGACCAAAAGCACTTAGGACCAATACCTTGGACCAAATACCTCGAATCAAATACCTTGGACCAAAACCTTGGACCAATACCTTGGACCAAAGACACACTTAGGATCTGTGGTATTCTTGGAAGGGATCAACTATTCGTGACTCTGCTCAATATTGTGGGCTAATACCATGGTATTGACCCTTGGTATTCTTTCAACTTAATTTCCTTAATTTTTCATCCCATACGGACATTTTCTTCTATGGAAGTGTGTGCAAATGTATATGCTCTTTTTGTACAGTGAACCTCTGTGTACATGCTCTTTTTGTACAGTGAACCCACATATACAACTTAACATACATGAAAATGTCCTTTTAATCAATTTCTTGATTTTGATTTGTAGTCCTTTGTTCCTTCATCCTATTCTTTTGTACCATTACTCTGTTCCCTTTGAATAGACCTGTTATAATGTGATTTTCCATTGTACATTACTTATGAACTGATTCCTTTGAACTGCCCTGCATTGTGTCACATCTGTAAACACAACTTCCATGCATTCTGTCACATCTGATATCTCTCCAGTAGATTCATCTAGTTACCATATACAAGTGAGTTTTTATGCTATAAGTGGGTTGCCATCAAGTACAACACATGTATCATAATGTCAACAATCTCCCCCTTTGGACTTGATGGCAACCATGTTGGTGTTGATTACTGCAAGCTGTAGAAACGCTTAGAGATAACAAGCAACACCAAAATGCTCTCCCCCTTTGACATCAAGGACAAAGGGCGGACCAAGATACTCTCATCCTTTGATATCAAGGGTAAAGGGATGACCAAAATTAATAATTTCATTTATGAACAACTAAATATGAACATTAATCATGCTCCCCCTAGCCACATGCCGAATTCTCTGATTAAACTCCCCCTTTGTACATGCTGAGATCCACTATACCATCCATTCTCCCCCTGAGCACATGCAGAGTCTACAAATATATTTTCTGAAAGAATAACATGACTCTATAACTCAACTATGTGAGTATGACCTTCCTATCACCAATGAATCATACATACATCAATTTTCCAACCAAGTGGGGATATACCAAATTTGACTCATCTACCCAACTAAGTGGGGATATACCAATTAGTTATACATGACTGAAATATAGCAATTATTACATCATCCTTCCCATCCATAGTGGGGGTACAAATTACATCATATGACCAAAAAGGACTCATTAAAAGACTATGACAGACAGAGACATATTGTGGGCCTTTATATTACCTTTACATCAAATGATATACATGACATTTATAACAAAGACCAAAAATCTAAGCAAGACTGTGATAGTCATCAGCAACTATCATACACCATATATGATCTGTTCCATAAGCATCTACCAGTAACATCTAGACCATCAACCTCTATATGTCCATCATTAGTTCCCAAGATATGACAATGTAAATATCATCAACCTGTGATAAAGTATGCCACATATAGATATCAACTCATCCTCTTCATGTTATCAAGATCAACTTGCTATGTTTCCTTAGTAGAAAGAGCCTGATCATAACCTTCCATGAATCAACTATGCATATGTCTTATCTCTAAGCAGTAATGTAAAAACATATCATATGTATGTGAAAACACCATAGTCATCATCTATGATCATAACATCATCAAGAAGAACTGCATGATCTTTCCACAAGAACCCTCAATATATATCAACCATGTATCGTCACTAGGGAACATCACACATCAGATAAGCATCAACCATGATAATCAACATATGTGAGTATGAAGCCTATCACCATAAAGTAAGAAGTCATCATCATTATGTGACTAAGTAAGCCATGTCTCCGAATATCCATGTCTTCAAATAGCTATGTCTTCATGACACCTGCAATAACACCATTCTCTTGGCCAACCAACAATATTTATCAATATGCAACTTAAGAAATCATCCATGTATCCAACATAATGTGTATCCATCAAAGAGATAGAAATATGTATCTAGCAAACCACGAGCTCATAGTCATTTGTCAAGCTTTCTTGATACCAACTACAATCCTCAACCATGTGAGAGCCAAGAACTATAGGAATCCTGCATCATAACTACACCATATGAATTTTATGCATCTTTGAAGGCATGACGACAACAACATAAAATAACTGAGTGACTCATCATCAAATAATGAAGTTGTGTACTCAAGATTCGTACTTCTCCTTGTCCATATGAAGATCACCATGTATATGTATTGTATGAATCATCAAAAGGTCATCTAGTATCGTCCATAAATCTGATCTGAATAGCAATTATGTATACCCAAGAAATACAAGTATCATCTGAGACTTTATCATAGGGAACTCATAACTACAACATAGCATGATGTATCATTTAAACACTTCAACAACATAATTACCAAAGACTTCTGAACATAATGCCAACAATGCATTATTAGAAGCATAGCATATTCTCCCCGTGAACCTGTGCCAACTGTTTACTGTTAGATATGATTATTGCATATATCAGTAAGGATCATCATCAAATAGTTATATATCAAGTCATCAAAAACTTATGAGGTTCAAAATCACTTCTACATATCATCAACATACTATAATAATAATCAATCAGAATAGAAAAGATGATTGATAATTTATTGAACCATATCATACCCCTTTTGCCGAGTCTGTCCTACATCTTCTTCATAAAACCAACATATACATGACTATGCAGCTTCGAACTCGCGTATATACATGACTTGTCTTCATGATAACTGTGTATGAGAATTAGAGCATTGAAATTTCATACTCTCAGTTTCTCCCGAGTCTGTTTTGTCTATATACTGAGCTATGCCACATATTTATGGTTGTACTTCCTTCTTCTTCCATACCTTGAAGTGTGAAGAGGTTTGCTCCTTTGGTATGTTGGCCAAATTTTTCTCCTGCATTCTTTTGCTATATGTCCAAACGTTTTACAAGCATAACATCTTATATGTTTCATATTCCCTCTATAGCAGTTAATGGATTTGTGACCAAACATATTGCAATAAAAACAATATCCCTTAAAGTACCTCGAAGTTGATGATCTTTGTGTCTGACTGTTATTAGCTTGAACCATTCTACTTCTGCATCTGGCTACAACATGTCCAAAATTATGACATATAAAACATTGAACACTATTAATCAGAGGAAAGAATCGATTAACACTTCCATAGTTAGGAGTAAATGATTTTGTTTGAAGACTTTCTTTCCTTGGTTTTTGATGTGGTTGACCTCTTATCTCATTGTTGAGCATTTTTGATTTTGCACTAGAGTTCCTTGCTTCATTTTGTGAGCTAGATTCACCTTTAACAGTTTCATGAAAACCAAGACCAGATTTGATGGCAGGAGACCTTTGACTACTAAGAATGTCATCCAAAATTTTAGTACTATCTTGAAATCGTAAAAGTTTATCCTTTTCTTCTAATTTACATTTTAGGATATTTACCTCAACCTTCTATTGCTCTTTCTTTTCAAGATACTACTTCTTCATGATTTCTTCATCTTTTCTTCCTTCTTCCACTTGTTTCCTTAATTCGAGAACTTCATTTTCTTTTATTTGAAATTCTTGGAGTAGTTCTTCATTCTGCTTATTTGAATTTTTTAGATCTTCTTTTAGAGAAACAATCACACCTTCAAGACTTTCACAGTAGCTGGTTTTTTCTAAAAGTTCCTTGGTTGTTGTGTCCTTTTCCTTCGCTTCAATTCTCAATTATGTCACTTCATCCTGTAGCCTTTGACATTGGTCTTCCTTTTCCTTGTACTGCTTCCTTACTTTGTTTCCTTCCTCCAACTAGGCTTTTAATTTGGTAACTTCTTCTTTGTAGGAACATTCCCTTTTATCAATTAGGTCCTTTTGATCTCAGATTGTGTTTGTGAGATTTTTAAATTCTGCCTCTATTTGATTTCTTTCTCTTTCACCCATAAGAGAAAATTCATTTGTTTCACTGTCACATTCGTTATCTTCAAATGAACAGATAAATGTATCACCAGAGGACAACAAATTCATACCTGAAATTTTTTTTGCTTGTTCATCTTCATTCTGAGGTGATTCTGAAGCTGAGGAGTTGCTTCCACATAATGGCCAATTGCCTCTTCCACTATCACAGTTTCATTGAGATGTCTTCTTCTTTTTAGGTGCTTTCTTCTTTAGCTTCTTTCCCATTGTTTCTACAGATTTCCTTCAAGCAATCAAGCTAATGCCAAAGGCCCTGCTCTGATAAAAATTGTTGGAAATAATAATGAGAGGGGGGGTGAATCAGTATTTACAAATCAATAATTTTTTCATTTCCATAATCAGATTTATATACGCTACTTCAGTAAAGGGAACTCGCGTGTGCATGCAACTATTCTTAAGGCAACCAATGTATATCCAATGAACTTATGATTCAATTAATTCATCATATGTTGATCTTTAACCAGTACATCGGTACTTTATTAAACATTAAATAGTAACCATGTGTAGTAATAACATAATAAGCCATCACACAAAAGCAGGATACATGAACACAAAGATTTAAGGTGGAAACCCAATGTGGGTGAAAAACACCTGCCGCTATCGTCTATGTCTTCTTTTAATAATAAGAAAACATGTTTACAATCTTGTACTAGTGCACACTCATACCAGTACTCAGGCACCCACCTGTAGAAGGCTACAACCTTCTCTCGTTCTCCAGCTTCTTCTGGAAGGGATCTACAACCCCCTAGTTCTTGTACTAGCCGATATATTTACTAGTATGTAGGTTCTGACCTACAGAAGGCTACAACCTTCACTCGTTCTCCAACTACTACTAGAAGGGAGCTCCAACCCCCTAATCAAATCACCAGCCACTACTAGTGGGAAGCTTTGACTTCCTCACTGAAGGCTCCAACCCTCAGTATCCTGCAGGGACCACGTTTAATAAATTTTCACACTGGATACTCCTGGTACACAATACTACTATATGAAAGGCACGTTTCATCAAATTTTCATACTAGACCCATTACTAAAATTGAAGCTAAAAATCAATCACCATGGCAATAAAACCATCAAATACATCCATATCAACCAATCATTGAACCCAATCAATCTCTAATATAACTGAAACCCAATCATCAATCTCTGATATAACTAAAACAATCAATCACTGAAACCCCTAAACTTCTGACACAGCTTAATCAAACAATCCCTGCACTTCTGACACAACTGAATCATCTGTTCATTCAAACCAATAAATTGGAACAAACAGATCACTGAAACTAGTACACAAATATGAAACCAGAACACTACATCAACAATCAAAACTAACTGTAGCCTCAAAAGGCATGTGTTAGAATGTATACTCTCCTTTAATGAAGCAAACATGCATGTATACACTACTTCCTTTTCCCCAACCTATGTATACCTCTAAATATATTGAATCATAAAACCTTTGAACCAGAAACTATACCAATTAGTGACATTCTAAAAATCTACTATCATATTACAGAGTTCTAAACAGATAGCAACAAGGAACACCTGTTTTTCTCAATCAATTAATAAATGAGAGACAAACTATTTATGCATTCAGTTTTACTTTCAGATCTAAGAAGACTTCATTGATAGACAACAATAAAACAACATCACTGATCTGATAGACCAGTCATCCTTGAACATCGAGCTTTTCTTTTTCATACGCAACTTGGAAGAGTCGAACTAGTGTGTATACACACCTTCACCAAAGCGAACCAGTGTATAGATCTACAAATACTTACTTATAAATTCGTTGCAATTCCCGACTTCAGACATACCCACATCATCACATATAAAGGATAAAACATCTGTTAGCAATCAGATCTAGCCCATCCATTATCAGATCACATAATGATAAGTTATTATGATCGTGATCCATCATTAGATCTCATCCATCATCAAACACTTAGATGCATACTTAGTCTAGATCAAGCAAAGCATCAAAAAACCATAACACACATATTTGCTTTTGATCTAGCACTTCATAAGATATTCATTACTTTTGCACTTATCCCTTTGATCTTCTCCTCCTTATATATTTTTGGCCTTTCTCAATACCTTGGACCAAAACCACCTAGGACCAATACCTTGGACCAAATACCTCGAATCAAATACCTCGGACCAAAACCTTGGACGAATACCTTGGACCAAAACCACACTTAGGATCTGTGGTATTCTTGGAAGGGATCAAATATTCGTTACTCTGCTCAATATTGTGGGCTAATACCATGGTATTGACCCTTGGTATTCTTTCAGCTTAATTTCCTTAATTTTTCATCCCATACGCACTTTTTCTTCTATGGAAGTGTGTGTATATGTATATGCTCTTTTTGTATAGTGAACCTCTATGTACACTCTCTTTTTGTACAGTGAACCCACGTATACAACTTCACATACATGAAAATGTCCTTTTAATCAATTTCTTGATTCTGATTTGTAGTCCTTTGTTCCTTCATCCTATTCTTTTGTACCATTACTTTGTTCCCTCTAAATAGACCTGTTATAATGTGATTTTCCATTGTACATTACTTATGAACTGATTCCTTTGAACTGCCCTACATTGTGTCACATCTGTAAACACAACTTCCATGCATTCTGTCACATCTGATATCTCTCCTGTAGATTCATATAGTTACATAGATTCATCTAGTTACCATATACAAGTGAGTTGTTCTGCTATAAGTGGGTTGCCATCAAGTCCAACACATGTATAATAATGCCAACAATCTCCCCCTTTGGACTTGATGGCAACCATGTTGGTGTTGATTACTGCAAGCTGTAGAAACGGTTAGAGATAACAAGCAACACCAAAATACTCTCCCCCTTTGACATCAAGGACAAATGGCAGACCAAGATACTCTCGTCCTTTGATATCAAGGGTAAAGGGATGACCAAAATGAATGCTTTCATTTATGAATAGCTAAATATGAACTTTGATCATGCTCCCCCTAGGCACATGCTGAATTCTCTGATTAAACTCCCCCTTTGTACATGCTGAGATGCACTATACCATCCATTCTCCCCCTGAGCACATGCAGATTCTACAAATATATTTTCTGAAAGAATAACATGACTCTATAACTCAACTATGTGAGTATGACCTTCCTATCACCAACGAATCATACATACATCAATCTTCCAACCAAGTGGGGATATACCAAATTTTACTCATCTACCCAACTAAGTGGGGATATACCAATTGGTTATACATGACTGAAATATAGCAATTATTACATCATCCTTCCCATGCATAGTGGGGGTACAAATTACATCATATGACCAAAAAGGACTCATTAAAAGACTATGATAGACAGAGACATATTGTGGGCCTTTATATTACCTTTACATCAAATGATATACATGACATTTATAACAAAGAGCAAAGATCTAAGCAAGACTGTGATAGTCACCAGCAACTATCATACACCATATATGATCTGTTCCATAAGCATGTGTCAGCAACATCTATACCAACAACATGTATATGTCCATCATTAGTTCCCAAGATATGAAAATGTAAATATCGTCAACCTGTGATAAAGTATGCCGCATATAGATATCAACTCATCCTCTTGATGTTATCAAGATCAATTTGCTCTGTTTCCTTAGTAGAAAGAGCCTTATCATAACCTTCCATGAATCAAATATGCATATGTCATATCTCCAAGCAGTAATGTAAAAACCTATCATATGTATGTGAAAACACCATAGTCATCATCTATGATCATAACATCATCAAGAAGAACTGCATGATCTTTCCACAAGAACCCTCAATATATATCAATCATGTATCATCACTAGGGAACATCCCACATCGGATAAGCATCAACCATGATAATCAACATATGTGAGTATGAAGCCTATCACCATAAAGTAAGAAGTCATCATCATTATGTGACTAAGTAAGCCATGTCTCCGAATATCCATGTCTTCAAATAGCTATGTCTTCATGACACCTGCAATAACACCATTCTCTTGGCCAACCAATAATATTTATCAATATGCATCTTAAGTAATCATCCATGTATCCAACATAATGTGTATACATCAAAGAAATAGAAATATGTATCTAGCAAACCATGAGCTCATAGTCATTTGTCTAGCTTTCTTGATACCAACTACAATCCTCAACCATGTGAGAGCCAAGAACTATAGGAATCCTGCATCATAACTACACCATATGAATTTTATGCATCTTTGAAGGCATGACGACAACAACATAAAAGAAATGACTGACTCATCATCAAATAATGAAGTTGTGTACTCAAGATTTGTACTTCTCCTTGTCCATATGAAGATCACCATGTATATGTATTGTATGAATAATCAAAAGGTCATCTAGTATCGTCCATAAATCTGATCTGAATAGCAACTATGCATACCCAAGCAATACAAGTATCATCTGAGACTTTATCATAGGTAACTCATAACTGCAACATAACATGATGTATCATTTAAACACTTCAACAACATAATTACCAAAGACTTCTGAACATAATTCCAACAATGCATTATTAGAAGCATAGCATATTCTCCCGCTGAACTTGTGCAAACTGTTTATTGTCAGATCTGATCATTGCATATATCTGTAAGGATCATCATCAACTAGTTATTTATCAAGTCATCAACAACTTATGAGGTTCAAAATCACTTCTACATATCATCAACAGACTATAATCATAATCAATCAGAACAAGAAAGATGATTTATAATTGACTGAACCATATCAAACCTCTTTTCCCGAGTCTTTCCTACAACTTCTTCATCAAACAAATGTATACATGACTGTGCAGCTTCGAACTCGCATATATACGTGACTTGTCTTCATGATAACTGCGTATGAGAATTAGAGCACTGAAATTTCATACTCTCAGTTTCTCCTGAGTCTGTTTTGTTTGTATACTAAGCTATGCCACATATTTATGGTTGTACTTCCTTCTTCTTCCATACCTTGAAGTGTGATGAGGTTTGCTCCTTTTGGTATGTTGGCCAAATTTTTCTCCTGCATTCTTTTGCTATATGCCCAAACTTCTTACAAGCATAACATCTTATATGTTTCATATTCCCTCTATAGCAGTTAATGGATTTGTGACCAAACATATTGCAATAAAAATAATATCCCTTAAAGTACCTCGAAGTTGATGATCTTTCTGTGTGACTGTTATTATCTTGAACCATTCTACTTCTGCATCTGGCTGCAACATGTCCTAAATTATGACATATAAAACATTGAACATTATTAATCAGAGGAAAGAATCGATTAACACTTCCATAGTTAGGAGTAAATGATTTTGTTTGAAGACATTCTTTCCTTGGTTGTTGATGTGGTTGACCTTTATCTCATTGTTGAGCATTTTTTATTTTGCACTAGAGTTCCTTGTTTCATTTTGTGAGCTAGATTCACCTTTAACAGTTTCATGAAAACCAAGACCAGATTTGATGCCAAGAGACCTTTGACTACTAAGAATGTCATAAAAAATCTTAGTACTATCTTGAAATCGTAAAAGTTTATCCTTTTCTTCTAATTTACCTTTTAGGATATTTACCTCAACCTGATATTGCTCTTCCTTTTCAAGATACTAATTCTTCATGTTTTTTTCATCTTTTCTTCCCTCTTCCACTTGTTGCCTTAATTTGAGAACTTCATTTTCTTGTACTTGAAATTCTTGGAGTAGTTCTTCATTTTTCTTATTTGAATTTTTCAGATCTTCTTTTAGAGAAACAATCACACCTTCAAGACCTTCATAGTAGCTGGTTTTTTTCTAAAAGTTCCTTGGTCGTTGTGTCCTTTTCCTTCACTTCAATTCTCAGTTATGTCACTTCATCCTGTAACCTTTGACATTGGTCTTCCTTTTCCTTGTACTGCTTCCTTACTTTGTTTCCTTCCTCCAACTAGGCTTTAATTTGGTAACTTCTACTTTGTAGGAACATTCCCTTTTATCAATTAGGTCCTTTTGATCTCGAATTGTGTTTGTGAGCTTTTTAAATTCTGCCTCTATTTGATTTCTTTCTCTTTCACCCATAAGAGAAAATTCATTTGTTTCACTGTCACATTCATTATCTTCAAATGAAGAGAGAAATGTATCACCAGAGGACAACAAATTCATACCTGAAAATTCTTTTGCTTGTAAATATTCATTCTGAGGTGATTTTGACTCTGAGGAGTTGCTTCCACATAACGGCCAATTGTCTCTTCCACTGTCACAGTTTCATTGAGATGTCTTCTTCTTTTGAGGTGCTTTATTCTTTAGCTTCTTTCCCATTGTTTCTACATATCTCCTTCAAGCAATCAAGCTTCTACCAAAGGACCTGCTCTGATAACAATTGTTGGAAATAATAATGAGAGGGGGGGTGAATCAATATTTACAAATCAATAAATTTTTCATTTCCATAATCAGATTTATATACGCTACTTCAGTGAAGGGAACTCGCGTGTGGATGCAACTGTTCTTAAGGCAACCAACATATATCCAGTGAACTTATGATTCAATTAATTCATCGTATGTTGATATTTAAGCAGTGCTTCAATACTTTATTAAACATTAAATAGTAACCATGTGCAATAATAATGGAATAAACCATCACACATAAGCAAGACACATGAACACAAAGATTTAAGGTGGAAACCCAATGTGGGTGAAAACCACCTGCTGCTATTGTCTCTATCTTCTTTTAATAATAAGAAAATATGTTTACAATCTTGTACTAGTGTAGACTCATACCAGTACAGAGGCACCCGCCTGCAGAAGGATACAACCTTCTCTCGTTCTCCAGCTTCTTCTAGAAGGGAGCTACAACCACCTAGTTCTTGTACTAGACGATATATTTACTAGTACGTAGGCTCCTGCCTACAGAAGGCTACAACCTTCACTTGTTCTCCAATTTCTACTCGAAGGGAGCTCCAACCCCTTTATCAAATCACCAGCCACTACTAGCAAGAAGCTTCGACTTCCTCACTGAAGTCTCCAACCCTCAGTATCCTCCAGGGACCACGTTTCATAAATTTTCACATTGGATACTCCTGGTACACAATACTACAATATGAAGGGCACGTTTCATTAAACTGTCATAGTAGACCCATTACTAAAATTGAAGATCAAAATCAATCACCAAAGCAATACAACCATCAAATACATCTGCATCAACCAATCACTGAAACCCAATCAATCCCTAATAGAACTGAAACCCAATGATCAATCTCTGATATAACTAAAACAATCAATAAATGAAACCTCTTCTGACACAACTTAATCAAACAATCACTGAACTTCTGACACAACAGAATCATCCGTTCATTCAAATGAATCAACTGGAACAAACAGATCACTGTAACTAGTACACAAATCTAAAACCAGAACACTGCATCAACAATCAGAACTAATTGTAGCCTCAAAAGGCATGTGTTATAATGTATATGCTCCTTTAATGAAGCAAACATGCGCGTATACACTACTTCCTTTTCCCCAACCTATGTATACCTCTAAAGATACTAAATCATAAAACCTCTGAACCAGAAACTGTACCAATTAGTGACATTCTGAATATCTACTATCATATTACAAAGTTCTAAATAGACAACAACAAGGAACACCCGTCTTTCTCAATCAATTAATCAATGAGAGGAAAAGTCTTTATGCATTCATTTTTACTTTCAGATCTAAGAAGACTTCATTGATAGACAAAAGTGAAACAACATCACTGATCTGATAGACCAATCATCCTTGAACATCAAGCATTTCTTTTGCATACGCAACTTCGAAGAGTCAAACTAGTGTGTATACGCAACTTCACCAAAGCGAACCAGCGTATAGATCTACAAATACTTACTTATAAATTTGCTGCAATTCCCGACTTCAGACATACCCCCATCGTCACATATAAAGGATAAAACATCTGTTAGCAATCAGATCTAGCCCATCCATTATCAGATCACATAATGATAAGTTATTATGATCGTGATCCATCATTATATCTCATCCATCATCAAACACTCAGATGCATACTTAGTCTATGTCAAGCAAAGCATCTAAAACCCATAACACACATATTTGCTTTTGATCTAGCACTTCATAAGATATTCATTACTTCTACACTTAGCCCTTTGATCTTCTCCTCCTTATATAGTTTTGGCCTTTCTCAATACCTCGGACCAAAACCACCTAGGACCAATACCTTGGACCAAATACCTCGAATCAAATACCTCAGACCAAAACCTTGGACCAAAACCACACTTAAGATCTATGGCATTCTTGGAAGGGATCAAATATTCATTACTCTGCTCAATATTGTGGGCTAATACCATGGTATTGACCCTTGGTATTCTTTCAGCTTAATTTCCTTAATTTTTCATCCCATACGCACTTTTTCTTCTATGAAAGTGTGTGCATATGTATATGCTCTTTTTGTACAGTGAACCTCTGTGTACATGCTCTTTTTGTACAATGAACCCACATATACAACTTAACATACATGAAAATGTCCTTTTAATCAATTTCTTGATTTTGATTTGTATTCCTTTGTTCCTTCATCCTATTCTTTTGTACCATTACTTTGTTCCCTCTGAATAGACCTGTTATAATGTGATTTTCCATTGTACATTACTTATGAACTAATTCCTTTGAACTACCTTGCATTGTGTCACATATGTAAACACAACTTCCACGCATTCTGTCACATCTGATATCTCTCCAGTAGATTCATCTAGTTACCATATACAAGTGAGCTGTTCTGCTATAAGTGGGTTGCCATCAAGTACAACACATGTATCATAATGCCAACAATCTCCCCCTTTGGACCTGATGGCAACCATGTTGGTGTTGATTACTGCAAGCTGTAGAAATGCTTAGAGATAACAAGCAACACCAAAATGCTCTCCCCCTTTGACATCAAGGACAAAGGGCGGACCAAGATACTCTAGTCTTTTGATATCAGGGATAAAGGGATGACTAAAATGAATACTTTCATTTATGAATAGCTAAATATGAATAGTGATCATGCTCCCCCTAGGCACATGCTGAATTCTCCGATTAAACTCCCCCTTTGTAAATGTTGAGATGCACTATACCATCCATTCTCCCCCTAAGCACATGCAGAGTCTACAAATATATTTTCTGAAAGAATAACATGACTCTATAACTCAACTATGTGAGTATGACCTTCCTATCACCAATGAATCATACATACATCAATCTTCCAACCTAGTGGGGATGTACCCAATTTGACTCATCTACCCAACTAAGTGGGGATATACCAATTGGATATACATAACTGAAATATAGCAATTATTACATCACCCTTCCCATGCATAGTGGGGGTAAAAATTACATCATATGACCAAAAAGGACTCATTAAAAGACTATGACAAACAGAGACATATTGTGGGCCTTTATATTACCTTTACGTCAAATGATATACATGAAATTTATAAAAAAAACCAAAGATCTAAGAAAGACTGTGATAGTCATCAGCAACTATCATACACCATATATGATCTGTTCCATAAGCATCTGTCAGCAACATCTAGACCAGCAACCTGTATATGTCCATCATTAGTTCCCAAGATATGACAATGTAAATATCATCAACCTGTGATAAAGTATGCCACATATAGATATCAACTCATCCTCTTCATGTTATCAAGATCAACTTGCTATGTTTCCTTAGTAGAAAGAGCCTGATCATAACCTTCCATGAATCAACTATGCATATGTCTTATCTCTAAGCAGTAATGTAAAAACATATCATATGTATATATGAAAACACCATAGTCATGATCTATGATCATAACATCATCAACAAGAACTGCATGACCTTTCCACAAGAACCCTCAATATATATCAACCATGTAACATCACTAGGGAACATCCCACATCAGATAAGCATCAACCATGATAATCAACATATGTGAGTATGAAGCCTATCACCATAACGTAAGAAGTCATCATCATTATGTGACTAAGTAAGCCATGTCTCCAAATATCCATGTCTTCAAATAGCTGTCTTCAAGACACCTGTAATAACACCATTCTCTTGGCCAACCAACAATATTTATCAATATGCAACTTAAGTAATCATCCATGTATCCAACATAATGTGTATCCATCAAAGAGATAGAAATATGTATCTAGCAAACCATGAGCTCATAGTCATTTGTCTAGCTTTCTTGATACCAACTACAATCCTCAACCATGTGAGAGCCAAGAACTATAGGAATCCTACATCATAACTACACCATATGAATTTTATGCATCTTTGAAGGCACGATGACAACAACATAAAAGAAATGAGTGACTCACCATCAAATAATGAAGTTGTGTACTCAAGGTTTGTACTTCTCCTTGTCAATATGAAGATCACCATGTATATGTATTGTATGCATCTTCAAAAGGTCATCCAGTATCGTCCATAAATCTGATCTGAATAGCAACTATGTATAACCAAGCAATACAAGTATCATCTGAAACTTTATCATAGGCAACTCATAACTGCAACATAGCATGATGTATCATTTAAACACTTCAACAACATACTTACCAAATACTTCTAAACATAATGCCAACAATGCCTTATTATAAGTATAGCATATTCTCCCCCTAAACCTGTGCCAACTGTTTATTGTCAGATCTGATCATTGCATATATTAGTAAGGATCATCATCAAATAGTTATATATCAAGTCATCAACAACTTATGAGGTTCAAAATCACTTCTACATATCATCAACAGACTATAATCATAATCAACCAGAACAAAAAAGATGATTGATAATTGACTGAACCATATCAGACCCATTTTCCCTAGTCTGTCCTACAACTTCTTTATCAAACCAACATATACATGACTGTGAAGCTTTGAACTCACATATATATGTGACTTGTCTTCATGATAACTGCGTATGAGAATTAGAGCACTGAAATTTCATACTCTCAGTTTCTCCTGAGTCTGTTTTGTCTGTATACTGAGCTATGCCACATATTTCTGGTTGTACTTCCTTCTTCTTCCATACCTTGAAGTGTGATGAGGTTTATTCCTTTTGGTATGTTGGCCAAGTTTTTCTCCTGCATTCGTTTGCTATATGGCCATACGTTTTACAAGCATAACATCTTATATGTTTCATATTCCCTCTATAGTAGTTAATGGATTTGTGACCAACATATTGCAATAAAAACAATATCCCTTAAAGTACCTCGCAGTTGATGATCTTTGTGTGTGACTCTTATTAGCTTGAACCATTCTACTTCTGCATCTGGCTGCAACATTTCCAAAATTATGACATATAAAACATTGAACATTATTAATCAGAGGAAAGAATCGATTAACACTTCCATAGTTATGAGTAAATGATTTTGTTTGAAGACTTTCTTTCCTTGGTTGTTGATGTGGTTGACCTCTATCTCATTGTTGAGCATTTTTGATTTTGCACTAGAGTTCCTTGCTTCATTTTGTGAGCTAGATTCACCTTTAACAGTTTCATGAAAACCAAGACCAGATTTGATGGCAGGAGACCTTTGACTACTAAGAATGTCATCCAAAATTTTAGTACTATCTTGAAATCATAAAAGTTTATCATTTTCTTCCAATTTACCTTTTAGGATATTTACCTCAACCTGCTATTGCTCTTCCTTTTCAAGATACTACTTCTTCATGATTTCTTCATCTTTTCTTCCTTCTTCCACTTGTTGCCTTAATTCAAGAACTTCATTTTCTTGTACATGAAATGCCTGGAGTAGTTCTTCATTCTTCTTATTTGAATTTTTCAAATCTTCTTTTAGAGAAACAATCACACCTTCAAGACCTTCACAGTAGCTGGTTTTTTCTAAAAGTTCCTTGGTTGTTGTGTCCTTTTCCTTCGCTTCAATTCTCAATTATGTCACTTCATCCTATAGCCTTTGTCATTGGTCTTCCTTTTCCTTGTACTGCTTCCTTACTTTGTCTCCTTCGTCCAACTAGGCTTTTAATTTGGTAACTTCTTCTTTGTAGAAAATTCCCTTTTATCAATTAGGTCCTTTTGATCTCAAATTGTGTTTGTGAGCTTTTTAAATTCTACCTCTATTTTATTTCTTTCTCTTTCACCCATAAGAGAAAATTCATTTGTTTCACTTTCAAATTCATTATCTTCAAATGAACAGAGAAATGTATCACCTGAGGACAACAAATTCATACCTAAAAATTCTTTTGCTTGTTCATCTTCATTCTGAGGTGATTCTGAATCTGAGGAGTTGTTCCACATAATGGCCAATCGTCTCTTCCACTGTCACAATTTCCTTGAGATGTATTCTTCTTTTGAGGTGCTTTCTTCTTTAGCTTCTTTCCCATAGTTTCTACAGATCTCCTTCATGCAATCAAGCTTCTGCCAAAGGACCTGCTCTGATAACAATTGTTGGAGATAATAATGAGAGGGGGGGTGAATCAGTATTTACAAATCAATAAATTTTTCATTTCCATAATTAGATTTATATATGCTACTTCAGTGAAGGGAACTCGCGTGTGCACGCAACTTTTCTTAAGGTAACCAGCGTATATCCAGTGAACTTATGATTCAATTAATTCATCATATGTTGATATTTAACCAATTTTTCAGTACTTTATTGAACATTAAACAGTAACCATGTGCAATAATAATGGAATAAACCATCACACATAAGCAAGACACATGAACACCAAGATTTAAGGTGGAAACCCAATGTGGGTGAAAACCACCTGCTGCTATCGCCTCTATCTTCTTTTAATAATAAGAATATATGTTTACAATCTTGTACTAGTGCAGTCTCATACCAGTACGTAGGCACCCACCTGCAGAAGGCTACAACCTTCTCTCATTCTCCAGCTTCTTCTGGAAGGGAGCTACAACCTCTAGTTCTTGTACTAGTCAATATATTTATTAGTACATAGGCTCCAACCTACAGAAGGCTACAACCTTCACTTGTTCTCCAATTGATACTGGAAGGGAGCTGCAACCCCCTTATCAAATCACTAGCCACTACTAGCGGGAAGCTTCGACTTCCTCACTAAAGGCTCCAACCCTCAGTATCCTCCAGGGACCACGTTTCATAAATTTTCACACTGGATACTCCTGGTACACAATACTACAATATGAAGGCCACATTTCATAAAATTTTCATACTAGACCCATTAGTAACATTGAAGCTCAAAATCAATCACCACAGCAATATAACATCAAATACATCTGCATCAACCAATCACTGAAACCCAATCAATCTCTGATATAACTGAAAAAATCAATCACTGAAACCTCTGAACTTATGACACAACTTAATCAAACGATCACTGAACTTCTGACACAACTAAATCATCCATTCATTCAAACCAATCAACTCGAACAAATAGATCATTGTAACTAGTACACAGATATGAACGCATAACAATGCATCAACAACCAGAACTAGATGTAGCCTCAAAAGGCATGTGTTAGAATGTATATGCTCCTTTAATGAAGCAAACATGTGTGTATACACTACTTCCTTTCCCCAACCTACATATACCTCTAAAGATACTGAATGATAAAACTTCTGAACCACAAACTGTACCAATTAGTGACATTCTGAAGATCTATTGTCATATTACATAGTTCTAAATAGATAACAACAAGGATCATCCATATTTCTTAATCAATTAACCAATGAGAGACAAATTCTTTATGCATTCAATTTTACTTTCAGATCTAAGACGACTTCATTGATAGACAATAGTAAAACAACATCATTGATCTGATAAACCAGTCATCCTTGAACTTCAAACTTTTCTTTTGCATACACAACTTGGAAGAGTCAAACCAGTGTGTATACGCACCTTCACGAAAGTGAACCAGCGTATAGATCTGCAAATACTTACTTATAAATTTGCTACAATTCCTGACTTCAGACATACCCAGATCATCACATATAAAGGATAAAACATCTGTTAGCAATTAGATCTAGCCCATCCATTATCAAATCACATAATGATAAGTCATTATGATTGTGATCCATCATTAGATCTCATCCATCATCAAACTATCAGATGCATAATTAGTCTAGATCAAGCAAAGCATCAAAAAGGCATAACAAACATATTTTCTTTTGATCTAGCACTTCAGAAGATATTCATTACTTCTGCACTTAGCCCTTTCATCTTCTCCTCCTTATATAGTTTTTGCCTTTCTCAATACCTAGGACCAAAACCACTTGGTACCAATACCTCGGACCAAAATCTTGGACCAATACCTGAGACCAAAACCACACTTAGGACCTGTGGTATTCTTGTAAGGGATCAAATATTCGTTACTCCACTCAATATTGTGGGCTAATACCATGGTATTGAACCTTGGTATTATTTCCACTTTAATTTCCTTAATTTTTCATCCCATACGCACCTTTTCTTCTATGAAAGTGTGTGCATACGTATACACTCTTTTTGTAGAGTGAACCCTTGTATACAACTTAACATAATTGAAAATGTCCTTTTTATTCAACTTCTTGATTCTGATATGTAGTCTTTTGTTCCTTCATCCTATTATTTTGTACCATTACTTTGTTCCCTTTGAATAGACCTGTTATAATGTTATTTTCCATTGTACATTACTTATGAACTGATTCCTCTGAACTGCCCTGCATTTTGTCACATCTGTAAACACAACTTCCATGCATTATGTCACATTTGATATCTCTCCTATAGATTCATATAGTTACCATATACAAGTGATTTGTTCTGCTATAAGTGGGCTGCCATCAAGTACAACACATGTATCGTAATGCCAACAATATCCCCCTCTGTACTTGATGGGAACTATGTCGGTGTTGATTACTACAAGCTGTAGAAATGGTTAGAGATAACAAGCAACACCAAAATACTCTCCCCCTTTGACATCAAGGGCAAAGGGCAGACCAAGATACTCTCCTCCTTTGATATCAAGGGTAAAGGGATGAACAAAATGAATACTTTCATATATGAACAGCTAAATATGAACATTTATCATGCTCCCCCTAGTCACATGTTGAGTTCTCTGATTAAACTCACCCTTTGTACATGCTGAGATGCACAATACCATCCATTCTCCCCCTGAGCACATGCAAAGTCTACATATATATTTTCTGAAAGAATAACATGACTCTATAACTCAACTATGTGAGAATGACCTTCCTATCACCAATGACTCATACATACATCAATCTCCCAACCAAGTTGGGATATACCAAATTTGTCTCATCTACAGAGCCAAGTGGGGATATATTAATTGTTTATACATGACTGAAATATATCAATTATTACATCATCCTTCCCATGCATAGTGGGGGTACAAATTACATCATATGACCAAAAAGGACATATTAAAAGACTATGACAGTTAGAGACATATTGTGGGCCTTTATATGACCTTTACATCAAATGATATACATTTTTATAACAAAGACCAAAGATCTAAGCAAGACCATGATAGTCATCAGCAACTATCATACACCATATATGATCTGTTCCATAAGCATCTGTCAGCAACATCCAGACTAGCAAACCTATATATGTCCATCATTAGTTCCCAAGATATGAGAATGTAAATAGCATCAACCTATGATAAAGTATGCCACATATAAATATCATCTCATCCTCTTTATGTTATGAAGATCAACTTGCTCTGTTTCCTTAGTAGAAAGAGTGCTATCATAACCTTCCATGAATCAACTATGCATATGTCATATCTCCAAGCAGTAACGTAAAAACATATCATATGTATGTGAAAACACCATAGTCATCACCTATGATCATAACATCATCAACAAGAACTGCATGATCTTTCCACAAGAACCCTCAATATATATCAACCATGTATCATCACTAGGGAACATCCCACATCAGATAAACATCAACCATGATAATCAACATATGTGAGTATCAAGCCTATCATCATAAAGTAAGAAGTCATCATCATTATGTGACTAAGTAAGCCATTTCTCTGAATATCCATGTATTCAAATAGCTATGTTTTCATGACACCTGAAATAACACCATTCTCTTGGCCAACCAATAATATTTATCAATATGCAACTTAAGTAATCATCCATGTATCCAACATAATGTGTATCCATCAAAGAGATAGAAATATGTATCTAGCAAACCATGAGCTCATAGTCATTTGTAAAGCTTTCTTGATACCAACTACAATCCCCAACCATGTGAGAGACAAGAACTATAGGAATCCTGCATCATAATTGCACCATATGAATTTTATGCATCTTTGAAGGAATGATGAAAACAACATAAAAGAAATGAGTGACTCATCAACAAACTATGAAGTTGTGTACTCAAGATTTGTACTTCTCCTTGTCCTTACGAAGATCACCATGTATATGTATTGTATGCATCATCAAAAGGTCATCCAATATCGTCCATAAATCTGATCTGAATAAACAACTATGTATCCCCAAGCAATACAAGTATCATCTGAGACTTTATCATAGGCAACTCATAATTGCAACATAGCATGATGTATCATTTAAACAATTCAACAACATAAGTATCAAAGACTTCTAAACATAATGCAAGCAATGCATTATTAGAAGCATAGCATATTCTCCCCTTGAACCTGTGCCAACTATTTACTGTCAGATCTGATCATTTCATATATCAGTAAGGATCATCATCAACTAGTTATATATCGAGTCATCAACAACTTATGAGGGTCAAAATCACTTCTACATATCATCAACAGACTATAATCATCATCAATCAGAACAGAAGAGATGATTGATAATTGACTGAACCATATCAGACCCCTTTTCCTGAGTCTGTCCCACAACTTCTTCATCAAACCAACATATACGTGCCTGTGCAGCTTCGAACTCACGTATATACGTGACTTGTCTTCATGATAACTGCATATGAGAATTAGAACACTAAAATTTCACACTCTCAGATTCTCCTGAGTCCGTTCTGTCTGTATACTGAGCTATGCCACATATTTCTAGTTGTACTTCCTTCTACTTCCATACCTTGAAGTGTGATGATGTTTGCTCCTTTTGGTATGTTGGCTGAATTTTTCTCCTACATTCTTTTGCTATATGCCCAAAAATTTTACAAGCATAACATCTTATATGTTTCATATTCCCTATATAGTAGTTAATGGCTTTGTGACCAAACATATTGCAAGAAAAACAATATCACTTAAAGTACCTCGAAGTTGATGATCTTTGTGTGTGGCTGTTATTAGCTTGAACCATTCTACTTTTGCATCTGGCTGCAGCATGTCCAAAATTATGACATATAAAACATTAAACATTATTAATCAGAGGAAAGAATCGATTAACACTTCCATAGTTAGGAGTAAATGATTTTGTTTGAAGACTTTCTTTCCTTGGTCGTTGATGTGGTTGACCTCTTATCTCATTGTTGAGCATTTCTGATTTTGCACTAGAGTTCCTTGCTTCATTTTGTGAGCTAGATTCACCTTTAACAGTTTCATGAAAACCAAGACTAGATTTGATGGCAGGAGACCTTTGACTACTAAGACTGTCATCTAAAATCTTAGTACTATCTTGAAATCTAAAAGTTTATCCTTTTCTTCTAATTTAACTTTTAGGATATTTACCTACACCTGCTATTTCTCTTCCTTTTCAAGATACTACTTCTTCATGATTTCTTCATCTTTTCTTCCTTCTTCCACTTGTTGCCTTGATTCGAGAACTTCATTTTATTGTACTTGAAATGCTTGGAGTAGTTCTTCATTCTTCTTTTTTGAATTTTTGAGATCTTCTTTTAGAGAAACAATGACACGTTCAAGACCTTCACAGTGGCTGGTTCTTTCTAAAATTTCCTTGGTTGTTGTGTCCTTTTCATTCGATTCAATTCTCAGTTATGTCACTTCATCTTGTAGCCTTTGACATTGGTCTTCTTTTTCCTTGTTCTGCTTCCTTACTTTGTTTCCTTCCTCCAACTCGGCTTTTAATTTGGTAACTTCTTCTTTGTAGGAACATTCCCTTTTATCAATTAGGTCCTTTTGATCTCAAATTGTGCCTGTGAGCTTTTTAAACTCTACCTCTATTTGATTTCTTTCTCTTTCACCCATAATAGGAAATTCAGTTGTTTCACTGTCACATTCATTATCTTCAAATGAACAGAGAAATGTATCACCAGAGGACAACAAATTCGTACATGATAATTCTTTTACTTATTCATCTTCATTCTGAGGTGATTATGAATCTGAGGAGTTGCTTCCACATAATGGCCAATCGTCTCTTCCACTCTCACAGTTCCCTTTAGATGTCTTCTTCTTTTGAGGTGCTTTCTTCTTTAGCTTCTTTCCCATTGTTTCTATGGATCTCCTTCAAGCGATCAAGCTTCTGCCAAAGGACTTGCTCTGATACCAATTGTTGGAAATAATACTTAGAAGGGGGGTGAATAAGTATTTACAAATCAATAACTTTTTCATTTCAATAATCAAATTTATATAAGCTACTTCAGTGAAGGGAACTCACGTGTGCACACAACTGTTCTTAAGGAAACCAGCGTATATCCAATGAACTTATGATTCAGTTAATTCATCATATGTTGATCTTTAACCAGTGCATCAGTACTTTATTAAACATTAAACTGTAACCATGTGCAGTAATAATAGAATAAACCATCACACATAAGAAAGACACATGAAAACCAAGATTTAAGGTGGAAACCAAATGTGGGTGAAAACCACCTGTTGCTATCATCTCTGTCTTCTTTTAATAATAAGAAAATATGTTTACAATCTTGTACTAGTGCAGACTCATACCAGTACGTAGGCACCCACCTACAGAAGGCTACAACCTTCTCTCGTTCTCCGGCTTCTTATGGAAGGGTGCTACAACCCCCTAGTTCTTATACTAGCCGATATATTTACTCGTACGTAGGCTCCGACCTACAGAAGGCTACAACCTTCACTCGTTCTCCAACTGCTACTAGAAGGAAGCTCCAACCCCCTGATCAAATCACTAGCCACTACTGGCGGGAAGCTTCGACTTCCTCACTGAAGGCTCCAACCCTCAGTATCCTCCAGGGACCACTTTCATAAATTTTCACACTGGATACTCCTGGTACACAATACTACAATATGAAGGCCACTTTTCATCAAATTTTCATACTAGATCCATTATTAACATTGAAGCTCAAAATTAATCACCACGGCAATACAACAATCAAATACATCTGCATCAGCCAATAATCGAAGCCTAATCAATCTCTGATATAACTGAAACCCAATCATCAATCTATGATATAACTGAAACAATCAATCAATGAAACCTTTGAACTTCTGACACAACTTAATCAAACAATCACTGAACTTCTAACACAACTGAATCATCCATTCATTCAAACCAATCAACTGGAACAAGTAGATCACTGTAACTAGTACACAGATCTCAACCCAGAACACTGCATCAACAACCAGAACTAGTTGTAGCCTCAAAAGTAATGTGTCAGAATGTATACACTCCTTTAATGAAGCAAACATGCATGTGTACGCTACTTCCTTTTCCCCAACCTATGTATACATCTAAAGATACTGAATCATAAAACCTCTGAACCACAAACTGTACCAATCAGTGACATTATGAAGATCTACTGTCATATTACAGAGTTCTAAATAGATAGCAACAAGGATCACCTCTCTTTCTCAATAAATTTATCAATGACAGACAAACTCTTTATGCATTCAGTTTTACTTTCAGATCTAAGAAGACTTCGTTGATAGACAACAGTAAAACAATAACACTGATCTGATAGACCAGTCATCCTTGAACATCAAGCTTTTCTTTTGCATACGCAACTTGGAAGAGTCTAACCAGTGTGTATACGCACCTTCACCAAAGCGAACCAACGTATAGATCTGCAAATACTTACTTATAAATTCGCTGCAATTCCCGACTTCAGACATACCCACATCGTCACATATAAAGGATAAAACATCTGTTAGCAATAAGATCTAGCCCATCCATTATCATATCACATAATGATAAGTCATTATGATTGTGATCCATCATTAGATATCATCCATCATCAAACACTTAGATGCATACTTAGTCTAGATGAAGCAAAGCATCAAAAACCAATAATACACATATTTTCTTTCGATCTAGCACTTCATAAGATATTCATTACTTTTGCACTTAGCACTTTTATCTTCTCCTACTTATATAGTTTTGGCCTTTCTCAATACCTCAGACCAAAACCACTTAGGACCAATACCTTGGAAGAAATACCTTGAATCAAATACCTCAGACCAAAACCGCACTTAGGATCTGTGGTATTCTTGGAAGGGATCAAATATTCATTACTCCGCTCAATATTGTGGGCTATGGTATTCTTTCACCTTAATTTCCTTAATTTTTCATCCCATACACACTTCTTATTCTATGAAACACTGTGCATACGTATACACTCTTTTTGTACAGTGAACCTGCGTATACAACTTAACATACCTGAAAAAGTCCTTTTTATTCAACTTCTTGATTATGATGTGTAGTCCTTTGTTCCTTGATTCTATTCTTTTGTACCATTACTTTGTTCCCTCTAAGTAGACCTGTTAGAATGTGATTTTCCGTTGTACATTTCTTATGAATTGATTCCTTTGAACTACCCTACATTTTGTCACATCTGTAAACACAACTTCCATGCATTCTGTCACATCTGATATCTCTCCTATAGATTCATCTAGTTACCATATACAAGTGAGTTATTATGCTATAAGTGGGTTGCCATCAAGTACATCACATGTATCATAATGCCAACAATCTCCTCCTTTGGACTTGATCACAACCATGTGGTGTTGATTACTGCAAGCTATAGAAACAGTTAGTGATAACAAGCAACAACAAAATACTCCCCCCATTTGACATCAAGGGCAAAGGGTGGACCAAGATACTCTCCTCCTTTGATATCAAGGGTAAAGGGCTGACCAAAATGAATACTTTCATATATGAACATCTAAATATGAACATTGATAATGCTCCCCCTAGGCACATGCTGAATGCTCTGATTAAACTCCCCCTTTGTACATGCTGAGATGCACTATACCATCCATTCTCCCCCTGAGCACATGCAGAGTCTACAAATATATTTTCTGAAAGAATAACATGACTCTATAACTCAACTATGTGAGTATGACCTTCCTATCACCAATGACTCATACATACATCAATCTCCCAACCAAGTGGGGATATAACAAATTTGACGCATCTACCAAACCAAGTGGGGATATACCAATTGTTTATACATGACTGAAATATAGCAATTATTACATTATCCTTCCCATGCATAGTGGGGGTACAAATTACATTATATGACCAAAAAGGACTCATTAAAATACTATGACAGAAATAGACATATTGTGGGCCTTTATATGACCTCTACATCAAATGATATACATGCCATTTATAACAAAGACCAAAGATCTAAGCAAGACCATGATAGTCATCAACAACTATCATACACCGTATATGGTTTGTTCTAGAAGCATCTGTCAGCAACATCCAGACCAGCAACCTGTATATGTCCATCATTAGTTCCCAAGATATGAGAATGTAAATATCATCAACCTGTGATAAAGTATGCCGCATATAGATATAACCTCATCCTCTTGACCTTATCAATATCAACTGTTCTGTTTCCTTAGTAGAAAGAGCTTTATCATAACCTTCCATAAATCAACTATGCATATGTAATATCTCCAAGCAGTAACGTAAAAACATATCATATGTATGTGAAAACACCATAGTCATCATCTATGATAATAACATCATCAACAAGAACCGCATGATATTTCCACAAGAACCCTCAATATATATCAATAATGTATCATCACTAGGGAACATCCCACATCAGATAAGCATCAACCGTGATAATCAACATATGTAAGTATCATGCCTATCATCATAAAGAAAGAAGTCATCATCATTATGTGACTAAGTAAGCCATGTCTCCAAATATCCATGTCTTCAAATAGCTATGTCTTCATGACACCTGCAATAACACCATTCTCTTGGCCAACCAATAATATTTATCAATATGCAGCTTAATTAATCATCCATGTATCCAACATAATGTGTATCCATCAAAGAGATAGAAATATGTATCTAGCAAACCATGAGCTCATAGTCATTTGTCAAGATTTCTTGATACCAACTACAATCCTCAACCATGTGAGAGCCAAGAGCTATAGGAATCCTGCATCATAACTACACCATATGAATTTTATGCATCTTTGAAGGCATGATGACAACAACATAAAAGAAATGACTGACTCATCATCAAATAATGAATTTGTGTACTCAAGATTTGTACTTCTCCATGTCCTTATGAAGATTGCCATGTATATGTATTGTATGCATCATCAAAATGTCATCTAGTATCATCCATAAATCTGATCTGAATAACAACTATGTATCCCCAAGCAATACAAATATCATCTGAGACTTTATCATAGGCAACTCATAACTCCAACATAGCAAGATGTATCATTTAAAGACTTGAACAACATAAGTACCAAAGACTTCTAAACATAATGCCAACAATGCATTATTAGAAGCATAGCATATTCTCCCCGTGAACCTGTGCCATCTGTTTACTGCCATATCTGATCATTGTATATATCAGTAAGGATCATCATCAACTAGTTATATATCAAGTCATCAACAACTTATGAGGGTCAAAATCACTTCTACATATCATCAAAAGACTATAATCATCATCAATCAGAACAAAAAAGATAATTAATAATTGACTGAACCATATCAGACCCTTTTTCCTGAGTTTGTCCCACAACTTCTTCATCAAACCAACAGATACGCGAATGTGCAGCTTCAAACTCGCGTATATACATGACTTGTCTTCATGATAACTCTACATGAGAATTAGAATATTGAAATTTCATACTCTCAGTTTCTCCTCAGACTATTCTGTCTGTATACTGAGCTATGCCACATATTTCTGGTTGTACTTCCTTCTTCTTCCATACCTTGAAGTGTGATGATGTTTGCTCCTTTCGGTATGTTGGCCGAATTTTTCTCCTGCATTCTTTTGCTATATGCCCAAACTTGTTACAAGCATAACATCTTATATGTTTCATATTCCCTCTATAGCAGTTAATGGCTTTGTGACCAAACATACTGCAAGAAAAATAATATCCTTAAAGTACCTGGAAGTTGATGATATTTATGTGTGACTGCTATTAGCTTGAACCATTCTACTTCTGCATCTGGCTGCAACATGTCCAAAATTATGACATATAAAACATTCAACATTTTTAATCAGAGGAAAGAATCGATTAACACTTCCATAGTTAGGAGTAAATGATTTTCTTTGAAGACTTTCATTCCTTAGTTGTTGATGTGGTTGACCTCTTATCTCATTGTTGAGCATTTCTGATTTTGCACTAGAGTTCCTTGCTTCATTTTGTGAGCTAGATTCACCTTTAACAGTTTCATGGAAACCAAGACCAGATTTGATGGCAGGAGACCTTTGACTACTAAGAATGTCATCCAAAATCTTAGTACTATCTTGAAATCATAAAAGTTTATCCTTTTCTTCTAATTTACATTTTAGGATATTTACCTCAACCTGATATTGCTCTTCCTTTTCAAGATACTACTCCTTCATGATTTCTTCATATTTTCTTCCTTCTTCCACTTGTTGCTTTAATTCGAGAACTTCATTTTCTTGTTCTTGAAATGCTTGGAGTAGTTCTTCATTATGCTTATTTGAATTTTTGAGATCTTCTTTTAGAGAAACGATCATACCTTCAAGACCTTCACAGTAGCTGGTTCTTTCTAAAAGTTCCTTGGTTGTTGTGTCCTTTTCATTCGCTTCAATTCTCAATGATGTCACTTCATCCTGCAGCCTTTGACATTGGTCTTCCTTTTCCTTGTACTACTTCCTTACTTTGTTTCCTTCCTCCAATTGGGCTTTTAATTTGGTAACTTCTTCTTTGTAGGTACATTCCCTTTTATCAATTAGGTCCTTTTGATCTCTAATTGTGTCTGTGAGATTTTTAAATTCTGCGTTTATTTGATTTCTTTTTGTTTCACCCATAAGAGCAAATTCAGTTGTTTCTCTGTCACATTCATTATCTTCAAATGAACAGAGAAATGTATCACCAGAGGATAACAAATTTGTACTTGATAATTATTTTGCTTGTTCATCTTCATTCTAAGGTGCTTCTGAATCTAGGGAGTTGCTTCCACATAATGGTCAATCGTCTCTTCCACTGTCACAGTTCCATTGAGCTTTCTTCTTCTTTTGAGGTGCTTTCTTCTTTAGCTTCTTTCCCATTGTTTCTACGGATCTCCTTCAAGCGATTAAGCTTCTTCCAAAGGACATGCTTTAATACCAATTGTTGGAAATAATACTGAGAGGGGGGGGTGAATCAATATTTACAAATCAATAACTTTTTCATTTCCATAATCAGATTTATATACGCTAGTTCAATGAAGGGAACTCGCGTGTGCACGCAACTGTTCTTAAGGAAACGAGCATATATCTAGTGAACTTATTATTCAGTTAATTCATCATATGTTGATATTTAACCAGTGCATCAGTACTTTATTAAACATTAAATAGTAACCATGTGCAGTAATAACAGAATAAACCATCACACATAAGTAAGACACAGGAACACCAAGATTTAAGGTGGAAATCCAATGTCGGTGAAAACCACCTATTGCTATCATCTCTGTCTTCTTTTAATAATAAGAAAATATGTTTACAATCTTGTACTGGTGCAGACTCATACCAGTACGTAGGCACCCACCTTCAAAAGGCTACAACCTTCTCTCGTTCTCCAGCTTCTTCTGGAAGGGAGCTACAACCCCCTAGTTCTTGTACTAGACGATATATTTATTAGTACATAGGCTCTGACCTACAGAAGGCTACAACCTTCACTCATTCTCCAACTGCTACTGGAAGGGAGGTCCAACCTCCTCATCAAATCACCAGCCACTGATGGCAGGAAGCTTCGACTTCCTCACTGAAGGCTCCAACCCTCAGTATCCTGCAGGGACCACATTTCATAAAGTTTCACACTGGATACTCCTGGTACACAATACTACAATATGAAGGCCAAGTTTCATCAAATTTTCATACTGGACCCATTAGTAACATTGAAGCTCAAAATCAACCACCACTACAATACAAGCATCAAATACATCTGCATCAACCAATCACTGAAACCCAATTAATCTCTGATATAGTTGAAACCCAATCATCAATCTCTGATATAACTGAAACAATCAATCACTGAAACCTCTGAACTTTTGACACAACTTAATCAAACAATCACTGAACTTCTCACACAACTGAATCATCCATTCATTCAAACCAATCAACTGGAACAAACAGATCACTGTAACTAGTACACAGTTCTAAACCCAGAACACTGGATCAACAACCATAACTAACTGTAGCCTCAAAAGGCATGTGTCATAATGTAAATGCTCCTTTAATGAAGCAAACATGCGTGTATAGGCTACTTCCATTTCCCCAACCTCCGTATATCTCTAAAGATACTGAATCATAAAACCTCTGAACCGCAAACTGTACCCTCAGTGACATTTTGAAGATCTGTTGTCATATTAAAGAGTTCTAAATAGATAGAAACAAGGATCACCCCTATTTCTCAATCAATTAATCAATGAGAGACAAACTCTTTATGCATTAAGTTTTACTTTCAGACCTAAGAAGACTTCATTGATAGACAATAGTAAAACAACATCACTGAACTGATAAATCAGTCATCCTTGAACATCAAGCTTTTCTTTGCATATGCAACTTTGAAGAGTCAAACCAACATGTATACGCACCTTCACCAAAGCGAACCAGCGTATAGATCTACAAATACTTACTTATAAATTCGTTGCAATTCGTGACTTCAGACATACCCAGATCATCACATATAAAGGATAAAACATCTGTTAGCAATCAAATCTAGCCCATCCATTATCAGATCACGTAATGATAATTCATTACGATTGTGATCCATCATTATATCTCATCCATCATCCAACACTCAGATGCATACTTAGTCTAGATCAAAAAAAGCATCAAAAACCCATAACACACATATTTTCTTTTGATCTAGCACTTCATAAGATATTCATTACTTCTGCACTTAGCCCTTTGATCTTCTCCTCCTTACATAGTTTTGGCCTTTCTCAATACCTCGAACCAAAACCACTTAGGACCAATACCTTGGACCAAATACCTCGAATCAAATACCTCTGACCAAAACCTTGGACCAATACCTCGGACCAAAACCACACTTAGGATCTATGGTATTCTTAGAAGTGAACAAATATTCGTTACTCTGCTCAATATTGTGGGCTAATACCATGGTATTGACCCTTGGTATTCGTTCACCTTAATTTCCTTAATTTTTCATCCCATACGCAGTTTTTCTTCTATGAAAGTGTGTGCATATGTATACACTCTTTTTGTACAGTGAACCTATGTGTACACACTCTTTTTGTATAGTGAACCCGTTTATACAACTTAACATACCTGAAATGTCCTTTTTATTCAACTTCTTGATTCTGATCTGTAGTCCTTTGTTCCTTCATCCTATTCTTTTCTACCATTACTGTGTTCCCTCTAAATACACCTCTTATAATGTGATTTTCCATTGTACATTACTTCTGAACTGATTCTGTTGAACTGCCCTGCATTTTGTCACATCTGTAAACACAACTTCCATGCATTCTGTCACGTCTGATATCTCTCGTATAGATTCATCTAGTTACCATATACAAGTGAGTTGTTCTGTTATAAGTGGGTTTCCATCACGTAGAACACATGTATCATAATGCCAACAATCTCCCCATTTGGACTTGATGGCAACCATGTTGGTGTTGATTATTGCAAGCTATAGAAACGGTTAGAGATAACAAGCAACGCCAAAATAATCTCCCCCTTTGACATCAAGGGAAAAGGGCAAACCAAGATACTCTCCTCATTTGATATCAAGGGTAAAGGGCTGACCAAAATGAATACTTTCATATATGAACAACTAAATATGAACATTAATCATGCTCCCCCTAGGCACATGCTGAATTCTCTAATTAAACTCCCCCTTTGTACATGCTGAGATGCACTATACCATCCATTCTCCCCTTGAGAACATGTAGAGTCTACAAATATATTTTCTGAAAGAATAACATGACTCTATAACTCAACTATGTGAGTATGGCCTTGCTATCACCAATGACTCATACATACATCAATCTACCAACCAAGTTCCAATATAACAAATTTGACTCATCTACCCAACCAAGTGGAGATATACCAATTGTTTATACATGACTGAAATATAGCAATTATTACATCATCCTTCCCATGCATAGTGGGGGTACAAATTACATCATATGACCAAAAAGGACTCATTACAAGACTATGACAGATAGAGACATATTGTGGGCCTTTATATGACCTTTACATCAAATGGTATACATGAAATTTGTAACAAAGACCAAAGATCTAAGCAATACCATGATAGTCATCAGCAACTATCATACACCATATATGATCTGTTCCATAAGCATCTGTCAGCAACATCCAGACTAGCAATCTGCATATATCCATCATTAGTTCCCAAGATATGACACTGTAAATATCATCAACTTGTGATAAAGTATGACGCATATAGATATCAACTCATCCTCTTGATGTTATCAAGATCAACTTGCTCTGTTTCCTTAGTAGAAAGAGCCTTATCATAACCTTCCATGAATCAATTATGCATATGTCATATCTCCAAGCAGTAACATAAAAACATATCATATGTATGTGAAAACACCATAGTAATCATCTATGATCATAACATCATCAACAAGAACTCCATGATCTTTCCGCAAGAACCCTCAATATATATCAACCATGTATCATCACTAGGGAACATCCCACATCAGATAAACATCAACCATGATAATCAACATATGTGAGTATCAAGCCTATCATCATAAAGTAAGAAGTCATCATCATTATATGACTATGTAAACCATGTCTCTGAATATCCATGTCTTCAAATAGCTATGTCTTCATGTCACCTGCAATAACACCATTCTCTTGGCCAACCAACAATATTTATCAATATGCAACTTAAGTAATCATCCATGTGTCCAACATAATGTGTATCCATCAAAGAGATAGAAATATGTATCTAGCAAACCATGAGCTCATAGTCATTTGTCAAGCTTTCTTGATACCAACTACAATCCTCAACCATGTGAGAGCCAAGAACTATAGGAATCCTGCATCATAACTGCACCATATGAATTTTATGCATCTTTGAAGGCATGATGACAACAACATAAAAGAAATGAGTGACTCATCATCAAATAATGAAGTTGTGTACTCAAGATTTATACTTCTCCTTGTCCTTATGAAGATCACCATGTATATGTATTGTATGCATCATCAAAAGGTCATCCAATATCGTCCATAAATCTGATGTGAATAACAACTATGTATCCCCAAGTAATACAAGTATCATTTGAGACTTTATCGTAGGAAACTTATAACTGCAACGTAGCATGATGTATCATTTAAACAATTCAACAACATAAGTACCAAATACTTCTGAACATAATGCCAATAATGCATTATTGGAATCATAGCATATTCTCCCCCTGACCCTGTGCCAACTGTTTACTGTCAGATCTGATCATTGCATATATCAGTAAGGATCATCATCAGCTAGTTATATATCAAGTCATCAACAACTTATGAGGGTCAAAGTCACTTCTACATATCATCAACAGACTATAATCATCATCAATCAGAACAGGAAAGATGATTGATAATTGATTGAACCACATCAGATCCCTTTTCCTGAGTCTGTTCCACAACTTCTTCATAAAACCAACATATACGCGACTGTGCAGCTTCGAACTCATGTATATATGTGACTTATCTTCATGATAACTGTGTATGAGAATTAGAACATTGAAATTTCATACTCTCAGTTTCTCCTGACTCTGTTCTGTCTGTATACTGAGCTATGCCACATATTTCTGTTTTTACTTCCTTCTTCTTCCATACCTTGAAGTGTGATGATGTTTTCTCCTTTTGGTATGTTGGCCGAATTTTCCTCCTGCATTCTTTTGCTATATGCCCAAACTAGTTACAAGCATAACATCTTATATGTTTCATATTCCCTCTATAGCAGTTAATGGCTTTGTGACCAAACGTATTGTAAGAAAAATAATATCCCTTAAAGTACCTCGAAGTTGATGATATTTTTGTGTGACTGTTATTAGCTTGAACCATTCTACTTCTGCATCTGGCTGCAACATGTCCAAAATTATGACATATAAAACATTCAACATTATTAATTAGAGGAAAGAATCGATTAACACTTCCATAGTTACGAGTAAATGATTTTCTTTGAAGACTTTCTTTCCTTGGTTGTTGATGTGGTTGACGTCTTATCTCATTGTTTAGAATTTCTGATTTTGCACTAGAGTTCCTTGCTTCATTTTGTGCGCTAGATTCACCTTTAACATTTTCATGAAAACCAAGACCAGATTTGATGGCAGGAGACCTTTGACTACTAATAATTTCATCCAAAATCTTAGTACTATCTTGAAATTGTAAAAGTTTATCCTTTTCTTCTAATTTACCTTTTAGGATATGTACCTCAACCTGTTATTGCTCTTCCTTTTCAAGATACCACTTCTTCATGATTTCTTCATCTTTTCTTCCTTCTTCCACTTGTTTCCTTAATTCGAGAACTTCATTTTCTTTTTCTTGAAATGATTGGATTAGTTCTTCATTTTGCTTATTTGAATTTTTGAGATCTTCTTTTAGAGAAACGAACATAGCTTCAAGACCTTTATAGTAGTTGGTTCTTTCTGAAAGTTCCTTGGTTGTTGTGTCCTTTTCATTCGTTTCAATTCTAAATGATCTCACTTAATCCTGCAGCCTTTGACATTGGTCTTCCTTTTCCTTGTACTACTTCCTTATTTTGTTTCCTTCCTCCAACTAGGCTTTTAATTTGGTAACTTCTTCTTCGTAGGCACATTCCCTCTTATCAATTAGGTCCTTTTGATCTCTAATTGTGTCAGCTTTTTAAGTTCTGCCTCTATTTGATTTCTTTCTCTTTCACCCATAAGAGAAAATTCAGTTGTTTTGCTGTCGCATTCATTATCTTCAAATGAACAGAGAAATGTATCACCAGAGGACAACAAATTCTTACTTGATGATTCTTTTGCTTATTCATCTTCACTCTGAGGTGATTCTGAATCTGAGGAGTTGTTTCCACATAATGGCCAATCGTCTCTTCCACTGTCACAGTTTCCTTGAGATGTCTTCTTATTTTGAGGTTCTTTCTTCTTTATCTTCTTTCCCATTTTTTCTTCGGATCTCCTTCAAGCGATCAAGCTTCTACCAAAGGACCTGCTCTGATACCAATTGTTGGAAATAATACTAAGAGGAGGGGTGAATCAGTATTTACAAATAAATAACTTTTTCATTTCCATAATCAGATTTATATACGCTACTTCAGTGAAGGGAACTAGCATGTGCGCGCAACTATTCTTAAGGCAACTAGCATATATCCAGTGAACTTATGATTCAGTTTATTCATCATATGTTGATCTTTAACCAGTGCATCGGTACTTTATTAAACATTAAACAATAACCATGTGTAGTAATAACATAATAAACGATCACACATAAGCAAGACACATGAAGACCAAGATTTAAGGTGAAAACCCAATGTGGGTGAAAACCACCTGCCGCTATCGTGTCTGTATTCTTTTAATAATAGGAAAATATGTTTACAATCTTGTACTAGTGCAGACTCATACCAGTACTCAAGAACCCACCTACAGAAGGCTATAGCCTTCTCTCGTTCTCTAGCTTCTTCTGGAAGGGAGCTACAACCCCTAGTTCTTGTACTAGTCAATATATTTACTAGTACGTAGGCTCCGACCTACAGAAAGCTACAACCTTCACTTGTTCTCCAACTGTTACTGGAAGGGAGCTCCAGCCCCCTGATCAAATCACCAGCCACTACTAGTGGGAAGCTTCGACTTCCTCACTGAAGGCTCCAACCCTCAGTATCCTCCAGGGACCACGTTTCATAAATTTTCACACGGGATACTCCTGGTACACAATACTACAATATGAAGGCCACGTTTCATCAAATTTTCATACTGGACCCATTAGTAACATTGAAGCTCAAAATCAATCACCACTGAAATACAACCATCAAATACATCTGCATCAACCAATCACTAAAACCCAATCAATCTCTGATATAACTGAAACCCAATCATCAATATCTGATATAACCAAAACAATCAATCATTGAAACCTCTAAACTTCTGACACAACTTAATTAAACAATCACTGAACTTCTGACACAACTGAATCATCCATTCATTCAAACCAATCAACTGGAACAAACAGATTACTATAACTAGTACACTGATCTGAACCCAGAAGACTGCATCAACAACCAAAACTAAATGTAGCCTCAAAAGAAATCTGTCATAATGTATACGCTCCTTTAATGAAGCGAACATGCGTGTATACACTACTTCTTTTTCCCCAACCTACGTATACCTCTAAATATACTAAATCATAAAACCTCTGAACCACAAAATATACCAATCAGTGACATTCTAAAGATCTATTGTCATATTACAGAGTTCTAAATAGATAGCACCAAGGATCACCCCTCTTTCTCAATCAATTAATCAATGAGAGACAAACTCTTTATGCATTCAGTTTTACTTTCAGATATAAGAAGACTTCCTTGATAGACAACAGTAAAACAACATCATTGATCTGATAGACTAGTCATCCTTGAACATCAAGCTTTTCTTTTGCATATGCAACTTGGAAGAGTCGTGTATACACACCTTCACCAAAGCGAACCAGCGTATAGATCTGCAAATACTTACTTATAAATTCAATGCAATTCCCAACTTCAGACATACCCAGATCGTCAAATATAAAGGATAAAACATCTATTAGCAATCAAATCTAGCCCATCCATTATCAAATCACATAATGATAAGTCATTATGATCATGATCCATCATTAGATCTCATCCATCATCAAACACTCAGATGCATACTTAGTCTATATCATTCAAAGCATAAAAAATCCATAACACACATATTTTCTTTTGATCCAGCACTTCATAAGATATTCATTACTTTTGAACCTATCCCTTTGATCTTATCCTCCTTATATAGTTTTGGCCTTTCTCAATAACTTGGACCAAAACCACTTAGGACCAATACCTTGGAACAAATACCTTGAATCAAATACCTCGGACCAAAACCTTGGACCAATACCTCAGACTAAAACCACACTTAGGATCTGTGGTATTCTTGGAAGGGATCAAATATTCGTTACTCCGCTCAATATTATGGGCTAATACATGGTATTGACCCTTGGTATTCTTTCACCTTAATTTCCTTAATTTTTCATCCCATACACACTTTTTATTTTATGAAAGTGCGTTCCTACATATACACTCTTTTTGTACAGTGAACCCACGTATACAACTTAACATACCTAGAAATTTCCTTTTTATTCAACTTCTTGATTCTAATTTGTAGTCCTTTGTTCCTTCATCCTATTCTTTTGTACCATTACTTTGTTCCCTCTTAATAGACCTCTTGTAATGTGATTTTCCATTGTACATTACTTTTGAACTGATTCCTTTGAACTACCCTGCATTTTGTCACATCTGTAAACACAACTTCCATGCATTCTGTCACATATGATATCTCTCCTATAGATTCATCTAGTTACATAGGTTCATCTAGTTACCATATACAAGTGTGTTTTTCTGCTATAAGTGGGTTGCCATCAAGTACAACACATGTATCATAATGCCAGCATTATCCTTTGATCGAAAATAGTCCCGATATTTGTTGTTAAAGGCCTGCTGCATCTGAGCCCAAGTTGTGATGCTATCTCTAGGTAATCCCATGAACCAACGGAATGATGCATCCTTGAGGGTAGATGGAAATAGTTTTAACTTTTTTCTCATCATTTGTATAGTCATAGGTTCAGCATATAGCAACAAACTCAAAAAGGAAAGTGTCGGGGTCCTCTGTGGTCAGGCCATGGAAATGAGGTAGGGCAGAGGGGCTTATATTTTTCATCTTAGTGCCCCCGTTGGCTTCCCTGATGAGCAAGGTACCCTCAACTCTCTCTTTATTCCCTCTTTCATTTCGGTTTTCAACCATTGGTTGAGTAGGAATGGGTTCCTCTTCTTCTTCTTCCTCTATAGGTTCTTCAATTATGTCAGGTTGCTCATGTAAAGGTTCCTCCAGTTCATAGCCACCAAAGAAGAGAGAAGGTTGGTTGTTGGATGTAGTGGGGGCATTTGGCAGAAATTTCCCTAAGTTGTCCTTATTCCTACGAGGCATGAAAGGAAATATTTTTGGGTTGGTTTTGTATTTTTTTTTTTTTAAACCCTGAAAAGTACTTGCATAAGTGAAATTGTTGATTGAATGAAAATCACTGAGAGAATGAAAAAGCCACTTGCTGAATTGAAATCCTACTTGCAGAATGGAAAGGAAAGCAGATAATGAAAAATGAAAGAAAGGAAGCAAATAGGTTACTTTTGCAGAAATAAAGTAATGGCAGAATATTGAAGACAAGAAATAGAAGAAAAGAAAGTAGTAATCACATTCTACTCAGACATCTCCCCGTCAATGGCGCCAAAAATTGATGAGTGCCAGTATTGCAGCAAGGATGTTGCAACTGTTGAAAATGGCAACAAGAAATGCTAAAAATAGAAGTGCTAAAAATAACACTACTATAAATAGCAGCTCAGGTACCAGTTCTAGACTGAGCAACAGGGAATGAAAAATGGAAGTGCTAAAAATAGCATTGCTAGTTTTAGCAGTTCGGGATAGATTCCAATTTCAGTCAGCCCCTAGACTAAAATTGAGAAGCAATTCGAATTTGATCTTAGCAGCGGTTTGAAAAATAATTAATTAATTCTCCATGAGTTAATTAGTTGTGAAAAATCAAACATGAAGTCTATGTGAGGACATGCAATAGTTTCTCTATTGATTGAGGAATTTATCCATCAGTTAAAGAGATAAAGATGAGTTGTAATATTGAGTTGTAATTAGTTGGCTCAGTTAACTAAGTCAAGTCGAGTTAGATTAGTTCTAACAGTTTGTAGAATTAATTGTGAGTTCAGTTAGTTAATCCATTCTTGCATATAACTGAATATTCTCTCATAAATAACTCATGCATGTTAGTTCAGTCAGAGACCCAGTTGAGATTAAAGGAAGGGACAATGCACTATCAGTTGGAGGAATTTTCCTATAAAGGAAAATCATCCATGCAGAAGGAATTATCTCCTTCAGGTTTGTGTAGTTATTTCAGAGGTCAGAGTAGTGTGTGAGGGATTATTACACACAGGTGGCAGCTTGAGGACCCAGGAGAAACTGCGCAACGAAATAGGAGGCTTGGAGGACAAAGGAGAAGGTTTGTGAGAAGCCTTTGACTGCCTATGAGCAGCAGAGGTATTGTACTGAGAGCTGGATAGCTTGTGAGCTAAAGCTTTGTGTAATCCAGACATATTTCCACTTGTATGATAATACAAAGATCAGGGTTTTAGGTTCATGCTTTCCCCATGATTATTCTTCTGTGTTTATATGTGATTTCTTTATCATTCTCAGTTATATGTGTTCTTATTGATCTTGCTCATATTCGATTAAGCTTCAACAAAGTTTGTTGTAGAAGTAGATCTTGTATTTTGCTTTAGTATATTGCATAATATATTGATCTACAGTGGGAAATTCTACATGGTATTAGAGCAAAGGTGATCAAAGGAGAGAACGGTATACAAAGAAGAGAAATCAAATTTAAAAAAATTGGGCAGTGAGTTTTCAGAGCAGATCTGAAATTTTTTGTGTAAAAATTTTAGAAAAAAATAGCAGATCCGGATTCCTTGCAAAAAATACCCAAATTAAAAAAAACAAATCGGCTGAATCAGAGTTCGGATGAGGGAGATATCATTGATTTAAAATCAGCTCTTTTTCCAGAAAATTTTGTGACGACGGGAAAAATGAAACAGATTGGTGTGCTAGCCAAGGACCTGTATTCACTTGAGGTCCAAGATGCATGCAAATCCTTGAGGAGCAAGGAAAAGGTTAGATACTTGGTGGTTGAGAGGGAGAGTAAATTACCTCTCAACATGCAGTGCCAGAAGAAGTCTCAGACAATTGTGGAGGAGCCACAATTGGTGAAGCAACTTTAGGAGGTTGTGGAGCAGCCACAACTGGAGAAGTTGAGACAAGACTGAGTGGAGGCATCCAGTCTTGCAGAGACCTCCAGTAGGGGGAAATTTTGAGCCAAGTGGGCATAGGGATCACATGTAGCCATACCTCCAGGTGTGGGGTGGGGCGATGTGAAATGATTGTCCCAAGAAGGCTGAAATAGGGGTAGGATCATTGAGGTACCCAGCCTCTTGGATTAGACCTTGCTACAGGAGCCTCGATGAGGAGTAGCAGGATTGGCTGAGTGGGTAGAGATAGATGCAGATGGAGTGCCAGAGATAGGTACACTGCAGGAGTCCCAATACTGTGTAGAGCTAGCAAGCTGCAACAATGCAAGAGGCACAGGAGTGTTGCACCAGTGTAGGATGGCATAGAGAGCTATGCAACGGTGTGAGATGCATGGAGTGTTGCAGCAGCTCAGAGGTCAGAGAGGGAGCACTTGTCAGCAACAGATGGAGCTTCTGCATCAAAGGATGTTTCTAGCCCAATAGGAAGTTCAGTTGGGAGTTTTTTTTGTTTCTAGAGTTGCTGGTGCGTCCACACTTGGGAGAAGTGTTACATGCAGAACATTCCAAAGGTACAAGATTGAGTTCGAGTTGAATTCCTTTCTTGTCAAGAGGGAGTGTTGAAAATGGCAACAAGAAATGCTAAAAATAGAAGTGCTAAAAATAGCACTACTATAAATAACAGTTCAGGTACCAGTGTTGGATTGAGCAATAGGGAATGAAAAATGGAAGTGCTAAAAATATCATTGCTATTTTTAGTAGTTTAGGATAGATTCCAATTTGAGTCAGTCCCTGGACTAAAATTGAGAAGTAAAATTCGAATTTGATCTTAGCAGCTATTTGAAAAATAATTAATTAATTCTCCATGAGTTAATTAGTTGTGAAAAATAAAACATGAAGTCCATGTGAGGACATGCAACAGTTTCTCCATTGGTTGAGGAATTTATCCATCAGTTAAAGAGATAAGGATGAGTTGTAATTAGTTGGCTCAGTTAACTGACTCAAGTTGAGTTAGATTAGTTCTAATAGTTTGTAGAATTAATTGTGAGTTCAATTAGTTAATGCATGCTTGCATATAACTGTTGCACTTCAGATAACTGAATATTCTATCATAAATAACTCATGCATGTCAGTTCAGTCAGAGACCCAGTTGAGATTAAAGGAAGGGACAGTGTACTATCATTTGGAAGAATTTTCCTATAAAGGAAACTCATCCATGCAGAAGGATTTATCTCCTTCATGTTTGTGCAGTTATTTCAGAGATCAGAGCTGTGTGTGAGGGATTATTACACACAGGTGGAAGCTTGAGGACCCAGGAGAAACTGCGCAAGGAAATAAGAGGCTTGGAGGACAAAGGAGAAGGTTTGTGAGAAGCCTTTGGCTGTCTATGAGTAGCAGAGGGATTGTATTGAGAGATGGATAGCTTGTGAGCTAAAGCTTTGTGTAATCCGGACATATTTCCACTTGTATGATAATACAGAGATTAGGGTTTTAGGCTGAGGCTTTCCCCAAGATTATTCTTCTGTGTTCATGTGTGATTGCTTTCTCATTCTCAGTTATATGTGTTCTTATTGATCTTGCTCATATTCGATTAAGCTTCCATAAAGTTTGTTGTAGAAGTAGATGTTGTATTTTTCTTTAGTATATTGCATAATCTGTTGATCTACAGTGGGAAATTCTACAACAACTCCTGGGCTACCAACTTTACTTATCAACCTGGGATTTGTACAAACTTGGAGGTGACAGTGTTGTATGCATAAGTAAAAGTGATGGTCCTGCTTGTTGTCACTATTCAGCCAGTGAGAGACCACTGGGGTTCCAAAACAGACTTCTATAGAGTTAGAAGAAGCTTGATTCTTTGATGGAAGAAGGGCAATTCTACTCTAGGAGCGCTACTCTACTGCAGTAATAAAAAACAACATGTAATGCTAAATCACACGATACCCTAATTAACCATTTAAGAATCTATGCTAAGCAGAATTGCTAAATCAACACTAAACAAATGCTATTATCTAAGTTGCAAAAGTAAAAAGCATCAAACCATACTAATGTGCAAGCAAAAAATTAAACTAAAACTGTTTTCACTTTTTTTGGGTTTTTTTAGGCAAAATCAAGTATGCAAACTAATTGTTCTTGTGGATGTGACAAGTGGATGGAAGGTGTTTGAGGATGGCTAGATTTTTATGAAGTGGTTTCATGGTGTGGAGGGGTCCTAGGAGGATTTTTGTGACTTCCTAGAGGTTTCCCATCAATGGAAAACAGGTCGTTTCAGGAAAGCCTACAGGATGATCCAGTAGGAATTATAGGAAACTTACAGGATACAACCAAGAGCTAATTGCGAGGTGTTGGAGGTGTTGGGAAGCTTGGGAAAGGTGTGTGATGAGTGGAATGGGGTGTTAGAAGGTCTAGGAGCACTCAAGAGTCAATATCCAAGATAAGAGATGGCTAGATTCGCTCAATGTATCTAGGGGAATTTCAATGACAAGTGATGAAAAACTAGTGAGGGTGATGGTGAAACAAGAGATGGCTAAGGTGGATGAAGTGGAAGGTGGTTGTTGCTGATGAAGTCTAGGTCTCCTCCTGAAGTACTTTCTCTTCTTAAAACACGTGTGTCTTCCAAGAACTATGCAACAAGATACATTTTCATAAACTAGAAAAGCATGAATCAATTGCCTATATTATGCATGAAGAAAGTTGTTGAAGGGAATGAAAGCATGAGTGAGATCTTATTGCAGAAATGGATATGGAAAAAGATGACAATGAAATCTGCCTTTCAACATGAACCAAATACTGAATCAAAGACAACAAACTCCAAATCTCATACAAGAACTAGAAATCTGTGTTTTTGGGGCTACTGAAGGGTCCCTTCCTCAAGTCATGGTCTCAGAGGGAGGAAGTGAGGCCGAGAAACCTACTGAAAACCTTGTGGTGATCCTTTTTCTCCTTGCTAACCTACTATTTGAAAGAATGCACAAATGGAAGAAAACTATCACACAACCAATCTAATCTATACTGTTGTAATGGAAATGCATCTACTAAGAAAATGAACAATTAAGCTATGAATCTATACTAGCATACATATACAATAAAGAGGAGCCTTGGCTGCTAGGGTTGGGCCCTAACCCAAGAGCTTCATCCCTCTGAGTTAACTCAGTGCTGGCTCAAAACAAAACTCATTCTTATTACCAAAACAATGGATTACATCAGAAACCGTCACAAGTCTTGTAGCTCGAAAATATAGGAGTTTTACAATAAAAAATATGAATCCTACTGAGGTCCTAGGCCTCTCTACTTATACATCTGAAGTCTCCAACGACTTCCTTAAAATTAGGGAGGCTCGGCTCCCAAACTCGAGATAAACTGGTGCTTTGTCTTTCACTTGCTCGGCTGCCTTCTAGTCCTCATGATTTGGCTATTTTGACTCCGAGATGATGGAGGAATATTCAAATGGAGGGGTAGTAAATGAGGAGGATTTACCTCCTATAATCCCTCTCCCTTGTCCCATTCGATTTTTGACCTTGGTCTTTGCCAAAATTTCCTTGCTTTTATCCTTTAATCTTGCATTAAATGCACATTAGACCACAAAGTAAAATATCCAACTCTAACTCATCTCATAAACAAAATATAATCAAAAGTGTGCAATAAGTTATGATAATAGTTGGTTTGACTAAGCTGGGAGGTGAATTAAGGCCCATATAATTACCTAATGATGCGGCTCATCACCCCGATAACCATTATTGTATGAAAACTCTACCAAAGGGAGATACTCTTCCCACTTCCTCTTATGATGCATCACATACATCCTCGACATGGCCTCCAATATCCTGTTGACCCTCTCTATATATGGATGATAAGTTGTGTTGAAGGCCATCTTTGTGCCCAAACCTGCAAATAACGCCTTCCAAAATATGGAAGTGAACTTCACATCCCTATATGACACAATATTCTTTGGAACACCATGCAATGTAACCACATCTTTGATGAATATTTGTGCCACATTGCTAGCTGAGAACGTAGACTTCACCAAAATGAAGTGTGCAACCTTTGTTAATATGTCCACAATGATCATAATGGAATCATTCTGTTTCAATGTCTTCTCAAACCCTATGATGAAATCCATGGAAATGACCTCCCATTTCCACTCTGGAATCATGATCGACTGTAGCAATCCACCTAGATTTTTACATTCTTCTTTCACTTGCTGACAGTCGAAACGCCTCGCCACAAACACTGCTACATCCTTCTTCAAATTCAGCCAAGAGTAAAATTTCTTCACCACCGTTAGTGTATTTTGATAACCTAGGTGACCTTAATAAGGTTTCACATGAAACTCCCTCAATATTAGCTTCTTGGGCTCACTACTATACGATACATATATCTTGTCTTAGAACCTAACCAACCCATCTACTGTAAGACAATAATCCATACCCTGTAGACCTCCACCTGTACCTGTACCTGTACCTATACTTGTACTACCACCTGTACCTGTACCACTACCTATACCCATACCTGCACCTGTTCCTATAACACTACCTATACCTATACCTATACCTACACCTGTACCTATACCAACATCCTACTACAACCTATGCACAACCACCATATACCTGACATCCTGCTGACCTGCCTGCAAGATCCTATCTTGTAAATTCGTCCCATATGAGCTCATAGCTACCAAGTGATTTACCTGTACCTATCTGCTAAGAGCATTTGGCACTCTATTCTCCTTACCTTTGATGTACCTAATCTCAAAATCAAACTCATTGATTAGAACCAACCATCTAGCCTGCTTGGTGTTTAGATTCGGCTGGTCAAGCAAATGCCTCAACCCAATGTGATCACTCATAAGTACAAATCTCCTGCCAAGAAGATAGTGTCTCCACATCTTCAATGCATGTATGATCACTGCTAACTCCAAATCATGTGTCAAGTAGTTTTGCATGTGTTCATTTACTTTCCAGGACTCATAGCATAACACTTGTCCATCCTACACAAGGACTCCACCAAGCACTCTCTTGCAAGCGTCTGTGCATACCACAAACTCTTTGTCCAAATCTACAATATTTAGTACCAGTGCATGCGTCAACAACTTCTTAAGTTGTTCAAAACTACCCTCACACTCCTCTGTCCATTAAAACTTCTTACCCTTCCTTTGCAATGATGTCATAGGATAAGCAATCTGTGAGAAGTTCTCGATGAACCTCTTATAGTAGCCTGCCAAACCCATGAAATATCTCACCTCATCCACACTATTAGGAGTTACCCACTGCATTATGGCCATTATCTTCTCTGGATCATCTGCAAGCCCTCCTTGGAGACAACATGCCCCAAGTAGTGTACCTCGGTCTGAAAGAAACTACACTTGTCGAGCTTAGCATACAATTGATGCAATATCAACAACCTCAACATTGTTGCTAAATGTTTAGCATGCTCTTCCTCATTTTTAGAATATACTAGCATATCATCAATGAAAAAAATAATAAACTTATCCAAATATGGACACAACACACTATTCATCAAATGCATAAATGAAGTTTGAGAATTAGTTAAGCCAAATGGAACAACAACAAACTCATAATGCCCATACCTGGTCCTGAATGCAGTATTGTCAATTTCCTCCTCTTTGATGTGTACCTGATGGTATCTAGATCTCAATTCGATCTTCGAGAACGCTTCTTCTCCCTTCAGTTGATCGAACAAATCATCAATCCTCGACAAAAGGTATCTATTCTTGATGGTTACTTTGTTCAACTTCCTGTAGTCAATGCACAATTTGATTTTTTCATCTTTCTTCTTTAAAAAAAACATTGGTGCACCCCAAGGTGATACACTCGGCCTAATGTAACCCCTATCAAACATTTCCTTTATTTTCAACGTTAACTCAACAAACTCAGGTGTGCTTATCCTGTAATGTACTTTTGATGCTGCAGCTTCCCCTCGCACTAACTTAATAGAAAATTCCACCTCCCTGTGAAGTGGAAACTCTGTCATGTCCTCAGGAAATACATGCTTGAACTACTATAAAATTGGATACTTGTTCAACACATCTGCATCCTCAGCCTCCTTACCCTTATCACTAGAAATGTGCACTGAAAATAACTTACACCCTTTCTTGCGACTATGCCTTTCTTGCATACTAGTCACCATCTGAACTAATTTAGCTTTCTTATTTCCCGGTAAGACACTTGGTTGTCCATTGTCATCAACACACTAAATGTCTTTGTCATAACAATCTACCTTGTTTCTATGAAGATACAACTAGTCCATGTCGAACAACATATTGTATTAACCCAACGGTAATACATTCAAATGTGTTGCAGTAGGCATACCATTCAAGTAAAATGCATAAGCTCTTACCCAATGATGAACTCGTTTCTCCGTACCTGTATCCAACTACACTAACTACGACTCTGGATGAAATTCCTTACTCAAACCATAGTTATCCACCAAGTTAGGACTAACATAACTATAATTAGATCCAGGGTCAATCAAAATAGAAATAACTTGATCAAAAAACTTACCGTTCATTGCAATGATAGATTGCTAATGCTCTACATGTTGGTTATACAAGGTTGCATAGATACATGGAATACTCTGACCAACGTCTCCAACAGTCTGTGCCTTATGCACACTGTATATCTTATGCCCACCACTCTTATACAATGGACAATCCCTACTGCAATGATCTCCTCCACAAGTCCAACATTGCATGGGCTCCTTACTCTACTCCTCATATCTATGTCCCTGTCCTCTATCTGATGCATTGAACCTCTTAAGTGGTGCAACATTCTCCTTGTTACCTAAATCTTGTGGTCTTACTTGCTTCTTGTCCCATTTCCCTTTGTTCTTTGCATTACCTCCCCTGTCTAGCTTTATATTAGTTCGACACTTTGATTGTTCATAACAATGGCCTCCTCCAATGATCTAGGCTCGTCGAACTCAATCCTATCCTTGAATGCAAATGGTAACTGTTGAAAATAGCAACAAGAAATGCTAAATATAGAAGTGCTAAATTTAGCACTACTATAAATAGCATTTCGGGATACCTTCCTATTTTAGTTAGTCCTTGAACTAAAATAGAGAAGTAAAAATTCGAATTTGATCTTAGCAGCTGTTTGTAAAATAATTAGTTAATTCATCTTGAGTTAATTAGTTGTAGAAAATCAAACATGAAGTCTATGTGAAGACATGCAACAATTTCTCCGTTGATTGAGGAATTTATCCATCAGTTAAAGAGATAAGGATAAGTTGTAATATTGAGTTGTAATTAGTTGGCTCAGTTAACTGAGTCAAGTCCAGTTAGATTAGTTCAAATAGTTTGTTGAACTAATTGTGAGTTTAGTTAGTTAATGCATGCATGCATGTAACTGCTGCATTTCAGATAACTGAATATTCTCTCATAAATAACTCATGCATGTTAGTTCAGACAGAGACCCAGTTGAGATCATATGGAGGGACAAGGTACTATCAGTTGTGTTATCACAAAATCACTACTGAGGGCTGCAACCAAGCAAGATTTCATGTAACTCTTTCAACCAGACTTTAGATCAAAGATTAGCCTCTTTGATCAGAGAGGGCTCTCTCACAGATTTATAATAGAAATCAATTAGAACAAAAGATGGCTAACTCTTCACTCATTCATGAAAATAACAGCTGGTTGAACACATATCAAATTGGTCTTCATTGGGCTATGGAGTCTCATACACTAAGTAAACAAGAAAAACATAGTCATTTCATGGAAGTCAAAGCTCTTTGCATTAGATGTTCAAACATACTCCATAAAAACCACAGCTTGCCAAACACACAGGAAGTCAGAGCATAAGATATGAATTCTGAGTGATTGTGTTACAACAAGGTTGTAAAAGAACATATAATATAAAACACCACCATTATATTTGAACACAATAATCCATCGAGAATCTTGAGAAGAAATAACCACTGTTTTACTATTACTGTAACAAGTCTCACATTGGCCCAAATAACTCTGTTTTTGTATAAAATGTCCAACCCTTTTTACATCAGAGTCATTTATATATATAGGAAAACCAAACTATAACTACTTGAGACTCCTCAACAAGCATGAAGGGAGCTCGAAATTCTATCATTAATTGCCTTATCCATATCTAAACAAACTAATTAATTACAAAAGTACTGAGCTATAATTACATAAAGTCCTAATCAAACTAAAACACTAATTCCTTTCTCCTCGTAATATGATTCTTCTTGGATGCTGGACAGCTGTATGATTTCTGTTATGGCTAAGATATGTTGAGGGAACATTCACCGAGAAAGCTGGTCTCGGATGCTAGTTGTATAGACAGCTTATTAATTGATAAAGATGATCACCCTATATCCACGGTCCCATGTCTTCCATTCCTCTTCATCATTTAAAAAACCACGCTCCAAGCTCTTTAAACCTTTAACGACAATGCATAATCACCATATACCATATGATCTGGATGCTTCGTGGACCAAACAGGTGTACCAACCGAAAATTCTGGTAACCCTACCAATACCCTAGTAGCTCGGTCATAAAGTGCCTTTTAGAAAACTTTATCAAAGAACAAAATATTTCACTTTCCCTTCAAAACTTACACCTGTCACTATTTGAGCTGCTATGAAATCCATGTATGATCTCCCTCCTGTGTTTGAGACCTTCTTTTTAACATTCGCTGACCTCATCATCAAAATTCATTATTTTTTACAAAACAGCAATCTACAGCAGTTTCGTAGCGCGCTACGAAACTGCTGTAGGTAATCAAAACAAAGCATATGAGTTTTAAAGCACTGATGACTTAACTCCGTGATCTCTTCAGCTATTTTGTACAGGTGTAAAGGCTCCAAAAAGTTTCAAAATGATGACAGCCAAAATTTATCAAAACTTGAAAAGCAAATTTCCCCTTGGATTAATCAGCTAGTTTACCTAGTTTCTTCTTCAAACTGCTAACCTCTTTCTTCAAAGCCTTTGTTTCTAGCTCTCAGGGTTATGTTCATATTTCTGACATGTTTGGCTTGTTTGATGGCTGAAACCGTCCAGGTGTACACCTCATCCACTGCATCTACCTGACTAGCAAAGCTTTTGCTACCTTTCCTTACAGCTACGAAACTGTTGTTCTGCCTGAAAATAGCTCTTGGGACAGAGCTCATAACTTCTCACAGAAAACGTATTTGGAAAAACTGAAGGAGGCTTTTGTGAACCAATCCGTGCTGAACAAAAACCTCTTTTATTTTTTTGAAACATAACTCCAGCTGCCGAGAATCGATCCTTGAAGACTATGTATAAAACAGGAAATTAAAAACTGCATCTACAGCAGTTTCATAGCGCAACTTTAGTCACTTGTTTCTCCCCGCTCATAATCAATTTGAAGAAAATGAAAGAGGTTTTTCTAGTTCAGTATGTTAGGAATAAAAACCTCTTTCAATTTTTGAAAATATTATTTCAGCTGCTCTAAATACCTCCTGGAAGTTGACAACTTAAAACAGAGAAATATGCCTTATTTGCCTTGTTTCAATATCATGATGACAGGACCTTGAGTCAACACATGAAGCGTGAATGCAAACATTTGTTACAATATCATCTGCTAGTTCAGTGCCAACGGTCAAAACTCAAGTTTGCTTCACGTTGTCTTGGAGAGAGAAAGCATGTGTGCTTGAAATCATAATCATTGTAATACAAAGGTGAACCTTCCAAAATGCAGAGAAACTTGGGCATGTCTCAGCAATAGCATGAAGTGATGATGGCACCAAATGGTGGAAAGAAGACCACTCCTACTCAAGCCTAGGAGAAATTGAAGCAAAATCATGTGTCTGAGTTGTGAAGATCTCATTGCCAGCCACTTGAATGAGTCGTTGCAATCGATGCTTGTCCTTCAAAATCCATTGCCAAAACAGAATTGCACAAAAATTTGCCATAAGAGTCTTTGTATGATATGAAGAACCAACAGATCCATTAGCATCATTATAATAGCTGTCCACATATTTATTGAACAAAGATTGCTGCCCAAATGGCTGTATGATAGGCATTGGTCATGCATCTATCAATAAACCAATTATTGCACCCTCTCTAAGAAACCCACACTGACCAAACTTAATGACAAGCATTGATGCCTCCAAAGAAAGGGGAAGACTCCCAAGCAAATTGCCATATAATGTTGGTTCACACTTTCCCCTATGATGAGATGGTGCCTTCAGAGCATCTAAAGAAACCAACAAATCTAGTGCATTATGAAAAAAACAGAACGCTGCACTAAGGAACTCGGCAGTGCAATCACTTCAACCCTTTCATTCTTACCAAGATCTTTAATATAGTCCCTGTATCTTGTTATATCTGCACCTTTGGGGATTAGGTTTTTTTGCAGCTGCAATACCTCAGACTTTTCCTTTGTCTCTGCTTGGCAACAGTGGTGGATGCAAAGCATAAAAGTTACCATCCCACTCAAAACACTCCTTCACCTGTAATATTTCCCTTCAGATTCAGAACTGATGACAAGCATACATGCAGGAGCTTGAGAACATGCCACCTGTAAAATGCATCCACCCCAGAGCTATTTTGCATGACAGTTGCTATGGATTCGAACAAATCCCCAATTTCGTAGCGCAGCCAGTGCAAAATATGGATTATGCGCTACTAAATCACCTAGAAGATGTTGCGCTGCGAAACTGTCTTCAAGCTAATCTGAGAAATTTTGGCATTAGAATTTTTAGTGATAACAGTGGCTCCACATGGGATAGTGTGCCCTTGTGGTACACTAAGATCCTGTAGTTTCAGTGCCTTATCCATTTATGACAAACAGAAACTTGCTTGACAAGCATGACTGGAGGAGAAAGAAAACTACATCTACTGAAAAATGCTCAGTTGACCTTGAGCTTATTTGCGTTTACCTACCTACCTACCCTAACAATTCAAACTTCCTTCAGCTCAATCAATATGAAATTTCCAATGTAGCCAATCATTTACCTTATCTGACATTTGAGTCCTTTGGCTGCATCGGAGTTCAGAGCCAATCTGACAGTGTGATGACCGCTGCCACTGAAATTGTCTCTGATCTTTATAAGTAAACTGAAACACTGGAGAGTAAAACTCTTCCATGTAATCAGCTATAGGATCCCAGAACACATGAACATCTTGATTCTTCTTGTAACCTTCAGGTTGTGCAAACTGATCTTCAAAAACCATGTATAGCTCCTTAAACGTGAAAGAGAAAGGAAGTGGCACTCTCTCCTTGTGTTCTGTCATAGAAAGCTGCTGAAAATAATGATCATGATAACACTCTTCATTTTCAGGCCACTGATTCTCAACCACACAAGACCCCTCTGATGTACTATCCACTTTTCTATTTGACAAGCTATCCAGCTGCTTTTCTGAATCATTCCAACAAACAATGGAATTTTCCTCACTACTATGATTATTATTTGGAGTAAGCTGCTGCAAGGAATTACAAAATTGAGCAAGCTTTTCCTCTGCCTGAGGGTCATAGAAAATTTCCTCCAATATTTCTTCTTGCTGAGTGCAATCAATTTCATCTCCATCATGATCTGAAACCTGACAAATCTGCTGCATCTCTACATCAATATCTAAGGATAAAACATGGTTTTCACAGGTAAACTCTTGCTGCTCTTCATGCTGTGCTTCATGGAATGTTATACCTTCTCCTTGGTGCTGAAAAACATTGTTATGAAGAGCCTCTAAAATTTCTTCATCTATAAATTCATCATCACCATAACAATCCTCCAAGTACTGAATAAGATTCAAAGAATGCCTACACCAATCTTTGAGCAGCAACAAAGAAGGATAACATTCTTTATACATTTCACAGAACACATCATGGAAATCAGCAAGAGAAGATAATGAACCATTTTCCAAACTTTTATACCAAGACCATGCTTCTCCTTCTAAAGTGGCCATAAACATCCTCATGAGACAATCTTCAGGGAAATGAACCTTAAGACTGCGTACATGCATGTGAAACCTAACCAAATGGAGAGCAACATCATCCTTCTTTTCATCTTTGAATATTGGAAGATCATCTAACCAATCAACCTTTGGCATAGGATTTGGAAAACCAGGGATATGAGACCGATTCATAGGAGCATACCTGGCATTCATTCTTACAGTGTAATCCATCTTGAAACTTCATCAATCTACTGATCTTCTAGCAGTGGAGTCACCTTCTAATTTATTCTTTGATGTGTGGAGTCGCCAAGGTAGTTTTGTAGCCTCAAAATGATGCCTGAGCTCCTGCTACCTTCAGAAGTTCAACCATTGATTTCGGGAATGAATAGACTTCAGGCTCCCGACAGACGCACCAAAATGTTATCACAAAATCACTACTGAGGGCTGCAACCAAGCAAGATTTCATGTAACTCTTTCAACCAGACTTTAGATCAAAGATTAGCCTCTTTGATCAGAGAGGGCTCTCTCACAGATTTATAATAGAAATCAATTAGAACAAAAGATGGCTAACTCTTCACTCATTCATGAAAATAACAGCTGGTTGAACACATATCAAATTGGTCTTCATTGGGCTATGGAGTCTCATACACTAAGTAAACAAGAAAAACATAGTCATTTCATGGAAGTCAAGGCTCTTTGCATTAAATGTTCAAACATACTCCATAAAAACCACAGCTTGCCAAACACACAGGAAGTCAGAGCATAAGATATGAATTTTGAGTGATTGCGTTACAACAAGGCTGTAAAAGAACATATAATATAAAACACCACCATTATATTTGAACACAATAATCCATCGAGAATCTTGAGAAGAAATAACCATTGTTTTACTATTACTGTAACAAGTCTCACATTGGCCCAAATAACTCTGTTTTTGTATAAAATGTCCAACCCTTTTTACATCAGAGTCATTTCTATATATAGGAAAACCAAACTATAACTACTTGAGACTCCTCAACAAGCATGAAGGGAGCTCGAAATTCTATCATTAATTGCCTTATCCATATCTAAACAAACTAATTAATTACAAAAGTACTGAGCTATAATTACATAAAGTCCTAATCAAACTAAAACACTAATTCCTTTCTCCTCGTAATATGATTCTTCTTGGATGCTGGACAGCTGTATGATTTCTGTTATGGCTAAGATATGTTGAGGGAACATTCACCGAGCAAGTTGGTCTCGGATGATAGCTGTATAGACAGCTTATTAATTGATAAAGATGATCACCCTATATCCACGGTCCCATGTCTTCCATTCCTCTTCATCATTTAAAAAACCACGCTCCAAGCCCTTTAAACCTTTAATGACAACGCATAATCACCATATACCATATGATCTGGATGCTTCGTGGACCAAACAGGTGTACCAACCGAAAATTCTGGTAACCCTACCAATACCCTAGTAGCTCGGTCATAAAGTGCCTTTTAGAAAACTTTATCAAAGAACAAAATATTTCACTTTCCCTTCAAAACTTACACCTGTCACTATTTGAGCTGCTATGAAATCCATGTATGATCTCCCTCCTGTGTTTGAGACCTTCTTTTTAACATTCGCTGACCTCATCATCAAAATTCATTATTTTTTACAAAACAACAATCTACAGCAGTTTCGTAGCGCGCTACGAAACTGCTGTAGGTAATCAAAACAAAGAATATGAGTTTTAAAGCACTGATGACTTAAATCCGTGATCTCTTCAGCTATTTTGTATAGGTGTAAAGGCTCCAAAAAGTTTCAAAATGATGACAGCCAAAATTTATCAAAACTTGAAAAGCAAATTTCCCCTTGGATTAATCAGCTAGTTTACCTAGTTTCTTCTTCAAACTGCTAACCTCTTTCTTCAAAGCCTTTGTTTCTAGCTCTCAGGGTTATGTTCATCTTTCTGACATGTTTGGCTTGTTTGATGGCTGAAACCATCCAGGTGTACACCTCATCCACTGCATATACCTGACTAGCAAAGCTTTTGCTACCTTTCCTTACAGCTACGAAACTGTTGTTCTGCCTGAAAATAACTCTTGGGACAGAGCTCATAACTTCTCACAGAAAACGTATTTGGAAAAACTGAAGGAGGCTTTTGTGAACCAATCCGTGCTGAACAAAAACCTGTTTTAGTTTTTTGAAACCTTACTCCAGCTGCCGAGAAGTGATCCTTGAAGACTATGTATAAAACAGGAAATTAAAAACTGCATCTACAGCAGTTTCGTAGCGCAACTTTAGTCACTTGTTTCTCCCAGCTCATAATCAATTTGAAGAAACTGAAAGAGGTTTTTCTAGTTCAGTATGTTAGAAATAAAAAACTCTTTCAATTTTCGAAAATATTATTTCAGCTGCTCTAAATACCTCCTGGAAGTTGACAACTTAAAACAGAGAAATATGCCTTATTTGCCTTGTTTCAATATCATGATGACAGGACCTTGAGTCAACACATGAAGCCTGAATGCAAACATTTGTTACAATATCATCTGCTAGTTTAGTGCCAACGGTCAAAACTCAAGTTTGCTTCACGTTGTCTTGGAGAGAGAAAGCATGTGTGCTTGAAATCATAATCATTGTAATACAATGGTGAACCTTCCAAAATGCAGAGAAACTTGGGCATGTCTCAGCAATAGCACGAAGTGATGATGGCACCAAATGGTGGAAAGAAGACCACTCCTACTCAAGCCTAGGAGAAATTGAAGCAAAATCATGTGTCTGAGTTGTGAAGATCTCATTGCCAGCCACTTGAATGAGTCATTGCAATCGATGCTTGTCCTTCAAAATCCGTTGCCAAAACAGAATTGCACAAAAATTTGCCATAAGAGTCTTTGTATGATATGAAGAACCAACAGATCCATTAGCATCATTATAATAGTTGTCCACATATTTATTGAACAAAGATTGCTACCCAAATGGCTGTATGATAGGCATTGGTCATGCATCCATCAATAAACCAATTATTGCACCCTCTCTAAGAAACCCACACTGACCAAACTTAATGACAAGCATTGATGCCTCCAAAGAAAGGGGAAGACTCCCAAGAAAATTGCCATATAATGTTGGTTCACACTTTCCCCTATGATGAGATGGTGCCTTCAGAGCATCTAAAGAAACCAACAAATCTAGTGTATTATGAAAAAAACAGAACGCTGCACTAAGGAACTTGGCAGTGCAATCACTTCAACCCTTTCATTCTTACCAAGATCTTTAATATAGTCCCTGTATCTTGTTATATCTGCACCTTTGGGGATTAGGTTGTTTTGCAGCTGCAATACCTCAGACTTTTTCTTTGTCTCTGCTTGGCAACAGTGGTGGATGCAAAGCATAAAAGTTACCATCCCACTCAAAACACTCCTTCACCTGTAATATTTCCCTTCAGATTCAGAACTGATGACAAGCATACATAAAGGAGCTTGAGAACATGCCACCTGTAAAATGCATCCACCCCAGAGCTATTTTGCATGACAGTTGCTATGGATTCGAACAAATCCCCAATTTCGTAGCGCAGCCATTGCAAAATATGGATTATGCGCTACTAAATCACCTAGAAGATGTTGCGCTGCGAAACTGTCTTCAAGCTAATCTGAGAAATTTTGGCATTAGAATTTTTAGTGATAACAAGTTGTAGGAATATTCCATTGTGAATATCTCTTACATGCAGAACGAATTCATTCCTTAGAGATTGCGCAGTTACTTCTTCAGTTTAGTGAGTGTGTGATGAGGCCAATCACACAGGTGGAATCAGTGGACCCAAGAAAAACTGCGCAAGGAAATAGGAGGCTTGGAGGGCTGAGGAAGGCATATCTAGTGTCTATTTAGTCTGTGAGTTGTATTGTTTGATTGCAGAGAGAGCAGGATAGTTTGAGACCTGATTCTTTTTTTAATATGAACATATTTCCACTTGTATTATAGTACAAAGATTGGGGTTTTAGGTTGAGGCTTTCCCCGGGTTATTCTTCTGTGTTCATGTGTGATTGATTTCTCATTCTCAATTATATATGTTCTAATTGATCTTGCTCATATTTTATTAATCTTCCACAAACTTTGTTGTAGAAGTAGATCTTGTATTTTTCTTTAGTATATTGCATAATCCGTTGATCTAAAGTGGGAATTTATACATGGTATAAGAGAAAAGGTGATCAAAGGAGAGAAAAATACATAAGAAGGGAGAAGTTTGAAGGTTGAGGTTCCTGAATATAGAAATCGGGTTCTTATCACATCTCAATTTCACCAATGGCGTTCAACGGTTTAAGACTCGAGTATGCCCTTGATGGCAGCTTGAATTATATAGCCTAGAAGGATCACATGGAAGAAGTATTAGAGGATAATGGTCTAAAGGACTTCATTGATCAAGAAGTCCCCAAGCCTGTAGCAGCTGATGCTACAGAATTGGCGGAATGGAAGAAATGTGTGGGTAGAGCAAGGAGAATCCTCTTGGAGGGAGTTTGAGACCACATTTTCTCGAGCTTCCATGGGAAGGAGACACCATTTTCGATGTGGAAAACATTGAAATATCTATATCAGAACAACAACGATCAGAGGAAGCTGGCACTGAAAGACAAGCTTCAGAAAATCAAGTGTGAAAAGGGCGACACGATCTCTACATATCTAAACAAGCTCACCACCTGCAGGGATGAGCTTGGAAGTGTAGGGATCACGACATCCGATGATGACATGGTGAGTCTTGCACTCCTTGGTCTTCCTAAGAGCTGGCATAGCTACCAAGACTCGGTTAATGGAAGAGAAAAACTACCAGATTGGGAACGACTTTGGTCGGATCTGATGCAGGAGGAAATAAGAAGAAGCACCAGAGATGGATCCTCATCAAAGCAAGATGATGAGGAAAATCTAGCCTTAGCGAGTAAGGTGACGAAAGGGAAAGGGAAGGCATCCCGTCCCAAATCCAGTTCTTCCCATGGTGGGAAGAAGTTTGACAAATCGAAAGTGCGATGCTTTCACTGTCATGAAGTGGGCCATTATGCTACGAATTGTCCACAAAAGAAATCCAAGAAGGGATCCTCGAAGGGATCTGATGGTGAAGCACTAGCCTCACAATTTGATTTGGATTTATCTCTTATCACATGCATGGTTTCATCCATGGTGGTATGTGTGTGGTACCTAGATAGTGGAGCTTCATTCCACATGTCAGGTGACAAGAATATTTTCTGTACTTTGGAGGAGAAGGATGTCTAGATGTTGATCGAGATGGGTGATGATGGAAAGTACAGTGTTTTAGGTGAAGGTATGGTTGTGTTTCAGAGGGAGCATGGAGCTCCCCTCACCCTGACTGATGTAAAGTATGTACCAGGTCTGAAGAAGAATCTTGTGTCCATTGCTATGTTAGAAGATAAAGGCTATGATGTAGTATTTAGTAAAGGAAAGGTATTCTTGAGGCATATTGGCATTGGACAGACCAAGTGAATTGGGATTCGAGTAAAGAATATCTACAAGTTGGAGGTAGACGATTGTGCTGCATTGAGTTCCAAAGCTGAGATGGTGCAGAGCCAAGATGTTGGCGAGCTATGGAATAGAATATTGGGCCACTTGCACCATGGAGCCCTAAAGATCATGCAACCGATTTCCACCGGACTTCCCAAGGGAAAACTGGAGCAGACGGATACATGCAAAGGTTGTACCTTGGGTAAGTATGCGAAATCTTCCTTTCCGGATCGAGATAGTAGAGCTGGAGCAATCCTGGAGCGAGTTCACTTAGATGTTTGTGGACCATTCTCTATAGCCTCCATCGCTAAACAAAGGTACTATGTTATTTTTATTGATGATTTCTCTCGTAGATGTTGGATCTACTTTATGCAAAAGAAGGACCAGACCTTCTTAAGGTTTTGTGAGTTTAAAGGCTTGGCAGAGAAAGAATCTGGAAAGAAAATAAAAGCCTTGCGTAGTGACAATGGTGGAGAGTATGTCTCCCAACAGTTTAAGGACTTTTGTGTTGCAGAAGGAATTAAACGGGAGTTGAAAACACCCCATAACCCACAGAAGAATGGGGTGGCCAAAAGGAAGAACAGATCAATTGTGGGAGCAGCTCAAGCAATGTTGCATGACCAAAGCCTACCACTGCATTTGTGGGCTGAGGCATGCAATACAGCAATATACTTGCAGAACAGAAGCCCGCACTGTATACTGGGAATGAAGACACCTATGGAGGCCTTCTCCGGGAAGTGACCAGATGTGAGTTACTTCTGAATCTTTGGATCATTAGTTTACTGTCATGTGACCAAATATGCCTGGAAGAAGCTAGATCCAACAACTGAGTTGGGAATACTTGTGGGGTACATTGATACACCCCACAACTATTGGGTGTACCTGCCTACCAGTAAGAGGAAGATGGTACGTAGGGATCTGAAGTTCGACGAGCAGAAAGCCATGCGAGTATCACCTGAGAGGGAGCTCAAGTTGCATGTAGAGGATGAACTTTCAGTTCCTAAGGAGGATGAGCCTCAGATTGATGCGAAGTAGCCACATGTAGAGGATCTAGGAGTGGAGACATCCACTCATGCTGAGACTTCCAGAGATGGGTGGAAACGCTCAAGGGAAGCTAACAGGTTGATGCTGGATGCACGGGAGAATGTGGGTCAGCCATCTTCTCAGTGCAGATAGAGGAGGTCACCCGAGCGGTGCACTCGGTACATGGCCCTGGTTGGGGAGTGTGTAGAGTCCGAACCTTCTTCATTCGAGGAGGCAGTGCAGCAACCAGTCGGGGTTGATGCAATGGTAGAGGAGTATGACCCTATCATTCGGAAAAGTGTGTGGGATGTTGTCCCAAGACCTCAGGGCAAGTCAGCGGTGAGTTCCAGATGGCTTTACAAGGTAAATCAGGCAGCTGATGGTAGTGTTGAGAAACATAAGGCAAGGTTTGTTTTCCGTGGTTTCTCACAGGTCGAGGGGATTGACTATGATGAGACCTTTTCTCCTGCAGCAAGGTACTCATCTATCAGATCGATGTTGGCACTATTAGCTCAGATGGGTTGGAAGATCCATTAGATGGACATGAAGACAACATTCCTCAATGGGAAGATTGAGGAGGAGATGTACGTTGAGTAGCCAGAGGGTTTTGAGACCTTCGATTGTGAGTCGCATGTGTGCCAACTCAAGAGGGATTTGTATGGGCTGCAGCAAGCACCCCGTGCTTGGTACACCAGGATCAACAGCTATTTCACTGGGTTGGGCTTCACCAAGTGTGAAGCAGATGCGAACCTTTACCACATCATGGTAGAAGGTAAGCCATTGATCATTGTTCTTTATGTCGATGATCTGATTTTCACAGGTGATGATCAACTGATCCAGTCTTTGAAATGAAATACATGGGTCTTATGCACTACTTTCTAGGCATGGAGGTGTGGCAGAAAGATGGGGAAGTCTTTGTGTCTCAAGGAAAGTATTCCAATGAGATACTCAGGCACTTTCACATGGATAAGTGCAAGCCCATGCAGACTTCTCTAGCTGGGAACTGGAGGAAGGAGGATGCTACTTCAGGTGAGGTAGTAGCTGCTACTGTTTATCGACAGCTGGTGGGTTCACTTATGTATCTGGTGAACACACGACTCGACTTATTCTTTGTGGTGAACTAGCTGATTCAAGCTATGGTTCAACCTACCAAGCTGTTTTGGAAGGCAATGAAGCATGTGCTAAGATACTTCAGAGACACATCTCAGTTTGGGTTGTAGTACAGAGGGACAGAGGGAGTGAAGCTTCAGGGCTTCACAGATACGGGTTGGGCAGGGAGTCCATCAGACCGGAAGAGCACTTCTGGAGGAACCTTCAACCTTGGTTCAGCAGAAGTTTCCTGGTATAGCAGGAAATAGAGGTCAGTTGCACTTAGCTCTGTAGAGGCTGAATACATGGATGTTATTCAGGCTGCCTGAGATGCCATTTGGATGTGGAAGATTCCAGTGGGATTGTTTGGTCAGAGGATGGATCCAACTGTGATTTACTACAATAAGTAGAGTTGTATCAAACTCTCTAAGAATCCAGTTTTTCATGACAGGTCCAAGCACATTGATATTCGATATCACCATCTTTGAGACTATGTGGTCAAGAGGATCATGTTGTTGCTGTACGTTTTGACCAAGGAATAGGAAACAAATATTTTGATGAAGGCATTATCAAAATGAAAGTTCGAGTTCCACAGAGACAGTATTGGGGTTACTGATAATCCCTTTCTTGTTGAGAGGGAGTGTTGAAAATAGCAACAAGAAATGCTAAATATAGAAGTGCTAAATTTAGCACTGCTATAAATAGCATTTCGGGATACCTTCCTATCTTAGTTAGTCCCTGAACTAAAATAGATAAGTAAAAATTCGAATTTGATCTTAGCAATTATTTGTCAAATAATTAATTAATTCACCTTGAGTTAATTAGTTGTAGAAAATCAAACATGAAGTATATGTGAAGACATGCAACAGTTTCTCCATTGATTGAGGAATTTATCCATCAGTTAAAGAGATAAGGATGAGTTGTAATATTGAGTTGTAATTAGTTGTCTCAGTTAACCGAGTCAAGTCCAGTTAGATTAGTTCAAATAGTTTGTTGAACTAATTGTGAGTTCAGTTAGTTAATGCATGCATGCATGTAACTGTTGCACTTCAAATAACTGAATATTCTCTCATAAATAACTCATGCATGTTAGTTCAGACAGAGACTCAGTTGAGATCAGATGGAGGGACAATGTACTATCAGTTGCAGGAATATTCCATTGTGAATATCTCTTGCATGTAGAAGGAATTCATTCCTTAGAGATTGCGCAGTTACTTCTTCATTTTAGTGAGTGTGTAATGAGGCCAATCACACAGGTGGCATCATTGGACCCCAAGAAAAACTATGCAAGGAAATAGGAGGCTTGGAGGGCTGAGGGAAGGCATATCTAGTGTCTATTCAGTCTGTGAGCTGTATTGTTTTATTGCAGAGAGAGCAGGATAGCTTGAGAGCTTATTATTTTTGTAATCTGAACATATTTCCACTTGTATGATAATACAAAGATTGGGGTTTTAGGCTGAGGCTTTCCCCAGGTTATTCTTCTGTGTTCATGTGTGATTGATTTCTCATTCTCAGTTATATGTGTTCTAATTGATCTTGCTCATATTCGATTAAGCTTCCGCAAAGTTTGTTGTAGAAGTAGATCTTGTATTTTGCTTTAGTGTACTGCATAATCTATTGATCTATGGTGGGAATTTCTACAGTAACCCACTAACGAATCTCTAAATCTTAGCCTTCCCCTCCTTGAGGTAAGGCACATACCTCAGTAACTGCAAGAATCTGCTACTGTACTCATCATCTGTCATGGATCACATCTTTATCTCATAGAATTATTTTTCCCTGTCATCAAAGTATCTTTCTGACAAATAATTCTTCTTGAATAGCATCTCAAACTCACTCCATGTCAAATATTCCTCATTTATACCTCTGACATGCTTCACTACTTCTCACCAAATGTCTACTTTTCCTTTGAGGTTGAATGTACCATCTCTAGCTTTCATGTTCTCTGAATAGTCATGCAATCTAAAGAACTTCTTCATGCCTAGAAACCATGCATCTGCATCTTGCAATTTATTTACCTCTCCATGATAAGTAGGTGGATTTTCTTTCTTAAACTCATCTGGAAAATACCCCTTATCACTCCACTTGTAAGAATGATACTGATGATGATTGTAGTGCTTATCTAAATCAAAACTAGAATCATACTTATGTCTATCCCTTCTCTTATCTGGAGTGTCCAACAATATGCCATCTCTGATTGTGTCATATCTATCTAATCGATGAACACCATGTGATCTACTACCATATACCCCATTAGCTCTATCCTCTTGCTCATGGCTGATTTTAAGCGGTCCATGTCGTTGCAAATATGACAAGATCTGAAGTATGACTACATTTACTTCTACTAAATTTTCTTGTGCCTGTATGATTCTTTAATTGTTTTCCTTACTACTCCTTATTTCTTTTTTTAAACTTCTTAGTGTCACTACCAAGTCGGAAGAGTTCCCAACACAATACTGCTCTTGGGATTCATAGGGAGAGTCATTGTAGTCAACCATCTTTCTAGCCACTTGATATTTCTTCTTGCAAGGTATATCATGATAGCTAAACAAAATCACAATAAAACAACGTACCTTAGTATAGTTCGGGGAGGATACCTCGTCTGCAAGATCAACAAATCAACATGATACATGTATAACATAATCATGACAACATATAGAAACATAAAACATAATTATATGACCATGCAACCATCATTCTAGTTAGGTTACACTCATCAATGCATGACCTCAACAACAACACACACCACGACCTCATGCATGACAACCACCACCATTACGCCACTATACACTTGACCACATGCAAACACAAACATGCATAAGCAATGCATAACCATCCACACATATTCATAAACACATATGACTAAGCATGAATGAAAAATACTTGAACTCAATCTTGCAAGAATGATACACACAACAAAGCATACAAGAATGTAACCAAACATGCAAGAATGTAACCAAGCATACTACAACGATACATGTAAGAGACATAAATTGACATGTTACCAGGCATACACTCACAATGATGCATTCCACAATAAAACCTCAAATTTCACATGACGAAATCATTACAACCATGAACAACATCACGCAAATGCAACAAGCACATTAAATGCAAGGGTGAGAGACACACAAGAAACTGACATGCATGCATGAACAATGCATATCCCATCCAGTCTGAGAGGTGAACCATGCTGTAATACCACTTTATAACACCCTCCACCCACATCTACCCAAGAAACCATCTAGCTGGGGTAAACATGCAACCAAAGGCCACTATGATATGATTCAACCTCCGAAGCCACACTAAGGAAGTGGAACCGACATAAACACACCATATAAACATTAATTATTAGCTACAGGACCATCAGGAACCAATCCAATACATTAGATAGGTTGCCTTGGGGTCCCACTGAGCTTTTCGACAATGTAATGCTTAGTAGCTCCCATGCTATATGCATGAGTGTGACCAACAACTCAAATTCTCTATCACAAGCTTTCCTGCCAATGACTAGAGACCAAAACTGTCAGTGCTATGCCAATGACTTTGATATTTGAGCCACTTTATCATGTCCAGAGCCCAAGTGACTATTCAGAATTTAACCATCTCTTTAGCTCAGTAAAATAACATGGAAATGACAGTACTAGAGAAAATACTTGTTCAAGACCTTAACTGGACCCCTACTAGCTATGACAGACATTTCGTCAAACATATTGCAAATGTGTAATCTATAGGTGTAATTAACATGTTTGAGCATAGGGGTTTCATACTTAGCTTAGAACCGCTAAGAATCATTGATGCCTCAACACATCAACTGCCATTCCATCCATTAGGTCATAGATTCATTGATCATTCAATTACAAGTAAAAACATGAGGAGAGCCACACATGGTTGATGTCATAAAACACATAGATAACCAACATAATAGGGACAAAAATACTCATGAAAGTACAACCATATAGACCACATATAATCCATCAAAATGCTCAATGTAGAAATACAAGGAGAAATACCATTTAATTAATGATGCAAAATCCAAAACCGGGATGGGACTTCCAAGTTCCACCCAACCATAGAATGGCTGAGCCAAATCTCTCTTCATCCATTAACCCTCGTGCCATATTCCAAGAATGAATGTGGGATATCGTAGAACACATCAATAAAAAACCATCCAAGGCTTCCAGAGGCCATCCACCTCAACCCATCAAATATGGATTCCACCTGGTAGTCAGACATCACAAAACCATCATCAGATCGGTCTCTATCCCAGCCATCTAGGGCCCCGGAGTAGTTTTCCAACCCTATGGGACCAGTAACTTAACCCACAACTTTTACCGGGCTCCAGAGCATTTGTCCAACCAAGGCTACGGGACTAGTAACTCAACCCACCAAGGGCTCTAGATTGTTTGTCCAAGCCAAGCTAAGAGGCTAGTAACTCAACCCAAGCTGGTCCAGGGCTCCAGAGCATTTTTCCAATCAAGGCTACGGAACTAATAACTCAACCCAAGGTAAGTGAACATGAGAACCAACAAAAAACAAAACAAGGAAATAAACCCACAATCACCATGGCTATCCAGGAAATGGAAACGTAGGAAATCCATTGTCAATCTCAGCCATCCTCCATGCCAATGACAGATCACAACTAACAACCCACATGCATATGCCATGCATTCCAAAACTAGTCAAGGAAACATACATGAAACTTGGTACCTGCAAACAAATTTGATGTAGCTGTTGATATTGGTGCCTTCTTATGCTTTCCTACTCTTCCTTTTCATTCTTGCTCCAAAAATCCAAGTATGCCACACCCTCCAAGAGTGCTCGAAGAAAACTCTAAGTCTCCAAGAGTATGAGAGAGAGAGAATAGAAGAGATCTCCAACACTAAATTAATAAAAGGTTACCAGCTCATCCTCAGAAACCTTTTCATGAATGAAGCCTCTATTTTCTTGACTTTCCATTATGTTCCTTCAATTTTCACCTCACAGTAAACGTGTGACCTTTCACCTCCATTTTCTCCTAATTTCCATTATTTTCATAAATAAATGTGCCAAAATTCAATTTTGCCTTTCCAAAGCCTTATCCATTGCCTTAGCCATTTCCTTTGCCAATTTCCTTAGCCATAAACAATTACAAGTGATCCCACCACTAGGATTCTACTCAACGTTCAGCTTGGAATAATTGTCCCATCATTCGTGGTTATTATTTTTCCTTTGTTTACTTTTATTACATGCAATTTTCACCAGGGCTATTAAAATAACAATTGAAACACTAGTTCTAGGCTTCTAGCTCATTAGGTAGTGGCTAGCCATAATCGGTTCACCATGAAGTCTCTACACCTAATGCATTACTATTAGATCTCTTACAACAAACAAAACGAGGAAATTATTACAATATGATGTCTTAGTGTTGAAGAATTGTTTCACAGGGGCTGCCTCCACAACACCAACACCATAATGCCAACAACATTGACCTCCACTCTATGTCGTTCCAGTTGTTGCTGTAACTATGAAGCATTCCCAAACTTCCTTACTTTTCAGCCAGCCCAATTGGATAGGCTTCCCACACCCAATGTTGGTCTTCTTGTCTTTTTCTGTTCTTGTTGCTGAACCTTAATCAACAAGCTCCCCCTCCACTGATTTAGGGAAATATATATTAGTGTCATGAGAAACATGTTTTCTAGCTATAAATGCAAGTGATAAAAGGTGCACTATAGGTTGTGATATAAAAATTCCCTATCTATGTTTGCTCCTTTAATTACTATAAGCAAAAAACTAATTGAGCATAGATCCAACTCAATATTTTGCATCTATGAAACCAACCTATATCCCAGTTTTAACTCAAGCTTATTAAGCATATAATGTGATTAAATATTTAAGAGTTTAATCGTTTATGGCTGTAAAAACTTTAAAAATAAAATGTTTGAACTTGACCTATTTAATCCTTCATATTGATAAATCCACGGTGAAAATTTAATATCAATCCAACCTACTGTTCTATCTATTTTATTAACACTTTAAATGACATGAAATTATTATTATGAAAAGTAAATTAACTTTGGATCGATTAATTTTAACTGTGCATCCATACCCTTAGATCTATTCGTGTTAAATTTGATGTTCAGTGTCTAATCATTGTGCATAATTGACTTATTGCAACTTAGCAGGTTAAATACCCAACCACCTATATTTAATGTTGGGCTCCTCATGGTCTATGTCATAGATACATGTATCTCCTTGTAATTAAACATATATAACTCCATACATACATGAATGGATAACAACATAAGCCTTTATGTCTATTATTCTTCTTCGTCTTTTGTTGTTCTACCTTGTCTGTATGGAGTTAAAGCTAACACATGAGCCTGGTCAGCACTCTTTGTTTTAAATGTGGATGCCACAAAACTTGGAAAAAAGAACAGAGACTCAAAACCAATTTAAGGAACAAGAATATCACTATCTATAAAATATTTTGTGTTTGGAATACAAAGCAAGGCCCTTCATTCATAGAAAACTGGGAAGAGTCTAACAATTAAGAATTTGGTTAGAAGATATACCAAATAATGATTTAATCTATTACCTAAGTGAACTTAAACCAAGTATGTACATTTTCACCCCACTTAGAAAGTGGTAGAAACATTTCATCACAATTTTCTTTAAGAGAAAAATCATTAGTTGAAGAAGTCAATTCAAAAGAAGAAAAATCATATGAAGATCAATATGCAAAGGGGAATGCTCATCGAATTGAAAATTCCTAATGATTAACTGATTTGTATCTGGAACAAGCAATCTATAACCTTTAACATATATTGGGTAGTGAAAAAATATGCAAACCATACATTGTATGTCCATTGCCTTGAATATTTTTTGTGGGTTTGGGCCCAAAATTTCACCCAAACACTCTGGGATAGCCAATAGAGGGTTTCCATCCACTCAAAGCCTATTTTGGGGACACCCCCTGGATATTTTTATGAGGCATGCAATTTTGAACATATTTGGCACAATTGATGTCTTCAACCCAAAACTGCCAGCAAGGACCTCTAGAATGGATCATGAAATTTTCCATCTCCCTCAAGCTATGATTCTTCCTTTGTTGTGGATAGTAGAACATAGTATGTTGTAGGGCCTACCATCATTAATCATATGAATTCCACTCTCCATAAACAATTCAACATGAAATACTTGTGGCTCCTTCACTACTTTATTGAGATACATATCACTTGGTCTACATCTAGGATAAGCATCTCGCAAACTCAAGTATGCCTTGGATCTCTTGAGTAGATTTCACATATTGGATTGCAAATCTACACCCACCCCTTTTTCTTCAAGGGTCAAGTTTTCAACCAAGTATTTCCACTCCTTTGGTTGATGCTACATGGTATCAACAACTCTTTTAGTTTTCATATAATATATCCATCTCACAGTGCAATTTTGCCTTTGATCTCTTTAGTAGATTTCACAGATTGGATTGCACCCAAACCCTTTTTGTCAGGGGTCAAGTTGTCAACCAAGTGTTTTCACTCCTTTTGTTGATGTTATGTTGTATTTACAGCTCATTGGAGGCCTTTTGCACTTTCCTCATGGTCATCTAGATATATCCTATGCAGTCGGTTGGTCTCCCAGCCATGAAGGAACCACATGAACTTCATTAGAAAAATGAATTTAGTATTCTTTTGATGGTAACGCAAATTTAGTGGGTTATATTGACTCTGATTAGGTTGGTAATATTGATTACTACAATTCAAACTCTTTCTATGTCATTCATCTTGGCTCTGGTCCTAGTTTTTGGTATAGCAAAGAGCAAGCTATCAATTCCCTTCCTCTGATGGATGCAAAATACCAAGGTGTTGATAGCTCTTCCACTGAGTCTAGTTGGATTGAATGGATTTTGACCAAGTCTAGTTTTCAACAAGAGAAACCTACTCTAATTTGGGGCAATAATCAGAGTGTTATCCATGTTATCATGGAGCTAGTAGAGCATCAACTTCTGAAACCTATAGAAGTCCATATGCATTACATCTAATAGTTGATTAATGATAGGATTATTGATTTGCAGTAGCGTCACAAATTAAGATGTGGGTTTCTGACATCTTCACTAACCCTTGACAAATTCTCATTATGTTCGACTTCATACCTTGCTTGGGGTGAAGAAAATTGTCCCTAAGGTGGGGGTAATCTCAATTCCCCTCTCTCATTTATTTTGTTCTGAACACTTTGTACATGGTACCTATCATGACCTTGTAGCCAACACCCATTTTGAGATAACATATTTTGCCTATGTCCCTAAGTTTCACTTATCATGGGGCGTTGGTGTACATACATCATGTAGTTAAGTTTATTTAGATCAAAGTGTCTAATCCTTTACAAGTGATCGCCTTGTAATTAAACTTATATAACTGCATACATATAAGCCATAACAACAACATAAGTCTTTATGTCAGTTCTTATTCTTCTGTTGTTGTTCTGCCTTGTCTGTATCGAGTTCAAGCTAACACACGAGCTTGGTCACCACTCGTTTTTTTAAATGTGGAGGCCATAGAACTCGGAAAAAAGAACAGAGACTCAAAACCAATTTAAGGAACAAGAATATCACTATCTATAAAATAATGTCTGGAATACAAAGAAAGGCCCTCCATTCATATCAAACTAGGAAGAGTTTGGCAATTAAGAAGTTGGTTGGCAGATATACCAACTAAGGATTTAATTTTTTACCTAAGTGAACTTAAACCAAGTATGTACACTTTCACCCTAGTTAGAAAGTGGTAGAAACATTTCATCACTTTTTTCTTCAAGAGAAAAATCATTAGCTGGAGAAGTCAAGTCAAAATAAGAAAAATCATATGAAGATCAAGATGCCAAGGGGATGCTCATAAAATTAAACAGTCCTAATGATTAATTTATGTGTATCTGGAACAAGCAATTTACAACCTTTAACATATTTTTGGTAGCTAACAAATATGAAAACTATACATTGTATGTCCATTGCCTTGCATTTTTTTTAGGGGTTTGGGCCCAACATTGCACGGTCCCAAAAACTCTAGGATAGCCAATAGAGGGTTTGCATCCACTCAAATCTTCTTTTGGGGACGCCCCCCTAGACAGTTTTGTGAGGCATGCAATTTTGAACATATATGGCACAATTGATGGCTGGAGCCCAAAACTGCCAGCAAGGACCTCTGGAATGGATCACGAAATTTTCCATCTCCTTCAAGCTATGATTCTTCCTTTGCTGTTGATAGTAGGGAATAAGATGTTTTAGGGAATTTTCCTACCTTCATTAATCTTATGAAGTCCACTCTCCATCAATAGTTCAACACGAAAGTCTTGAGGCTTCTTCACTACTTTCTTGAGATATAGATAATTTGGTCTCCATCTAGGATAAGCATCTCACAAACTCAATTATGCATTGGATCTCCTGAGTAGATTTCAAATATTGGATTGCAAATCTACACCCACCCATTTTTCATCAAGGGTAAAGTTTTCAACCAAGTGTTTCCACTCCTTTGGTTGATGTTGTGTTGTATGAACAACTCTTTTAGTGTGCATTTAGGATAGGCATCGCACAATTCAATTGTGCCTTTGATCTCTTTAGTAGATTTCATAGGTTGGATTGTAGATTTACACCCATGCCATTTTTGTTAGGGGTCAAGTTGTCAACCAAGTGTTTCCACTCCTTTCGTTGATGCTATGTTGCATCGACAACTCATTTGAAGCCTTTTGTACTTGACTCACTGCCATCCAGATATCCCCTATGCAGTCGGTTTGTCTCCCAGCCATGAAGGAACCACATGAGCTTCATTAAAAAGCTATATTCAATATTCTTCTAATGGTAACACAAATTTAGTGGGTTATACTAACTCTGATTAGGTTGGAAATATTGATTACTTCAATTCAAATTTTGTCTGTCATTCATTTTGGCTATGGTCTTGGTTTTTGGTCTAGCAAAGAGAAAGTTGTCAATTCCCTTCCTCCTATGGATTCAAAATATAGAGGTGTTGATAGCACTGCCACTAAGTCTATTTGGATTGAACAGATTTTGACCAAGTCTAGTTTTCAGCAAGTCTAGCAACCTACTCTAATCTAGGGCATTAATCAGAGTGTTATCCATGTTATCAGGAAGCCAGTAGAGAAAAAACTTCCCAAACATATAGAATACCATATGCATTACGTCCAACAATTGATTAATGATAAGATTATTGATTTGAAGTATTATCACACACTGAGATGCAGGTTGCTGACATCTTCACTAACCCTTGACAAAGTCTCATTATTTTCAACTTAATACCTTGCTTGGGGTGAAGAAAATTGTCCCTAAGGTGGGGGTAATCTCGCTCCCCCTCTCTGATTTATTTTGTTCTAAACACTTTGTACATGCTACCTATCATGACCTTGTAGCCAGGACCAATTTTGAGATAACATCTTCTCTCTATGTCCCTAAGTTTCACTTATTATGGGGCATTTGTGTACATACATCATGTAGTTAATTTTATTTAGATCACAGTGTCTAATCTTGTGCATATTTGACTTATCACTGATTGGTAGGTGAACAATCCAACCACCTATATTTAATTTCATACCCCTCTCACTGTATTATAAATACAAGTGATCTCTTGTAATTAAACATAAGACATATATTCTTTATGTTAGTTGTTCATTTTCTGTTATTATTTTGTTTTTTCTGTATTGAAATATTACGATTTCCATTGTATCATAATAGTGGAGATGATTCAGATTCATTTTATCATGATCTAGAGAGGTATGCTCCAAGAAATTAATTAATTTTTTCAAGTATCTTTCCATTTTCAATCCTTTTGAAACCTTGTGCTAAGACCAGAGACAACCAAAAATAGAATTGCTTGCAAATATTGTAAAATTGGTAGTGCCAAGTTCTAACCTATACCATTTTAGAGTTCGTTTACTACCATTTTGATTTCCCACCTAAAGTAGTCACTAAATATTGTAGTGAAAGTGAACTTGAGAAGTAGCTTTTTATTAGTATTCGCACATGATTTCTAAGGAAAGAGCTTCTTCTCAATGATGTTGTTGAAGTACATGTTTGTACTTCTCAATGAGACAATATTATAATCCAAAATGGTGTTCGAATAATAAATTTCTATTGCAATCCCATTCTTGGTTAGGGGTGCACATTGATTTGTTGTCTTGTCACATAGAAACTTAGCGAACCAAATCCATTTATGTATCGTAAGGCCCAAATAAGCCATCAAAACCTTTGCTAAACCAGTCATGGAATCAAGTCCTAGGGGAAATAAGACATTTCCAATGCGTTGGTCTCATAATCAATGTATTTTCCCACGAGTTGCAAGAATCTTATACTAATAAACTACAGTATGTACAAAATCCTGGCATGTATGGATGGGTAAGGCCTCAACCAATATATTGTTCCAATTCCCACCCAATCTCCTCACATATACTAAAATGCTAGAGACACTGACTAGAAATGTATTTGAGAAGAAACGATTACACAAATATATTTTTTGCATTTGGCGAACATTGAAAAGAAGGGGTCCATTCTGTTTCTTTCTAATATATACATCTGAATCGGATAATGCTCTATATTCATACCCAGTCAAACATCATGTTATCAAAAGACAACAAGTTTCAAAAAGGAGTCCATTGATGACACTAGACCATGCTTCTTCACACCCTGACTTTGAGAATGCATATCCTAATTATGTAAATGTTGATATAGGTTAAGGAAAGTTTGACATTTACAAGCAGTTAAAGTCTTGGCTTGCTCAACTATGCGGGGATGCTACATTAGGCATGTTAGGTGAACCAAAATTGGGGTGATATTATAAATCTAGGTTTTCAATGTACACAAAGAAGGTTATTGCATCCCAAAAATTAAGATATACTAGAACTATTTTTATTAACAGCCTCAAACTACTCCTTTTCAAAGCCATGAAAACTGTCACTGAGGTAGACCACGATATCATCCTCCCCCATCTGCTCATCCTCATCCATAGGTTACCTTTAGCAGACCACTTAAGGTTTTAAGGTATATATGCTGGAAGATAAGGAAGACATTTGTTCATACATTTTTTCACTTTAGTAGATCCTCCAAGGTAACTATCCACAAAATACAAAGAAGATGTATGTTGAGCTACGGCTCAGAAGTGATTATTATTTTCATGCATTTGTCAAATATGTGATGCTTGTTTAAGGATCAAAGATAAAATGTTATCTTGAGGGGAATCCCCATGATATTTGATGAACAAATTATATACAAAATGTTTTCCCAAGGGGATTCCCTATTTTGAAAGATGTGCTAGAACTTCTCTCATTCCTAAAGGAAGTAGCTTTCGTGACTAAAAGAGAAGAGTGAATTGTAGTAACTGGAGACAATAATAGCTAACAGGAGTATTTTCAGAACATGAATACCTTATAACCAATGATGTGAACCAATCCACTATATAGATAGAAGAATGATGGACATTAAGACTGCAAACCCAATCACCTTGTTAGCTTTTGTTGTTATCAATGAGAGGGAAAGCTTTCATACTACAACCATTGACATAATCAGATCTAGATCGATACAAGCTTGTTTCCTCCAAACCTTTACAGTACGCCAAGTCCAAACCTGTACTTGATTTCCATGGGATTTCTTGTGATTTCATTCACTCATGTAATATCAAAATGTTGCTCTACAATTTATGAGCTATGGAATGAATACAAAAGCAACACTAGTACCTTTTTTAAATCATGAAATTTTATATCTATAAATTTTTTAAACAGTACAAGAAATCAGATCCTTAAATGCACCAAGTCTTGGGATTTTTACTAAGATGAGAATTAATATACCACATTTTCATCTTAATTTATTTTGATAATAATTGTTTGGCTAACATCCATATCTTACACTTGGAATTTCAAGATTGTTTCAACTCCCTCGCTCCTACTAGAGTGTCAACTCCTTTAAGCTTATCGGGATACCCTCAGAAAACAGGAAATTTTTTTCCAAAGAGAGAGGTGACTAACCCATATTTCCAAGGGTCTGGTGACTCTTATAAGAAGAACATCATTCAAGTCAACATCCTGGAAGGTTTGTTAAATTCCGAAAGGATCCTGCTCAAACCCCAAATTAAGACAAAATAATATGCTGGAAAATTGTGAAGTTCTCAATCGACATGCTCGAAATTTGTGTAGTTCTCTAAGGAATATGGTAACAAGTACAACATAATGCTTATTTGAATTCTCAATGAAAGAATTCTCCTGGCAACGTTAGAATGTAATTTTTCTCCATGTGATCGAGACTAATAGTGTAGCCTTTAGTTCAATTTTTCCTAAATGATTCAGCTACCCTATATATCTCAGAAATGAAACACTCTTGAACATTAATTATGATTAATTATAAACACCTAACCTTTAATGAGGCAAACTCTCCCACAATGTTTCCAATTGGCTCCAAGAAAGCAGGGAGCAGTATAGATAGTTATCCGTGTGATACTTCCCAAATAATCACTTCCAACTCAAGCAGCAGTATCCCACAACCACTCATATCAACAGAGAAATTTTTGAACACCACAAGTCAAGGAATGATTGGCCAACAAAACAAGTTAGAAACACAATTGACATCCTTAAATGTTTAAAAATTTGCAACTTGAAAGACAATTCTTCCAGAGTAAATTTGAGAACACGATATAAATTTGAGAACATAAACATGATTGAAATACAAAGTTGTCGAAAGGTTTGATGTAATCCTGCACTCTGATATAGTTTTGATATGGAATTGTAGAAGAAACTAACTTTATAGGCTCTATAGACCCTGGAATTTTTCACAGTCGTATCCTTGTCATACCTTATTATTATGGCCTTACTGGTGTCTTCTCCTGTGATCAAAGACTTAATATCTGAGCATATTTTTCTCCTCGCTTATTTAATTAATTAAAATAATAATGATAATTATAGAACTATATTTACATTGATAAAAGAATAACAATTGAAACACAAGTTCTAGGCTTCTAGCTCAGTGGGTAGCTACAATTGGTTCACCATGAATCTTGGAAATGAAGTTATTTAGGGCCTCCCCCAAATGCCATTTTAATATATCTCAATAGACTATAGCTAGGATGTTGCATGGAAAACAATTTATGCATGACAAAAAGGAGCATTAGAATGGTATTAACTCCCAAGTGTTTGAGATGGAGATTTCACTTACGTATTCATTTCAAAGTTTCATGAATGTGCCCTTTTCTTTCTTTCTTTATCACTCAGTTATGAGGTATTGGATCTTTTCTTATTTATGGAAGCTCAAAGATCCAAGCTGCTTTTTCATTCCCATTTTAAACTAAAAGAAAAATATTTTATTTTATCCCCATTGAACCACTTTTCTGATGAATTATTAGACATTAATAAAATTACCTTATATTATATTTCATTATCTATATTTTTTTAAAGATTTTGCAGGTGAAAACTGATCAGGTGCTCAAAAATGAAAGTTGTCAGAATGGGTTGGAACCTGAAGGACCACATGGAACTTGAAGGACCATGTAGTTCTCATCATCCCTAATCCAGCACAACTCATTTCTCATGAAATAGACATTGTATGCTCCAAGAAACGCGACCTGTTCGTTTTCCAAAAGAGGGAAATTTGGTGCAGGAGCTGACAGGGCATCCGTACAACCTAGTCAGCAAAAATAATATTCCTTAGAATATTCCATGGAATATCCTCATAATATTCCTTACATGTGGTGAATCAAATTGTGCCAAGTGGCAACCTCCGATTGGTTGTAATTTATGTTTCTTTATTGGATGGTAAGGTGGTCAACCACGGCTGACACGTGGCCCAACGGAGGCTGCCATGTGGCAGCCCGGGACACCACCAAGAATCAGTTCAATGAACGAACCAGAGGCCACAAGAATTGAAACCAATACCTCTTAACAAACAACACCAAGTCTTACCATAGCACCTACCATTAGTTCTTAACTACAATCGGGCACATGTTTGTTTTAACATGTAACACCGCCAAGGCTGGAGGGCAGACGGACTTAACCGCCCCCCATGTGAACATAAGAAAACACCTTCGTAGTAGCTGTTGTGACTGCTAGGGTCACTGCTACCTGACTGCTGGACCAAAATGCCTATGTAAACACTTTTTTATAACTGCTAAAGGTTATCGTGACCGTCGGAGGGAGGGGGGCAAGCACCGAGGGCTAGCCCTTGGGTGCATGACCCCCATATGACCCAATTTTTGGTTCTAAGGCCTTGGTAGCTAAATTAACATTCCTACAAATCTGCCTAAAATTTGGGGAATTTATTGCTCCGTCAGCAGAAAATGGGCCAAATTTGTAGGATGATGCCGTTTTGGTGCAAATTGTGGAGAAAATAGTTGAGAAACTAGAAAATGTCATAACTTCTTCAGTTTTCGACCAAATTGGATGAAGAAAGAGACTAGGTAGCCATTTTTGGAAACTCTAGACTCATTGGAGTAGGTTTCAGAAGAATTTGAGCATTGTAAACACATATTTTTACACTTTTGAGCATAATAGAGAGGCCCAACCCATTGAAAGTTGGACCAAGGAGATGTAGCCTAGGAGGGGTGAACTCCTTTATAATGTTCCTATTGTGATGTGTTTTCGATGATGTTCTATACATGTTTATGGTGTTGTTTAGTCTCTTATTTATGTTAAAACTGCTCATAAAATTAACATAAAAAACTCATTTTTCACTTGCAAAATTCATGAATCCTTAAGCACAATGAAAGAATTTTGTTCCTAATGTGAGGAGGATCTTAGCTCACCAATCTAATATTCTAAATCAGATCAATTTTGGTATCATAGCACTATGTTCTCTTTGCGAAAGAAGGATTTAACTGTTTGCAAGTTTATGACATGCTTACAAAGTTAAAACTCAAAAGAGGAGAAGGGAAGATGGTTTGAAGCCTTGAAGTTGGGTCAAGGGGAAGGAAAGCAAGGTTGCCACAATATCCAACACCAGTTCAGCCTCAAGTTGCAGTTGAGACTCTAGAGATGATGTCTCATGAAGGATAACCTACAAACATGATAGAAGATGAGAAGATCTTCATAAAGGATTTCTTTGATGTGACAGAGATGGTGAAGGTCCTCTATGAAGAGAGGAATACCAGGTTGCAAGGGGAATATTCCAAACCTACCAAAGGAGAAGGTTCTTCAGGAGGAGGTAATGGAAATGGAGACAAACGTCCACCCTCTCCACCATATTCTTCATCTTCTTCTTCACAAGAATCTTCACCCTCTTCCACCGTGGAAAATTTTGGGGGCTAATGTTCGCCTAGTGGGATAATTTTCCATGATTTTTCCACAAAAAACATTCGCCAATTTCTAATTTTTATAAAAGACGATTCGCCCAAATTTTAGAGTATAAAATTATTTTAACTTAAAAATCGCCAATATTATATAGAGACTATATCTAAAATCATTATAAATTTGAATAATTTTACAAATATATCAATAAACATTTTATAGTTTTCATATTAGGGATATGTGAGATTCGCCAATGTTTTTAAACTTCAAGAAAATTTTCCATCCTTAAAATCTTCCTTGTCTTCCACTAACACAACCCTTACTCATACTCATCATCATACTTCAAAAGGAACTAGTAAATCACCTTTTTTAAAACTTGATGTTCATTTTGAGCTGCCCATGTATAACAATGAAGTGAATGTAGAGAAGCTTGATAATTAGATTCATTTGTTGGAGGTCTATTGCAGAATTCAAAACCTTCAACAGGAAGACATAAAGATTTAGTTAGCTTCCTTGAGAATGGAGGGTGCAACACTAGTATGGTGGGAATCAAAGACCCAAGAGGAGATAAAAAAATACGGTAAGATCCCAATTTCTTCGATTGATTTCATTGTTGCAATCAAAAGACAATTCAACTCTCTAGATTATATGTAGAAATCCATCATGAATTGGCAGAATTTTAGACAGCGTAAAGGTAAAAATGTGTAAGATTACACCCAAGAATTTAGAAAAAAGGTCTTTAATGTTAGGTGTATATTTGCAATCACAGGACACATTGCTGAAGTAGATAAGGGGTTTACACAGTTACATTAGGCATACTATATTAATGCTTAATACCACCAATCTAGATAATGTTTGTGTGCAAGCCACTCATCTTGAGGCAATAGGGAAAAACACACCAGAAGAATGTAGTGAAAACCCATTTAAGAGTAAAGGAAAAGAAAAGTGTTTCAAAGGGAAGGGAAATAAAAATGCATATATCAAAAAAGAAGGAGAGAAAGTAACATGTAAACATTGTTCCAGAGAGGGTCATGATGAAGCTCATTGTTGGAAGCTTCATCCTGAAATGAAACCAAAAAGATACAACAACAAAGAAAAACAAAAGACAAATGCAACCACTCAACAGGATTTGGGATCCGATTCAGGAAAATAATCAGAGCCATGGGTATAAAAGGAAAATAATCCATTTCTATCACTAGTTCTTTAAACTCACAAAATGAAACTCCAAATGAAAATAGGTGAATAGAACTTTTTCACGTAAGGGTGATCTCGAAACATAACAAGATTGATACACTTTTCGATAGTGGTTCTTCAGCCAATCTTATCTCTGAAAACATTGTCAAAATTTAAACTTGGAAACCATTCCACATCATAAACCATATCCACTTGGATGGGTGTGTGACAATGCACAATTGCGGGTTACTAGAAAGTGTAAACTGAAATTCACCATTACTGCAAATTTCATAGATGAAGTGGAGCTTGATGTTGTGCCATTAGATAAATGTAGCATATTTTTGGGCAGCCCGTAACTTTACGAAAGAAAAGCTCTCTTCAGTATACATGAAAACGATTATCATTTATTCAAATATGGAGTAGAATATATTGTGAGAGCTCATAGCAGAAATTAAATCTTTCACTTGTTAATGCGGAGCAGATGAAAAGACTAGTGAATTGAAGAAAAAATTTTGTGCTTTTAATGATCAAACCCAAGAATGATGTTGATAATGAAGATTTTAAAGGTTGGGATTCAAAATTGAAATCTAAATTGGTTGATGTAGTTAACCAATATGATGAGATGTTTCAGGAACCAAAGGGATTACCTCCCAGGAGAGGAATACAACATGAAATACAATTGCAACAAGATTGTCCTCTTCCTAACATTGGCATGTACAGGATGTCAGTGATGGAAAGTGTAGAAATTAACAAGAAAATTCAAGAGTTCTTGAATAAATGGATCATCAGACCATATTCCTCACCATGTGGTTTACCTATTGTCTTAGTGCCAAAGAAGGATGGAACATGCTGCATGTGTGTGGATTTTCGTGCATTGAACAAAATTATGGTAAAGAATCGTTACCCACTGTCTAGAATAGACGATTTACTTGATCAATTGAAATATGAAAAGTATTTTACTAAGTTTGAATTAAGGAGTGGCTACCATCCAATTAGAATAGTTGAAGGAGACATTTGGAAGACAACATTCAAAATAAAACAAGGTTTGTTTGTATGGCTAGTTCTGCCTTTTGGTTTATGTAATTCTCTTTCTACATTCATGCGTGTGATGAATGATGTGTTGAGGCCATTTATTGATGAGTTTGATATATTCTACTTAGATGACATCTTAATTTTCAGTAAATCTTGTGATGAAAATTTCATGCATGTAAGAAAATTACTTGATGTCTTGAAAAAATAACAGTTCTATCTTAAGATGTCAAAGTTTGAGTTTGGAAAAACTTATTGAGTTTAATTGGGTCATATTATTGGAGGAGGTGAGTTGAAGATAGATCCCTCCAAGGTTGATGTCATTTTGAATTGGTTTACTGAGGTAAGAATTTTTTTGGGAGCAACCCAATATTGGAGGAAATTCATTACTAATTTTTCTTTTATAGCAGCTCCTTTGCATGCATTGACAAGTGTGAAAAAGGTTTTTCAGTGGGGAGGAAAACAACAAAAGGCCTTTGATGCATTCAAGGAAAAGATCAGTACAACTCTAGTACTTGCACTTCCATACTTGAGACAATCATTTTAGATTCAGACTAATGCTAGTGACTACGCCATGGGTGTAGTCCTCATGCAACATGGTAAGCCTATCTATTTTCATTCAGAAACTTTTAATGGTGTATTAATTAACTATCCTACGTATGACAAGGAATTGTATGCATTGGTGCAAAGTGTGAAAAAATGGAAACACTACTTGATGGGTAAGGAAATAATCATTCACATTGATCTTAACCATTGCAATACTTGCAATCTCAATCAAAGTTGTAGCAATCAAGGCACTTCCAGTGGATGGATTGTATTCAACAATTCCACTTGGTAATCAGGTATAAGAAAGGTATCTACAATAAATTTGTTTAATGTTTTCTAGGCCTATTTTTAGTGCAACTACTTTATTGAAGCATAATGTTTTTTTACATGAAAGTTATATTGAGCAATATGCATTAGACAATGAATTTCAAGATGTTTATGCAAGCTTGATTCAAGGTAACCAAGTGGAGGAATTTGATTATCATTTGCATGATAACTTGTTGTACCATCTTGGAAAGATTTTTATTCCACAGGGAGAAAGAGTTAACATCATAAGAGAGGCACGTACTTCTCTTATTTTTGGTCATTTCGATGTAAGTAAGATGGTGGCACATCTACAGAGGTATTGTTATTGGCCTCGTATGCTTGAAAGTGTGTATTTTTTTACTAAGGGATGTTCATTATGTGCAATTAGGAAGCCTAGCAATAGGAAGTTAGGATTGTACACACCACTTTTGGTTCCTTCACGACCGCGGGAGAGTGTTTCTATGGATTTTGTAGGAGGTCTACCATTGTCAAAAAGAGGTCATGATTATTTGTATGTAGTTGTGGATAGGTTCAGCAAAATGTGTATTTTGATGCCATGTAAAAAGCAAGTTACGGCTGAACAAAATGCTCATTTATTCTTTCATAATGTATGGGTGCATTTTGGATCTCCCACATCCATTATTAGTGATCAAGATTCTTGATTTTTTGGGAATTTTTTTCAAGTTTGTGGGGATTCATGGACACCAAATTGAACAACAGTACAACTTTTCATCTGTAAACAGATGGTCAAATAGAGGCGGTGAACAAAACAGTGATACATCTTCTTTGTGGATATTGCAGAAAACATCCTAAGTTGTGGGATGAAAATTTTCACTATATTCAGCATGCTTACAACCGGTCCAAGAACTCTTCAACTCAAACATCGCCACTTGAGGCATGTTTGGGATACTTGCCTACATGTCCTTTGGATTTTATTTTTGGAAAATATGTTGCTATTGAAGTTCATAGCGACATAGAAAAAGCAATAAAGTTCATTGAGCCTCCTATTCATCCTTGGAGCCTCTGCAAAAGTCTCCGGTCGTCCTTCGTGGACCCTAAATAGATAGATCAGTTGCTTACGCGCTTCTATAATTAGTATTACTTCTGTGTCTACCCAGATTAGCTTAAGTATTGGTTAACTTTAACATGTATTACAGTTATCTTTGCGTAAACATATATTCTTACTTGTGTTTATATGACAAAGAGAAATACATAGATTCGCGCATCAATATAGCATTAATTCATAACCCCAGTATTCAACATAGCATAATCGTAGCATTTATAATAGAAGTAAAATAACGCATACACACATGGAAAGTACACAGTAATTTTAGAATACTTCTCTTTATTGTTGATTCAGATTCCCAATACACACTCTATCCGCCCTGTGCACACAACTGCAGGGGTCCACGCACTCATCTGTGGACTTCTACCCTAGGCCTCTGCACACTCAGCTACATAGCATCTTCCTATGCTAAGACTCTCGCTCTTAGCTCTTTACAGACTCATCAAGTACTTCTACTTCATTTTCTGTTCTTCTCTACTCCCCTAGACTCCTCTTAAGACCTCCCTTTTATACAATCCCATGGTTTGCGGACCAACGACAAATTTCCAAAACCAACATAGCCTATCTAGACTAAGGGTGGAAAACCCTTTTTGAATTTAGATATATTCACGCTCAACAACCACAAAATGCGGAGAATTCACATTTGTTTATACAAACTTTGGGCCTTCTGCCCCAAAATTTGGGTTTTTAACACCAAAATTGACCCCTAGGGGACCTGTTCCCAATAGACCCCCAACACAAACATGGTGACTTTCCCTTGAGTCACTCGGCTGGTGTGGAGATCTTGTCACGAATACCTCTTAGCTTGACTTGGACAATTGCTACCTCGATGACGCACTATGTTTCCATCTACGTCATCTCCTCGACCAACTGCTCTGTCGCTAGCCCTGCACTATCAGACTTAATCTTCTACTGAGTATCCTACATACTAGCCAACTTGCCTTCAATAGCTGTCGTGATCAAGTAGGCCTCATCCAACCAAGGCTTCAAGCGAGCCTTCAGCACGGCTTCCTTGTGCTGAGATGCATCTACTTTTTCTTTCAACACCTTGGCCTCTTACAGCTTAGCTAACCTCTGCATGATGGTGACAATGCACACTATCGCTTTGACTTCATTATAGCGTTGTTGTAGCTCTCGTGCTTTTGTTTCCAGTCGCTATACCGTAGGATCTTCTTGCAAGTAGGTGACTACTTCGAGCAACTGCACGAAGAGCATGGTACGGTCCCTTACTGTGCTCTCCATCCTTACTACCACGTCTTTCATAGCAGTCTCACGTTGCTCTCTGATCTCTGGCAGAGTTGAAGGCTAAGCCTTCAACTACAGTTCTGTAATTTTGAGGTTTAGCTCCATCTGAACCTTTGCCAACTCTGTACATGCATCGTGCACTCCCGCATCGAGTTTCTGAACCTGCACATCCACTGGCGCAGCCTCGGGAATGTCCAGCTCCGAGACAATCAGACATGCTTCATCCATAACCTTGGTTATGTGTTGATTATTGTCTGTGAGGTTGGTCACAAGGTTAATGGCGAATTCTCGTTGCACAATCATCTGGGCGTTGTTAACCTTCCATTCGCTGATGATCTGCAAAGTGTGTGTTCTCGGGCCCGAAGTTCCGCGATCACACTTCATTCGGAAGTGCAGCCAGGTTGAGTCTAACTCCCTTGAGTGCGCTGACAGCAGGTCTATCAACTTCAGTCTTTGTTGTTAGTGCTTCATCTAGCAGCACTGTTGCTCGAGGGTCCCTTGCATGTAGAATCTCGGTGGCTTCTGAGGTGCCAAGGGCCAAACTGGTGGGCATCATGCTAGTCTGTATCTGTGATGCATGGATTTGTAGCTTGCATAGACCCGTATGAATAGCGCCCAATGCCTGCTGCTGCTGCTCAAACTACTACAACAGTTCTGCGTTGGAATCCCGCACCGTATCCCCTATATCATTTAGATCCCTCTCTGTTAGGGTGATCGGATCCAGAGATGTCTTGGTAGCCTCGGACTTCTTCCGTAGCCCTACTTTTTCTAGACCTTTGGTATGCTTGATACGGAATAGAGAAGTCTCCAGATCTGCTCCTCCTTGCTCCGTCTGTTCATCCTCTTCTTCCTATGTTTCTGGTGAAGGCGACTTCTGACCTCCGTCAGAGTTGCACACCTCTTCTCCTGCCTGCCCACCCGACTGTTGCACAACAGTGCGCTCCACCTTGGCCCTGTCATCGGACTCCTTTCTCCTTTTCATGATCAGCTATTCCACCTTCATCTTGGCTTCTTCCATCTTTCGTTGCGCGGCGGTCTTGCTAGATCCCCCGCGTCGAATCTGTGTCATTACTCCAATCTTTCAGCCAACAGTCAAGGACTGCCGCAATTACATCATCGGTGGCCAAGTATGGCAGGTCATGCCATTTCTGCTCAGGGTCCTTCCATGCTCGTATTGACACATGGTGGAAGTCAACCTTGAATTCCACGTATTCCTGTAACTTCTCAAAATTTTTAGGTGTCAATCGTGTCTTGCGGTTGATGGCCATATGTATGCTCATTTCCATTAAGATCCAGAAGATCTTGCTGTCCTTTATCCGTTGAGGATCCTTCATCGCCCACAGTGAAGCAAACTTTGCTACCTTTGGTAGGTCCGGCGCGACCAAAGGGAACTCGCTATCCTCAGGTAGCTCCCACGCAACCAGAACTATGGACAGCAATAGCCATGCATAGTGAAAGGTCTTACTATGATCTTGTGCCTCATGAAAATTCATGAGGAACTCAGTGCAGAGGTAGCCCACCCAGTTAAATTGGAGTCCCTCCATGCACTGGGCTGCCAAAGCTATCACTAGTGTTAGCACTTCATTTGCGTGACACTTCTGCATCACCTTCCCTGCTAAGATTTGCATCACCCCTTTGACTGCAGGGTCACAGATGCTCGAAATGGCACAACCACATGGCTTCTTTACGAAATTAAATTTTCCCTTCATCGCCTCGAGAAACTCATGCTCGCCGACCTTTCTGCCAAATGCCATGTTTTCTCCTATGTATGGGAGTCGTGTGATCCTATGGATCAGCATGTCTATGATGGGTATCAAGTCCTCCAGCCACAGACACCCGTCATGCACCAAGCACATCAGCTACTTGATCACTACCATAGTGATATGTGCATGGTTGTAATGTGGTACCCATAGTATGTTTAGCAGGCTTGCCTTGTCCACACCTTTCATCCACTTCCTTGGCTCCAACACAGTTACTCCAGTATTTTTGTGGAAGACCCGGTGCATAAGTTGGTCCGTCACTAAATGAGGGAAGCGCTCCATGTTCGCTAAGTCGCAGTCCTCCAACTTCAAAAGGGGGACACGCCCCGAGCACGATCCCTCAAAGATGATTTGGTCCAGCAGGAGTGGTGTGTGTAGGGTGACTTTACTCTCATCAATATCTTTGGTTACCTTCGTCTTGCCCCTGCGTAGAGAAATGTATTTAGGCAGCTTAGATATGGGGTCTTACCCCTCAATTTCAACGACCTCCACTTCTACTCATATGTCCTCATCATCCATGAGGATTTCTTCGACCTCTTCATCCGGATCTAGGTCAATCATTTTGTCCTTTTCTTGTGCGGTGGGTCTTCCCGACTATCAGGGTGCCTCCTAGGTGATGCACACATTGGCGGTGGTGTTTTCTACTTGTCCTTCTTTAGTTTTGGCCCGTCCTAGGTTAGCGTAGGCCTTGGCCAGGGTGTCCTGGGAGATTTAGGCACTTCTGCCGATACTTCTGTAGGCGCATTTTCCGGGGCACCTCCCTCTGCTGCCATAGCCACCTCTGGAACAGCTCCCTTGGCTATCACTGCTTCAGCACTCATAACTTTGGTGGGTGTTGACATGATGCTATGCAACAACTCCTATGTCGCCTGTGGCAATGTATCAAATACAGAACTTGCTAGCAAAACTTCAAAGGTTTCACGGTTCATGTGTGCTTAAGAGCTCAACAACTCAATTCTCAAAATTCCAAGTGTTTTTTGCTGGGCAGCCATCTGTAATTTATAGGTACTTTCAAATTCAAATCCGACCGTTCCCCCCAAAATCAATTCATTAATTCTAGATTGGTGGCATATTTTCAAAGATCTGGTCCATAAATTCCAACTTAAATTCCGCCCACCCCCCCACTCCCTTTGGCCATTTTTTCATCGTCAAATCATGAACAGTGACTTTAAAAACCACTTTCTAGCTATCCTATGCAGTTTTTCCCTTGGTAGCGCAGCTGCTTGTGTGCTTCTGTGGGCTTTGTGACATATCTTTGTTTTGCGCAGTTCCCCAATCATGCAGCTCTCCGACCCCGGTAGTTTATTTTATAGTTTCGCACTTCCTTTCAGCTCCTTGGAGTGCTAATACTATGCTTCCCTCATAGAGTCACCTAGCTGGATTACCGATGTATGGCTTTGATCGACTACCATTCACCTTCCCTCGGACGGGTTCTCCATTCAATTTAACCAGTTGAACTGCTCCACCATCAATAATCTCCTTGATGACATATGGCCCTATCTAGTGCATCCTAAATTTCCCTGGAAATATATCAAATTTACTATCATATAACAAGACCAGATCATTTACCTTGAAGGTGTGCAGTTTGATGTGCCGATCGTGTCATGCCTTTTCAGGTCCTTTTGAACTTGTTGATAAAATCCAGCTAGAAATCGGTCCTCCTCAAGCTTTGCTAGCTGCATGAGCCTCTCTTCCAAGGCTCCGCAGTCTGCCATTCCTATGAGTGCCACTATGCACAGACTAGGTACAATGTATTCCATTAGCATCACAGCTTCTACGCCATACACGAGTCTAAAAGGTATTTTCGCAGTCAGCTTCTTGCAAGTTGTTCTGTAAGCCCATAGCACCGCGGGTACGCGCACATCTCAGTCATTTCTCTGAGCATTGCAGACCTTCGTCAGTGCACTCTCCAGTATCACATTGAATGCTTCCACAATCCCATTCACCTGTGGATGATATGGCGTACTTCTCTGATGATACACCTAAAATTCTTCTGTCAACACGCTGATTGTTTATTTAAGAAAGTGTGTACCATGATCGCTCATCAAGATCTTTGGACAGCCAAATCTTTTCAACACATATTCAAAAATAAAATTTGTTGCTATCACGCGTGTACAGTCCTTCACAGGTTGCGCCTCCGCCCACCTGGTCAAGTACTTAGTCACGGTGATGATGTAACGCGCACCCATCTTCTCTCCTTGAGGTTTAATTGGACCCACAAATTCAATCCCCCATTACTCAAATGGTTGTAATGTCACCTGTGGCATCAGAGGCAATTCATCCCTCTACGATAGCCTGCCAGTCCTTTGACATGCGTCACATGCCCTACAATATGTTTTTGAATCCTTATGCAGGGTTGGCCACCACAACCCAACATGTAGAACCTTTTGCGTTGTTTCTTTCCCTACATAATGTCCTCTTGCTGCTCCTCTATGAGCCTCAATGAGGATGCTACTTCATTCAAAGTCAGGCACATAATGTTGCAATATTTCATCTGACCCCATTTTGTACAAGTGCCCTGCATTGATAGAGCAGTCTATCACACGCACTACTAGTTCCTTTTTCTATTGACTTGTATAATCTTACGGATCCGATCCTGTTGTCAAGAAGTGGATGATATCTTCAAAGTGATTGTCTGTGACACGTACTGCAAAGAGCTACTCGTTAGGTAGCCCTTCCTCCAAATTAGTAGGTTCCTCTGTCGTTTTAATGTGCGACAGATGATCAGGTCCCGCATTTAGTCATCCTAGCTTCACAATAACTTCAAAGTCATACTCCTGGAACAATAGAAACCACCTACATATTCCCCCCCCCAACACAAGCTTGTTGACTGGGTACCTCAACGCAGAATGATCCGTACACATCTTAAAGTGTTTGCCCAACAAATAGTGCCTGAACTTCTGGAGTGCGTATACCATAGCTAATCCTTCACGCTTTGTCATGGAATAATTGTTCTCTGCTTTAGAAAAATTCCTACTTGCGAGCACTATAGGCTGATCTAGTTCTCCTCACCAGCCTGTGTCAGCACAGCCCCCTGTGCAATACATGATGTGTCCACGTGTAGATGAAATTCCTTCTTCCAGTCTGGGAAGACTAGGATTGGCGTGGTGACCATTTTCTCTTTCAACACGTCTAAGATCTTCTGACATTCATCATTCCAACAGAACGTAACATGCTTTTTCAACAAATTCTCCATAGGCGTGGTGATCTGGGCATAGCTCTTGATGAACTTCCTATAGTATCTGGTATGCCCTGAAGTTGCGCGCAACTCTTTCACATTCCTCGATGCGTCCAAGTTGATTATCACTACGATCTTTGCGGGGTTGATCTAGGTGGATCTTCGGACACAGTGGCATGGGAAAAGCTCAAAATTCAAAGTGGTGGAAAGGTGATTAACTTGACATCAGATCAATGTTCTCGTTGCCTTGATTCCAACGGTGCGAACAACACTCCAATCCAAGTCCGGATGAAGAATATAGAGGCAATCAAAGTTGGGTTGACTTTTGATGACTGGGCAGGATTAATGAAGCCACAATTTGGACTTTTTCCAGTGGAAAAAATTCAGCCAACTCCAGCCAGATTGCAGGAAAAATTGTTGCCTTGTTAAAAGGACTCCTTCGGTCCAAAACCAAATTTTCAAAAACGCGCGGGTTGCTTTTTTTATAACAAAAAATATTAAAAAAAAGGGGTGGTGGGCCACCAACCCCACCACCCCAAAACAAACACATAACCAAAGGAGGGGTGGGCTACGACCCCCCGGCCCCTCCCCTGGCCACGGAACTGTCAATATAAGATGCGAGGGATAGACCATGACCCCAGCCCCTCCACTGCTCCCACGGAGCCACCACAACCAACAACAAAGAAATGGGTGGGCCGGCCCTTGGGGCACAGACCCAACCCAAAAGGGCAGTAGCACTAATAAACAAACAACCATTACCAAAAAATTCGAAGCATGGAGGTACAGTGAGCAGGCCCAACCCAACCACTATTTTAATTTAAAAACGAATTGGTTTGTGGTGTATAAAAAAAAGGAGGAGGCGGGGTTTGACCTCCTAACATCCTCCCTATTAACCGGATCTTCAACCAATGCTCCATAATAGAAACTTGGGAAAATCTGCCACCCATTTTTTATTTAAAACACAGTTTTTAGTGCGCTCAGGGAGAGGAGGTAGTGCATGTAGTTCGAGGCAAAATTTTGCAGGAGGGCCGAATTTTCACTTTGTCAGAATTTGAAAAATTTTATATGGTTTTAGCACTTCTCGATGCCACGAACACAATGGAGCTATTCGTTTCTCCATTAGAGTTCTACATTTTTTAGCCATTTTTTAGTATGGAGGTATAAAACTCCTTTTTGTAACTGATGCTTGTACTCTTCTTTCTCATGCCACTTAATGAATGAAGGTCTCCCCATTGATCGAGCAGGGTTTGGAGATGTAGTCCAAGATGGATGAACTCCATTATCAAGTCTTGTTGTCTTCTTTCATGCTTTATGTGTTTCTCCTCTTGTCTCATGTGCACATTGAGTTTTCTCTGTTAAGCTACAATTTATGCATGTAATTCTTTAACATATCTATAAGCAAAAGATTTTGGATCAAGTGGTATCAAAAAGGTATTTTTTTAGATGTGAATTTCATGTTTGTATGTTAACACGAAACATGCTCCGAAGAGGCGAAAGAAAACTAAAGTCTTTTGGTCTCGAAGCAAGGCATGCACATCGATGGAGAAACATGGCAGATGAAGAGGCTTGTCTTGAAGAGGAGCACAATTTCCACAAAACCTTCTATTCAATGGCAGAGAATGTTGGTCAATTTATTTCAAGGTTGGAGAAAGTAGAAGAGAGAAAACTAGAAGAACAAGGTTCAGTGCATGGAAATGGTGGAGAAGAACCCCCTCCTTCTCCTTCCATGAGTGAAAGTTCTTCTTCCTCTCATCACCATCATCATAGAAATTCAAGGGATGCATCTAAGAAACCTTTCTTTAAATTAGATGTCAAATTTGATCTTCCCATGTTTAACGGTGAAAGTAATGCAGAAAAGCTTAATAACTGGATTAGGCAAATTGAAATCTACTGCAGGATTCAGCAGATCGAAGAGGACGAGGAAAAGATTCAGTTGGTTTCTCTTCGGCTGAGTAGAATCGCTCTCATTTGGTGGGAGAGAAAATTGTGAAGCAGTAAGAGTGTGGGTAATCTTCGTTCCTCATGGCCTAATTTCATTTCTACATTAAAGGAAAAATTCTATCCCTTGGGTTACAAAAACAAAAAGCCTTAATGGATTGGCAATACTTAAGGCAAGGTAGAGGTCAGGATGTTCAAAGCTTTACAAAGGAATTTAGAAAACAGGCACTTAATTTGGGCATTGCACTTGACTCACCTGAAGTAGTAACTAAGTATATTGGATCATTACATAGTTACCTTAGACATTCATTATTATTGTTTGAACCAACTACTATTGACTCCGCCAGTGTGAAGGCAATTCATCTTGAGAACAGGGGAAAAAATGAAAGAGATGTTCATTTCAAGGAACCACCTTTCAAACCTCCAAATGGAAAACCCAAAGTGAAAGGAAAAGGAAAGGAGAAGAGGATGACATCAACCAAGAAAGATGAAGGAGAAAGACCTTATTGCAATCACTGCAAAAAGGAAGGTCATGACGACGATCATTGTTGGAAACAGTACCCGAAAAAGAGACCAAAGAAGTATGGAGGAAAAGGCAAGTAGATGACAATGGCAACTGTGCAGCAAGACCTTGGATCCGATTCTAGAGATGAAGCATTGATCACAACAGCAAGAACAAAAGGTACTCTTACACCTCATGTTAATTCTGAATCACATGAAGGCACTAGTTCAATAGATGAGTCTCTTCCTATTGAACGAAGGAGAATTGAACTATTTCATATTAGACTTATAATAAATCATAGAAAAGTGGAAACTCTATTTGATACTAGATCCCAAGAAAACTTAATTTCAGAGTCCTTGGTAAAGCAGCTAGGCTTGGAAACCAAACGACATCCAAAACCTTACCCACTTGGATGGATACATGATAAAGCAAACCTAAATGTAACTAAGCAGTGTAAGGTTAAATTTGTGATATCTTCTAAGTTAGTGGATGAGGTAAAACTTGATGTAATACCATTGGATATTTGTGGCATGGTGTTAGGGAGTCCATATCTATATGATGGAAAAGCAATCTTCTTCCGTCATGAAAACAAATACCAAATCACAAAAGATGGGGTAGAATATATTGTAGGGCTCATCAAACTAAAATCAGTGCCAACCTTGTAAGTGCAGGACAAATGAAGAGGTTGGTGAATTCCAGCAAGGGTTGCATGCTTATGATTGTAAGGGGAAAAGATGCAGAATTATCTAATGCTTTCCAGGGTTGTGATCATGTGCATAAAAAGGAATTATGTGAATTCATTTCTAACTATGATGAGATGTTTCAAGAACCAAAGGGATTACCTCCAAAGAGGGAAATCCAACATGAGATCCATTTGTAGCATGACGCTCCTTTACCAAATATTGGCATGTACAGGATGTCGACCATTGAGATGGAGGAGATAAAAAAGCAGGTGCAGGAACTATTGAACCAAGGGGTCATCAGACCGAGTACTTCTCCATGCGGCTCACCGATTGTCTTAGTGCCGAATAAAGATGGCACATGGAGGATGTGCATGGATTATCGAGCACCAAACAAAATCACGGTGAAAAATCGTTACCCTCTTCCCCGCATTGATGAATTATTAAATCAGTGAAAGAATGCTATCTATTTCACCAAATTGGATTTGTGTAGTGTTTATCACCAGGTCCGAATTGCAGAGCAGGATGTGTGGAAAACCACCTTCAAGACCAAACAGGGGTTGTTCGAATGGATGGTGATGCCATTCGAATTTTGCAATGCTCCAGCCACTTTCATGAGGGTCATGAATGATCTCTTTAGGCCTTTCATTGATGAATTTGTTCTTGTATATCTAGATGATATCCTTGCCTTTAGTAAAAGTTGGAATGAACATGTATGTCATGTGAAGAAAGTGCTTGATGTATTGAAAAATGAAAAACTCTATGTAAAATTGTCAAAGTGTGAGTTTGGGAAAACCTCTTTGGTTTACCTAGGTCATATTATTGGTCATGGTCAGCTAAAAATTGGTCGTTATAAAGTTGAAGCAATAGTAAATTGGCCTAAACCTACTCGTGTAACCGAGGTTCGCAACGTTTTGGGTGCAGTACGATATTGGAGAAGATTTATTGCCAATTTCTCTATTATTGCAAGACCTTTACACGCATTGGCAAGTGTAAAGCAAGTCTTTCAATGGGGAGGAAAGCAGCAAAAGTCCTTCAAAACATTGAAAGGAAAGATCAGCACTGCACCGGTCTTGGCCTTACCAGATCTCCAACAACCATTCAAGATTGAGACGGATGCCAACAGATATGCCATGGGACCTGTATGAATGCAGCAAAAGAAGCTGATATGTTACCATTCAGAGAAGTTCTCTCAGGCTGTGATAAACTATCCCACTTATGACAAGGAATTATATGCCTTGGTCCAGATTGTGAAAAAGTGGAAACACTACCTGATCAGCAAGGAGACCATCATCCATATGGATCATCAGCCCTTGCAGTATCTTCAGTCACAAACCAAGTTGCAGTAATCTCGTCATTTCAAGTGGATGGATTTTCTTCAGCAGTTTCATCTTGTAATAAAGTATAAGAAGGGCACTAGCAACAAAGTGGCCGACATGCTATCTCACCGTCCTATTTCTACTTCTGTTATTTTGCATAATGCTTTGTTATCTTTTGAAAGTTATGCTAAACAATATGCTAACGATGATGACTTTAAGGAGATTTATGCAAAACTAACCCATGGTTCACAAGTGGATAACTATCACTTACAGGGGAAACTATTGTATCACCTTGGAAATTTTGCATACCCATAGGAGAAAGGGTACATGTAATCTGGGAGGCCCACACCTCTCTTGTGTCTGGTCATTTTGGTATTGAAAAAAGTGTGTCATGTAAAAAGATTTTGTTTTTGGCCTCATGTGAAGAACATTGTGACTCGCTATGTAAAGGGTTGTGTGATGTGTTCTATTTCAAAGCCCTCTAATAGAAAACTTGGGCTCTACACAACACTCCCTATTCCGAGTCATCCATGGGAAAGCGTGTCGATGGATTTTGTAGGAGGCTTGCCTTTGTCTAGAAAAAGTCATGACTATTTGTATGTCGTCATTGACCTTTTCAGTAAGATGTGTATTTTAATGCCTTGTAAAAAGCAGATCACTGCAGAATAGACTCCTTATCTTTTCTTTCAGCATGTTTGGGTCCATTTTCGGCTACCCACATCGATTGTGTCAGATCGAGACTCTCGCTTTCTCGGAGAGTTTTGGACCAGCTTGTGGAAGATGATGGACACCAAGTTGAAAATAAGAACGACATTTCATCCATAGACTAACGGACAGATAGAGGTTGTAAACTACACCGTGGTACAATTGTTGCGAGGCTATTGTGGGAAACATCCCAAGTTGTGGGATGAGCATCTTCCATATGTGCAACATTCCTACAACCGAGCAGTGCACTCATCTATGCATCTTTCACCATTCGAGACATGTTTTGGTTACCTACCAAAAGAACCCTTTGATATGGTCTTTGGAAGGGAAGATGACTCCAGTGGACGTAATGACAGGGACAAAGCGCAACATTTCATTTAGTGGATCCAGTTGATTCACCAAGAAGTATAGGAGTAGTTGGAGAAAATTCAAGCCCGTGAGAAGGCTCGACATGACAAACACCGAGTCGACCATCAATTTCAAGTGGGTGACAAAGTGTGGTTCCATATCAGCAAGGATAGTATGAAGGGAGAAGGGAAGAAGTTGCGACCAATCCAGTATGGTCCATTCACCATTTTGGAGAAGATTGGAAACAATGCCTTCTGTCTCGATTTGCCGATATATATACAAATGTACTTTGTAGTGAATGTGGAGAACTTAAAGTTGTATGCGCCACCATTGATTATGAACATCGAAGAGGTGGGCACAGTTCCTACAGTTGATAACTTTTCACTAGAGTACCTCGATGAGTTACCTAAAGACGTCAACCTTGACAGAAGAACCAGGAGTTCACGACGAGGAGATGTCGAATACCTTCGAGTTGGTTTCAAGGGGATGCAAACTAGCAAGGCAAAATTGTTGGAAAAAGAAAGAGTGAGGGAACAATTCCCTCACTTGCCAATTGACTGATAAAACTTTTGGCGGTCCAAAAGCTCCTCAATGGGGAGGATTGATCCAAGTGGATCTTCAAACACAGTGGCATGGGAAAAGCTAAAAATTCAAAGTGGTGGAAAGGTGATTAACTTGACATCAAATCAAAGTGCTCGCCACCCTGATTCCAACGGTGCAAACTGCACTCCAATCCGAGTCTGGATGAAGAAGATAGAGGCAGTTAAAGTTGGGTTGACTTCTGATGACTGGGTAGGATTAATGAAGGCACAATTTGGAATTTTTCCACCGAACGGAATCCAGCCAACTCCAGCCAGGTTTTGGGTAAAATTGTTGCCTTGTTAAAAGGATTCCTTCGGTCCAAAACCAAATTTAAAAAAAACAAAAAATATTAAAAAAAGGGGTGGCGGGCCACCAACCCTGCCACCCAAAAACAAACACAAAACCAAAGGAGGGGCGGTCCATGACCCCTAGCCCCCAGCCATAGAACTGTCAATATAAGATGGGAGGGATAGGCCATGACCCTAGCCCCTCCGCTACTCCCACGGAGCCACCACAACCAACAACAAAGAAATGGGTGGGTCCGCCCTTGGGGCACGGACCCAACCCAAAAAGGCAGCTACATTAATAAACAAAAAACCATTAACAAAAAATTTGGAGCATGTAGGTACAGTGGGCGGGTTGCCCAAGGCGGGCCCGAACCACTATTTTAATTTAAACACAAACTGGTTTTTGGTGTATAAAAGAAAGAGGAGGCGGGGTTTGACCTCCCGACCTCCTTCCTCTGTCTACAAGCCTTCAACCTCATGGTGACCCTTGATTTCTGGAATATTAGTCTTTCTGGGATCCTCGTCTTCTTCTTCAGCGGTCACATTATAACATTCCAGTGTGTGGTTTAGCTAGGTAGTCCAATCAGGTTACATCAGAACCAAAGGATCCTGCGTTATCCTAAAGAACGTTACTTTAACCTCCTGTAGTGTTGTGTCAACACAGTCAAACCCATCCTCAAAGCTGAATGTCATTATAAACCCCTAGTGTAAGATGTCCCATTCTTCAGTGCCATGGCAGAGCTTTGTTTCCAAGTACCAATTCATTGGTATGACATCTAGGGTATGACAAAACAGATGTACCCATTCAAGTTGGGGCTCCACTCCATAAGCCTTAGTCCATTTGACCAAGTGATCACACGAATCATCCCTTCTATCATACTTGTTTTCCATCCACACTTTCAGCTCTCCAAAACGTATTCTCATCATCCTCCTATAATTGCACCAATCATCAAAATTATCCTTGTGCGTACCCCACCATCTTGCGGGTGTAGCGCACAGTACCCAGTCTAAGGCCTGGAAGCAATGCTTCTCCAGCACTTCTCTCTCAAATGCATCCAAGAAGCGATCAACATCAGTTAGCCCATCATAGTGAGGCAGATTCCTTACTTTTGATGACCGTAGTGTAGATACCTCATGCATCCGGTTCTGCTAGTGCTCTAATTCTTCATCTGAATCTGATTTGCAGGAGCTCTCGCAGTCCCATGCGATACACCCATCTACTGTCGGATTTACCCAATCCTAGTCTCATGCCATTATCTTGTAAATATCATCCAAATCGTCATCACTTTCATAATCACGGACTGGTTCTGTATAGCGTGATCCTTCTGCATGATCTAGCAGCACCACTATGTGGAGCAAATTCTTTTCAAATATCATCTTTCGCTTCTTGAGGTTGATTACCCCATTCATGTGAGTGGCCCAATCAATTCCAAGGAGTGTATGGTAGGGATTGCTATCATCTCGAATCTCTATTACCTCAAAATCCACCAGTGCGCTCGCGCCTTCAATGTCAACTCTCACCCCTTGTAGCCTCCCCATCAGGATAATTTTCTGTTGATTTTTCATCCTTAACTAGATCAGAGACCATTGGAGCGTAGGTCTCCCCATTATTTCCCATGTTTTCTTTGGAAAAACATTCTCGTCAGACCCTAGATCCAAGATAACTTGGTCCATTTTGTATTCGCCTATCTGCGCAGTGAGTCTCATCTCACACCCAATCCTTGCCTTATGCTTACCAAGCTCTTTAACTACATGTGGTTTGCCAGTAGTGTTGTCCTTGCCAGCGCACTGATGGATCAGTTCCTGTAGGCCCTTCATATCCTTACTATCGTAGAGCAGTTTCATGTAGCTCTCTAAGAACGTGGTAATCATGGATGGGTCCATTTCTTCAACTGGTTTCTCTTGACTTCCTGAGGTATAGGCCTTAGTGAAGCTTTTCTTTGCTTCCATGAATGTTTCCTTTTCACACTCCAAATCAAACCCAATCTCCTTTTCTAGTGCTTTCGTGACTCATCCCAAGTCACCGAGCTGGTGCGTCCATCTTTGTGCAGAGGTCGGTCAAAAAATTTAGTGCATCGTTGGTACTAGCAGCAAATTCTTTCGTCATGCGCTGCATCCATTCCACCTGTGGTACTGATATTTCTGCCCCTGTCTCGGCTGTCTCCATCCTAGCACATTCAGCCTTCATGTGTACTACCTTAGGCTATGTGGTGGTTGAAACTGCAAATGCCTCATCCAACCTTGGCTGGATATGAGCTTTCACCACTGCTTCCTTCTGTCTCGTGGCTTCGGCTTGGATTTTCATGTCCTGCACCTCCCTCATCTTAGCAAACCATTGCAGGATAGCAATGGTCTGTGCGGTTTCCTTGGAGCTAATCATAGGCGTGCTGAAGTTCCCTGGCCTCTTCTTCCAATCTGCGGAGTGTGGGATCTTCCTGAAGGATAGTGAGCATATCAATCTACTGAGTTAGCAACTCGGTACAGTCTTCTAGTGACCGTGCAAGAATTGTGCACCTGATATCAATAATGTTCTTGCGCTGTACTACGACCTCTGGGGCCGTTGGTAGTGGGACCTGCAATTTCAACTCGGCGATCTACGCGCTGAGTTCAAGCTGAAGCCGTGTGGCCTCCTCTTTTGTCCTTCGGAACTCCATAGCCAACATACAAATATGTGCTTCAATAGGCAAGTCCCCTCTAATATCTAACACCTAAGCACTCAAACAAGCTTCCGCTACTACCTTTTCCATCTGTTGTTTTTGCATGACTGCTTCATTGCGTTGGAGCCGTAGTTGTTCCATATTAATTTTCTACTCTTGGAGTATCTGGTCGATGTGGTCGGCCCTTGCACAAAGTTCGATTGTGCTGCTATCATGGAGTTGTTGCAAACTATTGTGTGGGAGTGCAGCCATGTTCAGTCCCAATTCGGTAAGTCATTCTAGTATTGCTCGGTCTTCTGGTTGGTTGGTGACCCACGCGCCTGCCAGAATTGGAGTAGATTGAGCAACCTAGGCTTTGAGCAATGGTTCTACAGCTGTCATACCAGAGGTTTCTCTAGAAATGCTAGGGCCTACCTGCGCAATTCTTAATCCCAGTTCGTGTAACTGTGTCTCGAGCTCCCCCAACACAATGTGCTGCTCCGACATAGCCTCATCGACTGCCTCCCAAGTAGCTTCACAAACAATATTTTCGATGTCATTTAGATTTCCCTCCATTAGGGTGGTAACTTCACTGTCAGTCTTAGATGCTTTTTCTTTCTGTTTCTTCCTCGCTATCGATGATAATAGTTTTACCTTTTTCTTTCATTGTGGACTTGCCAACCTGTAGGTGTCACGGCAACCGTCGAACTGATTCTGGAAGTGGAGGTTTCTTCTTGGTCTTCGGCGTCCGGGGGGATTTAGAATGTTCTGCTTCCTGCGGCGACTCTGGCTGTGGACTAATGGCGGTAGGCCTTTGAGCTTTCAAGATGACATCTTTGTAATGTTGCGGTACTGCCTAAAACCACGAACTGTTTTCAACTTCCTCGTTGCTCATGATGTAGGCAATACAGACCGATTCTCTTACCGGACAGTACGACATGGTGGTGTGACCTTTACTTTGTTTATATATCGATGGAACTCGGAAACCGGCGGCGTGTTTTCGTGGTAGCTCATAAATGCAACTTGGGTGGTTATGATTTTTCCTTACTGACCCGTCGCCCACTTCAAGGTGCTTTAAATGCGCCATCATACCTTGAGAAACATTTTCAACGATCACTTTCCATCCTTCCTTTGCAGCAGGGTATCCCTAAGGACACATATGTGGTTTCTGCAGGGAGCCGGTGGTCGTATCGCGCCACTATACAACAACCTGTTTTATAGTCGCACACCCTCTTCCAACTGCTTGGGGTGTTGGGACTGATCCTTCGATGGATAGTCGGAAGGGGAATCCCTTCTCGTGGGTCCTCTAGTTCCCCACTGTCCCAGGTAGCAAACACCCGAGATGTCCTTCTGCTTCTATTAAGGAATTATGGTGTGCACGCCCATGTGGCTTCTAGTGAAACCGTATCAAAGTAGGAAAGCCAGCCATGTTGGTTTCCTTGGGAAATTCCTTTTGATCATCTAGGGCAACCACTTCTAACTGAAGTTTCTGGATGGCTTTATCCAACTTGATACTGTGGTCATAGATTTTGGCCTCAGTTTGTTCCAACTCATCAAGTCATCGTTTTGCACACCGAATGGTAGCCCACAGCTGCTGAACCTTGTTGTGGATGCCATCTTTGGTAGGAGAAGTTATGCCTATAGTGGCTGATTGGGCCGTAAGGAGGAGGTCCCCCCTAGCCTGATGATCCTATGGTCCACTCTGGTCTGTTTAAGGTGATAGTTGTCTGCCATACACTCATATTCTTTGTGTTATCATTTTATGCCAGCTTAACCGCCGCGCATATCTTCCAATTTAGAGTCGAAACTTTCTCTTGTATCTGAGCTTCCCCGATCCTTCTATCGGTGCGCGCACCCTGTCTGCCGACGCACTAGGTTGTTCCTGTACTACATATGTGAGTTGGTCTTCAGTGGTCGTGTCTTGGTCTTCCGGGTGGCGTCTTTCTTCACATCGTGTCGATTGAGTCACCCTATTACAGTTGAGTGTTGTAACTTCCTGCAATCGATTTTGCCAGTGCTCTACCTCCTCCTTAGAATTGATAGTGCAAATAATCTAACGTTCCCATGAGGTTCTTCTATTGACATTATAATGCATTTGCCTGGGGTTGTGCGCTGTTATCTGATAAATGCAATCCAATTCATCATTATTTTCCTTGTCGCGAATGGGTTCTATGTAGCACTCCCTTTCTGCTGGGTCCAGCGGAACTACTACGCGAAGTGACTTCTTTTCAAAACTCGTCGTGTGCCTTTTCAAGTTGATGATTCCTTTCATGTCGATGGCCCAATCAATCCCAAGAAAAGCAGGGTAAGGATTGCTATCATTGATAAGCTCTATGACTTCGAAATCGGCCTGGGTCGTTACACCATCGATATCCACTGTCACCCCTTGCAATCAGCCCATTCGTAATATCTTTTGTTGATTGGCCATTCGTAGTTGAATTGGGGACCATTGCAGTACGAGCTTGCCTATACGCTCCAAAGTTTGCTTAGGCAGTATATTTTCATCTGAGCCTAAATCTAGGATGACTTGATCCATTTCATAATCTCCTATCTGCATTGTCATTCTCATTTCTCATCCAATGCGTAGAGCATGTTGTCCTATCCTCCAGACCACCTGGGGTTCATTGAATTCAACGCTCCTGGTAATTAATTCCTGTAACCCTTGGACAACCTTCTGATTCTGCAGCAATTTCATGCATGCATCAAGAAAGGAGGTGATCATGTAGGGGTCCATTTTGGCTTCTATTTGGTCCTTCCCACATGAGGTAGCAACTTTCGAAATGCTCAGCTAATATTCGTTTGGCCCTGCCCTTCCCTGCTTTGGTTCAATAGTATGGTTCCCCATAGGCGAGTCACGTCGCTTCCCACCTTTGTTCCCTCCTACATTTGTGTCACTCCTTCATACCATATTTATACTAGTGTCCTCTTCACGGGGTTCTGCACACATCATCTGGACATTTTGGGTTAGTGGAGGTTGAAGCACCCCTTTCTCGTTCAATTGGGCAATCAAGGTTGGACAATCTACCAATTCGTGATCAAACTACTCACAATAAGGGCATGAGGTACTAGTTGGGTTAGTGCATTCGCGAGCATAGTATCCTTGTTCACCACAATTATAACAAGTTATCTGCCCGCGAACTTGGCTAGGTCCCCATCCTCTTCCCCAACCTCGTCCTTGAAATCCTCCCCATGCTTCAGCCTGTACCCGGTAGGCTGGGGTCCATTCCATCATTAAGTCATAACTTTGACACGTTCACTCATCGTGTCCTACTAATCGACAAAAATTGCAATATAACTGCTGTGAGGTCTGGGTATACTTCTGTAGTAGATGGTAGTTATTTGTTGTGTGTTTTCCTCCTACTTAGAAAATTGTGCACCAGAGCGTAGGCATGGCATTTGGTCCTGTCCGGACTTCCACTTTTAAGGGCATCGATGTTATAGACATTTTTGTGCCTATCAGCATGGAGCATGAAATGTCGATAATCTGAGGGATCCAAAGTCCCTAAACATGTTGTTCTTACCCTTAAAAGAACAAGGTCTGCAAACCACAACACTGAAAATCAGTTCTCCACCTGAAAACACTCAAAAACAGGCCATTTCTGGATCATGTCAGCTGCTCCACTGAGCACTTGCGCTGAATGTCAACTGCTCTTCCTTGTACCTGCACTGAAGGTCAAAATCAATGAAGGCTACCTGCGCTGGGCGAGATTGGCCAAGTGGCACAGTCATTCTGCAAGGTGTCAACTGCCCAGGAAGCTTCCAAACTGACACTTGGGTCAAGGAATTCGCCTAGTGATGAGTAAGAGGGTCTTGAACTCCAAGTGGAAGCAAGATTCGCCAAGTGGACTCAAGAACTGAAGATTAACTAAAGTGGGAGAGGACACAAGTCACCTTCAGGCCTGTCTCAAGATGACTCATCCTTTCTCCAAAAACCTATATATAGATCTCTCTCATGAGGTCTAGGGAGGCTGGAATTTTGTGCAAGTAAGGAAGTGCTGTTGGTTTGAGAACAGAGCTATTGGGTGTTATTGCTTAAAGGAGGTGAAGAGGAGATTTCTTTCAACTGGGAGGTGTTGCTGGATTGGAGCCCATTGTGGTTGTAACTCTCTCAGAACTTTACTTCTATTGTTAATAAAGCTTTTATATTCTTCTATATGCATGTATCTTGATGATGAATTGATGCTTGTATATTTGGTTTATGCTAATCCTTAGATCGATTACAGATGTATGCTTCTTGTAGTTTCCTTTCCTTGTGTTTTTACAAGATCTGTGTGTAGTTGGGCCGGTGAAAGGGCAAGGAGCTAGGAGCAAGTGGCAAGGAGTGAAGACTGGATCGACTATTAAGCGCAAGATAACGGTTAGTAGATCATCTCTTTCTTCCCTTTCTCATCTCGTAAAGAAGAAACTTTTCATAGCTTTGCATTCAGTTGTTGCTGAGGTACTATCACCCTTAGAGTGGGATAAAGGCATTCTGCATTAGATTCTTTTCCCCCCAACAAATTGGCGACTCCTCTGGGGAGCTTATCTTGTTAGTTTGTTGTGTTTCTTGCTATTCATTTCACAAACAAGGAGAGTACCGAATCGAACTGTGTTTGAATCCATCAAATACAAAGTAGAGGGCAGCTACTCTGGCTCAGTTTCTGAGCAAGTTTTTGATTTGAAGAGCTGATCCACAATGACTCTAATAAGCTCTTTGTGATAGCTTTTCATCCTCCTTTACATCCCTTAGTGTTTCCTTGACTGATAGCTTCTGATTTGAGCAAAAACCGTGAATTTTTGAGCAATCTGTGACCCGGAGACCAAGACGGACGAAAGTCACGTTCTTCAGTGCAGGCTGTACAAAGGCAGTCTGCATTTCAGCGCAGTTCCCGAAGGGGCTACCTGCGCTGAAGGTCAAACAGGCAGTGTTACACCTGCGCTGGACCAGTCTAGGCTTGAGCTGCTGGGGTCTTCTGTTGAGTCTTGCCCTTTTTTCACTGTTGTTTTTGCTGTTTGCTGCTGGTCAGTAGGCCTATCTGAAGCCATCTTCCTTTGTCATTATTCCACCTCAGTTGTATAATGAAACTGTACTTGTTCTTTTGTATTTCTTGTGTCATTTACAGTTTCCCATAACGATAGCGAACCAGTCTTGCATTGACCTCTTAGATCTAGACCTGTGAGTAGGTGTCGTTCTGATCTTAAGAGTTAGTTTATTTGTTGTTCATAGCTGATTGAGTTTGTCGCTTTCGTTATATGGTTTGGGTTTATAAATTTCTAAGTGTCAAAAAAAGTGAATCGTAAAGGTGTCTTTCGATTTTTGGACAAACTTGTTGGCTTTCGCTTGAAATTGAATCCAAAGTTATACAACAGCTTTCTTTTTGCATTTCATCAACATTAAGAAAGAGAAAAGAAATACTCGCATTGTGCATGTGCATTATGACAGTTTGCATGTTGATTTAGGAAAGTGCATTAGTGTGTGCTCTATGATCTGTGTGAAAAGGTGTTATCTCCCTTCTCCCTCAGTAGTTAAGGTTTTTCAAAGTTGAAAGATTGAAAAGCTTGCTTATCATCTTAGATTGCATTCAGGAGTGTTTCTATACATCTCGTGGTGATCCATAAAGGCAAACTGCTAAACAAGATCAACCTTAAAATAAATTGAATTTACATAACAACGCATTGAAACATAACGCAAACATCTAGAGGTCTAAGCTAGAGATGTGTTCCGGCGTCGTTAAACATAGTGACTGTCGATCTCGACGAAGGTGGGTGATTCCTCCTGAGAGTCGGTGGCACTAATACGGACTTGTGCTCCCACGTACCGTCGCGTATATATTGGGAGACCCCTATAGGATCAAAGCCTTTATCCATAGGAAACCGTGTCAGCCGCCCTACTGATCGCAATGCAGTGAACACAGCATTCACGAAGATCGACCACTCGTACCGTAAAACGTATTATGTGGTTTTGCGAAAGGTTTGGCACACCCTCTGCCTAGAACTCCAGAGCAGTTTCTTTTGGCCTTTTTCAAACTCTATAACTGAAAAAGTCCATCTGAGCATTTGTCACTTCGGGCTCGTTAAAACATCGAAGGAGACTAGAGTCATCTTTAGCTTTTTCTCGACTCTTAAAAAGTGAAAAAGCAAGTTGTGTCAAAGCGTTGTCGTAAAATTTATTTTAAACGGAACATAATCACCTCCTATTCCCGCGTTGATCTTTAAGTTGAGAACATGGAATGCCCCAACCAAGGAACTCCACCTGATGGAAATCCTGGTCCTTTCTCCTCTTGGGGAGAAGTTGGTGCGCCCCACATGGCCACATTGTCGCTTCCAGGACTGACAATTGGCCTGCCTGTTTGGCTATTCTCAACTAGTGTAGTTCAGAACACCATGGTTCCTGAGCAGTCGAGTCAACAGTTAGATGAGTCTAGAGCTTCCCACCAGCCTTCTACTTCCTATAACCCTTCCTCCAATCCTTCATCTTCGAAAGGTAAAGCTGGAAAAATCCAAGCTCTCACGGAGAAGAAGGAAAAGAAGAAGAAATAAAAGAAGAAGAAGGAGCCTAAAGCGACTGGGGGCAAGCAAAATACATCTAACAAAAACCCACACACAGCACAGACCGGGCCTAAATCACCATGTGTCATATGTAGAGGAGACCATTTCCATAGAGATTGTCCCTGTATTCCCCGGATACTAAGGGACTGGTCCCCTCGGTTGCACAATTCGGGAGCTTCAACCTCTGATAATCAAGTTGAGTGCTTACCATCAACCAGCGAAAGTGAAGGATCAAGACAAAAGGGGGGAGCAAAATCCCCCTGTAGACTGTGTGAAGGCGATCATGCCATCCACCGTTGTCCCTTCTTAGATGAAGCGAAGAGAGTTTTGGAAGATCGTCCGGTTTCACCGTTGAGACTTCCTCCTGGATACAAAAAACTCGTGCCAAGTCCTTCGTTGGTTGAAAACACAGCTGGCCCGCTCAAGTGGTCAGCTGAAGAGTCAGTCATTGAAAATGAACCCACTGAAGCCAGACCAGACGAAAGTCTAAAGGTCGATACGGCAGTTGACCCGGTTCTTCCTTCAGAGGTTTCATCCTCAAATGACACCGTCACTGAAGATCCATCTTCAAGTGGCACCCTCACGGAAGAGAATAAGGATGACACCATCCAGATTCTTTTCATCAACACAGATTCTGATGAGCATCAGGGCAATGCGCCCATTCCTTTATCGCAGGAAGGAACATCGTCAGGATCGTATCCGGCCGTGTATTCGGTCCCACCACCAAGCAACCTGGTTGTGTCCTTTGATTGGAACCAACTGGGCAGACCCCGGTTACCAGCCAGTATACCGTTCAGAATCATAGTCCAAATTTATAGAATGGTGATGGTTGGAACTATCATTGATGAAGGGGCATCTGTGAGTATCCTTTCCTCTGTTGCTTGGAAAGCACTGGGTTCCCCGGCGCTTTTGCCTGAGATAAGAAATCTCTCGGGCTTTAATAAAGGAACCAGTCGACCATTAGGAATCCTCCCCAATGTGCCTATTACATTGAAAGGGAAGACCGTTAATATGAACGTGATGGTCGTCCAAGGACCCTTGGATTATAACCTACTCCTTGGACGTGACTATATATATTGCATGGAAGCTATAGTTTCCTCACTCTTTAGAGTAATGTGTTTTCCACACGAAGGAAGGGTGGTCAAGCTCGTAGACCAACTTTCATTTCCGGGATCACGCATCGCAAATAGTCAAATACCAATCCTCAATGGTCTATTTTCTCGAGAAATTCCTCTACCCCCAGTCTTTCTTCCCGATGAATGCGAGTGATTCGGAAAGATAGGACTGGAACCCAGGGGGCATGCGCCCTGGTCTGCTTCGGGTAGAGGAAACCTTGGGTATAAAGTAGAATTTCCGCGGAAGAATATTACTAGTTCGTACCCCGTCCGTATGTGGAAGAGGGGTTGTTCTAGAATAGGATTCTTTTGTCAAGATTAAGTGTTTGACAATTTTTAGTCATTCACCATTGTCTACTATGGAAGACAGTGCCGAAGAAAGAGATTGATTTGCGGCAGCAAATAGAACCATCTTTGGGTAACCAGGAAGAGGCAAACCTCACCCTTTGAAACAAATGTTTTATCGGATAAGTAGGGGCAGCCTTGAAATTATACTTCATACCTGGGGGCATGCAACCTTTTGGAATGCAAGCAAGGGACGACTATTTATTTTTTTAAATTTTTAGGTCCTCCCTTTAAACCTGTAGGTCTAACCCTTTAAACTCGTAGGATTAGCCGTTTCTGAACTTGCATAAAGAAAGGATGAGAAGGAGCATAGCTTAGTGAAGATGAAGCTCTATAAAAAATAGAGATCCCACAAGAGACATTTCTTATTTTATGACTGGTATATCGAGAAGTTTTAGCATAAAGTTCATGCTCGTTAAAAAATAAACGCAAGATCCGAGCAGTTTTAACGCGGTCTTCATGCTCGTTAAAAAATAAATAGAAGCAGCGAGCAATGTTTCCTCCAGAGTTTAAGCTCATTTTTATCTAAAAAAAGAACCTATTCCGGTAAATAACCATTGTGATCGTAAATTTATTAGCCGTAAAAGCCTTGGTCGTGTTTGCACCCACCACCTCCATTTCATTTGGCCAATCGTTCACCTCCATATGATTGTTTACCTCTTTTAAGGAACAGCTGCGAAGAGTGATTTCACTTAGCCATCCTTGTGACACTGCCGTGATTGGAAAATTCCAACCTATACCTGGAATCTGCTGCTATCCCTGTTTATCACTCGTTCCTCAAAAGACGAGTCTTCTTTAAGCTCTTTTCATCTGACTCGTAAAATATGAAAAGATTGTCGAGTTTTGGCCTTCCAGCTCGTTAAAAGGACCGGAAGAGCTATCCCTCCTCTAGATTTTAATCTTTTTGGACCTGAGGGATTATTGCACAAAAAGGTCGAGCGCTTGTTTTATTCGGCTCGTTAAAGTTATCGAAAATTCATCCCTTTTGTATTGTTTTATACTTTTTCGGGCTTAAGGGATTAGATGACGAAAAAGGAATTTTGGAGTTAACTTTCTGTACCTTTTCAGACTCTCTAAAAATGAAAAGGACCGAGTTGTCTTTGTCGCTAGACTCGTTAAAATGATTAAATAGCGACAAACTTGTCTTTAGACGAGAACGAGTTTCCCTATCGCTAGGCTCGTTAAAACATAGCGATGGGCTTGCCCGAAGGGCAGGTTATAGAACAAGCATATGTTATCCTCCTCAAGCTTGACAAAAATAAAGAGGTACTGGTCAGAAATGACTGGGGAAAAATTGGGAGAATCTCAAAGCTTAATGGTAGCAAGTCGCTCTTGAACATGACACTTTGTCCTCCGTATCACATCCGGTTGGGTTGTTTCATTCACCGGTCTCATCACCATGGTCCTCGCCAAACCATCCGTATTTGGGGTAATGCTACTGATCCATCACATTAGTGTCGTTATATGTTCAAGAGATGTGTTCAGAAAGAGTCAACCGTGTCCCATCCACTGCCATACATTATCCTTCATCCGCCCATGATCGCCACCCTGAATCATATCTCACAGATTGTTTTCACCTCCACTAAGTCATTAGCTCCATTCTGTGTCACTGATGTGGGATTCATTAAGGCCCTCCTTTGACGGATCACTTCTTGTCGACTTCAGCTCACTATCCAAGAAGTTGATCTAGGAACACCCCCCCAAGTACTTTGAAGCTTGCATGCCTCAATGGCAAGTTTCTCACTTCCGGCGATAGGTATACATCAATGACCTTCGACCAGAAGATTTTGCGTGGTGTTCGACGCCAAGTCCTTTATTCACACCACATGAATTGTACTGCAGTACCTTGAGGGTCATTGTCATTATTGGTGATTCCTCTCGCGCTTGTTAACGGTTTACATTATTGACCAGTAATCAAGCGATGTCTTTCCATGTTCGACTTCAGCGTAATTCTCACATGGATCGACTTGTACTTAGAGTGAAGATCGAACGAGATTGAAGACCCCGGATCTAGTTTCATCCATCCGGGCTGCGATATATATTCAGGAAATATAAAGACATTTGATATATACATCGTTGCAGCAGATGATCATCCTATTCAAAGGATGATAATTTCAGCAGAGAATTATCAGTCTATATTCAGACGGTCGTCTGTTATATGTACCAAAATTACTTTATAAAGCTGAGCATGGGAATGCCCGCCTCAGCTAGATCATGAAAGCAGAATGAAAAATAATGTATTGTATTGTATTTTATTGCAGGGCACCTCTCAGCGATTGAATGAACTTCGGATCCTCCTAATAAAGAATTTCACCCGATAAACGACCTCATACTTTAGGGGGCAACTGTTATAGACATTTTTGTGCCTATCAGCATGGAGCATGAAATGTCGATAAAAACATGTTGTTCTTACCCTTAAAAGAACAAGGTCTGCAAACCACAGCACTAAAAATCAGTTCTCCACCTGAAAACACTCAAAAACAGGCCATTTCTGGATCATGTCAGCTGCTCCACTGAGCACTTGCGCTGAATGTCAACTGCTCTTCCTTGTACCTGCGCTGAAGGTCAAAATCAATGAAGGCTACCTGCGCTGGGCGAGATTGGCCAAGTGGCACAGTCATTCTGCAAGGTGTCAACTGCCCAGGAAGCTTCCAAACTGACACTTGGTTCAAGGAATTCGCCTAGTGATGAGTAAGAGGGTCTTGAACTCCAAGTGGAAGCAAGATTCTCCAAGTGGACTCAAGAACTAAATATTAACTAAAGTGGGAGAGGACACAAGTCACCTTCAGGCCAGTCTCAAGATGACTCATCCTTTCTCCAAAAACCTATATATAGATCTCTCTCATGAGGTCTAGGGAGGCTGGAATTTTGTGCAAGTAAGGAAGTGCTGTTGGTTTGAGAACAGAGCTATTGGGTGTTATTGCTTGAAGGAGGTGAAGAGGAGATTTCTTTCAGCTGGGAGGTGTTGCTGGATTGGAGCCCATTGTGGTTGTAACTCTCTCAGAACTTTACTTCTATTGTTAATAAAGCTTTGATATTCTTCTATATGCATGTATCTTGATGATGAATTGATGATTGTATATTTGGTTTATGCTAATCCTTAGATCGATTACAGATGTATGCTTCTTGTAGTTTCCTTTCCTTGTGTTTTTACAGGATATGTGTGTAGCTGGGCCGGTGAAAGGGCAAGGAGCTAGGAGCAAGCGGCAAGGAGTGAAGACTGGATCGACTATTAAGCGCAAGATAACGGTTAGTAGATCATCTCTTTCTTCCCTCTCTCATCTCGTAAAGAAGAAACTTTTCATAGCTTTGCATTCAGTTGTTGCTGAGGTACTATCACCCTTAGAGTGGGATAGAGGCATTCTGCATTAGATACTTTTCCCCCCAACAATCGAACCTCCCCCCACCAGATAGTTTGCGAATACCGAGTAATGGTCTTTTTCGTGCACGTGGCTTTTACATTTAATACATCGTTCCTCCAACAGTACCCCTGATCGAGGCATTCTTCCTTTCTTCAAGCTTTGTAATTCCAAACTTAAGTTCTGAAGTTGCGTGTGGAGTTGCTGAACTCCCAACCCTGGGTCTGGTATCAGGGTCGCGTATAACCTCATTGCTATCTCTAGTGCCTCGGCCTGGGTTGAGATCTTCTATTGTGACAGAGCCATCCTCAGATGGGGTGTTAATGACGCCACAAACCACGCGCAATGTTGTCCGTCGGTCAACGTCATATTAGCCTTGCGAATAGTACTCTTTAATATTTGGTCCAGATCCCACAGGGTTTCACCAGGCAACATTGCTATTTCTTTGAACCCAATGATTGATTGGTTCTCAGACTTTGGTCAGCCATACTCTTTGTTAAGCGCATCTTGTATAGCTACTAGTCCTTCATTCGGATGGTCGGTTGAGTGTTTTATGTACCATGTCAGCGCGCGGTCCTGGAGTGCACTGACCAGCGTAGCCTTTTTGATGTTTTCATCTGTTATACCTTGCGCGTCCCACATGGAGTTTATCACAAACCAGAACCAACTTGGATCTTCATTCCCTATACCTTGAAAGGCCAGTAACTTAACTGCGGCCACCATCCCTGTTCTAGGAGGTGGTGACGGTTGAGGTGGTGTGGATGAACGCGACGTGGGTGATGGGGGTGATGATGTAGATGGAGGTGGTATTAGCGGGAGGCGTTCTGTAATCAACCGGACTACGCTTCTGGGTGAGAACCTAGCGAGATCTTCCTCTCTTTCCTGTGAGATAGAAATTAGAGGACTGTTCCCTGCTCCTTCCATTCCTCAGTAACCTCTTCCACTCCATGTTACCCTAGACATTAATGTATGTGTATAATTTGTTTTTTCGCACAACAACATCTTAATCTAAGTATTTAATGACTTGATGTACCGACCTCGCGGTCCTTGGAGAAATTGCCTTTCCGCTTCACTGTAGCTTACAGTTGTATCTATTCCGAATTCAGTGATAAATCCCCCAATGATCTGATCTACCTAGTGATCGACCCCGCACGCGAGTTTGTCTTCAGTGGCTTCTAGTCTACGCACCAGTTCTGGGGTCCACACTATCAGCTGGTCTAATCTGCTCCTTCCCATGCTATCAGCTAACTTCTAGATCCACTCATACAATTCTGTCGGGAATGTTACGAAGAAGATCTCATGTATGTCCGTGAGGATATAGCGATACAACCATTATTCCTCTAATATATGCTAGTTCTTGTTTTCCTGAACCGCGAACTCATGGAGCTTTAGATCCCACCAATATTTGAGTTCTTTCTTTGTCAGATTCCAGTGTTCCCACATTAGACACCCCTTAGGCAGATCCCAGTCCCAACAATGGAACCATTTGTTGGCTTATTGGGGCCTAACCCAGGTTCGGAAGAATTATTTAGCCAAACAAATCCTGCATCTACCAGCCCTTTCGGAAACAGCCTGCGAAGCGCAGGCTGAGGTCTCACCTGAGGTGGCAGGGGAGGGTGCTAGAACTAGGTTTCCACACCCTGGGGATGTATTGGATGTGGTTTGGGGCTCGCGCACTATTCTGCAGCCTCGCGTTGTGCGAGATCCTTGCAGATCGGATATCACTTATTATTATTTTGATCTAGTTAAAGCGGTCTTTAAGCAAACATTTAATACTTCTGGTTACTTCGCACATCAATATTAACCTATTTCACATGTATTATACAAGAGCAAATGCAGAGATCATAAAAATTCATTTATCATAAAAGAGTAAATTCGTAATTAACAAAGAATTCAGAAGAAACTTATCTTTATTATCAATATTCAACATTACATCCAGATCCACCCTACGCACTCAGCTGCAGGAGTCCATGGCCATAGCTGTAGACTTTCTAGGCCTTTGCACACACAGCTGCAGAGCCTCTACCTTCTACCCTACTCCCTCGACTTGGACTTACAACTACTCTCCGACTATTTACCTATTACATTTCAGGACTATTCTCTTCAAAAACAAAAACTAAACTGCCTTTCCCTCATAGAGCCTTGCTCTATTTATACTTTCCCTTGGCCCACGATCCCACGGCGGGCCGACTCTATTACTATTTCTTTACATTATTTTTAGGCAGACTACCCTTTGACTCAACCTACTGTAGCTCGTGCTCCACGCTTTCTGCAGAGTCTTTTACCCTAATATTACCCAAAATTCTAGGCTTTGCACCCCATACTCGTTCCATGGGGCTTTCGCTACCCAACATACCTCTTCCTACAGATATAGGTTATAGCTAGGGAATTGCAGATATAGATATGGTAGAAATGATTGTGCATTTTTATTTTTCAGATTGTGTATTTTATTATAGTCCATTTTTCCTATAATTTCCAAAGATGACAATAAATCTCATTTCCTCATGTCCCCTCCATTACAAGATTAAGATAGATCCCATTACTTATTTTCAGATTCAAGAGGCTCCATTTCCTCTTCTACTATCCAAATCAACAATGCCTTACTCTCTTCATGAGAAATTTGTAAATATAGATATAAGCCATTACAAGTCACACACCTTAAATAACATCACCTCATATTTCTCGATTGTTCCCTCTAACAAGAACAACAAACAACAATTAGATACCCATGACACTGGATACCACAAGGCCCAGATCAATGAGACCTCATGTCTCCTCTTGACCCCCTCTAGCATGGGCCAACCTACTTCTGATAGAAGGCCATACACCACCATTCAGATAGAAAAAACACCTCCAAGTGTCCCCAAAATCAACTTCCCCACCTACCAACATACTACTCACTAGGTTCAACATGGTACTCAGGACTTGGATTCCTATCAAGGGATTCTTCCCATCGACCTTAAATGTTAGGAGCTTAAAGTTACCATATTCTTATACCCCCAAATACATACAACCAAACCCCTCAATCCTAGACACTCACCAAAGGATCTCATCTACCAATGCAATAGTGATTTCACAATGCTTGACAACTCTAACAACAAAACCAACTCTCAATCTCATCACTCATCATTGGTCACCATCCTCGTCAGGGCTTAACATCCTCTCTTTCTAGTGAAAGAGCCAATGCAATCGCCCCTTACACTACTTTATGACTCCAACAAGAAGCTCCCTTCTTGTTCTTCTCACTCATCCTTGGACACTGACTCCAATAGTACTTGACATCCTCTCTTTGGCTTAGTATCAGATATATATCATTTCTATTGTACCAACACCTTATGTACATTCTATTTTATCCTTTTTAGTTTTCTTTAGCTATACATAAAATGTATAGTCTCTTCTTAGCTCTTAGAAATCATATCTTTATGCTTTCAGTAGAAGATTCCTTAGCTCCCACTTTGTACCGATAGTAGATATACTTTTATAGTCCCCATTGACCCACTTTCGTGATATTTTGTTGGACATTACTAATATTTTCTTGTATTCCCTCAATAACTACAAACATCCCCCAAATCTGTGCAGCGCAATGCCTTCATCCATTTCCTAATCAAGGCAAAAGGTTTTAAAAGAGTCTTTGGAGTGTTTGTGGTTAGGCTAGGAAGGTATTTTAATTTCTCCATTTCTCAAACCATTTTTTAGATACCTATCATTGGGGAGAAAGAAGCTAGAATATTAAACACTAAAGATACAATTATTTGTTTCACATTTGAGTCTTTTGGTGCATGTCCATACAACAATGTCGTTAACAAATAAATTGAACACCAAGTAATTGGAAAACATATAAGTAAAAGAATAATTGCAGCATCAACAAGAAATATTTTCCACAAACTGTAACAATAAATAGAATGAATTTCAGAAAACAAAGTATTATCAAACATATTGAATAAGAAAAACAAGTAGACGACCTAAACCCAACATATATTGTGAAGAAAGAAAGGTAATAACATTGATCACTTGCATAAATAGTAAATACAGTGAAAAAAAATATAGTTAGTTATGTTTTCATGATCTCTTCTCAGATATATTTAATGAAAATTACCTTCTCTATTCATAAGCACAATGACTTGGTATCACATATACATGAACCATGGTTCTAAGAAACATTTCTTTGAATTATTTGCTTAGACAAAGTTTAGTATATTCCTAAAATAATATAACATTAAAATCATAAAAAGAAAAGTTACTTCCGAGTTATTTCTAGATAAACATTTTGTCTTGATGGGAAGAGCTCAAAAATGAGAAAAAAATATCTAGATATATTTATATCCATTTTCATATTAAATTTAGAAATTGTGCCTTAACACTTGAACTGATCTAGTTTTTAGATCTTATTCCCAAAGTTTACATCCAGAATAAGAGCCCAAGGAAACAAGTCTAGTTTTGTACTGTCAAATGTTAGCTATCAACAACCCTTAAAAATTTGTTGACACCTAATCCTCACGATTGGGTGAATTTATGTAAATAGTTAAATTAGGAATGTGAACAGTCATTAAGAGATGAACTAAGCAGTCACACCCTTTTGTATATAACAATAGCATACCTAATGAAATAAATTGAATCAGTTTTACTACCTATTGGAGTTACTGCCTGGCCTGACATGGTATCAGAGCCAACTCCTTGTTTTAGCTATTATGCTCCTGTAACTCCTCTGTCCTGTCCTGAGTTACCTTCCAGCACTGCTCTACCTCTGCCATATTCCCCTCTATCCTGACATAACCTGCCTCTGCCGTATTCCTTTCCAGTGCTGCCTCATAACGCATCTGTCCATACTGTCCAGACAGAAGCGTTGTACGTTAATTTTTTTTGTGAATAGCGTTGTCATCCTGACCTGGTTTGAAACGTTTGCGCTGTCTTTGTGAATGGCTTGATGGTATTGGATGAAACACTGTGATTGAACACTGTTCATTCCTTACACCCCCGCCTGTCTTTGAGATCTTTCTTGCATGGAAACTAATCTTACCAGTAGCCACATTTCCTGTTTTGCGTTTTTTGAAATGGGGGCGACGTTTGGTTGGGGTACATTCACTGATTCTTCTTCTTCAATGGAATGAATGGTTTTCCCTCTACTTGTAGACAGCCGTGCCCTCTTCGTATTCATCCTGCATAGGCTCTCTCTTTGTGCAAAAAAAAAAAAATACGAGCGATGAAGGTCGACTAGGGTTTGAGTGTGTCTTTGAAATGCCAGACTGGACGCCGATTCAGTGAAATGCCCAGCGTATTTACTGCTTCCTCAAACATTTCGTTTCATTGAGTGCCCTGCAAACTTCAATTTTTGCCTGGATGCACATCAGAGATAATGTCTGCTCGGCTTGCTCTTTATGTTTGATGTTACTGATTCCAAACTAATCCCAAGGAACGGGAGTGTGGATCGAGTCTTTGGATCCAAGCGATGGCAGGGAGTTGCGGTCTACGAGTCCATAAAGGAATATGGTGGTTTGGCTTGCAGAACCGAGACGAGTACTGTTGACAAGCATTGAAATTTAAATTACGACAGTATATGCTTGTGGATAGTATTGAAATTTCGATAACATTTATTTTTATATAATGTTTGGTGAAGATCTTTGGCGCAAAAAAATTCTATTCACAGTATATGAATAGCATTTGGATGGCTTAATGCACTTTGTATATAATGTCTAGTGAAGATCTTTAGCGCAACAGAATTTTGTTCATGTGTTCCAATGATCAATAGTATATCAATAGTGTTTGGATGGTTTTAATACACTTTGTATATAGTGTTTGTTGTGGTTGCTGGGATATATGTATACCACACTATTAAGCTACCATAGTGTTGTTTTTTATAAAGCTGTTTTCAAAAGTGACTAACAAAGTTGAGGCCAGAATACATTTTGATATCAGAATCAATTTTCTTTTAGCAGCAGAAGTATTTTTACAGCTCTTGGATTTTACAATGCATTCAATCATATTTATGGTGGGAATAGTTCTCATTATCAAGGAGAACTATCTTGAATGGTCTCGGATGATAAAACATACCCTCATTTTCAATGACTTGTGGAAAGGAGTGTGTGTCGGAGAAGGAGACAATAACCCAGTACAACCTACCTCAGACAAAGAGCTCGTCATTTGGGAAAACAAGAACGGCAAGGCTTATGCATTAATCGCAACATCTGTAAATGAAGAGGTTAGTTGCCATATTTCGTCATATTCAACTGCCTTTGAAGCTTTAGAAAAGCTGAAAGAACTCTATGACTCACATTTTGCACTTGAAGTCATTCAACTCATGGTTAAACTCTTCACTCTTGAACTGCAAAATAATGATCCTCTTGCTCTTGCATCTGAAGTAAAGTCTATAATGCATGATATCAAATCCACTAAGGTTGAATTGGATATTCCTCTTATTGCTTTTCTCAAGGCACTTTATCCTAATTACTCCAATTATGTTGAGTCATTGCAAGCAAATGGAAATCTTAAAGATATAACCTTTGACTCTCTTATGAAAAATTTTGCTGAAAGAGAGAAAGCTTTCAGAAAGAAGACAACCCCTGAATCCTCTGAAGAGACTGTGTGCCTTGCTCATAAAGAAAAGCATCCTGCTCAAGATTCTACAAGAGGAAGAGGTGGATGAAGAGGAAGAGGAAGATATTTCAGAGGTAGGGGGGCATATATTCTCAAGGAGAAAAGGCAGATTTACACTGCATTCGTTGCAAAAGAAATGGATCACATGATGCCTCTACATGCAAGCTACCATGGGACAAAATTGAGCAGAAAAGAAACCAAAAGAAAGGTAAAATTGATGATATAGACAAAGGTAAAGCACCTGAATCCGCTCACTATGTTGAGGCACAATGTAACATTGGAGTAAATGAAGATTTGTTTAATGCTTCACTTGCTTCATGGAAAAATTATTGGTTGCTTGATTCAGGAGCAACCTGTCACATGACTCATAGAAAATATTTTTTTGAAGATAATACTGACAATGTTGATGGAGCAGTATACTTTGCAGATCAATCAAAAATCAAGCCATCAGGGCTTGGCACAATCAGGCTTAAACTGCTTGGTCTTCTAGACTTTCTTGTGGATCATGTTCTATATCTCCCACAGCTCAAGAGAAACTTGCTATCCTTGGTCCACATCTGCCAGCAAGGTCACTCCATTCATATGTTTGATGGCAAGCTTGAGGTAAGAAAAGCATCTGACCACTCACTTGTCATGAAGGGAATAGAAGAAGAAAGGCTTCTCAAACTGCAAGGAACCTCTGCTCATGCACAACATTTCTCATATATTTCTCATCATGAAGAAGGTGAACTTCCATCAAGTTTATTATGGCATGCTAGATTTGGACATTTAAACTATGACAGTCTCCGCTTATTGAAGAAAAATGGTGTTGCTGGTTTGCCTACAATTCATAGGAAACATAAGCAATGTGATGCTTGCATTCTAGGAGAGCATAGCAAACAGCCTTTTCGTGATTCACATTCAAGAGCACATAGGAAGCTTGAACTTATTCATTCAGATTTATGTGGTCCAATGCATGTTCCTTCTGCAAATGGAAATAAATATATCATGACATTTATTGATGACTACACCAGAATGTGTTGAGTTTATTTATTGAAGAACAAATCTGATGCTTTCCAAACATTCAAGAATTTTCATAAATGGATTGAAAATGATGCACAATCTCATATTGGGTCTATTCGCACTGATAATGGAAAAGAATAGACATCAAATGAATTTGAAAACTATCTTCGCCAACATGGGATCAAACATCAAACAATTGTTCCTTATAATCCCCAACATAATGGTGTAGTTGAAAGAATGAATAGAACAATCTTGAATATGGTACGATCCATGCTTTTCTTCAAAAATGTAAAGATAATGTTTTGGGTTGATGCTGTTCTATGTGCTGCATATATAAAGAATAGATGTCCATCTAATGCTATAAGAAACAAGACTCCTTATGAATTGTGGTATGGACATGTTCCTTCGGTAAAACATCTCAGGGTCTTTGGCACCTATTATGCTTTGATGCCAAAGGTACATAGAAAAAAGCTTGGTGCTAGAAGTCGTAAGTGTATCTTCCTGGGGTATTCAAACACCTCCAAAGCATACCGCCTCTATGATGAAGTAAATAAAAAGTTTGTTGTATCTAGAGATGTAATTTTTCTTGAATCATCCAAATCTGACAATGTTGTTGAGCAGCAACTTGATAGCTTGGATAGATTCGAAAAAACAAAATCATTTCAAGAATTTGATAATCAGATTCCACATCTTGAAGGGGGGATTCCTATTCTAGATCAACATGTGGAATCTTCTTCCGAAGAACACTCTCCCCCGAATGAAACTCCAACAACGGATGATGCTTTAAGTGATGTAATTGATAGAATTGGGAGACCCAATCTTGATTTAGTCCCAACTCAATCAACAGAGCAGCCTGGACCATCTCAGAAAGGTTCCCCAAAGTGGCTGACGAAGACACTTGAAAGTGTTCATCCTGATGAAATTGGAAAAACAAGAACCAGAAATTCAAACCGACAAAATGGAGGTGATGTAGATGACTCTAATTCACGTGTTGATATGGATGTTTCTTATGATTGCGAATTGAACTTGTCTACAGATTTTGAACCAACTTCCTTTAAAGAAGCTGCTTCTAATGATGAATGGAAAGAAGCGATGAAAAAGGAGTATGATGCCCTCATAAAGAACAACACTTGCAAGCTAGTTGATCCTCCATTTGGAACCAAACCAATTGGCTGCAAGTGGGTCTACAAGAACAAGTACAAAGCTGATGGCTCACTTGACAAGCACAAAGCTAGGCTTGTGGCAAAAGGTTTTGCACAGAAGGAAGGGGTCGATTATGAGGAAACTTTTGTCCCCACAGCAAAATGGGCCACCATCCGGACACTCTTTGCACTAGCAACTCAGAACGGTTGGAAAGTCCATCAAATGGATGTAAAAACTGCCTTCTTGAATGGAGATCTAAAAGAGAATGTTTTTATGTCCCAGCCTGAAGGATTTGCTATGAAAGGACATGAACATAAAGTATGCAAACTTGTGAAGTCCTTGTATGGCCTCAAACAAGCACCACGAGCCTGGTATGAAAAACTAACTGAGCATCTTCTGAAACTCAACTTCAATCATTTTGATCTTGATGATGCAACTTTATTTGTCAAGAAAGTTGGAAAAACAGTTTTATATCTTGTGGTATATGTAGATGATCTTTTAATGACAGGGAACAATGAAAGCTACATTGCATCCATAAAGAAGGAATTGGGGATATGTTTTGAAATGACTGACTTGGGCTATGTTCATTACTATCTTGGCATTGAAGTAACCCAACATCCAAAGTCCATATTTCTTTCTCAAAAGAAATACATTGGATATTTGTTAAACAAATTTGGCATGACAGAGTGCAATCCTCTTACTACTCCAATGGAACAAAACTTAAAGCTCACATCTATTGAAAGAAAGGAATTTGAGGATGCAACAAAGTATAGACAACTTGTAGGAAGTCTCAACTACCTTACTACTACCAGACCAGACATTTCATTTGCTGTTGGAATCCTCTCCAGGTTTATGCAAAAGCCTTGTGAGGGACATTGGTCTGGTGCAAAAAGAGTTATAAAGTGCTTGAAGGGAACTCAAGACTTTGGAATCAAGTACACACAGGTGGATGACTTCAGTTTGATCGGATACTTTGATTTAGACTTCGATGGAGATAAAGAAACTGGGGTATCTACTTCAGGATATGCTATGAGTCTTGGATCAGGAGCTGTCTCCTGGAGATCACGCAAACAATCAGTTCCAGCAGATTCCAAAACAGAAGCAGAATACGTGGCAGCAGCTGAAGCAACAAAAGAAATTGTGTGGCTCAGGAAAATTCTTGAAGATTTGCAGGTAAAACAAGTACAATCAACTCTACTCATGATTGACAACACCTCTGCAATAAAGTTGGACAAGAACCCAAAGTTCCATGATCGAACAAAGCACATCAATACTAAATATCATCTGATTCGACATCATGTTGAGGCCAAAACAATCCATCTCCGGCATTGTTCCACAAATGAGCAAATTGTAGACATCTTCACCAAAGCGCTTGGAAGAGAAAAGCTTGAAAGATTCAGAACGATGCTTGGACTCACCAACATCCCTTCAGATTAAGGGGGGGAATGTTGACACCTAATCCTCACAATTGGGTGAATTTATGTAAATAGTTAAATTAGGAATGTGAACAGTCATCAGGAGATGAACTGAGCAGTCACACCCTTTTGTATATAATAATAGCATACCTAATGAAATAAATTGAATCAGTTTTACTGCCTATTGGAGTTACTGCCTGGCCTGACAAAATTTAATGAAATGTCCAATTTAAAGTCCAATATTTAAAAGTTAGTAGTCCACCCTTTAATAAAATTTTCAAAATTAATAAAAACTGTGCAACAATCTGTCTAATGATAAAATTTATCAGACTACATACCAATATATTTAGAGACAATTCCAATAGATATTTCAAAAAAGTTAAAAATAATAAAGGTTGTCTCTTCGAATTGAATTTTCTTTTTAATATCAAAATATAATCAATGATAGTAGCAAACGACTCCTAGAAACTTAGTGAATTTGTTAAGATATGACAGAAATGAGATGTCAATCACTAATAAATGTAGCAATTTTGTGTAGTTTCTTTTTAACTTGTATTGGGAGAGGAACACATATTTTTTCTCAAGAATCATGTGGGAAAAGAGCTCCCTGGACTTTTCATCCTGGTTACAAACTTGAGAGTCAAGATAAAATGTAATTTCCTTTACAAATTGAGGATGAATGAAGGACATAATAGCCTATCGATCCTCGTAGGCTACAGTCCTCAAGTTGAAAACCCCAAAATATCCAATTTTGGGTAGGTTTTGGGGTAGTTGGGAAAATAAAACCAAAATTGGGGTTTTGAGTAAAATTTATTTAATCAATCAAGCAGAAGAGGCCCCTCTTGTAAATATATAAATATATGAGGATTGAATTCATTTTGGGGCAACATCTTGGATCATCTCATTCTATTTTTGAGCATTTTCTCTAAGAGTTTTAAGACCCCCTTCTCTTTGGTCAATTTTAGTGGTGAAAGATTTCACCCTAATTGAAACATTTCTCTTTCTTATATCTGTTTGGGCACATGATTTCTATCTGAAGTAGCAAGATCTATGATTATTACTCTATGATTTAAACAAAAAAATCTGTGAAAATTAATTTATGCACGTGCAACAAGATTTGTGATCTTGGTATTGCAGGTAGCAAGTTTTATGGGTTGGCTTCTATGGGTAATGGAACCTTGTTCTTGTGGGAAACTTTCAGGGGTCTTAGGAATACCATTTGCATGGCAACAAAGTCTATTTCTACCACTTTCTAGATTTCTTTGTCTATCAAGAATAAAAGTCAGTCCTCTATGGTCGCTACCACAAAGGTTTTGGTGGCTTCTTTCAGAGATCAGAACTTTGTCTAAGATCAGTCGTTGATCTGTGGCACAAGATCGAGTTCTAGGACTATTTTAGAGTTCATAGGTACAATTATCGAAGTCTATGGTAATTCAACATCTTGTGGATAAATTTTAGGGGTTACGGCTGAAGCCATAATTAGGAGGCTTTGAAAACGAGTTCCTTTGGTGAAAAAATGTGGGTCTGTGGCTGATGGAGCTACCTGAGGCTGCCTGTGACAAGTTCGCATTGGATCGAACTTTTCATGGCACATTTTGTGGTTCAAGGTTTTGATTTGCTAACAAAATTAATACCAATCACAACGAAGTAAAACCGGAGGTGAGGGAAGGAATTGCTTAGGGATGGCAACAAGAAAGAATGGGAACTACCTAAAGTCCTAGGTTCGTCGAATCAAGAATTAGATTATATTTCTTGTTTGAAAATCCTATATCGTAGAAATTAATGTAGTGAAGTATTTAGTCATAAACTGTTGAATTGTTCAGTTTTTGTTGAATCGAGATATACTTTGATTATAGTTGTGGACTCACACTATCTGATGATGAACGCTTGAATTATATAGTGGAAAATTGTATAGTATTGTTGTCACATTAATTCCATTACACTCATATTTTGAGGGACTATAGAGTTATATTGTGAACAATAATTGTAGTATTGATTATTACAATTTATTATTAACATCTAGTTGCATACTAAACATGAAATTGTATGGAAACCCTAGGGTAAATTAGGGAAAAAAATGGTCTACCCTATTACATAGAGTAAATGACAGAGATAAAGAAAGTATTAATAGAAATTTAAATCATTTCTAAAGGAGAGAGGAAAGACAGAAAAATAACATATTATAGTTGTAGATGCAATTCCATGGCACCAACAACACCGATGTATCTGACTTTAGCATACACACACATGGTATTTTTCTACACAAAGGAGGTAGTGGAAGGCCGACCAAGTGGTGAACAAACATGTTAGCAAGGAGGTACCACCAAATTTCCATAAGCATCGTGGAATGCAAAGATTATTAAACCACCACGGGCCAGACCCCAGCACCAGGGTAGCACCAGCGAAAAGTGAAGATGCATATTGAAGGCTTCTTATTGATTACACTTGAATCATAAAGGGTAAATAGCATTCCAAGACCTTCATAAAATTTAATATCACTTTATTTTTATTTACCGAAATTTCAAAGGGTTTTAATTCAGAAAATATACAACATTAATTTTTATTCCAAAAACTCCCCAAAAAAAAAAATTACACAAATTTTACATAAAGAAAATCACCAACGATTAAATAAAATGCGGAAACCAGAAATGAAAATGTTGTAAATGTGGTATTTTTTTTTTTTTGAAAGAACTCTTCGAAGAATTTTACATAATAGTTCAAAAAGATTCTTACCCGGAATATTGCATTTCTCGGCCCTTTCACTCAGAATATGGCTAGGAAATGCGAAAATCGTAATTTAGCCCATAAACTCGGCTTATTTTTTGTAGTCTTGGAAGGAACAATTCGACCTCCCTTGACCATCAATTCACCCTGATCTTGCCTTACGAAGTTTGGCCCAAAATCAGATTGGTAATATGACATCCTTGCACTGGATAAATTCGGCTTCTACACACTGAGAAATTTTTTTACTCTAATAATTTCATCCCTAGAAGATGATGAAACTCGGCCCCAACAAATGATGAACTCTTCCATTTGAAACACATGAACTTGACCATTGTAAACCCATAATTCAATCCCTACGAATATCATAAACTAGGTCCGATGAATGTTGGATTCAGCCTTAACAGTTGAGGAACTCGACCCTTCAAATACTATAAACTAACTCGGCTGAGGTACTTAGTGAACTTAGCGTCCAGAAATGCACATGATCTATATCATTATCTCATTAGTTTTGTCAATGTTTGGAAATTTGGGAAAGGTGTTTCTCTATTAAATGTTGGGTTGTTTGTTTCTTATTACAACAATGACTAATTCGGGTTTACTTCAAAAAAGAAGGTATAATTGTTCATTTCCATCAACAAAATTCTTGTGACCATAAGACCATCTCAAGAATGCTTTATTTCCAACCTTTTTTCATGACCTCCTTGAGGTTGGTCCTCATTCACAAGCATCAATGAATAATAAAAAAATGTGGCTTCTCGAATTAGGGTTGAATTTATATGGTGACAAGTGGTTATGAACTATATTTTCACCAATCATATTATAGTTTTCCTAGTACCTTGAGGTGGATATAAGAGCCCTTAGAGAAAGAGGTTAAATTTATCACCATGGAAGGTTTTGATATGTGTTTATGTTACAAATTTAAGGACACTTTTAAGTTTTATTTTAAATTTTTGATATGTGTTTACTTTACAAATCCAAGCACGCTCTCAAGTTTCTTGTTAGGAAAATATTATTAACTAGGTTTTGTTCACATGGATCTTCATCCATCATCTTGAAGTTTCCATGCATAATTAAAATGACTAACATAAATGACTGATTTGTATTATTGTAGTACTTGTTATGTAGTCATATTTTTGTTCCTGGACTAAATTAGCAATTTACTTTAGTTATTTGTAGTTGTATTACTTATTAGTTAGTCGTATATTTGTGCCTAAAACTAAATTAGCCGTTTAAGTTAGTAGTTTTTAGATGGGCCGCTTAAGATTTTTCATTTTTGGTAGTATTTCACTTAGAAAAATTGTAGTGACTAAGTTTTTTAGCCACATCGTCACTAATTTCTCATTTTCTACTAGTGTGTGTTAGTTGTGATGATGTAGCATGAATGGTGATATAAGTACGACAACAAATAAAATGAAAAAAAAAAAGAAAAGAATACCTTGGAGATGAAATTTGTTTAAAATACATGTGTATGGAAATATGGCTCTAAGATCTACTTAGGCATGCAAGTGAAAGGGGAAGAAAGTATGCAGATTTCTCTAAACAAGTTTAAAGGGGGGGATATTAGGTTAAACTTGAATTAGTGAAAGAATCAAAATGGTTAGGTCAAGAATGGTTATTTTAGGCACATGATTATAGTAGCTCATGGTATTAACGCCCATTCATTACATGTGACGTTAAAGGCTTGAGGATTCTCCATTCTAATGTGTTAGAGTTTGATAGAAAGCTTAGTTAGCTAGGGGTAGTTTAGCTGCATGTAAATCAAGGAATGATTATTTTTAAGACATAAAATAATGATAGATCTATTGTTGGTTGTTTTTTTCATGATCTATATTTTCTATTGTAAATCATATATGTTATTACTATTTTTGTAGTTTCATTTTAATTATTTTCTTTTTCCTGTCAATTTAATTATTAAAAATTTCATAATAATTTTGAAATTAAAATAAAATTAACCATTAAAGTTAACCAAACTAACATTATAAATATAAAAATAACTAGTGAAATCAATCCCAATAAACTTAACAAGGGCTACATAGTAGCTAGTATCTATCACTTAGCTGAAATATAGCTTAATTAAATTAAAAATAATAAAGACAAAGATTTCATCACAAAAATAAGAAAACATTAATAAAGTGTTGTATCGTCATTACCAAAAATTAAGAAATATGATTAACCAATATTATTTATATTTACATAAATACACTTTGATATATATGTTTATTTATTTTTTTATATTTATGTGTTTTATTTTTATTAATATATATAATTTTTTATAATTAAATTTATTAAAATATGTCTTTAATATAATAATAAGTTATTTTAAATTGAAAACATGGAGAAAAAAAACTATAATTCATGAAAACATAAAGAATAGGAAAAAAAATAAAAAGGAAATAAAATTAAAAACAAAAAACTTATTAACTGATAGAAATAGAAATTAGCCTATAATAAAACCTTAATCGATCACCTTACAAATAAATAGATTTAAATAATAATAATAATAAAACAAAATTTGAAATTTCAATGATAAATTATTGATAAATGACACAAATTTTTGGTAAAAAAGATTGATAGCAATAGAAATTAGCCCATAATAAAACCTTAATGGATACCTTACAGATAAATAGATTTAAATAATAATAATAAAAAAACAAAATTTGAAATTTCAATGATAAATGGCACAAATTTTTGGTAAAAAAGATTAATACTTAGTCAAAAGAAAAACTAAACTAAATATATAATACCCTGGCTATTATTGGTTTTATTATTTGGTAATCCAAAAAAAAGGGATAATCTTTCCCCTTTTGACTTCCCACACATCACTCTTACTCTTACTCTAATTCTAATTCTAATTCTAATGGTTGAATAACCACAACAATTCAGGTTGACAAAAAAGATAACTGGAAAATAAATGAATACGTGAAGGTTGAAGAAGAATAGAACACTTCTAAATCTCTCACATTCATGTACTGAATCTGGTACGTAATTAACCAAACACGGACGAGGAATACCAGAATCTGGTGTGTAATTAGCCAAACACAGACGGGGAATACCAAAAAGGTCACCTCTTATAGAAAAAGGTGGTAAAAAGGGTGAAGGTATAGAATGAGAATGGCTAACACCTTCAAACTTCAAATCTTTTAATCATAAGCCACGTGAAAACGGGAAAAAAGAAGAAGAAAGAGTCATGCAATCGTATTAATATTAAAATGTAAAGGCACATGTACCCTGGCATCCTTGTACCATTGAAGCCCAAGCTTAACTTTTGATATGCACCACAGGTCCACCAATTTATCGTTTACGTAAATTTGTTGTTTAATTCTCATTTGAATTCATGCTACAATAGACCCTAGTTTTGTTGAGTTTGATTTTCATTTCAAAATGGAAAAATTCAATGTTTGAATCCATGAAAAGAAAACCTAACCCTAGTTTTGTTGAGTTTGATTTTCATTTCAAAATGAAAAAATTCAATGTTTGAATCCATGAAAAGAAAACCTATCGTGCCTTCTTACTAGGTAAGGGATAGGAATGACAATGCATTTGCTTTGTGGAGGCCATGAGAAAACCAAAATAAAGTTGAACATTGTGGAATATCAAAATTAGACAATGAAAAGATACCCAGAAGAATGTCAACACTCACTTCCATGTTCTCATGGTGATAAAGAGATGAATACACACTCTTAAAGCATATAAAGTAAGAAAATAACACAAAATTTTGAGATTAAAAAATAAAACTATCACAAAAATGACAATGGCAGGAAGAAGCCTATTACAATTGATAGTTGAATATAAAAGATATATTCATGTTGAAGGTTGTTATAATTTATGTTCATGAAAAGCATAGTTAATATGGGAGAAGAATAAATTATCCAATTGTTGTACCTTTGTTTGGTGTCCATGCTTACCCATCCCCTTTAAGAGTTGTTGTGTCCATGCTTACCAATCCGCTTTAAGAGTTGTTGCACTTGAAGATCGCTTCTTCATTTTCCTCCATCATTGAGATCAATAACAACTTTTTTAGCTTGTTCAACAATATCATACTCCACAAGTTCTCTGTGGGCCTTTATTGAAACTTCTACTGAATAGTATATTTTAGGCGGCCCATTGAAACTTTCATTGAATCTTCTATTTTAGGTTGGAAAACACGCACAAGTTTTACATTGCCAACAACAACAAAACATTTTTCTAGATTTTGGATAGAGTAATCATTTGGCAAATTTTATGCAACAACATTGCAGGACGACAACTCTTTAATGTGAGTATTTGTCAATGGGTGAAGTTGCCTCACTTTCTTCCCATCTTAATTTACAACCAGTCGTGAAGATGTCCTCGATGCAGTTGCCACCAATGAATGATTACTAACAAGGATTTTTACTTTCCTAAAATATGCTACAACTGGAAGAGTAAAAAATCCTTATGGATCCATCTTAACGAACTTCATCAAATATTTGTGAGTGGGAAAATTTGCATCACTAAAATAGAACTCAACCTCCTTCACGACCTTTGTCTCAACTTCTTAGTGAGAACAACCTTTGATAAATGAGTGGGGGTAGTTTCTCTCTTTGCTTCGGTAAATCTTGGTATAATCGATGCTCTAATGTGAACGAAAGCTTGCGCTCTGGGAATAAACCTAGGAGCTATGCAATGTAGTGAAATGTATCTTGTTCTATCTAAGCTCTATGGGATAAAACATGGTTTCATAGTTACCTATCACTGATCCGAACAACTGCCATGGATATTCCACTTGATAATTAGTGAGAACAAATCTCACAATAATATATTAAAATACTTGAATTTTACACTATTATAGTTTTATTTAATCTCTAGATCTGTAGATTTTACTGTAATTTGTGCATGCATGCCAATAAAAATAAGCTCACACACACACAAGACACAAGATATGTTCTCTCAGAAACCCTTTCACGAGAAAACCTAGTTGGAAGGTCAGGCGCTTTGCTCTCTTTCTATGTCTGGAAATAGGGTTGTAAGTTCAAAGAAGTAAAATTTCTTGTGGCCTGTGGGCTGGTACAATGCACATATCCTCTCTGTATGCTCTACCTCCTATCTCTCCTAGCTGTCTTATGGAACAAAATGCTCTCAAAAGAATGGAATCCTCTTCCTCCCAGTGGCCTCGTTATAACACCGCCAGATATCCTAATAATGTTTAATTTTGACTACATCATCTCTTAACTAGAGTTACAAAATAGACTCTTCTAGACTCTTTTACATGACAAACACATGGCTAGCCCATTTTCCATGAATAATGAGGGCCGATGCGACATCCTCGTGAACTAAAGGTGTGAAAACGAGGAGGTCAACTTTTGAGTGGCATAACTTTTGCATTGGGACTCCAATTGATGAGTTGTTTGCACAGTTGGAAAGGTCTCTATGTGTAGAATAGAATGAAAAGGTGTGGCTCTGAATCATCAAAGTTTTACACCCAAAAAAAATATTATGATGCATCAAAATGCTCCAAGAAGTTTTCATACCCGATTTCATGAAACTGGGTCCAACTAATAAAAATGGTCAGGTGAGCTAATTCCTCCACTTTTCCCACTTTAAATGCATCGAGATGGATGAAAAAAAATATAATGATCCAATTGAGATCAATTACCTTACTGGAATTTAGCCTCTGCCATTTTGATTTTCTACTATGCGATTCATTTGAAATTAAGGACAAATTGTCCTTAAAGTGGTCCCTCATATCACAAAGGGCAGCGAAATGTTCCCATAAGTCCTATCTTTGAAAAGAAATGTTCATTATTCCATCACAAAAAGTGATTTCTCCATATTCCATAAATATGTTCATATCCATTGAAAACATCCATGCTCCAAACTATGTGTTCTATTCACTTCCTTCATTCTCTTCGCTGCCTTCATTCATTGCTTTGCAGAATGAGCTGGTAGTGTGGCTCTTGGAGTACTAAAGACCAACATTCCTTGCTTTGCAGAATGAGCTGGTAGTGTGACTCTTGGAGTACTAAATACCAACATTTCTAGCTGGTAGTGTGACTCTTGGAGTACTAAAGACCAACATTTCTAGCAATGAAGGATTGGAACTAATGAAAATTGTGGTGACTTAATGTCATGAAAGATTAAAACTTGGGAATAGTTACTTCAGACACTTGGCATTCCTAAAATCTCAATTTACTTTATTTTTTATTTATTTATTTTTATTTTTAATTTTAACTAGTATATAGCCCAACCAATGTATATGTCTTTTATGTTTTATGGGGAACTAATAAAGTCTTACGCATGTACTGACCTTTACCTCACAACTTCTTTTAATGAACTTTAATTAATACAGACTCATGTCTAACGGCCTTTGATTCATTACTGGGGGCCTATAAACCTTAATTTCGTATTGCAGTGATACAAATAACCACTAAAATGCAAAAGATTTTTGAATCGTGTAACATTTATATTGTTCATGGATAATCCCTCACACTCATTTTAGATTCAATGCATATGCCCAAACTCAATATGTTATGGACACCTACTTTGTCTCATACACCCAAGTGTGGATGATTAAATAATATACTAACTTTTGTTTCACTCAATGCATTGTCTAGATTCAACGGGTGTGTCCAGATCCATTATCTAGACTTACACCTAACCAAGAACGCTCTCGTTGGACACCAACATCTTGGAGTCTGCCCAAAGCAACATCAACAATATCGCCAACAACAAAACCAGCACAAATCCAAACAGACTACTACTATTTTCTTCTTTCTTTACAATGTATTAAGTTCCTCCCCTGAATTCTTTTTTTCACAATTCGAATCGATTTCGTCCAGCAGTTTCTGAGATTTTGCTGCAAATTGTGTGTTGCTGAGAGCCAAGCAATTATAAGTTTCTGTAAAATTTCATTACGGTAGCTCGTCTTTGGCCAGATACAAAGAAAGCTCGTCGTACAAGCCCAAAGAAAAACTGGACGAAGTACACAATTAAGTTGAAGGCACTCTTCTTTCAAAGTTCTAAGGAATTGAAAGAGTCACATGAACAGTTGTTGCAACACCGCAGCCAAATTTTAAGGACTCCAAATATTCTGCAACCAGACGAATATGGGAAGCCAAAAAATTGACGGCACCTATGTCTATCTTAGCTAAATATTTAACAAATAATTACCTTCTCGACACCCCAAATGCCAAATGCTAAGCAATTAAAGAGACTCCAAACAATCGAACATGGGGCAGGCAAATAATTGACGGCACCCATGTCGATCTTTGCTAAATATTTAACAAATCAGCAATCGAGATAATGATGTTGACACCTAAAACTTGCAGTGGTTAAATTTGACGAAAAGGAACTTGCAAGGTTATATTTGACGAACATGTACCCATATTTCCATTATTTAATCGTGCGATAATGACTTTTGCCATTACCCGTAATGGCAATTATCCAGCGTAAAACTGCCCATACGGAAAAATATAAAGCTATAATTATAATATCTTAGCCATAAGTAATTATAAATTGGACCATAGTAACTAACGAGGAAGTTAGCAAATTCAAATGGGACTTTTGAAATAATACACAACATAAACATCTTCTTTTCTGCCAAATCATATACGTCAAAAGTCTATTGGAAAATCCAGAGTCACACGACACATTAATAGATTTTCACTAAATGTGTCTGTTGTCCGAGAGATTTAGCCTTCACAGATGACATTGTTCGATTTAAAATATGTTTATCGGATTCAAAATTTGGATGGCATATGGAATATTGCCACTTTCGCCGCCAGTCAATAATTAGCACACAACGCACTCTTGATTTGCAATATATTATTATCAAATAAAACATTCAATCTGGATGTGTTGCACATTATACGAAGAACATATGGGGCATGGTTCGATTTAAATAATTAGTGAAAATAATTATTTAAATTTAATATATATATAGACGGTTTATTGGACTGAGAATTAGAAGTTTTTGAATATTTTATTTTTATGCTTAAAATAAGTGAGAGAAATGTTCCCAAATCATTATAGATTATAGTTTTGTTGAGTTAAAAGATCAAAATAATAGTGTGACAAATATGTTGAAATATATATTGAATGTGAGTATAAGATGTACAAATAATGATGATGTATTTATGGTATAGTGGACTTTAAGAAGGTAAGAGACTAATTATAATTTTTGAAAGCTTTATTTCTATACTTAAAAAAAAAGTGAGAGAAATGCTCTTAGATCACTATAGCTTTGTTGAGTTAAAAAGTCAAAATAGTAGTGTGACAAATATTTTGAAAAATATATTAAATATGAGTATAAGATATATAATCTAAGAGAAAGTGCTTGTCATCTTTAACTCCCCTAAGAATCACACAGGTGGCATGGTGTTTTTGGAATTTAAAGTTTCACTACTTTTTAAAGTTGTATATGAACTACTTTTGGATTTGTTCAATCTTCCTCTATGACTCTATAGATACACAACAATCCCAAACTTCATATCCATAAAAAATAACATAGAGTGACAAGAATCTCAAAAATGACATTTTTTATTTAAAAAATATGCCAACTTACAATTCCTTTCAAGGCCATAATAAATTTCGCAACCTTGTTTTATGATAAATTTCAATTTCCAAATATTTATATGAAAAAATTCCCTCAAAATACTATTATCATAAATGATGATTTTAAATTTAATATAAAAAAATATAATTAAATTTCTTAAATAAAAATATATTTCTTAATTACCATAGATTTCTATTAGAATTGGTCAACTTAATCATTATTCTTAAATGATATAAATTGAAAGATATCAACATATTCTCCTCGTTTCCACTATTAATAAATGCAATTAAAAATGATAACTTCCTTACATATTTAAATAATATGTTTAAACTTTATTTAAATTATTTTTTACCATATTGTAATTAAAAATTTATTACACTTATTATTTATCACCACATATTAAGATCGGATAAAAATAAAACTAAAAATTAAAATTAAAAAAAAAAAAAATGAAATTAAAAATAAAATTTGAATACGCCACTTTGTGTATTGAATTGTGTGTTACATTAGAAAACATGTAATTACAATCGTGCCATCCCCTGAGCTACTCCATTGCAACCTGTGGAAAATGGCCTTCATGGTGGAATTCCCACACCAACTGGCATTACTGGGTTTTCCGAACGGCTTTGATATACATCTCCAACAACATTATTAAGTACATAGTGCTTAACATATTTAGAACTATTAATTTATGTGCGTTTCATGAAAATCTCTTGTACAATTAATAATTTTTGCACAAAAGATTATAATTTTGCAATAATGGTTAAAAACGTATTGCGCAAAAATTATAACTTTGCAATAACGGTTAAAAACTTATTTACGGCAACTCATTATTCATTATCTAATTGACAATTATTTTAATATTCATACTAATGATATAAGCTTTGTAATAATGGTTAAAAAAATATTTATTAAATCATAAATATTAATTATTTATTTAAATCAGAATTAGTTATTAAATTAGAAATAGTTTATTTATATATTTAAATTACTCATAAATCTATAAATGCTCTATATTATTGAAATATATAATTAATCAAATATTTATAAATGTAAATAATTGATAATTATTATTAATTGTTTGTTTTAAATTACTCATAAACTTAAAGACACTATAATTTATTAGAATATAGAATTAATACAATTAGTATTTAGCACTTTAAATTAACTTTAGGGTCCAAGCATCCAAACAAGTGGAATCTAGTGCTTAAAATTTATAGATAAACTCAAAATATGAAGTATTGAATTGAGATTTCTACTACAAATTATATATTGTTCTATTCATTGTTCATTGCTTTCTCTTTTGTTTTCTTCTTTTCTCTCTTCTTTGTTTATGTAAAGTATCATCTCCACTCCAACCCATACCCAAAGTGGAAAACCATTCCACTTCAAATATATTTTAAAAAAACAAGAGATTCATAAAATCTTAAGTTCTAAGCTGAAGTTATGATGTAATACTAATATTATAATATTATAATATTATATTATAATAGTAATAGTGTAATACTAATATTATTATATTATAATAGAATAATATTTTTGGGATTATTGCGTATCCATAGAATGATAGAGGAAGATTGAACAAATCCAAAAGTAGTTCATAGCCTACAATCTAAAAAAAAACCTAAAATATAAATTTACATGATTATTTTTATTACAGAAATAAGAACCTAAAACTTGAACGTCACGAAATTTACCTAGTTACCTCGTTACACGATATGCCCAATCGAATTCTCTGCTTACTTTACTTAACTTTCTTTGTTATTCAATAAGATAATTGATCTCTTTTTAAATTGTATATATATCGTTTTCAAAATTAAGTTTGTTAATATTAGCCGGCACATTTTTTTATTTTAATAATTTTTTATTATTATTTTAAAGATTACACATATCTTCAGCATATACAATATATATTATCCATTATCTGACACATATATAGTAACATTACACATATCTTTAGCATATATATGTTAGCTAACACATATTTTTTTAATGTAATATTACATGACAACATCTCCCTCATATACTAGTTTTTAATATATATTTTTTAATGTGATGTTATGTTACGTGACAATATCCCCCTCATATTTTTTTAATATTTTTTAATGTAACATTACATAACTTGACAACATCTCCCTCATATATTCGGTTGTAGAGTGTCTCTCAGCACAAAAATATTATTATATATATATATATATATATATATATATATATATATATATATATATATATATATATATATATATATATATATGTTTAATATATAGTGTATATATAGTTATTATTATTAATATACTCAGAATAAATATATAAAATATATTGACAATTATATTAATAGCAATTATTGATTTTTTTTTTTTTTTTTTCGGTAAAAAAAAGAGTCATTATATTATCATAAAATCAATAGATACAAAATACGTCTCTACAGGTTTGAAATTTGGTTTAAGCCTAGCTTTAAAGAACAAGTAGTCTGGAGAAGACTATGACAATTGGTGTCACTAGCTATTGTCGGTTGGCTTGCAAACCAGTACTTACAAATCACAAAATAGGAAAAAATACATATCATACGAATCCACATTATGAAGGTGGATTTGGAGGAAAGGCTGGAGGAGCAGCACGTTCATGCATGTAGAAGTCTATGTGTGCCACCCTCAATTCCAAGGAGCAGAGGTGGTTATTTCTTCACCTGTGCTGACGACGTAGACTTTCCACTAAGTCCAGGATCTCGTTTTGCATGTGTTGAAGATCATTGATATAAGCTACCAATTCATTTCTATCTTCATACCTCTGCTCCCTTAGAGTATTGATATTGAGTTGAATGTTGGTAAATTGAGCAACAATAGACTCCAAGAGGTGGGGGGCTCCCTTTGACTTGGGGAGCGGGATGGTGATAGAGTCGTACCCTCTCCCGAATGTTGGCTGCCGGTAGTTTGACTAGCGGAGCTTGGATCCTCTTCCCGTTGTCGCCCTACCAAGCATGGAGCCGCCCTTCCCTAATGTACATGTCCCCTCTGAAGGGGCATTAGAACACCTCCATAACCACTAGCCACCCTTGAGAAGATGGAATTTCACCTAACCAAACAAAAGAACCAAAACAAACTGTATATAACTTGCAGAAGGAGTGAACAAAAGACGTTACTAAGACCTTTACCAACCCTGAAATTTTGAGACTAAGGCATCATTGTGAATGCTATCCACCCTCCAGCGAAGGGAACACAAATGGTAGAAGAACATGAAGCCACATAGAGAGCCTAGGAGTTCGTTGGAGCCGGTATTCCACAGAGCTCATCGAATGACAAAACACCACTAGCGAGATGGCTAGCAGAGTCAACCCCACCGAAATTCCCATGACCAAATCAAGAGAAAGAATTAGTATCATGAGCTATCCCAATTCACCCAATTAAAAGTATGACACCTTGGAGTTTCATCTTTCTATGGGGCTGAGAGAGCCCCGAGATCCCATGTCCATTTCGGCTATTGGTGGTCTCCCTCCTCTAGGTTGTAGGCAATGTAAAGACCATGCCAGTCTGCCCTGATCCAGAACTGTAGATAGGAAGCATTAAGACCATAAAAACTATGCACCAAACACTTGCTTCTCATCACCCAAAGTCGTCAAATAGCCTTCTTGGGTCTCCCCGCCTTCATATAAAATATTGTTCCAAGATCTGATCAACCAATGGGTACGCCATACTGTGAAGCTTCATAAATTCTCATGTGGGGCACGTGGAGGCCCATCAGGCTCCGTGTGCCACCACGTCGCTATCTAGAGCCAATGTTCATCACCCCCATCGATGACTCCTAGGTCTTTCTTTAGTAGATATTGCAGGGAATGGAGTTCACCTAGGTCTAGATCCGCTTTGCTTTTTATATCTGACCAAGAAACCTTGAATTCTCTTTGCAGACTACCCATACCTCGACTGGCCAGCTAATCTACTACCTTGTTGCCTTCTCTTAGCACATGCCCTGTGGTGGAATAATCAAAGGAGGCTAGAAGAGGTTGAATACATGAGAGTTGGGATTAAAGACACCAACTCTTAGCCATCTTCTGAGTGGAAGATTTGTTAATGATCCCCTGGGTCATATGAATTACCAATCGAGAGGCACCCACAATCCAAATCTCGTTCCAGTGCTGATGGAAGGTGAGGTTGAGGCATATCTTGAGGGCAACCAACTCAACCACATTTTTGGTATTATAGGCACAACAACCCGAGTAGGATCCCCTACAAGATCCTAGAGAGTCGTGAAGAATGCCTTCGAAACCTGTCAGAACTCAATTTCCTTTGGAAGCCTCGTCAAAATTGAGCTGCAAACATCCATCCTTTGGTGGGAGAAAGTAGGAAGGAGAGGGGACCGAAGGAGCTATGATGGGTAAAGATCAAGGGCGGAATAGGTTGGGCATGAGGTTCAACAAGGATAGATTCTAAGATTTTTGCGGTCTAGCATCCTAATCTTCTAGATCCCATATTTTCCATAGAATTGATTCTCGAATGTTTGTAGTCACCTAGAACCAAATTTGAACACTGGTTGGAGTCTTCCCTTCAAAGATTTCTCTGTTGCGCCCTTTCCAAATATTCAAAAGAATAAAACCTAGGGTCAGCCACCATGCATTATTGACCATGGGGTTGAAAAAGTGATGGATTGTCGAATCCCCAAGCACACCACAAAGGTCTTCCAGGTGGCGAATGATAGGCCCATATAGGAGAGAATCTTGATCCCATAATTCCTAGGCTATCTAATCCAGGTGGAAATTGGTGGCCACCTACTTATTCCACTTAGACCCCCACCATTGTTACTTTTAGTTTTTTAGTTTCCTTATTTGTAGCACAATTTACTATTTTTGGCAGTTTTTTGGGACCTGAACTTCCGAAGCCATTTTGAGGCCCTAAATGATGTTTTTTGTTAGAACTAGGACCAACATGGGTCATTGACCGATGTTGGTCATTCAAAAGTTGTATTCCTTGGATAAATATTTCTAACGAGGAATTGTGTGCATCAAATGAAGACCGTATGCCAAAGTTACAACCCCGAGAAGTTGATGTACCAATTTACCCAAACGGGGCACATAGTTTGGCACTTGATCTCGTAGCGTTAGGGTTTTGGATGTTTAGGGTTTTCGATTGTTTCTCAATAATAAATAGGCCTTGGAGGCTCATTGTAACATATTTTAGAGGCATGTGGCCACCACATCTCTTCGCAGAGATAAGCTACCATCACCTAAGATAGTCTTATTTCCATTCTGTTTGTAAGCATATTTCAGTATTTGACATTAATGAAATGAAGTGTTGTTTCTACTGCATCTTTTTATTTATGGTATATTTGTGATTTGTTGCATTCTTGTTTAAATCTGGATCACTATCGTACATCCTTAGAACATGTGAAGGATTATTTCCCTATCTTGCTTAGAAAGGGGGAAAATGACACACTAACAAAACCCATTTTTTATAGCATGTCCCATGTTAGCACTCTCTTATGGCCAACTAGGCATAAGAAGTGCACTACTTTGGGTCACAGATTGCTGGTCCAAATTATCTTCCAAAATGGATTATCTGGGTAGTCGATAGCATTAGTTTTAATGAGATAAGCTTCCTTGAATAACAAAGTCCCAAATGTGGAATAACCCATCTTAATTTATCTGGAATGAGGGAGAAAGGAATTCACCTTTATGAAAGTTGGGCTTCCAATCCCTCCTAGGCCCATGGTGGAATATCCATTGGCCAGTTTGATGTTGATTTCCATCTTCTCCATCCTTGGTTAGTGGCCTTTTCAACCCAATAATTGGCCACAAGGACAACTGAAATCAATTGAAAGTGGTACTAAAGGCCACTCAAGTTGGGGTCCTGGTCCAAAAAGAGGAAGTTGCTACCAAGTGTCGAACTAGAAGCAAGATACCTGCCCATTTTTCACCTCCCAAAATAAGTGGTCGCCAATGAGATTGTTGTTATGATTTTCCATGTTCCAAAATGTAGATTGTGTGCTAGGGATCGAATTGCAGATGAGGGCTTCCTAAGAATGACCTTGGCCATATTTTTGCGTTCAAATTTCTTTCCATATTTCCTCTCCACCTTGGACCCATCTCCACCATAGCTTGGACCCGAGTGTGTCATTAAGATCTATCAGGTCCCTCAAGCTTAGCCCACCTAGTGCCTTAGGGAGGCATATCTTGTGTCAGTTACTAGCGATCATTTTCTCTCCTCAGAGGCCCCACTCCATGAAAAATTACAAAAGATAGGCGTCAACTTTGTGTATATAAATTTGGGAGATGGAAGCATAGATAACTCGTACAACGACATGGCTTGAAGGAAAAATTTTAAAAGCGTCTCCATTCTAGCCAAGTTGAGAACTCGAAATGTCAAGTTTGCCAATTTTTTGGAAATCTTTGAGCACAAGTCCTTCCAGGGGATGATGCATAGAGGGTTCAAGAGGACAGGAACCCAAAGATATTTTGAAGGTAGAGATCCAATAGTGAAGCCCAAAATTCTAGCCAGGAAAGATTGCACAATCCAAGGGGTATGAAAAAATAGTAATATCACTACAAGAAAAAGGGACATTGGTGAGGGTCGAAAAATGTCACCATAAGCTCATTGGTGATGGTCAAAAGAGTCTCTGTCACAAAAAACTAAACGTCACCAAAGGTGGCATTGCCAAAAGTATAGGTGGTATGGTGACATTCAAGGTCTATCACCAATAATGATTTATAATGACAAATAGTAACTGTCACCATTTCATATGAGCAATGATGATGGAAATTAGTATCCATCACCAAAATATTCAACGTCACCAAAGGTGGCATTGCAAAAAGTATAGGTGTTTTGGTGACATTCAAGGTTCGTCATGAATAATGATCATAATGACAAATAATGATTGTCACCATTGCATATGAATAACAATGATTTATTGTGGTGGACCTTTTATGGACGCCACTATTGATGCATATATATAGCGATGTTCATTGACCATCACCATTTCATATTTAGATGAGGGTCGAAAAATGTCACCATAAGTTCATTGGTGATGGTCAAAAGAGTCTTTGTCACAAAAAAAAGAACGTCACCAAAGACCACATCACCGAAAGTATAGATGTTGTGGTGACATTCAAGGCATGTCACGAATAATTATTATAATGACATAGTGAACGCCACCATTTCATATGACCAACAGTTATTTATGGTGATGGACCTTTCATGGCCATCATTATTGATGCATACACACACACACACACACATATATGGTGGAAGTCGTTGATCGTCACCATTTCATATTTTTGTGAGGGTCGAAAAATGTCACTATAAGCTCATTGGTGATGGTCAAAAGAACCTTTTTCACCAAAAACTAATCGTTTCCATTCCATATGAATATTAGGGCTTGATGGAATCGAACTACAAACCTCCTGCTTATAAAGTAGGTGCTCTTACATTGAGTTAACGCCCTTTAAAAAATTATACTTTAAAATATTAGATCTTGAAACTCTATAAATTGTAAATTCTACAACTTTCAATCAGTTATAAAACTTTGTAAATTCTTCACAAATCTTTTATTAATCAAGAAAAATAGCATCGGAGCTGCAAGTCCCTACTTAATGGTTATGGAAGTTATGAAAAGTGGGTGGAGCGAAAAATAGTTATGTATAATATGCTCCATATGTTTAGTTGAATACTCAATTAGAAGTGAAACTTTGATGACATCTATAGCCTATAAATGACCTATAATTATCAAACTTAAAATCTGCAATTATACGAAACATTGATTTCTCACCTTATGAATCATGCAAATATGTTATGACAACATAAAAATATGACTCTAAAACATTGATTTTCATGCCAAGTAGTAAAATATAGTGTGTACATATGATGAAATTATGAATAATGAGATATATGCTTGAATCCAACTAGCTATGGACTGTAGAGAACTAATTGGGAGTGCTTCTCGTTATTAATTAATTTAAGATGTCAAAATACAATGGTCAATAACAATGAATCTGAAATGTAACCACTAAAAAGATGTTAAAATTGTAAGAACAAGGTTTGGTTAATATTCTTTACAACAACAAACTATTCAAGCGGTATTCAAACACTTCAAAATCCACACCAAGCATGATTATCGAAATATACAATTGCATGGATACAAGGAATGCACTCTCTACCTCTCAATGATATCCATGTCCTCCCATAAGTATTGCAACTAGAAAAAAGGTGTGAAGACAAGAACCTTAAAGTAAAAGGAACTACATAATACAAAAATATACTTGGGGAATTTGAACCTAGGTATCCATGTAAATACAAAGCCCAACCACCTCACTGTTTGCCTCTAGACCACACTCCCATGGGCTCAAAGCTTTTAGTTTTAAATGGTATCATCTTAAATTTCATTTGATTTTGTACGTTAGCATTCATAGATATTACCAGTAAATAATGAAGTTTGAATAACACAAATACTAAAACAACCAACATACAAAATGGCACCAAGCTTACCACTAACTCTCATACCAAATATAATTGTGTTTGTTGACTCTCCTTCATGTCGTGGTAATGTTTCAACTATTATAAATAAGTCCTTGCAGAATCTACTCATCATGTGGAAATATTTAGCACCAACAAATAGGCTTATTATTATGTTGACCTCAAATTCTAAAAGGAGATGGAACTCCATATCCAAAGTATTCAATTTGTGAGTCTTGCACTTTTATGTGAATATTTATTTATTTTTTTGTTTAATTTATACATTACAAAATTATACTTTGAAAAGACACATAAACAAGTTTTCACATATATGACAATCACATATAAATTGAACATCAAATTAAAATTGTATATTATCAACACAGTACATGGGAAAGCCTACAAAGGAAAAAGGGAAAAACAGAAGCAAATGCAAGAAGAAAATAACAACAAAAACAAATGGTAGAGGTAATTCAGTAACCTCCAAATGAGTCACAAAGCAACCTAGTTAGCTTTGAATCTCTTATAGGAATATGGGGAACTATTTTTAGCTAGTGAATTGATTTGTTATGAGGGAAAGATTAATGGATTTGGCCTATTCCAGTGTCTATCCCTCACTAATTTCCAATCATAACGAAAATTTAATTAGAAAAGGTCCAAGAAAAGTCATCCAAAGTCATTGTGAAGCATTGTATTAAGAACAAACCTATACCAAAATAGTTATATATATATATATATATTAGCAAATAACAAGCCATGTAAGAGCCCCCAAGTTGTAAACACCAAAATTTCTAACATTGTATTAACAACAAACCTATACCAAAATGGTTATATATATATATATATATATATATATATATATATAAGAAAATAAGAAGGCAAGTAGGACCCCAAGTTGTAAACATAAAAATGTCTACCAAATGACAATGGAATACCTTCAGGAGTTCAATCATTAATCTCTAGCAACAAACATTGAGTTTCAAAGGACAATAAGTTTGCCACCAGTTTTCCTAGCAACCTCTATCAAAGAGAAATCCAGTAGACAAGTAACATTGCTTCCAATTGATATTTGGAGAAAATAAAAAGGAAATGAAGAAATAATTGAAAAGGACAAAATAGTTGCATTGTCTTGATATTAAAATTACAGAAACTCAATTAGATGGTTATCCCAAAGGGATAAAAATAGGCTTTTACTTCTATGAGACAGGGCAATTGAAACTAGTAACGCAAGACTTGGATTCAAAAAATTTATAGTGACTTGAACATCATCTTGAATTGTTGACTAAGGAAAAGCTTAGAAAAAAAACCAACAAAGATCTTGTTAATATTTTTAAAATGCATTTTTTTTTTCTTTCAAGTAATTATATTCACCATGCATTAACACCATGTTTCCCCTCTGTTGGAACAATGAAGCAAATTTCTCATTCATGAAAATGAAATATGAAAACAAAAATGGGTAAAATGAGACCCAGAAGGTCATTTTAAGATTTGATATATTTTTGCCTCCTACATATGCAACTTTCTTCAAAAATTGGCATATAGAAAAAAACAACAAAGAACTTGCTAAGATTTTTAAAATACAAATTTTTTCTTTCAAGTAATTATATTTTCCATGCATTAAAACCATGCTTCCCCTCTATTGGAACAATGAAGTGAAGTTCTAACTCATGGAAATGAAACATGAAAACAAAAATGGGTAAAATGAGACCCAAAAAGTCACTTTAAAAATAGATTTTTGCCTCCTACCTGTGCAACTTTCTTAAAAAACAATTGGCACATTCCTAATCTGCCAATTTTTCAGGCCTAGTTCTTATTTTGGCTTGGCCTTGGTGATTTATCAATGTCTCCCACAACACTAAAACACATATTGCACAACCCACAATATGTCCATTATATTATAACAAATGTATTAGGCAAATTTCATTTATCATACTCACAATCAATCCTATTATTTTTTGTGATTAAAAGAATGCGCATTAGAAAAAGTCATCAACCAAGACCATGCACCTTCAAAACATGTTCTTGTTAACTTACATATAGCCCATCATAATCCACCTGACAATGGTTCATCCTTTTCCTTGGAAAAAGGGGAGGAGAGACCTAAAGGCATAAAACCTTAACAGTAAAATCTTAAGATTGCAACTTCTAGACTTGTAACGGGAACAAACTTTTCTATACTTACAAGATCGGTTACAAAACTATAAAATGGATCCATAAATGACCTTTTTTGAATCACCAAATCCACTAAGTAAAAACTTGCTCCAATGAAAATGCTTTTCTACCTTATCAATTTATATTCAAACGAGGTTATCTTCCAATTTGGAGAGTGTGGGTAGAAATTTGATCGAGGAATCTACATAGGCAATGAGATAGCATATTTATGAAGATATGAGCACACTACAAACAATGTGAATACTCATAAAAGAAATTATGCAAGTATTAGAGGATATTGCGGAAAATGTCCACATCTATATAAACCTATTTGTACTAAGGCATATATAAAGAGTAAAAACTATGGGAGAGTGGTCATGTTTGACCCATTATATGCAACAAATGTTTTGAGACAAGGAAATATGTTTATTCCAAAGTAAAAGTTACATTTCTAATATGCCATGTAAGTATCCACTTGGGGTATCCATGAGTATCCAAAAATGTAATTGCATGGATACAAGGAAATAACTCTCTACTTCCAATGATAATTATGTCCTCCTACAAATACTTCAACTAGTAAAGGGGTGTCAAGACAAGAACCTCAAAGCAAAAAGAACTACACAAAAATACACTTCATCCCCCCTCTACCTTTATAGAATAGATCTAGGGGAATAACAAAAAGAACCATAGAGAATAGGATTATAGTGGGAAAAATAAAGATGATAAGAAAAAAAATAACCAGAAAAAAACTCTACTAATTTGAACATGTGTCCACATGTATTCCAAAATTATAGGAAACAAAAGAACCCAGATTGATTGATTATGCACTTGATAAAATAGTATTTACTTCTTTAGTAAAAAGGAAGAAATCTTACCCTCTTTTCTATTGTCCTTTGGAATAAATCCTCTATGTATAACATGCAGTTTTGTGCTACACTCTATCCTTACTCTCCAACATTAAAGTAAGAGTTCCAAAATTTGTTTTTAAATATGACAGATTTGTTTAAGCTTGGACCAAACCTTGTCAAATATTATCAAGTTCGAACAAGATGTGAGGATCTTAATTATGTTTTCCTAAGCTAGTCAACAAGCTTGACCCAAGATTTTGAAAAGGAAGTTTGATAGAGATGACTGCTTTGAAAATTTTTCCCTTTTGGTATGTCTCGAAGAGAGAATTTGAACTAGTCTCCTCTTACCATAGTGTGGCTAGACAAACGAGACAAATCATAACCAATAGTATCCACTGAGATATTGTGAGTGAGGGGCATTTATTCTGCAAAAAGATGCTTAGAACTTGTATCTGACTCCAACCATTGTTTTTTGTGTTGTTGCATCCATAAGTACAAACACAAACTTTCCATCAAAGGTGATTGAACACTAATATGGGAAATTTCAACATCTCACTTCATACATATCAAAATACTTCATACTTCATACCTTTTATCCACGACCATCCGACAATTCATACAAATAAGTATTTAAGATTCTTTATGTGCACATTTGGTTTTGGTGTACTTACACGTGGACTAATATTCTAGTGATCTGATTGTGCTCATACTATGTGTTAAATTTAAGTTATGCATATGATATTAGTATATTGTTATTGTTGGCATTGTTACATGGTTATGCATTTTTGGATTATATTGTGGTTTACGATTTATGCATTAGGGTTAATTGTGCCTAGGTTATTTATGATTTTGTGCAAGTGTGATTAAATTATGCCTATGTTTCCAGTGAAATTGTGAAATGTAGAGATTGGGTGAGTGATGTCACCTAGCTAGAGTGTTGAGTGACCTTACAAGTGGTATCAAAGCCAAGTTATAACACTGAGCCTACATGGGCCAGAGACAAAGCACACAGACATAGCACAGGGGAAAATTTTTGGAACAGTTTCCATCTGCTTGACCATTATCAAACAGGGAACATGATTTTTTTGGCTCAATTTCATTGTTCATTCACAAACAGGGGACAACAGTTTGACCCAATCTAGTTTAAATTAGCAATATTCGGTTTTGCAGGGTTTTTTTAGCGTTTGACAAAGGTAGGGTTTTCAGAAATTACAAGTATGGGTCTCTATTTCGACAAGAGTTATTCATAATTTTTGGGAATTTCTGACAATACAAGAGTTGTTTGGAATGACTTTGTTACAAAGGCTTAGAAACTATCGATGAAATTCATGTGTATGGAATCAGGATAAATGATTCCCTATTGGCTAGTGTGATCTGTAACTATGCAACCCTTTTTAATTTGTAAAAGGGAAACTCTACTCATGACGATACTGAGAGAACCGAGAGCCAAAGTGGGACTACATGGATTAAAGACAAAGCACATGGATGAAATATTTAACAGGTTTATAAATTGTTTGACAAAATATGCCCAAGGGATGTTTTCTTATGGAATCTAATGATTAAAGAGTATGTGAGGAAATGGCTTAGTGAGGAAGTCATTGGTATTTTCTCTCAAATGCTGGAGAGAAATATACAACTAGACAATGTCACCTTTCCCACTGTGCTCCAGGCATGCACCAACCTTTTTTCCCTACAAGAGGTCGAGGGGATTCATTATTACATAGCCAAGAATGGTTTGAAAACATAATTTTCCTTGGACCAAACAATTAACTAATTTATATTAGTCAATGTCCTCTATCAGATGACCCTACTCTTTCGAAAAGAGAGGTTAAAAGAAATTTTGTAATATCGTCCACCTTTAAACTATGACCCAAGGCCACCAGTTTAACAAAATAATCAGGCTTGGAGACTCATGAAGCTATGTTCTTATTCTTGCTCTCATTTTTTAATGGAATTTTCTCTATTTTCTTATGCTCTCTTTAATCTCTATGTTTTGCATTCTGCGGCTCATTCCCCTGTTTCCTTAATATGCTTCATATACAATTTTTTCTACATTGAAACCTTCAAATATTCCCAACTTTAAAACATGATCCGTCTTCAAAACTACAAATATCATTACCATTCTTATGTATTATTACAATTTGTTAACTTCTGTTCTCATTTTTGCTTGAGCTGGTCCTACCTTTTTCTATAGTCTTTCCATTCTTCATTTTCCCTGCACATGGCTACTATACTTTAGAATTACATAGATATTTACACTATTTACTCCTGTTGGAAGTTTCAAGGTTGAGATCTGTTTCACTATCAAGTACTATAAGTGTAGGAAAAGCCATTTTGACTTGCCATGTAACCCATAGAATATTGGACTTGGATCATAACATAAAAAAATCACCTTTACCCTTGTCAGCGTGATGTTAGCTACATGTTCAGATATAACAGTAGATTTTATCATTATGAGCTACCCAGGAAACATTTACAATTGAAATTACACCGACAAACACCCCTCTCAGTCTTTATTAGATAAAATTCTTTAACTAATGTCTCCAAGGCGCAAAGCTGAAATGGTTTCTAGCCCAAGATTGAGAAAAACGTGTATTGGTAAAGGTAATGTTAATGCTTGGGAGAGGTGCAGGGTTCAAATCTCCCTCCCCTCATGTTAACCTAGGTTCACAACACAATAATGCGACATTGGGGTTTGTAACAACTTTGGGTCACTTAATGTTCGAATGGATATAGTTTTTGCTTCACTAACACACTAGAAATGCAGGAATTTCCAAGAAATTCTCCTTGGACATCAAATATGGAATCTTTTTCCACTGATCATCAAGTTGATTTGTGTCAGTGTGATCATTAAGTTAAAGAAAATTCATCTCAAGCATTCTTATTAAATTTTACTTAAATATAAGAGTCCTTACCTGACCTACATGGGGGTAGAAAAGGAGCCATTTTTGACAGAAGTGATAGAACAATAGTTAGAACAATAGTCTAAACTATTCTACAGAGTACCAAAAAGGACAAAACAAATTAAACATGGTTCTAGAATTTATACATTACCTTAGTGTGTGATGGCTAAGAAAAACAGAAGATAAATCCAAATATAACTAGTACACTAGATATGTAGAAATATGCATGCAATTCTCCTTGGACACTTCAAATATGGAACGTTTTTTTACTTACCATCAAGTTGATTTGTTTCAGTGTGATGATTTTTAAGTTAAATAATATTCATCTCAAACATTCTTGATACAATTTACTTAAATATAATAGCCCATACCTGGCCCACCTGAGGGTAGAAGAGGAAACCTTTTGGACATAAGAAAATGAATCATAGTTAGAACAATGGTTAAACTATTCTATAGAGTCCTAATGAGGATATGGAAAATAGACAATGGTTATAGCATTTATAAAGTACCTTTGTGAGTGACGGCTAAGAAAATCAACATATAAATCAAAATATAACTCCAAGCTTTTGTGAAACCGTCCATTAAAGTCTCCACAAAACTCAATCTAATGTCAACAATTTAATAGAACAAATAAGAAACACCAACGAATTCAGTGCATATTGGATTTATATAAAATTCTATAAAAGACATATATAGGTTGACTCCTATATAAGAGAAAAAAAATATATATTATATATAAGATCTCTTCTGAAAAAGAGATATAACAACTAAATAGCCAGATGTTTTTGGCCAAACAAAGGTCTTCACTTGTAAGTTGTAGCATAGACCCTATGGAAACCAATTTACTATCGAAACAAAATTTACAAGCACTTCTGGATTAGAGCATGTGAGTTTTATAATACTTCCTACAAAGCATACAAAATATTTTCCAATACTTTCCACTATCTAAAAACAACACTACAAAAACTCTCCTTAACACGACATCAAAATATCCAAATACAGAGTTAGTGCCATACAAAATTTCATCGAGATAGATGTCAAAACCTTTGAATTTTTATTCTTCATTGGCGGATGAAGTTTGCGATTTTTTTGTATAGCTCCTTTGGCTGTCATAGAAACTCTTTTTCAGGACGACACATGTACATATCATCAAACAAGATTTCCGAATTACTAAGGACTTTATTTTTAAAGTCTTCATCCTTTTCTTGGCTGCCATCCAAGCTTTTGATAAGAAAAATAATAAATTACATTAGGCTGATGGGTATCTATTAAAAACTGGTGTGTCGTCGAGTTTTCATTTCCTCCCACTCCATGGTAAAAGCTTTCAGCTGATGGAGTTCATCCAAATTTCTTTTGTTGGAGGAACTTTGTTAGAACTACAGGGACAATTATACAAGGCAGAATGCTCACTTTGGCATGCTTATCCATGAAAGCAACAAACCAATGCTATGAATTAAAAGGATTTCATAACTTCTTGCTACAAGCAAGGCTTGTCCAATGACGAGCTTGATTTCAATGCATAAATCACTCAGCCATCTTCAAGGGTAGAGAATTAGACACATTGGGAGAGAGTTGAAGAAAACAAAGATGGAAGATTGTCTTCATCCTAAGAATTTGATGTGATGGCTATTGTTAGATTTTAGGACATATGTTTAGACTTTTGTGTCCAATTTTACTTGTCCATTAGATTCACATAACTTGGTTCTATATATGTAGCCACATGAATTTATCCAGATGTGAATAATCACATGTATTTATCCACATGTGAATAATCACATGGTCAAACATATTTATCCTCATGTGATTATCTTATAGAAACTTATAATTTTTATTTTTCCAGCTACCTTGCTTACCCTTCCTATCATTTGTAATATATATATTGGAGGTATGTGGAGTGCATTTTGTAAGAGAAATGTGACAAAGGTTGCAATTGTCATGATGCACCATTGAATATTATTTTATAGAAAAAACTATTCCCATATCCTCATTCTAATTGCATGTTTTGATGTTTTGATTTGAATTAGCAGAATATCATTTCCACATTGACAAACAACAACAGGAATTGGAGAGAGATGGCACAGTTGTAAGGTTGGTCCTCATGAGTTCGATTTTCCATATGGGACCTTCCTTCTATTTTGGATTTGTAGGGATTATTGTGCATTCATGAGGTAGGGTACATAAAATAGAGCATCTTCTCTTGTAAGATAGTGGGGCGTACATCCCTCTATGGCACATTTATGCCTGAAAGTTACAATTGCTTAGTAGGGCTGCACTTATCAAGCAACATTTATTGCTAAGTAGGTGGTTGCATTTAATTTAGGAGTTGCACTCCATAAGGGATTTAATTAGCCAAGAATGGTGCACTCCTTGAGGCCATTAACGTCAAATTTTTAACCCCCTCCTCTTGGCTTATAAAAAGGCAGAAGGCACACTAATATTTCAGACAACAAAATTGTTTTTGTTGTATCTTTCAGACATGTGTAGAGCCTGAGCATGATGTTAAGTTGCTATAATACATTATTTTCTGAGTAATAAAAAAACCATGTGATTGTTGTTGGAGCCTGTCCTTTCCATCCAGAACATTTGATATTGTTGCATAATATTATATCAAGCCCTATTTAGTTGTTATAGCTTGCTGTCATAATTTTTAAATTGTAGAATTTATGTCGTGTAGACATTATTTATTTGTTGTTGTAAATTAGCTCATGAAATGCAGTCTTTGCACTCCTGAATGTTTCAGTATTTTAGTATATACTCATCTAAAGTTTTGATAGGTGAAATCTAAGTTTTGAAGTTCTAGGAGATGTAATTTTCATTCTTTGAGTAAAGATCTGAAATATGGTGTAGAAAAATGACATGGTATCAAAGTTGTCCATATGAAATCTCTCAACAAATCCACATATGGATGGGACTGTTTTCTGTGAGACAAAGCTTAACTTCGGTTCAGATCAAATATATTTAAATTTAAAAGATGTTTGGATCTCAGATGATCCCTCTCAACCTTTTTTAGATCCAGGGTTAAGATAAATATACACTGTTATAGTTTGTGTAATGTTCTATAGAGTATATTTTGGCATGAGGTACGTCACTCACCAAGAAGTAAGTGAAATAGTTGTGCACATTTTTATTTATTTGTTTTTCTTCATCTTAAATTTTATTAATAGCATATGGTTTTATTTTTTTAGAATATTATTGCGAAATAAATATATATATATTGATGGTTTCTGTAAACAAAAAAAATAAGGGGCACTTCAAAGGAGGAATTGCCTTGTCCTCTAAACATAGACAGAAGAAGAAGAAGCAACTCATATTGGACCATCGCTATGGTTGGGTGTAACTATTTACAAATGCTAACATTATTATAATCATTGTTATGCTTATGCAATGACCATGGTAGTGAATGCATTGCAGATACAGTGGCTGGAGGGATTGTGGTGAGGTCATTCTGCTGCGAGGTAGAGGAATGGAAGGCAAAGCCATTTCTCTCTGCTGAGATTGCATTATTTTTTATTTTGTTGTTACTGTTATATTTTTTTATTATTTTTGTTTCCACTTTTCTATTTTTTTTTTTCATTTGCATGTTTTGTGTCATGTCTCTTACCAAAGCCACTACGAATCTCATATTTCAACAGGTAAGGACTGTAATTACTAAGTTTTTTATTCTAATGGTAAAGTTGGCTCATTTTGGCCTTCCTCATAGTCACATTAATAGGTCAAACTTATAACTATTATACTGAGCACATCATAGTATCAAAAATATAGATTAACTAAGTTGAGTTCAGAATGTACAGCGAGTACATTTTGCGTTTAATCAGACACAAATAATCTTAACTCGATGTTTTTTATTGACTAATAAAGATATAAATAAAAGTTCAAGTTCTATGAACTCTCTGTTATATGCCTTGTTGCATGAGTTCTATTGATTACATTCCAAAGAGGATTGGGTGGGGGTGTTGTGGAGGTTACTGTTCAATTCCATCTCATCCTGGTCAGGTATTTTAATTCTCAATGTTCCTATTTTGGTTTTTTCAATGGGGATGAATGGTTGATGTGATAGATCCTTTTAGACTATTACAATGACAATAAAGGAAGAGATAAATCATTTGCTAAGATCAAGCACGATGAGGCTGCAACTTACACTTCAATAAAACCAGAGCTTCCCAGTGATAATATAGGTTCCTATTTAGCATATGTGTTAATATCATTAAGAGTTTTTGTAACTGTAGCAACATGTTGTCTGGATTTATCTATCTCATTGATCTTCACAACACCTTAAGCTGCTACCAGATGTTGATAAACTAGATGGAAAAAAGTGAGTTTTTCTATCACCTTTTTCAAGCATGCAAATTAAAATCTAATTTTAACATGAATTGTTCCCTTACCTTATGTAAAAGAGGAAAAAAATTCTGATAAAGAATGTGTGAGTCTGTGTAATAATTGTCGACATCGATCTCCTATGAAATATGGGAAAACAAGAACCTGTGCAAGAGAGATGATAGTTTTTCCTATATTTATATTGTAATATTGATTATTTAAAATGTGTCAATTTTTTATTCTCTGGAAACTAATGTTTTATAGTATGATGTCATAAGTTTGGCATTGTTCAAAGAAAACTCTACCACAAACAAAGATTGGATGGATCCCATAATGAACCACCATTCAAATGATTCAGTATTTGTAGTTGTACCAGAGAGATAAGGGTTATGTGTAGATCATGGACACGCACTACCATATGCTTGATGAGTACATTAATGTTGATACTTCTTTTCATAGGAATGCACTTCTAGTTGCGAGTATAGCTTAAGGATCTGCCATGATATTCTAGGGTAGAGAAAATTGTTGCTGACATGATCATCCTTGAGGCAGTGTGAGTGAGACAACTCAACATATGCAACTATTGAGCTTGACACATGATAAGTTCAGGCATTATTGTATCCGATATTTTGCACAAAGTGATCCATGAAGCTCCAGCTTATAAGGAGCCATAATCCCCAAAATCCAAAAGGGTTGATTTCAAATCCCATTGGGTAATGTAACTAGAAGATATTTGATGGTAAATCTATAAAATTTCATGATTTCCTTAAGATGGCATAGGTAATGAAGTGAGGGTTTGCAGGGTAGAAAAGTTCCAAACATTGAGAGATTTTCTTTCAAATTTCATTGGGTTTTGTTACATCACATGAATTTTATTTAACATTTCGGCATTCACCACATATTTTTTGTTCAAGACAAACATTCAAAATCTAAGAGGAATTAAGTAGATATATAAGGTATTTTATGGATGCATGTGATCTGGATTAAGCAATGATCAAAGGAATTAGAAAAATTGTGAAAGAGGCAAGAGATATGAATATATTTTCCTACTCAAGTAAACTCTAGGCCACCTAAAGCTCTTAAGAAATCCATCCAACTGTTGTTTGGAAGCAGATCCATGATGCTCAGCCTTCTGGCTTTCGATTCTTCATCTTATCTATTCTTTCCTTACGCAAACCCTTGAACCGAGGTTCGAATTGAGTATTTTCAGCATGTAAAAATGTGGGCGATAAGGAATCGAGATGGGAATACCTAATCTATACTATACAATAAATACAATCTACTCCAAACATAATCTATTATATAAGTTGCCAATATAGTGAATTCGTATATACTGGGAAAAAGGATTAATTTAAGATATGGAACTCAATCTATATATACTAAGATGATTAATAATACCACGATTTACAGAGAGTGGTTATAAACATGTTGGATGAAACAGAATTAATTGAAAGCACAAGCAAAGATAAGGGTTAACAACAGTATTTCACGTGGTGATATGTACCAAGATACTCGCTTGCTCTGTAAAGTAAGCGGGAAACAAATAGAAAATGAATGGTATATACAGTTCGAAACATGAAATAAGTGCGCAATTTAGAACCTGGAGTGAATAAAAACAACATTCCTTTGCTCCTCGGATGGAAGATTGGGATTGGGAGCATCCTTATCCTTCTCCTTCATCTCATCCTTTTTGTTATCCATGGTTTCTACTTTGTAGTGAAAGCATCTCATGAAGAAGCAAGCGGATAAATCTATGATCAGACACTATGAAAATGCTCAAGGAACCATGAGAGCCTGAACAAACAATGAAATCGATGAAAGGTTATTAATTGTAGTCTTCTGATTCCAGAAAGAAAATATATTGTTTGTTGGAAGAGAATTAAGAATTAACTACAGAAACATAGCTCCTTCCCTCCCTTTTTCTTTTTTGTTTGAGAATAAAATATCTCCTTTTGAAAAGAAAAAGTCAGAAAGTTTACAATATCCACTTAAATGGCCCACATTTTCAATTTTTCAATTGAGAAAATGGATTTGAAACTCAACTACCACTTAAATGGCCCATGGAAAATGGATTTGAAACTCAACTACCGTAAAAGAAAAATAATATGGTTTGACAACAAATTTTATAGATACTTCTACAAATAGGTAATACATTAACATAAACGATACATGATTTAAACTCAAAACTCGTCCCACTGTCTCAATTGGGATGAAAGACAACCAAAATAGAAATCACTCCATTAGGTGACCTAGCAGAATAATTCTTTTAAAGAGAAAAGTGCTTTTTTTACATATATTATTTCTCTTTTTATAATTTAGTTCAATTAATCTTTAAAGATCTCAAAAGATCATTTATTTTAATGAAGACGAAATCATCCTTAATGAAGAAACTCTAAGTCCCAAGTTAGATGTTACACACTAATAATATCATGAATCCAATAATATCATGAGAGATTTATTAAAGTCTACTCAAACCATCTTGGGACTCTTCCAAAATTAAACTTTGAAAATATCAAGGAAAAAATTATTTCAGCATAGAAAAAGTGAAAGTGCCTTTTGGATTTTTTTAGTCCCCTCGCTATCCATACATCTAATTATTGTGGAAGAAATTCAGTATCTATCCTAATTTGAAGGAATAGTTTCAACATGGACATTGATGTGACCCTCGAGAACTAAATCCAGTAATTCTTCTTTGCTTAATATGATAGGGAAATTCATCTTCTCTTATCATGTACCCACCCCCCTAAGTGGCATTAAGGAGGTGATTTAATGGAATTATTCCTCTTTAAGTACTATTATAGGGTCCCTTTTGAGCTTGTATATGTCTTCTTCTCAACAAGAACTTTCCAACCATTATATTATTTCTTAATTAGGAGTCATGCGTCAAAAGATATGACCTTCTAAAAAATTCTTTAAGTTCTCTTTGTCTTAACGAGACTACCAATCATACTAGTGATGTCGCAACAAGTTCACCATGCACCTGTATTTTTCCATGTCACAACTAGTATAATTCACTGTTGGGTTCACACTTGTTGAGAGATTCATCTTTTCTTAACGACTTATTGGGTTTGTTCTTTTCTTAATATGATAAGAAAATTCATCTTCTCTTATCATGTACCCATCCCTCTAAGTTGCATTAAGGAGTCGAGTTAATGGATTTTTCTATACGTACTATTATAGGGTCTCTTTTGAGCTTGTATACATCTTTTTCTCAATAACAACTTTCCAACCATTATAATATGGCTTAATTATGAGTCATGCGTAGAAAGATATGACCTTCTAAATATTTCTTCAAGTTTTATTTTTCTCAACCACGTCAACGACCATAATGGTGTAGAAATTCTCACTGTAGATCACCTGATAATGCACTATGCTAAAGCAAAATACTTGATCTACTTCTACAAACAAACTTGCAGAAGCTTAATCAATTTTGAGCAAGATCAAATAGAACACATATAATAGAGAATGAGAAATCAATCACACATGAACACAAAAGAATACTCTGGGGAAAGCCTCAGCTAGAAACCCTGATCTCTGTATTATGATACAAGTGGAAATATCTCTGGATTACACAAAGCTTTAGCTCACAACCTATCCAACTCTCAGTACAATCCATCAATGATGCTCATAGACTAAATAGACACAACATATGCCTTCCTTCAGTCCTCCAAGACTCCTATTTCCTTGCGCAGTTTCTCCTGGGTCCTATGGCTACCACCTGTGTGAATTCACCTCTCACACAACTCACCAAACTCAAAAGTAATTGTGTAATCCTCAAGGAATGAATTCCTTCTGCATGCAAGAGATATCCTTAATGGAATATTCCTAAAACTGATAGTACACTATCCCATCCTCTGATCTCAACTACTTATCTGACTAAAATGACATGCATGAGTTATTTATGAGAGAATATTCAGTTATCTTAAGTAAACTAGTTACATGCATGCATGCATTAACTAATTGAACTCACAATTAGTTCCAAAAACTGTTGGAACTAATCTAACTAGACTTAACTCAGTTAGCTGAGCTAACTAATTACAACTCAAAGTACAACTCATCCTGATCTCCTTAATTAAGGGATAACTTCCTCAATCAAAAGGAAAATTGTTGTATGTCTTCACATAGACTTCATGTTTGATTTTCTCCAACTAATTAACTCAAGATGAATTAATTAATTTTTTTTCAAATAGTTGCTAAGATCAAATTTGAATTTGAATTCTCAATTTTAGTTCAGGGACTAACTAAAATTGGAATGTATCACGAAATTCTATTTTTAGCACTTATATATTTAGCATTTCTTGTTGCTATTTTCAACACTCCCTCTCAACAAGAAATGGATTATCTATCACCCCAATCCTATCTCTATGGAACTTGAATTTGCTTTTTGACAATGCCTTAGTCAAAATATTTGCATCATGATCCTCGGTTGAAATATACAACAACAACATGATCCTCTTCACCATACAGTCTTGAAGATGATGATACCGGATATCGATGTGCTTGGAGTTGTCATGAAATACTGGATTCTTAGAGAGTTTGATACAACTCTAATTATCACAATAGATCACAGTTGGATCCATCCTATGATCAAACAATCCAACTAGAATTTTCCACATCCAAATGGCGTCACATGCTGCTTGACTCGGAGCCATGTATTCAGCCTCTGCTGAGCTAATTGAAACTGACCTCTGTTTCCTATTATACCAAGAAATTGGAGCTGAACCAAGGTTGAAAATTCCTCCTGAAGTGCTCTTCCGATCTGATGGACTCCCTGCCCAATCTACATCTGTGAAGCCCTGAAGCTTCACTCCCTCTATTCGTCTGTAACGTAATCCATACTGAGATGTGCCTTTGAGGTATCTTAGCACATGCTTCGCTACCTTCCAAAACAGCTTGGCAGGCTGAACCATAGATTGACTTAGCTGGTTCACTGCAAAGCACAAATCTGGTCGTGTGTTCACTAAATACATCAATGAACCCACAAGCTACCAATAAACAGTAGCAGCTACTACCTCAACTGAAGTAGCATCCTCCTTCCTCCAGTTACCTGCTAGAGGAGTCTGCATGGGCTTGCACTTCTCCATGTGGAATCTCCTGAGTATCTCATTGGCATACTTGCCTTGAGACACAAACACTTCCCCATCCTTCTGCCACAATTCCATGCCTAGAAAGTAGTGCCTGAGACCCATGTATTTCATCTCGAACTCTCTTGCAAGGTCCTCCTTGCAAGATTTGATCAACTGATCATCACTTGTCAATATCAGATCATCAACATAAAGAACAATGATCAATGGCTTACCTTCTACCAAGATGTGGTAAAGGTTCATATCCGCTTCACTCTTTGTGAAGCCCAACTCGGTGAAATAGCCACTGATCTTGGTGTACCAAGCACGAGGTGCTTGCTTCAGCCCGTACATAGCTCTCTTGAGTTGACACACATGCGACTCACGATTGAAGGTCTCAAATCCTTCCGGCTACTCTATGTACACCTCTTCCTCAATCTTGTCGTTGAGGAATGTAGTCTTCACATCCATCTGATGGATCTTCCAACCCATCTATGATGATAGTGCCAACATCAATCTAATAATATGAGTACCTTGTTACAGGAGCAAAAGTCTCATCATAATTGATACCCTCGACCTGTGAGAAACCACAGGCAACAAACCTTGCCTTATGTTTCTCAACACTACCATCAAATACTTGCTTTACATTGTAAATCCATCAGGAACTCACCACTGACTTGTCCTCCAGTCTTGGGACAACATCCCAAACACTGTTCCGAACTATGGAGTCATACTCCTCCACCATAGCATCAACCCAAACTAGCTACTACACTACTTCCTCAGAGGAAGATGGTTCTGTCTCTACACACTCCCCAATAAGGGCCATGTAACTAGTGTACCGCTTAGGTGATCTCCTCTATCTACGCTGAGAGAATGGCTGTCCCACATTCTCTCTCGCATCCATCACCAATCTGTAAGCTTCCCTTCAGCGTTTCCACCCATCTCTGGAAGACTCTGCATGAGTGGATGTCTCCACTCTTCAATCCTCTGCATGTGGCTACTCCACATCTGTGTGAGGCTCCTCCTCCTTAGGAACCAAAAGTTCCTCCTCTGCTAGCAGCTTGAGCTCCCTCTCAAGAGAAACTTGCATGGACTTCTGCTCGTTGAACTTCAGATCTCTGCGTACCAATGTCCTCTGACTGGTAGGCAAGAACACCTGATAGTTGTGGGGTGTATCAGTGTACCCCACAAGTATCCCCAACTCAACTGTTGGCTCTACCTTCTTCTGGGCATCTTTGGTCACATGGAAATAAATCGATGATCCAAAGATCCTGAAGTGATTCACATCTGGTCTCTTCTCGGAGAAGGCCTCTACTGGTGTCTTCATCCCTAGTATACGATGTGGGCTTCTATTCTGCATGTATACTATTGTATTGCATGCCTCGGCGCACAAATGAAGTGGTAGGCCTTGGTCATGCATCATCAACTGAGCTGCTCCCATAATTGTTTTGTTCTTCCTTTCGGCCACCCCATTCTCTTGTGGGTTATGGGGTGCCGTCAACTCCCATTTGATTCCTTCTGATGCACAGAAGTCCTTAAAATGTTGAGATACATACTCTCCACCATTGCCGCTTCGCAAGGCCCTTATTTTCTTTCCAGATCCTTTCTCAACCAAGGATTTGAACTCACAAAACCTTGAGAAGGTTTGATTCTTCTTCTGCATGAAGTAGATCCAACATCTATGATAAAAATCATCAATAAAAATAACATAGTTCCTTTGTTTAATGGTGCAGGCTGTCGAGAATGGTCCACACACATCTATATGAACTCACTCCAGGATTGCTCCAGCTCGACTGTCTCAATCTTGAAAGTAATATTTTTCATAGTTACCCAGGTACAACCTTTGCATGTATCCACTTGCTCAAGTTTATCCTTGGGAAGTCTGGTAGAAATCTGTTGCATGATCTTCAAGGCCCCATGGTGCAAGTGGCCCAATCTTTTATGCCATAGCTCGCCAACATCTTGGCTTTGCACCAACTCTACTTTGGAACTCAATGTAGTAGAGTCATCTACCTCCAGCTTGTAGAGATCCTTTACTCGAATCCCAATCCTCTTGGTCTATCCAATGTTGATGTGCCTTAGGAATGCCTTTTCTTTACTAAAGACTACATCATAGCCTTTGTCTTCCAACATAGTGACGAATACCAGGTTCTTCTTCAGTCCAGGCACATACTTTACATCAGTCAAGTTGAGAGGAACTCCATGCTCCCTCTGAAACACAACCGTACCTTCACCTGAAACTTGGTACTTTCCATCATTGCCCATCTCTATGTGCATCTAGAGATCTTGCTCCTCCAAGGTACTGAATAAACTCTTGTCGCCTGTCATGTGGAATGGGGCTCCACTATCTAGGTACTAAAAAAAACCCACCATTGATGAAACCATGCATGCAATGAGGGTGAAATCCAATTCAAACTATGAGGCCAGTGCCTCACCATCTGATCCCTTCGAGGATCCCTTCTTGGATTTCTTCTGTGGACAATTTGTTGCATAATGGCCCACCTCATGACAATGAAAGCATTGCACTTTCAATTTGTCAATCTTCTTCCCACCATGGAAAGAACTCGATTTGGAATGGGAAGCCTTCCCTTTCCCTTTCCTCGCCTTACTTGCTAAGGCTAGATTTTCTTCATCATCATGCTTTGATGAAGAACCATCTCTGGTGCTTCTCCTTATCTCCTCTTGCATCAGATCCGACCACAGTCGTTCCCAATCTGGCAGTTTCTCTCTTCCATTTACTGAGTCTTGGTAGCTATGCCAGCTCTTAGGAAGACTGAGGAGAGCAAGACTCACCATGTCATCATCGACTGTCATGATTCCTACACTTCCAAGCTCATCCCTGCAGGTGGTGAGCTTGTTCAGATATGTAGAGATCATGTCGCCCTTTTCACACTTGATTTTCCGAAGCTTGTCTTTTAGTGCTAGCTTCCTCTTATCACAGTATTCTGATATAGATCCTTCAATGTTTTCCACATTGAAGACAGTGTCTCCTTCCCATGGAGACTCGAGACAATGTGGTCTCAAACTCCCTCCAGAAGAATCCTCCTTTCTCTAGCCACACATTTCTTCCATTCCGCTAATTCTTAGGCATTAGTAACTGCTAGCTTGGGGACTTCTTGATCAATGAATTCCTTCAAACCATTTTCCTCTAATACCGCTTTCGTGAGATCCTTCGAGGATATATAATTCGAGCTGCCATCCAGGGCATACTCGAGTCTCAAACCATTGAACGCCATTGGTGAAATTTGAGATGTGATAAGAATCCGATTTCTATAATCAAGAACTTCAACCTTTGAACTTCTCCCTTCTTTGTATACTATTCTTCGCTTTGATCACCCTTGCTCTGATACCATGTAGAAATTCTCACTGTAGATCACCTGATAATGCAATATACTAAAGTAAAATACTTGATCGACATCTACAAACAAACTTGCAGAAGCTTAATCAATTTTGAGCAAGATCAAATAGAACACATATAACAGAGAATGAGAAATCAATCACACATGAACACAAAAGAATACTCTGGGAAAAGCATCAACTAAAAACCCCGGTCTCTGTATTATCATACAAGTGGAAATATCTCCGGACTACACAAAGCTTTAGCTCACAAGCTATCCAAATCTCAGTATAATTCCTCAATGCTGCTCATAGATTGAATAGACACAACATATGCCTTCCTGCAATCCTCCAAGCCTCCTATTTCCTTGCGCAGTTTCTCTTGGGTCCTCTAGATGCCACCTCTGTGAATTCACCTCTCACAAAACTCATCAAACTCAGAAATAACTGCGCAATCTGCAAGGAATGAATTCCTTCTACATGCAAGAGACATCTTCAATGGAATATTCCTACAACTGATAGTACACTGTCCCATCCTCTGATCTCAACTAGGTCTCTGACTGAACTGACATGCATGAGTTATTTATGAGAGAATATTTAGTTATCTGAAGTACATTAGTTACATGTGTGCATGCAATAACTAACTGAACTCATAATCAGTTCCAAAAACTATTGGAACTAATCTAACTAGACTAAACTTAGTTAACTGAGCTAACTAATTACAAATCAGAATACAACTCATCCTGATCTCCTTAATAAAGGGATGACTTTCTCAATCAAAGGGAAAATTGTTGCATGTCTTCACATAGACTTCATGTTTGATTTTCTCCAACTAATTAACTCAAGATGAATTAAGTAATTATTTTTCAAACAACTGCTAAGATCAAATTCGAATTTTAATTCTCAATTTTAGTTCAAGGACTAACTAAAATTGGAATGTATCCCGAAATGCTATTTATAGCAATCCTATTTTTAGCACTTCTATATTTAGCATTTCTTGTTGCTATTTTCAACAAATGGTGATGTGAAAACAAGTTTACCAGGTATTTGTATTATGCTATGTCACAACTAGTATGATTCACCCTTGGGTTCACACATGTTGAGACATTTATCTTTTCTTAACTTCTTATTGTATTATAAATCTACTCCCTCATAAAAAGTTCTTGACATGTATTTAATGAATGTAGATAATGACCCATCCAAATGTTGACAAAGACAATAGAACATCCCTTGAATCTCATAATAAATGGGGGCATCTACAGATGAGGTGATATTTTAATTCTATCTCGTGTATATGGAAAAGATATTAGATGTTATTAAGAAGGGGAAGGTCATTATGATTAGTTTCAGCTCGATGCAAATGTAAACCCACTTTGAATGCATCAATGGGGATCTGAAGGGAAGCATATGGTGCTCTTGTGTGTATGTGGTTAAACAAAAAGTGCCCTTTTCATTTGCATGAAGTGTTCCTGGTACAAATCCATGTTAGAGTTGAGGCCCTAAAAAGATGAATTCTAGGTACATAGAGTGATATCATTTACATTAGAGGTGTAAATCACTTGAATTGTGTTACAACTTTAATTGCTCCCTCACAAAAATGTGTCATTCTTCCTTGTGATGATGCTTCAACCCTATTGGAGAACAACCTCACAATGTAAAAGGAATTTAAACATGATGTAACTTTAATAGTGCCCCACATTCACCCCCTGGCTTACCACTCATGGCTAATTTAAGGTTATTTCAAGTATTGATGTGGATAATATCATTTTATTTTCTCTTATGTATATTATTCTACATTGACACAATTGAGTTGAGTGGTTAAGGACCTAATATTTAGGGGATTTAGGTGTTAATGGTTAAGGGGTTAGCAGTTAAGGTGTTTAGGTAGTGAAGGGTTAGGGGTTAAGGGTCACAAGTTAAGAGGATAAGGAGTTATGGCTTAGGAGTTAGCTCATGGATTATAAGTTAGGGCTTAGTGTCTTAAGATTTAATGAGTCAAGGGATTTATGGGTTATGAGTTGTGAGTGTAGGGTTTAAGGGATTATGGATTGGGCGTTAAGGGGATAGGGAATTTAGTGGTTATGGGTTAATGGCTTGTGGTTTCTGAAAATTGGACTCCTAATCCCCTTATCACCACTATTGGGGATTCCCTTATCAATTTCTCTTTCTACCTTCCCTCTAGGTCTTGTAGACCCTATTAAATTATGTCCTAAGGCCCCTTCTCATTCTCTAATGCTATGATTATAGATCTTAGTAAACCATGCTTTTACCTCTGATTTCTACCATCCATGTTACCCTTGTGGCCCCTTGTCCCATTCAATACACCATAACATACCCCCCAACAACCTTTTTGGTCATGCCATTCCACTTTTACTAGTGTTATGAACCCCCAAATTTGGTCCCAATGTCCCTACAACTACACCCTTGGTCCCCCTTGGCTAAGGCATTAAACACATTCAGGGTTATGGGTTGTTATAAGGGAGCCCATAATCCCCTTATCACAACTATAAATAGGCTCACCAACACCATCAATATCTACTAGAGGTGTTGTGATGAAACCAATAATGAATACAAAAGTTGTGGTCAATAGGACATGGATCATCAAGATGTTAAACCATCCAATGTAAAGATGGTTTTCAATGGTAGTGATATAGTCACATAAAAGGCCCCATAAATTTGTGCTTTGGGACACCCCTAGGATTCAATAATTAATCCAAAGTGAGAGGATTCAATGCTGAGGTGATAATGGAAACAACCTTGAGTTGACTAAAAGTGACACTTTGTGAGCCTTGCACAACTAGGTTGTCGGTTTCATCATCAACAAGAGGTACAATTGACAAGTGGAAACATCTCACATTAGGGCACTTGGTCACAAAACTTTATGCATGTTTTTCCACCAAGGGTACCTTTCACATTTCCCAAGGCACAAATTACATATTTGGATTAATTTTGAATAACTTTTCACATTCCACTAGATTCATGCATGAAGAGGAGTTCCCATCCTTTAAGAAGATTTTCTACGATTTCATGGCATAGTCAAGGGTCACATGTATAAAATAATACACCATAGCCAAGAATAAGAAAATTGGAATTTGTATCACATGGCGTAAAGGAGAAGGACATAGGTGAAGAGTACTCCATTTAGAAACATAAAAAATCTTGTTTATGTCCTCTTTCCAAAGAAGAGGAGATATCTTGTGACAAAAAGCACAAATTGCCAACAAAGGAATACTAGGGTAAGGGTTAACTTCGCTGACATGTTGAGATACATTCATCTATTTTAAGGTGTGTTTTATTGTTGAGTTCACATATTTGGAAGCACAATTGCGCAAGTGGAAACATCTCACATTTTGGGCACTTGACTACAAATTTGTATGCATGTTTTCTATTGAGGGTATCTTTCACATTCCCCAAGGCACAAATCAAATATTTGGAGGTATCTTGGATGACTTGTCACATTCCACTAGCTTCACGCATGAAGAAGAACTCCCATCATTTAAAAATGTTTTGGAGGGTTTTCATGGCATAGTCAAGGGTCACATTTACAAAAAAAGAATGTTTAAGTCAAGAAAATGACAATTGACATTCACATCACATGTGGCACAAAGGAGAGGAACATAGGTGAAGAGTGCTCCATTTTGAAATATCTAGAACAACTTGTTTATGTCCTATTTCCAAAGAAGATAAGATATCTTGAGACAAAGGGCCCAAATTGTCGAAAAAAGAGGACCATGTATTGGATCACATGGACTTTGGTTTCTCCTCATTAGATAGATCATTTTTATTAGGATTTAGAATTCCCACTAATATTTTTAGGATATTACTACCATTTTTTATCATCTTATTTAAATTGAGAATAAAACTCATTCCTATTCAATGAAATTAGGATTCAGATTTCCCACCAATATTTTTATGAGTTTCTTGCCATTTTGTTAGGACTATTTCGTTTAAATTTAGAATAGAACTCATTCCTATTTAATGAAATCAAGATTTAGATTTTTGACCATTTTTATTAGGATTTAGATTTCCCACCAATATTTTTAGGGTTTCTTGCCAAAAATATTTGGGACTATTTTGTTTAAATTGAGAATACAACTCATTCATATTCAATGTCGAAATTAGGATTTAGATTTTGCACTATTTCTATTAGGATGTAAATTTCCCACCAATTTTATTAGGGTTTCTTACTTTTTTTTTAGCACTATTTTATTTAAATTGAGAAAAGAACTCCTTCGTATTCAAATTTTTTTTGTTTGGAAATGTGTTTGAATCTTTTTGTTGAAGTTGCTTGAAGATGTGTTAGAGTCTCTTTGTTGGATTTTGTTTTCAATAGAAGTAAGTTTACCATCAATTAGAAAACCATGATTACAAGGAGAGGAAATGAAAATAGGTAAATTTATATTTGAAAATAATGAATTATTTGAAGTTATTTTTTGTGATTTTAGATCGATTTTCACATTAAGTTTATTAGAAAAGGTAAATCTATATTTTATAAAAGTGAATTATTTGAAGTCGATTTATATGATTTTAAATAGATCTGAACTTTAGGTTTATTAAATTGGTCAAAAAATTGATATTTAATTAATTTGGAGAAAAATTGGATTTAAAAATTTAGAAATTAAGCAGCCCGATTTTTAGCAATGCAACGTTCATTTATCTTCTCTGAAATAGGTGTTCATTTATCTTCTATGAAACAGGAAACATGTGGTTTAATTTCCCAATATGACACATAATATTCACTTTAACAATTAAAATAAACCTAATTGCAGTGCGTGGAGAGAAATTTACAACGCAAGCTAACATCCATCAACATTTTCATTTTTGTTTTTCTCTCTCTTTTATAATTGGACTGCTTACGATAACCCACTGAATTTCATCATTTGGTATATGCAAGCCTTTTCCTTTGCCTTTTCAACTAAAAGCCAAGTATGTTAGCCTACAGTTGTCTCTTCTATTGTTGTTCCTCTGCCTTTTTCAACTAAAAGCCCAATATGTTAACGTGGTGTTGTCTCTTCTATTGTTGTTCAAATACTTGTGAAGTTCTCTCTTCTACTGTTTTTCAACTACCACTACCAGTTCCATCTTGTGTTAGTTGTGTCTATCACTCATTCCTAAACTATGTCACTTAGAATAAAAATTGTAATCCTTATTTAATGGTTCTTTATGGCACAACAAGCCTCTTTACAATTTACTATTATCAAAATATAGCAGTGGTGGGGGTCTATGCTACAAATTTTATGTACAAGCCTAGAAGGTAGTCACATGAAGATGAATATGGACAGATTCCAAAGAAACTGGGGTTTGCTCCTGAAAAGTTTAAGCCTCTATTGTTTAGTTTCCTTTTTTAGAGTCCATATCATGATAATCATAATGGCTTTGGGGAGTTTTATTGACATGCATGTGGCATCCATTGCTTCAATATATCTTCCAAGTGTTTCGCTCAACATGATTATTGTTAGATGCTCTTTTCTAAATATATGTTTTCCATTGGACTTTTGTAATGGTCCTTTCAACCTACTATTTACATAGAAATGGGTTTTATCCTTTTTAAGCCTATTTGTTCACATAGAAATAATGTATCGTTTATCTTTAGGAAAAATAACTTCTCAATTGTTGTTATATGTGAACCCATTCACACCACCCTGCAAATTCTTCCCTAGAAATGGTAATATCGTTGTGGCTTTACACAATAAAATTTTACAACTCATACTTCTCAATATTTGAGAACGTAAATGAAAGGAAAGCTACATGTTCCAAACCTTTATATAAATTTATCAAGCATCAATTTGTTTTTAAATCTGATATTGAAAGTTCTTTGTAATTTCGATCTACATTTGTTGTTTATTTTTATCTTGATGACCAACAATCCTCTTTCTCAAGCATTTCTGAGCATGTAATCCTTAATTGTAAACCAAAAATGGACAAGGAAAGTTGTAATGATGTGATATATCCAATATCAACAAAGTCTAGGAAGAATAGATAATCATTGGAAGAGACAATTCATTGTCACCATATTATTCAAATTTTGGGTTTTTGCAATAGACTATTTTTCTATACTTGTAATAGAAAGAAAAAAAACATTTCAATGGCATTTTCATCACTTCATAAACAACCTCCACATATTGAGGGAATGGGACAATCCATATCACTTAAAAGACTCTCCATTTCAGAATCTAGATCTCAAATATGGAGAAGGAGACCTCAGCCAAGTCAACATATTCTCAAGGGACCTCCCATATTACTGTGTTTGAGAAAGCAAGCTAGATAATATTCACTTGTTAGTGTCCAACAAGTAGATAAACAAATAAAAAACTCAACTTAATCAGTTTCCGATTCTTCAACAACCTAAGCATGTAAATTACAAATCAATTACATATCTTAGCTGCATTTCACACTTTCTATGCCTCTTTAGACACCGTGTGTGTGATAGGGAGTGAGTGTGTAAGAATGCGCCAAAAACTTTATTTAGATTGCATATCTCAACCTTTCTAGAAATTTCTTGAGCATAATAAAATTCCCATGAAATGATGGTTTTCCCATTTGGAATTTCACAATAGCATCCTTATGTCTATTACGTGGCCATGTAAATGTTGTGTGCTTGCTTTGGTTGGTGAATTTATGTGTGTAAATTGTATAGTAGAATGAGATTTCTGGGTTACAAACATAGACCCATTTTCTTTTGCAAATAACCCAACTGATATTTAAATGCCAATGCCACATTCCCAATCTTCTTTTGTTTCAACACAGCACTAAAATTCATTTGTTGGCTTCTTTATTGGATTGTTGTCAAGGAAGATATGCATGTGAATTGTGTTGGTTTCAGTGAGTAATTACAATGCTATTGTTCCAAGTTCCTTGACAAGAAAATTCGTACATATCCATGTGAGATGGTAAAAACCACCATTTTCCCCTTTTAAATGATCCTTATTTATGTCTCATATCACCGTAGCAGTGACAAGGGCATTGCCTTGTTTGCAACAAGCATAATTTCTCACTGATGATACATTGATTTTTTTTTTACCTCATAGATGTTCTCTTGCAGGCATGACATGTTATATAAATAGTCTTCTAACAGGAAAGGATCACAAGGATCATTGATGAGAAGGTTCTTCAATATATGGAAGAATCTTGGAAAGAGTATATTCCACTAGAATTTTATGGATGCAGTCTGGAATATTATGGAAGCAAGGATCAAAGAAATTTACTAGCTTAGTTTCAGCATGAAGGAACAATTGAAGTATTTTATCATATTGAGAAAGGAACCTCATCATAGACATTTTCTTAAAAGAAAGAGGCAGTTCATGAAAGAAGTTGACTAGATGAAAAAATGAAGGAAAGAGGTATGCACATCTTTAGATAAGAGATCTTCTTTAGAAAGTAGAAATCATGTATACCGAGATATGGTAGGAAGAGTTGGATGCAGAAATTTATTTGGAATCATGTTCATGGTATATCTTGGTTATATAATAGATGAAATAAGGACTTTTCCATATGGGTAGTTGATGTATAGAAGCATGATGGTTGTGCATAAAACCTGGTGATATTGATCAACATACGATATGGTCTCTTGAAGAATGAAAATGAGTCATGATAACATCAGATGGAGATGCAAAGAACTTGATGGATACGATGTCGAATCTTGTTGATTGATTCATTTCAAGAACATATTGATTGATGTTTGCAAGTTGAAGAACATGGAAAAGGGAACACTGAGTATTATGGGAAAATAAACCAAGTAAATGGATGTTGATCTAAGAGGAAGCAAGTAGTAATATTTGATATCATGACTTAAGGTTTTTATGATTTGGTAACTCTAATATTGATGGTTTTTCTAAGATGTGATTTGGTTACATGTTGTAGGAGTACATGCTAGAAAGATAAAAATTGAGATAATATATCTGCAATTGTTTGGATTAACTCACAAAAAGGAAAACTCAAGTCTTGGAAAATCATAGACCTTCGATACTTGAGCTAATTCATGACCATATTATGGAGAAAAAAATGGCTGAAATTATGCTATTATCGGATGGGTTTGTGGAGTAGTGTAAATTGGAGCAAAATTATCTTACTCATACCCATACAAATTCATGCTATGTAGCATAGTCCACGACATATCTTCAATTTGTTATGTTCAAAGCCATGTATGATGTAACCGTCCAACATAACAAAACTATCATTTCCAAGGACTGAAACAAGAAAACTTGTTGGTTTCTTAATTGACATAGCTTGCACAACTTAAATAACCAGTTGTCTTTGTTAATGAAATGATGTTTTTCTTTATTTACAATTGTACTAACACATGTTATACATTTCCAAGGCATGATAGGCATGCCAGGATGTGTAAAGTACCAAGGTGTGGAGTGAGTGCATGCTATGGAGTGTGATGACCAAGTGCCAAGGAAACAAAAGGGAGCATTCATTTCAAATGCATGGAAATGAAGTGTCAGTGAGTTCCAAGAGTGTTAAGGAGGGAGTGAAAAGGTATGCTAGCTAGTGCCAATGCATCACAAGGGAGAAATAGGTCAAAATTCTTGGAAATGAACAAAGAAGAGTGTGTGCCAAGGAGTATCAGCGAATTCTAGGTGTCCGAAGGACGAATTGTGTGAGAAAGAGTTCATAATAGGATTGTAGGAGGCATGCCTATGGTTGTGATCAGGCATGTACAAAGTAGTTTCAGACAAAGGGATAATTTGGGTTGGGCACAACATTTTTCTTTTCAATGACTTGGTTGGGTTCCCAAGCCACAAAAAAGGTAATGCTATCTATGAGGGCATGATAGCTCAGGGGTTCCAAGGTGTTCCAGTGATTGTCATGAAGTACTAACACATGATAGAGAGTTCTAAGGAATTTTAGGCATGCCAAGACATGCCAAGTGCTAATGCGTGCCAAGAAGTTCTAGGTGCCAGGATGTGGCATGAACACATGCTAGGGTGTGTTAGGGCCAAGTTCTAGGGAAACACAAGGGAGAACTAGTTTCAAATGGATGGAAATGAATGAATAAGAGTGTGACATATAGTGTTAGCGAGTACGAGGTGTGCTAAGTGTCAGGGTGTACTAGGATATGTTAGGGAGTGCCAAAGCATGCCAAGAAATGCAGAGGATGCTAACATGGGCTACATAGTGCCAAGGGATTGTTAGTAATGTCAGGTGTTATGGCATGTCAAGATGTACACTTTCTTGGTTAGTTGTTTTATGACCACGGTTAGATGTGAGCCTTGTTTTCACAACTTGGGAGATTGTATGAGTTAATATTCAACACGAGTAGCCTAAGATGAGTTATATGAAGTTCGTAGGTGAACAAGGCATAATCTAGTTGTAGTAGTTGTAACATTGTCAAGCTATTGTTATCAAATTATTGTTATAATTGAGGTAATATTTGGTTGGGTTCCCATGTTGCAAAATATTTAAGGGTAGTTGTGAGGGCATGATAGCTAAGGAGTTCCAGGGAGCTTTAAGGAATGAAAAGGTGTGCTAACACATGTCAGACAATCTGAATGCATACCAATGAGTTTTGGGGAGTGTTAGGGTTAGGCACAACATTATTTTTCAATGACTTGGTTGGTTTCCCAAGTTGCAAAAAAGGTAAGGGTATATATAAGGGCATGACAACTAGGGAGTGCCAACATGTGCCAGGAAATGCCAAGAAGTGCTAACACATGCTAGACAATTCCAAGGCATGTTAGGCATGTTCTTGGGGCCTTCTTTTTGATTTTTTTGTAGGAAGACAAGATAAGATTAGGTGACAGGGATGATCGGTTGAGTTGTGGAGTTGACAGCCGAGGGGGCGAACAAGAACCAGGAGTGGTCCGACAACGAGTTCCAGTTGTGTTAAGGAGGGAGTGACATGGCATGATAAACAATGTTAAGGCATGCTAGAGTGCAAGGGGAGCATCCATTCAAGATGTTCCAGCTACTAGGGCGTGCCAATTAGTGCTAGGAAGTGTTATAGAGTGCCATGGAAACACAAGGGACCACTAGGTCAAAATAATGCATGGAAATGAATGAATAAGATTTTGTGACAAGACGTGTCAATGGGTTTCAGGTGTGTTGAGGGAGTGACATGATATTCTTTGTAGTGCTAAGGCATGTTAGAGGCCAAGGACATGACATGCCAAGATGTGCCAAGTGTTTGGGTGTGCCAATGCATGCCATGGTGTGTTATCGAGTGTAATGAAAGCACAAGGGAGAACTAGTTTCAAATGCATGGAAATGAATGAATAAGAGTATGTGACAGGGAGTGTCAGTGAGTTCTAGGTGTGTTAAGGAGTGAGTGACAAGGTATGCTAGGAAGTTCCAAGGAATGATAGAGTGCAAGGGAGACATGCCAAGATGTTTCAGGTGTCAAAGAGTGTTAGGGAGTGCCATGAAAAAACAATGTGGAACTAGATCAAAATGCATGGAAATAAATGAATAAGAGTGTGTGATAGGGAGTATCAGTGAGTTTCAGGTGTGTTAAGGAGGGAGTGGCAAGGTTATATGTTAGGTAGTACAAAGGCAAGCTAGATTACCACGACATGTCAGGGAGTGCTAGGGAGTGCCAAAGCATACCAAGGAATGTAGAGGGTGCTAATATGTGCCACATAGTACCAAGGGATTGTTAGATGTGCCAGGTTCTATGGCATGTCAATATGTAAACTGTGTTGACTAGTTTTTTTATGGCCATGGTTGGACGTGAGCCTTGACATAGTAACTTGTAACTTGTTAAGTTCGATAAGTTGAAATTATACATGAGTAGTCGAAGATGAGTTATATTCATCTCTCAAGTGAGCAAGGCATAGTCTAGTTGTAGTAACTGTAACTTGGTCAAGTTGTTGTAGTTGAGGCAAGACTTGGTTGGGTTCCCAAGTCCCAAAAAAAATAAGGGTAGTTGTGAGGGCATTATAGCTAAGGAGTGTGAGGGCGTGCCAAGGAATGAAAAAGCATGCTAACACATGTCAAACATTGCAAATGCGTGTTGAGGAATATTAGGGAGTGTTAGGGCATCACAAGGAAGAACTAGGTCAAAATACATGGAAATGAACAAATAAGTGTGTTTGCCAAGGAGTGTCAATGAATTCTAGGTGTCTCAACGATAAGGTGTGTTGGGAGAAGTTCAAAATAGGAATTGTATGAGGTAAGCCTATGGTTAGAATTATAAGGGGTTGGTCAAACGAGTTTCATACAACGAGAGACCTTGGGTTGGGCAGAAAACTATTTTTCCAATGACTTGGTGGGGTTGCCAAGTCACAAAAATAGTAAATCTATCTATGAGGGTATGAAAATTAGGGAGTGCCAAGGTGTGCCAGGGAATACTAGGAAGTACTAACACATGATAGATAATTCCAAGGCATGTTAGGCATGCTAAGACAAGCCAACTGCTAAGGCATGCCAAGATGTGCATGATCCAGGGTGTGACATGAATGCATGCTAGGGAGTGTTAGAGCCAAGTGCCAAGGAAACACAAGGGAACACTAGTTTCAAATGCATGAAAATGAAGTGTCAATGAGTTCAAGGGTGTGCTAAGGAGGGAGTGACGAGGTATCCTATGCAGTTGCAAGACATGCTAGAGTACGAGGGAAGCATACCAAGATGTGCCAAGCACCAAGGTGTGTCAATGTGTGCTAAGGAGTTTTAGGGAGTGCCAAGGAAGCATAAGGGAGAACTAGGTCAAAATTCATGAAAATGAATGAATAAGAGCATGTGAAAAGGAGTGTTAGTGAGTTCCAGGTGTGTTAAGGAGAGAGTATCATGGTGTGCTAGGCTACGCTAAGTCATGCTATATTGCTAAGGTGACATGTGTTAGGTTCCTATACCAATAGGTTTCATTTTTCATGATTGACCTGGGAAGTGCCAAATATGTTCATCTTTTCATGCTGCAAAGGTTCTATATTTTTTAAAAGAGTTAGAGAGAATTAAAAAATGTAAAGAGGGTATGCCCTAAAAGAATAATCAAAGGGCAAGAAAAATGAATTGGTCAAAAAAAAAAAAAAAAAAATGAAGCCCAAAGAAAGACCAGGAAAGTGGCCAGCCAAAATGCCACTGCTAACTTGTTTGCAAGTTCACAGTGTGTAGATATTATTGTTCATCACACCTGATGGATGGCCCAACAGTTCAATCTGGACCATGCCATGTTTAAATTGCTTGTTCTAGACTAGAGAAAGAATATCTGTCCAAACAGTTCAAGCTTGGCAGAAGAGTAGCTAAGAAGAGAAATTAAGGAGCCCAAATGCTTAATCTGGGCCCTTGGTGGAAATAAGGGTAGACCTGGATAGAAGGGAAGTCAAAAGAAAAAGAGTTACATCAGGATTTGCAAGTTCAAGTGCACCCAATCAGAACGAAGAAAAAATGCTAGGAAATTGTAGAATGGGTAAGTAGCTTGAAGTTGCAGAAACATGGCTATGAGTAGTGTCATCTCTTAAATATGATCTATTTTCGTGGATTTCTCAAGAACCCTGGCAAAGGTATGTTGGCAGATCAGATGTTGCATGTCTAACTTCCCCTCTGCTCCCTCACAACAAACATGCACTAACATCCCTTAAAGAGATTGAGATCTGCTCAAAAACTCTTAACTTCATTCCATTTCCATGAAAAACTTAAGTAAAACTTCTGGTTTGCTTAAAATCTCAAAGCCACATTTCTTGTGTAAAATTTTTTATTTCTCCTAAACACCCTAAATCCTAGGTGATTCAATGTCATGCACCTAGCGCTTCTCCCTTCACATTCATATTAATATTCTAACTTTAATATATAAATCCCCTTTATATCTCCTCTCCCCTATTATGTATAAAAATCTACAAAAAACCTTAAAACATTGTAAATACCCCACCCCAGCCTAATATGGCTATAAACACTTTCTCGGGAGTCATTGGTCCACCTGGGAACAATAACAACCCGCCACTTGTCACCCTGGGTTTCGTTAACCTCCGGTTCAGTGAATAACCATAGTCGTTGCGCATAAACATCGGGATTCGATTAATGTCTGATTAATCACATAACCGCATTCCATATAACCCATAACCCAAAGTTTTAAACCCGCAAAACAATATTTAATTGCTAAAAATGGCAGCAGGTCCCGTACATTAACATGCCGCCAGCTCGCAGTTCCGTCAACCGTCGGATTGGGCCCTCCCCATCCGACAGTTCTCGTTGATATGAGAGCCGCTCCGACGTACGGGAGTTAGCGCCCGATAGAAAAACGGTTTTGCCGTCATACAAAGGACGCGCATCCCATTCCTATTGCGTCGGCCCTCCTCTGACATATACCACCCCCGTACCAAAGGCGGTCCGATAAAACCATTTACCGCCTTCTGTCCCCACTGCCAACGTCATACACCACGTCGGCACCTGCGTCAGCCCCATGTCACTGTTCCGTCCGACGTGTCTGCCTAATCATCAGGCCATGGCAACGCCCATGTCGGCTGCCACGTCACCCTCCGTACCCGCTACACGAAAAAATCTACGCCATGATGACGTTATCATAAAAAATCACCAAAAAGTCCAAAAAGCCCCAATTTGTTCAAAAGTCACGAAAGTGATGGTTTTTCGTATATTTTTATTCATTTGTCTATGAAGACTTTGCATGTGGTTTATGACGATTTGATCGCCATAGCTTCAGTACGCCACCCACAGGAGTTCAGTCCGCAAACTTGGCCCCTCACCGAGCTCCTCAACCTGCATTTAGCACCTGGCGTCCACAGAACGGGTATTTACCTACAATTCATCCATAAACCTCGTTTTTTCCAAATCTTTTCTGTAGAAATTGCACACAGAGCCAAAATTCGACCCAAAATTACAGTGTTGCTCCTACACTTCTCCATTAACATCACTGTTTCAACAATTTTTCAAGAGAAAAATTGTTAACTGTGTTGCCCTCCGCAAATTCGCCTGTTGAGCTAAATTGAATCTTATTTTCTTTTCACTCCGCTTACAAATCCAATAAATTCAGTCTACTGCCCTAGGTGAGAACAGAATGGACCAATAAAGAGAAAAATTTGCCAAGGTTTTCATCCCAAACCACCTATCTGTTGCTTCCCTCTGCAAACATTCCAGAAAATGCCCAAAGACTAAGTTAAATTTGTCAAACTTAATGGCAAAAAGGTACCATTTCCTTTGTTCTACCCAGCTTCCCAATTAAACTCCACAAGCCTTCTCTTTACATCTGGGATTCACCCTGTGAGACCATCTACATATAAAAATCAAATTACCAGATTCCTGTCAAAATTCTTGTGTAGGTCCCACTGCCAACACCTTGTTTACTGTTGACACACAAACTCGAAATCAAGTTGTAAACATTGTTGATCATGGAGGCTCGAGTGGCCTTAAATATTGCCCCCTTGAATGCGCCACATAAGAACTTGTAGTGGCTACCCCTTGCTGACATGGATTACCAAATGAAGGAAACAGTTGAACTGAGCAACAAATATCACATTGAAACCTTTTGTGAGATAAGGAAAAGATACAGAAGCAATGCTGATGTCCTAGGTATTTGGGAGGCCAACATGCCAATCTATTATCTCCCACAAGTAAATGTATTCCCTGACCTCATCCATCAATGTTGTGAAAATTATGAGCCCACTCAAAGAGTAGTTTTGGCTCCATCTGGGACTGTCTTGTTCCACATCACCCCACAAGCCATAAACCAGATGCTAAACTTTGAGCCAACTAAGCCTCTAGCTCCTCTATCCATGAAACTTCTGCTTGACCAAGGTGCCAAACTGCCCATCTCAGAGATCACAAGAATTGCCCAGTTGTTCATGCAACCAGGTTTTCAGCCCCGGCGACCTCCTCCTTATCTACATGTTTGGTTCAATGAAACAGGGAGACTGCCGGTAGACATGATATCATGCATCTTAGTATTCAATACCAGTGAGTTTGTTGATGAGACAATCTTGGTGTTGCTGTCCATGTTTTCTCCAGGACAGCTCCCTGCTGTCCAATATGATTATGCCACCTTCATAACTGACAAAATTCATGAGAAATTCATGAACCTGGAGAGAGAAAGGGTATTCAAATACACCTCCTACATATATCATTTACTGTTGTACTATCAACCTGGTAGTTTCCCAGTTTTCCTCAAAAAATTGGATGCTAAGGAGGAGCGAAGGTCTGTAATATTTTGGTCATTAGTCTACCACCATGTTTATTACTCTCCATATACCTACTACGAGTTTATTGACCTATTTATACATCCAGCTTCTTCCTTACTGGTGAGCACTCCTCTTCCTAGACTCACTGATGAGATGCAAAAGATTCTACAGCTTTCCAAAAGCTACAGCATTGATGACTGGTATTTTTACCAAAATCACACAGTAATCAGGATTTATGGCTGTGCATTATCCCCCTACAGACTGCCAAAATATGTCCCTATGAGACTCTTTTCCTTGGAATACTTCTGGAAATTTCATAATACAGATATGATTCATTTCTATGGCAAATGAAAAAAGGCACATCTCAAGATAAGACATCAATTGGGCCCATTTATTTTTAATAAGAGAGAAGAAGCCTAGGAAGAGGCAGACAAGCTTTTGAAAAATTTTCTATTGCTAAAATAAAGCTTCTATTGGGCACCAGATGATCCAAATCACTTTATAAGCCTTAGAAGAGTCAAACACAAGCTTGTAGGATATGAACACTGCAATATCCCTCAAATTGAACAATATGCTAACCAACAAGAATGGGTAGAGGGCACACTAGTTGAAGAACTTTCTAAGGAAGAGATAACAGAAAAAGCAATCAAAGACCTTGAAAAAGTAGTTGACCTGGAATATTTTGGACAGGTGTTTTTCACAGATCCTCGGCACCCTGGAGAAGGCACCTCATCTGCCATGGCCTCCCAGCAACCTGCCCAAGTAAGTTCCCCACCAGCAGCAATAGATAAAGGTAAAGAGGTGCAGCCTTCAGAAGAGCAAGTGCACAATTTGAAATATCAAGAAACATTGGCAGACCGGCCTGCTTCTACAGATGAACAAAGTCAAGGGCAAGACCCTTCTACTCAAGCAAAGGCAGTTGAAATTCCAGTGTTACAAACTCCTCTTAATGAGGAAAGGGCTAAGAAAAGAGATAGACAGGAAGAGACCCATCCAGGGACATCCACAGAGTAGCAAGGAGAAAAAATATAGAGATTAAATCCTTTTTCAGAGGAAGAAATACCAGAAGGGCCAACAGAATAGCAAGTTCCCACAAGCATGGAGATATCAGCTAGCTCCTTTCAGCAAGAGCAAGAGAGACAACAAGGTGTGGAGGTTACATCCACTAGGCAACAGAGCAGACAGGGCTCTGATATTAAGAAGGCACTCACAGATATTAAAGGTAGAAATGAGCCAGTAAGGTATCAGCTGTACAACCAGTTGCTAAGGATGGCTCCCACTAATCAGCAAAGGCTAATGGCAGCATATGACATCCAAGAAGTGAAAATGACTCTTAGTCATTTCAGACCTACAACTCAGCAACCACAATCAGCTGCCGACTATATCAGAACCAATCTAGAAGTTCTCGCCAGGGACATCCATCCTATGGACCAGATTGAATTGCACAAGCAGACCGGGGAAATGGTATATTCTGCCTTGGCAGATAAAATATTGTTGGCCCATAGATTGCAAAACTATTTGCACAATACTGCTACCCAGCTAGAATTGGAGAAAGCTTCGTCAGAGGCCAAGGACAATAGAATCAAGTCCTTGGAGGGGATCATTATAGAGTTGGGACATGATCCCACTGATCCCAAGGGCGTGCAAGCTTTGATAAAGAAGAAAGAGGAAGACATAGCAGCCCTCAAAAAACAACTCAAGCTGCCAGATACACTACATCCTCAAACCACAGAGATAGCACAACAAAAAAAAGAGCAGGATGTGGTAACTTTTCTTATGAGCTTGCATAAAGGGTTGATAGAAATAGAGAGTGCCTTGGAGGCATCATTACAAGGAAGACAGGGAGAGTTGGCCTCTCAACCAATTCAAACAGCTCAGATTCTTACAACTTCTCCTCCTACGACCACCACAATAGTCCCTCCCATTGTTACAGCATCAGAAGCAGGTACCTCAAGTTCAACACCAGTTTCGGCAGCTACTACAGCACCTGCAGAGCAAGAGACCAGCCTAAGTATGGACAATATGATGAAAGAAATAAAGGCCCTGGAAGTGCAAATGGAAGAATTGAGGGAGGCCAAAGAAAAGCTGGCTAAAATTGAGGAAAAATATGACAAATCAAAGCAGGATGTAGCTTAGAATACAAGGGAAGTGAAAAGCCTGGAAAAAAGAATAAAGGAGTTGGAGAAAGAGCTCACTCTTGATAGGACCCTAGCTAAGGTCAAGAAAATTTTGTGGGCCAAGATTGGCCAATCCATTATAGACCAGTGGCAATCAATTGAGACCATTCATGAGCAAATGGATTTGATAGGCTTGGCTCAGTTTGAAAATCAAAAGGCTAGAGCATCTTTGGGAAATATGCCTGAAAAAGCTAATAGAATGATCCAATTCCTGAACACTCACACCAAAGAGAAATTGGCAGCAATAGGTATCAGGAACAGGACTGATACCATCTTACTAGTAAAAAGAGTGTTGACCCTAAGGAATTTTGTGCAAACCCTGGAAAGAAAATGCCAGGAAATGCGAGCATAGGTGAATGGGTTCAGAATAAAGTTTACAACATTACAGAGTAGAGGGCTACCAAGCTTAGTAATTAGCGCTGGAAGACTGCTGTCACATGAGCATTATGTCAACAAGGTGAACAACTATGCCTCCAATCAAATCACAGCGTCCTCGAGCACATCAGAAGAAACAAGACCTCCATCTGGACAGAGTGTTTATGAAAAACTAGAGAATCTGTTCTACATTGCACACGAGATAAACCATCTCTTTGAAGTCCAGCCAAATTTTTATAGATACACTGAAGCTGATGAAACACTGATAAAGATACAAAGACATCAACTGCCTATAGAGGATTGGTGGAAAGGAATGATGGAGACATTGCTCAGGTGATTTTGTTTATTAATTATTTTTGTAAGCTACAGGTCAGCATATACAGATGGCACGGTCCACTTGTCAAAAGGGAAGAAAAAGCGGTGCAAGGCAGAAATAGAATGGTCACTAAAGCTCATTGAATGCAAAGAAACTGAGCACCGATGATGAAGACCAAGACAGCAACAAACAACGTACCAGCATCAGGACAACACACGCAGAATGAATGCGCAGCAAGCAGCCAACTCATTCAGCCCATAAAGTCAAAATTCCTCTGACAAATTGGATAGTTAGCGCATTCATATTTACTAAAGCATTTATTCCCTCACTTACTACTTCTTAATAGTTGGTAAAGAAAGTTATGAATTCAAGACTTATCCTCATGATATTTTGTATCTCCCTTTTGTATAAATACCTCCCCTTAATATGTATTTGGGGTTGGTAATTTCATCTCTGAACCGCGTTGTAAGTTATTGAGGCTATATAATACAAAGGTTGTTGGAATTTCACTGTGCTGAACCATATGAATGTGGAATTGACGCTCTGGGAAATTCTATAGAATTCTTGCATCGTTTATGGATCAATAAGTCTCTCTTCTCTGTGTTTTTTATGTCTTCTATGTATGCAATTTCATGTATGTTACATAAACTTGGTAGCAGAGAAGAAGAACAACACAGAATTTTCCTAAAAGCACTCTGTGTTCAATATCAGCTACTATATATGTTTTCTTCAGAATTAGTCATAAATAGGAATTCTTAATTGCTCCTATTTGCATTAGTTCTTTCACTCTGAATGTTGCTCAGGAATTCTTCATTGCTCCTTAGTAATATTCATGCACTTTCCCTCTGCCAGCATAATGAAAAATTCTTGATTACCTTTCATTCACTGACTTCATTCCACCATTTCAGATATCAAAATTGCTCCTAAATTGACTACCCTGCTCTGTAGCAAACTCCTTTTAGCAAATGAACACTTCACCAGTTCACTCACTCCGACTCCATCTACCCAATGGAAGAAATTGTTTCCTACTTGCATCCCTGTTCCACCTAAAATTAACTCCCAACAAACTCAAAACAAAAACCTGTGAATCATAACTAGCCTAAAATACTCCAAGAACAAAGCTAAATTACAAAGAGAGAGCCCTCTCTGATTGCAAGTAGGCTAGGACCTATAGCTAAAATATTGGTTAGTGGTTACCTCGGTCGTATTCCCTCCAGGAGGTAGGGAACAACCTGAGTGATAATATCATTGGCGACTCCACTGGGGAACTAAATGTTTGTTTACAATTGCTATATGTTTTCTAAAACTACAGATGGAGCCTGAAGTTAGCCAGGTAGCCTCTAAAACTGTCTTTGCTTTGCATTGATAGGAGTAGATAAAAGCTGCTTCAGTCAATCTCCAGTATAGTTTTAGGCTATAAACAGCTATTCCAAAAGATTTGATCAGTTTACCTGTTACAAAATATTCAAAGGAAAAAAGTAAAAACTCAAAGCCTCCTATATATATTTTAAAGAAACTCGTATAGAAAATTGTGAAAATTTGTGATCTTAAAACATTCCTAGAAAACACCAAAAAACAGAGTTAGAAGTTGGCTCCAAAGAAGAAAACTCCGTACACCAGGTCAAACCCTGACCCTGACCCTCCAGCTGTTTTTGAAAATCCCAACTTAATCCCTAAGGCCCTTAGGAAACAAGACGCTCAAGAAAGTTCTGCTGGTTTACACCCTGAAACTGTTCAATAGAACTATATCCCAACTCCTGCAAAAGTCTCAGTCTGTCTTCACACAACTGATGCTTCTCCTAGTTCTTCATCCACCTCCCAAAGCACCTTCTCTACTCCTCCATTCACTGCACATATTTCAACTCCAGTCCTTGCAGTTCCAGCTATCTCATTTCTTCCTATTGTCCCATTTGTCCCTGTAAATATGGAAAATAGATATGCTCCTCTACAGTTACCCACAAATCGGGGGGCTATGCCTCAAGATTATCAAAGTAAGATCACTTATTTTGATGGTACTGGTACATATACAGCCCAACATCATACAAAGAAAATGCAAGACTATTTTGAGAACTATGAAATTGACGATGATGCTGTAAGAATGAAGATTTTCGTCCAATGTCTAACTAGTGATCTTAGGACTTGGTTTAGAGCACTTGCTGTAAACTCTATAGCCAATCCTGATGCCCTTTATCAGTCATTTTTGAATAGGTAGGAAAAGAAGAAGGATCCATTGCATATCCTATCAGAGTATGACAGTATAAAAAGAGGTCCACAAGAAATTGTCCTAGATTATTGTGCTAGATTCAACAGTGTATACAACGTTATCCCTCAAAACCTTAGACCTCCACCTGACTTAGCCTTAATCAAATTCCCTGATGGATTTGATTTTGACATGGAATATAAACTGAGGGAAAGAGCCCCTCCAACCTTAGCAGACATGCAGAATATAGCGGTTAGTGTGGAGGCAAACCTGATTGCTAAAAGAAATCGGGCAAGAGCTGAAAGAAGAACAACTTTCAAGGAAGAACCTTTAGCGTTTGAAAAAAATCTTGATGCAATCATCAAAGGCATGGACAGACTTGGAGATAGGGTGGAAACCAATGAAAGAAAATCATCATGGGAAGTTCAAGCAAGTAACGCAGCAAGGAACCCAAATTTAAAAAAAAGACCAAAATCCAAGAGTTGGAAGGGTTGGCCCTGACCAGAACATCAAACCTCTATTTCAAGAGAACTATGCCGAAGCCTAAACATCCAGTGAACCAACAGAGGATCCTCACATCAACTTAATGGGTTTAGACAGTGAACAATAAATCTTTCTAACACAAGATGACCAAGAGGCTCACAATTTCAATCAATTCCAGACCAAATCCGGAGAGTCATTCGACTTTAGAGAAGGTTATGATGCAGCAGTCTATGAGGTACATAAACAATACAAGTTGAGAAGTAGAACCATAGATGTGCCTGAACCTACCAAGCTCAAGGATACCAAGTAGCCAAAGAAAGCAAAAGATAAAGTTGTCCCGACAGAACTCCCTGCCAAAACAGACCTAACTCCAAAGGAAGTCTCGGTTGAGGACATATCATATGAACAACCTTCAAAAAACCAGCCATACACACCTTCTCCTCCAAAAGAAAATGTAATCGGCCCTCCTAAAAACAGTTTAAAAATAGATTTGATTCAAAACAAAATTCAGCATGAGGAGAAAGTCATTGAAAATCTAGCTGAAAAGGAAAAGTTTGCTATCCACAACACAAAAATGCAGACAGAAAAACACTTTAATTTAGAAACAGAAATTGGCAAGCTGAAAATAGCTATTCCTCTTTCTGAATTAGCCAAACATGAGATATATAGACATCGAATGAATAGGTCACTACAAATACCAGAGAACAGGGATGCAGTCAATGTTCTTGATGATCAACCAGAACTAATTTTTGGTCCTGAAGTCAATGGTAAAACAGTAGATGGAGGAGTTCCTCCATTTTATGTGAGCTTAAACATTCATGACAAAGTGCTGCATAATGCTATGTTTGATTCAGGAGCTTCCCATAACCTAATGCCCAAGTCAGTCATGGAAAGGCTAGATCTAGACATCACTAGGCCTTACAAAGACATGTTTTCATTTGATTCCAGCCAGGTCAGGTGTCTAGGACTAATCAAAGACCTTTGTGTATCCTTAGTCCAATATCCTGCTAAAAAAATCTTGATGGATGTGGTGGTAGCTGACATTCCACCTAAGTATGGTATGCTTTTATCCAAATCTTGGGGTGCTAAACTCCAAGGATCTTTGCAACTAGACATGTCCTATGCCACTATTTCAGTCTTTGGACAACCAAAGAGATTATATCGGGAAACATTAATGAAATATGTGGTTAGCAGTCAAGAAAAACCCCAAAACTTCCCCATCTATTCTATACATTCTGATATGGATTCATTCATTTTATATAATGCTGGAATGTGTTCCACAACTGATATCAAACTCATAGAAGCAGCACCAACACAAAGCATGAATGAACAATCTGTTGCTCAAAATCAATTTTTTTTTTATATGATTAATGTAATAAAGGGAAATGATATATCAAATGGCATACAAGATCCAAATCTGCCCATTAAACAAACTTCTAAAACTCTTAAGACATGTCATAACCAAGAGGTCTTATGGTACTTAGATTTTGATGGCTCAGTAAACAAATTAGGAGCAGGGGCAGGGGTTTGGATCCACAACATGCAAATTGACCATGCTCAAGGTCATGCATATAGGTTAAATTTCAGATGCACGAACAATATGGCCGAGTATGAAGCCCTTTTGTTAGGACTCAAACTGATCAGAGACCTAGGGGCAACCAAGGTTTCAATACTAGGGGATTCAGATCTGATCATACAACAGATGAAGGGAAATTTTGTCACAAATGATCTTAGGTTGAGAGCTTATAGAGGAGCAGCTGTTGAAATACTTAACACTTTCTCAGAATCTCAACTCACCAAAATTCCAAGAGAGCACAATTTACATGCACATAGCTTGGCAAATTTTGCTAGCACTTGCAAGCTTCCTTTTGAACCCAACCACCACTTCACTGCTGAAATCAAACATAGAACTGTTGTCCCGGATAATGTCAAAAATTGGCAAGTCTTTGAGAATGATACACAAATAAATAATTTCCTGACTTTGAAAGAGGAATTCTCTAACATGAACATTGGTACTAGCACTGTGGATGACACACAACAGATAAACAAAATTGAGCAGAGTATATCAGCTGAAACAACAAATCTGATTTTGCACCCAACAACTTTTGATGACAAGAATTTACAAGAGCTGAAGCAAACATATTGTGATGAAATAGCTGAGGCAGAAGCTGAAGTAATTGAACTAAAGGACAATTTTCTGCCTACAGGTTTAACTCCTTTGGAGGATTTATTCGATTCAAATGATATTTCAAGGAAGCCAAAGATGCAACCTCTCAATGCAGAAATTGAGGACTGTAACATTGGAACCATAGAGAATCCCAAAATCATAAAATTGTCAAAAGTGTTGCCTGTTGATCAGAAACTAAAATACATTGACTTGTTCAAGGAATTCCAAGATGTCTTTTCCTGGAGTTATGAGGATCTCAAGTCCTATGACACTTCAGTCATCCAACACACTATACCTTTGAAAGAGAATTAAAAACCTTTTAAACAAAAGCTTAGAAGAGTGAATCATGTCCTCCTTCCTCTGATTGAAAAGGAGGTTAAACGAATGTGTGAGGCTGGAATCATTGCACCTATCAGGTTCTCAGAGTGGATTTCAAATCTAGTCCCTACTAGTGTTATAGACATTTTTGTGCCTTACAGCATGAAGCATGAAATGTCCATAATCTAAGGGATCCAAAGTCCCTAAACATGTTGTTCATAGCCCTAGAGGAACAAGGTCAGCAAACCACAACACTGAAAATCAGTTCTCCACCTGAAAACACCCAAAAACAAGCAATTTCGGGATCATGTCAACTGCTCCACTGAGCATCTGCGCTGAATGTCAATTGCCCCTCTCTGTACCTACATTGAATGTCAAATCCAACAAAGTCTACCTGCGCTGAGCGAGATTGGACAAGTGGCACAGTCATTCCTCAAGGTGTCAATGCCCAGGAAGCTTCCAAAATGACACTTGGATCAGGGAATTCGCCCAGTGATGAGTAAGAGGTTCTTAAACTCCAAGTGGAGGCAAGGATCTCCAAGTGGACTCAAGAACTGAAGTATAACTGAAGTGGGAGAGGACACTAGTTAGCTCTCAAGCTGACTCATCCTTTCTCCAAAACTCCTATATATAGAGCTCTCTCATGAGGTCTAAGGAGGTTGGAATTTTGTGAATGTAAGGAAGTGTTGTTGGTTTGAGTTTAGAGCTATTGGGTGATTGCTTTGAAGGAGGTGAAGAGGAGATTTCTTTCTACTGGGAGGTGTTGCTGGATTGGGCCTCTTATGGTTGTAACACTCTCAGAACTTTACTTCTTCCATTAATAAAGCATTTGAGGTTCTTCTATATGCATGTGTCTCAATGGTGTATTGTTATACTTGTGTATTTGATTTATTCTAATCCTTGAATCAATTATGAATGTATGCTTCTTGTAGTTTCCCTCTATTGCATTTTTGCAGGATCTTTGTGTAGCTGGGCCAGTGAAAGAGCAAGGAGCTGGGAGCAAGCAGCAAGGAGAGAAGATTGGATCAATCATTAGCGAAATACATCGGTTAGTGGATCCCTTTCTCCCCTGTTTTACTTTCATAAAGAAGAAATCTCAGATAGCTTTGCTTCGGTTGTTGCTGAGGTACTATCACCCTTAGAGTGGGATAGGGTCATTCCGTATTGGATACTTTTCCCTACAACAAATTGGCGACTCCGCTGGGGATTGTATCTTGTTGGTTGTTTGTGTTTTTGCTATTCATTTCCTAAACACATGGAGTACTGAGTCGAACTGCATTTGGTTCTTTCAAATGCAAAGTAGAGGGCAGCTACTCTAGCTCAGTTTCTGGGCATGTTTATGATTTGAAGAGCTGATCCACAAGGACTCTGAACAGCTCTTAGTGATAGATTTTCATCCTCCTAATTACCCTTTAGTGTGTACTTGACTGATAGCTTCTGATTTGGCCAAAAACTGTGAATTTTTGAGCAATCTGTGACCCGGAAACCAAGAGAAACGAAAGTTTCGTTCTTCAGTGCAGGCACTGTGAAGGCAGTCTGCATTTCAGTGCAGTTCCCGAAGGGGCTACCTGCGCTGAATGTCAAACTGACAGTGTACTACCTGCGCTGAACCAGTCTTGCCTTGTGCTACTGGGGTTTCCTGTTGTTTCTTGCCCTGTTTTCACCCTTGTTTTGCAGCCTGTTACCAGTCAATGTACCTATCTGAAACCAACTTTCCTTGCCACTATTCCGCCTCGGTTGTATAAAGAAACTGTACTTGTTCTTTTTGTATTTCTTACATCATTTACAGTTTCCCATAACGAAAAGCGAACTAGTCTTGCTATGGCCTCTTAGATCCAGAACTGTGATAAGTGTCGTAGTGATCTTAAGAGTTAGTTTGTTTGCTGTTCATAGTTGATTGAGCTTTTGCTTTCGTCATATGGTTTGAATTTATATATTTCTAGTGTCGAAACAAGTAAATCTTAAGGTGTCTTTTGATTTTGGACAAGCTTGTTTGCTTTCACTTGAAATTGAGTTCAAAATTATACAACAGCTTTCTTTTTGTAATACATCAACATTAAGAAAGAGAAAAGAAATACCTGCATTGTGCATGTGCATTTTGACAGCTTGCATGTTGATTTAGGGAAACGTGCATTAGTGTGTGCTCTATGATCTGTGTGAAAAGATGATGTCTTTCTTTTCCCTCAGTAGTTAAGATTTTCAAAGTTGAAAGATTGAAAAGCTTGCTTATCATCTTAGACTGCATTTAGGAAGTTGTATTATACATCTCGTGGTGATCCTTAAAGGCAAACTACTAATCAAGATCAACTTAAAATGAATTGAATTTACATAACAACGCTTTGAAACATAACGCAAACACATAGAGGTCTAAGCTAGAGACGTGTTCCGGCGTCGTTAAACGTGATATCTTAGCGTTGAGTGGTTGGGTGATTCCTCCATGGTGAAGCGATAAGTATCAATACGGACTTGTGCTCCCACGTACCGTCGCGTATATATTGGGAGACCCCTATAGGAACAAAGCCTTTATCCTTAGGAAGCCGTGTCGGCCACCCTACTGATCGCGATGCAGTGAACACAGCATTCACGAAGATCGACCACCCGTACCGTAAAACGTATTCTGTGGTTTCGAGAAAGGTTTGGCACACCCTCTGCCTAGATCTCCAGAGTAGTTTCTTTTGGCCTTTTTCAAACTCTATAACTGAAAAAGTCCATCTGAGCATTTGTCACTTCGGGCTCGTTAAAACATCGAAGGAGACTAGAGTCATCTTTAGCTTTTTCTCGACTCTTAAAAAGTGAAAAAGCAAGTTGTGTCTAAAGCGTCGTTATAAAATTTATTTTAAACGGAACATAATCACCTCCTATTCCTGCGTTGATCTGTAGGTTGAGAACATGGAACACCCCAACCAAGGAATTCCCCATGATGGAAATCCTAGTCCTTTCTCCTCTTGGGGAGAAGTTGGTGCGCCCCATATGGCCACATTGTCGCTTCCAGGACTGACAATTGGCCTGCCAATTTGGCTTTTCTCAACCAATGTAGTTCAGAACACCATGGTTCCTGAGCAGTCGAGTCAACAGTTAGATCAGTCTAGAGCTGCCCACCAGCCTTCTACTTCCTATAACTCTTCCTCCAATCCCTCGTCTTCGCAAGGTAGAGCCGGCAAAAGCCAAGCTCCCATGGAGAAGAAGGAGAAGAAGAAGAAGGAGCCTAAGGTGACTGGGGGCAAGCAAAAGACATCTGACAGAAATCCACACACAGCACAGACTGGGCCTAAATCGCCATGTGTCATATGTAGAGGAGACCACTTCCATAGAGATTGTCCCTGTATTCCCCGGATACTAAGGGACTGGTCCCCTCGTTTGCACAATTCAAGAGCATCAACCTCTGATAGCCAGGTTGAATGCTTACCATCGACCAGCGAAAGTGAAGGTTCAAGACAAAGAGGAGGAGTAAGATCCCCCTGCAGACTGTGTGAAGGCGATCACGCCATCCACCGTTGTCCCTTCTTAGACGAAGCGAAGAGAGTTTTGGAAGATCGTCTGGTTTCACCATTAAGACTTCCTCCTGGATACAAAAAACTCGTGCCAAGTCCTTCGTTGGTTGAGAATACAGCTGGCCAGCTCAAGTGGTCGGCTAAAGCGTCAGTCACTGAAAATGAACCTACTGAATCCATGCCAGACGAAAGTCCAAAGGTCGAAACGGCAGTTGACCCGGTTCTCCCTTCAAAAGTTTCATCTTCAAATGACACCGTCACTGAAGACTCATCTTCAAATGACACCCTCACTGAAGAGAATAAGGGTGACACCATCCAGATTCTTTTCATCAACACAGACTCTGATGAGCATCAGGGCAATGCGCCCATTCCTTTATCGCAGGAAGGAACATCGTCAGGGTCATACCCGGCCGTATATTCGGTCCCACCACCAAGCAACCTGGTAGTATTCTTTGATTGGAATCAACTAGGCAGACCCCGGTTGCCAGCCAGTATACCGTTCAGAATCATTGTCCAAATCTACAGGATGGTAATGGCCGGCACTATCATTGATGAAGGGGCATCTGTGAGTATCCTTTCCTCTATTGCTTGGAAAGCACTGGGTTCCCCGGCGCTTTTGCCTGAGATAAGAAATCTCTCGAAATTCGATAAAGGAACCAGTCGACCATTAGGGATCCTCCCCAATGTGCCTGTTATATTGAAAGGGAAGACCGTTCAAATGAACGTGATGGTCGTTCAAGGACCCTTGGATTATAACCTACTCCTTGGACGAGACTATATATATTGCATGGGAGCAATAGTCTCCTCACTCTTTAGAGTAATGTGTTTTCCACACGAAGGAAGAGTGGTCAAGCTCGTAGACCAACTTTCCTTTCTGGGATCACGCATCGCAAATAGTCAAATACCAACCCTGAATGGTCTATTCAATCAAGAAATGTCTCCACCCCCAGTCCTCCTTCCCGATGAGTGCGAGTGATTCGGAAAGATGGGACTGGAACCCAGGGGGCATGCATCCTGGTATGCTTCGGGCAGAAGAAACCCTGGGTATAAGGTAGAATTTCCGCGAGATCATATGACTAGTCCGTACCCCGTCCGTGGATGGAAGAGGGGTTGTTCTGGAATAGGATTCTTTTGTAAAAGTTACGTGTTTGACAAAAGAGTCATTCACCCTTGTCTATTTTGGTAGACAGTGCCGAGGAGATGTTTTCGTTTGAAGAAGTTAACAAAACAAATCTTTGGGTAACCAGAAAGAGGCAAGCCTCCCTCAATAACACCAATGCTTTGTCTTTGAGTAGTGTTCTTCTCTTGTCAAAAATAGTTGTTCGTTAAAAGTTGGGCCGACGGGAAGACAAGTACCGCGTAAGACCCCTTAAAATAACGAGAAGACAAGTATTGTTAACATTAGACTGGCAAGACGAAAAGTGGCTGTGAACACCCAAAGAAAAGTAGAGGTGGGGGAGAGGAGGGGCAGCCTTGAAATTGTATTTTATACCTGGGGGCATGCAAACCTTTTGGAGTGCAAGCAAAGAGCGGTTATTTATCTGTTTTTTGGATTAGTCGTTTCCGAACTTGCATAAAGAAAGGATATGGAGTAAAGCTTAGTGAAGATGAAACTCAAAAAATAGAGATCTCACAGGAGATATTTCTTATCTTATGACTGGTATATCGAGCAGTTTTAGCATAAAGTTCATGCTCGTTAAAAAATAAATGCAAGATCCGAGCAGTTTTAACGCGGTCTTCATGCTCGTTAAAAAATAAATAAAAGCAGTGAGCAATGTTTCCCCCAGAGTTTAAGCTCATTTTTAAATAAAAAATGAACCTATTTCCGGTAAATAACCTCTGTGATCGTAAATTTATCATCCGTAAAAAGCCTTGGTCGTGTTTGCACCTGTCACCTCCACCGTCATTTGGCCGATCGTTCACCTCCATATGATTGTTTACCCATTTTGAGGAACAGCTGCTGTTGGGACTCACAATTGACCTATTTTTGACCTTATCTTTTGCCGTATTATTATCCTTTTGCAGTCATAAGTTGAAAGCTTTTATTTTATAATGACATATTGACCCCAAGGTATGAAGTAACCTCCCGCATATCTATGTTTAATTGTTTATTTCATATTCGTGAATATCTTTATACTTATCCTTGGAAATGCTGACTAAATTGTCAAATAATTGCCTTAAGTTTGCAGGAGTCATAATGTATAGTTGCTGTAACACCAAAAACAACAACTACGCAGTTGCTGTAACACCAGAAACAGCAACTACGCAGTTGCTGCAACACCAGAAGCAGCAACTCCGTAGTTGCTACAGTCAGCAACAGTAATTACCTAAAGCAAGCTATTTTGTAACAGCCACGAACAACAGATGGCAACTATTTAAAGAACCTTGACGTGGCATAATCAAGTGGAAGTCTAAAGAAAGAAGGACACAGTTAGCATGGCCCAAATCAGGAACAGCATGGGGAAATGGCAAAGGAATATGAAGATCCCGAGAAGACGGTCGAAGTCAGTTACCCGCTGTGTAACAGCCAAAGCTCAAGAAAGAATGTATTATCATACTATTGTAACAGCGTTCTGAATTGCTTATTTTTGACAAGATGGGTTAACTGAATAGGCTGTAATACTTTATAGTAATAGATGTCTCCTCTATCAAGAGGAGACATCTACATGAAAAAGGGATTAGTCAGTGTCTATGGTCAGTTTTGTAAGAGGAGATTCTGAGAACATCAGCAAGTCTGAACTCTATTGTATTTAATCTTTTTGGCAGATGAATATAAAACTGTTTTGAGCCCTTAATCCAGTCTTCGTTTTCCTGGGGAATCTTGTGAGAGGGACTGGGCCCACCTTCCTCACAAGATTCACCCATTTACTTTCCTGTCAAGTGTGTAAGTGTGCAATAGTTTCTTTCTGGTACTCTGCTTGGATTTGATAGCATTACCTCTGGTATTCTTTGTTTTGCTAGTACTCTGTTTCATTAATCACTTGAGTTTGTTTCTCATCGGTGAATGAGAGTGTAGTGTGCATTAGTAAATCTGATTACAGGGGCAGGTGTTGAACGTCCCCATCTGGAGGATAGGGTCCTGATCCTCTGCCAACAGAGCATCCATCATTTCGCTTTCCAGATTCGTAGTTTTTATTAATTGCTTTTACTTTAACAAGTACTGTAATGACATAGCGTAAGAAATACGTATACTACAGCTTTTCAATGCTTTTAGACTTTGAGTACATACAGTACGCAGTAGCCTTTGGAATAAAAAGACTTTCCCTGGTTGACAATTAATGTGGTACTTGAATGTTTAATTCATAAACAATTCAACTAGCCAACATTTTGGCACCGTTGCCGGGGAAGGCAACTAAAGAATTCTAAAAGCATTAATGGTTTCTTTGTGAAAATAACAGGTGTATGAGAGGACGCAAGAAACCTAATTTTACAGGCGGCAAAGGAGGAAGGAAGACTTACATCGACGAAATCATCTCTAAGGCCGAAGCATCACAGAGGACGAGCTCCCGGAGACCCCAGATCCAATACTCCTCACAAACAGACCAACAGACGGAGGAAGTAATAGGACCTGAAAGGAAGCTGGAAGCACCAGAATACACTGAGGAACCGATAGAGGAACCTGAAGAAACATAAGACACAGAAGATAAAGCGAGTGATTCAGGGAAAGGACCGATGGAGGATAACAGAACAGAAGGGAGAGGGGAAAACTCGCTCTCTACCCTGGAATTCCCTATTGGGGAACTCCCGAGAGGAACAACCCCCATGAAAAATATTCCACTCTCGGCATTACCCAATTTTCATGGGTTATCCTCCGAAGACCCGGACGAATTCCTCTTTGAATTCGACATACTGTGTAGAAGCTATGATTACATAAGTCCTAATCAGAAGCTGAAATTGTTTCCAGCAACACTAAAAGGGAACGCATTGAGGTGGTTTATGAGCTTAGGAGCTCAGGCAATCACCACCTGGGACCAGATGAAAGAGGGATTTCTGGCTAAGTATCAAGACTACTGTCGGACAAGAGAAAGAAAGGAAGAATTGTTTAAAATGGTCCAGAAAGAGGACGAGAATTTGGAAGATTTCGTGGAAAGATTACAGTATAATCTGCAGCGGTCTGATCATCCTAATATGAGCAAAGACATTTTGAAGACCATACTGCTGAAAGGGGTAAGAGATGATTGTCTGGACATGCTGAACATTCTTGGAAAAGGGGACATTTCTAAAGAACCCTTTGATGAAATTATTAGGCTCTGTATGCGGTGTTCAAGGGGAGCGGCAGGCAGATCAAAAAGCAGAGATAATGTGTATTCAAGGGTTCAAAAGTCAGCCAGTGGAGGAGAAACAAGAGCTGAGATAGGTAACTTATTAGAAGAATTTAAGACTAAAATGCTAAGTTCTTTTGCTTCACAAATTGATGCTCTGCAGGTCAAGAAGAAACAGGCAGAAGCAGAAGCTTCTCTGGCAATCTTCTGTTCAAAATGCAGAGAAAAACATCCACTTAGAGAATGCCCACTGGATAGGATGCCTATATGCACAATCTACGAGAAGGATCATGAAACACAACAATGCCCCTCTCTGCCTGGAATCAAAGCAGCACTGCAGACAACCGAAGAAGAAGCTGAAGCAGTGTACCTAATGACACAGAGGAGGCAATGGCCGCAAAGACAAGGTACGAGCTCTAATACAACATTCAATCGTTGGAATAATAATTCTCCTTTTTACCCACCCATGAATCAAATGCAATACCCACCCTTCAACACAATGAACTTTCCACTCATGCAGCAACCAAATATCCCTTTTCCTGACCCTACTATGTGGAGTCCTTGGGCTCCCCAGCAACCATACTTTAATCAATGGAACCCAAACTGGGCAGCCCAATAGATACCCTTTCCTCAACAACAACAATCTCTTTCCTTACCATCTAACAATCCTCCGAATAATCAGGCAATGAGACCACAGCTGCCTGTACAACCTAACCCCAATCCAAATAATAATAAGGCCCTGCAAGTTATTGACATTCAAAATCAGCTTATTTCTCCCCTGCAATGTAATGATATTCACCTTCGCTCAGGGAGAATAGTTGAACCTATTATAGATGATATCACGAACTCTGACAAAGAAGAGACTAGAAAAGAGAAACCAGCTAACCATAGTGCTGAAACAGTAGAATCAACACCTAACAATAATGACCAAACGGTAGATCCACCATTCCCTGAAAGGCTGACTCTCACTAAAATACCTGAACAACCTACCTTCAATCTTTTAGGAGAGTTACAGAACTTGTATGTCAAAATCCCATTATTACAAGCACTAAGGGATGTTCCTATATATGCTAGAACTATTAGAGACATTTGTGTAAAGAACCCTGGAAGGAAGGCTAAAGACCCCCTCACAGTTCATGTGATGGGGGAATTAACTGCCTTAATGACTGAAAAAGATTATCCTGTCAAGTATGGTGACCCTGGTCACCCTACAGTAACAGTCCAGGTCGGAAAAACCTTTATCTCTAAAGTCTTAGTAGACTTAGGAGCTGCAATAAATATCATGACACTCGAAACAACTCAATTGCTCCAGCTAAAGAACTTTATCAGGGAAACTCCTACTATCTTAGAATTAGCTGACCGTTCTACGATCAAACCTGAAGGGGTCATTGAAGACCTTATAATCTCTGTAGAATCCTGGAACTACCCGGTTGACTTTGTGGTCTTACAAACTAAAACAAAGTTGGGGGGTCATCCGTTGATTCTAGGGAGACCTTGGTTGGCTACAGCAGATGCTTTCATCAGCTGTAGATCTGGATCAATGACCATCTCTAATGGACAAGAGACTAAACAGCTGACCCTCTATCCTCATGCCACTCCCATGATTAACAGTGACAATTCCATATGGGTAGACTATGAGGATGAGGAAACCCAACCGATATTAACTATTGGGCAAGCTTTGACTTTTAAAGACTCCACCGAAGATGAACTAATTAGCAGTTTTATTTCTGAACCCTCTTCGGTTAATCCAGAAACATTTAATCACTTCGCTGCAATCCTAGAACCTGAATCCCAGCAGAATATGAAAGATGAAAACTTATTCCAGACAGCATTAGGCAACTCTTCCAAGAGCACAACAGTTGAAATTGAACCTGGTAAAACGCTGAATATAAATCCTGATTTGACTGATGATGAAAAACAGAAATTAATAAAGTTACTCCAAGCAAACAAAGAGGCATTTGCATGGGACTACACAGACATGAAAGGGATCTCCCCTGAATTGTGTACTCACCGTATATACATTAAGGAGGGATCCCGGCCAGTTTGTCAACCACAGCGAAGAATGAACCCTAACCTCAGAGAAATTGTGAAGGAGGAACTCCAAAAACTTTTAAATGCAGGATTCATATATCCAATATCTGACAGTGAGTGGGTTTCTCCACTCGTAATTGTACCAAAGAAGAATGGGAAATGGCGAGTATGTGTAGACTATAGATCATTAAATAAAGCAACCCAGAAAGATCATTTCCCTTTACCTTTTATTGATCAAGTATTGGATAATTTAGCAGGTAAGAAATTCTTCTCATTCTTGGATGGGTTTAGTGGATACAACCAAATCAGGATTGCACCCCAGGATCAGGACAAAACCACATTTACCAGCCCATGGGGAACCTTTGCCTATAGAGTACTTCCATTTGGGTTGTGTAATGCTCCAGCGACATTTCAGAGAGCGGTGATAGGAATCTTTTCTGATATGTTAAACGATTCATTAGAAATATTCATGGACGACTTTACTCCTTATGGAGTGACCTTTGAAGATGCCCTGCAAAACCTTGAAAAAGTACTTAAGCGGTGCATAGAAGCACACCTCGCTTTAAGCACTGAAAAGTGCCACATGATGATGAATCAGGGCATTGTATTAGGTCATTTCATTTCATTTTTAGGAATCCAAGTCGACCCAGCTAAGATTCAGGTGATTCAGAACCTTCCTATCCCCAAAACACAAACGGAGGTGAGAAGTTTTTTAGGACATGCCGGATATTACAGAAGATTTATTAAGGATTTTTCTAAAATAGCTTCTCCTTTGTTTGTGTTATTAATGAAAAATGTTGAATTCAAGTCGACTGATGACTGTGAGAATGCATTCAATAAACTTAAGCATCAGTTGTCCACAGCTCCTATTTTGAGAGGACCTGATTGGGCATTACCCTTTCATATTTCCTCTGATGCCTCAAATATGGCAATTGGAGCTGTCCTGGGTCAGGAAGAAAACAATCTCCCCTATGCTATCTATTTCATCAGCAAAAACATGACACCAGCTGAGTTAAATTATACAGTAACTGAGAAAGAATTTTTAGCAGTTATTTATGCTATTAATAAATTTCGGCATTATATTACTGGCTATACTACCTTTGTGCATACTGACCACTCAGCCATCAAGTATTTAATGAATAAATCAATTACAAATGCTCGAGTCACCAGGTGGTTATTACTATTACAGGAATTTGATATCACAATTGTAGATAGGCCAGGAAAAGAAAATGTAGTTGCTGATTTTCTTTCTCATTTAAAAACCGATGAAAATGTTCCAGTAGATGATTCTTTTCCTGATGAGTATCTATTTGCAGTATCTGCTCACTCACCTTGGTATGCAAACATTGTCAATTACCTAGTTGCAGGAAAATTACCATCACACCTATCACACAGAGAAAGAAGGAAGATCATCCAACAAAGTGCTAGGTACAGCTGGATAAGCGGGTGTCTGTTCCACACAGGAATAGATCAAGAAATCAGGAGATGCGTTGGGGAAGATGAGATTTATGACATATTGAAAGCTTGTCACGATGGTCCTTGTGGAGGACATTTTGCAGATAAAAGAACAGCTCACAAGGTACTTAGAATGGGTTATTACTGGCCATCACTTTTTAAAGATGCTAGAAAATATGTGAAGGCTTGTGACAGTTGTCAAAGAATGGGCCAACCCAACCATAGGGATGAAATGCCACTCAACCCTCAGGTAAATCTCGAACCCTTTGAGAAATGGGCATTAGATTTTGTAGGTCCCATTAATCCTCCATCTAATCAAAGAGTTTATATTTTAGTATGCACAGATTACATGACTAAATGGGTAGAGGCCAAAGCACTCATTAAAGCTAATGAAGAAGCAGTACTAACATTTTTATTTGAGGAAATCTTTGTTAGATTTGGACTACCCAGAGAATTAGTCACTGATGGAGGACCTCCTTTCAATTCTCATGGTTTCAAAGATACGCTCCAAAAATATCATATCAAGCATAAGATGACCACACCTTACCACCCCCAAGCAAATGGGCAGGTGGAAAGCACAAATAAGGTCATAGAAGCTATCTTAACAAAAAAAATAAAGGAGAATAGAAGGGACTGGTTCCAACGCTTGCCCGAGGCTCTTTGGGCCTACAGAACTACTTGGAGAAACACAACAGGATTTTCACCCTATGAATTGGTTTTTGGAAAGAATGCTATTTTCCCTGTAGAGTTTGAAATTAAAACCTTAAGAACTGCCTTAGCTGTTAACCTTGATTTAACTGATGCACAGACAGCCAGGTTGCAGCAGTTGCAGGAACTGGATGAGAAAAGACTGGATGCCGTCCACCAAACAACTATGATACAGCAACAAAGGAGCAGATGGCATGACAGAACCATTAAGCAAAAGCAGTTCCAGAAAGGTAACTGGGCTCTACTTTATGATTCACGTTTCAAGAACTTTCAAGGGAAGCTGAGAACAAGATGGCTAGGACCGTATGAAGTGGATACTGTTTTCCCAAATGGAACGGTTAGACTATTAACAATTGATGGAAGCAGAACACCACTGTTAGTGAATGGCTACCGACTTCGGTTATATCAGCGGCCGGTTTCCAAAGAGGACTTTAAAGCCACTTGCATGGCAATAAAACAGTATTCTTTTCCAGGGGAACTTGCTGTCCCTCAAAGCACTTGAATTTCTATTATTTATGTAATTTTTAGGATTAGACATTTTTTTTTAGAAACTAATAAATCCTGCCAAGGATTGCAATATTATATTTCGAGATTTTGCAGATGTAGCATGGGGAAGTAGCTGAGAACAAAGGTTTCAAAAGGAATTACTGGGTGGACTCCGAATTCCTGTTGCTGCAACACCATTTCCCGTTGCTGCAACACCATTTCTTGTTGCTGCAACACTATTTCCCGTTGCTGCAACACCATTTCCCGTTGCTGCAACACCATTTCCCGTTGCTGCAACACCATTTCTTGTTGCTGCAACATTACCCCCGTTGCTGCAACACCATTTCCCGTTGTCCCAACATTATTCCTGTTGCTATAACACTAGTTCCATTACTCCAACATATTCCCCGTTTTCACAAACGTTTTCCCCTAAACCCTGTTGCCCCAATGGTAATTCTCTGTTGCTGCAACACCAGTCCCGGTGCCACGATATTGCTTCCTGATCACGAAATATCCTTCCCTCACGAAATATACCACCTCTCATGATAATTACAGCACCTCACAGTCACTTCCCGTCATTATCATTACAAATCACCCATATTCCCGTGCTTTCAGATCCGCGGTAATCATTATAATTTGACAGCAGACGAGAAAAGACTTTTTGACGCAGCGATCAAAAAGGTAAAGTACGAAGGTACACACGTTTATGAATGAGCATTAAATAATAGATAAGCGGAAAAAGGTTGATAGGTCCATCAAATGATTGCATTCCCAATCATATCATTTACACGTAGGAAGGGGGGGGATTACCGAAGCAATTCCCATAATGACAAACCACGCCAACCACTGCCACCCTTAATGCTCCCGGTTGTATGTAAAAACTATGGCATGTTACCATTTGTGATGTATACTCTGAGTTGAAATCGGTAGCTCGGCTCTAAATTTTGAAGATTTACCGAGACAACAGCCATGGGAGGAACCCTCATTACTCATGAACCAGGCACGACAGCAGTTCTGGAACTCTTTCCGGAAATTTACCAAATTTTCTTGCAAGCTGGATGGATAGAATATTTCAGGAGACTTCCGGACTTTGACGAGCAGCAAGTCCTGGAATTCACATGCAATTTGACAGAAGGATTCTCTGTCGTCCAAGGAATTCAAGTTCCGGTTACGGAAGAATTCATAGCTGAAGTCACCGGACTCCCAGCCACTGGTACACGGTGGTTCAGCAGGAAGCACCTGATTCTGAACGCGCAGCAAGACTTTCTCCGTCCAGGCGAGGAAGTAGAAACCAAGGGCAGAGGTGTAGCATTGCGGTCGTTACCTCAACCATGGCCAAAAGTCGCTGAATTCGTCAAGCAATATCTGACATGCGAAGGTTACCAGGTAATCTACCAGCACGACTTTGTCCTGTTAAATCATTTAAGGAATGGTCAATTATTGAACATGCCATATTATTTACTGGGTTGTCTTAAAAATATGGCACGATATGCTATGAAAGCGAAGCATCCAGTTCTCTCCCTAAAACACCATCGCTTAATCCAATTGCTGATTAACAGAGCTCTTGCTCTAAACATCCCTCCACCCCCCATTAATCCCCATCCGGAGGAAAGAATTCCACAGCCTGTGCAGGGAAGTCCTCATCAAGAAGAGGAAACTTCTCGTCAAGCTGAGGACACACCTCAGCGAGACCAGGAGCCTCCTCAACAAACGAACGACATCCCTGAACAAACCCCTTTGGAAAACCCTCAGCAAACAGAGCATATTCCCGAACAACCCCAGCAAACACCTCTGCATGTTACAAAGAATGAACAAGCAGCAGCGGAATTAACCACGTCTCCCAAAAGAACCAATTCTCCCGCCCCCATACTCAGTATTTCTTCTGATGATTCCGACGATAATATCCCAATTACGCAGCTTAAACGAAAAATGCAGCAGGCAAAGAAAACCCCAGCAAAAAGAAGAAGAACGAGGGTTTCAACCAAAGAACCTACCACCCCGACTACTGTTCCGACCTCAAGAGCCAGCAGGAAGAGAAAAACACCTCAATTCCCTGCCTCTACCAAAACGAAAATCGGCAGTAGTTGGATCCCCTAATTCCTCCAGCTCACCACCCATTGCTTTAAAAATCCGCACTCCAGCCACTCCTCGAAACCCCTCCCCCTCACCCACAGAGGCTGAGATGCAGAGCGTTCATAACTTCGTGGCATCATATCTTAAGACAGCCGATACACAAGAACCAGCTGCCGACACCCAGAATGATAGCGAGCAAGTGGCTACAACATAAGAAACAACCACTACCCCAGGTGACACACAAGAACCACCTGTGGGGAATATTGATCAAATTGACGTAGCAGAACCTCTGCCCCCACTGGAATCTACTATCTCACAGTATCAGCCTACTATACCCGCCCTGAAAGAAGAAATTGAGTTTTTGAAATCTCAGATTCAGGATTACCAGGAAGAGATAATAAGGGTCAGGGAAGCATATCAGAAAGAATTCAGCCTGCATGTTTTAGCAAGAGTAGCGTTTGCAGCAGAGAAAAGCAAAGATATCGAATATATGTGCACAAGTTGTGGGGAGATATATGCTCAGGCAGGATATAAGGTAGTACAAGAACCAATAAAGGAAGCCCCCGATGCTGAAAATGAAACAAAGGAGTCTGCTGATGCTGAAGTAGAAATCCCACAATTCTCTGCTAAGATAGAGAGACCTGTTGCTACACAAGAACCAACAGGATCTGCAGAAGAAATGCAGGTAGAAAGACATGTTGCTACACAAGAACCAACAGGATCTTCAGAGGAAGTGCAGACAGAAAAACCTGTTGTTGCACAAGAACCAACAGGATCTTCAGAAGAAGTGCAGTCAGTGAGACCTGTTGCTACACAAGAACCAACAGGTCATCCAGAGAACATGCAGGACCAAGATCAAGAACTTACTGACACACAAGAACCAGTAAGTTCACCTGAAATTGCACAAGAACAAGGACTTACTGACACACAAGAACCAGTGAGTTCATCTGAAACTGCACAAGACCAGGAGCTTACTGACACAAAAGAACCAATAAGTTCCTCAGAGACTGCACAGGAACAAATAGAGGAGCTTCCTGACACTATGCAGGAATAAAAGAAAGAAGAAAACAAGGACTCACCCTGGCCTACCCAATCTGATATGCAAGAAGAAGCTACACAAGAACCAGGAAATGAAGAAAGAAACACTGGAAGTGTTATGGAACAAGAAAAAGATATAGAAGAAAATGAGGATAAAGGTACAGACTCACCTCGGCATGGCCAGACTATTATGGAAGAAGAAGAAAAAGATACAGATTCATCACGGCCTACCCAGACTATTATGGAAGAAGAGCAAATAGTTTCAGAACGAAATAAAGAAGAATTGAATTCACCCAACAAGAAGCAAGGAGCAGATGAAGAAAAAGAGACAGATTCACCTTGTTCCACCAAAATCAATTTGGAGCAAAATGGATTAGTCCAATAGGAGGAAGAAACTCTGATTAGAGATGAAGAGAGAGATGTTGGATCATCCCAGCCCACTTCAACAGAGCAGATGATTCTGATTGATTCCTGTATGCAAACAGAGCTTCCCACTGTTAATGATGCATGTATAGAAACAGAAAGCTTTCAGGAATTGAAACGTAGATGGTGGAGAGAATATCAGCAGTCTCAAGGCAAAGGATTCGAACAACAAAAAGGGACCTGGTTTGATCATGCTTATAAGAACTGGGAAGCACTGGAACAGTGTAGGGCCCAGTATAAAGAAATCAAGGAACTGAAACACAGAATTTCCCAGATGTTTGAGTTTTGTCAAAGGATGCTCGCCACAAGGAAACCCTCTTTTAACTATGCTACATTTTTAAGGGAAAAACTTGCATTCATCCAGCTGAAGGCTATCAAAGAGGGGAGGCCTCATCAAGTGGTCACAACAGATCAGTTTATGAAGACCTTTGCAGAGGCACCCAAAAGCGACCAAAACCTGCTATGTGAATGGTACCTCCATAATGAGGCCATGTCTGAAGGAACAAACATGAATATGATACCTGTAGTGGGTGATATACAATTGAGAGCCTTTATCTCCTTTTTGGCGAATCAGCTTACCTGGAAAAATGCCTATGTCTCAGGCCTCCAAAACGAACACAATTGTCTTTTGTGGATTCGATCTGAACCACAGAACGCTGCCACTTTCATTTCACAACACTTAAAAATGATAAGCAATGCTGGTATGAAGGACCATGTTATGAGACTGCAAACAGAGGTCCTAACAGACTGTCAGAAGTATGTAAAGACCAAAGCATCCTTGGTTGTTAAAGAAAATAAACTATTTTGGGATAACTGCCCCGCAGAAAGGAAGGAATATCACCTGTATAACCCATCAAATCTGCAAGTAGCACTATCAAGGGTACCTCGGTATGTTGAATGCGTGCAGCGTTGTGCTGAAAATTGGATGGGTTATAAATTTAAGTTCCCACTTTTATGGTTGTCTGGTGATCAGTATAAGGGCCAGTTTGGACTTTCTAACAGAGAAGAGGCAGCAGCATGGAAACATATACGAACTGTTTGTGGTTTCAGAGACAAATTTGATGTTACTCCCTACAGCTATTGTCTTAGTAATCTGCATTGTTCGTCCCAGTTCTCCGACTCAGACTCAGAGTAGCCATTGCATGGGGACATGCAATCTCTTCAGTTGGGGGGGATGTTGGGACTCACAATTGACCTATTTTTGACCTTATCTTTTGCAGTATTATTATCCTTTTGCAATCATAAGTTGAAATATTTTATTTTATAATGACATATTGACCCCAAGGTATGAAGTAACCTCCCGCATATCTATGTTTAATTGTTTATATCATATTCGTGAATATCTTTATACTTATCCTTGGAAATGCTGACTAAATTGTCAAATAATTGCCTTAAGTTTGCAGGAGTCATAATGTATAGTTGCTGTAACACCAAAAACAGCAACTACGCAGTTGCTGTAACACCAGAAACAGCAACTACGCAGTTGCTGCAACACCAGAAGCAGCAACTCCGTAGTTGCTACAGTCAGCAACAATAATTACCTAAAGCAAGCTATTTTGTAACAACCACGAACAACAGATGGCAACTATTTAAAGAACCTTGACGTGGCATAATCAAGCGGAAGTCTAAAGAAAGAAGGACACAGTCAGCATGGCCCAAATCAGGAACAACATGGGGAAATGGCAAAGGAATATGAAGATCCCGAGAAGACGGTCGAAGTCAGTTACCCGCTGTGTAACAGCCAAAGCTCAAGAAAGAATGTATTATCATACTGTTGTAACAGCGTTCTGAATTGCTTATTTTTGACAAGATGGGTTAACTGAATAGGCTATAATACTTTATTGTAATAGATGTCTCCTCTATAAAGAGGAGACATCTACATGAAAAAGGGATTATTCAGTGTCTATGGTCAGTTTGTAAGAGGAGATTCTGAGAACATCAGCAAGTCTAAACTCTATTGTATTTAATCTTTTTGGCAGATGAATATAAAATTGTTTTGAGCCCTTAATCCAGTCTTCGTTTTCCTGGGGAATCTTGTGAGAGCGACTGGGCCCACCTTCCTCACAAGATTCACCCATTTACTTTCCTGTCAAGTGTGTAAGTGTGCAATAGTTTCTTTCTGGTACTCTGCTTGGATTTGATAGCATTACCTCGGGTATTCTTTGTTTTGCTAGTACTCTGTTTCATTAATCACTTGAGTTTGTTTCTCACTGGTGAATGAGAGTGTAGTGTGCATTAGTAAATCTGATTACAGGGGCAGGTGCTGAACGTCCCCATCTGGAGGATAGGGTCCTGATCCTCTGCCAACAGAGCATCCATCATTTCGCTTTCCAGATTCGTAGTTTTAATTAATTGCTTTTACTTTAACAAGTACTGTAATGACATAGCGTAAGAAATACGTATACTACAACTTTTCAATGCTTTTAGACTTTGAGTACATACAGTATGCAGTAGCCTTTGAAATAAAAAGACTTTCCCTGGTTGACAATTAATGTGGTACTTGAATGTTTAATTCATAAACAATTCAACTAGCCAACAGCTGCGAAGAGTGATTTCACCTAGCCATCCTTGTGACACTGCCATGATTGGAAAACTCCAACCTGTACCTGGAATCTACTGTTATCCCTGTTTATCACTCGTTCCTCAAAAGACGAGTCTTCTTTGAGCTCTTTTCATCTGACTCATAAAATATGAAAATTTTGCCGAGTTTTGGCCTTCCAGCTCGTTAAAGTGACCGGAAGAGCTATCCCTCCTCTAGATTTTAATCTTTTTGGACCTGAGGGATTATTGCACAAAAAGGTCGAGCGCTTGTTTTGTTCGGCTCGTTAAAAGTACCGAACACTCATCCCTTCTGTATTGTTTTATACTTTTTCGGACTTAAGGGATTAGATGACGAAAAAGGAATTTTGGAGTTAACTTTATGTACCTTTTCAGACTCTCTAAAAATGAAAAGGACTGAGTTTTCTTTGTCGTTAGACTCATTAAAATGATTAAATAGCGACAAACTTGTCTTTAGACGAGAACGAGTTTCCCTATCGCTAGGCTCGTTAAAACATAGCGATGGGCTTGCCCGAAGGGCAGGTTATAGAACAAGCATATGTTATCCTCCTCAAGCTTGACAAAAATAAAGAGGTACTGGTCAGAAATGACTGGGAAAAAATTGGGAGGACCTCAAATCATTTATGGTAGCAAGTCGCTCTTGAACATGACACTTTTCCTCTGTACCACATCGGGTTGGGTTGTTTCATTCACCGGTCTCATCACCATGATCTTCGCCAAACCATCCATTTGGGGTAATGCTACCGATCCATCGCATCAGTGTCGTTATATGTTCAAGAGATGTCGTTCAGAAAGAGTCAACCATGTCCCATCCACTGCCATACATTATCCTTCATCCATTCATGACCGCCACCCTGAATCATATGTCACAGATTGTATTCACCTCCACTAAAATCATTAGCTCCGTTCCATGTCACTGATGTCGGATTCATTAAGGCCCTCCTTTGACGGATCGCTTCTTGTCGACTTCAGCTCATTATCCAAGAAGTTGATCTAGGAACAACCCCTTCAATACTTTGAAGCTTGCATGCCTCAATGGCAAGTTTCTCACTTCCGGCGACAGGTATACATCAATGACCTTCGACCAGAAGATTTTGCGTGGTGTTCGACGCCAAGTCCTTTATTCACACCACGTGAATTGTACTGCAGTACCTTGAGGGTCATTATCATTATCGGTGATTCCTCTCGCGCTTGTTAACGGTTTTCATTATTGACCGGTAATCAAGCGATGTCTTTCCATGTTCGACTTCAACGCAGTTCTCCCATGGATCGATTTGTACTTAGAGTGAAGATCGAACAAGTTTGAAGACCCCGGATCTAGTTTCATCCATCCAGGCTGTGATATATATTCAGGAAATATAAAAACATTTGTCATGTACATCATTGCAGCAGATGATCATCCTACTCAAAGGATGATAATTTCAACAGAGAATTATCAGTCTACCATCAGACGATCGTCTGTTCTATGTACCAAAATGAATTTATAAAGCTGAGCATGGGAATGCCCGCCTCAGCTAGATCATGAAAGCAGAATGAAAAATAATGTATTGTATTGTATCTTATTACAGGTCACCTCTCAGCGATTGAATGAACTTCGGATCCTCTGGATAAAGCATTTCACCCGATAAACGACCTCATACTTTAGGGGGCAACTGTTATAGACATTTTTGTGCCTTACAGCATGAAGCATGAAATGTCCATAATCTAAGGGATCCAAAGTCCCTAAACATGTTGTTCCTACCCCTAGAGGAACAAGGTCAGCAAACCACAGCACTGAAAATCAGTTCTCCACCTGAAACACTCAAAAACAAGCAATTTCGGGATCATGTCAACTGCTCCACTGAGCATCTGCGCTAAATGTCAACTGCCCCTCTCTGTACCTGCGTTGAATGTCAAATCCAACAAAGGCTACCTACGCTGAGCGAGATTGGACAAGTGGCACAGTCATTCCTCAAGGTGTCAAAGCCCAGGCAGCCTTCCAAAATGACACTTGGATCAGGGAATTCGCCCAGTGATGAGTAAGAGGTTCTTAAACTCCAAGTGGAAGCAAGGATCTCCAAGTGGACTCAAGAACTGAAGTATAACTGAAGTGGGAGAGGACACTAGTCAGCTCTCAAGCTGACTCATCCTTTCTCCAAAACTCCTATATATAGAGCTCTCTCATGAGGTCTAAGGAGGCTAGAATTTTGTGAATGTAAGGAAGTGTTGTTGGTTTGAGTTTAGAGCTATTGGGTGATTGCTTTGAAGGAGGTGAAGAGGAGATTTCTTTCTGCTGGGAGGTGTTGCTGGATTGGGCCTCTTATGGTTGTAACACTCTCAGAACTTTACTTCTTCCATTAATAAAGCATTTGAGGTTCTTCTATATGCATGTGTCTCAATGGTGTATTGTTATACTTGTGTATTTGATTTATTCTAATCCTTGAACCAATTATGAATGTATGCTTCTTGCAGTTTCCCTCTCTTGCCTTTTTGCAGGATCTTTGTGTAGCTGGGCCAGTGAAAGAGCAAGGAGCTGGGAGCAAGCAGCAAGGAGAGAAGATTGGATCAATCATTAGCGAAAGACATCGGTTAGTGGATCCCTTTCTCCCCTGTTTTACTTTCATAAAGAAGAAATCTTAGATAGCTTTGCTTCGGTTGTTGCTGAGGTACTATCACCCTTAGAGTGGGATAGGGTCATTCCGTATTGGATACTTTTCCCTACAACAACTAGGAAGAAAACTGGAGAGATAAGACTGTGTGTTGACCTAAGAAATTTAAAGAAAGTCTCTCTCAAATACCATTACCCTTTACCAAAAATGGATCATATCCTACAACGAGTAGTAGGAGCCTCTAGGATCTCATTGTTAGATGGATTCTCAGGATTCAATCAAATTTTATTCCATCGGATGATCAAGATAAAACTGCCTTTACAACACCTTGGGGAACCTTCAAATATGTCTAAATGCCTTTTTGACTCAAAAATGCAGGTGCCACATTTCAAAGAGCAATGGATATAGCCTTTTCCAAAGAGATCCATGATTTCTTAGTCATATACTTGATGACCTTACTACCTTTTCAAAATCTGACCAAGAACATTTAGAGCATCTCAGACAAGTGTTCATAATTTGCAGAAAATATGGCATATCATTGAACCCAAAGAAATCACTATTTGGCCTAGAAGAAGGCAAACTCCTAGGTCACATAATCTCAAAAGATGGCATTAGGGTTGACCCAAACAGAATTCAAGCTATCCTTTAAGTGCCTCATCCAAGAAACATTAAAGAACTACAAGATTTTCTAGGAAATATCAATTTCCTAAGAAGGTTCATTCCCAATTTGGCTGAGCTAATTAGACTGTTAAATAATATGCTGAAGAAAGATTCTAAAGTCAAGTGGACCATGGAAGCTAAACAAGCCTTTGAGGACATAAAATGAGCTTTGACAAATACACTAGTCCTCACAAGTCCCAGGTTTGATAGAGATTTCATCATTTTTTCCTTTGCATCTGAGCATACAATTGTTGTTGTCCTATTACAAAAAGATGACCAAGGATGTGAGAAGCCCATTGCTTTCCTTAGCAAAGCCCTTAGAGACGCTCCCTTAAAATATCTGATCATGTAAAAGCAAGCTTATGCCCTTGTAAAAGCCATCAAGGATTTCAGAGTTTATATCTTGTACTCACATGTGATAGCCTATGTTCCAAATGCTGTGATTAAGGACATTTTAACTCAAGAAGGAATTGAACGTAAAAGGGGCAAATGGATAGCCAATATTTTAGAATATGACATTGAAATCAAGCCTACAAAACTGATAAAAGGACAAGGGTTAGCCAATCTAATGACTGAGACCAATTTTCAAGCCCTTGACATCAATGAACTAGACAACGAACAGGAGATGGCGACTCCACAGATCAATCAAGCCTTTTTTCAATCACCTTGGTATGCTGATATATGTTTTGTATTGTTAAACCTGCAAGCTCCTCCAGGGTTGTCCAGGACTAAAAAGAGATTCTTGAAAATGAAGGCATCAAAGTTTTGTATTATAGACAATGTATTATTTTGGAAAAATCAGGAAGGTATTCTGCTTAATTTCCTAACTGGATGAAACTAACAAAGTCCTCAAGGAATTTCATGCAGGTGACTGTGGAGGACACTTCTATTGGAAATCGACAGCTGATAAAATCCTAAGGGCTGGATTTTATTGGCCCTCCCTATTTGTTGATGTGAAAAAAATTGTAATTTCTTTCCATATATGCGAGATCTTTGAAGGCAAGAGAAAGTTGTTACCTTTACCCCTCAAACCTATTTCAACTGAGAGACCATTTCAACAATGGGGTTTAGACTTCATTGAGGAAATCCACCCTTCATCTTCTGGCCAACATAGGTGGATTTTGACTACCACAGACTATTTTACCAAATGGATAGAAGCCATCCCTTGCGCGCAAGTGAATGACTCAATTATTATGTAATTCCTAGAATCCAACACCTTGTCCAGATTTGGCTGTCCGGAAAAAATTATTGCAGACAATGCTGCCGCTTTCAAATCCAAAAGAATGATCAACTTTTGCCACAAATACCACATTACCTTAGGCCATTCCACAGCCTACTATCCTCAAGGTAATGGCTTAGCTGAGTCCTCCAACAAAAGCCTCATCAACATCATCAAAAAGGTCTTGGAGGAAAATAAGAAAAAATGGCATAAAAAACTTGTGAATGCACTGTGGGCAGACAGACTTGTTGGATACCTATAGTAATAGGTTTCATATTTCATGATTGACTATTGAAAATCCAAATATGCTCTGCTTTGGTACTACAAAGATCCCATATTTCCAGGAAATCAGAGGTGTGTGAAACACTCCAAATGTTGAGGACCTCATTTCAAATTTTGTGGATGATTCAACAGTTTAAACTGGATCATGCCATGTTTCAATTTTGAGTTGTAGAATAGAGAAAGATGTCTGTCCAAACAGTCTAATCTTGGCAGACAAGTAGTTCAGGTAGAGAAACAAAGGTTCCCAAAAGTCTAATCTGGGACCTTGGAAGAGATAAGGGTAGAAGTAGATAGAGAGAAAAGTGAAAAGGGCCAAAGAAAAGAAAAGGCAATTGAGGGTTGCAAGTCCAAATGCCCCTCCAAGAAGAAACAAAAAATGCTAGGTGAAATAGTTGGGTAGGCAGTTGTGGTTGCAGAAAGGATATGTTCACCATTACACAGTTGTCAAAAGATGTTTTGCCAAGGCAATAAATATATCAGCAAACAAAGTGGTGAATTCCATGGACTCAGAGCAAAGAGCATCACTAACTTCTCTTTTCCCCCTCTACTCCATGACTAACACCCCCTTTCTAAATCCCCCACCTTCACTTATACTAACTCCTAATTCTACTATATAGCTCCCCTATTTTACCCCTACCCTTAATAATACTAACACTAAGGTGTATAAAGCCCCAAATCTTATGTATATTCCCTCCCCTAGGCATAATAGCTGAGCATTCTTCAAAAAGGGACCATAATGGCACCTGGCCACTGTGGTGAACCTATTTCCCCCATTTCCCCTTTGCTGCAAGCTAAGTGACCCCTAAACCATCTCTGCATGGGTAAATCCCTCTCAAATTCCTGTCGGCCTATATAAAACCTTGCACAAGTCAATACCCGCCTTTGGCACACTCCCATATGCAAGCGCATGGTGATTTAAATAAAAAACATTTGAAAACCCACAAAAAACCCATAAACCATAAAGTTCTCTGCCCGCCTTATAGAACCTGCACCTTACACCTCCGTCAGCCGTCGGATCAAGCCCATCAGATCCGACGGTCTACATCCATATCGGAGCGCATCCGATAGCCGCACGATAAGTCCCGAGAAAGTGACGTTGCACCTTGTCACGCCTCCGCCACGCGTCGGGCGCTAAACCATCTCGGAGCCAACTCTGACAGTCCCCGCGCTGTACCTAAACCGCTCCGAGAGACCGCTGCGGTTAAGGCCTTAACCGTGACTGCTGCGGCTTGACTTCCGCCTATTTGTCGCTGACCCTCTGCCACGTCCTCTCCCGCTCGTGCTTGCCTCTGTTACTCGTCCAGCTCACCGCTGACTGGATTGCCACCTCACTGCCCCCTCTGACCAGTCATCCACTGCCACGTCACCCGATGACGTCAGCTGACGTCACATCACCGTGACCCACCAATGACGTCATGCTGACGTCATCATAAAAAAGCGCCAAGTTGGTAAAAAACCCATATTTACCAATTTTACCCGTGTTTTTTATCATTTTACTGTTATTGCTATTGGACGCTCTGCTTAACCATTTGCGCCCGGATTTTCGCCAACCAGTTGATTCAGCCCGGGCGACCTCCTCAGCAGCTACTGTACACATTGCTACAACCTCTGCTCGTCGAATTACAGGTATTTAGACCATTTCGCCCTCCATACGACCTGCATTAAGCTTAAAATTGCTCAGAGGGATAGTAGAACCATAAAAACGATATTTTCACCGTTAAAATCCAGTTGTTCATCCACCATTGTCACTGTGAGGGCCAACAAATACCTGCAGAGCCTTAGAAACCTGCAATTCACTTAAAACTCTGCAATTCTGCGTTTTCCCGGCAAATTTCCTGCTAAACACCATTTAACCACTGCAAGAAGTTCAATTAGGCCACAAAGAAGCTCTGTCACCAGACACCAGTAGTATTTCAATTGCTAGCTGGTGAATTCTCCTTTGACAACTCAAAATATCAACTATTTTCCACAGAGGACCACTTACAGTCTGTGTTTCTACCATTTTACCTGTCAAACTGCAATATTTGCACCTTCAAGAAGTTATGGAGACCCCTATTGCTCTCAACATCAAGCCCATTAATGCTCCCCACCAAGAATTGGCATGGAAACCCCTGGGAGACATGGACTACCAGATGATGGACTGGTTCCCCATGGGAACCAAATACAATATCCAAATGCTCAATGAATTGAGAGCCCAGCACATGAGTGGGGCAGATATCTTGGGGATTTGGGAGTCAAATTTGCCCATATACAACCTTCCCCAAGTCAATCCTATGCCAGAGCTCATTTATAGCTGCCAGGAATGCTATGACCCCACTCAAAGAGCAGTCATTAGCCCTACAGGCCAAGTCCTGTTCCAGATCACTCCAGAGAGTATAAACCAGATGCTGCACTTCAATACAGCCAAGAAATTGACCCCTCTATCCATGCAGAATCTGATAAAGAGAGGGACCAAGCTGTCCAGTGACCAAATTGTCAAAATCAACCAACTATTTGTCACACCAGGCTCTGAAACAGTCAGAACCTCTCCTATTGGGTACCAATAACTAAATGAGTTGGGCAGGATGATGGTAGACTTGATTGGCTATGTCCTAGGGTTCAGGGGGTTGGAAGATGTAGATGACAGCATAATGGCAATGCTGTCTATGTTTGCCCCTGGTAAGCCTCCAGCTGTGCAATATGATTATGCTACTTATATAGCAGAGAAGATCCATGACCAGTTCATGAATTTGAGGAGGGAGAGGCTGTTCAGGTACACCTCCTATATATACCATCTGTTCCTTTTCAACCAGCCAGCTACCTTCTCTGTTCCTTTGAGGCCACTCAATGCCCAAGGAAGTCCAAGATCAGTTGTTTTCTGGACCCCTGTTTTCCATTACACCTCAGTATCACCCTATACATACTGTGAGTTTATTGATTTATTTGTTCATCCAGCCCTAACAGTGCTGCAAGGTGCCCCACCTCCTAGACTAACCGATGATATGAAGAGAATTCTCCACTTGAATAAGCTCTACAACATCGGCAATTGGTACTTCTACCAGAATCACACAGTCATTAGGGTATATGGCTGTGAATTGAACCCATTTAGGTTGCCAAGGTATGTTCCCATGAGGCTTTTTGCCTTAGAGTATTTCAGGCAATTTGGGAACTCAGACTACCTTCACTTTCAGAGTAGAAACAAGAAATCACAATTGAAGGTAAGAAACCAGCTAGGTCCCTTCCTATACAACAGGAAGGAGGAAGGGTGGAAAGAGGCAGACAGGATCCTGGAAGGACTCCAATTGAAAACCAGTTTTGAGTGGATTCCCTATGACCCTAACCACTCTATTTCCCTCAGGAGGATCAGATACAAATTAGGCAACTATGCACATGCAAGACTACCTGAAATTGAAAAGTATGCCAATGCACCAGATTGGGAAGAGGGTACATTAGTGGAACAAATGACTAATGAAGAAATACTTGAGCAAGAGGCTAGAAATGTCCAAAAACAAGCTGACTTGGAAACTTGTGGACAGGTGCCCATCTCCTATAGGAAGCAAATCGGAGCAGCCACCACAACTTCAGCAGCACAGCAGCAAACTACTGAGCAGACAACCCAGGCAGCAAGCAAAGACAAAGGTAAACAGGTGGAACAGCCACCTGTATTGACAGAAGAACAAGTTGACACCTTGCTACAGCAGCAAGAAGAGATGGAACAGCAGGAATTGGGGCAGCAACAAGAACAATCACAGTCCAGTGAACAGCAGCCCTTACAGCAGGAAAAGGGGACAGATCTACCTAGTTCCAGTGAGCAGCAGCCCCAAACAGAGGTGCCTCCCAGGACAGACACCAATGTAGACACCTCAGTCCTCCAAACACCACAGAAGGAGGACTTGACCAGGAAGAGGGAAAGAGAGACCCCCCAGACCTCATCCTTCATTAGAGGAGAGAAGAGACAAAGATTGAATGACTCCCAAGAGGAGGACATAGCAGTAAGGCAAGCCATGGGCATGGGCCCACCCAGTGGAGAACTCTCGGCCAGCTCATCTCAGCGTGGACATGACATGACTATGGGAGGAGAGGTCAGCTCCTCCGGTCACCATAGAGAAGGACAGTCAAGCATAAAACAGCAGTTCATTGACATCAAAAGGAGGAGTGATCCCATCAAGGTGCAGCTATATAATCACTTGTTGAACTTGGCTCCTAGCAACCAGCAGAGACTCATGTCTGCTTTTGATGTGAGTGAGGGCAAAATGATAATGAGCCACTTCATGCCCACAACTCTACATCCTCAGTCCACCTCGGACTATCTAAGAACCAACATGGAGGTTCTTGCCAAAGACATTCACCCCATGGATAAGATAGAATTACATAAGCAAACGGGTGAAATGGTGTATGCCTCCCTGGCAGATGAGACACTAGAAAACTACAAGTTAAAGAGCAGCCTGGACAACACATCATCTCAGCTGGAGTTGGAACGAGCATCCTCACAGGCCAAGGACAACAGGATCAAGTCCTTGGAGGAGGTGATCATAGAGATAGGGCATGATCCTAAGGATGTCAAAGGCATCCAAGAGCTCCTGAAGATAAGGGATGCAGACATGGCAGCCCTAAGAAAGAAAATCAAACTCCCGGCCACCATCCATCCACAAACAGATGAAGTTGCCCAGCAAAGGCAAGAAAAGGATACTACAGACCTGCTGGTATCCCTATACAAAGAGCTGGTTAAGATTCAAGACCAGCTAGGACAAACTGAAGCTGCAAAGGCAGCACTACAAGAAGCATTGAAGCAAAGGGAAGAGGGCCAACCCTCCCAGCCTCCTCCTGTGATAATAAATCTTGAGGAAGTCCCTCCAACAACTACTCCTCCTCCTCAGCAAACAGAAGTCACTGCACCAATTACAGCACCATCCACAGCACCAGCTACAACATCAGAGCAGGCTACGAGTTTAGACATGCAAAAGCTGCAAGCTGAGATCCGAGCCATGGAATCTCAAATGAAAGAGCTGGATGAACTCAAGCAAAACTTGGCTAAGGTTAATGAAAAGTTTGACAAGAGCAAACAGAATGAGGCAGCCAAGGAGAGAGAGGTAAAAGCCCTTAAGAGAAGAATTGCTGAACTGGAGAAAGAGCTTGCATTAGAAAAAGTGACAGCTCAAATGAAGGCAGTGCTATGGAGCAACATTGGGCGGTCCGTTGCCAACCAGTGGCAATATATCGAGACCATGGATGAGAAAATGGTGCTCATCACCAAAGCAAACAAAGAAATACAGAGAGCCAGGGCAAGCCTTGGGCACATGCCAGAAGCTGCTACCAGGATGATCAATACCCTGAACTATAAGACCAGCTCTCAATTGGCTGTCATGGGAATCACCAACAGGACAGAAACAATTGCTATAGCCAAAAGAGTTGTAACATTGAGGAACTTGGCTGGAACACTGGAGAGGAGGACACAGGATATGCAAACTGAAATTAACAGATTCCTGGAAAAATTCGTAGCACTGCAGAACAGAGGCCTCCCCAGCATTTTAAGCAGTGTGGGAAGACTGCTCACCTTGGACAACTATAATAAAAGAATTGATGCCCAGGCAGGAGCAGAGATTTCAAAACCACCCAGCACTTCAGCAGATGCAGGGCCAGCCACAGGGCAGAATATGTATGACAGGGTGGAGAACCTATTTTTTCTCATGAATGAAATTGAGCATCTGTTTGATACACCACCTAACTTCTTCAAATTCACAGAAGCAGATGAAACTCTAGGGGCAATCTTAGCACACCAACTGCCCACACAGGATGTCTGGAGGAATTTGACCCAGACAGTTTTGTCAGGCCAGAATCAATAGCGCTAAAGGCAAATAAGCAGACATGCGCAGACACAGTTTTGAGGAGTAATATCTACAGGAAAAAGGCAGAGGCTGAGCCAACTCAGCAGGACCAGTGACTCACCACAAGCAGCAGTCAGAATCACAGGTGACAGGTCCAAGACACAGCGTACAAGCCTTACAGTCGGGTTTTCCATGCATTTACTCCGAATATCTCAACCGACTTAGCTATTCCTAAAGGCTAAAATATCTTCTGACAGAGCATTAAAATGCTTTTACTCTGTAATCAATGCTGTAATAAATTTTGGTCATAATATCTTTAGTAGTTGGTGAGAATGTTAAATCTGAGATAACTCAGAACTCAGATATTTTGTAAACCACCGCAAGTATATATTCACCCTTCACAGCAGTTGAAGGGGTTGTTGTAATTTTCTCTTGAAGAACTCTCATATGCTGTAATATTTTCAGAGAAGTAATACAAAGGAAGCATGGAACTTCCAGAAGCTTGGTGTACTTGATGTCTTGTGGTGAATGATGAATGTTACAGGATTCCATGGGTGTTGCATAAAACTATAAGTATTCTCAAATCTTTTGTTATGTGTTTTTCGAGTCTTTTGTTCTCTTTAGTTGTTTAAATGTTTTACACTTGATAGCAAGGTGAAAGAATAGTTTCAGGACTTAATCAATGATTACCCTGAACTCAAACTGAGCTATTATACATGTTTTCCTCAGATACAGTGATAGAATTGTAATTCTTAATTGCTGCATTTCAGAACTGTGTCTTTGCTGTAACAGACTTTCCCAGGGATTCAATTTTGCCCCTGAGACCTCTGTCCTTCTCCTCTTAAACCTGTCTGTTGGAAATATTTAAACAATAAGTGGAAATTCTTAAATGCTTTCACTGCTTGTGCTACCTGTTTCCAGTCATTTCATTAAAAATATGTTTTACTAAGCACTCAAATGGCCCTGTAAGTTCCATCTTTCATCTCAAAGTTTCAAACACATATAGCCACAGACTCCATTGCCCAATGATATTTAACCTCTCTGAAAACTATATCACTGAAATCTAAAGGAATTTCATCGACCAAAACATAAACATAACTTGTGCTAAATACCTAGCCTAAAACACTATCATTACAGATATAAATCATAAAGAGAGAGCCCTCTCTGATCACTGTTTGGCTAGAAACAGTGATTAAAAGATTGGTTAGTGGTTACCCCGGCCGTATTCCCTTGGGAGTCATAGGGAACAACCTGGGTGTTAACATAATTGGCGACTCCACTGGGGACTTTAAGATTATTCGATTACTATCTATCTTCCAAAGCTTTCATCAAGCCTGAAACTAGCCAAGACGTCTTAGGACTGTTTCTCTGATACAGGGACAGCCTTAGGGAAGAGCTAACTAGGGAAACTTATCCTAGCTTTGAAACATATATAGTCATTCCAGAATTCTTATCTAGCCCTTGTACATACAAAACTTCTGTATAAAGTTCCAAAACAATACTTAGAAGCTGGCTCCCAAAAGAAACCCAAGGCACACTAGGGCAAACCCTGACCCTGATCAACCCATCATTGTTGATAATCTGAATATCATTCCAAAAAACATAAGGAGACAGCAAAAGCAGGAGAAGCCTGCTGATTCAAATATAAGTTCAGACCAACCTATCCTCATTCCCACTCCTTGCAAAGTTCTTTTTCGTTCCACACCCAACTCCCCTAGTTCATCATCAACCCCTCAAAGTCCTCTCCTTCCATCTTCACCATCTGCACATACTGTTTCAACCAATTCCCCTCTTATCATCCATCCTATTACCCCTGTAATCCCAGCTGTCCCATTTGTTCCTATTAATCCTATAAACCCCATAAACATGGCCAACAGGTATGCACCTTTGCAAATACCAGCCAATGCTCTAGCTCTACCCCAAGACTATCAAACCAGACTTTCATTTTTTGACTCCCATGGCCCTTTGACAGCCATCCAGCATGCTAAAAAGATGCAAGACCACTTTGAGACCTATGAAATAGATGATGATAGTGTCAGGATGAGAATCTTTGTTCAAAGCTTAACTGGAGATGTCAGAACTTGGTTTAGATCCTTAAATGCAAATTCCATTGCAACCCCTGAAGTTCTGTACCAGGAATTTACCAACAGATGGGAGAAAAAGAGAGATCCCCACCATATACTTGGTGAATATAACACTATTAAAAGAGGTCCCCAAGAAACGGTTTTGGAGTATTGTGCTAGGTTTAACAACATATACAATGCTATCCCCCAGAACTTAAGGCCCCCTCCTGATTTGGCCCTTTATAACTTCCCTGATGGTTTTGATTCTGATATGGCCTATCAGTTGAGAGAAAGAGACCCTCCAACCCTTGCAGAAGCCCAAAGGGTTGCAGTCACTGTAGAGGCCAACCTAATTGCCAAAAGAAACAGGGCAAAGCTGGAAAAGAAGATTGGCTTCAAAGAAGAACCCTCGGGTTTTGACCAAAAGTTAGATGCAATTCTAAATAGCATGAAGAGATTGGGAGAGAGAGTGGAATCAGTAGAAAGGAAATCATCATGGGAGGCACCACAAAACAATCCTCCTAGAAACCCAAATTTTAGGAGAGTCCAGAACCCCAATATAGGAAAGACAAGTGTTGACCAAGATATCAGACCCCCTTTTCAAGAAAACTATGCAGAAACTTCCTCTGCAAATCAGCTCAATGAAGACCCCGAAATCAACTTAATAGGTCTGGATGGCAAAAGCCATATATTCTTAACTCAGGAGGACCATGAGGAAGATGAAAGTAACACATTTCAAACTAAGTCAGGGGAATCTTTTGACTTCAAACAAGGATATGACACTGCTGTCTATGAAGTCCACAAACAATACAAACTAAGAAGTAGGACTGTGAATGTAAATCAACCCGAAAAGATAAAAGAGAAACAGCAAACTAAGGAAACCTCAGTCCCTGAAACTGGTGACAAAAGAAACTTGCCTACAAAGGAAGTAGTGGTTGAGGAGGTCTCTGAATTACTGTCCCCACCACAACAGCCCATGGCAGCTTCGTCCTCTCACCCTAACCCATACATTAACCCTCAAGACAACAATATAAGGGGCAGGTTCCAAAATCAAGAGGAAATCCACCAAGAAGATCTAGTGAACAGAGAAAGAACTGCTACCCGTGACTCTAAAATCCAAATTGATAAACCCTTTGACCTTGGAACAGAGATTGGCAAGTTAAAAATAGCAATTCCCCTTTCAGAGCTAGCCAAGCATGACATATACAAGCAACAGATCAAGAAATCCCTTCAACTCACTAACAGCAAAGATGATGTAAATGTGCTAGATGACACTCCAGAGTTACTGTTTGGCCCAGAGGTAGATGGAAAAACAATAACACCAGGGGTTTTACCGTTTTATGTCAGCTTACATATACATGATAAAATACTGCACAATGCAATGTTTGACTCAGGTGCCTCTCATAACCTGATGCCAAAAGCAGTCATGGAAAGATTAAACTTGGATATCACAAGACCATACAAAGACCTGTTTTCTTTTGATTCTAGCCAAGTCAAATGCTTGGGCCTAATTAAGGATTTATGTGTGTCCCTGGTCCAATTTCCCAACAAAACCATTTTAATGGATGTTGTTGTGGCTGATATCCCACCCAAATATGGGATGCTCTTATCAAGATCATGGGGAGCCAAGCTCCAAGGCTCCCTGCAATTAGACATGTCATATGCAACCATCTCTGTCTTTGGACAACCAAAAAGACTTTATAGGGAAACACTCATGAAGTATATGGTTAGCAGTGAAGAAAAGCCCCAAAATTTCCCAATATATGCTGTTCATTCGGACATAGACTCCTATATCCTCTTTAATGACAGCATAGGCCTCTCGGACAATCACATTAGGACAGAGACACTTACACAAGAACAAAACATTGGTCTAACAAGTAGCACCTGTCAAACATCAATCAGTCCAACAAAACACTTTAGCTCTCCCCTAGGGGTCAAAGATGGTCAGGCAAATGATGAAGTTATCCTAGAAGACAAATGGGAGAAGAAACTCCAACTCACGCTCACATTGCCATCCCATGAACAGAACTTTAAATCTCCTGACCAGCAAGGCATCTTGTGGGTCTTAGAATTTGATGGCTCGGTTAACAAGTTAGGAGCAGGAGCTGGAGTATGGATACATAACAAAGAGAAAGGCTATGCAGAAGGCAGGGCCTACAGATTGAATTTTAGATGCACCAACAACATGGCAGAATATGAAGCTCTATTACTAGGCCTCAAGATTGCAAAATCATTACAAACACCTAGCCTCTCCATCATGGGAGACTCTGATCTAGTCATTCAACAAGTAAAAGGCAATTTTGTCACTAATGACAAAAGACTGAGGTCCTACAGATCTGCTGTTATGGAAATATTAGAGACCTTTTCTGACTGTGTTATCACAAAAATTCCAAGGGGCCACAATCTCCATGCACATAGCCTGGCAACATTCGCCAGCACCTTCAAATTCCCACTAGAACCTAACAACTGTTTCACAGCCGAGGTCAGATACAGACCCTCTATTCCAAACAACGTCAGAGAATGGCAAGTATTTGAGGATGACATGCAAATAAACAATTTTTTAACCTTGCAACAAGAGTTCACAGGATTAAATATTGATATTGAGACAACATGTCAATCACAAATGCTTGAGACAGCATGTCAATCACAAATATTTGCTGGAGCATGTCCATCACAAATACAGTTTCAACAATCTGCTCACCCAATGTCACCTAGGACAGCAAAACAACTACTCAGTCCAACCATTTTCAACAATGAAAACATTCAACAAATTAAACAAATTGACTGTGAAGAGATGAGTAACGTTGAAACTGAAATCATACAACTCAAAGACAATTTTCTCCCAGTGGGCCTTACCCCATTAGAGGATATTTTTGACTCAAATGACATCCCTAGGAAACCAAAGATGCAACCATTAGATGCAAGAGTTGAAGAATGCAATATTGGCACTATGGAAAAGCCTAAGATAGTAAAGCTATCTGCCTCTTTGCCCCCTGATCAAAAGCCCAAATATATTGATCTCTTTAAAGAGTTTCAAGATGTCTTTGCTTGGGGTTATGAAGATCTAAAGTCCTATGACACGTCTGTCATCCAGCACACCATACCCCTCAAGCCTAATCAAAAACCATTCAAACAGAAATTGAGAAGGATCAATCCTGTGCTCCTTCCTTCCATTGAAAAAGAGTTGCATAAAATGTTCAAAGCCGGTATTATAGCACCCATCAGGTTCTCTGAATGGATTTCAAATTTGGTCCCTACAAGAAAGAAAACCGGTGAGATCAGGCTTTGTGTAGACTTAAGAAATCTGAATCAAGTGTCACTCAAAGATAACTACCCTTTACCCAAAATGGATCACATCCTTCAGAGGGTAGTAGGAGCTTCAAGGATATCACTGCTTGATGGATTCTCAGGCTTCAATCAAATTTTAGTGCACCCGGATGATCAAGACAAAACTGCATTTACTACCCCATGGGGAACTTTCAAGTATGTGAAAATGCCCTTTGGATTGAAAAATGCAGGGGAAACATTTCAAAGAGCAATGGACATTGCTTTTGCAAAAGAGATCCATGATTTCTTGGTCATTTACCTAGATGACCTTACACCCTTTTCAAAATCTGACCAAGAACACTTGAAACATTTAAGACAAATCTTCATAACATGCAGAAAATATGGCATTTCCTTAAACCCCAAGAAGTCTTTATTTGGTTTGGAAGAAGGGAAACTTTTAGGACACATCATTTCGAAAGATGGCATAAGAATTGATCCAGATAGGATACAAGCTATCCTACAAATTCCTCACCCAAGGAATGTCAAGGAGCTGCAAGGATTCTTAGGGAAAATCAATTTTTTAAGAAGGTTCATCCCAAATTTAGCAGAGTTGATCAGATTACTAAACAATATGCTAAAGAAAGATTCAAAGGTCAAATGGACTGTTGAAGCAAAGCAAGCCTTTGAAAGCATAAAATTGGCCTTAACCCAAACCCCGGTATTAACTAATCCTCAGTTTGACAGAGAATTTATCATTTTCTCTTTTGCCTCCCGGCATACTATTGCTGCTGTATTATTACAGAAAGATGACCAAGGGAATGAAAAGCCCATTGCTTTTTTCAGCAGAGCTCTTAGAGATGCTCCTCTAAAGTACCAAATAATGGAAAAACAAGCCTATGCCTTAATCAAAGCTATCAAAGATTTTAGGATTTATATCCTTTACTCTCATATTGTGGCTTATGTGCCAAGTCCTATTGTCAAAGACATTCTCACCCAAGAAAACTTAGAGGGTAGAAGAGGAAAATGGATTGCAAACATACTTGAATTTGACATTGAAATAAAACCTACAAAGTTGATAAAAGGGCAAGGTTTGGCCAAGTTAATGACAGAAGCAAATTTCCAAGCCTTAGATATCAACCAACTGGACAGTGAAACAGAGCTGGCGACTCCAAAGATCAATGTAGCCTTTGAACAATCTCCTTGGTACTCTGATATCTGTTATGTGTTACAAAACCTGTGTGCTCCCCCAGGACTGTCCAGAACTAAGTCTAGGTTCCTAAAAATGAAAACATCTAAATTTTGTGTAATGGATGAGAATCTACTCTGGAAAAACCATGAAGGTATTTTGCTGCACTGTCTCATTGAGAGTGAAACTGACTATATCATGCAAGAATTCCATGCTGGAGACTGTGGTGGACATCTGTACTGGAAGTCCACTGTGGACAAGATATTAAGGGCTGGTTATTACTGGCCCACCATGTTCTCTGATGTGAAGAAGTTCACAACATCATGCCACAAATGCCAACTGTTTGAAGGCAAAAGACAGTTGCTGCCACTTCCTTTGAGGCCCATTTCAACAGAGAGACCTTTTCAACAATGGGGCTTGGATTTCATTGGAGAAATTCATCCCTCATCTTCAGGACAACACAGATGGATTCTAACAGCAACAGACTACTTTACCAAGTGGATTGAAGCTGCCCCATGTAGACAAGCAAATGATTCAGTAATCATTCAATTTTTGGAAAACAATATACTAGCTAGATTTGGCTGCCCGGACAAGATAATAACAGACAATGCTGCTGCCTTCAAATCCAAGAAAATGGTGAACTTCTGCCATAAATTTCACATTACTTTGGGCCATTCTACAGCTTACTATCCTCAGGGAAATGGCCTTGCTGAATCATCAAACAAAAGCTTGATAAACATCATAAAGAAAGTGCTGGAAGAGAACAAAAAGAACTGGCACAAGAAACTAGTAAATGCTTTATGGGCAGATAGATTAACCACCAAAAGATCAATTGGGACCAGCCCATATGAGTTAGTCTATGGATTAGAAGCCAGATTTCCTTCATCACTAGGAGTGCCGGTTATGAAACTTCTGCAAGAAAGTCAAGCAGAGCCAAATGATATGCAAAGAAGGATCAACCAGATAATTTGTTTACAGCAGACCAGAGAACAAGTTTTCAGCAGAGTGCAAATACTACAAGAAAAACTGAAAAAGGCCTTTGACAGAAGAACCAAAGCAGAAGATTTCAATATGGGAGACAAAGTTTTAAAGTGGGATGCAAGAAGAGAAGAGAAAGGGAAACATGGGAAGTTTGATTCTCTGTGGAAGGGACCATTTGCTGTCCAAGCAGTACAAGGTAATAACACATATTTCCTTAAAAGTTTGACTGTAACTGAACTGGATGAAGGTCCTGTCAATGGCAGGATGCTGAAGCACTATTATGATTGTTCACTATGATAGGAATCCAAAGGTTCATTGTATATATGCAGGCCTACATATGTTTTCTATTTTTAGATTGTAAAAAGAGGTTTTTTCAAGTGCTGCACCTAGCAGCAACAGGCAGATAGAATCAGAGATTCTCCAAGAAAAAGCACACAGTTTTGACAGGTTATATGCAGCAGATTTCAAAGATTAAGATGGACAGTCAAGGAACAAGGCAATCTGACCTGCTGTTCTTGGTCTTTCAAAAGAAAAACCATCCCCATGTGGAGCCACTGTTGGATACCTATAGTAATAGGTTTCATATTTCATGATTGACTATTGAAAATCCAAATATGCTCTGCTTTGGTACTACAAAGATCCCATATTTCCAGGAAATCAGAGGTGTGTGAAACACTCCAAATGTTGAGGACCTCATTTCAAATTTTGTGGATGATTCAACAGTTTAAACTGGATCATGCCATGTTTCAATTTTGAGTTGTAGAATAGAGAAAGATGTCTGTCCAAACAGCTTAATCTTGGCAGACAAGTAGTTCAGGTAGAGAAACAAAGGTTCCCAAAAGTCTAATCTGGGACCTTGGAAGAGATAAGGGTAGAAGTAGATAGAGAGAAAAGTGAAAAAGGCCAAAGAAAAGAAAAGGCAATTGAGGGTTGCAAGTCCAAATGCCCCTCCAAGAAGAAACAAAAAATGCTAGGTGAAATAGTTGGGTAGGCAGTTGTGGTTGCAGAAAGGATATGTTCACCATTACACAGTTGTCAAAAGATGTTTTGCCAAGGCAACAAATCTATCAGCAAACAAAGTGGTGAATTCCATGGACTCACAGCAAAGAGCATCACTAACTTCTCTTTTCCCTCTCTACTCCATCACTAACACCCCCTTTCTAAATCCCCCTCCTTCACTTATACTAACTCCTAATTCTACTATATAGCTCCCCTATTTTACCCCTACCCCTAATAATACTAACACTAAGGTGTATAAAGCCCCAAATCTTATGTATATTCCCTCCCCTAGGCATAATAGCCGAGCATTCTTCAAAAAGGGACCATAATGGCACCTGGCCACTGTGGTGAACCTATTTCCCCCATTTCCCCTTTGCTGCAAGCTAAGTGACCCCTAAACCATCTCTGCATGGGTAAATCCCTCTCAAAACCCTGTCTGGCCTATATAAAACCTTGCACAAGTCACTACCCGCCTTTGGCACACTCCCATATGCAAGCGCATGGTGATTTAAATAAAAAACATTTGAAAACCCACAAAAAACCCATAAACCATAAAGTTCTCCGCCCGCCTTATAGAACCTGCACCTTACACCTCCGTCAGCCGTCGGATCAAGCCCATCAGATCCGACGGTCTACATCCATATCGGAGCGCATCCGATGGCCGCACGATAAGTCCCGAGAAAGTGACGTTGCGCCTTGTCACGCCTCCGCCACGCGTCGGGCGCTAAACCATCTCGGAGCCAAGTCTGACAGTCTCCGCGCCGTACCTAAACCGCTCCGAGAGACCGCGGCGGTTAAGGCCTTAACCGTGACCGCTGCGGCTTGACTTCCGCCTGTTTGTCGCTGACCCTCTGCCACGTCCTCTCCCGCTCGTGCTTGCCCCTATTACTCGTCCAGTTCACCGCTGACTGGATTGCCACCTCACTGCCCCCTCTGACCAGTCATCCACTACCACGTCACCCGATGACGTCAGCTGACGTCACATCACCGTGACCCACCAATGACGTCATGCTGAAGTCATCATAAAAAAGCGCCAAGTTGGTAAAAAACCCATATTTACCAATTTTACTCGTGTTTTTTTATCATTTTACTGTTATTGCTATTGGACGCTCTGCTTAACCATTTGCGCCCGGATTTTCGCCAACCAGTTGATTCAGCCCGGGCGACCTCCTCAGCAGCTACTGTACACATTGCTACAACCTCTGTTCGTCGAATTACAGGTATTTAGACCATTTCACCCTCCCTACGACCTGCATTAAGCTTAAAATTGCTCAGAAGGATAGTAGAACCATAAAAACGATATTTTCACCATTAAAATCCAGTTGTTCGTCTACCATTGTCAATGTGAGCGCCAACAAATACCTGCAGAGCCTTAGAAACCTGCAATTCACTTAAAACTCTGCAATTCTGCGTTTTTCCGGCAAATTTCCTGCTAAACACCATTTAACCACTGCAAGAAGTTCAATTAGGCCACAAAGAAGCTCTGTCACCAGACACCAGCAGTATTTCAATTGCTAGCTGGTGAATTCTCCTTTGATAACTCAGAATATTGACTATTTTCCACAGAGGACCACTTACAGTCTGTCTGTCTACAATTTTACCTGTTCAAACTGCAAGATTTGCACCTTCAGGAAGATATGGAGACACCTATTGCTCTCAACATCAAGCCCATTAATGCTCCCCACCAAGAATTGGCATGGAAACCCCTCGGAGACATGGACTACCAGATGATGGACTGGTTCCCCATGGGAACCAAATACAATATCCAAATGCTCAATGAATTGAGAGCCCAGCACATGAGTGGGGCAGATATCTTGGGGATTTGGGAGTCAAATTTGCCCATATACAACCTTCCCCAAGTCAATCCTATGCCAGAGCTCATTTATAGCTGCCAGGAATGCTATGACCCCACTCAAATAGCAGTCATTAGCCCTACAGGCCAAGTCCTGTTCCAGATCACTCCAGAGAGTATAAACCAGATGCTGCACTTCAATACAGCCAAGAAATTGACCCCTCTATCCATGCAGAATCTGATAAAGAGAGGGACCAAGCTGTCCAGTGACCAGATTGTCAAAATCAACCAACTATTTGTCACACCAGGCTCTGAAACAGTCAGAACCTCTCCTATTGGGTACCAATACCTAAATGAGTTGGGCAGGATGATGGTGGACTTGATTGGCTATGTCCTAGGATTCAGGGGGTTGGAAGATGTAGATGACAGCATAATGGCAATGCTGTCTATGTTTGCCCCTGGTAAGCCTCCAGCTGTGCAATATGATTATGCTACTTATATAGCAGAGAAGATCCATGACCAGTTCATGAATTTGAGGAGGGAGAGGCTGTTCAGGTACACCTCCTATATATACCATCTGTTCCTTTTCAACCAGCCAGCTACCTTCTCTATTCCTTTGAGGCCACTCAATGCCCAAGGAAGTCCAAGATCAGTTGTTTTCTGGACCCCTGTTTTCCATTACACCTCGGTATCACCCTATACATACTGTGAATTTATTGATTTATTTGTTCATCCAGCCCTAACAGTGCTGCAAGGTGCCCCACCTCCGAGACTAACCGATGATATGAAGAGAATTCTCCACTTGAATAAGCTCTACAACATCGGCAATTGGTACTTCTACCAGAATCACACAGTCATTAGGGTATATGGCTGTGAATTGAACCCATTTAGGTTGCCAAGGTATGTTCCCATGAGGCTTTTTGCCTTAGAGTATTTCAGGCAATTTGGGAACTCAGACTACCTTCACTTTCAGAGTAGAAACAAGAAATCACAACTGAAGGTAAGAAACCAGCTAGGCCCCTTCCTATACAACAGGAAGGAGGAAGGGTGGAAAGAGGCAGACAGGATCCTGGAAGGACTCCAATTGAAAACCAGTTTTGAGTGGATTCCCTATGACCCTAACCACTCTATTTCCCTCAGGAGGATCAGATACAAATTAGGCAACTATGCACATGCAAGACTACCTGAAATTGAAAAGTATGCCAATGCACCAGATTGGGAAGAGGGTACATTAGTGGAACAAATGACTAATGAAGAAATACTTGAGCAAGAGGCTAGAAATGTCCAAAAACAAGCTGACTTGGAAACTTGTGGACAGGTGCCCATCTCCTATAGGAAGCAAATCGGAGCAGCCACCACAACTTCAGCAGCACAGCAGCAAACTACTGAGCAGACAACCCAGGCAGCAAGCAAAGACAAAGGTAAACAGGTGGAGCAGCCACCTGTATTGACAGAAGAACAAGTTGACACCTTGCTACAGCAGCAAGAAGAGATGGAACAGCAGGAATTGGGGCAGCAACAAGAACAATCACAGTCCAGTGAACAGCAGCCCTTACAGCAGGAAAAGGGGACAGATCTACCTAGTTCCAGTGAGCAGCAGCCCCAAACAGAGGTGCCTCCCAGGACAGACACCAATGTAGACACTTCAGTCCTCCAAACACCACAGAAGGAGGACTTGACCAGTAAGAGGGAAAGAGAGACCCCCCAGACCTCATCCTTCATTAGAGGAGAGAAGAGACAAAGATTGAATGACTCCCAAGAGGAGGACATAGCAGTAAGGCAATCCATGGGCATGGGCCCACCCAGTGGAGAATTCTCGGCCAGCTCATCTCAGCGTGGACATGACATGACTATGGGAGGAGAGGTCAGCTCCTCCGGTCACCATAGAGAAGGACAGTCAAGCATAAAACAGCAGTTCATTGACATCAAAAGGAGGAGTGATCCCATCAAGGTGCAGCTATATAATCACTTGTTGAACTTGGCTCCTAGCAACCAGCAGAGACTCATGTCTGCTTTTGATGTGAGTGAGGGCAAAATGATAATGAGCCACTTCATGCCCACAACTCTACATCCTCAGTCCACCTCGGACTATCTAAGAACCAACATGGAGGTTCTTGCCAAAGACATTCACCCCATGGATAAGATAGAATTACATAAGCAAACGGGTGAAATGGTGTATGCCTCCCTGGCAGATGAGACACTAGAAAACTACAAGTTAAAGAGCAGCCTGGACAACACATCATCTCAGCTGGAGTTGGAACGAGCATCCTCACAGGCCAAGGACAACAGGATCAAGTCCTTGGAGGAGGTGATCATAGAGATAGGGCATGATCCTAAGGATGTCAAAGGCATCCAAGAGCTCCTGAAGATAAGGGATGCAGACATGGCAGCCCTAAGAAAGAAAATCAAACTCCCGGCCACCATCCATCCACAAACAGATGAAGTTGCCCAGCAAAGGCAAGAAAAGGATACTACAGACCTGCTGGTATCCCTATACAAGGAGCTGGTCAGGATCCAAGACCAGCTAGGTCAAACTGAAGCTGCAAAGGCAGCACTACAAGAAGCATTGAAGCAAAGGGAAGAGGGCCAATCCTCCCAGCCTCCTCCACTGATAATAAATCTTGAGGAAGTACCTCCGACCATCACTCCTCCTCCTCAGCAAACAGGAGTTACAGCATCAACTACAGCACCATCCACAGCACCAGCTACAACATCAGAGCAGGCTACTAGTTTAGACATGCAAAAGCTGCAAGCTGAGATCCGAGCCATGGAATCTCAAATGAAAGAGCTGGATGAACTCAAGCAAAACTTGGCTAAGGTTAATGAAAAGTTTGACAAGAGCAAACAGAATGAGGCAGCCAAGGAGAGAGAGGTAAAAGCCCTTAAGAGAAGAATTGCTGAACTGGAGAAAGAGCTTGCATTAGAAAAAGTGACAGCTCAAATGAAGGCAGTGCTATGGAGCAACATTGGGCGGTCCATTGCCAACCAGTGGCAATATATTGAGACCATGGATGAGCAAATGGTGCTCATCACCAAAGCAAACAAAGAAATACAGAGAGCCAGGGCAAGCCTTGGGCACATGCCAGAAGCTGCTACCAGGATGATCAATATCCTGAACTATAAGACCAGCTCTCAATTGGCTGTCATGGGAATCACCAACAGGACAGAAACAATTGCTATAGCCAAAAGAGTTGTAACATTGAGGAACTTGGTTGGAACACTGGAGAGGAGGACACAGGATATGCAAACTGAAATTAACAGATTCCTGGAAAAATTCGTAGCACTGCAGAACAGAGGCCTCCCCAGCATTTTAAGCAGTGTGGGAAGACTGCTCACCTTGGACAACTATAATAAAAGAATTGATGCCCAGGCAGGAGCAGAGATTTCAAAACCACCCAGCACTTCAGCAGATGCAGGGCCAGCCACAGGGCAGAATATGTATGACAGGGTGGAGAACCTATTTTTTCTCATGAATGAAATTGAGCATCTATTTGATACACCACCTAACTTCTTCAAATTCACAGAAGCAGATGAAACTCTAGGGGCAATCTTAGCGCACCAACTGCCCACACAGGATGTCTGGAGGAATTTGACACAGACAGTTTTGTCAGGCCAGAATCAATAGCGCTAAAGGCAAATAAGCAGACATGCGCAGACACAGTTTTGAGGAGTAATATCTACAGGAAAAGGCAGAGGCTGAGCCAACTCAGCAGAACCATTGACTCACCACAGGCAGCAGTCAGAATCACAGGTGACAGGTCCAAGACACAGCGTACAAGCCTTACAGTCGGATTTTCCATGCATTTACTCCGAATATCTCAACCGACTTAGCTGTTCCAAAAGGCTAAAATATCTTCTGACAGAGCATTAAAATGCTTTTACTCTGTAATCAATGCTGTAATAAATTTTGGTCATAATATCTTTAATAGTTGGTGAGAATGTTAATTCTGAGATAACTCAGAACTCAGATATTTTGTAAATCACCGCAAGTATATATTCACCCTTCACAGCAGTTGATGGGGTTGTTGTAATTTTCTCTTGAAGAACTCTCATATGCTGTAATATTTTCAGAGAAGTAATATAAAGGAAGCATGGAACTTCCAGAAGCTTGGTGTACTTGATGTCTTGTGGTGAATGATGAATGTTACAGGATTCCATGGGCGTTGCATAAAACTATAAGTATTCTCAAATCTTTTGTTATGTGTTTTTCGAGTCTTTTGTTCTCTTTAGTTGTTTAAATGTTTTACACTTGATAGCAAGGTGAAAGAATAGTTTCAGGACTTAATCAATGATTACCCTGAACTCAAACTGAGCTATTATACATGTTTTCCTCAGATACAGTGATAGAATTGTAATTCTTAATTGCTGCATTTCAGAACTGTGTCTTTGCTGTAACAGACTTTCCCAGGGATTCAATTTTGCCCCTGAGACCTCTGTCCTTCTCCTCTTAAACCTGTCTGTTGGAAATATTTAAACAATAAGTGGAAATTCTTAAATGCTTTCACTGCTTGTGCTACCTGTTTCCAGTCATTTCATTAAAAATCTGTTTTACTAAGCACTCAAATGGCCCTGTAAGTTCCATCTTTCATCTCAAAGTTTCAAACACATATAGCCACAGACTCCATTGCCCAATGATATTTAACCTCTCTGAAAACTACATCACTGAAATCTAAAGGAATTTCATCAACCAAAACATAAACATAACCTGTGCTCAATACCTAGCCTAAAACACTATCATTACAGATATAAATCATAAAGAGAGAGCCCTCTCTGATCACTGTTTGGCTAGAAACAGTGATTAAAAGATTGGTTAGTGGTTACCCCGGCCGTATTCCCTTGGGAGTCATAGGGAACAACCTGGGTGTTACAAGACTGACCACCAAAAGGTCTATTGGTACTAGTCCATATGAATTGGTTTATGGAATGGAGGCAAGATTCCCTTCATCTTTGGGAATCCCTGTGATCAAGTTGCTGCAAGAAATACAAGCAGAGCCTAATGATATTCAAAGAAGGATCAATCAAACTATTCACTTGTAGCAAACAAGAGAGGAAGTATATCAGAGAAACCAGGTACTACAAGATAAACTCAAGAAGATGTTTGACAAAAGATCAAAAGTTGAGGACTTCTTCATAGGAAACAAAGTGCTGAGACGGGACTCTAGGAGAGAAGATAAAGTGAAACATGGAAAAATTTATTTTCTTTGGAAAGGACCATATGTTATTCATGTTTTACAAGGTAACAACACTTATTTTCTGAAGAGTTTGGATGGAACAGATACTAAGGAAGGCCCGGTCAATGGGCGACTGCTCAAGAACTATTTTGATTCACCTTGATCAACACAACACCACTATATATTGTACATAAATATTTGTATTTCCAGCAGTTTTTATTTACAACAATTAAACAAGGAAGAAGATTGCAGCATATTTTGAGTAAAAGGTCAAGGAATCACACCACTTCAGGTGTATATTTTGAATTTGCCACAAGGAATCAAAGAGGAAGACTTGGAAAGTACAAAGATGATGACAAATACTCAGAAAAACCAGCAAAGACAGAGTTGTAATGTTATGCAGATCAGCTCATAAGGAGTGCACACATATTAGAAAGGTTCAGATCATTAGTTCCCAATAGAAGGAAGTTTTAAATTACAACAGCAAGAGTTGAAAAATAAGGAAATCTGACCTGCTGTTCTTGGCCTTTCACAAGCAAAGGCCATCCCCAAGTGGAGCCACTATTAGGTTCCTATACCAATAAGTTTCATTTTTCATGACTGACCTAGGAAGTGCCAAATATGTTCATCTTTTCATGCTGCAAAGGTTCCATATTTCGTAAAAGAGTTAGAGAGAATTAAAAAATGTAAAGAGGGTATGCGCTAAAATAATAATCAAAGGGCAAGAAAAATGAATTGGTCAAAAAAAATAAATAGAAATGAAGCCCAAAGAAAGACCAAGAAAGTGGCGAGCCAAAATGCCACTGCTAGCTTGTTTGCAAGTTCACAGTGTGAAGATATTATTGTTCATCACACCTGATGGATGGCCCAACAGTTCAATCTGGACCATGCCATGTTTAAATTGCTTGTTCTAGACTAGAGAAAGAATATATGTCCAAACAGTTCAAGCTTGGAAGATGAGTAGCTAAGTAGAGAAATTAAGGAGCCCAAATGCTTAATCTGGGCCCTTGGTGGAAATAAGGGTAGACCTAGATAGGAGGGAAGTCAAAAGAAAAAGAGTTACATCAGGGTTTGCAAGTTCAAGTGCACCCAATCAGAATGAAGAAAAAATTCTAGGAAATTGTAGAATGGGTAAGTAGCTTGAAGTTGCAGAAACAGGGCTATCAGTAGTGTCATCTCTTAAATATGATCTATTTTCGTGGATTTCTCAAGAAAACTAGCAAAGGTATGTTGGCAGATCAGATGTTGCATGTCTAACTTCCCCTCTCCTCCCTCACAACAAACACTCACTGACATCCCTTAAAGAGATTGAGATCTGCTCAAAAACTCTTAACTTCATTCCATTTCCATGAAAAGCTTAAGTAAAACTTCTGGTTTGCTTAAAAGCTCAAAGCCACATTTCTTGTGTAAAAAGTTTTATCTCTCCTAAACACCCTAAAGCCTAGGTGATTCAATGTCATGCACCTAGCACTTCTCCCTTCACATTCATATTAATATTCTAACTTTGATATATAAATCCCTTTTATATCTCCCCTCCCCTATTATGTATAAAAATCTACAAAAAAAACCAAAAACATTGTAAATACCCCACCCGCGGCCTAATATGGCTATAAACTCTTTCTCAGGAATCATTGGTCCACCTGGGACCAATAACAACCCGCCACTTGTCACCCTGGGATTCGCTAACCTCTGGTTCAGTGAATAACCATAGTCACTGTGCATAAACATCGGGATTTGATTAATATTTGATTAATCACATAACCGCGTTCCATATAACCCATAACCCAAAGTTTTAAACCTGCCAAACAATATTTAATTACTGAAAATGGCAACGAGTCCCGTACATTAACATGCCGCTAGCTCGCAGTTCCATCAACCGTCGAATTCTCGTTGATATCGGAGCCGCTCCGACGTACGGGAGTCAGCACCCGATAGAATGACGGTTTTTCCGTCGTACAAAGGATGCGCGTCCCATTCCTATTGCGTTGGGCCTGCTCTGACATATACCGCCCCCGTACCAAAGGCGGTCCAATAAAACCATTTACCGCCTTCTGTCCCCGCTGCCAACGTCATACACTACGTCGGCACCTGCGTCAACCCCATGTCACTGTTCTGTCCGACGTGTCTGTCTAATCATCTGACCATGTCAGCACCCACATCGGCTGCCACGTCACCCTTCGTACCTGCTACGCGACAAAATCTACGTCATGATGACGTCAGCATAAAAAAGTGCCAAAAAGTCCAAAAAGCCCCAATTTGTTCAAAAGTCACGAAAGTGATGGTTTTGCGTATATTTTTATTCATTTGTCTGCGGAGACTTTGCATGCGGTTTACGAAAATTTGATCGCCATAGCTTCAGTACGCCACCCACAGGAGTCTAGTCTGCAAACTTGGTCCCTCACCGAGCTCCTGAACCTGCATTTAGCACCTGGCATCCACAGAACAAGTATTTACCTGCAATTCGTCCATAAAACTCATTTTTTCCAAAAATTTTCTGTAGAAATCGCCCGCAGAGCCAAAATTCGACCCAAAATTACAGTGCTACTCCTACGCTTCTCCATTAACATCACTGTTTCAACCATTTTTCAAAAGAAAAACTGTTAACTGTGTTGCCCTCCACAAATTCTCCTGTTGAGCTAAATGGAAGCTTATTTTCTTTGCACTCCGCTTACATAGCCAATAAATTCAGTCTGCTGCCCTAGTTGAGAACAGAATGGACCAATAAAGAGAAAAATTTGTCAAGGTTTTCATCCCAAACCACCTATCTGTTGCTTCCCTTTGCAAACCTTCCAGAAAATGCCCAAATATTGAGTTAAATTTATCAAACTCAATGGCAAAAAAGTATCATTTCCTTTATTCTACCCAGCTTCCCAATTAAACTCCACAAGCCTTCTCTTTACATCTGGGATTCACCCTGTGAGACCATCTCCCTATAAAAATCAAATTACCAGATTCCTGTCAAAATTCTTGTGAAGGTCCCATTGCTAGCACCTTGTTTACTGTTGACACACAAACTCGAAATCCAGTTGTAAACACTGTTGATCATGGAGGCTCGAGTGGCCTTAAATATTGCCCCCTTGAATGCGCCACATAAGAACTTGTAGTGGCTGGCCCTTGCTGACAGGGATTACCAAATGAAGGAAACAGTTGAACTGAGCAGCAAATATCACATTGAAACCTTTTGTGAGATAAGGAAAAGATACAGAAGAAATGCTGATGTCCTTGGTATCTGGCAGTCCAACATGCCAATCTATTATCTCCCACAAGTAAATGTATTCCCTGACCTCATCCATCAATGTTGTGAAAACTATGAGCCCACTCAAAGAGCAGTTTTGGCTCCATCTGGGACTGTCTTGTTCCACATCACCCCACAAGCCATAAACCAGATGCTAAACTTTGAGCCAACTAAGCCTCTGGCTCCTCTATCCATGAAACTTCTGCTTGACCAAGGTGCCAAAATTCCCATCTCAGAGATCACAAGATTGCCCAGCTGTTCATGCAACCAGGTTTTCAGCCCTGGCAACCTCCTCCTTATCTACATGTTTGGTTCAATGAAATAGGAAGACTGCTGGTAGACATGATATCCTGCATCTTAGGATTCAATACCAGTGAGTTTGTTGATGAGACAGTCTTGGTGTTGCTGTCCATGTTTGCTCCAGGACAGCCCCCTGCTGTCCAGTATGATTATGCCACCTTCATAGCTGACAAAATTGATGAGAAATTCATGAACCTGGAGAGAGAAAGGGTATTCAAATACACCTCCTACATATATCATTTACTGTTGTACTATCAGCCTGATAGTTTCCCAGTTTTCCTCAAAAAGTTGGATGCTAAGGGGGAGCGAAGGTCAGTAATATTTTGGTCATTAGTCTGCCACCATGTTTATTACTCTCCATATACCTACTGCGATTTTATTGACCTATTTATACATCCAACTTCTTCCTTACTGGTGAGCACTCCTCTTCCTAGACTCACTAATGAGATGCAAAAGATTCTACAGCTTTCCAAAAGCTATATCGTTGGTGACTAGTATTTTTACCAAAACCACACAGAAATTAGGATTTATGGCTGTGAATTAGCCCCCTACAGACTGCAAAAATATGTCCCTATGAGACTCTTTGCCTTGGAATACTTCCGGCAATTTCGTAATACAGATATGATTCATTTCTATGGCAAAAGCAAAAAGGCACCGCTCAAGATAAGACATCAATTGGGCCCATTTATTTTTAATAAGAGACAAGATTTTGAAAATTTTTCTGTTTCTAAAACAAAGCTTATATTGGGCACCATATGATCCCAATCACTTTATAAGCCTTAGAAGAGTCAAACACAAGCTTGCAGGCTATGAACATTGCAATATCCCTCAAATTGAACAATATGCTAACCAACAAGAATGGGTAGAGGGCACACTAGTTGAAGAACTTTCTGAGGAAGAGATAACAGAAAAATCAATCAAAGACCTTGAAAAAGCAGTTGACCTGGAATCTTTTGGACAAGTGTTTTTCACAGCTCCTCATCACCCTGGAGAAGGGACCTCATCTGCCACGGCCTCCCAGCAACCTGCCCAGGTAAGTGCCCCACCAGCAGCAACAAATAAAGGTAAAGAGGTGCAACCTTCAGAAGAGCAAGTGCACAATTTGGAACAGCAAGAAACAATGGCAGACCAGCCTGCTTCTACAGATGAACAAAGTCAAGGGCAAGACCCTTCTACTCAAGCAAAGGCAGCTGAAATTCCAGTGTTAGAGACTCCTCTTAATGAGGAAAGGGCTAAGAAAAGAGATAGATAGGAAGAGACCCCTCCAGGGACATCCACAGAGCAGCAAGGAGAAAAAATACAGATATTAAATCCTTTTTCAAAGGAAGAAATACCATAAGGGCCAACAGAACAACAAGTTCCCCCAAGCATGGAGACATCAGCTAGCTCCTTTCAGCAGGAGCAAGTGAGACAACAAGGTGTGGAGGTTACATCCACCAGGCAACAGAGCAGACATGGCTCTGATATTAAGAAGGCATTCACAGATATTAAAGCTAGAAATGAGCTAGTAAGGTATCAATTGTGCAACCAGTTGCTGAGGATGGCTCCCACTAATCAGCAAAGGCTAATGGCAGCCTATGACATCCAAGAAGGGAAAATGACTCTCAGTCATTTCAGACCTACAACTCAGCAACCACAATCAGTTTCCGACTATATCAGAACCAATTTAGAAGCTCTCGCCAAGGACATCCATCCTATGGACTAGATTTAATTGCACAAGCAGACTGGGGAAATGGTATATTCTACATTGGCAGATAAAACAATGTTGGCCCATAGATTGCAAAACTCTTTGCACAATATTGTTGCCCAGCTAGAATTGGAGAAAGCTTCATCACAAGCCAAGGACAATAGAATCAAGTCCTTGGAGGAGATCATTATAGAGCTGGGACATGATCCCACTGATCCCAAGGGCGTGGAAGCTTTGATAAAGAAGAAATAGTAAGGCATAGCAGCCCTCAAAAGACAACTCAAGCTACCAGCTACACTACATCCTCAAACCATAACACAACAAAAATAAGAGCAGGATGTGGTAACTTTGATTATGAGCTTGCACAAAAGGTTGATAGAAACAGAGAGTGCCTTGGAAGCATCATTACAAGGAAGACAGGGAGAGTTGGCCTCTCAGCCAATTCAAACAGCTCAAATTCTTACAGTTGCTCCTCCTACAGCCACCACAACAGTCCCTCCCATTGTTACAGCATCAGAAGCAGGTACCTCAAGTTCAGCACTAGTTTCGGCAACTACTACAACACCTGCAGAGCAAGAGACCAACCTAAGTATGGACAATATGATGAAAGAAATAAAGGCCCTGGAAGTGCAAATGGTAGAATTGAGGGAGGCCAAAGAAAAGCTGGCTAAAATTGAGGAAAAATATGACAAAGCAAAGAAGGATGTAGCTGAGAAGACAAGGGAAGTGAAAACCCTGGAAAAAAGAATAAAGGAGCTGGAGAAAGAGCTCACTCTTGATAGGACCCGAGCTGAGGTCAAGAAAATTTTGTCGGCTAAGATTGGCCAATCCATTACAGACCAGTGGCAATCAATTGAGACCATTCATGAGCAAATGGATTTGATAGGCTTGGCTCAGTTTGAAAATCAAAAGGCTAGAGCATCTTTTGGAAATATGCCTGAGCAAGCTAATAGAATGATCCAATTCCTGAACACTCACACCAAAGAGCAGTTGGCAGCAATAGGTATCAGGAATAGGACTGATACCATCTTACTAGTAAAAAGAGTGTTGACCCTAAGGAATTTTGTGCAAACACTAGAAATAAAATGCCAAGAAATGCAAGCAGAGGTGAATGAGTTTAGAATAAAGTTTACAGCATTACAGAGCAGACGGCTACCAAGCTTAGTAACTAGCACTGGAAGACTGTTGTCACATGAGAATTATGCCAAAAGGGTGAAAAACTATGCCTCCAATCAAATCACAGCTTCCTCGAGCACATCAGAAGAAATAGGACCTCCATCTGGATAGAGTGTCTATGACAAACTAGAGAATCTGTTCTACATTGCACATGAGATAAACCATCTCTTTGATGTCCAGCCAAATTTTTATAGATACACTGAAGCTGATGAAACACTGATAAAGATACAAAGACATCAGCTGCCTACAGAGGATTGGTTGAAAGGAATGATGGAGACATTGCTCAGGTGATTTTGTTTATTAATTCTTTTTGTAAGCTACAGGTCAGCATATACAGATGGCACGGTCCACCTGTGAAAAGGGAAGAAAAAGCGGTGCAAGGCAGAAAAAGAATGGTCACTACAGCTCATTGAATGCAAAGAAACCGAGCACTGATGATGAAGACCAAGACAACAACAAACAACGTACCGGCATCAGGACAACACACGCAGAATGAATGCGCAGCAAGCAACCGACTCATTCAGCCCATGAAGTCAAAATTCCTCTGACCAATTGGACAGCTAGCGCATTCATATTTTCTACAGCATTTATTCTCTCATTTACTACTTCTTAATAGTTGGTAAAGAAAGTTATGAGTTCAAGACTTATCCTCATGATATTTTGTATCTCCCTTTTGTATAAATACCTCCCCATAATATGTATTTGGGGTTGGTAGTTTCATCTCTGAACCGCGCTGTAAGTTATTGAGGCTGTATAATACAAAGGTTGTTGGAATTTCACTGTGCTAAACCATCTGAATGTGGAATTGACACTCTGGGAAATGCTACAGAATTCTTGCATCGTTTATGGATCAATAAGTCTCTCTTCTCTGTGTTTTTTATGTCTTCTATGTATGCAATTTCATGTATGTTCCATATATTTGGTAGCAGAGAAGAAGAATAGCACAGAATTTGCCTAAAAGCACTCTATGTTCAATCTCTGCTACTATATATGTTTTCTTCAGAATTAGTCATAAATAGGAATTCTTAATTGCTCCTCTTTGCATTATTTCTTTCACTCTGAATGTTGCTTAGGAATTCTTCATTGCTCCTTAGTAATCTTCATGCACTTTCCCTCTGCCAGCATAATGAAAAATTCTTGATTGCCTTCCATTCACTGAATTCATTCCACCATTTCAGATATCAAAATTGCTCCTAAATTGACTACCCTGCTCTGTAGCAAACTCCTTTTACCAAATGAACACTTCACCAGTTCACTCACTCTGACTCCATCTACCCAATGGAAGAAACTGTTCCCCACTTGCGTCCCTATTCCACCTGAAATTACCTTCCAACAAACTCAAAACAAAAACCTGTGCATCATAACTAGCCTAAAATACTACAAGAACAAATCTAAATTACAAAGAGAGAGCCCTCTCTGGTTGCAGTGAGGCTAGGATCTGCAACTAAAAGATTGGTTAGTGGTTACCTCGGTCATATTCCCTCCAGGAGGCAGGGAACAACCTGAGTGATAACAACATGAAGGCAACATGTGCCAAGCGCCAGGGTGTGTCAACATGTGGTAGGAAGTGTTAAGGAGTGCCAAGGAAACACAAGGGAGAACTAGGTCAAATTAATTCATGCAAATGAACAAATAAGACTTTGTGACAGGAAGTGTCAGTGAGGTACAAGTATGATGAGGGAGTAACAAGGTATGTTAGGCAATGCTAAGGCATGCTAGAGGCCAAGGTAACATGCCAGATGTGCCAGGTGCTAGGGTGTAGCACTGCATGCTAGGGAATGTTATGGAGTGCCAAGGAAAAAAAACGGATCACTAGTTTCAAATACATGGAAATGGATGAATAAGAGTGTGTGACAAGGAGTTTAGTGAGTTCTAGGTGTGGTAAGGAGGGAGTGACAAGATATGTTAGGCAGTGCCAAGGAATGCTAGGGTGTTAGGGAAACATGTCAAGATATCATAGGTGTGAGGGTGTGCCAGTGCATGCCAATGAATGTTAGGGAGTGCCACAGAAACACAAGGGAGAACTAGTTCAAAATGCATGGAAATGAAGAGATAAGAGTGTGTGATAGGGAGTGCCAAAGAGTTCCAAGTGTTCTAAGGAGGGAGTGACAAGATAATATGCTAGGTAGTGCTAAGGCATGTTAGAGTTCCATGGCTTGTCAGGGAGTGCTAGGGTGTGCAAGGGAGTGCAAAGCATGCCAATAAATGCAGGAGATGCTAAAATGTGCCACATAGGGCTAAGGGATTGTTAGACACGCCAAGTGCTATGGCATGTCAAAATGTAAACTGTGTTGTTTAGTTCTTTTATGGCCATGGTTGGACGCAAGCCTTGACTTGGTAACTTGTTAAGTGGGATGAGTTGAGATTGGACATGAGTAGCCTAAGATGTTGTAACAGCCCTGGTGAAAATTCCATGTAAAAATATATAAATACCACGTATGATGGGACATGTATTCCAAGTTGAATGGTGGGAAGGACATCCTAGTGGGTGTTCGTTTAGTTGTTTAAGGCTAAAGAAATTGGAAAATGCAATGGCTAAGGAATTAAAGAGGAAAAAAGGTATTTAGTCACATTTATTTATGAAATTAATGAAAATTAGGAGAAAAGGAAGGTGAAAGGTCACAGGTTGCATGTGAGGAGGAAATTGAAGGAAAATAATGGAAAATGAAGAAAATATAGGCCTCATTAATAAAAAGGCTTCTGAGAATCAGCTGGAAAGCTCTTGGCTCAAGCTTCTTCCTTTCAGTGTGAACCTTTTGTCAGTTCAGTTTTAGAGGTATCTCATTATTCTCTCTTTATCATACTCTTGGATACTTAGAGTTTTCTTGGATCAATCTTGGAGGGTGTGGCATTCTTGGATTCTTAGAGAAGGAAGGTAGAGGAAGAGTAGGAAAGTGCAAGAGGGCATCGACATCAACAACTACATCATATTTTCTTGTAGGTATTGAGTTTCCTATATGATTTCTTCACTAGTTTTGGCATGCATGGCACATGCACGTGATTTCTTGGTTATGATCTATCATTGGCATGGAGGATAACTGAGATTGATAGTGGATTTCCTAGCTTTTCCATTTCTTGGATAGCCATGGTGATTGTGGGTTTACTTTCATTGTTTGTTTTGGTTGGTTCTCATGTTTCCTCATCTTGGGTTGAGTTATTAGTCCCGAAAGCCCTAGTTGAGCAAACACTCTGGAAGCCCTGTAACAACTTGGGTTGAGTTACTAGTCCTAGAAACCCTAGTTGGACGAATGCTCTGGAAGCCCTTGGTGGGTTTAGTTACTAGTCCTGGAAGCCATGGTTGGACAAACACTTTAGAAGCCCTATATAAGTTGTGGTTTGAGTTAATAGTTCTGGAAGCTTTGGTTAGACAAATTCTCTGGAAGCCCTGGAAGTCTTGGATGGAGACCAATCTGATGATGGTTTTTGGTGATGTTCGATCGTGAGGTGAAATCATTGTTTGATGGGTTGAGGTGGATGGCCTGTCAAATCCATGGATTAGTTTTGATTGATATGTTCTATGAGATCCCACTTTCGTTCTTGTAATATCGCACGGGGGTGAATGGCTGAAGAGATATTTTTCTCAGCCATTCTATGGTCAGGTGGAACAAGGTAGTCCCATGTTTGGTTGGTTCATTACATTCATTAATGAGAAATCCATTCCTTGATTTTCATGTGAAAAAAATGTTTTTGCTTATATATGAATGGATAATGTGTGTTATAGAGATTTTTGGGCACTACAACCCCAAGCATGAAATGTCCATAAACTAAGGGCTCCTAAGTCCCTAAAAGTGTTGTTATAACCCCTAAAGGAACAAGGTCAATTGATTACAGCTTCTCCCAAAAGTTCTCCATGAAAAAATGCTCAGAACTGGTCAAAACAGGATCATTTCAGCTGCTCCATAAGCAAATTGCATTGCATCTCACCTAAACACACTGTGTGGGTGCGTTTCATTTCAAAAAGCCCTTCTATGGGGTGAAGTGACAAATGGCAGTGTCATTCCGTGAGGTGGAGAGGCATGGAAACTTCCAGAAACTTCTCCTGTGACACTTGCCTCTCTGAATTCGACCAAGGATGAGTAAGAGATAATCAATCTCCAAGTGGAAGCAAGAACTATCAGAGGGAAGACACTAATAAAATCACAAGCTGACTCATCTCCCTTACAGATATCTATATATGGATCCCTCATCCCAGAGATCCAGAGGCTGGAATTTTGCATATTGTAAGGAATTTATGTTGGTTTCTTGAGACAACATCAGATTGTTGGGTGATCTAAGCTTTGTATGAGGTGAAGAGGGGCTTCTTTGCTGAGAGGATGATGCTGGGTTAGAACAACTGGTTGTAACTCCCTTGGCTCTTTCTTGTTTATCAATAAAAGCTATTCAAGTTTTCCTCCATGCTCTTGTGTCATTCATGTTTGTTGCATTTGTATGGTCAATTTACATCTGATCCTAGATTGTTTATGATTATAGATCCATGTTCTTGTATAGTGCTATGCTACTGTGATCTTACAGGTACTTGGTGAAGCTGGGCGTGCAAGGGAACAAGTAGCGAAAGACTCTCAAGAGAGAGAGGAATCGAACTAGGAGATTAGCGCAAGACAGAGGTTGGTCTTCTTTGTTCTTCTCTCATCTATACTTCATAAAGGAAAATCGAAAGTAGCTTTACTTTGTTTCTTTCTAAGGTGGCTATCACACCTTAGTGGGATAAACAGTTTTGTGTAGACACTTTTCCCTGTAAAAAAATGGTGACACCGCTGGGGACGAATTAGTTTGTTTGTTTATCTTCCTTGTTGTCTATTTTATAAACTTACAGACGGAGCCTGAAGTAGAGCCAGGTAGCTTTCGAACTGCATTTGCTATGAAAATGCAAAGTAGATAAATGCTGCTTCAGTCAATCTCTGGGATTTGTTTATAAATTAAAAAACTGATTTACAAACTCTCTGATTGCCCTTGTGATAGCTCTTAGATCCTCTTTAGATCTACCCCTGATTGTTGCATTACTGATTACCATTTTCTCGGCCAAAACCCATGAACTGAACTGCAAACTGTGACCCGGAACCCAAGCAAAGTCTCGTCTCTGGCCCAGCGCAGGTACTGTTCTGTGAATCTGAAATTCAGCGCACTTCCCGAGTGTAGTAGGTGCGTTGCATTTCAAATTCCCTGTGTTACAGGTGCGCTGATCAAACTAGGCATTGTTCAGTTTTGGTTTATGTAGTTCATTCTTTCTAGCTCTATTCATGAATTTTACTGCTTGTGATCAATATATCTCTGTTTGAGACCCCTTTTCTTTGTTGTTATTCTGCCTCCTTTGTACAAAAGAACTGTAAATGTTTTTGTGTGTTTGTTGGGTCATTTTCAGTTCTCCTTTGGAAAAGTAACGTAATCGTACTGGCGTCCTTTGATTTGAAAGCATCGCAAGTGTCGTTTTTAGGCATAGGAAAGAGTTTGATTGCTGTAGATAGTCAACTATCCTGTTACTATTGTATTTGGTCTGAATTTGTAACTTTTTCTAGTGTCAAAAATGTGTATTCATTTCCAAATCGTAAGGTGTTGTGGTTGCCTCCATTTTTTATTTCGAAAAGAAACTTGTTGATAACTGTCGCTTGAAAAGTAATTCAGATTTGTGCATCAACTTTCTTTTTATCATTTACATACTAAGAAAGTCGAAAACAAATACATGCATGTGAATTTTCATTTAGATGGTTTGATTGGTTTGATTTAGGAAAGTTCATTTAGAGTGTGCTCTTTGCTCTTTGTGAAAGAATACTATCTCTCTTTCCTTAGTAGCTAGGATTTTCATTGCACAAAGAAGATAAAAGACTGTTTATCATCTTAGATTGCATTTTAGGAATTACACATCTACATCTCGCGATGAACCTGAAAGGAAAACTTCATAAACAAGATCATCTATAAAATAAATTCAATGAATCTAACAATGCTTTGGAACCTAACGCACAACATTTAGAAGTCTAGGCTAGAGACATATTCTGGTGTCGTAAAGTCTGGTAACTGTTGTTCTCATTGATGGTTGGGTGATTCCTCCACTTTGAGACGATAAGTGCCAGTACAGACTTGTGCTCCCAGGTACCGTCGAGTATATTTTGGGAGACCACAATAGGCTTAATCCTTTATCCATAGGAAGTCATGTCTTCCGCTCTATCGATTGCAATGCACTGAACACAGCATTCGGGAAGATTAACTGCCATACCGTAAAAGGTATTCTGTAGTTTTGCGATTGGTTTGGTAATCCCTCTACCTAGATTTCCAGAGCAATCCCTTTCGTTCCTTTTCAGACTCCTTAAAGGAAAAGGTCCATCTGAGCACTTGTCATTTCAAGCTCATTAAAAATCGAAGGCGACTAGAGTCATCTTTTGTTTTTTCTCGACTCTTAAAAATTGAAAAAACAAGTTGTGTCAAAGCGTCTAAAATTCATCTAATTTGGAAACATACTTCCCCTTTATTTTTAGTTGATCGAGTAATCCACAATCGTGGAAGAAAGTCAATTGAAACCCCGTCGTTCGCGGAGGCTTACGAGTCAACCGTCCTTGTCTCCGAAATCGAAGATAGTACAGACAAAGCGAACTCATTTAACCGGTTCCAAATCTCCTGTTAAAGTTAGAACAAGTGTTCCAACAACATCAGAGACTCTAGTTACTCCAAACATTTCTGGTATCCCTGCCTTTACAGAAGAAGTTCAGCAGCCACAGAAGGACAGTGGTACTGATCCTAGTCTGAGGGTAAGCACTTGTATCAATGAACCAGTTCCATCTACAACTGGTTCGGAGAGTGTTGCTCCTCAAACATCTGTCACTGCTGATTCCATACCTTCTTCGGCACCAGAAATATTCTACGGACTTGACAGTCTACCCCTTCCACCTGGTCTGATTGCTATAGAAGAGATTGTGGAAGATCCTCCATCTAGTACTCCATCGCAATTTGGAGTCGGGATCATTCTGTATGCTTCTTCATCAGAAGTTAGTCTACCGCCAGCGGAAGCTCCTGTAGAATCGCTAGGTAATCTTTTGGATAGACTAGAAATGTTTGAACAACCGTCAACATCTAGGACTGTGTCGTCTGACACAGCGACGACAGAACTCCCTGCTATCACTCCAACAATGTTCGCCGGTATACCATCTGTCCCAACTAGCTCTCAATCGCTAGAAGGAGGCTACTCAAGGGCCATTTCGATGGTATGGTCTGTTCCTGTTTGTTCATCCGGAATAATATCCAGAAACTCTTATGTTGAGTCTCAAGAAATTGATCCATTTGGAGGTCAATTTGGGCAGTTCGGCCCTCAAGGGCAAAGCATTCCCTTAAGTACCGGATTACCACCGTATGGGGGGCAATATGCCCTTTCATTATCCCCTCTAAGAGGACAGCCATACGAGAGTTCACAACAAAATTCATGTTATGCTGGAATTACCTCAAGCAGTTGGGTACCGATGCTACCTCAACAACCAAGAGTTGTATATTCGATGCAACAATGCTTACCTATGTCAAGTATACCAACTACGCCAGCTATTGTCACGGTGTCGCAAGTTCAAGCGCTGCCTGTTGTATGCCAACCTTAGGTTTTGCAGGTTGTAATGCAACAGCCCCTTGACCCTGCGACTCAACCACAATCGCCAACAGGTGGAATGACATAGGTTCAAACAGGTACAATCACCCCTCATCTTGGTCAAACAGTTAGTATCAGGCAACAACACATGACTTCACAACCATGGCTAGTGCAATACCAACAACCGCAGTTCCAAAAAGTATACCAAGGTTTTGAGCAACAAATCTTTGCGAATAGTGGGCAACCGTATATTCAAAACGGTCAAAGTCAACCATTTTACAATGGTCATGCCCACCAACCTTACCAAAGTTACCAGCATCAAATGCATTATGCTGGTATGCAAAGACCAACTCCTCAGGCAATCCCATCTTATCCTGGGTATGCTTCACCTAACCTGAATCAACAGTTACCCTTCGTGGCAACTTTAGAGCTACCTTATTTAAATCGGTTAACAAACGATCCAATCGCTTATGCCCCTTGGTGGCCAGCGATTCCACATAAACTTCCATTAGATATTCCTAAATTTAATGGAAATCTGGGTGAAGATCCGTCAAATCATGTGATGACCTTTCATCTGTGGTGTTCATCAAACACCCTAAACGATGATTCGATTAGGCTTCGCCTTTTTCAGAGGACGTTAACTGGTCCGGCAACAAAATGGTATATCGAATTGCCTAGAGCTTCATTCGACAACTTCAGTACCCTAGCCACAACCTTTTTAACCCATTTTCAATTACCGATAAGGTACAAAACGGGAATGGAACTTCTTACCAACTTCAAACAAACGACGGCCACTCACATATCTGATCATATACATGAGTGGTGACGTCGTCGTAGAATGGTGAAAACATATGTTCCTGATCAGCTCTTAGCTAAATGGTTTATCAAGTCATTACTGCCTTCCATCACGGAAGATGTGGCAAAAGGGGGAGTCGTCACCGAAGAGCAGGTTATCGCTCATGCACAATACTTGGACTTGATTTACACTCAGTCTCGCATGCTCTACGATAAAATACCTGACGCTCCTAGACCGGAATTCTTAGTTCCTCCCCCTCCTAAATCAAACAATGACTCTCATGCCGGTGATGGCGTGATTGGCGCAACAGACACGAAATCGACAAAGGTTACATCTAAAAAGGCCCGTAAGATTTCCGGTCAAAATGCAAATGAGGAACTTCTTGCCTCGGAAGTAAATGCCGTATCGATAGATAAAGGAAAAGAAACCAAGCAACCAGGGGGCAAGAAGAAAGGCAAAGGGAAGAAGAAGAAACAGGAAGAATCATCACCTGAAAAATCTTCTGTAAACCCTCCTGGAAATAGGAAACCAAAAAATCCATGCTTTATATGCGATGAGGATTATTGGACCGCAAATTGTCCACATAGAGCTGAGCTTAAAAAATTCTTCAAGAAGTCAAAAACCTCGGCAGTATTAACTGATCCGTTTCCAAATCCAGGGACAAATCTGGTTGACAGTGGAATTGCTTCCTCGTCTCAAGTGCTAATGTTGTCGGTTTCCAAACAGCAAAATGATGCTTTGATATCGACAAGAAACAAAGATTATGGGAATCCACAGCTGTCGAACAACAAGGATAAAGATCAACCTAGTAGTTCGACAACAACTTCGACAGAAGTTGCGCCACCCATCATTCCCGAGTTGAAAATAAAACTGCCAAAGGGAGTAGTACACAAGTCGACGTTTGATCCTCGCGCTAGAGCGACACAACATTATAATATAGTGGAAGATTTGGCCCAATCGCCATCCGCTATGTCGACTCTTGAGGTACTACAAAATTGCCCATCCCAAAAGAAGGCTTTATTATCAGCCATTGGTGGGATAGACCCAAAGGATTCCAATCTTGTATCCTTCGATCATAAAGGATACGATCCTCAGTTACCAGCTCAACTAGCTTTCCTCGTTCAAGTGAAAGCCCTCAACAAAACTATTCATCGAAAAATTATTGATGAGGGGGCATCTACATGTATTATGTCGATGAGTTGTCGGAAATATTTAGGATCTCCAACCTTGTCGCGATCTTCGACGACATTAAAAGAATTTGACGAACGAACATATACCCCATATGGTATTCTAAGTAACTTGAAGGTTGAACTAGGACGGAAAACAGTAGAAATAGATGTTGAGGTAATCGACGGAAATCTTAATTACAACATCCTACTGGGAAGACCGTGGATATATGTCGTGGCTGCTGTTGTTGTTGGCATTATGGCTAAAGTGTTGTCCTTGATGGCAACCCATTCAGGTGATAGATCACAGTACTTCAAGTCAGCAGCAGAGATTGATGATCAGCTATCAAATATTGAAGAAAATAAGGGGTACGCAGGTACACCTTGCATAAGGTGCGTACACGCAGGTCAGTGTTACATAAAGTGCGTACATACCCGCAGTTATCCCGTTCAGGAGGTGCGTACCCCCAGTGCACACATTTCAAGGAAAAGAAATTCACATGTGGGGTTTTCTTATGTTTTACTCTTGGTATTTAGCCGACGGTATTGTGTTATTATGGTGTCAGCTCGTGGTATTGATCCATGATTTAAGGAAGAGCTTTCCTATATAAAGCAAAGGAGATCATTTGGCTTGTGTATGTTTTGGTTGAATATCTTATGAGGGCTAGATCTGGTCTAGATCTAAATAAGGCGAATCTACTGATGGACCGAGATCTCTTCGGCGCATGTTCAGATCTGTAGATCTGACTGTCTGGGTTATTTCTGAAATCTTGAAATCATCTATGCCCGAAGGTACGCAGGTACAGTGAGAGAAAAGTGCGTACATACGCAAGAACGAAGCGTTTCAGGTTCGCCGGTACGCAGGCACAGAAGGGTTTCAGGTGCGCCGGTACGCAGGCACAGAAGGGTTTCAGGTGCGCCGATACGCAGGCACAGAAGGGTTTCAGGTGCGACGGTACGCAGGCACAGAAGGGTTTCAGGTGCGCCGGTACGCAGGCACAGAAGGGTTTCAGGTGCGCCGGTATGCAGGCACAGAAGGGTTTCAGGTGCGCCGGTACGCAGGCACAGAAGGGTTGCAGGTGCGGAGGTCCGCAGGCATTTCAATGGACTTAGAGCGAGGTACGTAGGCTAGCAGTTGAGCAGGATGCATACGTAAGCAGGTGAGCAGTTGAGCAGGGTGCGTAATGTAAGCAGGCAAGCAGTTGAGCAGGGTGAGTACTGTAAGCAGGCCAGCAGTTGAGCAGGGTGCTTACGTAAGCAGGCGAGCAGTTGAGCAGGGTGCTTACTTCTCTTAAAATCTTTGTTTATCATTGTTGTGTTCTGGGTTTGGTCCTATCATTGTTGATCTGGTTACTACAGTTGATTGGGTGATTCTCTTATACTTGATGATTATTTGATGCTTATGGATCCAGTTTGAAAATTTATGAAAAGTGGTCCTTGTAAGAAAAGAAGTAGGGGGTTGTAGCTCCCTTCCCGGAGAGACTGGAAAACGAGAGAGAGAGTTGTAGCTCTCTGCAGGTTGCAGCCTGCGTACTGGTAAAGGACTGCACCAGTACAAAACCATTGTAAAAGGAGTTTCTAATTTGAAAGAAGATAGAGACATATTGCAGCAGGTGGTTTTCACCCACATTAGGTTTCCACCTTACAACTTGTGTTCTTTGGTGTGACTATCTGTTTTCTTTTGTTCATGCTCATTATTTTATGGTACTGACATGCAAAAATAATTCAAAGAACAAATAAAGAAGATTTATTAAAAGAATTAGATCATACTGATTCACTCCCCCCCTCAGTATTATTTCCAACAGTTGTGTCGACCTATTTTAGAAAGATTGCATTTCCCTTTCAAGGAGGGATTACAATCGTCGATCAACAAAACTTCCTGCCCAATGGTTCTCAAGTTACGGCAAGAATTCCAATGATCCATGGAAGCCCCCATTCGCTTCAAAATATTGGAGTAGGCCTACTAAAAGATCCTATATTAATGGGAACTTTCGCCCTTCCACCTCCAACCAATTTGGCGGAAGTAGCGTCGGTAGGAACCTGCAATATGATATCTTCTAAAAAGATCTCAGAAAACGATATCGACATGGATCATAAGCAGGTTTTTTCTCCAAGCCCAATAGAAATATTGTAGCAATCAATTTTCCTAGCATGGGAGGCAAACCCAAATCAACGCTCATCAAGCGTTTGGGTAGATAGGTCTAAGGAATATGGTACCCCTTCATATCCTTGGTCGCGAGTGCATGTCACCGACGAAGGGATTGTTCAATCAATGGTAATTGAAGGGGCACCATGGGATGATTACCACCATCGTTCCCTTCTTCCAGATTGTGAAGAAAATACTTCTGATGACCTTTATCATCCTTCAGTTTTTGATTTCCTATCAAACACTGTAAACACGGTGGATTCCGAGCGAAACTTGTCCAACATTGAAGAGACTATCGCCATAAATATCTCGACCAAAACAGATGTTGTAGAGAATATTTATGTTGGCAAATGTTGTTCTCCTTCAGAACTGGAAATATATAACGCTCTTTTTCGCGAATTTAGAGATGTCTTTGCTTGGTCATATAGTGAAATGCCAGGCATGACTCGGGTATTGTTGAACACGAAATCAAGATGTGTCCAGATGTCAAACCATTACGAAAATGGCTACGACAGGTGCACCCCAAGAAAGCCGCTGCCATTAAGGCAGAAGTTGAAAAACTTCTCCATGCCAGTTTCATTTACCCGGTTCCTCTAACCGATTGGGTATCGAATATTGTCCCTGTTATGAAAAAACAAGGAACAATTAGAGTGTGCGTCGATTATAGGGATGTAAATCAAGCTTGTCCAAAAGACAACTACCCTACACCCTTCATCGACCAGATAATTGATGACTGCACCGGATGTGAAATATTTTCATTCATTGATGGATTCTCCGGGTATAATCAAATAAATATCCACCCACAGGACCAGTCAAAGACTGCATTTATCTGTCCGTGGGGCATGTTTGCATATCGAAAATTACCCTTTGGTTTAAAGAATGCAGGGGTGACTTTTCAGAGAGAAATTAATTATGCCTTCCATGACATCAAAAACATCGTTCAACCATACCTCGATGACCTTCCGGCTCATTTACAAAAGCGGACTGATCATCCGCAGCATTTAAGAGCGATTTCTACGTTGTCGACACTACAAAATACGACTCAATCCACACAAATGTGTATTTTGTGTCAGTTCTGGTCGTTTACTTGGCTTTGTAGTCTCGAAAGACGAGATTCGTCTCAACCCATGTAAGGTTCAGGAAATCATAAATTTGCCTCCACCTTCAAATTTGCTTTAGATTCAGAAACTCCAAGGGAAAGCAAACTTTCTGAGGAGATTCATTCCAAATTATGCCAAACTTGCTAAATGTTATACGTGTCTTTTGAAAAAGGAAGTACCCTTTTTCTGGGATCAGGTTGCACAAGCTTCCTTTGATGCTTTAAAAGAATCCCTAATGAAAGCATCATTAATGTACGATCCTGATTATCTAAAAGACTTTAACCTGTATCTGGCTGCAGCGGATACAACCATCGCAATGGTTTTAGTTGAAGAAGACAACGGAATTGAACATCCTATATATTATTTAAGTAAGAACTTAAATGATACAGAAAGCAAATATTCTTATGTTGAAAAGCTAGCGCTCGCAGCTGTTCAAGCGATACAGAGATTTCGACACTACGCTCTCTTTCGAAAAACTACCATTCTATCAGATTGTAACCCCATGACTTATATATTGTCACGACAGTTGCTGGGGGGAAAATATTCAAAATGGATAGCAATTCTACAAGAGTTTGATATGGAATTTGTAAAATCCAAGTCAAAGAAAGCCCTGGTTTTCGCGGAATTATTATGCGATCTCCCATCGTCGTCCAACGATGAAACATTCGAAGAAACAATCGTGGACGAAAATTTGTTTCTGATATCTTCAAGCAATCTGTGGTATGGGGATATAATTATTTATCTCCAAACCCAAAAATATAGTCCAAATACCTCTCGCTCCGAACAAAAACGCATTCGATACCAAGCAAAAGACTACATGATCGTAGGTGATACACTTTACCGTTGTGGTATCGATATGGTTTTGAGAAGGTGCCTCACCCATGAGGAGGCCGAAAAAGTCCTGAATGATTGCCATTCAGGCGCGTGTGGGGGGCATCAATCCAGTTATGCTACAACACAAATTTTTTTACAAGTAGGATACTTCTGGCCAACAATGTTCAAAGATTGCATAACCGCAGTCAGAAGTTGCCATGCTTGTCAAATTTTCGATAGCAAAACCAGAAGACCACCCGCACCTCTACAGCCAATAGTTGTTGTCGGGCCATTCGCCAAATGGGGCATCGATTTCATGACATGTAACCCCACCTCGACCGGGGGGCATGGGTATATCATAGTCACAGTCGACTATTTTACCAAATGGGCCGAGGCGATATCTACATTAGATAATACTAGTGAAACAGCTGCCCTCTTTTTTTTCAATCATGTAGTCGCCAGATTCGGCGTCCCACAAACTATAGTCACAGATCATGGATCACATTTTCGCAATCACATGATGGTCGAATTAGCTGCCAAATTAGGGTTGTCTCACGACAGCTCTACTCCATATTACCCGCAAGCCAACGGACAGGTTGAAGCAATCAACAAGGTCCTGAAGCGCATGCTGCAAAGGATGATTGGAGTTCACAAAAGAAGTTGGCACCTAATCCTGTACTCAGCCTTGTGGGCTTACCGAACATCGGTAAGGAATGTGACTGGGTTTACACCTTTCCAACTGGTATATGGCCTGGAAGCAGTCTTACCAATCCAGTGTGAAATCTCGTCCCTCAAACTCGCAATTGACCTTCTCCCTGGAACTTCAGAAGAGGAGGCTCATTTCTTGGAACTAATCCAATTGGATGAAACCCATCGTAATGCAACTTTGGCTAACGAAGCCCATAAGAAATGAGTCAAAGTGCAGTTCGACAAGAATGTCAAACCTCGTGTCTTCTCAGAAGGTGACTTGGTCTTTCTTTAGGACCAAGAATCCGATAAATTGGGAGCAGGTGAATTCAAGTCTTTATGGATGGGCCCCTATATTGTTAAGCGAGTGTTAGCAAAAGGAGCCTACGAGTTAATGGATTATGACGGAATTCCACTGGCACAACCTCGTAACGGGTTGTACCTCAAGCGTTACTATGCGTGATTCAGCATAGTAACCTGTATGCTTTTGTTATGTTTTTGTTTTCGCTAAAGTGTTTTTTTTGGTCAAGTAATCCTATTGGAGTCATGTGTTGGATATGCCGACGGAGCGAGTCGTAGTTCACGGAATCTATCTTCCGCGGCCTGGGCCATTTTTGATCCAAGCGGCGAGTTAGTAAGTTTTAGAGGGGTATGTATCAGTCGATCAACGAATAACATCGCTGAATATAGCGCATTGATAGAAATTCTCTCTGATGCCATCACACATGGTATACGCCGACTGATTTTCAGGCTAGACTCACAACTCGTCATACTACAACTCACTGGTATCTACTCTGTCCGAAATCCAGCTATTTATCGCATGTTCCTAAGGGTTAAGATTTTGGAAAGACAATTTGATTTTATTCAATATCAGCATATTTCCAGAACCTTAAACACATTAATTGACTCATTGGCAAATTATGTGTTAGATAGACATTTGCAACATTTATAAAAGGAAGCATACCATCAATATTTGCATTTGGATCATGTAACTTAACCAAAATAAAACTCCGAAAAAAAAAAAAAAAAAAAAAAAAAAAAAAAATAATATATATATATATATATATATATATATATATATATATATATATAACTGTTTATGGTTTACACATAATGTTCTGTAACCAAGACAAAATTGGTCAAATGACCAAAAACTCAAAACGCTAGGGGGCACCCTAGTCTAATGATGCTTGTCATAGCAAGTCACAACCTGTGTGATCATGCGTAAGAGCCAAGTCCATCGTCTTGGAACACCAGTAGTATGTCGCTGCAACCTCAAGGGCAGCTCGTCAGTCCTCACATCTGGAATACCGAGAGTGAGGCCCTCAACCTATTCCTGTAATGCTGTGAGAGTCTCGGCCACATCAAGATCGTGAAGGATAGCCCTTCCAACAGCCTCTCCTACTGGGGCGGCAGCTGGCACTCTCAGGTGTACTACTGGCCGAACGGGACCAACATCTGCATGAACACATGAGTTTGATTAAGTCTTGATAGAATAAAGCACAAGGACATTATAGAAGAGAAACGATAAACATGGATATGGTCAAAGAATTTACCGATGGCGCCCCACTGTTTTCCAGCCGGCAGTACTAAATCTGGATCACCCCGGAAGTCCATACTGGCATATGGATACTCGGAATAAACCATCTCCTGATGATCAAACCACCCGAAGAAGGTATCAGAAAAGGAAATCTGAGACTGACCAGCATGCCTAGACATATGGTCGACCCATCTCTGCATACGTGGTTCAGTCGGTGAAGGTAAATCGAGTGCAATATACTGCGGCTGCATCAGTGGTATCTTTTCCAAGGAAAAGGCAGTCAAAATAGAACCATACCCAAAGTTCTTCAACATCCCACTCTTCACCTTGGTCAATTGTTCTTTCATCACAAGAAGTACTGCGTCACACCAGTTGAACACCTTCGGTTGGAGACATTCGAAGGCATACTGCATATGAGATCGGTTGGCTACATGAAGAGCCGCACCACTAGCCATCCTACCAAAAGTGAACAAAATAGTCCTGAGAGACCTGTCAGTGACATCACGGATGATAATCTTGCCGTCCTTACTCGGCTGAGATCCCTCTCTGCAATACCGGCGAACATAATCTCTCACAGATTCACCTCCTTGGGTCGAACCTGATAAAGAGATGGGGGCACCCCGCCTCGACAAGCCAGTCAAGAAATATATGTCCACTATAGTCAAGGGGATGGACTTGCCCCTAATCTGGAACACCTGGTTGGTAGGATCCCAAGCATCGAGAAAATACTGCAGCAAGTTGATCTGTTGTCTCATGCTAGAAATGCAGAAAAACTTCAGCAAGCCACAGTTCCGCAGTGCGTTTACTGTAACCGGATCATGTAAAGAAAGCATGTCCTCTTCTTCATGCTCACGTTATCGCCATGTAATAGTCATCTTGCTCCAAAGATCTCTGAAGACAAACAAGAGAAGAGTTAGATCCTGATTTTGGTAAGAAACAGGAAAAATTTCCATCAAAAACTGTGCATAAAATTCCTCCTTTGCACCCATCACACCTACAGTAGTGCTCTGGGTGCGTTGCATGTCAGATGGCCAGTAGACTGACCAACATCCAACGCACCTTTCGATACACAAAGGGTGCGCTGAAGACAGGGCGAAATTTTCAAACCGCAGAGGCTCAGAAAAACCATGAATCAAGCTCAGAATGCAAAATGGAAAGCACGAAATGAAAGAGCTCAAGTTTAGCCCCTACCTAGTCCAGACGGTGCCAAGAATCGTCCACAGAATCTCCTGAAATTAGCTGATGAAAATCAAGGGGGGAAAACACCTCCAAAGCTCCAACAAACCAAAGTTCAAATGAAATGATAAAATGAGAGGTAAAAGCACTTTTACATTACTTTCTACGTAGCTCGAAGTAAAATATTAGTGTTCTAACTCATTTTTCAAACATATATTGTTCATTTCTAACTAGTTTGATGAAGCAATTGAAAATACAGTACAATCTTTGAAAGAACGAAGCTATTTATGGTAAATTCAAGAAGTGACCGTTGTATCGAGCAGTTTTAGCGCATAGTTCAAGCTCGTTAAAAAATAAACATAAGCCATGAGCAAATGTTTCCTCCCGCGTTTAAGCTCATTAAAAAATGAACTATTTCTCGGCAAATAACCATCGTGAATGTAGTACTTCAGCCTTTAAAAGCCTTGGTCGTGTTCTCATCATCACCTCCACTCTGTATTGGCCGATCATTCACCTCCATTTGATTGTTTACCCCTTTTGAGGAATAGCTACGAAGAGTGATCTCACTAGCCATCCTTGTAACACTGTCATGATTGGAACATTCCAAACCTTACCTGGAATCAGCTGCTACCCAATTTTATCACTCGTTCCTCAAAAGACGAGTCTCCTTTAAGCTCTTTTCAGCTGACTCATAAAATATGAAAAGATTGCCGAGCCATTGGCCTATCCATCTCGTTAAAGGGACTGGAAGTGTTATCCCTCCTCTAAATTTTAATCTTTTTGGACCTGAGGGATTATTACACAAAAACATCGAGCGTTTGTTTTGTTCGGCTCGTTAAAAGTATCGAAAATTCATCCCTTCTGTATTGTTTTATACTTTTTCGGACTTAAGGGATTAGATGACGAAAAAGGAATTTTGGAGTTTCCTTTACGTTCCTTTTCAGACTCTCTAAAATTGAAAAGGACCGAGTTATCTTTGTCGTTAAACTCGTTAAAACTTAATAGCGACAAACTTGTCCATAGCAGACAAGAACGAGTTTCACTATCGCTAGGCTCGCTAAAACATAGCGATGGGTTTGCCCGAAGGGAAAATTATAGAACAAGCATATGTTATTCTCCTCAAGCTTGACAAAAATAAAGAGGTACTGGTTGACAATGACTGGGAAAAATTGGGAAGAAAACTTGAAGAAACTTTGTTGGTAGCAAGTCGCTCTTGAACATGACACTTTCACTCCACATCCAAGTCGGGTTGGGTTGTTTCATTCACCGGTCACATCGCCATGGTCCCATCACACCATCCACATTTGGGGTAATGCTACCAATCCATCATGTCAGTGTCGCTGATATGTTCAAGAGAGGTCATTCAGAGAATTCACCTGTGTCTCACCCGCTACAATACATTCATACTCCATTCTTTCATGACCGCCTCCCTGAACCATATGTCATCAGATCGTTTTCACCTCCATTAAAATCATTTGCTCCGTTCTGTGTCATTGATGTGGGATTCATTAAGGCCCTCCTGTGACGGATCACTTCTTGTCGACATCTGCTCATTATCCAAGAATTTGATCTAGGAACACCCCGTTCAGTACTTTGAAGTTTGCATGCCTCAATGGCAAGTTTCTCACTTCCGGTGACAGGTTTACATCAATGGCCTTTGACCGAAAGATTTTGCGTGGTGTTCGACACCAAGTACTTTATTCACACCACGTGAATTGTACTGCAGTACCTTGAGGGTCATTATCATTATCGGTGATTCCTCTCGCGCCTGTTAACAGCTTACATCATTGGCTGGTAATCAAGCAATGTCTTTCCATGTTCGACTCCAAAAAATCTCTCACATGGATAGACTTGTACTTCGAGTGAAGATCGGACGAGATTGAAGACCCCGGATCTAGTTTCATCCATCCAGGCTGCAATATATATTTAGGGAAATAAAGACATCAAATGTACACAGATAATCATCCAATTAAAGGGATGATGGCTCTACCAGTATCATCAGTCTACACTCAGACGATTGTCTCTCCTATGTACATGAAAATGAATTTATAAAGTTGAGCATGGGAATGCCCGCCTCAGCTAAATCATGAAAATATTATGAAGATAATGTATTGTATTGTATCTTATTACAGGTCTCCTCCGAGCTTGAAAGAACTTCGGATCCTCATAATAAAGCATTTCACCCGACATCAAAAGATTAACGACCTCATGCTTTAGGGGGCAACTGTTATAGACATTTTTGTGCACTACAACCCCAAGCATGAAATTTCCATAAACCAAGGGCTCCTAAGTCCCTAAAAGTGTTGTTCTAACCCCTAAAGGAACAAGGTCAACTGATTACAGCTTCTCCCAGAAGTTCTCCATGAAAAACTGCTCAGAAATGGTCAAAACAGGATCATTTCAGCTGCTCCATAGGCAAAGTGCGTTGCATCTCACCTAAACACACTATGTGGGTGCGTTTCATTTCAAAAATCCCTTCTATGGGGTGCGATGGGCGAGAAGTGACAAATGGCAGTGTCATTCCGCGAGGTGGAGAGGCATGGAAACTTCTAGAAACTTCTCCTGTGACACTTGCTTCTCTGAATTCGACCAAGGATGAGTAAGAGATCATCAATCTCCAAGTGGAAGCAAGAACTATCAGAGGGAAGACACTAATAAAATCACAAGCTGACTCATCTCCCTTACAGATATCTATATATGGATCCCTCATCCCAGAGATCCAGAGGCTGGAATTTTGCATATTGTAAGGAATTGTTGTTGGTTTCTTGAGACAACATCAGATTGTTGGGTGATCTAAGCTTTGTATGAGGTGAAGAGGGGCTTCTTTTCTGAGAGGATGATGCTGGGTCAGAACAACTGGTTGTAACTCCCTTGTCTCTTTCTTGTTTACCAATAAAATCTATTCAAGTTTTCCTCCATACTCTTGTGTCATTCATGTTTGTTGCATTTGTATGGTCAATTTACATCTGATCCTAGATTTTTTATGATTATAGATCCATGTTCTTGTATAGTGCTATGCTACTGTGATCTTACAAGTACTTGGTGAAGCTGGGCGTGCAAGGGAACAAGTAGCGAAAGACTATCAAGAGAGAGAGGAATCGAACTAGTAGATTAGCGCAAGACAGAGGTTGGTCTTATTTGTTCTTCTCTCATCTATACTTCATAAAGGAAAATCGAAAGTAGCTTTACTTTGTTTGTTTCTAAGGTAGCTATCACACCTTAGTGGGATAAGTAGTTCTGTGTAGACACTTTTCCTTGTAACAATGTGTTTATGAACTAATGGAGGATAATGTAGAAAATGGCATGAGGGAACAATGGTTCATAGTGATTCTCAGATAAGCATGAGATCCCTACACTTAATTATGTTATTTACACCTATAGGTTATATGTTGATGATATGTTTGATGAAATGCCTATCATGGCTAGTAGGGGTCTTGTTATGGTCTTGTTCATATTATTAATTTTGTATCCTTGTTTCCTTGTATCCTTACCAATTCGAAATGATCATTACATTCTGGGAAGTGTCCTAGGCTTTGGGCCGAAAAAGGTGGCTCAAATCTCGGAATGCTAGCAAAATGGATCATTAGTTTGAGACTAACTCACCTGGCCAATGTCTGGGAAGCGTTATAAATCACATAGCCAATGTCTGTGGAGCATTGGTCCTGATATTAACTCACCTGGGCAGTGTCTAGGGAGCGTTATCCTGCCCTAAGTTTCTCAAGCATCGGTATAACCCAAGGACAGGCAGTCTGAGTGGCTGACTTGTCTCCTGAAGGTTATTTGGGTGATTTTGGATGACTGTATGTGATGTTTCGTCGGTTCCATTTCCTTAAAGTCACCAAGGAGGTTAAATCTTATCATAGTGGCCTCTAGTCGCATGTTTACCTCGGCTAGTTGGTTCCTTGGGTAGATGTTGGAGGAGGGTGTTACAGAGTGGTATCAAAGCATGTTTGTGTCCCTTGGGTTGTGTGTTGGTCATGAATTCATGTTGGTTGCATATGTTTGCACCCCTTGGGTTGTGTGTTGGTCATGCAGTCATGTTGGTTGCATATGTGTTCCTTATGCATGTAGTCCATGTGCTTGTTGCAATGGCATGGTGTTGATCATGGTTGTAGTGATGTAGCCATCTGAAGGTTGAAGGTGTTGTCATGGAGTATGTCTTCATGTTTTTATGGTTGATTGTGCAGTGTTAGGCACGTTAGTGTTCATATGTTATTAAGTGCACGTGATGTGGTTGTTTTTTTCACGAATTAGGTCATGATTTGTGTAGTTGATATGGTCATGCATTGATGACTAGAATCTAGCTAGAATGATGTGTATATGGTTTGGTACTCATTTGTTATGTGTGTATATGCAATTGTTATGCATGTATGGTCTTGGTTATGATTATACATGTATAGTAGGTCAAACATGCCTTGTGAATTCATTATATTCAATTTAGGTCATCATGATGCTATTAGTTGTTATGATGCTAATGTGTTGGCTAAGATAGAGCAAGAGATGCAGATCATCATAATGAGGTTGCAATAATGGACTTTGGGGTAATATCAGATCGTCATACAGGTATTGTATATTTGACATGAAGGTATGTAAGTTAAGGATTTTTATATGCATTAGGTTTACATACATTAGGTTTATGTACATGCCTTTTGATGTTATGGTCACATTCATGATAGATGTTTGGTGTTTGGTGTAGTTATATGCACATGTGTCGAATAGTCAAGAATGATAGTAACCTATAGTTGCATGCATTTCTACTGTTGTTTTATATTAGATAACCTGATGATTATGTTATATGTTGTTAATGAGTATGTTATAGGTTAACTTGTTGATTGTTATATGGTAGTTAGCTTGATGATATGGTTTTATGTTGTTGATGAGTATGATATATAGCTTATTGTTTTTATATGCTATTAACTTGATGATTAGGGTTATTTCATTGAGATATTGATGTTGTAATTTGGATTGGTCATATGGGTGATGGTTATGTTCATTGCATTGAAAATGTTGATGTTATATGTATTGTGCTAACTTGGTTTAACCTATGCATATGGTTATGGTTTTGATACTCAGGTATGAGTCAACATATTTATGATATGGTGATGTACTAATCTAGATTGACTTCGCATATGTGCGAATGATAATTGTGTATGAGCTTATGATGTGAACATGTTAGCTAGAGACTATTATGGATATCCTAACCTTATTTATGGTTGAGTTGATATGTTGTGAAACTGTATCATGTTAACCTAGATTGATTGTGCAGACAAGATAGCCTCCTCTGAGGTACACTAAGGTATGAGTTTTGTTATGTTGTATATTTGGTACTTGGTTGTTTGATTATGACGTCTATTTGGTGCTTGATGTTTGTGCCTAGTTGATTTATTTAACATGGTATGTTGCAAGATGGTTGAATGTTTGATGAATTGCATAATATGAGTATGTGTTCCAATGATCTTGTTTTAAGATGATTTTACTAACACATATGTGTTGAGACAATTGATATGTACTTGAGTATAGTAGGTGATAGTTGTAACATTATGAATGATGACTAAGAGTTGACTATGGATTATGAAATTATTGTTAGTCTTGGTAATAGTTGATTTCAAATTGATAGATATCATTGTCTTAATATTTGGAACATGCAATTGACATGTGTGAGCAGTTGTAGGGTAACATGCTTGGCATTAGTATGACAAGGTAATAATTGATGTGTTTACATAACTAACAATTAGGTGATGTGACAATGCATAGTAAGCCTTGGTTGTAACAACGTAAAAAGGTAAAAGAAAGGAATTGGGCAAGAATTCCTTTTCCTATGTTTGGAAACCCTAATTTCGAACAAATGAGTGCTTTGCATATACAACCTCTTCTTAACCTTTATTTTGTCTAACATTATGTGGATATGTGATATATTCATGAACATGTACTTGATAGGTATATTAGCTAGTCCTTAGCTACATGTGGATATGTTAAATGATGGGAGTCCCTTAAGAGATGGCATGGATGTGTTCATTTGCAAGGCAACGTGCTTGGCATAACAAGATGAGGTAGCTGGTGTAGGGTTATGTTTATTTATGCACTAACAATTATGTGTTAATGAAAGCATGATGAAGGGAGTTTCATGACAAGAGAGGCTGCCATGAAATCTTGAAGAAGGCTCGAGTTGAGCTTTCACTGGGAACCATGGGGATTGAGTCATGGTGTTTGTTGTTAGTCTTATGCTTTTTGTCTTTTATGAATTGTTGAGCTTGATTTGAGGCTTTGTTTATGTCTAGTGTGTGCCCATACTACTTCGTTTGCGGAGTCATGTTGTTATTAGTTTTTATGGTCTTCTTCTTGTTTGTTTCTTGTCTTGCCTTTTATGTTTTGAGTCTTGGGAATTGGTTAGGAAAGAGGAAAGTTGATGGAAATTGGGAGATATGTGTGGTACCCAACTGATTATATAAGAACCAGATGAATCTCAGTGCATGAGTAGGCACAACGGAAGGTAAGGCTATGATAGTCGGTTGGACTGGCTGGGTCCATTGTGGTAAATGGGTGGTTGCAATATAGTCATGAGAAAGGTAACATGAAAATGTAAAGTAAATGGATTTGAGGCATCATATGCCTTGGCTATGTTGGGAATTTTTGTTCTCAATGTTGCACATGTGTTGCATGAATAAACGAATTTCTCTTAGCCTAGACATTATGTTATCTAGTAATTATGTTATGATCATGATTATGTTGAAGTTTATATATGTATACATGTATGTATATATGTCACTGTCTAGAATGATCATGATTGTTTTATGCTAACATTTATATATGTATGTATGTATCCATGTATATATGTTACTATCTGGTGGGTTTTTAGGGATCACTCTTGTGGAGGAATGATTGCTTATGCAAGAGAATGACATGAAGAGGTTCCTGGTCTTACGAGGAATCAATGGAGAAGAGTAGTCATGAAAAATATATGAGGTCAGTATCATGTGGATATGATTTGGCATTCTATTCTTGTATTATGCCTATGTTTATGTTGTGACAGGTAATTTTGAAGGATACATCAGCAAAGTGAAAGCAGTGTGGTGTGTGGCATGCTAGGATAAGCATGGATGAGATATTAGAAGAATGGTTTCTTGGTAAGGATAGTGTGGTTTTGGATGTGTGGTACTATTTTTGTGCATATGTTGTCTATGTTATACATGTTGCATTTATGATGTGTGCACTTGTGGTGTTGTGTATACATAGCATGTGTACATGTTATTTATGCAATGTTATATAAAAGATGGCACAAATAGGGTTGTGCAAATATTGCATATGGGGTGTTGTATACATATTGTAATTTCTTCATGATGTATATCCTACGTGTGTGCATATGGTGCTCTGTGCATGTTCGATATGTAGTGTTGTATTGGGATGATGCTACGTACATGTTGGATATGAAGTGCTATGTACATGTGGTGTTGTGTGAATGTTGTACATATGGTTCTATCTACATATGGTGTTGTGTGAATGATTGTACAAGTGGTGATGTGAGCGTGTGGTGTCGTGCACATGTTGTACATAAGGTGCTATGAGCATGCAGTGTTGTGTACATGTCACGAATGTGATGCTAGGTACATATGGTGTCGTGTACACATCGTGCGTGTGGTACTGTGTATATGTGGTGTTGTGTACACATTGTACATTGGTGTAGTTTACATGTGGCATTTTGTACACATTGTGCAGGTGGAACCATGTACATGTGATGTTGTGCACATGTTGTGCAGGTGGTCCATTGTACAGGTGGTATTTTGTACATGTTGTACATATGGTACTGGTGCACATGTGGTATTGTGTGCATGTCATACATGCTCTATTGAGGGCATGTGGTATTATGTATGTGAATCATGTAGTCATGGTATTGTGGCATGTGTATTTGTTGTGTGATACTCTATGTAGGTACATGTATCAGGTATTATTTCACGTCGGGTATACATTGATGCATTGTATTGTATACACTGGGTGTAGGTGTATGTGTTGTATGTCAGGTGTAGATGCATATATTGCATGGTGTTGTATGCCGTGTGGTTGCATGTGTGTGATGCACACTATGTGTCTATGCACATGGATGAGGAGAAGGCACTGGGAGATTGTCGAGTGTGGCAATTGATCCAGAGTGCATGCGGGATAAAGATAAAGGCAAAAGTAAGTACCAATGAAGGAAAAGTATCGGCATTGTATTTCGGTTTTATTATGCATGTGATTTATGATTCTAGCATATGATTATTATATGTGATTTATGATTTTGGTTTATGATGGTTACATATGATTTATGATTTTGATGGCTATGTTTTGAGCTAACCCGATGTGATATCTTTATACATGTTGATTTGGTCAAATATGTTATTTTGACTTGTTGTGATAGGAAGCGAACAAGATTGCAAATATACCTTGTTGACGAGCTACCAATGAGATATGATGTGAATTTATTTCAATTTATTTTAAATCTAATGGAAGTTATGTGCTTGGTACATGAATGCAAGAACATGCTTGTTTGAGTGGATGAAATTGACTGCAAGAATTAGCAGTATCAACGAAGGAATTGAAACAGGAAGTAGTATGTTGGTAAAGCACTTCACGAACAGGGCCATTGTGGGACACTGGCACCCAATTGTGTCCATTGGTTTCCATGAGCATGCTATGACCACTATGATGTGATGAGGCAGGTATATGCCTTGTTTTTTGTATCTTCCAATGCAAGGAAACCTTGCTAAGGGATGGACTACCCGGGATGGAGGTGCTATTGGAACTTGGAAGTTGAGTCACTACACGGAAGGGGTGACTTGATTCCCGATGGACTATGTAGCAGAGAAGGGAAAGTCACGAATAGATTTTTTTTGGTCATTAGCATTTCTAGAAGGAATCAGATGCACATTGGGAGTGTGCCCTAGAAAAATGAGTCGGTAACTGTTCATTGAGAGAATAAGTGGTGCAAGATTATAACGATAGACATTGGATGCAGATTTGACTTTGTAGTGGATTGTGGACTTACTGGGAAGGACGTCAATCTTGCTATTACTTTGAGGGTGGAGGTGTGAGCCCCTAGATTCCTTTGTTGATTAATACAGGCATTGTATCCTGTATTTGTTGGTTAAGAAAATGTGTATATGTGTATATAATTGTAAATACCATAATGAGTTGTGCTATAAGGCTCCAATATGCGGTATGGTTTTTAGATAGTCATTTTTTCATGATGTTTTGCTTTTGAGTAGGTCATTCATTGTAAATACTGCAACAAGTTTTGTTATAAAGTTCCATGGGAAGTATGTTTTGTTTTCAGGAGTCATGTTGGTTATAAGTTTCATTGAACACTGAGGACGGTGTTCCCCCAAGGGGGGTGGTTCTTTAATAGCCCTGGTTAAAATTCCATGTAAAAATATATAAATACCACGGATGATGGGACATGTATTCCAAGATGAATGGTGGGTAGGACATCCTAGTGGGTGTTCATTTGGTTGTTTATGGCTCAGCAAATTGGCAAAGGCAATGGCTAAGGAATTAAAGAGGCAAAAAGGTATTTTGGTAAATTTATTTATGAAAATAATGGAAATTAGGAGAAAAGGAAGGTGAAAGGTGACAGGTTGCATGTGAGGAGGAAATTGAAGGAAAATAATGGAAAATGAATAAAATATAGGCCTCATTATTAAAAATTCTTCTTAGGAAAGCACAAGAGGGAATTAGCATCAGCAGCTACATCAGATTTTCTTGCAGGTACCGAGTTTCCTATATGATTTCTTCAGTATTTTTGGCATGCATGGCAAATGCATGTGGTTTCTTGGTTGTGATATGCCATTGGCATGGAGGATGGCTGATATTGACAGTGGATTGTCTAGCCTTTCCATTTCCTAGATAGCCATGGTGATTTTGGGTTTACTTTCATTATTTGTTTTGGTTGGTTCTCATGTTTCCTCAGCTTGGATTGAGTTATTAGTCCTGGAAGCCCTAGTTGAACAAACACTCTGGAAGCCTTGTAATAGCTTGGGTTGAGTTACTAGTCCTGGAAGCCCTAGTTAGAAAAATGCTCTAGAAACCCTTCTTGGGTATAGTTACTAGTCCTAGAAGCCTTGGTTGGACAAATGCTCTGGAACCCCTGTATAAGTTGTGGGTTGAGTTACTAGTTCTAGAAGCCTTTGTTGGACAAATGATCTGGAAGCCTTGGAAGGCTTGGATGGAGATCATTCTCATGATGGTTTTTGGTGATGTCCAATGGTGAGGTGGAATCATTGTTTGATGGGTTGAGGTGGATGGCCTCTGGAAGCCCTGGATGATTTTGGATTGATATGTTCTATGAGATCCCACATTCATTCTTGGAATATGGCACAGGGGTGAATGGATGAAGGGAGATTTGGCTCAACCATTATATATTCAGGTGGAACATGGTAGTCCCATCTCCGTTTGGTTCATTGCATTCATTAATGACAAATCTATTCCCTTGATTTTCATGTGAAAATCATGTTTTTACTTGTACATGAATGGATAATGTGTCTATGAATTAATGGAGGATTGTTGGGCCTTAGTTTTGGTCTTATTTTTGCTCAAAGAAACTTACTTATCCATCTATTTTCCATCCATTTTCCCTTCATTTATCCCATTTTGATGTATATTTGATATCCATTCAGGTATTTAATTTTAATTTTTCAATTTCTAAAGTTTTTATGAAAATTTGGTTTTTAGTGCAAAATTGGCAGATTCAAAAATTCCCGTCATAGCTCTATGGTTGATATGGTTGCAGGACACTTGGGCACGAATGGAATGCATGGATGGATAGCTTGGGAACTAGGACTAAGCCAGCAATGTTTAGTTCGAACAGAACAAGCTTTATTAGGCCCATTTAGTGCTAGTCAACCATGACTAGTCATGCATGAATCCCATAGAAATAGGGCAGTTTTGAGATTTCATAGGAATGGTCATATTTCTTGGGATGGTGTTTTCGGGAAAAGTGTCTATTCAGAACGACCCTATCCCACAGGGTTCTGACAGAGACCTCAGAAACAAACAAGGAAAACTACTCTTGTATTCTTCTTTATGAACTATAAATGAAGGTGATTAAGATGAACCGACCTGTGTCTTGCGCTAGTTGTTCGATCCAATCTCTCTTCTCTTTGCCAACTTCCAACGATCTACTCCCTCACCTGCCCAATGTCACCGAGTTCCTGCAAGTTCACAGAAGAGAGAAACTACACAAAGACATGGATTTATGTTCATAAAAAGCTTAGGATCATATTTAAGCTAAACATACAAATATAACGCACATTAGATATACAAGCATGTAGGAGAAACTCAAGTAGTTTTATTGATAAAACAAGAAGATCCAGGAGGAGTTACAACCGATGATTCCTGATCCAGCATCAGCCTCCCAGCATAGAATCCCTTCTTCACCTCCAACAAATCATAAATCACCCAATACTCTGATATCAATCACAAAACCAACAACAATTCTCTGCAATGTACAAAATTCCCCCCTCCGGATCTCTTGGTGAGGGATCCATATATAGATGTATGCAAAGAGGATGAGTCAGCTCTTGTATTGATTAGTGGCTTCTCTCTGTCAGTTCTTGCTTCCACTTGGAGACTGAGAGCCTCTTACTCATCACTGGTCGAATTCAGTGAGGCAAGTGTCATTGGAGAAGATTCTGGAAGCTTCCATTGTCTCTCCACCTCGTTGAATGACTCTGCCACTTGTCATTTACCGCTCAACGCACCCTGGTAGTGCATTCAAGTGCGTTGCAATGCACCTAGCCAGTGTATTTTGGTGCTTTGCAACACAGCCAGCTAGTGGAGCACTTGAAATGATCCTGTTTTGACTAGTTTTGAGCAGTTTCTGGTGGAGAACTTCTGGGAGAAGCTGTAATTTGTTGACCTTGTTTCTTTAGGAGCTGGAACAACACCTTTAGGGACTTAGGATCCCTTGGTTTATGGACATTTCATGCTTATAGCTGTAAGGCACAAAAATTTCTATAACAGTTTCCCCCTAAAGTATGAGACCGTTTATCGGGTGAAATTCTTTATTAGGAGGATCCGAAGTTCTTCTAATGCTAGAGAGGAGACCTGTAATGAGATACAATACAATACATTATTTTCATACTGTTTTCATGATCTAGATGAGGCAGGCATTCCCATGCTCAGCTTTATAAATTCATTTTCATGTACATAGGACAGACAATCGTCTGATGGTAGACTGATGATTCTGGTGAAGTCATCATCCTTTTGGTAGGATGATTATCTGTGCTGCAATGTTGTACATTTAAATGTCTTTATTTTTCCTGAATATATATCACAGCCCGGATGGATGAAACTAGATCCGGGGTCTTCAATCTTGTCCAATCTTCACTCTAATTTCAAGTCGATCCATGTGAGAAATGTTTTGAAGTCGAACATGGAAAGACATCGCTTGATTACCAGTCAATGATGTAAATTGTTAACAAGCACGAGAGGAATCACCGATAATGATAATGACCCTCAAGGTACTGCAGTACAATTCACGTGGTGTGAATAAAGGACTTGGCATCGAACACCACGCAAAATCTTTCGGTCGAAGGTCGTTGATGTATACCTGTCGCCGGAAGTGAGAAACTTGCCATTGAGGCATGCAAGCTCCAAAGTACTGAAGGGGTGTTCTTAGATCAACTTCTTGGATAATGAGCTGATGTCGAAAAGAAGCGATCCATCAAAGGAGGGCCTTAATTAATCCCACATCAATGACACGGAACGGAGAAATTGATTTTGATGGAGGTGGAAACGATCTGATGACATACAGTTCAGGGTGGCGGTCATGAAGTATAATGTATGGTAGTGGATGGGACACTGTTGACTTCTCTGGATGACTTCTCTTGAACATGTTGGCGACACTTGTGTGATGGATCGGTAGCATTTACCCCAAATGTGGATGGTATGGTGTGACCATGGTGATGTGACCGGTGAATGAAACAACCCAACCCGACTCTGGCACAGAGTGGAAGTGTCATGTTCAAGAGCGACTTGCTACCAATAAAGTCTCTTTGAGTTTTCTTCCCAATTTTTCCCCAGTCATTTCTGACCAGTACCTCTTTATTTTTGTCAAGCTTGAGGAGGATAACATATGCTTGTTCTATAATTTGCCCTTCGGGCAAACCCATCACTATGTTTTAATGAGCCTAGCAATAGTGAAACTCGTTCTCGTCTAAAGACAAGTTTGTCGCTATTAATCTTTTTAACGAGCCTAACGACAAAGATAACTCGGTCCTTTTCCTTTTTAAGGAGACTGAAAAGGTACGTAAAGGTAACTCCGGAATTCCTTCTTCGTCATCCAATCCCTTAAGTCCGAAAAAGTATAAAACAATACAGAAGGGATGAATTTTCGATAGTTTTAACGAGCCGAACAAAACAAGCACTCGATCTTCTTGTGCAATAATCCCTCAGGTCCAAAAAGATTAAAATCTAGAGGAGGCATAGCTCTTCCTGTCGCTTTAACGAGCTGGAAGGCCAAAACTCGGCAATCTTTTCATATTTTACGAGTCAGATGAAAAGAGCTTAAAGAAGACTCATATTTTGAGGAACGAGTGATAAAAGGGTAGCAGCTGATTCCAGGTAAGGTTTGGAATTCTCCAATCACAGCAGTGTCACAAGGATGGCTAGTGAAATCACTCTTCACAGCTGTTCCTCAAAATGGGTACACAATCAAATGGAGGTGAATGATCGGCCAAATGAAAAGTGGAGGTGACGGTGCAAACACGACCAAGGCTTTAATGGCTGAAAATGTTTCATTCACGGTGGTTATTTACCGGAGGATAGTTCATTTTTTAATGAGCTTAAACGCAGGTGGAAACATTTTGCTCGGTCCGTGTTTATTTTTTAACGAGCTTGAATCTTGCGGTAAACACTGCTCGATCTTATGTTTATTTTTTAACGAGCTTGAACTATGTGCTAAAACTGCTCGATTAATCCAGTCATATAATAAGAATGTCTCATATAAAAACGGCAACTTTTAGATTTTTACCCCACATCCTTTCTTTATGCAAGTTTGGTGACGACTAATCCTACGAGTTTAAAGGGTTAGCCTACGGGTTTAAAGGGAGGACCTAAAAATTTAAAAAATAAATAGCCGCCCCTTGCTTGCATGCCCCCAGGTATAAAATAGAGTTTCAAAGTTACCCCTCAATTTTCAGACAAAACATTTGTTCTATCAGGAGAGGCCTACCTCTTACAGGTTACCCAAAGATTGTTCTATTCGCGGTGCAAACAAAACACTTCTTCGGCGATGTCTACCGAAGCAGACAAAGGTGAGTGACTTCGTCTGTCAACTCACATAACTTTGACAAAAGAATCTTATTCTAGAACAACCCCTCTTCCAATCACGGACGGGGTACGGACTAGTCATATTCTCCCGCGGAAACCTACTCTATACCCGAAGTTTTCCTGCCGAAGCAGACTAGGACGCATGCCCCCTAGGTTTCAGTCATATCCTTCCAGATTACTCGTGCTCATCGGGAGGACGGACTGGGACTTGATATATTTCTTGCGTGAAGAGACCATTTAGGGACGGTATATGACTATTTGCGATGCGTGATCCGGGAAATGAACGCTGGTCCACGAGCTTGACCACTCTTCCTTCGTGAAGAAAACACATTACTCTAAAGAGTGAGGAGACGATGGCTCCCATGCAATAAATATAGTCTCGTTCAAGAAGTAGGTTATAATCCAAGGGTCCTTGAACGACCATGATTTTCAGGCGAACTGTCTTCCCTCTCAATGTTATGGGCACATCGGGAAGGATCCCTAAAGGTCGATTGGTTCCTTTATCAAAGCTTGTCAGATTTCTCATTTCAGGCAACAGCGATGGCGAACCAAGCACTTTCCAAGCAATAGAGGAAAGGATACTCACAGAAACCCCCTCATCAATGATGGTACCAGCCATGACCATTCTATATATTTGAACGATAATTCGGAATCGTATGCTTGCTGGCAAACGGGGTCTACCTAGTTGATTCCAGTCAAAGGATACAACTAGGTTGCTTGGAGGTGGGACCGAGTAAACGGCCGGGTATGGCTCTGTCGAACTTCCTTCCTGCGGTAAAGGAATCGATGGATTGCCCCCATGTTCGTCGGAGTCTGTGTTGATGAAGAGAATTTGGACGGTGTCATCCTTATCCTCTTCAGTGACTGTATCATTCAAAGATAAAACCTCTGAAGGCAAGACCGGGTCAACTGCCGCCTCGACCTTTTGACTTTCGTCTGGTATGGATTCAGTTGGTTTATCTTCAATGATGGACGCTTCAGCCGACCACTTGAGCGGGCCAGCTGGGTTCCCAACTAGTGACGGACTTGGCAAGAGTTCTTTATATCCAGGAGGAAGTCGTAACGGTGAAACCGGACGATCATTCAAAAATCTTTTAGCCTCGTCTAAGAAGGGACAACAGTGGAGGGCATGGTTGCCTTCGCACAACCTACAGGGAAATCTAGCTTTCCCTTTTTGTCTTGGGGCTTCACTTTCACTAGTTGACGGTGTGCTTTCAACATGATCTCCAGAGGCTGATGACACCGGATTGTGCAAACGAGGAGACCAGTCCCTTAGTATCTGGGGGATGCAAGGAAAATCTCTGTGAAAGTGGTCTCCTCTACAAATGACACATGGCGATTTAGGCCTGGTCGGTGCTGTGTGTGGATTTTCATCAGACGACACTCATTTTCCCTTATTCGCCTTTGGCTCCTTCTTCTTTTTCTCTTTCTTCTTCTTTTCCTTCTTCTCCTTAGGGACTTGGCTTTTATCTTTACCAGTCTCGTCAAGCGAAGAGGAAGGAAGAGAGGAAGAATTAGAGGAAGTAGAAGGTTGGTGGGTAACTCTGGACTCGTCTAACTGCTGATTCGACTGTTCAGGAATAGTGGTGTTCTGAACGACATTAGTTGAGAAGAGCCATACTGGCAAGCCAATTGTCAGTCCTGGAAGTGACAATGTGGCCATATGGGGCGCACCAACATCTCCTCAAGAGGAGAAGGGACCAGGATTTCCACCAAGGGGAACTCCTTGGTTGGTAGGCTCCATTTTCTCAACCCAAAGATCAACGCAGGAAAAGGGTATGAATATTCCGTTTAAAATAAATTTTAACACACTTTGACACAACTTTGTTTTTTCAGTTTTAAAGAGTTGAGAAAAAACAAAAGATGACTCTAGTCTCCTTCGATTTTTAATGAGCCTGAAGTGACAAGTGCTTAGATGGACCTTTTCCATTAAGGAGTCTGAAAAGGAACGAAAGGGACTACTCTGGAGGTCTAGGTAGAGGGAGTGCCAAACTAATCGCAAAACCGCAGAATATTTTTTAGGGTACGGGCGGTCAATCTTCCCGAATGCTATGTTCAGTGCATTGTGATCAGTAGGGCGGCCGACACGGCTTCCTATGGATAAAGGTTTTGTGCCTATAGGGGTCTCCCAATATATACTCGATGGTACGTGGGAGCACAAGTCCGTACTGGCACTTATCATCTCAAAGTGGAGGAATCACCCAACCAACAGTGAGGACAATAGTTACCAGGCTTTACGACGCCGGAATACGTCTCTAACCTAGACCTCTAGATGTTGTGCGTTAAGTTACAAAGCGTTGTTAAGTTCATTGAATTTATTTTAGGTTGATCTTTCTTATGAAGTTTGCCTTTTGGGTTCACCACGAGATGTAGATGTAATTCCTAAAATGCAGTCTAAAGATGATAAGCAAGCTTTTATCTCTTTTCAGCAATGAAAATCCTAGCTACAAGGGGAAAAGAAAGACACAATATTTTATCAAAGAGCAAAGAGCACACTGTAAATGCACTTTTCCTAAATCAAGGCATACAAACTGTCAATATGCAAATGCACTTGTGCATGTATTTTTTTTTCACTTTCTTAATATTGATGCATAAAAAGAAAGTTGTTGTACAAATTTGAATTCGATTTCAAGTGAAAAACACAAACAAGCTTCTTTTCGAAATCAAAAAGTAGAGACGATTACGACACTTTATGATTTTGAAGTAAACACTTGTTTCGACACTAGAAATTCACAAATTCAAACCAAAGGAAAAAGTAAAAGCGTAATCAACTGTCAACAGCAAGTAAACTTTCTCCTAAGATCAAAACGACACTTACGACAGATCTAGATCTAAGGGCGACAGTATGACCAATTTACTTTTGCAATGGGAAACTGTAAATGACGTAACAAATACACAAAAACAACTACAGTTTCTTTTATACAACTGAGGGGGAATTCAGGCAAAGAAAAGGGGCTTTTAGACAGACAAACGCACTGATCACAGGCTGCAAAAATCAGAGGCAAAACTGGAAAAAGTGAGCAAAGAACCTCAGCTAGGCAGGGCTAGGCTGATCAATGCACCTGCTACACAGAGTAATTGAATTGAAACTCAGATAGACCTCTCGGGAACTACGATGAAATGCAGAGTCTCTTCACAGAGCCTGCGCTAAAGTAGAAACGAGAATTTTCTCTGGGTTCTGGGTCACGGTTTGCAGTTTAATCTATGGTTTTTGGCCGGATAAAAGCAATCAAATGTGTACAATCAGAGGGTTGATTTACAAGAGGTTTGAGAGCTATCACAAAGGGTAATCAGATCATTTGTGAGTCAACTGTTCAGATCATAAACAAGCCCAGTGAATGAACTAGAGTAGCAGATGTCTACTTTGCATTTGTAAATGGCAAATGCAGTTCGATTCGCCACTCCTAAGTTTATGAGATGAACAACAATAGAAACACAAATAAACTAACTCGACACGATCCCCGGCGGAGTCGCCATTTTTTTTTCGGGAAAAGTGTCTATTCAGAATGACCCTATCCCACAGGGTTGTGACAGAGACATCAGAAACAAACAAGGAAAACTACTCTTGTATTCTTCTTTATGAACTATCAATGAAGGTGATTAAGATGAACCGACCTGTGTCTTGTGCTAGTTGTTCGATCCAGTCTCTCTTCTCTTTGCCAGCTTCCAACGATCTGCTCCCTCACCTGCCCAGCGTCACCGAGTTCTTGCAAGTTCACAGAAGAGAGAAACTACACAAAGACATGGATTTATGTTCATAAAAAGCTTAGGATCAGATTTAAGCTAAACATACAAATATAACACACATCAGATATAAAAGCATGTAGGAGAAACTCAAGTAGTTTTATTGATAAAACAAGAAGATCCAGGAGGAGTTACAACCAATGATTCCTGATCCAGCATCAGCTTCCCAGCATAGAATCCCTTCTTCACCACCAACAAAGCATAAATCACCCAATACTCTGATATCAATCACAAAACCAACAGCAATTCTCTGCAATGTACAAAATTCCCCCCTCCGGATCTCTTGGTGAGGGATCCATATATAGATGTATGCAAAGAGGATGAGTCAGCTCTTGTATTGATTAGTGGCTTCTCTCTGTCAGTTCTTGCTTCCACTTGGAGACTGAGAGCCTCTTACTCATCACTGGTCGAATTCAGTGAGGCAAGTGTCATTGGAGAAGATTCTGGAAGCTTCCATTGTCTCTCCAACTCGTTGAATGACTCTGCCACTTCTCATTTCCCGCTCAATGCACCCTGGTAGTGTATTCAAGTGCGTTGCAACGCACCTAGCCAGTGTATTTGGGTGCTTTGCAACGCAGCCAGCTAGTGGAGCACTTGAAATGATCCTGTTTTGACTAGTTTTGAGCAGTTTCTGGTGGAGAACTTCTGGGAGAAGCTGTAATTTGTTGACCTTGTTTCATTAGGAGCTGGAACAACACCTTTAGGGACTTAGGATCCCTTGGTTTATGGACATTTCATGCTTATAGCTGTAAGGCACAAAAATGTCTATAACAGATGGGGATAATGAATTCGACTTATATAGGTGGATGAGAGTAGATGGGTTTGTTTGAGTGAATATAGATCAGTTTGTTCATGAGACTTCTTATTTAAAGCCAAAACTTTGATGGCTTATGTATTGATCTTGTGATATACTTTTATGTTGTGACATCTTTGGATTGAGGAGTTAATTTGAAGACTTATGTTATTATTATTTTTCTGTTCAATGCTATGGATGTGTGACTGATTTAAGCTTCTGATATCATCTCTCAAAGTGTGCAAGGCAAGGGTGGAGGGGCCCCATTCCAAGCTAAGTACACTTCCTTGTTAACTAGTTTCATTTCCTTGTAATTTGGTTGATTGTAGCACTAGTTTTTCAAAGATTTATTTCAGTTTGCTTTATGGTTTATGCATAGTGATTGATTTCATTAGTTAATAGCTTATTCATCACTTATTGAGTTGGAAAAACAGGTGTTCAAGTTGGGCATCCCATCTGCTAAAATGATGAATCAAAACTAGTTTCTCTTGTTTGCATGCAAGTAGTTTTATTTTCATTGAGATTTGGATATTGAATTATGATGGAATATCTTATGTGTCTCTTAAGTTAAGAGATTCTTTCATTAATAATTTATCCATCTTAAGCTTTTGGTTTCAATCTCTGATTCATTAAGTGATAATTGAGGTGAAGGTGGACTTCTTGAGGTCAAGAACCCTTTCAATATTTTTCTCTTTTTAAGCTGATTGAATTAGAGTTATAGAATGTATTACTTTTAGCTTTTGAATAACTTATCTTTCAAGGTTTGATTATATCTGATCTTCACATATAGTGAACTTTCCTCAAAGCATAAACAACCCGGATTGATAAGAAATAATTGTGTTAATTTAGGTCCACAAATTAGCTCAACATTTTGGCGTTGTTGCCGGGGAGGCAAATATCGGCATAGTCAAAAGAAAGATAAATTTCAAAACCACAAAAACATTAGTTACATTCCATTTTATTTATGTTTCTTTATGCCTAGATATAGAGATCCTCAAGGTAGATTTATCAAAAACCCCCCACAAGTAGAAATAGGATCATCACACACCCCAGTTACTGGTAATCCAATAATTGAGGAGTTGGTAGAAAAACAAAGGACTGGCCAAAGATTAACCTTAATTGAAAGGAAAACTTTGTTAGCTTGGGAAGAAAAACAAAAACAATTCTCCACTACCGGAAAACAAAAAGAAAAAGGAAAAAAACCTGTCTTTCCATCCATAAATCCTCCTATCTTCCAACAACTTGAAATTCCACTTGAAATTGAAATAAATCAATCAATGGCAGAAGAGGGACATGGATCCGTTATTCTCACTCCTGAACAACAAAGGGCTGAATATGAAAGACAACAAAGAGAATGGAGAAGAAAGAGAGAAGAAGAGGCAAAACAAGAAAATGATAGGAAGCTAGAAAACGACCGGAAAAGACAAGAAGATGGAATTGATCAAGAAACTACTTTTGGTTTTCCAATCGTAGATACAAGTGCAATATTGGGAGAAGAAGTAAAAATGAAAAATATTCCACCTTCTGTATTGCCAAACTTTTATGGAATGTCTACAGAAGATCCTGATGCATTTATGTTTGAATTTGATATTCTATGTAGAACATACGGATATATTGATGACGTTCATAAACTTTGTCTTTTCCCTGCAACATTAAAAGCAGCAGCTTTGAAATGGTTTATGGGTTTAGGAGAACAAACAATAGCCTCTTGGGATGATATGCGATCTGTCTTCCTTAAGAAATATCAAGCTTATTGTAGATCTAGAGATTCAAAGGAAGATGTTTTTAGAATGACACAACAAGAAGATGAAAGTTTAGAAGAATATTTGGAAAGATTCGCATATAATCTACATAAATCTAAACAACATTCTCTAAATCAAGAAACCGTTCGCACGATCTTTCTCAAAGGTGCAAGGGATGAATACCTTGACATTTTGAATTTGATGGGTAAAGGAGATATTTCAAACCTTCCATTCGATGAAATTGTTGAGTTATGTCAAAAATATTCTAGAGGAAGATCAAAAACCGGAAGAAGGGAAGTAAGTTCAAAAGCAACAAAGTCAGCTGCAGGAGGGATAACAAGAGCTGAAATAGGAAGTTTATTGGAAAATTTCAAAACAGATCTCTTGAGTACATTAGGGACACAAGTAGATGTGCTAAAGGCAAACAAGAAGAGAGAAGAACAAGAACAAGCTCTAGCAATCTTTTTTTCCAAATGTAAAAAGAAACACCCTTTGAGAGAATGTCCTTTGGATAGTATTCAGGTTTGTGGTCTTTGTACAGGAAATCATTCCACAGAGAATTGTGTAAAATTGAAAGAATTACAAATGAGCTCAATGGAAGAAGTGCCAGGGACAGAAGGTTTCTATTATGTAGCACCACAAAGACCATGGCAACCTAAGATGCCTCAACCAAATCAGCAACAATTCCCTCAACAAAATTATTCCTATCCACCTCACAATCCTTGGACCCCTCCAATGCCATGGCAAGCTTGGCCTCCACAACAATATTCACAACAACCTGCATAAGGTTGGAGAGGATATGGTTATGGAAACCAGCAACCTCAACAATATCAACAACAATACCAACAACCATTTGCATATCCACAATCCATACCCTTTCAACAACAACATTTTGTATATCCGCAATCCATCCCATTTCCACAACAGAATCCACCATCGTTGTTGACCCAGCCACAACAGTTACAGCTACCTACAAATCAACCCAGACCAACTCAACTACCAACCCAACCAATGGCCAATCCAAATAATAAGGTGGACAAATCTGCATACACTGTGGACGAAGCAGCATGTTTTCCTACATATTCGATTCTTCCTCTTAATGATGTCCATCTAAGGTCTGGAAAAGTGCTTAAAAAGGATTCTCCTCCAATCATAGAAGAACTAACTGAACAAGGAGAATCACCTGAAACATCACAAACTGGGATACAAAATCAGAAAGGAACAAATATTACAACACAAACACCACCTTATCCTGAAAGGTTAGTGGAACAACAAAACAAAACAATCCTTCCTGAATTTGATATCTTAGACGAGTTAAAAAATGCTTATGTAAAAATTCCTTTGTTGAAGGCAATTAAATAAATACCAATATATGCTAAAACAATAAAGGAATTGTGCATTCGGAAATCAGAGAAAAAGAAAAAGGATCCTACTACAATCCAAGTCATTGGTAAATTAGCAAGCCTCATGTCTACACAAACCATAGTAGAAAAATATATTGATCCTGGTATCCCAATGGTTACCATATCAATAAGTAATTTCTCAGTACCAAATACATTAATAGACTTAGGAGCAGCTATAAATGTAATGACAATGGAGACAATGAAAAATTTGCAATTAAACAACATTAGATCAACTTCTACAATCTTGGAACTAGCAGATAGATCTAAAGTTGTTCCTGAAGGAATATTAGAAGATATCATAGTATCCTTGGATTCATGGGAGTATCCTGTTGACTTCCTGATCTTGCAACCAAAGGAAAACTTGGGAGGACATCCTCTAATCTTAGGCAGACCATGGTTAGCTACCGTTGATGCCTTCATAGGATGCAGATCTGGAAGCATGATTATTTCACATGGAGATGAAAGGAAACATATCACTCTTTATTCACCTGCACAATCAACTTCTTTAGAATCAGTACTTGAAACTCAAGAAAAACAGCAAACAAAATCAGTTTTAAGTATAAATCAATTCTTTGATTTTAGAGAAGAAGAAGGGAATGAGAACTTAATGGATCTTTTCATTTCAGAACCAAGTATTTCAGAGCAGCTTAGGAAAGCTCAATATGAAGCTGCAAGTAACCTTTTAAATCAATGTTTTCAGGAAACATGTACAATTCAAACCTTGCAGAAATATTTTATAGACATCTTTCCTGTAAACACAGTCTCCAAGCCAACAATCAAAACAATTGAGGTTCATCCTGGAAAACATCTAAACATTGGAAATGAATTGCAATCAGCACAAGAGCAAGAGGTAATTGCACTATTACAGAAATATTCAAAAGCTTTTGCCTGGGATTATACTGATATGCAAGGAATCGATCCTAGCACATCTATCCACCACATCTATACAGATGATCAACTTAAACCTGTAAGACAACCTCAAAGACGAATGAATCCCATGATGAAGGAAAGAGTGAAAGAAGAACTGCAAAAATTGTTAAAAGTTGGATTCATCTATCCTATTTCAAATAGTCAATGGGTTTCTCCACTGGTTATTGTACCAAAGAAAAATGGAAATTGGAGGGTATGTGTGGACTACCGGGAATTAAACAAAGCTACACTAAAAGATCATTTTCCTCTACCATTCATTGACCAAGTGTTAGACTCATTAGCTGGGAAGAAATTTTTCTCCTTCTTAGATGGGTTTAGCGGATACAACCAGATAAGAATAGCAAAAGAAGACCAAGACAAGACAACATTTACTTGCCCATGGGGAACCTATGCATATAATGTTTTGCCATTTGGTCTATGCAATGCACCTGCAACTTTCCAACGAGCAGTACTTGCAATATTTGCTGATCTAATTCATGAATGTGTAGAGGTCTATATGGATGACTTCACAATTTACGGAAACACATACAGTGATTGCTTAAACAACCTTGAGAAAGTTTTGAAACGATGCATTGAAACAAATTTGTCATTAAGCAATGAGAAATTCTATATGATGTTGACAGAAGGAATAGTTCTGGGACACCACATTTCTGCTTCAGGAATAAAGGTGGATCCAGCAAAAATCCAAGTCCTCGTGAACTTAATGCCTCCTACAACACAGAAAGAGGTAAGAAGTTTCTTAGGATATGCAGGCTATTATAGACGATTCATTGAAAACTTTAGTAAAATAGCCCAACCTCTGTTCAAACTATTAGCAAAAGATATTGAATTTCACTGGACAAATGATTGTCAAAATGCATTTCAAATTCTGAAAGAGAAATTGTCAGTTGCCCCCATTCTTCGTGGGCCAAACTGGTCTTTACCATTTCATATCTCAATTGATGCATCCGATACCGCGATAGGTGCCTGTCTTGGACAGAAAGAGAACTTGTTCACTTATGCAATATACTTTATAAGCAAAAATCTAACACCTGCAGAAATGAACTACACAGTCACAGAAAAAGAAATGTTAGCGGTTATACATGCAGTAAATAAATTCTGACACTATATAACAGGATATCAAGTTTTTATTCATACTGATCATTCAGCAATCAAATACTTGATGAATAAACCCATCACCAATGGACGAATAACAAGATGGTTATTGTTACTGCAAGAATTTAATATCACAATACAAGATCGGTCATGCAAAGAAAATCAAGTGGTTAACTTTCTGTCCCGCATACACTCACCCCACGATCCAAATCTAGTTGTAGATAACTTTCCAGATGAACATCTGTTTGCCATCACAGTCAAAACACCATGGTTTGCAGATATTGCAAACTATTTGTCATCTGGAAGGTTCCCAGCTCAATTCACTAAAAAGAAAAAACACAAAATTGTTAGAGCAAGCTCTAGATATACATGGGTCAATGGTGATTTATTTTATACTGGTTCAGACTTGATAATTAGAAAATGTGTACGGGAAGATGAAATATTAGACATTTTAAGAGCATGTCACGATGAACCATGTGGTGGCCATTTTGCATATAAACGAACAACGTATAAGGTGCTGCAACTGGGCTATTACTGGCCATCCATCTTCAGAGATTCTAAGAAATATGTCAAGCAATGTGAAAGCTGCCAGAGAATAGGACGACCAATAACATCAGATGAAATGCCACTGAAGCCACAGGTTCTCATAGAACCATTTGAGCAGTGGGCACTTGACTTTGATGGACCTATCAATCCACCATCAAATGGGAAGAGGTACATTTTAGTATGTACAGACTATGTAACCAAATGGGCAGAAGAAAAAGCAGTAAACAGAGCAACAGAAGATACACTGTTCACCTTTCTTTTTTAAGAAATCTTTGTCCGATATGGAGTACCTAGACAAATTGTAACAGATCAGGGCACACAGTTTACATCAAAGCTGGTACAAGATATAACGGGGAAATACAAGATCAAACATAGGAAATCTACACCATATCATCCACAAGCAAATGGGCAAGTCGAATCAACAAATAAAGTCCTAGAAAATATTATGACAAAAACAGTACAGATGAATAGAAAAGACTGGTCTGAAAAATTAAAAGATGCACTCTGGGCCTATAGGATCACTTGGAAAACTACAACTGGTTTCAGTCCATACCAGTTAGTATATGGGAAGGAGGCTCTACTGCCTATAGAGTTTCAGATACATACATACAGACTAGCAGCTAAACTAGGACTCGACTTGACAGAAGCACAACAGCAGCGGATCATGGAACTGAATCAGTTAGATGAGCATCGTCAGCAAGCTATGGAACATACTAGATTAGTGCAACAACAAAGAATGAAGTGGCACGACAGATATATCAAAACAAAGACATTTCACAAGGGAGACTGGGCATTGATTTTCGACTCCAAATTCAAAGACTTCAAAGCAAAGTTCACAACACACTGGCTAGGCCCATATGAAATTGACGAAATCTTTGATAATGGAGCAGTAAGGATCAAGACAATCAACCAGGATTCCACCTCATTTATAGTGAATGGACATAGGCTCAAAGTTTACGATAGGCCTATCAGTAAAGAAGCATTTATGAAACAACTGATCAAAGACACAGAACTGGAACTCATGGCACAGGATCAGCCATCTTCCAGTCTACTAGTTGAATAAAAAATATATACAAAAAAAAAAAAAAAAACCATAAAAAAAAAACAACATAAAAAAAACAAATAAATTGTTTGCAAGTGAAAACCAGGCAACTGGCACATTGCAAGCACGAATTCATAGGGGAAAACCAGGGCAACTTGGACTCTATGAATTCTTTCTACTTGTTTTATTGTTCTCAGATACATTTACTGCAGGTACACCCCACCAACCAATGACTTGAGGACAAGTCATATCTTCAACAAGGGGGGAGACTTGCATTTGCTCGTTAAGTGGACAGCTAAAGTTGCAAACATCAGCTCTTTAGCTGGAACGAGCTGGAACGCTGGAGTATAGACAGGACTTGTATTTTCAATAGAGGGACCTGACATAACAAATCATTGCCAAGGGACCTGAAAGACCTGCCAATGTCAACACAACATGTGCATATTTTGTGAGCAGTAAAAGGGACCTGAAACAACGAATCATTACAGAGGGACCTGATTATCAATTCAAGAATTAGAACATAAAGAACAAGGAGCAGCAATAAAGTCTACATTTGAATCCATCTACAACATCTGATCAATTGATTTCATCTCACTTGTACAGCCATCATCCAGGGGAGTATATGTAGTCATTTTGTGCTTTAAAAATTCAAATGTTTCTTAGAAATTTTTAGTTTTTGTTAAGTTGAAATTAGTACCTGGGGATATTCATTATCATTTATATCCTATATTCCTATAACCCTTATACATTATAACCCTATTCCCTTTCATTTCCATACATATTCCCTATTTTCATTAACCCTATTACCCCTAAGTATTTTTCTTTACGAGCTTAAAAAGGCCAAACTGGGACAACTTTCAACCTGCACATACAACTCAAAGCATTAGTGGTGGTGATAATTTTAAATATGACCCCAATGGTCATTTTAAAATTATAAAGCTATGTTATACAAGTCAAACAAACCATGCGCTATATGGAAACCAAACGCTATTATATATCATACCAATATATACCATAGTTCAAAAATGTGAATGCGCAAATCATATCACCCAACGCGCATATGATATAAGGTTTAAGGTATGCACACTATATGGTATATAATATAGTTATGAGATGACCGCATGATATATAACAATGGTATGATATGAGAAGGGTTATATAATAATGCAATGGTATGATATGGTGAACGACCGCATGCAAACAATGAGAAAGCCTGTTGTTCGATCATCCAATCAACATTGAAGCATTACGGCGGGTGGTTGATATATCATTGCATGCGACTCATTGCAACAAAAGCAATGGTCATATCTCATTGCAAGCGCATGACGGTGGGCATAATGGTAAAACAACTGTAATAAATAAAACAAACCACCACCGGCCAGCACACAGGTACGAGCATTAACACGGTGGCACGATGACTTATGGTCATTGGACAGTATACGGTGCAGGAGGTCATGCGTATGAGAACATGATTCGGCCATCCTCATGACACAGTCGGGTGACTGGTCAAACAGGATGGCCATGTAAACCACACATCGCAAACACCAATAGACACAAAGAGCAGTACAGCCCCTGAAACGGTCATGAACCGACTAGCTCATCGTTGTTTAAACAATAATCCTCATCGTTGTTAAAACAATAATCCTACGCTATTCAAACCATAATCCTCATCGCCGAATAGCTCAGAGAAATGGTGATTGAAGCCGCAGCCTGGTGAAAAGAAGAGTGAACTGAGTTGGGTGAATTTAAAAAAATCGTCCCGTGTTTGACGTTCAGAGATAGCAAAGTTTTGGGGATTCGATCAGGTAAGGCATTGTTTGAAGCTTGGCATATAGTGAATCACGGTTATGAACTATTAGTTATTAATGGTAACGATTGCTTTGCCTTGCCACCAGTCAATTGAGCAGTTAAACAAAGATTTGGAGCGCCGGATATTCCTCAAAGCGCTCGTTGATCTAAGGTAAGCCGAAACTATAGCCTCCAACCCGTTGATTTGCTGCGTGAATTTTGGTATGAACCCTTAGTGGATCACGCTTCACTTAAATGCGAATGCAGTGCATGATGAACACGTTAGGATTTGGCATTATTATGAGGAATTGTTATGGTATGCCGTGTTAACTTGTTATGAACAGAGGAGGCATAAAACTTAGATTGTTATGGCGGTGAATGGTAATATGAAGTGTTGTAGAATGCGCACCGCGTTTTGTTGTTGTCACACCTTGTTTGATTGTGCGCCATTTTAAACATGAAATGACATGCGTCCATGCCCTTGCTGCGCACTGTTGTTTCCATTTGTAGTTTTCATTTGCACCAAAACAGAGGATTGAAATGCTTAAAGATTGAAACGAGTAATGCCATGTGAAATTTCTGATTGCCAAAACAAAAAAAAAACAGGGATTGATTGCCGAGCCATTTAAAATCTAATTTAAATGTGTTGTCATTTGTTTCTATCTGTGTTTTGAGGCCGAGAATTTTAAGTTTTTATGACATAGCCAAGAGCAGTTTTTGCAAATATTCTTGATGAGGCCAAGAGCATGTTGGGAATTGTTTTGTTTTATGATAAGACCGAGTGCCATATAAACACTCCTTAAGTTTTCTTGGTCGAACACACACACAGTAAAATAATGATTTGAATTTTGGCAATGAAATAAGGCGATGAGCATATGTGAACAATGTTTATATATGTATTTTTGTTTTCAAAAGCAGAGAGCAGCATATTGATAGGGTATACAGGCATTTATTTGAATTGAACAGGGAATTAAAACAGTGTTGTTGCTGAGAGTAGAGTCAAACAGAGGTTAACAAAGTTAGAATTGAGTTGATTGAAAGGAGGAAGGTAAGGTTCTTTGCCTTCAAAAATTTCATTTTGAAATCAAACAAATAGTTATATCTTTTTTTCAAAATGAAATTAGTAACAGTAGAGGAATTCATTCATTGGTTTACAGAAGCAATGTCAGTCAGAGTAGAGCCAAAATTCCAGATAGAGAGCTGGGGGAAGGAAACTTTAGAAAAACTTTACCAAGCAGGGATGATAAGTTTCCTACAAAAATTTGATGGCCACTTTGAACAAATAACCAGGGATTTTATAAACAATTTCAGTCAATACTAGACACGGGTGTGAGATGTCGTTATTCCTGTAACCCAGGAATATCTTTCCCAAGCTTTAGATCTACCCATGATAGGTGAGAAGTATTACAAAGGCCTGCACTTCAAGGAGAAAGCTTGGACTTTCTTTCTTGAGAAGAACTGGAAAGGGACATTTGATAGAACAAAAGGGATACCCAGGTAATGGTTTAATGAACCATGGGGTGAGTTGGTTTTGGTTATCCCAAATTTTTTGACCTGTGATAGAGGGTATAGCGTGGCTCACTTGTATCATGTCAGACTTCTGCAGAATATAAAAGGGGAGGATAGGATTAACTTGCCTTATTTCCTATATAGGAGCCTTTTGAGAATGATTGAAACAGTCAAACATGAACACAGGCCTAAAGCAGGACATATATACCACCAAGGATTAATCAAAATCCTAGTTGAGTATCACGTGAGATCACAGGGCATAGTGTGGCGAGAATTCATGTCTAAAAATCAATTCATTAAACAGGTTAATGAGGTACAGGATAAAATAGAGCAGGAAAACAGAGGATTGATGAACTCACCCTTGTATCCTAGAACAAGAGCCAAACAACAGAACAGCATGGCCATGCAAGAAAATGGAACATCTGTCATGTCTATTCCTAGACAATTTAGGAATAAGAGTCCCATTGATTTAGACAAGGAAGTAGAAACATATTCCCCAAGACAGCAAGTAGAGAATGATATTGCACAAGAGGTATTTGAGAAGGATTCTTCATATGATGATGCAGCAGCAGCATCACTAATGAAAACAACACAATATTTTGAAAGAGAAATTAATTTGGTAAGAATCAGGGATTTAACTGACCAATTGGAAATTAGCAAAATCTTGGAGAAACAATTAAAAGAAGAAAACAAGGCAAATAAGAAAGATAATGCTAAATTGGTTAAGGAAAATGAAAAATTGAATGAAGAATTGGGGAGGCTGAAAAGGAAAAATGATCTACTTTCTAAGCAAGCATTTAAATGGCTGAAGGAAAAGAACATGTGGCAGGCAAAATATGAAAAACAAAAGGTCAAGGTAGCTTTGTTTAGGGAGAGACATGATACAGGTCTAGATTGTTTGGCCAGGGCAGCACAACAGGAAGCATCTACAGGTACAGCATCTACTACAGAAAGACGAAGGTCAAAGAGGAGCAAGCAAGCATGGGGACATGCTTGATGATAAGCAAGGGAGAGATGTTGGGCCTTAGTTTTGGTCTTATTTTTGCTCAAAGAAACTTACTTATCCATCTATTCTCCATCCATTTTCCCTTCGTTTATCCCATTTTGATGTATATTTGATATCCATTCAGGTATTTAATTTTAATTTTTCAATTTCTAAAGTTTTTATAAAAATTTGGTTTTTAGTGAAAAATTGGCAGATTCAGAAATTCCCGTAATAGCTCTATGGTTGATATGGTTGCAGGACACTTGGACACGAATGGAATGCATGGATGGACAGCTTGGGAACTAGGACTAAGCCAGCAATGCTTAGTTCGAACAGAACAAGCTTTATTAGGCCCATTTGGTGCTAGTCAACCATGACTAGTCATGCAGGAATCCCATAGAAATAGGGCAGTTTTGAGATTTCATAGGAATGGTCATCTTTCTTGGGATGGGGATAATGAATTCCACTTAGATAGGTGGATGAGAGTAGATGGGTTTGTTTGAGTGAATATAGATCAGTTTGTTCATGAGACTTATTATTTAAAGCCAAAACTTTGATGGCTTATGTATTGATTTTGTGATATACTTTTATGCTGTGACATCTTTGGATTGAGGAGTTAATTTGAAGACTTGTGTTATTATTATTTTGCTGTTAAATGCTATGGATGTGTGACTTATTTAAGCTTCTGATATCACCTCTCAAAGTGTGCAAGGCAAGGGTGGATGGCCCCCATTCCAAGCTAAGTACACTTCCTTGTTAACTAGTTTCATTTCCTTGTAATTTGGTTGATTGTAGCACTAGTTTTTCAAAGCTTTATTTCAGTTTGCTTTATGGTTTATGCATAGTGATTGATTTCATTAGGTAATAGCTTATTCATCACTTCATTGAGTTGGAAAAACAGGTGTTCAAGTTGGGCATCCCATCTGCTAAAATGATGAATCAAAACTAGTTTCTCTTGTTTGCATACAAGTAGTTTTATTTTCATTGAGATTTGGATATTAAGATGAATGAATTATGATGGAATATCTTATGTGTCTCTTAAGTTAAGAGCTTATTTCATTAATAATGTATCCATCTTAAGCTTTTGGTTTCAATCTCTGATTCATTAAGTGATAATTGAGGTGAAGGTGGACTTCTTGAGGTTAAGAACCCTTTCAATATTTTTCTCTTTTTAAGCTGATTGAATTAGAGTTATAGTATGTATTACTTTTAGCTTTTGAATAACTTATCTTTCAAGGTTTGATTATATCTGATATTCACATATAGTGAACTTGCCTCAAAGCATAAACAACCCGGATTGATAAGAAATAATTGTGTTAATTTAGGTCCACAAATTAGCTCAACAAGGATAATGCAGCAAATGGCATGAGGGAGGAATGGTTCATAGCGATTCTCAGATAAGTATGAGATCCCTACACTTAATTATGTTATTTGCACCTGTAGGTTACATGTCGATGATATGTTTGATGAAATTCCCGTCATGGCTAGTAGGGGTCTCGTTATGGTCTTGTTCATCTTATTTATTTTGTATCCTTGTTTCCTTGTATCCTTACCACTTCCAAATGACCATTCCATTATGGTCATTGTTCCAGGCTCTCAGCCAAAAAAGGTGGCTCAAATCTTGGAATGCTAGCAAAACAGAGTGTTAGTTTGAGACTAACTCACCTAAGCAGTGTCTGCATTATAAATCACTTTGCTACTGTCTGGGGAGCATTAGTCCTAAGGCTAAGTCACCTAGGAAGTGTTTAGGAAGTGTTATAAAGCACCTGACCAGTCTCTAGGGAGAATTAGTCCTAATACTAACTATCCTGGGCAGTGTCTAGGGAGTGTTACCCTGCCCTAGGTTTCTCAAACAGTAGTAGGACCCAGGGACAAGCAGTCTAAGTGGCTAACTTGTCTCATGAAGGTAATTTGGGTGATGTTGGATGACTGTATATGATGTTTTCTTGGTTCCATTTCCTTAAAGTCACCAAGGAGGTTGAATCTTATCATAGTGGCCTCTTTTTGCATTTTTACCCCGGCTGGCCGTTGCTTGGGTAGATGTGGTAGGAGGGTGTTATAGGTGTTTTATAGGTAGTTTTTAGATGAACAAGACATATTCTAGTTATAGTAACTATAAATTGGTTAAGTTGTTGTAGTCGACGGAATAGTTGGTTAGGTTCCCAAGTCTTAAAAAAAGTGAGGGTAGTTGTGAGGGCATGATGGATAAGGAGTGTCAGGGCTTGCCAAGGAATGAAAAGGTGTGCTAACACATGGCAAATAGTGTCAATGGATGTTGAGAAGTGTTAGGGAGTGTCAGGGGAACGCAAGGGAGAACTAGGTCAAAATGCTTGGAAATGAACGAATAAGAGTGTGTGCCAAGGAGTGTAAGTGAATTCTAGGTGTTCCAAGGATGAAGCGTTTTAGGAGAAGTTCAGAATAGGACTTCCATGATGCAATCCTATTGTTGTGATAAGGCGTGGACAAAGAAATTTTAGAGAAAAGGAGACTTTGGGTTGGGAACAATATTGTTTTTCTAATGAATTGGTTGGGTTCCCAAGTGGAAAAAAAAGTAAGGTTATCTATGAGGGCATGAAAACTAGGGAGTGCCAAGGTGTCCTAGGGAATGTAAGGTTCCCAAGTCGTGGAAAAATGTAATACTAGTTGTGTGGTCATGACTGCCAAGGTGTGTTAGGGAATTATAGGGCATGTTAACATGTTCCAGATAATACGAAGACATGTCAAACAAGCTAAGATGTGCCAAGTGCTAAGGCCTGCCAAGATGTGCAAGGGTGTGACAATGCATGCCAGGGACTATCAAGGCAATGAAAAGGTGGAACAAGTTAAACTACAAGGAAATGAACACATAATAGGGTTAATAACTCACCAATTTACCTTTTCCATGGGGGGCATGGTAGGCACACCAACACTAGGTGCCAATACGTGCCAAGTTCCAAGTCTCAGTGCATTCTAAGTTCCAAATATTCCTCTGTTGCTTCTCACCTACTTTCCAATAATTGATCTGAAATAAATTTAATACTAAACCATGCCAAAGCATACCAAGTCATCTCAACGCATGCCAAACATGATAAGACTTGGAAAGGCCAACACGTGACAAGTACCAATGTGTGTTAGGGAGTGTGATGCATGCTATGAAGTGGCATAGCATGTCGAAGAGTGCTAAGGTGTGCTAGAGAGTGCCAATGCATGATGAATATTTTTAGGGAGTACTAGGACAACATAAGGGAGAACTAGGTCAAAATGCATGGAAGTGAATGAAAATGAGGGTGTGTCACGGAGTGTCAATGAGTTCTAGTTGTCATTGATCCAAATTTAAACAGGAACACAACAAATTACAGATTTAACCATAAATACATAGATTCAACAGAAATAACAGTTCCTTTGATTAATATCAAATAATGAAATATGCTTACAAACAGTATGGAAATGAGACTATCTTGGTGATGGTAGCTTATCTCTGAGAATAGCTGTGGTGGCTACATGCCTCTGAACTGCCTTACAATGAGGCTCTAGGGCCTTTTTTATTATTGAAAAATAAGAGCAAAACCTAAACAACAAAAACCCTAACCTGAGGAGATGTAACACCAAGAGTTTATGGGCCTCGTTGGGGTTAGTTGGACATAAAACTTCCCGGGGTCATGACTTGGTCATATTATCTCTATTTGATGCACATGATACCCCATTGGAAAGATCTCTCTGAGGACTACGATGGAAAAGATGATTTAAAAAAAAAATCGTTGGCAGTAGATAACCAAAAAAAAACATCATTTAGGGCCTCAAAAGGGCTCCGGAAGTTTAGGACCCAAAAAATTGCTAAAAATAGTAAACTGTGCTACAATTAAGGAAACTGAAAAACTGAAAGAAACAATGGTGGGGGTCCAAGTGAAATTGGCGGGTGGCCACCAATATCCACCTAGATCAATCATGCCAAGGAGGGAGTGACTAGGTATAATAAGCACAAGTAAGGCATGCCAGGGAATATCAGGGCATGTCAAGACGTTCTAGAGTGTGTTAGATAGTTCTGGGATATGTTAACATCTTCCAAATAGTGGCAAGGCATGCCAAGGCATGCCAAGTGCTAAGACATGCTAGGATGTGCAGGGTGCGAGAGTATGCTAATATGCGTCAAGGAGTTTCAAGGCAACAAAATTAATAACGAAGTTAAAATGCAAGGAAATGAACACATAAGAGGGTTAATAAGTTGGGACTTTGTATTTTTGAAAATGGGTGTGCGAAGCATACTAATAATATGTTCTAATACATGCCAACTGACAATGTGTGCCAAGTGCTAACGTATGTCAATGCAATATTATTCCAAGGTGTTCCAGAGCATGCTAGGGACTACAGGGCATGCCAACACATGCTAGGGGAGTGATATGCTATGCTAGGGCTGTTACACTAAAAAATGTCACCATGACTATTTGCAGTTTGTATGACTCCATCACCTGTCATACTATCCTCCTTGGCAAGTCTCATGCCTCTGCTTTCCATGTCAAACTCAAAGAAAGAGAGAAAAGTCATTTAAAGTCAAGTTATCTCTGGTACGCAGTTTCTCTCAACCTTACCTGCGGGTACGCAATCCAAGTTCACAATACCTGCGCACTTGTACGCTCTGTCTGTAAAGCAATGGGTGCGTACTCCTGTAAAGGTCAATAAGCGCAAGTTTCACTCCAAAAAAGTTACTTGTAGTTATTTCTAGAGCATTCTAGAAGCTTGTTTGGCATGTATGGAGCGCCTCCAGATGGTTCATGTATCCCTATAGAAGAGGAACTTATCCCATCAAGAGGGGAGCTAACCCACCCAAAAGAGGGGCTTATCCCATTGATGGTGGACCTGATTAACTTCCTCTACAGCACTATAAATACATGCATTGGACCAGAGGGAGGGGAGGTTGAAAAGCTGAACATTCCTAAGGGTAGATGCTGCTGGAATTAGGACTTCCTTGTAGAAGCTTGTGAGGAGAGATTACCATCTTTACTTGTTTCCATTGGGAGGTGGGTGAGCTGATCAGAGTAAGGGAGAACTCTTGTGGACCCTAGGAGGAGCTTGCACAACACCAAGGCTCATGTTGTAATGGTTCCTTTTGTTACCTTTTAATACAAATTAGTCCATTCTTCTCAACAATTTGTTAGTTATGAGTTGTTTCATATACTCCTTGGTCTATATGTTAAATATGTTTTATTTTATGTGATATTCAGGTGCTATTTAATCGTTTGATTGTTAGTGAATGCAGGTTTCGAAGAGAAGGAGGAGCTCATCCGGATCAACGAAGCTGGACTACTACAACAGCGTTGGATTACAGGTAGGATCTAAACACTTGATTTCTCATATTGTAAAAGCATATTTAGGGAAGGATTGCTCTTATTTGTCTTGTTTGTCACTAGAAAGTCTTAGGCTTCTAGGAAGGTCGGTTGTGTCCACACTAACGACTCTTTCCACGTGACAAAATGGAAACTCCGCTGGGGACTCCATTAATGTGCTTGAGTTCTTTTTGATTTAATATTTTGGTCTGAGAAAAATCGCTTGTTTTCTGATTTTTGGTTGTCTAGCTGTGTATTTGGGTGGGTTAGCTTAGAGTCAATTTAGATTTTTAGTTTTCTTAGCTTTGCCAGCAGTACACAGGCTTTGAGTTCAGCACAGTGCATACTTTTACGCACTGCGACTGTGTGCACAGAGCGTACCCGCGCCTGTGTCAACATATCACCTGCGTACCCCTGTCAAATTTGAGAAAATTTCATTTTTCATCTTTTTTCTCTTTAGATTTTGTTTTTACTTTGTTTTTACTGCCCAGATCCATTAGTTTACTGTCAGAGATCTTCACCTGAACTTGTTCCGTTAGTGTCGAGCGTTTTGGTGGAATTCATAGGGATTTTGCCTTAGGGTTTGATTTTTTAACTGGTCCTGTAGTGACTTTGACGTTAGAGGTTGTCAAACTTTGGATCTCCTTGGTTTTGGTCAGTCCTCTTAGGAGTCGGGCCTGTCATAGAAGTCACCCTTGTGAGAGACCTACCTTTGTGTCTTCTCTTTGCGAAACTCGGAAAGTTTGTTTGTTAAAGCCTTGAATTCCATTCTTGAGAAAAGAGAACAAAAAGATTTCGATTTTGTTTTTGGTTAGTTTATGATTCTGCATAAACTGATCCTTAGTTGCATTTTGACTAAGTAAAACATCCGGGAATCATCCTTGTAGGCTTTTTTCCTCATTAGTTTTGCTTTTAGGTAAATTTACCTTTAATTTGCTTTTGAGTGATTTTGAATTGATTGCCTTAGATTTGTTAAATTTCATTTGATAAATAGTTTTTACATGCTTTATTAATATAGGAAAAATACAAAAGATTCTTTGAAAACAAGTTTGCTTTGGTAGCATTTGTAGACTTTTGGGAGAAAAAGGAAATTTCGTGAATAATTAGTGGTCATGAGTTGCATGTTTTGAAAAGATAAAGAGAATTGTTTCTTTGATTGTCTTTGTTAAGAAAGTTGTTTTCTATAAAATTTGCATTCTCTCAACTCTCTTAGCTAGGAGATTCATTGAAAAAGGAAAGTAGTGTAAATCATCTTAGGTGCATCTTTGTAGTGGTTGAGAGTCGAGTCTACACACCACTAGTTTCATCTCCACTACCTTTTGTCTTAAAGGAAAACCATAAAATTAACGCTTAAAGTAAAATCAACTTAGTAACTTTTTATTTACTAGGGCTCTGAAACACCAATATAGATCAGGCTAGTGTCTTGGAGTAGGAGAGTAATTAACTCTCCAAGACAACAAAACCAAACAAGTAGCTGATCTTGTGGTAGGATAAATCCAACTGTTTCATTTATACTCTGGGAAAGCTCCTCTTAAAGGAGAAGCACGAGCTCGTGTCCGAACCAGTGAGGGGATCAATCCTCTCTCGTTGGGAACGACGCCAGACACGCACGTATTACAAACGGTAAACCTCGGATTAACCATTGTCGAGGAGCCAGGGGTCACTTGTCGGTAAACCTTGGATTATTGTCAAGGAGCCGGCAAGGGGATTGAGCTTGATACTCTGCCCTTGCGTGCTGTCGGAGTGTAGACTGTTCCCCCAGGTGTATTTGTTGTTGTTGGTAACCTTAGTGACCATTATCTTTAGGATTCTACCCGAGGTGACGGTGGAGGGGAGATCCTACTGTACCTGGAGCAGACGTCGGCTAGACTCACTTGGATTTTCCGGGGGGTTCACTTCACTCGAGACGGTTAAAGTGGAGGAACTTGTGCCGGTCTATTCATTAAGCAGGTTGCCGGGGTAATTGTTCCACCCACCACTTCTGTACTGAATTCGGCGATGTTGGGCTTCATCACCAACTAGTGTTTTCGGTCCGGAAGGCTACTGTTTTTGCATGGTTTGACGCCCTAGATTCTTTAGGCGTGTGATTCAAATTTGTTTGGTTCTTTAGAGACTTTAGGTGGTTTGTTTTGAGATTTTACTTTGTTTGCATATGCAGTAGTTAAAAGTTTTTAACTGTGGCGGAATTACCGAGACAGTCCCGTAGACTTCGGGGCCAATCTCCTGAGATTGTTTCCGTGGCCGAATTGTTGAGGAGATCCCGTAGACTTCGGGGTGACCCTCCTCGAGACGACCCGAGTAATTTAGAAGGTTTGAAATTCCTCGTAACTCCTCCTAGTGGCAGTAGAGTAGGTTCACCTGAAGAAGGAGAGTCTTCGTTGGTAGTCCATCCAGATTACCAAAGTCTAGAAACAGGTTACAATCCTGAAGCTGTTGCAGTTTCTGAGCTTGCTGGTAGTTTTTCATCTACTAGTGATATAGGCGAAGAACCTGAAATATCTGAACCTGTTACTCCAACTTCTAGTGTTCTTGATTCACCTAGGATTGAAAGAATCATAACCGAAAATCTTCCTTCTGGTTTGTTAGCTATTGAAGAACTTACTCCAGAAGAAGAAGTAGGCCCTGTTCTTGAAGATCAACCTACTCTTGACTTAAGAGAGCGTGAATCTATCTTTTACAGTCCACCTAGAAGTACTACTTGGTACCTTTTGTTAACTAATTATTTAGACAACTCAGGGATAGGTTTTTCTCCACCTCGTACTCCTTATCCACCCAGAGGTATTTATACTCCTGTAAATATGTCTAGTCAGTCGTCCGTGTCTACTCAACCCCCTGAATCTTTCTTGTACGGTGGTCCTTCTGTTCCTACTGGGTATCAATCACTTTCTGGTACCTTTGCAGGAGCATCTCCTCAACCCATTGGACATGGGTCATTAGCTGGAAGCAATGGTAATAGACCGTTGGGTGTAGGAGACGTTTATATGATGTCAGGTTCAATTCCCGGTTCTCAACCTCAAGGTGGTCAATTACCACCTGGGGGGCAGCCTCAATTAACGCCTAGGGGGCAACCTCAAGGTACACAAGTTGCGGCTGGGGGGCAACCTCAAGGACAGTATGTACCTATGGTGCAATACGTTCCTCAAGGTCAACCCCAACCTCAATATGTACCCCAAGGTCAACCTCAGTATCAATTTATGCATCAAGGTCAACCCCAGTATCAGTACTTACCTCAAGGGTATCTACCACAAGGTCAGTACTCGAGTCAAGGTTATCAACCACCTCAAGGTCAATCTTACGTTCAAGGTATGGGAAATGTACCCTTCAATTATCAATCCTACCCTCAACCTGGTTACGGATCTCAGTATCCTCAACCTGTTACTGGTCAATACCCCGGAATGATAGTGTGGGATCCATCACAAGGCCAACAGGTGTTACAGCCAAGTATACAGTTGTTACCTCAAACTGGACAGCCTGTAGTTTCTGGTCCACCCCAGCAACCACAACCTGTCCAGTCGACTATTCAAACTTCTGTAACTTCGGTAGTTACTCAGCCGCCAATCGCACCTAGTACTCCATCTCAAACGGCTGCTGCAACTACCGCAACATCTACCACACTTACTTCTGGAGTATCGACAGCTCCGGTTTCTACTGTCTCTGCAACCACCCCTCAGACATCTTTACCGTTGTCCGGATCTACGATTCAAACCACGGTCCAGATGCCTGTAGGGCAGCCTGGTTTAAGTACTGTTGTAACAAGTCAACCACAATTCACTTATCAACAGCACCAGGGATAGTACCAATACGGGCCTGCTGTCCAACAACCGGTTTACGAGTATCAACCGTATCCTGGGTACACTTATCAACAACCTCAACAACCCCAGTATAGTCCGCTTAATCCTGGTTTTCCAGGAGGATATAATATCCCGAACGCGATTCCTGTTCCAGCTTATCCTGGATATCCTCCTCCTGGGACTGGTCTTGTGACCCAGAGTTTTAGAGATCCTAACCGGAAATTGCCGTTTATTGCAACTTTGGATTTACCCGACTTGACGCGCCTAATGAACGATCCAATAAATTATCTTCTGTTCTGGCTGCCAATGCCAAATAAGTTTCCCAGTGATATACCCAAGTTCGAAGGTAAACCTGGAGAGGATCCATCAAATCACGTGATGACTTACCACCTTTGGTGTGCTTCGAATTCTATCTCGGATGATTCGATCCGTTTACGTCTTTTTCAGCGTACGCTCATTGGTCTCGCGGCCAAGTGGTACATTGAGTTACCACGGGCCTCTTTTTATAACTTCAGCCAGTTAGCTACCTCGTTCCTAACTCATTTTCAGTTGCCGGTCAGATACGATAATGGTATTGAGTTATTAACTTCATTAAAACAATCGACGTCCACTTATATTTCTGATCATATCCATGAATGGAGACGTCGAAGACGTTTAGTGAAAGTTTTTATCCCGGACCAATTCTTAGCTGAATGGTTTGTCAAATCATTATTACCGAAGATTACTGAAGATGTAGCTAAGGCTGGAGTAGTTACTGAGGAGCAAGTCATTGCTCAAGCCCAATACCTTGATTTAGTTTACACTCAGTCGGGTACGTTGCACGAGAGGATCCCAGATCTTCCCAAGTCGAATCAAATCGCTGCTGCTCCTTCGGGGTCTCATGCTGCTGATGGCATGATTGGTACGGTGAACACTAAAAGTAAGAAGAAATCCTCAAAGAATTCTTCTCCAATCATAATCTTACCAGACTCCCCGACAGGAGAGTCTTCTCTTGAAATTACCACCAACGTTCACGCTGTAGAGTCATCTACGGCTAAATCAAAAAACGGTGGTAAAAAGAAAGGTAAGAAGAAGGATAAAGCAGACAAGACTCCAAAGGAGAAAAAAGAGAAGTCGGAATCTAACGACGAGAAACGCAAACCTCACTATCCTTGTTTAACTTGTGAAGAAGATCATTTCACAAGAGATTGCCCTCATCGGGCAGAGGTTGTGAAAATCGTTAAAGGTTCCCCAACTCCTGCTGTTTTGAAAGATCCATTTCCAAAGCAGGAGAGTAAGATGATAGGTTCTTCCTCGAGTGCCAGTGAAGAACCCATATTGATGATGTCTCATGTACGGATTACGACTCGATCACACGATTATGGTAGTAAGAGTCCTGTTGATGGCAAAGAAGCAGAATCTTCTGATTCTAATCCATCAACCTCAGCTCCCGGTTCCGATCCACTACAGATCGAGAAACCTAACCCGGACTTGGTAATCAAACCGCCCGCCAAGGGTATACTTCGAAAGTCTGCTTTCAATCCACATGCGAGAGCAGCTCATAATTATAACATTGTTGAGGACTTAGCTGTTTCACCCTCAGCAATGTCGGCTTTAGAAGTGCTGCAATCATGCCCAGCACAATGAAAATTACTTTTGTCGGCTATAGGAGCTGTTGATATTCAAGACTCGAACCTTATAATCTTTGATCTAGAAAATATTACACCGCGTCTCCCTCATCAGATGGCTTTCCAGATCCTAGTGATAGTCAAAAACATGCCTATTCATCGGACTGTAATTGATGAAGGAGCTTCTACGTGTATTATGTCAATTCAATGTTGGAGATCACTTGGTTCTCCTTCATTGAACCAATCCCCGATGATTCTTAAGGCCTTTGATGGCCGTGGATTCCATCCGTTTGGCATTCTACAGGATTTGCCTATATGGGTTGAAGGAAAAACCATTAGTCTGGATGTGGAGGTGGTTGATGCCCCTCTAGACTACAACCTTCTCTTGGGTCGAAGTTGGTCTTACGATATGATAGCAGTCGTTTCATCGGTCTTCAGAGTTATAAAGTTTCCACACAATGGTAAGATCGTAACGATAGACCAGCTGGCTTATTTTTCATCCGACCCAGCCTCTTCAGAGAGTATCCAGCATGTTGGTAAAACGACTATCCCTTATAGGGATGTTGGCGTAGGATTAGTTAAAGATTCTGATTTGCTGGGAACTTTTCCTTTTCCTCCAAGCAACGCAGACCCTTGATTCGCTTCCATTCATATGATTACTTCAAACACTATTATTTATGATGATCCTTGGATTGTCCCATCTGAATCTGAGATAGACTCATTCGGTGATGCTATGCCTTTGAGTCCATATGAAATTGCTTATGAAGCCATGCAGTCTTTTACCGACCCGTGTTCAACCCAAATCGACCAAATGAATGTGGTCCATGAGGAATCACTTTTCACATCAACCTCAGAACGGATAACGTTTCCCAAAGTTGTGTCATCTGACGAGAAACTTCGCGAAATCCTAAGTGTAGATGATCTACCATGGGAAGATCTCCATCATAGATCTTCGTTTTTACCTGAGGGTGATGGCTTTGAAAATGATTTTTCATCAATTTTTATGGCTGAATATGTTAAGGACGCTCAGAATCCCATGAAACATCCTGATTCAGAGTTGAATTTGGGAAACATTTCCCAAACTATTGCCATTGACATTTCAGTCAAAACTGGAATTATTGAGAACATTCATATAGTTGCCTCATGTAAAAATGACGAAATTCAAACATATAAGGCCCTATTTCAAGAATTTCGCGACGTGTTTGCCTGGTCCTATGAGGAAATGCTAGGAATTGATCCCTCTTTTATTGTTCATGAAATCAAGACTTACCCGGACGCTAAGCCCGTTTGGCAACGTCTGCGTCAGATACACCCTAGGAAAGCGGATGCAATTAAAGCAGAAGTTGAGAAGTTGTTGAAAGCAGGTTTCATTTATCCGATCCCGTTAACGGATTGGGTATCGAATATTGTTCCGGTTAACAAGAAAAAGGGAAAAATAAGAATTTGCATCGACTATAGGGATATTAATCGTGCTTGTCCAAAAGACAACTATCCCACACCCTATATCGATCAAATAATTGATGATTGTGCCGGTCGTGAAATATTTTCCTTTATGGACAGTTTTTCCGGCTACAACCAAATCAATATTCTACCTGCCGATCAACCAAAAACGGATTTCATTTGTCCTTGGGGGACATTTTCTTATTGCAAATTACCTTTTGGACTTAAGAATGTCGGAGCCACTTTCCAACGGGCAATGTCTTATGCGTTTCACGACATCAAGCACATTGTGCAGCCGTACCTCGATGGTTTGCCTGCTCATTCTTTACATCGAGCTGATCACCTTGTCCACTTACGAGCTATTTTTATGAGGTGTCGGCATTATCGAATTCGGTTGAACTCACACAAATGTGTCTTCTGCATAGAAGTGGGACGATTGCTAGGATTTGTCGTTTCAAAAGCCAGTATCCGCGTCGATCCCTCGAAGGTAGAAGCTAACATCAAATTGCCTCCTCCTTCGAGTTTGCGCCAACTCCAGAGTTTGCAAGGGAAAGCAAACTTTTTACGTCAATTCATTCCTAACTACGCCGAGGTTACAAAGGGTTTCACCCGGTTGTTAAAACAAAATGCTCAATTCTCTTGGGATGAGATAGCTCAGAAATCTTTCGATGCACTTAAGCACGCATTGACCCATGCACCGTTGCTACATCCTCCCAACTACAACCAGGATTACTTTTTGTATCTCGCCGCCTCCCACTCCACCATTGGAATGGTCTTAGTTCAGGAAGATGAATTCGGAACGGAACATGTGATATATTATCTTAGTCGGACGTTAAATCCAACCGAGCTAAAGTACTCACATGTGGAAAAGTTGGCACTGGCAGCCGTTCAAGCTGTCCAGCGTTTTCGTCACTACATCCTTCTCCGTAAAACTATAGTGATTTCGGATTGCAACCCTATGATCTATATTCTAACTAAACAATTGCTAGAGGGCAAGTACTCCAAATGGATTGTTATCCTGCAGGAGTTCGATTTGGAGTTCGAAAAGTCCAAATCTAAGAAATCCTTAGTCTTTGTCGAGTTAATGTGTGATTTCCCGCGTGCTGACATGGAAACAGTGGCAGAGGAACCCATAGCGGACAAATCTTTGTTTCTTATCAGCACTTTAGATCCATGGTACGGGGATATTATCATCTATCTCCAAACCCAATCCTTTCGGCCCGAAGCTTCTAAGACGGAACGTCGGAAAATTCGATTCCAGTCCCAACAATACAAAATAATTGGAGATACTCTTTATCGTCGTGGGGCGGACTTGGTTTTCCGACGTTGCTTAACTCACGAAGAGGCAGAAAGGGTTTTGAATGACTGTCACTCTGGGGCATGTGGCGGTCATATGTCTGGGTATGCCACAGCTCAGAAGGTGTTGCGTGCTGGCTATTTCTGGCCGTCCATGTTTAAAGATTGTATCATTGCGGTCCGAAAATGCCACAACTGTCAAGTGTTTGATCGCAAGATGCGCGCACCACCAGCTCCTCTCCACCCTATAATTGTCGTTGGTCCTTTTGCTAAATGGGGTATCGACTTTATTACTTGTAACCCTCACTCGGCCGGGGGGCATGCGTATATCATCCTTGCGGTTGATTATTTTACTAAGTGGGCCGAGGCGATGCCTACATTCGAGGCAGATGGCAAGACTGTTGCAGTTTTCGTATTCAATCACATTATTGCTAGGTTTGGTGTCCCACAAGCGATAATCACTGACCATGGGCGCCACTTTCGAAACATTATGATGACAGAGCTTACAGGCCAGTTTGGTTTGCGCCATGATAGCTCAACACCTTATTATCCACAAGCCAATGGTTTGGTTGAGTACATCAACAAAGTTTTGGTCATCATGATCCGGCGAATCATTGGCATTCATCGGTCGAATTGGCACAACATGTTATTTTCCGCGCTGTGGGCATATCGAACTTCGTTGAAAACATCAACAGGGTTCACTCCTTTCCAACTAGTTTATGGTTTGGAAGCCGTGCTGCCCATTGAATGCGAAATCCCATCACTTCAAATGGCTGTCGAATTACTCCCAGCTACTTCCGAAGAGGAGAAGCGTTTATTGTATTTAGCTCAATTAGATGAGACTCGACGTGATGCTGCACTGGCAATCGAGACTCATGCAAAACGAATGAAAGCTCAGTACGATCGAAATGTGACCCCTCGAAATTTTTCGGAAGGAGACCTAGTGCTATTATATGATCAAGCTAACGATAAGTTAGGTGCTGGAAAATTCGTTCCTATGTGGCATGGACCCTACATTGTTAAGCGAAAGCTAGCAAAAGGGGCCTATGAGCTGGTTGATTTTGATGGGGACTCTTTGGGTAAACCCAGAAATGGACTTTACCTAAAGAGGTACTATGATTAAATGGTGGGTGTGAAGATTTTTAGGGTAGTTAGGTTAATTTTCTCTTTCTAGCTGGCACGTTTTCTTAGTTTAGACAAGTGTGCTTAGTTTAGACAAGTGTGCTTAGTTTAGAGAGTGTGGTTTTTCGTCATTATTCTGGCTTATCTTGGTTTTACTCTTGATATTGCGGATGTCGACGCCTCTCCAAACGTACATTGGATTTGCTGATGGTGCTTGTCGTAGTACACGAAATATCTCTTCTGCAGCTTGGGTTATCTATTCGCCCTCTGACGAGTTAGTTTCTATGCATGGGGTGAGCCTCGGTCAAACAACAAACAACATTGCAGAATACAGTGCAGTGATTGAATTATTATTTGAATCCATTACATTTGAGATTCAGAGTTTGATAGTGAGGTTAGATTATGAACTCGTTGTATTACAGCTTAATAGAGTTTATGCCATTAGAAATCCAGTGTTATTAAGGTTATTTTTGAGAGTGCGTCTTTTGGAACGTGAATTTGATTACATTGAATATCAACATATTCCAAGGTATTTTAATACATTAGCAGATGCAATTTCTTCTCGAATGTTAGACAGACATTTGCGATAATCATACATGTAAATTTAAAACACATTAACATTTAATCACACATGTTCAACAAGATAAGCCGGTAATAATGATATATATATAGATAGGAGTGTGTCAAAAAATATACATCATCTTCGATCATAGGTTGAAAAATACCTTATGATCGGCAAAAATGATAAGTACAAAAAACCAAAAGTGTCATATGTGTCTACAAAAAGTGACTAGCCAATCACTGGTGGTGCTCTCTATACGAGACCACTGCCCGCGCTACCCTACATAGGAACCTCCTGATAGGTCCTAGGATTGCAACCACATAGCGTTGAAGTCGAATAGGAATATCTTCTATAGTCGTCTCTGGTATGTCCACCGTGAGACGCTCAAGGTCCTGTTCCAGCTCGGCTAAGGCCTCTGCGGCCGCATCCTGTGGGGTCAGTGCTGGTGCAACTAGTACTCTCCTCTCGAATGGCCGGAGATTGGCCGGACGCTGTGGGCCTACATCTGCATTTTGAAAATTGTCACTGTCAGTTTTGAGACGATATAAAAACAAATAAAAAGTAAATAATTTCAAAAACTTGTGAAAAATGAAATACCTCTGTCGTCCCATTGTTCTCCCTGTGGAAGAACCATGTCCGGATCACCGCGAAAATCTACTCCGGCATAAGGAAAGTCCTGAATCGCGAAGACCTGGTTCTCCAACCAGTGAAAGTAACCAGCAGGAAATCGAACAACTCCCGCTCTCTCATCAGGATGTCGGGCCATCACCATAACCCATCGTACCAACCTTGGCTCCCGAGGTGGCCCAACCGGAACAGTGAGATGCTGAGGGATAAGCATCAGAACTCTCTCTAGGGAAAAGCTCACAACTAAAGGCCCATACCCAAAGGTCTTTAGTTGCCCGTTCTTTACCCTAGTCAGTTGGCCCTTTATGTTGGTCAACACAGCATCGCACCAGTTGAAAATGGTGCCTCGGTAGCAATCTATCGCCATCCGCATTTGGGACCCGGTGGCAATGTGCAAGGCGGCTGCGCCGCAGAGTCTGGTAACTGTAAAGGCAATTACCATAAGTTCAGGCAGGGATATATATTTGATTTCTATCCCTCTCTCCTGGTTCTGGTTGTTGCACCACTCTAGCCGGAGGCTAGCAAGGGATTGGCCACCCGGCCTAGTCCCGGAGAGAGTCAGTTGCTCGCCCCTATTAGGCAAACCAGTGAGAAAATATATGTCAGAGGGCTCTATCTCGAGCTGGTGCCCTCCGATGTAGAAGCATTGTTCCTGGATGTTCCACCTTTCAACCAGCCACTCTAGGAATGGCACTTGGGCCCTCATGCCAGCTATGGCCCAGTACTTGTAGAGACCGCATGCCTTCAAAGCATCAATGGAGGGTTGATGATTTATTGTGGCCAAATCAACGTCCTCGTGTTCTCTTTCATGCCAATCAAGCATGGTGTGCACCCTGCACATCATAAAACATCTGTTAGAGTCCATAAATTTTTAAAATTTTGGTCCATTTTGGAGAAATGAGGGTTTCAAAATGCGTTTTGCGCGGTACGCACCCTGGCTTTTAGGGACAGAGCGTATGTACGCAGCTGCCCTTAAGGCCGGGTGCGTACGCCCGATATTTTCCCCATTGAGAAAATATCGGGGTACGCAGGTCAGCAGTGCATGACCTGCGTACCCCAAAGGGCGCATCTTGAAACCCCAAGACCTCCAAAAAATCAAATAAAAACCTAAAAATGAATTCTAAACGGATGGAAATTAAGAGAAGGATGTTGTAGAATACCTGGTGAAACGGCGTTCGATTCTGACGGTCGGATTCTCCGCAAAGTCCACGGGAAGTTTCTTGTCAAAAGCCCTTTTCTCTCCCTCAACAGTAAAATGGTAAAAATGACATGGTAAAAAGTCTTTTTATAGGTTTTTTGGGTAAATGAATGCTAGGTTTGTTTATTTTTCACCATAAAGAGATATTTTTTAATGTATTTTTGCCTATCTTAAATAGGTATGAGTAATGTGTTGTTTTTGTGCAGGACAAAGGGACTTTAGGGTAAACTATCATTTTTCACGAACCAAAAAATCAGAGTCATCTTTTAAGCCCTTTTCTGACTCCTAAAACATGAAAAGATTGCCGAGCGTTTCTTTTACACTCGTTAAAACGGAATTAAAAGACGGTCCTCTTATAGCCCTTTTCTGACCATAAAAACACGAAAAGATTGCCGGGTTTTTGTCGTTTCAAACTCGATATTGGAAATAAAACGACGTGTCCTTGATCACTTTTTACTTTTCAGGTCAACGGCACTAAACATGAAAGTACTCCTTGGTCGCAAGATCAAGCGGTTCTCTCAGGTATTATTTTATACTTTTTCGGGCTTGGGAGACACAAATTTACGAAAAAGTTCACTATGGAGTCTTCTTTAGTTTTTTCAGACTCTCTAAAATTGAAAAACGCCGAGTTTCTACTATACTGGACTCGTTAAAATTTCACAGTAAAGGACCTATTCGATTACAAACAGGAATGGACCACTCCTTCTTAGGGTCCGAATCTAAACTAAGTTGGACTCATCCAAAGGATGAGCTTATAATCACGCATATGTTATCCTCCTCAAGCTTGTAAAAAATAAAGAGGTACTTGCCAGAAATGGTGGGGGAAAAGAGAGAAGAATGAACCTATTTGTTATCCTTTGTTACAGAAGAACCTTATCACCGCTCTTGAACACGACACTCTTTAATTCACCTGGGTTCGGAAATCCTTTGCCTTAAAGTTGGTCAAACCACTTTGAAAGACTTCAACCATTTATGGGTATTAAATTTGGGTCAATCGTTACCACACCATCTGTCGTGTCGTTATGTGTTCAAGAGGTCTCTGCAAATAAACCATTCATATGCAAAATACTTGTCATCCATTTTGACCATCCCTGAGTTAGTCCTTACAGCAACATTTCTTCAACTTGAACAATGATTTCGTGTTGTGGGTTTGCCTGCAACGGGTCGCTTTCTATCGACATCAGCACATGATCTAGAAAGATGACTTAGATATCGTCAGTACCTTGAGGTCTGCATGCATCAATGGCAGGTTTCTCGCCTTTGACGACAGTTTACATCATTGACTTTCGATCAAAGGACTCTGTGACGTGTTTGACAACAACCCATTCATTCACATTTCATGGATTGTACTGGGTACTTTGAGAACCATTGACATCACTGGTGGTCTCTCTCACACTTGTTAACAGTTTACATCATCGACTGGTAATCAAGTGGTTTCTACCATGTTCAACGTCGACTCATTTATTCGCATGGATAGACTCGTACCATTTTGAGAAGTAGAAATGAAGACCCTGGATATAGTTTCCACCATCCAGGCTGCGAGGAGTTTTGTATTCATTATATAGTAGACTAATCATAAACAGATGGTTGCGTCCATACTGTGTCTACAAAAGTCTATAATTGTGATGTACTGCAAAATCATTCCTGTATCAGAGCAGTAGTTAGATTGTTAGTTAAAGTTTTCAATCTGAGTATGGGAATGCCTACCTTAGCGATGATATCATCTTATATATGTATTTTGTGTTGAATATTTGCAGGTTCTGACCAGGCTCTCCACAAGATAATCCTTGAAATGATAAAGTACTTCACCCTTCCTAGATGTTTTGAAACCCTAATCTATTTCAGGCTTCGCACTTTAGGGGGAAATCTATTACACTAAAAAATGTCACCATGACTATTTGCAGTTTGTATGACTCCATCACCTATCATACTATCCTCCTTGGCAAGTCTCATGCCTCTGCTTTCCATGTCAAACTCAAAGAAAGAGAGAAAAGTCATTTAAAGTCAAGTTATCTCTGGTACGCAGTTTCTCTCAACCTTACCTGCGGGTACGCAATCCAAGTTCACAATACCTGCGTACTTGTACGCTCTGTCTGTAAATCAATGGGTGCGTACTCCTGTAAAGGTCAATAAGCGCAAGTTTCACTCCAAAAAAGTTACTTGTGGTTATTTCTAGAGCATTCTAGAAGCTTGTTTGACGTGTATGGAGCGCCTCTAGATGGTTCATGTATCCCTATAGAAGAGGAACTTATCCCATCAAGAGGGGAGCTAACCCACCCAAAAGAGGGGCTTATCCCATTGATGGTGGACCTGATTAACTTCCTCTACAGCACTATAAATACATGCATTGGACCAGAGGGAGGGGAGGTTGAAAAGCTGAACATTCCTAAGGGTAGATGCTGCTGGAATTAGGACTTCCTTGTAGAAGCTTGTGAGGAGAGATTACCATCTTTACTTGTTTCCATTGGGAGGTGGGTGAGCTGATCAGAGTAAGGGAGAACTCTTGTGGACCCTGGGAGGAGCTTGCACAACACCAAGGCTCAGGTTGTAATGGTTCCTTTTGTTACCTTTTAATACAAATTAGTCCATTCTTCTCAACAATTTGTTAGTTATGATTTGTTTCATATACTCCTTGGTCTATATGTTAAATATGTTTTATTTTATGTGATATTCAGGTGCTATTTAATCGTTTGATTGTTAGTGAATGCAGGTTTCGAAGAGAAGGAGGAGCTCATCCGGATCAACGAAGCTGGACTACTACAACAGCGTTGGATTACAGGTAGGATCTAAACACTTGATTTCTCATATTGTAAAAGAATATTTAGGGAAGGATTGCTCTTATTTGTCTTGTTTGTCACTAGAAAGTCTTAGGCTTCTAGGAAGGTCGGTTGTGTGCGCACTAACGACTCTTTCCGCGTGACAAGGGCATGCCAACATGTTCTTGGGCATCCTACTCATTGCAAGATGTTCTAGGTAGAAAGATGTTCCTGGTACAAAGATGTTCCAAGATATGCGAGGTGCCAAGGAATGTTAGTGTGTTCCAAAGCATGTTCTGGTCTGCCATGAGTGTTGAGGAGTGCTAGGTTTGTCTCATTAATATAATTGACAGAGCTTGATTATGTATTAAATAATATAGTTCCTACACAAACTAGTGGGACTTTATCTAAAGGAAATTTTCTAGATAATAAACCTAATAGAGATTAATCATGTGTTGACTCATAGGAAAGTTATATTCTTATTACTTGAGGGAAATGATACACACTAATTACTTCTTAACAAATTGACTTACTCTAACCACTATGGCCTTGGACACATAATGAAAAGGACTCCACAACAATGGTCTTAAATCGTTATCCTTTGACAAAAAATATAGTAACAGGTATATAGTGTCAACAAAAACACATTGGAATGATCAATGATGATGAACATTTTTTGACTCTCACCAAAAGTAACCAAAAAGAGCATTGGTGGGCCCAATAAAAAATCATCACTAGAAGTGTCGCCAAAGAGACAATTAGTGATAGGCCTTTAACGACCCTCACCAAAAGTGTCACCCAAGAGAGAATTAGTGACCGGCCTTTAACGACCCTCACCAAAAGTGTCATTGAAAATGGATTTGGTGACAAACCTTAAAGGACCATCACTATATGCACTTACAACAATGTTTTTTTAAGGACCATCGCAATATGCAACATTGCCGATGGAGCTTAAAGATCTGTCACAGAGATGACCCTCACCAATGACCTTTTTTCTTGTAGTGTATATTTTTCTTTGTTGAGGAGCATACCTAATGCAGCTTGGAAGTCCACCAACATGTTGTTTAGTTGAGTCACTTCCCTTAGGGTGGCCTCACCGAATAGAAGATTGTCATCTACAAACTACTGGTGGGTCATATAGACACTAGTTCCAGGAAAGTGAATTCCTTCCAAAGAATTAGCTTGTTTAGCAGCCTTAATCTCTTACCAAGGCCTTCCATTGCAATAATGAATAGGAAGGGGGATATTGGATCTCCTTGTCAAATTCCCCTGGAGGACCTGAAGGTGGCCGACGGAGATCCATTAATCAAGATTGAGAAAAAGGGGGTTTTAATTAGAGAGATGATCGAGTGAGTCCAATCTTTTGTGAATCCAAAATCCCGAAGGGTCTCCAATAGATAGTCCCAATTCAATCTGTCATAGGATTTTGATATATATAGCTTGAGCAACATCCCCCTCTTTTTATGAGATTGAAGAGAGTGTATGGTCTCATCCTTAAACAAAGATCGACTGCTCCTAGATGATAATATGGTGAAGGTTGGATTTCACATGTGTGACCATAATCGAGGAGGGAATTTTATATATGACATTACAGAGAGAAATAGGCCTAAAACCTGTTGGGGATGTGGCCTCCTGAGCTTTAGGGATGAGAGTAATGAATGTAGCATTTAGGTCAAACTAAATCTATTTAAGGTGTCGTGATTCTTCCACCATTGTCCAAATAACATGACCCGGGAAGGTCCATCCTTCCTTGAAGAATTCAATGATGAAACCATCTAAGCTCAGAGCTTTGTTGGATGACATGGCTTTGACCACTTCTTCAACCTATGCAAACGAGATGGGTCTTAGAGCCTAATTCTACGCTGGAGAGACCAAGGACAAAATGTGTTGATTGACTTTTCTAATGTCTTTTGATCTATCATGGCCATCATTGCTCAAGAGAGAGGAGAAGAAGATCATCAATTCCCGTTCAATGTCTTCATGACACTCAAAATGGGATCCATCTGAGGATTGAAACATATTAATTCATATGCATTGTTGGTGATTGATCATGGATCAATGGAAGAATTTTGAATTCCGCTGGCCCTCCCTGATCCATTGGATGCACGATTTATGTCACCACAAAACCTCCTCTTGGTGCCTTCTCTCCTCCAACTCTCAGATCAGGAGTCCCTCTTCTTCTGCCATCACAGGGGAGCGACCTTCCTGGATAATATCCATCTCAATATTTTCTAGGAATTCTTCCAGCTTATGTTTTTCCTCGAAAATGTCTCCAAACTCCTCTCGATTCCAAGTTTTGATTTATAGTTTTAGAGCCTGGAGCTTCTTTTGAAAGGATTGCATTCAGTTTCCCAGAGAATCTACCATCGATGTCCACAAAGTTTCCAATTTCTTTATAAATCCTAGATGTCGTAGTTAGAAAATTTCAAAATGGAAGGGTTTCTTCTGAGGTGCAATAGAGGTGGCCAGAGAGAGACTTAGTGGCGAGTGATCCGATCCTAGGGAGGGTAGGATTTCTTCTTCAAAGTTTGGATCTCTTAAAATGAGATTCTCCGAGAGTAGAAAACGATCGAGTCGATAGGATACCTGATGTGGAACACCCCTCCTGTTTTTCAATGTGTGAAGGTCATGTTTGGGAGAAATATCTATGGGCCGAAGATCCTCTATTATTTTGTTAAATTCCATGGATGAATCTTATAACTCCTCCACACTTCTCCTCTATATTTTGGATCACGTTGAAATTGCCTTTGATGATCCAATCTTCTGTGGCCCAGTTGTGACCTAGGGCTTAGATCTACATGAGGAAGAGATCCTTATCCTGGGGGATAGAGGGACTGTAGACAGTCGTGAGGCTTTTCCATTCATCCAATCCAAGAGATCTGAAGGAGGTAGAGAGAGTACGTCGAGAACTAACCTAGTCTTTTAAGAACACTTTGTCAGGATCCAAAATGATTGCAAGTCCTCCCGCTGCTCCTACTACATCTACAGACATAACCTCATTATTCTTCGAGCAACGACAGTTGTTCTCAATGACTTTGCTAGCTATCATTTTTGTTTCTTGCAAAAGAATGATATCTGGTTTATACTTGGCTATCTTATCTTTTAGGGATCAAAGCTTACCTTTGTTGTTGAAGCCCTGGATATTCCATGAGATGATTTCATTGAGAGGGAGGGATGGATCTGGGAAAGTAATCCATCAATTGACCCATCTTTCCTAAATTTAACAATATTTCACCTGCTTCTCATATTACTTTGTTGTTTGACTTCCCGCCCTTCATTCCCCTCTTTGGTCCTCCCGGGTCGGGGATGGTGAGAGCCAAGAGGTTGCTCTCCTTACCTTCCCCTCGTAGATATTTTTTTGACTCAAATTTTGAATTCCATTGGGAATAAAGATGGCTGAAGTGTGTTAATTGATCCGCTGGGATATCTTTGACATCCGATTTGATCCATGTTTTGGAGATATATAACATTTTCTTCTCCTTTGCTCCAAATCTATTGTTTTTCTCTTCTATTTCTAGGATTTTGCTTATGTGTGAAAGAATCTCCTTCACTCTATGATCATTCTCATTATATTTTGGCATTTTTCATTTGGATGGCATCTTATCCCCTTGAGGAGGGGACAACTTATCAACCTCCATTGCATGGGACAACGTTTGCGACGAAGGCAGGGCATCTGTCAGGTTGTCTATAACTTGATCCAATGATGCCAATGCAACAAAAGGATTGATATAACCAGGGGCCGAGGGATTACTAGGATCCTTAGAGGCAACCGCCAATCTAGGATGAGATGGCTCCAGGACAGGGGGTGGGATGGCGATGGACCTTGTTGAGGGTGATTCTAGCGGGATCGACATCCATCAACCTACTGAAAACCATCCCCATCTCACTAATGAGCTGCAAATTGGGCTTCTTCTGTGATCATCTAGGAAAAGTCTCAGAATAAATGAGCATATTTGTGACATCATCAGAATTTGAATGGGACATGTCCATAGTCCAAGGGTTGGATCCAGGTAGAATCATGGTAGATCAGCTCAATGGATTTCAGCAATGGTTGTGATATGTTCATGTGCACACATATTCGAGCAAAAGCTACATGTCATCATCGTTTGGTCATTTTTGAGACCTTGAAAAACTGCTCAATGGAATTTCCTATGCATTCCAAAATGTCGGGTTCCCAAAAATCATCTGGGAGTGAATAGAGTTAAACCCAAACACGGGCCACCTAAAATTTTTCCTTGTCCAAGTTGTAACATTCCTCCCAATATTTGAGGAATAATCTTGCATTGCCGATAAAATATGGCTTGTTCTAAAAAATGTGCTTCATGTCCTCCAGATTTTCAAATATAACTATAAAAAAGCATTTGGCCCATAGGCGAAGCTCGAATTATCCACGGGGTGCCCATTTATGTTGGATCCACATCAAAATCTCTTGCTCCTTAGGCCAAATGCCCAGAAACTTGCAGATCATGGTGTGATATTTCATATATTGATGGGCTTTCTCCAGGTGATTATTAGGGATGACGAACTTAGGGTTAATCGTTGCATTGGGAAGACAATGGTTATTTCCTTCTCTGGCTTGCCAAAGCACCCCCATGGACGAGGTTTCTCTTGCTACCGAGGAAGAGGAAGTTGCTCCTACATGGGGCTTAGCCCCTTGGATGAATGATGTTTTTTTACCGCATCCATGAAGGATTGAGGCCCCTCACGCTGAGGCGAGGGGGCGCTCATTGACACACCTTCTAGACCACCACGACAAGAGAGGCTACACTATTTGACGAAGAGAGGGAGCTTACAAGTTGAGACGGCCAGCTGGAGGGCGATATAATTATTATTCATGATAACATAATGGTAAGATATAAATACATACTACTAATAATAACTAAATGGTATTATTATGTTATATGTGAACCATATTATTGTTTTAAATATAACTCTTAATATATTAGCAAAATTTTATGTAATAACTAGTATTATATCAATATAAAAAATAATGTTAGTATAATAAGTATAATTATAGAAATATAAAATAATATGGTTATTATTATTTATATAGTTATTAATAATAAGAAATATTTAATAAAAATTCTTTTAGTATCAATAGTATCAAATGCAGATGGGAACTTGTTTCACTCTTAGGCATTTATTTGTCTAATCACTAGTGTAAATATAATTCATTAAAGAGTTATGTTGATTGAGGTTACAATTTTTCAAATTGATGATAATTTTGAACTTCAAACTTATTATGTTTATTAACAGAATATTTGAATATGGTCATGCTTTGTTCTATTTCACAACTCCTCGTTTCCACCATTTCATATTTTGCAAATTTATTTATGAATTTCACTCTTATGGACAACCTGTCATGGTTTTCATCAATAATTATAAACTTAATTCCAATGTCCCTTATTCGCAAGATTTACGTTATCGCAAAAAATGTAATATTTTCCATTTTAATATTTTAATATAAATTATATTATTTGTATGCTACTCAACTTTTCCATCTCATTGGATTTTAAATCTAAGTTTTTAATTATCTATTAAATAAGAAAATACAAATTATAGCATAAAATCTAAAAATAATTATAAGTAATATCAATTAATCATATTTAATTGATGACGACTTATAGTTATAAAACTATTTATTTTCTCATATTTAATTGATGACGACTTACATTTATAAAACTATTTATTTTACGAGAAATTGTTTAAAGATAAAAAAATGGTGAGTTTAAAGAATAGTTAAATATAAATTTTGAATATATGCTACCCAATATTAGTGACATTGGGTTTGTCTCCTTGTAAGTTAGCACTCTTTTTGTAAACTTATTTGATAGAAAACTTATATAATGTGAAATTTACAACATCTACAATATTATTTTTTATTTTTATTTTATCTTTCATTTTTACCGTTCTGAAATAAATCATTAATATTAAAAATTAGTATTATTATATCATTAATATTAAAAATTAGTATTATTATATTATTATGAAATAAATAAATATTAATAATATTAAAAATTAGTATTATTATATCATTAATATTAAAAATTAGTATTATTATATTATTATGAAATAAATAAATATTAATATTATCAACTTAAAATCATTAATATTTTTATAAACATTAGGTTTAATATTGTGAGTATTGTTAATTAGGTTAACTAAGCTTATTAAGTTTAATATTGTTAATATTGTCAAAATTTATTTATAGGTTTAATTTTGTTAACATTTATTTATATTAAAATTGGTTTATTGAATTTCTTGGGTTTATTAATCTCTTGAGTTTAATATATTAATTCTTAGGGTTTTTTAATCCTTAGGTTTCTAATATTAGTAAGTTTGATTTATTGATTTTTTGGCTTTATTAATCCTTTGGCTTTATTAATGATTTCTGTTTATAATATTAATCTATTGGGTTTATAATATTAATAATATTTTGCGTTTATTATCCCTTGTGTTTATAATATTAATAACCATTTGTTATGTAAATGGACATCCCCTATTTATAGATTTAATATTATTAATATTTATTTATATTATAATTGGCTTGTTGATTTTCTTCAGTTTATTAATCTCTTGAGTTTAGTATATTAATTGCTAGGATTTATTAGTCTTTAGGTTTTTAATATTAGTAAGTTTGCTTTATTGATTCTTTGGCTTTATTAATCATTTCTATTTATAATATTAATCTATTAAATTTATAATATTAATAATCTTTTGCGTTTACTATCCCTTGTGTTTATAATATTAATAACCATTTCTTATGTAAATAGTCATCTCCTATTGTAATAGAGCACTCTAATGATTTTGCTAATTAATATTTGTTTATAAAATATTCTAAATTGGAAAATGGTAATATATTCTTGTAGTGTATTTAAAACTTGTTTAAATTATTTTTTTACTATAATTAAAAGTTTGCTGTACTAATTGTTTATCACCCCATATTGTGATTAGATAAAAATGGAACCAATTATGAAAATTGCGACAAAATGAAATTAAGAATCAAATTTGAATACGTGGCTTTGTGTATTTTATTGTGTACATTGCATTAGAAAACATGTGTGTTGTGATTGCAATCGTGCCATCCCATGAGCTACTCTATTGTAACATGTTCTAAATGGCTTTGATGATGGAATTCCCACGACCTCCTACCATTGTTGGGTTTGCCCAATGGATTTGTTATACATCTCTTGGAGAAACATTTTTAATTAGAAATGTGTATTTGTTTTTCGCAAAAATTATTCACATTTAATAATTTAATCATTTTGGCTTCACCAAAAGTTTGCAAATATTATAACTTTGCGAGTGGTTAAAAACATATATACACCAACTCAATATTCATTATCTATTTGACAATTATCTTAATGTTTATACTAACAAAATTATATAAGCTTTCCAATTGTAACACCACAACAGTCGTAAGTATTTGTTGTTATCATCATATACTTCTATTGCATGAGACTTTAGTGAATGAAGGCTTAAAGGAAAAGTTCTGTAAAAACTTTAAATATGTTTAATGTTTTTTTGAAGTGTTCTTATTATTTTGATTTATGTGAATTGTGGAATTCGTAGAAAAGACTTAAAAAAAAATTCAATCTCCAAGTAGTTAGAAATAATTATCTCTCATTTTTGTAGAGATAAAATAACATTTTAGTTGGAAAATTGGGTTTTTTCTTTTTCTTGAAAAGTAGGAAGGAAAAAAAAATCGAGAGGTACCTTGAGAGAAAGAAAGAATGAAGTCTGTGAGCCTGAATAGGACCATGGAAAGGTGGGGCGGAACATTGCCTAAGGAATGGATTCCTGTGTTGGACTAGAACCAATGGAGAACTCCGACACAGACAAAAGTTTGTAAGTTTTAGGCTAAATAGTGAGGGTCTAGATGGCTATGAACGGACCATAATTTGTCCCTGTAATATATTGTTTTGGAGTTTAGAAGTTTGTGGGGAGAAGAGGATGTAATTTCGACTCTCAAAGGTTGGGTGGAGAGGTCTTTATCAAGTTAAATTAATGGATAGTCGCATAACAAATAAGTAATTGTTGTATAGAACTGTACTAATTCTTTTGGAAGAAATTTATGAAGTTTTCTAGATGATTGTGAAATTTCATGATGAAGGCAATACACTATGGGCTTAAAGTTATTTTCTTTGTAACATATGTGAACTTGATTAGAAACTAAGACTGTAATGGTAATAATGACACTGTGAAATGAAAAGAAAAGCATGTCATTCTCGCCTGAAGCCTTGTCTAAAAAAGTGGTAGTAAAATGTATTATCTCTTTTTAAGTATTGGCTTATGCATGGTGCGTTGTTATTCTATAAATTCTTTCCCTTCAATAAATATGGACAATCTTACTCAAGAACAAATGATGGGAGTTAAATTGTAGTGGTTGTAAAGGATGACATATAGTTATATAAATAAATAAACATACAACTATAATAGGCTTGTAATTTATCTAAATGATGAAGATTATAAATCGTCAACTGAGGGTCGAATTAGTTACCAGGTTGTTAAAGGAAAAGATTGGGATACCCAATACTGTATGGTGGATGGTTAGTTCTAGCTATATGGCTGGAACAGTCCAAACCCAATAAGAAATACATTAGTGAGTGGGTTAAGATAAGTCGACGACCAGGAGGAGCTGGCCTTGCCAGCCCTAACCAAAATGTAACAAATAAAAATAAATGAAGGGTCCGGGTAAGGAGTTGATTTACATAAAGTATTCCATTACATGAATATGTTTATAAGAAATAATTTGAGTTACTATCCCATTACACAAAAGAAATTTAAAGCATAAGTGTAATAACCTTGGTTAAAAATCCATGCAATAAAGTTAATAAAGGTAAAATAAGACCAAGGTCATGTGACATGTATTCCAAGTTGAATGTTGGACACAAAAAAAATAGTGATGGGGATCACTGGTGATTAATTAATGGCTATGGAAATTGGTAAAGGCATTGACAAAGGAAAAAAGATATTAATTGGAATTTTATTTATGAAATAGTGGAAAATAGGAGAAAAGGAAGGTGAAAGGTCGCAAAAGTGCATGTGAGGAAAATTGAAGGAAAAAAAAAGAGGAAAATGAAGAAAATAGAGGCCTCAATGATAAAAAGGATTATGAGGATCAGTTCACAGCTTTTGTTTAGTGTTAGCTTTTTGTCAGTTCTAGCTTGAAGTTCTTTCTTTATTTTCTCTCTATCATACTCTTGCATACTTAGAGTTTCTTGGAGCATTGTGGCATAATTTGGATTTGGAGAAAGAAGGAAAAGAAAAAATAGGAAAGTGTAAGGGGACAATAGGATCAACGACTACCGTTGAATTGCTTTGTAGGTATCAAGTTGCATGTATGATTTCCTTGCTAGTTTTGGCATGCATGGCATATGCATGTGGTTATTTGGCTATGATTTGTCACTGGCATGGAGGATTGCTTGGATTGATAGTGTTTTTTCCTAGCCTTGTCATTTCTTGTATATCCATGGTGTTGTGGGTTTACTACTTGATTGTTCTGATTATTTCTGATTTTCCTTATGGATGTGGTTTAAGTTATAGTTCCTAGAAGCCTTGGTTGGACAAAAAGCTCTGGAAGCCCTAGAACAACTTGGGTTGAGTTACTAGTCCTGGAACCTTAGCTGAAAAAATTCTCTTGAAGCCCTTGGTGGGTTACAATACGAGTCGTGGAAGCCTTGGTTGGAAAAAAACTCTAGAGAGCTACTATAGTTGTGGGTTGAGTCACTAGTCCTTGAGCCAAGTTGGAACAAATGCTCTAGAGCTCTAGACAACTTGGGTAGAAACTGATCTGGTGATGGTTAATGATGTTTGATAGTGAGGTGGAATAATTGGTTGAGGGTGGAGCTTTTTTTTCCTCTAGAAGCCCTAGTTTTGTTTTCTTGGTTTATTCCACGAGATCCCACATTCATAGTTGGAATATGGCACGAGGATGATTGGTTGAAAGAAATATTTGGTTCAACTCAATTTATGGTTGGGCGGTACGTGGAAGTCCCTGACTTGGTTGGATTTTCATATGTTAATAACATATTTTTCCTGTTGTATTCAATGAGTATTTATACTTATTATTATGTGGCTTTTATGATTTTTCTATCATTGTTACTATTCTAGTTATATGTTGGTTATAAGCATGGTTTCATGACAGATTCTAGTTATGGATCTTAACATGTTTGATTGGAAAATGATTGGTTATTGGTTCCATAACCTAATAGATGTTATTGTAGCTATTATGAGAGATAATTAGACCTTCTTGATGATTTTAAAATAAGTATGAGATGCCTATGTTCATATATGCATTTATGACCTATAGATTACATGTTCACAATATGTTTGATGAAATTTTTTTCATAGTTAGGAATGTTTATGTCAAGTTCTTAGCTAAATTTTGTATGAATGGCTTTGTCTTCGTGTTTTACATAATTATGGAAAGTTTCATCATGTTATGGGTAGAGGTATGGATCCTAGCCCTGAAAACATGGCTCAGATTCTAGCATTGCATGCACAGAACTGGGGATTATAGACTGCAGTCACTAAGAAGCAAGGTCATCTATGTGAATAGAGGATTACAATCGCTAACATGCCTTGTTATACATGTGATTCAAAGTTTATTTCACAAAAAAGACAAGTTTTCTCAGGGATTGGGCACTTGGGATGGTTGTTTAGATCATGGGGGTCATCTAGCTCCTGAGGAAGGTCAACAAGGTTTCATTTTGTTGATTCCATTTCCTTAAGGTGATATAGAATTTCGGGTCATATCGTAGTAATTATTCATCACATTTTTACCATGGTAGACCAGTGACCTTAGAAAATGTGGGAGGAGGTGGTTGCAGGGTGGTATTAGAGCTCCCAAGTTGAACATTTAGACTCAATAGGACGAAGGTCTTTGTCATGTATGCATGTTGGTTGTATATGTGTTCGTTATGCATGTCAATGTTTATATGTTTTTTATGCATGTATGGTTATGGTTATAATTGTTGTGCATGAGGTCATTAGTGTTGTCATGCATGATGTCATCATATTTCTATGATTATGTATATATATACATGTATTGTGCTGATGTGGATTGATCTTGCAAATGAAATAGCCTCCCCTGAACTTCACTGAAGTATGTTGATTATGTTTTTATTTGGTTTAGTTGACATGGTATGTTTGCAAGAAGTAGAGGATCGAGGATGACAAGCGAAATGGTGGAGTACATTTGATGTGATTCTCCCTACAGATCAGATGAGCAATATGGATATGAGTACTCCCCTCACATAGAAGATACATTGATAAGTTTAAAGGAAGAGATAAGGAGTTGTAAGGAAAAAAATAATAGGATCATTCAATCATAGGAAAGACTTGCTAAGGTATAGGAGAAATAAACAAACGTTAATGTTGTAACAACCCTGGTTAAAAATTCATCTAAAAATATGTATAAGGCCACGATGATGGGACACATATTCCAAGTTGAATGTTGGGTAATACAACCTCGCATGGGTGTTCATTGGTTTATGGCTAAAGGAAATCGGAAAAGGAAATGGCTAAGGGTTTGGAAAGGTAAAAGGACATTTTTTTCACATTTATTTATGAAAATAATAGAAATTAGGAGAAGAGGAAGGTGAAAGGTCATAGGTTGCGTGTGAGGAGGAAAATGAAGGAAAATAATATAAAATGAAGAAAATAGAGACCTCATTCCTAAAAAGGCTTCTAAGGATTAGTGGGCAAGCTTCTTCTTTTCATTGTTAAGCTCTTAATCAGTGTAATCACTTAGCCCAATATTTTTCTCTCGTTATGCATGGGATCAAAAAGGGCATAGAAGGCAAGAGGAAGCAAAGATCAAGTAGGGAAAGGCAGGATCAAGCAACTATAATAGGCTTCATCGCAGGTATTGACTTGCATGTGTATTCTCCTTGCTAAACTTGGCATGCATGGTATTGCATGTGGTTTTTCTCTATCATGGCATGGGTTTTACCAGTTGTAATAGTGTTTTCAGCATAACCTTCCTATTTCTGGATAGCCATGGCATGAGGGGGTTCTCATGTTTTGGTTGAGATGGATTTCCAGATGGATTCGAAGCTGAGTGGGGTAGGTATCCAAATGATAGAGCACATAGCCTACCGGTCCCTGAACTAGACTGTGGATCACAGTAAAGCCACTGACCTAGTGACCCCTGAGTCAGATTGTTCATTAGGGGATTTTTGAGGTCTAAAATGGACCTCCTAAGGAAACTATAAAATAATAATGGGAATGATAAAATACAATTATATTACATCCTCAAATTTTAGAGGGAAAAAGGAAAAGACTATTTTTTCAACTGGTATTTTCAACTTATCTCCCTACGGGTTTACTCAAATTTCAAGCAGAAACACTCGTTGGAGGAAAAAATTTATTCCTCATCCAAGGAGCACACATGTTGCATACTTTCGATGGACCCTGCTACACGACAAATGAGAAATACATGAAAAACATGGTTGTAATCACGTTTCTTCATGTATTTCTCATTTTAGCAGGGTCCATCAAAACTATACAACATGGGTACTCCTTGTATGAGGAATTAAATTTTTCATCTAAAAAGTACTCTTGCTCGAAATTTGAGTAAAACATTAAGGAGATAAGTTGAAAATATGAGTTGAAAAAGTAGTTTTATTATCTTATTATTTTTTAATTTTTTTTCTTTTTTATGCCAAAAATGGTGAATCATCCATCATGGTTGACATCATCAGCTTGAATCCTATTAGTTCTTATAAATTTTATTTTTCTTGTACATTTTTCTTAGGAGGCCCATTTTAGACCTCAAAATCCCCCTAATGTGGTTTTGGTAAATCTATGATTGTTTTGTCCTGGTGAGCCTAAGAATCCTTGTTGGTGAATGGTAGGATATATGGTAAAGCCAAGAGGTGGTTTTCTCTCCATTGGGCCTAGTAATCACAGGTTTGGGATATGTGGTAAAGCTCGAAGAGTGAGTTTTGTTTTAGGGCCTAGTGATTTGGGTTTGGATTGCGGTAAAGCCTCAAAGACTAGGAAACAGGAAAATTCAACACAATGTAGGTGGGGAAATTGGTGTCATCCTTGCTTGTTTGGCCTAGTGATTGGGTGGACATATGGTAAAGCTTGTTATGATGTGTTGATTGTGTTGGCCTAGTGATCCAAGATGGAGTATGGTAAAGCCTGACTTCTATTGATGAGGGTGAGGTGGTTTAGCCTCGATACGCGCTGGTTGGTTCTTTTGGTTTGAGTCCAGCATTCATGCTTGGAATATGGCATGGGGGTAAATGGCTGAAGAGAGATTTGGCCCATCCATTCTACAATTAGGTGGAATGTGTAAATCACATCCTGGGTTTGGAATTTTGCATCATTAATGAAATGTTATTTCTCCTTGTATTTTTATGAGTACTATACTGGATTATATGTGGATTATATGGCTATGATTTCATGGATATTTTTGTCCCTATTATGTTGGTTATTTATATGATTTATGGCAGACACTATGTATGGCTCTCATCGTGCTTTTACTTGTAATTGAATGATCAATGTATCTATGAACTAATGGATGGAATGACATCTAAAGGGATAAGGAAACAATGCTTCATGCCAAATCTCAAATAAGTGTGAGACCCCTATGCTTAGATCTATTATTTACACATGTAGGTTGCATATTTACTAAGTGTTTGGCAACATGTCTGTCATGGTTAGGCTTGGTTAGGTCAAGCCCTCGATGACATTTTGTGTTAGAGGCTTTGCCTTGGTGTCATTTAATGTCTTGGAAAGTCTCATCAACTTTTAGGCATTGGGTTGGAGACTAGCCCAGAAAAAGTGGCTTAAATCTCGTGGTCTCTAGCACATAACTAGTTGAAAGACACTGCAGTCTCTCCCTTGTAGACATTGTGGGGGTGACTATAGGGTTATAGTTGCATGCATGCCTTGTCATTGGAGTAAATTTAAGTTTAATTGATTTAAATTCTAAGTTAACTAAGGGTTTGGGCACCTGGAGTGGTGGATTAGCTCCTAGGGGTCCTAAAGCACCTGTGGGAGATATGTGTTATGTTTCTGTCAATTCCATTTCCTTAAGGTTATGTAGGAGGTTGAATCATATCATAGTAGCCTCTTGTCGCATGTTTACCTCGGCTGGCTGGTTGCTTGGGTAGATGTGGGAGGAGGGTGTTATAGAGTGGTATTATAGCATGGTTGCACTCTCCTTGGGTGAATATGTTGGTCATGCATGCATGTCAATTGCATGTGCGTCTCTTAAACTTTCATTCCATGTGCTTATTGCATTGCATAATGACTTACATGATTGTAGTATGGTTTTCATGAGGAACTTGATGTTGACTTTGGTGGAATGCATCATCATAAGTATATGACTATAACATATTGTTATGTGTCGCTTGATTACATCCTTGTATGGTAGGTTGCATTCGTGTATGTTGGATTACATGTATCAATCTTGTAGGTTGGTTACAAGAATTGATCGCTTATGCTCGACTACATGTGTTCATGCGTACGTGTGATTGATATTAGGCATTACCTATAAATTTTCATGGTTTCTTGTGGTGGTGTACAATGGAGTAATGGTAGTTGTCATGCATGTATGGTCTTCGTTATAGTTATGCATGAATAGTAAGTCAAACATGTCTTGTGAAGTCATTGTATGCAATTTAAGTCATCATGATCATATTCGTATGTTATTATGCTAATATGTTGGTTGAGAAAGAGAAGGAGATGTAGATCATCATAATGAGGTGACAAATAAACACATATTCCTCTAAAATAAATTAACTCAATGATTATTAGTTTGTGCATCTCACACATATTCTTTAAATAAATTAGTTCAAAGTAGTTATTTCCATGCAATCTAATATGATTTCTTGTCTTTTATATGTATTCCTTTTCAAGAGAGACTTATGTTTTATATTTCCAAAAAAAATACATAATAAAGTAATTACTTTTACAGGTATACACATTCCAAAAGACAATCCCACTTTCCAAGAAATATAAATGGTTGGCTTGAGAATTTAAAAGAAAGCATTCAATAAAACCTTTCGATAAGGTAAACATATTTTACCTACGTCCCTATGTCCAATAACTCATGAAACTTTTTCCTTTTTTCGAAAACCTTAACTAGTCTTTACTCGTGAGATTCTCATGGATTCTTTTCGATAATCATTAACTAATATATCAGCATAAAATAAATATTAACCAGTCTCTACAGACCAGAAATTGATGAAATCTTTGCAAGGGGCATATTACAAATTTGTGAATTCCTTTCCAAAAACGATAGCTAATCTTTACATACCAGACATTGATGTGTCTAGAAGTAGGAGTTACCCTCAAATAAATTATAATTTTATCTTGTCACAGTCCTTCCAAATCTAAAAGCTCGCATTTGGAAGATGCAAAGACTTCAAATTCTAGTCCTATTAACAAGTCTCTACAGACCAGAAATGGATGAAATCTTCGTAAGGGACATATTACAATTTTGTGAATTCTTTTCCAAAAACAATAGGTAATTTTTACATACTAGACATTGATGTGTCTCGAAGTAGGATTTACCCTCAAATAACTAATCATTTTGTCTTGTCACAGTCCTTCCAAATCTAAAAGCTCGCATTTGGAAGATGCGAAGACTTGAAAATCTAGTCCAAAAAAAACCCCTTCGAAAGAATTGTTCTTCCCTAAAATGTATGCAGATGAGAATACAAGATTCGAATTGAGGATTAAGCACTTGCATAACTTGTCAAAGAAATGGGTGAGTTCTTATTCTCCGTGAATTTTCATTTTGTTTATTATAAATATCGTGTGTTTTACTTGTTTTCACCGATCCATGGCAAGAATCAATACACATTTATCAAGAGTTTGTTTTACATCCAACCAAATATTGATTCTAGCTGTAACTCTTCAAGAGGATACCCTGACGTTAATCAATTAAGGCAATAATATTTCCATATTATGCAAATTTTATGCGGTGGTTTTGGAAAGAGTTATTTTAACATAATAATTAATAATATTAGGGCTATTATTTACGGTTACTCTCTTGTTCTTGGCAACAACTTGTAATTGCTTCTAAGTGTTAAATGTGTAGAATGTAGTTATAGGGCTATTACATAACTATTAATATATTAACAATAATTTAAAATATATTATTATTATTATTATTATTTTGCGTAAGTTTGGTAGGAACACATTTTTATGGTATTCAATATATCACCCTGATCAGCTGGGAATTGAATTGAACTAGTGCTTTCACATCAAGGAGTGCTTTAATAGAGCACCTGATCACCATTTATCTAAGACCAAATGGAAATTATGTGTGTGTGTGTGTGTTTCAATAGAAAGAGTAGCAATTTTCATTAATAAAGCTGGAAATGGGTCAAGTTCCTTACAGTCATGGAAATCTTACTCTCTGAATTGTTCATGAGATAACATGCATAGAGACCCTATTGCTACCTATGTTATTCACATATATACTCTTTACATATTTTATGATGTAAATCTTCCAAAAAACTCCACATCACACTACTATTTGACAAAACATATATTTAAAAAAACTTCCAAGGTCGACTTCTCCCAATCCTAGTTTTAGCTTGCTATAGGATACAAGCCACCAGTGAAACCCCTAGGGAGGAGTAAAGCCATCACCAAAACTAGAAACTTCTTTAAGCACACCCACGGTGGTTGTCTCCACTTGCACTTCAATATTCTCCATCTTATGACTTAGGTTCATAATACTTGTAGTCAGGAGTTCCATGGATTTTTTGGAGCAATTCCATATCCGAGCTTTGGCACAGTATCTAGAAAAGTGGCCATAGTCATGGCAATGTCTGCATTTGAAAGGTATTTGTTCATTTCCCAGAATTTTTCTATACTTCCATTCTCCCAAATTTAGATTGATTTCCACCTGCAATGCTTTTTTCAAATCTACTTATACACATATTTTGGCACAAGAAAATTAGGACCTTTTGGGTTTAGATTTTCCCAAGTATTTCCGAACCCCATTACCAATATCTCTGAGACAGTGATTGCTCCAGCAAGAGATTGAGAGTCGCGGAAGTTTGACCCACACTAGAATGGTAGCGAGGATGTCCTCGTCTAGATTAAAGTCTAGAGTCCATTTAATGAGATACATTCCTCTAGAGTTGAAGAAATATAGCCCATTTTGAAACACTATGTCTCTGTCCTATTCCATTTCAAATAAAAAATTGAAGAACCCATTGCCAACATCACACACAACAATCTCTCCCTTCATCATTGGCTTCCATGTTTTTCCTAGCTAGATTTTCATCAACCTTGGAGAAGGCCACATACCATTGAATCTTTCTATCAGGGCTCGCTTAGCATAGGCCAGGGAAGTGCAGCACACACCATCAGACAATAAAACATTATTTATCTCATCATTTATCTTAAAAAATTTGAGCACAACAAGAGTCGGCCACTGGCGCTTGGGGAGGGATGACACCAGGGATTGAGTTGTTAGAGAGAGAGGAGTGGACTAGGAGTCTCCCTGTCCTTAGGGGCCCTTGAAACAGTTAGTGAAGTTAGCAGCACAGAAAGCTGAGTTCAGATATATATATATATATATATATATATATATATATATATATATATAAATATATATAATATAATATATTTTAGTTTAATATATATTGTATATATACTTAATATTATTTAAGTATATATAAAGTATATTGAAAATTATATTAATAAATATATAATAATAATTGATCACAACATAAAGGTGAGAAATAAATGCATAGTATTAATAATAACTAAATACATGTTTTAAATATAATTATTAATATATCAGCAAAATATTATATAATAACTAATATTATATAAATATACAAAATAATGTTTGTATAATAAGTATAATTATATAAATATAAAATAATATGGTTATTATTATTTATAGAGTTATTAATAATTAGAAATATTTAACATAAATTTTTATAGTGTCAATAGTGTTAAATGCATATGGGAAGTTCTTTCACTCTTAGAAATTTATTTATTTATTAATGAAGTCACTAGTGTAAATCTAATTCATTAAAGTGTAGTGTTGGTTGAGGTTACAATTTTCGAGGTTATGATGGTTTTAAACTTTAAATTTATTTTGTTTATCAACAAAAAAAAATTAAATATAATAATGATTTGTTCTATTTGAGCAACTAGTGTTTTCCATTTTGCAAATTTATTTATGAATCACTGTTAAGGATATTTTTTCATGGTTTTCATCAATAATCATAAATTTAATTCCAATGTCTCTTATTTTGACCAACTCTTGTTTTGCACCATTGTATATTTGGCAAATTTATTTATGAATTTCTATTAAGAATATTCTTTCATGGTTTCCATCAATAATCATAAACTTAATTCCAATGTCCCTTATTTTGACCAACTCTAGTTTTCCTCCATTGCATATTTTGCAAACTTATTTTTGAATTTCAATGTTAAGGATATTCTTTCATAGTTTTCATCAATAAACATAAACTTAATTCCAAGATTTAGATTCTTGCAAAAGTATAATAGTTTCCATTTTCATATCTTAATATGTAGATTTTATTATCCTTATGGTACTTAGGGTTTCCTTTTCATTAGATATTAAAACTAAGTTTTTAATTATCTATTAAATAAGAAAATACAACTTTAATTAATGAGTACTACCTAGTTATAAAATTATTTATTTTAATCTCTATGGATTCTTCGATAAATAGTAATGGGTGCTCTGTTAAGGCAAATTCATTTGATAAATAACTTATATAGCGTGAAATTTGCAATATTATTTTTTATTTTTCTTTTATCTCTCAATGTTAACCTATTGTATAACAAATCATTAATATTAAAAATTAGTATTATTATATTATTAAGGAATATGGTAAATATTAATATTATCAATCTAAAATTATTACTATTATTAATAATTTTTATTTTTCTTTTATCTCTCATATTGTAAAATAACTTATATAATGTGAAATTTACAATATTATTTTTTATTTTTCTTTTATCTTTCAATGTTAGCATATTGTAAAACAAATCATTAATATTAAAAATTAATATTATTATATTATTAAAAATATGGTAAATATTAATATTATCCATCTAAAACATTAAATTTAATATTCTAGAATAATCTTAAAAATTGATATTATTATATTATTAAGAAATATGGTAAATATTAATATTATCAATCCAAAACATTAATTTAATATTCTAAAATAAATTAGTGTAGAACAAATTATTAATATTAAAAATTAGTATTATTATAATATTAATATTATCAACTTAATATCATTAATATTTTTATAAATATTAGGTTTAATATAGTCTATATTGTTAATCTGTATCTATATTATATGGGTGTTTTGTTTTCCATGGGTTTAAAATATTAATTTTTAAGGTTTATTAATCCTATTGATTCTTTGACTTATTAATCCCTTGGATTTATTAATTATTAATTATTTTGGTTTAAGTAGATCCGCTTCTCCCTATTGGAATTGGGAATTGGTATTGGAATTAGGAAATTTAATGATTTGCTAAATTATTTTTTGATAGGATGATCTAAATCTAAAGATGCCAATAGTTTTATGCCAATATATTCTGCTCATAGCAACTTTATCAATAAATAAAATTAAAAATGATAACTTTTTTACCTATTTAAAATATATGTTTAAATTTTATTTAAATTAATATTTTAAACCAATTGTAATTAAAAATTTACTGCACCCAAACCTTGTTTAAATTAATATTTTAAGCAAAATGTTGTAATGTCGCTAAATAACTCGGTGAAATCTAGACAGTAAATAGTAATTCTTTAAAAGATTACGAATCGGTTTAAGAACTAATTTCTGGTATTCATGAAACTAATTCTTATTATCCATAAAGCTATCAATTAAAGGATGGCGCGAATGGCGGCTTGAAAGGGGAACTGATTCTTGGGATTCGGAACGGATTCTTGAACTCGGAACTGATTCTTGGTTTTGTTGTTTTGAACAATTTTAAAGTGGGATGCCATCGAGAAACGTAAGGGGGTGGTTTTCTTGCTTGTGCAATGTTTCAGTTTTATGAAGCAGGAGATGCGTCTTTTTGCACCAGAGACGTAGAAGTCAATGTTGGGGCAAGTTAACTTTCTGAGTGTATTTTTGAGAGTTTCTCCAAAGGCGATTTCTCCAATTATTTGTCTGATTGTCTGGTTATTGCTTGATATACTTTTGAGAGCCGCTCCAAACGCGATTCCTTCAATTAAAAAAAGATGTTTGCAAACTTCATCAACCTTCTCTCCTCTATGGCGTTCTGCATTCCGTCAGGGAAGAACATACCGTTAATGTTTATGCGACTCTCTGCTTTAGCGCGCGGCCTATACATTCTTCTGCGGAGGGCAGTTCCATATATACAGGCAGCAGTTCGCTCCCATGTTTCTAATTCATCAAAATATGTTTACATTGAAGAGATGACCAGTTTCTTAAAGGGAGATGGGGCGTTCAACTTGGGGGATCTCAGAAATCTTTCTGGTCGTCTCGTGATACTGGATTTCCCATACTAAGTGCAGATACTGGTTTTTATCTTCTCCTTCCTGGCGGGGGAAGTGCGGGATATAAACGAGTCTCTACAAGTTGTGCCAAAAGAATTCGTGGAGAAGAAAGAGCTCCTTTCAGTGCAGGGGAAGTCGAAGGCTTTTGAAGACTAGGAAGAGACTCCGAGCACTGGATTATGCTATGGAGTTTTGTCAATAGCATCTGAGTTTGTGCCCATTGGTACCTCATTCCTTCGTAAAGCCCTGTGTGTATGTATGCAATATTGTGGTCTGCATTAAAGAGGTTGAAGAGTGAGGACCTCAGCACGCGCTATGGTGATGAGGATGTCGAAGCATAGAAAGATAAGTTGACATTGTGTGATAATCTTTGTTTATGTGCAGCAAGAGAATGTTTCAATTACATGTTTTCTTGTAGAAAATTTGTTGATGCATGCAGATAGAAATGAATTATTTGATATATTTTCTTGGTGAGGAAAACCTATGATAATGCATGTAGTGAAGGAATTATTATTATGGCTCCTATTCACGAAGATTTATCTTGGAAAATAGGAAACTGGTCTTGATTATAACTTTTGAAGAGAGTTAGGCATTAGTAAATATTGTGGAGGTCAAATAGTATATGCTAGTTAGCTAGTATGTTAAGCGTGCTCATGCACATGATGTTATAAGATCTCTTTAGATGTTGATTAATATTTGAATAATATTGTAACTAATCTTGTTGCCAAGATTGTTAATGACTGCATTGACAGGAAACGATGGCAGATGGTGCCAAGGAAAGTGTGTGTTAACATTATGGCAGGAAAAAGGATTATTCGTCCATGCAGATGGATTCAAGCTGCAGTATTGTCTATTGCTGGAACCATTATGCCACAAGGGATGTTGTATGTGGCGGTATGTAAATAAAAGATTACATGTAAGCTGTAATTCATTGTAAAGATTTTAATACAATGGTTAAGGGATGGAATCCCTTATAAGCCATTGAGTGAGGGGTGAAAACCCTCACGAGCGTTTAATAAGAAGATTAAACGTTTGCTGGTTTTCACCCTACGGGGTTTCCAGGGTATATCCGTGTTCTATTGCGTGATTGATGTGATTGCCTTATGTGTCCATTGTTGATGATGGGTCCTTGATGATGATGGTTCTTTATTTTTTGTTGACAAGCATGATTATTTAATATGGTTAAAGATATCAAGTAATGGATACAGGGATTCATGAGACAGCTTATGTCAGAACACTACCACATGGATGGTTAATGGTTATGAAAATGGATATATAACTTATTGTCTTTCACTACAAACTACTTGATGTATTAGTGAATGTTATATCTAATGGTTAGCGATGATTTGTGGAGATGTTAATTGATTAACTACTCATGGTAATTGTATAAATTAATTCTAACTCCCTACTTTTACCTACGAGGTTACCGGGTTATGTTACAAGTGGTATCAGAGCTAAAGGTTGCAGTACCGGCGCCTTTGGGAATTGGTAAGCGGAAAGGATATTGAGGTACGCCATCAGTAGGCATTAACTCAGGTATGAGTTTAATCAGTCGCATATTCATTTATGTCGTACACTACTTTTGGCATGATGGGTGTGATTCATGTTTATAACTTCCTTGAGAAATAAGTGATAAGTTGTTGCATAATTACATTCATAACATTGGATTCCTGATGAGGAAAAGAAAATGAAAACTTTTGTTGCACTTAAGAACAATATTGAGTACTCATTACACTTAAGAACGATATTGAACACTCATTGACGAAAGTGACAATCAACTACCAACTTTTGATTTGCACATATGGCAATAACAATGATGTATTTAATGAACAAAATTGAAGTTACAATGAATGAGCAAATGCATGAATATAAATTGGGGAAACATCCTTGAATAGAATGAAAAATTGTTTTTAGAAGAACCCCTTTAGATACTGAAAACATGCAATGAGTCAAGCAGCGAGACTTGATTGTCATAACCAACTTTTGATTCAGTCTTGTCATGGATGCATGAAGACAATTGGTAGTTGAGATTGGTTAGTATTGTATGACTAACCCATAGAACTTATATGCATTAATTGAATTGGACTAAGATTGCTACAATTCGTAAATAAGTGAAGTTGATTGATGTCACATGCATGGAATGTGTGTGTGAAGATTCTTACTCTCTATGTGCTATAGTTTTAGTTGTTTATGAGAAGAGTTCTTAACTTTATTCACCATGAGAATGCATGATGAATAGTATATGCTCATGCCTTAATAGATTTAATGATGATTACCCTCTAATTAAGTGAAATCCATTAGCATGGTATGTGTTTATCATTACTTGTTGAGAGGTAAAAATCATTGGAGCCTCGATTTAATGATGGTTGAATTTATCTCTACTATGGGAATGATGGATTTCTGATGCATGTTGCATTCCAGTGTGAAGTTAATTGTAGAAGCATGTTTAGTGAGTAACATTTCTTGGACCCATTCATGGTATAATTACATGTGATAATTATTCATAAATAGACTACCTGTGTTAATACAGTTGTCAGTAAACTCTAACTACCTTCCCCAGCTATAGATGCTTCCAAAGGAAAAGGAAGCAAGGAGAAGGAAGAAGACCGTGCTGCAGGGACAGACGAAGATGGGAAAAGAAATCGCTAAGTCTGGTGATGACCAGATAGCGCCAGCTTTGGGTGTCGGAATCTTGCAAAAGACTCTAAGTCTGGGAATGATTAGATAGCACTTGATGTGCATGTGAGTATTCCTTTAACCATGCTTAAGGAGTTGGTAAATGATAACTATAGTGTATTGATGTTAATGATTGTTGTAATGTCTCCTTGAAGTCGTTATTCTGAAATGGATACATAGTAGTGTTATGATATTTGTTGCATCTAGCATCAAGTGGTAACTCTGGTGCATGTGTGACACTTAGGAGATTATGTTTCTAATTGCATAAGTAGAGCAATTGCTTCCGGTAAGGGTGGTTTAATTTGTTAGTTATGCATGTTGATCCAAGGATAAGATAAGTATCTTGCTCACTTTATTGAAGAATACATATGAATCTTTATATGATTTCTTAGTAGAGGAAGTATTTGAATGCATGCAATGAAAGAATGGTTCTTTTCTAGATTTTCTTGGTAAAGAAAATGTGTTAATGCATGCAATTTAAGATTGATTATTTTGTATGCTTTCTTAATAAAGCAAATAATTAGTTCTTATTGGGAAGACTCCACGTGAGTCTTGTATGTGAGATGCTTGTCTCTTATCTATAAAATCTTGCTAAATATGGCCAAAGTAACTTCCTGAGGAAAGAGTATATTACTTATATACATAAACATAGTCTCATCCTAAGAGTATGCATGCTTCATGTATGAAGATGCAGGATTTTATGAGAATTTTCTTGAAAATAAAAGTAGAGGTTCTTTCCTTAAAGACACATTAGAATAGTGATCATACAAGAACCAAAATCCTTACTTGTTTCATGAAAAGAACTATGTGCATTGAAGTAAGTAATTGTGTTAGGAGAACACATGTTGCATATTGGTAGCTATTGTGACTTTGGAATTATAAGTCTGTGTGTACTTAAAGAAAGTGGTCATGTTAGCTTCCTCGAAAAATAATAATCTCTTGGAGAGATTGTCTTGTTGGATGAGCTGTGTCGATTGCTTGATTTTGATACATAAAGGATAAGTAAACCTTGTTTTTGAATCTTGATTTTTATACCTAAAGATAGATATCTTTAATCATTTCTTGAAAGGGAATCTTGAGAAACCCTCACATCGGAAGATAGAGGAATGAGGATTAAAATGACTTCCTTTAAGAAAGAGGTATGTGGTTTGTTGTATAGTATTCTAGTGAAAGGAATATGGGTTGTATACATTAAAGAAAGGCTTATATGATAAGCAATGGTATGCACAAAGATTAGTCATTATGATATAGAGTTATGATCTTTTGTATGTTAGAGAGAATATGTTTAATTACATTAACAATGCATGACCCAAGCTAGCCATAGTAAACGTGAGATAATACTCCACTAATGATGGTTGAAATTGGAACAACAGACTATGGCAAAATTGGAAATGCTTAGATTGTTAACTCAACGGTTGTTGACATTTATACATTAATGAGTATTTGCATATGCTTTTATACATGACAATATTGTATGCATGAACATTCTTGGAAATGGAATACGTGTTAACTGATGCATATTTATAACTAACGTTGCTGATGGGATTAAGTAGTGGTAACTTAATGGCAAAAAGAAAACTCATCACATAAATTGTTGCAATGTGAAATGCAATCATAAATGAGAAAGAATGATGTTATATGATATGCATAAATTATGTTATTTGGAAAATTTGCATGCATACAACGTGTATGATGGATATGTTTCCCATCAATCTTGATGTTGTGGACCCATGTTGGGGTTAAGTGTAAATGCATGGTATACATGCATGTCTGTTGTGCTAATGATAATGTTCATATGGTTCATTGTGTAAATTACTTTGAGAAAGAGATGAAAAAAGAGAAATATTCATGCTATGTCTGGTTGGGATCAGATGGCATAAGAGGAAAGAATTTCCTGTGTACGCTACGTCTGGTTAGGATCAGATAGCGTTTACTGGCGAGACCAGTGTGATTGCGGTCGAGTAGGACCTGCGTTTACTGGCGAGACCAGTGTAATTGCGGTCGAGTAGGACCTGCAAGTGCTTGGGTTGATGGCAATACCTGCCCGGAGGGGTTGATGGTACTTGTCTGCCCGGAGTTGGGTTGATGGCAATTACCTGCCCGGAGGGGTTGATGGTACTTGTCTGCCCGGAGTTGGGTTGATGGCAATTACCTGCCCGGAGGGGTTGATGGTACTTGTCTGCCCGGAGTTGGGTTGATGGCAGCTACCTGCCCAGAAGGGTTGATGGTACTTGTCTGCCCAGATCTCCTCTCCCTAGAATTCTTGAGCTGGTTGGCCAGTGGGATTCTATGTTAGACCTGGTAAGGTCTCTATCAAAGAAACTGTCTGGATGTGAAAATGACTCGGTTTGGTTGTGGAAACTAGTTCCCATGGGTTGGGAATTCTTTAGTCCATTGTGGTCTCATGGCTAAAGGAATTAACTAATCAACTATATGTTATGTTAGAAATAAATGTTACATATAGTTGTGTGAAATGTGTTATGCACTTTTAACAGGAAATGAGTTTAATGTTCAATAAGGAGTAATTGGAAATTTTAATTCCTTTGTTGTATTATTAATTTTATGAACATCTTAGTGGGAGCTAAGACAGTTTTTGCTGGATGCAGTGATTAACAGTTTTGATGGTTAGAGAGCTAGGTGCTCTTTTGGTACTTCTAGAAGTACATTATGGATGTCTTTAATGAAAATTCATGCAGTGTGCACGTGAGCAGTGATTTATCATTGGTTGATTAGTGTTAGTGCTCTTTAAGTACTTTTAAAAGTACTGTGATTTACAAATCATTTAGCATTGCACAATTGATTGCTAGTCAAACGTATTTTATTTGACTCAAAATATAGTGGCTAATGCAATTGAAATTGTTAGTCATATATTACAGGAATTACTTACCGTGGAGGAATGAAGAGTTTTCCAACCACTATTAAAATGCTTACATGAGAGTATTCATGATTTTCAAAAATTATATGGTAAGTAATGGTAAGTTGACATAGAGAATTGTTTATTATGAATGAATAAGGGACAAGTGGTGGCGATTAGAAGTTGCATATTTTTTTTTTTTTTTTGCAATTACAAAAGCTTATGACTATTGATGCTTATAACTAATGATCTCTTTTTATGATTATATCAATACTATTTTGTTGGTCGTCCTTCCTTGGAATGAAATCGTTGATTTTAAAAGGAAAGGATCACATTTTCTGTGGTATATCAATGAGTAAAATCTCAAGTTCTCAATGAAAGATGAACACCGAGGACGGTGTTCCTGTTAAGGGGGGGAGTATGTAATGTCCCTAAATAACCCGGTGAAATCTAGACAGTAAATAGTAATTCTTTAAAAGATTACGAATCGGTTTAAGAACTAATTTCTGGTATTCATGAAACTAATTCTTATTATCCATAAAGCTATCAATTAAAGGATGGCGCGAATGGCGGCTTGAAAGGGGAACTGATTCTTGGGATTCGGAACGGATTCTTGAACTCGGAACTGATTCTTGGTTTTGTTGTTTTGAACAATTTTAAAGTGGGATGCCATCGAGAAACGTAAGGGGGTGGTTTTCTTGCTTGTGCAATGTTTCAATTTTATGAAGCAGGAGATGCGTCTTTTTGCACCAGAGACGTAGCAGTCAACGTTGGGGCAAGATAACTTTCTGAGTGTATTTTTGAGAGTTTCTCCAAAGGCGATTTCTCCAATTATTTGTCTGATTGTCTAGGTATTGCTTGATATACTTTTGAGAGCCGCTCCAAACGCGATTCCTTCAATTAAAAAAAGATGTTTGCAAACTTCATCAACCTTCTCTCCTCTATGGCGTTCTGCATTCCGTCAGGGAAGAACATACCGTTAATGTTTATGCGACTCTCTGCTTTAGCGCGCGGCCTATACTTTCTTCTGCGGAGGGCAGTTCCATATATACAGGCAGCAGTTCGCTCCCATGTTTCTAATTCATCAAAATATGTTTACATTGAAGAGATGACCAGTTTCTTAAAGGGAGATGGGGCGTTCAACTTGGGGAATCTCAGAAATCTTTCTGGTCGTCTCGTGATACTGGATTTCCCATACTAAGTGCAGATACTGGTTTTTATCTTCTCCTTCCTGGCGGGGGAAGTGCGGGATATAAACGAGTCTCTACAAGTTGTGCCAAAAGAATTCGTGGAGAAGAAAGAGCTCCTTTCAGTGCAGGGGAAGTCGAAGGCTTTTGAAGACTAGGAAGAGACTCTGAGCACTAGATTATGCTATGGAGTTTTGTCAATAGCATCTGAGTTTGTGCCCATTGGTACCTCATTCCTTCGTAAAGCCTTGTGTGTATGTATGCAATATTGTGGTCCGCATTAAAGAGGTTGAAGAGTGAGGACCTCAGCATGCGCTATGGTGATGAGGATGTCAAAGGATAGAAAGATAAGTTGACATTGTGTGATAATCTTTGTTTATGTGCAGCAAGAGAATGTTTAAATTACATGTTTTCTTGTAGAAAATTTGTTGATGCATGTAGATAGAAATGAATTATTTGATATATTTTCTTGGTGAGGAAAACCTATGATAATGCATGTAGTGAAGTAATTATTATTATGGCTCCTATTCACGAAGATTTATCTTGGAAAATAGGAACCTGGTCTTGATTATAACTTTTGAAGAGAGTTAGGCATTAGTAAATATTGTGGAGGTCAAATAGTATATGCTAGTTAGCTAGTATGTTAAGCGTGCTCATGCACATGATGTTATAAGATCTCTTTAGATGTTGATTAATATTTGAATAATATTGTAACTAATCTTGTTTCCAAGATTGTTAATGACTGCATTGACATGAAACGATGGCAGATGGTGCCAAGGAAAGTGTGTGTTAACATTATGGCAGGAAAAAGGATTATTCGTCCATGCAGATGGATTCAAGCTGCAGTATTGTCTATTGTTGGAACCATTATGCCACAAGGGATGTTGTATGTGGCGGTATGTAAATAAAAGATTACATGTAAGCTGTAATTCATTGTAAAGATTTTAATACAATGGTTAAGGGATGGAATCCCTTATAAGCCATTGAGTGAGGGGTGAAAACCCTCACGAGCGTTTAATAAGAAGATTAAACGTTTGTTGGTTTTCACCCTACGGGGTTTCCGGGGTATATCCGTGTTCTATGGCGTGATTGATGTGATTGCCTTATGTGTCCATTGTTGATGATGGGTCCTTGATGATGATGGTTCTTTATTTGTTGTTGACAAGCATGATTATTTAATATGGTTAAAGATATCAAGTAATGGATACAGGGATTCATGAGACAGCTTATGTCAGAACACTACCACATGGATGGTTAACGGTTATGAAAATGGATATATAACTTATTGTCTTTCACTACAAACTACTTGATGTATTAGTGAATGTTATATCTAATGGTTAGCGATGATTTGTGGAGTTGTTAATTGATTAACTACTCATGGTAATTGTATAAATTAATTCTAACTCCCTACTTTTACCTGCGAGATTACCGGGGTATGTTACAAATGTACTTAAAAATTTACTGCACCCATTGTTTATCATCACATATTGCACCCATTGTTTATCACCACAGATTAGAATTACATAAAAATAAAACGAATTAAAAAAATGAGAGAAAATGAAATTAAAAATAAAATTTGAATACATGATTTCATGTATTGAATTGTGTGCGAGACATTTGAAAACGTGTGAGTTGTGATTGCAATCGTGCCATCCCCTGAGCTACTCCATTGCCACCTGTCATAAATGGCTTTGTTGATGGAATTCTCACGACATCCTGCCATTGCTGGGTTTCCGAAATGGCTTTGATATACATTTCTTTGAGCAACATTATTAATTACACAGTGCTTAACAAACTCAAATTTATTAATTTATGTGCGTATGCTTTCAATTTGTTTCATGGAAAGCTTTTGCACATTTAATAATTTTTGGTTCATCAAAAAGTTTGCAAAAGTTTTAGCTTTGCAAAATTGTTAAAAACATATATACACCAACTCATTATTCATTATATCTTAATGTTTATATTAACTAAATCATACCAAATTTGAAGTAATGGTTAAACAAGTGTTAATTAAAAATATTTATTAATTATTTAAATCAGAAATATTATTAAATAAGAAATTGTTTAATCATATACTTAAATTACTATAAATTACTGATAAACTTAAAAGATCTCTCAATTACTAAAATATAGAATGGGTAAATCACCTATAAAGATAAATAATTCATAATTACTAGTAAATCTAAATTACTCATATTTTTTACTATAAATTACGGAAATATAGAACTAATAGCATTAACTATTTAGCTGTAACATTCACAGGTACAGAAAATATCTTACTTAATTTTAATTTTATTGTCCAAACTTGGTAAACTATGGTAAAAGAAATTTTTTTTTTTTTAAACTATGGTAAAAGAATTTTTTTTTTTTAATTTATTTCTTTGGTAATCGTTAACATTTGATTAAGCAACAAATCTAGGAATCCACGGGAGAGGACAAGGATTGAGATTTGTGAGGTACCACACACAGGTAGGTAGTTACATTCCCTCTGTCTCCCTATAGGAAAGAGTATCTCGGTGGCAGAAGTGGGAGAAGGGGGCCAAGGAAAGAAAAAGGAAAGCTAGAGGCACCAGAAGACAGGGAGGAGGGAGATGGAACTGCAGGTAGGACGTTGCCATTAAGGATGTTTCTATTAAGCGACCCTTGCAGTTCCATTAAGGGACCCTTGAGCTGGGTACGAACTTAGTCTAGTTATCCCTGGATGGGTTGGGATCTTGATGCTAGAGAATAAGACCCTAGAGGTTACTGTTTTCTACTGTTCTGGAGGTTGAGTTTTCTGTGGAGAGCAACGGAGGTAATTTCTGCTCTCGTGGTTGGGTGGAGAGCTGAACTCTCCATTGGATTCCCTGATTCAGTTGGGTGAAGAGTTGCACCCTCCATTGGATTCCCTGATTCAGTTGGGTGAAGAGTTGCACCCTCCATTGGATTCCCTGATTGAGTTTAACAGATACGTATGTTGATATATTGTGCAGAAATTACATGTATATTCTGTGTGAATACTTGTCTTTTTCTAGGAACAGTATACAATTTTTCATTCAGTAAATAAGTGGTTGGAACTGGTATGGTTCATTTCAAAAGGAAATTTATCTTGTCAGAAGTAATTGATAGCATTACATTACTATGGAAACTTGTTAATGTCGAATATTGTATCACTAGAGATAAATTCTCATAGAGAAATGCCTGAATAGTAGAAATGTAAATAAGTGAAACCTCGGATTCCACGAATACTCAAGAAGAAAATAATAACACTAATTGTCCGTTACCACTTAAGGAAACCCTGACGGATGAAAGAAAACAATATGTCCTAACCCGATCGAAGTACCTGAATCTGAGATAAGTGAAACAAGGTTATTTCAGAGCCCGGCAAGGACTGGTTTAGTCTCTGGGTCAAGCCGTCTTAAGTCCGCAAACCAATAACCTGTCCAGACCCTAACCAGCTGTGAAAAGTGGAAATATTGTCTCAAAATAGTTGAGAAGTGCTTTCTTTTCCATTTCACATTGCAAAGTAAATGTAGAGCAACTGGTTAAGCACTAAAGAAATTAATGCAGTGACAACCAAGATATAACATTATTCTTCGTTAGAAAGAAGGCACCATATAGTAAGCAGACTCACATAACCGAGACTTGCTCTAGGTCGAAGCCGTTAATCATAATATCTGGAAACATATCTAATTAAATAGCTCTTCCCGAACCCTAGGGGTCGGCATGAAAACAAAGTTGCAGAACAAAAACAGAGAAAAATAGTACAGTTAAACAGACTCCATAAGTGCTCGACCAAGCATGAAAACCAATCTATGTCTCAAGAAGGATATTCGAACCCATCCTTATCACAGTAATTGTATTTAAGGAATTAAAGTGCAAACAAGTGTTAAACCATCGATTCATGGAGGAAAACCGAGTTTATAACACTCAAATACACAAATTTACACAGTTTGTTCGGGGTTGAACCCCGAAGAACTCATAAAAATAATCTTCCCCTTCCATGGTTGAGCAGACTTTTTTCTGCCTAGAAACCTTTCAACAGGGATAAAACCCAAGTCTAAATCAACATTTGAACTGAAGAAAACAATTTTATGAAACCTCAAATGCGAGACATAATGCAATTGAACCTGGAATATGAAGAAGCAGTTGTTAGATCAGAGCATACATAACACACAACGGATTTATGCTCAAAGACTTAGACGGCAATAACAGAGAATAATTCACAGACACAAATGGAAAAACAACAAGATTACTCAATCAAAAACAACGGAATAGATAAACAATCACTCGAGAATAGAAATCACTTTGCATTACATAACAGGCTTGGGACTTGGCTTGCTTTCCTTGGCGAGAGAAATTACAAATTTATAGAGGCAGAAGAAGGATCTAGAATCCTGTGTGTGATTCAGATGGAGATCTCGAATGATCTAGAAACCACTGGCGGTGTAGGAGGATCTAGAATCTTGGAGATCTAGAAAAATCTAATCTAGAATGACCTAGAATACTGCGTGAATTTGGCTTCACACTTAACATTCTCCCACTTGAAGCCAAATAAGAGTCATCAAGTCACACTGAGTCCTACCATGACTCTACATAACTCATGTTTATTTCGTGGTAGAATCTTAGTGAGCATATCAGCAGGGTTCCTATCTGTATGGATTTTTTCCAAGGATAACTATTCTTCCTCCAACACATACCGGATCCAATGGTACCTTAAGTCAATGTGCTTGGTTTTTGAATGAAATGTTGGGTTTTTCGCCAAGTGAATGGCACTCTGACTATCACAATATAACACATACTTGTCCTGCTTTATTCCTATCTCTCGTAGGAATCGCTGCATCCACAACATCTCTTTACAAGCCTCTGTTGCAGCTATGTACTCTACTTCTGTTGTAGAGAGGGCTACTATTCTTTGTAACCTTGACACCCAAGATACTGCTGCACCTGCAAATGTATACAAATAACCTGTAGTGGACTTTCTGGTATCCATAACTCCAGCCATATCTGCATCTATAAATCCTTCAAGCACAGTCTTATTATGACCAAAACATAAACAATAATGACTAGTACCCTTGAGATACCTCAAAATCCATTTCACTGCTTGCCAATGTTGTTTGCCTGGATTGGTAAGGAGCCTACTCACTACTCCCACTGAATATGAAATGTCTGGTCTTGTGCATACCATGACATACGTTAAGCTGCCAACCGTTGAAGCATAAGGAATCTTACTCATCTCTTCTTTCTCCTTGTCATCACTAGGACATAATTCTGTATTCAGCTTGAAGTGGGCTGCAAGGGGTGTACCAACTGGCTTGGCATCCTTCATATTAAAGCTGTCAAGCATCTTCTTGATATATTTTTCTTGTGACAGCCACAACCTTTTGTTTTTCCTGTCACGCATAATCTGCATGCCCAATATCTATTGTGCTGGTCCCAAATCCTTTATTGCAAATTTGCTACTCAAATCTTTCTTCAACCTATTGATCTTATTCTTATCATGCTCAACAATCAACATGTCATCTACATATAACAATAATATGATATACTTTCCTTGATCATACCTCTTGATATAGACACAATGGTCAGCTTCCAACCTCTGAAAACCATGTTCCAACATGAATGAATCAAATTTCTTGTCCCATTGTCGAGGTGCCTGTTTCAACCCATAAAGACTCTTCTTCAACCTACAAACAAGGCCTTCTTTGCCTTTTTCTATGAAGCCTTCTGGCTGCTCCATATAAATTTCTTCCTCCAATTCACCATGAAGGAAAGCAGCTTTTACATCTAACTGTTCACATTCTAGGTCTAACGCAACAACTAGACCAAAAATGACTCTAATGGATGACATTTTAACAATAGGTGAAAAAATTTCAGTGAAGTCAATACCTTCTTTTTGGGCAAAACCTTTCACCACCAGTCTTGCTTTATACCTCTCCTTCTTTTCGTAACCTTCATGCTTAATCCTATACACCCATTTGTTTTGTAGAGCCTTTCTAACTTTTGGTAGGTTTACCAACTCCCAAGTTTTATTTTCCTGCAAAGAGTTCATTTCTTCTTCCATTTCTTTCTTCCATTCTTTACTATGCTCAACTTTACAAGCTTCTTGAAAACAATTAGGTTCACCTTCATCAGTCAACAAAATATAGTTTGAAGGAGGATACCTTTGTGAAGGCTTATGAGGCCTAGAAGATCTGCGAACCAAATGTGGTGGTGCATTATCAGGTTGAATCTCCTGTAAAGGTTCCTGCAAGATTCCTTCTTCTTGTTGTTCATTATTTTCCACTTGTTGTTCTTCATGCCCCTGAATTTGCTGTTCATTTTCTTTTATTAGTGGTATGTTTTCCTGTTGCTCTTCAAACCTGTCAATAACCTTCTTAACCTCCAACTCACCTACATTCCTCTTGAACATTTCTAACTCATTAAATATAACATCCCTGCTTCTAATAATTTTATGTTTGACTGGATCCCATAGACAATAACCAAGATCTTCATCCATATATCCCAAAAAAATGCATTTCATAGATTTATCATCTAGCTTAGTTCTATTTTATTTGGGAACATGTACGAATGCTTCACATCCAAAGATTTTCAAGTGAGAATAATTCAAATTCTTACGAGTCCAAACTTCTTCAGGGATACCGCCATCCAAGGTTGTAGTTGGAAATCTATTTATGAGGTAGTAAGTGGTCCTGACTGCTTCAGCCCAAAAATTCCTCTCCAAACCGGAATTGGACAACATACTTTGCACCTTTTCCATAATGGTGTGATTCATCCTTTCTGCGACACCATTCTGTTGAGGAGTACTAGCCACAGTCTTCTCATGCTTTATGCCAAACCTGTTACAATATTCCTTAAATGCATTTGAGCAATATTCTCCACCATTATCTGTTCTTAAACACTTCAGCAATTTGTTAGTCTCTCTTTCAACAGCAACATGGAATTTTTGAAATATTCCAAACACTTCACTTTTAATTTTCATGGGATATGCCCAAACTTTCCTAGATGCATCATCTATAAATGTTACAAAATATGATGCTCCTCCTAATGATTTGATGTTAGCAGGCCCAAACACATCCGAGTGCACCAATTCTAACACATTTTTCTTTCTGTCATGGCCACCTCTAAGGAATGAAACCCTTCTTTGTCTACCATATATACAATGCTCACAAAGATCAAGATTGTAGGATTTCAAACCTGGCAATAAATTTTTACCAATAAGGATTTTTAAGCCCTTCTCGCTCATGTGACCGAAACGCTTATGCCACAGATCTCCTCAATTTCCTTCTTTTGTGACAGCGGCCAAATCTGATTTTCCTATCAGTGTCTTCAATGTGTATAATGTTCCTGTCTTGGGTCCTTTGGCCACGACCAATGCACCTTTGCTAATTTTCCAGCCTCCTTTTCCAAAGCTTGTCAAATAGCCTTCATCATCCAGTCGTCCCATAGAGATTAAACTCATGCGCATTTCTGGTACATGCCTGACCTGTTTCAACAATATATCTTGTCCATCTTTCATCTTGATCTGGAAATTTCCCACTCCAACAATACTACAAAAATGATTATCCCCCAAATGCACTCTACCATAATCACCGGGATTATATGAAACAAAACTATCTTTGCATGGGGTTACATGGTGAGATGCCCCAGAGTCAAGGATCCAATCAAAGCTACTTCTAGATGTATATACACATGCATCCTCTACTGAAACAGTAAACAACACATCACCATTTGTGGCTACAACAGTAGTCTCACCTTCATTTGTGCTAGATGACTTGTGATTTGTACTAGACAGTTTATGATCCTTTTGTCCTTTCTTCCAGAATCAACATTCTTTCTTCATGTGCCTGGGTTTGCCACAATGAAAGCAGATGATCCTTTCTCTCCTTGATTTTGATCAGCCTCTCGATCTTGATCGCCCTTGCCGACCTCGATCCATTCTCCTACCACGATCAGCTAGAGCTAGAGCCTCTCCTCCCTAGTTTTCCACAATTGACTTGCGTCACAGCTCCTCATTCATTGAACTGCTGCTAACATCATCAAACTTTAGGGTCCCTGTAGTTGTTGAAGTGCTCATAGCTACAATTAAATTTTCCCAACTGTCTGGCATAGAACACATTAGCCAAATAGCTCTAATTTCATCATCTAAAATGATTTTAACAGAGGCAAGTTGATTAGTAATAATATTAAATGCATTCAAGTGCTCAGCAACTGAAGCACCCTCCTTCATTTTGAGATTATAAATCTTCTTCATCAAGAACACTTTGTTTGATGTTGTATTCTTCTCATATAGATCATGGAGCTTCTTCCATAATCCTTCAACCGTCTTTTCTCTCGACACATTGAACTAAACATTCTTTGCTAAATATTGTTGGATTGTTGCAATCGCCTTTCTATCTAGCTTATTCCACTCTTCATTTTTCATCGATGAGGGTTTCTTTGTTGTGCCCTCAATCGGCAAATACTAATCCTTTAAAATCAATATATCCTCCATCTGTGATTTCCATAGAGCAAAATTAGCCCCGCTCAACTTCTCCATATTTGTAACTATTGTCTCCATTTTCAGTCAAATTCACGCCACAAACACAAAAACTCCACTTAAAAATAAAACTTTAATTAATCCTCTTTAAAATTTAGTAATAATGACCTTCATCCTTTTAAAATACCCTTTTCAAAATTCCTACTCCTTTTTAAAATATACTTTTCAAAATTCCAACATATAATTATATATGTTTCATAATAAATATAAAAACATATATAATGTTTTAACCTTTTCACATTTCACACATACATATGTTGGTTTGAGAAAAAAAAACTTGATGTATACGTGCAAGCTTGATGTAAAAAACCTTACGAACACGACGTTTCAACTCCAATCTCCACGGATCTCCACGTTTCAAACTCCAGCAACACGTTTCAACATAGGTCCATGACCTTGTTTTTCTTGCAGCAACTGCCTTTTAGTTCTAGCATCCCTCAACTATTTCCTAGACAGATCTTTCAACAGCTCCAGAGGTAACAACCAACGTTTTAACGAACGCTGCCAGAGTAAGGTGATGGCACTAAGCGGCTTGCAAAGTGGATATTCGACCCTAGCTTTGATACCAGTTGTTAGATAAGAGCATACATAACACACATCGGATTTATGCTCAAAGACTTAGACGTCAATAGCAGAGAATAATTCACAAAGACAGACAAATGGAGAAACAACAAGATTACTCAATCAAATATGGCGGAATAGATAAAACAATCATTGGAGAACAGAAATCACTTTGCATTACATAACAGGCTTGGGCCTTGGCTTGCTTTCCTTGGCCAAAGAAATTACAAATTTATAGAGGCAAAAGAAGGATCTAGAATCCTGTGTGTGATTCAGATGGAGATCTGGAATGATCTAGAAACCACTGGCGGTGTAGGAGGATCTAGAATCCTGGAGATCTAGAAAAATCTAATCTAGAAGGATCTAGAATACTGCGTGAATTTGGCTTCACACTTAACAGCAGTAATTATGCGGGGATTGACTAAGCACCAACATAAGGTAGCTCATAGTGTTTAGAAGGTGGAGCAAAAACCCACACGCAAGAAAAAGAGGTAAGTATCGAACAAGAATCAGAATCTAATAATAATCAAAAGCAGCTAAGGTAGTAAGATACCTGTAGGAAGAAATAAACCCAGTACGAACCCTTAGAGGGCATAGCCTGTGATTAACAACACGCTGGAGGAATGATTAATACAAATAAGGAACCAAGAAGAATCAACTTGAAAGTTTGTAAGCCAAGACTTCTATACCAGTCCAAATGAGTAGTGAGGGCATGAAACGCATATTTTAGTTAAATATATTTTAGTTTAATCTATATGTTAATATTATTAATATATGAGTAAATATTTAAAATATATTGACAATTATATTAAAAATATATATATAATAATTATTGATAATAATAATATATAATAATTAATAATAATAATATAATAGTAAGAAATAAATATACATTATTAATCATAAATAAATTTTATTATATTTTTTAACATAATTATTAATATATTAACAAAATTTTATGCAGTAACTAATATTATATTGATAATATAAGTATAATAAATATAATTAGATAAATATAAAATAATATGATTATTAATATTTTTATAATTATTAATAATCAAAAATATTTAACAGAAATTCTTACAGTCTAAATAGTGTCAAATGTATATGAAAAGTGGTTTTACTTTTAGAAATGTATTTCTGTATTAATGAAATCACTCCTCTAAATATAATTCATTAAGAATCGTGTTGGGTGAAGTTACCATTTTTCATGTTGATGATGGTTTTTTATGATGAATCTTGCAAAAAGTGTAATAGTAATACTAATATTATTATACTACAATGGTATAATAGTATAATATTAATAATAATAATATAATATTGTTTAGTACAATATTAATATTAATACTAATAATATAATATTGTTTGTAAGTAATAGTTTAATACTAATATTATTCTATTACAATGGTATTAATATTATATTAATACTAATATTATAATACTATTTTTAAGTAATAGTGTAATTCTAATATTATTATACTACAATGGTATAATATTAATACTAACATTAGCAATTGCTCCAAAAGGTGCAAAGAGAGGCGGATAGGTTTGTTAATTTGGAAAAGTTGTATGAGAAAGGCATTTGTAGACATGTATGTCATATGTTTTTCATTTTCGAAAGTAGCAAGGTCAACCTTTGAAGATGAAAAGTCATGCATTAGATCTCATCCTCTTTAGCTTAGCAATCCTGAAATTTTGCAACATTGAGATGCAAGTCTATAACACTTTTTTGGCAACCCCTTGGATTTCATAAACCCAATGGTCCATGTCCTTCATATTGCACATTGAATCCACTACTACATGATAAACTATCTTGAATCCTTTGGTTTGTTGAGAATCCTAGGAGGAAAAATCCACCAGTGTTTTCCTTGGTGAGGCTAACATAAATTTTTTAGCACTTTGTTTAATCTACAAGTTTCCCGCGTGATCACTATAGGTTTTTTGGATATGAAACTTCTATTTCTGTAAGCTTTCACTTGTCTTTAATCTTGATCTTAATAGGATTTGTGTGATAGACTTTGGATTGTCTTCCACACTATTCATTTTATCTTTTTCCTATTTCCTTTGACTCCATTAAAAGGTACTAGTTTATTGAATCTTGGCTCTTGATTTCTCATTTAAAGCAAACTTACACATTAAAACATTGAATAACGTGCATCTTAGGCACATTTAAGTAGAAATTCATATCATTTTCATTTTGTCTTAAGTAAGTTGCAATGAGCTTAGATTGTTGTAATTTTCATTTTGTTGCAGAAACAAAGAGAAAATTACGTTTTTATTGGTTTATGTGCCTTAAAATCTTAAAAGAATAAAAAACACTCAAAATGCTTATAAAAAAAGCCTCTAATTCATTAAAACAAGTCCTAATTCTTCATTTATCTTTCTATTTTTGCATCTAGATAAGCGTGTTTTTGTCACATTGTTGCATTAGGTTTCATTCCCAGATTCATCTTAATGTTTTGCATAGAATTTCATGCCCTTTTAGCTTTAAAACAATCAATTTACAGCTTGTTGTAAATTTCGTTCTACAAACTTATTAGAGCATTTTCATAGAGTATTTGCATTAAAATTTGTCCTTTGAATCATAAATAAATATTGCATCATTTCTGTGTGAAATTTCAATGATTTAATCATTTATTACTTCTTGTTTTTCCTTTTTTATGCACAAATTTATTTAGGGTAGTGAATTGAATTGTAATTTTAATTTAAGTGTTTCCCATCTGGAGATTCCCCCTATTGTTAGCAAGCACTAACCCAAAGTGAAGGGAAATAATACATAGCAGTAGTGTATATAAGGTTACCTTGGAATTGGACAATTTCAAGTAATATAAGGTTTGAACACTAAATTATTGATATGTACTCTAAGTAATTGTGAAAATCCCTTGTAATGGAAAGTGAATATGAATGGGAATAGTTGCAAGATCCTATCGAGGCATTTCATTTAAGATAGTATCCAAGATATTTCTAAACCTTATAATAAATTTGAAGGTCACATTCTCACTCTAGAAGAAAAAACTAAAAAAGGAAGATGTTATAATCTTAGATTCTGTTTCCAATCCACACGTTATTGGCTTAGTTGTTCAATATTGCATCACTCTTTGTGATACCACTAAAACGAACTACATCATTCCACACTTCATTTCAGTATGAGATAACCTTGTCTTTTCTTCCTTCCTCTGTTTTTCTTCTCTCTTGTTCCTCAAATTGAGCATGAAGCCTCGACCATTGGTCAATGGCTAATTGAAATATATTCCATTATAGTTATGGAAATCCCTTCTAATCGAACGTGGATGTGATGGGACATAGTTGCAACATACTATTCAAACATGTCTTGATTTTCCCTTTCTAGAAAATGAGATGGGCAGTTTCTATCTTACTTACATTTCCCATATCCTCAACAATATCTCTAGTTTCAAATGTAGGGAATGGGAATTAGCTAAGATATATAGGTTTTCCTGTAGATTCACAGCTCATGTAATGTACTAAGACATAACACGAGAATCTAATCTACTCTCAAACAGCTGAAACCAATAGATTGATGAAAATAATAATCAGCAAGAGGAAGATAATTAGTGACACATAACACAATATTTCTTCGGGGAAAGCCACTGCTCAAAACCCTAACTATATATATTGCATTAATCAGAAATCTCAATGAAAATACAAATCGTGTTCTCACTAGAATAATGCATGCACAAGTATGATCAACTATCTACTTCACAAGCCCACTCTGGCTAACACTTAGCCAATTCTGTTGCATGTGAAGCCCCCATTTCCTTGCATACTTCCTATGAGGATTAGCCTATATTTAATTGGGAAATTCTTCATCCATAACTACGCAATCCAAAACTAGGTCCTTCTGTGATTGCATGCATGATATGCACAACTCTGAAAATCATACAACTGATAGTACATTGTCCTTGCACTTTAAAATCAACCAGATCTTTCTATGAACTGACATGCATGAGTTTCTCTTGAGTGAATCTCCAGTTAGTTGAAGTAGCACTAAGGATGCACCAGTGCATCAACTCGCTACTAGATTTCTACTAGTTCCTCCAATAGTTAGAACTAGTTTAACTGTCTATAACTCAGTCAAACTGAGTTATATAATTACAGCTCAAATAACTCATCATGAACCCCTAAAATTTAGGGATCACACATACATGACTATACAAATACTTCCAACTCAAAATTCCTAAGCTAATTAAGTCAATTAAACTTAATTAACTATTTACAAGTTGCTATGAGAACATAATTCGATTTTAATTCACAATTTAATTCAAGGACAAATTAAACTGGAATTGTTGCCATTTCTCAACACTCCCTCTCAACAAGAAAGGGATTATCAGCTATCTAGATCCTGTCTCTGTGAAACTCAAATTTACATCTTCAGAATGCCTTTTTCAAAATTTTAGCATCATCCTCCTCTTTGGGAATGTACTCCAACAACATAATCGGCCTCAATACACAATATCGAAGATGAGGATATCATATATCAATATGCTTGGACCAATCACGAAAAGATGGATTTTCAAAGAGTTTGATACAACTCTGATTATCACAGTTGGGTCCATCTGCTGACTAAAAAACAAACCAACATCTTCCTCATCCAGATGGTCTCACATGTTGCTTGACTTGTTGCCATGTACTCCGTGTGTGTCGAACTGAGTGCAATTGATATTTGTTTCCTATTGTACCAAGAAATTGTTGTTGACCCAATACTGAAGATCCCTCCTGATGTTCTCTTCCTATCGGATGGACCCACTGCCCAATCTACATCTGAGAAGCCTTGAAGCTTCACTCCCTCTATCCTTCTGTACCACAATCCATACTGAGTAGTGCTTCTGAGGTATATCAACACATGCGTTTCCACCTTCCAATACATCTTGTTAGTCCTAACCATCGCTTGACTAAGCTCGTTAACTACATAACATATGTACAGTCATGTGTTCACCAAATACATGAGTTAACTCACAAGCTTCCTGTAAACAAAAGCTTCCACTACTTCACCTGTAGTAGCATCCTCCTCCCTTAAGTTACGTGCTAGAGGAGTCTCCATGGGTTTACTACTCTCCATTCAAAACCTCCTAAGTATCTCGTTGGCATGCTTTCCCTGAGACATAAATAGTTCCTCATCACCCTTCCATACTTCCATGCCTAGAAAGTAATGCATGAGCCCCAAGCCCTTCATCTCAAACTCTCTTGCAAGATCCTCCTTGCAAGAGTTGATCCGTTGATCATCACTTGTCAGAATCAAATCGTCGACATATAAAACAATTATAAAAAATTTACCTTCCACCATAATGTGGTACAGGTTCACGTCTGCTTCACTTTTGGTGAAGAACAACCTGGTGAAGTAGCTATCGATATTGGTGTACCAAGCATAGGGCTTCAGCCCATACAATGATCTCTTGAGTCAGAACACATGTGACTCACAGTCAAAGGTCTCAAAACCTTCAGGCTGCTCAATATATGTTGAAAATTGCAACAAGAAATGCTAAAAATAGAAGTGATAAAAATAGCACTGCTATAAATAACAGTTTGGGTACCAGTGCTAGATCGAGCAACAGGGAATGAAAAATGGATGTGCTAAAAATAGCATTGTTATTTTTAGTAGTTCGGGATGGATTCCTATTTTTAGTCAGTCACTGGACTAAAATAGGAAGTAAAATTCGAATTTGAACTTAACAGTTGTTTGAAAATAAATTATTTAATTCACCATGAGTTAATTAGTTGTGAAAAATCAAACATGAACTCTATGTGAGGACATGCAACAGTTTATCTATTAATTGAGGAATTTATCCATCAGTTAAAGAGATAAGGATGAGTTCTAATTTGAGTAGTAAATAGTCGGCTCAATTAACTGAGTCAAGTCCAATTAGATTGATTTAGACAATTTGTTTAAATTAATGTGAGTTCATTTAGTTAATGCATGCTTGCATATAATTGTTGTTCTTCAGATAACTGAATATTCTCTCATGAATAACTCATGCATGTCAGTTCAGACAAAGACCCAATTGAGATCAAAGAAGGGACAATGTACTATCAGTTGGATGAATATTTTTCCTATAAAAGAAGCTCATCCATGATGAGGATTTATCTCCTTCAGGACTATGTAGTTGGATCAGAGGTTAGTGAGTGTGTGAAGAGGCCAATTCACACAAGTGGCTGCACTCGACCCCAATCAGAATTCTGCAAATAAATAGGAGGCTTGGAGGGCAGACCAGAGGTTAGATAGAGGCCTTTGACTGTCTATGAGTAGGAGAGGTATTGCAGAGAGAGAAGGATAGCTTTTGAGTTGATTCTTTTTGTAATACTCACTATATCTCCACTTGTATGATAATAGAGAGTTAGGGTTTTAGGCTGAGGCTTTCCCCTGGTTATATCTTCTATGCTATGTGTGATTGATTTCTCCATATCAGTTATATGTGTTCTTATTGATGTTGCTCACGTTCGATTAAGCTTCTACTAAATTGGTTGTAGAAGTAGATCAAGTATTTTACTTTAGCATATTGCATTATTAGGTGATCTACAGGTGGGAATTTCTACATGGTATCAAAGCACAGGTGATCAAGGAAGAACAATATACTGAGAGGAGATTTCAAAGTTTTGAGTTTTGCACCGAGGGTTTGCAGAGCAGATATGAAAATTTCTATACAAAATTTTTAGAAACGAATAGCAAATTTGGATTCCTTGCAGAAAGGGACCCAAATTCAAAAAAAAAATCGGCTGAATCGGAGTTCGAATGAGGGAGATGTCGTTGATTTAAAATCAGCTCGTTTTCCATAAAATTTCGTGACGGCGGGAAAGTGGAAACAGATTAGTGTGCTAGCCAAGAACCTGTATGCACTTGAGGTACAAGATGCATGCAAAGCCTTGAGGAGCAAGGAAAAGGTTAGACACTTGGTGGTTGAGAGGGAGATTACATTACCTCTCAACATGCAGAGCCAGACGAAGTCTCAGACAATTGTGGAGGAGCCACGATTGGTGAAGCAGCTTCAGGAGGCTGTGGAGCAACCACAACTGGGGAAGCCGAGAGGAGACAGAGTAGAGACATCTACTCATGCAGAGACCTCTAGTAGGGGGAAATTTCGAGCCAGGTGGGCAGAGGGATCACATGCATTCATACCTCTAGGTAGGAGGTGGGGCGATGTGGAGTGATCGTCCCAAGGAGGAGGGGCAAGATCCTTGAGGTACCCAACCTCTTTGATTCGAATTTGCTACAGGAGCCCCGATGAGGAGTAGCAAGACTAGCTGAATGGGTAGAGACAGATGCAGATGGAGCAGTAGAGAGAGCTATAGTGTAGGAGTCCCAGGACTGTGTAGAGCTAGCAGGCTGCAACAATGCAAGAGGCACAAGAGTGTTGCACCAGTGTAGGATGGCACAGAGAGGTGTGCAACAGTGCGAGATGCATGGAGTGTTTCACTAGCTCGAAGGTCAGAGAGGGAGATATAATTACATAAATATAAAATAATATGGTTATTAATATTTTTATAATTATTAATAATAAAAAATATTTAACAGAAATTCTTACAATCTAAATAGTGTCAAATGTACATGAGAAGTTGTTTTACTTTTAGAAATGTATTTCTCTATTAATGAAATCACTCCTCTAAATATAATTCATTAAGAGTCGTGTTGGTTGAGGTTACAATTTTTCATGTTGATGATGGTTTTTTTATGATGATTCTTGCAAAAAGTGTAATAGCAATACTAATATTATTATACTACAATGGTATAATAGTATAATATTAATAATAGTGTAATATTAATATTATTGTACTACAATGGTATAGTATAATATTAATACTAATAATATAATATTATTTGTAAGTAATAGTTTAATGCTAATATTATTATATTACAATGGTATAATATTATAATATTAATACTAACATTAGCAATTGCCCCAAAAGGTGCAAAGAGAGGCGGATAGGTTTGTTAATATGGAAAATTTGTATGAGAAAGGAATTTGTAGACATGTATGTCATATGTTTTTCATTCTCGAAAGTAGCAAGGTCAACCTTTGAAGATGAAAAGTCATGCATTCTATCTCAACTTTAATTATATCTCATGTGTTAGATCTCATCCTCTTTAGCTTAACAATCCTAAAATTTTGCAACATTGAGATGCAAGTCTATAACACTTTTTTGGCAACCCCTTGGATTTCATAAACCCAATGGTCCATGTCCTTCATATTTCACATTCAATCCACTACTACATGATAAACCATCTTGAATACAATGGTTTGTTGAGAATCCTAGGAGGAAAAATCCAATAGTGTTTTCCTTGGTGAGGCTAACATAAATTTGTCAGCACTTTGTTCAATCGACAAGCTTCCCGTGTGATCACTATAGCTTTTCTGGATATGAAACTTATATTTCTGTAAAGTTTCACTTGTCTTTAATCTTGGTCTTAACAGGATTTCTGTGATAGACTTTAGATTGTCTTCCACACTATTCATTTATCTTTTTCCTATTTCCTTTAACTCTCATTTAAAGCAATCTTACACATTAAAACATTAAATAATGTGCATCTTAGGCACATTTAAGTAGAAATTCATAACATTTTCATTTTGTTTTAATAAGTTGAAATGAGCTTAGATTATTGTAATTTTCATTTTGTTGCGGAAACAAAGAGAAAATTATGTTTTTATTGGTTTTTGTGCGCTAAAATCTTAAAAGAAAAAAAAACACTCAAAATGCCTATAAAAAAAAGCCTCTAATTCATTGAAACAAGTCCTAATTATTCATTCTTCTTTCTATTTTTGCATCTAGATAAGCGTCTTTTTGTCACATTGTTGCATTAGGTTTCATTCCCAGTTTCATCTTAATGTTTTGCATAGAATTTCATGCCCTTTTAGCTTTACAATCAATTTACAGCTTGCTGTAAATTTAGTTTTATAAACTTATTAGAGCATTTTCATTAAGTATTTGCATTAAAATTTGTCCTTCGAATCATAAATAAATATTCCATCATTTCTGTGGGAAATTTCAATGATTTAATAATTTATTAGTTCTTGTTTTTCTTTTTTTACGAACACATTTCTTTGGCGCAGTGAATTGTAATCTTAATTTAAGTGTCTCCCATCTGGAGATTCCCCCTATTGTTAGCAAGCGCTAACCCAAAGTGAAGGAAAATAATACATAGCAACAGTGTAGTATTTCTAGTTACCTTGGAATTGGATAGTTTCAAGTAATATAAGGTTTGAACACTAAATTATTGATACGTACTCTAATTAATTGTGAAAATCCCTTGTAATGGAAAGTGAATATGAATGGGAATAGTTGCAAGATCCTATCGAGGCATTTCATTTAAGGCAGTATCCAAGATATTTCTAAACCTTAGAATAAATTTGAAGGTCACATTCTCACTCCAGAAGAAAAAACTAAAAAAGGAAGATGTTATAATCTTAGACTCTGGTTCCAATCCACACGTTATTGGCTTAGTTGTAGAATATTGCATCACTCTTTGTGATACCACTAAAACGAACTACATCATTCCACACTTCATTTCAGTATGAGATAACCTTTTCTTTTCTTCCTTCCTTTGTTTTTCTTCTCTCTTGTTCCTCAAATTGAGCATGAAGCCTGGACCATTGGTCAATGGCTAATTGAAATATATTCTATTATAGTTGTCGAAATCCTTTCTAATGGAAAGTGGATGTGATGGGACATAGTTGCAACAAACTATCCAAACATGTCTTTATTTTCCCTTTCTAGAAAATGAGATGGATAGTTTCTATCTTACTTACATTCCCCATATCCTCAACAATAGCTCTAGTTTCAAATGTAGGGAATGGGAATTAGCTAAGATATGTAGGTTTTTCTAGTAGATTCACAGCTCATGTAATGTACTAAAACACAAGACAATAATCTAATCTACTCTCAAATAGCTGAAACCAATAGATTGATGAAAATAATAATCAGCAAGAGGAAGATAATCAATCACACATAACACAATATTTCTCCAGGGAAAGCCACTACTCAAAACCCTGATTATATATATTGTATTAATCGGAAATCTGAGTGAAAATACAAATCGTGTTCTCACTAGAACAATGCATCCACAAGTATGATCAACTATCTGCCTCACAAGCCCACTTTGGCTAACACTTAGCCAATTCTGTTGCGTGTGAAGCCCCCATTCCCTTGCGTAATTCCTGTGAGGATTAGCCCATATTTAATTGGGAAATTATTCCTCCATAACTACACAATCCAAAACTAGGTCCTTCTCTGATTGCATGCATGATATGCACAACTCTGAAAATCATGCAATTGATAGTACATTGCCCCTGCACTCTAAAATCAACGAGATCTTTCTTTGAACTGACATGCATGAGTTTCTCTTGAGTGAATCTCCAATTAGCTGAAGTAGCACTAAGGATGCACCAGGACACCAACTCGCTACTAGACTTCTACTAGTTCCTCCAATAGTTAGAACTAGTTTAACTGTCTATAACTCAGTCAAACTGAGTTATATAATTACAACTCAAACAAACTCATCATGAACCCCTAAAATTTAGGGATCTCAAAATTCCTCAGCTAATTAAGTCAATTAAACTTAATTAACTATTTACAAGTTGCTATGGGAATAGAATTTGATTTTAATTCACAATTTAATTCAAGGACAAATTAAACTGGAATTGTTGCCATTTCTCAACACTCCCTCTCAAAAATAAAGGGATTGCTATTGAGATCCTATCTTTGTGAAACTCGAATTTACATCTTGAGAATGCCTTTTCCAAAATTTTAGCATCATCCTCCTCTTTGGGAATGTACTCCAACAACATAATCGGCCTCAATACACAATTTCGAAGATGATGATATCAGATATCAATATTCTTGGACCAATCATGAAAAACTGGATTTTCAAAGAGTTTGATACAACTCTGATTATCACAGTAAATCATAGTTGGATCCATCTGTTGACTAAAAAACCAACCAAAATCTTCCTCATCCAAATGGTCTCACATGTTGCTTGACTTGTAGCCATGTACTCTGTGTTTGTCGAACTGAGTGCAATTGATATTTGTTTCCTATTGTACCAATAAATTGTTGTTGACCCAACACTGAAGATCCCTCCTGATGTTTTCTTCCTATCGGATGGACTCGCTGCCCAATCTACATCTGAGAAGCCTTGAAGCTTCACTCCCTCTATCTGTTTGTACCACAATCCATACTGAGCAGTGCCTCTGAGGTACATCAACACATGCTTTGCTACCTTCCAATACATCTTGTTAGGCCTAACCATCGCTTGACTAAGTTGGTTAACTACATAACATATGTACAGTCATGTGTTCACCAAATACATGAGTGAACCCACAAGCTTCCTGTAAACAATAGCTTCCACTACTTCACCCGGAGTAGCATCCTCCTTCCTTAAGTTACGTGCTAGAGGAGTCTCCATGGGTTTACTACTCTCCATTCGGAACCTCCTAAGTATCTCGTTGGCATACTTTCCCTGAGAAACAAATAGTTCTCCATCACCCTTCCATACTTCCATGCCGAGAAAGTAATGCATGAGCCCCAAGTCCTTCATCTAAAACTCTCTTGCAAGATCCTCCTTGCAAGAGTTGATCCGTTGATCATCACTTTTCAGAATCAAATCGTCGACATATAAAACAATGACAAAAAATTTACCTTCCACCACAATGTGGTACAGGTTCACATCCGCTTCACTTTTGGTGAAACCAAACCCAGTGAAGTAGCTATCGATCTTGATGTACCAAGCATAGGGCTTCAGCCCATAAAACACTCTCTTGAGTCAGAACACATGTGACTCATAGTAAAAGGTCTCAAAACCTTCAGGTTATTCAATATACACCTCTTCCTCAATCATGACATTAAGTAAGGTTGTATTTACATCCATTTGATGTATCTTCCAAACCATCTGTGTTGATAGTTCCAAAATGGATCTGATCGATGAATACCTTGCAACAGGAGAAAAGGTCTCATCATAGTCAATCTCCTCTACTTATCAAAATCCACAGGCCATAAAATAGGCCTTATGCTTATCAACACTTTCATCTATAGCTTTCTTTATCTTGTAAAGCCATTGGGAGCTCACCACTAACTTGTTTGTCGGTCTTGGGACCACATCCAAAACACTATTACGAACTATGGAGTCATACTCCTCCACCATGGCATCAACCCAAACCGGTTACTGCACTGCCTCCTCAAAGTAAGATGGCTTTGTCTCAACACGTCCACTCATAAGAACCCTGTATCCAGTGTAGCTCTCAGGTGACCTCCTCTCCCTACACTATTATGTGGGTTCTACCACATTCTCTCTCACATCATGAAATAACCTATTAGCCTCTCTGGTGCGATTTCTCCCATCTCTGGAAGACTCTACCTGAGTGGTTTCCTCCTTTCCTGGATCCTTTGCATGTGGCTACTCCACATCAATTTGAGTCTCCTCAACCTCATGTAGCTAAAGCTCCCTCTCAAGGGCACATCGCATGGCCTTCTCCTCATCAAATCTGACATCCCTGCAAACCACTGTCATCTTGTTGGTCAGAAGATACACCCAGTAATTGTGAGGTGTATCAGTGTACCCCATAAATATCCCCAACTCTGATGTGAGATCAAGCTTATTTTTTGCATCTTTGGTCACATGGAAATATACCAATGACCCAAAAATCCTGAAGTGACCAACATCTGGCATCTTACCGGAGAAAGCCTCCTCTGGTGCACTCATACCAAGTATTTGATGCGAGCTTATGTTATGCAAATAAACATTTGTGTTGCATCCCTCAGCCGACAAGTGTAGTTGTAGGCCCTGATCATGAAACAGCATCCGTGCTGCCTCTACAATTTTTATGTTCTTCCTTTTAGCTGCCCCATTGTGCTATGGGTTATGGGGTGTCGTCAACTCCCGTTTAATCCCTGCTGCCGCACAGAACTTCTTAAATGCATTTCAGACATACTCACCACCATTATCACTCCTCAGAGATTTAACATTCTTTCTAGACTCTTTATGACCAATGATTTAAATTCACAAAAATTTTCAAAAGTTTGATCCTTCTTCTACGTGAAAATGATCCAGAATTTGCAAGAGAAATCATCAACGAATATAACATAATACATGTGTTTGGTCATGGATTCTATCGAGAATGGTCCACACACGTCTGAATGGACTTTCTCTAGAATCGCCTCTGCTCTATTGTCTTTGTTGTGAAAGGAATCCTTGGTGTATATTCCCAAAGTACACCCCTTGCATGTATCAACTTTCTCTAGCGTACCTTTGGGAAGACTGGTAAAAATATTTTGCATGATTTTCAAAGTCCCATGATGCAAGTGACCCAATCACCTGTGCCCAAAATCTCCAATGTCTCGAATCTACACCATCTCTGCTTTCATGCTCAAAGCATAACAATCCTCTACCTCAAACTTATAGATATGCTTAACTCGGATCCCTATCTTCTTTACCTAACTCATGGCTATGTGTCGAAGGAATGCCTTTCCTTTGCTAAAGAACATATCATAGCCTCTATCCTCCAACATGGCGGCTAATACCAAGTTCGTCTTCAACCCAGGAACATACATAACATCTCTCAAGTTGAGATGATCAGCCTACTCCCTCTTAAAGGTAATCATACCCAATCCAGTAGCATTATACCTCACGTCACCACCCATCTTAATATGCATATGGAGATCCTTCTCCTACAGGTCACTAAACAACTCCATGTCACCAGTCATGTGGAATGAAGCTCCACTATCTAGGTACCATACACTACGCATCATTCATGACACCATGCATGCAATGAGAGGAAAGTCCAATTCGAATCGAGAGGCAATAGCCTCACCCACCGCTCCTCCTAAAGACTTCTTCTTGGACTTCTTGAGTGGACAATTTGTAGCAAAATGTCCCAGCTCATGATAATGAAAGCACTTAACTTTTGACATGTCTTTCTTATTGCCTACATGGTAATAATTTGGTTTGGAATGGTACTCTTTACCTTTCCCCTTCTTTTCCTTACCCGCTAAGGCACAATTTTCCTCATCATCATTCTTTAATGAGGAACTATCTCTAGTGTTCCTTATGATCTCCTCTTGCATCAAATATGACCACAGTCATTCCCAATCTAGCAGCTTCTCCCTCCCATTGACAGAGTCTTGATAAATTTTCCAACCCTTGGGAAGGCCTAGAAGAGCTAGACTCACCATATCATCCTTGGCAACAGTTATTCCAATGCTTTCAAGTTCATCGTGACAGTGAGTGAACTTGGTCAAGTATTTTGGAATGGTGTTTCCTTTCTCCATCTTGATTTCTCAAAGTTTGTATTTCAGTGCCAACTTCCTATGGTCACTGTTGTTCTGAAATATTTTTGTCAATTCTTTCCATATAACATACGGAGTTTCATTCCCATGGAGACTCGATACAATGTTGGTCTCAAACTCCCTCAAGGATTATTCGCCTCGCCTTTGCCACACACTTATTCCATTCGGTCAGATTCTAAGCATTCGATGTTGGTGGCTTAGGAATGTCTTGATCAATGAATTCCTTGAGGCCATTATCCTCTAGCACTACCTCCATCTTGTCCTTCTAGGCTATGTAATTTGAGTTTCCTGCCAATGCATACTCGAGTCTCAAACCGTAGGAAGCCATTTTTTGATCTTGAAGTATGAATTGCAAATTCGAATTTCACTTGTAACCCAAAAATCAAACTCGAAATCTCCTCTAGTATATTGTCTTCAACTTTGATACCATGTATATTTTCCTGTAGATTCATAGCTCATGTAATGTACTAAAACACAAGACAAGAATCTACGCTACTCTCAAACAACGAAAACCAATATATCAATGAAAACAATAATTATAAAGATGAAGATAATCAATGAAACATAACACAATATTTCTTCCGGGAAAACCACTACTCGAAATCCCGACTATCTATATTGAATTAGTCAGAAATATGAGTGAAAGTACAAATCTTGTTCCCACTAGAACAATTCCTGCACAAGTATGATCAACTCTCTAACTCACAAGCTCTCTCTCACTAACACTTAGCTTATTCTGCTGCCTGCCAAGCCCCTATTTCCTTATGCAATTCCTGTGAGGATCACCCCATATTTAATTGGGAAATCCTTCCTCCATAACTATGCAATCCAAAACTAGGTCCTTTTGTGATTGCATGCATGATATGTACGACTCGGAAAATCATACAACTGAAAGTACACTATCCCTAAACTCTAAAGTCAACTGGGTCTTTCTCTGAACTGACATGCATGGGTTTCTCTTGAGTGAATCTCCAATTAGCTGGAATAGCACTAAGGATGCACTACTAGACCTCTACTAGTTCCTCCAACAGTTAGAACCAGTTTAAATGTCTATAACTCAATGTTGTAGCAGTTGCAACACCCTCCAAAATTTTAGCTTGCATCCAATTTCATAGCCTTCCTTGGGTTTTTCGTTGATTTTTGCAAGCACTCGGGCTCATATCGTGAGCTTGTGTTGAGTCTTTGCACCCTCCCCGCTTGACTGTTCAACGAAAATCTTTTTGCATGTTGGTCACAATTTCATGCTTGTAGTCATGTTCTGGCCCTACACAAGGTCTGTCTTCATGTGTACAAGTTGTGTCTGCTATGTGAACATCCATCGCAATCACACACAAAGTGGTATGCACTGTCGCACAAGCATTTTCATCGTCATTGAATGATCTATCACAAGTGTGGTGCTTGTCGCTTACATCGTTAGTCAGTCACACTGAGTGTATGTTGTCTTGTTGGTTCAAGTTGTCTTATCGTCAAGTCATGTTGAGTTTTTTTTCACGAGGTCATGCATGTATGAAGTGACTCGTTCACACACTTGGTCAATTTTTTGAAGCTTTGTCAACCAAATTATCCTCCAATGGCCGGACATCCACTGAGCTGCATTGCACAATTTCTGCTCTCAGTGATTATGTACTGCTCCCCAGAATTGCACGGAGCTTGAGGCTTCCTCCAAGGCAGTCTTGACTACGCAACCTTGGAATTGACTTGATCAGCTATCACCGAGTATAGCGCAGAAGTTTCCCAGTAATCCATTTCAATTTGGGCTGCTTGCAAGCACATAAACCAAGCCTCCAACTAGTCAACCGAAGAGTTTGACTGAGCAGTGACCCCAGGACTCACTCCGCCAAAAAATTTCACAAAAGCTGCAAGTATGGCCACTCTGCTAACTGAATAAACTGTGTAGACATGCCCGACAGACACCCTGTGTTCATCATTATCTCCCTAAAAAATTGTGCAGTTTTTCCAGCCACTCACTGAGTTAGTTGGCCTGCTGCTCACCTGGAAAATTGCGCAATTTTTGTGAGAAGTTTCTAAGGTGCCCAGCATCCCTCTTAGCTCGGAAACTGCACAAGGATGTTCAACAGACCAACCTTCAACCATTGTGTAGTTTTTTCCAGCAGCATTCTCGCATGCCGCTGTCAGCTCCCAAAAAAAATTGTGCAGTTTTTGTTAGCAGCACTCTTGTAGCTCGTCGTCATCTTCCTGAAGAAATTGTGCAATTTTTTTCTGCTAGTCCCCCTCTGCTGCCTGTATTTCCTCCCTAAAAAAATTGCACATAGCTTCCCTCCAACCGAGCCATATCCCACAGATAGCCTCTACTGATCCAGATTGTCCATCTTAGCCTCCCATTGACCTCTACGCAATTTTCACCGGTAGTGCCCAGAGTCAACATCTTGGCTTGAAGTCTGCCTTGCACAAATTCAAAGCCTTGTTCTCTCTCCCAATCACCTGCATTCGAAAGAAAATGATAATGCATCATGGTAGACTAGGAGGTTTCTGGATTTGATGTTGTCTCATCATGATTGATTGCAGATACATGTACATGGATGAGACATGAGGCGACGATAGATGGGATGAACATGAGGAATGAATGTGAAGAGATTGTGCCGCGAATAGATGAATGAGGAATGCATGCAAGGATATTGTTTCGTGAATGGACGAGTGAGGAATGCATGCGAGGATATTTGTTCGCAAACAGACAAACAAATAAATCATACCAAAATACAAGCGAAGGAGCAACAAGCACGTGCAACATCAAGTGAACACCAAGACCATCGAAGAATCTGCACACCATACCATGTAGAGATGAAGCTATGATACACCAAGAGGACATCCATCACTCAACAGAACTACAACTCGACATGCACGCCACCAACAGCATGAACATACCAGGATTTTCATGTCGAGTCATCTCGGCCACATCACTACTGTGGGCCACACTGTTGTAATCAATGTAATGTAACGTGGAAGTCCAAGAGACCCACATGTAAATATAAAGAGTCATTTAAAGTTGAAGAGTCATGTAAATCAAACAATCATGAGGGAAGTCGAATAGTCACAAGGGCCATTTTTACACTTGGCTATAAGTACCTCTCATTTGTACATACAAAAGAATTTTCACCTTGGCTCCTCCCACATAGCCTTGAGAGTCTGTAATCTTTTCTTTGAGGAGCGAGTAGTGGCTCCAATGCTCTGGTATTGGGGCTAATGGTGTAATGGTGTACGGATGTGTCTTGGAACTTTTGCTTAATTCAGAAGCTTGTTAATAAGGCAGCACATTTTCACACATGTATTGTATTTGTTTGTAAGACTATTCTTTGGACGCTTACAATGCATGTTGCTTTAACCTATATTAAGACAGTTGAATGGTGACACAAACAAAACTAAGCACTCACCAGGCATGTGAACCATGTTGTTCAAAGAAAAGAAGAACACTCTCACGTGTTGACAAGCAAGACCTAAGGAAAATCTTTAAGATAATGGCAACTGGGCCATCATACCAGATGGGACTCCTACACCAAACAATGTGAGGTCTAGTTGGGACTTCATACCGGGGAGATTCCATGAATGTTGGCGGGTCCAGCACCATCAACATTTCTGGCGCTAGGAGTGCCAGATGACAAGATAAGTCCTCACAATCTATTTTGATTCTTTGCATATTTGTCTGTAGGTTTTAACCCCGTACAGAAATTACCTGCATACAAATTCTAAAACACAAAAAATAAACAATGTGAGAGAATAACACATAAAACATATATACACATAGACTTTCCCCTGGATCCCAAAACCGGGACTACCAGCTTGATTTTTCATTATGTTCCTTTAAATGTTACAATACATATTTATACATGCCGAAGCATCCAATACCATGGACCAAAAACCATCACGTCCAAAACCATGGACTGAAAACCATCGCGTCCAAAACCATGTGCAAAAAATCATGCACAACCACCCAACCTAATATAGGATCCAAAAACAAAATTTTCCCAGGCGCTGCCCCGGACCCCATAGAGTCAGGTTACCTGCACCCCTCAAACCCCTTATGACCCCCCCCCCCCCCCCACTACACAATCAGCGCAACAAAGCGGGGGCTTCGCCCCCCTTCTAACCCCCCAGTTAACTACGTCGACTAGTCGTGGAAAGAATATAACACAACCCAACATTCTCCCACTTGTTGTTTTCTTTCCATAGGGGGCCACATGAGAGCTTAGTCATTTATCCAGCCCTACAATGCCCATTGTTTCTCTACACCAAGAGAACTTCTCAGAGCTCACAGATCTTTTCAATGCATCTGCAGTATTCTTCAAAGTGTCCACCTTTACCAGCAACACCTTTTTGTCTTCTATCATATCCCTCAAAAAGTGATACTGAATATCAATGTGCTTTGTCTTTGAATGATATGTAGGGTTCTTTGCCAAGAAAATTGCACTTTGGTTGTCACAGTCTATCCTTATAGCTCCCTATACTAACCCCATACTTGAACACAATCTCTGCAACCAAACTGCTTCCTTGCTTGCATGAGCGGCTGCCATGTATTCTACCTCTATAGTTGATAGTGCCACTACAGATTGTTTCTTACTCATCCAACTGACTGCACCTCCAAATAGGTTAAACACATACCCACTTGTAGATATTCTCTGATCCAGATCTCCAGACCAATCTGCATCAACAAAGCCACGAATATCCAACACTTTGTCCAATCCTGGTCTTCCTTGGTAGCACAAACCATAATCACTAGTGCCACACAAATACCTGAAAACTTGCTTCACTGTTGTTTAGTGCTCCTTCCCTGGTTTTGACATAAACCTGCTCAATACTCCCACTGCGTGTGCAATGTCTGGACTAGTACAGACCATTACATACATCAGGCTACCGACTACACTTGCATATGGAACACGGGACATGTCCTCTTCATCTTCTTGTGTCTTGGGACACTGTTCAGTAGATAACTTCACACCTACAGGAATAGGAACCCTCATCGGTTTACTATACTGCATATTAAACCTCTGTAGTATTGTCTCGACATACTTCCTCTCGTTTAATCAGAGCTTCCTATTTGCCTAATCTCTTTTAATTTCCATGCCCAAAATATAGTTTGTAGCACCAAGATATTTCATGTCGAATTTGGAGCACAATTGGGTCTTCAAATCCTCGATAATTATTTGTCATTTTCAACCAGCAACATATCATCCACATACAAGACCAGATAAATAGCACGGTCACCAATTAATTTAAAATACACACAGTGATCTTCTTTGCTTCTAGTGAAGACAAGTCCCCGTATAAATGTATCAAATTTCTGATACCACATCCTTGGTGACTATTTTAACCCATACAGAGACTTCTTTAACTTGCATGCTAGTTCTTTCTTACCCTTCACCGTAAAACCTTTAGGTTGTTTCATGTAGATCTCCTCTTCCAGATCCCCGTGAAGAAATGTTGTCTTCACATCCATCTGTTCTACCTCAAAATCAAAAGCAGCAGCAACAGATAGAAGTAATCTAATAGAAGCTACCTTGGCAACAGGAGAAAATATCACCAAAATCAATTCCCGACACCTAGGAATAACCTTTTGCTACCAACCGAGCATTTTATTTCTCCACCTTTCCTTCTGCATTTGTCTTCTTCTTGAACACCCATTTGTTGCCAATGGGTTTCCTTCCAGCCAGCAACTCCACCAGATCCCATGCCTCATTTTTGTGCAAAGATGCCATTTCATCAACCATGGCCTATTTCCAGAGTTTTCCATCCTCTGAATCTACTGCTTCCTTCATAGTTCTGGGATCATCATCAGTAATAAATAAAGCAAAATTTGAACAGAAATCATATGGACTATACCTTTCTGGTTGCCTTCTTTCTCAAGCTAACCTTCTCACACCTGGAGTTTGTGGCTCTTCATCTTCTGATTCCTCCTCTGCTGTAGAGTCTGATTCTTCCTCCTTAAGCTCAAACTCTATCTTCTCAGGTTCCTTTGGTTGGACTTCATGTTTAATAACGTCTTTCACCTCTCTGAACACCACACTAGGCTATACACAACCTTCCTTGTTACTGGATTCCAAAGCTTATAACCCTTTAAACCATCCTTATACCCAATAATGATCCACTTTTAAGATTTACTATCCAACTTGGTTCTTTTCTCCTTTGGAACATGTACATATGCATCACATCCAAATACCTTCAAAGGTCAAAGAGAGGGTTTCTTACCAGTCCATACCTCTTGTGGATTCTTATCCTCCAATGCTGATGAAGGTGATCTGTTGACTAGGTAACATGCTATCTCCACCACCTCTGCTCAGAATTCTTGTCCTAACTTGGCACCACTGAGCATGCTTCTTGCCCTTTCCATCAATGTCTTGTTCATTCTTTCTGTAACTCCATTTTTCTCACGTGTGTATGGAGTAGTCTTCTGTCGTGCTATACCACACTTCTTATAGAATTCTTCAAATTCCTTGCTGCAAAACTCTCCACCGTTATATGTCCTCAACACCTTTCTCTTCTTCTCTGTCTAGTTTTCCACCAGAGCCTTAAATTCTTTAAACTTGTCAAAGACTTCAGATTTTTTCTTAAGGAAATATATGCATGCATTCCTTAAGAAGTCATCTATAAATGATACATAGTACACATACTTACCCAGTGATGGAACCTTCACAAGTCCAAACACATCACTGTGCACAAGCTCTAATATTTGTTTTGCCCTCTTACCACCAAAGGGGAAACTCACCTGATTCTGCTTCCCATATACACAATTTTCACAGAAATCAAAATCCAGAGAGCTATTACTCATACCTTCTACCATACCTTTACCATGAAGTATTCGAAGGCCCTTCTCTCCAATATGTCCAAGCCTTTGATGCCACAACATCATCTTCTCTCCAGAGACCACTAGATTTTTTTCTCCACTTTTAGGAACCACAAAACTATTGCACCCTTCAACAACAGTGCTACCTTGCAGCTTGTACAAATTTCCAATTCGAACTCCCCGCATCAATACTAGTACCCCTCGAACCATCTTGCAGGTATCCTTCTTGAACACTGTTTTTACACCTGCATCATCCAGCTTGCTTACGGAAATCAGATTTCTGGCCAATGCAGGAATATGCAGAACCTCGGAAGTCTTCTAACCCTTCCACCTTGCAACTTCAACTTTACTTTTCCGCAACCAACGATTCTAGCCTTCCTGTCATCTCCCAAGAAGACATCACCACCATCATATTTATCATACTCGCAGAACCACTCTCTATGGGGAGTGAAGTTAAAGGATGCACCTGAGTCAATCAAGCATGCCTCATGATCTACATGTGTACTTGAAGAAGCTAAGTACACATCCCCACCTTCATTTTAGGTGGTTTTAGCCTCTGTAGAAGGAGCACCATCAGATCCATTTCCTTTGTCAAGAGCTTTAGATTTACAGTCCCTTTTGTAGTGCCCTTCCTTCCTGCATTTCCATCACACCACCTTTACAGGTTTTCCTGGATATTTAGATCTCCCTCTAGATTTAGACCTCCCACTCAATGACTTATTTTTGTTTTTGTTTTGGGACCGTCCTCATATAGACAAGACATCACCATTCTAGCTCTCCATATTTTTCCATCTCATTTCCTCCGTCAGCAAGGATGAGACTATTTCATCAAAATGCAAGGCAGTTGAATTGCTACCTATTGCAATAACCAGACTATCCCACGAATCTAGTAGAGAACACAAAAAAATGATGCACTTATCTTCATTTGAAATTTTAAATCAACATATAATGATTGACTTAACACAGTATTAAATTCATTTAGATTCTCTGTCACCAAGTCTCCATATTTCATCCTCAGGTTATACAACTTTTTTTGTAGGAACAATTTATTCACCAGAAACTTAGATTGGTACAAAGTCCCTAACTTATCCCACAAAGCCTTCACTATAGCTTCCCCTGATACATTCAGCAATACTGAATCTGAGACACACAATTGTATTGTGCTCTTTGCCTTCCGATCCAACTTCTTCCATTATTCATCGGACACTCCCGTTGGTTTAGTGCCTAGATCTATCACAATCCATTGATCTTTATCCACCAATAGATCCTCCATCTTCAGTTTCCATAACTCAAAACTATGACCATTAAATTTCTCGATTTCTATCTTTCCATTGCTCGCCATCTTCTTTCACCACCAGAATCGATCCCGTAGATCTCCCACTGAACAGGGTCTACCACAGGCCTGAGCGAAACCCCTTAGCAACAAAGGCGTCCCCTTGAAGCCAAAATAGCTTTGATACCCTATGTAGGTTTTAACCCTGTACAGGAATTACCATACGAACTCTAAAACATAGAAAATAAACAATGCAAGAGAATAACATATAAAACATATATACACAGAGATTTTCCCGTGGATCCCAAAACCGGGACTACCAGCTTGATTTTTCATTATGTTCCTTTCAATGCTACAATACATATTTATACATGCCGAAGCATCCAATACCATGGACTAAAAACCATCACGTCCAAAACCATGGACCGAAATCCATCACGTCCAAAACCATGTGGGAAAAATCATGCACAAAATCATAGGTAGGTCTACCCACCCTAATATAGGGTCCAAAAACAAAATTTTCCGATGCGCTGCCCCAAACCCCATAGAGTGTAGTTACCTTCACCCCTCAAACCCCCTCTGAACCCCCCCTGCTATGCAATCAACACAACGAAGGGGGGGCTCCACCCCCCTTCTAACCCCCCAGTTAACTACATCGGTTAGTCGTGGAAAGAATATAACACAACCCAACACTGTCATGGAGTTTGTTATAGTTCACCCTCTAAAATGTCTATCCAACGGACATATATTTCATGTCAAGAGAGATTTCTGGGATGATGTGTCATAAATCACATGTGATGGTCAAGGCGAAGTGGCCTAGCCTGAGCACTTAGATGACTTCCATGTGCTCATGGAGAAAATGGAAGGTTTTAATGAAACAGAGGTTTGTTCGCTACTCACACACACACTTTGCGAGCACCCATTTTGATGGTGTATCATTTTTCCTCATAACTTCATGCACTTAGTCAAGCAGTTCAGTGATCTAATTGAATATGTTTTTCACCATTTTGATCCTGAAGCACTTGATTAAAAAATGTTAAAACGAAGGCCCCACATGAATCGCCTATAGATTTTTCACAGTGCTTTCGTCTATTCATTTTTGAAGCTCCGAAAAGTCAAATGAAATTCCAATATATCATGGATAGATTTGAATATTGTCTCACCAAATCACTCTGTCCAAGATAAAGCTAAAGTTCAAATGTTGCTCAACATACTTTGGTGATGGAACTGCGCAATCACAAGAAGACACCATCATTGTCACAAGTGACTATCCGTCTTCCCCTCATTACACAGCTCCACCCCCACCTAGTGATGTGGGAGAACATGCACACACAACTGTTCAACTGTCACATCCTCCCACCCTCACTACTCTCAATTTCTGTGCAAATTTGATTGGGAAGCCCATGGGTTGTCATACACACTTGTTACCTCAACCTCGGTCTCTACATTTTGCTCATCCTCCGGATTGCACTATCTTGTGTTCTTTCGTTCTGGACTCTACACCTATTATGAACGAGGATCAAGCCATCGACAGAGTTGATGTTGCACAACCAACCTATGTTGTCATTCATGAAGATTATGACCAATCATGTGAGCATGAAATTGCAGTGAAGGATGACCTCCTTCGGTCTGCACCTCCTCCTCTTTTTCTTGACATCATTGGTGATTGTCATCTCTGATTATCATTGTGTTAATCCATCCATGGATGCATCTACTTCTGATCATTCAAATAACACATCAGATGTCAATACATCATTTGACAACAGAGAGGGCACATTCTTCATTGAAATTCCACTTAATTTTTCATCTGCTTTTTGTGGAAATGTAGAGGGTGAACATTATTTCTTCTCACCCCTCTGTATGATTCATTAAATCATGAGGATGCTGACAAACACCATGAATTTTATGATCATGGTTTTCATGATCTCTTTACTTCTTCATCTGATCACAATGTTGACTCACTCATTGTTAATCTTTCTAAGCCACTAGTGTCCAATGATCTATCTATTGACGAAGTGGAAACCCCGTAGGCTGTCAAGGCACTTCATCCTGAGCTAATGGTTATGTCAGGACCTAACTTTCTTGAGGTTAGCTCCACTTCCGATCAGAGAATTTGTGAAACACCCAAGGCTCGTCATCACTCATCTATATGCACTAAAGATCAATCCAACACACAAATTTTGCTTCCTCCACTAGAATCACATGATCCCATCACTTGCACACTGGAGGAACCATTCGCAGAAAGCACACTTGCAAGGCGTAAGTTGTCTCTTTTTCTCATGTTTTCTTGTCTGCCACACTCAAGAGAGTGCATATGCTTATCATCTATACACAGTGTGTCACATCACCATGCTAAGTCCACAACGGATTTGTCTTTCACTTTCACTCTTTTCTTTTCTATGGACGCATTTAAACTTAGAGTGTGTTGGGATTTATTTTTATATATTTTATGTTTACTGGCTTGCTTGACTATGCTTCTTGCGAACCATGCCTTCACCAACATGGGCCAGCCAATGTGTTTGTGGCTGGATTAGAAATATCACTTCACATGAGTAGGCCTATGCATTGTTTAGCATAGGAGTAGGAGTAGTGTTTTCTTTCTTGCTTGTCTTTGCTTTATGGTTTTTATGTTTTTTTTCTTTCTAACCTGGTTTGGTTTGTTTCATTTCTCACTTTGTTTGCTTGTTGTTTTGTTTCCTTTGCTTACTATTTTTGTTTCTTCTTGTTTTTTTTACTTAGTTTCATGCTATTTTTAGTTTTGTAAATAAGTGATGCCCTCTACTAAGTTCTAGCTTTTGAATGAGTATGTGGCTGAGATCCAGAAAGTCTTGTGAATGTGCATCACTTGGCCATTCCTGCATCCATCTTCTCTGTGATTGGTTGTAACCTTTGGCTGATGAAGTCTTGATGGGAAATACAAGACATTTGCAAGGGAAGCTTGGGTCCAACCATGAACTTGTGTCCACATTGGGAAACCCCATGCCTGCACTCAACCTTCTGCTCTGTGTGATCAAGCTCATCAAACTAGTAGAAATGGAGAAGGGGAAAATCTAAACGAGAAAACCTATGTCAGAGGTCTTACATGCTTCTTTGAAGGAACAACCTAATTTTATCTCAATAAGTCAGGATCCCTCTTACACCCCAAAATTAAATAAGTTCCTATGCACAGTCCTCTTAAAAAATACAAAGGCTAAAGAAGAGAAAGGCTTCCTACGCAGAGAGTTGAAGCATGCAACTCCACCAGGGTATTGACCAGGCTCATTGGCAGTGGAGCAATGCATGTGTTCCTACGTCACTCTATTGGGATACTATCCAGGCTTGCTGGCAACGGAGCAACACCAAAGATGAAAACTTATGCTTTGAAATTTTTTAACTTGTGAGCCAAACTACCCTTCACAATTTCGAAACATTGTGATGAAGCTGAAACTTGTTATTGTGTTTGACTGAGTTGCTGAAAGGTGAACCATGCCTGTCCACGGGGTAAGTGGGGAAGCCAAATTAACCCACACAACGATTCAATACTCCCTGAAAGACCAAGGCCATGTGCTGTCAATAGGCCAAAACAAAGAAGTTGGAGTTCAACGAGTGTCTCACCAAGTGTTGTAGTGGTTGCAACACCATCCAAAATTTTGGCATGCATCCAATTTTAGAGCCTTTCTTAGGTTTTCCCTTGATGTTTGCAAGCACTCAGGCTCATCCCATGAGCTTGTGTTGAGTCTTTGCACCCTCCTCTCTTGACCGTTCAACGGACATCTTTTTACATGTTGGTCACAATGTCATGCTTGCAGTCATGTTCTGGCCATGCACAAGGTTCGCCTTCATGTGTACAGTTTGTGTCCACTATGTAAGCATCCATCGCACTCACAAATGGGGTGGTATTCATTGTCGCAAAAGCATCATCATAGTCGTTCAACAATCAATCACAAATGTCACGCTTATCACTCACACCGTCGGTCAGTCACACTAAGTGTATGTTGTCTTGTTGGTTTGAGATGTATTGTCATCAAGTCATGTTGAGTGTGTGTTCATGAGGTCATGCATGTACGAATTCACTCATTCACACACTTGGTAATTTTGTTGAAACATTTTAGACTCGACCATCCTCCAACAGCCAAACATTGGCTGAGATGCATTGAGCGATTTCAACTCTCATTGATTATGTACTGCTGCCTAGAATTGCACAGACCTTGAGGTTGCGTCTTAGACAGTTTGCACTGTGCAACCTTGGAATTGACTCAACCGACTATCACCAAAACAGTGCAAAATTTTCCCAACAATTCATTTCAATCTATGCTACCCACAAGCACATCAACCAAGCCTCCATTTGGTCAACCGGAGAGTTTGACTGGGCAGTGACCCTGGGCCTTACTCCCCCAAAAAATTTCACAAAAGTTACAAAACATGGCCACTCTACTGAGTGAAGAAACTATGCAGACATGACAGATAGACACCCTGTGTCTGTCACTATCTCCCTCAAAAATTGCATTGTTTTTCCAACCAGTCACCTAGTTAGTTGGCTTGCTGCTTGCCTGGAAAACTACACAATTTTCATGAGCCATTTCCTAGCTACCTATCATCCCTCTCAACTCTGAAACTATGCAAGGATGTCTATCAGGCCAGCCTCCCAGCATTGCGCAACTTTTTCTAGCAGCACTCTTGCAACCCACTACCAGCTCCCAAGGAAAATTGGGCAGTTTTTGTCAGCAACACTCCTGTAGCTTGCCACTAGCTCCCAAAAGAAATTTCACTTCTTTTTCTGCCAGTCCCCCTAAGTTGCCTACACTGCCTCCCTAAAAAAATTGTGTAGATCTGCCCTCCAGCCGAGCCAGATCCTACGAACATTCACTATTGATCCGGATTGTCCATCTTAGCCTACCAGTGACCTCTGCACAATTTTAATGGCAGTGCTCGGAGCCCGCATCCTAGCTTGAAATCTTCCTTGTGCAGTTTTAGAGTGTTATCATCTCTCCCAATCACATGCATTTGAAAGCAAAAGACAATGCATCATGGTAGACTAGGAGGTTTCTAGATTTGATGTCGTCTCATCATGAGCGATTGTAGATACAGGTACATGGATGATACATGACATGACGATGAACAGGATGAACACGAGGAATGCATGTGAAGATATTATGTCGTTAACGGACGAATGAGGAATGCATGCAAGGAGATTGTTTCACGAACGGATGAGCGAGGAATGCATGCGAGGAGATTTGTTCGCGAACAGACGAACACATGAAGCATGCCAAAGTATAAGTGAAGGAGCGGCGTGCACATGCAACATCAATCGAACACCAAAACCATCAAATACTTCGCACACCTTGCCATTCGAAGGTGAAGCTATGATACACCAAGAGGAAATCCATCACTCAATAACACTGCAACTCGACATGCTCGGTACCACCAACATGAACATACCTGAACTGTCATGTTGAGTCATGCATGAGTCATCTCGGCCACATCACTACTGTGGGCCACAATATTGTAATCAATGTAATGTAACGTGGAATTCCAAGAGACCCACATGTAAATCTGAAGAGTCATGTAAAGTTGAAGAGTCATGTAAGTCAAATAGTCATGCGAGAAGTCGAAGAATCACAAGGGCTAGTTTTACCCTTGGTTATAAATACCCCTCATTTGTACATCCAAAATAATTTTCACCTTGGCTCCTCGCACATAGCCTTGAGAGTCTGTAATATTTTCTTTGAGGAGCAAGTAGTGGCTCCAATGCTCCACTATTAGGGCTAGTGATGTAATGGTGTACGGATGTGTCTTGGAACTTTCTCTTAATTCATAAGCCCGTTAATAGGCCAACATGTTTTCACACATGTATTGTATTCATTTGTAAGACTATTATTTGGACACTTGTAATGCATGTTTCTTTAATTTGTATTAAGACAGTTTAACTATTTCAGTTGTTTTAGTACATATGCTATTGGAAATGTGTTGTATCATTTGTTAACGTTGCCTCGCCCATGTGGGCTATTCCTCTGGACACTCGACAGATTCATTCTTGTAAACTTGTTATAACACACGTCGCACTCATGTGGACTATTCTGCTACGTGTTGAACATGCTATATGTTCACCTTGTTTTTGTGATCGTCGCATCTGTGTGGAATACTCTGCCGGATGCTACACATGTCTTGTTGTGTTGTGTGTCTCTAGCAGAGTTGGGACTATTCCCTCTCAACCTGAGACTCACTTCCACCCTCTCCCTCTACAGTGAAAGAACTCTGACACAACCGAAACTAAGAACTCACCAAGCACGTGAACTTCATTGTTCAAAGACAAAACATACCACTCTCACATGTTGAAAAGCAAGAGCTAGGGAAAATCTTTAAGATAATGGAAACCAGGCCATCATACTGGATGGGATTCCTACACCAAATGATGTGAGGTCTAGTTAAGACTTCATACCGAGGAGATCCCCTGAATGTTGGCAGATCCAGCACCGTCAACACTCATTCAAACTAAGTTATATAATTACAACTCAAATAAACTCATCCTAGATGCCTAAAATTTAGGGATCACACATAAATTACTACAAAAATACTTCCAACTCGATATTCCTAAGCTAATTAAGACAATTAAACTTAATTATCTATTTACAAGTTGCTATGAGAATAGAATTTGATTTTAATTCACGGTTTAAAGAAAAATTAAACTGGAATTTCTTTTTTCCATTTCTCAACAAGATATTTCTAATCCCTAGACTAAATCAGAAGTTTGCATTCTGTACCCACAAAACAAAGTTGGAGAAGGAAGATGTTACAATCTTAGATACAGTGGAATCCATACATTTTTAGGTGAGTTGTACATTATTGCATCATTGTCTATGCTATCACTAAAATAAATTGCCTCATTCCACTCTCTAAATTTCAAATATGATATAGCCTGCTTTCTTCTTCATCCTCAGCTGTTTTGTCTAACAAACTAGGATTTTGGTTGAGTAACATTGGTTTTTTGAGTAACTTTTTAGTACTGTGTATGTGTGAAAGCCTAAAGGAAAATAAACAACTCTTGTTTTAACTTCATTCATTAAATTTTATATATAAATTTATTCCACTCCTATTTTGAGGAAAGGTTAATCATGATGGTCACAGAATTTGACACTACTTGCAAGGTTTTCACTTCATCAGTCATAGGAGGCTTTGCAACTTAATAAAGTCTATGCTTATGCAATATTATTTGTTTGCCCACTCTTCTTCTATGTATGTGAAGCATTGTTTATGATCTTGGTGTCTTATTGCAAAATTGATGAAGAGATTGCAAAAAGAAGAATGATTGTCAAAACCAGTTTCAAATATTCTGAAGAATATTAATGACAAACGCAAAAACTTATTGAAATGCATGACAAGAGGAGAAGTGAAATCAAAGAAAGATAATTACAAGAGGAAATGGATTTCGAGAAGGAATTGGAACGTGAAAGGATCAAACTCCTAGAATAGTATTACAACAAAATGCAGGAAGTAGATTGTATTGTTGCTTAACTGCAAAGGTCGGACAATGATTTCTAGAAATTTGTGTAGTGATTTTATATTCTTAAACTATGAAGTAAGTAAAAAACATATTTACCATTGGTTACTTCTTGCTTTTATTTAAGCAAGTTTTTTCATTAAAGGTGGATAGGAACAAAATGTAAAAAAATATATTTATTCGCAATTACTTCTCACTATGATTTATGTTTTACTCAACACTTATGTAGTGGTACAACTCTAAATGTGTAGACAAGATAGTGGTTATATCCAACAAAATTTATGAAAGTCCATGTGCGTGAGCAAGAAATTTATTTATCCACTTCATATCTCAATTTATTAGTTCCTCCCAAAGAAAGAACCATCGGCAAGCATTAAACATCATTATTGTTATTCTTCATTAAAAATTGTTACATTAATACTATCATTCGACAATACAATTTGTAATGAGATTGTGATTTCTTCTTGTTTAAAATACACTTTTGAATGCATAAATGGATTTAGCACATTCAAAAACCTCTGATACACTCAATCTTTGCAAATTAAATAACTTAAACTTGTGATTTTTTTTTTTAATTGTATCGGAATTTAAACAAAATTGACTAGAAAAATGGTCGAAAAAGAACTATTTCGTCTATTACTTACACTACACCTAACTATATATATATAAACAAAACTCTACACACACACACACATATATATGATGAGCGCCAGTATTGCATCAAGGATGCTACAACTCCTAGTCTACCAGCGTTACTTATCAACCCGGGGTTCGTACAAACTTGGAGGTGTCAGTGCTATATACACAAGTAAAATTGAAGGTCCTGATCATTGTAACTGTTCATCCGGTGACAGACCCCAAGGGTTCCAATCTAGACTTATAGAGTCAAAAGAAGCTTGATTCTTTGATGGAAGAAGAGAATATTTATTCTAAGAGAGCTGCTCTACTGCAGTAATGAGGAAAACAACATGTAATGCTGAATCACACCATATCCTAATTAACCATTTAAACAACTATGCTAATAGAATTGCTAAATAAACACTAACCTAATGCTGCTATCTACATTATAGAAGTAAAAAACATCAAATCATACTAATGTGCAAGCAAGAAAACTAAACTAAATCTATTTTCAATTTTTTGGTAAAATGAAGCAGGCAATTTAATTGTTCTTGTGGATGTAAGTTGGTTGAGGATGGCTAGAAGGTTTATGGAGTGGTTGGATGGTGTGGAAGGGTCCTAGGAGGCTTTTTGTGAATTCCTAGAGGTTCCCCATCAATTCGGCCTCAAAACAGGCCATTTCAGGAAAACCTACAGGATGTACTAGAAACCTATAGGATGATCCTGTAGGAATTATAGGAAACCTACAAGATGCAACCGAGAGCTAATTGTAAGGTGTTGGAGGTGTTGGGAAGCTTGGGAAAGGTGTGTGATGAGTGGGATAGGGTGTTAGAAGGTCTAGGAACACTCAGGAGTCAATATACAAGAGAAGAGATGTCTAGATTCGCTCAATGTGTCTAGGGGTATTTCAATGAAAAAGGACAAAAAAACTAGTGAGGGTGATGGTGGAACAAGAGATGGTTGAGGTGGATCGGGTGGAAGATGGATGCTAGTGATGAAGTCTAGACATCCTCCTGAAGTACCTGTAGTTCTTAAAACATGTGTGTCTTCCAAGAACTATGCAACAAGATATATTTTCATCAACTAGACAAGCATGAATCAATTTCCCATATTATGCATGAAGAAAGTGTTGAAGTAAATGAGAACATGAGTGAGATCTTATTGCAAAAATAGAGTAATGGAAAAATATGACAATGAAATGGACCAAGTACTGAATCAAGATAACAAACTCCAAAGCGCATGCAGGAACTAGAAATCTGTGTTTTTGGGGTTGCTGAAGGGTCTCTTCCTCAATTCATGGTCCCAGAGGGAGGAGGTGAGGCCGACACACCTGTTGACAACCTTATAGTGATCTTTTTATCCTTGCTAAATTGCTAATTGAAAGAAGGCACAAATGGAAGAAAACTAAAATACAACCAATCTACTCTACACTGTTGTAATGGAAATGCGGCTACTTAAGCAAATGAACAATTAAACCATGAACCTATGCTAGAATACATGTACAATAAAGAGGAGCCTTGGCTACTAGGGTTGGGCCCTAACCCAAGAGCTTCAACCCTCTGAGTTAACTTAGTGTTGGCTCAAAACAAAACTCATTCTTATTATCAAAATAATGGATTACATCAAAAGCTATCACAAGCCTTGTAGCTCGAAAATAGAGTAGAGTTTTACAATAAATAATCTGAATCCTACTAAGGTCCTAGGCATCTCCACTTATACATATAAATTCACCAACAAATTCCTTCAAATTAGCGAGGCTCGGCTCCCAAACTCGAGACAAAATGGTGCTTTGTCTTTCACTTGATCGGTTGCCTTCTAGTCCTCATGATTTGGTTGTTTGCACTCGAAGCTGATGGAGGAATATTCGAATGGAGGGGTGTTAAATTAGGAGGATTTACCTCCTATAATTCCTCTCCCTTGTCCCATTCAGGTTTTTCCCAAGGTCTTTGCCAAAATTCCTTGCTTTTATCCTTTAATCCTGCATTAAATGCACATTAGACCACAAAGCAAAATATCCAACTCTAACTCATCTCATAAAAAAAAGATAATCAAAAGTATGCAATAAGTTGTGAGAATAGTTGGTTTGACTAAGATAGGAGGTGAATTAAGGCCCATATAATTACCCAATGATGAGGCTCATCATTACCCCCCTACTAAAAGTGTTGCTCATCCTCTGAGCAACTTATTCAATGTCCATGTCCTTCATGGCTTTGGTAGCCTCTTTGACATCCCATGCCTCTGCTATGGTCTCTTCTTCTTGTTCATAGAAGCTTGCTTTATTTTCTACTTCATCCCATTTCCTATTTTCCTCTTCTTCTTTTCTCCCTTCTAGCATCCCTAGGAGTAGTGGTGGACTGAGTTTTAGGCCTATCCAATTGACCTTCAACCTTTGCATTGATTTCTTATACATAGGTGTCCCGTTGAGTGCCTCTCTCAACCTTTGAGGGGAGTGATATTCTCTGATCTTCAAGCTATGTGGTAGTGTGTTCCATCTCCTTAGGCAGACACATATACTATCATCTCCTAGCAGCCTAAACATATCCTCAAAATGTGAAATTGCTTGCTCTTGGGCAGCAAGATATCTAGGTTCCAATTGAGGATCATTTGCAATCAGATTGTGGGTGTTGATTAGGGCCATGGGATTTGATTGTTCAGATCTGATGAAAAGAGGTTCATTTTTCTCTCTGGCCAATATTCTTTTCATCTCTGTAACCCTTGACTCCTCAGGGTTCATCCATGATGCCATGCCATTAATTGTAGGTCTCCTAGCTTGGCATTAGGATCCTAAACATTCATGTCTGTGAGGGCCATGTTGTGCAAGTAAAACACAACCATTTTGGCCCTATCCTCTAGTGTACTTTGATCAGAAAGATCAATAAACTGTGTGTAGTCCCGAAATGGCATGGTGCCCCTTTGTGCTAGTGTTTTAATCTGAAACTGCAGCCATTTTTCTTTGAGGTAAAGAGCATAGGATTTAGCTAGCATCCTAGACTGGATGGCCTCCAAGGAGAGGCTTGCCATACATGCTAGTTGGTTCTCCCTTTCCTGCAGAAGTCCCCTCAGCCATGTGTTTTCCCTCTGAAGTTAATCTCTCATTATTACTTCTCTGTCCCTTAAACCTCTTAGCTCTTTGCCCATTTCCTTGAGCTTCTCTTCCATGTGCCCAATGTCTTCCACCCCTTTTGACTTGGCAATTTGCATCCATTGGTGGGTTCTAGCCCTTTTTTTATCAAGTTTGAAAAACAATGGGATGGAAAAATTTTGAGGTATCACTCTGCCTCCCTCAATAAACCGATAGTAGGAGTCTAGGTTATGTTGGGGGGTTGGTTCCTTTGTTTTGCAGAGTATCCTGTATGACTGTTTTTGCTTCTTGTAGGTTTTGTTGTGGATCCTGTAGGATGGCCTTACCCTTTGAGGAAGTTGACCTGGTACTAGGCCTCCTTACATAGGTGATTGGTGACTTAGGGGAAGGAATTTTGTCTCTTGGTGTAGGGGAATCTTCAATCTCAATATGATTTTTTTTTATATTTGTGGCTTCCCTTGTTTGATCCTTGTGCTCTTTCTTGTTCTGAAATATAGAGGGGTTTGCCTCCTTCTTTTCCCTTTTTGCTTGATTAGGGTGCTAAGAGCAATGAGGGAAGCTACCGCCTCCCTCTCAGGGGCCTATGGAGACACCCTAGGTGACTCCTCCTTGTGTTCTTTCCTTTATGTTTCAATTCCTTCTCCCTCTATGTTTTTCCTATCTTCTTCCACTTGTTGTTCTTCCTCATCCCCACTAGTTTCTTCCTTAGTTTCCTCCTTTGTTTCACCATCATCCTCCTTCTCTTCTCCCTCATCTTCTTTTGCTTCATTATGTTCCTCTGTATCAGTTTCTTACTCATCCATCTCATCCATATCTAGATCTATATCTTCTTCTTCTTGTTTTGCCTCCTCCTCACTAACAGAAGGACTAACATCATAGGTGAGGATTTTGATGTCATCCTCTGCTAGCAAGTCTCTGAAGACTGACCATGTTATAGGGATCCTGAGGTTTTGGAGGGAATCCTCAATGAGGATCCTGGTCAACACATGGTGAGCCAATTGTTGGGAATTCCCTTCCTTTACTTTGTTGTTGGAGTCTATGAGTGATTGCATCAATAAATAGGGTATGTTGAGCCTTTGTGAACTAGTGTCTCTACCCCAAATCTTAATTCTTCAAAGATCCTAAATTGGTAGCCATAAACAACATTGTATCTACCCTCACATGAGATATGTTTGATGAGTTGGTAGCCTACCTCACTCCATGGGTATGGCAAGTTGTCCCTCCTTACTCCATTTTTATCCTCTCTGGGTTCTTCACCTTCTAAAAAGAATTTCATTTTTGCCACCTGATTGTCTGTTTTGTCTTCTTTTCTCCATGGAATTCCTAAGGAAAGTGTGGTGACCCTACTAATGAGCTCTGGGGTGATAACTATAGTGAGGCCTCTAAGTAAAACAATGGCATGGATTCTGCTGTTTGGAGTGAGGGAATGAGAAAGTTCTTGAGCCACCTCATCATCATACCCTATGAATCTTTCGTAAAACCCCATCCAGTTGTGTCTTGTAAAGATTTCAAGCACTTGGGAGTGTTGTTGTATCCTCACAGTGTTCGTGGGTTATCTCCTATTAAACCCTCCTGTCATCTTGCTTGTGAGGCTTGAGGAGAAAATGAGAGGTTTGACACAATTTTTAAATTTAGGAGGAAAATAGAGTTTACTGTGTATGTAATTCACCTCCTACAGTTGCTAACTCCACTAGATTTTAGAGCATTTCTAGTTCATTCTCTTGTAAATGGGGATGTATTTTTAGATCCTACCTCATTAGAATAGTGGCAGTGGACAATTCCCGTGATATCCCCTCTTAAACTCTTCTCTACCTGTTGGGTCCCTATAATACTAGTGATTACCCCATTACTATTGTAGTTATACCCCTTATTTATATTGATGTACCCATGTAGTGCCCATATTGTTACTATTGTGCCACATAGAAGCCAACTATTGTTATTGTTGTGCCCTACAATATTATTGTTATGTAGGCTCTGATTGTATTGGGACCACTTAGACTCCTATATATAGAAAGGAGGTATTTTCATTTGTATCATCCAAGAATTGTTCATTTATCTAATGTAAAGGAGGTTTCCCTCTCGAAGAGGCTGAATTCTAAGGCGTGGATCTCTCTTTTATATCTTTTTGTGAGCTGGTTTCATAACATTTGGTATCAGAGCTTTGGATTCTAAGGTTTCGCTGCTCCAAACAGGTCATCGTGGAATTTTCGCTATAACTTTTTTTCTGTGACGTTTCAGATGTCACAAACAAAACCCATTTGGGAAGACATCGCGCTGAACCTTGGGTCCGAATTTCAGAGCTTTTCGCGTGATATTTGCGGAGATATGATCTCAGGAAGTTGGTCTTTTTGATGACTCCTGAATTACACTCAAAACAGGTGACCTGGGGAAAATTGTCATAACTTTCTTTCTGAGCATGGGATGGAAGTTTCGAAAGAAGTTACAGAAAGAGGACAGACTGTAGTTTCTTGTGGGTGTTTTTTAGATCCAAAGGTCGAAACAGTGACTCGTGGTACGTCGTATAACTTCGCTCTACTGAACCAGTCTAAAATCAAGTCACTGTGGGAGATTTCACATAAATCTTCCTTGGAGAATCCAATTTGGCTCAGACTTGTGGAATTGGAAAGAGGACGCAGAAGGCTACTACAGGTAGCAATTTCAGAATTGGATGATCCGAAATTACAGAGATACATCAGATTCAATATCAGGCTTCTATTAAGTGAAAAAAGGTGTGTAGTTTTTTTTCTAATTTTTGTGTAAGCTTGGTTTAACGGAATTCAAAGGGCATAGTAAAGCATTATTATCGGTAAATGATGCCCCGAGGAAAGAAAATGCAAACACCTAGTAAGGAACCTGAAAGCTCTAGCATGACTCATGAAGAAGAGGAAGAAATGCTACATGATATATCAAAATTACAAGAACAAGTGCAACAAATGTCACGCTCACAAAAGCTAACAGAAGCTAAGATAAGTGGCGTGGAATCTAAGGTAAATGGCATGGAATCTAAGATAAAGGGCATGGAAGCTAAGATGGAGGATTCGATGGCAAATTTGAAGATAGATTTGAATACAAACATGGAAGAATTGAAGAAGTTGCTACAAGAAAGGGTCACTAATGGTGAAAAGGTAGTAAAGGAAACTCATCATGAGGACAAAAGAAATGTTAATCATGATTCCATAGACTCTAATGTTGGATCAAAGACTCACCATGTTCCAAAAATTGATATGAGGAAGTTTGATGGCAAGGATCCCGCCACATGGATATTACAGATGGAGCAATTTTTCGATCTCAATAATGTGCAAAACACACAAAAGGTACGTATGGCAACTTTATATTTGGAACCAAATCAGTTTGTATGGTATCAATGGCTTTGTTCTCGTAAACCATTTATCACTTGGGCCATTTTTACGGAAGAATTAATAGCACATTATGAGGATACAAAAAGCAACACTTTCTTTAGCCAATTGATAAGTCTCAAACAAAAGGGTTCAATAATGGAGCACATTGAGGAGTTCCAAAAATTGAACATAAGGGTAAAAGATATTCCAGAAGATCATAGGATTGATGTGTTCATAGGGTCTTTAAAGGATAATATCCAACATGATGTGCGCCTTTGGGAACCTGATTCATTAGAGAAGGCATTCAGGTTAGCAAGAAAAATGGAAAGCAAAATTATGGCAACTAGGAAGCATACCATTCACAACTATAAAGAAGGAAGTGTTGTTGCCCATAGTCTTCCACAACCTACAAATTTGACACCACAACAATTGGAAGAAAAAAGAGCAAAAGGGCTTTGTTACAATTGTGATAGCAAATACACAAAAGGTCATAAATGTGCTGAGAAGAAATTATTCTACATAGATTGTGAAGAGGAAGAAGAAAAGGAGAAAGAAAGGTCAAAAGAAGAGGATATATTCCAGGAACAAAGCCTAGATGAAGAACAAATAAATCCAACCATATCTTGTAATGCATTGGCGGGAATTACCACTCCTCAAACCATCAAGATAGAAGGACAAATCAAGAAGAAAAAGGTAATAGTGTTGATTGATTCAGGAAGAACCCACAATTTTATTCATTATAGGGTAGCAAAAGAATTGAATTGCTTCCTATATCCAGCTCCAGAGTGTCAAGTGATTATTGCAAATGGAGGAACAATAAATTGTTCTGGAAAGTGCCATAATATCAAGCTATCCATGGGAGAATATTTATTGACTAGCCCAATGCTTTCCATTCCAATGGGAGGTGCTGATGTTGTACTAGGAGTCCAATGGCTACAATCCTTGGGTACAATAGCTTTTAATTTTCAAGAACTTTTCATGAAATTTTCTGTGGAAGGAAAGGAAGTTGAATTAAGGGGTATTGCAGGGAAACCAGGAAAGATAATCAGCTCTAATGGAATGACAAAGCTTCTAAAAAAGGAGAAAAGAGGTGTAATTGCACAATTATGTTCACTAGATGTTTCCACATTGGAATCATCTATTTCTCCAGATCTCCAAAAAGTCCTGGACAATCATTCCAAGGTATTTGATACTCCCGAAGGTCTCCCACCTATGCGTGATCATGATCATGCTATTCATCTGATTCCAGGAAGTGTTCCTCCAAACATCAGGCCGTACAGATATCCATATGTCCAAAAAAGTGAAATTGAACGTATGGTTGCAGAAATGTTAGAGGCTGGTATAATTCAACCGAGTCAAAGTTCTTTCTCAGCTCCAGTAGTATTGGTGCACAAGAAGGATGGATCATGGCGCATGTGTCCAGATTATAGGGAGCTCAACAAGCTCACTATTAAAGATAAGTTCCCCATTCCTGTTATTGATGAATTACTGGATGAATTGCATGGATCAATTTACTTCACCAAGTTGGATCTTCGTTCGGGATATCATCAAATTAGAATGAAGGTCGAAGACATTCCGAAAACAGCATTTAGAACTCATGAGGGTCATTATGAATTTCTGGTCATGCCTTTTGGCCTTACCAATGCACCTTCAACATTTCAAGGTTTGATGAATTCAATTTTCAAACCATTCCTTAGAAAATTTGTGTTAGTATTTTTTGATGATATACTAATCTACAACAAGTCTTGGAAGGATCATGTTGAACATGTTGACAGGGTGTTACAACTATTGGAGGAGAAACAATTATATGCAAAAAGATCCAAATGTTTCTTTGGAGTCCAGGAGGTGGAATATTTGGGTCATATTGTATCTCATGAAGGAGTTAAGGTAGACCCTAGCAAAATTAAAGCCATTAAGGAATGGAAAATCCCCACATCCATAAAGCATCTGCGAGGATTTCTTGGGTTGACAGGGTATTATCGCAAGTTTGTTAAGAATTATGGGAGAATAGCTGCACCTCTAACAACATTATTGAAGAAAGATTCATTTTCATGGAATTCGGAAGCAACAAAGGCCTTTGAACATCTTAAAGAGGCAATGTGCCAAGCACCGGTCTTAGCTACGCCGGACTTCACAAAAACCTTTATTGTGGAATGTGATGCTTCAGGAAATGGAATTGGTGCTGTTCTAATGCAAGATGAAAGACCCATTGCTTTTGAAAGTCGTCCAATCAAGGGAAAGTTTTTAAGAAAAGCTATTTATGAGAAGGAAATGTTGGCAATACTCCATGCACTTAAGAAATGGCGACCCTACCTAATGGGAAGACACTTCAAGGTAAAAACGGATCATGATAGCCTTAAATACTTTTTAGAACAAAGATTATTCTCTGAAGAGCAACAAAAGTGGGTCACAAAGATGTTGGGTTATGATTTTGAAATCATCTACAAAAAAGGGAAGCAAAATGTGGTGGCAGATGCACTCTCAAGAAAGGATGAGGATGTGGAAGCATTGTTGTGTGCCATTTCTATTATCCAACCAGATTGGATAAACAAAGCAAGGGAGGAATGGAAGAGCGACGAAGAAGTGTGGGCACTTATTCAAAAGCTACAACAAGATTCCAGTACTTCTGATACATTTAGTTGGAAAAATGATTCGCTATGGTACAAAGATCGCTTATACCTATGTAATAATTCCCAGCTAAAACAAAAGATTCTTATGGAATTGCACACTTCTCCCTTAGGAGGGCACTCAGGATTTTTAAAAACTTACCATAGGGTTAAGAAGGAATTTTTTTGGGATGGCCTTAAATCAGATATTAAAAAGTTTGTGGCGGAATGTTTGGTTTGCCAGCAAAATAAAGTTGAAACAATTAAAACACCGGGTCTATTACAACCTTTATCCATTCCAAGCCAACGTTGGGAGGAGGTTTCAATGGATTTTATCACAGGTTTACCCAAGTCTGAGGGAAAGAGTGTCATCATGGTGGTAGTTGACAGACTTACGAAGTATGCACACTTTTGTGCATTATCACATCCATTTAAAGCCAGTACAGTTTCTACTGCATTTATGGAAACAGTTCAAAAGCTACATGGAAACCCAAAGATTATTGTAAGTGACAGAGATCCCATTTTCACTGGAAATTTTTGGACAGAATTATTTTCTTGTCTTGGTACTCAGTTAGCTCATAGCTCATCTTATCATCCTCAATCTGATGGGCAAACTGAGATAGTAAACAAATGTTTGGAAGGATACCTTCGTTGCTTTGTATCTGATAAACAGACACAATGGGTCAAATGGTTGCCTCTGGCTGAATGGTGGTATAACACTTCCTTTCATACAACAACAAAAATGACCCCATTTATGGCACTTTATGGGTATCAACCACCATCCATCACATCATATTTAAGAGAAAATTCTAAGGTTCAGGCAGTGGAAAATCACATCGAACATCAACAACAAGTCCTCCAACTCTTAAAGGATAACCTTGTGTTGGCACAGAATAGAATGAAACAACAGGCAGATCAGCATCGCAGTGAAAGAAGTTTTGATGTATGTGATTGGGTATTCCTACGGCTACAACCATATAAGCAAATGTCCCTCAAGCAAGCTAAGAAGGATAATAAATTATCACCAAAGTATTATGGTCCGTACAAGGTGTTGCAAAAGATTGGTACTATGGCATACAAATTGGAGCTTCCTGCAGCTTCTCGATTGCACCCAGTTTTCCATGTTTCATGCTTAAAGAAGGTTATAGGCGACAAGCTCCCAGTTCAAACAATATTGCCAGAACTTGACGAAGAAGGAAAAATTATATTGGAACCGGAAGCAGTTATAGAAACAAGAACTCGACAGCTACGAAATCGATCAATTTCAGAGTACCTTATCAAGTGGAAGAACTTATCCGCTGAAGATTCCACATGGGAGGACGAGAATTTTATGCAGAAGTATCCTGAACTACTCAAGCGTTGAGGACAACACTTTTTTGAAGGAGAGGGGCATTTTGGGTCCCTATAATACTAGTGATTACCCCATTACTATTGTAGTTATACCCCTTATTTATATTGATGTACCCATGTAGTGCCCATATTGTTACTATTGTGCCACATAGAAGCCCACTATTGTTATTGTTGTGCCCTACAATATTATTGTTATGTAGGCTCTGATTGTATTGGGACCACTTAGACTCCTATATATAGAAAGGATGTATTTTCATTTGTATCATCCAAGAATTGTTCATTTATCTAATGTAAAGGAGGTTGCCCCCTCGAAGAGGCTGAATTCTAAGGCGTGGATCTCTCTTTTATATCTTTTTGTGAGCTGGTTTCATAACACTACCTATCCTGTAGACTACCTCTATGTATCCTGTAGATTGCTCCTATAGACTATATCATGTAGACTGTTCCTATAGGAATTCCTATGCATGCTCCTATATAAATTCTCTTGTAGAACGATGGATCCTTTCTTCCAGTGGGTGGCTAAAGTTATGAGAGTGACTTGAGTGAGGGAGTTTCGAGGTGGAATGCATGAACGCATGCAAGTGATGTTTTATTTCCCTTTACGGTGTTTCAGAGTGAGGTGGTGTGCTGGAAGCAGAGGTATGTTGCCATTTTTGGACCCTTGGTCCCCACTACCACCTCATCATTTCCACTCCTCATAATCAGCTCCCACCTCGTAGATCCATAGTTAACCACCTCTTGTCCTACTCTTCCTCTGTCTTTGAGTTGACTGCAGCCACGTGTGAGAGGACACCCAGTTTTGCATGTGATGATTGAACGAAGGTGGCCAAGTTAATTGGCCACCTTTTCACTTATAAACCAACTATCTTGTAACCCTTACAACTTTTGATCAAATGATACATATGAGTGAGTGAGCGGGATACTTATCTATGGTCTCGATGCCATGTTGTAGTTGTCAAAGATCAGAGGTGTTGCGTTGTTTATTTGCTCCATGGTCATTCTTCTTTCTCCTCTTGCTATCTGTGACTGAAGATCTGATGTTGTTGCTGCTGTGGATCTCCTCGATCATCCCGGGGAAGACCTGTAGCTGATGATTGACATTTTGTGGGAAAGGATACTACAGGATTTCCTACAGGATGTCCTATAGCTACTTCTCCCTTAGAATTCCTTAATCATATTGCTGGCTAGGGCTGTGAGGATGGTGCAATGAATGGATAGAGGGAGTAGGAGTGTGTGTGGAGCAACGGACATTCAGGTAATTCTCTTACTGTCCTCTGTTTTTCCTTTTTTTTCATAACTGGAAAAAATTGATCTCTTTTTTTTTGGATGGTGATTGTAGGGATGATGATAATGGACTAGGTGAGGTGTTAGATCATGTCTAGGAATAATTTTAGGGACCCACCAACCCTACCATTCACCCTCAGATTGCTTCTTGTAGGTTTTCCCGGTTGTTGTAATTCCTAAAGGATCATCCTATAAGTTTTCAGGGGATCATGTAGGAATACAGGGGATCTTGTAGAAAACACAGTCTTCGCCTAAGAAATGGAGTGAAAAAAAACAATGGAATTGATGGAGGGATGCATGGTAAGGAGTGGAGGAGATGAATATGTGTGAGGCAGGGTGCCCTTTGGATCCTCTTTTTGCTCCTTGATTGTCTTTCTTGCCCACCTACAAATAACAATTATATCTTTTTATCTCTTTTTTTTTTTTGAAAAACACCTAGGCTACCTCAGAGAGGTTTTCACCCCAGATGTTTTCCCTAGTCGCCTCAAGGAAGGTTTTCACCTAGGGATCTTCTTATTCTTCTTTCTATTTTCTCTCATCCTTGGGCCACCTCATGAGGTTTTCAACCCAAAGATGGGACTCAGGCGCCTCATGGAGTTTTTCACCTGAGTCTTTATTCTTTTTTATTTTTTTCTTTTTCAGTGACCTGATGAGGGAGGAGTTGGAACTTGCTCCACCATCATCATTGTTTTATTGATATTTTCAATGAACTCTTGCCTTGATAAATGTCTCTTGTACATTTTCAATCGGTGTCCATTAACAAGCAATGGAATGGCTTCTTCATCTATAGTTCTGATTTTCACTGAACCATTATCATGGCATCTCTCTACCACATAAGGTCCGAGCCATCTTGTCCTTAGCTTGCCCTTGAAGTCTTTATACCTAGAATCATATAACAATGCCCAATCGCCCTCTTGAAATTGCTTCTCCTTAATATGTTTATCATGCCAGATCTTCCTCTGAAGCTAAACTATCTCTGTATGTAGGAGGGCCTGCATTCTGAATTCATCCAATCCATTCAATTGGAACAATCTTTTTGTCTGTGCATCACTGAGATCCAAATCTAGTTGGGCTGCCATCCTCAATGTGTTATATTGAAACTCAATGGACAGCAAAGCCTTTTTTCCATAGACCATCTCATAGGGTGTAAATCCAATGGTGCTCTTCCATGTTGTATTATAGGCCCAGGTGGCCTCAACTAGTCTCTCTGCCTAATCCTTCTTGTTGCTTCTAACTACCTTGGTTAAGATGCTTTCCAGTGCCCTGTTGGTCACTGCCACTTGCCCATTAGCTTGTGGATGATAGGGAGTGGAGGTCCTATGCTTGATCTTGTGATGACTGAGTAGTTCTTCAATCATGTTGGAGGTAAACTGGTTGCCTTAGTCTGTGACTAGCTCTCTAGGGTACCCAAATTTGTAGAATACATTGTCCCTTATGAACTCAACCACTTCTCTTCTATTGTTGCCTTAATTGCCTTGGTTTCAGCCCACTTAGTCAAATAATTATTACACACAATAATGTACTATTTTTTCTTTGAAGGAGGGTTGATAGGCCTAATGAAGTCCATGCCCCACTTGTCAAATGGCTCAAAAGTTACTTGAGGTTGTAAGGGAATTTCATCTCTAGGAGTAGGCCTTCCCATCCTCTAGCACTAATCACACTAACTAATGTACTTTTTCATATCCTAATGAAGACTAGGCCAATAATAGCTTGCTTGTAACACTTTGAGTGATGTCCTCTTTTTTGCAAAGTGATCTCCACAAGGCCCATCATGAAAGGTTAGGAGGATGTCAAAAACTTCCTCTTCCCTTACACACCTTCTCAAGATTTGATCTGGGCCAAATTTGAAAATATTTCACCCAATCTAGGTGAAGGGGGCGCTTTTCCTGACTATCTTTCTCTTTTCTTTAGAGGGCAAATTTGGTGAGAACCCTGCTGATACCAAATAGTTTGCTATATCAGCGAACCATGGAGTGAGAACTGAAATAGCAAACAAGTGCTCATCTAGTAACTAGTCATCCACCATTCCTTCTTCACTTGCAGACAGATTCACCCTAGATAGAAAGTCTACAACAACATTTTCCTTACTAGGCTTATCAACAATAGTTAGATCAAAATGCTGTAATAAAAGCAACCATCTTATAATTCTAGCATTCACATCTGGTTTTTTCATTAAATATTTGATTGCAACATGGTCAATATGCACAAATGTTTGATAGCCTGTAATGTAATGCCTAAATTTGTTTAATGGATGTACAATAGCTAGGAATTCCTTTTCGGTCACAGTATAATTTAGCTCAACCTTTGACAGGTTCTTACTGATAAAATAGATGGCATGGGAAATTTCTCCTCTACCTGACCTAAGGCTGCTCCTATGGCTTTGTGTGAGGCATCAACATGAATATGAAAGGGGAGGGCCCAGTTTGGGCCTCGGAGAATTGGTGCAGTGGTTAACTTACCCTTTAAAATGTCTAAGGTCTCTTGACATCTTTTTAACCATATAAACTCAGAATCTTTGGCCAACAACCCAATTAAAGGAGAGGCCAAATTGCTAAAGTCCTTTATGAACCTTCAGTAATATCCAGCTAACCATAAGAAACTCCTAACATCACTCTGCTTTTGCAGAGGTGGGACCCTTTGGATGATTGCTATGTTGTTCGAGTCCACCTGCAATCCTTGCTGAGATATTGAATGACCTAGCACGATCCCTTCAGTCATTAAGAATTCACACTTTTCGAGACTGAGAGACAGGTCCATTTCAATGCATTTGTGCAATACTTTGCCTATGTTAGTCAGGGCTTCTTGAAAATCACAACCATAAGGTGTAAAATCATCCATATAAATTTCCACCACATCATGTACTAATTCGGTGAAAATACTCAAGACTTCTCTCTGGAAAGTGGCAGGAGCATTGCATAGGCCAAAAGGAAGGACCCTATAGGCAAAATCACCCTAAGGACAGGTGAATGTGGTCTTATCCTGGTCTTCTGGGCAGATTTGGATTTGGCTATACCCACTGAATCCATCTAGGAAAGAAAAAAATTCTTCCCTACCAGGCCATCTAGCACTTGGTCAATGAAGGGTAGGGGAAAATGATCCTTCTTTGTGGCTTTGTTCAACTATCTATAATCAACACAAATCCTCCACTTACCATTTTTCTTGGGAACTAACACTAAAGGAGAGACCCACTCACTATCAGAGATAGGGTAAATGAATCCTGCATCTAGCAGTTTTTGCAGTTCTTCTTTGACTATATCTTTAAGAGTTGGATTCATCCTCTTTTGTGGTTTCCAGACTAGCTTGCAACCTTCTTTGATGTCTATGTGGTGGGTACACACTGAGGGATGTACTCCCTTAATTTCCTTGTCACTCCAAGTGAAGGCTTTTAGGTTTTCTCTCAACATGTTGCATAGCTTTTCCTCTTCGAGAGTAGAAAGAGATGGATTAATTTTCAAGGTTTTCTCTCAGCTGAATTCTATGGTTTTGACATGGAGTGGGTTGGAATCATCCAAGCATAAGTTAATTGGATGATTGTTCTATTTTTCCCTTACTTCTTCTTCTAATGGTAATGAACCAGGAGTTGGACTTTGGAGCAGGTGTTCAATTAAGTCATCCTCATCTTGTTGCCCTCCTCCTATGGTTGCCTCTAAAGCATAAAGTTGGGTAGAATAAACCTCATCTTCTTCCTCCTCCTCCAACCATAAAGGTAAATCATGCCCTAGAGAAGGTTGAGCAAGAGGGTATAGGACTAACTGTTTGGACATATGCCCCTTCTTGATGGTCATATTCCTAGCTTTGCAGCTAATGTAAGCATCGGTTGTGGCCAACCATGGCCTCCCCAGGATGAGAGGGTAACCAGTAAGCTTAGCCTTAGGCTGGAAAACTGGAAAATCTCTAGGGTACTCCCAGGAGTCAATGGAAACCATCACATTCTCCAGAATTCCCTCAGGGGTGACTATGGAATGGTATGCAAGTTTGCAGAACTATTGTGGTCTTCCTCAATAACCCTTGGAGGTTGAGCTTGAGCATGGTGTCGTTGGTCATCACATTAATGGCAGCCCCAAGATCGAGAGTGTGTGGGACGATGGTGCCATTGATGTGCACATCTACTACAGGGCTTCCAGGGTCCAAATATTTTGGACATATTACCTACCCCAACATTAATTCGGATAGCTGCCCAATGACATTAATGGTAGGGGCATCCCTTTTTCTTCTTCCTGGATGCTTGAAGCATTTCTCCTTAATCAACTTATTATAAATGGGAACATATTTTATTGCCTGGGGAAGGGGGTCTTTACACATATTTTTCAATTCTCCCAGAAGTTCAGTCTCTTCTAGGGTAGGTTGGAGTAGTTGGGCTAATCTCTCAGGAAAGGGTGGATTTACTTTAAGGTTGCCTTCCTCTGTTTCTTTTTCCACCTCCCTATGTGGAGGGGGAGGTTGGTTATCCGGGAGGACTCTCCAAGATCATAGGTTGATCTCCTGGATTTCTACAGCATAAGCTGGATATGATGTCTCTCCATTGTATACTTGTTGAGCCTCCCTATTTTTCGAGTTTGGATTTGGTTGGGTAGGCATTTGGGGTTGCTTGGGTGGAGCAAAGTGTAGGAGTTGTGGTTGGGTAGCTGGTGGAGGAAATAGCGCTAGAGAATTCTTATATTGGGGCCTCCACCCCTGAAGTGGTGTATTCCACTGAGTTTTTGGTCGAGCGTAAGATTGAAATGAGCGGCTGGCTAGCTAGGAATGATACTGAGATTCATAGGACCAAGGAGGGGGTGTAGACTAGGAAGGATGAGCAGGGGGTCCCCAAGAAGGTAGAGCTATGGTTTCGTTGGGGTTGTAATATGCACAAGATGACCCTTGCATACCCTGTTGGTATGGTCTAGGCTCAGAAGGCCTCCTTTGGTTGATGTAGAAAAGATGCTTAATGACCCCTTCAACTCCTTGATACACAACTTTGAGTCCGGGTAAATAAGGGCACTTGTCTGTGGAGTGGTTTTCTTCACAGACCGAGCAAATCTTAATATAGTTCAATGGGCATTCGGTCCTAGGATGCCTCTTAGTGCATCTAGGGCAAAAGATGGCCAAGGCTCTCTTTGCTTCCTCTTGCTTCCTTTTGATGTTCATGGTGTCCAATTGCAAGGAAAGGGCTTGCAACATCTCACTTTTGAAATCTTCCAGCATATTTCCAATTCCACTCTTAATTGATGAGTTGGAAGATGATGTACTGGCCATAGGTTGACTACTCCTACCCTTTTTCCTAGCTGCCCTAGAATGGTTTCTAAAGACAGTCTTGATATCTTCATAGGGTAATTGGTAGATATCTCCTCTTGCTAAGAAATGTAAGGTATCCAGAATATCTTCCCTTACTCCTCTGAGCAGGACTAGCTTTATTGACGTGGGGTCAAGTGTTCACCTGGCCCTTTTATAACTGAGCTAGAATATTTCTTCGTAGTCTTCTAAGGATTCATCCTGGCACATGGTCATCCTCAAAATTTCTTTTTTAGTATATTTTGACCCATAGTAGTCCTAATATTTGTTGTTAAAAGCCTGCAGCATCTGAGCCCAAGTTGTGATGCTATCTCCAGGTAAACCCATGAACCAGCGCAATGTTGCATCCTTGAGGGTAGATGGAAATAATTTTAACTTTTTCTCATCATCTCTACAGTCATAGGTTCGACATATAAATGCAAACTCAAATAGGAAAGTGTCGGGGTCCTCTGTGGTCAGGCCATGGAAATGAGGTAGGGCAGAGGGGCTTATATTCTTCATCTTCGTGTCCCTGTTGGTTTCCCTGATGGGGAAGGCATCCTCAACTCTATCTCTATTCCCTCTGTCATTTTGGTTTTCAACCATTGGCTTAGTAGGAATGGGTTCCTCGTCTTCTTCTTCCCCTGCAGGTTCTTCAAATTTGTCAGGTTGCTCACCTAAAGGTTCCTCTAGTTCACAGCCATCGAAGAAGAGAAAAGGTTGGTTGTTGGATGCAGTGGGGGTATTTGGCAAGAATTTTCCTAAATTGTCCCTATTCCTACGAGGCATGAAAAGAAATTCTTTTAGGTTGGTTTTCGTGAGATTTTTTTAAGCTAGAAAGTACTTTGCAGAAATGAAATTGTTGATTGAATGAAAACTACTGACAGAAAAAAATACTTGCTGAATTGAAATTCTACTTGCAGAATGGAAAGGAAAGCAGATAATGAAAGATGAAAGAAGGTGATCCGGATTTAAACAAGGATGCAACAAATTACATATATAACCATAAATACAAAGACACAGCGGAAATAATACTTCATTTCATTAATGCAAAATACTGAAATATGCTTACAAACAGAAATGGAAATAAACCAGCTAGGGCAATGGTAGCTTATCTCTGAGAAGAGATGTGGCAGCTACATGCCTCTGAACTCCCTTACAATGAGGCTCAAGGACCTTTTTATTATTGAACAATAAGAGCAAACCCTAAACAACCAAAACCCTAACCCGAGGAAATGTAACACCAAGAGTTTATGGGCCCCGTTGGGGTGAGTTGGACAGCCAACTTCCCGAGGTCGCGACTTGGTCATATTATCTCCGTTTGACGTGCATGATAACCCGTTGGAAAGATCTCTCTAAGGACTACGACAAAAAAGATGATTTTAGACAAGAAATCGATGGTGGTAGATTTCTAAAAAAACGTCGTTTAGGGCCTCAAAATGGCTCCGAAAGTTTAGGACTCGAAAAACTGCTAAAAATAGTAAAATGTGCTACAATTAAGGAAACTGAACAACTGAAAGAAGCAATGGTGGGGGTCCAAGTGGAATTGGTGGGTGGCCACCAATATCCACCTGGATCATTACTCCCCCCTTAGGAATCAATGGTCCCCATTGCGTTGAGTTCCTCCATGAGATGAGGAAATTTTTGCTAAACTTGGTCCCTGGTTACCCACTTGCCCTAGTGAAGGAGTTGGCCTGCTTTCACAACTCGATACAGTTGGATATTCTGCTGGTGAGTGTGCTTGATCTGTGTGTGTCCATGATCTGATCAGTTGCAGCTTGTTCCATGCAATCTAGATTTAACTTTGTGGGTGTGAGTTGTTTTGCAATGTCGGATGTGTCTAGTAATGGTGGAAAGTATGGCCGAAGGCGGTCCACATTGAACACTGGGTGTAGGCCAAGGAATGGGGGACTGCTGAGCTCAAATGCATTGTCTCCGACAGCCTTGGTAATGGTTTAAGGACCATATTGGAGTGGTCTCTGTTTCTGATAGGCTCGGGTAAGGCGTTCCTTTTGCAAATGCAACCAGACTTTGTTGCTCACCTGAAACTTGTGTGGCACCCGATGTTGATCATGTCGTTGCTTGTACTTGGAATTTGATTTCTCGAGAATGTCATGGACCTACTGGTGAATATGTTGGATGTGCTCAATGAAGTTGTTTGCCTTATCTATTTCAGACTGGACATGAGCTAAATCTGCGTGAGTAGATGCAAATGGCATGGCCACATCAATAGGACATAGTGGCTGGAATCCCAAGCCCACATGAAAAGCGCTATGTCCAGTCGAGCTGTGGAGAGCCCAGTTGTAGTTGTCCTGAACATAGGGGAGGCTCTCATCCCATGTGCGTGGATGCTTTGAGTTGTACATGCGCAGAATATTTATGATCGTCATGTTAACAACCTCAGTCTGGCCTTCTATTTGAGGATGGAAGGTTGTGGACTTAGTGAGTTTGGTGTCCAACATCGACTAGAGACTGGACCAAAATGTACTGAGGAACCTGTTTTTCTAATCTGAGATGATAGACTATGGGATCCCAAACTGTACCCACACTCGTTCAAAGAATATTTTAGCAGTGGCTTCTGCTGTGATATTCTTCTTGCAGGCCGCCATAATGGCCATCTTCGAAAACCTGTCGAAAACCACAAAAACACAGTTGTTTCCATGCTTAGTAGAAGGAAGGCCTAACATGTAATCCATGGAGATGGATTCCCAAGGTTGACTAGGTGTAGGCAGCAGGGTATAGAGGCCTTGGTTCTTGATGGTCGATTTGGCAATGGCACAGGAAGTGCATGATTTGATGTACTTACTGACATCTTGTCGAAGATTCGGCCAATAGAAATAATTATGCAGTATTGCCACCCTTTTCTCGACCCTAAAATTCCCAACAGCCCGACCGTAGTGTGCTTCCTAAATCATCTTGGCACACTCGCTTGAAGGAACACAAAGGTGACCCAGGTGGCATAATAGGGTATCCTGGAGGTGAAAATCTCAAACATACTGACCCTCCAAGGGTGTCTGGTGTGTGTGGTCGAATTCTGGGTCGCTTTTGTAGAGAAGTGGCCAATCAAAAGTTTCATGCCCACAAGAGTTGAGCATGATGGTTAACGCCATGATCAGTGGTCGACTAAGGCAATCTACAAAATTATTGGTTCTGCTCTTCTTATACTTGATATTCAAATGGAACTGTTGTAGTTATGTCAACCACTTCTGATGGAGATCATTCTGCAATTTCCCTTGGGTCTGTATGAACTACAGGGGTTGGTGGTCTATGTGGATGATCATTTACTTCCCCAAAATGTAATGCTTTTATTGTCGGCAGACCTGTACAATGGAATACAACTCTTTATCATAAGTGGGATACTTCCAGATAGTGTCTGAAAGTGTCTCACTGTGATATGCCACTAGATGCCTATGTTGACTAAGGACTGCCAAAATAGCATAGTCAGAGGCATTTGTCTCGACCTCGAATGGTTGTTGCAAGTCTGATAATGCAAGCACTAGTACCGAGCAGAGGTGATATTTCAACTCTGTGAATGCCTTCTGTTGAGATTTAGGCCAAAAGAATTTTGCTTTCACTCCTCCCTTGGTGACTTGACTCAAGGGCCAAGTGATATGAGAAAATCCAAACATGAACCTGTGGTAGAAGTTAGCAGGACCTAGAAAGTTGTGAAGCTTTATTAGAGTGGATGGAGATGGCCAATCCCGAAGGACTTGGATCTTGGCTAGATCCACATGCACCCCATGTTCATCAATAATGTATCCTAGATATTGAACCTGGGTCATTCCAAAAGTGAATTTCTCCAAATTGGCACATAACTTGTGGTGTTGCACTATTTGGAGAACCTGTCGGATGTGGTGGAGGTGCTCTTCCCAACTCTGGCTGAAGATCATGATATCATCCAAGTATACCACTACAAATGAGATGGTGAGTGGCCACAAGGTGTCATCCATTAGCCTCATGAAGGTTGCAGGAACATTCATCAATCCGAAAGGAAAGACCAACCATTCGAAAAGGCCCTCCTTGGCTTTGAAGGCAGTCTTCCACACATCAGAGGGTTCGATTGCTACCTGGTGATATCCTGAATTCAAATTGATCTTGCTGAAATATTTTTCCCCCTTCAGTTGGTCCAGGAGGTCATCAATCCATGGGATTGGGTACCTATTATGAACAATGATCTTATTCAGCGCCCAATAGTGAATACAGAGTCTCCAAGTCCCATCTTTCTTCTGTACCAACACAATCGAGCTCCCATAGGGCGATGAACTCAGACGGATGTGACCTTTCTGCAGCAGCTCCTGAATCTACCTCTTGATTTAATCATTCTCCAGAATGGAGCGCTGATATATTCGTCCATTGGGTAGTGGTGCACCTGGGGTCAGATCGATGGAGTGCTTGACCTGACAGTGCAAAGGAACCCCTGTGGGGGAGGTGAAGATGTCCTCGCACTCCTCCACAACCTTGTCCATTTGTAGTTGTCGTGTGGAGGGGGCCTGTCTAGAGGTCATGGCCATCGTCATCTTCTTTCCTTGAGGAAGTATCATCAGGAAAGCAAATTTCCCAGTTTTGGAAATGAGCTTACTGCATTGTTTTGTAGTAACCAAAGAGATGGTGGTAAGCGGTGCTACCACCGGTATCTTGTACAACTTATTTCCCAAAGTAACAATAATATCAAAGGCCTTGATTCATACACAACATGTCGCTTCCACAAGTATGTTTGTCCTAATAATACATCACAAAATTCAAGGGGAGAAATGTCACACAATACCTCATCCTTGAAGGGCTTGATATTGTATGGAAGACGACACTACTGTCTCACGCGAAGATCCCGTCCTTGGTGAAGCCACCCGATGGTGTACGTTTGTGGATGTGCTGTGGTTGGTAAGCCCAGCTGCTTCACAACCTCTACCAAAATGAGGTTCTTTTGGCTCCCGTTTTCGACAATGAACTATAGTGGGGAGCCCTTTACCCATATCTGGGAGTGGAAGAGATGCTCCTACTCCTCTGGATGTTCAGATTCCTCCTTCTCGATCTTCGTGGTGGCAATGGTAGCATTGGGCTCCACATCGATAATCTTCTTCCCTTTGTCATTCCCTTTGTCGGGTTTTGACTTAGAGTCAGAACATGCATCTGATTTTGAAACCTTTAGCTCAGCCACCAGTGACTGCGTGGCCCAACACTCACTTGTGTTGTGAGTGGAGCTCTTATGGAACTCACACCACTTTCCGGTGTCCTTTTTTGACTTCAAGGCTCTGTTCTTTGCTTGCATCTTTAGCGGGTTGTCTTGGGCTGCCCTGCCTTGGCTTTGTCCTTTGTTCTATGGTTTGGGGTCACCTTTCCCTTGCTTCGGATTCACAGATCCAAAGTCTCACTTCTTCTGTTTAAAATTTTTCTCGACCTTGATGACATATCAATATGTCGTGTCGAGCGAGGAGATGTTTAGGAATTCTATTTCTTTTTGGATGTATTTGTGGAGGCAGCCGCAGTATTTGAGTACCAAATGCTTCTTTGAATCCTTGATACCCAACTTTGTGCGAAGGGTATGAAAAATATTGGCAAACTCCAACATGTCTTGGTCCCTTCCCTCCTGCAGCATGGTCCACTTTATGTATTGATCCTCATAGCTTCCGACAGGGTAGTACTGCTCCTTGTTGGCATCCCGGAATGAATTCCAAGTGGGTGCGGCTGGAAATAGTGAGCCCGTACTTTCATCCTTCTACTCGCAGTAGGTTTCCCACCAGTCCTTGACATGGGGGGCTGCTTTGAGAAGAGTGAAAATAATCTTTTCCCGACTGGAAAAATCATGAACAGAAAAATAACCCTCTAGCATATTTAACCATTTATCGATGGCATATATGTCTATCTGACCCTCGAATATCGGGATTTCAAAATTAACTTGTACCTTAAACGGTGTGGCATTTCCAGAGTAGCTGTTCGAAGCCGATGCGTTGCCCCTAGCTAGGTGTTGAAGGATCTGGGAAAATTTGTCCATCATCGCTTTCCTTTGTCACTCGAGGGCTTCTTCAAGCAATATTTTGATACGATCTCCTGCCCCATCATCTTTCTTTTCATCTACAATGGGAGGCCATCGAGATTTGCGAGGCTAGTCTTGCAAAGGTTCGACCAATTCAAGCCCTAAATCCTTATATCCTAACCTCGTTGGGGACATGCAAAGAAAAAAAAAAGACCGCTCTGATACCACTGATCTAGATTTAAACATGAGCGCAACAAATTATAGAGATAACCATAAACATAGAGATGCAATGGAAATAATACTTCATTTCATTAATGCCAAATACTAAAATATCCTTACAAATAGAAATGGAAATAAACCAGCTAGGGCGATGGTAGCTTATCTCTGAGAAGAGATGTGGTGGCTACATGCCTTTGAGCTCCCTTACAATGAGGCTCAAGGACCTTTTTATTATTGAACAATAAGAGAAAACCCTAAACAACCAACATCCTAACCCGAGGAGATGTAACACCAAGAGTTTATGGGCCCTATTGGGGTGAGTTGGACAACCAACTTCTCGGGGTCACGACATGGTCATATTATCACCGTTTAACGTGCATGATAACCTGTTGGAAAGATCTCTCCGAGGAATATGATAGAAAAGACTATTTTAGATAAAAAAAAATCATTGGCGGTAGATTTCCAAAAAAACATCGTTTAGGGCCTCAAAACGGCTCCAGAAGTTTAGGACCCTAAAAACTACTAAAAATAGTAAATTTTGCTACAATTAAGGAAACTCAAAAACTAAAAGAAGAAATGGTGGGGGTCTAAGTGGAATTGGTGGGTGGACACCAATATCCATCTAGATCAGAAAGGAAGCTACTAGATTACTTTTGCAGAAATAAATTAATGGCAGAAAATTGAAGACGAAGTAGAAAAAAAGAAAGCAGTATTCACATTGTACTCAGACACCTCCCTGGCAACGGTGCCAAAAAGTGATGGGCACCAATATTGCAGCAACGATGCTGCAACTCCTGGGCTACCAGCTTTACTTATCAACATGGGTTTGTACAAACTTGGAGGTGTCAGTGTTATATGCACAAGTAAAAGTGAAGGTTTCGCTTGTTGTCACTGTTCATCCAGCGAGAGACCCCAGTGGTTCCAAGCCAGACTTATAGAGTCAGAAGAAGCTTGATTCTTTGATGGAAGAAGAGAAACTTTATTCTAAGAGAGCTACTCTACTGCAGTAATGAGGAAAACAACATGTAATGCTAAATCCAACAATATCCTAATTAACTATTTTGCTAAATCAACACTAACCTAATGTTGTTATCTATGTTACAGAAGTAAAGAGAATCAATTCAAAATAATGTGAAAGCAAGAAAACTAAACTAAATCTGTTTTCACTTTTTTGGTTTTTTTGAGTAAAATGAAGCATGCAAATTAATTGTTCTTGTGGATGTGACAGGTGGATGGAAGGTGGTTGAGGATGGCCAGAAGGTTTATGGAGTGGTTTAATGGTGTGGAAGGGTCCTAGGAGGCTTTTGTGACTTCCTAGAGGTTCCCCATCAATTCGGCTTCAAAAGAGGCCTTTTCAGGAAAACCTACAGGATGTACTAGAAACCTACAGGATGATCTTGTAGGAATTACAGGAAACCTACAAGATGTAGTCGAGAGCTAATTGTGAGGTGTTGGAGGTGTTAGGAAGCTTGGAAAAGGTGTGTGATTAGTGGGATAGGGTGTGAGAAGGTCTAGGAAGACTCAGGAGTCAATATCCAAGAGAAGATGTGGCTAGATTCGCTCAATGTGTCTAGGGGGATTTCACTGAAAAAGGACAAAAAAATAGTGAGGGTGATGGTGGAACAAGAGATGGTTGAGGTGGATGAGGTGGGAGATGGATGCTGGTGATGAAGTCTAGACTTCCTCCTAAAGTACCTGCAGTGCTTAAAACATGTGTATCTTCCAAGAACTATGCAACAAGATATATTTTCATCAACTAGACAAGCAGGAATTAATTTCCCATATTATGCATGAAGAAAGTGTTGAAGTAAATGAGAACATGAGTGAGATCTTATTGCAAAAATAGAGTAATGGAAAAAGATGACAATGAAATGGACCAAGTACCGAATCAAGATGACAAACTCCAAAGCTCATGCAAGAACTAGAATCTGTGTTTTTGGGGTTGTTGAAGGGTCTCTTCCTCAAGTCATGGTCCCAGAGGGAGGAGGTGAGGCCGAGACACTTGTTGACAACCTTATAGTGATCTTTTTCTCCTTGCTAATCTGCTAGTTGAAATAAGGCGCAAATGGAAGCAAACTAAAATACAACCAATCTACTCTACACTGTTGTAATGGAAATGTAGCTACTTAAGCAAATGAACAATTAAACCATGAACCTATGCTAGCATACATGTACAATAAAAAGGAGCCTTGGCTGCTAGGGTTGGGCCCTAACCCAAGAGCTTCAGTCCTTTGAGTTAACTCAGTGCTGGCTCAAAACAAAACTCATTCTTATTATCAAAACAATGGATTACATCAAAAATTGTCACAAGTCTTGCAACTCGAAAATATAGTAGAGTTTTACAATCAAAAATATGAATCCTACTAAGGTCCTAGGCCTCTCTACTTATACATCTGAAGTTTCCAACGACTTCCTTAAAATTAGGGAGGCTCAACTCCCAAACTCGAGATAAACTGGTGCTTCGTATTTTACTTGCTCAACTGCGTTCTAGTCCTCATGATTTCGTTGTTTACACTCCGAGCTGATGGAGGGATATTCGAATAGAGGGGTAGTAAATGAGGAGGATTTACGTCCTATAATTACTCTCCCTTGTCCCATTCGGGTTTTGACCAAGGTCTTTGCCAAAATTCCTTGCTTTTATCCTTTAATCCTACATTAAATGCACATTAGACCACAAAGCAAAATATCCAACTCTAACTCATCTCATAAACAAAATATAATCAAAAGTATGCGATAGGTTGTGAGAATAGCTGGTTTGCCTAAATTAGGAGGTGAATAAAGGCCCATATAGTTACCCAATAACAAGGCCCATCAATATATATAAAAACAAAACTCATAAATTTTTATGTTTGTAATTCTATGAAGAAATGAAATGAAAAAAATAATTTAAAAGAGAATATTGGTGAAAAACCTAATTCAATTAATCAATATTTTTTATTTTCTTAGTTTTATATATACTTTATTTCAATTATATTAAAAAATTATATAAAAAATTAAAAAACACTTTTTGTAAATTTAATTTTTATAATACTAACCATAACAATTATAAATACATTTTAAATCACATTCATCCGCAATATTGTTAAAAGAATATATTTCCATATCTCAACTATAATATATACATCTTTAATAAAAAGAAATTATCACTTGAACTATTAATTGAACTCAGACTTTTATGACACAAAGATAGCACGTTTTGAACTAACTTTAATTATTTATTACTATAATTCATTGATAGTACTTACATGTAAAAGTCCATTATAGTTTCCATGCATACTCTTAGACGCTCACAAATACACTACATGGATGAATCGTGTTTCTGATGGTGGAAATGGATTCAGCTCTGAAAGTTTAGGACTCGAAAAACTGCTAAAAATAGTAAACTATGCTACAATTAAGGAAACTGAAAAACTGAAAGAAGCAATGGTGGGGGTCCAAGTGGAATTGGTGGGTGGCCACCAATATCCACCTAGATCATTACCCCCCCCTTAGGAATCAATGGTTCCCATTGCGTTGAGTTCCTCCATAAGATGAGGAAACTTTTGCTGAACTTGGTCCTTGGTTAGCCACTTGCCCTAGTGAAGGAGTTGGCCTGCTTTGACAACTCGATACAGTTGGATATTCTGCTGGCGAGTGTGCTTGATCTGTGTGTGTCCATGATCTGATCAGTTGCAGCTTGCTCCATGCAATCTAGATTTAACTTTGTGGGTGTGAGTTGTTCTGCAATGTCAGATGTGTCTAGTAATGGTGGAAAGTATGGCTAAAGGTGGTCCACATTGAACACTGGGTGTAGGCCAAGGAATGGGGGACTGCTGAGCTGAAATGCATTATCTCCCACAGCCTTGGTAATGTTGTAAGGACCATATTGGAGTGGTCTAAGTTTCTGATAGGCTCGGGTAAGGCGTTCCTTTTGCAAATGCAACCAGACTTTTTCGCTAACCTAAAACTTGTGTGGCACCCGATGTTGATCATGTCATTGCTTGTACTTGGAATTTGATTTCTCCAGAATGTCATGGACCTACTGGTGAATATGTTGGATGTGCTCAATGAAGTTGTTTTCCTTATCTGTTTCAGACTAGACATGAGCTAAATCTGCATGAGTAGATGCAAATGGCATGGCCACATCAATAGGACATAGTGGCTGGAATCCCAAGCCCACTTGAAAAGGGCTATGTCCAGTCGAGCTGTGGAGAGCCCGGTTGTAGCTGTGCTAAACATAGGGGAGGCTCTCATCCCATGTGCGTGGATGCTTTGAGTTGTACATGCGCAGAATATTTATGATCATCATGTTGACAACCTCTGTCTGGCCTTCTATTTGAGGATGGAAGGTTGTGGAATTAGTGAGTATGGTGTCCAACATCGACTAGAGACTGGACCAAAATGTACTAAGGAACCTGTTGTTCTAATCTGAGATGATAGACTATGGGATCCCAAAGTGTACCCACACTCGTTCAAGTAATATTTTAGCAGTGGCTTCTACTATGATATTCTTCTTGCAGGCCACCATAATGGTCATATTTGAAAACCCGTCGAAAACCACAAAAACACAGTCGTTTCCATGCTTAGTAGAAGGAAGGCCTAACATGTAATCCATGGATATGTTTTCCCAAGGTCGACTAGGTGTAGGCAGCGGGGTATAGAGGCCTTGCTTCTTGATGGTCGATTTGGCAATGGCACAGGAAGTGCATGATTTGATGTACTTACCGACATCTTGTCAAAGATTCGGCCAATAGAAATAATTATGCAGTATTGCCACCCTTTTCTCGACCCTAAAATGCCCAGCAGCCCGACTGTAGTGTGCTTCCCAAATCATCTTGGCACGCTTGCTTGAAGGAACATAAAGGTGACCCAGGTGGCATAACAGGGTATCCTAGAGGTGAAAATCTCAAACATGCTGACCCTCCAAGAGTGTCTGGTATGTGTGGTCAAATTCTGGGTCGCTTTTGTAGAGAAGTGGCCAATCAAAAGTCTCATGCCCACAAGAGTTGAGCACAATGGTTAACGCCATGATTAGTGGTCGACTAAGGCAATCCACAAAATTATTGGTGCTGCTCCTCTTATACTTGATATTCAAATGGAACTGTTGTAGGTATGTGGACCACTTCTGATGGAGATCATTCTGCAATTTCCTTTGGGTCTGTATGAACTACAGGGGTTGGTGGTCTATGTGGATGATCATTTCCTTCACCAAAATGTAATGCTTCCATTGTCGGCAGGCCTGCACAATGGAATACATCTCTTTGTCATAAGTGGGATATTTCCAGATAGTGTCTGAAAGTGTCTCACTGTGATATGCCACTAGATGCCTATGTTAAGTAAGGACTACCCCAATAGCATAGTCAGAGGCATTTGTCTCGACCTCAAATGGTTGTTGCAAGTCTGATAATGCGAGCACTGTACCGAGCAGAGGTGATATTTCAACTCTGTGAATGCCTTCTGTTGAGATTCAGACCAAAAGAATTTTGCTTTCGCTCCTCCCTTGGTGACTTGACTCAAGGGCCAAATGATATGAGAAAATCCAAACATGAACCTGCAGTAGAAGTTAGGAAGACCTAGAAAGATATGAAGCTCTATTAGAGTGGATGGAGATGGCTAATCCCAAATGACTTGGATCTTGGCTAGATCCACATGCACCCCATGTTCATCAATAATGTATCCTAGATATTGAACCTGGGTCATGCCAAAAGTGAATTTCTCCAAATTGGCACATAACTTGTGGTGTCGCACTGTTTGGAGAACCTCTCGGATGTGGTGGAGGTGCTCTTCGCAACTCTGGCTGAAGATCAGGATATCATCCAAGTATACCAATACAAATGAGATGGTGAGTGGCCACAAGATGTCATCCATTAGCCTCATGAAGGTTGCAAGAACATTCGTCAATCCGAAAGGCATGACCAACCATTCGAAAAGGCCCTCCTTGGCTTTGAAGGCAATCTTCCACACATCAGAGGGTTTGATTGCTACCTGGTGATATCCTGAATTCAAATTGATCTTGTTGAAATATTTTTCCCCCTTAAGTTGGTCCAGGAGGTCATCAATCCATGGGATCGGGTACCTATTACAAACAGTGATCTTGTTCAGCGCCCGATAGTGAATACAGAGTCTCCAAGTCCCATCCTTCTTTTGTACCAACACAATCGGGCTCCCACAGGGTGATGAACTCAGATGGATGTGACCTTTCTACAACAGCTCCTAAATCTACCTCTTGATTTCATTGTTCTCCAGAATGGAGCGCCGATACATTCGTCCATTGGGTGGCGGTGCACCTGGGGTCAGATCGATGGAGTGCTTGACCTGACAATGCAAAGGAACCCCTATGGGGGAGGTGAAGATGTCCTCGTACTCCCCCACAACCTTGTCCATTTGTAGTTGTCATGTGGAGGGGCCCTGTCTAGAGGTTGTGACCATCATATTCTTCTTTCCTTGAGGACGTATCATCAGGAAAACAAATTTCGCAAATTTGGGAATGAGCTTACTGCATTGTTTTGCAGTAACCAAAGAGATGGTGGTAGGCGGTGCTACCACTGGTATCCTGTACAACTTATTTCCCAAAGTAACAATAGTAGCAAAGGCCTTGATTCATACACAACATGTCACTTCCACAAGTTTGGTTGTCCTAATAATACATCAAAAACTTCAAGGGGAGCAATGTCACACAATACCTCATCCTTGAAGGGCTTGATGTTGTATGGAAGACGATACTACTGTCTCACGCGAAGATCCTGTCCTTAGTGAAGCCACTCGATGGTGTACGGTTGTGGATGTGTTGTGGTTGGTAAGCCTAGATGCTTCACAACCTCTCCCAAAATGAGGTTCTTTTGGCTCCCGTTTTCGATAATGAACTATAGCGAGGAGCCCTTTACCCATATCTGGGAGTGGAAGAGATGCTCCTACTCCTCTGGATCTTCGTGGTGGTAATGGTGGCATTGGGCTCCGCATCGATAATCTTCTTCACTTTGTCATTCCCTTTGTTGGGTTTTGACTTAGAGTCAGAACATGCATCTGATTTTGAAACCTTTAGCTCAGCTACCAGTGACTGCTTGGCCCAACACTCACTTGTGTTGTGAGTGGAGCTCTTATGGAACTCACACCACTTTCTGGTGTCCTTTTTTGGCTTCACGGCACTGTTCTTTGCTTGCAGCTTTAGCGGGTTGTCTTGGGCTACCCTGCCTTGTCTTTTTCCTTTGTTCTGTGGTTTGGGGGCACCTTTCCCTTGCATCGGATTCACAGATCCAAAGTCTCGCTTCTTCTGTTTAAAACTTTGCTCGACCTTGATGACATATCGATATGCCGTGCCGAGCGAGGAGATGTTCAGGAATTCTATTTCTTCTTGGATGTACTTATGGAGGCAGCCGCAGTATTTGAGTACCAAATGCTGCTTTGAATCCTTGATGCCCAACTTTGTGCGAAGGGTATGAAAAATATTAGCAAACTCCAACATGTCTTGGTCCCTTCGCTCCAGCAGCATGGTCCACTTTATGTATTGATCCTCATAGCTTCCGACAGGGTAGTACTGCACCTTGTTGGCATCCTGAAATAAATTCCAAGTGGGTGCGGCTGGAAATAGTGAGCCCGTACTTTCATCCTTCTACTCGCAGTAGGTTTCCCACTAGTCCTTGACATGGGGGGCTGCTTTGAGAAGAGTGAAAATAATCTTTTCCTGACTGGAAAAATCATGAACAGAAAAATAACCCTCTAGCATATTTAACCATTTATCGATGGCATATATGTCTATCTGACCCTCGAATATGGGGATTTCAAAATTAACTTGTACCTTAAACGGTGTGGCATTTCCAGAGTAGCTGTTCGAAGCCAATGCGTCGCCCCTAGGTAGGTGTTGAAGGATCTGGGAAAATTTGTCCATCATCGTGTTCCTTTGTCACTCGAGAGCTTCTTCGAGCAAGATTTTGATACGATCTCCTGCCCCATCATCTTTCTTTTCATCTACAATGGGAGGCCATCGAGATTTGCGAGGATAGTCTTGCAAAGGTTCGGCCAATTCAAGCCCTAAATCCTTATATCCCAACCTCGTTGGGGACATGCAAAGAAAAAAAGAAGACCACTCTGATACCACTGATCCAGATTTAAACATGAGCGCAACAAATTATAGAGATAACCATAAACATAGATATGCAATGGAAATAATACTTCATTTCATTAATGCAAAATACTAAAATATCCTTACAAACAGAAATGGATATAAACCAGTTAGGGCGATGGTAGCTTATCTCTGAGAAGAGATGTGGTGGCTACATGCCTATGAGCTCCCTTACAATGAGCTCAAGGGCCTTTTTATTATTGAACAATAAGAGCAAACCCTAAACAACCAACATCCTAACGCGGGGAGATGTAACACTAAGAGTTTATGGGCCCTGTTGGGGTGAGTTGGACAGCCAACTTCTCGAGGTCACAACATGGTCATATTATCTTCGTTTAACACGCATGATAACCCGTTGGAAAGATCTCTCCAAGGAATATGATAGAAAAGACTATTTTAGATAAAAAAAATCATTGGCGGTAGATTTCCAAAAAAATCATTTAGGGCCTCAAAACGGCTCCGGAAGTTTAGGACCCTAAAAACTACTAAAAATAGTAAATTGTGCTACAATTAAGGAAACTCAAAAACTAAAAGAAGAAATGGTGGGGGTCTAAGTGGAATTGGTGGGTGGACACCAATATCCACCTGGATCATAAAGGAAGCTACTAGATTACTTTTGCATAAATAAACTAATGGCAGAAAATTGAAGACAAAGTAGAAAAAAAGAAAGCAGTATTCACATTGTACTCAGACACCTCCCTGGCAACGATGCAAAAAAGTAATGAGCGCCAGTATTGCAGCAAGGATGTTGCAACTCCTGGGCTGCCAGCTTTACTTATCAACCTGGGTTCGTACAAACTTGGAGGTGTCAGTGCTATATGCACAAGTAAAAGTGAAGGTCCTGCTTGTTGTCACTGTTCATCCAGCGAGAGACCCCAGTGGTTCCAAGCCAGACTTATAGAGTCAGAAGAAGCTTGATTCTTTGATGGAAGAAGAGCAACTTTATACTAAGAGAGCTACTCTACTGCAGTAATGAGGAAAACAACATGTAATGCTAAATCACACCATATCCTTATTAACTATTTTTCTAAATCAACATTAACCTAATGTTGATATCTATGTTACAGAAGTAAAGAGAATCAATTCATACTAATGTGAAAGCAAGAAAACTAAACTAAATCTGTTTTAACTTTTTCGGTTTTTATGAGTAAAATCAAGCATGCAATTTAATTGTTCTTGTGGATGTGACAGGTGGATGGAAGGTGGTTGAGGATGGCAAGAAGGTTTATGGAATGGTTTAATGGTGTGGAAGGGTCCTAGGAGGCTTTTTGTGACTTCCTAAAGGTTCCCCATCAATTCGGCTTCAAAAGAGGCCTTTTCAGGAAAACCTACAAGATGTACTAGAAACCTACAAGATGATCCTGTAGGAATTACAGGAAACCTACAAGATGTAGCCGAGAGCTAATTGTGAGATGTCGGAGGTGTTAGGAAGCTTGGAAAAGGTGTGTGATGAGTGGGATAGGGTGTTAGAAGGTCTAGGAAGACTCAGGAGTCAATATCCAAGAGAAGATATGGCTAGATTCGCTCAAGGTGTCTAGGGGGATTTCAAAGAAAAAGGACAAAAAACTAGTGAGGGTGATGGTGGAACAAGAGATGGTTGAGGTGGATGAGGTGGAAGATGGATGCTGGTGATGAAGTCTAGACTTCCTCCTAAAGTACCTGCAGTGCTTAAAACATGTGTGTCTTCCAAGAACTATGCAACAAGATATATTTTCATCAACTAGACAAGCAGGAATTAATTTCCCATATTATGCATGAAGAAAGTGTTGAAGTAAATGAGAACATGAGTGAGATATTATTGCAAAAATAGAGTAATGGAAAAAGATGACAATGAAATGGACCAAGTACTGAATCAAGATAACAAACTCCAAAGCTCATGCAAGAACTAGAATCTGTGTTTTAGGGTTGTTGAAGGGTCTCTTCCTAAAGTCATGGTCCTAGAGGGAGGAGGTGAGGCCAACACACTTGCTGACAACCTTATAGTGATCTTTTTCTCCTTGCTAATCTGCGAGTTGAAATAAGGCACAAATGGAAGCAAACTAAAATACAACCAATCTACTCTAGACTGTTGTAATGGAAATGCAGCTACTTAAGCAAATGAACAATTAAACCATGAACCTATGCTAGCATACATGTACAATAAAAAGGAGCCTTGGCTGCTAGGGTTGGGCCCTAACCCAAGAGCTTCAGTCCTTTGAGTTAACTCAGTGCTGGCTCAAAACAAAACTCATTCTTATTATCAAAACAATGGATTACATCAAAAATTGTCACAAGTCTTGCAACTCGAAAATATAGTAGAGTTTTACAATCAAAAATATGAATCCTACTAAGGTCCTAGGCCTCTCTACTTATACATTTGAAGTTTCCAACGACTTCCTTAAAATTAGGGAGGCTCAGCTCCCAAACTCGAGATAAACTGGTGCTTCGTATTTCACTTGCTCAACTGCGTTCTAGTCCTGATGATTTCGTTGTTTACACTCCGAGCTGATGGAGGGATATTCGAATAGAGGGGTAGTAAATGAGGAGGATTTACCTCCTATAATTCCTCTCCCTTGTCCCATTCGGGTTTTGACCAAGGTCTTTGCCAAAATTCCTTGCTTTATCCTTTAATCCTACATTAAATGCACATTAGACCACAAAACAAAATATCCAACTCTAACTCATCTCATAAACAAAATATAATCAAAAGTATGCGATAGGTTGTGAGAATAGTTGGTTTGCCTAAATTAGGAGGTGAATAAAGGCCCATATAGTTACCCAATAACAAGGCCATCAATATATATAAAAACAAAACTCATAAATTTTTATGTTTGTAATTCTATGAAGAAATGAAATGAAAAAAATAATTTAAAAGAAAATATTTGTGAAAAACCTAATTCAATTAATCCTTTTTTATATATTTTTATTTTCTTAGTTTTATATATACTTTCTTTCCATTATATTAAAAAATTATATAAAAAATTAAAAAACACTTTTTGTAAATTTAATTTTTATAATACTAACCATAACAATTATAAATACATTTTAAATAATATTAATCCGCAATATCGTTAAAAGAATATATTTCCATATTTCAACTATAATATATACATCTATAATAATAAAAAAATTATCACTTGAACCATTAATTGAACTCAGACTTTTATGACACAAAGATAGCACGTTTGGAACTAAGAAAACAGCACTTGCAGTAGGGTTGGAGTTGTTTGTCTCCAAACGATGTGCAAGTGCAAGTCGTGTATGAGACGTGAAAGCAACTGAACTGAGAGGAGATCATTATTCAAATGCGGGGCAGAATACATTGAACAGAGCATGCAAATGTTTCCAATCCCATAGCTTCTTCTTCTCGGCCGGAGTCTTCTCCGCTCGGTGGTTCTCTTTTGATTGCCTGAGCTTCCCATCGGCCTTGGCGTTTTTCGCGTTGGCTTCGGGTCAGAAATTGGCATTGGCAGCCGGGAACCACCAGAGGATCTCGTTGAGGGATGTCGATCCCAAGCAAAATTCTATCCTTATGGAATGCTTTTGCTTCTGATGTCTGTCGATTGGATACAACTTCTCCCTCAGTGCCTCCAGCTCATGTAACAACTGCTTGTCGCCGGAATCCATCCTGTTAATCCTCATCAGTTGCATCAAGCTCAACACAATAAAGTTAAAAACCCCGTCCTGTGTCTACTGCTAGAACGAATTCAGGAATTCGATCTCTTGACGTGCATTTTTAATTGTTTTCTGGCCATTACGACTCCGCTTTCGCGGCACAATCAAACGTACATCAACCCGTTTTCGAATCTGCGAAAACCATGGACACACCCTTGCCACCATGGTCCAGGACCAACAACCGCATCTGTGATGTTGTGTGAAATTCCAACTGGAGACCAATCCCCAGTTGAGAACCCTCCCATTCCCATTTCAAATCTGGGATTTTTATTAAAAAATTATTATTCTTAGTGGATCGAGCCCCATTGAGAGCCCTCCTATTCCGGGTGCAGGGATCGACCGCCCGGCAACTGCGGAAAGCATAACACATGGAGTAGACGGTGAAATATTTGGAATTGAATTGGGCGAAATATAACACTTGGAGTAGACGGTGAAATATTTGGAATTGAATTGGGCGAAATATAACACTTGGAGTAGAGGGCGACATATCTGGAATTGAATTTGATAGATGTTATGGTCATATGGTTCACAGATATGAAGGTAAACAACAAATGTAGATAAAAATGGGACCGCTGATTCCCTGAATATTGGGGAATGGGAAGGATATGGGCGTGGTCAATTTTTTGATCACGCTCATGTCTGTCTGATTTTGAGAATCAGCAATCGACTTAAGTTCATCCAATAAAAACTTAAAGTCATTGATTCAAAAAAAACTTATTCCCTTAATTATAATACTATTTATAAATAAAAATATAATATTTTTTTTATCTTTAATATATAATCTTTAATTATAATATTATTTATAAATAAAAATATAATATTTTTTTTATCTTTAATATATAATCTATAAACTATAGTGTCAAATGGACATGGGCAGCTGTTTTGCTCTTAGAAATTTAGTGTATTATTATACTACAATGCTATAATAATATAATATTAATATTATTCATGAAATACTATAATATATTTTAATTGAATAGATAATTAATATTATTAATATATTGAGATTTAAAATATATTGACAATTATATTAATAAATATATAATAATTATTGATGATAACATAATTGTTAGAGAAATATATCTATATTTATTGGTTCTAAACGTGTCCGCTAAACATTTTTTTTATGTGATTTCTACCGAAAAATTTTGCTTAATAAATATATATTATTATTATGTTATATGCTAATTATAATATATTTTTAAATATAACTATGAATATATTAGCAAATTTAATGTAATAACTAATATTATATCAATATATAAAATAATGTTAGTATAATAACTATAATTAAATAAACATAAAATAGTATGATCATTATTATTTATATAGGTAATAATAATTAAAAATCTTTAAAAAAAATTCTTATATGTCAATTGTGTCAAATGCACATTGGAAGTTGTTTCACTCTTAGAAATTTATTTGTCTATTAATTAAATTTATTTAGTATAATAATGGTATAAAAACATAATATTAATAATACGAATATTATTATACTACAATGGTATAATAGTATAATATTAATATTATTCCGGTAATACTATAATATATTTTAGTTTAATATATAGTTAATACTAGAAATTGCACCACATGTTGCAAATGAAACGTAAGGTAACAGTGGCATTAAATTGTTACTCTTCCATGGTGACAGTGAAAGTGTCACCAGATGTTTCCAAAGGGTGTAAGTAGAATTTTGGATCTTAGTTAAAGAGGGGGGTCTCAGTAGTTGCATCATTGACATGACATGAGTATCCGCAGTATCAGGTTCTCTCTTTTTGGTTATTTAGTGTAGTTGTGATAGAATGCACTATAGAGATAGTAAAGATCTCTATCATTAGAAATTATTGACCAGAAGACCTTCATTTGGTCTTTTGGTTAAACAACCATATATATTTGCACTCGCAACACTTGTCTTTGAAGTATTTGCCTACTTGAATGATTGGAATTTATCCACATCCTATTTGTATATGCCAACTTTATTTGGGATTCAAGATTTTTTGCAATTAATATAGCTCTCTTAGGTTTCATTTAGATCCATTTACATTGTTCACCCAATTCAAACTCGAGAAAACATTTGTATCATTCTCTTTTCGATAAGTGACACGCATCAAATGATTTTGGATAAATTATAAGATGATCAAGTTGAAGCCAAAATATGAATCTTTTGAACTCAAGGATGTTGAAAATCTCAAATTACCATACTCTACCACAAGTATGGTAAATTTGAATAATGAAGATCAACAGATTTGGTCTATGAATCGTAGAAATGACTATGAGCATAGACTAGGATACCAAAACCCTTTTAATTGATGATATCAGCGACCCACACACAAGTTATTAAAGTTTGTTTCGAAATTCAAATGCCTGTCCAAATATTCACGAGTTTAGTTAAGTTTTAACACAAAATATCCTTCAAAAAGGATACTAATTAGTTAGCTCATGCTCCTTGGTTGTAAATTTCTTTTCAAAGCACTCCATGCCAAAATAAAGGTACCTTAAAAAAAATTTAATGAATTTAAAGAGAAACACTTGTTTAAATTTTTTGATGAGATTGACACATGCTTGTACACTAGTGTTTCCATTGCAAATGTCAGTCCATAATATTTGTTCTACTTTACCTAGTTTCGTAACTTCTTTTTATTGAGTGTTTAAAGTTGTCATTTTCAAAGAACTTATTACAATTTGCTTAATTGAATTTGTATCTTCTTAACTTTCATCTATTCTATTCTGACACCTCGGATGTACATGCAAAGTTTTGCGACTGGAACCTTACCAACTCACATCCATCGAAGGCTTTCAGCTTGTGAAAGAAGACTTATATGAGTTGAATTTTAACTCCATGCATTGCATTTGCATAGACCCCTTTGAACTAGTCTGTTGTGACCTTGCGATATAAACTGATTACACCTAAGGTCTGTTGAAATATTTATCATCAAAAACTTTATTGCTACTATAGCTCTTTTGTTTTTTTAGACGTATAATCCATTTTCCCACAAACTAGAAGACTATCTCACAATATTTCCACTTTGAGTTGTGATTCAAACAAGGTCACAATCCAAATGCTAGTTAATCCTCATCCAGTGACAATCAACAAAAGCTCAATATATATAGTCATGATAATTGTTTCCAAGTATAGGATGGGAGGCTTTACTTGTTATATATTTACAAATCTCAATCATTTCTAGTTGTATACCTACAAACATTTTGTTCATCAAACTTGGTTGAGTAGTGGTCCCACAAACAAGAAGTGATATATAGTATGGAAGGTTGGTTCCGAAATTGTTTTGTTATGTTAAAAATTGGTAAGGAAATCTTTTGTGTGATTGAATTGGTTGGCCTCTCAGAGATTTCGAATTGATTATTCTTTTGTTAAACACATTATGTATTAGCTTACAGCAGTTTTTTTCCTGGTTCAATGAATTTGGATAGTTGTTTTGAAATACTTATCTTGATTGTGCAATTTCCTCAATGTATGATTGTTTAGCCATGTCTTTTCTTTTAATATGATTGGCCCAACATCTGTTCTTGGCCTTGTAATAAATTGGAAACCCAAATGTAAGCTACAAGAATCAAAATCACATAAGTATGCTACATACTTATTAATCTACTGAAGAACACCCTACGGGTCTATAGAGTAATGTTATCTTACTAGAAAAAGTTATATTCATTTTCTGAACAGGATGTATTTGTACATGTTTCTAGATGAGGTTTATTCATGGCCCTTTCAACCTTGATGATGTCCCTCTTTTCTCACTTATATTTGCTAAAACTTATATCAAAAGACTTTTGTTGAGAGTTTTCTTTGAAGCGCAATTGATAAATTGTAGTGACGTGAACAAAGATGCTTGTGGAGACACTATTTTCTCCTTGAAAAGTAAGGTGCACATCATTTTTGAATGGAACCCCATTTTATTTAATGAATTTTAAAAAACAATCCCATTAGAATTATCAAACATAGTTAAGACTAATTCTACAAGTTTCAAAAAAGTTGTAGAAGGTTTAGAACTTGCATTGCAACTAGACCTTATACTTCCTTATGTGTTATGAGAAATGAATATAAATAATGATGTTGTAACCTGTGTTGTTTAAGTAACATTTAAAGAAAATGGAATCAAATAGAACAAAATTAAGTGCATATAAAGCTTCAATATGTCAATTTTCTTTGTGAAACTTGAAAACAAAACATCGTCCTTGCAATATAATGTGCAAAAATAACATAAACTAAAATTAGCATTCTCCAATGAAACACAATTCATCCTCAAATGAAACTCAGAGAACGCATAATAAATATCAAGTTCAAAGCATTTATTGCTAAGTTCTAATCACAATATGTTGAAAACACATCAAAAATAAGCTATATACTTAACTAATATTTTGTCAACATAATGAAAATATTCATTCATTATACCGAATATAAGATCATATGGTTTGACAAAGAAGAGCATATACATGAATAAGCTTGCCTCCCTCCAGGTATGCCTCAACTCTTTCATCCTTCTAGATTTATATGTGATTGACTGCAGGCAAGTATCTTATTAAGAAACTCATGTACATTAGGAAGAATTTGTGGCCCAGCCCTATACATAGATTGTGATAGAACTTAAAACTTGCAGACAACAAAAATCTTGTCCCAAAAAAGTGTGCTTCAGAAAATCCCACCCCATTCCATCCCTTTTCCTCAACATTAAAAACACACATATCTTTATGTCATCTAAGGCTATATTTTGCTACGGCTCCTTCGAGGCAACAACACATACATCAAAACACCTTTATTTTACATAGTATGGATGACAAACAACTCTTATTCCTCTATTTTGTAACATATTTGTAATGGTTAAAAGAATTTTCCACTATAAGAAGAAGCACTTGACCCAAATGGTGTAGAAGAAAGAAATGTTTCCATCTGCTCATCGATCAAAATCTTTTGGTAACATGGAAAATTTTGGGGGCTAATATTCACAGGTGAGCTAATTTTCCATGCTTTTTCCAAAATAAAAATTGCCAATTTTCATCATTTCTAAAAATTATTCACCCAAATTTTATAATATAAATTTATTTTACCTCAAATATCACCAAAATTATATTGAGACTATGTATACAATCATTATAAATTTGAACATCTTTACACCAAATATTTTATAGCTTGCATATTAGGGAATACTAAGATTCACCAAGGTTTCTAAAGTTTAAGATATATTTCCATCCTTAAAATTTCCCTGGTTGGTAACAACATTCCACGCTGCAGAATACTTTGTCACCTCTGCAATAATCAAAAAGAAATTGATGAGAAAGCTTTGAATATGAATTTTTATATACCTTTTGAAAACAAAATCCATTAAAATTTAAAAAGAATCTTTGGCCTAGCTAAGGCAAAAATATAATAAATTCAATGTGATTCTCCAATATTTAAAGCAATCTCTAACAAAAAACATGGTATGATCATTATAATATACCTATACATATATATGTCCTCCCCATGCCTCAATTGTCATTTATAGAGATAGCAGGTGTTGAGAAAAATTATAACAAGAAACATTGGAACTTTTGCATGGCTTCGAGGTAGAAATGCAACTTTCCATATTCCCTATTCGTTTTCTTTTCGAACAGGATATTGCACAGTTTCACTCTCCATATCACAATAAGAATATATGTGTTTTTTGGTTTATTTTGGACCATGGAATGTGACACAAGTATATCTCTTTGAATTCTCCATTCTAGTCTGAGAGGTTGGATTTGTAAATTTATCTAGAGAACCAATCATTATTGTCTTGCTTCGATTCCAAGAAGAACTCGACTGGCGATCTAACTTCTTTTGATTCCAATGACTGTTCCCAACTCTTGAAAATGTCTTGAGATCCAGTGGATAAGTTGGGATTTTGGCCCTCTCTGAGACTAAAATCTTTGAAGGGACAAGGAGCATTGAAGAATTGTGCTTACCTTTAGGCTAGTCTTTGGTGGGTGATAAATCATATAGGTAATCAGGCATGAGATGATGGTTGTTTTGGGATTTCTGAACAAGCCTATACCTTTTACCAAGCATAATCTCTTCTCCCTAATGCTACTAATCTTGATCAACACACTTTCTCCATTTAGGAAATAATTCAATCCCAAAAAATTCTCTACGCACTAGTCCTCAACCACAATCGCCTATAAATTTGGGTACAAGCTTACTCAAAAATAGTGAAACTCCTTGGAACTTGTGATGGATTTACTGCAATACAAACAACACAAAAGTTCCTAGAGGTAACCCTAATAACAAAAAACACTTCTGACCTTGAAGTCTTCAATAGACACAAGAATTCCTTGGACCTTGTGGGATATATAGAGCTGAGAAAGATTAAATGACCATGTACCTTGCAATATATATATATATATATATATATATATATATATATATATATATATATATATATATATATATATATATATATATATATATATCATGGTCAGGGAATGGATTTGTACATGGCATACTTTATCAATAGCCTTTTTTGGAGATTGTGCTTTATCTTCTGCACGTCAAGCCAAAGTCTAACCAATGAACTGCTTTTCTTCTCCAATAATGAGTAGGTATACCTCAACGTAACAATTAAAAATGTGTGTGCCATATGTCGCCTTTCTATAGCTGAAAACCAGTGCATAATAGTTTCAAACCATTTTATTATCGCTTGCCAGACAATGTATTTAGTGAAGGATGTTGTCTTTTTTAAATAATTCTTGTAGTTAATACTACCAAAATCAATTGCTCTGTTATTTACTTTCTTAATACATGACATGTTTGGGGTAAATTGTAGCTTGATGATTTGAACCCAACTTGAATGGTATAACAGAGCCTTGTTAGCTCTCTATTTCTCTACTTCTTCATAAACAAAGTGTTGAAGGCCACATCTTGATATTTTTGAATGGATTTTCTCACGAGTTTTTCATCTTTTGGTATCAGGAATATTTTTCTAGTAAATTTATCCTCGAAGCCTCTACATGTATTGGCTTGAGATGCAAGTTCTTTTCAAACTCATCAATCACTGATCTTCCTCCAACATGAATACATAAATGCTCAAATGTAAGATTAAAATCTTGAATATAGGGTTTGATATTCATATTGAAGACCTTTCTCCCATCAACGATGGCAAAGAAAAGTAATTTCTCACTGACGGGAAGAATAGGAGGTCCTAGTGTTGTGATATTAGTCTTCAATGCTCCTCCTGTTATGGCCATAAATTATTTGGATAATGACACATTGAGCTTTCCAGCTTCATCTTACTCCTAATAAGCACAGTTGAATGCTTTATCATCATTAGGTCTCAGGCACACCCTAAAAGGTATAAGACAGATGGAATGGGATAGATGGAATGTTACAGATAGGAAATCATAAGCAGTTATGTAAATAAGGTTGTGAGGCTAGGGACATGCAATAACAGATGGTATGGGATAATAAAAAAGTGAAAATCTACTTCTTATGTGTATGTGCATTTTTTCATAACAAGATTATTATTTTGCCTATCTGCTTCACCAGAAATTCTGCAACTTTGTAACAATCCTCATTAAAAATCCATGTAAATATACATAAGGCCACGGTGATGGGACATGTATTCCAAGCTGAATGGTGGGGGAAACGTCCTAATGGGTCTTGATTCAGTTTATTATGGCTAAGGAAATTTCCAAAGGCAATGGAAAATCCCTTGGAAAGGCATGAGGAATTTATTGGCATTTTTTTTATGAAAGTTATTGAAATTGGGAGAAAAGGAAGGTGAAAGGTCACATATTTCATGTTGTTGTCACTCACTTATTTACAAGTTATCAGCTACCATGAACGCATAAGAGTAGTGACGTTTGAAGCCATTTCCCGAACCACAGAAGATATCAGAGCCAAATCAGTCCCTCTATATTGCATAATGCTCATGATAATATTTCCAACGGTATATGGAAGTCCAAAAATGGACTTCTGGATCAGAAGTTAAAGAAGATTAAGGATACCCTTGGAAAGTTAGAAAACAAAGAGAAGTAGCCCAAAGGAAGAGGCTCATCGCAAATCTCAATTAGAGCTTCTAGTATCAGCAAAGGAGGGCAATAAGATCAGTAATCAATCGATCGTCAATATCGCAAATTGCATATTGACATGTCCAGTCTTATCGCAAATCAGCGATTAGTGGGGTCCCAAGCATAGGCTTATGGTTTATTGGCGGTTCATGGTGTTGAATGCCGATATCACAGATCGGTGATCGACGATGTGCAATCCCACATCCTATAATCCTGCATCATCACAGTCCTCCATATCACAATCTCGCATCCCACAATCTCACATCATCGCAGTCTCGCATATCACAATCCCATAGTCTCGCATCATCGCAATCCCGCATATCATAATCCTGCAGTCCCTTATCATCGCAATCCCGTAGTCCCCTAATTCCGAAATCCCACAATCCCACATCATCGCAGTCCTGCATAATTGCAATCCTGCAACCCCTCAATATCAAAAAATTAGTGATCGATAGGTCCAATGGAAAATTTTTAAGGAATTGCGAGGGGGGTGAACACGCTGATAGTGCAAAATTGCCGAAAACTGGGCATATAGTGTTAAATCGACGAAAAGGGCCAATTTCCTCTAACAAAGGAATTCAAGGAAAATTCAGAGGTAGGGGGGCATTTTCTCTCTCCTCCAGTGGGGCCACGTGGCAGAGCACCATTGGTCCAAATAATCCATGGAGCAGTTGACATCAGAGTGACGTTGCAGTATGGAGGACACGTGGCACGTGGATTCAACATTTTCCAGGGTACTATGGGGGCATTTTTGGGTGACACATGTCACCACTCACAAGGTGACATGTTGCAATGATGACATCACCCCCATAGATCGGCAATTGGTGATTGCACAAAATAAAGGCCCTCCTCCACTAAAGTCCTTCCCAAATTTCAATCGCGATATGCAAGAGCTCCCTGGATATGATATTTTATACAATAGAGTTAAAAGGTTGTCGGGTCCATCCCTCTTCAAATGTCACATATTTCAAGAACCCTCCATCTATTGATAGCGCAGATTAGCTCCACCTTGATCGACGGATCCCAGGCCTTTTCAACCTCCCCTATCGTGTTTCCCTTTATCGGTGAGGTGGGGTGGGTCCAAAAATTAGTTTCCCCATTAGGCCCTACCTACATGTGTCCGTCTCATATCATTTTGCACTCCCCCCCTCACATACCACTTACCACTCAGTCCCCCCTCTGAAAACAGCTCATCCTCACACACTCTCCCGTATGGTGACTGCGATATTCTGGGTGGGCTCAACCCCAAAGATCAATGATCGCATGGGTTAAAGGGAGATATCAAAGGGCGAATGCTACAAATGACCGATGTGCAGGATTATAATTAACAAAGGAAAAGGCTCCCCGAACAGGAGTCTAAAGGCCTTAGCACCCGGGGGCTAAGGACCTGGTCATGCCCCGATCATATGATAAGAAAATAAGAAGGGGGCTAAGTCACAGAGGGCCAAAGGCGATCGAGATTCAATATTCTATGATGTATTTTAGAGTAAAGGTCCCGATGCAGTAATGCTCCTGTAGCATTGTGCAGAGCTTTAAAGGGCAGATGGGTCGGCAGCTGAAGCAGTGAATGAAGTATGGTGTAGCAGTAGATTAGTACGGGGGGACTCAGGAATATTAATGGCTCAGCATAGAGCCCTACTTAGTCATAAATACAAAATACTACCTGGGAAAAGTTTGTTGCTATGTAACAAGCAAGCTCAGTTGCCCACACCCTACTCTATAGAATGAATCACTCAGGAAGTTAACGCATAATTGACAGGAATCGGTCGAGTAGCAGGGGAAGCACATCACAACTAAGACGTGGCTTAATCAAATGCCCTTCTCAGGAATAACTGCGGGACACTTCCTCCATCACCCTCCAATTTTCCTTTTATTTCTGCAATTTTTGTTTATTTCCAAGAAGGTATCAGATCCCAATTGTAATCTTTTTAGGCAACAGAGCCTCACATGCTGAGACAGCTAGTCTAGTAGATAGCTGGAGCTCTGGCGAAGATATTTTGTAACTATAACCCAAGCTCCCCCTCTTCTTATAAACAAGGGGAAGCGACACTTTAATGAGGTTTCAGAATTTACCACAGGGTCTGAATTCTAAGATGCCACTTTGGGTTCTATTTTCTTGACTGATGTTGTGTTGAATATTATGGATTGGTTATTTGGACCCTCTAAGTATGAATTAAATTGTCCTGGTGATTCCAAGCATGATCAATGTGTAGTATGTTTCCTCTTTTAAAGATCATTTCATTTGTGTTCTCCCTTCTTTGAAATAGTATAATGAAGTTGTTGGTTTCTCTTTGATTTATGGATTTATCTTGGCTGCTAAGTATAGAACAATGCCTATGCATCTCTCATATTTACTTGTGTTATTCACTAGCATACATTACATATAGAAACTGCAGATTTAATTGTGTATTTGATTAGCCTGCAGTACGTGTGGTAGCTCAGATTTACTTTAGTTGTTGGCAAAGAATGATACCCATGTTATAGTTGGCCTGAAACCTTAATTAGTACTCATATGTTTCTATCACTCCACCTCTTTCCTCATCCATATTTCTGCTGGAACATTGTTGCTAAGGATTTTTTTTGTTACATCTCTATGCATCTATTTCCCTCCTTCCTCTCCTCCTCCCCACCATTACTACAACTTTAGTATTGAGTTGTCTCATTGTTGTGTGTCGGCCACCAGAAGAAGACATTTCTCTTTGATATTTCCCCGATATACCCCCCGCATTTGGCTCCATCTATTGACTTGAGTTTACCTTAATGAAGGCCATTGAACCAAGCCCCTTTTATTATCTTTTTATTACGTGACAATTGGAGTGCTGCAAAAACCCCCTCAGAGATAATCTTACATGCACTCCTCTATTTAATATGTCCTAGGCATTGATCTACAATCAACCTAGAGGATGTCTCTAGGAAACTTTCTCTGTCTCCCGAAGCACTTGTGCTCCAGGTTCCATTTGAGGCTACAACATCTTTCTAGAACTATTGTCGGGGAACGGATTAGAATTTTTTTCCCTGGGTACAACAAAGTTTTACATTTCCTTTGTTAGGTGAGAAAGGGAAGTGTGGTTTGAAGATCTCTCACCTTGGCGATTCCACTGTTTCATTTTATTGTAAACATCCTGGAGACTCTATTATCCATATCTTTGTTTGATCATCGTGGCTTTCAAGAAGCCTCATACTCACTTTGATGCTACAACAGCCAAAAACCTTCCGCTACTTTTGAATCTGAAATCACTCATATAGGGAGGTTTTTGAGATGGCCCTTCTTGCATTCCTGGCCAACCAATTTGCCCGACTGGATTTCTCTTCTATTGTTGGTTATCCCAATAATGTCCCTATGTTTCATGAGTCACATACCTATTTGCCTAGATTCAATTTGAACATAGAGAGAAGGCCTAACCAACACCTAAAATATTTTCATGAATGCATGGAGCAACAAGGTATTGTTATTGAAGATGTACAAATGAATTTTTTTCAAGTGGTCTTTAGATGAGGATGCTAGATTTTGGTATAAAACGATACCTCGTGGTAGCATATCTTCCTTGAAATGTTTTCATATAGCATTCCATCAATATTTATAAAAAAATTATCCACTGAATGCTCTATTTGAAGATTTTTTTGCACATTTTAATGATGAAGACATTCTCGAGGTTGATAACCCTCCTGCTAAAGATGTTTATGGAGCTCCACTCCAAATTAACATCTACATGTATCAAGAAGCATCACCCAATGAGCAGGAAAGAGAGGAAGGAGGCATCATTGAGCTACCAACAAACCTTCAGAGGCCCGATTCGACTGAACTGGATGTTTCTCCTTCCTATGATGAATACGACTCTTCTAGAGAGTCTAGTGATGTAGATCCACAATGCTTCAAGTCATGGAAAGTTGCGCAAGTAGAGGAGGCCCATCAGAAGGTCAGCAAAGAGGCTCCAATTTACAATGCTCATCCTTCACTTGGAGAACTAGATAAATACCGTCCTCCTATTTATCATTCATATTACTCAGAGGAGGAGGAGATGGTTGCGAAGGTCTAGAAGGAGATGTTTACCAAAACGTGGGGAGAAAGATCCCATCACCAAGTTTTTCAAGAAGAGCCCAGAGTGGAAGGACCACGCAAAGTGCTGAAAGATCCCTACTAAGAATTCTCAGTAGATTCTCCAATATATGACTCTTACATTTAGACAATGAAGAGTATATTGCATATTTACAAGAGGGATGGCCCTGTGAAGGATGGGTAGTAAAATATCAGTAACAAGATTTTTTTGAAAGATCTAAGGCGAAGGAGCTGAGAAGTGTTTGTGGCTACCCTGACCAAGAGGATATTGGTCAGCTGAATGCTCATGAAAAGGAGGCAGCTACAAAATTTCCTTATCAATTCCATGACCTTATAGCTAAGTACATGGGCATATTATTTGATCAGTAGGAAAGGTTATTTCTGGAGCATGCATCAAGCCTCTTATTTGCATATTTTTCATGGTACATTATTTTTTTAATTTTTACTTTTCAGCAGCATGAAGGCACTATGTCCAGCACCCAAATGTTGGTCTGGCTCCACTGGAGGGTTGAACTCACTTAGGTTAATTGAGCCCTATGCATAAGTATAAATTTATAATAAATAAGCTCACTACCTAAGCATTTAATTTCTAGTTGTTAGAATTTTTATTTCTGCATTTCATTTTGAGGAGGAAGTGACTCCCTACAAACAAAGGTTCATGGAGATTTTATGTAAGTTCATATATTTATGACTCCATGCCCAATGGTGAGGGATACTGGTCTATAGGTTCTCAACCCCTTTACAAAAAGGCATTGCCCCCAGTAGGAGCCAATGTTGTCACTCACTACTTTACAAGTTATCAGTTTCCCTGAATCCATAAGAGAATTGAAGTTTGAAGCCATTTCCTATGCCACAAAAGCTCTCAGAGCCAAATTAGTATCTATTCATTGCATAATTCTCGTGATAAGCTTTCCAATAGTATATGGAAGTCCAAAAATGGACTCCTGGATAAGTAGTTAAAGAATATTAAAGATACACTTGGAAAGCTAGAAAACAAAGAGAAATAGCCCAAAGGAAAATGCTCATCGCAAATCATAATCGAAGCTTCCAGTAGTAACAAAGGATGGTAGTGAGATCAATGATTAGTTGATCATCGATATCGCAAATCACATATTAGCGGGTCCAGTCTTATAAAAAATCGGCTATCGGCGAGGTCTCAGGCATAGGCTTATGGTTTATCGGTGGTTCATGGTGTTGAACTTCGATGTCGCAGATCGACAATTGGCGGTGTGCAAACCTACATATCGCAATCCTGCCATCTCACATCATTTCTTTCCCGCATATCCCAATCCCACATCCCACAATTCCGCATCATCCCTGTCCTGTATACCGCAATCCCACATATCGCAATCCCACAGTCCCGCATCATCGCAATCTTGTAGTCTCGCAATCCCATAATCCCACATCATCACAGTCCCGCATCATTGTATTCCCACATCATTGCAATCCCGCAGCCCCATGATATTGGTAAATCGTTGATTGGTAGGCCCAATGGAACATTTTTAAGGAATTGTTGGGGGTGAACACGTCGATAGCGCAAAATTGCCGAAAACTAGGCACATAATGTTAAATCACCGAAAAAGGCTAATTTCATTTAACAAAGGAATTCAAGGGAAAACCAGAGGCAGGCGGGCCTTTTCTCTCTACTCCAAGGGGGCCATGTGGTAGAGCACCATTGTTCCAAAGAATACACGGAGCAGTTGATGTCAGCATGACGCGGCAATACGGAGGACATGTGGCACACAAATTCAGCATTTTTAGGGGTCCTATAAGGGAATTTCTGGGTGACACGTGTCACCACTAACATGGTGACATGTGGTACTGATGACTTCACCACCGCAGATCGGCAATCGGCGATCGCACAAAACAAAGGCCCTTTAGCTAAAGTCCTTCTCGGGTTGTGATCATGATATGTGGGAGCTCTCTGGAAGCGATATTTTGTACAATAGAGTTAAAAGGTTGTTGGGTATGTTCCTCTTCAAAGTCCGCATATTTCAAGCTCCCTCCATCTCTTAATGGCCCATATTGACTCCACCTTGATCAACGACTCCTAGGCCTTTTTGGCCTCCCTCGTCGTGTTTCCCTTTATTGGTGGGGTGGGGGGGGTTCCAAAAGAGGTTTCCATATTGGGCCCTGCCTACACATGTCCCTCTCATATCATTTTACACTCCCCCCCTCACTTACCACTTACCGCTCAAGACCCCTCCGAAAACCACTCATCCTCACACACTCTCATGTATGGCAACTGTGATATTTTGGGTGGGCCCAATCCTGCAAATCGATCATCACAGCGGTTAAAGGGAGATATCAAAGGGCGAATGATGCAAATCACCAGTGTGTGGGATTATAATTAACAAAGGAAAAAGGATCCCCAGATAGGAGTCTAAAGCCCTTAGCGCCCGGGGGTTAAGCACCTGGTCATAGCCCCAGTCATATGATAAGAAAAGCAGAAGGGGCCTAAGTCGTAGAGGGCCAAAGGTGATCAAGATTCATTGTTCTATGATGTCTTTTAGAGTAAAGGTCTTGATGTAGTAATGCTCCAGTAGAATTGTGCAGAGCTTTAAATGGAGGATGGGCCGACAGCTGAAGCAGTGAATGAAGTATGGTGCAGCAACATATCAGTATGGGGGGACTTAGGAATATTATTGGCTCATCATGGAGCCTCGCTCAGTCATAAATACAAAGGACTACCTGGGCAAACTTTGTTGTTCTAGAACAAGCAAACTAAGTTATGCACTCCCTACTCCAGAGATCAAGTCACTCAGGCAGTTAAGGAATAATTGATAGGAACCAGTCGCGTAGCATGGGAAGGACATCACAGCTAAGACATGGCTTAATCAAAGGCCCTTCATAGAATCAACAACTAGACACTTCCTCCATCACCCTCCAATTTTCCTTTTATTTCTGCAATTTGTATTTTTATCCAAGAAGGGATCAAATCCCGATTGTAATCTTTTTAGGCAATAGAGCCTCGCACACCAAGGCAACTAGTCTAGCAGACAGCTGGATCTATGGCAAAGATATTTTGCAACTGTAACCCAAGCTCCTCCTCTTCTTATAAATAGGTGGAAGAAACACTTTAATGAGGTTCCAAAATTTCGCACCCGCAAGGTCTGAGTTCTGAGATGCCACTTTTGCTTCTATTTGCTTATTCATGGGGGACTTGACTGATGTTGTGTTGAATGTTATGGACTAGTTATTTGGATCATCTAAGTATGAATGAAACTATCATGGTGATTCCAAGCATGATCAATGTGCAATATGTTTCCTCTTTTAAAGCTCATTTCATTTGTGTTCTCCCTTCTCTGAAATAGTATAATGAAGTTGTTGGTTTCTCTTTGATTTATGGATTTATCTTCGCTACTAAATAGAGAATAGTACTTGTGCATATCTCAGATTTACTTGTGTTATTCACTAGCATATAGTACATGTAGAAACTACAGATATACTTATGTATTTGATTATCTTGCAGTGCCTGTGGTAGCTCAAATTTACTTTAGTTGTTTGCAGAGAATGATACCTTAATTAGCACTCAGATGTTTCTATCACTCCACCTCCTTCCTCTTCCATATTTCTGCTGGAACATTGTTCTTGAGGATTCTGTTTGTTACAGCCTGTTGATGGTGCTAGATCTGCCAACATCAGGGGATCACCCTGGTATGAATTCCCAACTAGACCTCACACCATTTGGTGTGGGAATCCCATCTGGTACGATGGTCTGATTGTGATTATCTTAAGGATTTGCCTCAACTCTTGCTTGTCAACACAGGAGAGTGGTTTGCTTTGTCTTCGGGAAGTGAGGTTTGCATGCCTGGTGAGTGTAAGTGTCACTTTTTGGTTCTTTCACTATCGAGGGATAGGGTGAGAGTGAGTTCCAGGTCGATTTGGATCAGTCCCAACACTGCTAGGAAAACACAACACAACAGGGCATACACAGCTTCCGGAGGAGCAGTCCACACGGATGCGGTAGTCACAACATACAAGGTAAGATAATGTGTATAACACTTAATGGATGAGTTTGAACGAGTGCAACGGTTGTTACAACAAGCTTCATGTGAAAGGTCTGTCTGATGTCCGGGAGAGTAGTCTACATGGGCGAGACAATGTTAACAGAATATACAACACATTTCCATTAATAGATTATGTATTAGAACAAGTGAAATAGTTTAGATGTAGAACACAAGTTAAAGAAACATGCATTACAAGTGTTAAATATTAGTCTTACAACAAATACAATACATGTGTGAAAATGTGTTGGCTTGTTAGCAAGCTTCTGAATTAAGCAAAAGTTTCAAGACACATCGTTACACCATACATCACTAACCCCAAGTGTGGGGCGTTGGAGACACTACTTACTCCTCAAAGAAAAGATTATAGACTCTTTTGGCTATGTGGGAGGAGATGAGGTGAAAATTCCTTTTCATGTACAAATAAGGGGGTATTTATAGCCAAGGGTGAAAACTGACCCTTGTGGTTGTTCGACTACCCTCATGACTGTTTGACTTCCATGAATTTTTGACTTTACATGACTCTTTGTACAACAAGTGGGTCTCTTGGACATCCATGTTACATTACACTGATTGACAACATAGCCCATAGTGGAGATGTTGGCGACATGACTCATGTCATGACTCGAGATGACAATGCTCGTACATTTGTGTTGCTGCTAGAGTACATGTCAAGCTACAGTACTGTTGGGTGATGGATATCTTCATGGTGTATCACAACTTTACCTCTGCATGGCAAAGTGCGCGAAGTCTTTGATGGTATTTGGTTCATTTGGTGATGCTTAGGCATGTTGCACCTTGCTTTCATGTTGGAAGGCTTGGCAGGATTGTCTATTCGTGAAAGGTGCACGTTTGTCCATTCATCCGTTCATGAGCACATCTTGCATGTTTCTTCGTCTGTCCGTTCACAAACATATATTTGCATGATCATCTGTTCGTGAGCACATCTCTTCACATCCATCATTCGTTCATCCGTTGGTGAACCTTTCCTTCTACATGTGCTCCCTTTATTCATCCCATTCATCGTCTTGCCATTTTTGTTGGTGTACTTATCCCTGCAGTCACTCATGACGAGACGACAGCAAATCCAAAACCTCCTAGTCTACCATGACACATGATCATTTTGAATGTAGGTGACTGGGATAGGCAGCAAGGTTGTGAATCGGGATGATGGCTCTGGGAACTACTGATGAAAACTACACAAGAGTCACTGAGTGATGAATATGGGTAATCCAAATCGACAGTGACTATCTGTGAGGTATGGCCTAGCTAGAAGGAAAAAATGCACAAATTTTGGGAGGGATAGTTCGGGCTACACGAAGGCAAGGGAGGCAGGATTTGTGTAGTTTCAAAAATGAGCAGGAATCAGGGGTTGGAATGCCAATTTACATAATTTTCCAGAGGAACAGGTCGGGCTACAAGGAGGGTCAGCACGGAGAGATTTCACATTTTTTGGGAGGAACTACCCGGGAGCCTGGAACCCAAAACTGCACAATACCCAGAGGGAACTGGCAGTTGGCTGCTGTGGTCACTGGTAGGCAAAACTGTACAATTCCTAGAGGGAACTTGCAGTTGGTTTTTGGGGTCATTGGTAGCCAAAACTGCACAATTTCCATAGGGAACTGGCAGTTGGCTGCTGGGGTCACTGGCAACCAAAATTGTGCAATTCTGAGGGGGAATTTGCAGTTGGCTGCTGAGGTCACTGGAAGCCAAAATTGTGCAATTCTCATAGGGAACTAGCAGTTGGCTGATGGGGTCACTGGCAACCAAAACTGCACAATTCCTAAAGAGAACGCGCAGTTGGCTATTGGGTCACTGGCGACAAGAAACTCTGCAATTCCTAGAGGGAACTAGTAGTCTGCTGTTAGGAGCTGTTGGTAGAGGAAGCTACACTAAGGCTGGGAGGTCAGCCTGCTGATCATCTCTACTCAATTTCTAAGTTGAGCGAACTACTAGGTAGCAGAAGGCCTGATTATAAAAACTGCACAATTTCTTGGATGAGTAGCCGGTCGACTGTTGGGATGACTGACTGGGAAAACTACACAATTTTATGAGGGAGATAAGGACAGGCACTTGGTGTCTGTCCGACCTTTCTGCGCAATTTCCTCAGTTAGCTGAGTGAGTAAGGTCAATGGCCTTTGTGCAATTTTTGAGGGGAGTCAGTCCCAGGGTGACTACTAGGTCTGACTGTCCGGGTGGCCAGTATGAAAGTGGATTGAATTTCTTGCGGGAAGTGTAGCTTGAAAAGACTTGCTTGATGCTTCTACACTATTTTGGTTGACAGTCGATTGAGTCGATGGTGGAGTGATGGTCCGACCGTCAGAGGGGAGTCTGGTCATCACAACTTCAGCAAAAATGACTAAGTGTGTGAGTTACGATTGAAAGATGCATAGGTGATCATGAAAACACACACTCAAATGACTCGACGATGAAACTACTCAAACCATCTAGACACACATATTCAAAATGAATGACCGACAGTGAAAGTGACAAGCGCGACACTCGGGATTGACCGTTCATTGATCAAGATGACGCTTGCACGACAGTGACTGTGACTCTGTGTGTGGGTGCGAAAAAATGCTTTCATAACGAACACAAAAAGAACATACAAAGCGAATACTTTGAGCATAACCAGAACATCATCGAAATCATGACTTAGACACCAACATGCAGAAACTTGAATGAAATAAACAAGAAAGGTGGATTCAAGGACTCACACGAGCTCACGGAGTGAACCCGAGTGTGTGCAGTCATTGAGAGAAACTCTCAAGGGAGGCTCACTCGGAGGCCTCTTGCGAGTATGTGTTGTTATGCACCAAGTTTCTCTGCAAGTGTGAGGAAGGACTAAAGCTTGTTACTTGCAACATGACTCGCCAAGTAATATTTTTCTAGCCATTCAAAGATTGGATCGTAAATTCATGATGGATGTTCTGAAAGATTTGTGATATTTGAGAAGATAGATTCTTGATTCGAGAGAGGGGATCACAATGGGAATATGATAGGGATAGATAGATCTGGTCATTTTCATCATTCATGTCAAGACAGTGAGGGCCTGCCATAGCCATCAGTGTAGGCTGACATGCTTCACTCACTTGATAGAAGTCTAAGAAGAAAGATGTTACATGGTGAAGATCATAGTGCGCGAAGTGAATGTCATTGGATGTATTGTTGGTAAAATGATAAACTACATGAAATCCACCCAAGATAGAAGAGAAATCAGACCAGTCGGTGGAGATGCCAGATTCCCAGTTTGACATGAACAATTTTGACCAATTATACAAACGCTCTGAATGAGGGAACCAAGTTCGTTGTGTGCTAGGCATGATAGAAAACCCACCTGCAACTAGTGAAAAAGTGCGCAAGGATCATGGTCATCACAGAAATGTAGAAAGGATTCCAACAATGTGAATGTGTAAAACCTTTTGGGGTGCGGTGAAATGAGAGTAACTTGATTCGAGCGATAGGTTTTGCACTCGTCATCACACAAAGAAATTGCTAGTGTGATGAGTGGGCAGATTTGACGTGCAAAATTTGCAAGAAGACCAAGGAGTTTATTACAAGAGAGAAAATCTAATAAGTGTGATTCTGGATAGAGATGATCAACTTCAGTGTCCCATGATTGGATGAGGGATGGACACTCCCAACCCAAGCTGGATGTAAGAGAGGTGCATGAAGACATACATGTTGTAACAGACTCATGGATTTGATCGCTAGAGAAAATATGAAATTTTAAAATATCATACCTCGAACAATAAATATTATTTACATAGGGATCCATGACAAGTCCAACCATGCAGATAGATGAATTTTGCATGAGAAACGAGATATGATTTGGTTTGACGGGCTTACCAGAGTCGCGAGGTCTTGACATAACCATCAACGAACGTTGAAGTTCCTCGACTCCCTAGCATGTCCCGAAACTTTCCAGAATTGAAAAATTACATTTTGGGATATGAACCAGATCATGCATGGCTTGAGGATGGCTTTTGTTACTGATTTAAAAACTTCTCTCAAGATGACAACCATCTCTGTCACAGGCTTCATCAAATTTTTTAGCAAGCTGACTTGACGAGTTGTCTTCATGCAACACACAAGATGATGATGAGTGGGAAGAGTCCATTCCGTTGAAACCATTTTCATCATGGACAACCTCATTGCCTTGTGTTGATCGAGGAGATAACTCAGAAGATGAAGAAGCAAGAGAATGCAAAGTGTCTCTGATGCATGTTGATGTGCTGTGAATGATAGAACACACAAGCAAGTGAGGTGCAGAGGAAGCTTCGATATGGATGTCTTCTTCGACCGGTGCACATTCCATATTTGAGTTATAGTTGTTGGAAAATACTTGGGGGGGGGGGGTGAATCAATATTTCTTAGCAATTAGAACTTTTAAATATTTTCAAAGCATTAGTTAATCTTCAATTATTATTAACGTTTATGCAGTAATAATAGTAAATAAAAGAACCCAAGAGGCACAAAGATTTTAGGTGGAAAACCCCCTCTGGGTCAAAAACCACTGAATGCTTTTCTAATAAATTCTTTAATCTTCAGCCCCAACTGAAATGAAAGAAACAACTTCCTAGAATTATAGAAAAGCATTCTTCTCCAACTCCCATTGGATGGATGCTCCAACACCCGAGATTCTTCAGTACTCAACTGAACGGATGCCCCAACACCCAATGAGTTACAACTCATCCTAGCACCACCCTACCACCCTTAATTTTTCACAAGCTTGAACCTAATGGTGACTTCATGCACCAACCTAGCACCACCCTACCACCCTATAGAAGAATAAAAGAAGAATGGACTCTCGTACCAAGGAAAATTGTCCACTTTACAATGATATAGAATGATGTATAAGAAGAAGACACACTAGACCATAACCCCAACTATGACACAACCACCTAATGATGATCCTAGACCTCCCAACACTGCCTTTTCAACTCTTGGTAGATAGACACTTGTAAAATTTTACAATGATGCTTTTACAATGACTATGTACAATGATACTTTTACAATCATTGTATGCAGTGCTTCCCACTTGAAGACTTCATGTGGTGAACTTATTGCTGTTGTTCTGCACCTTGATTGTTGCTCTTGTCATGCTACCCTTTCTCACTCTTCAAAACATTAGATTATGCATTGAGTCTTCTCTTGATGAATATATAATACCTGCAAAAAGTATTCAAAGAAATACCCATGACATGATAATAGCAAAACTTACCTCATCCTGCAGAACATATGTCAGTGCTAAATAAAAACAACAAATTAGAATACAAAGAAACTAATGCAATTAAGAGATGAACATGCATATACAGAAGATACTTACCTGTAGCTTACCTCTCTTGCATCATTTGTTGCACCTTGCTCTTTGCAACCCTAGAAAGTCTGGTCCTTTGCACCCATTGACAACACTTGACCTAGTTTTTCTTTCCTTCTAGGAGCACAATATTTAATCTGATGTATCTCTATGATTTCAGATTCCCAATATGTGATTTTCAGTCCTGTAGTATCCCTCTAAGTCTTCTTTCCAATGGCACGGTTCTGACCCGATTTGGACTCTTCAAGGCAAAGTTATGCCCAATCTCTCACAATGACCTAATTATGGACTAGTTTAGTAGAGCTAACTTGTACGGTGTGCTACGTGTCACCATTTCCTCCTTCGGCTCTAAAATTGATACACAAAGAACTAAAATCTGTACACTATCTTCCGCTATTTACAAAATTTCAATCATCTTCTTAGAGAGAGGGTTATGACGATTTTCCCAAGGTCACTTCTTTGAGATGAAATTTGGGAGCCTGCAAAAACCATAACTCCCACAGATCATATCTCCGAACATATAGTGAACCAAGATCTGAAATTCAGTCACGACGTTCATCAAGATTGTGAATCAAATGGGGTTTCATTTCGGAATCTGAGATGTTGAAAAAACGAAGTTATAGCGAAAATGCAACGAGGATATGTGAGATTTCTTTTTATATAGTTGAGAGGGGCTTCTATAGAGAATGTTGGAGGGATTTTAGAAGCTTAAAAAATATTTAACTTATTGACTATTCAATGACAAAAACCAATTATGGGTGACATGCCACAACCCGTGAAGAATATCTTGGCGTGCCATGTATCAACGGAAACATCTCGATTAGTAGAAAACATCTAGAAGATCCTTGACTCAAAATAGAGTAAGTTGTCAAGTCAAAATTCCCTTGCAAGATCAAGGTAGCCCCTAGTGCTGCTTGGGTTGACATAAATGACAAACTCAGATCATCTTTAGATCAACAAGAGTGTACATGAGATGACAATAGATCATATGATGTTCTTGGGTGTTCATCACAACATACGAAAGCATGGGAGTGATGACAGCCCAAGACTGGAGGTTGATTGAAAGAATTGATTGTGCATGATGTTTCACCAAGAATCATGGATTGATCAAGAATGGAAGCTCAATGTTTTGAGAGGAATTGATTGTGTCTTCATCATCCTTCTCCTTCACTTGTATTATGAGATTGCCTTGCACATGAATGCAACTTGAGCCAGCAACTCGAGAATCAAGAGAGTGCGTCCAACTAGCTAGTGAAGTAAATCACTCAAGCGAGTCATGGTGCAAGGAATCATGGCTTGTAGATGATGGAGGATGGCAGAGATACAGATTAGGCTCAAGACATGAGTTAGGAATGGTGATGTCCTCTTGCGGAATGGAGGGATGAGTTTTCGCCATAGGCTTTCCTAACCATTTTGGAATTTCCCCCATTGGGGGCGGGAGAAAACTAAGTAGATGGATTGGGAACATGCTAAACAGATCTCTCATCTTTGCAACCACTGTGAGGGGGCACCCTCTTCGAGACATGAGGTGTCTGGTGATCTGCAAGAGTTGAGGAAGAACGGAAATCAGGAATTTCATCGTTTCAGGAGAGATGAACCAAGAGTTTCATCTCTTGGCTCATGAAGTCAAGGTCAACAAACTGCTCAGGAATTTCATGACATAGGTGAAGGAAGCGGGTAGAAAATTCCTCAACTGATTCACCAGGCTTCATTCTTAAACGAGAGATTATTTCATAGAAATATTGGTGGTCACACTCATCGAAGGCTTGATGGAGCTTCGTGACGAAAGTGAACGGAAGCAGGTGGCATGGTCTGACACCACCGATTAGCACAACCTTCAAGGATGAGGAAGAAGAGTACGCAAACAAGTTCATCACTATCGATTTCATGAGGTTCACATAAATGAAGAAAATCAGAAGTGTGATCGGTTACGGATGTTCTGCCCTCACCGTCAAACTTTAACAAGGACAAGTGATTGAAAAGCTCATTGGGGATTGATAATTGATTAAGGGAGAAATGAGAGAAACATCCCGGGAGCACGAATCATGTATTATTCATTGGGTAAGAGATTCAACTCGGATAAATGGGCTCAACTTGTCATATGGCCCTCCTTCTAGTGCCAAAATGTTGATGGTGTTGGATTCGCCAACATCAGGGGATCACCCGGTATGAAGTCCCAACTAGACCTCACACCATTTGGTGTGGGAGTCCCATCCGGTATGATGGTTCAGTTACCATTATCTTAAGGATCTTCCTCAATTCTTTCTTGTCAGCATAGGAGAGTGGTTTTCTTTGTCTTCGGGAAGTGAGGTTCGCGTGCCTCGTGAGTGTAAGTGTCACTTGTGTCAATGGTTCTTTCACTGTCGAGGGAGAGGGTGAGAGTGAGTTCCAGGTTGATTGGGAGCAATCCCAACACTGCTAGGAACACAGAACACAACAGGACATACATAGCTTCCCGAGGAGGAGTCCACACAGATGCGGAAGTCACAACATACAAGGTAAGATAGCACAGACAACACTCAACAGATAAGTCCGAACGAGTGCAACGGTTGTTACAGCAAGCTTCATGTGAAAGGTTTGTCTGATGTCTAGGAAAGTAGTCTACATGGGCGAGACAACACTAAAAACATATACAACACATTTCCATTAATAGATTATGTATTACAACAAGTGAAATAGTTCAGATGTAGAACACAGGTTAAAGCAACATGCATTACAAGTGTTAAAGATTAGTCTTACAACAGATACAATATATGTGTGAAAGCATGATGGCCTATTAGCAGGCTTATGAATTAAGCGAAAGTTCCAAGACACATCGTTACACCATACATCACTAACCCCAAATGTGGGGCATTGGAGCCACTACTTACTCCTCAAAGAAAGGATTATAGAGTCTCTTGAATATGTGGGAGGAGCTGAGGTGAAAAGTACTTTGCATGTATAAATGAGGGGGTATTTATAGCCAAGGGTGAAAACTGACCCTTGTGGTTGTTTTACTACCCTCATGACTGTTTGACTTCCATGACTTTTCGACTTTACATGACTCTTTGTACAACAAGTGGGTCTCTTGGAATTCCATGTTACATTACATTGATTGAAAACATAGCCCATAGTGGAGATGTGGGCGACATGACTCATGACATGAATCGACATGACAGTGTTGGTACATTCATGTTGCTGCTAGAATGCATTTCGAGCTACAGTGCTGTTGGGTGATGGATGTCTTCATGGTGTATCACAACTTCACCTCCACATGGAAAAGTGCACGGAGTCTTCGATGGTCTTTGGTTCACTTGATGATACTTAGGCATGTTGCTCCTTGCTTGCATGTTGAAAGGTTTGACAGGATTGTCTATTCGTGAAAGGTGCACGTTCGTCCATTCGTCCATTCGTGAGCACATATTGCATGTTTGATTGTCTATCCATCTGCAAACATATCTTTGCATGATCATTCTTTTGCGAGCACATCTCTTCACATGCATCGTTCATTCGTCTATTGGTGAATCTTTCCTTCTTCATGTGCTCCCTTCGTTCATCCCATTTTTCATCTTTCCATGTTTGTTGGTGCAAATATACCTGCATTCACTCATGACAAGACGACATCAAATCCAAAACCTCCTTGTCTACCATGACACATGATCATTTCAAATGCAGATGACTGGGACAGGCAACAAAGTTGTGAAGCGGGATGATGGCTCTGAGCACTACTGATGAAAACTGCACAAGAGTCACTGAGTGATGAAGATGGGTAATCCATGTCCACAGTGACTGTCTGCGAGGTCTAACTCGGTTGGAAGGCAAAATTGCACAAAATTTGTGAGGGACAATTCGGGTTGTAGGAAGGCAAGGTAGGCAGGATCTGCGCAGTTTTCAAAACAAGCGGGCAGCAAGGGATGGAAGGCCAAATTTGCATAATTTTCTCGAGGAACAGGCTATGCTACAGATATTGTATAGTTTTTGGGAGGAAGTTCCCAGGCGCCTGGCAGCGAAAACTGCGCAAGTCCCATAGAGAATTGGCAGTTGGCTGCTGGGGTCACTAGAAGACAAAATCATGCAATTCTCAGAGGGAACTGGCAGTTGGCTGCTAGGGTCACTGGCAACCAAAACTGTGCAATTCCTAGAGGGAACTAGAAGTTGGCTACTAGGGTCACTGGCATCCAAAACTACGCAATTCCCAGAGGGAACTTGCAGTTGGCTACTCGGGTCACTGGCAGCCAAAACTGCGCAATTCCTAGAGGGAACTGGCAGTTGGCTGTTGGGGCCACTAGAAGCCAAAAGTATGCAATTCCTAGAGGGAACTGCCATTTGGCTGTTGGGTCACTGTCAACAGAAACTGCGCAATTCCTAGAGGGAATTGGTAGTCTGCTGCTAGGAGTTGCTGGGAGAGGAAACTATACTGAGGCTGGGAGGTCAACCTGCTGATCATCTTTATGCAATTTCTGAGCTGAGTGGATTGATGGCCAGTAGAAGGCCTACTCATGAAAACTATGCAATTTCTTGGATGAGCAGCCGGTCGACTGTTGGGATGACTAATTGGGAAAACTGTGCAATTTTCTGAGGTAGACAGGGATGGGCACTTGGTTTCTGTCTGGTATGTCTGCACAATTTCCTCAATCAGCTGAGCGAGTAAGGTCAGTGGCCTCTGTGCAATTTTTTAGGGGAGTCAGTTCCGGGGTGACTATAGGGTCCGACTGTCTGGGTGGTCAGTATGAAAGTGGATTGAATTGCTTGCGAGTAGTGCAACTTGAAAATACTTGCTTCATGCTTCTGCGTTCTTCTAGTTGACATTTGATCAAATCTATGGTGGGGTGATGGTCCAGTTGTTAGAGGGGAGTCTGGTCGTCAGAAATTCAGCAAAAATGACTAGGTGTGTGAACGATCAAAAGATGCATAGGTGATCATGCAACACACACTCAGATGACTCAACGAAGAAACTACTCAAACCATCCAGATACACGTATTCAACATGACTGACTGATGGTGCAAGTGACAAGCATGACACTCATGATTGACTGTTAATTGATCGAGACGATGCTTATGCAACAATGAATGTGACTATGTGTGTGAGTGTGACATATGATTTCATAGAGAACACAAAAAACACATACGAAACGAATACTTTGAGCATAACCAAAACATGATCGTAAGCATGATTAGGCACCAGCATGGAGAAACTTGAATGAATGAACAAGCAAGGCAGATGCAAGGACTCACACGAGCTCATAGAGTGAACCCGAGTGTGTGCAGTCATTGAATGAAACTCTTAAGGGAGGCTCCAAAATTGGGTGTAGTTCAAAATTTTGGAGGGTGGTTGTAACGCTACAACACAACCCTATGCATCTATTTCCCTCCTTTCTCTCCTCCTCTCCACCATTACTATAACTTCAGTATTAAGTTGTCTCATTTTTGTGTGTCACCCACCAGAAGAATACATTTCTCTTTGAGATTTCCTCGATATACCCCCCACATTTGGATCCCTCTATTGGCTTGAGTCTATGTTAATAAAGGCCCATTGAACCAATCCCCTAATTTATTATCTTTTTATTATGTGACAATTTGAGTGCTGCAAAAATCCCCTCATAGATAATCTTCCATGCACTCCTCTATTTAAGATCTCCTAGGAACTATTCTATAATCAACCCAAAGGCTGTGTATAGGAATCTTTCTCTATCTCCCGAATTACTTGTGCTCCAGGTTCCATTTGAATCTACAACACATTGAAGAGTAAAATGAAGGAAAATAATAGAAAATGAAGAAAATAGAGTCCTCGTTAATAAAAAAAATTATGAGAATCAGTGGGCAAGGCTTGATCAATTCAGTTTTAGAGCTCTCTCATTATTCTCTTTCTCTCACACTCTTGGATACTTAGAGTTTTCTTGGAGAACTCTTGTAGGGTGGGTCATAATTGGAGTTTTGGAGCAAGAAGGAAAAGGAAGAGAGGGAAATCACAATAGGGCATCGGAATCAGTAGCTACATCAGATTTGCTTGCAAGTACCAAGTTGCATCTATCATTTCTTCACTAGTTTTTGCATGCATGACATATGCATGTGGTTTCGTGGTTGTGATCTATCATTGCAATGGAGGATTTCCTGGATCAATAGTGGATTTCTTAGCCTTTCCATTTCCTAGATATCCATTGAATTTTTTGGTTTACTTTCATTGTTTCGTTTTGGTTGGTTCTCATGTTCTTTAGCGTAGGTTGAGTTATTAGTTCTTGGAAGCCTTGGATGGAAAAATGCTCTAGAAGCCCTGTAACGGATTGGGTTGAGTTACTAGTCCTGGAAGCGTTGGTTGGACAAATTCTCTAGAAGCCCTGTAACAACTTGGGTTGAGTTACTAGTTCTGGAAGCCTTGGTTGGACAAACACTCTAGAAGCCCGTGGTGGGTTGAGTTACTAGTCCTGGAAGCCTTGGTTGGAAAAATGCTTTGGAAGCCCAACAGAAATTGTGGGTTGAGTTACTAGTCCTAGAGCCTTGGTTGGACAAACACTCTGGAGGCTAACAACAGTCGTAGGTTGAGTTACTAGTCTCAGGAGCCAGGTTGGAACAAAGTCTCTAGAGCCCTGGTAGGTGAGGATAAAGACTGTTCTGATGATGATTTTGGTGATGTCCAACCGTGAGGTGGAATCATTGTGTGATCAGTTGAGGTGGATGGCCTCTTGAAGCCCTAGATGGCTTTTTATTGATGTGTTCTAGAATATCCCACATTCATGCTTGGAATATGGTAGGGGCGTGAATGGTTGAAGAGAGATTTTGCTCAACCATTCTACGGTCAGGTGGAATGTGGAAGTCCCATCCCAGGTTTGGATTTTACATCAATAATGAAAGATTATTTCTCCTTAAATCTCTATGAGAATTATGATGGATTATATATGGTTTATACGGTTCTGATTTCATTGGTATTTATGTCCCTACTATGCTGGTTATGTCTGTATTTTGTGAAAGAATTTATGTATGTCTCCCATCATGTTCTTACTTGTTTTTGAATGATCAATATATATATGACCCAATGGATGAAATGGAAGTTAATGAGATAAGGAATCAATGGTTCATAGAGATTCTCAGATAAATATTGGATCCCTACACTTAATTCTATTGTTTACACCTATAGGTTACATGTTCACGATATGTTGTATGAAATGCATGTCATGGCTAGTAGAGGTCTGGAAAAGGTCTTGATCATCTCATTTCTTTTGCATCATTGTTTCCCTGTAATATTCCTGATTCTAAGCATTGATTCCATTCTAGGAAGTGGTCTAGGCTCTGGGCCTGATAAAGTGGCTTAAATTCTAGGGTCCTTGGAACAAAACTAGAAATTTTGGTCCACAATTGCTAGCAGGCAGGAATATGAGAGGGACTTTGGGTTTTTGGTCACTCCCTTTCCTATAACATGAGAGAAACTATGGCGTAATAGTTCCAAAACAATAGTATGACCCATGGACAGACTGTCTGAGTGGTTGACTTGTCTTCTGAGGGTTTTGTTGATGATGTTGGATGACTGTGTGTGATGTTTTGTCAATTCCATTTCCTTACGGCTACCTAGGAGGTCGAATTTGATTGTAGTAGAATGTCTCCTCATGTTTAACATGGTTGGTAGGGTTAATTTGGGTAGAACGGGGAGGGGGTGTTACAGATTGGTATCAGAGTGGTTTACACTCTCTTTGGGTCATATATAATACTACAGAGTGGTATCAGAGTGTGGTTGTGCTCTCCTTGGGCTTTGTGTGGATCATGCTTTTATGTTGGTTGTGTATGTATTCCTTATGCATGTAGTCCATGTGATTTTTGCATTTGCATGGTGTTGATCATGGTTGTAGTGATGTCTCCATGTGAAGGTTGAAGGTCTTGTCGTGGAGTATGCCTTCTTGTGTGAATGGTTGATTATGCAGTTGTTATGCATGTATAGTCTTGGTATAGTTATGCATGAAATGTAGGTCAAGCATGCCTTATGAAGTCATTGTATGCAATTTAGGTCATCATGATGTTATTCGTTGTTATGATGTTAATGTGTTGGCTGAGATAAAGCATGAGATGTAGGTCATCATAATGAGGCTGCAACATTAGACTTTGGGATAAGAGCAGATCGCTATACAAGTTTTCATGTTGGGCATGCATGTATGTAAGTTAAGGATTTTTATATGCATTAGGTTTACATGCATTAGGTTTATGTACATGTTTTTGATGTTATGGTTACATACATGATAGATGATAGTTGATTAATATAGTCACATGGACATGTGTCACATAGTCATGAATGATAGTAACTTGTGGTTGTATGCATTGCTATTTTTGTTGGATGTTAGATAACTTGATGAAAATGTTATATGTTCTTGATGAGTATGCTATAGGTTAATTTTTTGTTGTTATATGATATTTAGCTTGATGATTAGGTCATATGTTGTTGATGAGCATGTTATATGTTAACTGATTGTTGTTATATGTTAGTTAACTTGATGATTAGTGTTATAACATTAATATCTTGATGTTATATGTATCATGCTAAAATGAATTGGCCTATGTAGATGGTTAGGGTTATGACATTCAAGTATGAGTTAATATGTTCTGATATTATGTCATACTAATCTAGATTGACTATGCATATGTGATTATTATGTATGAATGATAATTGTTGATGAGTTTTAGTGACTATTATGGATATCATGATCTTATTTATGAATAAGCTAATGTGTTGAGAAGTTATATCGTGCTAACTATATTGATTGTGTAGACAAGATTTCCTCCCCTGAGATACATTAAGGTATGAACTTGTTTGTGTCATCTACCTTGTGCTTGACTATTTTATTATGACATCTATTTGGTGTTTGAGTGTTCGATGTCTAGTTGATTTATTTAACATGGTATTTTTGCAAGTTGGTTGAATGTTTAGTGAATTACATACTATGAGTATGTGTTTTAATGATCTTGTTTTAAGATGATTGTACTAATACATATGTGTCAAGAAGGTACTTGAGTGTAGTAGGTGATAGTTGTAGCATTACGTCTAATGACTATGAGTTGACTATGGATTATGACATGTTTGTTAGTCTTGGTAAAGGTTGATTTCAATTGATAGATATGATTGTCTTGATATTCAGAACATGTGGTTGACATGATGTGTGAGCAATTGCAGGAAACATGCCTAATATTAGTGTGAAAAGGTAATAATTGATGTATTTATATAACGGATAGATGGGTGACGTGATAGCATATAGTAAGAATCACTTGCAGCAGGGTAAAGGTAAAAGAAAGGAATCAAGTAGGACTTCCTTTGGCGATGTTTGGAAACCCTAATTTCAAACGAACGAGTGCTTTGCATACAGGGAGTCTTCTTAACCTTGATTTTTCTTGACATTATTTGGATATGTGCTAGATTCATGAAAATGTACTTGATAGGTATAATAGCTAGTCTTTAGTTACATGTGGATTTGTCAAAGGATTGGAGTCCCTTGAGATATGGCATGGATGTGTTCATTTGCAAGAACCATGCTTGGAACAACAAGATAAGGTAACTGATGTATTGTTATGTTTATTTATACACTGACAGTTAAGTGTAGATGGCAATATGATGCAGGGGATTGCATGGCGAAGAGATTGCCATGAATTCTTGGAGAATGCTCAAGTTGATATTTCCTTAGGAACTGTGGGGATTGAGTCATGTTGTTTGTTGCAGGTCTTGTGCTTTTGGTATTTTGGTGCTTTTTTGTGCTTGGTTGTGGTTTTTTTCATCTTGTACATGGCCATGGCACTTGGGTTGTGGTGTCGTTATTAGTTTCATGGTTTCCTTCTTGGCTGTTTCTTTTCTTTCCTTTTATGTTTTGAGTCTTGGGATTTGGTTTAGAAAGAGGAAATTTAATGGAGATCGGGGAGAGTTTTGTGGTACCCAACAGGTAATTCCAGACACAGATGAATCTCAGTGTATGAGTAAGTGTAGCAGAAGGTAAGACTATGAAAGTCGGTTGGATTGGTTGGGTCCATTGTGGTAAATGGATGATGACAAAACATTCATGGGAAAGGTAATCAAGAAAAGTTAAAGTAAATGAATCTGAGGTGTCAGATGCCTTGGTTATGCTGGGACTGTTGTTCGCAATATTGTACATGTGTTGCATGGATAAAGAAATTTCTCTTAACCTTGAACTTATAATATTTGTTTTGGTCATGATTATGTTGATCTTTATATATGTATACATGTAGGCGTGCATGTATGTCATGTCGGAAAGGGTGATCATGAATCATGATTATTTTATGCTTATGTTTATATGTACATATGTATGTATGTATGACATTGACTAATGAGATTATTATTTTTTTAGGATGTATGTACGTATGCGTGTATCTATGTCACTGTCTAATAGGGTCATTAGTAATCATTCTTGTGGAGGAATGATTGCTTACACAAGAAAATGACATGAAGAGGTTCCTATTCTATCAGGAATCAAGTGGGAAGAGTAAGTCATGACAAACATATGAGGTCAGTATCATGTGAATATGAATTTATATTGTATGCGTGTATTATGCATATGCTTATGTTATGGAAAATTTATACCAAGGGATACATACGCAAAGTGAAAGTAGTGTGGTATGCGGCATGCAAGGTTGCTTGGTAAAGAATCAGTGTGGTTTTGGATGTGTGGTACGACTCTTGTGCATATCTCATATATGTTGTACTTGTTGATATTGTGTGCATGCGGTGTGGTGTACATTTAGTGTCTGTAGATGTTGATTATGTAAAGTTATGTGCACAGTGTAGTACAAATAGTGTTGTATGAAGTGTTGAATATTCAGTGTTGGGTATAGATGGTGTTATGTACATGGTGGATATGCGGTATTGTGTACATATTCTACTGTGTGCATGATGGATGTGCGGTTTTGTGTGCATATGGTCTTATGCACATACTGGATATGAAATGCTGTGTATAGATGATGTTATGTACATGTTGGAAATATAGTGCTATGTACAAGTGGTGTTGCATGCATGTTGTACATATGGTGCCATGTACATATGGTGTGGTGTTCATGATTACAAGTGTTTTTGTGTACATGTGGTGTTGTGTGCATGTGGTGTTATGTACATGTTGTACAAAAGGAACTGTGTGCAGGTGGTGTTGTGTACATGTCTTGCATGTGGCACAATGTACATGTGGTGTCATGTATATGTCATGTGTGTGGTACTATGTACATGTAGTATTGTGTACAAGTTGTACAATGGTGCAGTGTACATATGGCATTGTGTATACGTTGTCCAGGTGGTGCCGTTTACATGTGATGTTGTGCACAAGTTGTGCAGGTGTTGCTTGGTACATGTGGTACTGGTGTACGTGTGGTTTTGAGTGCATGTCGTACATGCTATGTTGTGGGAATGTGGTACTTTGTATGTGCATTGTGTAGTCATGGTATTGTGACATATGCATTCATTGTGTTGCACTCTAGACACGTATTTGTGTTATGTTGTACATCAGTTGTAAGTGTGATGAGCCTCATCATTGAGTAATTACATGGGCCTTAATTGGCCTTAATTCACCCCCTAGCTTAGTCAAACCAACTATTCTCACAACTTATTGCATACTTTTGATTATATTTTGTTTATGAGATGAGTTAGAGTTGGATATTTTTCTTTGTGGTCTAATGTGCATGTAATGTAGGAATAAAGGGTAAAAGCAAGAAAAATGCAGGAATAAGAGATAAAAGCAAGGAACTATGGCAAATACCTTGGTAAAAAGTGAATGGGACAAGGGAGAGTAATTATAGGAGGTAAATCCTCCTCATTTACTACCCCTCCATTAGAATATTCCTCCACCAGCTCGAAATGCAAACAACCAAATCATGAGGACTAGAACACAGCCAAGCAAGTGAAAGTGACAGAAACCTGTTTAAGGAAGTCATTGGAAACTTCAAATGTATAAGTAGAGAGGCTTAGGACCTCAGTAGGATTCAGACTTCTATTGTAAAACTCTATTTTATTTCTGAGCAGCAAAGACTTGTGACAGTTTTCTTTGTAATCCATGGTTTTTATAATAAGAATGAGTTATGTTTAAGCTAGCTCTGAGTTAAATTCGAGGGCTAAAGCTCTTGGGTTAGGGCCTGACCCAAGCAGCCACATCTCCTCCTTATTGTACATGTACGCTAGCATAGAGTTCTGTTCTGTTTATTTGCTTAATTAGTTTCAGGGTTTTCTGTTCATTTTCTTAAGTAGCCTTATGGTTTTCGTGATTTATTTGCTTAATTAGTTGCACTTTCATCACAAAAATATAGCGTAAGATCATTCATGGTTTTCATGTTCATTTGCTTTAGTAGCTGCATTTGTTGTAGTTTACATTCATTTATGCCTTCTTTCAGTTCACAGTTTAGTTAGAGGAAAAATATCACTATCAGGTTGTGCGCAGGTGTCTCGACCTCATCTCCTCCCTATGGGACCATGACTTAAGGAAGAGACCCTTCAACAACCCCCAAAAATACAGGTTTCTGGTTGTCACACGAGCTATGGAATTTGTCGTTTGATGCAGTTACTCATTCACCTTCACTGGTTTTCTCTGTCATTTTCATTTGAAACCGCCTCCAGCACGTTCCTCATACATCGCTTCCTTTCCATCCGATCACCAACAAACCTTCACAATCACGTCTGATTCACTATTTACATGGATTCCACCACTTACTTTATGAACTTTAAGTCCCTGCCATCGATCTGCCTTGCCTGATCTGACGGTTGTCACTTCACCCAATCGCCAACTAGCTTGGACGATCTCCACCATTGATCAGCCCATCATGATCCAACTGCTATCACGTGATATCGCGTGGATTTCTGTATGACCATTATCTGCCCAAGAGCGTGCGAAATGAGTGGTTTTCCTGTGTTATTGTCGCACAGTAAGGCTAATCGCGTCAAATTTCAAAATATAGCTTATGGTTTGAGGGCACGTGAAATACAGCTTACCGCCTTCAAAACTTGCTCAACCATTTCCGCATGTTTCTTTTTCTCGTGATCCAATCTTCGTCATCCATCTGCCGACTAGCCTCATTCGTCCATATCTTGACTTCACCCGCGCAATAAGATCTCAGCTATTCATCTCCTGTTAACCTCATCCATCCATCTCTTGACTTCACTCGCGCGATCAGATCTCGGCCATTCATCTCCTTTGTTACCTTGATTCGTACATTCATTCACTTAATTCTTCGCGATACGATCTCCACCTTCCATCTTTTGTTTGTTGATCGATCCAATGGTCCCTATGCGCTACTGCATCCTTACGTCCTCCTTTCATTGATTTCAACCTCCGATTTCTCTTCCTCTTGAAAACCAATTTCACTTAAGTTTCTTTGCTTACACCTTAATATAGTTTAATGCTTTTTACTTCTGCAACTTAGATACCAGCCTTAGGTTAGTGATTGTTTTAGCAATTCTTCTTAGCATAGTTGTTTGATTGGTTAGTTAGGTTATGGTATGGTTGAAGAATTTCATGTTGTTTTATTCATTTCTGCAGTAGAGTAGCTCTCTCTTAGAATAGGTGTGCTCTTCTTCCATCAAAGAATTAAGCTTCCTCTGACCCTATAGAATTTTGGCTTGGAACCCCTGGGGTATCTTGCCAGATAAACAGTGACAACAGGCATGATCTTCACTTCTACTTGTGCATATAGCATTGTCACCTCCGAGTTTGTAGGAACCCTGGGTTGATAAGTAAAGATGGTAGCCCTGGGAGTTGCAGCATTATTGTTGCAATACCTAGGCTCATTACTTTTCTGCTCCATTGCCAGGGAGGTGTCTAATTAGAATTAATTACTGCTTTCTTCTATTTCTAGTTTTCAACTTTCTTTTCTTCTACTTCTAGTCTTCAATTTTCTTCCATTAGTTTATTTCTACAAAAGTAATCTAGTTTCTTTCTTTATTTCAGTTGTCATTAGCTGCTTTCCTTTCTATTCTGCAAGTACTTTCTAGCTTTAACAAAATCTTACAAAAACCAACCCAAAAATATTTCCTTTCATACCTTGTAGGATTAGGGACAATTCAGGGAAATTCTTTTCAAATGCCCCCACTGCATCCAACAGACAACCTTCTCTCTTTTTTAGTGACTTTGAATTGCAATACCCTTTAGGTGAGCAACCTTACCTATTTGAGGAACCTACACAAGAAGAAGAAGAGGAAGAAACCATTCCTATTGAACCAATGGCTGGAAACCAAAATGACAGGGGAGATAGAGAGAGAATTGACAGTTCCTTCCCCATCAGGGAAACTAATGGGGACACTAAGATGAAGAATATAAGCCACTTTGCTCTACCTCATTTCCATGGCCTGACCATAAAGGACCCTAACACTTTCCTATTTGAGTTTGTTGTTATATGTCGAACCTATGACTATACAGATGATGAGAAAAAGCTAAAACTGTTTCCATCTACCCTCAAGGATGCAGCATTGCATTGGTTCATGGGTTTACCTAGAGATAGCATCACAACTTGGGATCAGATGCAACATAATTTTAACAAAAAATATATGGAATACTGTAGGTCAAAGGATACTAAGGAAGATACTTTTAGGGTGACCATAGGCTGGGATGAGTCCTTAGAAGACTATGAAGAAAGATTCCATCTTAGTTACAAAAGGGCCAGGTGCACACTTGACCCTGAGTCACTAAAGCTAGTCCTGCTTAGAGGAGTAAGGGAAGATCTTCTGGATACCTTACATATGATAGCAGGAGGAGATGTCTATCAATTACCCTATGAGGATATCAATACTATCTTTAGAAACCATTCTAGGTCACCCAGGAAAAAGGGTAGGGGTAGCCAACCTATGGCCAATACATCATCTTCCAACTTACCCATCAAGGGTGAAATTCGAAATATGCTGGAAGATTTCAAAAGTGATATGTTGCAAACCCTTGCCCTGCAATTGGACACCATGAGTATCAAAAGGAATTAAGAGGAAGCAAAGAGAGTTGTGGCCACCTTTTGTCCTAGATGCACCAGGAGACATCCTAGGAACGAATGTCAATTAAGTTGTATTGAGATTTGCTCAGTATGTGAAGAAAACCACTCCACAGAAAAGTGACCTTATTTACTTGGACTCAAAGTTGTATATCAAGGAGATGAAGGCCACACTAAGCATCTTTTCTACATCAACCAAAGGAGACCTCCTAGGCCTAGACCATACCAGCAGGGTATGCAAGGGTCATCCCATGCATATTACAACCCCAACCAAAGCACAACTATACCTCCTTGAGGACCCCCTAGTCATCCTTCCTGGTCTACACCCCCTCCTTGGTCCTATGCATCTCAGTATTATTCCCAGCCAGCCATTCATTTCATCCTTATGTTCAGCCACAACATTAGTGGAATGCACCACCCCAGGGGTGGAGGCCCCAATTCAACAATGTTCCAGCTTTATTGCCTCCACCACCTACCCAACCACAACTCCTACACTCTGCTCCACCTAAGCAACCCGAGATGCCTACCCAGCCAAATCCGAACCTAAACAATAGGAAGGATCAACAAGTATACAATGGAGAGACATCATACCCAGCTTATGTTGTTGAAATCCAGGAGATCAACCTAAGATCTGGGAGAATTCTCCCAGATAACCAACCTCCCTCTGCACATTGGGAGGTTGAGGAAGAAAAAGAGGAAAGAAACCTTAAATTAAATCCACCCTTTCTGAAAGATTAGCCCAACCACTCTAGCCTACCCCAAAAGAAATTGAACTTCTAGGAGAATTGAAGAATCTATGTGTAAATATCCCCCTTCTCCAGGAAATCAAAGATGTTCCTATTTAAAATAGATTGATTAAGTAGAATTTCTTTAAGCATCTAGGAAGAAGAAAAAGGGATGCCCCTACCATTAATGTGATTAGGCAGTTGTCTGATTTAATGCTGGAGCAGGTAATATGTCCAAAATATTTGGACCTTGGAAGCCCTGTAGTTGATGTACACATCAATGGAACCATTGTCCCACACACTCTAATTGATCTTGGGGCTGCCATTAATGTGATGACCAAGGACACCATGCTCAAGCTTGACCTCCAAGGGACATTGAGGAAGACCACAACAGTTCTGCAACTTGAAGACCGTTCTAGAGTCACTCTTGAGGGAATTGTGGAGGATGTGATGGTCTCCATTTATTCTTGGGAGTACCCTACAGATTTCCTAGTTCTCCAGCCTAAGGCTAAGCTTACTGGTTACCCTCTCATCCTTGGGAGGCCATGGTTGGCCACAGTTGATGCTTAAATTAGCTGCAGAGCTGGGAATATGACCATTAAGAATGGGCATATGTCTAAACAATTAGTCCTATACCCTCCTGCTCAACCCACCCTAGAGCATGATTTACCTTTATGGTTGGAGGAGGAGGAAGAGGATGAGGTCTATTCTGCCCAAATTTATGCTTTTGAAACAGTTATAAGAGGAGGACAGCAAGATGAGGATGAATTAATTGAACACCTGCTCCAAAGTCCAACTCCTACTTCACTGCCATTAGAAGAAGAAGTAAGGGAAACACTGAAAAAACATCTCATTCACTTATTCTTGCATGATTCCAACCCACTACGTGTCAAAACCATAGAATTTGGCCCAGAGAAAACTTTGAAAATCAATCCATCTCTTTCTGCTTTTGAAGGGGAAAAGCTATGCAATATGTTGAGAGAAAACCTAGAAGCCTTTGCTTGGAGCTATAAGGAAATGAGGGAATACACCCCTCTATGTGTACTCACCACATATACATCAAATAAGGTTGCAAGCTAGTCAAGAAACCACAAAGGAGGATGAATCCAACTCTTAAAGACATAGTCAAAGAAGAACTGCAAAAACTGCTAGATGCAGGATTCATTTACCCTATCTCAAACTATGAGTGGGTCTCTCCTTCAGTGCTAGTTCCCAAGAAAAATGGTAAGTGGACGATTTGTGTTGATTATAGGGAATTGAACAAAGCCACAAAGAAGGATCACTTTCCGCTACCCTTCATTGACCAAGTGCTAGATGGCATGGCAAGGAAGAAGTTCTTTTCTTTTCTAGATGGATTCGGTGGGTACAACCAAATCCAAATCTGCCCATACGACCAGGATAAGACCAAATTCACCTGTCCTTGGGGTACTTTTGCTTATAGGGTCCTTCCTTTTGGCTTATCCAATGCTCTTGCCACTTTCTAGATAGCGGTCTTGAGTATTTTTGCTGAATTAGTACATGATGTTGTGGAAATCTATATGGATGACTTGACACCTTATGGCTGTGATTTCCAAGAAGCCCTGACTAACCTAGGCAAAGAATTACACAAATGCATTGAAATAAGTCTATCTCCCAGTCTAGGAAAATGTGAATTCTTAATGACTGAAGGGACTATGCTAGGTTCTTCAATATCTCAGCAACGACTGCAGGTGGGCCCAAACAAAATAGCAATCATCCAAAGGGTCCCACCTCCACAAAAGCAGAGAGACGTTAGGAGTTTTCTAGGATTAGATGGATACTACAGAAGGTTCATAAAGCACTTCAACAAATTGGCCTCTCCTTTGTTTGGATTGTTGGCCAAACATTCTGAGTTTATATGGTCAAAGAGCTGTCAAGAGGCCTTAGACATTCTAAAGGAAAAATTAACCACTGCACCAATCCTTAGAGGCCAAACTTGGGCCCTCCCTTTTCATATTCATGTTGATTCCTCACACAAAGCCAAAGGAGTAGCCTTAGGTCAAGAAGAGGATAAATTTCCCTATTCCATCTATTTTACTAGTAAAAACCCGTGAAAGGCTCAGCTCAATTATACTGTGACGAAAAAGGAACTTCTAGCTGTTGTGCACTCATTGAACAAGTTTAGGCATTACATTATAGGCTATCAAACATTTGTACATATTGATCATGCTGCAATCAAATATTTAATGAACAAACCAGATGTGAATGCTAGAATTATAAGTTGGTTGCTTTTATTACAACAGTTTGATCTAACTATTGTTGATAAGCCTGGCAAGGAAAATGTTGTTACTGACTTTATATCTAGAATGAATATGCCTGCAGGTGAAGAAGGAATGGTGGATGACCAGTTACCAGATGATCATTTGTTTGCTATTTCAGTTCTCTCCCCATGGTTTGTTGATATAGCAAACTATCTGGTATCATCACAGTTCCCACCAAACTTGCCTTCCAAAGAAAAGAGTAAGATAGTCAGGAAAAGTGCCCCCCTCACCTAGATTGGGGGTAATCTGTTCAAACTTGGCCCAGATAAAATCTTGAGAAGGTGTGTAAGGGAAGAGGAAGTCTTTGACATCCTTCTAACCTGTCATGATGGGCCTTGTGGAGGTCACTTTGCAACAAAGAGGACAACATTCAAAGTTTTGCAGGCAGGCTATTATTGGCCTACTCTTCATCAGGATGTGAGAAAGTACATTATTCAGTGTGATCGGTGCTAGAGGATGGGAAAGCCTACTCCAAGAGATGAAATTCCCCTACAACCTCAATTGACTTTCGATTGATTTGACAAGTGGGGCATGGACTGCATTGGGCCTATCAATCTTCCTTCAAATAAAAAACAACACATTATTGTGTGCACTGATTATTTGACTAAGTGGGCTGAAACCAAGGCAATTAAGGTAGCAATAGAAGAGAAGGTGGTTGAGTTCCTAAGGGAGAACATATTCTACAAATTTGGGTACCCTAGAGAGCTAGTCATAGACCAAGGAAACCAGTTTACCTCCAGCATGATTGAAGAACTGCTCAAGCATCACAAAATGAAGCATAGGACCTCCACTTCTTATCATCCACAAGCTAATGAGAAAGTGGAAGTGACCAACAAAGCACTAGAGAACATCTTAACCAAGGTAGTGAGAAACAACAGAAATGATTGGGAAGAGAGACTTTTTGAGGCCACCTGGGCCTATAATACAACATGGAAGACCAACATTGGATTTACACCCTATGAGCTGGTCTATGGTAAAAAGGTTATGCTATCCATTGAATTTGAATATAACACATTGAGGATGGCATCCCAACTAGATTTAGATCACAATCATGCATAGAAAGAAAGGTTGTTACATTTGAATGGCTTGGATGAATTCAGAATGCAGGTCCTCTTACATACAAAGATAGTTCAGCTTCATAGGAAGATCTGGCATGACAATCACATCAAGGAGAAGCAATTTCAAGAAGGGGACTAGGCATTATTATATGACTCGAGGTATAAAGACTTCAAGGGAAATCTAAGGAAAAGATGGATCGGACCTTATGTGGTGGAAATATGCCATGACAATGGTTCAGTGCAAATCAGAACTGTTGATGAAGAATCCATTCCATTGCTAGTTAATGGACACCGATTGAAAATGTATAAGAGGCCTTTATCAAGACAAGAGTTCATTGACAACATTAATAAGATAGTGATGATGGTGGAGAAAGTTCCAGCTACTCCCTCATTAGGTCACTGAAAAAGGAAAAAAGAATAAGGATTCAAGTGGAAACATCCATGAGGCACCTGAGTCCCATCTTTGGGTTGAAAACCTCATGAGGTGGCCCAAGGATGAGAAAAAATGGAAAGAAAAAGAAGATCCCTGGGTCAAAACCTTCCTTGAGGTGCCCAGGGTAGATATCTAGAGTGAAAACCTCTCTGAGGCAGCCTAGGTGTTTCTTTAAAAAAATATATATATATATATATAATAATAAAAGAAAAACATAATAATTTATTTTTGCGGGTGGGTGAAAAAGACAAGCAAGGAGAAAAGAGAAGATCCAAAGGGAACCCTGCCTCACATATATTCATCTCCTCCACTCCTTACCATGCATCCCTCCATCAATTCTATTTTTTTTCACTTCATTGCTTCAATTCAGGTGAAGGTTGTGTTTTCTAACATAATCACCTCAACCATTACCATCATCCTTGCATCCACATACACTCCTACTCCCTCTATCCATTCATTACAGCATCCTCACAGCACCATCCAGTAACATGATCAAGAAATTCTAAGTGAGACACAAAACATTTCCAAGTGGTAATCCAGGAGCTCCACAATAGCAGTAACATCAAATCCAGGAGCTCCATAGCAATAACAACACCAAATCCTAGAGCTCCACAACAGCAGCATCATCTAATCTTCAGTCACATACAACAACAGCAACAACAACATCTGATCTTTAGTCACAGACGCCAACAACAGCAGCAGCATCAGATCTTCAGTCGCAGACACCTCCAAAAGCCAAGAAACCATCAGCAAACAGTAGAGGAGGAAGAAGAATGACCATTAGCAACACCTCTGATCTTTGACAACTGCAGTGTGGCATTAAGGCCACAGGTAAGTATCCTACTCACTCACTCATGTGCAGAATTTGATAAAAAGTTGTAAAGGTTAAGAGGTAGCTGGTTTATAAGTAAAAAGGTGGCCAATTTCCTCTAAAAATCTAGTGGATTACATACACAGGAAACTCTGTTTTCTCAAGAATTTTCTCATTTCCTCGTCAAGACTCGGAAGCAAGTTGCTCATCAAGTATATCTCATGTGAGGGTAGATACAGTGTTGTTTTTGGATACCCTTTTAGAATGCTTAAAGAACTAAGATTTGGGGTAGAAACACCAGCTCACCAAAGACTCAACATAACCTATTTTCTGATGCAATCACTCACGGATTCCAGCAAAAAAGTGAAGAAAGGAAATTCCCAACAATTAGTTCACCATGGGTTGATCAGGATCCTCATTGAGGATGCCCTCCAAAACCTCAGGATGCCTATAAAATGGTCAATATTTAGAGACTTACCATGAGAGGATGACATCAAAACCCTCATCTATGATGTTAGTCCTTCTGTCAATAAGGAGCAGGCAAAACAAGAAGAAGATACAGAGCTAGATGGGATGAGATTAATAAAGAAGAAACTAATAAAGAGGAACATGTTGAAACACAAGGAGGATGATGTTGAAACATAACACAAGGAGGATGATGTTGAAACAGAGGAAGAAACTGATGGAGATGAGAAAGAACAACAAAAGGAATAAGATAAGAAAAACAGTGAGGACAGCTACAGGAAAAGGAAAACCAACTAACATGTATGGCCATCCTATCCTTAGAGGCCATCCAGTGTAGGATTCTAGCTAAATCCTATGCTTTTACCTCAGAATACAATGGTTGCAATTTTAGATTGAAACACTATCGCAAAGGAGCACCATGCCATTTCAGGACTAGAGCTAGTTTGTTGATCTTTGTGATCAAAGTTCACTAAAGAATAGGGCCAAAATGGATAAGTTTTACTTGCACAACATGGCCCTAAAAGACATGAATATTTGGTATCTTAATGCAAAGCTAGGAGATCTGCAATTAATGGCTTTGGCATCATGGATGAACCATGAGGAGTCAAGGGCTGCAGAGATGAAAAAGAATGTTGACCAGAGAGAAAAATTAACCTCTTTTCATTAGAGCTGAACAATCAAATCCTATGGCCCTAATCAGCACCCATAATCTAATTGCAATCGATCGTCAACTAGAACTTAGATATATTGCTGCCCAAGTGCAAGAAATTTCATATCTTGAGGACATGTTTAAGCTACTAAGAGATGATAATATACATGCCTGCTAAATGAGATGGAACACACTGCCACATAGCTTGAAGATCATAAAAGAAGAGGAAAAGAGGTAGTGAGAATAAGTATAAAGGAAAGCAGGCTTCTATGAACAAGAAGAAGAGACCACAGCAAAAGCTTAGGATGTCAAAGAGGCTACCAAATCCACTAAGTTGCTCAGAGGATGAGCAAAACTTTCAATAGGGGGGTGATGATGAGCCTCATCATTGAGTAATTATATGGGCCTTAATTGGCCTTAATTCACCTCCTAGCTTAGTCAAACCAACTATTCTCACAACTTATTGAATACTTCTGATTATATTTTGTTTATGAGATGACTTAGATTTGGATATTTTTCTCTGTGGTCTAATGTGCATGTAATGCAGGAATAAAGGGTAAAACCAAGGAAAATGTAGGAATAAGAGATAAAAGCAAGGAACTATGGAAAAGACCTTGGTAAAAAGTGAATGGGACAAGGGAGAGTAATTATAGGAGGTAAATCCTCCTCATTTACTACCCCTCCATTAGAATATTCCTCCACCAGCTCAGAGTGCAAACAACCACATCATGAGGACTAGAAGATAGTCGAGCAAGTGAAAGTGAAAGAAACAAGTTTAAGGAAGTCATTGGAGACTTCAAATGTATAAGTAGAGAGGCTTAGGACCTCAGTGGGTTTCAGACTTCCATTGTAAAACTATGTTTTATTTCTGAGCTACAAAGACTTGTGATAGTTTGCTCTGTAATCCATGGTTTTTATAGTAAGAATGAGCTATGTTTAAGCCAATTCTCATTTAACTTCGAGGGCTGAAGCTCTTGGGTTAGGGCCCAACCCAAGCAGCCACAACTCCTCCTTACTGTACATGTATGTTAGCATAGAGTTTTGTTCTGTTTATTTGCTTAAGTAGTTTCATGGTTTTCTGTTCATTTTCTTAAGTAGCCTTATGGTTTTCACGGTTTATTTAATTAAGTAGTTGCACTTTCATCACAACAATATAGCATAGATCATTCATGATTTTCTTGTTCATTTTCTTCAGTAGCTGCATTTGTTGTAGCTTACTTTCATTTATGCCTTCTTTCAGTTCACAGGTTAGTTAGAGGAAAAAAATCACTATCAAGTTGTGCGCAGGTGTCTCAGTCTCATCTCCTCCCTTTGGGACCATGACTTGAGGAAGAGACCCTTTAGCAATCCCCAAAAACACAAGTTTCAGGTTCTCACATGAGTTATGGAGTTTGTTGTTTGATGCAGTTACTCATTCACCTTCACTGGTTTTCTCTGTCATTTTCATTTGAAACCACCTCCAACACATTCCTCATACATCGCTTCCTCGTCGTCCAATCACCAACAAACCTTCACAATCATCGTCCGATTCACTATTTTCTCCAATTGTTGCCTCGCATGAAGTCCACCACTTACTTTATGAACTTTAAGTCCCCACCATCGATCTGCCTTGCTTGATCCAACGGTTGTCGCTTCACCCAATCACCAACTAGCTTGGCCGATCTCCACCGTTAATTACCCCGCCTGATCCAACGGCTATTGCATGATATCACGTGGATTTTTGTCCGACCATTATCCGCCCGAGAGCACGCGAAATGAGTGGTTTTCCCATGCTACGTGTCGTGAAGTAAGGCTAATTGCGTGAAATTTCAAAATACAGCTTATGGTTTTAAGGCACATGAAATACAGTGTACCACCTTCGAAACCTGCTCCACCATTTCCGCACGTTTCTTTTACCCGCGATCTAATCTCCATTATCCATCTACTGACTAGCCTCATCTGTCCATTTTTTTACTTCACCTGCGTGATAAGATCTCAAACATTCATCTCCTGTTAGCCTCATCCATCCATCTCTTGACTTCACCCATGCGATCAGATCTCGGCCATTCATCTCCTTTGTTACCTTGATTCATCCATCCATTCACTTAATTCTTCACGATATGATATCCATCATCCATCTTCTGTTCGTTGATTGATCCAGCGGTCCCTATGCACTACTACATCGTTATGTCCTCCTTTCATTGATTTCAACCTCCAATTGCTCTTCCGCTTGAAAACCAATTCCGCTTAAGTTTCTTTGCTTCCACCTTAGTATAGTTTAATTCTTTTTACTGCTGCAACTATATAGTAGCCTTAGATTAGTGATTTTCTTAGCAATTCTGCTTAGCATAACTGTTTGATTGGTTAGTTAGGTTATGGTATGGTTTAAGAATTTCATGTTGTTTTCTTCATTTCTGTAGTAGAGTAGCTCTCTCTTAGAATAGGTGTGCTCTTCTTTCATCAAAGAATTAAGCTTCTTCTGGCCCTATAGAAGTTTGGCTTGGAACCCTTGGGGTCTTTTGCCAGATAAACAGTGACAATAGGCAAGACCTTCACTTCTACTTGTGCATATAGCACTGTCACCTCCAAGTTTGTACAAACCCTTGGTTGATAAGTAAAGTTGGTAGCCCTGGGAGTTGCAGCATTATTGTTGCAATACCTATTCTCATCAAGGTGCATTTATTGTGTTGTAAAATGGATGTAGGTGTATGAGCTGTGTTGTACATCAGGTGTAGGTGTTTGTATTGTGTTATGCACTGGATATAGGTGTATGTATTGTATTGTATACACTGGGTGTAGGTTTATGTGTGGTATGTCAGGTGTGTGTGCATGTATTGCATGGAGTTGTATGTCATGTGTGGTCATATGTGTGTGATGCACACTATGTATATGTGCACCTAGTTGAGGAGAAGGCATTGGGTATTTTCTCAGTGTGGCAACCAATCCTGTGTGTGTACACAAGAACAAAATTAGAACCAAGGATAGATAAAATATAAGTATTAGTATTGTATTTCAGTTTTACTATGCATTTGATTTATGTTTATGGCGTATGATGATTAGATGTGATTTATGATTCTAGTTTATGATGGTTACATGTGATTTATGATTTTGATCTAAGATGGTTATGTTTTGAGTTAACTTGATATGATATTTTTATACATGATGCTAGTTTGACTTGTCGTGACAGTAAGTAAATAGGATTGCAAGTGTACCTTATTGACGAGCTACCAATGAGGTATGATTTAAAGTTATTTCAATTTATTTCGAATCTAATCGTAGTTATGTGCTTGGTACAGGAACCATGGAAATGCTTAGTTGGGTGGTTAAAATCAACTTCAAGAATGAGTAGCAGCAGTGAAAAAAATTGGAATGTGTAGCAATATGCTAGTAAAGAATTCAGGAATATGGCTATTGTGGGAAACTGGTACGCAATAGTGTCCATTGATTTCCATGACCACGCTATGACCGGTATGATGGTTTTAAGGTAGGGATATTCCTTGGTTTTATATATTTAGATGCAAGGAAGCCTTGCCAAGGGATGGATTGCCCGAGATGGGTCTGCCAGCGGAACTGGAAGGTGAGTGATTGCATGGAAGGGGATGACCAAATTGCCCGAGGGACTGTATAGCATAGAATGGAAGACCATGGATGGATTTGTTTTGGTAATTAGCATTTCCAGATGGAATCAGATGCACATTGGGAGTGTGCCCTAGAAAAATGAGCCAATAATTATTCATTGAGAGGACAAGTGGCAGAAGATTATAACATTGGACATTGGATACAGTTTGACTATGGCAGTTGATTATGGACTTCCTGGTAAGGAGGTGAATTCTGGTATTACTTGAGGGTAGAGATGTGAGCCTTTGGATAACCTTGTTGTGGATACAGGCACCATATCTTTTTATTTTTTGGTTGAGCAAATGTGTATATGTGTATATTATTGTAAACATTGTATCGAGCTAGATTTATAAATCTCCATAGACAGTATGGTTATTTGTTAGTTTAAGAAAAGGTGTATGTGTATATGTGATTGTTGTAAATATCATAATGAGTTTTGTTATAAAGCTCCACTATGCGGCATGTTGTGATGTTGTCATGATGTTTTGTTTTAGCAGATGGTCATTGTAAATAATGCAACGACCTATGTTATAAATCTCCATGGGAAATATGCTTTGTTTTCATTGGTCTTGTTGGTTATAGGTGTCATTGAACACCGAGGATGGTTTTCCCCCAAGGGGGAGAGTTCTTTAACAACCCTGGTTAAAAAATCCATGTAAATATATATAATGCCATGGTGATGGAACACATATGCCAAGGTGAATGGTGGGGAAAACATCCTAATGGGTGTTGATTCAGTTTATTATGGCTTAAGGAAATTGGTAAAGGCAATGACAAAGGCCTTGGAAAGGCATGAGGCATTTATTGGCATTTTATTTATGAAAGTAAATTAGGAGAAAGGGAAGGTGAAAGGTCACATATTGCATGTGAGGATGAAAATGAACGAAAATAATGGAGAATGAAGAAAATAGAGTCCTCATTAATAAAAACACTTCTGAGGATCAGTGGGCAAGACTTGATCAGCTTAGTTTTGGAGCTCTCTCATTATTATCTCTCTCTCTCATACTCTTGGATATTTAGAGTTTTCTTGGGGCACTCTTGTAGGGTGTGGCATAATTGGAGTTTCAGAGCAAGAAGGCAAAGGAAGAGAAGGAAAGCGCAAGAGAACATTGGGATCAGTAATTGCAATAGATTTTCTTGCAGCTGTTGAGTTTCGTGTATGATTTCTTCACTAGTTTTGGCATGCATGGCATATGCATGACATTTCTTGGTTGTGATATGTCATGGCCTGTTGGATTGCCTAGATCAACAGTGGATTTCCTAGCCTTTGCCATTTCCTAGATAAACATGGAGTTTGTGGGTTTACTTTGATTGTTTTGTTTTGGTTAGTTCTCATGTTCCTTAGCTTGGGTTGAGTAATTAGTTCTTGAAAGCCTTGGTTGGACAAACACTCTGGAAGACCTGTAATAGCTTGGTTGAGTTACTAGTCCTAGAAGCCTTGGTTGGAAAAATGCTCTGGAAGCCTTGTAACAACTTGGGTTGAGTTGCTTGTTGTGGGGAAAAATGCCTACGCAGGACGATCCTATCCACCTAAGGTGTGACAGCGCCTTAGCAACAAACAGATACAGCTATTATGATTTCTTCCTTTATGAAATGTGAAAGAGGGGAGATCGATAGACTTACCGTTGTCTTCCGTTTGTCCCTTGATCTAGATCCTCTTCTCTTTGGGTGTTCACAGCTACTTGCCTCCTCGCTTGCTCAAGAGAATAGCTACTTGATTCCCACGAGATCACAAGAGAACAGCTACATGTGACAAGATAACAGCTACTTGCGACAAGAGAAGAACACAACACAAAGGCAAATATACATATTCATAAATGATTCAGGATTAGAAGTAAATCAAATATACTAATGCAAATCATACAAAATACACCAGCATATAGGAAAGAACCAAGATAGCTTTATTGATTGATAACAAGGTTCAGGAAGAGATACAACCCATAGGGCTCCAATCCAGCATCTCCTTCCCAGCAGAATGGAATTCCTTCTTCAGCTCCCTTCAAAGCATTAAGCACCCAATGATCCCAGTCTCAAACCAACAGCAATTCTTTGCAATAACAAAATTCCAGCCTTTAGATCCCATGGAGGAGAGATCTATATATAGTTATTTTGGAGAGAGGATGAGTCATCTTGAGATCTGACTAGTGTCCTCTCCCTCTCTCAATTCATGAGTCCACTTGGAGGTTCTTGCTTCCACTTGGAGATTTGGAACCTCTTACTCATCACCAGTCGAATTCCCTGATACAAGTGTCATTTTGGAAGCTTCCTGGGCATTGACACATTGAGGAATGAACCTGCCACTTGTCCAAACTTGCTCAGCGCGGGTAGCCTTTTTTGGAGTTGACATTCAACGCAGGTAGACAGTGGAGCAGTTGACATTCAGCACAGATGCTCAGTGGAGCAGTTGACATGATCCAGAATTGGCTTGTTTTTTAGCAGTTTCAGGTGGAGAACTTCTGTGAATTGTTGTGGTTTGTTGGCCTTGTTCCTCTAGGTGTAGGAACAACATGTTTAGGGACTTTGGATCCCTTAGATTATGGACATTTCATGCTCGAGGCTGTAAGGCACAAAAATGTCTATAACAGTTGCCCCCTAAAGTATGAGGTCGTTTATCGGGTGAAATGCTTTATCCAAGAGGGTCCGAAGTTCATCCATTTGCTGGGAGGAGACCTGTAATAAGATACAATACAATACATTATGATTCATACTGCTTTCATGATCTAGCTGAGGCGAGCATTCCCATGCTCAGCTTTATAAATTCATTTTTGTACATAGAACAGACGATCGTCTGATGGTAGACTGATAATTTTGGTGAAATTATCATCCTTTGAGTAGGATGATCATCTGTTGCAATGATGTACATGTCAAATGTCTCTATTTTTCCTAAATATATATCGCAGCCCGGATGGATGAAACTAGATCCGGGGTCTTCAAACTCGTTCGATCTTCACTCTAAGTACAAGTCAATCCATGTGAGAATTGCGCTGAAGTCGAACATGGAAAGACATCACTTGATTACCGGCGAATGATGTAAACCATTAACAAGCGCGAGAGGAATCACCGATAATGATAATGACCCTCAAGGTACTGCAGTACAATTCACGTGGTGTGAATAAAGGACTTGGCGTCGAACACCACGCAAAATCTTCTGGTCGAAGGTCATTGATGTATACCTGTCGCCGGAAGTGAGAAACTTGCCATTGAGGCATGCAAGCTTCAAAGTACTGAAGGGGTTGTTCCTAGATCAACTTCTTGGATAATGAGCTGATGTCGACAAGAAGCGATCCGTCAAAGGAGGGCCTTAATGAATCCCACATCAGTGACACGGAATGGAGCTAATGATTTTAATGGAGGTGAAAACGATCTGTGACATATGATTCAGGGTGGCGGTCATGAATGGATGAAGGATAATGTATGGCAGTGGATGGGACCCGGTTGACTCTTTCTGAACGAATTCTCTTGAACACATGGCGACAATGATGCGATGGATCGGTAGCATTACCCCAAGTATGGATGGTATGGCGAGACCATGGTGATGTGACCGGTGAATGAAACAACCCAACCCGATTGTGGTACGGAGGAAAAGTGTCATGTTCAAGAGCGACCTGCTACCATCAAAGTTTTCTTGATTTTCTCCCAATTTTTCCCCAGTCATTGCTGACCAGTACCTCTTTTTTTTTGTCAAGCTTGAGGAGGATAACATATGCTTGTTCTATAACCTGCCCTTCGGGCAAGCCCATCGCTATGTTTTAACGAGCCTAGCGATAGTGAAACTCGTTCTCGCCTAAAGACAAGTTTGTCGCTATTTAGTGATTTTAACGAGTCTAACGACAAGGAAAACTCGACCCTTTTCATTTTTAGAGAGTCTGAAAAGGTACATAAATTTAACTCCAAAATTCCTTTTTCGTCATCTAATCCCTTTAGTCCGAAAAAGTATAAAACAATACAGAAGGGATGAGTTTTTGATAGTTTTAACGAGCCGAACTAAACAAGCGCTCAATATTTTTGTGCAATAATCCCTCAGGTCCAAAAAGATTAAAATCTAGAGGAGGGATAGCTCTTCTGGTCGGTTTAACGAGCTGGAAGGCCAAAACTCGGCAATCTTTTCATATTTTACGAGTCAGTTGAAAAGAGCTTAAAGAAGACTCGTCTTTTGAGGAACGAGTGATAAATAGGGTTAGCAGCTAATTCCAGGTACAGGTTGGAATTTTCCAATCACGGCAGTGTCACAAGGATGGCTAGGTGATATCACTCTTCGCAGCTGTTCCTCAAAATGGGTAAACAATCATATGGAGGTGAACGATCGGCCAAATGAAAAGTGGAGGTGACGGTGCAAACACGACCAAGGCTTTTATGGTTGATCAGGTTACATACACAATGGTTATTTACCGGGATGGGTTCATTTTTTTAACGAGCTTGAATGCTCCAAAACACTGCTCGGACTTATGTTTATTTTTTAACGAGCATGAACTATGTGCTAAAACTGCTCGGATCTTGCATTTATTTTTTAACGAGCATGAACTTTATGCTAAAACTGCTCGTATCTTGCGTTTATTTTTTAACGAGCATGAACTTTATGCTAAAACTGCTCGTTTTTAATTTTGCATGCCCCCAGCATAGTAACGCAAATCGAGGTGCATGCATATTGGTCACTATTTAAGCATAGTAACGCTTGAGGTACAACCCATTGCGGGGTTGCGCCAGTGGAATTCCGTCATAATCCATTAACTTGTAGGCTCCTTTTGCTAATACTCGTTTAACAATATAGGGGCCCATCCATAAAGAATTAAATTTTCCTGCTCCCAATTTATCGGATTCTTGGTCGTAAAGCAAGACCAAGTCACCTTCTGAGAAGACACGGGGTTTGACATTTTTGTCGAACTGCGCCTTGACTCGTTTCTTATGGGCTTCGTTAGCCAAAGCGGCATCACGACGGGTTTCATCCAATTGGATTAGTTCCAAGAAATGTGCCTCTTCTTCTGAAGTTCCAGGGAGGAGATCAATTGCGAGTTTAAGAGACGAAATTTCACACTGGACTGGTAAGACTGCTTCCAGGCCATACACCAGTTGGAAAGGTGTGAACCCAGTCGCATTCTTTACCGACGTTCGGTAAGCCCACAAGGCTGAGTACAGGATTAGGTGCCACCTTATTTTGTGAACCCCGATCATCCTTTGCAACATACGCTTCAGGACCTTGTTGATTGCTTCAACTTGTCCGTTGGCTTGCGGATAATACGGGGTAGAGCTGTCGTGAGATAGCCCTAGCTTGGAAGCTAATTCAACCATCATGTGATTGCGAAAATGTGATCCATGATCTGTAACTATAGCCTGCGGTACGCCGAACCTGGCGACTACATGATTGAAAAAGAAAAGGGCAGCTGTTTCACCAGTGTTATCCAATGTAGGCATTGCCTCGGCCCATTTGGTAAAATAGTCAACGGCGACTATAATATACCCATGCCCCCGGTCGAGGTGGGGTTACATTGCATGAAATCGATGCCCCATTTGGCGAAAGGCCCAACAGCAACTATTGGCTGTAAAGGTGCGGGTGGTCTTCTGGTTTTGCTATCAAAAATTTGACAAGCATGGCAACTTCTGACTGCGATTATGCAATCTTTGAACATGGTTGGCCAGAAGTATCCTGCTCGTAAGATTTTTTGTGCTGTTGCATATCCAAATTGATGCCCCCCACACGTGCCTGAATGACACTCATTCAGGGATTTTTCGGCCTCCTCATGGGTAAGGCACCTCCTCAGAACTGTATCGATACCACGACGGTAAAGCGTATCACCGACGATCATGTAGTCTTTAGCTTGGTATCGTATACGTTTCTGTTCAGAGTGAGAGGTGTTAGGCCTGAACTTTTGGGTTTGGAGATAAATTATGATATCTCCATACCACTCATTGCTTGTAGATATCAGAAACAAATTCTCGTCCACGATTGACTCTTCGGATGTTTCATCGTTGGACGACGATGGGAGGTCGCACAATAATTCTGCGAAAACTAGAGCTTTCTTTGATTTGGATTTTACAAATTCCAGATCAAAATCTTGAAGGATCGCTATCCATTTTGAATATTTGCCCCCCAGCAACTATCGCGACAGTATATAAGTCATGGGGTTGCAATCTGATAAAATGGTAGTTTTCCGAAAGAGGACATAATGTCGAAACCTTTGGATCTCCTGAACAGCTGCAAGCGCTAGTTTTTCAACATAAGAATATTTACTTTCTGTATCATTTAAGTTTTTACTTAAATAATATATAGGATGTTCAATTCCATCGACTTCTTGAACTAAAACCATCGCAATGGTCGTATCCGCTGCAGCCAGATACAGGTTAAAATCTCTTTGATAGTCTGGGGCATACATTAATGATGCTTTTACTAGAGAATATTTTAGAGCATCAAAGGAAGCTTGCGCCACCTGATCCCAGACAAAAGGTACATCCTTTTTCAAAAGACGAGTGTAACCTTTAGCAAGTTCTACGTAATTTGGAATGAACCTCCTCAGAAAGTTTGCTTTCCCTTGGAGTTTCTGAATCTGAAGCAAATTCGAAGGTTGAGGCAAATTAATGATTGCCTGAACCTTGCAAGGGTCGAGACGAATCCCATCCTTAGAGACTAAAAAGCCAAGTAAACGACCAGAACCGACGCAAAACACACATTTGTGCGGATTGAGTCTTATCTTGTAGTGTCGGCAACGTAGAAATATCGCTCTTAAATGCTGCGGATGATCAGTCCGCTTTCGCGAATGAGCCGGAAGGCCGTCGAGATATGGTTGAACGATGTTCTTGATGTCATGGAAGGCATAATTCATTGCCCTCTGAAACGTCGCCCCTGCGTTATTTAAACCAAAGGGTAATTTTCGATAAGCGAATGTGCCCCACGGACAAATAAATGCAGTCTTTGACTGGTCCTGTGGATGGATATTTATTTGATTATACCCGGAAAATCCATCCATAAATGAAAAGATTTCACATCCGGCGCATTCATCAATTATCTGGTCGATGAAGGGTGTAGGGTAGTTGTCCTTTGGACAAGCTTGGTTTACATCCCTATAGTCGACACACACTCTAATCGTCCCTTGTTTCTTCATAACAGGGACAATATTCGATACCCAATCGGTTAGAGGAACCGGGTAGATGAAACCAGCATGGAGAAGCTTTTCAACTTCCGCCTTAATGGCAACGGCTTTCTTGGGGTGCACCTGTCGAAGCCGTTGTCTTACTGGTTTGACATCAGGATACATTTTAATTTCATGTTCAACGATACTCGAGTCAATGCCTGGCATTTCATCATATGACCAAGCAAAGACATCTCTGAACTCGCGAAAAAGAGCGTTATATATTTCCAGCTCTGAAGGGGAACAACCTTTGCCGACATAAATATTCTCTACAACATTTGGTTTAGTCGAGATATTTATGGCTATAGTCTCTTCAATATTGGATAAGTTTCGCTCTGAATCCACCGTATTTACAGTATTTGATAGGAATTCAAAAACTGAAGGGTGGTAAAGGTCGTGTTGAGTATCTTCTTCATATTCTAGAAGAAGGGAACGATGGTGGTGATCATTCCATGGTGCCCCCTCAATCAACATTGATTGTAAGATTCCTTCGTCAGTCCCATGTACTTTCGACCAAGGATCTAATGGGGTACCATATTCTCTAGACCTATCTACCCAAACGCTTGACGAGCGTTGACTTGGGTTCGCCTCCCATGCCCGAAACATTGATTGCTACAATATTTCTATAGGGCTTGGGGGCAAAACCATTGCATGATCCATGTTTTCATTTTCTGCGACCTTCGTGGAAGATATCATGTTGCAGGTTGCTACGAACGCTATATTTCTGATCCGAATGGAAAATGGCATCAACCCATGGTACTCATCCACCCATATTATTCATCGACCCATGGAATTTACCCATGGTATTGTAAATGGCATCCACAAGTGGTATTGTAAAATCCACCCATGGTATTCATTCACCCATGGAATTTACCCATGGTATTGTAAATGGCATCTGCCCGTGGTATTGTAAAATCCACCCATGGTATTCATTCACCCATGGAATTGACCCGTGGTATTGTAACTGAAAAATGCTATAAGTAACAAGTCACATTTTGTAAAAAGACAGATTGTCTGCCACAATGTAGCCTTTACAGTTCAGAGGCATGTAGCCACACATCTCTTCTCAGAGATAAGCTACCATCGCCCTAACTGGTTTATTTCCATGACTATTTTAAATAAAAGTTTCTTGGTGGTTTTGTTTATTGGGCATTCTCCTATTTTTCTTCTGGCAATGCAAGTTTTCAGATCTTGGGGGTCTCTCCTCCCAAGATCCATTTCAAACTTTTAGATCTTGGGGGCCTCCTCCCAAGATCCGGATCAGTGGTATCAGAGCAGGTTATGATTCTATGGGAACGAGGCTTTGATGCATGTTTCAGTTTCAAATTTTTCAGTAATATTCAACAAACTTCAGGCATGTGCTACAACCTCCACAGAGCACTTTCTTGGGTCAAGCAGGAAGAATTTTTCTTTTCTCATTTTTTTGCAGGATTTTTTTTGGGCCGCGACTTTGCAGATCAGATCTGAAAAATTTGGTACAAAATTTACAAAATCAAATACCACATCTGGATTCCTCTCGAAAAATCACCCAATTTCAAAAAAAAATGGGGTCAAATCGGAGTCCGGATGTGGGAGATATCGCTGATTTAAAATCAGCTATTTTATCAGAATTTTTGTTACGGCGGAACTGTTGCAGCACAAATATGAGATCTTAGAGTGCCCAGATAAGGATTTCCATCACATGGGAAGATTCAAAATGGTCCTTCTGCTTCCAAAAACAGGTTATAATAAATATTCTGAGTTATATTGGCCGAGTTATGTCCATTTTAATCCTGGAGCAGCATTCGGAGTGGGTTTCCATTGGAGACGTGCCCTCCCACCCCACTTTAGTAGGCACCTGCTTCACATTCATCAGTTTCAACATAGCAGAAATCGGCTTGGGTTATTTGGAGATGTTCCCTCCCACCCCAGGCTATGTAGGCACCTGCTACTTCATCAGCAACCAACATCACGGTTGTGGGTCATCCACAAACCCACACTTCATCGAAGTCCATTTGCTAGGCCGTACACTGTTAGTATCACAGTTGGTCACAAGCATTACAGGGTATCTCTATCCTCGGATCTTCGTTCTTCATGGTTATGGGTCATCCACAAACCCACAGTTCATCGAAGTCCATTTGCTAGGCCACACACTGTCAGAATCACAGTTGGTCACAAGCATTACAGGGTATCTCTATCCTCGGATCTTCATTTATCAGGGTTTTGGGTTAACCACGTAAAACCCTTATCTTTAGTGGATCTTCATATTCAACAAAGGCTTTGCAGGAGGGAACTTTACGCAATGGGGACCATTGCTTCTTAAGGAGGGAGGAATGATCCGAATGGAAAATGGCATCAACCCATGGTACTCATCCACCCATATTATTCATCGACCCATGGAATTTACCCATGGTATTGTAAATGGCATCCACAAGTGGTATTGTAAAATCCACCCATGGTATTCATTCACCCATGGAATTTACCCATGGTATTGTAAATGGCATCTGCCCGTGGTATTGTAAAATCCACCCATGGTATTCATTCACCCATGGAATTGACCCGTGGTATTGTAACTGAAAAATGCTATAAGTAACAAGTCACATTTTGTAAAAAGACAGATTGTCTGCCACAATGTAGCCTTTACAGTTCAGAGGCATGTAGCCACACATCTCTTCTCAGAGATAAGCTACCATCGCCCTAGCTGGTTTATTTCCATGACTATTTTAAATAAAAGTTTCTTGGTGGTTTTGTTTATTGGGCATTCTCCTATTTTTCTTCTGGCAATGCAAGTTTTCAGATCTTGGGGGTCTCTCCTCCCAAGATCCATTTCAAACTTTTAGATCTTGGGGGCCTCCTCCCAAGATCCGGATCAATTTCCTATATAGATAGGAGGTGGAAGCGCGAAAGTTCCCATCAATGTGGGGTCTTTCAGTAGGCCTACTCCGATATCTTGAAGCGAATGGTTGCTTTCATGGATCATGGGAATGCTTCCCGTAACTTGTGAACCATTAAGGAGGAAGTTCTGTTGGTCGACGACCGTAATTCCTCCTTGAAAAGGGAATGCGATCTTCCTAAAATAAGTCGACACTACAGCCGCCATGGCATATATCCATGGTCTTCCCAGTAGGATGTTATAGTCAAGATTCCCATCGATGACTTCAACATCTATTTCCATTGTTTTTCCTCCTAGTTCAACCTTCAAGTTATTCAGGATACCATACGGGGTGTACGTCCTTCCGTCGAATGCTTTTAATGTCATCGAAGATCGCGACAAGGTTGGAGATCCGAGAGTTTTCCAGCAACTCATTGACATGATACATCTAGATGCCCCCTCATCAATAATTGTTCGGTGAACAGTTTTGTTGAGGGCTTTTACTTGGAATGAGGAAAGCTAGTTGAGCTGGTAACTGAGGATCATATCCTTTGTGGTCAAAGGATACAAGACTGGAATCCTTAGGATCAACCCCACCAATAGCCGATAACAAAGCCTGCCTTTGGGATGGGCAATTTTGTAGTACCTCAAGAGTCGACATAGCGGATGGCGATTGTGCCAAATCTTCCACTATGTTATAATGTTGCGCCGCCCTGGCGCGAGGATTAAATGTCGACTTGTGTACTACTCCCTTTGCCGGTTTTATTGTTAATTCAGGAATGATGGGTGGTATAACTTCTGTCGAAGTTGTTGTCGAACTACTCGGTTGATCTTTACCTTTGTCGTTCGACAGCGGAGGATTCCCGTAATCTTTGTTCCTTGTCGAAATCAAAGCATCATTCTGTTGCTTGGAGATCGATAACATTAGCACTTGCGACGGGGAAGCATTTCCACTATCGACCAGATTTTGACCTTGATTGGGAAACGGATCAGTTAACACAGCTGAGGTCTGTGAACTTTTGAAGAACCTTTTGAGCTCAGCTTTTTATGGAAAATTTTGTGTCCAATGATCCTCATCACATATAAAACATGGACCTTTTGGTTTCCCTTTCTTAGGAGGGCTTGAAGAAGTTTTTTCAGGGGATGACTCACCCTGTTTCTTCTTCTTCCCTTTGTTTTGCTTCTTCTTGCTTCCTGGTTGATTGGGTTCTTTGCCTTTATCTGCTGATATGGCATTTACTTCCGAAGCAAGAATTTCTTGATTTGCATTTTGATCCGAAGTCTTACGGGCTTTCTTAGACGAAGCCTTTGTCGACTTTGAGTTTGTTGTGCCAATCACACCGTCGCCGGCATGAGAGTCACTATTTGATTTAGGAGGAGGAGGAATTGAAAATTCCGGTCTAGGGGCGTCAGGTATCTTGTCGTAGAGCGTGCCAGACTGAGTATACACTAAGTTTAGATATTGTGCACGAGCAATAACCTGCTCCTCTGTTACGACTCCCCCCTTGGCCACATCTTCCGTTATGGTAGGAAGTAACGACTTTATAAACCATTCAGCCAATAGCTGATCGGGAACGTAAGTCTTTACCATTCTTCGATGACGATGCCACTCATGTATATGATCGGATATATGTGTGGCCGTCGTCTGCTTGAAGTTAGTTAAGATTTCTGTTCCAGTTTCATACCTTATCGGTAATTGAAAATGAGTTAAGAAAGTCGTGGCTAGGGAACTGAAATTGTCGAAAGAGGCTCTAGGTAATTCAATATACCATTTAGCCGCTGGACCTGTCAATGTCCTCTGAAAAAGGCGAAGCCTTATCGAATCATCGTTCAGGGTGTTCGACGAACACCACAGATGAAAAGTCATCACGTGATTCGACGGGTCTTCGCCTAGATTTCCATTGAATTTAGGAATGTCCGATGGAAGTTTGTGAGGAATCGCTGGCCACCAAGGGGCATAAGCAATTGGATCGTTCGTTAATCGGTGTAAATCTGGTAATTCTAAAGTTGCCACGAATGGTAACTGTTGATTCAGGTTAGGTGAGGCGTACCCAGGATACGATGGAATCGCCTGAGCAGTAGGCCTCTGCATACCAGCATAATGTAATTGATGTTGGTATGACTGATACGGTTGGTGGACTTGACAACTGTAAAGCAGTTGGTTTAAACCATTTTGAATATACGGTTGTCCACTATTCGCAAAGATCTGCTGCTCAGATCCTTAGTACACCTGCTGGAATTGTGGTTGTTGGTATTGCACCAGCCACGGTTGTGAAGCCATGTTCTGTTGTGCTATACTAACCGAAGGACCAAGATGTGGGGTAATTGAACCCGTTTGGACCTGTGTCGTCCCGCCAGTTGGCGATTGTGGTTGTGTCACGGGGTCAAGGGGTTGTTGCATTACAACCTGAGAGATCTGAGGTTGACATACAACAGGCATCGTTTGAACTTGTGACACTATTACAATAGCTGGCGTCGTCGGGATGTTCGACACAGGTACACATTGTTGCATAGAATACACAACTCTTGGCTGTTGGGGTAGCATAGGTACCCAACCACTTGTCGTAACTCCAGTATAACCTGAATACTGTTGAGAACTGCCGTATGGATATCCTCCCGGAGGGGGTAATGAAAGGGCATACTGCCCCCCATACGGTAGCAATCCGGAACTCAAGGGGATTGTTTGCCCTTGGGGACTGGATGGCCCAAATTTACCTCCATAGGGATCAATTTGTCTAGTTTCAACATAAGAATTACCGGATATTATTCCAGAGGAACAAACTGGAACAGACCACACTGTCAAAATAGTCCCTGGGTGGACTCCTTCTAGCGTTTGCGAGCTAGTTGGGACAGATGGTACGCCGGAAAACATCGTCGGAGTGGCGGCAGGGAGCTCTGCTGTCGCTGTGTCATTCGACATAGTCCTAGATGTCGACGGTTGCTCAGACATTTTAAGTCTATCCAATAAATTGCCTAGCGATTCTACAGGAACTTCCGCTGGTGATGGACTAACTTCTGATGTAGAAGGAAAAAGAGTGACCCCTACTCCAAATTGGGTTGGAGTACTTGCTTGCGGATCCTCTACAGTTTCCTCTATCACAATCAAACCAGGTGGAAGAGGAAGACCGTCAGGTCCGTAAAAAATTTCTGGTGTCGAAGAAGGGGTTGTTTCGACAGTGACAGTTGTTTGAGGAACAAGACTCTCTGGATCAGTTACAGATGGAACTGGTTTAGTAACGCAAGTACTTGTTCTCAGACTAGGATCAGTGTTACTGTCCCTCTGTGGCTGTTGAACTTCTTCAATAGAGGCAGGGTTTCCAGAAATGTTTGGAGTAACCGGAATCTCAGATGTTGTCGGAACACTTGTTCTAACTTTGATAGGAGATTTTGAACCGGTTAAACGAGTTCACTTTGTCCGTACTGTTTTCGATTCCGGAGACAAAGACGGTTGACTCGCAAGCCTCCGCGAATGACGGGGTTTCAATTGACTTTCTTCCACGATTGCGGATTACTCGATCAACTAAAATACAAAAGGGGAAAGTGTATTTCCGAATTGAATGAATTTTATTATACGCTTTAGACACAACTTGCTTTTTCACTTTTAAAGAGTCGAGAAAAAGCTAAAGATGACTCTAGTCTCCTTCGATGTTTTAACGAGCCCGAAGTGACAAATGCTCGGATGGACTTTTTCTGTTATAGAGTCTGAAAAAAGCCAAAAGAAACTGCTCTGGAGATCTAGGCAGAGGGTGTGCCAAACTTTTCGCAAAACCGCAAAATACTTTTTATGGTACGGGCGGTCGATCTTCGTGAATGCTGTGTTCACTGCATTGCGATCAGTAGGGCGGCCGACACGGCTTCCTAAGGATAAAGGATATATGCCTATAGGTGTCTCCCAATATATACGCGACGGTACGTGGGAGCACAATCTGTACTAGCGCTATCGTCCCTCAGGAGGAATCACCCACCTTCTACGAGATCGACAGTCACTAGGCTTAACGACGCCGGAACACGTCTCTAGCCTAGACCTCTATGTTGTGCGTTATGTTGCAAAGCGTTGTTAGGTTCATTCAATTTATTTTAAGTTGATCTTTTTAGAAGTTTGTCTTTCAGGATCACCACGAGATGTATGGTACAATTCCTAAATGCAGTCTAAGATGATAAGCAAGCTTTATTATCTTTTCAACTTTGAAAATCCTAGCTACTAAGGGAAAAGAGAGCGACTATCTTTTCTCAAAGAGCAATCAGCACACTCTAATGCACTCTTTCCTAAATCAATCATGCAAACTTATCAAAATGCAAATGCACAATGCAGGTGTTTGTTTTCCGCTTTCTTAGTATATATGCCTACAAAGAAAGCTTTTTTGTACAACTTTGAATTTGCTTTTAAATGACAAGTATAAACAAGTTTGCTTTTTCCAAAATCAACAAGGGTAGGAGAGATTACAATCACTTTGCGATTTTCGAAATGAATACTTGTTTCGACACTTAAAAGAGACAAATCCAAACCAATAAGCAAAAGCAAATGTATAATCAACTGCAAACAGCCAATAAAATCTCTCCTAAGATCACAATCAATCAGATCTGAATCAAGGGCTACAGGATGATTACTTTACTCATGCAAAGGAAAACTGTAAATGACGCCACAAACACATAAAAACACTTACAGTATTTTTTGTACAAAAGGAGGCGTAATTCAAGCAAAGAAAAGGGGTTATCACACTGGTACCTATGTTGGTTAAAGGCTGCAAAAACAGAGATCAAAACAGGGCAACAGAAAGCAAAAAACCCCAGCTGCACAAGGCTAAACTGGTTCAGCGCAAGTCCAACACTGTGAGTTTGACATTCAGCGCAGGTAGCCTTCACGGGACCTGCGTTGAAATGCAGACTGCCTTCACAGTGTCTGCGCTGAAAGAGAAACTCTCGTTTCTCTTGGGTTCCGGGTCATAAAATGCTCAAAAATCAACTGTTTCAGGCCAAATCAGAAACACGAGCAAGGTATAACCAGAGGGATGCTTTGAGAGGGTACTAAAGACTATCACAAAGGATCATCAAGTCATTTGTGAGTCCATTGTTCAAATCATAGACAAAATCCAGTGAAGGATCAAGGCAGCAACTGTCTACTTTGCCGAAGCAGTTCGATTGTTGCTGCTGAGTCTATGAAGCAAACAATGATGAAAACACAAACAAAATGACTAAAACAAATGTCCCCAGCGGAGTCGCCAATTTTTTGTGGGGAAAAATGCCTACGCAGGACGATCCTATCCACCTAAGGTGTGACAGCGCCTTAGCAACAAACAGATACAGCTATTATGATTTCTTCCTTTATGAAATGTGAAAGAGGGGAGATCGATAGACTTACCGTTGTCTTCTGTTTGTCCCTCGATCTAGATCCTCTTCTCTTTGGGTGTTCACAGCTACTTGCCTCCTCGATTGCTCAAGAGAACAGCTACTTGATTCCCACGAGATCACAAGAGAACAACTACCTGTGACAAGAGAACAGCTACTTGCGACAAGAGAAGAACACAACACAAAGGCAAATATACATATTCATAAATGATTCAGGATTAGAAGTAAATCAAATATACTAATGAAAATCATACAAAATACACCAGCATATAGGAAAGAATCAAGATATCTTTATTGATTGATAACAAGGTTCAGGAAGAGATACAACCCATAGGGCTCCAATCCAGCATCTCCTTCCCAGCAGAATGGAATTCTTTCTTCAGCTCCCTTCAAAGCATTAAGCACCCAATGATCCCAGTCTCAAACCAACAGCAATTCTTTGCAATAACAAAATTCCAGCCTTTAGATCCCATGGAGGAGAGATCTATATATAGTTATTTTGGAGAGAGGATGAGTCATCTTGAAATCTGACTAGTGTCCTCTCCCTCTCTCAGTTCTTGAGTCCACTTGGAGGTTCTTGCTTCCACTTGGAGATTTGGAACCTCTTACTCATCACCAGTCGAATTCCCTGATACAAGTGTCATTTTGGAAGCTTCCTGGGCATTGACACATTGAGGAATGAACCTGCCACTTGTCCAAACTCGCTCAGCGTAGGTAGCCTTTGTTGGAGTTGACATTCAACGTAGGTAGACAGTGGAGCAGTTGAAATTCAGGGCAGATGCTCAGTGGAGCAGTTGACATGATCCAGAATTGGCTTGTTTTTTAGCAGTTTCAAGTGGAGAACTTCTGTGAATTGTTGTGGTTTGTTGGCCTTGTTCCTCTAGGGGTAGGAACAACATGTTTAGGGACTTTGGATCCCTTAGATTATGGACATTTCATGCTCGAGGCTGTAAGGCACAAAAATGTCTATAACATTGCTAGTCCTGGAAGCCTTGGTTGGACAAATGCTCTAGAAGCCCTTGGCGTATTGATTTACAAGTTCTGGAAACCTTGGTTGGAAAAATGCTTTGGAAGCATGGTAGCAGATGTGAGTTGACTTACTTGTTCTGGAGCCTTGGTTGGAAAAACTCTCTGGAGCCCAATAGTAGCAGTGGGTTGAGTTACTAGTCCTAGGAATAGGGTTGGGACAAATGCTCTAGAGCCCTCAAAGAAGCAAATAGAGATCGACTTGATGATGATTTTGGTGATGTCCGACTATGAGGTGGAATCACTGTTTGATGGGTTGAGGTGGCTGGCCTTTGGAAGCCCTGGATGGTTTTTGATTCATGTGTTATATGAGATCCCACATTCATGCTTGGAATATGGCACGAGGGTGAATGGTTGAAGAGAGATTTGGCTCAACCATTCTACGGTCAGGTGGAACGTGGAAGTCCCATCCTGGGTTTAGATTTTGCATAAATAATGAAAGGTTATTTATCCTTGTATCTTTATGAGCATTATGATGGATTATATATGGTTTATAGGGTTGTGATTTCATTGGTATTTTTGTCCCAACTATGCTTGTTGTGTATGCATTTTAAAAGTAGTTATGTATGCCTCTCATCATGTTCTTACTTGTTATTGAATGAACAATTTATCTATGACCTAATGGATGAAATGGAAGCTAATGTGATAAGGAATCAATGGTTCATATTGATTCTCAGATAAGTATGAGATACCTACACATAATTTTGTTGTTTACACTTATAGGTTATGTTAGTTTCAGTCTTGTCATACTGCCATCAATGATCAAAATATGCTCTTTTGCATTTGCATAATAGGAGTCCCATACTATAAAATTTTCATCACTCCATTAGGTCATGGATCCACTGATGGTTGAGGTCACTCCAGTTTTCCCTCATGAAATATACTTGTTGATCCTATTTTCTATAGTCTTCAGTCATGGTTCATTTTCACTCTGCACTTCATTTCATTAGGTCATAGGGTTTGATCCCATTAGGTTTTAGGTTTTCCACCATAGTCAAATTTGATGGTTAAATGCCAATAATGATTAGCAAAGACACGAGGATTCCAAATAAACTAAAGCATGGTCAAAAGCTATTTTTTTAAAGCCAAATGTAATTTTAACCTCAAAACATGTTTTGAGGTGAAAACACAGTATTTTGTTTCTATTTTAATTTCTTATGTAATTTTATGTTTCTATATGTAATATTGATTCCCAGCTACACCTAATCATTCATTCCTACTTCCTAGCTACAAAAACTGCTAAAAAATCAAGTCAGCATGGGCTCTAATCCACCTGCAAAAGCAAAAGTGAAGAAGCATTGAAAACAGGGTTTTCAAAAAGGCAAAGAACATTTGAAAAGAAGGTTTTCAAAAAGTTAAAAATTAAAATGGTGACCATATATAAGCCCTCTCATCCTACTTTTATTTCATTATTTCATCTTGCAAGTCAAAGAAGCCAAAGGAGAGAAGAAAGAAGCAATTTCCAAGTGGTTTTGAGCAAAACAGAGGCGGCGCTGCACGTAGGAAAATAGCGTTGTTCTTCTGGAAGATTTTTCCCAGCGCTACGCATAGGGAGGAAGGCTCTGCATGTAGGGTGTTTCATTGTGCGTAGGGAAGTTTTTGACAGTGCAAATTTGAACGGTGTTGCGCTTCTGGGCAAGTGCGCTACACGTAGGGCCACAAACCACCAAAACACTTCAAACTTCAAATTTTCACCTAATTACCTCCAACTTCACCTTTTACAAGTAAGTGCTCTCTCTTCACCCAATGTTTAGCTTGCACATTTGATATTTTGGACATCTCCTCCACTCCTATTATCAAACCCTAATTTTCCTCTATAAACCCTAATCAGATTGTTTTTCCATTGCCTAGCATCATAACTAAAACCCTTTACCCATCATTCCCTTCACCCTCATCTATATTCCATCGTCCATCCCTCATTCCCAAAAACCCTCCCCTCACTCTCATGGTTTATGATTTGTCCATAACTACATAAATTCACCCAAACTCATCCCTACAAACCCTAGAGCATACCACTCATCCCCACTTACATTGTCTAAAATTTGTGCAATTAAGAAGCTAGTTAAACATGGATAGAGGTGACTATGACTATGATGAGGAGAATACAGTAAGTGATTGTTCAGTTGAGAGGAGCAAGCAACATAGAAAGCCTCATAAGGGAGGTAAAATCACAAGAGAAGAGCTAACTAACCTAAGAGAACTACAAGCCTCTCCGTTGGTCGTTTCATGTTTTAGACACCTTGAATGTTATGAATTTTGTGAACTAGTGGAGAGTGTTCAATTTCACCATGAACTGGCTAGACTTTTTGTAGCCCACCTGCACAACAATTAAGTGACTCTTGTTGGGGTGACTTTTACAGTGTCACCATCAATCATTTCAAAGGCCACCATGATTCCTAATGTTTGTGATAAATGGTATAAGGCTCAAGACCTTGATGAGCATTATTATGAACCTTACATTAAGGCTCAGTACAGAACTCAAGTGAAGAGGCTTTTCCCTTCCAAATTCTTGGAGAATAGGTATGTCCCCTTGATGAGGATTATCATCAAATATTTCACTTGTGAGGGCATATTTTCTAGGTTGTACACCTACCTTATCAGGCTCCTCATGCACTTTACAAGGGTGAAGATGTTGAACCTCCCCTACTTTTTATTTAGAAACATTGATAAGATGGCTTACCTTGTGTAGAAGAAGCCATACCCTCAGCAGATGAACAACATATATCATTACTCCTTCATCAAGATTATTGTTCTTCACCATCTCAGTCTTCTCAATATCCCTTGGGAGACTTTCATTGCTCATGGCATGTTTAGGGAACCTAATATTCCTCCATCCATGGTGCAAGAAACAGGTGGGCCCTCTACTAATGTGAAAACAGAAGAGAAACACAAAGAGACAAAAACTATTGAGGTGTCGGTGCTCTTGACATATCAGAGAGGTACGAGGAAGTTATTTGCAGCTCCTAGGCAAGTGTTTGCTCCACAAGATGTGGAAGGGACCTTACCTTTTTCATCATTTCACAGGAAAACGTTATCTCCACAGGGTGTGGAAGGGGCTTTGCCTTCCTCATCGACACAACAGGTACAAGTAAAACAGCTGAACAAAGTTAAGGAAAAGGTGCAGGAGGAAGACCTTGGTGATGAGGAGGAGAGAGATTTTGATCTAGCAGAGCATGATGAGTTTGAGCAACATGACATTGAGTTTGTTGAGTTAGAGGCTCAAGAGACTGAAACTGTTAAAGACATCATCATACAGGAAAGGGAAGCTCAATTACAAGCTTTGGCAGACAAACTAGAGAGAGCCAAGTTTTTCATCACCTACTTGGAACAATAGAACAAACAATTAAGTGATAAACGGGTCCTCATGGAGCTTGAACTACTGAAAGCAAAGAGGGAAAGTGACAAAGAGGCTCATGTCACTTTGACTCCTATCGAGCAAGAAATCGAAAAGGATAGGGAGACTTGGCTTGAAAGAGTCAACCTACATCTTGAAGGGCTCATTGAGAAGGCCAACAGGGACAAGAAAATTCTTAGACACATGGCATACCATTACATGGCTTGCAATAAAATTTGTAACATGAGGATCGAAAAGTTGAAGGCTAGGTTAAGGAGGGCTTTAGAAGGAAAAAAGGAGGAGGATAGATTAAATATGTTGGCTGAAGCCTCCTTGGCTAATCAAAGTAGTTGATGGTGGTGCCTCATAGCAATTTTGGGCAGTTTTTGAGGAAATTTTGTCATTTTTTAATTTTGGAAATTCAATACACAGAAAATCCGCCCGGTGGCACTGCGCTATTTCTAGGGGCACCGAATGGAAAAATGGCTTGCATTTTTGGATTCAGGGCATCAATGACATGCACCCTAGCAATTTTAGAATTTTTGGAGCATAATTAGATCACCAGAAGGTCCAAAAACACTCAAAATTTGACCTTTCTGCCAGTTTTTGGACACACAAAAGCAACCCTGGGAGAATCCGTTTTTTAGGGGGAAATGAGCTCCAAATGTAGACATTCTAGGTGTTATATAAATTAGACTTGAATACCTTTCCAATGAGCTATCTTGGGCTCAATTTTGATTATGGGAAGGCCTCCAAAAGTGGACTCAAAGTGGCACTGCGCGTAGGGCATTTTTACTCAGGATGACTGTTTTGCTAAATTTCGACTATTTTCTTGTTTTCTCTCTCATGGAGGTGAATTTACTGATGTAATTAATGCCATGGTTTGTAAATGTAATATTCAAACACTATTAGATGGTATATTTATTATATAAAAAGTGCTTTGAGGGTAATGAATCAGTTTCCCCTCTTTTAGAGGCAAGTTGCTTGACCGCCTAGATTCCTATTCCTTGTTTAGAAATGGTTGAAACAACTCCTCTTCTCATGGTTTTGACCCCTAATGGTTAGGATGAGTGATTTGAATGTCTATATCATGTATTTTCTTTGTCATTGGAAAGGTTTGGATTCAGCTGGAGGCTCATGTACTGAACACATATCACTTTGTAGCAGTTTTGGAAGGAAACTAATAAAGTTGCAACTATTTTTATGGGTTCCCTGTGCTATGGCCTTTATCATGTGTTTCTTCTTCTGTTATTATGTTCTGATGTTATTTATGTATGCCTCTTTCATATAATTGCTTCTGATTGGTTGTTTTCAAGTCAGATAGGTGGAATACATTAGGTTTTAATGCTCTGCCTTGGGAAAACACCAGTATTTCATGTTTTTTTCTACTGTTTAGGAAGGATTCATGACTTGATCATTCCCTTCTTAGCTCCTCACCAGTCTAGCATTTCACCCCATCAAGCCTAAGGTTCTGAAGCTCATACCTACCTTTCCCCATACAATCCCCTGCAATTTTGACTTAGTTTCCCAAACCCAAATTGCCCAGCTCCTCCTGATCTGGCAAAAACACCAAGAAATTCAATCAAAATCTTTTGAGCTACTATACCTAGCCTAAAATCCTTACCTGATCCAGTCATCTCGACTGAGACTCTAATGGAGAGAGCCCTCTCCTAACCTTGTAGGGCTAGCTATAAGGATAAGATTGGTTTGTGGTTATCCTGGAATTGTGTCCCTTCAGCCTGAGGTCAATCTAGGTGATAACGTAGTGGCGACCATACTGGGGAACGTAGTATTATGTTCCTCAACAAAATGTATCAAGTTCATATCTAGATCTGATTGTTGATGGTGGACAACGATAAGACACCGAAAGGCTGAAATCATTCACCTGGCAACTCTAAATCAGCTTCGAGATTAGATCCAAGGATTCCAGTGGAGCATGAACCCGACTAACAGAAACATGAAAGGACAATATGGAAAGATCAGGTATTCAAGTTGGAATTTCATCCAAAACATTATGTTCTTTGTTATAAATTATTTCTTCTCTTCTCCCGAGAATTTCAAGAAAGCTTTAAAAAGTATACTGTATCCGAGAAGCGATCCTAGACCTGCATTTGATTCTTTCCCTTTGAAGATTGTGAATACAAAATATTTGCACGCCTTTGATCTTGATCAAGACCCTTCTTCCAAATCTTATGATGATCGTGTTCAAGCTGATGAGCCTCAAGAGACCAATACTGATTCTACACCTTTTGTACATATACCTATACCTTGTAAAATTCCAGATAGATACAAGCCTCTGATTTTACCTCCTATATCCCATGCTTTCCCTTAAAATCATTACCTATATCTACCAAGATTTGATGGTGACTATGACAACATCACTGTGGAGAGACATGTACTAAATTTTGAGTCTTTTCTTGACCTTTTTGAAGTTGATGAAGAGGATGTTAGTATTAGGCTTTTTGCTCTTTCTTTGCAAGGCAAAGTCAAGAGTTGGTTCAAAACCCTGCCTGATGTGAGCATCTCAAATTTTCAACAGTTCGTCAAAGTTTTCCTCGACAAGTGGGTGGTCACACAGAACCCTTTCTTGATCCTAGAAGAGTATAACCAACTGAAAAGATAACCAGGGGAGACAGTACAACAATTTTCTACCAGATTTAACCAATTTTATTGTTTGATGCCTGTTAATATAAGACCTCCTCCTGGATCTGCTCTCTTGCACTACCAAGATGCCTTTGATCCAAAAATGGAGTTTCAGCTGAGAGAACAAAACCTTGCAACACTTGAAGAGATGCAGAACAGTGCAGTAGATGTAGAGACTAATTTGCTGATCAGAAGGGAAAAGTTGAAGGAAGAAGAGATGAAGAACATAGATCCAGAGGAATCAACATCTTTAGAGGTAAAGCTCGACATTTTGGTAATTGCAGTGGAAGAGATGATGCAAAATATCACCACAAGGAATGAGTATGATGTTCAAGACCATGGCTCGCTGATTGAAGAAGAACAAGTGGCTGATCCAAAACATTTTCTTTCTTATCCCAGTTGTCCTAGATCTGATAATGATTGTTTTATAGATCATCTTGGAGAAGATAGATCGGTAGATCTAACATGTATGCTTTATGATGTGTTTTGTACTGATGATTTGCCTAAGTTTGATTAGTATGATGACGATTATGTTCTCTGAACAGAAGCTAGTCTTGCAAAAAAATCAACAGTTGGTTTGTGGAAGAAGTTCACTTTCAGTAGCTCGAATACAGTGATCAGCCTTTGCATATCAGCTATGGAAGTGAGGAGGAAAGTGCAGCAAATTTTGAAGTAAGTGAAGGATATTTGACTTTTTTTTTACTTCATTTCAGATCATCGGAGACAACTTTCGTGCAATTAGAAATCAATCGTTGATAAGTTTCGATATTGACCATCTAGAGGGAAATGAAATCCTTGTTCAAGACTTCTCATATAAAGATTCACAGCCCCAAAATGCCATTGAGTATCAGGTTGCAGATGAAGACTTGGAAGCTAGAACATATGATCAAATGATGCAAGATGATTTTGTACCATTATGTTTTGAATCATTTCAGTTTTTGAAGGGAATTTTGCATAGTATATCTTCAAATGAGAAGCCTGTAGAAAATCATGCAATCTCATTAGAACCAATACAAAATGGGTTGCAATAGTCTTTTCAAGTTTTTCACAATCCAACAGCTGATGTGTTGGATGATGTCTGTAGTCAAATTCCTTCTCCATTAACTAACTACGAGCTTGAAAAAAGTATTGATCCAAACCTAATCCGATAGCCAGTTTCTTTGTCATTTTCAGCAAGAGTCTCGTCACAAAGCTCAGATGAAAGTTTGCATTAATGGTATGAGAAGAAGCAAATTAATCCATTAGATGAGCTAAGTCCCAGTGCACATAAATTTCAAGATCCTTATGCAGTATTTTTGAAGTCAGATAGAAAATTCACATTATTCAATCTGGGAAAATTTGGATCTATTTACAAGTTTTCATGGGAGTTGCCTTTCAGTAGTTCTCTCTTGTTGTTCATAAACAAGCACTTGTGGAGAATTCAAACAACAGCCAGAATGCTTACTTGGTTGCATTGGTTGTTTCATTTCACTTGATCAGGTGATGAATGGAACAGTTAGAGATATTGAATAAGCTCCATTTTGAGCATCTTTTCTAGTTTGTCAGTTGTGTTTTAGTATTGAGTCAGTTTTAGTTTGCATTGTGTCATTTTTCAGTCTTTGAAGTGTTTTGACCCCATTTCCCAATGGATAAGGCTAGTAGGTCTACGGTGTTCTTGGCACATCCAAGGAGCTACCATCCCCATTGGAGGTAATGTTAGTGTTAGTCTTGTCATACTGCCATCAGTGATCAAAATATGCTCTTTTGCATTTGCATAATAGGAGTTCCATACTGTAAAATTTTCATCACTCCATTAGGTCATGGATCCACTGATGGTTGAGGTCACTCCAGTTTTCCCTCATGAAATATACTTGCTGATCCTCTTTTCTATAGTCTTCAGTCATGGTTCATTTTTAACTCTATAGTTCATTTCATTAGGTAATAGGGTTTGGTCCCATTAGGTTTTAGGGTTTCCACCATAGTCAAATTTGATGGTTAAATGCCAATAATGATCAGAAAAGACATGAGGATGCTAAATAAACTCAAGCATGGTCAAAAGTATTCTTTTAAAGCCAAATGTAATTTTCACCTCAAAACATGTTCTGAGGTGAAAACGCAGTATTTTGCTTTTATTTTAATTTCTTGTGTAATTTTATGTTTCTATATGTAATATTGATTCCTAGCTACTCCCAATCATTCACTCCTACTTCCTAGCTACAAACACTGCCAGAAAATCAAGTCAGCATGAGCTCTAATCCACCTGCAAAAGCAAAAGTGAATAAGCATTAAAAACAGGGTTTTCAAAAAGGCAAAGAAAATTTGAAACGAAGTTTTTCAAAAAGTTAAAATCAAAATGGTGCCCATATATAAACCCTCTCATCCTACTTTTATTTCATTATGTCATCTTGCAAATCAAAGAAGCCAAAGGAGAGAAGAAAGAAGCAATTTCCAAGTGGTTTTGAGCAAAATAGAGGACGCACTGCACGTAGGCAACTGGCGTTGTGCTTCTAGAAGATTTTGCCCGGCACTGCGTGTAGGTCGTTGCGCTGCACATAGGGAAGTTTTTAACAGTGCAAATTTAAATAGGTGTTGTGCTTAGGAGCCAGTGTTGCGCTTCCGGGCAAGTGTGAGGCGCGTAGGGCAGCAAGCCACCAAAACGCTTCAAACTTAAAATTTTCACCTAATTGCCTCCAAATTCACCTTTTACAAGTAAGTTCTCTCTCTTCACTCAATGTTTAGCTTGCACATTTGATATTTTGGAAATCTCCTCCACTCGTATTATCAAACCCTAATTTTCCTCTATAAACCCTAATCAGTTTGTTTTTCCATTACCTAGCATCATAACTAAAACCCTTTACCCATCATTCCCTTCACCGTCATCTACATTCCATCATCCATCCCTCATTCCCAAAAACCCTACCCTCACTTTCATGGTTTATGATCTGTCCATAACTACATAAATTCACCCAAACTCATCCCTACAAACCCTAGAGCATACCATTGATCCCCATTTACATTGTCTAAAATTTGTGCAATTAAGAAGCTGATTAAACATGGATAGAGGTGACTATGACTATGATGAGGAGAATATAGTAAGTGATAGTTCAGTTGAGAGGAGCAAACAACATAGAAAGCCTCATAAGGGAGGTAAAATCACAAGAGAAGAGCCAACTAACCTAAGAGAACTACAAGCCTCTCCATTGGCAGTTTCATGTTTTATACACCTTGAATATTATGAATTTTGTGAACTAGTGTAGAGAGTCCAATTTCACCATGAACTGGCTAGACTTTTTGCAGCCCACCTGCACAACAATGAAGTGACTCTTGCTTAGGTGACTTTCACAATGTCACCATCAATTATTTCAGAGGCCACCAGGATTCCTAATGTTGGTGGGAAATGGTAGAAGGCTCAGGACCTTGATGAGCATTATTATGAGCTTTACATTAAGCTTCAATATAGAAGTTAGGTGAAGAGGCTTTTCCCTTTCAAATTCTTGGAGAACAGGTATGTCCCCTTGATGAGGATTATCATCAGATATTTCACTTGTGAGGGTAGATTTTCCAAGTTGTACACTTACCATATCAAGCTCCTCATGCACTTTACAAGGGTGAAGATGTTGAACCTCCCCTACTTTTTGTTTAGAAAAATTGATAAGATGGCTTACCTTGTGCAGAAGAAGCCATACCCTCAACATATGAACAGCATATATCATTACTCCTTGATCAAGATTATTGTTCTTCACCATCTCAATCTTCTCAATATCCCTTGGGAGACTTTCATTGCTCATGGCATGTTCAGGGGACCTCAAATTCCTCCATCCATGGTGCAAGAAACAGGTGGGCCCTCTACTCATGTGAAAACAGGAGAGGAACACAAAGAGACAAAACCTACTGAGGTGTTGGTATTCTTGACATATCATAGAGGTACGAGGAAGTTATTTGCAGCTTCTAGGCAAGTGTTTTCTCCACAATATGTGGAAGGGACCTTGTCTTCTTCATCAGTTCACACGAAAATGTTATCTCCACAGGGTGTGGAAGGGACTTTTCCTTCCTCGTCGACACAACAAGTACAGGTAGAGCAGATGAACAAAGGTAAGGAAAAGGTGCAAGAGGAATACCTTTGTGATGAGGAGGAAAGAGATTTTGATCTAGCAGAGTATGATGAGTTTGAGCAGCATGACACTAAGTTTATTGATTTAGAGGCTCAAGAGAGGGAAACTGTCAAACACATCATCATACAGGAAAGGGAAGCTCAAATACAAGCTTTGGTAGACAACCTAGAGAGATCCAATTTTTTCATCACCTACTTGGAACAGGAGAACAATCAATTAAGTGATAAACAGGTCCTCATGGAGCTTGAAATACTGAAAGCAAAGAGGGAAAGTGACAAAGAGGCTCATGTCACTTTGACTCCTATCGAGCAAGAAATTGAAAAGGATATGGAGACTTGGCATGAAAGAGTCAACCTACATCTTTAAGGGCTCATTGAGAAGGCCAATAGGGACAAGGAAATGCTTAGACACATGGCATACCATTACATGGCTCGCAATAAAATTTGTAACATGAGGATCAGAAAGTTGAAGGCTAGGTTAAGGAGGGCTTTAGAAGGCAAAAAGGAGGAGGATAGATTAAAGATGTTAGCTGAGGCCTCCTTGGTTAGTCAAAGTAGTTGATGGTGGTGCCTCATACCAATTTTGGGCAGTTTTTGAGGAAATTGTTTCATTTTGGAATTTTGGAAATTCAATACATAGAAAATCTGCCTAGGCGCTACACTTTTTCTAGGGGCACCCAATGAAAAAATGGCTTGCATTTTTGGATTCAGGGCATCAAGTACATGCACCCTAGTAATTTTTAGAATTTTTGGAGCAGAATTAGTTCACCAAAAAGTCCAAAAACACTCAAAATTTGACCTTTCTGCCAGTTTTTGGACACACAGAAGCAGCCTTGGGAGAATCAGTTTTTGAGGGGGGAACTTAGCTCCAAATGTAGAAATTCCAGGTGTTCTGGAAAGTATATTTGAAAACCTTTCCAATGAGATATCCTAGGCTCAATTTGGATGATGGGAAGGCTTCCAAAAATGGACTCAAAGGGGCGTTGTGCATAGGATCAGTGGCACTACACGTAGGGCATTTTTACTCAGGATGACTGTCTTGGTAAATTTTGACTATTTTCTTGTTTTCTCTCTCATGGAGGTTAATTTACTGATGTAATTAATGCCATGGTTTGTAAATGTAATATTAAAACACTATTGTATGATAGATTCATTAGATAAAAAGTGGTTTTAAGGGTAATGAATCTGTTTCCCCTCTTTTAGAGGCAAGTTGTTTGACTGCCTAGATTCATGTTCCTTGTTTAGAAATGGTTGAAACAACTCCTCTTCTCATGGTTTCGACTCTTGATGGTTAGGATGAGTGATTTGAATGTCTATATCATGTATTTTATTTGTCATTGGAAAAGGTTGGATTCAACCGGAAGCTCATGTACTGAACACATATCACTTTGTAGCAATTTTCGCAGGAAACTAATAAAGTTGCGGCTATTTTTATGGGATCCCTATGGTATGGCCTTTAGCATGTGTTTCTTCTTCTATTATTATGTTCTGATGTTATTTATGTATGCCTCTTTCATATAATTGCTTCGGATTGGTTGTTTTCAAGTCAGATAGGTGGAATACATTAGGTTTTAATGCTCTGCCTTGGGAAAACACCAGTATTTCATGTTTTTTCTACTGTTTTGGAAGGATTCATCACTTGCTCATGCCCTTCTTAGCTCCTCACCAGTCTATAATTTCACCCCATCAAGCCTAAGGTGCTAAAGCTCATGCCTACCTTGCCCCATAGAATCACCTACAATTTTGACTTAGTTTCCCAGACCCAAATTGTCCAGCTCCTCTTGATCTGGCAAAAACACCAAGAAATTCAATCAAAACCTTTTGAGCTACTATAGCTAGCCTAAAATCCTTACCTGGTCCAGACATCTCAACTGAGGCTCTAAAGGATAGAGCCCTCTCTCGGCCTTGTAGGGCTAGATAAAAGGCTAAGTTTGGTTTGTGGTTACCCTGGAATTGCCTCCCTTAAGCCTGAGGTCAATCTAGGTGATAACAGGTTACATGTTCACGATATTTTTGATGAAATGCCTATCATGGCTAGTAGGGGTCTGGCTCGGCTCTTGATCATGTCATTGCTCTTGAATCATTGTTTCCCTGTAATTTCTCTGATTCTAAGAATTCATTCCATTCTGGGTAGTGGCCTCGGTGCTGGGCCTGATAAAGTGGCTTAAATCCCGAGGTTGCTAGCAAAAAACTGGCAATTTTGGTCCACATTCGCTTGTAGGTAGGCGCAAGAGAGTGAATTTTTGTTTCTTGTCCCTCCCTTTCCCATAGCAGGAGAGCGATTATGGCTTAAGAGGTCCATATAAATAGTAAAACCTAGAGACAGGCTGTATGGGTGGTTGACTTGTCTTCTATGTGTTTTTTTGATCATGTTGGATGATTGTGTGTGATTTTCTATCGATTCCATTTCCTTAAGGATACCTAGGAGGTCGAATACGATTGTAGTAGCATCTCTCCTCATGTTTACCCTGGTTAGCATGGTTACTTTGGGTAGACCTGGGAGAGGGGTGTTATAGATTGGCATCAGAGCGAGTTGTGATCTCTTTGCGTCATATATTATACTATAGAGTGGTATCGGAGTGTGGTTGCACTCTCCTTGGGATGTGTGTCGATCATGCTTATATGTTGGTTGCATATGTGTTCCTTATACATGTAGTCCATGTGCTTGTTGCATTTGCATAATGTTGATCATGGTTGTAGTGATGTCACAATGTGAAGGTTACAGGTGTTGTTGTGGAGTATGTCTTCATGTGTGAATGGTTTATTATGCAGTTGTTATGCATGTATAGTCTTTGTTATAGTTATGCATGAAATGTATGTCAAACATGCCTTGTGAAGTCATTTTATTTAATTTAGGTCATCATGATGTTATTGGTTGTTATGATGCTAATGTGTTTGTTGAGATAAAGTAGGAGATGCAAATAATCATAATGAGGTTGCAACATTAGACTTTGGGATAAGAGAAGATATTCATACAAGTTTTCATGTTGGGCATGCAGGTATGTAAGTTAAGGATTGTTATATGCATTGGGTTTATGTACATGTTTTCGATGTTATGGTTACATACATGATAGATGATAATTGATTAATATAATCACATGCATATGTGTGAGATAGTCATGAATGATAGTAACCTGTGGTTGTATGCATTGTTATTTTTGTTTTATGTTAGATAACTTGATGATTATGTTATATGTTGTTGATGAGTATGCTATAGGTTAACTTGTTGCTATATGATAGTTACCTTGATGATTAGGTCATATTTTGTTGATGAGCATGTTATATGTTAACTTATTGTTGTTATATGTTAGTTAACTTGATTTTTAAGTTTATAACATTAATATCTTGATGTTATATGTATCGTGTTAAAATGGATTGGCCTATGCAGATGGTTAGGGTTATGACATTTAAGTACGAGTTAATATGTTCTGATATTATGTCATACTAATCTAGACTGGCTATGCATATGTGATTATTATGTATGAATGATAATTGTTTATGAGTTTTAGTGAGTATTATGGATATCATTATCTTATTTATGATTAAGTTGATGTGTTGAGAAGATATATCATGCTAACTAGATTGATTATGCAGACGATATTTCCTCCTCTAAGATACATTAAGGTATGAACTTGTTTATGTCATCTACCTTGTCCTTGACTATTTGATTATGGCATATATTTGGTGTTTTGAGTGTTCAGTGTCTAGTTGATTTACTTAACATGGTATGTTTTCAAGTTGGTTGAATGTTTGATGAATTGCATGATATGAGTATGTGTTCTGACAATCTTGTTTTATGATGATTGTACTAATACATATGTGTTGAGACAGTTGATAGGCACTTGAGTGTAGTAGGTGATACTTGTAGCATTATGTCTAATGACTATGAGTTGACTATGGTAAATGACATGTTTGTTTGTCATGGTAAAGGTTGATTTCAATTGATAGATATGATTGTCTTGATATTTGGAACATTTGGTTGACATGTGTGAGCAGTTGTAGGAAACAACTTTGGTATTAGCATGATGAGGTAATAATTGATGTGTTTATATAACTAATTGTTGGGTGACGTGACAATATATAGTAAGAATCAGTTGCAGTAGGGTAAAGGTGAAAGAAAGGAATCGGGTAAGAATTCCTTTGGCAATGTTTGGAAACCCTAATTTGAAATGAATGAGTGCTTTGCATACATGGTGTCCATGGAAAATTTTAGGGGCTAATGTTCGCCCAGTGGGCTAATTTTCCATGATTTTTCCACAAAAAAGATTCACCAATTTCCAATTTTATAAAAGACTATTCGCCCAAATTTTAGAATATAAAATTATTTTACCTTAAAAATCGCCAACATTATATAGAGACTATATATAAAATAATTATAAATTTGATTAATTTTACAAATATATCAATAAACATTTATAATTTCCATATTAGGGATTAGTGAGATTCGCCAATGTTTTAAACTTCAATAAAATTTTCCATCCTTAAAATTTTCCTTGATGGTGTCTTTTTAACCTTGATTTTGTTTGAAATTATCTAGATAAGTGCTAGATTCATGAAAATTTACTTGACAATTATATTAGCTAGTCTTTAGTCACGGGTGGATTTTTCAAAGGATTGGAGTTCCTTAAGAGATGGCGTGGATGTGTTCAGTTGCAAGCAATGTTGTTGGCACAACAAGATAAGGTAACTGATGTATTGTATATGTTTATTTATACACCGACAGTTATGTGTAGATGGTAGTATGATGTAGGGGATTTCGTGCCGAAGAGATTGTCACGAAATCTTGAAGAAGGCTTGGGTTGAGCTTTCCTTGGGAACCATGCAGATTGAGTCATGGTGTTTGTTACTAGTCTTGTGATTTTGGTCTTTTGGTGCTTTTTTGTGCTTGAATTTGGTTTTGTTTGCGTCTTGTGCATGACCATGCCACTTGGGTTGCGATGTCATTATTGGTTTCATGGTTTCCTTCTTGGTTGTTTCTTGTGTTTCCTTTTATGTTTTGAGTCTTGGGAATTGATTGGGAAAGAGGAAATTTAATGGAGCTCGGGGAGAGCTGTGTGGTACCCAATAGGTAAAGTAAGACACATATGAAGCTCAATGTATGAGTAAGCACAGCGGAAGGTAAGACTACAATAGTCAGTTGAACTGGCTGGGTCCATTGTGGCAAATGGATGATGATAGAACAATCATGGGAAAGGTAATATAGAAAATTTAACGTGGATGGATCTGAGGTGTCGTATGCCTTGACTATGTTGGGACTCTTGTTCTAAATATTACACATGTGTTGCATGAATAAAAGAAGTTCTCTTAACCTTGAACTTATAATATATGTAAATTTTGTTGTGATCATGATTATGTTGATTTTTATATATGTATACATGTAGGCGTGTGTGTATGTCATGTCTAACAGGGTGATCATGAATCATTATTATTTTATGATAATGTTTATATGTACATATGTATGTATGTATGATGTTGACTAACGAGATCATTATTATTTTAGGATGTATGTATGTATGATGTTGACTGAAGAGATCATTATTATTTTAGGATGTATGTATGTGTATGTCTATGTGTATCTATGTCACTATCTGACAAGGTCATCAAGAATCATTCTTCTAGAGGAATGATTGCTTTCGTAGGAAAATGACATGAAGAGGTTCCTGGTCTATGAGGAATCAAGTGGGAAGAGTAGTCATGACAAACATATGAGGTGATTATCATGTGAATATGAATTTATATTGTATGCTTGTATTATGCCTATGCTTATGTTATGGACAGGTTATACCGAGGGATACATAATAAAAGTGAAAGCAGTGTGGTCTACGGCATGCTGGGACAAGCATGGATAAGAGATTGGAAGCTATGTTGCTTGGTAAAGATTCAGTGTGGTTTTGGATGTGTGGTAAGACTATTGTGCATATGTCATATATATTTGTTGCACCCGTGATGTTGTGTGCATGTGTTTTGGTGTATATTTAGTGTGTGTACATGTTGATTATGTAATGTTATGTACATGGTTTATTACACATAGTGTTGTATGAATGTTGCATATTTAGTGCTAGGCATAGATGGTGCTATGTCCATGTTGGATATGCAGTATTTTGTACATATTGTATTATGTCCATGATGGATATGTGGTGTTGCTTACATATGGTGTTGTGCACATGTTGGATATGCAGTGTTGTGTATAGATTATGTTATGTACATGTTGGAAATCCAGTGCTATGTACAAGTGGTGTTGCGTGCATGTTGTACATATGGTGTGTTGTGCATGATTGTACAAGTGGAGTTTTATGCATGTGGTGATGTGTATATGTTGTACAAGTGGCGTTGTGTGCAGTTGGTGCTATGTACATGTCTTTCATGTGGCATTGTGTACATGTCATTTTGCGTACATGTCGTTCGTGTGGTACTATGTACATGTTGTACAGTTGTGCAGTGTACATACGGCGTTGTGTACACATTTTGTAGGTGGTGTCGTGTACATGTGATGTTGTGAACATGTTATGCAGGTGGTGCTTAGTACATCTGGTATTGGTGTATGTGTGGGATTGAATGCATGTCATACATGTTGTGTTGCAGGCATGTGGTACTTTGTATGTGCATTGTGTAGTCATGGTATCGTCACATATGCATTCATTGTGTTGCAATATAGACACGTGTTTGTGTTATGTTTTACATCATGTGTAGGTGCATGTATTGTGTTGTACACTAGATGTAGGTGTATGAGTTGTGTTTTACATCAGGTGTAGGTGTATGTATTGTGTTATGCACTAGATGTAGGCATATGTATTGTATCGTATACATTGTGTGTAGGTGTATGTGTGGTATATTAGGTGTGGGTGCATGTATTTCATGGAGTTGTATGTCGTGTGTGGTCGTATGTGTGTGATACACACTATGTATATGTGCACCTTGTTGAGGAGAAGGCACTGGGTGTTTGTTGGGTGTACCAACCAATCTAGTGTGTGTAAAAAAGAACAAAGGCATAAGTAAGGATCAATGAAGGATAAGTATCAGTATTGTATTTTAGTTTTTCTATGCATGTGATTTATGATTCTAGTCTATGGTGATTACATGTGATTTATGATTATGGTTTATGATGATTACATGTTATTTATGATTTTGATCTATGATGGTTATGTTTTGAGCTAACCTAATCTAATGGTTTTATACATGATGCTAGTTTGACTTGTTGTGACAGGAAGAAAATATGATTGTAAGTGTACCTTATTGACGAGCTACCAATGAGGTATGATTTAAAGTTATTTTCAATTTATTTTGAATCTAATGGAAGTTATGTGTTTAGTACAGGAAGCACGAAAATTCCTGGTTGGTTGATTAAAATCAACTTCAAGAATCAACAGTAGCAGTGAAAAGAATTGGAATACATAGTAGTATGCTAGTAAAGCATTTAAGCACAAGGCCATTGTGGGACACTGGTACCCAACAGTGTCCATTTATTTCCATGAACACGCTATGACCGTTATGATGGTTTTAAGGGAGGGATATGTCTTGGTTTTTGTATCTTCCGATGTGAGGAAGACTTGCCAAGGGATGGAATGCCTGAGATGTTGGTGCCAGTGGAACTTGGAAGGTGAGTGACTGCATGGAAGGGGTTGACCGGATTGCCCGAGCGACTATGTAGCAGAAAAGGGAAGACTGGGGATGGATTTTTTTTTGTCAACAGCATTGCCAAATGGAATCATATGCACATTGGGAGTGCGCCCTGGAACAATGAGTTGGTAACTCTTCAATGAGAGGACAAGTGGTGTAGGATATTAATGTTGGACATTGGATGCATTTTGACTGTGGCTGTGGATTCTGGACTTTCTGAGAATGAGGATAATCCTAGTGTTACTTTAGGGTGGAGGTGTGAGGCTACGAATTCCCTTGTTATGGATGTAGGAATTGTATCTTTTTATTTGTTGGTTGAGAAAATGTGTATATTATTGTAAATATTGTAATGAGCTAGATTTATAAAGGTCCATAGACAATATGGTTATTTTCTTATTGAAGCAAATGTGTGTGTATATGTGATTGTTGTAAATACCATAGTGGGTTTTGTTATAAAGCTCCACTATGTGGTATGTTGTCATGATGTTTTGTTTTAGCAAATGGTCATTATAAATACTGCAATGAGCTATGTTATAAATCTCCATGGGAAGTATGTTTTGTTTTCAGTGGTCTTGTTGGTTATAAGTGTCATTCAACACCGAGGATGGTGCTCCCTGGAGGGGGAGGGTTCTGTAACAAACATGGTTAATAAATCCATGTAAATATATATAACTCCATGGTGATGGGACATGTATTCCAAGCTAAATGGTGGGGGAAACATCCTAATGGGGGTTGATTCAGTTTATTATAGTTAAGGAAATTGGAAAAGGAAATGGAAAAGGCCTTGGAAAGGCATGAGGCATTTTATTTATGAAAATAATGGAAATTAGAAGAAAAGGAAGGTCGAAGGTCACAGATTGCATGTGAGGAGGAAAATGAAGAAATAGAGGCCTCGTTAATAAAAAGGCTTCTGAGGATCAGTGGGCAAGACTTGATCATTTTAGTTTTGGATATCTCTCATTATTATCTCTCTCTCATAGTCTTGGATACTTAGATTTTTCTTGGAGCACTCTTATAGGGTATGGCACAGTTGGAGTTTTGGAGCAAGAAGGCAAAGGAAGAGAAGGAAAGTGCAACAGGGCATCAGGATTAGTAACTACACCAAATTGTCTTGCAGGTACCGAGTTGCATGTATGATTTCTTCACTAGTTTTGGCATGCATGGCATATGCATGTGGTTTCTTAGATGTGATTTGTCATTGGCATGAAGGATTTCCTGGATCGACAGTGGATTGCCTAGCCTTTACATTTCTTGGATAGCCATGGGGTTTGTGGGTTTACTTTCATTGTTTTGTTTTGGTTGGTTCTCATGTTCCTTAGCTTGGGTTGAGTTATTAGTTCCTAAAAGCCATGGTTGGACAAATGCTCTAGAAGCCCTGTAATGGCTTAGGTTGAGTTACTAGTCCTAGAAGCCTTCGTTGGACAAATGCTCTCGAAGCCCTGTAACAAATTGGGTTGAGTTACTAGTCTTGGAAGGCTTGGTTGGACAAACGGTATGGAAGCCTGACAACAATTGTGGGTTGAGTTACTAGTCATAGAGCCTTGGTTGGGCAAATGCTCTGGAGCCCAACAATAGCCATGGATTGAGTTACTATTCTTGGGAGCTGGGTTGGAACAAGTGCTTTGGATCCCTGGAAGGCGGGAGTAGATACCGATCTGATGATGATTTTGGTGATGTTCGACCATGAGGTGGAATCACTGTTTGATGGGTTGAGATGGAAGGCCTTTAGAAGCCTTGGATGGTTTTTTATTAATGTGTTCTATGAGATCCCACATTCATTCTTGGAATATTGCACGTGGGTGAATGGTTGAAGAGAGATTTGGCTCAAAAATTCTATGGTCGAGTGGAACATGGAAGTCCCATCTCGAGTTTGGATTTTGCATCAGTAATGAAAGGTTATTTCTCCTTGTATCTCTATGAGCATTATGATGGATTATATATGGTTTATATGGCTGTGATTTCATTAGTATTTATGTGCTTATTATGTTGGTTATGTATGTATTTCATGACAGTAGTTATGTATGGCTCTCATCATGTTCTTACTTGTTATTGAACAATCAATATATCTATGACCTAATCGATGAAATGGTAGCTAATTTGATAAGTAATCAATGGTTCATAGTGATTCTCAAATAAGTATGAGATCCCTACACTTAATTCTGTTGTTTACACATGTAGGTTACATGTTCACGATATGTTTGGTGAAATGCCTATCATGGCTAGTAAGCGTTTGGCTAAGGTCTTGATCATCTCATTGCTTTTGCATAATTGTTTCCCTATAATTTTCCTGATTCTAAGCATTCATTCCATTCTGGATAGTGGCATGATCTTTGGGCTTGATAAAGTTGCTTAAATATCGAGGTCGCTGGCACAGAACTGACAATTTTGGTCCACAGTCACTAGTAGGTAGGACTATGAGAGCGACTTTGGGTTTTTGGTCACTCCCTTTCCCATAACATGAGAGTGACTATGGACTAAGCGGTCGAGAACAATAGCAGGACCTAGGGACAGGTTATCTGAGTGGCTAACTTGTCTTCTGAGGGCTCTGTTAATGATGTTGGATGAATTTGTGTGATGTTCTCTCGATTCCATTTCCTTAAGGCTACCTAAGAGGTCGAATATGATTGCAGTAGCATCACTCCTCATGTTTACCCCAGTTAGCATGGTTACTTTTGGTAGACCTAGGAGGGGGGTGTTACAAACTTGTGAGCTTTATTCTAAGGATTCCCAGGTGCCCATTCATATTCTATCTAGCTATATATCCCACGTCGCAATGTTTTGATGCCATTTCATTCAACAAAATCAATAATGTAGTAAATGTGCATGCCCTTTGACTCTCAAAGAGTGGTTTATTTCATAAGGTAACTCGAATAAATTTCCTTCCAGGTCGGGTAACAAAGCAACTAATAAGGATAAAATATTTGACCTGATGAGCGCAAGAAGAAACCCAATGCTAAAATGTTAGAAGAGTTTTTTATAAGGAAAAGCTAGCTCGAAGGTTTTATTTTCTACCACCACCAATGTTTTAATTCGAGTTATTTTCTCAAATAAGCCCAAATCGAAAGTTGTTTGTTCCCCAATGGAAGAGTTTTATGGTAGAGTTCAATTTCTTTGTTTGAAGAAACCAACTCGAGGGAGTCGATGTGCCTTAGTTTTGAGGACAGAGCTCAAGTTTAATATAGTTTCATTAGTTTTTGAGAATAAACCAACTCCTCAAATAAGGGGTGGGGACAAAAAAATAGTCAATTCTACCAATGATGTGCAGAGAATCAAAGAGTTTTTCTACCCAATAAGCCAGCTCGACTTTTAGGGGTGGGGAAAAAAGCACCAAATTTCGAGTCCCAAAATAAGAAATTCCGGCCCTTAGTTCATCAACCAAGCAGCTCAAGAAGCTAAGAATAAAGCATCAAGATGAGATTCATTTTCCTAGCAAGTGGAAATCAAGAGATCAATCAGCCAGCAGGCAAGTCCCACTGTGGACTTAAGGTTCACAGAGAGTTTTTGTTCCCTGTGGTCTTTCGTTGAATGTCCCTAGTACTTTGCAGGCTGCCTCTTTCTTGTAGGTCTCCATGTCAAGGATCTAACCTATTTTCATTCCAATCATTGTTCCCAACTATATAAATGTCTTGAGATCTAGTGGCGAAGTTGGGATTTTTACCATCTCTAACTCTGTGGACCCCTTGATATTGGAATCTATGAAGAGACAAGTAGAATTGAAGAACTTATGCTTACCTTCGGGCCACTCTCTAGTGGGTGATAAATCATATAAGTAATCAGGCATCAGATGAAGGTTTTTTCAGGATTTCTAAACAATCTTAGACATTTTACCAAGCATCATCTCTTGTCCCTATCGCTAGTAATCTTGATATAATCACTTTCTGCATTTAGGAAATAATTCAAACCCAAAAAATTCTCTACGCACCAGTCCTCAACCACAATAGCCTATAAATTTGGGTACATGCCTACACAAAAAGAGTGAAACTCTTTGGAACTTGTGATGGTTGTTCTACAATACAAGCAACCCACGAGTTCCTACAGGTAACCCTAATAACTTAAAACTCTTTCGACCTTAAAGTATTCAATAGGCATGATAATTCCTTGGACCTTGTGGCATATACAGAGCTTAGAAAGATTAAATGACCATGTATCTTGAAATATATATATATATCTATATATATATATATATATATATATATATATATATATATATATATATCATGGTCATGGAATGGATTTGTACATGACATACTTTATCAATAGCCTTTTTTGGAGATTATGCTTTATCTTGTGCTCCTTCAACGAAAGTGTAACCAATCAACTGCTTTTCTTCTTGAATAATGAGTAGGTATACCTCAACCTAAAATTTAAAAATGTGTGTGTCATATGTCACCTTTCTATAGGTGCAAACCAATTCCTAATATCTTCAAACCATTTTATTATCGATAGTCAGTCAATGTATTTAGTGAAGGACGATGTATTTTTTAAGGAATTCTTGTAGTCAATACTGCCAAAATATATTACTCTAATGTTTACTTTCTTGCTGAAGGACATGTTTGGGGCATCTTGTAGCTTGATGACCTCCTTTAAAATGTAATTGTTCAAAATCAAGGACTTCCTTTATGATGCCAACCTTCCAGATACATATATCAGTAGATATTCTTTAAAGGCGAATAAATGAAATCAGCTACTGTCACTGCTAGTCTACCCACAAACCACTATTTTGAAAAGGAAAGTGATCTTACAAAGAAAAATACTATGATACCTACTCATTAGTTGGATTGTCAATTTTCCTACACTCAGATCTATGAATTGAAAGGTGTTATTGGGAAAGAAACATATACTACACTGGAATCCAATAGGAATAATTTCCAGTTGACTACACATGCTCCATTAACATGACTAAATTTTAGAAATTAATCCACTAGATTACCTTTGAAAATCAAGTAAATGAAAAACACATAAACATGATCACTTTGAAATTTAATTTTTCGACACTCAAGCACCTTGACGATGCAAAATTTTCAACTAGCTATTTCAGCAATGTTGAAAAGAATGGTAGTCCTGGAGAGAAATTTGAAGGGGAAATATCATGAATTTCCCATTGAAACAATTCCCACAAATGAGTTTTATACAAATAACAAAGAACTTTCCTGATGCTACTACTAGCCTACCTACAAACTTTTCATGAGAAAAACTATAAAAATGAAAAATCCCTCTTAAAGCTTGGGATGTGGCATAGTATGGAAATTCAAAGGTTGGATATACATCTTGAAGATGCCATATTCTCGAAGTGTAGACAATTAAAAATCAAAGTTAAACCATGTGAGATACCTTGAAATGGGGACAAATAAAAAATGCCAAAGTTGCAGAACTCCAAAGTGCACACATATCTAGGAGATACACGCAGATCTGAGGTTGAACTAGATGTATTATAGTTTCAACTCATTTCTCTAGTTGTTCCTTCTATCATCAATTTTACTGGATATTGATCAATGCAATCATCCCAAGGACCATCAGTCGATGATTTCACTATTCGAAGTTCTTTCCAAAAAACACTATTGCACTTGAATCCACTACCAAATGTAATCTACAAAATCCGATTGCCTTTCTGCATACGTCCTTTGGCCTCAATATAACTGAGCTCATACCAGATTGAGCTTGAGAAAGTGTTTCCAAAGCATTGTAGATTCATCCTCGAGGCCTCTATATGTATTGGCTTGAGATGAAATTTCTTCTAAAACTCATATATCACTGCTCTTCCTCTAGCATGAATACATAAATGCTTAGATGCAAAATTAAAATATGGAATATAAGGTTTGGTATTCATATTGAAGACCTTTCTCCCAACAAGGGTGGAAAAGAAAAGCAATTGCTCACTTATGGGAAGAACAAGAGGTCTTAGACTTGTGATATTAGTTTTCAATGATCCTCTTGCTATGGCCATAAGTTCTTTCGATAATGACACATCAAGATTTCCAGCTTCATCTTACTCCTAATAAACATGATTGAATGCTTTATCATATGCTCCTTTATAAGTTCTCACAACATGGAAAATCTTGTACTTTGCATGTTGACGGTCAGAGTGCTTATTTGAAAGAAGAACTACAAATTACGCAACACGAAACAAGCAATTAGGTATCAACATTGACTTTTTATTGCCAAAATATCAATTCTTAGTAATGTTTTCTATGCTCACAACTATTTCATATGTGCTTCTATGAACTTGTAAAAAATCCTTGGCAAGATCATTGGCAATAACTCTGACACAACAACCCCATTCCACCTAAATTAAATCTCTCAATGTTCCCTCTCAACTTATACATATTCATAATCATAGAAAAGAGTGAAGGAGTTTGATTGAATACACTGTAGTCCACCATACAAATCCCGATATCCTTGGGTTTCAACCCTCTTTTCTTAAAAATATTTTCTAGGGAACCCAACATGACCTACTCAATCTCTTCTCATGTTGTGGCCATGGAGAGCCACGGGGGAATATAATGCACTGTAGTAGGAAGATAAGTGTTATCTCCTAAAGCTGATCATTCCAGTATCTTCACCTGGAATTCCAAGAATGAATCTTGAAAATATCTCGAAAGCTTAGAGTGTTCCATATAGCGTCGGAAGTTCACTTTGAGGCTTTCAGGGGGCTTGTAGCAGAAGTAATCCATATGATACATAGGTTTAGGGTGAGACATCATATATATCATGCACCCAAAAACAAGAATGGGACCCTGAACGTCTGTAATTCAGAACCTATACCTCATATTCTTATAAATTCTTCTTTAAGTAAGAGAAATAGAGAATTAAGGGAAAATGAAAATTAACCTTGGAGGAGGATTTAATCACCTGTTGAATCTTCTAGAAGAGAGAAGGATAACCTGAAAAGGGTCATTTCTCCTGTAGAATACCATCGCCTAGACTCCACCTCACACAGTTAACAAAGGTCTAAGCATACCTGAACCTCTTGCTAAAAAATCAGAGGAAACCTCGATTGTTGAAGAAATTAAAAAGGTTGAGGAGCTCGTTCCAAGCACTGTTGAATCTCATGTTGAAGAAAAATAACCCTGAACCTCTTGTTGAAGAAACAGTTGAAACCCCAACTATTGAAGAAATTAAAAATCCCGAGGAGGTGGTTCCAAGCGCGGTTGAATCTCTTATTGAAGAAAAGTAACCATGAACCTATTCTTGAATAAATAGTGGAAACCTCGATTGTTGAAGAAATTAGAAAGCCCGAGGAGATGGTTCCAAGCATGGTTGAATCTACTGTTGAAGAAAAATAACCCCGATGGTTGAAGAAGAAGTTTAAAAGCGAGAGGAGCATGGTGATGCAATGGCCAATATTATTTCAATCATCTAACACCTCATCCAACGCTATAAACTAGTACAGAGTAGCAGCTATGGGAGTTCTTTTCAAAGGGGAATTCCTTACAGTGTAATTATTAATATGCTCGAAGTATATATATAAAATATATTGACAGTTATATTAATAAATATATAATAATTATTAATGATAACATAATGGTGAGATAAATCTATATTATTAATAACAAATAAATGTTATTATTATGTTATATATGAAATATATTATAGTTTTAAATATAACTATTAATATATTAGCAAGATTTTATCTAATAACTAATGTTATATCAATATACAAAATAATGTTAGTATCATAAGTATAATTATATAAATATAAAATAATATGGTTATTGTTATTTATATAGCTATTAATAATAATAAAAAATTAACATAAATTCTTATAGTGTCAATAATCCCAAATGCATGGAGAAAGTTGTTTCACTCTTAGAAATTTATTTGTTTATTAATAAAGTCACTAGTATACTATTATTCTAAATGATATAATAGTATAATATTAATAATATTGTAATATTTGCTAAAATCTGGTGGAGATGGCTTGCCCATCCTAATACCCCATGGGCCTCCCTTTGGACGGCAAAGTATGCAAGTAACTCTCCTATGGAAGAAAGACTGCGTATGACTGAGACAAGCCCGGGGTCGGCAATCTGGAACTCAGCCATTCAACACAGATATCTCATCCAAGAGCACTGCTTCTGGGAGATCAAAAATGGGAATATGGCTCGTTTCTGGGAAGATTCATGGCAGCAGTTGCCCAAAATAAAAGACATTCTCCAGGAACTTCCAGCAGAAGAGAGAGAGATACACCAACTGGCCAAAGTCAACCATTTCTGGACTACAGAGGCGACTCAGGAACATCGGAAGTGGAAAGACATTCATCAGCTCCTACCGAACAGCTCAATCCAGACTCAACAACTCCTCGAAGCAGAATTACAAAAGAGGAAAATCAGAGTCTCAGAAGAACCGGACATTCTACGATGGGGTTACGGAGAAAAGGGAATTTTCACAACTAAGGAGGCTTACAATTTAATCATTCAAGGGCAGGTGAACAAAGACAAATTATGGGAAAGAGTATGGCTTAAGTCCAACTGGCCGAAAGTTTCTGCATTCCTATGGCTTCTCTGTCACAACAGGATCCTAACGTGGGATAATCTCAGAAAGAGAAGTTTCTCTGGACCGTCCATATGTTACATGTGTCGACAAGAGGAAGAAACAACACTCCATCTTATGCAAGAATGCTCAATTGGAAAGAAATTATGGGAGAAGATAGCTTTCCGCTGTCAAACAGAAAGAAGTGTGCAAGGAGATCTTAAAGGAACTATTTGCAAAGGAAGCCAAACCCCATTTCAAAGTAATCTCCTCAATGCGTTGTGGCAACTCATTCCCGGTCTATTGATGTGGAATATATGGAAAGAGCGCAATCGAAGAATATTCAAAGATCAATCGATGCCGCTGGACAAACTGTGGAATAATTTCCACCAAAACATCATGGAGACTCTTTCTCTAAAAGAATGGCATTCTGAAGACTTTCCTACTCTCCCTCAGGAAAAAACTGTTTGGGACAATTGGAAATTAAGGATAAATCATAGTACAACCATTGGCAGGAATCACAACAACCATAGCCAGGAAGCAAGCTCTTGGAATCCACCCCCTCAGGACATGATCCAACTCAATTTTGATGGGGCCTCTAAAGGAAACCCAGGACAAGCAGGTTATGGAGGAGTCTTTAGGGATCATAACGGCAATCCTTTATGCATCTACATGGGATCGATAGGCTGGGACACAAACAACTCTGCAGAATTGGAAGGTCTATGGCGAGGTCTTAAAATAGCACACGGAAAAAATTTCTTTCCCCTCATCATAGAAGGAGACTCGCAGATCATAATCAGAATGGCCACAAAGCTTCAACATGGCTCCCCAATTCATAAGGTAAGCGGCAGCTGGAGAATGGCCCAGAGGCTCGAACTAATTAATCACTGGCTCTCTCAGCACCAAGAAATCATTTTCAAGCATACCAGAAGAGAAGGGAACAAGCTGGCAGACCTTCTAGCCAACCTGGGAGTGGAGGCAAAAGAAAATCACTTTGAAGGCACCATAGACAGCTTACCTTCCCGAGACCAAATTGCTAATCTGCAGGAAATCGTCTCTCAGGACAGGTCTCGGATAGAGAATTCGCACCCGGATGCGGGTGCTTCTACTTGCCATTAACTATGCTGCTTGCCACGACACCTGCAGCGATGACGGATGGCAGACGCATGTACCCGGAGGTCTGCGAAGGCGGTTATAAGTTAATGCTCAAGGCGGATGAGCGCTATTTGGATCAGAGCCGAGGGGACTGTGCATTCATGACGAGCATGGCAGCTCTGAACTCGATGAGGAACAGGTTTATGGCGATGCGTCCTCCTCCCGCGATGGTAATTGTCTCTGTTCTATTTATTGTTATTTCTGGGCCAACTCATAGCCAGAATTCCTCTGTAAATGCTTGTGTTGTGAGACGGGTCACTCTTGCTGCCGATTTTCAAGGGGACGAAAGGTTGTTTGGGTCTCTGGTATTCACCATGCCGCGTAGCAGAGGCATTCCGAGAAGAGGAGGGAGGTCTGGCATTCGAGTCGGCCCTGACCTTGAGAATTTGCACCCTGTTTCCCCTATGGCCTCTGTTCCCCCCTCTTCCCCTAGCTCGGAGCAGGAGAGCCTTGTCCCGCAAGGTACTTATCAGACATTCCGTCTCAGGTTCCCGAGCAGGCTCATTAGACCAGAGGTGGTGGTTAATCTCTCTGTGTACATTTCTGAGGAAGAGCCCGGTGACCCCATCTCGACCTCTCATGCTTCTGCAAGCCCTCGGGACAGTGACATTCTCCTGGGGGATATGAATGGTTTAGTGTACAGAGCACACCGCATCAAGGAAGGCCAGGGTCAGGGTATCCCGGTTCAGAATGCCCCGGTTCGGGAGGTTCTCGCTCAGGAGGCTTCGGTTCAAGAAATCCTACCACCTTCGAATTATGCTATGAAGAGGGACGCGCTCAATGACCGTTTGCAACTTGGCTTGGGAGAGCCGATTCTGGACTAGGAAGGCTTTGTCATTTGGCTAGACTCGCCCAGCCCGGGGAAGGAGATGCAGCTAGCGTCGTCCAGCTAGGTGGAGTAAAATTCGATGGGTGCTTTTGCCAAAGATTTTGAAATGGTCTCGATGTTTATGAAGCGTCTTCATTCTGTCTGTCTCAGTCTAATGTCTCAGTCTTTCTACTTCTGTCTGTTACAGTTTATTACAGTCAGCTTTATCTGTGTTAGAGTCAATGATGTCAAAAGGTTTTGCCTACAAATTATCACTGATAGTTTTGTCAGTACAAGTCCAAGTAGTCAGATGGCTAGGAAAGATCAGAATCATGGAATGTTTTTTGTAAATCAGAGTCAACGGATAGACAGTATGGTCCAGTTTTTACTATTTGAGGACTGGCCTCAGCCTCCTCGGAAGGTCTAACTCCTGTACATATTTTTATTTTCTTTAATATAGAACTAACCTTTACTTAGAAAAAAAAAAAATTTGTAATATTAATATTATTATACTACAATTATATATTAGTATAATATTATTAATAATAATATAATACTATGTAATAATAATATAATACTATGTGTAAGTAATAGTGTAATACTGATATTATTATACTACAATGTTATAATAATATAATATTAATACTAACATTATAATACTATTTGTAAGTAATAGTATAATATTAATTAATTAATTATATATATATATATATAGTCAAATGCACATGGAAAGTTGTTTCACTCTTTAGAAATTTATTTGTCTCTTAATAAAATCAATAGTGCAATGATTTAATAGTATAATATTAATATTATTCAGGTAATAATATAATATATTTTAGTTGTTTCTCTATTAATGAAATAACAATTCATTGGTGTAAATATAATTCATTAAAGAGTAGTGTTGGTTGAGGTTACAATTTTTGAGGGATGGTTTTTTTATGATGATTATTGGAAAAAGTGTAATAGTAATACTAATATTATTATACTACAATGGTATAATAGTATACTATTCATAATAGTGTAATACTAATATTATTATACTACAATGGTATAATATTATAATATTAATACTAACTGTGTCATATTATTTGTAAGTAATAGTCTAATATTTTTTTTTATCTTAATATATCATCTATATATAGTTATATTATCTTAATATATCATCTATATATAGTTGATAGTCTCAAATGCACATGGGAAACTGTTTCACTCTTACAAATTTATTTGTCTATTAATGAAGACAATAATATACTATTATACTACACTCGTATGATAATATAATATTAATAATAGTGTAATTTTATTATTATTATACTACGATGGTATAATAGTATAAAATTAATAGTATTTAGGTAATAGTATAATATATTTTAGCTTAATGTATAGTCAATATTATTGATATACTAAGAGTAAATATTTAAAATATATTGATAATTATATTAATAAATACAAAATAATTATTATTGATAACATAATGATGAGAGATAAATATATATTAATAATAATAAATAAATATGTTATTATATATATGTGAATTATATTATAGTTTTAAATATAACTATTAATATATTAGCAAAATTATATGTAATAACTAATAATATATCAATATACAAAATAATATTAGTATAATAAGCATAATTAAATATCTCTAAAGGATAGCTTAATTGGTCGAGTTTCTGTTGTCTGTTGCTGAGTGTCTTAGAATGGTATAATAGTATAATATTAATATTATTCAGGTAATAGTATACTATATTTTAGTTTAATATATAGTTAATATTATTAATATTCTCGGAGTAAATATTTAAAATATATTGATAATTATATTAATACATATATAATAATTATTGATGACAATATAATGGTGAGATAAATATATATTAATAATAATAAATAAATATTATTATGTTATATGCGAATTATATTATAGCTGTAAAAATAACTATTAATATATTAGCGAAAGCTAAAGTAAAATTAATATTATATTAATATACAAAATAATGTTAGTATAAAAAGTAGAAGTACATAAATATAAAATAATATGGTTATTATTATTTATATAGTTACTATAGTGTCAAATGCACATGGGAAGTTGTTTCACTCTTTGAAATTTATTTATGTATTAATGAAGTCACTCATGTAAATATAATTCATTAAAGTGCCATGTTGGTTGAGGTTACAAATTTTCAAGGTGGTGATGGTTTTTAATGATGATTCTAGCAAAAGGTGTAATAGTAATACTAATATTATTGTACTACGATTGATATAATAATATAATATTAGTAATAATGTAATACTAATATTATTATACCACACAGGGATAATAGTAATACTAAGAGTATAATATTATTTGTAAGTAATAGTATAATATTTTTTTATCTTAATATATAATCTATATATAATTGATACTATTAATTTATTTCAAGTAAATATATAAAAGATATTAAGAATTATATTAATAAATATATAATAATTATTAACAATAGTATAATTGTAAGGAATAATTATGTATTATCAATAATAACAAAATATTGTGTTATTTATGAATTATATTATAATTTAAGTTATAACTACTAATACATTAACAAAATTTTATAATATAATAATATTATTATTATATATCATACTATTAAATAATATATTATCATTTTCTTTCTCTCTATATATATAATACTTTAGTATAATATATAATTAATATTATTCTTATAACGAGAGTAAATGTTTAAAATATATTGACAATTATATTAAAAAATATATAATAATTATTGATAATAACATAATAGTGAGAGATAAATAAATATTATTAATAATAAATGAGTCCTATTATTATGTTATATGTGAATTATATTATAATTTTAAATATAACTATTAATATATTAGTAAAAAAAATTGTAATAATTAATATTATATTAATATACAAAATAATATTAGTATAATAAGTATAATATGGTTATTATTATTTATATAGTTATTATGTCGTAAGGCGTTCCCCTCTGAAATTAACTCCCCACTTGTCACACCTGTCTTGCTATGATCTGTCTAATTTAGATGTTAGATAATTCAAATAGTTTCCATCATTGGATTAAACATATAGTTATAAATGAAACAATTTGGATCTTTCCTCGTTGAAACCATATGAATAGAAAGCGAATTACACTCCTCGGAAACCCAAACCAATGCCACTCTTAGGAAACCCAAACCAGCAAATGATGCCCCTCCTCAAAAACCCAACTCAGTGGATGATCGATGCCCCCCCTTGGAAACATAGCTCTTTCCCTGATGAAGGAAACATTCTTGCTCAATGCCCCTCCTCAAAAACCCAAATCAGCGGATAATTCCCCTCCTCAGAAACCCACCTTAGAAACCCAGCTCAACGGATGCTTGATGCCCCGCCTCGGAAACCCAACTCTTTCCCTGCTGAAGAAAACATTCTTACTCTCTTTTTTGGCAGCAGAAAAAGATTCACATGACAGAGCGACAAAATATTCACATGGAAGATCAAATCTCTTCGGTTGGTTTTCTGAAGAGATGTGTGGTTTTTTTATCTGAAAGGTATCGTTCCATGTTTTTTTAGAAAGATTTCCACTTTCAGGAGTTCAAATATTTTTCAAATGGTGATTGTATAAAATGTTTGTAGTAGAATTGGCAAATGAACTTATTTTCATTTAAATTATTCATTGATCAAAAGAAGAAACATTATTTGTTTTGTGCCCTGAGTGTGCACTTAATGCAGTGAGTTTCAGTCCTATGTACTATGGTGGGGGTAAAATATACTATGTAATCATGACAGTTTTGTATGCCCACATCATCCTGTTCACAATTTGTAGCTTGCAGTTTTGGACATATTGAAACTCTCGCCATGTAACTCACAAAGATTCATGTGTATGATCTGAAAACTGTCAGTTTCGGTAATTGGAATTCCAGGTTAGTTTATTTCTTTTAATTTAAAATATTATAGTTATTTGTACTTGTCGTGGCTTCTAGCGATTCTGGATATATTAAATAAGCAGATTGCAATTTTCTTGAGTTTGAATGGCCTTTGTATTTTTTTAACCAAAACAAAAATTGTATTAATAAAAATTTGCGTTGGGAACATAACATATACATCTGATGCCAAAGAAATCAAAAGCAAGTCTCCATCTATTTTAGGACTGTTCTTGGGGGTGTGAGATCAAAATTTTTTTGTTCATTTCTTCCTATTCTATCTATTATGTCTAACTATGTAGATTTTGGAAAAAACATAGTATCAAGCAGCATTTCCATGTCATCTATTAAGAATTTAAGAAAGGAGGATCTTGGTTCTGCCCTATTTTTTCTCTCGGAGGTGATATTGTTGTGTTGAGGTCCGGAACAAGTTGAGAAAATTATGGATCAGTCTTTTCTAGAGGTTAATGCATCCAAATGCCATATAGCTTGTTAGCAAATTATATATTACAGAGCAATGGATCACATAAAATATATTGTAGAAATATAGACACAGAAAACACATAAAACAAGAGAGACACAAATATACGTGATTCACCCAATTTGGGCTACGTCCATGGATAAACAACCAGTCCTTCCTTTTAATTATCTAGCAAACTGAAGAGATACAACCTACAAAAAATCCGTTGTAATTCCCGCTTTTCTCTCACACAATCTTGTCTCTCTTTCTCACTCAGAATACAAATCTACACCTCATATATAGAGAGGGATTACCTTCTAGGGGAAAAAAACCTAAATTAAACATAACTTCTACCATCAAATCTCTGCCTAATGAACAGCCTAGATTGACTACAAAATTACAACATTTTACAAGGCAAATTTACATCTATTTTTAGCTTCGGGGGCGTTTCCCTTGATCCCCTACCAGGGGGGCTCCTAAAGATCGTTGTCGGCCCCCCAGACCACCCTTTCAATGCAGATATTACAATCGGCCTTGCCACCACATTACCAATTGGGGTCTAATGTGTCAATAACTCTTAATAAAGAACATAATTAGGCTCCACACCCAACAATCTCCCACATGGAGACTAATTATAGCAACTCTACCTCTGCTTCATTTTCTAGACAATGCCTCCACTTTGGACCTGACTGTTTCTCATTTTCTTCATCATACTTGAGGACCAATTGAAATTGAGAAAAATCTCAGTTTCTTCCTTGTTACAACTTTTTTTAACATATCTATAGGATTCTGGCTAGTGTGTATCTTTTTCAACTTCAATTGTCCATCTTCCAACACAGGCCATATGAAATGGTACTTGAGTTGTATATGTTTAGTCTTGGAATGAAATACAGATTTCTTTCCGAGATGTATGGCACTCTGGCTATCACTGTGTAGCCTGTCCAACTCCTGCTTCTTACCCAATTCATCCAAAAACCTTTGTAACCCAATCATTTCTTTACTAGCCTCTGTAGCAGCAACATACTTTGCTTCTGTTGTTGAGAGTGCAACAACACTTTGCAGTTTTGAAACTCAACTGACAGGTGCTCCACCTACAGTAAACACATACCCTGTTGTGATCCTCCTGTTATCTCTATCACCGACCATATCTGCATCAACATATCCCTATAGAGCAATGTTTGAACCACCAAATCATAATGCTTTATTTCTGGTACCTGAGAATCCACTTCACCACCATCCAATGTTATTTTCCTCGATTGTTCATGTAACTACTTACAACTCCTACTGCATGTGAAATATGAGGCCTTTTGAGTTTGGATGGCCTTTTGTATCTTTTTGTAACCAAAAAAAAAATGTATTAATAAAAATTTACGTTGGGAACACATCATATACATCTGATGCCAAAGAAATCAAAAGCAAGTCTGCATCTATTTTAGGACTGTTCTTGGGAGTGTGAGATCAATTTTTTTTGTTCATTTCTTCCTATTCTATTTATTATTCCTAACTATGTAGATTTCGCAAAAAACATAGTATCAAGCAACATTTCCAGGTCATATATTGAGAATTTAAGCAAGGAGGATCTTGGTTCTACGCTATTTTCTCTTTTGGAGGTGAAATTGTTGTGTTGAGGTCCAGAACAAGTTGAGAATATTGTTGTTGAGTCCTTGCTAGAGGTTAATGCATCCAAATGCCATATAGATAACCCTGTTTGGATCTTCTCTCTAGTTGTTGACCCAAGATAATCAATTTATCCTTGTTCCTCTGCATGCTAGAATTCTGATCTACTAACAGCTCCATCATTTTGATCAGACTTGAGACTATTTGATTATGTCTGATGATGATCTATAAGGCCATTATGTCTTCCTATATATGTTGATTGATGAGCGCCATAAGCTAGTTTATTTATGCACCTTTGGAGTGAAGCATTTTTCTTATGTGGATGAGGATGATGCTTCTCCACAAATTACTATAGGTTGTGACCATAGCTTTGAAAACTGGAACCAAGCCACGTAAATTGAGATCAAACTACATTCAATGAACTAGAATTGCAAAAGATAAGTAAATTAATTATTTTTTAATGGAAAAACATTACTTTTAAGATTTCAAATCATGATTCCTAGAGACAAAATATGCAAATTTTGTTCATCTATATGCCATGGAAGGTTTCATATATCAAAATGGCACCGAGTGAAATACATATCATCTACAAAAGACATAATAAATGAGGCTCTAAATGGCCTCCAAAGTCCAAAAACAATGCTACAACTTAAGCTACTAGGCCACTGGCCTATTACAAATCACTAGTCAACATGATCATTCATCAAACTTCTGCACTTCATTTGGCTTCTTGCAATTTTGGCTATATTAAATAATCAGATTACAATATTCTTGAGTTTGGATGGCCTTTGGTATTTTTTCTTTTAACAAAAACTAAATTTGTATTAATAAAAATATGCACTGGGAACACAACATATACATCTAATGCCAAAGAAATCAAAAGAAAGTCTCCATCTATTTTATGATTGTTCTTGGGAGTTTGAGATCAATTTTTTTTGTTCATTTCTTCCTATTCTATCTATTATGTCTGAATGTGTAGATTTTGCAAAAAACATAGTATCAAGCAACATTTCAAGGTCATCTATTAAGCATTTAAGGAAGGAGGATCCTAGGTCTGCTGTATTTTCTCTCTCGGGAGTGAAATTGTTGTGTTGAGGTCCAGAACAAGTTGAGAAAATTGTTGTTGAGTCTTTGATAGAGGTTAATGTATCCAAATTCCATAAAGCTAACCCTGTTTGGCTCGTCTCTCTAGGTTCTGACCCAAGCTAATTAATTGATCCTTGTTCCTCTACATGCTAGACTTCTGATCTACTAACAGCTCCATCACTGTGATCAGGCTTGAGACTATTCAATTATGTTTGATGATGATCTATAAGGCCATTATGTCTTCCTATATCGGTTGATTGATGAGTGCCATAAGTTGGTTTATTTATGCACCTTTGGAGTGAGGCATGTTTCTTATGTGGATGAGGATGAAGCTGCTCCGCAAATTACTATAGGCTGAGACCATAGCTTTGAAAACTAGAACCATGTAAACTATTATTTTTTAATGGAAAACATTATTTTTAAGATTTCAAACCACGATTCTTAGAGACAAAATATGCAAAGTTTGTTCATCTATATGCCATGGAAGGGTGCATATATCAAAATGGCACCGAGTGCAATATATATAATCTACAAAAGATATAATCAATGAGGCTCATCTACAAAAGACATAGTCAATGAGGCTCTAAATGGCCTCCAGAGTCCAAAAACAATGCTACAACTAAAGCTACTAGGCCACTGGCCTATTACAAATCATTGGTCAACATGATCATTCATCAAAAAATTTCACTTCATTTGGTTCATCGCATGGGGTTACGTGGCCTCTTAGACCAGCTAAGTGTTGTTTCAACCTATGGATGCCCCCCTGCCATTGGGCACTTGCAATATTTGCACAACAATTTTCCATCAACAACATCACAATGAACCCGTGTAGCATCTTTGGCTTTTGGGGCCATGGTGATGATGAAATTTTAGATTTGAAGGGAAGGAGATCTGCAAATAGAAAAAAATGCAACTAAGTAAATTCAAAACCTATGGTAAATTTGAAAACAGAAAAGAGATAGATTAAGCCTATTAGCAAAAATGATCTTGTCAAATTAGCAATTACAGACTTTAAAGGTTTTGAATTTCTTTTCCTTATCACTTTTTTTTTTATTTTTGAATTTTTTATGCTCTCCTTCCTCAAAATTATTCACTGTTGTGGCAGTCAATTGTTTATGAGATGGCAAATAAAGTATACTATTCTTATTCATGAATCTTTGCTTTCTTTGAGTTCTCTCCCATCTTGGCACCCTATTGAATCATACCTATGACTTTGTATGTGCAAAATAATGAGAGAATACAGTGAAGTATGATCAACAAAATTTAAATAGATTTTCTTAAGGACACATACCCTTTTACTTAATTTTACTTTAAAGGAGGGTTTTATGATGATTCTACAGTGATTTAACTCTGAGCTCACTGCAGGCAGAAATTTTAGCGAGATATAAGCCAGTTGTGAACGTGATCTTTCTACTTGCATATTTTCCTAAAATACAAAAGACAATTGATGATGCATTTTTCTTCTTCAAAATCACTCGCCACACTATAATTTATTATGAAGAAATAAGCAAGCCAAAGGTAATGTGAAACTTTGTATTTTACTCAGATATTTTCTAAAGGCATCAACTTATGCCATGAATTTTAACATTGAAATAATGCTGGAATTGTGCAAAATTTAGTCTAGTATGACAGTGATTTCAAGTGTACTGAATTTTGCTTCTATTGCTACAGAAAACTATGGAGATCCTAAAATTTCTTGGTCTGAAGCCAAGGGAACTTACAAGCAAGCATGTGAAAATCCACACCGAACCTCTTTCTGTGCATGTCCATAACTGGTATGAGTGAATTCGATATGCACATTTTAAGCTTATCCAAGACAAACAGTCCAACACCAATATGCATCCTTTCTTGAGGCTATTATGGAAGATTTTTTCTACAAAACTATATCATACTTACATATTGTGGTCCAAGTGTTAACAGTGAGCACTAAAGTTATTTTATTCTGAATGAATAATTAGGACAGACAAACTTGTATAGAAATTGCAATCAAATTCTTCTTAAAGGTGACTTAATTATATCACATTGATTTTGACATGATAGCATCAGTAAAATGATATAAGTCATTGCAGCCGGTAGACCTATGTTTGGTGCATTAATCATTGTATGAGATTGAACGAATCTGGTGGCATTCTCGATCAGAACTATTGCTTGATTGACAACAAAAATTGAAATTGTTAGCTGGGTGCAATTATATAAACACAATGGCATCAAGATTGACTGTAATTTTAGTCAAATGGCTATAGCTATTTTTCTTTCTTTCTAAGTTGGAATGCTTTCATTATTAATTTTCCATTGGAAAGATCCTGAAAGGTTCCCTTTCCACTTTTTCCTCTTATACATGTTGATTCAGTGTTATCTGGCATGGAAGAAATAATGTATCTGAGTTCATGTTCTGCACCAGAAGGATGGTGAAATCAATAAAAATTTATAGATGCGTGCTTTCTATTTGATCAAGAAAAAATGGTGCAAAAGAATAAATTTATTTCTAATTAATAGTTTTGTATGGAATTTCTCGCATGGATATGTAAAATCGTTAAATTTTCATACAACTCCCAAAAGATCTAACTATGCTATCATGGGGAAAGTTGTAAAAAGTGATTATTTATGTTGAAAATAGTGTTTTACCAAAATTACTTCAAACAGAGAATTATCGGTGACATGTCCTAAACAAAAGGAAACATCATTCTACATGGGTAAATAGGAGTGTAACTTATTGAACTACCTACTTTAGCATGAAATTCTGAATCTTAAATTAATTGACATAGAGATGACTAGGGTCTTATCTCTCGGATAAATAACTATGTTAATATATGTGACATTTATCACTATTGAGGTTTCATTTTGAAACAAAGAGTCATGCAGTTCAATGAGAGAAATTACGAATCAGGAGAGATGATTAACTTCGCCAATTTTGCTGCAATACTACTGACATGATACTTATCTCATTATTAAGTGCATACCATATAAGAGATTTTTCTAGTAGGTACTCAATAAAGTTTTGCTGTATGAATTCCCAAGCCTCATCGCTGTCTTTATTTCTACAATGTTATTCACAGAATAGCCATACCACAATTCAGTTCTACCATATAAGAGCCTTTCCAATAGGCCTTGGATAGTTTTCCTAGATGAATTAACATGTTCCATCATTATATGCAGATGTATCATTCTAATCAACTCATTGCTACAATGCTAATGACAAAATACCCATCGCATTTCTCAGTGCATACCATATATGAGTTTTTCCAGTAATCCCCGGTAAAACTAACTAGATGAACTCGCAAACCTCTATCATTATATCAAAATGCTCCTTTGTATGGATGAATTGCCAAGCCTCTTAATTTCCCATAGATTGAATGTTTGTATCCCTATAGTACATACCATATAAGAGTTATTTTTAAAAGTGCATGGACCTACCAGATGAATTCCCACGCCTTACCATCATGTGCTAATGTTCATCCAACCCTCATCATTATGTGAAATGTTCTTGGACTTCTATATTTAGATCTCATAGTTTTCGTATCCTACCACCTAATGAGGATGTTAAGCCTCACAAAGTTGTTAGAAATCAATAGGAAAATAATGGATATGAAATATGCAAATATCCAGGCCAATTGTGGGATAACCCCATCAATATCCAGGTCTAGTTGGGGATCGATCCATCTCTAGAAATGGGGAGAGACATTTTGGTAGATATTTTCTTTTAGGTACGTTTTAGTAAATTTTTATAATCTTCTTATTATAAATGGTAGAATTGCTCATGGGAGTATTTGGGTTTATGGTTTAGACAATATAAAATATAAAACCGATTGATTTAGAGCCAAATCCCTGCCCCAGAAAGCAATTTAAAAAATAAAAATAAAAAAATCTAAGAATAATATCATGTCTACCCTGAACATCGTTCCACTGTAAGGGAAGGTAAAAGCAAGACCAAAAGCCCACTTATATGAATATGAATAGGAACCATGTAGAAGCATCAACATTATTTCACCGAATGGAATCCAAGTAAAACTGGTTGCCATTTGATCTTCCAAAATGTGTAGATAGTTTTGTTGGTTGGAAAAATGCTACAAGTTATAATAACAAAGAATTTTATGAGATTTATATGCAATATTAATTCAATAATTAATAAAAAAATATAGTCTTAGGTATAGCTTTAGAATTTCATTTATGCTACATCTCTGCATCGTATTTAGACTTTCCCATCCCCATGTCGCAATTGTTCTTCAATTTATACCTTATAACTTTTCCTTTGCAACAACTGGTGCAAATGCTAATTAATAATAAAAAAAATTTAACATAAATTTTTATAGTGTTAATAGTGTCAAATGCATATAGGAAGTTGTTTCACTCTTAGAAATTTATTTGTGTATTAATGAAGTCACTGATGTACTACTACAAAAGTATCATAGTATAATATTAATAATAGTGTAATACTAATGTTATTATACTACAATGACATATTAGTATAATATTTAATATTAACATTGTAATACTATTAGTAAGTACTAGTCTAAGACTAATATCATTATACTACAGTGGTATAATAGTATATTATTAATACTAATAATATAATATTATTTGTAAGTAATAATGTAATACTAAGATCATTATACTACAATGGTATAATATAATATTAATATTATTTGTAAGTAATAATATAATATTCTTTCTATCTTAATATATAATTTATATATAGTTGATATTATTAAATTATTTCAAGTAATATATAAAAGATATTAACAATTGTATTAATAAATATATAATAATTATGGTGAGAGATAAATATATATTAAATTAATAATAAATAAATGGTATTTTTAGGTTGTATGTGAATTATATTTTAGTTTTAAATATAACTATTAATATATTAGCAAAATTTATGTAATAACAAATATTATATCAATATACAAAATAATATTAGTATAACTAGATAAATATAAAATAATATGGCTATTATTATTTATATAGTTATTGATAATTAAATATCTTTAATATAAATTCTTATAATGTCAGAAACGCACATGGTAAGTTGTTTCACTCATAAATTTATTTGTCCATTAATGAAGTCACTGATATAAATATAATTCATTAAAGAGTTGTGTTGGTTGAAGTTACAATTTTTAGAATTGATGATAGTTTTTGATGATGATTCTTGAAAAAAAAAAAAAAATTCATTTTTATATTATAATATTTAGATTCTATTATTTATATGTTACTTAGCTTTTCATTGGATCTTAAAACTAAATTTTTAATTATCTATTAAATGAGAAAATGCAAATTTATAAAATAAAATTTAAAAAGTATTATGGAGATGCTCATACGTAAGTAATGACCACTAAATTGTTATAAAACTATTTGTTTTACGAGAAATTGTTTAAAGGAAATAAAAAAATGTTGAGCATTACCAATTTAAAGAATATTTAAATATAAATTTTGAATATATCTTACCTAGTAATATAGGAAAAGAATATTTAAATATTAATTTTAAATATATTTTATCTAATATTAGTAATATTGGGGACCTGTGCTTCTAAATTAGCACTTTCGTTCTAAACTTATTTGATACATAACTTATATAATTTGAAATTTATAATATTTATATTATTATTTTTTATTTTTATTAGTATTTCAAAATAAACTATTCTAGAATAAATCATTAATATTAAAAATTATTAATATTATTAATTTAAAATTATTAATAGTGATATAAACTTTAAGTTAATATTATTAATTAAATTAATTAGATTTATTAGGTTTAATATTGTAAATATTGTTATAAATATTAGTGTTATTAATATTTATTTATAGGTTTAAGATTGTTAATATTTATTTATATTATATTGGATTTATTATTTTTCTAGGGTTTATTAATCTTTTGAGTTTAAAATATTAATTCCTAGGGTTTATTAATCATTTTCATTTATAATATTAATTAGTCAAGCTTATAATATTAATAATCCTTTGGGTTTATTGATCTCTTTTGTTTATGATAGTAATAATCTCTTGTTACATAGATAGGCATGGCGGCCCCTATTGGAATTGGGCACTTTAATGATTTTGCTAATTAATCTTTTTGATGGGATGGTCTAAATTGAAAGATGCCAGTGTATTTTCGGGATAGCCACTCTATATGAAATTGAAAGTGATAACTTCATTGCATATTATTAATACTAACCGTATAATATTATTTGTAAGTAATAATATAATATTCTTTCTATCTTAATATATAATCTATGTATAGTTGATATTATTAAATTATTTCAAGTAATATATAAAAGATATTAACAAATGTATTAATAAATATATAATAATTATGGTGAGAGATAAATATATATTATTAATAATAAATAAATGGTATTATTAGGTTATATTGATCTCTTTTGTTTATAATAATAATAATCTCTTGTTACGTAGATAGGCGCCTCCCTATTGGAATTGGGCACTTTAATGATTTTGCTAATTAATCTTTTTGATGGGATAGTATAAATTGAAAGATGCCACTATATTTTCGGGACAGTCACTCTATCAATGAATGAAATTGAAAGTGATAACTTCATTGCATATTGCTAATGCTAACCGTATAATATTATTTGTAGGTAATAATATAATATTCTTTCTATCTTAATATATGATCTATATAGTTGATATTATTAAATTATTTCAAGTAATATATAAAAGATATTAACAATTGTATTAATAAATATATAATAATTATGGTGAGAAATAAATATATATTATTAATAATAAATAAATGGTATTATTAGATTATATGTGAATTATATTTTAGTTTTAAATATAACTATTAATATATTAGCAAAATTTATGTAATAACAAATATTATATCAATATACAAAATAATGTTAGTATAATAAGTATAACTAAATAAATATAAAATAATATGGCTATTATTATTTATATAGTTATTGATAATTAAAAATCTTTAACATAAATTTTTATAAGGTCAATAGTGTCAAACGCATATGATAAATTGTTTCACTCATAAATTTATTTGTCCATAAATGAAGTCACTAATGTAAATATAAATTAAAGAGTTGTGTTGGTTGAAGTTACAATTTTTCGGGTTGATGATAGTTTTTTATGATAACGTGTAATATTTTTCATTTTCATATTTTAATATTTAGATTCTATTATTTATATGTTACCTAGATTTTTTTCATTGGATCTTAAAACTAAACTTTTAAGTTATCTATTAAATAAGAAAATGCAAATTTAAAAGGAATTATGGAGATGCTCATACGTAATTAATGACCACAAAATTGTTATAAAACTATTTGTTTTACAAGAAATTGTTTAAAGGAAAAAAATGTCGAGCATTACCAATTTAAAGAATATTTAAATATAAATTTGGAATATATCTTACCTAATATTAGTAATATTGGGGACTTGTACTCTTCAATTAGCACTTTCCTTGTAAACTTATTTAATAGATAATTTATATAATGTGAAATTTATAATATTTACATTATTATTTTTTATTTTTATTATTTTTATTAGTATTCCAAAATAAATTAATATTAAAAATTATTAATATTATCAATTTAAAATTATTAATAGTGGTATAAATATTAGGTTAATATTATTAATTAGATTAATTAGACTTATTAGGTTTAATATTGTAAATATTGTTATAAATATTATTGTTGTTAATATTTATTTATAGGTTTAATATTGTTAATATTTATTTATATTATATTGGGTTTATTATTTCTCTTGGGTTTATTAATCCCTCAAGTTTAAAATATTAATTCCTAGGGTTTAATAATCATTTGTGTTTATAATATTAATTAGCCGAGCTTATAATATTAATAATCCTTTGGGTTTATTGATCTCTTTTGTTTATGCTAGTAATAATCTCTTGTTACGTAGATAGGCACCCCCCTATTGGAATTGGGCACTTTAATGATTTTACTAATTAATCTTCTTGATGGGATGGTCTAAATTGAAATATGGGAGTATATTTTTGGGATATCCACTCTATCAATGAATGAAATTGAAAGTTATAACTTTATTGCATATTTAAATCATGCATTTAAACCTTGTTTAAATTATTTTTTACCAAATTGTAATTAAAAATTTAGTTCACCATATTGGGATTAGATAAAAATGGAACCAATTAGAAATCTAGGGCATCGAGATCAAATGATTTCTCTTCTATTAGTATGTTCTTGTGAATGCTTTTTACTTTCTTAGATTAGGATCTCCCTTTGCTTTTATTATTAGTGTTCCTTTTCATCAAACAACTATCAATGCATAAACCATAAAGAGATAAGGGACACAAAATATAGGCTATTAGCCAAGGCTAAAACCTCTCCCTCTTGAGAGGAAAACCCGAACAAATTCTTCTTCTTCTTATGTAGATTCCAATTGATGAATACCAAGGCCAAGACCCTTGTCCTATTTTCCACTCCAAGACCAAGACAAAAAAGCTTCCTTGATGAGATCTTTAGTCAACGATAGTCAACCTTCTGCTTCTTTTCTCTTCTCGATTTCCCTTCAACTTCTTCTACCTTCTACTTTAGATCTTCACTAGATTTGGCCTCATAGAATTAGGCCTTATTTGCATAGAGACTCCTTCTATCTTGCCTCGGCTTCCTCTTTGAATTTTCCTACTTCCAACTTGACTACCTATTAGGACTGTAATTCCTATCAAATCTTTCTGAAAAAAATTCCTCCTCCTTCTTTGCATGTGTGTCCCAAAACAGACCTAAAAGCATATCCAAATGATACCACAAACCTCGCTCTCCCTTTTCTTCACTTCACGGGCTATATGACTATCTTTCTTAACCCTTTCGCTAATCTTTGCACCATTTTCTAACTTCATAACCTGACCAAAAATACTTGCTCTAAAATGAAGTTGAGTGGCCTATTTGTAGTTGTTTTCCATGATAATGAGGTGACTTGACATGAAGTTGAGCCAACATGTCCTTTGGAGAGATATTATTATTCCTTTTGAAGCCAACTTGAAGGGAGATTCTTATGCTTGTCTTGGAGGGATATTTATACTTATCTAATGACTCATACAAAATGTTACATGCCCAAGAAAGGTCCTTCATACATGACATAGACTCAAATTGACTTTTATGACTAGATGACAAATCCTAAAGGCTCACAATGGGAGTCAACACTAAAAATAAAATTCGTTTCTCATGAAACCCATGAGCCAAGCATTATAATAATAATTTTATTTTTATTATTTCCATCAATTACATAAAATCATAATTACACATATCGTTATGAAGACCAAACCTAGTTACACTTTTAAACACTCCCTCTTAACTAGGGAGGTCTTCAGAATGGTACTTGGTCATTCTCAATCTGAAGAACTTCTCATAAGAAAATTTAGTTTGGTAACCCATCTGTTTAGCATCATATCAACTATTTTCACATAGCAAGGCCTTGACTAACCACTCTATCTCTCCATGATATTTGAGCACAATGTTGGCAAGACTAATGATGTATAGACACCCTCATCATTGTTTCTCTCGGAACATATCCCACTAGGGTTCTCATGGTGTGTTCTGCAAGGACTATTCTTATCTTGGATTCTCAATCCTCAAAGAATATTTGTCCTCTACGACTTCTCTTATCTTGGATTCCTTAACACATCCTCAAAGAACATAAAATGTGATATTTTTACCCAATCTTCCATTCTGTCTTACCAAGTCAAGACAATAATGATGTGTTTATCTCTCCTTGTTAATTAGGGAGGAAATATCTATTCCAATAAAGGAATGTACCCATTCCTATGCAAGGAATGTACGGAAGCTCCCTCTTGGCTTAGGAATTTTTTCTTCCAAGTAATAAAACTTGTCTCCAAGCTCCCTCTTAATTAGGGACCTATAGGAGCTCCTTAGGTGGAGATGATGGGACAATCAATTTCTTAGAGAAATCCTCCTCACAATGTTATTAACTTATTTTCGTTATTTACGAGTCTTCATGTTTTGGGACTTCTTCATATGGAATAGACCATCCATCACTTTCATCCATGAGTTATTCATGTCATCATCAGAAAGTGATCCATTAGTCATATATAGCCTTCCTTTATGCCATGCTACCTTCTTCATGCCATATTTCCTTAAATATCTTCCATCCTACTACATGGGCATTGGTGGTGGAAGATATCCATAGCTCTTCCCTCGGAAACCAAACATAAGCCCATCAAGATATTTGTTCAAAAATAAGACATGAACACTTAAATCAAAATTACCTTTGTGATGGCCTTTAATCGTGACATCTTCTAATTTGCATCAACATCGTGCATACATATCGACACATCTCCCATAGATATATATATGTGTGTGTGTGTGTGTGTGTGTGTGTGTGTGTGTGTGTGTGTGTGTGTGTGTGTGTAGATATATATATATCTATCTATCTATATATATATATATATATATATATATATATATAGAGAGAGAGAGAGAGAGAGAGATATATATATATATATAGATATATAGATATATATTCAAGGGTCACTTTCCGTTCAAACTTCATCAGAGTTTGCATATCTTTCTTGGAGATATCCTAGTCGTATCTCTTGGTCTTTGGATGTTGATTTCCTTTTTCTATGGTTTCATAACCCATGATCTCTTCCTTCCTTTCTTCACACATTTCATTCCTAGGAATTTCCGATCATAATTCCTCCAATTAATGTCAACCACCTCATATTACATATGAGGACATATTATGTTGATTTCATCTAGTGAATGTGTGACCCATGCATTCATGCATCCCTTTAAGGGAGAAGATCCTTCCTTTTTATTATGCTCTCAAGATAAAGAATTTATCCTTGTTACCTGCAACCATATGAAATGATTCTATAATATTGAATGTAAGAATACATATCTCATTTTCCTTTAGGTCCTCCAGACTTCTTGCAACAGCTTCCTTGATTGAAAGAGCTTCAATCCCTTGATCTTCTTCACCTTTTATGTCATCATACCATCATCCCATGAATTCCACACGTTTGGAATTCTTGATGAAACACTTTCTTCCTCTCTTGATCGGTGAACCTTTCAATGAAGATTCCACCAAAGAATCTTGAGGATCTAGAGTACCCCCATCCAGAAAATGTTTTCTTTTGATAGAGTTATGATGAGCCTTGTACTAGATGACCTTTTTCCATCTCTTCCATAAGTGCCACTTATGTTACAAATGAGGTTTCCAAGGGCTATATCCTTCCATAGTTTATTGCCATACTTCAACCATCTTTCACGCATTTTCTATGTTGATGTCATGAGCTCTTGCTTTTAATGTTTTTATGATGCCTTGATGCATCCCATCCTTTTCTTAGTGAAAAATAATAGTCATATATTTCAATAGAAGATTTAGGAACTTGAAAAGATATTATGTGAGGAAGATTATCTCAATAATAGAAATCTCTTCCTTCCTATTTCTTGAGCTTGTTCTTATCAACTTCCTCTATGTCTTGGGTGATATGGGCTTGTTCTCTTCCTCTTTTGTTATTTTCCTTCTTGGTATTAGGAAAATATCTTTTGTATTATACGTATTCTTGACACCCATAGCATTGAATCTTAGTTGTGTCCCTTTTCTTTTTCCAACAACCAAACTTTCCACCCTTTTTCCTCTTGATTATAACATAAGCTTGATTTTTATCACCTACTCCCACATCAAATTTGGTCTTTAGTCTATATTCTTCAATATTGCACAGTTACCATAAATCCTAGAATGGAGTAGCTTATTTCGTCCCATAAATACTTGAAGTAAAGTTACCTGACTCCTTCAGTAGTGCATTTAGTACAACTATAGTCATTCATCTATCAGACATGAATTCTCCCAGATCTTGCAGTTGATCTCGGATTTAGAATATCCTCATAAATTATGAGGCTATTATGTCTTCCTTTGAAATATTTAGCTTGCAGATTTCTTTCCTTAATGAGATGACTTCTCTAGCAGTGCTTAGGAATACAACTCTACCAGTTTGTCATAGATTTCTTTTGAAGTTTTGAGCTTAGATACATATGGGATGAGGGGATCCTTGATGGATTTTATGAGAATTATTTGAGGCCTAACTTCCCCTTTCATATACTTGGCAAGAGCTTGAACATATTCCTTTCTTGGTTTGGTGATAGATCCTTTGACATGTCCAATCACCTCATTTTCAATGAGATTCAAATTTGTCCTTTTCTTCCATGCAAGATAGTTTGAATGCCTAACCAACTTGTTGCTTTCCTTACAAAAATACATTTTGAGAAATCTAGTTGTGGACATAAATATAGTTACTTGATAGGATTCTCCTTCTCCTTGTCGCTTCCTTGATGTTGATGATGATATAGAGAGTAGAAAACTTCTCTTTGATGAAGATAGTTTTCCTCAATAATGATCCATTATCTCACAAAGATGGAGATCCTTTTGATGGTGAACTATTGTTGATGAAGATCAATGATGACTTCTTGATGATGTTTTCAATGGTAGGAATCTAGGATTTTGATTATTTCTTTGTAGATCTTAACTTCAAGTTGATCTTCACTTTGATGCCTTCCTTGATATTTGATGCTTGTATGTCCCTTCATAAGATACCCTTCCTTAACTTAGTCACCTTAGCTCTGATACCATGTTGAGAAATCTAAGGCATTGAGGTCAAGTGATCTGAAATGATCATATGTTAAAACTGAAGTGGAATTGATTATGCCAATAATGAAATGAATGTTAACTTAAAGTGTTGAAACCGTGAGAATTGCTTGAGAAGAAGACTTTAGATGCAAAATATAACTAAAAACAACAAAAACATAGCAATACCAAACAACAAGATTTATTACGGGGTTCGCCCCTGATGGACTACGTCTCCGGGTCCGCTTTCAAGATGGGTGACTGCTTTATTGGGATTGAACCAAAGAGGTTGATTACACAGAAATTTGACCAAACGTAATGTGCATGCAGGCACTTCTGGTCACTTTCATAAGATAGCTCTTTGAACCAGATTTCCAACACCTGTCACGGTTCCCAATTTTGACTCTGGATGCTCTTGTTCCACTGAAAACAAAACAACCTATATCCCTCTAGAACCTGCACATGAAACTCAAAACCACTCTCATGTTCTTCAATGAGAAAAACAACCTCTTTAATACCCTGCAAATACATTCTAACTTCTTATGCTCAATATTGGCATGAATGGCTAGCAAAAAGGGTTTAAGGGGCTCGGTCTTATCTTGGTTGAACACCTAAGGGTTAGGTTCCATGGTAGTTGGATTACCATACACCAAAAATTTAATAAAAAAACCCAAATTAAACCATATGATAAACATTATCCACAGGCGGTTTCACTAACATCGCGGAGTTGGTTGACCACCCGCATGTGAATAGGTGGTTTAGTTGTGGTCTTGCCACAAGCCACCACCTTGCAGGTAAATCTGACGGTTGCGTCCTGCCATGTGAACACGTATACTCTCTCACTAACGCGTCTCACATGACAGTCTTACCCTGATGGTTATGGCATGATCTCCAACTGCTAACCTTGATGTTTAATCACCATCTGTTCACATGGTATAGTCTCCACCTGTTCACATGTTACGGTTAACTCTATCATGTGATTTCTCCACTGCAGTTAACTCTATCACGGTAAACATTCCTGCTCACTAGCACAATTCCGATGTGGTCTAAACCCTACAGTTTAGCTATTGTTTATGACTGTTATGTTTATTATTTGTAATGTTTTGTATTACATAACTCGAGAGGGTTTATACCTTAGGTTAAGGTATTGTATTATTCTTTGTTAACAAATGGCTTAGGTTCTTAGGACTTAGGGTTAGGCCTTTGATTTGTATTGTAATGTTTTTTAAAATAGGTTTATGGTATTTAATGTATGGTTTGATGTTTAGGATTAGGTTTGAATTAGGTTTATTTTAAAAATAACCCATTTACAACTACATGTCATAAAACAACATTAGCAACAAACGTCACATGACGAAAAAACCGTCGACAACCAAATCCTACAAAGTGAACGACAACTATATCTCAGCGGAACTGACGACAATCACATGTCGATAGCTAGGTACAAAACCATATCCTTCAAACACCATGAAAACCATAAACAACACTGTCAAAACTGAATGACGTCAGACTAAATGTTGACGACGGCACTGAACCTGCGTAACTGATCTGACGAGATCCTCCTGGATCAATCCTCTCCACTTGAAAGCTTTTGGACCACAAAATTTTGACTTAAATAGATAGCAGGTGAGGGTAGAGCTCCCTCACTCTCCACCGTGCCCTGATGATGTACCAATACATTTGATCAATCACCTACAAGTGATGACCCTGATGATGCTCACCATGGCACATTTTGAATCATTGACCTGTTCCATCCATTTGCAATATGAACAACTTGGGAAGATGGTCAAACAACCTTTTATGAACATGGCAATTGATTTCTTTCCACGAAATACCATGAGTTAGTGATTCATAATCATCTTTGAAAACAGTCTCTATAGGATATTTTTCAATACTATTGACATGTATTAACAATCTATATTGCAGAACGACAAAGATAATCAAAGACATTTTTTACATCAAAATAGCTACTTGACTTGATATACTTTCCTGATTCCTTATTACTAAGTGAACTTGTTGCAATAAACTCATCGAACTATAATGTGAAAACTACTAGAACTTAGTTTGATTTTGAAAGTACTGAAGTGGCTACTGATTTGTTTGAATCATAGTTTCCTTATTCATTAAATGATGTTTCCATTGATTAGCACTTTCCCCTGATGCATAGTTTTCCCTTAGATGTATTGGATACTTTGACATTGTTTTAGAAAAGGATTTGATATGAAAACAAATAGGCTTCCTCTCTACTTGAAAAGAGGCTTCCAAAATGTTTGAAACGTGAAATGGTGACACAATACAAGAGAAATTGAACACTGACTTTCCCCAATACTGACCTGCATCCTTGTGACTTATAAATTCAAAACTTAGACTGAATTGATTCATTCAGACATTAGGAAGAGGAACTTTAGGCACAAAATGTAATTCATGTTGTATTCCCTACTTATGAGTAAGATGTTTGGTTTCTTTAAATAGAACTGGAAAAGTTTCTACCTCTTTGATCAAACTATCTTTAAGCTGAGACCCATAATTTGAACAAACATCCCGTCGATTCTTATGTTGTCCCTTTACACACATGATAACAAATATTTTTATTTGAACTTATTAATTGCTTCATCTGATTAGCAACAATATTCAAGTGATTTTTGTTTTGATGTGCCCTCAAAATGAATTCAACCCCATCTTTCTTAAGGTGATATTTATGCTCTCTTCTATAAAACACTACATCATGATCATAAACATAAGGACTTCCTAAGACAACTCCACATATGTCTACTGGAACCACATTTAATTCCACTTCATCAATGTAATTAGTTGTAATGGCAAATCTTAATCGACATTGTTTTGTGACTTTTATCTGAGTTGATTTATTTAGCCATCCTAATGGGTAAGGCCTTGGATGATTCTGTGTCTCCAAACCCAAATTCTTAACTAAATATTCAAATATTAAATTTTCCTGTGATTCACTGTCAAACATTGTATATATCTTTGTGTGCTTAGAAGTTATCCTTATGTTAAAAAATTCAACTCTTTTATCCTCATTTGAAGGATTTATGTTTGATGAAGATGCAATAGTATTCAAACTTGAACCAGTGCTAGAAGTTTTACTTATCGAAACTATGGCAGTTACCCTCCTTTCATCACCTGAATCGGAACCTAAATCTTCCTATACTGCTGCAATTGCCTTCTTTTCATCCTTCTCCTTAAGAAACTTTTTGGGCTTAAGTTCTGGATGAAGTTTCCAACACTTGATTCATCATGACCGATTCTCTCGCAATGAGAACAAGTAGGTCTTTCCTTCTGAGCTATCGCTGATTTCTTTCTCTCTGAATGGTTCTTCCCTTTACTGTTATTGGAATCTTTGATTTCCAACTCCTTGGATGATTGTGGCGAAAACTTGAATGGTTTGCCACCTGCTTCAATATGTATGGCTTGAACACACACTTCATCAAAATCATCAGGATTAAACATCAATAATGTATGCTGCAAATATGAATGTAAAATACCAATGTATTTTAACAAAGTTTCATGTGTATCCAATGAAATACCAAGTGCCAATGCTTTCTTTCTGAACTCCTAAGTAAACTCCTGAACACTCTACCCTTTACCTTGCCTCAAATGCTGCCAACCAATAACAACTTGTTGCATGTATCCTAAAGGATAGAATTGTTTCCTAAGAGCTTTTAAAAACTTAGACCATGAAGAGATGACTTTACCTTTTCTCTTTACATTTATCTGAGTTTTACTTTCCCACCAAATTAAATTTGTTCCCCCCATTCTAAGTGTAGCTAACTGAATTTTCGTTTTATCGTTAGAAATGTTCTGAATGCGACAATATACTTCTAACTGCTTAAGTCAGTTATCTAACTTTTGAGGATTCATTTCGCCATAATAAATAGGTAACTCGAATTTTACATCAAGTTTCAAAAGAGATGTTTTCTTAGGTTTCTTTTTTGTTTCAGATTCTGCACTGGAAGAAGAAGAAGAAGATGATGATGATGATGGAGATGATGGAGGTGAAGGTGGTTTATCAGCCTTGCCTTTACCTTTGTCCTTATTCAATGTCTTTGAAGAAGAAGCCGCATCTCTCGCCTCCTTGTCTTCGTAAAGTTCTCCCAACATCTGGTGCATAGTCAATAATGCTTACCACTTTGCTGACTAAAGAAATTATGCAGACATGCTAGATAGACACCCTGTGTCTGTCACTATCTCACTCAAAAATTGCATCGTTTTTTCGGCCAATCACCCAGTTAGTTGGCTTGCTACTCGCCTAGAAAACTACACAGTTTTAATGAGCAGTTTCCTAGCTGCCTAGCATCCCTCTCAACTCAGAAACTATGCAAGGATGTCTATCAAGCCAGCCTCCCAGCATTGCGCAGTTTTTTCCAGTAGCACTCTTGTAACCCGCTACCAGCTCCCCAGGAAAATTGTGTGGTTTTTGTCAGCAGCACTCCTGTAGCCTGCCACTAGCTCCCCAAAGAAATTTCACTTTTTTTGTTGCCAGTCCCCCTCTGTTGCCTACACAGCCTCCCTAAACAAATTGCGTAGATCTGCCCTCCAGCCGAGCCAGATCCTACGAACATTCACTGTTGATCCCAATTGTCCATCTTAGCCTCCGAGTGACCTCTGTGCAATTTTAATGGCAGTGCTCGGAGCCTGCATCCCAGCTTGAAATCCTCCTTGCATAGTTTTAGAGCCTTGTCATCTCTCCCAATCACATGCATATGAAAGCGAATGACAATGAATCATGGTAAACTAGGAGGTTTCTAAATTTCATGTCATCTCATCATGAGTGATTGCAGATATAGGTACATGGATGAGACATGACATGACGATGAATGGGATGAACACGAGGAATACATGCAAATATATTATGTCATGAATGGATGAATGAGGAATGCATGCAAGGAGATTTTTTCACGAACGAACGAGAAAGGAATGCATGTGAGGAGATTTTTTCACGAACAGACGAACACATGAAGCATGCCAAAGTATAAGTGAAGGAGCGGCGTGCACATGCAACATCAAGTGAACACAAAAATCATCGAATACTTCGCACACCTTGCCATGCGGAGGTGAATCTATGATACACCAAGAGGACATCCATCACTCAATAACACTGCAACTCGACATGCTCGCTACCACCAGCATGAACATACCAGCACTGTCATGTTGAATCATGCATGAGTCATCTCGGCCACATCACTACTATGGGCCACAATATTGTAATCAATGTAATGTAACGTGGAAGTCCAAGAGTCCCACATGTAAATCTGAAGAGTCATGTAAGTCAAATAGTCATGTGAGAAGTTGAAGAGTCACAAGGGCTAGTTTTACCCTTGGTTATAAATACCCCTCATTTGTACATCCATAATACTTTTCACCTTGGCTCCTCACACATAGCCTTGAGAGTCTGTAATCTTTTCTTTGAGGAGCGAGTAGTGGCTCCAACGCTGCACTATTAGGGCTAGCGATGTAATGGTGTATGGATGTGTCTTGGAACTTTCTCTTAATTCATAAGCCCATTAATAGGCCGACATGTTTTCACACATGTATTGTATTCATTAGTAAGACTATTATTTGGACACTTATAATGCATGTTTCTTTAACTTGTATTAAGATAGTTTAACTATTTCGGTTGTTTTAGTACATATGCTATTAGAAATGTGTTGTATCATTTGTTAACGTTGCCTCGCCCGTGTGGGCTATTCCTCCGGACACTCGATAGATTCATTCTTGTAAACTTGTTATAACACACGTCGCACTTGTGTGGACTATTCTACTGCGTGTTATACGTGTTATATGTTCACCTTGTTTTTTTGATCGTCTCATCCGTGTGGAATACTCCACCGGAAGCTACACATGTCTTGTTGTGTTGTGTGTCTCTAGCAGATTTGGGACTATTCCCTCTCAACCTGAGACTCACTTCCACCCTCTCCCTCTACAATGAAAGAACTCTAACACAACCGAAACTAAGCACTCACCAAGCACGTGAACTTCGTTGTTCAAAGACAAAACATACCACTCTCACGTGTTGAAAAGCAAGAGCTAAGGAAAATCTTTAAGATACTGGCAACCAGGCCATCATACCGGATGGGACTCCTACACGAAATGATGTGAGGTCTAGTTAAGACTTGATACCGGGGAGATCCCCTAAATGTTGGCGGATCTAGCACCATCAACACTCATTCAAACTAAGTTATATAATTACAACTCAAATAAACTCATCCTAGATGCCTAAAATTTAGGGATCACACATAGATTACTACAAAAATACTTCCAACTCGAAATTCCTAAGCTAATTAAGACAATTAAACTTAATTATCTATTTACAAGTTGCTATGAGAATAGAATTTGATTTTAATTCACAGTTTAAAGAAAAATTAAAATGGAATTTCTTTTTGCCATTTCTCAACAAGATATTTCTAATCCCTAGACTAAATCGGAAGGTTGCATTCTGTACCCACAAAACAAAGTTGGAGAAGGAAGATGTTACAATCTTAGATACAGTGGAATCCATACATTTCTAGGTGAGTTGTACATTGTTGCATCATTCTCTATGCTATCACTAAAATAAACTGCCTCGTTCCACTCTCTAAATTTCAAATATGATATAGCCTGCTTTCTTCTTCATCCTCAGCTATTTTGTCCAACAGACTAGGATTTTGGTCGAGTAACATTGGTTTTTTGAGTAATTTTTTAGTACTGTGTATGTGTGAAAGCTAAAGGAAAATAAAAAACTCTTGTTTTAACTTAGTACATGAAGATCATTAAATTTTATATATAAATTTATTCGACTCCTATTTTGAGGGAAGGTTAATCATGATGGTCACAGAATTTGACACTACTTGCAAGATTTTCACTTCATCAGTCATAGGAGGCTTTGCAACTTAATAAAGTCTACGCTTATGCAATATTATTTGTTTGCACACTCTTCTTGTATGTTTGTGAAGCATTGTTTATGATCTTGGTGTCTTATTGCAGAATTGATGAAGAGATTGCAAAAAGAAGAATGATTGTCAAAACCAGTTTCAAATATTCTGAAGAATATTAATGACAAACGCAAAAACTTATTGAAATGCATGACAAGAGGAGAAGTGAAATCAAAGAAAGATAATTACAGGAGGAAATGGCTTTCGAGAAGGAATTGGAACGTGAAAGGGTCTAACTCCTAGAATAGTATTACAACAAAATGCAAGAAGTAGACTGTATTGTTGTTTAACTGCAAAGTTCAGACAATTATTTCTAAATATTTGTGTAGCGATTTTTAATTATTAAACTATGAAATAAGTAAAAAACATATTTACCATCGGTTACTTCTTGCTTTTATTTAAGCAAGTTTTTCATAAAAGGTGGATAGTAATAAAATGTAAATAAATATATTTATTCACAATTACTTCTCACAATGATTTATGTTTTACTCAACACTTATGTAGTGGTACAACTCTAAATGTGTAGACAAGCTAGTGGTTATATCCAACAAAATTTATGAAAGTCCATGTGCATGAGCAAGAAATTTATTTATCCACTTCATATCTCAATTTATTAGTTCCTCCCAAAGAAAGAACCATCGACAAGCATTAAACATCATTATTGTTATTCTTCATTAAAAATTGTTACATTAATACTATCATTCGACAATACAATTTGTAATGAGATTGTGATTTCTTGTTGTTTAAAATACAATTTTGAATGCATAAATGGATTAAGCACATTGAAAAACCTCTAAGACACTCGATCTTTGCAAATTAAATAACTTAAACTTATGATTTTTTTAAAAATTGTATCGGATTTTAAACAAAATTGACTAGAAAAATGGTCGAAAAAGAACTATTTCGTCTATTAATTACACTACACCAACCCATATATATATATATATATATATATATAAACAAAACTCTGCACACACACACACATATCTATGATGAGCGCCAGTATTGCAGCAAGGATGCTGCAACTCCTAGGCTACCAGCTTTACTTATCAACCCGGGGTTCGTACAAACTTGGAGGTGTCAGTGCTATATACACAAGTAAAAGTGAAGGTCCTCGTTGTCACTGTTCATCCGGCGAGAGGCCCCAGGGGTTCCAATCCAGACTTATAGAGTCAAAAGAAGCTTGATTCTTTGATGAAAGAAGAGAAAATTTATTCTAAGAGAGCTACTCTACTGCAGTAATGAGGAAAACAACATGTAATGCTAAATCACACCATATCCTAATTAACCATTTAAACAACTATGCTAAACAGAAGTGCTAAATCAACACTAACCTAATGCTGCTATATACATTACAGAAGCAAAGAGCGTCAAATCATAATAATGTGCAAGAAAGAAAACTAAACTAAATCTATTTTCACTTTTTTGGTAAAATCAAGCATGCAATTTAATTGTTCTTGTGGATGTGACAGGTGGATGGAAGGTGGTTGAGGATGGATAGAAGGTTTATGGAGTGGTTGGATGGTGTGGAAGGGTCCTACGAGGCTTTTTGTGAATTCCTAGAGGTTCCCCATCAATTCAGCCTCAAAACGGGCTATTTCAAGAAAACCTACTAGATGTACTAGAAACCTATAGGATGATCCTATAGGAATTACAGGAAACCTACAGGATGCAACCGAGAGCTAATTTTAAGGTGTTGGAGGTGTTGGGAAGCTTGGAAAAGGTGTGTGATGAGTGGGATAGGGTGTTAGAAGGTCTAGGAACACTCAGGAGTCAATATCCAAGAGAAGAGATGTCTAGATTCGCTCAATGTGTTTAGGGGTATTTCAATGAAAAGGGACAAAAAAACTAGTGAGGGTGATGGTGGAACAAGACATGGTTGAGGTGGATCAGGTGGAAGATGGATGCTAGTGATGAAGTCTATACATCCTCCTGAAGTACCTGTAGTGCTTAAAATATGTGTGTCTTCCAAGAACTATGCAACAAGATATATTTTCATCAACTAGACAAGCATGAATCAATTTCCCATATTATGCATGAAGAAAGTGCTAAAGTAAATGAGAACATGAGTGAGATCTTAATGCAAAAATAGAGTAATGGAAAAGGATGACAATGAAATGGACCAAGTAGTGAATCAAGATAACAAACTCCAAAGTGCATGTAGGAACTAGAAATCTATGTTTTTGGGGTTGCTAAAGGGTCTCTTCCTCAAGTCATGGTCCCAGAGGGAGGAGGTGAGGCCGAGACACCTGTAGAAAACCTTATAGTGATCTTTTTCTCCTTGCTAACCTGCTAATTGAAAGAAGGTACAAATTGAAGAAAACTAAAATACAACCAATCTACTCTACACTGTTGTAATGGAAATGCAGCTACTTAAGCAAATGAACAATTAAACCATGAACCTATGCTAGCATACATGTACAATAAAGAGGAGCCTTAGCTGCTAGGGTTGGGCCCTAACCCAAGAGCTTCAGCCCTCTGAGTTAACTTAGTGCTAGCTCAAAACAAAACTCATTCTTATTATCAAAATAATGGATTACATCAAAAACTGTCACAAGCCTTGCAGCTGGAAAATAGAGTAGATTTTTACAACAAACAATCTAAATCCTACTAAGGTCCTAGGCATCTCCACTTATACATCTAAAGTCTCCAATGACTTCCTTAAAATTAGGGAGGCTCGACTCCCAAACTCGAGATAAAACGGTGCTTTGTCTTTCACATGCTCGGTTGCCTTCTAGTATTCATGATTTGGTTGTTTGCACTCCGAGCTAACGGAGGAATATTTGAATGGAGGGGTGTTAAATTAGGAGGATTTACCTCCTATAATTCCTCTCCCTTGTCCCATTCGGGTTTTTCCCAAGGTCTTTGCCAAAATTCCTTTCTTTCATCCTTTAATCCTGCATTAAATGCACATTAGACCACAAAGAAAAATATCCAACTCTAACTCATCTCATAAACAAAAGATAATCAAAAATTATGCAATAAGTTGTGAGAATAGTTGGTTTGACCAAGCTAGGAGGTGAATTAAGGCCCATATAATTACCCAATGATGAGGCTCATCATTACCCCCCCACTGAAATTTTTGCTCATCCTCTGAGCAACTTAGTCAATTTCCATGTCCTTCATGGCTTTGGTAGCCTCTCTAACATCCCATGCCTCTGCTTTGGTCTCTTCTTCTTGTCCATAGAAGCTTGCTTTCTCTTCTACTTCATCCCATTGCCTCTTTTCCTCTTCTTCTTTTCTCCCTTCTACCATCCCTAGGAGTAGTGGTGGATTGATTTTTAGGCCTATCCAATTGACCTTCAACCTTTGCATTGATTTCTTATACATAGGTGTCATGTTGAGTGCCTCTCTCAACCTTTGAGGGGAGTGATATTCTCTGATCTTCAAGCTGTGTGGCAGTGTGTTCCATCTCCTTAGGCGGGCACATATACTATCATCTCCTAGCAGCCTAAACATATCCTCAAAATGTGAAATTGCTTGCTTTTGGGCAGCAAGATATCTAGGTGCCAGCTGAGGATCATTTGCAATCAGATTGTGGATGCTGATTAGGGCCATGGGATTTGATTGTTCAGCTCTGATGACAATAGGTTCATTTTTCTCTCTGGCCAATATTATTTTCATCTCTACAGCCCTTGACTCCTCATGGTTCATCCATAATGCCATGCCATTAATTGTAGGTCTCCTAGCTTGGCATTCGGATCCCAAACATTCATGTCTATGAGGGCCATGTTGTGCAAATAAAACTCAGCCATTTTGGCCCTATCCTCTAGTATACTTTGATCACAAAGATCAATAAACTGTGTGTAGTCCTGAAATGGCATGGTGTCCCTTTGTGCTAGTGTTTTAATCTAAAACTGCAGCCATTGTTCTTTGAGGTAAAGAGCATAGGATTTAGCTAGCATCCTAGACTGGATGGCCTCCAAGGAGAGGCTAGCCATACATGCTAGTTGATTCTCCCTTTCCTGCAGATGTCCCCTCAGCCATGCGTTTTCCCTCTCAAGTTGATCTCTCATTATTACTTCTCTGTCCCTTAGGCCACTTAGCTCTTTGCCCATTTCCTTGAGCTTCTCTTCCATGTGCCCAATGTCTTCCACCCCTTTTGACTTGGCGATTTGCATCCATTGGTGGGTTCTGGCCCCTTTTTTCTCAAGTTTGAAAAACAATGGGATGGAAAATTTTTGAGGTATCACTCTGCCTCCCTTGATAAACCGATAGTAGGAGTCTAGGTTAGTTTGGGGGCTTGGTTCCTTTATTTTAGGGTCTTCTTCTTTTGTTTCTAGTTGTTCCCCTAACTTGCCTTCCAATTTTTGTGCTTCCTGTAGTTTTTGCAGAGTATCCTGTAGGACTTTTTTTGCTTCCTAAAGGTTTTCTTGTGGATCCTGTAGGATGGCCTTACCCTTTGAGGAAGTTGACCTGGTACTAGGCCTCCTTACATAGGTGATTGGTGACTTAGGGGAAGGCATTTTGTCTCTTGGTGTAGGGGAATCTTCAATCTCAATAGGAATTTTTTTTATAATTTTGGCTTCCCTTGTTTGATCCTTGTGCTCTTTCTTGTTTTGAAATATAGAGGGGTTTGACTCCTTCTTTTCCATTTTTTCTTGATTGGGGTGTTGAGAGCAGTGAGGGAAGCTGCTACCTCCCTCTCAGGGGCCTATGGAGACACCCTAGGTGACTCCTCCTTGTGTTCTTCCCCTTCTGTTTCAATTCCTTTTCCCTCTATGTTTTTCCTATCTTCTTCCACTTGTTGTTCTTCCTCATCCTCATTAGTTTCTTCCTTAGTTTCCTCCTCTGTTTCACCATCATCCTCCTTCTCTTCTCCCTCTTCTTCTTCTGCTTCATCATGTTCCTCTGTATCAGTTTCTTATTCATCCATCTCATCCCTATCTATATCTATATCTTCTTCTTCTTGTTTTGCCTCCTCCTCACTAACAGAAGGACTAACATCATAGGTGAGGGTTTTGATGTCATCCTCTGCTAACAAGTCTCTAAAGACTTACCATGTTATAGAGATCCTGAGGTTTTGGAGGGAATCCTCAATGAGGATCCTGATCAACCCATGGTGAGCCAATTGTTGGGAATTCCCTTCCTTTACTTTGTTGCTGGAGTCTATGAGTGATTGCATCAATAAATAGGGTATGTTGAGCCTTTGTGAACTAGTGTCTCTACCCCAAATCTTAATTCTTCAAGGATCCTAAAGTGGTAGCCATAAACAACACTGTATCTACCCTCACATGAGATATATTTGAACCTTTGACCTCTTATGAGGAAAGAGATGCTATTAACCACTAGGGTCACTATAGGAATTCATAAATTGTAAGGATAAATATTATAAAACTAAGTGATCAACAAACCCAAGGGATCAATATTAAAAACACAAGAGATTATTAAACCCTAGGAATTAATTAAACCCAAGATATTAACAAACCCATGAGATTATTAGTATTATAAACCCAAGGGATTAATAAACCCTTGGAATTATAAATAAACTCCAAAATTAAAAATATAAACCCTAGGGTTTATTAATTCTCAAGGTTTATTTATCATTTATGTTTTAAACATTGATTCCAATGTATTAATAACCCCTAGGTTCCAATGTATTAATAACCCCTATGAATTAGATTGTTAAACTCAAGGGATTAAACTATAAACTCAAGGAATTAATATCATAAACTCAACAAATTAATATTACCAACTGAGATAATTATAAAACTTAAGGGATTAATATTATAAACCCAATAGATTAATATTATAATCTGAAATGATTAACAAAACTTAGAAATTAATAAAACCAATAAAATCAATAAACGCAATATAATATAAATAAATATTAACCATATTAAACTTATAAATAAATACTAACCATATTAAACCTATAAATAAATATTAACAATATTAAATCTTATTAACCTAACTAATTAACAATATTACCTGTTGTTTATAACAATATTAATGATTTTAGGTTGATAATATTGACAACATTAAACCTATTGTTTATAACAATATTAATAGCTTTAGGTTGATAATATTAATATTTACGGTATTGTCTAATAATATAACAATACTAATTTATAATATTTATCTTTAATATTAATTATTTATTCTAGAACAATTTATTCTAGAATGTTAATAATGAGAGACAAAATAAAAAAATATTGTAATCACTGTAAATTTCACATTATATAAGTTATTTATTAAAAAAGGTTACAATGAGAGTTTTAATTTACAAGGAGACGGCCCAATGTCACTAATATTATGTAAAATATATTCAAAATTTATATTTAATTATTTTTGAAATTGGTGATGGTTTATATTTTTTATTTTTAAACAATTTTTGGTAAAATAAATAGTTTTATAATTTGTTAGATCTAAAACTTTTGTGATCTATAATGTAGATGAATGTCTTTTCGGATTAATCACATCACTAAGATTTGATCATTAATCGAATATGATCATATCATAATCTTTTTTAGATTTTATTTTATAAATTTGTATTTTATTATTTAATAAAAAATTAAAAACAAGGTTTTAAGATCCAATGAAAAAAAAAAAATTGATAGCATACCAATAATAGAATCTAGATATTAAAATATGAAAATGGAAGATATTACACTTTTGGCAAGAATCTAAAACCTTGGAAATAAGGGACATTGGAATTAAGTGTATGCTTATTGATGAAAACCATGAAAGTATATCCTTAGCAGGAAATTCCTAAATAAATTTGTAAAATATGTAAAGGTGAAAAACAGAAATTGGTCCAATAAAACAAAGGATGACTATATCCAAAAAAAAATTTGTTAATAAACAAGATAAATTTGATGTTTAAAATCATCATCAACCTGAAAAGTTGTGACTTCAACCAACACAAATCTTTAATGAATTAAATTTACACTCATGACTTCAAAAGTGAAAACTTCCCATTTGCATGTGACAATATTGACATTAACAAAAAAAAATTGTTAAATTTGTATTATTATTAATAATTATATAAATAATAATAACAATATTATTTATATTTATATATTTATAAATATAATTATCAATATATTTTATATATTTGTAGGGAGTATATTAATAATATTAATTGTATGTAAAATATATATTAAACTAAAATATATTATATTATTTTTTTTCAATTATATATATATAAAAATATAATATAATATATTATTTAATAATATTAATAGTTATAATTTAAATTATAATATAATTTATATATATAATATAAAAATGATATTTTATTATTGTTTATAATACATATTTATTTCTTACATTATTTTATTATGGGCGATAATTATTATTATTATTATTATATATATTAAATTAAATAAATGTTATACTATTACTTATGTATAATATTATTATTATATTACACCATTATTAAGTAGATGGTCCCGTACCACCGCCCGACTATTAAATATTCGTTGTTGAGAACATGTAACTTTATGGCCTACTTTTCTTTACAGGAGAACACGTGACTTCATCACCTGCTTATCTTTACCGGTGTGCGGCTCTGACCCGATCACCTGCCCGTCTTTACAAGGGAACACGTGAGGGAAAGGAGCAACACCGAACTTTCTCACCTACTTCTCTTTAATAGAAAAGTTATATTATAAAAAAAAAAATAATAATATAGACATTAACAATGTGAACACTACATAATGCATTGTGGAATCTAAATAATATGTATTTTGTGTAAAGTTTTTTTCCGAAATGTTTAAGATTTTAGATTTTAATATAATATCGAAATATTCGTAACTTTATGTTTTTAGCCTATTTTTGATTAGATTGCCTTCTCGTTCACTCCTCCATGAACTCGTCGCATTGATTTATCCACACCCGATGGAAATGAAAGCTCAGGTTTTTATGTATTTTTTTAAGATAAAAGAAAATATAAATTGTGATCGGAATATTACTAATTATGATTTTATTTTTAAATATAAATTTTAATTGGATAAATATTTTTTTATATTTTTTCTTTTAAAATAAAAGTAAAAGTAAAAGTAAAGAAAATAGAGATAGTTGTGGGAATAATATTAAAGTGTGACTAAAGTCAAATATTGTTTTTCTGTAAAAAAAAAAAAAAAAAAAAGTTAATAGAGGTAACAGTTGATAGTACTTGGAATAATACCATAATGTAACTAGGATTATTACTTTATTATTATTATTTCATATAGTATCATCACTTATGTAGTCCAGCAACCCTACAAATTCTCTTAAATCAAATTTAAAATTAATATTGCCAATAAATCATCTAAAAGTTGATGATAAAGTAATATGTTTCCAAACATTTCAATTTCTTTTCTTAATGCAAATTAAAAAACGCATCTTAAACTGTGCTTTGTGTGATCAAGCTCATCAAACTTGTAGAAATGGAGAAGGGGAAAATCTAAACGAGAAAACCTATGTCAGAGGTCTTACATGCTTCTTTGAAGGAACAACCTAATTTTATCTCAATAAGTCGGGATCCCTCTTACACCCCAAAATTAAATAAGTGCCTATGCACAGTCTTCTTAAAAAATACAAAGGCGAAAGAAGAGAAAGGCTTCCTGCGCAGAGAGGTGAAGCATGCAACTCCACCAGGGTATTGGCCAGGCTCGTTGGCAGTGGAGCAATGCATGTGTTCCTGCATCACTCCATTGGGGTACTGTCCAGGCCTGCTGGCAACGGAGCAACACCAGAGATGAAAACTTATACTTTGAAATTTTTTAACTTGCGAGCCAAACTACCCTTCCCAATTTCAAAACATTGTGATGAAGCTGAAACTTCTTATTTTGTTTGACTGAGTTGCCGAAAGGTGAACCATGTCTGTCCACAGGGTAAGTGGGGAAGCCAAAGTAACCCACACAATGATTCAATACTCCCTGAAAGACCAAGGCCATGTGTTGTCAATAGGCCAAAACAAAGAAGTTGGAGTTCAACGAGTGTCTCACCAAGTGTTGTAGTGGTTGCATCACCATCCAAAATTTTGGCATGCATCCAATTTCAGAGCCTTCCTTAGGTGTTTCCTTGATGTTTGCAAGCACTTAGGCTCATCCCATGAGCTTGTGTTGAGTCTTTGCACCCTCCTCGCTTGACCGTTCAACGGACATCTTTTTACATGTTGGTCACAATGTCATGCTTGTAGTCATGTTCTGGCCATGCACAAGGTCCACCTTCGTGTGTACAGTTTGTGTCCACTATGTAAACATCCATCGCACTCACAAACGGAGTGGTAGGCATTGTCGTGCAAGCGTCATCATAGTCGTTCAATAATCGATCACAAGTGTCACGCTTATCACTCACACAGTCGGTCAGTCACACTAAGTGTATGTTGTCTTGTTGGTTTGAGATGTCTTGTCATCAAGTAATGTTGAGTGTGTGTTCACGAGGTCATGCATGTGCGAATTCACTCGTTCACACACTTGGTAATTTTGTTGAAACATTGTCGACTGGACCATCCTCCAACAACCAGACATTGGTTGAGCTGCATTGCGCAGTTTCAACTCTCAGTGATTATGTACTGCTGCCTAGAATTGCACAGACCTTGAGGCTACCTCTTAGACAGTCTGCACTGTGCAACCTTAGAATTGACTCAACCGATTGTCACCCAAAACAGCACAAAAGTTTCCCAACAATTCATTTCAATCTAGGCTGCCCACAAGCACATCAACCGAGCCTCCATTTGGTCAACTAGAGAGTTTGACTGGGCAGTGACCTGGGCCTTACTCCCCAAAAAAATTGCACAAAAGATGCAAACCATGGCCACTTTGTTGACTGAAGAAACTGTGCAGACATGCCTGATAGACACCCTGTGTCTATCACTATCTCCCTAAAAAATTGCACCGTTTTTCCGGCCAGTCACCCAGTTAGTTGGCTTGCTGCTCGTCTGGAAAACTACATAGCTTTCATGAGCAATTTCCTAGCTGCCCAACATCCCTCTCAACTCAGAAACTATGCAAGGATATCTATCAGGCCAGCCTCCCAGCATTGTGCAGTTTTTTCCAGTAGCACTCCTGTAACCCGCTACCAGCTCCCCAGGAAAATTCCGTAGTTTTTGTCAACAGCATTCCTGTAGCCTGCCACTAGCTCCCCAAATAAATTGCACTTTTTTTGTTGCCAGTCCCTCTCTATTGCCTACACAGCCTCCCTGAAAAAAATTGCGTAGATCTGCCCTCCAACCAAGCCAGATCCTACGAACATTCACTGTTGATCCGGATTGTCCATCTTAGCCTCCCAGTGACCTCTGCGCAATTTTAATGGCAGTGCTCGGAGCCCACATCCCAGCTTGAAATCTTCGTTGCGTAGTTTTAGAGCCTTGTCATCTCTCCCAATCACATGCATCCGAAAGCAAATGACAATGCATTATGGTAGACTAGGAGGTTTCTAGATTTGATGGCGTCTCATCATGAGTGATTGCAGATATAGGTACATGGATGAGACATGACATGACGATGAACGGGATGAACATGAGGAATGCATGCAAATACATTATGTCATGAACGGATGAACAGTGAATGCATGCAAGGAGAATGTTTCACGAATGGACGAGCGAGGAATGCATGCGAGGAGATTTGTTTGCGAACAGATGAACACATGAAGCATGCAAAAGTATAAGTGAAGGAGCGGAATGCACATGCAACATCAAGTGAACACCAAAATCATCGAAGACTTCGCACACCTTGCCACGCGGAGGTGAAGCTATGATACACCAAGAGGACATCCATCACTCAATAACACTACAACTCGACATGCTCGCTACCACCAGCATGAACATACCAGCACTGTCATGTTGAGTCATGCATGAGTCATCTCGGCCACATCACTACTATGGGCCATAATATTGTAATGTAATGTAACGTGGAAGTCCAAGAGTCCCACATGTAAATCTGAAGAGTCATGTAAAGTTGAAGAGTCATGTAAGTCAAATAGTCATGCGAGAAGTCGAAGAGTCACAAGGGCTAGTTTTACCCTTGGTTATAAATACCCCTCATTTGTACATCCAAAATACTTTTCACCTTGGCTCCTCGCACATAGCCTTGAGAGTCTGTAATCTTTTCTTTGAGGAGCGAGTAGTGGCTCCAATGCTCCACTATTAGGGCTAGCGATGTAATGGTGTACGGATGTGTCTTGGAACTTTCTCTTAATTCAGAAGCCCGTTAATAGGCCAACATGTTTTCACACATGTATTGTATTCATTTGTAAGACTATTATTTGGACACTTGTAATGCATGTTTCTTTAACTTGTATTAAGACAATTTAACTATTTCGGTTGTTTTAGTACATATGCTATTGGAAATGTGTTGTATCATTTGTTAATGTTGCCTCGCCCGTGTGGGCTATTCCTCCGGACACTCGATAGATTCATTCTTGTAAACTTGTTATAACGCACGTCGCACTCGTGTGGACTATTCTGTTGCATGTTGTACGTGCTATATGTTCACCTTATTTTTGTGATCGTCTCATCTGTGTGGAATACTCCACCGGAAGCTACACATGTCTTGTTGTGTTGTGTGTCTCTAGCAGAGTTGGGACTATTCCCTCTCAACCTGAGACTCACTTCCACCCTCTCCCTCTATAATGAAAGAACTCTGACACAACCAAAACTAAGCACTCACCAAGCACGTGAACTTCGTTGTTCAAAGACAAAACATACCACTCTCACGTGTTGAAAACCAAGAGCTAAGGCAAATCTTTAAGATAATGGCAACCAGGCCATCATACCCGACGGGGCTCCTACACCATATGATGTGAGGTCTAGTTAAGACTTCATACCGGGGAGTTCCCCTGAATGTTGGCGGATCTAGCACCATCAACACTCATTCAAACTAAGTTATATAATTACAACTCAAATAAACTCATCCTAGATGCCTAAAATTTAGGGATCACAAATATAGTATCATCACTTATGTAGTCCAGCAAACTCTACAAATTCTCTTATATCAAATTTAAAATTAATATTTCCAATAAATCATCTAAAAGTTGATGATAAAGTAATATGTTTCCAAACATTTCAATTTCTTTTCTTAATGCAAATTAAAAAATGCATCTTAAACTGTGGGTGTTGAAGTTGTGGCAGGACAAAGGGAATCCTTTTTAAACTATACATATTAGTTTATGTTATCACAATCAGGTATTCATAGAAAAGTGAGAGACTATTGTACTCTTGATGATGTACAACTTGCAATCAAATATTCATAGAAAATTGAGGAGTAGTGGCAAGCTTGCAATTAAGTATTCATAGAAAATTGAGGAGTGGTGGCACATGGAATCTTTCCTTTACATTGTACCCCTATTGAGCTACAACTTACAGTCAAATATTCATTGAAAATTGAGAGACTGGTGGTATTGAGATCCACTTTGTAGTCAGAGACTCATAGAAAATTGACAGACCGATGAGAGATTGAATCATTAATCGCGTTGTATTCCTTTTGGGTTCCAGCTTGCACCAATTACCATTGTGTGCCAGCAGCTGGCGCCATTACCATTGCCATTGCCACGTTGGTCTAGAGACTAAGATGCTATGCTATAAATAAGATTTAGATTTCATTTTATGAGGAGCCAAATACCTTCAATTTCTTAGTTTATCAACATGTGCTTCACTTCTGTTTTGTATTTCTCTTCAATGGCAGATCATCTAGCTTCCACTGATTCCGTCAACCTCCACAAACCCAAACAGCTACTACCATGATGTCTTTATCAATCATCATGGTCCTGACATTAAAGAAACTTTGGCTACCAGTCTTTACAAACACCTTCTTTCACATACAAGGAAAATTTTAAGGATGGAAAATTTTCTTGAAGTTTCAAACATTGGCGAATCTCACTAATTCCTAATATGCAAACTATAAAATGTTTATTGATATATTTGTAAAATTATTCAAATTTATAATGATTATATATGTAGCCTCTATATAATGTTGGCGATTTTTAAGGTAAAATAATTTTATATTCTAAAATATGGGCGAATTGTCTTTTATAAAAATTGGAAATTGGCGAATCATTTTGTGGAAAAATCATGGAAAATTAGCCCACTGGGCGAAGATTAGCCCCTAAAATTTTCCATGAATCACATAATTTGCGACCTTTACTAGAACTGCAAAAACATGTTACCGATTGTACCTAGTGGAGTGTGGCATTGTCCACTGATGTTTACCAAGGCCACAATTTGACCGAAATTCTCTCCAAGTGAAAACAAAAAACCTATATTTTCTTAAAATCCTAATAATGTTTATATTCTTTTCCGAACAAAATTGTAACATCATCAAGCTATAATTATACCAAAAATCACAAAATTATAATCTCATTAGAATTCCCAACTTCATTATTATTTCATTACTTCATTTTGTACGCCATAAAGAGAAGATTTCTTTTTAGAAGACCTTAACCACTCACAATCTAATGTGTACGTGCTTAGTTGTTTCTCAAAAGAAATGAAATAAAAACAAGTGATGGACTTTGGCTTTCTATATGAAGACTAAGACTCTATCCTCTCATAATTTAATGTGTGTGCTTGGTTGTTTCTCAAAAGAAAATGATTAAAAAACAAGTGTTGGACTTTGGCCTTCTTGGTCCCATTGCTCAGACATTTAATTATTAACTTTCTTACTCGTTCACACTACTGTTAACGACATACTACCCATATTAAAGTTAATTTAAATAAATTGGATTGATTTAGCACTCCTTTGAGAAAAGGAATTCTAACATATTAAGGTATTTATATAATTATATATTTTAATATATATATATATATATATATATATATATATATATATATATATATATATATATATATATATTATTAAAAATATTTAAATTTAATAAATTTTTATTTATTAATAAGTATAAGTTATTTATTATAATTGAAAAAGTTATATATATTATTAAAAAATTTATATAGAAAAATTAAAATTAAAATTTTATATGTATTATAATTTAATATATTATATATTATTATTATTATTATTATTATTTGTGTGGTTTACAAACATCATTAGGGTTGTAATTTCAAAATGGTCTTACTCTTTAAATTTGACGGTTTTCACACTTGTGAGGTTCATCTTCACAATTTTAAAGAAGGATCTTGAAGGTTTTCAATTTTTTAATTGTATTTGACGAGTAAATCACCTCGTGACGGGCAATTTTGTTGTCAAAATCTATCCCTAGTGGTCACTACATAGACATATCCATCTAAAGGGATCACATCTCTTTGGTTCATTAGAAGAGCCTAACCCCAAGAACATCAAGAAGAATTAACCCCATGAACTCCCATTAGCAAGGTGCTTTAACTATGGAAACAAACCCTTTTTTTCCTAGAAAAAAAACTATATTTTCATTCATAAATTGGATTTGAAAAGAAAAAAACAAACAAAACAAAACATTTTGTATATGCACCTGTAGTGCATTCTTGGGATTTGCTTCAATCCCACACGAGGTTAGTATGTTCAGTCAATCAAACAAATGACCAACCCTCACAATAAAAAAGCCCGAAAGGGGCCATAAAAAATATAGCTCAAAACGACCCCAAAAAGGCCATAAAAATATAGCCCAAAATGACCCCAAAGGGGCCATAAAAAATATAGCCCAAAACGATTAGTTGGGCACACGTCACCCAACAGGGAGGCCCCAACTATACAAGCATAGAGGCCTCCATGAAAAAGGTCTCCCAACAAAAACCACAACAAAATCACCTAGGTAGGAAATAGTACAAAGGATCAACCAACTATCATGGTAACAAAAGACCAAAATATAAAGAGGCACGAAACAATGACATTTGTGACATGAGACAACCATAATCCCGCTCCTCAACTCCCCACACGCACCCCAACTAGCAAATCGACAAAGCCACAAAAACCAAAATGAACCTCACCACAGGTGAATGTAGAGCAACAACCCGCCAACAACATCAACCAGTGAAAAGATGACCACGCCTAAGGCAACACCATCAAACCCAAGCGCTAGATGCAAATAGAGAATCAATACAACCACCACGAAAAGAAATAGAAAATTACCAAAACCCTAACAAAATTTTCCAAAAACCCTCTAACTAATCTCTTTCATCCCATTAAACCAACCCTTAAAATTACACTCTATATAGTTATTACCATTTTTATATAAAAAAAAATTAATATTAAATACATCCCATTCAAATTCACTTCAACATACTACAAATTTGGTATGCATTTAAATCTGAATTAATTTCCAACGCAAAAATAACGCAAATATGCTTTAATTTAAATTAAATAACAGAAATTTTATGAAAAATATAATATATATGAAATATTTTATAAAATATAAAGTTTATGTACAATATTTACACGGTTGGTGGAGATTGTTGATCTCGATGTATTTGGTCGGTCAATGGGAGTGCCAATGTGTTTGGTCGGTCAGTGGGGAATTCGTTCCCTGGAAGTTTAGGGTGACGGAATGATATCGCCAGGTATAAGTCACTGGTTCTTATGTCCTAAATAATTGCGGTGAAAAGTTGCATTGTGGCCGTGAACTCAATATCAACCATTTGAGAGCTGGAACTCTGGGAGGGCATGGCTAGGTCTGTCGGGAATCCAGTTTGGTTTTCAAAATTATTCGCAACCTTATAAAAGTTATATTATGTTATAGAAAGATAAATAAAAAGTCTCTACCAAGAGTCTTTGCCAAAAAAACACCCACCATGGGAGAGATGTGAGTAGAAACAGTGGTATTTTACATTCTCTACAGCATTTGGTTTAGCTAAAGCTTGGTTACTGGCACAATCTCCTATTGATATAAAAGTTCATAATCACATAGTACCGTTAAACAATTTCACACATATTTTATTCGCGAAAATTAGATGGCCTCGACAAAGGAAAGCTCTACGAATTTATAATAACAGAGGTTTTGAAAGAAAATCTTTTTCAATTAGTTTTGCAAACGACTATATGATCCCTCCAAACAACCAAGTTGGAAAGAAATTTTGATTATACAAGTTCCTAGACCATTGGATTGGAAAGAAATTTTGATCATACAAGTTCCTAGACCATTGGATTGGTGATATTTCAGAGTTTTAAATGGATTTTTAAATTAAGACAAAAATCTAGATATTTTTTTTTCATTTTCATTGGTGGCTGAAGAATGGTTGAGATCAATGAAAATGTTCAAAGAATTGAACCCATGACTTTTGGGATTCATGAGTTTTCAGAGTTTTTCATATTAAGTTTTTTTTAATTAAGATAAAAATCTAGATAATTTTTTCTATTTGAAGTTGAAAGATTGTTGAAATCAGTGAGAATATCCAAATTAATGAGAGTGTAGAGAGAGTTAAACCTATAAACTCTTGGACTCGTAATGTTTCAGAGTTTTAAAAATTTAATTTTTTCAAATTAAGACGAAAATAAAGATATTTTTATTCCCATGCGGATGGAGGACTGAGATCGGTGAGAGTGGACCAATTGATCTAACCTTATAATTATGTAATATAGAAATTTACAATTTGTATCACTTTTAAATTTTGACTTAATAATTTGGGTTGTTTCACACCTTTTTTACAATTTAGATGGTTTCAAAATTCAAAATCTTTTTAGGATATTGTTTCACATATGGATTCTAAATAATAATAAAACCCTGCCTAATCCTGCAATTTCAACTAATTTTTTTATCAAATTTCTGAACCAATGCATATCCATTTATTACAAGATTATTAGGTTATTCAATCGGTACTTCGATCCCTTTATTACAGGATTAGGTTATTCCCATATTACTCCTCCCTCACAGTCTAAGACCAAAAATAAATGGGTTTAATATATACTAGTGTTGCAAATCCAATCAGTAATTCTCTATGAAATTGGGTGAGTTTCTCAAACTAACCTTCTCACGCTCGGAGTTTGTGGCTCTTCATCTTCTGATTCCTTCTCTATTGTAGAGTCTGATTCTTCCTCCTTAAGCTCAAACTCTATCTTCTCAGGTTCCTTTGGTTGGAATTCATGTTTAATAACATCTTTCACCTCTCTGAACACCACATCTCGGCTGTACACAACCTTCCTTATTACTGGATTCCAAAAGCTTATAACCCTTTAAACCATCCTTATACCCAATAAAGATGCACTTTTCAGATTTACTATCCAACTTGGTTATTTTCTCCTTTGGAACATGTACATATGCATCACATCCAAATACCTTCATATGTGAAAGAGAGGGTTTCTTATCAGTCCATACCTCTTGTGGCGTCTTATCCTCCAAGGCTGACGAAGGTGATCTGTTGACTAGGTAACATGCTGTCTCCACCGCCTCTACCCAGAATTCCTGTCCTAACTCGGCACCACTGAGCATGCTTCTTGCCCTTTCCATCAACTTCTTGTTCATTCTTTTTGCAACTCCATTTTTCTCAGGTGTGTATGGAGTAGTCTTATGCCATGCTATACCACACTTCTTACAGAATTCTTCAAATTCCTTGCTGCAAAACTCTCCACTATTATTTGTCCTCAACACCTTTATCTTCTTCTCTATCTAGTTTTCCACCAGAACCTTAAATTCTTTAAACTTGTCAAAGACTTCAGATTTCTTCTCAAGGAAATATATCCATGTATTCCTTGAGAAGTCAGCTATAAATGATACATAGTACACATACTTACCTAGTGATGGAACCTTCACAGGTCCAAACACATCACTGTGTACAAGCTCTAATATCTGTTTTGCCCTTTTACCACCAAAGGGGAAACTCCCCTGATTCTGCTTCCCATATACACAATTTTCACAGAAATCAAAATCCAGAGAGCTATTACTCATACCTTCTACCATACTTTTACCATGAAGTATTTGAAGACCCTTCTCTCCAATATGTCCAAGCCTTTGATGCCACAACATGGTCTTCTCTCCAGAGACCACTAGATTTTCTGCTCCACTTTCAGGAACCACAAAACTGTTGCACCCATCAACAACAGTGCTACCTTGCAGCATGTACAGAGTTTCAATTCGAATTCCCCGCGTCAATACCAATGCCCCTCAAACCATCTTGTAGGTATCCTTCTTGAACATTATTTTTATACTTGCATCATCCAACTTGCTTACGGAAATCATATTTCTGGCCAATGCAGGAATATGCAGAACACCCGAAAGTGTTCTAACCCTTCCACCTTGCAACTTCGACTTTACTTTTCCACGACCAACAATTCTAGCCTTCCTTTCATCTCCTAAGAAGACATCGCCACCATCATATTTCTCATACTTGCAGAACCACTCTCTATGGGGAGTGAAGTTAAAGGATGCACATGAGTCAATCAACCATGCCTCATGATCTACATGTGTACTTGAATAAGCCAAGTACACATCCCCACCTTCATTTTAGGTGGTTTTCGCCTCTGCAGAAGGAGCATCATCAGATCCCTTTTCTTTGTCAGGAGCTTTATATTTACAGTCCATTTTGTAGTGCCCTTCCTTTTCGCATTTCCAACACACCACCTTTACAATTTTTCTTGGAGATTTAGATCTCCCTCTAGATTTAGACCTCCCACTCGATGACTTATTTTTGTTTTTTCTGGGACCGTCCTTGTACAGACAAGGCATCACCATTGTAGCTCTCCATATTTTTCCATCTCATTTCCTTCGTCAACAAGGATAAGACTATTTCATCAAACTGCAAGGCAGTTGAATTGCTACCTATTGCAATAACCATACTATCCCACGAATCTGGTAGAGAACACAACAAAATGATGCACTTATCTTCATTTGAAATTTTAATATCAACATATAATAACTGACTTACTACAGTATTAAATGCGTTTAGATTCTCTGTCACCAAGTCTCCATCTTTCATCCTCAGGTTATACAGATTTTCTGTAGGAACAATTTATTCACCAGAGACTTATATTGGTACAAAGTCCCTAACTTATCCCACAAAGCCTTCACCGTAGCTTCCCCTGATACATTCAGCAATACTGAATCTGAGACACACAATCGTATTATGCTCTTTGCCTTCTGATCCAAATTCTTCCATTCTTCATCAGACACTCCCGTTGGTTTAGTTCCTGGATCTACCGCAATACACTAATCTTTATCCACCAACAGATCCTCCATCTTGAGTTTCCATAACTCAAAACTCTGACCATTAAATTTCTTGATCTCTATCTTTCCACTGCTCACCATCTTCTTTCACCACCAAAATCGATCCCACAGATCTCCCGCTGAACACGGTCTACCACAGGCCCGAGCGAATCCCCTCAGCAACAAAGGCATCCCCTTGAAGCCAAAATAGCTCTCATACCATATGTAGGTTTTAACCATGTACAGAAATTACCATACGAATTCTAAAACACAGAAAATAAATAATGTGAGAGAATAACATATAAAACATATATACACAGAGATTTTCCCTTGGATCCCAAAACTGGGACTACCAGCTTGATTTTTCATTATGTTCCTTTCAATGTTACAATACATATTTATACATGCCGAAGCATCCAATACCATGGACCGAAAACCATCACGTCCAAAACCATGTGGGAAAAATCATGCACAAAATCATAGGTAGGTCCGCCCAACCTAATATAGGGTCCAAAAACAAAATTTTCCGGGGCGCTGCCCCGGACCCCATAGAGTGCAGTTACCTGCACCCTTCAAACCCCCTGTGACCCCCCCTGCTACGCAATCGACACAACGAAGGGGGGGCTCCACCCCTCTTCTAACCCCCCAGTGAACTACATCGGCTAGTCAAGGAAAGAATATAACACAACCCAACACTGTCATGGAGTTTGTTATATTTCACCCTCCGAAATGTCTGTCCAACGGACATATATTTCATGTCGAGAGAGAGTTCTGGGATGACGTGTCACAAATCACATGTGATGGTCAAGGCGAAGTGGCCTAGCCTAAGCACTTAGATGACTTCCATGTGCTCATGGAGAACGTGGAAGGTTTTAATGAAACAGAGGTTTGTTTGCTACTCACACACACACTTTGCGAGCACCCATTTTGATGGTGTATCATTTTGCCTCATAACTTCGTGCACTCATTCAAGCAGTTCAGTGATCTAAATGAATCTGTTTTTCACCATTTTGATCGTGAAGCACTTGATGAAAAAATGTTAAAACGAAGGCCCGACATGAATCACCTATGGATTTTTCACAGTGCTTTCGTCTATTCATTTTTGAAGCTTCGAAAAGTCAAATGAAATTCCAATATATCATGGATATATTTGAATATTCTCTCACCAAATCACTGTGTCCCAAGATAAACCTAAAGTTCAAATGTTGCTCAACATACTTCGATGATGGAGCTGCACAATCACAAGCAAACACCGTCACTGTCACAAGTGACTATCCGCCTTCCCCTCATTACATCACTCCACCCCCATAGAGTGATGTGTGAGAACATGCACACGCAACTGTTCAACTATCACATCCTCCCACCCTCACTACTCTCAATTTCTGTGTAGATTTGATTGGGAAGCCCATGGGTTGTCATACACACTTGTTACCTCAACCTCGGTCTCCGCATTTTGTTGATCCTCTGAATTGCACTATCTTGTGTTCTTTCATTCTGGACTCTACACCTGTTGTGAACGAGGATCAAGCCATCGACAGAGTTGATGTTGCACAACCAACCTATGTTTTGATTCACGAAGAGTATGACCAATCATGTGAGCATGAAATCGCAGTGAAGGATGACCTCCTCGGTCTGCACCTCCTCCACTTTTTCTTGGCATCGTTGGTGATTGTCATCTCTGATTATCATTGTGTTAATCCATCGACGGATGCATCTACTTATGATCATTCAAATAACACATCAGATGTCAGTACATCATTTGACAGCAGAGAGGGCACATTCTTCATTGAAATTCCACTTAATTTTTCATCTGCTTTTTCTTGAAATGTAGAGGGTGAACATTCTTTCTTCTCACCCCTCTGTATGATTCATTAAATCATGAGGATGACGACAAACACCATGAATTTTATGATCATGTTTTTCATGATCTCTGTACTTATTCATCTGATCACGATGTTGACTCACTCGTTGTTAATATGTCTAAGCCAATAGTGTCCAATGATCTATCTATTGACAAAGTGGAAACCCCGTAGGCTGTCAAGGCACCTCAGCCTGAGCTAATGGTTATGTCAGGACCTTAGTTTCCCAAGGTTAGTTCCACTTCCGATTAGAGAATTTGTGAAACAACCAAGGCTCCTCATCACTCATCTATATGCACTAAAGATCAATCTAACACACAAATTTTGCTTCCTCCGCCAAAATCACATGATCCCATCACTTGCGCACTGGAGGAACCATTCGCAGAAAGCACACTTGCAAGGCGTAAGTTGTCTCTATTTCTCATGTTTACTTGTCTGCCACACTCAATAGAGTGCATATGCTTATCATCTATACGCAGTGTGTCACATCACCATGGTAAGTCCACAACGGATTTGTCTTGTGCTTTCACTCTTTTCTTTTCTGTGGACGCGTTCAAACTTAGAGTGTGTTGGGATTTATTTTTATATATTTTATGTTTGCTGGCTTGCCTGACTATGCTTCTCGCAAACCATGCCTTCACCAACATGGGCCAGCCAATGTGTTGGTGGCTGCATTGGAAATATCACTTCACGTGAGTAGGCCTATGCACTGTTTAGCATAGGAGTAGGAGTAGTTTTTTCTTTCTTACTTGTCTTTGCTTTATGGTTTGTATGTTTTTTTGCTTTCCAACCTGGTTTGGTTTGTTTGATTTCTCACTTTTTTTGCTTGTTGTTTTGTTTCCTTTGCTTACTATTTTTGTTTGCTTAGTGTCATGCTATTTTTAGTTTTGTGAATAAGTGATGCCCTCTACTAAGTTCTGGCTTTTGATTGAGTACGTGGCTGAGATCCAAAAAGTCTTGTGACACTGCATCACTTGGCCCTCCTGCATCCATCTTCTCTATGATTGGTTTTAACCTTTGGCTGATGAAGTCTTGATGGGAAATACGAGACATTTGCAATGGAAGCTTGGGTCCAACCATGAACTTGGGTCCACATTGGGAAACCCCATGCCTGCACTCAGCCTTCTGCTCTGTGTGATCATGCTCATCAAACTAGTAGAAATGGAGAAGGGGAAAATCTAAGCGAGAAAACCAATGTCAGAGGTCTTACATGCTTCTTTGAAGGAACAACCTAATTTTATCTCAATAAGTTGGGATCCCTCTTACACCCCAAAATTAAATAAGTTCCTATGCATAGTCTTCTTAAAAAATACAAAGGCAAAAGAAGAGAAAGGCTTCCTGCGCAGAGAGGTGAAGCATGCAACTCCACCAAGGTATTGACCAGGTTCGTTGGTAGTGGAGCAATGGATGTGTTCCTGCGTCACTCCATTGGGATACTGTCCAGGCCTGCTGGCAAGGGAGAAACACTAGAGATGAAAACTTATACTTTGAAATTTTTTAACTTGCGAGCCAAACTACCCTTCCCAATTTCGAAACATTGTGATGAAGCTGAAACTTGTTATTGTGTTTGACTGAGTTGCCGAAAGGTGAACCATGCTTGTCCACGGGGTAAGTGGGGAAGCCAAAGTAACCCACACAATGATTCAATACTCCCTAAAAGACCAAGGCCATGTGCTGTCAATAGGCCAAAACAAAGAAGTTGGAGTCCAACGAGTGTCTCACCAAGTGTTGTAGTGGTTGCATCACCATCCAAAATTTTGGCATGCATCCAATTTCAGAGCCTTCCTTAGGTGTTTCCTTGATGTTTGCAACCACTCAGGCTCATCCTATGAGCTTGTGTTGAGTCTTTGCACCCTCCTCGCTTGACCGTTCAATGGACATATTTTTACATGTTGGTCACAATGTCATGCTTGTAGTCATGTTTTGGCCATGCACAAGGTCCGCCTTCGTGTGTACAGTTTGTGTCCACTATGTAAACATCCATCGCACTCACAAATGGAGTGGTATGCATTGTCGCGCAAGCATCATCATAGTCGTTCAATAATCGATTACAAGTGTCACGCTTGTCACTCACACAGTCGGTCAGTCACACTAAGTGTATGTTCTCTTGTTGGTTTGAGATGTCTTGTCATCAAGTCATGTTGAGTGTGTGTTCACGAGGTCATGCATGTACGAATTCACTCATTCAAACACTTGGTAATTTTGTTGAAACATTGTCGACTGGACCATCCTCCAACAACCGGACATTGGCTGAGCTGCATTGCGCAGTTTCAACTCTCAGTGATTATGTATTGCTGCCTAGAATTGCACAGACCTTGAGGCTACGTCTTAGACAGTCTGCACTGTGCTACCTCTTAGACAGTCTGCACTGTGCAACCTTGGAATTGACTCAATTCCTCAAAGACAAAACATACCACTCTCACGTGTTTAAAAGCAAGAGCTAAGGAAAATATTTAAGATAATGGCAGCCAGGCCATCATACCCGATGGGGCTCCTACACCAAATGATGTGAGGTCTAGTTAAGACTTCATACCGGGGAGATCCCCTGAATGTTGGCGGATCTAGCACCATCAACACTCATTCAAACTAAGTTATATAATTACAACTCAAATAAACTCATCCTAGATGCCTAAAATTTAGGGATCACACATAGATTACTACAAAATACTTTTGACTTGAAATTCCTAAGCTAATTAAGACAATTAAACTTAATTATCTATTTACAAGTTGCTATGAGAATAGAATTCGATTTTAATTCATAGTTTAAACAAAAATTAAAATGGAATTTCTTTTTTCCATTTCTCAACAAGATATTTCGAATCCCTAGACTAAATCGAAAGGTTGCATTCTGTACCCACAAAACAAAGTTGGAGAAGGAAGATGTTACAATCTTAGATACAGTGGAATCCATACATTTCTAGGTGAGTTGTACATTGTTGCATCATTCTCTATGTTGTCACTAAAATACACTACCTCGTTCCACTCTCTAAATTTCAAATATGATATAGCCTGCTTTCTTCTTCATCCTCAGCTGTTTTGTCCAACAGACTAGGATTTTGGTAGAGTAACATTGGTTTTTTGAGTAATTTTTTAGTACTATGTATGTGTGAAAGCCTAAAGGAAAATAAACAACTCTTGTTTTAACTTAGTACATGAAGATCATTAAATTTTATATATAAATTTATTCGACTCCTATTTTGAGGGAAGGTTAATCATGATGGTCACAGAATTTGACACTACTTGCAAGCTTTTCACTTCATCAGTCATAGGAGGCTTTGCAACTTAATAAAGTCTACGCTTATGCAATATTATTTGTTTGCACACTCTTCTTGTATGTCTGTGAAGCATTGTTTATGATCTTGGTGTCTTATTGCAGAATTGATGAAGAGATTGCAAAAATAAGAATGATTGTCAAAACCAGTTTCAAATATTGTGAAGAATATTAATGACAAATGCAAAAACTTATTGAAATGCATGACAAAAGGAGAAGTGAAATCAAAGAAAGATAATTACAGGAGGAAATGGCTTTCGATAAGGAATTGGAACGTGAAAGGATCGAAATCCTAGAATAGTATTACAACAAAATGCAAGAAGTAGACTGTATTTTTGTTTAACTGCAAAGGTGAGACAATTATTTCTAAATATTTGTGTAGTGATTTTTTATTATTAAACTATGAAATAAGTAAAAACATATTTACCTTTGGTTACTTATTGCTTTTATTTAAGCAAGTTTTTTCATAAAAGGTGGATAGGAATAAAATGTAAATAAATATATTTATTCACAATTACTTCTCACTATGATTTATGTTTTACTCAACACCTATGTAGTGGTACAACTCTAAATGTGTAGACAAGCTAGTGGTTATATCCAACAAAATTTATGAAAGTCCATGTTCGTGAGCAAGAAATTTATTTATCCACTTCATATCTCAATTTATTAGTTCCTCCCAAAGAAAGAACCATCGACAAGCATTAAACATCATTATTGTTATTCTTCATTAAAAATTGTTACATTAATACTATCATTCGACAATAAAATTTGTAATGAGATTGTGATTTCTTGTTGTTTAAAATACACTTTTGAATGCATAAATGGATTAAGCACATTGAAAAACCTTTAATACACTCGATCTTTGCAAATTAAATAACTTAAACTTATGATTTTTTTAAAAAATTGTATTGGATTTTAAACAAAATTGACTAGAAAAATGGTCAAAAAAGAACTATTTCGTCTATTAATTACATGATACAAATGGAAAATGGCATCAACCCATGGTACTAATCCACACATGGTATTCATTCACCCATGGAATTTACCCATGGTATTGTAAATGGCATCTGCCCGTGGTATTGTAAAATCCACCCATGGTATTCATTCACCCATGGAATTGACCCTTGGTATTGTAACTGCAAAAAAACTATAAGTAACAAGTCACATTTTGTAAAAGGAGAGAGGGTCTGCCATAATGTAGCCTTTCTTAGCAGTGATCAAAGAGGTGGCGGTAGGTGGGGCTACCTCCAGTATCTTGTATAATGAATTATCCAAAGAAATGATGACAGTGCGAGGCCTTGACTGATACATAGCATGTCGCCTCCACAAGTATGGTTGGCCTAATAGTACATCAAAAACATCCAGAGGTGTAACATCATAGAATACCTCGTCTATGAAGGGCTTGATGTTGTAGGGAAGGCGGCACTGCTGGCGAACTTTGAGATCTCTTCCTTCGTGAAGCCAATCGATATTGTACGGCTGTGGGTGTGGTGTAGTTGGTAGGCCCAACCGCTTCATGACCTATGCTGAAATGAGGTTCTTTTGGCTGCCACTATCGACAATGAATTGCAGCGGCGAACCCTTCACCCACATCTGTGAGTGGAAAAGACGTTCCCCCTCCTCTGGATCTTCGGGCTCATTTTTCTGGATCTTGGAAGTAGCAACAGTGGCGCTAGGATCCGCATCAATGATCTGCTTCCCTTTTTCATTCCCCTTGTCGGGTTCTGACTCAGAGTCAGAACATGCATCTGATTCGGAAGCCTTCAACTCGGCCACCAGCGACTGCTTGGTCCGACACTCACTTGTGTTATGAGTGGGACTATTGTGGAACTCACACCACTTTCCTGTGTCCTTCTTCGGCTTCGTGGTGTTGTTCTTTTCTCGCAGCTTTGACGGGTTGTCTTGGGTCACCCCGCCTTGGCTTTGTCCTTTGGGCTTTGGATTTGCAGATCCAAAGTCTCACTTCTTCTGTTTGAACCTTTGCTCGATTTTGACAACGTATCGGTATGTTGTGCCGAGTGAGGAGATGTTCAAGAAATCCATCTCTTCCTGGATGTATCTGTGTAGGCAGCCGCGGTATTTGAGTTCCAGATGCAGCTCAGAATCTTTGATACCCAATTGTGTGCGAAGGGTATGAAAAATGTTTGTGAACTCCGGCACATCTTGGTCTTGTCCCTGTCGCAGTGTGGTCCATTTGATGTATTTGTCCTCATAGCTTTTGACAAGGTAGTACTGCTCCTTGATGGCATCCTGGAAGTCATTCCAAGTGGGTGCGGCTGAAAACAGTGAGCCTGTACTTTCATCCTTCTGTTCGTAGTAGGTTTCCCACCAGTCCTTGACGTGGGGGGATGCTTTGAGAAGAGCAAAAACAATATTTTCCTGACTTGAAAATTCATAAACAAAAAAATACCCATCGAGCAGATTTAACCATTTATCTACGGCATCTGCGTCTATTTGACCCTTGAAGATGGGGATTTCAAAATTAACTTGTACCTTAAACGGTGTGGCATTTCCAGAGTAGTTGTTGGAAGTCGATGCATCGCCTCTAGGTAGCCATTGAAGGATTTGGGCAAAGTTGTCCATCATCGTGTTCCTTTGTCACTCGAGGGCTTCTTCGAGAAAGATTTTGATAGGATCTCCTGCCCCCTCGTTTTTCTTCTCATCCGCTATGGGAGGTCGTCGAGATTTGCGAGGCTGGTCTTGCAAAGGTTCGACCAGTTCCAGACCTAACTCCTTATATCCTGACCTCGTTGGGGACATGCAAAGAAAAACAGAGAAAAAGCAGACTGCTCTGATACATTGTAAAAGGCTACATTGTGGCGGACCCTCTCTCCTTTTACAAAATGTTACTTGTTACTTATAGTTTTTTTTTTTCAGTTACAATACCACGGGTCAATTCCATGGGTGAATGAATACAATGGGTGGATTTTACAATACCACGGGCAGATGCCATTTACAATACCATGGGTAAATTCCATGGGTGAATGAATACCATGGGTGGATTAGTACCATGGGTTGATGCCATTTTCCATTTGGATCATTACACTACACCTCCCTATATATATATATAAACAAAACTCTGCACACACGCACACACATATATATGATGAGCGCCAGTATTGCAGCAAGGATGTTGCAACTCCTAGGCTACCAACTTTACTTATCAGCACGGGATTCGTACAAACTTGGAGGTGTCAGTGCTATATACACAAGTAAAAGTGAAGGTCCTCGTTGTCACTATTCATCCGGCGAGAGACCCCAGGGGTTCCAATCTAGACTTATAGAGTCAAAAGAAGCTTGATTCTTTGAAGAAAGAAGAGAAAATTTATTCTAAGAGAGCTACTCTACTGCAGTAATGAGGAAAACAACATGTAATGCTAAATCACACGACATCCTAATTAACCATTTAAACAACTATGCTAAACAGAATTGCTAAATCAACACTAACCTAATGCTGCTATCTACATTACAGAAGTAAAGAGCACCAAATCATACTAATGTGCAAGCAAGAAAACTAAACTAAATCATTTTTCACTTTTTTGGTAAAATCAAGCATGCAATTTAATTGTTCTTGTGGATGTGATAGGTGGATGGAAGGTGGTTGAGGATGGCTAGAAGGTTTATGGAGTGGTTTGATGTTGTGGAAGGGTCCTAGGAGGCTTTTTTTGAATTCCTAGAGGTTCCCCATCAATTCGGCCTCAAAACAGGCCGTTTCAGGAAAACCTACTAGATGTACTAGAAACCCATAGGATGATCCTATAGGAATTACAGGAAACCTACAAGATGCAACCGAGAGCTAATTTTAAGGTGTTGGAGGTGTTGGGAAGCTTGGAAAAGGTGTGTGATGAGTGGGATAGTGTGTTATAAGGTCTAGGAACACTCATGAGTCAATATCCAAGAGAAGAGATGTCTAGATTCGCTCAATGTGTTTAGGGGTATTTCAATGAAAAGGGAAAAAAAAAATAGTGAGGGTGATGGTGGAACAAGACATGGTTGAAGTGGATCAGGTGGAATATGGATGCTAGTTATGAAGTCTAGACATCCTCCTGAAGTACCTGTAGTTCTTAAAACATGTGTGTCTTCCAAGAACTATGCAACAAGATATATTTTCATCAACTAGACAAGCATGAATCAATTTCCCATGTTATGCATGAAGAAAGTGCTAAAGTAAATGAGAACATGAGTGAGATCTTATTGCAAAAATAGAGTAATGGAAAAAGATGACAATGAAATGGACCAAGTACTGAATCAAGATAACAAACTCCAAAGCGCATGTAGGAACTAGAAATCTGTGTTTTTGGGGATGCTAAAGGGTCTCTTCCTCAAGTCATGGTCCCATAGGGAGGAGGTGAGGCCGAGACACCTGTATAAAACCTTATAGTGATCCTTTTCTCCTTGCTAACCTGCGAATTGAAAGAAGGTACAAATGGAAGAAAACTAAAATACAACCAATCTACGCTACACTGTTGTAATGGAAATGTAGCTACTTAAGCAAATGAACAATTAAACCATGAACCTATGCTAGCATACATGTACAATAAAGATGAGCCTTGGCTGCTATGGTTGGGCCCTAACCCAAGAGTTTCAGCCCTCTGAGTTAACTTAGTGCTAACTCAAAACAAAACTCATTCTTATTATCAAAATAATGGATTACATCAAAAACTGTCACAAGCGTTGCAGCTCGAAAATTAAGAGTAGAGTTTTACAACAAACAATCTGAATCCTACTAAGGTCCTAGGCATATCCACTTATACATCTGAAGTCTCCAATGACTTCCTTAAAATTAGGGAGGCTCGGCTCCCAAACTCGAGATAAAATGGTGCTTTGTCTTTCACTTGCTTGGCTGCCTTCTAGTCTTCATGATTTGGTTGTTTGCACTCCGAACTAATGGAGGAATATTTGAATGGAGGGGTGTTAAATGAGGAGGATTTACCTCCTATAATTCCTCTCCCTTGTCCCGTTCGGGTTTTTCCCAAGGTATTTGCCAAAATTCCTTGCTTTTATCCTTTAATCCTGCATTAAATGCACATTAGGCGACAAAGCAAAATATCCAACTCTAACTCATCTCATAAACGAAAGATAATCAAAAGTATGCACTGAGTTGTGAGAATAGTTGGTTTGACTAAGCTAGGAGGTGAATTAAGGCCTATATAATTACCCAATGATGAGGCTTATCATTACCCCCCCACTGAAATTTTTGCTCATCCTCTGAGCAACTTAATCAATTTCCATGTCCTTCATGGCTTTGGTAGCCTCTCTGACATCCCATGCCTTTGTTGCGGTCTCTTCTTCTTGTTCATAGAAGCTTGCTTTCTTTTCTACTTCATCCAATTGCCTCTTTTCCTCTTCTTCTTTTCTCCCTTCTAGCATCCCTAGGAGTAGTGGTGGATTGAGTTTTAGGCCTATCCAATTGACCTTCAACCTTTGCATTGATTTCTTATACATATGTGTCCTGTTGAGTGCCTCTCTCAACCTTTGAGGAGAGTGATATTCTCTAATCTTCAAGCTGTGTGGCAGTGTGTTCTGTCTCCTTAGGCAGGCACATATACTATCATCTCTTAGCAACCTAAACATATCCTCAAAATGTGAAATTTCTTTCTCTTGGGTAGCAAGATATCTAGGTGCCAACTGAGGATCAATTGCAATCAAATTGTGGATGCTAATTAGGGCCATGGGATTTGATTGTTCAGCTCTAATGATAATAGGTTCATTTTTATCTATGGCCAATATTCTTTTCATCTCTGCAACCCTTGACTCCTCATGGTTCATCCACGATGCCATGCCATTAATTGTAGGTCTCCTAGCTTGGCATTAGGATCCCAAACATTCATGTCTGCGAGGGCCATGTTGTGCAAGTAAAACTTAGCCATTTTGGACCTATCCTCTAATGTACTTTGATCACAAAGATCAATAAACTGTGTGTAGTCCTGAAATGGCATGGTGTCCGTTTGTGCTAGTGTTTTAATCTAAAACTACAGCCATTGTTCTTTGAGGTAAAGAGCATGTTAGCCTCTCTCATAAAAACAATAATAAATCCAAAAATAAATAATTAATTAAATATTCCAAGTTAGGAATTTGTGCCTAACTCTTGGGTTGTTCCTCTAAGATAGGAGTTAGTTTAGGTAACTCCTATATTGGTGTGTGTCTGGTGAGAAATTATCTCAACCAAAGGAGAAATTATCTCAACCAAAAGTATCTAAGATAGCACGCACTATCTTGAGAAAACTATCTCTCATCTATTTATTTGTAACACTATATTCAATTATTTTAATGAATGAATGAGAGATAATACATCACGAAGCATGAGGCTTCAGCCTTTTTCCGCCGATATTTTGTCTGATTTTTATGTTTGTTTTTCTGTAATCCGTTTGAGTTAATTTCATTTTTCAATATGTGGTATCAGAGCCTAGGCTTAGAGAAATTGTGAATCTGTTTCCTGTGCGAGGTTAATGAGAGTTGCATGTTGTTCTCCTTGTTGTACTCTGTCCAACCTTTTAATTGAGCACCGCGCTATCTTTGGTCCAGTTTTCTTTCTTGACTCCATCGATGTTCATATTGACAACACCCGTCACAATCAGATATTTTTAAAGCCTATCTACTGAAGCGAGTTTTCAAGGCCGAGAATGGAACAAATATTCACTTCCAGAAAAGGGATGATTATAGTGATGACGAGAGAGTTGCAGATGCGTTGAGCTGCTTAAGTGAGTACCACCTGCAAGGATTCCTTTGGAATTCTTTCTGTGGCTCCGCTTGGTGGGCCAATGGGAAAGAGGAACTGAGGCTCATCAAAGTTGCCTAAAGCACATACGACCAATTCAACTACATCCATCTATTGTTGCAACATGGGTTGGTAATAGCTATGTGCAGATCTGGGATTTTAATACACATCAATACCATAAACTTAACGGGGAGTAAAGTGGGCTTCAACGTAGTGGCAAACCCGTTAATACTCTCTGCCGCTACGTCAAGGCCATGAGGCTGGAGCCGAGGTTCAAGATTAGCTTGATCGATGTGAAGCTCAAGGAGGTTACGAAGTTGTTACAATTCAGGTTGGATCTCTCTCTTCGGATCTCTCTTTGGGCTTCTAGGAAGACAAAAATTGAAGTGGAGACATCTGTGTGTGAAGTTATTGAACGAGCTGCATAAAATAGAGTTTCACAATGCAATGACTGTGAACTTCTGAGTTATCGACCAATGAAATTTCCAGCATCATGTTACAAGGAGTAACAAAGCAAAAAACCCTTCTTCCAGAAACTTGATTAAAAGGAGCGTCATCAGCTTTAGTATCGGATTGGTCTCTAGCATAAGGGGTAGCTGATTTTCTTTAACACTATATTGTTGAAGAATTCTTCTCTGCCAGCGTGAGAATTTGATATTCAATATATTTTGCACAACATTTATTGCTCGTTGCGCATCAAAAATACACATAGTTTTTTATAAAGTAACTAGTGCATAAATGAGAATTGCAACTTTGATTGTAATCTATTGATTCAGCTTCGGAGATGTGTTTTCGATGTAAAATTTTTGAAGTAGGAAGACGGCCTTCGTATGAATCCGAACTGCAACTGCAGTTGAATTGCATGGAAGGAGAGTGGAATTACACGATATGGTCTTTCCATATTTCTCAGAAATCCAGAAAATGACTACAAACCAATAGCCGTAGGCTATCTTTTAGATTTTTTGAGAGTCATTGGAATTTTTCTCATTAAAAGTTCTCCAAACATATAGCTGTGCTCCGTGTATTTTTTAATGTAATTTTTTTGGGAGTAATAAGGGTGATGTTTTGAAATCTTTGGAGTGATAAATTTTTCAAAGGAGAGTTCATTGATGTAGGAGGTTGAGTCAGGTTTTTGAAAGCATTTGCTTCCAAAATTTGCGAGTCTCAGAATCCCATTGTTTGAGAAAGCATTAATTGCAATGTTGTAAAAGATGAAAGGTTGATGATCTCAATACTCAATAAAGACATATTATCTGTGGTGATTGTGTCCTAGATCTGCCCAAAATTGAATAAGGGGATCTTAGGTACACCATGTGTATTTGTGATGGCGAGTGTTTTTATGGCTTCATGTTGTTACTTATGATTTGTGTCTAGTTGTGACACATAAATGATCGCATTTACCACACACATAAAGTTCAATGCAAGCAAGCACAATACCTGTAATGAAATAGCTGCAAGGAAGGATAATTAAGCTCCACACAGACAACAACTCATCAAAGTTTTCAACATCGACATTCTACCTCAACAAACAAATTCACTCAATACAATCAAGTTCATGAATCTGCAAACTCCAGTATTTCAAAGCAAAGTCTACATCACTACATTCAAGTTAATGAATCTGTAAAGTTCAACGTTTCAGCGCACAGTCTGCATCAACATTGTTGAAATTGTAATCAAACTCAAATCACATTGAATTGTAAGGGTGCATTCTCGATTGAAACCGACACCCAAGCCTTGAATTGAGTCAAATTGCATTCATTGTTGTGAATCATTGAAATCATTGTAAGCTTTTTTGGGTGAATTTTCGACAGTGTTCGACACCCTTCCTTTAAAGCACAATCAAGTGAGTCCATGAGTTTTAACTCCAAATGAAACAAACAACAAGTTCACATCTCCTGCAAGTGAGCATGAGTATTCATTCAAGCAATTTGCATCAAAATAGTACAAAGTTCAGACTTTCAAGCGAGCCAGAGTGAAGATCATTGCAACAACCATCAAAGCCACCAAACAACTTCAACTCTAACACCAATCAAGCAAGTTGAGATCGACATCAAGCGAGCGTGGCTATTCCTTCAAGTGAGCGTGAAGTCATTAAGTAACGCAAGTGAGCATTCATGCAAATACGATCATCATCAAGCGAGCATGAATTCCAGAGTTTAAGCAAGAAAGTTCTACAACTCTAGCAAGTGTTCCCAGCAAGTGCAATAAGCAACAAATAAAGCGAGCATGCCATTCAAGTCCCATATCAAGCGAGCCTGTCATTCAAGTAACAAAATCAAGTGAAACAATTCAAAGCATGACATCTATGACAAGAGAGCCTGATTTCAAGTGAGCAAGTTCAGATGGCGCAACATAGTCAATTGTTACACATTCTTCACAGTTTGATCATCTCCAGTGATAAAGACGTGGTGCACATCAGCAAAGAAACTCTTGCTGATATTTCACGGCATTTACAACAAACACATGAAACCATTGAGTTTCTTCAACTAGAGTTGCAACTACAAAGAGATGAGCTGCAACAAAAGAGTGCTTCTTCCAAGTCATTCAACCATACAGATGAAGATAAAGATGTTGATTCCAAATCACTCATCCAAACAACTTCAAGTGTCGAAGTTGTTCATGATCAAATTCAAATTTCTTCCAACCCCATCATCAAGCCCTAGGAAGAGATTCAAAATAACAAGAATCAACGAGGCTTAGGTGTCGTGGAGGAAAAAGTCATTTGGGCTGACACAACTGACCTCCCTAGGAGTTTACACTCTCTAGCGACAAACAAAACAAAATGGAATGATCTTTCTCTAAATATACCTTTTATGACATGAAAAGTACAAGTGTTTAGGCTTACCTTATTCCAAAACGCTGTTGTTGTAGTTCGTCCTTGCCAATCCGGATGAGCTCCTCCTTCAAGTCAATTCCTGCAACCACAAACAATCAAACAATTACCGAGCACCTGTATTTCATATAATAAAACATACATTCAACATGCAGACCAAGGAACACATGAAATAACTCATTAACACAAGCTATTGAGAAAAATAAACCAGTTTGTATTAATAACGAAACAAAGAAACTCTTACAACTTGGCCTTGGTGTTGTGCAAGTTCCTCCCAGGGTCCATCAAGTGTCTTCCTCTACCTTGACAAAGCTCACCCACTTCCAAGTAGAATCATGTAAAGACAATCTCTCCTCACAAAGGTTCTAATGGAAGTCCTAAATCCTGCAGCATTTACCCAAAGAAAATGTATAGCTCCAACCTCTCCTCCTCTTGGCTCAATGCCTTTATTTATAGTGCTGTAAAGAGGTTATTCAGGTCCACTATCAATGGGATCATTCCCCTCTATGGGTGGGATAGCTCCCTTATTGATGGGATAAGTCCCCTCTTAATAGAGATACATGAACCAACTGGAGGCGTATCCATTCCATCAAACCGACCTCTAGAATGTTCTAGAAGTAACCACAAGTAACTTTCTCAAGATAAAACTTGCGCATTTTGCCTTTTACAGGAGGATGCACCTGTCCTTTAACATACAGAGCGTCCGTGGACGCAGTTTTTGTGAACAAGGCCTGCGTCCCCGCAGGTAAGGCCAGAGAGAACCTGCGACCCCAGAGATAAACATAGTTTTTACAAGACTTTCTCTCTTCTTTGAGTTTGAGATGGATAACAGAGGCATAAGACTTGCCTAAGAGGGTAGCATGACTGTTGATTTTGAGCCATACTAACTGTAAGTAGTCAAGGTGACATTTTTTAGTGTAACAGATTGCCCCCTAAAGTGCGAAGCCTGGAATAGATTGGTGTTTTATAATTCTAGGAAGGGTGAAGCGCTTTATCATTTCAAGGATTGACTTGTGGATGCCCTGGTTGTAACCTGCAATTTTCAACACAAAATACATGTATAAGATTATATCATCACTGAGGTAGGCATTCCCATACTCAGATTCAAAACTTTAACTAATGGACTAACTATTCTGATACAGGAATGATCTTGCAGTACATCATTTTTATAGACTTTTGTAGACACAGTATGGACGCAGCCATCTGTTTATGATTAATCTACATAAATAATGAATACAAAACTCCTCGCAGCCTGGATGGTAGAGACTAGATCCGGGGTCTTCACTTCTACTTCCCGAATTGGTACGATTCTAAACATGTGATTAAATGATTCGATGTCGAACATGCTAGAAACCACTTGATTACCAGTCGATGATGTGAACTATTAACAAGCGTGAGAGAGACCACCAGTAATGTCAATGGTTCTCAAAGTACCAAGCACAACCCGTGAAATGTGAATAGATGTTTTGATGTCGAACACTTCATGGAATCCTTTGATCGAAAGTCAATGATGTAAACTAACGTCAAAGGCGAGAAACCTGCCATTGATGCATGCAGACTTCAAGGTACTGTCGATTCCTAAGCCATCTTTCTAGATAATGTGTCGATGTCGATAGAAAGCGACTCGTCGCAGGCAAACCCGCAACACGAAATCATTGTTCAAGTTGAAGAAATGTTGCTGTAAGGACTGACTCAGGGATGGTCAAATGGATGATAAGTATTTTGCAGATGAAAGTTTTGCTCGCAGACCTCTTGAACACATAACGACACAACAGATGGTTTGGTGACGAATAACTCAAAGTTAATCCCTGAACCCGGTTAAAGATTTTCAAAGTCAACTGTGAGGTAGAAGATTTCCCAACCCAGGTGAAATGCAAAAGTGTCGTGTTCAAGAGTGGTAATAAAGTTTCGTTTGAGACAAAAGGTGACAAATAGGTTCATTCTTCTCTCTTTTCCCCCACCATTTCTGGCAAGTACCTCTTTATTTTTAACAAGCTTGAGGAGGATAACATATGCTTGGTTATAAGCTCATCCTTCGGACGAGTCCAACCTAGTTTAAATGCGAACCCTAGGAAGGAGTGGTTCGTCCCTGTTTGTAATTGAACAGGCCCTTTACTGTAAAAGTTTAACGAGCCCAGTATAGGAGAAACTCGGTGTTTTTCAATTTTAGAGAGTCTGAAAAACTTAAGAAAACTCCACGTTGAACTTTTTCGTAAGTTTGTGTCCCTCAAGCCCGAAAAAGTATAAAATAATACCTGGGGGAACCGCTTGATCTTGCGACCAAGGAGTACTTTCATAATAGTGTCGTTGACCTGAAAAGTAAAAAGCGATCAAAGACACGTCGTTTTAGTTCCTTATCGAGTTTGAAACGACAAAAACCCGGCAATCTTTTCCTGATTTTACGGTCAGAAAAGAGCTAAAAGGGGACCGTCTTTTAATTCCATTTTAACGAGTGAAAAAGAAACACTCGGCGATCTTTTCATGTTTTACGGAGTCAGAAAAGGGCTTAAAAGATGACTCTGATAGTTTAATTTGTGAAAATTACAACTTCCCTTGAAATCCCTTTGTCCTGCACAAAAGCGACACATTACTCATACCTGCTTAAAATAGGCAAAAATTCATCGAAAAACATCTTTTCATGGTAAAAAATGAACTAATTCACCCAAAAAACCTATAAAAAGACCTTTTACCATGTCATTTTTACCGTTTGACTTTGGAGTTTGAAAAAGGAGCTTTTGGCAAGAAAACTTCCCGTGGTTGCTGCGGAAAATCTGACCGTCGGAATCGAACGCCGCTTCACCGAGGTATTTTACACATCCCCCTCTTCATTTCTATCCGTTTAGTTTTTTGTTTTTTGTCCCTGTTTCATTTTTTGGGAGGTTTTTAGGTTAAAAATGCGCCCTTCGGCGGACGCAGGTGCCCTTCGGGTGACCTGCGTCCCCCGACTTTTTCTCACACGGGAAAAAGGTCGGGGGACGCAGCCCGCCTTCAGGCAAGCTGCGTCCGGACGCCCTGTGCTGTAAAGCCGGGGTGCGTCCTCCGCCGAGGGCGGATTTCAAAACCCAAAACCTATCAAAAAACCACCAAAATGAGTCAAATTAATTTCTAATTGTTTCTATTGGTGTGCAGGGCTTCAAACATGCTAGACTGGAGAGAGAGAGAGCACGTAGACGACGATGAGGCTGCGATTAACCACCAGCCCTCATTGGATGCTTTACGAACATGTGGATTGTATAAGTATTGGACCATACCGGGCATGAGGGGCCAGGTAAGATTTTTGGAATGGCTGGTTCAGCGATGGAACGTTCAGGATCAATGTTTCTACATTGGAGGGCACCAGCTCGAGATAGAGCCCGCCGATGTATACTTTCTCACTGGCTTGCCAAACAGAGGTGAGCAACTCAACCTTGCGGGGACCAGGCCGGGTGGCCAATCCCTTGATGATCTCCGCGAGGAGTGGTGCAGACCAGGGACTCGCCATAAAAAAGGCGTGGAGATAAAACACATCGCTCTGGCGGAACTTAGAGTTATTGCATTTACGGTCACCAGGATTTGTGGCGCGGCCGCCTTGCACATTGCCTCCGGATCCCAAATGCGGATGGCAGTTGACTGTTACCAAGGCACCATCTTCAACTGGTGTGAAGCTGTGTCGGCTCATATGAAGAGCCAACTGACCAAGGCAAAGAACGGGCGACTTAAGACTTTTGGATATGGGCCTATAGTCGTGAGTTTTGCCTTGGAGAGAGTTCCTATGCTGATCCCTCAGCAACTCACTGTTGATGACTTGGGTCCTCGGGAGCCAAAGCTTGTTCGATGGGTTGCGGTGATGGCCCGGCATCCTGACGAGGGTGCTGCAGTGGTTCAATTCTCGGACAGTTACTTTGACTGGCTAGAGGGCCAGTTGTTTGTGATACAAGACTTTCCATATGCCGGAATGGATTTCAGAGGTGATCCGGACATGGTTCTTCCACAGGGAGAACAATGGGACGACAGAGGTACTTTCATTTTCACGAGTTTTCTAGTTTATGTATTTTTTATTTTTCATATATATCGTCTCAAACTAATAGTAAAATTTTAAAAATGCAGATGTTGGTCCACAGCGTCCAGCCAACCTCCGGCCTTACGAGAGACGACACCCAGCTGCACCGGCACCGGCTCCACAGGACGCGTCTGCAGAGATACTGGCTGAGTTGGAGCATGACCTAGATCGTCTCACGGTAGACATACCTGAGACTCCTATGGACGACATTCCTATCAGGCTTCAGCGTTTTGTAGTTGCGGTCCCTGGACCGTTTAGGAGGTTTCTGCGCAAGGTAGCCCGCGCAGTGGTGTCATATAGGGAGCATCACCAGTGATTTGACTAGTCACTTTTTGTAGTCACATGTGACATTTTTGACTTTTTGTACTATCATTTTGCCGATCATAAGGTGTGTTAAACCTATGATCGAAGACGATGTATATATTTTTGGACACACTTCTATCTATATCTATATATATCACTATTACCGGCTTATCTTGTTTAACATGTATGATGAAATGTCTTTAAATTTACTTGCATGATTATTATAAATGTCTGTCCAACACTCGAGAAGCAATTGCATCTGCTAATGTATTCAGGGACCTTGGAATATGTTGATATTCAATGTAATCAAATTCACGTTCCAAGAGACGCACTCTCAAAAACAACCTTAACAACACAGGATTTCTAATGGCGTAAATTCTATTAAGCTGTAATACAACAAGTTCAGAATCTAACCTCACGATCAAACGTCGAATTCCAAATGAAATAGATTCGGATAATAATTCAACCACTGCACTGTATTCTGCAATGTTATTCGTCGTTTGACCGAGGCTTACCCCATGCATAGAAACTAACTCGTCAGAGGGTGAATAGATAACCCAAGCTGCGGAAGAGATATTCCGTGTACTACGACAAGCACCATCAGCAAATCCAATGTATGTTTGGAGAGGCGTCGACATCTACAACATCAAGAGTAAAACCAAAATAAGCCAGAATAATGATGAAAACGACACTCGCTATACTAAGCACACTGACTATACTAACACACTTGCTAGCTAGAAAGGAAACCTAACCTATCTAAAAATTTCTCCATCCATCATTTTAAGCATAATACCTCTTTAGGTAAAGTCCATTTCTGGGTTTGCCCAAAGAGTCCCCATCAAAATCAACTAACTCATAAGCCCCTTTTGCTAGCTTTCGCTTTACAATGTAGGGCCCATGCCACATGGGAACGAATTTTCCAGCACCTAGCTTATCGTTTGCTTGATCATATAATAGTACTAGGTCTCCTTCTGAAAAACTTCGAGGAGTTACATTTTTATCGTACTGGGCTTTCATTCGTTTTGCGTGAGTCTCGATAGCTAAAGTAGCGTCACGCCGAGTCTCATCTAATTTAGCCAAGTATAACAACCGTTTCTCCTCTTCGGAAGTAGCTGGAAGTAATTCGACATCCATTTGAAGTGATGGGATTTCGCATTCAATAGGTAACACAGCTTCTAAGCCATAAACTAGCTGAAAAGGGGTGAAACCTATTGAATTTTTCACTGAAGTTCGATATGCCCATAGCGCCGAAAATAACATGTTATGCCAATTCGTTCGATGGATACCAATGATCCGTCGAATCATGACGACTAGAACTTTGTTGATTGACTCAACCAAACCGTTGGCTTGCGGATAATAAGGTGTAGAGCTATCGTGGCGCAAACCAAGCTGGCTTGTAAGCTCAGCCATCATGACGTTCCGAAAATGGCTCCCATGGTCAGTAATGATTGCTTGTGGGATACCAAACCTAGTTATGATATGATTGAATACGAAAAGTGCAGCTGTCTTGCCGCTTGCGTCGAATGTAGGCATCGCCTCGGCCCACTTAGTAAAATAATCAACCGCGAGGATGATATACGCATGCCCCCCGGCCGAGTGAGGGTTACAAGTAATAAAGTCAATGCCCCATTTGGCGAATGGACCAGCGGCAATTATAGGGTGGAGAGGAGCAGGTGGAGCGCGCATCTTGCGATCAAACACTTGACGGCATTTTCTGACGGCAAGGATACAATCTTTGAACATAGACGGCCAAAAATAGCCAGCGCGCAACACCTTCTGAGATGTGGCATACCCAGACATATGACCGCCACATGCTCCAGAGTGACAATCATTCAAAATTCTCTCAGCCTCATCGTGAGTTAAACAACGTCGAAAAACTAAGTCTGCCCCCAGGCGATAAAGTGTATCTCCAATAATTCTGTACTGCTGGGATTGAAACCGAATTTTTCGACGGTCTTCCTTGGAAGCTTCGGGCCGAAAGGTTTGGGTTTGGAGATAGATGATTATATCCCCATACCACGGATCTACAGTGCTAATAAGAAACAAAGATTCATCCGCAATGGACTCCTCTGCCACAGTCTCTGTGTCAACACTTGGGAAATCACACATCAATTCCGCGAAGACTAAAGATTTCTTAGACTTGGATTTTTCAAATTCCAAATCGAACTCTTGCAGGATGACGATCCATTTAGAGTACTTGCCCCCTAACAGTTGTTTTGTCAAGATATAGATCATAGGGTTGCAATCCGAAATAACCGTAGTTTTGCGGAGAAGAATGTAGTGACGAAAACGCTGGACAGCTTGAACGGCTGCCAGGGCCAATTTCTCCACATGTGAATATTTTAACTCAGTTGCATTTAAGGTTCTGCTAAGATAATATATCACATGCTCTGCCTTGAATTCATCTTCTTGAACTAACACCATTCCAATGGTGGAATGCGAAGCGGCGAGGTATAAGAAGTAGTCCTGGTTGTAGTTGGGAGGATGCAATAACGGTGCATGGGTTAACGCGTGTTTCAGTGCATCAAAAGATTGTTGGGCAATCTCGTCCCAAAAGAATTGTACGTTCTGTTTCAACAACCGTGTAAAACCTTTAGTGACCTCGGCGTAGTTAGGGATGAATCGACGTAAAAAGTTCGCTTTCCCTTGCAAACTTTGGAGTTGGCGCAAACTCGAAGGAGGAGGCAATTGGATGATAGCCTCGACTTTCGAGGGATCGACGCGAATGCCGGTTTTGGAAACAACAAATCCCAACAATCGACCTGTTTCAATACAGAAAACACACTTGTGGGGATTCAACCGAATTCGATAATGCCTACACCTCATAAAGATTGCTCGTAAATGGACAAGGTGATCAGCTCGACGTAAAGAATGAGCAGGAAAATCATCGAGATAGGGTTGCACAATGTGCTTGATGTCATGAAACGCATAAGACATGGCCCGTTGAAAAGTAGCGCCAGCATTCTTAAGGCCAAAAGGTAATTTGCAATAAGCAAATGTCCCCCATGGACAAATGAATGCCGTTTTTGGTTGATCGGCAGGTAGAATATTGATTTGATTATAACCGGAGAAACCATCCATGAAGGAAAACATCTCACTTCCGGCACAATCATCAATTATTTGATCGATATAGGGCGTAGGGTAGTTGTCTTTGGGACAAGCTCGATTTATATCCCTATAATCGATACAGATTCTTATTGTTCCTTGTTTTTTATTGACGGGAACAATATTTGATACCCAATCCGTTAACGGGATCGGATAAATGAAACCTGCTTTCAACAGCTTTTCGACTTCTGCTTTGATTGCAGCTGCTTTTCTAGGGTGGATCTGACGCAACCGTTGCCGAATGGGTTTAGCATCCGTGTAGGTTTTGATTTCATGAACAACAATGGCAGGATCGATTCCTGGCATTTCTTCGTAGGACCAGGCAAACACGTCGCGGAATTCTTGGAATAGGGCCTTGTAAATTTGGATTTCTTCTTCAGTACAAGCGGCACTTATATGAATGTTCTCCTCAATTCCGGGTTTCACGGATATATCAAGGGGAACAGTACGAGAAATATTCCCTAAATTCAGCTCTGAATCAGAATGTTTCGTTGGATCCTGAGCGTCTTTGACATAATCAGCGGTAAAGATAGATGAAAAATCATTCTCAAATGCATCGCCCTTAGGTAAAAACGAAGATCTATGATGGAGATCTTCCCATGGTAGATCATCTACACTGAGGATTTCGTGAAGTCGTTCGTCAGATGACACTTCTTCGGGAAACGTTATCCGTTCTAAAGGTGAGGTGAAAAGTGACTCTTCACTGACCACATTCATTTGGTCGGGTTGGGTTGAATGAAAATCAGTAAAAGACATAAGAGCTTCATAAGCAATTTCATACGGACTCAACGGCATAACATCACCGAGTGAATCTAGCTCAGAGTCAGAGGGAACATACCAAGGATCATCGTGAATAATGTTTTCTGACGTGATCATATGAATCGTTGCAAATGAAGGATCTACATTGAGCGGAGGGAGAGGAAAAGTTCCCAGTAAACCAGAATCTTTGACTAAACCTACACCAATGTCCTTGTAAGGGATTGTCATTTTACCAACATGTTGGATAGTTTCTGAAGAGGATGGGTCGGATGAAAAGTATGTCAGCTGGTCAATAGTCACGATCTTATCGTTATGTGGAAACTTAATGATTCTGAAGACCGATGAAACGACCGCTGTCATAGCATATGACCAACTTCGACCCAAAAGAAGGTTGTAATCTAGGGGGGCATCAACCACTTCCACATCCAGATTAACAGTTTTACCTTCGACCCCTATAGGCAATTCTTGCAAAATACCAAACGGACGGAACCCACGGCCATCAAAGGCCTTAAGGATGGTGGGGGATTGATTTAATGAAGGAGAACCAAGTGATCTCCAACATTGAATTGACATAATACACGTAGAAGCTCCCTCATCAATCACAGTCCGATGAATAGGCCTGTTTTTGACTATCACTGGGATTTGGAAAGCCATTTGATGGGGGAGACGGGGTGTACTATTTTCTAGATCAAAGATCATTAGGTTCGGGTCCTGAACATCGACAGCTCCAATAGCCGACAAAAGCAATTTTCGTTGTGTTGGACATGATTGCAGCACTTCGAGTGCCGACATTGCTGAAGGTGAAACAGCTAAGTCTTCAACAATGTTGTAATTCTGGGCCGCTCTCGCATGTGGATTGAAAGCAGACCTTCGAAGTACACCCTTGGCGGGAGGCTTAATCACTAAGTCTGGGTTAGGTTTCTCGATCTGTAGTGGATCGGAACCAGGAGTTGAAGTTGATGGGTTAGAGTGAGAAGATTCTGCTTCTTTACCATCAACAGGAGCCTTACTACCATAATCTTGCGATCGAGTCGCAATCCTGACATGAGACATCATCAAAATGGGTTCTTCACTGGCATTTGAAGAAGAACCTATCATCTTATTCTCCTGCTCGGGAAATGGATTCTTTAACACAGCAGGAGTGGAAGAACCTTTGACAATTTTCACTACCTCGGCCCGATGAGGGCAGTCTCTCGTAAAATGATCTTCTTCACAAATGAGACAAGGATAACGAGGTTTGCGTTTTTCGTCATTGGTTTCCGATTTTTCTACTTTCTCCTTTGGAGCCTTATCTGCTTTGGTCTTCTTCTTTCCTTTCTTCTTTCCACCGTTTTTTGGTTTGGCCGTGGATGACTCTACGGCGTGAATGTCGGCGGTGAGTTCAGGAGAAGACTCTCCTGTCGGAGAATCAGGCAAAGTGATAATTGGAGTAGTTGAAGCCTTGGAAGACTTCTTCTTGCTCTTCGTAGTCACGATACCAATCATACCATCAGCGGCATGAGATCCCGAAGGAGTAGCAGCGATTTGGTTTGATTTGGGAAGATCCGGTATTTTCTCGTGTAACGTACCCGACTGAGTATAAACTAAGTCAAGGTACTGTGCTTGAGCAATGACTTGCTCCTCAGTAACTACTCCGGCCTTAGCTACATCTTCAGTAATTCGTGGTAATAATGATTTTACAAACCATTCAGCTAAGATTTGGTCTGGGATAAAAACTTTCACTAATCTTCTTCGACGTCTCCACTCATGGATGTGATCAGAAATGTACGTGGATGTCGATTGTTTTAGCGAAGTCAATAATTCTGTACCATTATCATATCTGACTGGTAACTGAAAATGAGTTAAGAACGAGGTAGCTAACTGGCTAAAGTTGTAAAAAGAGGCCCGTGGCAACTCAATGTACCACTTGGCCGCGAGACCAATGAGTGTACGCTGGAAAAGACGTAAGCGGATGGAATCATCTGAGATGGAGTTTGATGCACACCAGAGGTGGTAAGTCATCACGTGATTGGATGGATCCTCTCCAGACTTACCTTCGAACTTAGGTATATCGCTGGGCAACTTATTTGGCATTGGCGGCCAGAACTGTTGATATTGAATTGGATCATTTGTTAGGCGCGTCAAGTCGGGTAAATCTAAAGTTGCAATAAACGGTAACTGACGGTTAGGATCTCTAAAATTCTGAGTCACAAGACCAGCCCCAGGAGGAGGATATCCAGGATAACTAGGAACAGGAGTTGCATTTGGGATATTATATCCTCCTGGAAAACCAGGATTAACCGGACCGTACTGGGGTTGTTGAGGTGGATGATAAGTGTACCCAGGATACGGTTGATACTGGTAAGCCGGTTGTTGGGCAGCTTGCCCAGGTTGATACGGTCCCTGGTACGGAGGTTGAACAAATTGAGGTTGAGTAGTAACAACCGTACTTGTACCAGGCGGTCCTACAGGCATCTGGACTGTGGTTTGGACCGTAGATCCAGACAACGGTACAGATGTCTGAGGAGTGGTTACAGGGACTGTAGAAACCGGAGCTGCCGATACTCCAGAAGTAACTATGGTAGATGTAGCGGTAGTTGCTGCAGCCGTGTGAGGTGGAGTACCAGGTGCAATTGGCGGCTGAGTAACTACCGAAGTTACAGGGGTCTGAACACTTGACTGGACAGGTTGCGGTTGCTGGGATGGACCAGGAACTGCAGGTTGTCCTGCTTGAGGTGCCGACTGTATACTTGGCTGCAACATCTGTTGACCCTGTGAAGGATCCCATGTTAACAATCCAGGGTACTGACTCGTAACAGGTTGAGGATACTGAGATCCATAGCCGTATTGAGGATAGGGTTGATAACTGTAAGGTGCAGTCCCATATGATTGCCCTTGAGGTGGTTGATAACTTTGACCAGGGTATTGACCTGTAGGTTGATAACCTTGAGGTAAATACGAATACTGGGGTTGACCTTGACCTTGAGGTTGCCACCCTTGAGGTTGATAATCTTGGGGTTGATACCCTTGGGGTTGATACCCTTGAGGTTGATACCCTTGAGGTTGCCATCCTTGAGGTTGCCATCCTTGAGGTTGATATTGGTACTGAGGTTGACTTTGGGGTACATATTGAGGCTGGGGTTGATACCCTTGGGGTTGATACCCTTGAGGTTGCCCCCCAGACGCGAATGAAGTACCTTGAGGTTGCCCCCCAGGCATTAACGAAGGTTGCCCCCCAGGCGGTAATTGGCCACCTTGAGGTTGGTTAACGGGAGTTGAACCTGACATCATATAAACTTCACCTACACTCAATGGAACGGTACCACTGTTTCCAACGAATAACCCATACTCAACGGGTCTAGGAGATGCTCCTGAAAAAGTACCAGAAAGTGACTGATACCCAGCAGGAACAGAAGGACCACCATGTAAAAATGATTCAGGACTTTGTGAAAACACAGATGACGGACCAGACATATTTACAGGATTATGAATTCCTCCGGGTGGAAAGGGAGTACGAGGTGTAGAAAAACCTACTGAGTTGTCCAAAAAATTGGTTAAAGCAAGGTACCAAGGTTCACTTCTAGGAGGACTGTAAAAGATGGATTCACGCTCCCTCAAATCAAGGGTAATTATATCTTCAGAATCAGAAACGCCTATTTCTTCCTCTGGAACAAGTTCTTCTATAGCAATTAACCCAACAGGAAGATTTTCGGTGATAATTCTTTCTATTTTTGGTGAACCAGGAACACTAGGAGTTGGAGTAACAGGTTCGGAAATTTCAGGTTCTTCGCCTGTTTCACTGGCAGATGAAAAACTACCAGTAAGCTCGGAAACTGTAACAGCTTCGGGATTGTAACCTGTTTCTAAACTTTGGTAATCTGGATGGACTACCAAGGCAGACTCTCCTTCTTCAGGTGAACCTACTTTACTGCCACTAGGAGTTACAAGGACCTTTAAACCTTCTAACTGACCCGGAATATCTTCAGGAGATTCACTCCGCGATTGACGGAGTTTTCTTAACAAATCTAGTCCGGTGACAATCTCAGGAGACTGGCCCCCAATTCGACGGGACCGTCTCGGTAATTCCGCCACAATTAATGATTTTAACTACAACACACGAAAACAAAGTAAAAAATTTCAAATCAAACCACCTAAGTCTTCTAAAGAACCAAACAAATTTGAAGCATACGCCTAAATAATCTAGAGTGTCAAAGCACACACAAACAGTATCTTCCGGACCAAAAGCGCTAGTTGGTGATTAGGTCCAACCTCGCAGGATTCAGTACAGAAATGGCGGGTGGAACAGTTACGCCGACAACCTGCTTAATGAATAGACTGGACCAAGTACCTCCACTTTAACCGTCTCGAAGTGAAGCGTACCCCCCAGAAAATCCAAGTGAGTATAGCCGACGTCTGCTCCAGGTACAGTGGGACCTTCCCTCCACCGTCACCTTGTGTAGAATCCTAGATATTATGGTCACTAAGGTTACCAATCACAACAATTACACCTGGGGGAATAGTCTAAACTCCGACAGCACGCAAGGGCAGAGTAACAAGCTCCAATCCCCTTACCGGCTCCTTGACAGTAATCCAAGGTTTACCGATAAGTGACCCCTGGCTCCTCGACAATGGTTAATCCGAGGTTTACCTTTTTTAATACGTACTGTCTGGCGTCATTCCCAACGAGGGAGGAATGATCCCCTCACTGGTTCGGACACGAGCTCGTGCTTCTCCTTTAAGAGGAGCTTTCCCAGAATGTAACTGAAACAATTGGATTTATTCTACTCAAGATAGACTAACTGTTTGGTTTTGTAGTCTTGGAGAGTTAAGTACTCACCTACTCCAAGACCCTAGCCTAAGCTATGTTGGTGCTTCAGAGCCCTAGAAAATAAAAGTTACTAGATCAATTTTAATTTAAGCGTTACTTTTAAGGTTGTTCTTTAAGTCAAAAGGTGATGGAAGTGAAACTAGTGGTGTGTTGACTCGACTCAAAACCACTACAAAATGCACCTAGGATGATTTATCCACTACTTTTGCTTTTTCGATGAATTGTTTTAACTAAAAAGTTGAGAGAATGCAATCTTTATAAAAGCAACTTCTTAATTGAAGACAATCAAAGAAACAATTCGATTTTCTTTTCCAAGCATAAAAACATAACTTCTCTTTACATGCACGAAAAACTCTTTTCTTCTTTGAAAAACAAAAAGCTACTTGAAACAAGACTCTTGAAGAAGATTTTTTTTTGTATTTTTCTTTTGATAAAGCAAATAAAACTAAAATAACCAAAAAACAATCTTTGACAACTATCAAAATCTATGAAAATCCACTCATAAGCAAACTAAAGATAAATTTATTCTAAGCTATTCTAACAAGGTCAAAACTAACAAGGATTATTCTAAGGTGTTTTACTTGATTATGAACGAATCAAGGACTAGCTTTATCGCAGAACCAAAAACTAGTCAAAACAAAATTCTAATCTTTTTGTCTTTTTTTGAAAATGGAAATCACTACTTTAAAAACAAGCAATGCGAAATTTGACCCAAAACAACTTAAATGACAAGTTGCTCAAACAAGGAGACTTTATGACAGGCCCGACTTCTAAGAAGGTTGACTCACCAGAGATATCTAAGGCTGGACAACTTTCTAAGCTCAAAGTCACTACAGAACCTATTCAAAAATCAAACCCTAGGTCTAAACTCCGTGGAAATCCACTAAAACACTCAAAGCTCACAAAACCAGTTCAGGTGAGAATTCTTAACAGGGTACTAAAGGATCTGGGCAGCAAATACTAAAGAAAAACAAAATCTAAAAGTAATTTAAAACAAAAATGGAATTTTCTTAACTTTTACAGGAAGACGCAGGCCACCCGTTGTAACAGGTGCGGCCCCGCACTGTGCAGTCGACAACAGCGCGTCCAAGGACGCACTGTGCAGCACACAGAGACTGCGTCCGTCTGAAAAAAGGAAGAAAAACTAAAGCCAACTAAATCTACAGCTAAACCACCCAAATACTAATTCCCACAGCCAAAAACCAGAAAATAAAAATGATTTTCACAAAGCAAAGTTCATATAAAGGAAAAGACTTATCCATTAATGGAGTCCCCAGTGGAGTCGCCAATTTGTCGTGGCGGAAAAAGTCATTTGGGCTGACACAACTGACCTCCCTAGGAGTTTACACTCTCTAGCGACAAACAAGACAAAATGGAATGATCTTTCTCTAAATATACCTTTTATGACATGAAAAGTACAAGTGTTTAGGCTTACCTTATTCCAAAACGCTGTTGTTGTAGTTCGTCCTTGCCAATCCGGATGAGCTCCTCCTTCAAGTCAATTCCTGCAACCACAAACAATCAAACAATTACCGAGAACCTGTATTTCATATAATAAAACATACATTCAACATGCAGACCAAGGAACACATGAAATAACTCATTAACACAAGCTATTGAGAAAAATAAACCAGTTTGTATTAATAACGAAACAAAGAAACTCTTACAACCTGGCCTTGGTGTTGTGCAAGTTCCTCCCAGGGTCCATCAAGTGTTTTCCTCTACCTTGACAAAGCTCACCCACTTCCAAGTAGAATCATGTAAAGACAATCTCTCCTCACAAAGGTTCTAATGGAAGTCCTAAATCCTGCAGCATTTACCCAAAGAAAATGTATAGCTCCAACCTCTCCTCCTCTTGGCTCAATGCCTTTATTTATAGTGCTGTAAAGAGGTTATTCAGGTCCACTATCAATGGGATCATTCCCCTCTATGGGTGGGATAGCTCCCTTATTGATGGGATAAGTCCCCTCTTAATAGAGATACATGAACCAACTGGAGGCGTATCCATTCCATCAAACCGACCTCTAGAATGTTCTAGAAGTAACCACAAGTAACTTTCTCAAGATAAAACTTGCGCATTTTGCCTTTTACAGGAGGACGCACCTGTCCTTTAACATACAGAGCGTCCGTGGACACAGTTTTTGTGAACAAGGCCTGCGTCCCCGCAGGTAAGGCCAGAGAGAACCTGCGACCCCAGAGATAAACATAGTTTTTACAAGACTTTCTCTCTTCTTTGAGTTTGAGATGGATAACAGAGGCATAAGACTTGCCTAAGAGGGTAGCATGACTGTTGATTTTGAGCCATACTAACTGTAAGTAGTCAAGGTGACATTTTTTAGTGTAACATTAGGATATGTCACTGATGACACCAACTTACATATCCCAGATTATTCCAAGCCAATTAAGTTTGTGAGTGCAGGATTTCTTGAAAAACTCACCTCAGTAGGTTCTGAGAAAATTGCAGACAAACAGAATTGCACGCAACCTGAAGTTAATGTCCAACCGAAATTCTCTCATTGTCAAAGAGCCGGTCATATGGAAGATCAATGTTTTGATCTCCATCCGTGTTGCCATTGTGGCAAGCCCAATCATTCCTAAAAAAAATGTCGCAACAAACAAAAATCAGCCAGATTGAAGATACATTATGAATGGATCGATCCTTGGGAATGGTCATCCACAGTCAAACGATTGTCTCAGTTCTACAACCGACTACAATCACACATAGTGCAGCCAGCAGTGAACAGATGATGGTACTCTCATGCAGTTGAATGAGGGAGTACAGCAGTGAAACTCTCCTACACCTGAAGTGGGGAGTTCAAATATATTTTGGAGAAGATTGTCTCTCCTTTCAGCTGACAAAGGGGGGACATGTCAATGAAATTGACAAGTGGTTGTCAGACTGAAAGTCTCGACAACATCAGCGAAGTAGCCAGTGGGCATTTATCATCAACAGTGAGCATCAGCAAATTCGCCAGTGGGCGATCGACAGCCAAAGCAGCAGTGAGCGGCTTTCATCATAGCAAAAACAACATTGCGTTGCTTTTCGACATCTTCAGCCAGTGGGCAATTATCATCAGCAAACACGCCAGTGGGTGTTCATTAAATTGTGTCACTGGACACCAGATGCTATTTTCAAACAAAGGACAGTTGGATCCTTTTGCGTCTTGGCACGTGATGGAGTTGTCAAGCAACATTCAGAGATGAATCAGGCATGCAGCTAATTCATGTTCTCTTCAGATTTGAGTTTTTTCCAGCATCCCGTTTTGGCGGTTTTTTCAGGCAATATTTTTGAGAATCAACATGAGAACTTGGAAGATGGTTCCGTGTTCTTATTTTGGATTTACCATTGAGGGGGGGAATGTTAGCCTCTCTCATAAAAACAATAATAAATCCAAAAATAAATAAATAAATTAAATATTCCAAGTTAGGAATTTGTGCCTAACTCTTGGGTTGTTCCTCTAAGATAGGAGTTAGTTTAGGTAACTCCTATATTGGTGTGTGTCTAGTGAGAAATTATCTCAACCAAAGGAGAAATTATCTCAACCAAAAGTGTCTAAGATAGCACGCACTATCTTGAGAACACTATCTCTCATCTATTTATTTGTAACACTATATTCAATTATTTTAATGAATGAATGAGAGATAATACATGAGGAAGCATGAGGATTCAGCCTTTTTCCGCCGATATTTTGTCTGATTTTTATGTTTGTTTTTCTGTAATCTATTTGAGTTAATTTCATTTTTCAATAGAGCATAGGATTTAGCTAGCATCCTAGACTGTATGGCCTCCAAGGAGAGGCTGGCCATACATGCTAGTTGATTCTCCCTTTCCTGTAGATGTCCCCTCAGCCATGCGTTTTCCCTCTCAAGTTGATCTCTCATTATTACTTCTCTGTCCCTTAGGCCACTTAACTCTTTTCCCATTTCCTTGAGCTTCTCTTCCATGTGCCCAATGTCTTCCACCCATTTTGACTTGGAAATTTGCATCCATTGGTGGGTTCTAGCCCTTCTTTTCTCAAGTTTGAAAAACAATGGGATGGAAAATTTTTGAGGTATCACTCTGCCTCCCTCGATAAACCGATAGTAGGAGTCCAGGTTAGGTTGGGGGCTTGGTTCCTTTATTTTAGGGTCTTCTTCTTTTGTTTCTGGTTGTTCCCCTAACTTGCCTTCCAATTTTTGGGCTTCCTGCAGTTTTTGCAGAGTATCTTGTAGGACTGTTTTTGCTTCCTGTAGGTTTTCTTGTGGATCCTGTAGGATGGCCTTACCCTTTGAGGAAGTTGACCTGGTACTAGGCCTCCTTACATAGGTGATTGGTGACTTAGGAGAAGGCATTTTGTCTCTTGGTGTAGGGGAATCTTCAATCTCAATAAGTATTTTTTTTTATAGTTGTGGCTTCCCTTGTTTGATCCTTGTGCTCTTTCTTGTTTTGAAATATAGAGGGGTTTGACTCCTTATTTTCCCTTTTTGCTTGATTGGGGTGCTGAGAGCAGTGAGGGAAGTTGCTACCTCCCTCTCAGGGGCCTATGGAGACACCCTAGGTGACTCCTCCTTGTGTTCGTCCCTTTCTGTTTCAATTTCTTCTCCCTCTATGTTTTTCCTATCTTCTTCCACTTGTTGTTCTTCCTCATCCCCATTAGTTTCTTCCCTAGTTTCCTCCTATGTTTCACCATCATCCTCCTCTTCTCCCTCTTCTTCTTCTGCTTCATCATATTCCTCTGTATCAGTTTCTTATTCATCCATCTCATCCCTATCTAGATATATATCTTCTTCTTCTTGTTTTGCCTCCTCCTCACTAACAGAAGGACTAACATCATAGGTGAGGGTTTTGATGTCATCCTCTGCTAACAAGTCTCTAAAGACTTACAATGTTATAGGGATCCTGAGGTTTTGGAGGGAATCCTCAATGAGGATCCTGATCAACCCATGGTGAGCCAATTGTTGGGAATTCCCTTCTTTTACTTTGTTGCTGGAGTCTATGAGTGATTGCATCAATAAATAGGGTATGTTGAGCCTTTGTGAACTAGTGTCTCTACCCCAAATCTTAATTCTTCAAGGATCCTAAAGTGGTAGCCATAAACAACATTGTATCTACCCTTGCATGAGATATATTTGAACCTTTGACCTCTTATGAGGAAAGAGATGCTATTAACCATTAGGGTCACTAAAGGAATTCATAAATTGTAAGGATAAATATTATAAAACTAAGTGATCAACAAACCTAAGGGATCAATATTAAAAACACAAGAGGTTATTAAACCCTAGGAATTAATTAAACCCAAGATATTAACAAACCCATGAGATTATTAGTATTATAAACCCTAGGGATTAATAAACCCTTGGAATTATAAATAAACTCCAAAATTAAAAATATAAACCCTAGGTTTTATTAATTCTCAAGGTTTATTTATCTTTTATGTTTTAAATATTGATTCCAATGTATTAATAACCCCCAGGTTCCAATGTATTAATAACCCCTATGAATTAGATTGTTAAACTCAATGGATTAATAAAAAAAGGGACTAAATTATAAACTCAGGGAATTAATATTATAAACTCAACAAATTAATATTACCAACCCAAATAACTATAAAACTTAAAGGATTAATATTATAAACCCAATGAATTAATATTATAATATGAAATGATTAACAAAACTTAGGAATTAATAAAACCAATAAAATCGATAAACCCAATATAATATAAATAAATATTAACCATATTAAACTTATAAATAAATACTAACCATATTAAACTTATAAATAAATATTAACAATATTAAATCTTATTAACCTAACTTATTAACAATATTGACAACATTAAACTATTGTTTATAACACTATTAATAGTTTTAGGTTGATAATGTTGACAACATTAAACCTATTCTTTATAACCATATTAATAGCTTTAGGTTGATAATATTAATATTTAGGGTATTGCCTAATAATATAACAATACTAATTTATAATATTAATCTTTAATATTTATTATTTATTCTAGAACGATTTATTTTAGAATGTTAATAATGAGAGACAAAAAATAAAAAATAAAAATATTGTAATTATTGTAAATTTGGCATTATATAAGTTATTTATTAAAAAAGTTTACAAGGAGAGTTTTAATTTACAAGCAGACAGGCCAAATGTCACTAATATTATGTAAGATATATTCAAAATTTATATTTAATTATTTTTTAAATTGGTGACGTTTCATATTTCTTATTTTTAAATATTTTTTGGTAAAATAAATAGTTTTATAACTTGTTAGATCTAAAATTTTTGTGATCCATAATATAGATGAATGTTTTTTGGATTAATCATGTCACTAAGATTTGATCATTAATCGAATATGATCATATCATAATCCTTTTTAGATTTTATTCTATAAATTTGTATTTTATTATTTAATAAAAATTAAAAACTTGGTTTTAAGATCCAATGAAAAAAAATGATAGCATACAAATAATAGAATCTAGATATTAAGATATGAAAATGGAAGATATTACACTTTTTGCAAGAACCTAAAACCTTGGAAATAAGGAACATTGGAATTAAATTTATGCTTATTGATGAAAACCATGAAAGTATATCCTGAGCAGGAAATTCCTAAATAAATTTGTAAAATATGTAAAGGTGAAAAACAGAAATTGGTCAAGTAAAACAAAGGATGACTATATCCAAATTTTTTGTTAATAAACAAGATAAATTTGATGTTTAAAACCATCATCAACCTGAAAAGTTGTGACTTCAACCAACACAACTCTTTAATGAATTAAATTTACACTCATGACTTCAATTAAATTTCTAAAAGTGAAAACTTCCCATCTGCATTTGACAATATTGACATTAACAAAAAAAAGTGTTAAATTTTTATTATTATTAATAATTATATAAATAATAATAATAATATTATTATTTATATTTATATATTTATAAATATAATTATCAATATATTTTATATATTTGTATTGTGTATATTAATAATATTAACTGTATGTAAAATATATATTAAACTAAAATATATTATATTAATTTCTTTGAATTATATATATATATATATATATATTACTACGTCGTAAGGCGTTTCCCTCTAAAAAGAACTTCCTTGGAGGCCCCTTGTCATCACTCTGTGCCAGTAGATTTTATGTTAGACGATTGGAGAATTTATAGCAGTTCGATCAGATGAAAGTAGGTGGAACCGTTCAGGGGAAAGTAGTTGAAACCGTTTAAGATATTTGAAAAAGTTGCAATTGAGACAGCTTCCTACTCCAGGCTTTCGAGCATCATCCGCCAAAGGTTTTCATAGCAGGGGTTGGCTCGCCATGACAAGAGCGGTAGCTCTATTCAACGTTCTGTTGTAGGGTAAGAACCAAGATTTTATCGTAATCCATTTATTTGACCTTCCTGAATAATTGCATTCTGTCTATGAAAGCTTGTTGAGTTTGTAATCCGTTATGTGCCTGTAGGGTTATGAAATATTGAATTCCCTACAACTTTCACTTGGCCTCATCTGTTCACAATTGGGGGTTTGAGCACACGAGCCTATGTGAGAATATAATACCGATCCCCTTGGCTACTTGTTGCTAGACCACACTCTTGCGAGGGATTGGTATGCAATTTGTTTATTTCACACTACAATTAATGACCTTGAAATGCCTTCTATAACGTGTAAGGGTCCATTTGCCACAATTTATTTGCTCCTGCTACTTTTGTGTACACCATGGTATAATTATGAGAAATCGAAAATGAAAGAATTCATTGATGACGGTGAAAGAAAAATAGCAGGGTGAAATAGCGTCACAGGTTGTGTAAAGACTTCACACTTGTAAGTAATTAGGTTGGATTCTTCGTAGCGAACACAAAAGGAAAGTGATTAGTTATATAAATATTCCTAATGGGAATTGGCTAGCAGGGATGTGGCTTAGGCAGATAAGAGAGTGTAGCAAAGAGGATGGGTGTGTAGTCGGTCCAGTAGGTCATACTTGTTTCTTCGGTTGAGTCTTTTATTGACTTATTCAGAGTTGGAACATCCCAGCAGTGGGTAAACTGGATGTAATTTTTCTTGTAAATTTTACAACTCAATTTCCTTCCAAGATCAGGAAGAATTATATAGAAACTCATTGTCTGTTTACCATTTTGGGCAAGCAGGGAGTTTTGGAGAAACTCGGTGAAACTGAATTTTGGCACCAAGATAGATCAAAGGATGATTCACCAATATTTGTTCATTTTTTCCACAAGAAAAACAAGTACTTGGATTATGAAGAATGGATCATGGAGGACAATATTTGTTCATGTTTTGGCATTAATGACGCTGAGGCCAATAATTTAGTTTGACTAGGCCTACGAGACGAATATCTAAAGAAAATGTAAGTTGAAGTAGAATACATTTATTTGAGTATATTTGAATATTTCAACTATTCATATTATATAATAGTAGGCTCTAGCATGCATGGCTTGGTGATGATGCTCTCGCCCTTTTTCACCAAATGCAACTGTGAGGACTGAAGCATTTCAGTTCAAAGAAACTTAAATAATTTTTTTTTTTCAATAATAACACTTTTTTCTTTTGGAGATGAGTTTGTGAAAGTTTTTAGTTAAATATTTTTACAATTCAAAGCGGTATATAGGGATATTCAATACCTAGCAGCTATATCTCATGGGAAAATGTGTAATAATTTTGTACAATAATGATTATTTTGTGTTATTTTTTATAATTGCCATTTTCAAGATGAAAAAAAGAAAAAAAAAATTCACATCAAATAACAAACGCTATTTGCCTAAAAATATGGACTTGTTAGTAGAATATAAATATAAATGCAAAATGAAGCTAAAATAGAATTGTTAATTTCTTTTTTCAATTATCAACAATTATTATTGTACCTCTATTAAATTTTATATTCTTAAATAACTTGTATTGGAAGGTTTAGCTTTAACTTAATCACATCAAATAACAAATGCTATTTGCCTAAAAATATGGACTTGTTAGTAGAATATAAATATAAATGCTATGAGAGGAATGAAGCTAAAATAAAACTGTTAATTTCTTTTTTCAATTATTATTGTACCTCTATTGAATATTTTTCCTTTCCGAGGTCGTTATATTTACAGTGCATTTTGGAGTGGGAAGAGATACGTCCACATTGTGATATTCTCTTGAGATTTGTAGGCATCCTACCTTTAGCATTCTATTATGAGATATGAGATGTTTCACTTCATTCAAAGTTTGTAAATTAATTCCACTCTCATGTAGTTCTATTTTCTCACACACATAAGAATGCGGAGAACAATTCTAGCTGAGTACTATCAGCCAGACACACCGCGTGTTAAGATATAAGACGACCCTATAGGCTAAGGCTATAATTTCTGTCAACCAATATGGCTATAATTTCTGTTCATATAGCGGAATTTAGAAGTTCATATAACAAAATTGAGAAGTTGATATATAACAGAATTAAGATAGTAGAATTGAGAAGTTGATATATATCAGAATAAAGATAGCGGAATTGAGAAGTTGATATATACACTTTATGCACCTTCTATATCCACAAGAGACATTGAATACCTGAGAGCCCTAATTTATCTCTCGTTTATGCGACCATATTCATCCTCAATTGTCATATATCCGTTGTTGATTGGCACAAAAGGGTTAGAGAATATTATAAATGCGGTGCCAAGCTTGACTACATGGGGTTTAATACCCGTTCTCATTTCCAATTGCGATGGGAACCATCATTTCGTAGCATTTCTTTGCTCTCACATCACCAAGGTTACAATATTATTCTATTTCAACTCCCATAATCATAGCAACATTGTACCTAGCCAATAGTAAATATATATAGAGCCAAAGCACTCGTCTTTGAACCATATGGATGCTAAAAGATTGATTACCAAAAATTCGATGTCTAACCAAAACTCATGGGCCATAAACTTCCTTTTCATATTTAGACAATGGCATGACATGACAAATTCAAATGCACTTGCCCTTGGACTATTTGAAGTGGCACTTTATTGAAGCAACATGAGCTACAATTGCAAGGACACCTATGTGCATGTTATCATTTGAAAACACTATTAACAGCATAAGCACTCAGGATATGTTTTCTCATCTTATCACTAACCCCTAGTTTATCCCCACCTATTTTTATTACTACTCTTATTTACAACTCTGTTATATGCAATAGTTTTAGGCATGCTAGCTTTGTCTTTTACAAGTATCAAAGGCTTTTCCATGGAATTTAATATGCACTAAATTTTATCTCTTATAGGGTTCGTTCGAGGTGTAATTGACTAACTTCCACTTTTAACATCTATGATAGCATCAAAGGGATCTATTGGGAATTTGTTTTCTTCATATATTCAAGGATATCCATCATGGCTAAAAACTTTGTTGCAATACTTCTTTTCTTATTGCTTTAATTGTGAGAGATTGTGTTGGTTTCCTTAATGATTTAGTGACATAGAAATTGGACCATTGACACATTGTACTTTCTATGTTGAATTCTTCCTAATGAGATAATATCAATGAAAGGGTCTTCTATAATATTTGAATAGAACCCATATAACCTCTTTATAAGTTACAAACTTAAAAGAAATTTTCCTTATGCATTGCATTATGTATAGCCAACAACTTGTCTTTTTTTTGGTTAAAGAATAAGCCAACATGTTTGCAATTACTTCAAGATTATGTTAATAAATCCTTGTTTGTTTTTGACAACCAAAAAGGTAAACTACAGAAACTTGTCAGTCGTTTCACCTTCATTATCTTCATAAATTAAAACAATTCCCACTATAGTCTTACTTGCACCTTTCTCCTTGGAAGTCCCTCTAGGTATGCCAAAGCCATCAATTTATTTCTCAACAATAGAATAGACTCTCTTTGCCATAAATGAGGATGCACCACTCTTATGATTGTTATAACTTCAAATGTTGACCAAGCCTTTATCTCATATATTACTTTTGGAGATTGGAGTGCTACATAGGTTTCAAAGGCCTCCTTAAGCATTCTCTCTATGGGTATCCATGAAAGTCATGAAGCTTTCCTGAACATAGTGTTGCAACCACTCAGAAAATTGTTAAGGAGGCTTGTGAAACTTATGTAGCACTTGAATATCCAAAATTATTGTCTTACATAAATGCTTGCCCAATACCTTATATTGCAATATCATAAAAGATCGGTGCATCCTAATTTATAGCTCAATAACAAAGGAACTGTAGTCTCTTATCGAGAAATAAATTGATGCTTTTGATAGTTTACTTAGACGAAATTCTATGTCTAATAAGAAGAGTTGGGTAAAGCAAAAAGAAAAATCTTGTCGAGAAATAAATTGATGGTTTTGATAGTTTACTCAGAGGAACTTCTATGTATAATAAGAAGAGTTGGGTAAAGCAAAAAGAAAAATGTGCAAGAGAGCAGTGAGAAAGTGATTTAAATGCTGGAGATAATGAAACTGGAATGAGGTTTAGAGACAACCTTCAGCTTTTCTCTTAGGTTTTTAGGTTTGTTAGAGTGAACCTTCTTTGGCTATGTTTTACTCAATCCTGCACTTAAATCCCTCACAAGTCCTATCTAGATTCGATCACCAATGTAGATAAATTATTTTCTATTTTATTTATTTATTTTGTGTAGTGGCTTTCTAGGCCATAAATGCAAGATGATTGGCTTGGATGTGACCTGCTTGAGATTGAAACCTTCTTCTCATGCCACCTACTAGAAATCACATTTAATGGTGACCAGATCTGGCATTTCTATCAACTAAAATTCCTTCAGTTACATTCTTTTGACAGAGAGGCTTCCCTTCTGTAAGGACCTGATCAAAGGTACTCTCCTTGTTGTGTGGTCCATGAACTCTATAGTTTCTTGAGTTCCCATGATAGTCATTGCATCCCATCCATACATCCCAAGTTCCTGTTCACACAATGATCATAAAACTTCTCTTTAGTGGAGTATTTTTAGGTTTTTGTAACCATTGGTTTGTTCATTGCATCCCATTCATACATCCCAAGTCCTTGTTCACACAATGATCATAAAGCTTCTCTCTAGTGGAGTATTTTTAGGTTTGTGTAACCATTGATTTGTTTTGTTGTTTTATTCGTAGAGCTACAAAGCAACAACTACAAAAAGATAGCAATGAATAGAAATTGTTGAAAATGGATTTCACAAAAATTGACTTGCAAAAAAATCTCTAGAAATAACCGTGGAAATTGACCAGTAGCTTGGATTAGGCCCCTAGATACCATCTCCCGTGTCTGCCTATGCCATTCAAGATCCGACATAAGTATATCTACTTTTCACCATTTCATGTGAATCTACCTCACCCTTTGAATTATTTATTGACACATCTTCGAACCTATACAATGAATGTTGTTCCACCACAAAGCTATGATATTTTTGTCCCTTTTCTTCACCAAGTATCTACATATTGTGAACAAAACCTCTACATGCAGATTTTCCTCTCTAATTTGGTTAACAAAAAATAATTTTCTACTTAGACCAGGAATGTAAAGAATAGTCTTTTAACATAAACTTCTCATTGCTTGTTACTTGTAATTGTACATTCTCATGTTGTTCAACAAAATGGGCCGTACTTTTTCGTTTAGTATATGTTTATGTCATTTACATGTGGCTATTGTTACTCAATTTATACCTTACAACGTTTCCTTTGCAATATCTGATGCAAATACTAATAATATATTATTTAATAATATTAATAATTATAATTCAAATTATAATATAATTCATATATATAATATAATGATAATATTTTATTACTTATAATACATATTTATTTCTCACATTATTTTATTATGGCCGATAATTATTATATATTTATTAATATCCGCAATATATAAATTATACTATTACTTATGTATAATATTATTAAGTAGATGGTCCCGTACCACCGCCCGACTATTAAATATTCGTTGTTGAGGACATGTAACTTTATCGCCTACTTTTCTTTACAGGAGAACACGTGACTTCATCACCTGCTTATCTTTACCGGTGTGCGGCTCTGACCCGATCACCTGCCCGTCTTTACAAGGGAACACGTGAGGGAAAGGAGCAACACCGAACTTTCTCACCTACTTCTCTTTAATAGAAAAGTTATATTATAAAAAAAATAATAATAATATAGACATTAACAATGTGAACACTACATAATGCATTGTGGAATCTAAATAATATGTATTTTGTGTAAAGTTTTTTTTTTTTAATGTTTAAGATTTTAGATTTTGATATAACATCAAAATAATCCTTTTGATTAGATAAATATTTATTTTATGTATTTTTTAAGATAAAAGAAAATATAAATTGTGATCAGAATATTACTAATTATAATTTTATTTTTAAATACAAATTTTAATTAGATAAATATTTTTATATTGTTTTTCTCTAAGATAAAAATAAAAATAAAAATAAAGAAAATAGAGATAGTTGTAGGAATAATATTAAAGTGTGACTAAAGTCAAATATTGTTTTTCTATAAATAAAAAAAAAAAGAAAAAAAAAAGAAAAAAGGGAAGAAAAAAGGTTAATAGAGGTAATTGTTGATAGTACTTGGAATAATACCATATGTAACTAGGATTATTACTTTATTATTATATTTCATATAGTATCATCACTTATGTAGTCCAGCAAACTCTACAAATTCTCTTAAATCAAATTTAAAATTAATATTGCCAATAAATCATCTAAAAGTTGATGATAAAGTAATATGTTTCTAAACATTTCAATTTCTTTTCTTAATGCAAATTAAAAAACACATCTTAAACTGTGGGTGTTGGAGTTGTGGCAAGACAAAGGGAATCCTTTTTAAACTATACATATTAGTTTATGTTATCGCACTCAAGTATTCATAGAAAAGTGAGAGACTGTTGTACTCTTGATGATGTATAGCTTGCAATCAAATATTCATAGAAAATTGAGGAGTAGTGGCAAGCTTGCAGTCAAGTATTCATAGAAAATTGAGGAGTGGTGGCAGATGGAATATTTCCTTTACATTGTACCCCTATTGAGCTACAACTTACAGTCAAATATTCATTGAAAATTGAGAGACTGGTGGTATTGAGATCCACTTTGTAGTCAGAGACTCATAGAAAATTGACAGACCAATGAGAGATTGAATCATTAATCTCGTTGTATTCCTTTTGGGTTCCATCTTGCACCAATTACCATCGTGTGCCTAGCGGTTGGCATCATTACCATTGCCATTGACACGTTGGTCTAGAGACTAAGATGCTATGCTATAAATAAGATTTAGATTTCATTTTATGAGGAGCCAAATACCTTCAATTTCTTAATTTATCAACATGTGCTTCACTTCTATTTTGTATTTCTCTTCAATGGCAGATCGTCTAACTTCCACTAGTTACATCAACCTCCAAGAACCCAAACATCATATGTATTTATCAATCATCATGGTCTTGACATTAAAAAAACTTTGGCTACCAGTCTTTACAAACACCTGCTTTCACATAATTTGCGACCTTTCCTAGAACTGCAAAAACATGTTACCAATTGTACCTAGTGGAGTGTGGCATTGTCTACTGATGTTTAACAAGGCCACAATTTCACCGAAATTCTCTCCAAGTGAAAACAAAAAATCTAGATTTTCTTAAAATCATACTAATATTTCTATTCTTTTCCAATCAAAATTGTAACCTCGTCAAGCTATAATTATACCAAAAATCACAAAATTATAATCTCATTAGAATTCCCAACTTCATTATTATTTCATTACTTCATTTTGTACCCCACACAGAGAAGATTCCTTTTTAGAAGACCTTAACCACTCATAATCTAATGTGTATGTGCTTGGTTGTTTCTCAAAAGAGATGAAATAAAAACAAGTGATGGACTTTAGCTTTCTATATGAAGACTAAGACTCTATCCTCTCATAATTTAATGTGTGTGCTTGGTTGTTTCTCAAAAGAAAATGATTAAAAAACAAGTGTTTGACTTTGGCCTTCTTGGTCCCACTACTCAGAGATTTAATTATTAACTTTCTTATTCATTCACACTACTATGTTAACAACATACTAACCATATTAAAGTTAATTTAATTAAATTGGATTGATTCATCTGGATTGAGGAAATGAATTCCAACATATTAAGGTATTTATATAATTATATATTAAATTAATTATTTTATATATATATATATATATATATATTTATAAATTTTTATTTATTAATAAATATAAGTTATTTATTATAATTTAGAAAGTTATATATATTATTAAAAAATTTATAAAAAAAATTAAAAAGAAAATTTTATATGTATTATAATTTAATATATTATATATTATTATTATTTTTTGTGTGGTTTACAAACATCACTAGGGTTGGAATTTCAAAATGGTCTCACTCTTTCAATTTGACGGTTTTCACACTTGTGAGGCTCATCTTCCCAATTTTAAAGAAGGATCTTGTAGGTTTTGCAATTTTTTAATTGTATTTGACAAGTAAATCACCTCGTGACGAGCAATTTTGTTGTCAAATTCTATTCCTAGTGGTCACTACATAGACATATCCATCTAAAGGGATCACATCTCGTTGCTTCATTAGAAGAGCCTAACTCCAAGAACATCAAGAAGAATTGATGCCATGAACTCCCATTAGCAAGGTGCTTTAACTATGGAAACAAACACTTTTTTTCCTAGAAAAAAACCTATATTTTCATTCATAAATTGGATTTGTAAAAAAAAACAGAAAAAACAAATCAAAACATTTTGTATATGCACTTGTAGTGCATTCTTGGGATTTCCTTCAATCCGACATGAGGTTAGTATGTTCAGTCAATCAAACAAATGACCAACCCACATAACAAAAAAAAGCACGCATGCCTCACAATAAAAAAACCTGAAAGAGGCCATAAAAAATATAGCTGAAAGCGACCCCAAAACGGCCATAAAAAATATAGCCCAAAAGGACCTCAAAGGGGCCATAAAAAATATAGCCCAAAACGATTAGTTGGGCACACGTCACCCAACACGCAAGCCCGAACTAAACAAGCATAGAGGCCTCCATGAGAAAGGTCGCACAACAAAAACCCACAAAAAAATCACTTAGGTAGGAAATAGTACAAAAGATTAACCAACTATCATGGTAACAAAAGCCAAAATATAAAGAGACACAAAACAATGACATTTGTGACATGAGACAACCACAATCCCACTCCTCAACTCTCCACACGCACCCCAACTAGCAAATCGACAAAGTCACAAAAACCAAAATGAACCTCACCACAGGGAAATGTAGAGCAACAACCCACCAATGACATCAACCAGTGAAAAGATGACCACACCTAAGGCAATGCCATCAAATCCAAGCGCTAGATGCAAATAAAAAGTCACTACAACCACCACGAGAAAAAATAGAAAATTACCAAAACCCTAACAAGATCTTCCAAAAACCCTCTCACTAATCTCTTTCATCCAATTAAACCAACCCTTAAAATTACACTCTATATAGTTATTAAATTTTTATATAAAAAATTTAATATTAAATATATCCTATTCACATTTACTTGGTACTACAAATTTGGTATGCATTTAAAGCTGAATTAATTTCCAACGCAAAAATAATGCAAATATGTTTTAATTTAAATTAAATAACAGAAATTTTATGAAAAATATAATATATATGAAATATTTTATAAAATATAAAGTTTATGTAAAATATTTACACGGTTGGTGGAGAATGTTGATCTCGATGTATTTGGTCGGTCATGCCAATGTGTTTGGTCGGTCAGTGGGGAATGCGTTTCCTGGAAGTTTACGGTGACGGAATGATATCGCCACGTATAGATCACTGGTTCTTATGTCCTAAATAATTGCGGTGAAAAGTTGCTTTGTGGCCGTGAAGAGTACTTCATTTGATTTCATGATCAATGATCCAGAAATATTGGGTATTTCTATTAATCGTTTTTGCTTTTTTTTTTTTAGCGCACACTGTTTCTGGGTTCCAGAGAATTGCAGATCTAGAACTCAATATCAACCATTTGAGAGCTGCGGTGATTTCAGAGAGTCTAGCTAGGTTGGGGCGCACACCGTTTGTGGGTTGCAGAGAATTGCAGATCTAGAACTCAATATGAACCATTTGGGAGCTGCAACTCTGGGAGAGCATGTCTATGCAGTGGCTAGGCCTGTGGTCTGTCTAGAATCCAGGTTAGTTTTCAAAATTTTCGCAATCATATAAAAGTTATATTATGTTATAACAAGATAGTCCTTGAAGCCCAAGAAAAACACCCGTCATCGGAGAGATGTGAGCAAAAAGAATGGTAAAATAAGTGCTATGATATTTTACATTCTCTTCAGCATTTGGTTTAGCTAAAGCTTGGTTAATTGGCACAATCTGGTATTCATATAAAAGTTCATAATCACATAAAACCGTTGAACAATTTCATACATATTTTATTCGCGGAAATTAGATGGTCTCAACTAAGACAGGAAAGCCCTACGAATTTATAATAACAGAGGTGTTGAAAGACACAATCTTTTTCAATTAGTTTTGCAAACGACTATATGATCCCTCCAAACAACCAAGCTGGAGTTCTTAGACCATTGTACTGGTGACGTTTGAGTTTTAAATGGATTTTTAAATTAAGATAAAAAAAGTAGACATTTTTTTTTCATTTTTATTTGTTTCTGAAGAATCGTTGAGATCAATGAAAATGTCTAAAAAATTGAACCGACGAGGATTCGTGAGAGTTCAGAGTATGACTTTTTGAACCCATGACTTTTCGGATTCCTGAGCTGGCAGAGTATGACTTTTCGCATTCATAAGTTTTCAAAGTTTTTAATATTAAGCTTTTTCAAATTAAGATAAAAATCCAGATAATTTTTTCTATTTGAGATTGAAAGGCCGTTAAAATCCGGATAATTTTTTCTATTTAAGGTTGAAAGACCGATAAAATCCAGATAATTTTTTCTATTTCAGGTTATTTCAGGTTAAAAGACCGTTAAAATCCGTGAGAATATCGAAATTCCTGAGATTTCAGAGTATGACTTTTTGAACCCATGAATTTTTGGATTCCTGAGCTTTCAGAGTATGACTTCAGAATCATAAGGTTTCAAAGTTTTTAATATTAAGCTTTTTCAAATTAAGATAAAAATCCAGATAATTTTTTCTATTTGAGGTTGAAAGACCATTAAAATCCGGATAATTTTTTCTATTTAAGATTGGAAGACCGTTAAAATCTGGATAATTTTTTCTATTTGAGGTTGAAAGACCGTTAAGATCCGTGAAAATGTCGAAATTACTGAGAGTGTAGAGAAAGTTAAACCCATAAACTCTTCGACTGGTAATGTTTCAGAGTTTTAAAAGTTTAGCTTTTCAAAATTTTCATGAAAATAAAGATATTTTTATTCCCATGCGATTGAAGGACTCTGAGATCTGCGAGAGTGGACCAATTGATGATAATTATAATTATGTAACATAGAAATTTACAGTTTGTATCACTTTTAAATTTTGACTTTATAATTTGGGTTGTTTCACAACTTTTTTACAACTCACATGGTTTCAAAATTCAAAATCTTTTTAGGATATTGTCATAATAAAACCCTACTCAATCGTGAAATTTCAACTAATTTTTTTATCAAATTTCTGAAACAATACATATCCCTTTATTACAAGATGATTAGGTTATTCAATGGGTACTTGGATCCCTTTATTACAGGATTAGGTTATTCCACTATTATTCCGCCCTGGCAGTCTAAGACCAAAAGAAAAAGGTTTAATATATAGTTATACTGGTGTTGCAAATCGAGTCGGCAATGCTGTATGAAATTGGGTGAGTTTCATGACAATGGTTCTTTAAAATTTTTGAAAAAGAAAATCAAATGTGGAATATTTACTTTCAGACGTTTGATTTAAATGAACTTTTACTTTTCCTATTACCAGTTTCAGAATTCAAAAAAATTATACAAAGCCCTGTCGCCTGTGAATTTCTGTAAAGCTTTTATAATCCGGAAAGTCTGAAAATCAATGGTTGGGGAAGGCAAATCAAATCAAGGGCTGGGCTAGGCAATTTTTGCAGTGTTTACGCTATATCTATAGTCACAATTCAATTTTTTTTGAAAAAAAAAATTCTTATGGAAAAGAAAGTAAATATATGAACAAGAGTAAATTTCAATCACTATACATGTGTTGATCGTGTTCAAACTAGTCATTATCTGTCTCCTGACACAAATCTACTTGGAGTTAAAATGTGATAACATCTTTTTTAATGGTAACCATGGTGAGGTCAAAATTTGGGATGGGATGTTATTGGTATTCATTGCAGAGAAAGCATGCAAAGCACCAAAAAGAGAGAACTCTCTTTCATCCAGGCTTGAAAAATCAAATTCTCCACCTAATAGCTCAGAGTTATTAAAATATTTGAGAGAATAACATTTTTTCAAATATGAAAATATTAAATTAACTTTCATTTTCATTTAATTCGAGTAATGTCAAACATAGTAATGTGAAACTCTTGTCACACTTTCTTTAATATTAATTATGATATTTTTAATTGGTTTTAAATTTTAAAACTTCTTAAATTTCAAAAACAATGTGAACCATACATAATAATGCATTATAGACCATAAATAATATGGATTTTGAGTATCATTGTTTTTATATGATATGTGTAAGATTTTAGATTTTGATATAACATTAAAAGAATTATCATTTTATCTTTTCAACACCATTTTTGAGTAAGATAAATATATATTTTTTTATTTAGCTTTTATCTGAAATAAAAGAAAATAGAAATTGTGGTTGAGTGATACCAATAAGGACCATATTTTCAAACACAAATTTTAACTAGATAAATATTTTCCTAGCATTTTTCTCCAAAAAATAAAAGTAAAAAAATAAAGATAGTGATTAGAATAATCCCATAGCCTGATTATGTAAAATATCATTTTCCTGCAAACAAAAATAAAATAAAATAAAAATAAATTAATAAAAATAAAAATGAGTTATAAAGATAATGATTAGAATATAAAATAAAAATAAGTTAATAGAAATAAAAAAAAATTAATAAACATAATAGTTAGAATAATAACATAGTGTAACTAAGATTACTCCTTTATTATTATTCCATATAATATATCACTTATGTACTGGAGCAAATCTTAAGTATTACCTTTACTCACATTTAAAATTAAAAGTTGATAACAAAGTACTATGTTTCGAAACATTTCAATTTCTTTTGTTAATGCAGATTAAAAAGGGCATATTAAACTGTGTGGGTGTTGGTGTTGTGGCAGGAAAAAAGAATCTTTTTAAAGGCTACATATTCCAAAGTCAAGCATCGAGCCGGTGGCAAACGGAATATTATTTGCAGTCAAATATTCATAGAAAAGTGAGGGACGGGTGGCTTTATGTTATGCTCTTAATAATATCCAGCTTGCAATCAAGTATTGATAGAAAATTGAGGTCTTCGCAGATGGAATCTTTCCTTTACTTGACAAATTCCCATTGTGTGCCCACCAACTGGCCGTCGCTGGCATCCTGTTTTGCAGACTAGAAATAGGTTAAATTTTGCTCGGAAGGGCCAAAATACTTTCCTTCACTTAATCCATCCATCTCTGCTTCACCTGTATCTCTGTTTCAATGGCAAACCTGCAAACATCCACGGTTCATCCCACCGAAGACACCCCCTCTACATCCGGTGGCTACTACTACGAGGTGTTTATCAGCCACCGTGGCCCGGACCTTAAAAACACCTTTGCCAGCCACGCTTACCATCGCCTTCTTTCTCATGGAGTGCGACCGTTTTTCGACAGGGAAGAATTGCGGAAGGGAGAGTCTTTATCTCCTCAGATTGAAGCCGCCATCAGAACCGCCCCTGCTCATATCGCCATCTTCTCTCCTCGATATGCCGAGTCGAAGTGGTGTCTTGATGAACTTTCTCTTATATGCAAGTCTGGGGCTACTATAATCCCAGTCTTTTATAATGTGGAACCTTGTGAGCTTAGATGGACAGGGCGGTATGCTGAAGCCCTAAGTGTGCATGAGCAGAAGGGAAGATACGAGCCCAAAAGGCTTGAAGATTGGAGAAAAGCTCTCAAAGACGTCTCGGAGATAAGCGGTTTTGAACTCGAAACCTACAATGGGTTGGAACATGGAACTCTTAGCCCTCTCTGTTCATATTATTAATCTAACTGGTATTGATATACATCTAATGTTTTTTTGGCTGTATTTTGAATTTACAGTGACGAGGGGAAGCTGTTGGATGATCTCGTGAAATGCGTCCTTAAAAAACTCAGAAAAACAGGTTTGACTGTGGCAACATATCCAACCGGTCTTGAAGAGAAAGTAACAGACTTTGAAAAGATCCTGTCATTGCAAGAGGGGCAGAGTGGAAAAGTAAAGGTGATGGGAATTGTGGGCATGGGTGGAATAGGCAAGACAACAGTAGCTAAAGAACTCTTCAATAAGAAGAGCTGCAATTTTGGTGAGTCCTGCTTCTTATTTGATGTTAGGGAGAATGCAAGTAGAGGGTCTTTAAATTCCTTGCAAGCCAAACTAATAAAAGACTTAGTTCGTAGAGATGTGCAGATAAATCACATTGATGAAGGCACAGAGGTGCTCAAAACGTATCTCAAAACTTCTCCCCACGCTATAGTAGTTTTAGATGACGTAGATCATGCAGATCAGTTGAATGCTTTTAGGCCATTAAAGGACGTCCTTCGTTCGGATAGCCTAATTTTGGTTACATCTCGTTACAAGGATGTCCTCACAAGCTCAGGATTAGTAGAATCGTCAATCTATAGAATGACTGGTCTCAATAAACAACACTCTCAAGAGCTCTTTTGCTCTTATGCCTTTTGCAATCCTCATTCGCCTTCAGAATTCAAAGATCTGGTAGATGAATTTTGTAGGGCCTGTGATGGATTGCCCTTGTCTTTGAAAGTCTTTGGCAGTCTTCTGTGTGGAAAGAGGGACATATCTTATTGGGAATTGCAATTGAATAAACTTTCCCAAATAAAAATTCCGAGTAAGATTATGCAAACACTGAAACTCAGTTACGATGCACTGGAGGAAGAGGAAAAGCAAATATTCATAGACGCTGCCTGTTATTTCATTGGAGAGAACAGGGATATGGCGATAAGAATATGGGATGGATCAGGCTGGAACGGTCAGTTGGGCCTTGCAAATCTCCAGGACAGGTGCCTCGTTGAGGTTGACACAGAAAAGAATACCATAAAAATGCACGATCATCTGAGAGACCTGGGAAGACAAATTGTGGATCGGCAGAAGTCATGTGGAGTAATCCCATATCGTGAATGGCGCGTGATGAAGGACATTCCTGAGTTGTGGCGGCAATATCCTGTAAGTGCTTGAATTATTCATACAGCTTTATGGTTTCTTTATTCAGCAAAAGCAGAAAAGAGGAATCTTGTTGCTCTGTTTAATTTGTTTGTTGCTTGTTTTTTAAGAATGAACAGGTAAAAACTGAGGTGCGCGGAATTAGGACGGTTCATCGCCTCGATAAGGACACAAAACTTTACCTCGCCTCAGAAAGTACGCACAACAGTTCATCATGGTGTGAAGAGGTGTCACCGTATCGTTTCAGTAAGTTACAACTTGTTGCAACTGAAGGTGATGATTTAAAAAGCATATTGAGTAGGGTTGAGTCGCCAAATTTGATATGGCTACGCTGGAGGGACTGTCCGTACAACTACCTGCCTCGCTGGCTACTGATTCTGATGAAGAATGTAAGGGTCTTAGAAGTGAGCGGAATGAAATTGCTTACACTATGGCGAACATCTCAGGTGAAAGTTAACGCTGATTCCTTCGTTTGCATGTCTATTATTCTTATTATTTGCCGCTCTATTTAAGGAGATGAAAATATCTTATATTTCACTATTGCGTTGCAGGTACCTCTAGAGTTGCGGGAATTGACTATTCATTCTTCTGATTCTCTTTTTTTCAAGTTTCCAAGGTCCATTGGTCAGCTGAAGCACATAGAAAAGATTGTGGTGTACTCAGGTGTCCATTGGTTACCAGAAGAATTTTGTGATTTGCACTCTCTGAAATACCTCGATCTCTCTGGTTCCCAACGCTTGAAAATGCTTCCAGATTCCTTTGGTTGCTTAACAAATCTCGTGCACCTTGATCTCAGTTCTTCCTCGAGTTTGCAAATGCTTCCAAATTCCTTCGGCAATTTAATTCGCCTTAAATTATCTGAATCTCGACAAGTGCTCAGAGTTGACCATATCGAATGAAACATTTGCAAATGTCCGTTCTCTTGAAGAATTACATCTACGGGGTACAAATTTACAAAAATTGCCTGAGAATATCAGAAACCTCAGGAATCTGGAAGTACTTACTGTGGGAAGCCATTCCTTGGAAGAACTGCCATGTTCGCTGGGTCACCTGAGCAGATTGAAGCACATGGAGCTCGTCTATTGCAGAGAACTGAAATATTTGCCCGATTCGTTGGGACTGCTGACTCAGCTGTCAGAGTTGAAGATAGAGGAATGTGGAATACAGTCCTTACCGCCAGAAATGGAGAAATTGAGCAACCTGGTAAAGTTAACAGTAACATCCTGTCCGATACGCGAGCTGCCATTGAAAAGCGGGGTGGAAGGAGCACTGTCCCGACTGGAATACTTAGAGATCGATGATTGCAATGATCTGGTGGAGGTTGGAGCACTGCCACCAACCCTCATAGAACTGTTTGTGCGTGGTTGTGATAAGGTGAGGAAAATGGAAGGGCTTCATAATCTTACAAACCTTCAAACACTAGTCATCACGGGGTGTAAAGAGTTGGAGGAGCTGCCGTGTCTTGAAAGGTTAATATCTTTGAAGAAGATCTGGGTGTATAATTGTGATAAGGTGAGGAAAATGGAAGGGCTTCATAATCTTACAAACCTTCAAGAACTACACATCAGCCGGTGTAAAGAGTTGGAGGAGCTGCCGTGTCTTGAAAGGTTAATATCGTTGAAGATGATCAGCGTTGATGAGTGTCCTAAGTTAAAAAGAATAGAGGGCCTGGGGCAGCTGACACAGCTTGAAGAGTGTTGGGTGGTTGTATATATAGACGGACAACCACAGAGACAGCAGCAGCAGCTGGATTGAAGTACACCGTGGCTTCTAACAGGTGGCGTGAAGTACACCGTGGCTTTATGCGATGCACCAGCACCAGAAGTTATTGGTGATGAGGGCTGGAAATGTGCAATCCGTGTTGAAGTCTCGATACAGCTAATTATTGTAACTTGTAATTATTGAAAAGCTTTATTACGAATTATTTTAAATTTAAGAAAAATAATAAATAATAAACCGTAGATTGAATGGCATTTTAAATGTCGTATTCTTTTTTGCTTCATTCAGAATATTTTCAATTTAATTTATGAAAAAATGTTAAATTATAAAATATTATCTTATTTTTATTTTTATAAATGATTTCATAGTTCACATTAAATTAATAAATTTATTATTAATTATTATGGTTATTTTTTAAATTCAATAATATATTTGATTTATTATTATTATTATTATTTTAATATATTATATTATGAAAAAATGTTAATTTATAAAAAAAAACTTTATTATCTTTATTTCTGTATATAATTTAATAATTTACATTAAATTTATTATTAATTAATATTATTGTTTTTTAAATTTAATAATATATTTTATTTCTTATTAAAATTTATGTTTTTATTTTTAAATATATTAGATGAAGATGATTAACTTTTACAAACACTAATGTGGTATGTTGGATCTTAAGAAAGTAAGAAATTAATTCATAATCTTTAATATTTTATTTTTATAATAAAAAAGTAGGGGAATAAACATTTTTAAATCACAATAGTTTTGTTTAACAAGTCAAGAAGGTTGGTAGTGTGACAAATGTTTTGGAAATGAGAACCTTGTAATCCAAGATAATGTGCTTTTCATCTTCAACCCTTTTAGTATAAAAAATGCGATATATTATTTCATCCGAAAGGTGTTATGGGAATAGACCAACACTTGGTTTCACTTCGAAGCTCATAAGAATTGATTCTTATCTTCACAACGTTCATTTTCTTATTAGGATTGGTAAAGACAAGCATAATTCTAGTTAGTAAGAGTGGGGTTCATTACCTCTTTATAATATCTCAACTTCCCTTTTCCCTTTAGCTCCTCATCATCCCACAACTTATCCTTAAATTTGGAAGTAATAGTATTTTTAATATTATCCTTATTCTCTAAGATGATGTCCTCTTTTATCTGACAATGGTCGAGCCAAACTTGGACATCCTTGTGCCATGCTCGCTTGAGCCAGAGGTGGGGGTTTTGACTAGAGTTAGAAACACTTTTGGGGAACTTCTTGCAGCTAATTATTACAAAATGATTTAGAGTAAATGTTATTAAGCACTCAAACAATGTCTTGACTACATGTCAATTCGCCCAAAAAATGGTGAAAAAAATACATTTACCGGTAGGGGAGATTTATTAATCATAGGATTAAGCCTTAATTAATTCTTAATATGCATTAATCCATGCCATAGGAGGTTGATTGAGTTTAAGTGACATTTCGTCTAATCATTGCCACAAAATAGGAAAATATGTGTGTCAACTAACGTGAAAATTGACGGTTTACACTTTTTAATTAACCTGAGTTAGCAGTAGCCATTGTGGCAAGCATAGTGTGTAAAGTGATGACATATCACTCCAAAATAAGGAAACATGGTAGTTGCAATATCTGATTTATGCATGTTGATATGGCCAAAATAGGTGACATGTGGCAGTACAAAGCTTGAGGTGTCGGGTGGAGCATAATACCCACATTAAGCTTAGTGATTCATTTCTCGACACGAATTCATAGTGTATCACTTGGAATTGGCAGGGAACATGGCCTAATAGAAGTTGTGAGACAAATATCTTTATGTCATTTAACATAAGTATTAATGCTAGTCCTTTTCCAACTAATACATGTCACTGTGTGGTCTATATCGTTTGTCCATGTTAGCCGCTAGAACAACTCATCATAAAACACTAAGTTCAAGGATTAACAGAAAAAATAAATGTCTTACATTATATAACAAAAGCAAATTCCCATCGTGGCACAAAATGAATGTTAATCCTTGCAATTAAAGAATTAATCTAGGCACTTTAAGTATTAACATCAGTAATTAAGGGTAATCAAATTTATTATGGTTAATGCGTATATTGGAGGCCATTGCACATTTAAATGGAACTAATTGTCACATTTGTTCAACGAAGACTCAGGTGTTAGATGTATTTTCAGGCCTTAATGGAAATTCATAAACTTTTGTACCAGAGTAATGGTGAAATGATCATGTATTTATGGCTTAATAAAATGAAAACCTATTAAATTTTGATAATGATTTTTTTATTCATGTTGCATAGTTGTCACATTATTACATTGTTTAGGCCAAAGATAAAGAAAGATCTAGGCTAAATAAACTCAATTTTTGCAGAAGATACAAAGAACAATAATCCAATGCAATTCATTTTACTGTTACTGTTGTATTAAAAGAAAAAAGCGGCAGTAAGAAGAAATTGTAGTGGGTTCTTCTCATTTAAATGCTCTCCAAGTCAAAATGAATGAGAGAACACAAGCTAATGAAATGTGTACTATTGTTCAAAATCGAAAATTGAAATGGAAAATGAAGCCTAAATATTATTGTTTTAGTGCTACAGGAAGAAGCATTGGACAAAAGGGCATGAAATAAAAATTTCAATTGATCACTGTGAGAAACTCATAGTTTATAGATGTACACTTTATTGCAAGAACATTTAAGGTACCCCATCTTATATGCTCAGTCATCAACTTGTTGTGAATGAGGATGACAAAGAAGTTGAGAAACCTTTGTAATGAAATAGGAAAAGAGGTATGTGACTATGGTTGTAGCTTATCCAATACTCAAAGATAGCAATAATAAAAGGTAACACATTATGGAGTGGGGTGACAATAGCTCCAAAATTTCTTTCAAGAAATATGTATGTATGTCTAAAGTAAAGTTTTAATCTCATATTTTTGTTTACTTAACTCGTATATATAGTAAGTTAATGTTTGGAGAGAAATAAAACAACAAATGCCCATATGAGAAAAAGTTTTAGAAGCAATGGAATAAAGGTGGTCACCTTAGGAAGATTGTCTTAAAACCTACTTGAAAATACTTAATTAAATTCCAAAGCCTTCCATCGACAATTAAGCCAATGTTCAAAAAGTGTCGTCTAACACAAGCCATCCATATAGACATAACAATCAACTTAACCAATAGGATGATGCTAAAATCATTATGTAGTTACATAAAATATTTAATTTACTTTCATTATGTGGAACTATTTAAAGGATAAATGATATGCTAAAAATGATCACATTTTTTTGAGAAGAAGACTTTGCATTGTTATAAAGCAGAATTTTGAAATTTTGAAGACTACACAAGCTAATGGTAAGATTCTCTATCTGGTACACCATCTGTTTACAAAGAATTATATGAGATATAGTAAATGTTGAATAGTGTAGCAAGAAAGTCTCAATTTGACTTTACCTTAGTTAAATTGAAAAAAATCGAATTTCCACACCAGCAGACAATTTGGAGGCAGTTAACTTGGGTGACATGGCTCTTATCATTCAGTTAGCTCAGTAAATTCAAGTTGGAGGGCTTGAGTTCAGTTAAGCATGTGTGATTGATAAATTATAGTAATCCAATTCAGTTATATCTAGTTGAGTTACGTTAAACTAGTTTTAAAAGTTGTAGGAACTAGTGGAAGGTCAGTTGTGCAGTGAGACAATAGTCTAACTCAATGATCATCTAGTTAACTGATCAATTAGGATAAAACAACTAATGCATGCAGAGAATTTGAGTTCTCGACTATGGTGGAGATTCCAGGGCAGTGTAAAAAGAAGTTGTAAACTATTTTGATTGTACATGTGTTGCATGGATTCAGATGATAAAACCTTGGGAATTGCACAATCAATTGGAGGAAAATTCCTAAAACATAGGGACTAATTCTATAGGATTTATGCAAGGAATAGGGGCTCAAGCAGAGGCAACAATTGACTAAGTCTAGATCATAGATTCTCATTGAGTAGAGAGATAGGTTATTCACTCGTAGGTTGAGCTTAGACATAGCCAGAAATTGTAATACATCTCTATTCATATGATTAATGCAAAGAGGCTTGAGGGTTTTTTCCCAGTTGGGTTCCTTCAAGAAAAAAATACTGTGCATGTTACTTATAATTGTATGTTTTTGATTGTTTTTCTAAATTGTGAATTGAATTTCTCAAAGCAGTAGAGTATAATTGTGTTTCTTGATTTAGCTTAAAATATCTTAAGCAGTTGCAATTCTATCACCAAATTTCTACATGGTATCAAAGCATGATTCACATTAGAACATGAATTTCTAAGTGTTTTATCAGGATGTTCAAATTTGCAGCTTCAGTGTAGCAGGATCTCTTCAGAATTGGGAGAATGCCCTTCAGTGGAATGAGACTAAAGTATGCCTTGAAAGGCAGCTTGAGTTTCATTTCATGGAAGGATCGCATGGAGGTAGTTCTTGATGACGACGGCTTACTAGAATACATCAAGACCAATGTTGTAAAACTGACAAAATCTGATGCCTAGAACCTAGCCCAATGAAAGAAATATGTATCCAAGGTGAGGAGAATAATATTGGAGGGAGTGTGAGACTATCTCCATGGGAGAGAAACTTCTTTCACAAAGTGGAAGGCACTTGCAGAGTTTTTCGAGAATAATAGTCATCATAGAAAATTGGCCCTCAAAGACAAACTTCGAAACATCATGATTCAAAAGAATGATACTATTCCGCAGTATCTCACAATATTTATACAAGTTTGGGACGATCTTGAACCGACCGGTGTGAATGTTGCAAAATATGACCTAGTGAGCCTAGCTCTCATAGGCCTTCCCAAAAGCTGGCATAGCTACCAGGATTCGGTGAACGAGAGGAAGAAATTACCGAATTGGGAACTCTTGTGGTCCGATTTGGTACAAGAAGAGTTTAGGCAAAATACCAGAGATGGAAGTTCATCCAAGGGCAAGGATGAAGAAGCTTTTGCATTGGTTGGAAAGGGAAAAAAGGTTGAAGGGAAGAAATCTCAAACCAAACAAGAATCTAACCAAGGGAGCAAGAAGAAATACTTTTCTAACATAAAATGCTTCAATTGTCATGAATTTATGCACCATGCTATGAAGTGTCCAACAAAAATTCTAGCAAGAAGAACTTAGTAGGAGCAGTAGGTGAAGCTTTGACTTCACAGTTCGAGTTTGACTTCACCCTTATCGTATGCATGGTCAGCACTATGATGGGGAGTGTGTGGTAATTGGACTCTGATGCCTCGTTCCACATGACAGGGTGTAGAGATTTTTTCAATGACCTAGAGGAAAAAGATATCCATATGCATATTGAGCTTGGGGACAATAGAGGGTACAATGCTGCTGGGATTGGTATAGTAACCTTTAAGAGGGAGTCAGGATCCCCTCTTCATCTCAAAGATTTCATGTTTTTTCCAAGCCTAAAGAAGAAACTCATATTTGTAGTAGTTTTGGAAGACTATGGTTATGATGTGATCTTCAACAAAGGGAAAGCATTCTGGAGACACATAGCCACTGGAAAGGTGAAGTAGATCAAAGTTCATGTGAAGAACCTATATAAACTTGATGTGGAATATTCTGTTGGATTAAGAAGTAAGAAAGAGAAAGTGAAAAGTTGCAATGTCGGTGAATTTTGGCACAGGAGATTGAACCATTTGCATCATGGCACCTTAAATATTATGCAACAAATAACCACTAGCCTCCCTAAAGGAGCACTTGAGTAGTGGGAAATTTGCAAAGGTTATACCTTAGGGAAGTAAGTAAAATCCACATTCCATGACTGAGACAACAAAGCACATGCACTCTTGGAAAGAGTCCACTTTGATGTTTGTGGAAATTTCTCAACAACCTCCATTGCTAGACATAAATATTTTGTTATTTTATTGATGATTTCTCAAGGAAATGTTCGATCTTCTTCATGTGAAAAAAGGACGAGGCATTCTCAAAGTTTGTAGAATTCAAGGCACTAGTTGAGAAAGAGGTCGATAAGAAGGTGAAGGCTCTCAGGAGCGATAATGAAGGTGAGTATGTTTCGAATGACTTCAAATATTTTTTTGCGAAAGAAGACATTCGAAGAGAGATGACAACACCCCAAAAACCACAATAGAATGTGGTAGTTGAGACAAAGAACCATATAATTGTTGGAGAAATAAGAGTTATGCTACACGACCAAGGCCTACCATTGCATTCATGTGTAGAGACATGTAACACAACAATCTACTTGTAGAACGAGAGTCCTCATTAGATTCTTGGTATGATTACATTGGAGGAGGCTTTATTGGGGAGAAAGTCAGATGTATCTCACTTTAGGATATTTGGAGCCTTTGTTTGCTGCCATGTCTCCAAAGATTGAAGGAAGAAGCTTTAGCTGGCAATAAAGTTAGGAGTTTTTGTGGGTTAGAATGAAACTCTACAAAACTATTGGGTGTAACGACCTTCCCTTAGAATGACAGTTGTGCGAAGGGATGTAAATTTTGATGAGGAGAAAGCGCTGCAGTGCTCACTTGAGAGGGAGCTTTAGATACCACAAGAAGAAGAGATTTTAGCTCCAAAGGAGGAGCCTCAAGAAGTTGCAGAGCAGCCAAAAATAGAGGAGAAGAAGGTGGAGACATCCACTCAAGCAGAACCATCTAGAGAAGGAAAAAAAACCAGGGAAGTTGATAGATTAGCGCAAGACATTGTTAAAAAATTTCAACTATGGTCAAATTCCACTTTAGATAGCTTAATTGATGGAGATAATGATTGCATTTAATTCCTCTTTTCGAGTTGCAATCACTCGCATAGAATCTCATCCATGCAACTAGAGCCTTCCAGTTGCATGGATAACTCTCCATACATGTGATTTGGGGTTTAAGGTTTCTGCAGTCCAGATCTGACCCCAGTCGCTCGCATGCTAGGATTAAGGGAGTGACTGGGAATCTATAGTCGCTCGCATGACACCCTCCTCCATGCAACCAAGACCTTAAATATTGAATCTCAATCTTCCGAAGATTTCACTGAGTGATTGCAGGGTTTGGAAATTGGCTATAGACAATAATAGTTGATTACAGACTTCATAATCATATTTTTGAGTATATGTTTTGTTGGGTTCATTTATGGATGTTTTTTATGGTTAGTTGCATATATGTATATATGGGTCATTTTACTCTCTTTTTCTGAATCATTTGATGATGATCTAATAAGAAGAAGAATTTGAAAGGGTTTTACCCATAGTGGGTTTTTCTCTAGTCTTTGACCAATCGTGGTGTCTCTATGTGTGAATGATTTCCTTCTATTGTTCCTTTATGTTTCGATGCATTGATGATGATGATATTATTGTTTCTACATAGTTGCATATGATAATGAATAATGATGTAATATGAATAATGTTATGATGTTATGGGGGTGAACTTAATGTGTTAATAAGGAAATGCAATTATCAAAACGAAAAACAATATAACCCTATGAAAAGTTAACATGGTATCAATGATGGGATGAAGAAAATTCATGGAGATCACCCCCATTGAGACAACTTTAATGGAAGCAAGAGAATATGGAGGAGACCTACAATAATTCTAGGGTTTGAAGATAACCTTAGGCAATTTGTCTATTAAGGTGTGATGGATATCATGAGGTGAGAGTTTGAGATAAACCATGATTTATGGAAATATTTGAGATATTAAATCTAGAAACCATAGCATGGTCAAAGTAAATATGCTCAAGCACTCGGGACAGATTTTATGAAGCCCTAGATGGGATAGTCTCTAGTAGGCTTGGTTGTTGATAAAGTTAATTGAAATAGTAAATACATCAATTAGACTATGGATAGTGATGGCTCTTAAAGGCTAGTTCAAGAGGGAGAGGATCACCTCTCATTGAAGATAAGTTCTTTTCGATTTATGATGCTTATTTATGTCCTTACTTTTGTTTAGACTTATTGATCTGATTATTGTTTTGATAATTACTTATACTTCCATCATGTATATTTAAGTATATGGATGTTGCTAACCTCCTTAATGAGATGTGATAAGTGTATCCTTATTAAGGATCATTTGAGATGCAAAAAACATGGCTAGAGTTGGAAAATGTAAAGAGGCACTTGATGAAAAGATGACAAAGTGATACAAGCTTCCTATGTCAAATGAAAAGATACACAAGTATTTGAATACTACAAGGTATGCATGGTATATTGTTTCAATGTTATGTTTCAGCTGTAATATTCGATAGAAATGAAAGCCCTAAGGTATGATTAGAATGTCTCCTTCTCAAATGGTTCATCCATGCATATGAAAGAAATTTGGATTCATACTTGATATTGAACAAGTATCTTACCTTCTAGACATGATGAACTTCTTGATTCTATGAGACTATTTAAAAGTTGATCTTTGATATAGCGACATACTTGATGTTTGACTTACATATATCATTTTTTGGTATCTTGATCCCATGAAGAAGGCTAGCATATTGATTCTAATAGATGGTAACTTGATGCTACTAATATTTTTTGTGAAAAGAATGATAGCCGTGATGATAGAAATATAACAATGGTGTTGATATTTAGGATCTTTTGTTGACCATGGTTATGTTTTCATGTGCTTAGTAATTATGGATTATGGTAAAATTGAATGCCCTGAATTGATTGAGCTATGTGACAAAGAAGTAATGCATGTGATCATGATTCTTGAAGTATGATCCTATTAGCTATTTGACAAAAACCCTTGATGAAATATTGATGTCATGATTCCATGATGAAGTAGTTGTTAACATGATAAATATATGTGATATAATATGAATTTATGGTCTAACAGATATGCTAATGCATGATATGATCATAGATAGGTTGATGGCATGAATGAGGATGACAGAAGTGGATTCCCATTCATAGGGAGAACCTCTCCATAAGATCCCTTCTCCTATTTTCATTTGCATTATATACTCTTTACTATTGAAGTATAATTTATGGGCATGAATAGACAAATATATGACAATATTGATTTGCAACAAAGTTCTAATATGAGGTGAGAGAGTTTTCTATTCTCTAAGCCTAAGTCGGATGGAAGAAATCCTACAGGTGCAACTATAGCCTCCCAGCCGCACGAAAGCAATCTAAAGGGTGCGATTGAGGCACTAAGATAGTTCTGGGTAGATTTGACCACATCCGCTCACTTGTAATGCTTCAGAGAACGAATAAAAAGCCATAGTTGCTTGCATAACATCTTGAAGGGTGTGACTGTAGTATCCTGACCACATAAAGGAAGGCCTATGGGTGCGACTATGCTTGTAGGACACAAAATTGAGGTTTTGTGCATGATATTATATGTTCACCTAAAAGATGTCTATCCTACAGATGTGGAGTATACAAAAGAAAGATACGTGAGCTGTAAAGTTTGAATTTTTACTATAATATGAATATTGTAGGTTTTAACCCCGTACAGAAATTACCTACATACGAATTCTTAAACAAAGAAAATAAACAATGCGAGAGCATAACACATAAAACACATATGCACAGAGATTTTCCCCTAGATCCCAAAACTGGGACTACCAGCTTGATTTTTCATTATATTCCTTTCAATGTTACAATACATATTTATGCATGCCGAAGCATCCAATACCATGGACCGAAAACCATCGCGTCCAAAACCATGGACCAAAAGGTAGGTTCACCCAACCTAATATAGGGTCCAAAAAAAAATTTCACGAGGCATTGCCCCGGACCTTGTGGAGGGGGGCTACTCACCCCCCTCAAACCCCCTAGACAGGGGGGGCTACCAACCCCCCGTTGCGCAATCAACGCAATGAAGGGGGGCTCCACCCCCCCGGTTTACTATGTAGGTTAGTCATGGAAAGAATATAACACAACCCAACAATCTCCCACTTGTTGTTTTCTTTCCATAGGGGACCACAGGAGAGCTTAGTCATTTTTCCAACCCTAAGATGCCCATTGTTTCTCTACACCAAGAGAACTTCTCAGAGCTCACAGATTTTGTCAATGCATCAGCAGTGTTCTTCAAAGTGCCCACCTTTACCAGCAACACCCTTTTGTCTTCTATCATATCTCTCACAAAGTGATATTGAACATCAATGTGCTTTGTCTTTGAATGATAAGCAGGGTTCTTTGCCAAGAAAATTGCACTTTGGCTGTCACAGTATATTCTTATAGCCCCCTGTACTAACCCCATACTTGAACACAATCTCTGCAACCAAACTGCTTCCTTGCTTGCATGAGTGGCTGCCATGTATTCTACCTTTGTAGTTGATAATGCCACTATAGATTGTTTCTTACTCATCCAACTGACTGCACCTCCAAATAGGTTAAACACATACCCACTTGTAGATCTTATCTGATCCAGATCTCCAGCCTAGTCTGCATCAAAAAAGCCACGAATATCCAACACTCTATCCAATCCTGGTCTTCCTTGGTAGCACAAACCATAATCACTAGTGCCATGCAAATACCTGAAAACCCGCTTCACTGTTGTCCAGTGCTCCTTCCTAGGTTTTGACATAAACCTACTTGATACTCCCATTGCATGTGCAATGTCTGGTCTAGTACAGACCATTGCATACATTAGGCTACCAACTTCACTTGCATATGGAACACAGGACATGTCCTCTTCCTCTTCTTGTGTCTTGGGACACTGTTCAACAGATAACCTCACACCTACAGGAATAGGAACCTTCACCGGTTTACTATCCTCCATATTAAACCTCTGCAATATTGTCTCGATATACTTCCTCTGGTTTAAACAGAGCTTCCTCTTTGCCCAATCTCTTTTAATTTTCATGCCCAAAATATAGTTTGCAGCACCAAGATCTTTCATGTCGAATTTGGAGGACAATTGGGTCTTCAAATCATGGATAATTTCTTTGTCATTTCCAACCAGCAACATATCATCCACATACAAGACCAGATAAAATAAAACTGTCACCAATTAATTTAAAATACGCACAATGATATGCTTTACTTTTGGTGAAACCAAGTCCCCGTATAAATGTATCAAATTTCTAATGCCCAATAATTGGCAGAATGGAAGAAATGCACGGTGAGAGCGAGGAGGATTCTTCTAAAGGGAGTTCGAGACCATATTGTCTCAAGTCTCCATGGGAAGGAGACTCCGTTTTCAATGTGGAAGACATTGAAGGACCTATATCAGAACAGCAGTGACCAGAGGAAGTTGGCATTGAAGGACAAGCTTTGGAAATTTAATCAAGTGTGAAAAGAGCAACATGATTTCTACATATCTAAGCAAGCTCACCACCTGCAGAAATGAGCTTGGAAGTGTAGGAATCATGACAACCGATGATGATATGGTGAGTCTTTCTCTCCTCGGTCTTCCTAAGAGCTAGCATAGCTACCACGACTTAGTGAATGGAAGAGAGAAACTACTAGATTGGGAATGACTGTGGTCGAACCTGATGCAGGAGGAGATTAGGAGGAGCACCAAAGATGGTTCTTCATCTAAGCATGATGATAAATAAAATCTAGCCTTAGAAAGTATGGTGCGGAAAGGGAAAGGGAACGATTCCCATTCCAAATCGAGTTCTTCCAATGGAGGGAAGAAGGTTCACAAATCTAAAGTGAGATGTTTTAATTGTCATGAGGTGGGCCATTATGCAGCTAATTTTCCATTGAATAAATCCAATAAGGGATCCTCAGAATGATCTGAAGGTGAGGCCCTAGCCTCTCAGTTTAAATTGGATTCCACCCTCATCGCATGCATGGTTTCATCGATGATGGGTTGTGGCTGGTTTCTTGACAATGGAGCCTCATTCCACATGATCGGCGATAAGAGTTTGTTCAGTACATTGGAGGAGAAAGACCTCAAGATACTCATAGAGATGGGTTATGATGAAAATTATAGTGTTTCAAGAGTGGGCACGGTTTCTTTTCAGAGGAAGCATGGAGCTCTTATTACCTTGATAGATGTAAAGTATGTGCCTGGATTGAAGAAGACTTGGTATCGATCGAAACGTGGATGACAAAGGCTGCAGTGTTGTCTTCAGTAAGGGAAAGGTTTTCCTTAGACACATCACCACAGGACAGTTGAAGTAGATCAGTTCACGAGTCAAGAACCTATATGCTCTTGAGGTTCAAGATGCATGCAAAGCCTTGAGGAGCAAGGCCAATGTTGGATACTTGGTGCTTCAGAGGGATAGCACATTACCTCTTAACATGCAGCTCCAGAAGAAGTCTCAGACAATTGTGAAGCAGCCATAATTAGAGAAGCCGAGAGGAGACTGAGTGGAGGCATCCACTCATGCAGAGACCTCTAGTAGGGGGAAATGTCAAGCCAAGTCATCAGAGGGATCACATGCAACCATACCTCCGAATGGGTGGTGGGGCAATGTGAAGTGATAGTCCCAAGAACGCTGAAATAGGGGCAAGATCCTTGAGGTACCCAACCCCTTTGATTAGACGTTGCTATGGGAGCCCCGATGAGGAGTAGCAGGACTGGCTGAGTGGGTAGAGACAGATGCGGATGGAGTGACAGAGGGAGCTTCAACATAAGAGGGTGTTTCTAGCCCAACAAGGAGGTCAGTTGGGAGAACAGTTACTTACTTCTTAGTAACTGAGGTGCAGTGTAGCAGTGGGCAACACGATGCAACATGATGAGAGGAGGTGTAGTGCAGATGCAGTGCTAGGAGAAAGGACCAGCAGTAGCACAGATGCAGGAAGAGGTGTACATAAAGCAGTCAGAAGGATTCGATACCTTCGATCGTGAGTTGCTTGTGTGCCGACTCAAGAGAGCTTTTTACGGGCTGAAGCAAGCACCTCGTGCTTGGAACACCAAGATCAACAACTACTTCACCGGGTTGGGCTTCACAAAAAGTGAAGGAGATGCGAACTTATACCAGATCATGGTTGAAGGTAAGCAATCGATCATTGTTCTTTATGTTTATGATCTGATATTAACAGGTGATGATCAGTTGATCAAGTCTTGTAAGGAGGACCTTGCAAGAGAGTTCGAGAGGAAAGACATGGGTCTCATGCACTACTTTCTAGGCATGGAAGTGTGGCAGAAAGTTGGGTAAGTGTTTGTGTCTCAAGGCAAGTATGCCAATGAGATACTTAGGAGATTCCACATGGAGAAGTGCAAGCCTAGGTAGACTACTCTACCAGCTAAGTGGAGGAAGGAGGATGCTACTTCAAGAGAAGTAGTAGAAGCTATTGTGTATTAGTAGCTTGTGGGTTCACTGATGTACTTAGTGAACACATGACTAGATTTTTGCTTTGTGCTGAACCAGCCAAGTCAAGCCATGGCTCAGCCTACCAAGCTATTTTGGAAGGCGGCGAAGCATGTTTTGAGATACTTCATAGGCACATCTCAGTATGGATTATGGTACAGATAGTCAGAGGGAGTGAAACTATTGGGCTTCACAGATGTAGATTGGGTAGGGAGTCCATCAGATTGGAAGAGCACATTAGGAGGAATTCTCAACCTTGGTTTAGCTGCAGTTTCTTAGTACAATAGGAAACAGAGACCAACTGCACTTAGCTTAGCAAAGGTTGAATACATGGTTGCAAGTCAGGCAGCATATGAGGCCATTTGGATGCGGAAAATTCTAGTTGGTTTGTTTGATCAAAGGATGGATCCAACTATGATCCATTGTGATAATAATAGTTGTATCAAACTCTATGAGAATCCAGTATTTCATGACAGGTCCAAGCACATAGACATTCGGTATCATCATCTTAGAGACTGTGTGGTGAAGAGGATCATGTTGTTGCAGTATATTTCAACCAAGGAGCAAGATGTTGACATTTTGACTAAGGCATTGTCAAAGTGTAAATTTGATTTCCATAGAGACAAGATCCATGTGGCAGATAATCCCTTTCTTGTTGAGAGGGAGTGTTGAAAATAACAACAAGGAATGCTAAAAATAGCATTGTTATAAATAGCATTTCAGGATATATTCCAAATTTGGTTTGCCCTTGAATTAAAATTGAGAATTAAAATTCGAATTTAGTCTCACCAGCTATTTGAGAAATAATTAATTAATTCATCTTAAGTTAATTAGTTGGAGAAATTCAAACATGAAGTCTTTGTGAAGACATGCAACATTTATCACTTTGATTGAGGAAGTTATCCCTTAATTAAGGAGATAAGGATGAATTGTATTTGAGTTGTAATTAGTTAGCTCAGTTAACTGAGTTAAGTCCAATTAAATTAGTTCCAAACAGATGTGGAAATAATTGTGAGTTCAGTCAGTTAATGCATGCATGCATTCAACTAGTGTTCTCCAGATAACTGAATATTCTCTCATAAAGAACTCATGCATTTCAGTTCAGACAGAGAACCAGTTGAGATTAAAGGTAGGGACAATGTACTATCAGTTTCTAGAATATTCCTATGAGAATATCTCTTGCATGTAGAAGGAATTCATTCCTTGAGGATTGCATAATTACTATAGAGGTCAGAGCAGTGTGTAAGGTTAGAATCACACATGTGGCAGCTAGAGGACCTAGGAGAAACTGCACAAGGAAATAGGAGGCTTGGAGGACAGAGGGAAAGGCATATGTGTTGTCTATTCGGTCTATGAGCAACAGTGAGGGATTGTACTAAGAGCTGGATAGCTTGAGAGCTAAAGCTTTGTGTAATCCTGAGATATTTCCACTTGTATGATAATACAGATAGTGGGTTTTTTAGCTGAGGCTTTCCCCAGAGTATTCTTCTGTGTTTCATGTGTGATTGATTCTTCTTCTCTATTATATGTGTTTTGTTTGATCTTGCTCAAAATCGATTAAGCTTCTGCAAGTTTGATTATAGAAGTAGATTAAGTATTTTTCTTTAGTACATTGCATAATCAGATTACTCTACAGTGAGAATTTCTACAAGTTCAAGCCTGCTAAGACATCTTAGTGATTGTACCTGTAGAAATTTTGAATAATTTAACACATATTCAATGGAGATTATCCTGATCATGTACTATTGCGGAAAACATACACAATACATAAGCTCCTCTACATTGATCATCAATATAGCAGCATCAATCACAATAAAACATCAAGAGAATTCACACATTAACACAGTATGTATCCCAGGGAAAGCATCTCGCTAAAAACCCCAACTATTTGTATATTAATGATTGAGTCATGTAACATTACACATCATAATACTTTTCACAAGTATCTCCACCTCTGCTACACACAATACAGCTCAGATCTGATCTCCAAATCTCTTCCACTGCTTGCCTGCCTCCACTGCTCAATACCTGCTCAAGAACTGATGAGAATGGCTCACCAAACTCGTTTTTAACCTGCAAAATAGTCACTCACTCTTTGTTGGACGTGAGCACAAGCTATAATGTGGGCAAATACGTGAGCAAACTCATTGGCATACTCAATCCCTTGATTGTGCAAGATCTGGTGCACAACTATAGTCACAACTGATAGCAATGTGATTCTCTACCACCTGTCCCTGTTGAACTGAACATGCACTGACATGCAACTGAGTTAACTGATGTATTCATTAGTTGTATTATGAGTTAATAACTTGTGAATTAATTAATAACTAATTCATCCAACTCATCTCTAGTCTATTTGCCAGTTAGACTAGATACAACCAGTTTAACAAAGCTAAACTGAACACAACTCCATCAACTCCACAATCAACTCCACCAAACTCAACTGATTGAGTTCTAACTGAAGTCATGCATGAAACAACTCAACTGAATCATAAGAAAAGCGTATTTCCTTCTGACAGCTGCATGTGCCACTTCTGTAGCTCAAACTGAAGTGATCCAAGAGAATAAGATTAAGTTTATAGTCCAAATATTATTGTGAGATAATAATATTTGACTTTTCTATTTTTGACAGCCAGTCTAAAAATAGACTTTGATCACTCACACTGTGATCACTCACACTTTCATCAAAAATAGAATTCCATCTATTTTTTCCCAACTTGATCAATCATCCATAAACAACAACCTGCAATCCATAGACATGATCCCTATGTCTAAAAATAGACATAGTCTAAAAATAGACTTGCGCCAAAAATAGCCTGCGGGCCCACTTAGTGAAGGCGACTCTTTTCACTAAGCTCCATCATCTTGTTGCAATCTCAACACTCCCTCTCGACAAGATATGGATTATCAACAACCCCTATCCTACCTCGGTGGTACTCGAATTTGCTCCTGGTGAGAGCCTTCGTCAGAATATCAGCATCCTGATCCTCCGTTGGAATGTACGAAAGTAACATGATCCTCCGCTGCACACAATCTCTGATATGATGGTACCTGATGTCAATATGTTTAGATCTATCATGAAATACAGGATTAGCCGAGAGTTTAATGCAACTCTGGTTATCACAATAAATCACAGTAGGATCCAAATGAGAACCGAACAAACCAACTAGGATCTTCCTCATCCATATAGCCTCGCATGCAGCCAACATTGCTGCCATATACTCGGCCTCCGCTGAACTGAGTGCCACGGATCTCTGTTTCCTGCTGTACCAAGAAACTGTTGTCGATCCAATACTGAAGACCCCTCCTGATGTGATCTTTCTGTCTGTTGGAATCCCTGCCCAATCTGCATCCGTGAAGCCACATAGCTTCACCTCATCCTCCTGTCTGTACCACAAACCATATCCCGATGTGCCTCTCAAGTAGCGCAATACATGCTTGCCCACCTTCCAGAAGATCTTGGTAGGCTTAACCATAGCTTGTGAAAGCTGGTTAACTGCATAGCATATATCAGGTCGTGTATTCACCAAATCCTTCCTCCAACCTCCAGGAAGAGGAGTATCAACAGGTTTGCAGCCATGAATGTTGAACTTCTCCAGTATCTCCCTAGCATACTTACCCTGAGAAACAAACAGTCCACCACTGCGCTGCCATATTTCCAATCCCAGGAAATAGTGAAGGAGGCCCAACTCCTTCATCTCAAACTCTGTAGCAAGATCCTTCTTGCATGACAGTATCAACAGCTCATCACCCGTTAGAATCAAATCATCAACATACAGTACAATGATAAGAAACTTACCCTCCACCACAATCTGGTATAGGTTCGGATCCGCCTCGCTCTTGGAGAATCCAAGTCCTGTGAAATAGCTGTCTATCCGTGTGTACCAAGCACGTGGTGCTTGCTTCAACCCATACAACGCTCTCTTGAGCCTGCATACATGCGACTCGCTGCTGAAGACTTAAACACCTTTGGGTTGCTCAATGTACACCTCCTCCTCAATGACTCCGTTGAGGAACGTAGTCTTCACATCCATCTGATGAATGTGCCATCCCATTTGCGCTGAGAGAGCAAGAATCGTCCGTATGGAAGAATACCTTGCGACAGGTGCAAAGGTCTCCTCATAATCGATCCCCTCAATCTGTGAAAAGCCTCGGGCAACAAATCTTGCCTTGTACTTCTCCACACTCCCGTCAGCTGCCTGCTTAACTTTGTAGATCCATCTCGAACCCACCACTGATTTCCCTTCCGGTCTAGGAACAATCTCCCATGCACTGTTTCTGACAATAGAATCATACTCTTCCACCATGGCGTCTACCCATGCGGGATCCTCCACAGCTTCCTCAAAAGAGGATGGCTCAGTCACAACACACTTGCTCATAAGAGCCATGTATCCAGTGTACCGATCAGGTGACTGTCTCTGCCTGCGTTGGGCTGTAGGTGGTCCTACAACTTTCTCTGCATCTTGAGCCAGTCGCTCAGCTTCTGTCAAGCGCTTTCACCCTCTGATGGTTGGCGCTGCATGAGCGGTCTCTTCCACTCCATGAACCTCGTCCTGTTATAGCTCCAAATCTCACTCTTATGGTTTGTAATGCTGCACTTATGGCCTAGGGCAACCCCTCCTTCCAGACCTGGTCCAAAAATTTAAAAAACAATGTTTTATTCCCTATACGCGACATTGCCCTGAGTTAAACGCGTGTACACGCGGGTCTATCATACCCAACCCGCATGTATCTATTAAAACACTTAAAAAAATAATAAATTCCTCTTTTTCGAGCGGAGATCGCGGTTTTTACCTGCTGGATCACCTGTTAGTGCCCACGGCCCAACTGTTCCCAACCAACTCCTAACTAAAAAACTACTTTGGAGAGGGTATAAAAAGACATCAAAGGGAAGGCCAAGGGGAGAGAGAGGAGAGCAAGATTATTATGTTGAGATTTTTCCCTTAGACCAGGTCTGAAGTCCTTGGTGTTTTCTGCACCTCCCCCATTTTGCATAGGAAACCCTTGTTTCCATGTGTATTGGTGATCATTCATCCTTGGTATCATCATTGAGTAGGACTTGGAAGGAGCTCTTGTTGGAGGCTTGAGGCTCAAACGAATCCGGGAGGAAGCTTTGCTTGGAGCCTGCTGAAGGTGTTCAAGTGATATCTTTCCGATATATGTACTTTATTTGCCTTTATATATAAAGAAACACGTCTTTGTTCCTGAAACAATCTTTCTATATGCTTATGAGATTCTTGTCTTGAATTCTTATGCAAGTGGTTACTTAAAGATTTTTATAACTAACTTTATAGCATAAAGATGGTTTATACATAAGTATTTGTACATGTACTGTTGTGTTCTTTGATTTGTTTGTCTTGCAGGTCAAAGAAAGAAGAAGGGAACTCCAAGAAGGGTTTGGACCCTAAAGGCCTTCTCGAATGTAGGACCTTAGGTACGTACCCTAAATATTAGAATTTGCTTAAAAGTAAAAATGATGGCTGTGTATGTGTGTTTCTTTGAATAAGCAATTTTCAGTCTGGTAGAGTCTTAGCCCAAAGGACCCTAGGGGTACTTTCCCTTCAACCAGAATTGGCGACTCCGCTGGGGACAACACTCTTGTTGTTCCTAGTTTGGGTAGTCTTCAAGCCAATCAAGGCTCAGCCCCTCTGTTTGTTGGCTCTGACTATCTGATCTTTTCTTGAACTCCAAGCTTTTCCAGTTTTTCAGTCTGTGTTTTTTTTTATTTTTCTTGAAAGACTTCAGATACGCTCTTTTCCTGGATTACAGAAGCGTATATACGCAAGTTGCACTAAGTGAACCCGCGTATATGCAGGTTTCCTTAGCTACAGTCGCGTATACACGCATTCTGCACTTAATTGCAGGCGCGTATATTACATAAATTTCAAGATTTATAAATTTTCTTTTTGTTGAATGATTGTCTGGTGGTTTGGGTCAGTGTCTAGTAGTCACTTTTCCAGTGATAGTTCTCTGTTGACAGGGGGCATCTTGTTCGGAACTCTCTCTAGTCATAAGAAGTATTAATCTTGTTTTCGTTGATTGCAAGCGTCATTGATTTTTGACACACAAGATTTTTGTTTAAGAATCTTGATTGCTCTGTTTCGGCAGAGTAGGAAGATTGGGTTCAATCTTTGTGTCCATTTTTGCTTTGATGACACTTTTGTTTGCTTAACGAAATCATTTTTGTGACCATTTGCTCCTTCGTTTCGGGAAAGTTGTTCGTTACCATTTTCTTGAAACTTGTCTTTTGATCTTTTGGGACTTTCATTGCTGCTTTTGATGGTCAAAAGCGATTTCAAACACATTTATTTTTATTGAGTTTTCATCATTTGAAAGGTGTCGATTCAGAAAAGTGTTTGGTTGCCCATTTATCAATCATTGGTGTCAGTATTTTTGAGAGCTTTCCTTTGAAAAAGACTTTTTTGGTTTGATTGAAAGAAAATCTTTTGAAAGTTTTGAGTTTCGCTTTCTTAAACTTGCTTTTCATTTTATTTCCTTTTTGCGAAGTGAAAGTGCTTTGTTTTTATCTTAAAACTTGTTTTTATTGTTTGGACGAAATGGTTAGTAACACATCATCTTCTATCTAAGCATTTTAGTGGCAAGACAAAATTTGGTAAAGCAGCAACTTTCCTTCTTTGTTTTTAGAGTAGTCTTTGAATCTTGCATCCACATATAGTTCTTGCATTAAGGTAGGATTTACATCTCTTTTTAGGCATATTTAGTTTTGTTAGTTTTTGTGAGTGTGGAGTCTGAAAAGAAAAAGAAAATTTGTTTATATTACAAGTACCTCTGAACCTCATAGAAATTGCTCTTCATCGAAAACAAAAGTGCATGTGCATGTAGCTAAGTTTTATTAATTTCTTTTGTGTCCATAAAAACACCACAAGTTTCATCTCCATTACCCTGTGACTTAAAGAACAGCTTAATAAAATCAAGCGCTTAATTAAAATCCACTAGAACTTTTTGTTTTAGTTATTACACCAACAAGTCTAGGATTTTAGGGCCTTGGATTAGGCGAGTGGAGAGTTAACTCTCCAAGGCCACGTAAAACGTTAAACATAAGAGTCTGATTAACGAGAGTAAATCCAATAGCGTTAGGAAGACCATGAAAGCTCCGGATCTGGGAGTTAAGCATGAGGGTCTGTGAAGAGAGGGAAGAGAGATACCCCCTCTCCTACTTGTCCGAACTTACCTCACGACTGTTCCGCCTGGCTTCTGCGACGAGTTGGTACCCATAGTTGCATCTCCTAGGGATCTGCATAGGTGGCTGCAGAAGGGAATCCCGTGGCACCTAAGGTCGACGTTGTATCACTCTCAACAGTACTACTGGAGGGCACCCTTGCGAAGCTTGGGGGCTTGCACCATCGCAGGCTATTGTTAGGAGGTCAGCGTAACTTCCTCTGATACCTTCGCTGATAGGACTGGGCCCTCATCATCCCAGACTATCTTCGGAAGGCCCTTTGATTCACTTTCTCGTATTTTGGTGTCCGGTCCTAATCACCCAGAGCGGAAATACTTGGAAGTTGTTTGACTGGTTGTATCTTTAGGAACTTTATAGTGTGTGCTCTGTGCTCCTAGTCGGCTTAGCTTTTAATTTTTTGAGTCTTTAGTTATATCATAACAAAAAATTCAAAGTGGCTGACCGGTCTCCAAGACGGTCTCGAAGACTTCGTGGTCTCTCGCCACCTAGTTTAGAGCCTTCTCCTAGAAGGCGCAGAGGGGATACTACCGGTGGGGTCCGTCCCACGCCGGTGGACGCATCGGGGATTGATCCTCCTCTCGGGGATATTAGCGGCCAAGCAAGGCCTGGCACTTCTGAGCAAGAGAGGGACACTCCAGTCCTTTCTCGAGTTCGCTTTCAAGCAGAGAATAACGTAGAGGTAGAAGAACTTTCAGAATCTCTAGTGATTCCAAATTCTCCACTACCATCTGGTTATCCAGACGTATTGCAATACGTTGGGACTCCGTCACATAGACCAACGAGTCCAGGTTACGCTACGCGCTTACCATTTATGATCACTACTGGAAGCATGGCTTCTACGAGTGCTGCGACTATGCAAACCCCAACATCGGTGCAAGGGGGATGAACCATTTCCATCCCCTCTGCTTCCTTGTTCGGATCTTTTGCTAGCACGTCTTTAATTGGGTCTACCTCCATTCCGTCCACGAGTGGAAATGCCCAAACCAATGCTTTTAGTACTGGTTCCTTCCTTTTTGGCACCCAATCACAGGGTATTCCATCGGTTCCGTTCAGTGCCGCTACGTCCATGATGGGCGGATCGGCTTCATTCCAGGGTTTTCCTTTTGGAAGTGGTCATATCCCACATTCCAACCCAACGGTAGGATCCATGCCTTTTTCTTCAATAGGACAAAGCAGCAATCCTTTCCAAGGTTGGAATAACCCTGGGGTTAGTACTGCAGGAACGACGAATCCATTTATCGGCCAACAAGGAAGTAGGCCGTATTCCACGGTTAGCATGCTTCAAAGCATTCCTCCCCTTGCTTCGGCTTGGAACCCATATCAGGGGTTATCAACTCCTTACCATTCTTTAGGAGGAAACTTTGCGGGCTACGGAGGTTATACGACATGAGTTGGTCAAACTCCGAATTTTGCTGGACCACAAGGCTTGCCTTTTGGTTCAGCCGGTTCTACTGGTCACTTCGGGCAGCCTGGTGCGTCCCAAATCCCAGGACAATCTTTTCAGAGCTTTGGGAGTTCTGCCCAGTCTGGGTGGAATCCCCTAGGTCCTCCTAGGCTTTCGTTTCTGGCAACGTTAAACTTGCCAGATCTCACTAAGCTAACGAACGACCCTATCAGATACAATCCGGCCTGGCCTCCGGTCCCAACCAAACTCCCTTCGGACATACCAAAATTCGAAGGGAAGAGTGGTGAAGATCCGGGCGATCATGTAACCACATTCCATTTGTGGTGCTCATCCAACTCCCTCATCGAGGATTCGATTAGGTTGAGACTCTTTCAGCGCACCTTGACTGGTAATGCGGCTAAATGGTATATAGAGTTGCCAGGGGGCAGCTTTACATCGTTCGCTGACTTAGCCAATATCTTCTTGAATCACTTCCAGTTGCCTGTCCGCTATGATGCCGAAACTGAACTTCTGGCTACCTTTCGTCAGGATAAGGCAAACCACATTTCTAATCACATTCAGGAATGGAGACGGAGAAAAAGGCTCATTAAAGCCGAAATCCCTCCGGAGTATCATCTAGAGTGGTTTTTGAAGTCTTTGCAACCCGAGATCTCCAAGGATGTCTCCATGTTTGGGGTCTATTCTGAGGAGCAAGCCATTTTCAGGGCCCAGAAGTTAGAACTGATTTACTCTCAGTCTGGGATCCTCCAAAAGTACTTGCCAGATGCTCCTGGATCTAAGGTTGATTTAGCTAAGCCAAAGCCAGGTCCGCACGCGGATGGTATCGTAGGGTTAGTAGACTCGACTACAGTGAACTTTTTGAATCAATTGCAGCAGTTGTCATTACAAACTGCTCCTAACAACCAAGTCACAATGTCTAATCCTCAAGCCTCCCAAAATTCTTCCATTAATGCCGTCCAATCCGATAACCCCAAAGGAAATCAAAATTCCAATGGGAAAAAGAAAGGACGTGGTAAGAAGAAGAACTCGGATGGGAAGCCCGATGCAAATAAATCCGGCAACAACACTGGTGGTGGTAAAGGTGAGTCGAGAAAGAAAGTTAAGTTCCCTTGCAAGTTATGCAGTGGGGACCATCTAACTCATCTTTGCCCTAGAATTGAAGACGCTCAGCGCTTGTTAGGACAACAAGGGACTTCTAGTTCGCAAGCTGTGTTAACTAACCCGTTTCCCCAAGGGCAACAACTTCTTGCTGGCGCGAATTCGAATCCTGGGACCTCCTCAGGGGGCAACCAGGAAGGGGAAAAAGCATCAAATGTTTTTATGATGGGTTCAAACGTTAACGTGACTACTCGGTCACGTGATTATGGTGAAGCTGAAACATCTAAGGATAAAACGGTTCCCGGAAGTAATGACCTTCATATTGAGCGACCTCTTGTTGAGACTATACCTAGGATACCGAAAGGTTCCGCCAAACGCGTGACAATTAACCCTAATGCTAGGGCCCCCCAAAATTACTCCATTGTGGAGGATTTGGCTCAAAGCCCGTGTGCTATGTCCGCTTTGGAAGTTCTCCAATCGTGTCCGTCTCAGAGAAGTGCTTTACTCTCCGCCATTGGAGCAGTCGATCCAGCTAACTCTTTAGTGCTCTCTTTTGACATGTCAAATGTCAAAAAGAGACTCCCTCATCATATGGCTTTTCAGGTAAAGTCAACATACCGGAAAATCAATATTTTTCGCACCGTTATAGATGAAGGAGCTTCCACATGCGTCATGTCCATGTCATGTTGGAAGGCTATTGGTTCACCTTCAGCTGTTCCTTCACCAACCGTCTTAACTGCATTTGATGGCCATTCTCACAAGCCGCATGGGATTATCCCGGCCTTTCCTATATGTGTTGGAGGGAAGGTCGTTAATATCGAAGTTGAAGTCGTAGATGCTAACCTAGACTATAATCTCCTATTAGGAAGGAACTGGGTGTACGAGATGGAAGCCGTAGTATCAACTCTGTTTCGTGTCATTTGCTTTCCTCATGAGGGGAAAATTGTTAAGGTTGATCAATTGGACTATTCTCCAATCGATCCTCAAGAAACCTCCGACTCTACTATTCCTTTGGTGGATAACCCTCGCCCGCCGACTGAGAATTTAGGAGTAGGGATGTATTCCTCATTGATGGGTACGTTTGATCTTCCCTCTCCTTTTGCAAGAATCAATGCTATTTCATCATCCAAGGAGTTTTCTCGAGAAGAGTTCTTTCGAACTCATTATTTTTCCGACCCTTGGACCTTGCCTTCACCTACCACCACATTAGTTGAAGGACAAGTGAATGGAATGGCATTTCCTATATCTGCAGCTGAGCTTAGATATCAGTCTATCGTAGACTCTGCAGATAACCATTCTACTCCTTTTTCTGAAGAGGAATTAGATGGTCATGTGGCCCCCGCTTGGAGCTTTGATTCTAACTCTGCCTTGGACTGCTTAGATTCGGTTCTACCTTCTGAAGAAGCAATCCTCGAAGTAATGATGGGTATAGATCGACCTTGGCAAGACTTACACCATCGTTCATATTTTCTTCCTCCATTGCAGGAAGTGGAATCTAAATTCTCCGAGCTCGTTGATAGTGATGTTTGTACGGTGTCGAACCCTTTGGCTCCAACACACGTACGTGCCGAAGGTAATATGTCGGTAATCTCAAAAACGATACCTATAAACATCTCTAAGGATCCTAACATCGTCGAGAATATCTTCATCGGAATTGAGTGTTCCCCTGAAGAAATTCAAATTTATATCGACCTATTCAAGGAATATCGGGATGTATTTGCTTGGTCTTATGAGGAAATGCCCGGCATTGACCCTTCTATAGTCCAACATGAGATCAAGACGTACGAAAATGCAAAACCGATTCGTCAAAGGCTTCGGCCGGTTAACCCAAGGAAAGCAGCGGCTATCAAAGCTGAGGTTGAGAAGCTGCTAAGGGCGGGTTTTATATACCCTGTTCCTCTTATGGATTGGGTTTCGAATCCAGTCCCTGTGGACAAAAAGCAAGGAACAATCCACGTATGCATTGATTTGAGGGACTTAAACAAGCCTTGTCCAAAAGACAATTACCCCACGCCATTCATTGATCAGATTATCGACGAGTGTGCGGGTAATGAGATTTTCTCCTTTATGGATGGTTTCTCAGGTTATAATCAAATCTCTATTCGTCCTGAGGATCAGCATAAGACTGCCTTCATATGTCCCAGGGGCACCTTTGCATATAGAAAGATGCCCTTTGGTCTTAAAAATGCTGGAGCCACGTTTCAGTGGGCCATGTCCTACGCTTTGCACGACATCAAACATGTCATCGAAGCATACTTAGATGATCTCGCTACTCGTTCTCGAAAGAGAACATATCACCCTAGTCATCTTCGATTAGTCTTTGAGCGATGTCGTTTCTATAAAATCCGATTGAATCCCAATAAGTGCGTTTTCGCGGTTACATTCGGTCGGTTGTTAGGGTTTATAGTGTCCAATGAAGGGATTCGGGTTGATCCCTTCAAGGTAGAGGCAATAGTTCAGTTGCCTCCCCCATCCTCAATCCGTCAACTTCAAAGTCTTCAAGGGAAGGCCAATTTCTTGAGACGGTTTATAGCAAACTACGCCGAGATCACTAAAGGGTTCATGCGTTTGCTACGGAAAGGAGTTCCATTTGTGTGGGATGACTTTGCGCAGCGGTCATTTGATGCTTTGAAAAAGGCATTAGTCTCTGCCCCGCTTTTGAGTCCACCGGATTATGGTAGAGACTTCCTTTTATATCTCGCTGCAGCAGAATCTACCATTGGTATGGTTCTAGTTGAGGAAGACGATGCTCTTGTCGAGCACGTGATTTATTATTTGAGCCGAGGCTTAATAGGCCCTGAACTCCGCTATTCTCCGGTTGAGAAGTTGGCCTTGGCAGCTGTCCATGCTGTCCAGAGGCTCTGTCATTATATTTTGCTACGCAAAAATTTTGTCCTAGCAGCGGTCAATCCATTCCAATTTGTCCTCAATAGGCGAGTGATTGGGGGAAAATATAATAGATGGATAGTCATTTTATAAGAATTCGACCTCAAGTTCTTGTTCGCCAAGTCTAAGAAATATATGGTCTTCGCGGAGCTAATTTCTGAGCTTCCTTGTGGAGAGGATATTGTTTATGAGGAAAGTTTACCCGACGAACATATATTCCTCATCTCTTCACAAGACCCTTGGTATGGAGATATCATTGTTTATCTCCAGACTTCGAAGTTTCCCTCTACTTTCTCCAAGGATGAACGTCGCAAGTTACGTCACCTAGCTAAAAACTATGTTATCATTGGTGACACATTATATCGTCGAGGGGTTGATTCAATTCTTCGACGTTGTTTAACCTTAGAGGAAGCAGAGTCTGTTCTTAATGATTGCCACAGTGGAGCTTGTGGTGGTCATCTATCCGGGCTTGCTACAGCCCAGCGCATCTTACGTGCCGGCTACTTTTGGCCTTCACTCTTTAAGGACTGTGTGGAAGCGGTCAAATGCTGTCACCCGTGTCAAATTTTTACTCGCAAGATGCGCGCGCATCCAGCTCCCCTTTTTCCCATTGTCACCGTCGGTCCCTTCACTAAGTGGGGTATTGATTTTACGACTTGTAATCTGCCTTCAACGGCGAATCAAAAGTACATTATCGTGGCTGTAGACTACTTCACGAAGTGGGCTGAGGCCATGCCTACTTATAAGAACGACAGTGACACGGCAGCTTTGTTTCTTTTCAATCAGGTTATCTCAAGATTCGGTATCCCAAGAGAGATTGTCATTGACCATGGCAGTCATTTCCAAAATCAACTAATGTCCGAATTGGCTCTTAAATTAGGTTTCCGTCAGGAGCATTCGTCTCCTTACTATCCTCAGGCCAATGGATAGGTCGAGGCAGTCAATAAAACTCTTAAGACGATACTCCAACGGACAATCGATAAAAATCGGTCCAATTGGCACATTATGTTGTATCCGGCTCTTTGGGCATACCGAACCTCCGTCAAAACGGCTACTGGTTTTACTCCTTTTCAGTTGGTTTACGGGATGGAATCTATCTTTCCGGTTGAATGTGAAATTCCATCTCTGAAATTGGCTGTCGAGCTTCTTCCTGAAACTTCGAGTCTCGAGGAGTGCCTAGTTCACCTGGAACATCTCGATGAGCAGCGTCGAGATGCCGCCACGATGAATCAGGCCCATAAGAAAAGGGTCAAAACTCAGTATGATAAGTCTGTCCGTCCTCGTGTCTTTTCTTAAGGTGACCTTGTCTTGGTCTATGACCAAGATAAGGACGCCTTGGGGGCAGGAAAGTTCAAGCCTATGTGGTACGGTCCTTTCATTATCAAACGAGTCTTAGAAAAAGGATCGTATGAGTTAATTGATTTCGAAGGAAACAAGCTGGTGGAGCCCCGAAATGGGTTCTATTTAAAGAAGTATTTTGCTTAGTTTTACCAGGAAATGGCTTCTTTGTATTTTATGTGTATTTGTACATATATTATCGAGCGTTTTCTGATATCAGCACTTTTTGGTCTGCCTTGGCAGGTGCTGATGGATGATTTGGTTTATTTTGGATTCGCCGATGGTGCTAGTCAGCACACTCGGAATCTTGCTTCCGCAGCTTGGGTACTTTATTACCCAACTGGTCAGTTGATGATATCGAGAGGCGTGTGTATCGGTCCTGCTTCAAATAATATGGCCGAGTATACAACTGTTATCAATATATTATCCGAGGCAATCTCTTATGGGATCGACTCGTTGATAGTATATCTTGATTCTCAATTGATAGTGTCTCAGTTAAATAACATTTATCGGGTTAGAGATCCATTATTATATCGCCAATATTTAAGGGTGAGGTTGTTGCAAAGATCATTTATTTACATTAATTATTTCACATTCCAAGATCTCAAAATTAGTTAGCTGATTCTATCGCTAATCAAGCATTGGACTGGCATATCAATCATTCATCATCATAAAATCATGCATCAAAAAGTCAAACTGTATATATATATATATATATATATATATATATATATATATATATATATATATATATATATATATATATATATATATATATATATATATATATATATATCGCAAAGCGTCTCGAGTGTACATATGTGTGTCCAAAAATATACAAAATTGGGACTCAAATGCCCATAATCATGTCAGGCATATCTAATGCCTCGGCTCTGGATGAGCAGCTAAATAAGTAACTATAGCATTGGCCACGCGCCGAAAGACGCGAACCCAGTCACGTGGCATCCCAACCATGTGACGCTGCATATCTGGAGGAAGGTCCTCTATCTCAGCCATCGGTACTTGACATCTCAGTCTCGCCAAGTGTCGCTGAACGTTGTTGAGGGTCCTTTCCGCATTCGCAGCCGCCTCTTCGGCTCCTTGGCCACGCCGTCCATGCCGCGGGAATCCATCTGGTCGCACGGGCCCAATTTCTAGAACATGATCATCATATTAGTCATTTGAATCTCATCAAAAAATATTTTTCAAAATTTATCATTATATTTGAAAAATCCAAAAAAATCATATAAATCAAAAATCTTACCAATCTCGCCCCATGCTGCATCCGGTGGTAACACTAGATCAGGATCTCCTCGGAAATCCAGCCCAGCATAGGGGTAGTCATCTATGGCGATGATCTGTTGCTCCCACCAAGCAAAAAGTAATCATCGAATGCATTCCTAGGTACTTCCCCACCCCCCAGATGTTTCATCAAGTCAGCCCACCGGCCCATGCGTGGATCACGTGGACTACTGATGAGAACTGCTAACCTGGGGCAGAGTGCGGGAACCTTCTCGAAGAAGAAAGTGCATAAAATGGTTCCGTACCCAAAGTTCTTGGTCCGTCCCCTCCTGATAGAAGCAAGTTGTTCCTTCATGTTGGCAAGTAGAGGAGTACACCAGTCAAACACCGTGGTGAGACAGTCCACTGCTACGCTCATGTTTACCCGTGATGCCTGATGTAGTGAGGATGATCCGTTCACTCGAGCTATGGTGAACAAGATTATCCGCAGTGACAAACTCGCCACGTCTGGGATAGAGATCTGGCTCCCGACCTTCCGATGACCTGGGCAGTAAATTTGAACATAGTCGTCGACACTGAGACTATTCCGGGTCCTGCCCCGGGAGTGCACTACCTCTCCCCTTCGGGAAAGGCCTGTGATGAAATATATATCTTCCACTTCTATCCTGAGCGGCATCTGATCAATCACAAAAGCTTCCTCCTCGACATCCCAATAATCAATGAGTCTCTCGAGCAGACGCACGTTTGCTTTCATATTTGGCAACTTGAAGAATTTTAACAATCCGCATCCCCGTAGGGCGTCTAATGCCTCATCATTGTTCATAACTTCATTATCTACAGCTGAGTGCTCTCTTTCACGCCATGTGACAGTCATCCTGGAAGAAAAAATCAATTTCATCCGTTAGTTTTGTATATAAAAGTAGTTTGCTGTGCACACGCGGGTTCCCTTGTATACAGTCGCGTGTAGGGCCATCGTATACGCGAGTTCTATACAGCCAACCCGCGTGTACGCCGCAGAGCAATTTTTTGCAAAAGTCTAACGGTGAAACATTAATTAAACTTCCTAAAAACTATCACAATTAATTGCAAGACAAGTTTGGTGCTTACCTGGAAGTTTTCGGCAAGTTTGAACGGTTGAATAAGTCACGGGGAAGTTTGCTCCTTTTGCTCCACAATTTTTTCTCTCCAAGTCAAACGGTGAAAATGGTAAGTCCAAAATTTCTTTTTATAAGTTTTGAAAATGATTTTTTTTTCAAAATTTTATTTTGTTTGGTTTCATGTCACTTTTAACTTGGGAGCTTGGAATGTCGAGATTGGGTTGTTTTTCAGGACATTTTGGACATTTTTCGACGGTTCGAGACGGTTCCATGACTGCTGACCCGTCATGGCAGGTATTGTGTTCTCACTGGCATATAGGTTGGGGACACCATTTTTTCGTTGCATTATGCATACTAGCCTCCATTTGACCGATACATCTGCCGTAGGGTCGGCCCCATCATGTTATGGTTCGCAAGCCATTTTCACTCGCCGATTCTTTAAATCATGACATGATGGTAGAGCCATCCTTTTACATGGGCATCCTAGTTAGCACCTCACTGACATTTATTGCCCATGCTGCTTCATTTTGAGTAGGCTCGCGAGTCCTCTGTAGTCCCGCCATGACTTATGCGTTGAAGACTCATTCCTTTTTGCTTCTTCGCTTCGTTCTGGCCTTATACCCTAGAGGCTCCTATGTGTGTCGAGTTGTACTTCTGCATTGCATGTTGACCATTTGCACCTTTTGGCTTATAGCCGGCTTCACTTGGACTCGTGTTTAAGCCAACTTTTGACAATGACGTCTGCAAAATCAACCTTGCATACCCTTGACTTCTGCAGCTTGACATACCCAGATCCGTGGAAGGAACTTACCTCTGAGTGTCACTGACCAATTTTTCACCTCCCTGCATTGAGCATAGGAACGTTCCTTTCCCAGGAACTAGATCATCTGTTTCATCGACACTCGTTCTTTCCACTGTACCATAGCATTCTTTTATTCTTTTTCCGGCTTATCAGAAAAGGACAAAAAAATTAAATATTCCAAAAAGAGCGGGAACAGGGACATTATTTCCATTTATTTTTGGCAGCTAGAGTCAGTCATGTCGCCCTTGAACAAAGCACTCAAAACAAAGTCTCCTCCGCATGGGTGGGATTTAGTTTGACTTAGGTACGCCATAACCTTGTTATCGAGTCAGTTCTCCCCCGATTGGTTATCTCTTCCAATCATATGGAGGGTTCGTTCGTGCCTCCTGCATGACGAACTTATACAGATTCATCATATGCTGCCACATAGTCACATTGAGTCGTGCTTTTTTTCAAGGGAAGTTAGCCTGAGTCGGACTTTCTGCGGTGTCTCTTGACTCATTTTTAAGTCGGCCATCCCTGGTTGTTAGTGTCATGTCTATCATCACATCAGTTATATTGGTCCTTTACTCATGCCGGTTTGAGAAGGTCCCCATTGACTTCTTGCTGGCGGGTCTTGTCCTTATCGACGACGACACCTTGCTCTGAGGACAGGCCTATAGCCGCACCCTGGCCCTATTTTCATTATTGATAGGTCACCTTGTGCTCAACATCGATCAGTATCATGGGTCTTTGACTGAGTGGTTTCCCTTGTGTTAGACATCAGCATACATTATCACACATTGGGATTCGTGCAGTTGCTTGGTTTCCATTTGACCCTATTGGTGGATACCTCGCCTCTGTGTCGGCTTTCATTATTGGTTGGTTCAGAGGGTTTCTGCCGTGCGCTAGCCACATCTTGTGTAGGCCGTAAACGTACTTCGGTTGGGTTACTACATCTTTTTTCGTCCGATTCCTTCCACATTATTGGCCTACGGGTTGCACTCGCGCTAGATTGATGGAGGATGCCTTAATGCCTTCCTTCTAGCGGATCTTTCCCTATCGACTCCGACTCATTGCTCTGGGGCAAAGATCTAGAGTCCATTTGGCAGTACCTTGGGGTTTGCAGTCATTAGTGGCAGATTCCTCGCTATCGACAGTGGGAAACCATCATTGTCTCCTGATTGATAGATTCTTACAGGTGTTCGACTTCAGCTCATTTATTCGCACTTGTTAGATTGTACTGGGTACCTTGACACTCATTATCATTATCGGTGAGTAGTCTCACGTTTGTTAACAGTATACATCAATGACCGGTAATCAAACGATTTCTCACATGGTCGACTTCAGATCATTTATTCCCATGGTGTAGAAATGTACCACGACGGTCGGTGAAGACCTCAGGTTGTATCAGCATTCATTGGTTCACTTGACAGTTGCTTCTGTTGCTACTAGTTGATACCACTCCACCTTATATGTTGCAGTCAGTCATGGCGACATTCTATATGCTGGCACCTGAGTTTGCAGTGTAGTACCATCCTATTCCATCATGTTCAGTTGGTACCTTTTTGGGATCAGTCTTTGATATCAGTGATCCGTTGCATCTATCAGCATCATTGACAGTCTTATATGTGATATTCATACATGTACTTACTCATTATGATCAGATGATCCATTATGTATTTTCCAGTCATTCATACTTGTATACTTAGTGGATCCGCTTGTACTTGATATGCAGACATGCTTTACTTTTCCTGAGCATGGGTATGCCCGCCTCAGACAATGTTTCTTTCTGATCTCCTTTCGGTGGCTTGGCAGGCTGAATTCTGGTGAAGTCCTCCTCGGTTTTTCGGCAGAGTTCCTTTCCTTGTACTTAATATATTTCGGCCATTATGTTCCCCTTCTGACCTCATACATTAGGGGGCATATGTTATAGCTCCAAATCTCACTCTTATGGTTTGTGATGCTGTACTTATGGCCTAGGGCAACCCCTCCTTCCAGACCTGGTCCAAAAATTTAAAAAACAGTGTTTTATTCCCTATACGCGACATTGCCCTGAGTTAAATGCGTGTACACGCGGGTCTGTCATACCCAACTCGCGTGTATCTATTAAAACAATTAAAAAAATAATAAATTCCTCTTTTTCGGGCGGAGATCGCGGGTTTTACCTGCTGGATCATCTGTTAGTGCCCGTGGCCCAACTGTTCCCAACCAACTCCTAACTAAAAAACTACTTTGGAGAGGGTATAAAAAGACATCAAAGGGAAGGCCAAGGGGAGAGAGAGGAGAGCAAGATTATTATGCTGAGATTTTTCCCTTAGACCAGGTCTGAAGTCCTTGGTGTTTTCTGCACCTCCCCCATTTTGCATAGGAAACCCTTGTTTCCATGTGTATTGGTGATCATTCATCCTTGGTATCATCATTGAGTAGGACTTGGAAGGAGCTCTTGTTGGAGGCTTGAGGCTGGAACGAATCCGGGAGGAAGCTTTGCTTGGAGCCTGCTGAAGGTGTTCAGGTGATATCTTTCCGATATATGTACTTTATTTGCCTTTATATATAAAGAAACACGTCTTTGTTCCCGAAACAATCTTTCTATATGCTTATGAGATTCTTGTCTTGAATTCTTATGCAAGTGGTTACTTAAAGATTTTTATAACTAACTTTATAGCATAAAGATGGTTTATACATAAGTATCTGTACATGTACTGTTGTGTTCTTTGATTTGTTTGTCTTGTAGGTCAAAGAAAGAAGAAGGGAACTCCAAGAAGGGTTTGGACCCTAAAGGCCTTCTCGAACGTAGGACCTTAGGTACGTACCCTAAACATTAGAATTTGCTTAAAAGTAAAAATGATGGCTGTGTGTGTGTTTCTTTGAATAAGCAATTTTCAGTCTGGTAGAGTCTTAGCCCAAAGGACCCTAGGGGTACTTTCCCTTCAACCACGTCCTGTGGCTGATCCACGTCCTGAAGCTCATCCTTAGGAACTAATAGCTCCTCATCTGCATGCAAGTGTAGCTCCCTCTCAAGTGAACTCTTCATGGCTTTCTCCTCCTGAAATTTTATATCCCGTCGCACAACAGTTTTACCACTGTCTGGCAAATACACACGATAGTTGTGGGGCGTATCAGTGTACCCCCCAAATATCCCAACCTCTGCGGTCAGCTCCAACTTCTTCCTGGCATCCTTCGTCACATGCATGTAAACGTTAGCACCAAAAATCCTGAAATGAGAAAGATCAAGCTTCTTACCAGAATAAGTCTCCTCAGGTGTACTCATGCCAAGTATCCTATGAGGACAACGGTTCTGCACATAAACAGCTGTATTGCATGCTTCCGCCCACAAGTGAAGGGGTAGGCCCTGATCATGCAACATTGCCTGTGCAGCACCCACAATCGTTCTGTTCTTCCGCTCAACGACCTCGTTCTATTGTGGGTTATGGGGAGATATGAGCTCTCTACGAATCCCTTCTGTCTTGCAGAAATCCTTGAACTCATCCTAGATGTATTCACCACCATTATCGCTCCTAAGAGCCTTCACCTTCTTCCCCGACTCCTTCTCGACCAGTGCTTTGAATTCACAGAACTTTGAATATGTCTCGCTCTTCTTCTGCATGAAGAAGATCCAACACTTACGAGAGAAATCATCAACAAAAATCACATAATACTTGTGTTTTGCTGTCGAAGCAACTGAGAAAGGTCCACACACGTCTGTGTGAATTCTCTCAAGGATCATCGTGGCACGACTATCCTTCTCGTGAAAGGTGGCTTTCACAAACTTCCCCAAGGTACACCCTTTTCACTGATCTGACTGCGCAAGTGTGCCTTTAGGAAGCCCTGTAGTGATCTGCTGCAGTATCTTCAAGGCTCCATGGTGAAGGTGACCCAATCTCCTGTGCCACAACTCGCCATCATCCCGGCTCACCAATCCTTCTGCCTTGCCTTCCATTGCTGCGCATCCATCTACATGCAACTGATAAAGGTTCCTCACTCGAACCCCTATCTTCCGGGTCTCACCAGTTGTCTTGCTACGCAGGAAGGCCTTTCCCTCGCTGAAAAAAACATCATACCCCTTGTCTTCTAACATCGCCACTGAGATGAGATTCTTCTTCAATCCTGGAACATGCATAACTTCCTTCAATACAAAGGGTTTACCAGACTCCCTCTCAAAGGAAATGGTACCGATACCGGTCGCACTGTATCTACCATCATCGCCCATCTCGATGTGCACTCCAAGATCTTTGTCCTCCAGATCAGAGAACAAATCTCTATCTCCCGTCATGTGAAAAGACGCACCACTGTCCAAGAACCACACTGATCCCATCACACTTGAAACCAAGCATGCGATCAATGAAAAATCAAGCTCAAACTGAGAAGCTAAGGCTTCTCCACCTGCAGATCCAGCAACTTGCTTGTTTTTCTTCTTCTGCGGACAATTTGTGGCATAGTGTCCGTGCTGGTGACAGTGAAAACACTTCACCTTGGACATATCTTGCTTCTTGCCTTTCGCACCAGACTGAGAAGCTTTCTTGCTCTTCCCTTTATTTGCTTTGGCAGCCAAAGCACAATTCTCTTCATCAGCTCCCTTTGACGAAGATCCGTCCCTGGTACTCCGCCTGATCTCCTCCTGCACAAGATCTGACCATAGTCTTTCCCATCCTGGCAACTTCTCCCGACCATTGACAGAGTCCTGATAGGAATGCCAACTCTTCGGAAGACCAAGGAGAGCCAAGCTCACCAAGTCCTCATCATCGACAGTAACCCCCACACTTCCCAGCTCATCTCGACACTGAGTGAACTTCGTGAGATACTTGGGAATACTGTCACCCTTCTCGCATTTGATGTTTCTGAGTTTATCTTTGAGCACCAGCTTCCTCTGATCGCTCTTTCTTTGGAATAATTCTATTAATGATTTCCACATCAAATATGGAGTAGCCTTTCCATGGAGGCTGGACACAATGTGATCCTTCATGCCCTCCAACAGAATCCTTCGACATTTTGCGGTCTTCTTTTGCCAAACTTCCTCCTCAGCAGCATCAGTAGGCTTTGGGATATCTATATCTATGAACTCCTTTAGCCCGTTATCATCCAATACTGCCTCCATCCTGTCCTTCCATGCAATATAGTTTGAGCTGCCCTCAAGAGCATACTCCAATTGCAATCCGTTGAAAGACATTGCTGCGTTGTCACCAAGAAAACACTGCTGCAAATTCGAATTCCACCAGCAACCAACTCAACCGCCTCGGATCTAAGATTCGTGAGAACACAATATTTCTCGTACAGAGATTGACTATATGGGCATTCACCGGATATCTCACCTTCCAAAGGAAGGATGAATCCAGAGGCTACCTGGCCCGATTACAGACTCTGCCTGAAGAAATAGAATGTAAACACTTCCTGAATAGTAGATCTGATGATCAACAACTCTGATACCATGTAGAAATTTTGAATAATTTAACACATATTCAATGGAGATTATCCTGATCATGTACTATTGCGGAAAACATACACAATACATAAGCTCCTCTACGTTGATCATCAATATAGCAGCATCAATCACAATAAAACATCAAGAGCATTCACACATTAACACATTATGTATCCTGGGGAAAGCATCTCGCTAAAAACCCCAACTATCTGTATATTAATGATTTAGTCATGTAACACTACACAGCATAATACTTCTCACAAGTATCTCCACCTCTGTTACACACAATACAGCTCAGATCTGATCTCCAAATCTCTTCCACTGCTTGCCTGCCTCCACTGCTCAATACCTGCTCAAGAACTGATGAGAATGGCTCACCAAACTCGTTTTTCACCTGCAAAATAGTCACTCACTCTTTGTTGGACGTGAGCACAAGCTATAATGTGGGAAAATACGTGAGCAAACTCATTGGCATACTCAATCCCTTGATTGTGCAAGATCTGGTGTACAACTATAGTCACAACAGATAGCAATCTGATTCTCTACCACCTGTCCTTGTTGAACTGAACATGCACTGACATGCAACTGAGTTAATTGATGTATTCATTAGTTGTATTATGAGTTAATAACTTGTGAATTAATTAATAACTAATTCACCCAACTCATCTCTAGTCTATTTGCCAGTTAGACTAAATACAACCAGTTTAACAAAGCTAAACTGAACACAACTCCATCAACTCCACAATCAACTCCACCAAACTCAACTGATTGAGTTCTAACTGAAGTCATGCATGCAACAACTCAACTGACTCATAAGAAAAGCATATTTCCTTCTGACAGCTGCATGTGCCACTTCTGTAGCTCAAACTGAAGTGCTCCAAGAGAATAAGATTAAGTTTATAGTCCAAATATTATTGTGAGATAATAATATTTGACTTTTCTATTTTTGACAGCCAGTCTAAAAATAGACTTTGATCACTCACACTGTGATCACTCACACTTTCATCAAAAATAGAAGTCCATCTATTTTTTCCCAACTTGATCAATCATCCATAAACAGCAACCTGCAATCCATAGACATGATCCCTATGTCTAAAAATAGACATAGTCTAAAAATAGACTTGCGCCAAAAATAGCCTGCGGGCCCACTTAGTGAAGGCGACTCTTTTCACTAAGCTCCATCATCTTGTTGCAATCTCAACAGTACCTAGTAGAATGTGGTCTAATTGTACCTACTGTAATGTGGCATTGTCTACCGATGTTTACCACTGAAATTCTTGCCAAATGAAAACCAAAAATCTAGGTTTTCTTAAAATCCTACCAAAATTCCTATTTTTCCAAACAAAATTGTAACCTCTTCTGCCAAATATCACAAAATTCCAATGTCATTGAAATCCCCTCCTTCATTATTATTTCATTACTTCATTTTATACAACACAAAGAGAAGATACCTTCATGGAAGACCTTAACCACTCATAATATAATGCATACATGCTTGGTTGTTTCTCAAAAGAAAATAAATATGCCTTCTAGACGAAGATGAAGACTTATCCACTCATAATTTAATGCGTACGTGCTTGGTTGTTTCTCAAAAGAAAAGGATGAAAAAACAAGTGATGGACTTTCACCTTCTTGGTCCCACTACTCAGACTTTTAATTATTAACCTTCTCACTCGTTCACACAAAGCATTAAAAAACAAGTGATGGACTTTGGCCTTCTTGGTTCCACTACTCAGATTTTGAATTGTTAACTTTCTCACTCATTCACACCACTCTGCTGAGTTAAATTTGGATTGTATTTTACGGACATACTTAATGTTTACATTACACATATTAGGAATGGTAACCATATTAAAGTTAATTTAAATAAATTGGATTGGCTCATTCTATGTTTAGTTCAGGTAAGAGGAAAATAATTCTAATCTATATATATATATATATATATATATATATATATATATATATATATAATTATTAAAAATATTTAAATTTAATAAATTTTTGTTTATTAATAAGTACAAGATATTTATTATAATTTAAAAAATTATATATATTATTAAATATTTATCTAAAAAATTTAAAATTAAAATTTTAAATATATGTATTATAATTTAATATATTATATATTATTATTTTTTATGTGTGGTTTACAAATATCGCTAGGGTTAGACTTTCAAAATGGGCTCACTCGTTAAATTTTACAGTTTTCACACCTCTCTGATCTGTCTTCACAATTTTAAAGAAGGATCTCTAGACCCATCTTCACAATTTAAAAAAGGATCTTGAAGGTTTTGAAAAATTTTAGTTGTATTTGACGAGCAAATCGCCTCATGACAAGTAATTTTCCTGTTAAATTCCATCCCTAGTGGTTACTACATAGACATATCCACCTAAGGGGATCACCTCTCGTTGCCTCCTTGGCAAAACCTAACCCCAAGAACATCAAGAAGAATTGACCTCATGAACTCCCATTAGCAAGGTGCTTTAACGATGGAAACTAGCCCTTTTTTTCCTAGAAAAAAAACCTGTGTTTTCATTCATAAATTGGATTTGAAAGAAAGAAAAAAAAAACATTTTGTCTATGCACCTGTAGTGCATTCCCTCAGATTTTCTTCAATCCCACAAGAGGTTAATATGTTCATTCAATCAAACAAAAGGCCAACCCACATAATAAAAAAAGGGCACGCATACCTGACAATTGAAAAACGCGAAGGGACCATAAAAAATATAGCCCAAAGCAACCCCAAAGGGGCCATAAAAATATATAGCCAAAAACAACCCCAAAGGGCCATAAAAAGTATAACCCAAAATGATTAGCTGGGCACAAGTCGCCCAATAGGTAGGCCCCAACTAAACGAGCATAGAGGCCTCCATAAAAAAAGTTTCCCAACAAAAACCCACAACAAAATGACTTAGGTAGGAAATAACACAAAGCATCATTGAATGATCGTGGTAACAGAGGATAAACATGTAAAGAGGCACAAAACAAAGAAATTTGTGACAGGAGACAACCACAATTGAGTCTGCTCCCTCAATTCCCCACACGAACCCCAACAAGAAAATCGACAAAGCCACAAAGCCCAAAATGAACCACACCACAAGTGAATGTAGAGCAGCAACCCACCAATGACATCAACTGAGTGAAAATATGACCACACTTAAGGAAACACCATTAAACCCAAGGGTTGAATTCAAATAGGGAGTCATGACACCCACCGTGTCACGCCCCTACCCTGGCGGTAGTCTTTCAACTGCACGAAGGGGGGTGCGGCACCAAAAAACGATTTCTTTTCACCAATAATTTCAAGTGTGGACTATGCCCAACATTCCATACTTAGTTTATTTTTCACTTTCTAAGTATAAACATTCATAAGCACAGCGGAAACATTCATTTACATATCTTTCATCATCATTATTACTTTACACATATGCACAATGGAAATATAACGGGAGGGGCAACTCCCTAGAGATGAGTATGCCCACAATAATAATGATAATAATTCAATTATACAAAATTAGCTCTTGGAGAGGAACCCCAACTTCCTGCTCACAAAAACAGTTAATTTTCACAAGTTGGCCTAAAACCATGTAGCCTTCCAAAACTGTCATTCGGAGTGCCCGCCCTTCACCAAGTCGGATTTCCTAACACACGGGCAGAGGCGCCCACACTTGGGTCGCCCTCTGCACCAACTTTCATTCACTGTTCAACAAAACTCATGGGTCTGCTCACACACCCACCTTCGTTCAACACCACCTGCCAAACTTACCATCGTGTAGCCTCACCTATGATGTGTCGCCCACCCAACGCACACCGACAGTTTGCCCGCCCGTTCGACTATCATGTCACCCATTTCCTATCTGCCCAAACTTCTCCTTTCACTCCTGTCGCGGGCGCACCGCCCACCCGGGTCGCCTACCTGACTTGCTCAACTTGTCAGTGGGCGCACCACCCAACCGGAGGTCGCCCTGCTCGGTTCGTCGTGGTGCCCACTTAACCATCTTGCCCGCTTACCATGATATTCACCCACCTCCTTATCTGCCCGTGGCTCATCCACCCATCCGCCTGATTATGACTTGTTTGCCCATCTACCTACCCACCTGTGGCTCATCCACCTGCATGACCTACCTACGGTTCATCTTCCCACCCGACCTGCTTGCAGCCTGATCTATTCAGCACTTCAACAGCCCATTTAACTTGGCTTGGTGCTTTAGTCAGGGTGCTCACCTGCACCTCGTCCTTTGCCTTATGCACCCAACTACTGCATCTTTCTTATCACCTTAGCTCGCCTTATCTTAGACTTGTAAGAATTTGTTGAATGTCTTCCCATACACTTCGATCACTAGTATATACGCCCACCTGTGAATTACTCGTGGGTCAGCTTGCCTAGGATGACCTATCCATTTGGCCAACTCGGGCATGACAAAATGTCAGCTTGCCCACATCATTGCCCAGTGGAGTCCACATGCCAAACTTGCACAGTATAAGGTGACCTTCGCCATACTTAGCTGAATTTCCAATTCTCGGTTTTTTGACACCTTTGTTGGCTCGTCGCACTTGTGCCCCAAGCATCTTTAACCAACCACCCTAGCTCATTGAACTTCTCCAACTCATCCCATCGTCACAAAAAAATGTCGCAACCAACGTGCCCACTCGCCGACTCGTGGTACCCGCTGACTCATCGCTTACTAGGTTCATCACACATAACTAGGAGCGGTCACCCAACTCGTTGCACATCGCATCTGTGACTTGTGGGCTTGACATACTTCCCCACTCTAAATGATTTTCTTCCTCGACAACTATCCATCCTAACAACCATCCGTCGCAAGACCATCAAACTAGACAAACAATGTGTATGGGTAATCCAGATGTGTCCACCTCTCAACGTGCCTCACACCATAGATATGCCAATACTCTGCAAGGAATCATGTGTTGGTACCCCTCATGTCGATGACTAGTTGGGTAGTTAATCCAACCATGCATCGCCTCCATAAGAACTCATGCCCCTACATCATCATGACTCTCCACTGCATGCTACCTGTCAATCTGTGTCATCTCACCCCTAGATGTCTGCTCAAAATGTTGAAGACTCACTACCATGAGCAGCTAATAATTAGCCTCATCTCCATGATAACCTAAGAAGATAAGGAGGGAATAGAGCCCGAAGGCTCCCCCTCACTAATCAACTCAATCCACCTATTTGGATCCTCCACTTCTAATATTTGTAGGTATGCTTCCCGATCCTCCGTCTAAACATTTGGTTTAACATCCTCATCATCGTCATCATCCTCCACTGCCTCTAGCCTCCTTGATAGATCCAAGATACTATCAGATAATGTCTTGAAAATCTATGACTGCTCCATAAGCTTTTCCTCTACAATAGACAATCACTTATAGACCTCTTCATCTCGCTTCTCATTCTCCATATTCATCGTTGTTAGTTTACACTCAGCCTTTGTAACTCCCATGGTCGAAACACTGATAGGTACATTCTCTCGTCCTTCGTAAATGGACAGTTTCTTGATATAGGGAACAACCATAGGTTCAAATTTCTTCATGAATTCCATGCCCAGTACAGCCTCATAGTCATCTATCCGCACCATAGTGAAATCAACCTTCCCTGTCCATTCACCAAGTGTCACATCCACTTTCTCAGCTACACCGATCACATAATCTCGAGGAGAATTTACTACCTTCATTTGTGCCTGCACCAGTACAAACTTTAGTACAATCCTTCTCGCAATATCCTCACTCATAAAGTTGTGAGTTTCCCCACTATCCATCATAGTGAGTACAAAACCACTCCCAACTTTCATCTCTACATACTCTAACTTGTTTCTTTCTCGATCTCTTCGTGAGACCGCTTCTGTATCCACTGTAGCTCCTAGAATCTGCATTACCCCCACAAAAGTCTCTTCTTTCTTCTTCACATTGGATTGTGCTATGGCAGCCACTTTTGTTCTTCAAGGAAAATTATTCACCATATGTGGTTCCTCACATATCCAACACTTCAACAGTTTCTTCATCTTCACCTTATCATGTGATTTTAAAGATTCCTCCTTTGTAGACTTTTCTTTTGTCTTGTCAGTCTTTTTCTTCTTCAGATCTTATTTCCCTGATGATGGACTCACCTAGCTAGTCCGAAACGTCGGTTTCATAAATTGCTCACAGGTTTTCCATTAACAAACATTTTTCTTCTTCTCTTCGGTTCCTTCATCATAGTGTTCTACCAAGCAATCCACAACAGCAAATGCTTCTTCAAGTGTTTTTATCTTTTACCTCTTCACTTCATTGTGTGCCCAAGGTTTCAACCCTATGATAAAATTAAACACCTTGTCCCTTTCCGCCATGTATGGAAGTTCCAAAAATGCACTTGAGAACCCTCGTTGATAAGCTTGTAGACTCCCTATTTGCTTTATGTATTTTATCTTCATCCTTGCATTCCATGTTTTTTCTTATGGACTAAAATGAGTTTGCAAAGCCTTGTTCATTTCATCCCATGAAGTGATTTTTGCAGCATTGCCATTGGCAATCTGTTCCATCCTTCTTTGCCACCACATCTTAGCATCCTTTGTCTAGAACTAAGCAACTATTTTGACTTTGATTTCCTCATCAGACATCCCCAAATGCTCCAAGTACTATTCCATGTCCCATAGAAAGTTACCAAGAGTTTTTGCACTCCTTGTCCCTTCATAAGAATCTGGTTCCTTGACTTTCACATGAGCCACTCCTCCACCTAAGTTGTGCTCAACAACCTTCTTCAAAACTGCAATCTCATTCCGAGAATCATCAAGATCTTTCTACAATTTCAAGATTTCTGACATTCAGTATAATTGTACTAGACCTTGAGTTCTTGAAGCTCCCCTTTCACCTTCGCATAGCCTTCTTGAACTTCATTGTTCTCAGCCTTCATTGAATCCATGTCAGAAGCCATCTCCTCCATTCAATCCAATACCCTGTCCAAGAAAGCATCTCCAACATCCCTGCTAGATTCACCCATCACTACCTGAGGTTATTCTACCATCTTAGCCATCCACTTTCTTTGTAGTATGGTATAGACCATAAATCGATATCACCAACAAACTTGAATCACCTGTCATGAAGTATAGCTCCTCATCAAGTATTCAGGGCTCTGATACCACCTGTCACACCCTTACCCTGGCGGTAGTCTTTCAACCGCACAAAGGGGGGTGCGACACCAGTGCCCGATTTCTTTTCACCAATACTTTAAAGTGTGGACTACACCTAACATTCCATACTTTGTTTATTTTTCACTTTCTAAGTATAAACATTCATAAGCGCAATGGAAACATTCATTTACGTACCTTTCATCATCATTATTACTTTACACATATGCATAGTGAAAATATAATGGGAGAGGCAACTCCCTGTATATGAGTCTGCCCACAATAATAATGATAATAGTTCCATTATACAAAATCATCTCTTGGAGAGGAACCCCAACTTCCTACTCACAGAAATAATTAATTTTCACAAGTCGGCCTGCAATCGTGAAGCCTGCCTGAACTATCGTTCGGAGTGCCCGCCCTTCACCAGGTCAGGTCGCTTAACACACGGTAAGAGGTTCCCACACCTAGGTCACCCTCCACACAAACCATCTTTCATCGTTCAACAAAACTCGAGGGTCTTCTCGTGGGCCCACCTCCGTTCAACACTGCCTGCCAAACTTACCACTATGTACTCACCCACAGCGTGTCGCCCACTCGACACACACCTGTAGTCTGCCCGTCCATTCGACCGTCATGGCGCCCGTTTTGTGTCCACCCGAACTTCTCCATTCACTCCTGCCGCGGGTGCAATGCCCACCTGGGTCGTCTACCTGGCTCGCTCAACTCGTATGTGGGCACACTGCCCAATCGGGGGTTACCCTGCCTAACTTGTCGTGACGCCCACTTAACTAGCTTGCTTGTCTACCGTGTTGTTCGACCACCCACCTATCCACCTGCGGATTTTCCGCCCGTCTGCCTTCCTGTGACTCATCTGCCCACCTACCTACCCACCTGCGGCTTGTTCGCCCTTCCAACCTGCATGCGATTCATTTGCCAGCCTGACCTACCTGCAGTCAAGAACTATTCAACACTTCTGTGACCCATTTAACTTGGCTTGGTGCTTCGATCAGGGTACCCACCTGCACCTCGCCCTTCACCTTATGTGCCTAACTATTATAGCTCGCCTATCACCTTAGCTCACCTTTTGTTAGACTTGTAAGACTTTATTGAATGGCTTCCCATCCACTTCGACCGTTAATATATACGCTCACCCATGGATGACTTGTGGGTCGGCCTGCCTTGGCCGACCTGTCCATTTGACCAACTTGCCCACGCCAACATGTCGACTTGCCCACTTCTCCCATCAGCTTGCCTACACCATCGCCCTGCCGGGTCGACATGCCAAACTCACACAGTATAAGGCAGCCTTCGCAAAGTTCCCATACTTAGCCAAATTTTCAATTCTCGATTTTTCGACACCTCTGTTGGCTTGTTGCACTCATGCCTCAGGCACCTTTAACCGACCTCCCTAGTTCATCGCACTTCTCCATCTCATCCCATCATCACAACGAAACGTCACAAGAAACGTGCCTGCTCGCCAACTCATCACTCACCCATCTCGTTGCACATAACTGGGAGCACTCATCCAACTCATCGCACATCGCATCCGCAACTCGTGGGCTTGGCACACTGGACCCCACAAAAACAAAACCTAAAAAAACCAATCAACCAAAAAAAAGAAAATTGCTAAAACCCTAACAAAGCTTTCCAAAAACCCTCTATCTAATCTCTTTCCTCCAACTAAATTAACCCTTAAAATTACACTTTATATAATTATTACAATTTTTATATAAAAGATTTAAGATTAAAATATATGCCATTCAAATGCACTCAAACATATTCAAATTTGGTATGCATTTAAAGTTTAATTAATTTCAAACACAAAAAATAATGCAAATATGCTTTAATTTAAATTAAATAACATGAAATTTTATGAAAAATATAATATATATGAAATATTTTATTAAATATAAAGTTTGTGTACGATACATACTCCAATCCTTTCTAAACTATACATACTCCAAAGTCAAGTAGTGAGCAACTTGTGGAAAATAGAATGATTAGTTTATGTTATTGCAGTCAAGTATTCATAGAAAAGTGAGGGACTGTTGTACTCTTAATAATGTCCAGCTTGCAATCAAGTATTCATAAAAAAAAATTAAGGAGTGGTGGCAGATAGAATCTTTCCTCTACGTTGTACCCTATTGAGCTACAACTTGCAGTCAAATATTCATTGAAAAATGAGATTGGTGGTATTGAGATCCAGGTTGCAGTCAGATACTTTTTACACATTTCTCTTTGGCCATCAAGCTCATCTGATTTGTTGAAAATGTGGTGCAGAGTAAACCCTCCAAACTTTGAACCAGAATTCCTTTGCGATAAAAGGATGTTAGGGTCTTAATAATTATGTGGTAATAGGTATTATGGTATGAAATTTTTGGTAATTAATATCATATCAATCAGAAATAATGCGAACACAATGAACACTAATTTTTACAACTTGCCAGACATAATTGGCGAGGTATAATGTGAATTTTTAAAGAAAATTTATTAGGAGTTATTTTTAGTGTTATTTTGGATTTTTCGTTGTTGGAATTTAATGGAAAAATTTGAGGTGAAATCTTGATTTGTGTTATTTAAACTGGTTTTTTGACTTTATGTATGGATTCAACACCCTGAAAAATCCCTAGGGCACTTTTGATTGTGTAGGGATTACCCATCAAACTTGTGATTTCAATGAATTCTTGCTAGATTTTAGAGAAATTCGACCTGATTGAAAAAGCTTCCAAAAAATCTCACTAAAGACAACTTGAATTTATTATCCTTGTTTCTTTGGATTTTGACAAATATCAAATAGATTTTGACAAATTACAATAGCAAACTACAACCGGTCAAATTCCAAGTGTGAATCCCATTATATGATATGATATGCAAAATATAATGTGACAGATATTTTCTGATCAAATTCCAACCTAAAATAAAATTTCCCACCTTTATTATTATTTCATTACTTTATTTTATATCCTCCAAAGAGAAGATTCCTTCTTGGAAGATTTTAACCACTCATAATTTAATGATTATGTACTTCATTGTTTTTCAAAAGAATAGAGATAAAAGCAAGAGATGGACTTTGGTCTTCTTGGCCCCACCACTAAGATTTTTAATTATTAACTCACCTGTTCATACATCTATGTTGAGTTAAATTTAGATTATATTTTACCAACATACTTAATGTACATTACACATACTGCGGATGTTTACCATATTAAGGTTAATTTAAATGAATTGGATTTTCCCCATATATTCAATTCCCATATGAGGAAATGCATTTTAAGATATTAAAGTTTTATATAATTATATTTTTAAATTATTATATTATTTTAATTATCAGAGTATTTAAATATAATAATTTTAATGCATTTTAAGATATTAAAATTTTATATAATTATATTTTAAATTATTATATTATTTTAATTATTAGAGTATTTAAATTTAATAATATTTTATTAATGTATATTTAATATTTGTTATAATTTTAAAAATTTCTTTAAATTAATTATGTGATTAACCTTGGAGTTGTTTGATTCGAGAACATGGATATATTTTTTCTTGGGGATAGACTAATATAACTAATAATTCTGTTTGAAAAAGTGATGTAATTTTGTATCTTAGAGAAGATATCCTAAATATAAATGGTGAATTATATTCAAGGAATCACAAAAAAAAACACCTTTTGAATTCTCAATTTCACAATTTGTCTTTAGTGCGATTTGTTTGACTTTCCGGTGTAGGAATTGGGCGGAAAAAATTGAGATGAAATCTTGATTTGTGTTATTTAAACTAGTTTTTTGAGTGTATATATGAATTCACCCTGAAAAACTCTTAGGGCACCTCAATTGTGCAGAGGTTACCCATCAAGCTTGTGATTTCAATAAATTCCCGCCGAATTTTAGAGAAATTAAAAAAGCTTCCAAAAAATATCATTAAAAACAAATAAACCCTTATATAAAACATATTTCAACAAAATTAACTAATAAATTATTAATTTACTCATAACATTAATATTTAACATTTACCTCCAATACCTAATTAAATTATAAAAAAATTATATTTAAATCTATATTCAATTAGATTAAATAAATAACAAAATAGTTTCACAATATATATAATATGCAAAATACCAAATAATAAACATTTCCTTATGAAATTCTAACCTCGTTAAAATTCCCCACTTCAATATTATTTCATTACTTTATTTTGTACCCAGTGAAAAGATTCCTTCTCGGAAGGCATTAACCACTCATAATTTAATTCATCCTAAATTGTTTGTTTCTCAAAAGAAAGGAAATAAACACAATTGATGGACTTTCTTCTTCAATATTATTTCATTACTTTATTTTGTACCCAGTGAAAAGATTCCTTCTCAGAAGGCATTAACCACTCATAATTTAATTCATCCTAAATTGTTTGTTTCTCAAAAGAAGGGAAATAAACACAATTGATGGACTTTCTTCTTCTTGGCCCTTTACCAGTAGACTTAATCTTTACATTACATATATTTGGGATGGTTAGGTTAATTTAAATGAGTTGGATTTGCTCATTAATGTTCACTTCGTTTATAAGAAAAGAAATTTCATTAATGTTCAATAGGTTCACTTCGTATATGATTAAAGAAATTTTAATATGTGCCGGAGAAAAAAAATTGAGATATTAAGATATTTTTATATTTTTATTTTTAAGTATTAAAAATATATAATTTATTAGAAGTATAATATTTACTACCATTTAAAAAATGATATATTTTATTAAAATATTTATGGAAAAAAATTAATATTTATTATAAATCAATTTTGAGTAATATTATTTTTTAGGTTTGGTTTATGGAATATATATATATATATATATATATATATATATAGATATATATAGATATATATATTTATTTATTTGTATGTTTTTTTTTTTTTTGTAAGCTTCGACGGGACCCTCTCATTTTTACAACCTCCACAGGATTCGAACTTGGCTGGGCGGTGTGAAAGCCATCCGCCCCAACCATTACATCATGCACGTCATGTGCATTTATTTGTATGTTTTTGTTATCAAAATTTATTTTGATTTAGTTTTGACCGCAAATTGACTATGTAATAAGTCTGAGATTTGTTTGATATGAGAATATTAAAATATTTCTTCTTGGAAATAGATTAATACAACTAATATTTTTACTTGAAAATTTGATTTAACTTTATATTTTAGGGGAGATATCCTAAATATAAATGGTGAATTATATTCAAGGAATCACTAAAACCATTATATCATGAATTCCTATAAGCCTTGATATTTGGCAACCATTAATTTTCTCTATAAAGCTTGTACTTCACATTTACCTCCAACACATATCAAAATTATAAAGGTTTTACAAAATTTATTACCCATCACAGATATGCTCAATAATTTTGTTTTCCCATTCAAATATATCTAGATTATAAAGGTTTTAGAAAATATTTTACCCATCACATATATGCTCAATCATTTTGATTCCCCCCATTGTCAAAGAAAATAAGTGCAAATGAAGTGGTATGGTTCACGATTTGTGTCCCAAGTAGCATGAGTTCAAGCCCCATTGTACCTAGTGGAATGTGGCAATGTCTACCACAATTTAGATTGAAAGACGAAATATCTAGTGAAAAAAAATTAAGAATGTATTTCAGTTAGATTTTCTTATATCTTACCAAAATTTCCATTATTTTCCAAGCCAAAGTATAGCCTCATTAAACTATAACTATGCAAAATATCATGTCATAAAGGTAATCTTATAATACTCCAATCTCATTAGAATTCCCACCTTCGTTATTATTTCAATCACTTTATTTTGTATAGCACAAAGAGAAGAGTTGTTAATCCCAAAATTTCCATTATTTTCTAAGCCAAATTATGGCCTCATTACACTATAGCTATGCAAAATATCATGTCATAGACGTAATCTTATAAAATTCCAGTCTTATTCGAATTCCCACCTTCATTATTATTTCAATCACTTTATTTTGTATTGCATAAAGAGAAGCGATGTTAATCTAATGCATACGTACTCTCTTGTTTCTCAAAAGAAAAGAAATGAAAGCAAGTGATGGACTTTGGCCATTAGACAAAGACTTAACCACTCATAATTTATTGCGTACATTAATTTAATGCATAATATATACATACATATATATATATATATATATATATATATATATATAATAATTTTTGTTTATTAATAAGTATTAGATATTTTTTTTTTCTAGGTTAAGACTAAACTAAGTACCCACAGGGAATTGAACCAGTGACCTATCGCAAGGAGTGCCTTAACAGCGCACCCATTCACCGTCAATCCAAAGCCCTGTGGGCATAAGTATTAGATATTTAATATAATTAAAAAAATATATATATATATATATATATATATATATATATATATATATATATATATATATATATATATATATATATATATATTATGTATTATTATTATTATTATTTATGTGTGATTTATAGATATTGGAGGCAATGGTTGTTAGGGTTGGAATTTCAAAATGGACGTATTCATTAAATTTAATGGTTTTCACACTTTATGGCTGGTCTTCACAATTTTAAGGAAGGATCTTGACAGTTTTGCAAAATTTTGATTGTATTTGACAGGAAAATCACAAGGTGATAGGTATTTATTTTGTCAAATTCCATCCCTAATGGTCACTACATCCATGAAAACTATCTAGATAGGTCCACTTAAAGGGATCCCAAGAGCATCAAGAAGAATTGACCATGTGACCTCCCATTAGCAAGTATTAGCAAGGTGTTTTAACAATGGGAACTAACCCTTTTTTCCCTAGAAAAATACTCGTATTTTCATTCATAAACTGATTTAAAAAATGAAAAATACCCGTATTCCCTCGATCCCACATGAAGCTAGTATGTTCAGTCAATCAACCAAAAGGCCAACCCACATAACCAAAAAAGGGCACGTGCGCCTGACAATGAAAAGACCCCAAAGGGGCCATAAAAAATATAGCCCAAAATGATGCCCCAATAAAACAAGCCTAGAGGCCTCCATGTAAAAACGAGACTCAACAAAATGGAGTCATCTAATGATGTGGAGGAATTGCCTAGACGGCGAAAAGTGGCCGGAATCCAGGCAAAAGAATTTCAAAAAATCTTATAGAGGCAGTGTTTGAATGGTATTTTTGATGGTGGAAATAGATTCAACACCATCAAAAACGTTTATTACACCTAAAATTTTGAAGTTTAACAACTATAAATTGGATTTGCAAAAATCCTTATCGGGTTTTCTCCAAATATGACCAAAATTTCCATAACTTTCTAGGCAACTCCTCTACCCCATTAGACTATGTGCAACAAAATAACCTAGGTAGGAAATGGAACGGTATAAAGGATCAATTCATGATTGTGGCAACAAAGGGCTAACATGTAAAGAGACATAAAATATGGGTGTTTGTGACAGGAGATTGCCACAATTGAGCCCACTCCCTCAACTCCGCACACGCACTCCAACGAGAAAACCGACAAAGCCACAAATCCCAAAATGAACTACACCATATAACAAAGCATGGGTGAATGTAGAGCAACAACCCACCAACCAAATCAACGAGTGAAATAATGAACTCACCAAAAGCAAAACGGTCGAACCCAAATGCTAAATAGGTCATGACAACTAAAGTTTCAATAGAGAGGGGTTGTGACGACTAAAGTTCTAGCTACAAGACCCCACAAAGATGAAATCTAAAAAAAATCCATTAATAAAAAAATAAAAAATAGCCAAAACCGTAAAACACACTCCCAAAACACTATCTAATCTCTTTCATCCCATTAAACTAACCCTTAAAACTATACTATATATAATTATTAAATTTTTATATGAAAAATTTAATATTAAATATATCCTATTCATATAATATTATAAAAATAAATCTAATTAGTAAAAAATAAAAGTCAATTACCCAAGCATATAAAGGCTTTATCAATATATTATCTACAACTACAAATGCAATTCAACATGTTACAAATTTAGTATGCATTTAAAGCTCAAGTGATTTCCAACGCATAAATAATGTAAATATTTTAATTTAAATTAAATAACATGAAATTACATGCAAAAATATTATATATATATATATATATATATATATATATATATATATATATAATATTTTATAAAATATAAATCTTTTTTTTCAGGGCGAAAAAAGCATAATTGTATTATATAAGATATATAAAGAGACAAATCAGTACATTGCATATTCTGTATATGGCCAAATTATAGGTCTGAACCATTTGAAGAACTAAATGAGATGGGAAGCATAATCCCAGCAGAAAGACAAAAATCTCAAGGATAAACGACAGACCAAGAGTTGTCAGCCAAATGCAAATATTTACATATCTCATAGAGAGGACATAGAAAAAAAGTTTTCAGAAGATGGGATGCACTAAATAGGAAATTCAAATTTTACTTCATCCCTTCATGAGCAAAAACCGAAAGGACCATAGGACAAAAAGAGGATCAAAAAATAGTGCATACCTGAGATTCAGCTAATATGAAGTTAGAAACCCGGAAGGGAAAATTCTTGGATATAGAAAATTTCCCCTTCAGACATTACCTTCATAAACCAAGAGCCAGGAACCGATTGAAGACCTTCCTTTGACAAAAAGTCAGCCTGCTGGTTTTGAGTCATGTTGATGTGGTGAATAGTACATCCTTCCATCCTTCTCCAGAAAAACCTGATCCTGTCCATCCAACCTACAAGGTGAGGCTTGTAAATGTTATTTTTCCCTGATACATAATCCACCATTACTTTGGAATCTCCAAAAATTGAGACTGCCTGAATGTTTAAAAATAAGCAAAAATTTAAAAGGCCAGCAAGAGCCATCACCTCAACTTTGTTGTTGGTTCCCATTCCTCCATTCTAGTGGATGAGGTATTGAACATTTTCATTTATTATAATGTGCACTCCACAACCACAGGAGCCATTCTGCTTAGCTCCATCAAAAAATGCTCTTGGCAACATTGTGAGAGCCTGTGCATGTTCTTTGCAGACCTCCTTTCTTTGCTTGTGAGGCTTTTCCGGTAAGGAGTCATAGAGAGATACAATATTAGGCAAAATTTCTAAGAAAGACATTTTTCTATCATTGAAAATAACATTGTTTCTCCACTTCCAGATGCACCAGAGCGTGATAATAATTATCGGCCTCCATGATTCCTTCTGCCCACGCTTTTTTTATGGAGGCATGTGAAATGTGTGGGAGTCCATAAATATTTTCCAGAGAGTGCCACAACTGTTGAGTTCTTTTGCAATTTAAAAACATGTGACAGTTGTTCTCCTCAGCCGATTTGCAAATTAAACAGATACTTGGTCCTTGCCATCCCCTCTTTTTCAAGTTTTCCCAAGATAAATTTTTGTTTTGGAAGGCCAGCCATGAGAAATAAATCATTTTGGAAGGAACTCTAGATTTCCATAAGACAATTGGGAATATAGGATCGGGAGGAGCATCCTTTAGGCCAATCATGTTCTGATAAATATCCTTAACACTAACCAGGTTAATACCTTTTGAATTCTTCCAAATAAGACAATCAAATTCCAATGAGCGGAATATGCCGCAGTTTCTCAGACATGTCTTGATGTATTCCCATTGTTGAGCTATGGAAACTGGCATCTCCATGTTTTCTGCCTCTTTCCATAGAGGGATCGATCCCTGCCAATCAGAAATAAATTTGTCCCAATAGAAAAAACTTTCCTATGGAAAAAATTTATTAGTGTTTCAGAAAAAGTGATCTCCTTGACACCGCTCAGAAAATGGTCTATTCCAATAAGGATCTTGCTGCCAGATTGAAAGCACCATGTTGGGTTGTGTTATATTCTTTCCACATAGTTAATAGGGGGTTTGAAGGGCACCCGTAACCCCACTTTATGTGGTCCGGGGCAGCGCCCCGGAAAATTTTGGTTTTGGACCCTATGTTAGGTTGGGCGGACCCACCTATGGTTCTGTGCATGATTTTTTGTCCATGGTATTGAACGTGATGGATTTCGGTCCATGGTATTGGATGTGATGGATTTCGGTCCATGGTATTGGATGCTTCAGCATGTATAAATATGTATTATAACATTGAAAGGAACATAATGAAAAATCAAGCAGGTAGTCCCGGTTTTGGGATCCAGGGGAAAATATTTGTGCATATGTGTTTTATGTGTTATGCTCTCGCACTGTTTATTTTCTTTGTTTAAGAATTCATATGCAGGTAATTTCTGTACAAGGTAAAAACCTACGTTTGGTATCAGAGCTGTTTTGGCTTCAAGGGGACACCTTTGTTACTGAGGGTTTTTTTGCTCGGGCCTGTGGTAGACCCTGTTCAGTGGGAGATTTGCAAGATCGATTCTGGTGGTGAAAGAAGATGGCGAGCAGTGGAAAGATAGAGATTGAGAAGTTCAATGGTCAGAGTTTTGAGTTGTGGAAACTCAAGATGGAGGATCTGTTGGTGGATAAAGATCAGTGGATCGCGGTAGATCCGGGTACTAAACCAACGGGAGTGACCGATGAAGAATGGAAGAAGTTGGATCAGAAGGAAAAGAGCACAATACGATTGTGTGTCTCAGATTCAGTATTGCTGAATGTATCAGGGGAAGCTACGACGAAGGCTTTGTGGGACAAGTTAGGGACTTTGTACCAATCTAAGTCTCTGGTGAATAAATTGTTCCTGCGGACAAAAATGTATAACCTGAGGATGAAAGATGGAGACTCGGTGATAGAGCATCTGAATGCATTTAATACCGTGGTAAGTTAGTTATCATCTGTTGAGATTAAAATTTCAGATGAAGATAAGTGCATTAGTTTGTTGTGTTCTCTACCAGATTCCTGGGATAGTCTGGTTATTGCAATAGGTAGCAATGCAACCGCTTTGCAGTTTGATGAAATAGTCTCAGCCTTGCTGACGGAGGAGTTGAGACGAAAAAATATGGAGAGCCAGAATGGTGATGTCTTGTCTGTACAAGGACGGTCCCTCAACAGAAACAAAAATAAGTCATCGAGTGGGAGATCTAAATCTCCAGGAAAACCTACAAAGGTGGTGTGCTGGAAATGCGGAAAGGAAGGGCACTTCAGAAGGGATTGTAAATCTAAAGCTCCTGACAAATGAAAGGGATCTGATGATGATCCTTCTGCAGAGGCGAAAACCACCTCAGATGAAGGTGGAGATGTGTACTTGGCTTCTTCAAGTACACATGTAGATCATGAGGCATGGTTGATTAACTTAGGTGAATCCTTTCACTTCACTCCCCATAGAGAGTGGTTCTGCGAGTATGAGAAATACGATGGTGGTGATGTCTTCTTAGGAGATGATAGGAAGGCTAGAATCATTGGTTGCGGAAAAGTAAAGTTGAAGTTGCAAGGTGGAAGGGTTAGAACACTTTCGGGTGTTCTGCATATTCCTGCATTGGCCAGAAATCTGATTTCTGTAAGAAAGTTGGATGATGCAGGTGTAAAGATAATGTTCAAGAAAGATACCTGCAAGATGGTTCGAGGAGCACTAATATTGATGCGGGGAGTTCGGATTGGAACTCTGTACAAGCTGCAAGGTAGCACTGTTGTTGATGGGTGCAATAGTTCTATGGTTCCAGAAAATGGAGTAGAAAATCTAGTGGTCTCTGGAAAGAAGACCATGTTGTGGCATCAAAGGCTTGGACATATTAGAGAGAAGGGCCTTTGAATACTTCATGGTAAAGGTATGGTAGAAGGTATGAATAATAGCTCTCTGGATTTTTATTTCTGTGAAAATTGTGTATATGGGAAGCAGAATCAGGTGAGTTTCCCCTCTGGTGGTAAGAGGACGAAACAAATATTAGAGCTTGTGCACAGTGATGTGTTTGGACCTGTGAAGGTTCCATCACTGGGTAAGTCTGTGTACTATGTATCATTTATAGATGAATTCTCAAGGAATACATGGATATACTTCCTTAAGAAGAAATCTGAAGTCTTTGACAGGTTTAAAGAATTTAAGGCTTTGGTGGAAAATCAGACAGAGAAGAAGATAAAGGTACTGAGGACAGATAATGGTAGAGAGTTTTGTAGCAAGGAATTTGAAGAATTCTGTAAGAAGTGTGGTATAGCACAGCAGAAGACTACTCCATATACACCTCAGCAAAATGGAGTCGCAGAAAGAATGAACAAGACGTTGATGGAAAGGGCAAGAAGCATGCTCAGTGGTGCCGGGTTAGGATAGGAATTCTGGGTAGAGGTGGTGGATACTGCATGTTACCTAGTCAACAGGTCACCTTCATCAGCGTTGGAGGATAAGACTCCACAAGAAGTATGGACTGGTAAGAAACCCTCTCTTTCACATCTGAGGGTCTTTGGATGTGATGCATATGTACATGTTCCAAAGGAGAAATGAACCAAGTTGGATATTAAATCTGAAAAGTGCATCTTTATTGGGTATAAAGATGGTTTAAAGGGTTATAAGCTTTGGAACCCAGTCACATGGAAGGTTGTGTACAGTCGAGATGTGGTGTTCAGAGAGGTGAAAGATGTTATTAAACATGAATTCCAACCAAAGGAACCTGTGAAGAAAGAGTTTGAACTAAAGGAGGAAGAATCAGAATCTGTAGTAGAGGAGGAATCAGAAGATGAAGAGCCACAAACTCTGGTTGCGAGAAGATTAGTTCGAGAAAGAAGGCAGCCAGAAAGGTATAGTTCATCTGCTTTCTGTTCAAATTTTACTTTGTCTGTTATTGATGATGATCCCATAACTGTGAAGGAAGCAGTGGATTTAGAGGATGGAAAACTCTGGAAAGAGGCCATGGTTGATGAAATGGGATCTTTGCACAAAAATGAAGCTTGGAATCTGGTGGAGTTTCCGGCTGGAAGGAAACCCATTGGCAGAAAATGGGTGTTCAAGAAGAAGACAAATGCAAAAGGAAAGGTGGAGAAATACAAAGCTCGATTGGTAGCAAAAGGTTATTCCCAGGTGCCGGGAATTGATTTTGGTGATATTTTTTCTCCTGTTGCCAAGGTAACTTCTATTAGATTACTTTTATCTGTTGCTGCTGCTTTTGATTTTGAGGTAGAACAGATGGACGTGAAGACAACATTTCTTCACGGGGATTTGGAAGAGGAAATCTACATGAAGCAACCTGAAGGCTTTGTGGTGAAGGGTAAGAAAGAACTGGTATGCAAGTTAAAGAAGACTTTGTATGGGTTAAAACAGTCACCAAGGATGTGGTATCAGAAATTTGATACATTTATACGGGGACTTGGCTTCACGAGAAGCAAAGCAGATCATTGTGTGTATTTTAAATTAATTGGTGACCGTGTTATTTATCTAGTCTTGTATGTGGATGATATGTTGTTGGTTGGAAATGACAAAGAAATTATCCAGGATTTGAAGACCCAATTGTCCTCCAAATTTGAAATGAAAGATCTTGGTGCTGCAAACTATATTTTGGGCATGGAAATTAAAAGAGATCGAGCAAAGAGGAAGCTCTAGTTAAACCAAAGGAAGTATGTCGAGACAATACTGCAAAGGTTTAATATGCAGGATAGTAAACCGGTGAAGGTTCCTATTCCTGTAGGTGTGAGGTTATCTGCTGAACAGTGTCCCGAGACATAAGAAGAGGAAGAGGACATGTCTCGTGTTCCATATGCAAGTGCAGTGGGTAGCCTGATGTATGAAATGGTCTGTACTAGACCAGACATTGCACATGCTATGGGAGTATTGAGCAGGTTTATGTCAAAACCTGGGAAGGAGCACTGGACAGCAGTGAAGCGGGTTTTCAGATATTTGCATGGCACTAGCGATTATGGTTTGTGCTACCAAGGAAGACCAAGATTGGACAGAGTGCTGGATATTCATGGCTTTGTTGATGCAGGCTGGGCTGGAGATCTGGATCAAAGAAAATCTACAAGTGGGTATGTGTTTAACCTATTTGGAGGTGCAGTCAGTTGGATGAGTAAGAAACAATCTGTAGTGGCACTATCAACTATAGAGGCAGAATACATGGCAACCACTCATGCAAGCAAGGAAGTAGTTTGGTTGCAGAGATTGTGTTCAAGTATGGGGTTAGTACAGGGAGCTATAAGAATAGATTATGATAGCCAAAGTGCAATTTTCTTGGCAAATAACCCTGCTTATCATTCAAAGACAAAGCACATTGATGTTCAGTATCACTTTGTGAGGGATATGATAGAAGACAGAAACGTGTTGCTGGTAAAGGTGGACACTTTGAAGAATACTACATATGCATTGAAAAAATATGTGAGCTCTGAGAAGTTCTCTTGGTGTAGAGAAGCAATGGGCATCTCAGGGTTGGAAAAATGACTAAGCTCTCCTGCAGGGAAAATTTTAAAAACCCCCCCTAAATTTATAAACATAATAAATGGGCGAATCTCCATGGTATATAGGAAAAATGGAAGGCGATTTTATCAATAATATAATATGTATATATAAATTTTTGGCAAATCTCTCATGAGGAATGGCGAATATTTTACTCAATTATAAAATCTTGTAAGATCTTGGCGAGTCTTTCACTAAACAATAAAACTTTGTAAAGTCCTAGTGAATCTTAGCATAGGCTACATGTTGGTTTAATTCCCCCATTTAAATAGGCTACATTCCAGGTGAATACCATGGCTCAATACCATGTGCCATTTTTATTTTTATTAGAATATTTTACTCAATTATAAAATCTTGTAAGATCTTCGCGAGTCTTTCACTAAATAATAAAACTTTGTAAAGTCCTAGTGAATCTTAGCATAGGCTACATGCTGGATTAATTCCCCCATTTAAATAGGCTACATTCCAGGTGAATACCATGGGTCAATACCATGTGCCATTTTGGTGAATACCATGGGTCAATACCATGTGCCATTTTTATTTTTATTAATTCTAATATTAGGGTTAATAATGGTTTTTTGCATGGTATTAATAACAATCTAGTCCATGGTATTTGTCCCATAGTATTTTGGCCATAGGTTTCACCTAAATATAACCCATTTTTTGAGTGTTTGTAAATATAAGGTGACTTATGGAGTAAATATAAAAAAATGTTTTATTTGTTTACCACACCTCTCGTTTATTTATATTTTTATTAATTTACCATACCTCTTTTACAAATATGGTATTTGGCCCATAGGATTCACTTAAATAAAACCTCTTTCTTGAGCCTTCATAAATAGAACGAGGGTTATGGACTAAATATAAAAAGAGGTTTTATTTATTTACGATACGTCTAGTTTATTTATATTTTTATTTATTTACCATACCTTTTGAAATGGGGAATGGATTCACTTAAATAAAACCTATTCTTGAAAATGGGCGAATGGAAGGTTGTAAGTCCTAATTTCAAGGGCTAAATTTACCTTTTTTACCCTCTCCCTTAAAATAAGGTGGGCTATTTGAGGTGATTTGTAAAAATGTACTATGATACAAAATATTCGCCCACTAAAAATTTAAAACCCCCTAATTTCGCTAAAGGGCGAACATTCGCCCCTAAAATTATCCTTGCTCTCCTGTGGCCCCCTATAGAAAGAAAACAACAAGTGGGAGATTGTTGGGTTGTGTTATATTCTTTCCACATAGTTAATAGGGGGTTTGAAGGGCACCCGTAACCCCACTTTATGGGGTCCGGGGCAGCGCCCCGGAAAATTTTGGTTTTGGACCCTTATGTTAGGTTGGGCGGACCCACCTATGGTTCTGTGCATGATTTTTTGTCCATGGTATTGGACGTGATGGATTTCGGTCCATGGTATTGGACGCGATGGATTTCGGTCCATGGTATTGGATGCTTCGGCATGTATAAATATGTATTGTAACATTGAAAGGAACATAATGAAAAATCAAATTAGTAGTCCCGGTTTTGGGATTCAGGGGAAAATCTCTGTGTATATGTGTTTTATGTGTTATGCTCTCGCATTGTTTATTTTCTTTGTTTAAGAATTTGTATGCAGGTAATTTCTATACACGGTTAAAACCTACACGCCACGTTAAATTCTTTAGGAAACAACTTTCTATCTTCCAGAAACTCAACCATATTGTTGAACCATATAAGGAACCAATCCTTCCCACCCTAAACTAGTGTGAGATATCCTTACTGCCCATATATTTCTTCTGAATTGTGTTACTCCATGGACCCTCTCCATATATCCCTCTCCACAGAGACTTACATAACAGTGCCTTTCCGAAGGTCCGCAAGTCCAGCAGGTCCCATCCTCCCATGCTTTTCGGCAAAGAGATATCAGATAATTTGGACAGGTGAAATTTTCTTTTTTCCAATTAGCCGCCCCATATAAAATTTGCAGTTAGCCTATTCATTTTTTGAAGGATACTTGTAGGCAAAAGAAACAATGAGCCCAATATACTGTGAGTTGAGTTAAAACCAATTGAACCAAGGTCACTCTTCCCGCCAATGATAAGCATCTGTATTCCAAAACTGATATCTTTTTGTAGTATCTATCTAAAATCCATTGCCAGTCCTTCTTTGAATAACCATTTGTTTTTAGCTGGAAACCCAAGTATTTTATTCCATGCTTAATGGGTTGCGCCTCTATTCCAAAGAGTGAGGATAACCATTCTACTGCTTCCTGATTGACATCATTATGGTAGATTACTGACTTTGAATTATTTATTTGTAATCCTGTAGCTTTTTGAAATTTTTTAAGGATGTCATAAAAACATAACCAAGTGAGTCTGCACAACATTCCAAACATAAGAATATCATCTACAAATAAATTAAGTGAGATGAAATTGTTCTTGCAGATTTTCAAAGGGCGATACCTATTTTCCTTGACTGCCTTATTGATGTGAAGGTTTAGTGAATTCATTCCCAAGATGAATAAAAGGGGCGACAAGGGGCAGCCTTGGCGAAGTCCTCTGGCAGCTAGAAAATAAGAAGATGGAATCCCGTTAACAATGATAGCATAGTTCACCTTCTCGACACATGCCATGATCCAGTTTATCATGCTGGCCCTTAATCCAATCTTTGCGAGTAAACACCCGATGAACCCCCAATAAAGGCAATCGTATGCCTTGCGGAGGTCGATCTTGAAAATAATAGCATTACTTTTTTTAGTGTGCATGGCAAACAGACTTTCTTGTGTGTTTGCAACTGCGTCCAGTATATTTCTTCCTTTTAAAAAACCGTGCTGATCCTTTGTTAAGAACCTTGAAAAAGTTTCTTTGATTCTTTATGCAATAATTTTGGAAATGATTTTGAAAGAAATGTTGCAAAGGGATATCGGTCTAAAGTCTTGGAAGGATTCAACTTCTCCTTTTTTTGGAATGATAGCTATATGTGTGGAGGAAATTTTCTGATTGATACTACCTGATATCCTGGATCCTTCTACCATCCTTAACAAATCAGTTTTGATAATATCAAAGAAGTGAATGAAGAACTCTATCGTCCAGCCATCTGGACCTGGACACTTATCCCTTTTAAAAGATTTCATTGTTTCTAACAGCTCCTCCTTAGTTACTGGCTAGAAAGGTCGGTCATTTAGTTCATCATCGAACATCTGTGGAAATAAATCAATGTTCCATCACTTATTTTCCATATAGAATTTTTTTCACGTCTGGAGCTCACAAACTTGTGAAATTTTTTTGTTTTCTTGTCCCCGTCCTTAAGCCAAATCGCCCTACGCTTTAATCTCCAAAAAGCTTCCTCCTGTTCTAATATTTTTAATTTTTTCTTTTGAAGATCCTTTATACGACATCTCATTTTGAAAGTGAGTAGATTAGAGGCCAGGGATCCCGAGACGTTGTCCAATTCCCTTTGAATTTCCCGAAGGGATGCTCTATTCATTTGCCTTTTTTTGAATTGCCATTCCTTAATCACCTTTCTAATGGAGTCCATTTTGTCCCTGAAGGTCAAGAAAGGAGGTATATTTTCTGTTGATGACAACTCTCTCCAGGTTCTTATTATAATATCATTAAACTCAGATTCTTCCAAACATGTCCTGTTAAATTTGAATGAATAGCCTTTTCTAAAACCCTTTTCTCTCCAGCCTAGAAGTATCGGTCTATGATCTGATATGAAAACATTCTCAATTGTTGAGAACGGCATGCCCAATCTATCAATTAAACTAGCATGAAGGATAAATCTATCGAGTATTTTTGCTATATAAGCCTCTTCAATCCTTCCATTTTCCCAAGTCGGAAGCATTTTGAGAGGATTTATATCAACAAGATTCCTGCTTAGTAGCTCATATTTTATGCGATCTGCAAGAGGATCCTTTTTTCTGCTGATGCCCCATATTTCATCCAAGTTTAAAGTGACATTTAAGTCTCCTGCAATCATCAAAGATTCAATGTCAAAAATTTCTGAAGCAAATAATTTCTCCCAGAATGACAATCTGTTTTTGTAAGGAGCGTATATATTCAGAATGTTGATCGGACAGGCATTCCCCCTGATTTGAGCCGAGATGAGAATGCCTGCCAAACATCTATATGCCTTTGCTTTGATCCAATCAGGATCCCATAAAACCGCTAGGCCTCCAGAAAGTCCATTAGCTTCCGAAGCGGTTATATGCCAGGAGGGAAACATTTTCCTGAAATAGGAAATTGATACAGAAGTGTTATGCATGGTCTCTTGAATTAATATGATTTTAGGTCTTGCTGAATGGAAAAGATTCTTTAGGGCCAAAAATTTATGGTCTGCCCCCAGACCTCTTACATTCATGGATATGATGAATGTCATTGGGGATTTTTTTCGGCCATGCTTGCTCTAAGAGGCCTTTCTTCAGTCATATCAATGATAGGGATGTCTATAAGAGATAGATTACGAACCCCTCTGCCTGCTCCATCGACCCTCCCCCTGAAGTGTCTACTACCCCTGTTGTTTTTTCTTCTCACCGTAATGTTCCTTGCAGAATTTGGGCTTATTTGAGGAGAAGATTGTTTTCCTGGCTTGTGAATAGTGAGGGGTCTAAGTTCCAGCGATTTTTTGTTTAGAAGGTAGTCCAAGTCGCTGCCAATTGAGTTTGTGGGAGAGGAGATTGGGGAGTTTAAAGGGGTAGGCGTAATCAAAAGTTCTTTTCCTTTTCCAGATGGAGTCTTTTTCTTTTTTGGAGACGGAGAGGAGGATGGGATGAGGGTAATATGGACCTCCCTGTTGGGATCTTTAAAGGACTGAGGGACTGGGGGAGGGAGAGGGATTTCATGATCAGAGGTTGGTTCCAGAGGAGGCATTGAAGGAGAGATAATATCCAAAGGATTTGGGATCTTGAGAGGAGGTGGAGTTTGTTGTGAGACTTCAAGATTACTACCCCTTCGCTGATCACCGAACTCTGATGGAGATAGGCTTTTTGAAGTTGTTAACTTCTCTATTCCCGGGGATGGGGACTTTGTCCTATAAGTCCTTGCTGCAAACTGGGAGAAGCCATGATGCTTTCGGCTTTTTAAGACAGGTCGGCGAGAGAAATTCTTGATTAAATGTCCCGCCCGGTGGCAAGCTGAGCATCTGAAGGGGACTCCCCAAAAGTCCAACCTCTGATTTATTTTTAGCTCCCTCCAGAATATATCAATGTGGTCAGGGAACCCTCCTCTGTAGGCTTTTTCTATGAGAATCCAAGCCACACGTTTATCTTTTTCTCCCAAGCATCTAGGATCAACATATACACACTTTCCTATGGCATTTCCTATCTCTGTTAAGGTTTCCTTTGACCATAACTCCAGGGGCAGCCCTGGTAGCTTTACCCATATCAAGTTATTGGTAGGAGTATTCTTCAACGGGTTATAACCCATATACCACTTATGTAACGCCAGGAAACTCCTTCCATAAACCCATGGCTGATTCTGAATGGTTTCCAGGTCACTAATGCTCAATAAATGAAATCAATACCATTCCTTCAACAGTCTGGCCACAATAGGAATATAGCCTATCAGAGGTTTCCATTGCAATTCGAGCTAGTTTCTCATCGTGGAATCATCCATCTCTGGAAAGTACCATCGGCCAACTAGAGCATTATCCTGAAGGCTTTCTATGCAGTCCGATAAGCAAACACTATCAAGCTTGATTGCCACGGGCGGGGGGATAGTTTTGACAAGCTTCAGATTCTTTTTGGAATAGGTCTTAGACTCACCATAAGCCTTTTCCTTTTGATAGACATCGGGTTGTCTGCCATCTCAGATAGGTCTTTCCTTTGCCCGACCATTTCCATCCCTATCATCATAGGGGTCGAAGGGATGGATAAGCATATCATCCAGCATGGATTGCCAATCATTTGACAACTTGGCGGCACCTCGGTAGGATTCTACCTGGATGGCAGCATGTACCATGGCCTCCATAGTTGATGTGTCATACGTGAGTTCCATTCTTAAAAGGTTTACCTACTGACTTAACTGACGAGTACCAAAAAATCCAAAAGAAGATATGTCAGATCAGGCATTTAAATTGCAGGATGAGTGGACTGACGCTCTCTGAATATAACACCCAGAGAAGATAGGATCAACGGAGCAGAATCGAGGCTTTTCTGACAAAAGGACTGACAAGAGGAAGTCTCGAGAATAAAGGGGCACCCTTTCCAAAAGGAGAGAAGTAATGAAAAGGCCAGTTGTCCTTCGAATTTGAATGAGAGTGACGCTACCACGAGGTAAGATATGGCAGATAGGGAGGAATTTTTGAAAAACGACGGCTTCTCTTGTTCCCGGGTATCTGATCTCGTCCCTTGTAATATTAATTGTCCCTGAATATCATAAGATTTGAATCTAAAGAAACTCTGCCCGAGACTATCCTGAGAAGCAGGGACGTGATCGGGAGGAAAATCCGGTACCCCAAACGATTTTCAGATACCCAGAAGAAGGATCTGGCCCGGAAAAACCAGAAGACCAAACGGTATCGAAAGAAATACCAGAAACTCGACCAGTCCTCCAGAGGATTTTCCTACCTGGGATTGCTATGGAGAAAAAAAGGAGAATCCCCTCAGGGATTGTATGGCCCTCTCATACAAAATCCCGAGGACATAAAAATCTCATGCATCAGCGATACAAAGCTTAATCACGATGGAACCTTAGGGCATACAAAGAAGCAACAGAAAACTTTGCAAACACACCACCAAACACCAAACTTAAAATGTATATCTGAGTAAGGTTTGGTTATAATAAAATAATTTTTAAGCTTGAAAACAGATACCCACGACCATTCCGAATTTGCTGGCCCCGACATGTGAATTCAATAATAAAACCAGAGAATGAAAAAACCAAACCTTCTAGGACAACATCAGTCTTTTATACCAGATATTATAATTCCATCTTCAAGCTGATATCTAATCATAAATTTTAACTATTTTATAGGTATTAAAAATATTTCCAGGCAAAATTCTTTTTGAAAGACATGAGTAAGGAAAAGTACTGACCTGGAGCCGCAAGCATGCCGATTGCAGGGTGCTGAAGAGAGGCGTCAACATTTTACGACCAGACAAACAAGACCGGAGCAGAAAGAATGCCGGGGGAAGATTTTACATGATTGAATAAACGAGGAAGAAAGCTCCTTCCAGAAAAGCCGAGAGGAAGAAGGCCCGCCACTGCGCAAAAAACCGCGTAGGGAGGAAGAAAAGAAATTTACCAGAAAAATCTTCTCTCTCGAATCAGTGGTGGTTTAATAGATTCAGACAAAGTATCAGCAGATTGACAGATGGGGAGAGCGTGTCACAGGGGCAGTAGGCATGCAGGCTCCGTTCTCAACAGTTGTTAGCGATAGTGAAACCATGATATGAAGGTCATGCATGCATGGGAATTTCATGGTCGGAAGTCGACTGGCGGAAATGTGGCACGAAACATGGCCTAGATGACATGCATTGGTTCTGATTACGCACTTGTAGATACTCCACCGCGGTCACTGGTTGGATGTTTTCAGTAGCACACCTTCACTCGGCAGCCGCGCTCCTTGCTTGTCCCTCTTGTTTCCCACTAAACCTTCCTCATGCCCTTCTTGTGGAGAATGTTGGTCAATGGGATTTGGACTTGCTCGGTCAATGGGGAATGTGTTTCAGGGAAGTTTACGGTGACCAAAGATATCGCCAGCAGGTAGAAATGAGTGGTTCCTATCTCCTGAATTTCAGATTCCTTCATTATAACTCTACAAATATTAATTACCAAATTAAATGACTTTAACTAAAACAAAAAACAATTTATAATAACCGAGGTTTTGAAATATGCAATTTTTTTCCATTAGTTTTGCAAGCTACAAAATGGTCTCTCCAAACAACCAAGCTGGAAAGGAAAATGATAATAAAAGTACCTAGACCATTGGAATGGTGACTTTCCAGAGTTTTAAATGTTAAGGATTTCTCAAATTAAGACAAAAATCTAGATATATTTTTCATTTGTGGTTGGACTGGTGATGTTTAGGAGTTTTAAATGTTAAGTATTTTTCAAATTAAGAACCAAAAAAACCAGATATTTTTTTCATTTGTGGTTGGACGGGTGATGTTTTTTAGTGTTAAATATTTTTCAAATTAATATAAAAAATTAGATATTTTTTGATTTGTGGTTAAAAGATTGTTGAGATTAGTGAAAGTGTTGAGAAAATTAAATCTATGATTTTTTAAATCTTTTGTTCCAGAATTTTAAATTTTAGGCTTTTCAAATGAAAACAACATTTTGTTATTTTTTCTATTTGAGATTGAAGAATTACTAAAATCAGTAAGTGTGTCAAGAGAATTAAACCCATGAACTATGTGACTGGTGTTGTTTCAGAGTTATAAAAATTTGACTTTTTAAATTAAGACAAAAATCCAAATATTATTTTCCTGATGCCGTTGGATGACTGCTGAGATGAGTGGACCAATTGGACTAACCTGTAATCTAGAAATTTACAGTATGTATCACTTCTTAATTTTGACTCTTTTTACAATTTAGATTATTTTAAATTTAAACTCTAAGAAATTGTTTTACACCTGGATTCTAAATCATAATAAAGCCCTTCTCACTCGTCAAATTTCAACTAATTTTTTTATCAAATTTCTGAACCAAAGCAAAACCCTTTATTACAAGATGATTAGGTTATTCAATTGGTACTCGGATCCCTTTATTACATGATTAGGTTATTCCAATATTATTCGCCCCTCACAGGTGAAGACCAAAAAGAAATGGAATTAATATATACTGGTGTTGCAAATCCAATCGGTAATATATACTGGTGTTGCGTGAGTTTCATCCTAACGTTTCTTTAATTTTTTCGAAAGAGAAAATCAAATTCCGAATATCTGCTTCCAATCATATGATTTAAACGAACTTTTACTTTTCCTATTACCAGCTTTAGAATTCAACAATTTATACAAAGCCCTGTCGAGTGTGAATTTCTGTAAAGCTTCTATAATCTGGAAAGTCATATAATCAAGGGTTGGGTTGGGAAAGGCAATTTTTGCAACGTTTAAGCTATCTCCATAATCAAAATCCACCTATTATTCACATAGACTTAAGTTGTGATAACAATGTTGTCAATGGTAACCATGGTGAGGTCAAAATTGGGGATGTTATTGGCATTCATTGCAGAAGAAGCATGCAAAGCACCAACAAAAGAGAGAAACCTCATTCATTAAGGCTTCAAAAATCAAATTCTCCACGTCACAACCCAGGGTTGGCTAGAGAAATTAGATCAGGTATAAATTCTCCATTGGAACAATAAAGAATGGTACACCTTCAAAAATGAATTGCTGAGCTAGCAGCAAAGATGCTGGAGGGGTTACAACACCCTAAAAATGGTTATTTGATTGGCCTTCTCCAAAAAAAAGCACTCTAAAAATGGATATTTGATTGGCCTTCTCCCAAAATGTGAGTTGGCACTTGCTTTTTCAATGATGATCATTTTCTTCTCAAAATATATTCTTAAATGGCATTGCAGCTAGTGAAATTTTAATCGTTTGTAGTTTCCAACATATATTTTTGTTCGTAAAATGCTGCACATGAGCACATTTTTATGCCCCGGTTCTTTAAGATCAGAGAGGTCCCTTTGTCAAGCTTTTGTTAGCCTGTGGTAAGAGTGTAGCATGTCAGGTTGGATCTCTATGTATCTTATACGGTTAATCAAGTTTCCCATTTTTTTGGATAGAGCACATAATTTCAAATTTCTTGTTTTATTGTTCAGTGCCAAGTCTTCACCTATATTAGAGAAGTGCATAAGTGGTGATGTTTGCAACTAGTATACATTGACTTTTTAGTTCTTTTTATTAGACTAGTGGATTCTCTCTATATATACAAATTGAAACACACTTTCTTCCAAAAGTAAGATTTGTAGATTTAGTTCTCAGTTAGTATTTCAGTTCTACAACAAGGAACACAATTTTTATGGAAAAATTTGGGATTGTCTGATATTTTGCTATTGACTTGCCTTCTCATATCCAAGGAATGTATTAGTGGTGTCTTGACAGAAAACTAAAAGAGCAGAAGAGATAGTGGATCTCTTTTACAAAAAAGGTAAAACCTTAACTTGTCGAAGATAGAACTATTTCCACAACTATATACAAGATCACACATTTTCAAAATATATATTATTAGATAAGCTAAATGGGACTATATCATCGGATAAGTAGTGTTGATAGCTTAAAATAGTTTTGATGACTTAGTCTAGTAATAATGGTTGATTAAGATTGATCATATTTGTATATAGTGATTTATTATTGATCTTACCCCACTCAATGGCCATCTACACATAATATAGTATCTACTAACAAATAACGTTCTCCACACTTGAATGTAGCCTTATTTTGTAAGAGGTTGTCCACACTTGAATGTAGCCACACTTGAATGTAGCCTTATTTTGTAAGAGGTTGACCCTACTAGCTCGTTAAACTACGGAAGAGGTTGACCCTACTAACCCATTAAACTATGAAAACTATGTCACAACATTTTGGAACCTTTTTCATTTGGCTCCATTGTTTTCTAGAAAGATGGTAGAGTTATTCATTTAGTTGGAGTGCAAATTCCGATATCAAAATTTTCTCTATCTACTTATACCTAAAATGTTTCTTTTTGAAATTGTTCATACTATCATTTAATGTTATGTGGTTGAATTTCAAAAAAAATTTAACAACAAACTGTATGTCAAATTATTTATAATTATATTATAAATTAAATAATGACTATTTTTTTCTTGTTTAACTGTTCTCACGTCTTTAGCAAAGTTTATAAGCATGCATTCAGTTGCATCACCTTGCTCTCACAATTTGACACTCTTCAAAAATTCCACGACTAGCTCTCAATCTCTCTTCAACAATTCCATTGCAAATTCTATAAGGTTTGTATATAATTTGATGAGCTAACAAAGTATTATATACGTTTGTCTATATTATGATGAGCTAACAAAGTATGATTATATGTTGGGTATATTATTATGAGCTAGCATAGTAAGATTATCTATTGAGCAGATTAACAATTTTAGGATATTATAAAAGTATTATAAAATTGAGGTGCAACTTACCCAAATAAACTATTTATTGTGTAGAATCAAGCCTTTTTTAAAAATTATTTACTATAGTTTGTATTTTTTTTTTAGTTTATTTTATAGTTATGGTGCATTTGTCCAAATTCATTGCATGGATTCTTTTTCTTGGATTATAAATGAAGCATGGCATATGTTTGTCCATTCATTACATTGATTCTTCTTTTTCAATTATAAATGAGGCATGGTATAGGTTTATCTATTCAATTTTTGAACAGTAAACTTGTTTAATGTTGTTTTATTTCAAAATTAATGAACATATATATATATATATATATATATATATATATATATATATATATATATATACACACTTTTTTTTCTTAAATAATTATTAAAATATTTAAAATGACTATCCAATTATAAATTTGAAAATATTAAATTAGCATTTAATTCTAATAGTATCAAATATAACTATTTGAAACTCTTATCACACTTTTTAATACTAATTATGGCGTTAGTTATTTTTAAATTTCAAAACTTTTTAAATTTAAAAAATAAAATTATAAATTTAAATATGAAACAGAAAATTATATTATATAAAAAAACAATATCCACATTAACAATGTGAACAATACATAATGCATGCATTGTGGAATGTAAATAATATGTATTTTGAGTAAGGTTGTTTTTTTTGTGTGAAATGTATAAGATGTTAGATTTTGATATAATATCAAAAGAACCATAACTTTGTGTTTTCAACGGGATTTTTGATTAGATAAATATTTATTTTATGTAGTTTTTTTTAAGATATAAGAAAATATAAATTGTGTTTGGAGTAGTATCAATCATGACCTTATTTTTAAACACAAATTTTAATTAGATAAATATTTTTAGTATTTTTTTCTCTAAAATAAAAGTAAAAGTAAAGAAAATAGAGATAGTTGTGGGAATAATACTAAAGTATGACTAAAGTCAAATATTTTTCTTTCTGTAAAATAAAAAGAAATAAAAATAAGTTAATAGAGATAACACTTGATAATCGTTGGAATAATACCATAGCGTGACTAAAATTACTATTTTATTATTATTATTCCATATAGCATCATCACTTATGTACTCCACCAAACCCTACAAATTCCCTTTACTCAAATTTAAAATTAATATTGCCAATAAATCAAAGTAATATGTTTCCAAACATTTCAATTTCTTGGGTTGGAGTTGTCTAGGAAAAAAGAATCATTTTTAAACAATACATACTCCAAAGTCAAGTAGCGAGCAACGGGTGGCAAATGGAATGATTAATTTATGTTATTGCAGTCAATTTTTCATAGAAAAGTGTGAGACGTGTGGCTTTATGTTGTGCTTATAATGATGTCGAGCTTGCAATCAAGTATTCATAGAAAATTGAGCACTGGTCGCAAATGGAATCTTTCCTTTATGTTGTACCCATGTTGAGCTATGACTTGCAGTCAAATATTCATTGAAAATTGAGATACTGGTGGTATTGATTTTCAACTTGCAGCTAGAGACGAATGGTATTGAGCTCCAGCTTGCAGTCAAGTATTCATAGAAAATTGAGAGGCAATAGAGAGATTGAATCATTAATCTCGTTGTATTCCTATTGGGTTCCAGCTTGCACCAATTACCATCGTGTGCCCACCTGCTGGTGCTATTTCCATTTCCATTGCCATGTTGGTCTGGAGACCAAAGATGCTATGCTATATAAAATTGTTGGAAAGGCAGAGGAGACAAAACATATATTTAGACACAAAACACACGAGTTGCGGCTCTTCTATTGATTACACAAAACATGATTCTTACAATGAACCCGGTGAAGGGTATTTATCCTTTTCCAACTAGCTAATTTCGTAAAATACCTTGACATGTAATCACACACTCAAAGTTGTCTATCACTTAACTCGACTTGACTAAACACTCAAACACTCAACCACTCAATCACTCAATTATCTGACTGTCTATGTTTAGCCAATTTTACATGCAGGAGTAATTACTATTTCTAACACCCCCCTTTAAATTACCACCGTATGACTCAACATAACTTAACTTGACTTGATTATCACTCAAACACGACTGTTGGTCTATGTCTCAACTAGGCTTACAATGACTCAAGACTTTCACAATTTTGCATTTTCTTTTTCTCTTCTTCCAAATTTTATATCCTCACAATTGCTTCATTCTCTGTTGAAATTTCTTGTTGTAGGCTTTATTTACTTATTGTTGTTGCAATTTTTCTTTGACTTTTTTTTTAACTTGTTCTGAAAAACAATTGGATCCTATTTTTTACACTTTCTCCTTCAAATATTCGGTCGACCATGGACTCCTGCAAAAACATTGCATCTTCAAACTATCTTCTTTGCTTTTCTTCTTTTGATTTATATTCATGAGTTTGACTCGCTTCAATTTGTCCTATTGGTTTCTGAATCCATTCTTCAATGAGCTTCAAATCTGCATGAAACTTATTAACAACCTTGCTTTCAAATTCTTTGCCCATGCTATTCTGAACACCTGCATATTCAAAAACAATGTTAAAAACATCTTTAATATGACTATTTTCAGCGAGAGCTTCCTGGTCTACATCTATCTTCTTTTCAACTGCATGGAGGTTGTCTTCCACTATTATGTTGTTAGTGGATATTCTCATAAAAAACTCTTCAATCACTTTATCCTGTTCTTGATCATCAACTATTGCTATATGACATACTGCTTCATGAGCATTTCCAACTACTTCATATCGTGTTGCTACAGTGACAGCTTCAACCTTCAATGTTTCATCAAACATTGCACTTACCATATTGTCACAATCAATCCTTGTTTCAAAAAAGAAACTGCACGTATCATCAATATAATGTTCATCCACACTATTGTGGGATATCCGAGCATGCATGTGTTCATTGTCAATTTCATTAACAATTTGAACTTCACCAAATCCATCAGCTACAGTTGGATTCACCAATTCACATATAACTTTGAAGTCATCATCCACATGTGTCTCATCACAATGGGATTCACCATCATCTGTATCATCCACATTATAGTGGAGTCCTTGAGCATTTATTTTCTCTTGCTCTGTTTCACACACAGAGGCTTCAACTTCTCTCTCTACAATCTGTGTTGCATCTTCTTCATCCATATGCATGTTTTCAAAATGGGTTTCAATTTTATGGTCTTGACGACCATCATCCACTTTTGAGTGGGATTCTCTAAGCTCTGTTTTCCTCTTAGAGTCTTGTTCATCTACTCTTATATATCTGTGGTTGACTTCTTTTCTTGTGACATAACCTGATGTTGCATATCACTCTCCTTTGTGCCAAATTCTTCTTCCAAGATCTTCCATATTCCCTTGGAAGTTGTAGCTTTTGTTACCTTGCACATAATCATTTTACAAATTTATTGCTGAATAAAACTAAAAAAAAACATCTTTTACCTCATCATAAAAATTAACAATCTTTTCTTGTAGTAAACCTTGGGTAATTCCCATATTTTTTAATTAAAAAAAAACCCTTAAAAAATTATTGACTTCAAACCTTTCACAATCCTATAGCCAAAACTTTTCTATAACCAGAACTTTTCTTTTAAATCACCGCGTTTTGAAATAAGCCTGCCATCATACTTAAACCATGTAATTTTTTTAATAAAAATAAAAAAACCATTTTTTTCGAAACTCCACATCTTCAAAGGTTTTAAATAGCCTTTTAAAACCTTATAAAACAACTTTTCACATAACTTTAAAGCAAAGCCTTTAAAGACTGAAAAAAATTGTGGTTTTCAAACTTGCCCATGGTTAGATCGCTACAACTTATGTTGGGTTTCCGCGATGTTGACTTCTACTACGGCTTTATGGTGGCTCTCCCTTCTCACGCTCTCTCCGGCGGTGTTAGCAGTTTGTAGACTGCAACTCGAGCTGTGGCTCGCGGCAATGGATATGACCGCTAAAATTTTTGACTTTGTTAATGCTTCCCTCACTCTAGCGGCCTTTACTCTGTTCAAAACAAGCTACAACGTATCGCTCTGCAGTGGTTTTTTTATTATTCTCAGCTTAATCAGTTAGACACTAAAGCTCTACACGCTGCGGTTGCAAGCTTTTTAGATCCTAGTTTTTATCTCAGCCTTTGATATTAATTTGTTGGAAAGATAAAGGAGACAAAATATATTTTTAGACACAAAACACAGGGCTTTTTTATTTATTACACAAAACATGATTTTTACAATCAATCTGGTGAAAGGTGTTTATCCTTTTTTAACTAGCTAATTTCCTAAAATATCTTGACATGCAACCACATGCAATCAGACACTCAAAGTTGTCTATCACTTAAATCGAATTCACTGAACACTCAACCACTCAATCACTATGTTAACTGACTCTCTATGTTTAACCAACTCACATGCTGGAATCATTATTATTTCTAACATAAATAAGATTTAGATTTCAATTTGTGAAGAGCCAAATACCTTCATTTACTAGGTCTATCAATCTGTGCTTCACTTATGTTTTGTATTTCCGTTCAATGGTAGATCGGCTAACTTCCACGAATTCCCTAGCGGATATGCCATCAACCTCCATGAATCCAAATAGCTACTACCACGATGTATTTATCAATCATCGTGGTCTAAAGAAACTTTGGCTACCAGTGTTTACAAATGCCTTCTTTCACATAATTTGCTACCTTTCTTGGACAAGGATGAACTACAGAAGTCAGATTACGTAAATCCTCAAATTAAAAATTCCATTCGAACCACCTCTATCCACATCGTCATTTTCTCACCCAGATATACTGAGTCTAGATGTTATCTAGATCAGCTGCTCTTTATATTTCACATTTTTTATAATGTGGAGATTTCGGAGGTGCGATGGATGAAAGAACAGTATGCTAAAGCACTGAGTGATCATGAAAAGAAAGGCAGATACGACCATCAAACACTTAAGAATTGGAGAATCGCCCTCAAAAAATTCTCGTCAATAAACGACTTCGAACTCAAGGCTTACAAAGTGTTGGAACTCTTAACTCTTCCTGTCGTTATTATTTATCTTACTGGTATTGCTATGTATTTAATGCTTTGTTTGTTTGGAGTGGATTCTACAATGCCTTTATTTCCTTTGTTGATAATTTCTAGTGACAAAGACAAGCTATTGGAGGAGGTAGTGGAATGCATGCTTAAAAAGCGTAGAAAGACACCGTTGTATGTCTTTGATTTTCCAGGTGGTCTGCAAGAAAAAATAGAAGATTTTGAAAGGACTGTTTTATGGTAGCAATAGAAGAATGACAAAGGTCGGGTGTTGGAGATTGTTGGCTTGTGAAGAGGTTTTTTGTTACACCAAAACCCACAAGTTTTGGTAAATGTTTCAAACCAGTAACTAGGGTGGAAATTACAAATTCCATAGAGATGCGGTGATTTTTCCAAGACCCCCCTCAAACGCAACTCAGGGGAATCGAACCTAGGTCTAGGCTCTGATACCATGAAAATGTGTTAGAAAACCTGCACAAATGAATCTAGCTAGTAAAGGTTGAACACACAACTTTGAAGAGTAAAAACACTAAAAGAAATCGAAGAAACAAAAAGAATTATTAATTCAGAAAATAGGTTACAATGCTCATGATATAGCATCATTGGGTGAAAATCCAAGGTATTGCACCATAGTGGTGATCAATGAGAGGACTTGACACCTACATCAAGTTCTGGAGAGAACTAGCTAGTTGCAGAGTGAAAGGAGGAGCAAATCAGGGAGTAAATCATGCACAAAGGATGTTGCATGTAGTGATCAATGAGAAGGCTCGACACTTACAGCAAGTTCCAGAGAGAACTAGCCAGTTGCAGAGTGAAAGGAGGAGCAAATCAGGAAGTAAATCATGTAGAAAGGATCTTGCATATAGTCTCATGCATGCATGGACAGTCGAAGGTGCCAATTTGATGAAGACTCCAATTTTGAAGCCTTGCATGTCAGTGAATGCTCTAACTAAGTGTCTGCATGTGCCAGTAATGAAGGTCCTAGGTGTGTAGTACCTCCAACACCCCCCCTGAACACCACTATGGGGAAAAATAGAAAATGGGCCCTGGAAACTAAGACCAAAGGTCACCCAAAATACAATGCAACTTGTACTAAAATTGAGGAAAGAGGGAAAACCTTGTGGGAAATACCCCCCTCAAAATACAATGTAATCAAAGGAAAAGAGGAAGAAAAGACAGTTGCTAAGCAACTGTGTCCTTCACTCGAAGACGATCATGCAAAGAGTGAAACTTATGCATAGTGAATGTCTTGGTGAAGATGTTTGCAATTTGTTTTGTTGAAGGAAAAAACTGCAAATCAATGACCCAATCATGTACTAAGTCTCTGATGTAGTGCATATAGATCTCTATGTGCTTAATCTTGTGTCATTATACTGGATCCCTGCAAAATTTGAGAGTGCTCTGGCTGTCACACTAGATGATAGTGGGCTGGTGGAACTGGACTCCTGACTCAGGGAGGAAGTGTTATAGCCACAAAGCCTGAATGGTGATGTTGACTGCTCCTCTGTACTCGGCCTCAGCTGAAGAGAAATCAATAGCAGCATGCTTCTTGCTCGACCAATAGATAGGGCCAGACCCTAGACTAAGTGAATATCCAGAGGTGGACTTGCAATCAATGTTGTCGCCTGCCTAATCAGAATCTGTGAAGCCAAGGAGATTCAATGCAGTGCCTCCTACATAATGAATCCTAAAGGTGATGGTGCCCTGCACATATCAGAGGATGCGCTTGGCAGCTTTCTAGTGTAGCTCATGTGGATCCTGCATGTATCTCGAAACTGCCCCTACTACATATGAGAGATCTGGTCTGGACTGGGTGAGGTATAGTAAGCTCGCCACTAGCTATCGGTAAGAGTATTATCAACTAATGGAGTGTCACCTCCATCCTCAAGGCAGACTCCAGGCAGAAAAGGAGTTGGTGTTGGCTTGCAGTCAGTCATGTGAAATCTCTCGAGGAGATCCCGTGCATACTTAGCCTGAGAGAGTTTGATGCCTGTGGCATCCTGACTAATCTCAAGACCAAGAAAGAAGTGTAATGGAACCATGTCCGTCATCAAGAATCTATCATGCAAGGTTCTCTTGACTGCAACAATCGCTGACACCGAGCTGTCGGTGATCAGGAGATCATCCACATACAAAACTAAGATAAGAAGAGAATCATGTGTCCTGAGCATGTAAACATTCGAATTAGGCTTACATATTTCGAACTTTTGTTATAAGAGGAAAGAATCCAACTTCACATACCAAGCTCTCGGGGCCTGCTTAAGGCCATAGAGAGACTTATTTAGTTTGCAGACCAAAGATGAATCTTGAATGAAACCATGTGGTTGCTCCATGTAGATCTCCTCAAATAGGTCTTCGTGAAGAAAGGCATTCTTCACATCCATCTGATGTACTTCCCACCCCTATGCAGTCGCAATGGCAAGTGCAAGTCATATGGAATCCATATTTGCTACTGGAGCAAAGGTCTCATCATAATCAATGCCATGCACTTACTCGAAGCCTTTGGCTACTAGCCTGGATTTATGTCTGGTGATTTTCCCATCTGCAGCACTCTTGGTCCTGTAGACCCATTTGCATCGGAAAAGTTTCCTTCCTGAAGGAAGTGGGGCCAGATCTCAGATTTGGTTCTCGAGGAGGGAGTTGTACTCCTCCTCCATGGCGAACATCCAAGAGGGATGCCCAACAGCCTTATCATAAGACTGCAGATCAGAAGACTGAACCAAATGACAATGACGGGATGGCATTGGTTCAGTGGTAGTGAGAGCAAGAGGAGGCTTAATAGACTCTGAGCTAGTCCTCCACAGATCAAAATTAACCCCCACAAGACCATTTTTAGCAGTTGGGTGGTCTTGTGAATATATCTCACTTAAGCTCCTTGTTCTCTAAATTATGATAGGGGAAGTTGATTCACTACTGGAAGCCCGATCTGGGCTTGGATGTGGATCATCATATGCATGCACTAGATTTGTATCTGAAGGCTCTATCTCTACATCTGCATGCTCTACCTCAACATCTGTATGCTCTATATCTGCATCTGAGTGTACTAGGGCATCATCTCGGTCATAAAGTAGATAAAAGGTGTCTGCATGCGACAATTGAGGTGCATGCGAGAGACTTTTGTGAAATTGGACACTTCGCTCAATGATGAGCTTGTCCATAGAGGAAATTAGGAGTTGGTATTCCTTTACACCATTAGGGTATCCAACAAAGATGCACTCAATTCTCTATGGATCAAGAGCTTTCCTCTTTTTAGAGGGGATACTGGCCCATGCTCGGGAAACAAAAACACGGAAGTTGGTGACCTATGATTTAGTGCCACTCCAAGCCTCAAAGGGGGTCTGATCCTTGACATATCTATGAGGAGATCTGTTCTAGATGTAGTTAGCACAATTAAGTGCTTCAACCCATAACTTATGAGGTAGTGACTTAGCATGCATAATGCAAGAAGCCATCTCTTTGAGAGATCGGTTATTTCTCTCAGCAACTCCGTTTTGTTGCGGAGTGTATGGAACTGTGTGTTGCAACTGTATGCCAGACTCAAGGCAAAGGTTTTGAAGTGTTGTGTTAACATATTCCTCCCCATTTTCTGTACAGAGGGCTTTGATCTTTCTCTCTGACTGTGTCTCAACTAGTGCTTTGAAATCTTCAAAGTGCCCAAAAACTTCAGATTTTTCCCTGAGAAGATACACCTAAGTTTACCGTGAGAAATCATCAATAAATTTAAGCACATCCCTTGCTTTGTTGATGGAAGGATGAGGAAAAGGCCCCATGAAATCACTATGGATCAGATGTAGAGGAGAGGATGCTCTGTGAGTCTTGCCAGTGTCAAACTTTTCTCTAGGATGTTTGCCAAGGACACTGTTGGTACCATTCCATTACAGTCCCTTTTCTTCTTGAAACACATCATTTGTCTACCTTTTTCCTTCATAGAACCCTTTTATCCATTGAAATTGACTAAGTAATAGCATTATAGTTATTAGTTTGCATTAAAGTAATTTATAAATTTTTATGTTAGAAATTAGGGATTTTCAATAAAAAGGTTACAAGAAGTCATAACATCCTGTAAATGGTTTATCATCTGACACGTGGCATGACAGGCAAGCCAAAGAAAGGGATAGGAACGAGAACTAGAATGTACAAGCATGGAGAAACATCGATCCTACAACAAATCAAACACTCCTGGTTATGTGGTCAACACTAGTCAAAACCCCAGCCTTTTGGTGACAAAGGTAGTAACAGCCATAGGTTTCCCAAACCGGTTTCATTTTGTTTCTTTTTGAAATCGGTTTAGAATGGAAATGAAAAAAAATCATTTCATTGTAAAAGCGGAAACAACTGCTTAGTGAATGTACATTCAAAGACTGCATATTAATTGTTTTTAAAAACACAGTTATAGTTACAACTACGGTGGTTGTGATCTTTGTGTATCGTTTTGAGAAAAAAGCTTTTTGTATGATCTTCAGAACTTAATTCCAGAACTCGATTATAGTCACGGTTTTATCATAACATTTTTCATGCATTAATACCTTCGTTGCTTCAGCTTATTCTAGTGTACCATTGAAATGCGGACGGGCCGTGCGTGGATTGGCATACTGTTATTTTCATTTCATTAGCAACTTTTGAATATTGAATAGCATGCATAGTATTTAGAGTTATGCTTATGATTTTGTTGATTTAATTAGCAATCCTCATGAATGGTATTTATGGTGATAGCTTAAATGATTTATCGTTAGATCATTGAACCATATCTTGTAAGAGATCTGATCCATCGTTATATTTTAAATCATCCCCATAGACTCTGTTTTCATGTATTTAAATTTTAGTATGCTTTTGATCTTTCATGAATGATGAGTGTTAACTAGACAGAGCTTTTATGCATAGCATCCTTTTAAGGGGATTAAAATCTCAGTCTAGCAATACGCTGTATTTTTAGGACAGTTAGGTGAATTGAGTAATCTGAGTGTCAAAGTGAGGGGAAATATATCTTAACCTTCCGTAAAGAAGTACTGTAACCCATCACTTGAACACTTAGTTAGGAATCCTTTATGTCTATAGATTTTAGATGCATGCCTCGAAGTTCACTTACCCTGGTCGATAATAAATCGAGCCTAATCTAGCACCCTAGGTTGGCCACTACATTTTGGCGTTGTTGCCAGGGAGGCGTAGTTAGAGGATTTCGAAAAAAAAAGAAAGAAGAAACAAAAACACAACATAGATTTGATTTTAATCATCATTTTAGAAATCATGTTTACTTATGCCTAGATCTAGAGACAATAAAGGTGGATTCATCAAACCCCCCCATCCAAAAACTAACCTACCATCAGGAGCAGACCCTTTAGGAAAAGTTGAAAACAAGACATCAGCTGAGGAAATTACCATAAAAACACTAGAGGATAAACAAAAATCAGGGCAAAGACTCACACTCATCGAGAGGCAGATTCTATTAGCACACAAATCTCAAAAGAAACATTTCCCTAAATCCTCTATAAAAGGAGAAAGCAGCACAGTAACTCAACAATCTATCCTTAATCTTCTCTTTGAAACAAGTGACATCGAACACGAAACTAAAACACAAGAGGAACCTATCAAAATGGCTGAAGAAGGACATGGATCAGAGAGAGGACCACCAAATCAAGAAGAGGAAGAATCAACCTTTAAATTTCCTATCCAAGAACCAGAAGACAATCATGATGAGGAAATCAAAATGAAAAACATACCTCCTTCTGTGTTACCAAATTTCTATGGCATGGCTTCAAAAGACCCAGATTCATTCTTGTTTGAGTTTGACATTGTCTGTCGAACATATGGTTACACAAATGATGCCCATAGGCTTAGACTCTTCCCAACAACATTAAAGGCATCAGCACTAAAATGGTTCATGGGACTTGGTGAGCATGCAATAACTAATTGGGATGGCATGAGAAGAATATTCCTAAGGAAATACCAACCTTATTGTAGATCAAAGGATTCTAAAGATGATATCTTTAGGATGAATCAACAAGAGGATGAAAGTCTAGAAGAGTACTTGGAACGATTTTCTTATAACTTACAAAAATCAAAACATCGATCCATGACCCTTGATCTCATCAGAACAATCTTTTTGAGGGGTATTCGAGAGGAATACTTAGATGATCTTAATTTGATGGGCAAAGGTGATATTTCCACTCTACCTTTTGAAGAAATTGTTGAGTTATGTGAAAAGTATTCTAGGAGCAAAGCCAAAATTGGAAAAAGAACCATATCATCCAAAGCCACAAAATCTGCTTCAACAAGTGTCACAAGAGCTGAAATAGGAAATGTGTTAGAGGAATTTAAAACATATTTATTGAGTACTTTAGGGACTCAAATTGACACCCTTAAAGCTAAGAAAAGACAATAAGAAGAAGATCAAATGATGGTTGTCTTTTGCTCAAAATGCTGGAAGAAACATGCCTTAAAAAACTGCCCATTAGAAAACATTCAAGTTTGTGCTTTTTGTACTGAAAATCATGATATATTTCATTTCCCTAAATTCAAGGTTTTGTATAATTCTAATGTGGCAGCTAACACGGATATGGAAAGTGTGTATTTCATGGGCGAAAAGAGACCATGGCAACCAAGACCTTCACCTCAAGGTATGTTCCCAAACCCGAATTTACAATTTCCTGCACATGATCAGATGTATGGTCAGAATTCGTGGAATGTACCCATGCCATGGCAGCACCAAAATTACCCACAACAACAATGGAGACCATCTCAGCAATACTCCCAAAAATATCAGTCATATTCTCAACCATACCAACCATATTCATAGCCATATCAACAATATCATCAGCCATATTCGCCATATCCTCAATCCTATCAGCAATATCCTCAACAGCAAGTTGTTTACCCATACCAACCTCAGCCCACTCAACAAGCATTACCTGCTCCTCCACCAATAAATCCACCACCATTACAACTTCCATCTAACCAACCACCTCCTAGACCGACTCAAATCTCTGCTCAACCTGTATCAAACCCAAATAACAGAGCAGAGAGACGAGCCTACAATGTAGATGAGGGACCATCATATCCCACATTACCTTTACAAAACATCAATCTAAGGTCCGGTAAGGTACTTCAAAAAGAACCTACAATAACTGAAAAACAAGAAGAAAATGAGAAAACTGAAAATTCAACTCAAAAGAAACAAAATGATGATATCAAAAATAAACAAATGTAACCATTGCATCCACCACCTTTTCCAGACAGATTGGTTCAAGCAAAACTTCCCATGTCTATACCACAGTTTGATGTTTTAGATGAGATGAAGAATGTCTATATCAAAATCCCATTACTGCAAGCTATAAAAGACATTCCCATATATACTAAAGCTATCAAAGAACTGTGCCTTAAAAAGCCTATTAGGAAAAGAGTTGATCCACAAACTATTCATATTATTGGACATTTAGCACACCTTATGACAAATACCATTTCAATGGAAAAATATGTTGATCCTGGAATTCCTAAAGTCACTACAATCATCAACAACATAAATATTCCAAACACCTTAATTGATCTTGGGGCAGCAATAAATGTAATGACTCTTGAAACCATGAAAACACTCCAACTCATAAACTTGCAACACACAACAATTGTTCTAGAACTGGCTGATAGGTCTAAAGTGATTCCTGAAGGGATTTTGGAGGACAATTGTTTCACTAGACTCTTGGGAGTATCAAGTGGACTTTTTAGGTCTTCAACCAAAATCCAATTTAGGAGGACACCCCATCATCCTTGGTAGACCATGGTTAGCAACTGCTGATGCATTCATAGGATGTCGATCAGGTAATATGATCATTTCACGAGGAACAGAAAGAAAACAACTCACTCTTTACCCATCAACACAATCACCAGTAGTAGCACACAATTTATGGCTTGATGATAAATACAATGACAAGGAAGAAGTTCAATCTGTTTTCAGCATCAACCAAATCTATGATTTTCAAGAACATAACGATGATGATTTGGTAGAATTGTTCCTTTCTCAACCTGATGTTTTTGAAGAATTGAGAAATGACCAATATCATGCTGCAGATGAACTTTTGGCACCAAATTTTCAGGAAACGTGCACCATTCAATGTTTGCAAACAACATTTCAGAACATTTTTCCCATTCAATCCATCACCAACACACAGAGTAAGACCATAGAGATTAGTCTAGGAAAAACTTTGAATATTGGCACTCACCTAGGCTCATCTCAAGAAGAGAAATTGATTCAACTATTGAGAAAATACCAGAAAGCATTTGCTTGGGACTACACCGATATGCATGGGATTCACCCGGAAACATGCACTCACCATATTTATACCAATAGTACTATCAAACCAGTGAGGCAACTGCAGAGACGAATGAACCCCATGCTTCAGGATATTGTTAGAGAAGAATTACAAAAACTGTTGAAAGTCAATTTTATCTATCCTATCTCTGATAGTTAGTGGGTATCCACATTGGTAGTAGTGCCCAAGAAAAATGGTAAGTGGAAGATTTGTGTAAACTACAGATAATTAAACAAAGCAACTCTCAAAGATTATTTTCCACTACCATTTATTGACCAAGTGCTAGACACATTAGCCGGGAAATCATCATTCTCCTTTCTTGATGGTTTCAGTGGCTACAACCAGATTAGGATAGCCTTAGAGGACCAGGACAAAACCACTTTTACTTGTCCTTGGGGCACCTATGCTTATAATGTTTTGCCATTTGGACTTTGCAATGCTCCAGCTACATTTCAGAGAGCTGTATTAGCTATTTTTGATGATTTAGTTCATGATTGTGTTGAAGTTTATATGGATGATTTTTCAGTATATGGTAATTCATTTTGGCATGCCTTAGAGAATCTTGAAAAAGTTTTGAATAGATGTATTGAAGCTAATCTGTCCCTAAGCAATGAAAAGTGTTTTATGATGTTAAATGAAGGGATAGTATTAGGACACTATATTTCTTCACAAGGCATTCGAGTTGATCCATCAAAAATCCAGATCATTGTCAATTTGCTAATTTCGACGAATCATAAAGAGGTAAGAAGTTTCCTTGGGTATGCAAGCTATTATAGAAGATTTATTGATTATTTTAGTAAAATAGCTTCACCTTTGTTCAAACTTCTAGCAAAAGATACACATTTCAATTGGAATGATAATTGTCAGCAAGCATTTGAAACACTCAAAGGTAAGTTATCAACCACACCAATCTTAAAAGGACCTAACTGGAACCTACCATTTCACAACTTCACAGATGCATCTGATACTGCAGTAGGTGCCTCATTAAGAAAAAAAGAGGAGTCTTGTCATTATGCCATCTATTTCATTAGCAAAAATCTAACACCTACAGAATTAAACTACACAATCACAGAAAAAGAGATGCTTGCAGTCATACATGTTGTGAATAAATTCGACATTATATAACTGGTTATGAAGTTTTTGTACATACTGACCATTCTTCCATTAGACATTTAATGAATAAACCAGTAACTAGTGGCAGAGTTACCAAATGGTTATTATTATTACAGGAATTTAACATCATAGTATTGTATAGACCAGGTAAGGAGAATCAGGTGGCATATTTTCTTTCTAGACTGCAAAATCAAGGTGAGATTGTTTCGGTTGAAGATTCTTTTCCAGATGAGAATTTATTTGCAATTTCGATAGTGAATCCTTGGTATGCTGACTTGGCCAATTATTTGTCTACAGGAAGAACACCCCCATACTTTACTCCAAAAGAAAAGAAGAGGCTTGTCAAAGAAAGTGCTCGATATTCATGGGTTAATGGCGATTTATTTTACACTGGTTATTATATGATTATTAGACAATGTGTAAGAAATGATGAAATAATTGATATTTTAAAATCTTGCCATGATGAACTGTGTGGTGGGCATTTTGCAGCTAAGCGAAAAGCATTCAAGATTCTTAGTCTTGGATACTACTGGCCATCCATTTTTAAGGATTCCAAGAAGTACGTGAAGAGTTGTGATAGCTGTCAAAGAATGGGTAGGCCAACAGCTTCAGATGAGATGCCACTTCAGCCTCAAGTACACCTAGATCCATTTGAAAAATGGGCTCTAGATTTCATAGGACCTATTAATCCAACTTCCAATAGTAAGAAGTACATCTTAGTATGTACTGATTACATAACAAAATGGGCTGAGGCCAAAGCACTAGTCCGAGCCACTGAGAAAACAGTGGTAAATCTCCTTTTTGAAGAAATTTTTGTAAGGTATGGAGTACCAAGGGAGATCATAACAGATCAAGGTACTCAGTTTACTTCAAAGTTAGTTAAGGACATCACAGAAAAATATCAAATCAAGCACATAAGAAGTACACCTTACCATCTACAGGCCAATGGCTAGGTGGAATCCACAAATAAAACATTGGAAGGAATTATCACTAAGACAGTGGCAATGAACAGAAAGAATTGGGAAGAGAAGCTCAAAGATGCACTATGGGCTCATAGAATCATGTGGAAGAATACTACAGGATTTACATCATATCAATTGGTGTATGGCAAAGAGGTAATGCTTCCTATTGAATTTCAAATACATACTTTTAAGATGGCTGCAGATTTGGAAATTGATCTGAATGAATCACAAGAAGAAAGAATTCAACAGTTGAACCAGCTGGATGAAATGAGGCAGCAAGCAGAGGAGACAACACTCCTCATGCAGAAACAAAGGAAGCAGTGGCATGATGCACATATCAAGAAGAAGCAGTTCAAAGAAGGCGATTGGGCTTTACTCTTTGATTCTAAATTCAGAGATCATAAAGCTAAATTTACTACACATTGGATGGGCCCATATGAAATAGTTAAAGTTTATGAAAATGGATCAGTCATGCTTATCACCATTGATGGAGAAGGCCACCCCTTTCTTGTCAATGGCCATCGGTTGAAACTTTACCATAAGCCCATCACCAAGCAGGATTTTCTTCAAACTGAAATTCACCCAAGGGAGGTTGAGATCTTGCAGCCTTCATCTGTAACATCTCTACCTTAGTTTATTTTCATTTCAATTTAAAAAAAAATAAAAATAAATAAATAAATGAAAATAAAAAAATTATATCTAAAACAAAACAAAACAAAAGTTTAATAATGGATTAGATGTGAAAACCAGATTCTGGCACACTCTAACCCCGAATTCTTACTTGAAAACCAATTCTTTGGCTGGTAAGAATTCTATGTTTTATTTTTCTTTGTTTGATTCAGCACTTCAATAATGACTTGAGGACAAGTCAAAACTTTAGTGGGGGAGAAGCATCAACATTTTTGTTTTTCTTTTCTCCTCATTGTAAATTCTCAAAGAGTTTGTTCCAACACTTTAATATTTCAATAAAGAAGTTGTTTTTGTCTTTGATCTAACTAGAGGGACCTGTTCAACAAACAAAAGGGACCTGTGAGAGAGTGCTATCTCAAGCTACTCCAGAAAAGATTCAACAAAGTCCCAACAGAGATTCAAAGGTTGCTTGTCACAAAGGCTCCATCAAACATCAAAAGTCCAAGGAAGCTGCACACATACAGTTCTTTTCCAGATCTCAAAGAAGTTGCACAAATACTTTCCAGATCTCAGAGGGACTTGTTGCATTCAAATTCATCTCAGAGGGACCTGTCATGAACAACAAAGATTAGTCAAGAAAGACCAGTCCTACCTAGCATGCCAATTCAACGCTTGATTAACCAATAAAAGTGTAATGTATTCTTTATTTTTTTAACATTTAAACTATTAGATTATTTTTAATGTTAAATGTGATGACTATAACTGCTTATGATCAATTTCAAAAACACCCACATATCTATCGCCCTTGTCATATTCCTAATCCCTATCATCTCCCAACACTCTAGCCTATCCCATACTTATACGATTTCTAAATTCCTATACTCCTCATACGATTTTTAAATCCCCTATTATACCACCCTCCCAGCCTTTGTTATTAACTCCTTATCGGCCAATCAAACCTTACTGCCGGTCCAACATCTCCCTATTCGGCCAAGTACCAATGAACGAGGGACAGGTGGTGAACTATTGGAAAGCCAAATGTTATACGATTTTATTCATTATGTTTGAATCAGCCAAGTTATAACATGATCATCCGACCAAGTCGACTTATGCAAACAACTACCCGTTATCATACTCCAGTACTCCATACATGCTTACAACGTTCTCGTGATGGCATTCATACGACCCAGTACAACTACTCCTCTGTCATTAAAATATCAATATGCTCTGAATTGGGTCAAGTCGGTTATTAAAAATTTCATTTCATTCTCAATTGTTCTATACTAGCAATTCGAGTTCTGTGATTTCAAAAACAAAGACTGAGAACAGAAAGTGCTACAAAAGGAAAACACAGTCATTGGGTTCACAAGTTTCGACCTCTGCCATAATTCAAAGACAGTCATACGGTCATCGTTTAAGCCACTGAAGGAGCTAATCTCGAAGAACAGAGGACACCACCAGGTCAGCAGTGTGGAGCGAAAGGCAAAGGTAACAAACCAAAATACCTTTGTTAAATTCGTAAGCATAAACGAAGAGGGTTAGAGAAAAAATTTCTCTGTCAAAATGACTAATAAAGTAGAGCCAAAAACATTTGATAGTTCTCAATACCACGATGACTGCATTGATATTTTAAAAGAAAAAAAATGGCTACCCTTCTTGGAGAAGTTTAATGGGAGCAATGAGAAAGTAACTAAACAGTTTTCCTTTACATTTAATGGGGAGAAATCCTTGATATGTAATTTTTCATTCAGGGTCTCAGAAGACACCATAGCACAGTCCTTAGGGATCAGCCCAGAAGGAGAGAAATACTTCAAGACAAAACAATTCAAAGAAAAATCATGGACCCAATTCATGTCTAGATCGAGGGTTTCATCCGTTAACTGGAAGAAGGGTGTCCCTAGGAGCTGGATGATGCATCCATGGGACGAAATGGTGTATATCATTCAAAAATTTGTTACTTGTGAGGGCCACTACAACATAGTTTATTTATACCACATCAAACTACTGTTACATTTAAAAGGGCAGTGCACCATTAGCTTACCATATTTCCTCTTGCAGAGCTTAACCAAAATGTCAAAAACTATCCAAAAGAAAAAAGGTAATGAGGACAAAAGCATATATCATTTTAGGCTAATTAAAATTCTTATTGAGTATGAAGTGCAGAAAAGGGGAAAGACATGGAAGGAATTCCTGATTGCCAATCTGATCAAAGATGGGCAGGATAAGAAAGAGCAGCAAGAGCACTCAGGATTCATGCTCAACATTGATGAAGAGATCCATGTGCAAAAATCAAGCAATGTCCCTCCACCCGGTAGCAGTGTGAGGACGAGAAAGATGAGACAAAAGGCTGCCCAGAAAATGGAGCAAGATAAAATTTTTACTACATACACAAGGAGATCTAGGAGAGAAAAAAAGACTCTGCCACAAGAAGAAAAACTAGAATCAAATGCACATGCACCGATGGACATCGAGAGCAGTGCTCACTCATAGCCTGGACCAGAAGCCGAAATGGAGGTTGAGAGCAACAATAGGAAAGGAAAAGGATCACCACTTGCAATCAAGAAACCAAGGAGGCTGGAGAAACAAATTGAAAAGTTAAAAGAAGAACTGATGGAGGCCAACATGTTGGAGAAAGTCATTAAGAGGGAAAACAAAATGCTAAGGACTCAGAGTAAGGAAACCCAACAGAGGAATGAAAAGCTTAAGGAGCAAATCCAAGAGCTCAATGCTGAACAAACTGACATTTGAAAATGGGCAACCAAATGGTATACCCAAAAGAAAGCCCCCATTTACGATTCCATTACGATCCCATTTCTTCTTGAAACACATCATTTGTCTACCTTTTTCCTTCATAGAACCCTTTTATCCATTGAAATTGATTAAGTAATAGCATTATAGTTATTAGTTTACATTAAAGTAATTTATGAATTTTTATGTTAGAAATTAGGGATTTTCAATAAAAAGGTTACAGGAAGTCATAACATCCTGTAAATGGTTTATCATCTGACACATGGCATGACAGGCAAGCCAAAGCAAGGGATAGGAACAAGAACTGGAATGTACAAGCATGGAGAAACATCGATCCTACAACAAATCAAACACTCCTGGTTATGCGGTCAACGCTGGTAAAAAACCTAGCCTTTTGGTGACAAAGGCAGTAACAACCATAGGTTTGCCAAACCGGTTTTGTTTTGTTTCTTTTTGAAATCGGTTTAGAATGGAAACGACCAAAAATCATTTCATTGTAAAAGCGAAAACAACTGCTAAGTGAATGTACATTCAAAGACTGCGTATTAATTGTTTTTAAAAACACAATTATAGTTACAGTTACGGTGGTTGTGATCTCTGTGTATCATTTTGAGAACAAAGCTTTTTGTATGATCTTCAGAACTTAATTCCAAAACTCGATTATAGTCACGGTTTTATCATAACATTGTTCATGCGTTAATACCTTCTTTGCTTGAGCTTATTCTAGTGTACCATTGAAACGCGGACGGGCCCTACGTGGATTGGTATACTATTATTTTCATTTCATTAGTATCTTTTGAATATTGAATAGCATGCATAGTATTTAGAGTTATGCTTATGATTTTGTTGATTTAATTAGCAATCCTCATGAATGGTATTTATGGTGATAGCTTAAATGATTTATCGTTAGATCATTGAACCATATCTTGTAAGAGATCTGATCCATTGTTATATTTTAAAGCATCCCCATAGACTCTATTTTCATGTATTTAAATTTTAGTATGCTTTTGATCTTTCATGAATGTTGAGTGTTAACTAGACAGAGCTTTTGTGCATAGCGTCCTTGTAAGGGGATTAAAATCTCAGTCTAGCAATACGCTGCATCTTTAGGATAGTTAGGTGAACTGAGTAATCTGAGTGTCAACGTGAGGGGAAATTTATCTTAACCTTCCGTAAAGAAGTACTGTAACCCATCACAATGAACACTTAGTTAGGAATCCTTTATGTCTATAGATTTTAGACGCATGCCTCGAAGTTTACTTACCCTGGTCGATAATAAATCTAGCCTAATGTAGCACCCTAGGTTGGCCACTACAGACACACCCTTCACAAACTCCTTTGGAGAAACTGATATTTGGCAAGCCTTCCACCATATCATGCTTGCTTAGTTGTTGCATATACTTGTAATTTAAGTGACCAAAACTCTCGTGCCAAAGCCTACTACTATCATCAGCATGTGTAAGCAATAAGGAGGATTCAGATTCAATAAATCCAGAAAATGTATACGATCTAGCTCCATTGTTTACCTCACCGATTGCAATTTTAGAGCTGCTATGTAGGTCATATATGCTCACTACATATGGAGTGAATTCCACTCTCTTTTGGTGCCGGAAAGAGTGATCTGATAAACTGAAAGCAGGTTTACAGAAAGTTTTGGAACATGAAGCACATCTTCAAAGCTTCCATGTAAAAGTTCTACTCTACCTTTTCCGGTGACCTCGATCAGTGAGTCATCTACCATGAGGATAGGAGGTCCTTTGCAGTAGCCATATGATGTGATGCACCAGAATCTGTCATCCATGCATCAGAGGAAGAATTAATTGCAGCTAAAGCATGAAAATTGTTACCTTTCCCGTGTGGTGGATCGTCAATTTTCTTCTTGGCGCCCTAAGGGATGTGGTCCCCAAGGTTGTGTTTTTGGAGGATTTCTACCATTTGGTCAATTTGTTTCTTCATGAAAAAGGATTCCGGATGGAATCCTCGATGACAATAGGTGCATTTTTCTCTTTTCTTTCCTTTCTCATTTCTGGAGCTGGAGGAGTCATTGAAGGGCTTGGTGTACCCTTCCTTCTTTGGATGGGAATGCGCTTTTCCCTTGTCTTTTTGCTGCTGATTTTTTTGATTTGAATTTGATTTGTGAATTTTATTGTGGTTTTCATCATGCACAACAAGTGCATGTGCTTTTAGAGGTTTTGTTTTCCTCATGCCAATGAGTTTATTTATCTCAAAAGTGAGGGACTCCATGAACTCTTTGAGAGAAGGCATAGTGTAGGATTTACCTGTTGCGAGCCTTATTGAATGAAATGTAGACATAAAGACGGAGTATTCTGGTCCAAGCTCTGACATAAATGAGAGAACTTGGCGACTCTACTCCTTGGATTTGTCAATTGCACAACCCTTGAGTTGCAACAATAGATCATTATATTTGGTGAAGGAGTCTTGAATTTTGTCATAGTTCCATGGATCCAATGAGAGCAACTCTACTTCGAGCAGATGTCCTTTCATCTCATCCTATTTCTCGTATATTCTTCAACCTTTTTCAAAATGTCATTGGGAGTACTGTAGGTAGATAGATGAAACTGCAAATCTAGGGAGATGCATATGCATATGGATCCGTGGGCCTCATCCATGCGGTTGTGGTACTTGGATTTTCTAGAAATTCTCACTGTAGATCACCTGATAATGCAATATACTAAAGAAAAATAATATATCTACTTCTACAACAAACTTGTGGAAGCTTAATCGATTTTGAGAAAGATCAATTAGAACACATATAACAGATGAAGAAGAAACCAATCACACATGAAACATAGAAGAATAATCTGGGGAAAGCCTCAGCTAAAAACCCCGCGATTTGTATTTTCATACAAGAGGAAATATCTCAGGATTACACAAAGCTTTAGCTCATAAGCTATCCAACTCTCAATACAATCCCCCACTGCTTCTCATAGACAGAGTAGACAATACATATGCCTTCCTTCAGTCCTCCAAGCCTCCTATTTCCTTGTGCAATTTCTCTTGGATCCTCAAGCTGCCACTTGTGTGATTCTCACCTCACACACAACACTGACCTCTGAAATAAATGTACAATCCTGAAGGATATAATTCCTTCTGCATGGATGAGTTTCCTTTATAGGAAAATTCCTCCAACTAGTAGTATACTATCCCTTCCTTTAATCTCAACTAGGTCTCTATCTGAACTGACATGCATGAATTATTTATGAGAGAATATTTAGTTATCTAGAGAACACTAGTTGCATGCATGCATGCATTAACTCACTGAACTCACAATTAGTTCCTCTAACTGTTCGGAACTAATTTAACTAGACTTAACTCAGTTAACTAAGCTAACTAATTACAACTCATCCTTATCTCCTTAATTAAGGGATAACTTCCTCAATCAAAGGGATAACTGTTGCATGTCTTCACATAGACTTCATGTTTTATTTTGTCCAACTAATTAACTCAAGATGAATTAATTAATTATTTTTTAAACATCTAGTGAGACTAAATTCGAATTTTGATTCAAGGACAAATCAAAATTGGAATATATCCAGAAATGCTATTTATAACAATGTTATTTTTAGCATTTCTATTTTTTTTTATATTTTCAACAAAGTTGGAGTATATCCTGAAATGCTATTTATAGCAATGTTATTTTTAGCATTTCTATTTTAATCATTTCTTGTTGCTATTTTCAATAGATTTCTCTATGGCTAAAGTGGGTTCCACTTCTGCATCCATGGAAATCCTGTACAACCCTTTCTGACGAAGGTATCGAGCCATTTGGTCCTTTCGTTCGTGATAGTTGTACAGTGTTAGGATTGATGCTTTAGGAAACTCCATTTTTCTATCGATCTTCGATCTCCAAGCTTTGATACCATGAAGATCTTTTCTGTTACACCAAAACCCGTAGGTTTTAGTAAACGTTCCAAACCAGTAACTAGGATCCCCAAGGTGGAAATTACGGATTCCATAGAGGTGCAGTGATTCTTCCAACAGCTCGGGCAGAGTGGGCAAGACAATGGTAGCCAAAGAACTCTTCAATAGGAAGAGGATCGATTTCAACAAATCCTCTTTCTTATATGATTTCAGAGAGATAGCATGTCTAAGCTCTTTGAATTCCTTGCAGAGAAAACTTCTTGAGGATTTGACAAAGAGGCCTAACCCAATAGATAGTATTGAAAAAGACATAGAAATTCTCAAAGAACATCTTTCATCTGCACAAGCTTTAATATTTTTAGATGATGTAGATGATGCATCTCAGTTACATGCATTTTTGCCAGTGACAAAAGTTCTCCATTCTAATAGCTTGATTTTGGTTACATCTCACTACAAGAATGTCCTCACAAGCTTAGCAATAACAGAGTCATCAATATATTAGTTAGCAGGTGTCGATGATCAATACTCTTGACAATTCTTCTGTTCGCATGCCTTCTTGCAGCCTTATCCACTGGTCGGATTCGAAAAACCTGTAGGTAAGTTTTGCAAAGCATACGACTGATTACCTTTGTCTTTGAAGGTGTTTGGGACACTTCTCTATGGAAAGAATGATCAATATTACTGGAAAGGTCAATTGGATAAGCTTCATGAAACGGAACTTCCTGGTGATATCCTGAACAAGCTTAGGACAAGTTACGATGCTTTGCACAAAGAAGAGGAAAGACAAATATTCTTAGACATTTCATGTTATTTCATTGGGGAAGATAGGGATATAGTGATAAGAATATGGGATGGATCAAGATAGAACAGTCTAGTGGGCCTTGCAAATCTCTAGGACAAGTGCCTGGTTGAGGTTGACACATAAAATAATACCACAAAAATGCACGATCACTTGAGAGACTTGAGAAGACATATTGCGGATGAGCAAAATTCATGTAGATTAATATTGCATAGTGAATGGTGTGTGGTGTGATGAAGGAAATTCTTGATTTGTGGCGGCAATATTCTGTAAGTGCTTGAATTATTCATACAACTTTATGGTTTCTTTATTCAGCAAAAGCAGAAAAGAGGAATCTTGTTTCTCTGCTTAATTTGTTTGTTTCGTGTTTTTGACGAATGAGCAAGTAATAACTAAGGAGTGTGGAATTAGGATTCTTCATCACCTCAAAAAGTACCAACAACTTTCACCGTTCATCGCCTCAAAAAGTATGAACAACGATTCATCCTCATTGTTGAAAAGTTGGTGTGAAGAGGTGTTCGGAAACTGCTTGAGGAAGTTGATTGACCCTTCACCATATCGTTTTAGTAAGTTACAACTTGTTGGAACTGAAGCTGATGATTTAAAAAGAATATTGAGTAGGGTTGATTCACCTCATTTGAGATGGCTACGGTGGAGTGACTGTCCGTACAACTGTCTGCCTCCCTGGCTTCTAATTCTGATGAAGAATTTAAGGGCATTAGAAGTAAGCGGAAAGAAATTGGATACACTATGGCGAGAAAAATCTCAAGTGAAAGCTAACGTTGGTTCCTTCGTTTGCATGTCTATTATTCTTATTATTTGCCGCTCTATTTTATGGGAGATTATGGAGTTGTCTAAGGAGGTGGAGGAATTGCTTAGACGGTTAAAAGTAACCAGAATCCGTGTAAGAAAAATTCAAAAAATCTTGTAGAGGCAGTGTTTGAATTGTGCTTTTGATGGTGGAAATGGATTCAACACCATCAAAAATGTCTAGGACACCTAAAATTTTGAAGTTTAACAACTATAACTTGTATTTACAAAAATTCTTACCAAAATTTCTCTAAATATGACCAGAGTTTCCATAAATTTCTGGGCAACGTCTCCGCCTCGTTAAACTACACGGGAGATTATTGTTGCTATTGACATAGTAATACAGGTTGCGATATGGGGATGAAAATATCTTATATTTGATTATTGCATTGCAGGCACCTCTAGAGTTGTGGGAATTGACTATTCATTCTCCTCTTTTCGAGTTTCCAAAGTCCATTGGTCAGTTGAAGCACATAGGAAATATTGTGGTGAACTCTCTACATCTCAAATTGTTACCAAAAGAATTTTGTGATTTGCACTCCCTGAAATACCTCGATCTCTCTCATTGCCAACTCTTAGAAATGCTTCCAGATTCTTTTGGGTGATTAACAAATCTCCAACACCTTAATCTCTCTACCTCTTGTTTGCAAATGCTTCCAGATTCCTTTGGTTGCTTACAAATCTAGTGCACCTTGATTTCCATTCTTCCTTTCATTTGCAAATGCTACCAAATTCCTTCGATAATTTAATTTGCCTTGAATATCTGAATCTCCAGGTGTGCTCAAAGTTGACCATATTTAATGAAACATTTGCAAATGTCCGTTCTCTTGAATATTTGAATTTGAGATGTGTTTTTATGGAAATGTTGCCTTGGCAAGTTACACATCAACAATCCCTGGAAGAATTACATCTCCTCTATACAAATTTACAAGAATCGCCTAACGATATCGGAAACCTCGAGAATCTGGAAGTATTTTATGTGGGAAGCAATTTCTTGAAAGAACTGTCATGTTCGTTGGGTTGCCTGAGCAGATTGAAGCAGTTGGAGCTCATCTATTGCAGAGAACTGAAATCTTTGCTGAATTCGTGGGGACTGCTGACTCAACTATCAGAGTTGATCATACACAATTGTGGAATAGAGTCCTTACCTACAGAAATGGTGAAGTTGAGCAACCTAGTAAAGTTAGAAGTAACATGATGTCTGATTCGTGACCTGCCATTGAAAAAGGGAATGGAAGGAGCACTGTCAGAGATATCTTTGGTTGAGGGTGTTTGTCCGAGCCTTAAACATCTCAATATCTCATTTTTCAATGATCTGGTGGAGGTTGGAGCACTGTCACTGACACTCATAGAGATGCGTTTGGATACCTGTGACAAACTGAGGAAAATGGAAGGGCTTCATAATCTTACAAACATTCAAGAACTACACATCCTTCGATGTAAAGAGTTGGAGGTGCTGCCGTGTCTTGAAAGGTTAATATCTATGAAAAAGATCGAGGTTGATATGTGTTGTAAGTTAAAAAGAATAGGCGGGCTGGGGTAGCTAGCACAACTTCAAAAGTGTAGCATGGTTGTATACGATGCACCAAAAGACATTGATGCTGAGATTTTTGATGAGTACCGGAAATGTGCACTCTGTGAAAAGTACTTTAGCATCTTGGACAACTACATGGACAACCAATGAAACAGAGATAGAAACAGATGGCATGAAGTACACCATGGCTTTATGCCATGCACCATCATCAGATATTATTGGTGATGAGTACTAGAAATGTGCGATTTGCGGAAATGTGCATTCCCAGAGAGACAACAACAACATTTGTGCTGAAGTACAACAATGTCTGTGTTGAAGTCTCAGAGACAACTAATTATTGTAACTTGTTTCTTTTTAAGTTTTTAAAGTAGAAAACACTTTATCACAAATTATTTTTCTTATTTTTTTATTTTAAATTTAAAAAAAATAAAAAAATAATGAACCATAGATTGAATGGTATTTTAAATGTCATGTAGTGTTTTCCACTTCATTCATAATACTTTTAATTAAATTAATGAAAAAATATTAAATTATAAAAGATCATCCTATTTCTATTTTTATAGATGATTTCATAATTGACATTAAACTTATTATTAATTAATATTGTTATTTCTTAAATTCAATAATATATTTGATTTCTTATTAAATTTTATTTATTTTTAAATATATTATATTATGAAAAGTTGTTAATCTATAAAAAAAAATTATATGTACATAATTTAATATTTCATATTAAATTTATTATTAATTATTATTATTATTTTTTTAATTTTTTTTTTTTGTAAGCTGGGGTGGGACTCTCCGATTTACATGTCCATTATGTACCCCTCTACGGGGGAAGGGTAGCCCAAGATTTGAACCCAAGACTTCCGGTTCGGTGAGACTTCATTTCCACGGCCCTTGCCGCTTGAGCTACCCCATGTGGACTATTATTTTTTTAATTTAATAATATAATTATTTCTTATTAAAATTTATTTTTTATTTTTAAATATATTAGATGATGATGATGATGATTAACTTATACAAATATCAATGTGATATGTTGGATCTTAAGAACATAAGAAATTAATTCATAATTTTTAATATTTTATTTTTATAATAAAAAAAAAGGAATAAACGTTTCTAAATCACAATAGTTTTGTTTAACAAGTCGAGAAGGTTGGTAGTGTGACAAATGTTTTGGAAATGAGAACAAATGTGAGTAACAACCCTGTAATCCAAGATAATGTGCTTTTCATCTTCAACCTTTTTAGTATAAAAAATGTAACAAGTTATTTCATCCCAAGGTGTTCTAGGAATAGACCAACACCTGGTTTCACTTTGAAGCTCATAAGAATTGGTTCTTATCTTCACAATGTTCATTTTCTTATTAGGATTGGCAAAGATAAACATAATTCTAGTTAGTAAGAGTGGGGTTCATTACCTCATTATAATATCTCAACTTCCTTTTCCCCTCTAGCTCCTCATCATTTCATAACTTATCCTTAAATTTGAAAGTAATAGTATTTTCAATATTATCCTTATTCTCTAAGCTGATGTCCTCATTTATCCGAAAATGGTCGAGCCAAACCTGGACATCCTTGTGCCATTCTCGCAGAGTTGGAGATGGGGGTTTTGACTAGAGTTAGAAACAATTTTGGGGAACTTATTGGCTTCCATGTTGTAAAACTTCTTCTTATGCAACAAATACCTAAACATAGCCATGTTTTCAATGGGGGAAAGGATAGCTTCAATCAAGAGGATAGGATAGGGAGTATCCTTTAGTATTAAAGCTGTAGGTTATAAATTTCTTAATTCAATCTTCCTTTATGATTCTCTAGATATATTATAACCCCAAACCTCACAACCATATTGTTGAGAAGGTAAATCCCCTCTACGGATAGAGGCGATCCCTACTAGCCCAACAGGGGTCTAGCAACAATCACACAATGCTGCCACGCATGTTCCTAGTTACAATTAAACAAGAGGTAAAGAGCACCTACTTGGATTCCTGCGCTGTCGTTGGTCGAAGAGATGTCTCCTTCGCTCCTTCGCTTCAGCTGGTCACCGTCCTCCGCGATCCCCGCGAACGGACACCTGCACACACGAAGAGAAAGCAAACGCAAGCGTGAAATCTAGTAAAAGTAACTATATGTCAGTCAGAAAAGACATAATTCACATTTATCCATTGCATAAACAAACGAGAATGGAACAATAATAGCAGTCATCTATCATTAATCAGAATAGAGAAGAGTACAACCAAATGTTCTGACGTCGATAAACTTCTCAGGAGGGATCAGTCAGCATGTATCTCAAGCATTCACCTTTGAGGATGGTTCTCCCAAGACAAACTAGTCTCTCTCTCTCACACAAATGTCACAAACAAACTTCCCAAAGCAATCAATCACTTCCACTCCTAACACACCACACCTATAGCAGCAATCTGAGCACTACAAGCTCTTGTATAATCCAAGCTAAGTCTAGCTATTTTCTAACTAGCTGCTCATGGTAATGGTGGAAGTTTATATAGGAGAAGGAGTCTCCTAAAAAGGTGGAAGGATGAGCTTATCTTCAAGGGGAGTAGTTGCAAAAGGTCGAACAGACATGCCATAGAAGGGAGTCGACATTCACAAAGCTAACAACCAAGCCTGGAGAGATCTGGAAGGCTGGTTGTTTGAACAAATTCGCCCAAACTGGATCAGCGCGGATTATATGGAGACTGCCGCGCTGTCAGCACATGACAACAACTGAACAAGCCATGTCAGCGCGGAAGGACACGTGAAAGCCGCGCTGTGCGTCATCGCGGAAAAGTGATGTTCTTCCGCGATGGCAGCGCACGAAATAGACTGTGGGGCGCTGGTCATCGCGGTTATTTTAGGAACAGACGCGCTGATGCACAAAACTTTGGAAAAAATGGGTTTTTAACCAGTTCAGGGAGCAAACATTTAGTGATTGTGACTTCTTGGACACAGCAGGGTGACTGACAGGAAGGCAGTGATAAATTACTGTGTAACAGATGCCCCCTAAAGCATGAAGACCGAGAGAGTGGGAGGGGTGAAATGCTTTACAACACACGCCGAACTGGAACACCACCAGGAAGTACCGACAATCTCTGACAATCAAATACATGCAGTCTAGGCATGGGCGCAGCCATCCAAAAGACATGCGAGAATGGTCTATGGTATGGACGCAGCCACCCAGCTAAAGAGACCATAATAATGACAAGGTATGGTCGCAGCCATCCATGAAGACTCAGGTATGGGCGCAGCCATCCATCAATGAGTCATGTAATGATTATCCACAAAATCGCAACCTAGACCACAGTGAGCAAGGATCCAGGGTCTTGCGCTCCATCTCGACCCGAACAGAGTACAAGTCCACACATGTGAATACAGGAGTTGGAGTCGAACATGCATGAACATCGTCTGATTACCGGCCAATGATGAGAACCGTTAACAGACGCGAGAGGTACCACCAATAATGACAATGGCCCTCAAGGTACTATAGGTACAATCCGTGGCGTGTGAATCAATGAGCTGGTGTCGAACACCCACGGAATCATTCGATCGTAGGTCAATGATGTAAACCTTGTGTCGAACACGAGGAACCTGCCATTGAGGCATGCAGGCTCCAAGGCACCTGGAAGGAGTCTCTAAGTCACTTTCTCGGATAATGAGTTGAAGTCGACGAGAAGTGGCCTTGATCGAAGGTGGGCCATGATGATTCCCACATCATCGACACGAGAGAGAGGTATAATAATTTGTGTGAGATAGCAGATGAGGTTGTATTGTGGCAGAGGACAACTTCTCTTGAACATATAACGGCACTGTAACGGATTTGGCAGTACTTGACATCAAATGAGCAGCGGATAGGATGATGACGGCAATGAACAGATGAGAGGTCAAATAGGATATCCCAAACCCATGGAGGCTAGTGAATACGAGATGAGATGACCCCACCCAGACACGAAACAGCGGAGTGCCATGTTCAAGAGTGACGTACTGCCGAGACGACTGTAATCAAAGTTCCATTTTCCCCACCTTTGCAGGCAGGTACCCCGATTATTTTTGGACGACAAGCTTGACGGGGGTAACATATGCTCGATGTGTGTCATGTTGACAATATCCGATGTCATTGAGTGTTTAACGAGCCTGACAAAGGAAAAACTCGGCTTCTTTTCTTGTTTCGAGAGTCTGAAAAGAATGCGGAAAAGGAGACTCCAGGGGGGTCCTTTTTCGTACAGTTGTGTCTCTCGAGCCCGAAAAAGTATAAAACTATGCTCGAAAGAACCGCCCGGTCATTACAACCGAGGAGTACTTTTCATGAATAGTGTCCTCGACCGGAAAAAGTAAAAAAGTGGTCGAAGACACGTCGTTTTAGAGCCAATATCGAGTGCGAAACGACAAACACCCGGCGATCTTTTTGGTTTAACGGTCGGAAAAAGAGCTTAAAAACGACCGCCTCTCATTCCTTTTAACGAGTCGAGAGGGGACTCGGCAATCTTTTCATCTTTAAACGGTCAGAAAAGAGCTGAAAGCAGACCTCCATTTTTATTCTCTTTAACGAGTCAAAAAGGGAAAAATACTCGGCAATCTTTTCACATTTTACGAGTCAGAAAAGAGCTTAAAGGTGACTCGTCCTAGAGGAACGAGTGGTATAAAGGGTAGCAACTGGTTCCGGAGATGGAGGAACTGCTCAAAACATGTAATGGTCAAGAGGCTGGCTAATAAAACCACTCATCGTTGCGGTCCTTCAGGAAAGGTAAAACAACCAAGTGAAAGCATATGATCGGCCAAAGAGATGGTGGCGATGGAATGAAAACAACCAAGGCTCATCTAGCAGAATTCATGGCAATCACGAGATGTAAATTGGGTATGGGTTCATTTTTACACAAGCTTGAACCATGGAGAACTCTGCTTGGATTATGTTTCATGTTTACACAAGCTTGAAACGAAAAACTATGCTTGTTATAAGTTTGCATGCCCCCCAGCATAATAATGAAAATCGAGGTACATGCCCCCCAAGCTTCATTGCATTCAACAAAGTGGATGGAATGAAGGTTCACTCTCGAGATCTATGAAAGACTCGACTTGTATTTTACGAGATCTTAATCAAAAGACTCGATCTGGAAAGGGAGGTGTTTCATTTTTTAATGAGGTTGACACAGTAAAAGAACTATCCTCATAACCCGTGTTTCATTTTTTAACGAGCTTGACACAAGATCAGGAACTATGCTCCGACCACCTTGTTTCGTTTTTTAACGAGGTCGCCACAAGATCAAAACTATCCTCGGCTCCTTGTTTCGTTTTTAACGAGGTCGACACAAGATCAGAACTATGCTCGGACACCTAGTTTCATTTTTTAAGGAGCTTGACACAAGATCAGGAACTATGCTCCACTCCTTGTTTCGTTTCTTAACGAGGTCGACACAAGATCAGAACTATCCTCGGGACTGATCCAGTTTCATTTTTTAAGGAGCTTGACACAGGAAAGGAACTATGCTCCGACCAAGCCTAGTTTCATTTTTTAAGGAGCTTGACACCGGAAAGGAACTATGCTCCAACCAAGCCTAGTTTCATTTTTTAAGGAGCTTGACACCGGAAAGGAACTATGCTCCGACCAGACTTCATCATAATGAACGGGAAGTGGAGGCCCCCAAGAAAGTGGCTCCAGAGGGAAGGCCGACATCTTGGAAATCAGGACCTAATGCCCCCAGGACACTATGCACGATGGTGTCATCACTGGGTACGGGCACGGGGTAGGTGGCCACGTAGTTGATTTGCGGCGAGGCAGATGCAACTTGTGGATGAAAACCGGGAGGGAAGGACGAGTGCGCCGGAGGGGCTTGTGGACGAACAAACGATAATTGATCGAACGTCACGATTCTTCCATCGTGTGGAAAACAAACCACACGGAAAAGTGAAGAAACAAGGGCTCCCATGGCATACACATAATCACGACCAAGGAGAAGACTGAAGTCTAAAGAACCTTGGGTAACTGAGATGTCTATATAGACAGTCTTGCCCCCCAAAGTAATAGGAAACTTTGGAAGGATCCCTAATGGCTGACTCGTTCCTCCGTCAAACGCGGTGAGATGCGGTGCGACAGGTACAAGCGATGGGGAACCCAAAGCTCGCCAAGTAGTAACGGGCATAAGACTAACCGATGCTCCTTCGTCTAACACAGTGCCAGGCAGCGCCTTATTGCAAGCATAGGCGGTGACCCAGAAAGGCACGTGGGATGGAAGGGGAGGGGTAGTCAAACGACTCCAATCAAAGGAAATGACCGAACTACTTGGTGGGGGAACCATATGGTTGCCCCCCTGCTCGGAAAGAACCGAATCTAAATTCTCCGGAGAGGTTTCAGGAGAACCTTTATCAAGCTCAGGAGAATCTGAGGAGACGAGAAGAACATGAGAATTTTGCTCTTCCGAAACAGAGTGCTTGAGAGGAGGTGAACTCGAATCAACACTCTTTCCGACCAACGGCGGGTCTGGAACAGGCTGGGGACAGCCAGGTTCGGGAAGAGGAGCCTGGACAAGAGAGGAATCTGAAGCAATCTCTTTGTCAACAAGGGCGCGATCTACAGTTGTAGAAAGACGTTGATAACCGGCGGGAAATGGATTCGGAGGAGCAGCAAGACTTTCCAACACAGCAGAGGCTTTATCCATGAGGGGACAAAGGTGAAGGGGATGTTTGCCTTCACAAAGTCGACAGGGGATTCGAAACTTCCTTTTCTCCTTACCATTCCCAACTGATGAGGTAGCATCGCCATGATCATCAGTGGACGATGAAGGGTGGGCCGGATCGCGAGACCATACTTCTAGTACCCTGGGAATGCCAGGACAATCACGAAGCAGATGGTCCTCCCTGCATAATCGACAAGGAAACTTAACCTTCCGCGGAGGAGCAGAAGGTGACCCGACTTCAGGTGTACTGGAGTGGATAGCTGGACTTGAGAGGGGGACTGTGTGTGTAGGCTCTCCCTTAGGGGACTTCTTCTTCTTGGTTTTCCTCTTCTTCTTCTTAGCCACCTGGTTACTCACATCGAGAATTTCACCAGGCGAAGTACAAGAGGATGACGTAGAAGTAGGCGTCGAAGGGGAGAGATCCACCTTAGGATCAACATGATGTTGTTCAGGTGGAGGGACTGATGGACTAACAGCCGATACGGTAGGGACCAAAGAGGTTGAAAACAACCACACAGGCAACCCGACAGTTAACCCTGGTAGGGACAACGTCGCCATATACGGAGCACCAACATTCCCAAGAGGAGGGAATTGTCCTGGGTTCCCATCAGAGGGGGAACCTGGGTTAGTGAATCCTGGAAAAGTTGCCATAGCAAACGAAAATGAAACCTACTCAAGCTAACGCACACAAGATCTAACCAGGAAATGTTATCGAGGCCGAATAAATTTTTAAGACACAGGAACCAAACTTGACCTTTTCATGTTTCAAGAGTCGAGAAAAGGACGAAAAGATGACTCCAGTCGCCTTCAAATGTTTAATGAGCACGAAGTGACAAGATGCTCACAGGCACCTTTTCGTTTAAGGAGTCCGAAAAGGATCAAAAGTGACTGCTCTGGAGATTCTAGGTAAAAGGTGTGCCAGACTTTTCGCAAAACCACAGAATACTTTTTAGGGTACGGGTGGTCAATCTTCGTGAATGCTGTGTTCACTGCATTGCGAATCGTAAGGCGGCAGACTCGGCTTCCTATGGATCAAGGATAAAAGCCTAGTGGGGTCTCCCTATATACGCGACGGTACGTGGGAGCGCAGTCCGTGTTAGACCACTATCGAGTCACAGAAGGAGGAATCACCCAACCTAATGTGAAACAACAGTGACTATGTTTAAAGACGCCGGAACACGTCTCTAACCTAGACCTCTAGATATTTGCGTTTAGTTCCAATGCGTTTTTAGATTCATTCGGTTCATTTTATAGTTGATCTTGAGATTAAGTTTCGATTTCAAGCTCTATCGTATGTTCTCTCACAATTACCTAGATGCAAACTACATGCCAAAGAATACCATTTTGTTCGATGAATTCTAGCTACGAAAGGGCAAGAAATTTTCTATCAAACAAAACAAGTACAAGCAAACAAGCAACTTAATGCAACCTTAAGCGAGGAAAGGAAACTTTTCTTTTGAAAATGCAAATCAATGAAATGTTCTTTTCCTTTTCGAATTTTAAAGCAAGCTACTAGTTTGATTTTCTTTCAGTGACACAAAGCATCTAAAATAATTTGGAGGAACCGGAACACCAAGTAAACTACTTAATGAAAGCACACAAAGTTCCCAAAACACTTCAACAAAGGTTTCCAAATCAAAAGGAAAACTAAGTTCTGCACGAGCTATGTGATCTAAGCTCGGCAAGACAAGCAAGGATTGCAAGCAAGGAGGAAACGAATGTGAACTGATCGATCCAAACAATCGTAATCTATGCTTGGTAGTGAAGAAATCGAATCAACATAAAAAAGGTGGTTCAATAATCGACACTAAAAATCAACCAGCAATAAGCAGTGGAAAAGCCTCAAGCAAATCAATAAGAGGGTTGTGGATGAATGTCGAATAGACAAGTAACCCAAGCAAATGGTTTCTCGATGAAACTTCTAAAGGGCTAGGTCACATGGTCTAAAAACACAAGACTCAGTCGAATGAAATCAAAGAGAGAGCGTCCCTTAACCAAAAGCAATCAAAACAAGCTAATGAGGGACAAGAAACCACAGGGGATAAGAAAGATTGATGAATTCAGGAGATAAAGTTATAAAAACAACTTTTCAGGAGTCAGCGCAAGTTTTACACTAAAAACCCATGTCAGCGCAACTTTTACACAGACCACCCGAGCTGTCAGCGCGACTTTTGCCCCAAAAGCCGAGATGATCTCAGAAAAGCAGAGTCAGCGCGGAATTAAGCTAGAAAAACACAGTCAGCGCGGAATTAAGCTAGAAAGTCGCGCTGACATCGCGGATATACACGTCTTTTCCGCGATGATCCGATTTTCAGCGCGACTGTTAAAATTAAATCCGCGATGGAGCTCAAAAATAGTGACAGGCAAATCAAAACTCCCAAATCAAAACAACCAATCTTTCAATCAAACAGGGGCATCTCCCAGATCAACCCAGGAAACGCAAAAGATTGATAATTAATCCCCAAAATTTCAAAAAGAGAGAAATCAAATTCAAACACAAAGATGGACTCAAGAGACAAAAAAGGCTGATCCCCAGCGGAGTCGCCAAATTGTTGAGAAGGTAAATCCCCTCTACGGATAGAGGCGATCCCTACTAGCCCAACAGGGGTCTAGCAACAATCACACAATGCTGCCACGCATGTTCCTAGTTACAATTAAACAAGAGGTAAAGAGCACCTACTTGGATTCCTGCGCTGTCGTTGGTCGAAGAGATGTCTCCTTCGCTCCTTCGCTTCAGCTGGTCACCGTCCTCCGCGATCCCCGCGAACGGACACCTGCACACACGAAGAGAAAGCAAACGCAAGCGTGAAATCTAGTAAAAGTAACTATATGTCAGTCAGAAAAGACATAATTCACATTTATCCATTGCATAAACAAACGAGAATGGAACAATAATAGCAGTCATCTATCATTAATCAGAATAGAGAAGAGTACAACCAAATGTTCTGACGTCGATAAACTTCTCAGGAGGGATCAGTCAGCATGTATCTCAAGCATTCACCTTTGAGGATGGTTCTCCCAAGACAAACTAGTCTCTCTCTCTCACACAAATGTCACAAACAAACTTCCCAAAGCAATCAATCACTTCCACTCCTAACACACCACACCTATAGCAGCAATCTGAGCACTACAAGCTCTTGTATAATCCAAGCTAAGTCTAGCTATTTTCTAACTAGCTGCTCATGGTAATGGTGGAAGTTTATATAGGAGAAGGAGTCTCCTAAAAAGGTGGAAGGATGAGCTTATCTTCAAGGGGAGTAGTTGCAAAAGGTCGAACAGACATGCCATAGAAGGGAGTCGACATTCACAAAGCTAACAACCAAGCCTGGAGAGATCTGGAAGGCTGGTTGTTTGAACAAATTCGCCCAAACTGGATCAGCGCGGATTATATGGAGACTGCCGCGCTGTCAGCACATGACAACAACTGAACAAGCCATGTCAGCGCGGAAGGACACGTGAAAGCCGCGCTGTGCGTCATCGCGGAAAAGTGATGTTCTTCCGCGATGGCAGCGCACGAAATAGACTGTGGGGCGCTGGTCATCGCGGTTATTTTAGGAACAGACGCGCTGATGCACAAAACTTTGGAAAAAATGGGTTTTTAACCAGTTCAGGGAGCAAACATTTAGTGATTGTGACTTCTTGGACACAGCAGGGTGACTGACAGGAAGGCAGTGATAAATTACTGTGTAACAGATGCCCCCTAAAGCATGAAGACCGAGAGAGTGGGAGGGGTGAAATGCTTTACAACACACGCCGAACTGGAACACCACCAGGAAGTACCGACAATCTCTGACAATCAAATACATGCAGTCTAGGCATGGGCGCAGCCATCCAAAAGACATGCGAGAATGGTCTATGGTATGGACGCAGCCACCCAGCTAAAGAGACCATAATAATGACAAGGTATGGTCGCAGCCATCCATGAAGACTCAGGTATGGGCGCAGCCATCCATCAATGAGTCATGTAATGATTATCCACAAAATCGCAACCTGGACCACAGTGAGCAAGGATCCAGGGTCTTGCGCTCCATCTCGACCCGAACAGAGTACAAGTCCACACATGTGAATACAGGAGTTGGAGTCGAACATGCATGAACATCGTCTGATTACCGGCCAATGATGAGAACCGTTAACAGACGCGAGAGGTACCACCAATAATGACAATGGCCCTCAAGGTACTATAGGTACAATCCGTGGCGTGTGAATCAATGAGCTGGTGTCGAACACCCACGGAATCATTCGATCGTAGGTCAATGATGTAAACCTTGTGTCGAACACGAGGAACCTGCCATTGAGGCATGCAGGCTCCAAGGCACCTGGAAGGAGTCTCTAAGTCACTTTCTCGGATAATGAGTTGAAGTCGACGAGAAGTGGCCTTGATCGAAGGTGGGCCATGATGATTCCCACATCATCGACACGAGAGAGAGGTATAATAATTTGTGTGAGATAGCAGATGAGGTTGTATGGTGGCAGAGGACAACTTCTCTTGAACATATAACGGCACTGTAACGGATTTGGCAGTACTTGACATCAAATGAGCAGCGGATAGGATGATGACGGCAATGAACAGATGAGAGGTCAAATAGGATATCCCAAACCCATGGAGGCTAGTGAATACGAGATGAGATGACCCCACCCAGACACGAAACAGCGGAGTGCCATGTTCAAGAGTGACGTACTGCCGAGACGACTGTAATCAAAGTTCCATTTTCCCCACCTTTGCAGGCAGGTACCCCGATTATTTTTGGACGACAAGCTTGACGGGGGTAACATATGCTCGATGTGTGTCATGTTGACAATATCCGATGTCATTGAGTGTTTAACGAGCCTGACAAAGGAAAAACTCGGCTTCTTTTCTTGTTTCGAGAGTCTGAAAAGAATGCGGAAAAGGAGACTCCAGGGGGGTCCTTTTTCGTACAGTTGTGTCTCTTGAGCCCGAAAAAGTATAAAACAATGCCCGAAAGAACCGCCCGGTCATTACAACCGAGGAGTACTTTTCATGAATAGTGTCCTCGACCGGAAAAAGTAAAAAAGTGGTCGAAGACACGTCGTTTTAGAGCCAATATCGAGTGCGAAACGACAAACACCCGGCGATCTTTTTGGTTTAACGGTCGGAAAAAGAGCTTAAAAACGACCGCCTCTCATTCCTTTTAACGAGTCGAGAGGGGGACTCGGCAATCTTTTCATCTTTAAACGGTCAGAAAAGAGCTGAAAGCAGACCTCCATTTTTATTCTCTTTAACGAGTCAAAAAGGGAAAAATACTCGGCAATCTTTTCACATTTTACGAGTCAGAAAAGAGCTTAAAGGTGACTCGTCCTAGAGGAACGAGTGGTATAAAGGGTAGCAACTGGTTCCGGAGATGGAGGAACTGCTCAAAACATGTAATGGTCAAGAGGCTGGCTAATAAAACCACTCATCGTTGCGGTCCTTCAGGAAAGGTAAAACAACCAAGTGAAAGCATATGATCGGCCAAAGAGATGGTGGCGATGGAATGAAAACAACCAAGGCTCATCTAGCAGAATTCATGGCAATCACGAGATGTAAATTGGGTATGGGTTCATTTTTACACAAGCTTGAACCATGGAGAACTCTGCTTGGATTATGTTTCATGTTTACACAAGCTTGAAACGAAAAACTATGCTTGTTATAAGTTTGCGTGCCCCCCAGCATAATAATGAAAATCGAGGTACATGCCCCCCAAGCTTCATTGCATTCAACAAAGTGGATGGAATGAAGGTTCACTCTCGAGATCTATGAAAGACTCAACTTGTATTTTACGAGATCTTAATCAAAAGACTCGATCTGGAAAGGGAGGTGTTTCATTTTTTAATGAGGTTGACACAGTAAAAGAACTATCCTCATAACCCGTGTTTCATTTTTTAACGAGCTTGACACAAGATCAGGAACTATGCTCCGACCACCTTGTTTCGTTTTTTAACGAGGTCGCCACAAGATCAAAACTATCCTCGGCTCCTTGTTTCGTTTTTTAACGAGGTCGACACAAGATCAGAACTATCCTCGGACACCTAGTTGCATTTTTTAAGGAGCTTGACACAAGATCAGGAACTATGCTCCACTCCTTGTTTCGTTTCTTAACGAGGTCGACACAAGATCAGAACTATCCTCGGGACTGATCCAGTTTCATTTTTTAAGGAGCTTGACACATGAAAGGAACTATGCTCCGACCAAGCCTAGTTTCATTTTTTAAGGAGCTTGACACCGGAAAGGAACTATGCTCCAACCAAGCCTAGTTTCATTTTTTAAGGAGCTTGACACCGGAAAGGAACTATGCTCCGACCAGACTTCATCATAATGAACGGGAAGTGGAGGCCCCCAAGAAAGTGGCTCCAGAGGGAAGGCCGACATCTTGGAAATCAGGACCTAATGCCCCCAGGACACTATGCACGATGGTGTCATCACTGGGTACGGGCACGGGGTAGGTGGCCACGTAGTTGATTTGCGGCGAGGCAGATGCAACTTGTGGATGAAAACCGGGAGGGAAGGACGAGTGCGCCGGAGGGGCTTGTGGACGAACAAACGATAATTGATCGAACGTCACGATTCTTCCATCGTGTGGAAAACAAACCACACGGAAAAGTGAAGAAACAAGGGCTCCCATGGCATACACATAATCACGACCAAGGAGAAGACTGAAGTCTAAAGAACCTTGGGTAACTGAGATGTCTATATAGACAGTCTTGCCCCCCAAAGTAATAGGAAACTTTGGAAGGATCCCTAATGGCTGACTCGTTCCTCCGTCAAACGCGGTGAGATGCGGTGCGACAGGTACAAGCGATGGGGAACCCAAAGCTCGCCAAGTAGTAACGGGCATAAGACTAACCGATGCTCCTTCGTCTAACACAGTGCCAGGCAGCGCCTTATTGCAAGCATAGGCGGTGACCCAGAAAGGCACGTGGGATGGAAGGGGAGGGGTAGTCAAACGACTCCAATCAAAGGAAATGACCGAACTACTTGGTGGGGGAACCATATGGTTGCCCCCCTGCTCGGAAAGAACCGAATCTAAATTCTCCGGAGAGGTTTCAGGAGAACCTTTATCAAGCTCAGGAGAATCTGAGGAGACGAGAAGAACATGAGAATTTTGCTCTTCCGAAACAGAGTGCTTGAGAGGAGGTGAACTCGAATCAACACTCTTTCCGACCAACGGCGGGTCTGGAACAGGCTGGGGACAGCCAGGTTCGGGAAGAGGAGCCTGGACAAGAGAGGAATCTGAAGCAATCTCTTTGTCAACAAGGGCGCGATCTACAGTTGTAGAAAGACGTTGATAACCGGCGGGAAATGGATTCGGAGGAGCAGCAAGACTTTCCAACACAGCAGAGGCTTTATCCATGAGGGGACAAAGGTGAAGGGGATGTTTGCCTTCACAAAGTCGACAGGGGATTCGAAACTTCCTTTTCTCCTTACCATTCCCAACTGATGAGGTAGCATCGCCATGATCATCAGTGGACGATGAAGGGTGGGCCGGATCGCGAGACCATACTTCTAGTACCCTGGGAATGCCAGGACAATCACGAAGCAGATGGTCCTCCCTGCATAATCGACAAGGAAACTTAACCTTCCGCGGAGGAGCAGAAGGTGACCCGACTTCAGGTGTACTGGAGTGGATAGCTGGACTTGAGAGGGGGACTGTGTGTGTAGGCTCTCCCTTAGGGGACTTCTTCTTCTTGGTTTTCCTCTTCTTCTTCTTAGCCACCTGGTTACTCACATCGAGAATTTCACCAGGCGAAGTACAAGAGGATGACGTAGAAGTAGGCGTCGAAGGGGAGAGATCCACCTTAGGATCAACATGATGTTGTTCAGGTGGAGGGACTGATGGACTAACAGCCGATACGGTAGGGACCAAAGAGGTTGAAAACAACCACACAGGCAACCCGACAGTTAACCCTGGTAGGGACAACGTCGCCATATACGGAGCACCAACATTCCCAAGAGGAGGGAATTGTCCTGGGTTCCCATCAGAGGGGGAACCTGGGTTAGTGAATCCTGGAAAAGTTGCCATAGCAAACGAAAATGAAACCTACTCAAGCTAACGCACACAAGATCTAACCAGGAAATGTTATCGAGGCCGAATAAATTTTTAAGACACAGGAACCAAACTTGACCTTTTCATGTTTCAAGAGTCGAGAAAAGGACGAAAAGATGACTCCAGTCGCCTTCAAATGTTTAATGAGCACGAAGTGACAAGATGCTCACAGGCACCTTTTCGTTTAAGGAGTCCGAAAAGGATCAAAAGTGACTGCTCTGGAGATTCTAGGTAAAAGGTGTGCCAGACTTTTCGCAAAACCACAGAATACTTTTTAGGGTACGGGTGGTCAATCTTCGTGAATGCTGTGTTCACTGCATTGCGAATCGTAAGGCGGCAGACTCGGCTTCCTATGGATCAAGGATAAAAGCCTAGTGGGGTCTCCCTATATACGCGACGGTACGTGGGAGCGCAGTCCGTGTTAGACCACTATCGAGTCACAGAAGGAGGAATCACCCAACCTAATGTGAAACAACAGTGACTATGTTTAAAGACGCCGGAACACGTCTCTAACCTAGACCTCTAGATATTTGCGTTTAGTTCCAATGCGTTTTTAGATTCATTCGGTTCATTTTATAGTTGATCTTGAGATTAAGTTTCGATTTCAAGCTCTATCGTATGTTCTCTCACAATTACCTAGATGCAAACTACATGCCAAAGAATACCATTTTGTTCGATGAATTCTAGCTACGAAAGGGCAAGAAATTTTCTATCAAACAAAACAAGTACAAGCAAACAAGCAACTTAATGCAACCTTAAGCGAGGAAAGGAAACTTTTCTTTTGAAAATGCAAATCAATGAAATGTTCTTTTCCTTTTCGAATTTTAAAGCAAGCTACTAGTTTGATTTTCTTTCAGTGACACAAAGCATCTAAAATAATTTGGAGGAACCGGAACACCAAGTAAACTACTTAATGAAAGCACACAAAGTTCCCAAAACACTTCAACAAAGGTTTCCAAATCAAAAGGAAAACTAAGTTTTGCACGAGCTATGTGATCTAAGCTCGGCAAGACAAGCAAGGATTGCAAGCAAGGAGGAAACGAATGTGAACTGATCGATCCAAACAATCGTAATCTATGCTTGGTAGTGAAGAAATCGAATCAACATAAAAAAGGTGGTTCAATAATCGACACTAAAAATCAACCAGCAATAAGCAGTGGAAAAGCCTCAAGCAAATCAATAAGAGGGTTGTGGATGAATGTCGAATAGACAAGTAACCCAAGCAAATGGTTTCTCGATGAAACTTCTAAAGGGCTAGGTCACATGGTCTAAAAACACAAGACTCAGTCGAATGAAATCAAAGAGAGAGCGTCCCTTAACCAAAAGCAATCAAAACAAGCTAATGAGGGACAAGAAACCACAGGGGATAAGAAAGATTGATGAATTCAGGAGATAAAGTTATAAAAACAACTTTTCAGGAGTCAGCGCAAGTTTTACACTAAAAACCCATGTCAGCGCAACTTTTACACAGACCACCCGAGCTGTCAGCGCGACTTTTGCCCCAAAAGCCGAGATGATCTCAGAAAAGCAGAGTCAGCGCGGAATTAAGCTAGAAAAACACAGTCAGCGCGGAATTAAGCTAGAAAGTCGCGCTGACATCGCGGATATACACGTCTTTTCCGCGATGATCCGATTTTCAGCGCGACTGTTAAAATTAAATCCGCGATGGAGCTCAAAAATAGTGACAGGCAAATCAAAACTCCCAAATCAAAACAACCAATCTTTCAATCAAACAGGGGCATCTCCCAGATCAACCCAGGAAACGCAAAAGATTGATAATTAATCCCCAAAATTTCAAAAAGAGAGAAATCAAATTCAAACACAAAGATGGACTCAAGAGACAAAAAAGGCTGATCCCCAGCGGAGTCGCCAAATTGTTGAGAAGGTAAATCCCCTCTACGGATAGAGGCGATCCCTACTAGCCCAACAGGGGTCTAGCAACAATCACACAATGCTGCCACGCATGTTCCTAGTTACAATTAAACAAGAGGTAAAGAGCACCTACTTGGATTCCTGCGCTGTCGTTGGTCGAAGAGATGTCTCCTTCGCTCCTTCGCTTCAGCTGGTCACCGTCCTCCGCGATCCCCGCGAACGGACACCTGCACACACGAAGAGAAAGCAAACGCAAGCGTGAAATCTAGTAAAAGTAACTATATGTCAGTCAGAAAAGACATAATTCACATTTATCCATTGCATAAACAAACGAGAATGGAACAATAATAGCAGTCATCTATCATTAATCAGAATAGAGAAGAGTACAACCAAATGTTCTGACGTCGATAAACTTCTCAGGAGGGATCAGTCAGCATGTATCTCAAGCATTCACCTTTGAGGATGGTTCTCCCAAGACAAACTAGTCTCTCTCTCTCACACAAATGTCACAAACAAACTTCCCAAAGCAATCAATCACTTCCACTCCTAACACACCACACCTATAGCAGCAATCTGAGCACTACAAGCTCTTGTATAATCCAAGCTAAGTCTAGCTATTTTCTAACTAGCTGCTCATGGTAATGGTGGAAGTTTATATAGGAGAAGGAGTCTCCTAAAAAGGTGGAAGGATGAGCTTATCTTCAAGGGGAGTAGTTGCAAAAGGTCGAACAGACATGCCATAGAAGGGAGTCGACATTCACAAAGCTAACAACCAAGCCTGGAGAGATCTGGAAGGCTGGTTGTTTGAACAAATTCGCCCAAACTGGATCAGCGCGGATTATATGGAGACTGCCGCGCTGTCAGCACATGACAACAACTGAACAAGCCATGTCAGCGCGGAAGGACACGTGAAAGCCGCGCTGTGCGTCATCGCGGAAAAGTGATGTTCTTCCGCGATGGCAGCGCACGAAATAGACTGTGGGGCGCTGGTCATCGCGGTTATTTTAGGAACAGACGCGCTGATGCACAAAACTTTGGAAAAAATGGGTTTTTAACCAGTTCAGGGAGCAAACATTTAGTGATTGTGACTTCTTGGACACAGCAGGGTGACTGACAGGAAGGCAGTGATAAATTACTGTGTAACACATATAAAATAATAGGGTTGACAAGAGTCTCAAAGAGGAGTTATTTTTTATTGCAAACCTAAAGGTTATTCGACTTACAATTGTTTTCAAGCTCTCTCATAATAAGTTTTTCATCCTCCAATAATATTCTTCTCAATGTTATAATTCCAGTTGAGTTGATGATTTATTTCAATACCTAAATATTTTTATGAAGAAAACTTATCCAAGTAATTGTTATCAGGCATGAAATTATCATGATTGTTTTTTTAATAAGATATTATTTTACGTATTATTTTAGTTTTCCTTTTCTTTTTTATTATAATAATACAAAAAAAATCATAATTCAAAATAGACAAAAATTTATTAGAAAAAAGGAAAAATAAAAGAAAAAGTTATATAGAGAGGTTGTAACATTTTTAAATAAAACAAAACTCTACACAATCAATTAAACAAGTGGGCTAATTACATAGCAACATAGTCCTTGCCTCTTTTGGTAGTTATCAGTATGCTAACGCGGTCGAGGAAGTGCAAGGTCTACATTTTGTCCTTATTTGAAAATGGTTTTTTTACATGGTGCACCTCTTGTTTCACAATCTGCTATGACAAATATTGATTGCGGAGCCCTCTATGCCTTCTTCAATAGTTTACAACTAGTAATTATTACATAGTGCTTTAGAGTAAATGTTATTAAGAACTCAAACGATGTCTTGATCACATGTCTATTTCCCCAATAAATGCCAAAAAAACTTACATTTACAGCTATGGGAAATTTTATTAATCATAGGATTAAGCCTTAATTACTTTTTTAATATGCATTAATCCATGTTGTGGGAAGTTGATTGAATTTATGTGACTTTTCGTTAAATTGTTGCCGCAAAATAGTAAAATATATGTCAACTAATGTGAAAATTGACGGTTTACACTTTTGTATTAACCTAAGTTAGCAGTAGTCACTGTGGCAAGTGGTGGCCTGGTTGCAGGCGATATGGACAACCTCTCAAATTTGGCTACAATTTCTTCAATATCTGGTTGAATTTCTCCTTCTGCATCTATTGGTGTATCAGTTATCTGCATCCACATGGGGTTTTCCCTCTGATCACCCCAATCCTTGTTATTAGTGGGAAGTTACTACAAAGAGCCTTATACTCTATCGGTACTGTAATTCCAAAAGAATGATGCAAAAACACTCTCAACACTTTAAAAATGAGGAACCTGCATTTTCAATGCAAAATACACTATCGGTGGGAATTTTGTTCCAAAGGAACAAAATGCACTATCGGTGCTTTTAACCACAATCGTGGCATTCAAAGAGCCTTCATGTTAATTCCAAAGGAATTACACTATCGGCGTGGTAATATTCAAAGTATTGCATTATACACAATATAAACTATCGGCCCCTTCCAACGCTCCTTCTCCAATGCGATAACACGTGGAAATCTGCAATCACTGTCGGCAATTCCGAAAGAACACACCATAGACTCCTCCCACTTCAACTGTGCGATGCACCAGTTCTCGCGGACCCGAAATTTTATCCAACCCATTATGTAATATTTCAGGTCCAAGCTTATCAGGGCTTCGGACCTCGGCAGTTCCACAGCCCTTTCCACTCCACTTGTGATTAGGTAATGCGATAAAGGTTTGGACCCGATACGGTATGAACCAGAAAAGATAAAAGTCCAGAGCTACGTCGAGACTAAAGTTTTTCCACAAATTCTCTGTGTAAAATAGAGTTTGTTGCATAACTTTATGCAATGATTTAAGAGCCTGCGCTCGCCGATATGAAGGAAAAGTAATCTTAAAGGCTCCAGCCTAAACATTCATGGGAAAATAAGGCCAATTCATCCATATTCAAACTCAAAAGAAGCACTTGAATTGATACACGCATATAATTATCAATTAATAAAGAACTACCAATGTAAATACATAGAGAGAGGTTTCTTCAAAGGATAATACTTCCGGGCACCCCCATCACTATGACCTCCCGTAATTTTATTTATAATCAATAGATAAAGCCTTTCTCGGCAATTATCATTTATAAAAGCATGCTTTTACATAGAATGATTTAAAGTGTAAATCTTTGTTATAGTTATCCATAAGCGATGATGTTGCATGGTTTATTCTTAATTCTATTTTTATCCTAAACCAGGAAAGCATGGAAATTTCTGGCTAAAGGAACCCACTCCCTTGCTTGTAGATTTTTTTGGATTTTTGGAATATGTTTCAAGACTTTTTCCCTCTAAGTCACATGCTCTTGCATCAAACTCCTGAGGACAAAATTATTCATGGGCCCCTGTCCATGAGTTCATCTACAGAACTGCCCAGTTTTTGTAGCATATCTTCTGTAACCAAAGTAGCTTCAGCGGTCGACTGATCCTTCCACTTTACCAAATACTAGAAGTACTCTTTTCCCCTTGTTTTCTTAAACACCTTCTTGTCCAGAATTCTTTTTGGCTATAAATTCTTTGCTGTGGGTAATTGTTTTACCCAGTCAATCTCTTGGGTCTCTTGATCTTGTGTTGTATCATCTGCATTTTCACCTTCATACTTGTACAGGTATTCAACATTAAAAATTGGTGATATTCCAACACCAGGGGGTAACTCAATATCGTAGGCATTTGCAAAAAATTTCCTCAACACTCTGCACGGTTCAATTTTTTTGAACTTCAGTTTGTTATAATCCCTCTTTGGAAACCTCTCCTTCCTGAGATGTGCTAAAACCAGATCTCCAACTTCAAAGTTCACCTCTATTCTTCTCATGTTTGCTCTGGTTTTTTATTTGACGTTGTTATCCTGCAGCTGCTGCTTCACTTGTTCATGTATTGCCTGCATTTCTGAAGCAAAGTCTTCACCCTCTGTACTTCTCATCTCTTCTTTTCCCAAGTTTCTTAACTCAGCTACTCCTCTTGGATGCATTCCATAAAAAATATGGAATGGAATTTTTCTTGTACTCCTGTTAGGTGATACATTATATGCATATTCAGCTTGTGCCAATACTTGATCTCATTTCTTTGGATGTTCTGCAATAAGGCTCCTTAAAAGATTGCCTAAACCCCTGTTCACCACTTCAGTTTTTCCATCATTTTGTGGATGATAGGAAGAACTGAAACTTAATTTAGTTCCCAGCTTCTTCCATAGTGTCCTCTAGAAATGTCCAACAAATTTGGAATCCCTATATGGGACAATACTTTTGGGCAATCCATGCAATCTTACAATCTCCTTAAAAAACAAATTAGCAATGTGAGAAGTGTTATCACTAGGAACTATAGTTCATGTATATAAGATTGTCCATAAGTTTTTATAAAGTCTTGAGGTCTTGTAAATAGGTTTGTTAGTTTATGTCAATTTCAAATTTGAAATTCAAGAGTTGTGGATGAGAATTCGTGTAAAGGCAAGATTATTAGACACCCTCCATCATTGTTAGTTATGTCATGTCATGTCATTGGTACTTTGCGCAGTTTCGCAGCGCGGGTGTGATTGGTCAGTTTCGCTGCGAAATAATGTTTGCGTGTTTTCGTAGCGCTCTGTTTGTCAGCGATTTCGTAGCGCATCCTCTTAAATTTGAACTGCCCGCGCTACGAAATCGGGGTTTCAGGGTTTGTTGCAGCGTTTTTCTCTGAATGTCTAATCCGAGAGTAGTGAGTCACGAATCCGGTCATGATTGTCTTTTCACACCCTTTCTATGTCATGATTAGGCATTATTTTGCCATAAGATCTGAAGTCATATAGTTGTGTGTCAGTTTGGAGGACGTTATAGGAGGTGGTCATTTCATAATAAGTTCTTCATATCATATGAATGTTTTTGCTATATGAAAAGCCTGAGCTTTGTTTTAAACGGACTACTGCAAGCGAGCCTGCTCTCTACAGCTAAAGATTGTTTTCGTGCTGCAAACCACCATCATTCCCTTGTGTAAAAATACTCAAAGAAGCATGGAAAGAAAGGAACACCGTTCTGGTAAATGTGTGAGAACAGAGCCGGAGGGGTTAGATGTAACTCTCAGGGATGAGGAGGTAGCAAAGGCATTTCGAAGTGCTGGTTGCTGGCGATTTTGTGAAAAATTGAAGGGTGGACATGCAGAAGTGACCAAGGCATTTGCATTAAACTTCACTGGACTGAATTCGAAGGTGGCCATGTTGGAGTTTCCGGTGTCCCCTGAAGTCATTTCTACTGTCACAGAAATCCCGAGAGGTGGCCAAGAATGGTTCAAGAACTTCAAGTTTGACATGGGTCCGTGTAAGGAGTTCTTGAAGGCACCTTATGTAGATGAAGATCTCACTAAAGCTGTCCCAAGGAGCTATCTAAAGGAGAATTATGCTATGCTATTGACATGTATCCAGAAGTACCTGACATGTGAGGGTAGGTACAACAAAGTTTACTCATACCACTTCAAGCTGCTGTTACACTTCACTGGTAAGAGTTCAATAGACATACCTTTTTACTTGTTCAGGAGTATTAGCAAAATGTGTGATAAGATTCAGTTAATGAAATATGCTTATGAAACATCTCTTTTCCATCATGGTCTGGTTAAATTGCTGGTGTTGGATAGCCTACATAAAATTGGTAAAGACTGGGATTCATTTGTGTTTATGGCCGGTTTCCCAAGTAAAACAGGTCTCACTCCATTACCTGTAAGAGAAAGAGAAGAAAGGAGTGAGGAAACTACTTTGGCTGAAATTAGGAGAGAAATAACAGACCATAAGAAGCCCAAAGCTAAAACAAAGAAATCAGAGAGGTCTGTAACAGTTAAAGAAACACCTGAAGCATCAGTAGATAAAACTTCAAAATCATCTAGAGTATCTGAAAAGGAAACCTCTAAGTCATCTCCTAAGGAAACACCTCAGTCATCAAAACAGAAGACTCACAAAAGAAAAGATGAAGCTAAATCCAGTGAAGTTGAAAGGGTTTCAAGGGTGAGAACTAGAGGCCAGCTAAGCAAAGAAAAAGGGAAGTCAGCCCCTGTGGAAGAAAGTCCCATTTCAAAGGGTAGTTTAAATGACCTACTTGAAGCCATTGAATTAGAGCAAGATCATCCAATCCAAATTGAACCACTTGAACTTGAGCAAGATCAATTGGTATCACCAATGCATATTGATCTAACACAATCCTCACCTGAAAGTTCTAAGAAGTCAAAGGCTTCTAAAAGGTTAAAGTTTGAAGAACCAAGTGAAGAGTATGCCTTTAAACCACGCAGACCAATGACTAGAAGGCAAATGAAAGAAGTGGAGAAAGCTCAGAAAGAGAAAGCACCTTCGGAGATGCCTAGGACAGAGGCACTTGAAATCTTCTCTGAAATAGTCCAAGCAGCTAAAAGCAAGAACAAGGATAATAAGGTTGTTATCAGTCAAAGTGGAAATGTGATTGCCATTAAGAAACAAGCTGGAGCAACTAAGGAAATACCTCAGGTTCAAAATGTTTTTAAAGAAAAGGCAGTAAGATATACAAGTTATAAGAAAGCTGTAATGAAAGGTAAAACAAGTTTGATCAGTCAAGCTAGCTCGGTATCTGATGCCTATGTGTGGACAGTGCCAGCTCTGAAGCAGGCAAAGATTATGAAACAAATGAATGCAAGTTTAAGAGCAGAGAACAAGATGTTAAAGAAAGAAGTCATCAGCCTGAAAGGGAAGCTAGACAAACTAGCTAAATGATCCAAGGAGGAATGGGTTTTCCAAATTTTGATATATTTTGGCCATCATCTTTTTAAAGCTTTTTGAGACTTTTTGATGTCCTTACACTTGTATAGAAAGACTGAAGAAATCACAGACTTGAGTTATTGTTGCTTTAAGGTTCATGTGTTTAATTTTGATGACCTACAACAGTTTCGTAGCGCTACGAAACTGCTGTAGATGACTGGTTATGTTGAAAACTTGAGTTTGAATGCTGAGGTCGGCAAATATTTAAGGACATGACTTAATTCCAGCATGGAGACTATAGAAAGTCAGTCAGATGTTTAAAAAGGGATGCCAGGTGTAAATATTCGAAGAAAAGGTGAAGTTTTGTCTTTTGTTGAAAGTTTCACTTTATGTCCGAGTTTTTAGGGTTATGATAGAGCTGCTGAGGTGTTACGTGGTACACTTGTCTAGTTATGGGATGGCCAGATCATTAGTTTTCTTCAGTCACACGGGACTATCCAAGGATTAAATGGCTTGAAACTCAATCATTAATACATGAACACCGATGGGAGGCAGCAACCGTGGATATAGGCTTTATTTTCTTATTGGTTGATGAATCATCTATGCATCAGGCATCCGAAGCTGTTCATACATTGAATGTGCTTTCAGTTTGGTTTGGTTATTATTGTAATGCTACAGGTGGCAAGCTCCAAGAACGCAGCAAAGTATACGAGGAGAAAGACTTAAAGTGCCAATGTGAAGGAGTCCTCTGTTTTCGTAGCACCATATCTCTTGTAATCAATTAGTTTGTTTATGATATAGTTAAGGTCATTAATGTCAGAATTCTGAGCTCCCTTCATGCTTGTTGAGGAGTCTCAGGCAGTAGTGTTTTGATTGGCTATATATAGGAATAACTTTTATGTAAAAAAGGTTGGATACTTTAAAGAAAAACAGAGGTGTTTTGGGCCATTGTAAGACCTTTTTGACAGTAATAGTAAAACAGAGTTATTCTGTTCTCAAGATTCTCGATGGATTGTCATGTTCAAACATAATGATGGTGTTTTATACTTTATGTTCTTTTATAGTCTTGTTGTAATGCAATCACTCAGAATTCATAATCATATGCTCTGACTTCCTGTGTGTTCAACAAGCTATGTTTTGGTGGAGTATGTTTGACATGTAATGCTAAGAGCCTTGATTTCCACGAGATCACTGTGTTTTCCTTGTTTACTTAATATTATAGACTCCATAGCCCAATGAGAACCAGTTTGATGTGTTTACAACCAGTTATGCTTTCATAAGTGAATAAAGAGTTAGCCATCTAGTGTTTGAAGGATTTTATCAAGAGTTTGTGAGAGAGCCCTCTCTGATCAAAGAGGCTAATCTTTGATCTAAAGTTAGGTTTGAAAGAGTTACATGAAATCTTGCTTGGTTGCAGCCCTCAGTAGTGATTTTGTGATAACAAGAAGCATCACTAGTTTTATAACAAGGAATAAAGTGTGCCATTTTTGAAAATCTATCCACTATAACAAAAATTGAATCATTACCTCTTTGATTCTTTGGTATGCCCAAAAAGAATCCATACTTACCATATCCCAAGGTCTATCTGGAATTTGTAATGGGATATACAAACCTGTGTTTTGGCTTCTTCCCTTTGCATTTTGACAGACTTTGCAAGTTCTCACATACTTCTCCACTTAAGATTTCATTTTCGGCCAGAAATAAAATCTGTTTAGCTGCTCATAAGTCTTCTCTATGCCAAAATGTCCTACAAGTCCTCCACTATGTTTTTCTTTGATTAAATTCTCCCTCATTGAATAGTTTCGTATGCACAACTATTTTTTCTTAAATAAAAGTACATCTTGTAATAAGTAATCCAACCATATACTCCTATCCACCAAAATAGGATTTTTACAAGCCTCAAATGCCTCTTTAAAATCTGAATCAGTCTCATACAATTCTTTAAGAATATCAAAACTCAACACTTGGATTTGACTCTCTTGAAATAATACATTCCTCCTACTTAAGGCATCTGCAACTTTGTTTGAATGCCCATTTATATGCTTCAAAAAAAAATGGAAACCTTGAAGATACTCTACCCATTTAGCATGTTTCTGGCTGCTACATTATAAATTGTAGTGCATGGTTATCTGAATAAAGGATAAATTCTTTTGACATTAAACAATGCCTCCAATTTTTTAATGACTGCACAACTGCGTAGAACTCCTTGTCATAAGAAGAATACTTCCTTTTTGAATCATTCAATTTTTCACTAAAATAGGCTATTAATCTAACTTCCTAGCTTAAAACACCTCCAATTGCTTCTCCATTGGCATCACACTTCACTTGAAAAGGTTTGTTAAAATTAGGAAGAACCAAAATAGGCTTTTCAATGATTTTCTTCTTTAACAGCTGAAAATTCTTCTCTGCTTCAACAATCCATCTAAATGGTTGTTTATCCTTCTTTATGGTCTCAATAACATGTGCATTAATCTTACTAAAATTCTTGATGAATTTTCTATAAAAGCTAGCAAGACCATGAAAACTCCTTACCTCAAAAACACTCTTGGGTGAAGGCCACTCCATAATTTCCTTGATCTTCTCTAGATCCATCTTTAGCCCTTCAGCGGAAATAACAAAACCCAAGTACACTAGCTCTTCTTTCATGAATGAACACTTCTTCAAATTCAACAATAATTTCTCCTGTTGCAGCCTTTGTAAGACATAATTCAGATGTCTCACGTGCTCCTCCTTAGACCTAATGTAAACAAATATATCGTCCAAATATACTATTACAAACTTACGAATGAACTCTTTAAGAACTTCATTCATGAGTCTCATAAATGTAATTGGTGCATTGGACAAACCAAAAGGCATTACTCTCCACTCATATAATCCCTCATTTGTCTTAAAAGTGGTTTTCCACTCATCCCCTTCTCTTATCCTTATTTGATGATACCCACTTTTAAGATCTAGTTTTGAAAAATACTTTGCTCCACTCAAGCAATTCATTAAATATTCAATTCTAGGGAATGGAAATCTGTACCTGATTGTGATTTTATTGATGGCTCTTGAATCTGTACACATTCTCCAGCCTCCACCTTTCTTTGGACTCAACACTGCTGGTATTTCACAAGGACTCAAGCTTTCTCTGATCAATGCTTTGTTAAGCAATTCTTGCAGCTGCTTTCTAACTTCTTCATTTTATGTAGGAGTCATTCTATAGGATGCTTTATTAGGTAGACTTTCTCTAGGAATTAGATCTATATGACGGCTAATTCTTCTAATGGGTGGCAAATCATTTGGAAAATCATAAACAATAATATCACAATATATCTCCAACATTTCTTGAATTTCAATGGGTAAATCATAAATTTTAGTAGAAGTCATTATTACCTTGGGCTTGCAAATTATAACAAAATTTACCTCGTTTTCTTCAATCTGCTTCAAGTATTCATTTCCTCCTAATAACATAGTTTTTGGATCAATCTTCTTTCATGGTACATCTTCTTCTTGCAGAGGAAAAAATGTATGATTGACACCATCCTTCCCAAACTTGTAAGTTTTTCTTTTGCCATCATGCATGGCTCCTCTGTCATATTTCCAAGGTCTTCCAAGCAATATGTGACACACATCCATTGGCATCACATCACATACAATTTTATCTTTATACTTGCCCACCTGAAATTCCACTTCACATTGTTCATTTACTAATAGTTGATGTCCCTTTTGCAACCATGAAACCTTGTAAAGTGTTGGATGTTTCATTGTCTTTAGCTTCAATTTTTCCGCCACTTCTGTAGAGACCAAATTATTAGTGTTGCCACTGTCAATGATCATCTGGAAATATTTCCCTTGGACTTTACACACTGTCCTGAATAGAGTCTTTCTTTGTGATGGTTCAACCACCTCCTTTGTTGGCTTGAGAAAAACTTTATTATTTACCAAAGATTCTCCTCTCTGTGGTATATTTTCTTCTTCTGTCACTGCTATTGCTAGTGCCTCTCCCTCAGCTTGAGCAACAATTGCATTCCTCTGATTTGTTTTGGCATTCTCTAGGCACTTAAAAGCTCTGTGTCCCAGTTTGTTACATTTGTAACATCTTATTTCTCTGCCTCCTCTTCCTCTAAAAAAACTCCCTCTGCCTCTTGCATCACCTCCTGTGGGTGTATGCTGGGTTGAGCTGTTGCTACCTCCATATTTAGGTGTTGTAGATCTCCATCTACCACCTTGACTTCCCTTTCCTCGGAAAGTACCTCTCCCTTTGGAAAACTACTTCCTCATGAGTTTTTCTTCAGCTTTCAGTGCTATCTGATAAACTTCCTCTACTATTTTATGAGACAATAGATTTATTTCATCTTGAATGTCCATCCTAAGGCCATTCACATATCTAGCTACCTTTTCATCTATATCTTGTGCTTCTCCAGCTCTTATGCTTACCTTGTAGAATTCCTCTTGGTGGGCCCCAGTATTTCAGCAATAATGCTACAACTCCTGGAACTACCTTCTTTAATTTTATCAACCTGGTAGTTCATAAAAAACTTGGAAGCGACGGTGCTATATGCACAAGTACTAGCTCTTGCCGCAGCTGTCACTTGATCAGCTGGCACAAGTCTGCTAGGAGCTTAATCCAACTTCTATGAGCTCTTAGAAGAAGATTTTTAACTAATGGATGAAAGATAACTCAAAGGAGGCTAATCTACTTGTAGAAAGAAACTAAAAGCGGAAAGGAAATGCAAACCCTCGCAAACCCTAGTTTTACCGACTAACCCTACTGGTGCAAGAAAAGTGATGGAAGCAGTGGAAATGGATGCCATTGACTTTTATAAAGGTAAAATGCATGTGACTAAGATACTTCTACAATAAAATCTAGAAAAAAACATCTTTTTGTATTTTTGAGTAAGTTGGTAGAATTATTGTGCATGGGATTTAACTATTTTTTACTGTGCAGAGGTGGATTGGCGAGAGGAAATGCTTGGAGGAGGTCAGGAAGGTTCAGAGAGGGCCTAAGGGGTGCCTAACACCCTTCCAGAGAGTTTCATAGAGTTTTTCTATCAAGAAACCTCATTCGTGAGCTTCTACAGGAAGTCTGCAGGGGTTCTATAGGATGTTCTGGGATTTCTACAGGATGTCTGTAATTTTCTATAGGATGTTCAGAAATAGGATTTTGGAGGATGGATGGAGGAATAAAGATGAAGGAGTGGGTATGGAGGTGAGATAGGGGTGTGAGGATGTCTAGGACGTAGTGAATGAGGTTGAAGAGTGGCTAAGGCGATTGGGTTGGTTCAAAGATAAGAGAAGCAATGTTGCACAAAAATATGGGAATTTAGGGGCAGAGTGAGCAAATGGAAAACGTAAGGCAAGGATTCTAAGTAGAGGATGAAGCAGGTGGGATTGATGGAGAATGGAAAGATAAAGAAGGATAACAGGTGCTCTGCAAGTTGTTTTTCAAAAGAAACAAACAAGGATTTGGAAAATCAAAGACCTAGTTACGTTAGTCTATTCTGACCTAGATAACAGCAAAGAAATGGAACATAAGTTTATTTGTACTGAAATCAGATGAAATAAATATGCAACGAAGCAATCAAGAATCTGAACATGTAACCAACTTCTGCAATTAAAAATCGAACACTAATGATTGCATGGTGAAGCAAAGACAATTTTTTGTTGGCAGCAATGTCACCTTTGTCCCAGCTCATGATCCCACTGAGGAAGAGGTGAGATCAGAGGTCTTTGATGGCCTTCTTCTAAAGATATTCCCTGTTATTAACTTATCAACCAAATCTGAACATGAAAAGCCTCTTTTTTAATCATCAAAAGCAACCTAAACAACAAAACAAGATTTAAATCTAAATAGCAGATTTTATTCTAAGAATGCAACAAAAACACATAAAGGCAAACAAAGGAGGTACTGGGCACTTGAGATGGGCCCAACCCCAAGAGCTACAACCTCCTAAGAGAGATTTAGAACTGGTGCAAAGTTGGATTCATCTTTATTGATCAAAAGAATAGTTACATTCCAAAAACTGTCCACAAGGAAAACTTGAAAATGTGCTGAAATGCAAAGCTAATCTACTGACTAAAATTGAACTACAAACTAGCTAACTTCTGCCTACAAAGTGACTAACTGAAATGAGGCCCTAAGCCCTCTTATTTATACAAATTGAGGACCCCAACAGCCCTCCTAAACTTTAGGAACTCGGCTTCCAAAACTTGTAGTTAACAACACTTTTACTAGCACTTTCTTGGCTGCCCTTGTGATAATCGATTTGGTGGCCCTTGAAATCCAAGCTGATGGTGGAGAATTTGAGGTAAGGGCCCATAAATGAAGGGGACACCTTCCTACGAATCCTCTCCCTTGTTCTTCCACGAATTTGGCTGCCAAGTGCTCATTAAAACCTTTGATTTTGTCTCAAAATTGACTAAAAATCTGCACAAAGCACCCATTAGACTTGTTGGCATAATGACTAACCCAATTCACTCTATTAGCATAAATATAATAAAAAACATGCAATAAACTAATGAAAATGGTGGATTAAGTCAAATTAAGAGGTTGAATGAGCGCATATAATTATCCACTTTTGGGGCTCATCACCTTTGTGTATTCTTTTACTGTCAAAGACCTCTGTGTAAGATTTTGCATTTGTCTGAACAAGGTTTGCTGATAATTACTTGGCAGAAACTTACCTCTTAGCTTTGCTACCATCCCGTTCCAATTCTTGATTGGTTGCTTGCCAAGTCTCTTCCTTTTTGCGTGCACACCATCCCACCAAAGCGCTACATGACCTTTTAACTTGGTGACAACAAATTTGAATTTCTTCTCATCTTCTCTTCCTTCATAATTGAAGAATTTCTCCATGCCATTAATCCAATCTATCAATTCTTCAGGATTCAATCCTCCTTCATATATTGGAACCTCGGTCTTTGGCCTAACTGTGGATCTCAATACTAATTGAAAGAACCTAATCTCAGGAGTAACTGCTACAACTTCCTCCTCTGCAGCTTCAATCTCAGGTTCACTAACATCTCCATCATCTATGTTCCTTCCTGTTGTTGATGCATCTAATCTAGCTTACATTTGTTGCACAACTTCCATCACTTCAGCGTTTGCAACAAGCCATCCTCTTCCACCATGCCCTCGTCCTCTTCCAAATCTGAAAGCCATAGTAACTTTCCTTCTCCTGCTTCTGAGATTCAATCCAATGTCAGCTGGCTGCTCTGATACCACTAATGGTGGCCTGGGTGTAGGCGATATGGACAACCTCTCAAATCTGGCTACAATTTCTTCAATATCTGGTTGAATTTCTCCTTCTTCATCTATTGGCATTTCAGTCATCTACATCCACATGGGGTTTTCCCTCTTATCACCCCAATCTTTGTTATCGGCGAGAAGTTACTACACAGAGCCTTATACTCTATCGGGACTGAAATTCCAAAAGAATTACGCAAAAACACTCTCAGCACTTTAAAAATGAGGAACCTACGTTTTCAACACAAAATACACTATCGGTGGGAATTTTGTTCCAAAGGAACAAATGCACTATCGGTGCTTTTAACCATAGTTGCGGCATTCAAACAGTCTTCGTGTTAATTCCAAAGAAATTACACTATCAGTTTGGTAATATTCAAAGTATTGCGTTATACACAATATACACTATCGGCCCCTTATAAATCTCCTTCTCTGATGCGATAACATTTGGCTATTGGCAATCATTGTTGGCGATTCCGAAAGACCACACCATAGACTGCTCCCACTTCAACTGTGCGATGCGACAATCCTTGCGGACCCGAAATTTTATCCAACCTGCTATATAATATTTCGGGTCCAAGCTTATCGAGGTTTCGGGCCTTGGCAGTTCCACAACCCTTTCCACTCCACTTACAATTAGGCAATGTGATAAAGGTTCAGACTCGATACGGTATGAACCAGAATCGATAAAATTTCAAGTCTAAAGATACGTCCAGACTAAGGTTTTTCTGCGAATTCTCTGTGTAAAATAGAGTTTGTTGCGTAACTCTATGCAATGATTTAAGAGCCTGCGCTCGCCGATATGAAGGAAAAGCAATCTTAAAGGCTCCAGCCTAAACATTCATGGGAAAATAAGGCCAATTCATCCATATTCAAACTTAGAAGAAGCACTTGAACTAATACACGCATATAATTATCAATTAACATAGAACTACCAATGTAAATACACAGAGAGAGGTTTCTTCAAAGGATAGTACTTCCGGGCACCCCCTCAATATGAGCCTCCTGTCATTTTATTTATAATCAATAGATAAAGTCTTTCTCGGCCATTATCCTTTATAAAAGCATGCTTTTACATAAAGTGATTTAAAGCATAAAGTTTTGTTACAGTTATCCCTAAGCGATGATGTTGCATGATTTATTCTTAATTCTATTTTTATCCTAAACTGGGAAAGCATGGAAATTGCTGGCTAAAGGACCCCACTCCCTTGCCTGTAGATTTTTTTGGATTTTTCGAATATGTTTGAAGAATTTTTCCCTCTAAGTCACATGCTCCTACATCAGCAAGCATAGTGTGTAAAGTGATGACATATTGCTCCAAATTAAGGAAACATGTTATTTGCAATAGATGATTTATGCATTTTGATATGGCCAAAATAGGTGACATGTGACAATACAAACCTTGAGGTGTTAGGTGGAGTATAGTACCCACATCAAGCTTAGTGATTTGTTTCTCGACCTGAATTCATATATTATCATTTATAATTGGTGGGGAACATGGCCTAATAGACGCTACGAGACAAGGATCTTTATGTCATTTAACATATGCATTAATGCTAGTCCTTTTCCAATTAACATGTCACTGTGTGGTCTATATCATTTGACCATGTTAGTAGCTAGAACAACTCAACATAGAGTGTTAAATTCAAGGATTAACAGAAAAAATAAATGTCTTATGCTATATAATGGAAGTGACTTCTCATTGTAGCACAACATTAATGTTAATGCTTACAATTAAAGAATTAATCCATTCACTTTAAGTACTGACATCAATAATTAAGGGTAATCAAAATTATTATGGTTAATGTGTATATTGGAGATCATTTCACATTTAAATGGAATTAACTGTCACATCTTTTCAACGAGGTGTTAGACATATTTTCACACCTTAATGGCAAGTAATAAACATTTGTACTAGAGTAATGGTGAAATGATCATGTATTTGTAGCTTAAACAAATGAAAACATATTAAATTTTGATAATGATTCTTTTTTATTCATATTGCATAGTTATCGCATCATTACATTGTTTAGGCCAAAGACATGGAAATATCTAGGCTAAATAAGCTCAAAGCTGCAAAAGATACAAAGAACAATAATCCAATGCAAATCATTTTATTGTTACTGTTTTATTGAAAGCAACAATTGGTTGTAAGAATAATTTGTAGTGCGTCCTTCTCATTTAAATTCTCTCCACGTCAAAATGAATGAGAGAACACAAGTTAATGAAATGTGTACTCTTGTTCAAAATCCAAAATTGAAATGGAAGATGAAGCCTAAGTATTATTGTTTCAATGCTACAAGAAGAAGCATTGGACAACCTACATCAAGAAATAAACCAAAAATCACGATGACACCAAAGGCCCAAGTTCAACAAACAAAAGGATATAAAATAAAAATTTCAATTGACAACTATGAGAAACTCATAGCTTATAGATTACACTTTATGGAAAGAGCATTTAAGGTACTCCATATTATCATCATAGTCATCAACTTATTGTGAATGAGGATGAAAAAGAAGTTGAGAGACCTCTGTAATGAAATAGGAAAAGAGGTATGTGACTATGATTGTAGCTTATCCAATACTCAAAGCTAGCAATAATAAAAGGTAACACATTATGGAATGGGGTGATGATAGCTCCAAAATTTATTTCAAGAAATATGTATGTCTAAAGTAAAAGTTTTAATCTCATATTTTTGTTTACTTAGCTCATATATATAGTAAGTTGAAGTTCAGAGAGAAATAAAAGCACGATTTCCATATGATAAAAAGCTCAGGAACGTTGTCTTAAAAGCTACTTGAAAATACTTAATTAAACTCCAAAACCTTCCATTGACAATTAAGCACTCAGTGGAATACAATGTTCAAAAAGTGTCATCTAACACAAGCCATCAATATAGACATAACAAACAAATTAACCAATATGATGATGCCAAAATAAATATGTAGTTGCATAAAATATGTATTTAATTTCATTATGTGGAACTATTTAAATGATAAAGGGTATGCTGAAAAGGATTATAATTTTCTAAGAAGAAGACCTTGCATTGATATAAAGCGAAATTTTTTAATTTTGAAGACTAAGTTAGATAATGATCATATTCTCTATTTGGTACATCATCTATTTACAAATAATTACATGAGATGTAGTAAATCTTGAATAGTGTAGCAAGAAAGTCGCAATTTGACTTTGCCTTAGTCAAATTGAAAAAAATTGAATTTCCACATCAACAAACAACTTGGAGGAAGTTAACTTGTGTGACATGGCTCTTGTCACTCAGTTAGCTTAGTAAATTAAATTTAGAGGGCTTGGAGTTATGTTAAGCATGTGTGATTGCTAAATTTTAGTAATCCAATTAAGTTCTATCCAGTTGAATTCAATTAAACTAGTTCTAATAGTTGGAGGAACTAGTGGAAGATCAGATGTGTAGTGGAACAACAGTATAACACAATGATCATCGAGTTAACTAATCAATACACCTAAAATAACTAGTGCATGTAGAGAATTCAATTTACTAGTGATGGTGGAGATTTTAATGCGGTGTAACAAGCAGTCGTAAAATAGTTTGAGTGTACATGTGTTACATGAAGTCAGATGATCAAACCTTGGGAATTGCATAATCAATTGGAGGAAAAATCCTAAAAAATAGGAGCTAATTATCTAGGGTTTGCACAAGAAAATAGGGGTTCAAGCAGAGGCAGAAATTGACTAAGCTTGGGTCATACCATCTCATTGAACAGAGAGATGGGTTATTCACATACATGCTGAGCTCATGTAGAGTTAGAAATTGTAATACATCTTTATTGATCTGATTAATGCAAAGAGGCTTGAGGGGTTTTTCCCAGTTGGGTTCCTCCAAAAAAAATTATTGTGCATGTGTGTTATTTATTATTGCATGTTTATGATTGTTTTTCTAAATTGTGAATTGAATTCCATAGAGAAATAGAGTAGAATTGTCTCTTGATTTAGATTAAAATTTCTTGAGCAATTGCAATTCTATCACCAAATTTCTACATGGTATCAGAGAAATATTCAAATCGGAATAGGGATGTCGAAGTTTTTTCTCAAGAGGTTCATATTCGTATCTTCAGTATAGCGGGATCTCTTCAGAGTTGGGAGAATGGCCTTCAATGGACTGAGACTAGAGTAATCCTTAGTAGAAAACTTGAATTTCAATGCATGGAAGGACCACATGGAGGTGGTGCTTGATGAAAATGGCTTGCTAGAATACATCAAGACAGATGCTGCAAATCCGACAGAATCTGATGCCAAAAACCTAGCCCAATGGAAGAAAGATGGAGCCAAGGTGAGGAGAATAATCTTGGAGGGACTGTGAGACTAAATTGTCTCAAATATCCATGGGAGAGAAACTCATTTCGCAATGTGTAATGTAATGACGAAGTTTTTCAAGAATAGTAGTGATCATAGAAAACTGGACCTCAAAGACAAACTTCAAAACATCAAGATGCAGAAGAAAGATACTATTCCACATTATCTCACCATATTTACACAAGTTCGGGATGAGTTTGGAAGGGTTGGTGTGATTGTTGCAGAAGATGACTTGGTGAGCCTAACTCTTCTAGGCCTTCCCAAAATCTGGCATAGCTACCAGGACTCAGTGAATGAGATGGAAAAATTACCAAATTGGGAACATTTATGGTCTGATTTGGTATAAGAAGAGATTAGGCAGAATATTGGACATGGAAGTTCATCCAAGGGTGAGGATGAAGAAATTTTGCATTGGTTGGAAAGGGAAAGAAGGGAAAAGGGAAGACATATCAAACCAAACAAGAATCTAAGCAAGGGGGCAAGAAGGAATACTTGTCCAAAATAAAATGCTTCAATTGTCATGAATTCGAGCACTATGCTACGAAGTGTCCACATAAAAAGTCTCGCAAGAAGAACTCAATATGAGTCGCAGGTGAAGTTTTGGCTTCACAGTTCGAGCTTGACTTCACCCTTATCGTGTGCATGGCCAACACTATGGTGGGGAGTTTGTGGTACTTGGAATATAGTGCCTCGTTCCACATGATAGGGTGTAGAGAGTTTTTTAGTGACCTGGAGGAGAAAGATATCCATATGCACATTGAGCTTGGGGACGGTCAATGGTACAGTGCTACCAGGATTGGTACAATAATCTTTAAGAGGGAGTCAGGATCCCCTCTTTGCCTTAAAGATGTCATGGTTGTTCCATGCCTAAAGAAGAATCTCATGTTTTTAGCATTTTTGGACGACTGTGGTTATGATGTGATCTTCAACAAAGGTAAAGAATTACTAAGACGCATAGCCACTGGACAAGTGAATCAAATCGAAGTTCATGTGAAGAACATGTATAAAATTGATGTGGAAGATTGTGATACATTAAGCAGCAAGGCACAGAAAGTGCAAAGTCATGTTGTTGGTGAACTTTTCCAGAGGAGATTGTGCCATTTGCATCATGGCACCTTAAAAATTATGCAGCAAATAACCACTGGCCTCCCTAAAGGAGTGCTTAAGCAGCATGATTTTTGCAAAGATTGTACCTTGGAGAAGTATTTAAAATCCACATTCCATGATCGAGATAGCAAAGCACATGTAGTCTTGGAAAGAGTCTACTTTGATGTTTGTGGACCTTTCTCGATAGCCTCCCTTCCTAAAGTAATACAATAGGGTGAAATCCTCCATACAGATTGTCTCCTTCCCCACTAATTATGCTCTTATTTTTCTTCTTACCTTAATAACCCTTCATAGCTAGAGTAAATAAACTTAAAGGCTAAGAACTCATGCTATGAATACTCTAATGTACGTGCTTGATTCTTGCCTGGATATTTTTTTGGGCAGGATAAGTGTTATCGACACACCATCCTGGATAGATTAATTGGGAAAGGATATCGACATGCCATCTCCTGGACTGGATAGATTGATTTGACTAGTGGGATCGAGCCTTACAAGAAGAGAATAAATATCGATCCGCCAATCAAACCAATCTATCCAGTCCAGGAGAGGACGTGTCGATATCCTTTCCCAATCAATCTATCCAACATGGCGTGTCGATAGCGCTTCTCTTGCCCAAGAAAAAGATCCAGGCAAGAATCAAGCCCGTACATTAGAGTATTCATAGCACGAGTCCTTAGCCCTTAAGTTCATTTACTCGAGCTATGAAGGGTTAATAATGTAAGAAGAAGAATAAGAGCATAATCAGTGGGTAAGGAGACAATCTATATGGAGGATTTCACCCTACCATATTACTTTAGGAAGGGAAGTACATTTACATTATAATTACACTTCATTATTTCCTTTGAATTCCTTCAAACCAAACTTGTGCAAAATTTTAGAAAGACTACACACATTTTTTGGCTTTGTATGAGCTCGATATTAAATATGTTGTATCTCTATAATTTTGGATCTCCAAGGTATGAAATTTCATCTTATGGTATCCCTCTGAGTTCTCATTACAACCTCTCAAGTTTAATCAAGATTGGATTCTCCAAGAAAGAGTTATTCCAAATCTCCTGCGATGACCTAATTATAGACTAGTTCAATAGAGCAAACTTGTACAAAGTGCCACATGTCACTGTTTCGACCTTCGGACTTGAAACCGATACACAGAAAGCTAAAGTTTGTCTTCTTTCTGTAACTTGTTACGAAATTTCAATATAATGCTTAAAGAGAAAGTTATGGCGATTTTTCGCAGGTCACCAGTTTGAGATATAATTCAAGAGCCTGCAAAAACCCTAACTTCCTTGGATCATATCTCCGAAAATATAGCAATACAGGATTTGAAATTCATACCAGAGGTTCATCAATATTTAAACTCAAATGGATTTAATTTTAGTTTATGAAACATCATAGAAACAAAGTTATCGTGAAAATTCCATGATGATCTGTTTGAAGCAGCAAAACCCTAGAATCCAAAGCTATGATACCAATTGTTATGTAACCAACTCATAAAATAGAAGAAAAGATAGAACAATGACTTCAAAATCAACCTCTTTGATGGGAAACCTCCTTTACATTATACAAATGAACCATTCTTGGATGATACAACTTACAAGACCTCCTTTCTATATATAGGAGTCTAAGGGGTCACAATATAGTCAAAGCCGACATAACAATAATAATATAAGGGCGCAAAAATAGCAATAATGGGCTTCTATGGGGCACAATAATAACAGTATGGGGAAAACATGGGAACAACAATAACAATAAAGGGCTACAATGACAATAATAGTAAGAGAATACACTAGTATTATAGGGACCTAACAAATTTCGTGTTGTCCATGGTTCCACTGGTATCGACACCATATATTATAGTCTGTAACATAGAATAAGCAGCCATTGAACACATCAACAACCAACACAATCAAAAAGTCCTATTTGACATGGGAGCCAAGGCAGGAGAAATAAAAATGTTAGGCCCCTATACTACTAGGGTAACCCCTTATTGTTATTAGTACAACCCCCTTATTACATTTATGTACCCATGTAGTGCCCATATTGTTACTATTGTGCCCCAGAGAAGCCCACTATTATTATTATTGTGCCCTTACATTATTATAGTTATGTCGGCTTTGATTATATTATGACCCCTTAGACTCCTATATATAGAAAGGAGATATTTTCATTTGTATCATAAAATAATCATTCATTTGTGTAATTTAAAGGAGGTTTCCCCCTCGAAGAGGCTGAATTCTAAGGCGTTGATCTATCTTTTCTATCTTTTTGCGAGCTAGTTCCATAACATTTGGTATCAGAGCTTTGGATTCTAGAGTTTCACTACCCCAAATAGGTCATCGTGGTATTTTCGCTATAACTTTTTTTCTACGATGTTTTAGAAGCGGAAAAAAAACCCATTTGAGAGAAATTGCACTAAACCTTGGATCCCAATTTCAGAGCTTTTTGCACTATATTTGCGGAGATATGATCTGAGGAAGTTGGTCTTTTTGCAGACTCCTAAATTACATTCCAAACAGGTGACTTGTGGAAAATTATCATAACTTTCTCTCTGAGCATCGGATTGAAATTTTGTAAGAAGGTACAAAAATAGGACAGATTGTAGTTTCTTGTATATATTTTTCAGAGCCAAAGGTCGAAACAGTGACACGTGGCACGTCGTACAAGTTTTCTCTACTGAACTAGTCTATAATCAGGTCATTGTGGGAGATTTGGCATAACTCTTCCTTGGAGAATCCAATTTGGATTAGATTGGTGGCATTGGAAAGAGGACGCATAGGGCTACTACAGTTCACAATTTCAGAACTAGAAGAACCAAAATTATAGAGTTATAGTCATTTCAAGATCAACCTCCTAAAATCAAGGAAAGGCGATATGAGGAATTTTGATGGCAAGGATCTGGTAAATTGGATACTTCAGATGGAGCAATATTTTGATCTACATGGTGTACCACTGTTACAAAAGGTATGTATTGCATTGTCATATTTAGAACCGAATCAATTTTTATGGTATAAAGGGCTTTTTTCTGGTTAACAACTTGTTACCTGGTCAATTTTCACGGAGGAAATGATAGCACATTATGAGGATACAAAGAGCAACACCTTCTTTAGAGCAACACCAAAACAATTGGAAAGAGTAAAAGGGCTTTGTTACATAATGGAAAGTAAAATTATTTCAACAAGGAAGTCTACCCCTAACAACTATAAAAATGGAAGTGTTGTTTCTCCTAGCCTTCCACAACCTACAATGGTTACACAACAACAATTGGAAGAAAAAAGAGAAAAATGGCTTTGTTACAATTGTGATAGCTAATGCACTAAAGCTCATAAGCGTGCTAAGAAGAAATTATTTTACATAGAGTATGAAGAGGAGGAATAAAAGGATCAAGAAACATCAGAAGAAAAGGATATATGCCAGGCCCCAGAGAAAGAAGAAATGAATAAGACCATATCTTGTAAAGCATTGGCAAGAATTACTACTCCTCAAACTCTCAAGATAGAACAACATATCAAGAAGAAAAAGGTGCAAGAAGTGAAAGATCACATCGAGAAAGAAGAAATGAATCCAACCATATCTTGTAATTCATTGGTCGGAATTACCACTCCTCAAACTATCAAGATAGAAGGACATATCAAGAAGTGAAAGATCACATCAAGCATCAAGAAATGAATCCGACCATATCTTGTAAAGGATTCGAGAAAATTACCACTCCTCAAAATCTAATGATAGAAGGACATATCAAGAAGAAAAAGGTTCAAGCAGTGAAAGATCACATCGAGCATCAACAACAAGTTCTCCAACTTTTAAAGGATAATGCCACTTTGGTGCAAAATCGAATGAAACAACAGGTAGATCAAGATCATATTGAAAAATGTTTTGATGTAGGTGATTGGGTATTTTTATTGCTACATCTCAAGCAAGCTATTTATAAGAAGGAAATGTTGGCAATGCTACATGCACTTAAAAAATGGTGACCTTACCGAATGGGAAGACACTTCAAGGTAAAAATGGATCATGACAGTCTTAAATAATTTCTAGAACAACTATTATCTTTAGAAGAACAGAAAAAATGTGTCACAAATATGATGGGTTATGACTTTGACATCATCTATAGAAAATGGAAGCAAAATTTTGTTGCAGATTCACTCTCAAGAAAGGATGAGGATGTGGAAGCATTGTTTTGTGCTATTTCTATTATCCAACCAGATTGGATAAATGAAGCAAGGGATGAATGGAAGAAAGATGAAGAAGTATGGCCACTTATTCAAAAGTTGCAAAAGATCCCAATTCAAACAATATTGCCAAAAATTGAAGAGGAAGGGAAAATCATATTGGAACCTGGAGCAGTCACAAAAACAAGAACTCGACGACTACAAAATCGATCAATTTCAGAGTATCTCATCAAGTGGAAGAACTTACCCACTGAAGATTCCACATGGGAGGACAAGAATTTTATACAGAAGCATCAAGAACTACTCAAGCATTGAGCACAATACTTTTTGAAGGAGAGGGGCATGTTAGGCCCCTATACTACTAGGGTAACCCCTTATTGTTATAAGTACAACCCCCTTATTACATTGATGTACCCATATAGTGCCCATATTGTTACTATTGTGCCCCATAGAAGCTGACTATTATTATTATTGTGCCCTTACATTATTATAGTTATGTCGGCTCTGGTTATATTATGACCCCTTAGACTCCTATGTATAGAAATGAGATATTTTCACTTGTATCATCAAAGAATCATTGATTTGTGTAATGTAAAGGAGGTTGTCCCATCGAAGAGGATAATTTCTAAGGCATTGATCTATCTTTTCTATCTTTTTGTGAGTTGGTTCCATAACAAAAAAACAGTTGTAGATGTAGAAAAGTATATCATATTTACAAGAGGAAAATGAAGAAACTTTGAGCTTTTAAATGCAATGGTTAGGGTTGTTAGGGTAACAAAAGAAAGGGTTTCATAAGTAGCCATGAATGGGGATGGCCATCGAGAGGCCATATTTGCTTACAAGTAAACTGATATGGAAGCAGTTTATGATGAAGATTTGATCAGGCATAAATGTTAAGCTCCTTCCCATCCCATCCATTCTTCCAAAGAATGGTCATCGTCTCCCATCAAGCCCTCCACATAGTAATCAACATGATAGTTTTTCTTATTTTCATTTTCCAAATAGGGCATTACAGCATGGATACTCATCACAAACATGAAACATCAAAACCATGGGCATGCATAACAGTCATATGTTTATTAAGTTATAAACTGAAAATCACAAATTATTAGTTTTTCCCATAAACTAATCCTTAACAGGAGTTGAGGAACACTTCTGGAAATTCATGAATGGTGTTCATGGCATCCACATTAAACCACTAGATATTAAAAAATTAGAGTAAATCCAATCCAAGTGAAAAATAAGATAGGGGGTACTTAAACTAACTTCTAATCCAAGTGGAAAATAAGACAGGGAAGTACTTAAAAAAGACTAAGCAATCCCATGGGGCTTACAAAAATTATTCATAGGCAGCCAAGTTACCTCATAAGCTTGACTGATATTGTGAAACTAAATCCCATAGTTATTTCATTTTAAAACATTAGGATTATACTGCAACCCGATTATATCAACATCAGAATTATACTGCAACCAAATTATATCAACATATGAGTTCGATATGATTTTCATGCAAACAAATTTATTTAACATAGATCATGATTCTTAAAACATTTCCATGGCCTGTGAATGGTAGAAGATATTTTCCCCTAAAATCGTGATTCACCATAAAACTTCAGATTTCTAACTTTTGTCAAAAGTATACCATGCCTTTTTGTTTTAAACATGGAACTACTGCTACTAAAAATATCTGAGGCTGAAAGTTTGAGAAATTATTTCAGGTGGGTACTTCCATACCTGCAACAAAAGGCGACAGTAGGCTTTCTTGAAATCTTTATTAGCAACCCTGAGGCTCAATCTTAGAGCCTCAGACTCCTCTTTCATCCCAAGGAAAGCAAAAGAGGTCATCATAGTTACATTGCTTATGCCTCCAATTCTTCTTCTCTCCATTCTTTCTTCTTATGAATGAGTTACTGCTAGCACCAACCAACCTTCCATGTTTGACAACCATGATATCTAACAAAATAACCTTGCTGACCTACAAACATAGTTGTAAGTCTAGATGCAAACCAATATAATCCTATAGATCCCTCAATGGCTGTAATGAAACCCAACTACTGACCTTCAAAAAATACAAAATAATTAGTAAGAATTGATGCAGATATGGGTCTCAAAGAACATGAAGAAAATAACATGAGAGGACCTATAAGGTAAGAATGCATACATTAAGAGAAGATAACCTATCACTCTTCCTACTACCAATGTATCTGTGGAACGAGCCATTGCAGTAGAAGTGAAATCCATTTTTCTTCCTTCTCACCTTCATTTCAACAAAATTAAAAATCAAAGTTGATTCAAGTGATGTGATGAATGTAGTGCTAGTGTCTTATGGCATGTAAATTAATGGAATGGACTAACTTGACACGTCGCCTACCACATGTATGATAGTGAGGTGAATTTCTGCCACATATGAACTAAAATAGAGGACAACCACAATAATTTTGAGATCTATTTTTACACTTCACTTTGCCTCTTTCAAACGCTCTCATAAATACTAACGCTTGAATTTTAGAGAGAAGGTTGATTGAGAATTGATTCATGAGATTGTGCTTGCCAAGGTTTTGAACAACACTGCCCCAAGAAATAGAAGATTCTTTGAGTGACCATTATGCTATAGTATTATAGCTAGCCAATGAGTAATGGATAAATATGAAAAGAGGTTATGATTGTACTATTTGTTCGATAGGTACTTCCCGAGAGGTTGATATCTACTTTGGTATAAAATTATTGGAATTTAGTTTATTGTTTTTTTTCCTACAAAATTTCACACTAAAAGTGTTTAAATTGTGTTTTTGGGAAATAAATTCAGCACCATCAAGAATCTTTAAATGTATTCAAAATCTTCAAACTTAACCGTTATAACTTGCATTTCCAAAAATATCCACCAAATTTTATCAAAACCATATAGAAAATAAATTATAGCTATAAAAATTGTAGAAATTATATAAAATTCAACTGTACTCCATTTATTAACTAAATACCAAATACATCTAATTCTTTTGTTCTCATGTTTTAAGTTGAATTCCAATAATAATTTTTTTTTAATTATAATGTTTTATTTTTGTATTTTTAAATATAAAAAAATTGAAAAAATATTTTATTTTTATATTTTTTTTATATAAAAATAATTTTAACATAATAACATTTAAATTATGAATTAATCATCTAATTTTTTTTTTTTCATTTCTAATAAATTTTAATGTAATTGACCAAAAATATTTATAAAAAAAACTAAAAGGTCCCCGCATCATACCACTACAATCCATAATAAAAATTAAAAAAATGTTGTGACTAGCACATTCACCTAATGTCCCCGCATCATACCGCTACAATCCATAATAATAATAATAAAATGTTGTGACTAGCAAATTCACCTTGTCAAGAGCTTTTTTTATTTTTTTTGCTAATGCAAGAGTCGAACCTTCAATTTCATTAATAAAGTAAAAAATTTACATCTGTCCACAAGGAGTTGTGGACCAAGGAAGAGACCCCCAAACCCAAGAGAGAACGGGCCCAAGGCAATAGCCCCTACCCCAAAAACCCTACAGCTAGACTCATAAAATCAAAATGAAGAAGAAGCCTGCAGTGAAGCCAAAACAAATAGCCTCCCGCCTGTGACCAAATCCTCCCGTCAAGAAGAGGAGCTTAAACACTTCCTGTCAACTCCCAAACAAGCCGCATTAAACGTAACATTTGTTGAAGAGCCAACTGACCCAATCCGACGACAGAGGACTAAATCGCCCAGTTAAAAAGCGGAAAACTTACCCGCCAATCCAGCCAACTTGCTCGATCAATCACAGCCATTGATCCACCTTACTTGATCCAATGGCAGAGGTTCATATCGTATCAACCAAAAATACTAAACTTTAGCTTATGATGAGGGCAATATTTTAGCCGACCCCACCGCCACGTGTAGCCTACTATATGGGATCGCATCCAAAACGGAAATACCACTAACCGCTAGCGAGGCCCACGATCGTTAGAAAACAACCCCTGATCCGGTATAACGTTCTCAGGCGGATAACCCATGGTAATACGACCGCCATTTACCCCTGTGGACCCACCAACTAGCTCGATCCATACGAACTGTAGATCCTCCTCGTGGAATCCTACAGTTGAAGTTCATATCGCTCTGATCAACATCGGCGAACATTAGCATGCGATCAGAGCGATATTTCATCTAGCCCCACTACCACATGGTGTTCACTGAATGGGATGACTGCAGAAAAGGGAAAACTACTTCCCGCTCACGGGGCTTGCGATCACCCCAAAACCACCCTAGCCATGGTATTCCGATCAAAGGCGAAAGAATTAGGTTTTCGGGATGCCACGGGTTCCCGCCTTCTGATCTCTCGCCATATCAGCTTTACCAATGCCATTATGAGAAGAGGCTTCCGCTAGCCTGCCTGAAACCCAGAGAAATAAAACTCTCGCTCTACAACCACTAATAACTCGTTTGAGCGAATTACTCTGAATAGCAAAGGTCTGCCAAATCACATCACTCACTGGATAATCAATTATGTACACTCCACTGATCATAACGCTTCTGAGTCATCTATGCTACCCTCCATGGCCCTGCTCTGAAACACCAACCAATCTTCCTTAGCCTGATTGTGGCACTTCGATTTTAGCCTATTATGAGGTAATTATTGCCATTTCATTGCAAACCTATTATTTGTGCAGTTCACTCCTTGATTGGCCAGAAGATCCGCCAGTTTGTTGGTCGATTTGCGCACATGTTTAAAATTAATTGTGCAGAGGCACAAAAGGTGGTTGTGGATCCATTGAAAGATCTATATTAGCCTCCACTTCCTTGAGGCCTTTTCCAGCACCATACCCCAACCGATTCTCTTGACCGAGTTAATGATTAACTTAGAATCTCTTTCCACAATCACATTGTGTCGATTATCCTGAATCAGGAATTATAAACATTGCTCCATAGCCATAACTTCTGCCATATTATTGGTGGTTGTCCCGAGGTGACCATGGAAAATGAACAGAATATCTCCTCTTTCATCTCTTAAAACCCCGCCATTACCCATAGTACCCGGGTTTCCCTTTGAGGCACCATCAATATTGAATTTTAAAAAACCCTTGGGGGGGGGGGGGTGTGGGGGAGTGCCAAAATTCAAGCTCAGAGTCCCTAATGAGAATCTTCCTTTCCAGGCCCTTAGGAATGCGACCTTGCAACCCTTGCTAATAGAGAGTCCTCAAGTCTAGAACCAAAGGTGGATTATTAGGAAAATTTTAGACTATAGTACCCACGGTCTCCTAAAGCTGTTTTAAGATCTGATCCAAAAGGTAAAGGGATGGATTTTTTACATCCTTGAAGATTCTGTTATTCCTTTCTTTCCAAATATTCCAGATAATGAAGCTTGGCGTTAGAGCCTAGGCTAAGCCGAGGACTTCATTATTCGAAAAATTACTTCTCCACTTGTTTAGGGTGTTGATGATGCTCCCTTTGTCCCTATCTGACTATTGGAAAATGGTGGCAAAAGAATCCCACAAACTAGAGGTAGAGGTGCAGTTGTTTAGGGGGTGCTCCACTGTTTCTTCCTGAGTTTCACATAGCTGGCAATTGGAAGGCCCCAAAAATCCCCTCTTCTGAATATTGTCCCAAGTCAAAATCTTCCTATGCTGGACCAACCACATGAAGAGTTTAATTTTCGTCCAACCTTGATGCCTCCATAGTCTTTGCCACGTTATGTCTGGAGCCTAGGAGGCCAAACCAAGGAGAAGGAATTTAGCTTCCTTAAGATTAAAGGTGCCCTCATTTTTGTTGCCCCATCTCAGCTGGTCATTCCCTTTTAACACTAAAGTTTTCCTTTGATCTAACTCTTGCATTATCATTTCAGCTCTAGCTTTTAAGGGGTTGCCATCCCTAAAATCAAATTTCCCTCATATTCTCCATTTTCCTATATTGTTGGTTTGATCCCAGAAATCCTTAACCTTGTATAATCCTTTAGCATCTATCTCTGCCTTAAGATTCTTCAATTCCTCTCTTAATATAATGGGTTCTTGTTGCCATCTATCTTCCCAGAACAGAGTTAAGTTTCCCGCTCTAATTTCCCAGAAGCTGTTATCTTGGACTAGTCCTCTATTATCCCAGGCCTTGTTCCAAATGTGTGATCCCTTAATATTTCCATCCATTCGAATATGGTCATTACTTTGCCATGAGTTGGCGTGTTGTTTTTCCAAATTATAGCCCACTAAGTCTTTGGATCGTTTATCCAGTGCCACCATAATTTAGCCCCAAAAGCTTTGCTTAAAATTTCAAGATCATCCAAACCAAGACCACGATGTTTTCTAGGTTTGCAAATTTTTTCCCAAACTACCAAGGCCCATTTCTTCTTTTCTTCCCCCTTGCCCCAGAGAAAATCTCTTTGTATGGTTCTGAATAGATGCAATACTCCTTTAGGAGCAGGGAGAGCGGAAAGCATGAAAACTGCGATTGATTGTAGAATAGCCTTCGTGAGCACCAACCTGCCAGCCAAGTTTAAGGACCTCATAGTCCATTTCCTTATTTTGTCTTGCAATTTATTAATGACCGGCTCCTAGATGCTCTTGTGTAATGGCTTGGCAGTTAGAGGAACCCCCAAATATTTTGAGGGGAGAGAATCCCTTTGAAAGCCCATAATTTTAGCAATGTTCCTCTAAATGGCAATATTAGTATTGAAGAAAAAAAATCTTAGATTTGGAGAGATTAACTTCCATACCTGAAACCCTGGCAAAGTCATTTAGAATTTGTTTGTATGCAAGAGCTTCTTTAACTGTGGGGATTCCTTGCAGCATGATGTCATCCACAAATTGTTGATGTGTCTGAGCCTGTCCCCTATCAGAAAGTTTGAGACCTTTGATCTTACCAACTTCTTTAACATGCTTGATAGACCGACCCAGTCCTTCCATCATGAGGATGAAGAGAAAGGGAGAGAGTGGGTCTCCCTGTCTGAGGCCTCTAGAAGGAAGAAAAGTTTCAGATAGAGAGCCATTGACCAGAATTGAGAAGCTGGAGGAAGTGATCAGGGCCAAGACCCATCTCACCCAGTTGTGATCAAACTCAAAAGCAATAAGAATTTTCCTGATATAATTCCAATTCAATTTATCATAGGCCTTAGCTATGTCCAATTGCATGATCATACCAGCCTTTCTGTTGCTATTCAGAGAGTGTACCACCTCATGCGCTTGAATAATATTATTAAGAATTGGCCTTCCTTTCACATACCCAAATTGTTCTATAGAAACGCGGGTAGAAAGGAGAGGTTTTTGTTTATTGGTCACCACTTTTGAGATAATCTTGTAAACCACATTGCATAAAGCTATTGGTCTAAACTAGTCAAGAGTTTGGGCTGCCTCCTATTTAGGGATCAGGGCGATGAAGGAGGTATTCAGAGCTTTCAAAATAGTTCTATTCATCCTAGAATCTTCTACAACATGCAAAATATCCTGTTTTACAATATTCTAGCAAGCCTTGAAGAAATCTACATTGAACCCATCTGGGCCAGGTGCTTTACCGTTTTGCATTTCTTTGAGCACTTCACTGACCTCTTCTTCGGTTACTGGCTTGTTAAGGTTGAAATTGTCGTCTCTAGACACCAGCCTGGGTATATGTCTGGTGAAGTCCTTGATGGAGTTTCTCTATCATAACATGTTTCCTTGGCTATGCCTTGAAAGTGCTTAACAAGAACTGCTTCTATCTCTGCATGAGAGTTGTGAAGATTACCTCCCTCTTCCTTGATCAGTGAAATTTTTTTGTGCACTCTGTTCGCCATAGTGGATCTGTGGAAAAATCTAGTATTGCATTCTCCTTCTTTGATCCATTGAACCCTAGATTTTTGCCTCCAAAATATTTCCTCCTGTTTGCCTAAATTCTCTCGGTCTTGATTATATTTAGTAGCTGTTGGAATTATGACACAGGTTGGTGCTATGGTACTAGTGTGGCACAGGTGTTGTCCTTGATGGCAACTCACTCTGGTGACAGATCTCAGTTTAGGCTCTCAGAATTAAGGAAAATATATATACGCAGGTTCACCTAGACGAAGTCCTGTATACACGCGGGTTAGACATTCCAAATTCGCATATGCATATACACGCACTTTCACGCATGGAAAAGCGCGTACATGTGGGAGAACTTATTTTTGGTTCGTGGTATTTAGTCCTTGGTAATTGAACCTATGGTTTTGGGCCATGGTATCTCATCAGAAGTGTTGATCCCAAGTATTGGGTCCATGGTATTGTTTTATTATGGTTTTGGACCGTGGTATTGTGAAAGGCCTAAGACTATAAAAGAGGAAGGAGATCATTTGGCAAAGGATCATCTGAATTATATTGAATATCTGATAAAGTGCTAGATCTGGAATACTGGAGATTAGGTTATGGTGCAGATCTGGATCTGAATGAAGGAAGAATGTGAGCACAAGGAGAAGGATAAGTTCTATTGATGGGTCAAAATATTAAGCCTTAAATAATAGTATCTTTGTATGATTTTGATATGTTATATTTGGCACATGCTTGATCTATAAATCTGGTAATCTAGGTTAACTAATGTCTGGATGTTTGAAGGAGTGAATTATCCTTTATAGATCTATACGCAGGTTCAGTGAAGCTAAGGCGCGTATACACGCTGGTTCTGTGAGTAAAAAAAGTGTATATGCAGGTTGGTCCAAACACAGAAGCGTATGCACGCAGGTTTCCGGTTATTGAAGTAGCGTACGTCTCTTGAATTGTGTTCTAGCTTCTTCTATTTATTGCTGCAGTGTTTTGGGTTCAGAATCGGTGTGTGGTTACTGTTACTGTGTTCTGGGTATAGCTGTCAGAGAAGTGTCTATTTGATTCAGTTTTAATTGGTGGAAAGGAGATTGTTTGATGCAGAAATTCTTGATTGATGTTCATGGATCTAGTCTGAAAATTTATGAAACACGGCCCCTGGAAGCAAAGAGAAGGTTGTAGCCTTCTGCAGGTAGTAGCCTGCGTACTAGTATCCCAGCTAGTACAAGAGCTAAGGGGGTTGTGGCTCCCTTCTAGGAAAAGCTGGAGAATGAGACAGGGTTGTAGCTCTCTGCAGGTAGCAGCCTGCGTACTGGTAAAGGACTGCAATAGTATAGAAACATTGTAAAAAGAAGTTTCTAATTAAAAGAAGATAGAGACGAATTGCAGCAGGTGATTTTTGCCCACATTGGATTTCCACCTTATATCTTGTGTTCTTGTGTGTGATTTTCTTCTGCTATGTTTCACTGTTTCTGGTTACTGTTTATTTGATTTTGATACATATATTAATGATCAACATTTGTAATATAAATTAAATTATAAGTCTGCATGGTATACATGGGTTTCCTTATCTGTAGTTGCGTATATATGTGGTTTTAACTAACTAAAGTAGCCTATATGATCTGGGTTTGAAAAAGAAAATAATTGACTTGCTAATACTAATTCACCCCCCCCTCTCAGTATTATTTCCAACAATTGGTATCAGAGCCAGGTCCTTCAGAAGAAGCTTGATTGCTTGAAGGAAGATCTGTCATCATTAGCAAATACAAGAGAGAAGTATCAATCAGGCCACCAAATTTTTGATGGGACCAACTTCGTCTATTGGAAGGTAAGAGTCACATCCTATCTTCAATCTCTAGGTACAAAATTCTGGGATATCATAGATACAGGGTACACTTTTCCTTCAGCAACTCCTACAGATCTGTCTAGTAAGAAGCAATATGAAACAAATGCAAAGGCTGTCAATACTCTATTAGGATGTCTATCTCAATCAGAATTCGTCAAGGTTATGCAGTATAAAACCGCAAAAGAAATACGAGACAAGATCATTTTGAACTATGAAGGAGATGAATAGGTCAAATGAGCAAAACTTCAAACCCTCAGAATTCAGTATGAAAATCTCAGAATGTACAATGATGAAAGTGTGGCTAAATATTTCCTACGTATAGATGAGATTGTTAATTGTATGAAAAACTTCGGTGAAGAAATAAAAGAGGTTGTTGTGGTTGAAAAAGTTCTAATATATTTGTCCTCTAAGTTTGAATCAAAAGTTTCTGCAATAGAAGAAAAATAGAATCTACAGAACCTTACCATGTCACAGCTGCACGGAATTCTAACTGCTTACGAAATGAGGAAAGGAGGACCATCAAATAAGATAGAAGCTGCATTCAAGGCTTCAAGCAAAGGAGATTACTATGAGTCAGGACATATGTCAGAAGAAGAGGAAGAATCAAATTTTGTTAAGAACCTTCAACGGGGTGCTGGAAGATTCAGAGGTAAGTTACCTTTCAAATTCTTTGCTTGTGGAAGAGTCGGTCACTATGCTGCCAAGTGTCCTCATAAAGATAAGCTTGAAAAAGGTAAGGAACCTGTTAGATGGAACAAGAAACAAAATGTAAATAAGAAAAGCTATTACACTCATGAAGACAGTGATGGACTTTCAAATAGTGATGAAGATGAACAAGGTAACAATTATAGACTTTTAATGGCTTTTGAAGATGATGATTTCTTGGATGTTATAGATGAATAAGCTCTTTATGAAGAGATTTCGAAACTCAAAATTTGCTTAGAAGAAAAGAATTTGATCATAGATACTCTACAATTTCAGCTTGCTGAAAAGTAAAAACATCATGAAAAGTTAGAATGTGAAATTGTGGGACTCAGAAAAGAGATTGAGAAAACAAAAGCTCTTAATCTTAGATTTACTAAAGGATCTGAAACTCTAGATGAGATTATTATAGTGCAGCATTCTCCACTAATCAAGACAGGTCTGGGATATAATGAAGAATCATCTCAAGCGCAGAAGCCATCCACTGCCAAAAGTTATCTTGATGCAGCAAGGAGAAGTGAAATGATTGAAAATCAACAACAAAGGCACAATGCTGCTCACCAGATAAATCAGGGACAATTTACCTCAAGAATGAACAAAGACTACTAGGTAAATCAGGGGGAATCTACTTTAAGGATGAACAGAAGCTACAACCAGCCACAGGTAAAACCTTCTCAATTTGCCTCAACAATGGATGTCAATAGAAACTACAATCATTTGGTTGGTAGAGTTGACAATCACAGGAGTTTCTTCAATGGCCAATGTTTCTCTTGTTACAACTTTGGTCACAAAGCAGCTCAGTGTGTTTCCTATAAAACTATCATGACTAGAGAAGCTCAAAAACAGAGGAGTATGACTGGGATCATGAAAAGAACCTACAATAACTTTTCTGCTCTTGAAAATGAAATAGAATGTTCTATTTGTAACAATTTCGGTCATGAAGATTCTGAATGCAGGAGCAGGTTTCAGCAGACAACTCAGAAGGAGCAAGCCTGAAGTGCCAAAATATGGAGAATGAAATAACCACAACCAGAAAGATGTGGTATAACATTATATGCAGAAGGGCAGGAAAATCAATGGTACATCGATAGTGGATGTTCGAAACATATGACGGGTTATAAAGAAAAACTTCAGTCATACAGTGCCTTAGAGAAGGAGAAGAAGGTCTCATTTGGAAATGACACCCCTGCACTCATAAAAGGTAAAGGTTTTTTTCAGTTGAAAGAAAAGGTCAAAGTTGGAAATTTTATGTATGTTGATGGCTTAAAGCATAATCTATTGAGTGTCAGTCAGATGTGTGATCAAGGAACTGAGGTAATATTTTGATCAAATGGATGTAGTGTTCATGATCTTGATACAGGAAAAACAGTGATCAGAGGCATAAGAACTCCAAATAATTTATACATATTCAAAGAAGGACAACATCAATGCTATCTAAGAAAACATGATGAACACTGGCTATGGCACCGGAGATTGGGGCATCTAAGATTTTGACAAATAAGGAAAGCATGCAAATACCAGGCAGTTTGTGGTCTTCCAGATAATACAATATTCAAATCCTGTCAGTTTGGTAAGCAAACCAGAACTAACTTCCCTGAGAAGGAAGGATCAGCTAGCAGGCCACTTGAACTTGTCCATACTGATGTATGTGGTCCATCTAGGGAAAAGGTTACCTTGGGGAGAAGAATACTTTATATTATTCATTGATGATTTTTCCAGGATGTGTTGGATAGGAATTATGAAGCACAAAGATGAAGCTTTCGAAAAATTCAAATCTTTCAAAGCCTTGATTGAAAATGAATCAGATCACAAAATCAAATGCCTCAGGTCTGATAGAGGTGGGGAGTTTACCTCAAATGAGTTTTTTGATTTTTGTGAAGAACATGGAATAAGAAGGGAATTCTCTACTGCAAGGACTCCTTAGCAAAATGGAGTAGGGGAAATGATGAACAGAACGGTTCAACAAATGGCTCATGCTATGATGGATGAGTTTGGAACTCTTGCAACTTTCTAGGGTGAAGCTGCATTTGCTGTAGTTGTTATTCTCAACAAGAAAAACATTCGGGTGAACAGAACTCAAACTCCTCATGAGCTCTAGTATGGTGAGACTCCTTCGGTAAAATATTTCAAAATGTTTGGAAGAAAATGCTATATCAAAAATACTGATGAAAATCTTGGCAAGTTTGCACCTAGAGCAGATGAAGGCATTCTCCTTGGTTACTCTCCCCACAACAAAGCTTACAATTGTTACAATAAAAAGCTTGAAAAAATTGTTGAAAGTATTGATGTAGTGGTTGATGAAAAAGAAAACGCTCCTAGGCAGGTAAGATCTGAAGATTTCGAAGATGATGAGAACTACCCATCAACATCAAATCAGATTCATGATTAAGAAGAAACCCATGAGGCACCAGAAGAAAAGATAAGGATAAAAGAAATGACTCCATCCATGTACGTTCAAAAGAATCATCCAGAATCTCAAATTTTGGGGCAAAAAGAGGCAGGCATAGAAACAAGAAGAACAATTGTAGAAGTTTCAAGCTATTTGCCATTGATCTCCTCCATAGAACCTCAAAATGTAAGAGAAACATGCAAAGATGAATGTTGGGTCAAGGCAATGGATGAAGAACTTGAGTAGATTGAAAAGAACAACACTTGGAGTTGGTTTCTAGACCAAAAGATAAGAATGTCATAGGGACAAAATGGATATTTAAAAACAAGTTGAATGAAAATGGGGAAGTTATTAGAAACAAGGCTAGACTTATTTGTAAATGGTATGGTCAACAAGAAGGAATAGACTTTGAAGAAACTTTTGCTCCTGTTGCTAGACTTGAGGCCATTAGAATGTTCCTTGCTCTCTCTAGTTTTCAAAAATTCAAAGTATTTCAAATGGACGTGAAATCTGCCTTTTTGAATGGAGACTTAGAAGAAGAAGTGTACATTGAGCAACCAGATGGATTCATCCTTGGAAATGATCCAAACATTATATGCAGACTCAAGAAGGCTCTCTATGGTCTTAAAAAAGCTCCAAGGGCTTGGTATTATCGTCTAGACAAATATCTTCATCAACAAGGCTTCTCAAAAGGATCAGCAGATAGCAATCTTTATATAAAAATTGAAAATGACAAATTGCTAATACTTGTTGTGTATGTTGATGATATCATCTTTGGCAGCAATGAAGAATCTATGAGTCAAAACTTTGCCTTGGTGATGCAGAAAGAATTTGAAATGTCATTGCTTGGAGAACTGACATATTTTCTTGGTTTACAAATCCAACAAAAAGAAGGCCGCATCTTTGTATCTTAAACCAAGTACCTCAAGCAGATCTTGAAGAAGTATGGCATGGAAGATTCGAAACTAGTATGTACCCCTATGGTTACAGGATGCAGCCTCAATGCAAATGATGAATCAACAAAAGTGCATCAACCAACTTATAGATCCATGATTGGAAGTCTACTCTATTTAATAGGTACCCGACCAGACATCATGTATGCAATGGGAATGGTTGGAAGATTTAGGCAAATCCTAAGCAAACTCATCTTCAGGCAGCAAAGAGAATTTTCAAGTATCTTCAAGGAACTCAAAACCATGGCCTGTGGTATCCAAGAGATACAAATCTCACTCTTCATGCTTATATAGATGCAGATTGGACTGGAAGTGTGGATGACAAAAAAAGCACAAGTGGTGGTGCATTCTTTATGGGTTCTAGATTAGTATCTTGGTTTAGCAAGAAACAGAGTTCAATTGCTTTATCTATAGCTGAAGCAGAATATGTGGTTGCCGCATCTTGTTGCACACAACTCCTTTGGATGATGCAAACTTTGCAGGATTTTCAAATAACTTGCACTCCACCTATCTCCATATTTTGTGATAATACAAGTGCTATCAGTATCTCAAAGAATCATGTCATGCATTCAAAGACTAAGCACATACCGATCAGGTATCATTTTCTCCGGGAACAAGTGTTGGAACAAAAGGTCAAATTGGAGTATGTTCCCTCTAAGGAACAAATTGCTGATATTCTCACCAAACCACTGCCCAAGGAAACTTTTGAATACCTCAGACAGAAGCTGGGAGTAGTTGATGAATCATATTGTTGTTGAAACTTGTCTATTTCAAAGAAAAGTGGGTGTACGTGAGTTGCCTGAGGAGGATCCGCGTACATACGCCGGTTTATGCAGAGACAGTCGCGTATATGATGGTTTGAAGGAAATCAGTAGGGTCAGACTCTGGTTGAAGACAGTCTGATATGGGTCTGACAGAGACCATCTGGCACAGGTTCAGGGGGAGCAGATAGACTTCTAATAATGCATTGTTGGCATTATCTTAGGAGCTTTTGGTTCAAGTACACAACTGTTGTTGATTTCAGGTGGAACAAATGAAGAACAGAAGGAGATCATGGTTGCTGATCTGAATAGTGATTGACAGATGCTGCTGATATTAGTTACTGGTGTCTTGCATAGTCTTGCTCTAGATATTTCGTCTCTATGTCATGTATATCTTTTATTATTATCCAGGTCATGTAATGGCCTATTTTGGTTTCCCCACTATGCCTGGGATGATTGATGTAATGAACTTGGTTGTCATATGTAAATTTCTGATGTATCCCCACTTGGTTGGCTGATGGATGTATAGAGTCTTTTGGTGATAGTAAGGTCATTTATGATGTATGAGTCATAGTTCGTCTTGAAGAAAATTTTCTTGAAAATCTTGCCTACAGTCAGGGGGAGCATGGCCAGCACAGCACAACAGAGATTTCAGCATGTACTCAGGGGGAGCATAACCTTTTGCCCTTGATGACAAAGGGGGAGAATGACTTTGAGGATCTTGGGGTTGCCATCAAGTCCAAAGGGGGATATTATTGGCATTATGACACAGGTTGGCGCTATGGCACTAGTGTGGCACAGGTGTTGTCCTTGATGGCAACTCACTCTGGTGACAGATCTCAGTTCAGGCTCTTAGAGGATAGCCTGGTTGAAGACAGTCTGATTGTTGGAAATAATACTAAGAGGGGTGGGGTGAATCAGTATTATTAAATCAATAAAACTTTTTCATTTCCATACTTAGATACATATACGCTACTTCAGTTAATGGAACCCGCGTGTATACACAACTGTGTCTAATGCAACTAGCGTATATCCAGAATACTTATGATTCAGTTAATCCATTAAATTTTGATCTTTAGTTAGTGTATCAGAACTTCATTATCCATACGAATAGTAAGCAAGTGCAGTAAAATAGAACAAATCATCACACATAAGAAGCACACATGAACACCATGATATAAGGTGGAAACCCAATGTGGGTGAAAACCACCTACTGCAACATGTGTCTATCTTCTTTCAATTAGAAACTTATTTTAACAATGATTCTATATTGGTGCAGTCCTTTACTAGTACGCAAGCTACAACCTGCAGAAGGCTACAACCTTCTCTCGTTCTCCAGACTCTCCTGGAAGGGAGCTACAACCCCCTTAGCTCTTGTACTAGCCGATCCATTTACTAGTACGTAGGTGCCGGCCTACTGAAATGCTTCAATCTTTACTCGTTTTCCAGTTGCTACTGGAAGGGAGCTACCACCCCCTTATCTCTTGTACTAGTTGATGTACTAGTACGTAGGTGCCGACCTATAGAAAGCTACAACCTTCTCTGTCTTCCTCCAGGGACCACGTTTCATTAATTTTCAGACTAGATACTCCTGAAGCACAACACATTAATCTGAAGGCCATGTTTCATCCAATTTTCATACTGGACCCATCAATATCATTAAGCACAAAATCAATCAATACGAGCATCATTAATCTCTGAATCACTGAGACTCTGAAACCCTGTCAACAACATAGTCACCAGAACACAGAGCAGACAACAGAGCTCTGCAATAACAATCAGACCCAACTGCAACTTCAAATATCATACTTCATAATGTATATGCTACTACGGTTAACCAAACCCACGTAAATACGTGCTTTCACCAAAGCCAACCCGCGTACAGATCTATAATATCAATCATGACTTGCAGCTATTTCAAACTTAAGTTATACCCAGTTCAGAACATTACATGCATCAGTATACAGATCTAGAATAAGCATAATCAACCATGTAGAGATATTTCATTTCAAACCATTTGATCCCGATCTATCCTTAGATCTTGTTCTCCATCAACCGGTGAGATCCCTCCTTAGCTCAGATCAAGCAATGCATCATAACCCATATCCTTCATACTGGATATCATACTTCATCAAATATTCAAGAATTTTTCAATGCCTTTGCCTAATGATCTTCTTCTCCTTTTATAGTCTTAGGCGTTACTCAATACCATGGTCCAAAACCATTGAGAACCAATACTAGGGACCCGATACATGGGTTCAACACTTCGGACGTAATACTAAGGACCAAAACCATAGGTCTAAATATTACAAACCCAAAAATAAGCTTTCCCACATGTACGCGCTTGTCCGTGCATGAAAGTGCGTGCATACGCATACGCGACTTTTGATCGGCAATCACGCGTGTATACGCACCTTTGTATTAGTGAAGCTGCGTGTATACCATACTTGGAATATAGTGAACTTGCGTATATACGTGACTTGGTACATAGTGAACCTGCATATAACCTGCCTGTATACCCTACTTGGTATATATTGAATCTGCATATATACTCTTCTTTCTTCATTCTTTGTAGTCTGATCATCAAATCTTTGCTACTGATCTGCTACACTATGATCTATCATTTGTGTGGGTTGCCATCAAGGACAACACTTGTATCATAATGCCAACAATCTCCCCCTTTGGACTTGATGGCAAAGCTAACTTGTCATACTGAGAACTGTCATCTGATTCCTTTGAGTTGTCCTGCATCCCATGTATTCTGTCACATCTGATATCTCTTCTGTAGATTCATCTAGTTATATATAAGTGAGTTGTTTCTTCTACGAGTGGGTTGCCATCAAGTACAACACATGCATCATAATGCCAACAATCTCCCCCTTTGGACTTGATGGCAACAACACCAAATCACTCTCCCCCTTTGACATCAAGGGCAAAGGGCAGACCAAGATATTCTCTTTCCTTGATAAACATTCCGCTGACCATACTCCCCCTGAGTACCTGCTGAAATCTCTGAATGAGCTCCCCCTTTGTATATGCTAAGGTGTACCAATCTGTCCATGCTCCCTCTGAGTACATGCTAAAGTCCCTGCTCTGCTGAAGTGTGTTGTTCATGCTCCCCTTGAATGTAAGCAAGGTCTGCAAAAGGATGTTGTACAAGAAGAACATGACTCTATCATAAATGACCTTCCTATCACTAAGGACTCATACATACATCCATCTCCCAACCAAGTGGGAATTGACTCATCTACCCAACCAAGTGGGGATACATCAAGGTTTACACATGATAACATAAGAGTATAACATCATCCCTCCCAGGCATAGTGGGGAAACCAACATAGGCCGTTACATGACCTTGATAATAAAAGAAATACATAACTGAAATATTTCGTCATCCTTCCTATGCATAGAGGGGGTACAAATTACATCATAAGAGATTTCATCAAATGACTACAATAGATAGAGACACACTATTACATCATGAGTCTTGATAAGACCTTTACATCCGAATAAGACCATGATAGTCATCAACAACTATCATACACAATGTATGATCTGCTCCATAAGCATCTGTCAACAATATCTAGACCATCAATCATGTTCTCCCTCTGCACCTGTTCTAGATGGTCTCTGTCAGACCCATAACAGACTTTTCTCATCCTGAGACTGGCCCACTGATTTCCAAAATATACGCGACTGTGTCCACCGAAACATGCGTATATACGTGGATGTACCTCATAAAACTTGCGTACAACCATTTCCAGATCAGCAGCCTGTAGATGTTCGGTAGCAAGGTATGTCTGCATATAGATATCAACTCATCATCATAAAATCATTATACTATTTGTGAAAAACACCATGGTCATCTCATCATCAGCAAGATCTGCATGATCCAAGTATCGTCACTTTTGGAACATCTGCATCAATCAACATATGTAAGAATCAACCTATCATCATATAGGTAAGAACTCATCATCATCATGTCTCCAACAATGCAACTTTGAGTAATCATTCATGTATCCAACACTATGTATCTTGAGCTCAAAATCATTTGCGAGGATCTCTTTATATCATCAACATCAATAATCCTCATCCACATGAGCGCCAAGAACTATAGGAATCCATGTAAACACCATATATACATCATCAGAGAATCAACCACAAATCTGATCTGAACATCAACTATGTAACCCAAAGAATCATATGAGATTTTGTCATGGATAACTCATAATCATAGCAAGATATATCATTTAGCCATATAAATATCATCACCAAGGACTACCAACCATAATGCCAACAATGCATTATTCAAAACATAAACTCCCCATGAACCCGTGCCATCTGTTTACTGTCAGATCTAATCATGCATATATTAGCAAGAAGTATCACAACATCATCATCGTCAAGTTAGGATCAAAAACACTTTTAAACATCTTATGAGTATCAAGACATTTCCACACATCATTAGCATATTGTAACCATTATTAAACAGAACAAATAGACTGAATCATATCAGACCCTTTTTCTGAGCCTGTCCCTTCTGCTTTTCCTCAGATTGACATATACGCGACTGTGCAGTGTCTAACTCGCGTATATACGCGACTTCCCTTTATGAAACTTGCGTATGAGATTTAGGACACTAAAGTTTTACACTTTCAGCTCCCCCTGAGTCTGTTATGTCTGTATATGGTGTTGTGCCACATCTTTCTGACTGTACTTCCTTCTTCTTCCATATCTTCAAATGTGATGATGTTTTCTCCTTTTGGTGTGGTGCCCGTACCTTGCTCCTGCATTGCTTTGCTATATGTCCCAACTAGTACAAGAGCTAAGGGGGTTGTGGCTCCCTTCCAGGAAAAGTTGGAGAACGAGAGAGGGTTGTAGCTCTCTGTAGGTAGCAGCCTGCGTACTGGTAAAGGACTGCATCAGTACAGAAACATTGTAAAAAGAAGTTTCTAATTAAAAGAAGATAGAGATGAATTGTAGCAGGTGGTTTTCACCCACATTGGGTTTCCATCTTATATCTTGTGTTTTTGTGTGTGATTGTCTCCTGCTTTATTTCACTGTTTCTGGTTACTGTTTATTTGATTCCGATACACAGATTAATGATCAACATCTGTAAGATAAATTAAATTATAAGTTTGCATGGGATACACGGGTTTCCTTATCTGTAGTTGCGTATATATGCAGTTTTAACTAACTAAAGTAGCGTATATGATTTGGGTTTGAAAAAGAAAATAATTGACTTGATAATACTAATTCACCCCCCCCTCTCAGTATTATTTCCAACAGTAGCCTGATCATTTCTGGCTTCATCGAAGCCATCTATGATAAGGGCTTGGTTGAGTTCCTGCATTTTACCCTCCACAGCTTTTTTAACCTCAAAAATATTGCCATATTCATTCTTATTCCTTCCTTTGAACCAAAGCTTGATATGTTTTAGTCTTTTCTGAAGAAGGAACTTTCTTATGCCTTGAATGTTCAAATCCTCTTACCACCTCTTGGCTATGTTGCTGGTGAAATCTGGATGGGAAAGCCAAATGTTTTCGAATCGAAAAGGTTTGTTTCGGGGTGTACAAATACTTTGCACCTCCAAATGAACCGGCCAGTGATCAGAGCCTCCAAAGGGGAGAATTATTGATGATATTTCCTTGTCATTGAGCATAAGGTCTTCTGAGATCATGAATCTGTCTAATTTTGAAGCCACCTGAGACTCTCCTCCTCTTTTGTTGTTCCAAGTAAATATGCCATTACTCGTTACAATATCCACTAACTTCATAGTATCTATAAAAGTCTGAAGCTTCAGAGAGTCTTTGTTTAGAACTTTGGTTCCACCTTTTTTCTCCGCAAGTGATTTGATCATGTTGAAATCGCCTCCCAATATCCATGGAATGCCTGAATGTCTCTCTCTGAGGTTCTCCAGAGAATTTAGAAAGTTGAGTTTACCCTCCAGTCTTTTGGGGCCGTAAACATTTGTGACTAGGTAGGTTTCCTTATCTCCTACAGGCTGTATGACCACTGATAAATATTCTCTAGATGCCTCAGCATCTAAAATGTTTATTTTTCTTGGATTCCAAAGGGTGAGTATACCTCCTACTATATTCTCTGCTTTGAATTCCAGAAACTCATAACGATTGAGCCATTTTCTATGAATCTCTTTTATTTTTTGAATGGAACATTTAGTTTCTTGGATGAAGATCACATCCGGTGTTGTTTGTTTCATTCTCTTACTAATCAGTCTTTGTTTTCTTTTACTACCTAGATCTCTAATATTCCAAGGAGTAAACTTCATTATTAAAGATTGGTAAAAGAGTAGCTAGTTAGGTCTTTCATCTTACCTGAGTCTATCATTAGCTTTCCACATTCCATCAATAGTTCGTTCTGCCTTTTCCTGCCTCTTTTCTTTCCTGGGTTTCTGGGTGCTAATCCTGGTGTGGTTTTCACCGTTTTTACCCCTTCACAATTCTGCTTTTCCTTGTTTCTTTGCTTCTCTAGCCCTTTGTTTTGGGTTTTCCATTTAAATAACTACTGGACTCTGTTGAACTCTTCTGGAGGTAAATCAGTCTTTGTTTTCTTTTACTACCTAGACCTCTAATATTCCAAGAAGTAAACTTCATTATAAAAGATTGGTAAAAGAGTAGCTAGTTAGGTCTTTCATCTTACCTGAGTCTATCATTAGCTTTCCACATTCCATCAATAGTTCGTTCTCCCTTTTCCTGCCTCTAACAATGTAAACTTTGAAACGAGAACTATAAACTCAAAACGGGAACTCTGGCCAAAAAACCCCCAAAAAACATCAAAAACAGTGCTAAAAACAAAAAGTGTGTATACTGGAACGATGTTTTTTTTTTTTAGGTGTCAATTTTGATCGTGTTTTAAAAATGGCAGTGACTACGAAATTTACTACGAAATTTTCGTGCAAAATATAGCTTCAAAACGAAAGTGTTGATACTGGAATAATGATTTTTTTTTAGGGTCAATTTTCAAACTTTTTAAAAAATGCTAATAAAACCAATTTTTTATGTCTCAAACAAAGTTAAATTTTAAGGAAAAAACACATTAATGTTTCTGGTAGAATATTATTTTTCTTTCCTAAGTATAAATTTAACATGTTTTCAACCACAACATGCTAGATACAAAGGAAATTGAAATTTTTTCAACTATAAAACTAAAAAAACATGACATTATGAACAAATTATATCACTGAATGAATTCAAAAGTCTTTATTTGTATACTGAATAAAACATACATTATATCTCTAATTTGATATTGCATTGTAGATATTTAAACAATAAAATTTATCATACTTAAGACATAATCCAACAACATAAAAATGCTTCATAACTTCTCATTTAACAAAATATGGAAAACATTAATTTTACTTGAAGATACGATGCATACATCAGTTATATAAACTGTCTTAAAAAATTATTCAAACTCAATCACCCAATAACCTTGGGTAGGCCGTCGTCATGCCCCCTTCCCCCAACCCATTACCAATCTTTCGCATTCACCCATGCCCTCTTCCCCCTTCTGCCCTACCCATGCGCCAGCCCTTGCTACCCCCAACTCACCCACCCATGCACCATTTCCCCAATTCTTCCTTCCCTACCCCACAACTCTCCTCTCCATAAGCCCACCCCCTAACTCCCATTCCCCTCCAATCTCAACTCCTCCCCCCCTTCCTGAACACTGGCCCCATGGGCCTCGCGCACTACCCCCCTCCACCCTACCCTTACCCCTACCCCCTACCTTCCCCCACCCCCCACCCTTACCTACACTAACCCTACCAATGAATATATTAAAATAAACACCCTCCTTTTGAATATGAGATATTTAAATGATTAAGTTTCTAAAATGAAAAAGAGAAGACATTTATTTATTTGTTAATTCATGCATGATTTTAATTGTTTACATTTAAGTGGTTACTTTTTTTTTTATATTTGTGAATATCAAATTCAATATTAATCACATAAGAATACAAAATAAACTTATATGTAATAATTTATTTAACAACAACTAAATAAAAGAAATTATAATCTATTTAAATTCTAATTAAAATATAACTAACTATATACAAAGGGTTTATATGAAGAAATAAAATAAAACAAAAACTGTATTTACATAACACCCTTAATGCATATAAATGATTATATAATAAAATTAATCAAAGAAGAAAAGGCGGTCACATTAATGCATAAGAATTAAATTTTCTATATATATTTAAATAAAAAATTCCATTGTTTGATTACGATAATGAAAATAAAATTTAAAAAGTTAAAAAACAATACAACAAATATGAGTTTAAATTATAACTCAAAACAAACTAAAGATAAGGAACTAAAACCTAACATAAATATCATAATTGAATATAAGGTTGGGTTTTAGTAATGAATCACAAACAAAATATTATACATAAGTCAATAAAGTTAAAATGCATGACAACGAACTCGATGTGCACGTAATATACATTTGATCTCTTTCTATTATTACATTTTCATTGGAAAACGTTGGGTTATAATTTCCTGCGTGTGCAGTGCATGTTGAATCTTGATATATGCAATACAAGATATAAGAAAAACAAATTTGAGACCTGTACAACGAATACAAATTTGAGACATGTAAAGGAAATGACACAAGGAGTGGGATGGCTAGGAAAATTTAAGACACGAAAATAAACCGAGATCGGAACCAAGACTCCGAAGGATTGCTTCGGAATTTCTCAATACAAAGTTTTACAGGACAATGGCATGTGCAAGAATGGAAAAGAACAAGTTACAGTTAGTTTAAATCGAACGACAACTCGAAAGAGATTCGTCTCCTACAAGACCATCACTCATCAATACTGGTAAATTATATGAATCATGGAAATCTTAAAAAAAATAAAATTATTCATAACTAAAACCCAAAAAAATCCAAAAAAATGTTACCAATAACATCACTTCAGATCACCACTAAATGAAAACTTGATCACTTCAGAGCACCACTAAATGAAAACTTGATCATGTTATCGTTCAATAAAGAAAAATGAGAAAAATAAAAAAATAAGAGAATGGTTAAGTAAATAAAATTAAAATCTAAATCCACAAATATTAATAGAATACAAGGAGCGTTTCCATGCAGCAAGTCCCTGTTGCCAGATTTACATATCCCATTAGAAAGGCAGCATGCCCCAAAAGATTGGGTATTTTGATATGATAAGAATGTGTTCACTGCAATGTTTCCAACAAAACCTATCAAGCCATTGGTATGCGGCCTTGGCACAGGTATACAAAGGTGTTCTATGCAGCGTTTCAAGAGAACATATTAAGCCAACGACATGTGGCTAAGGCTCGTTAAAAAGTCAGTAGTCGCAGATAAATATTCATAGCTTATTCCTGCCATTCGCATAGATATATAGAAGCATGAAAATAAGGACAATCAAAATCAAAGAGGCTCATTAATAAGAGTCATATCTTATTCCTTCTATTCGCATATATATATATATATATATATATAGAAGCATGAAAATAAGGACAATCAAAATTCGTGACTTATATATTGCTTCTTCACTTATGCTCAGGGGACACAAGGGTATGGACAAAAACCTTACCCTTCTTAAATTATGAACTGTGCATGAAATATGATAACAAAGTTTCTTAAAGGTGATCCTTGCAACTCTGTCTCACGTCTATGGGAAAGCTTGAAGGTGATCCCTGCAATCAACAATTATCATAAATTGCTTGCAAATGTCAATGCACAAGAAAAGGAAAGAAAACAGTTAAAAAGGGAGTCTCTTTGCTTCATTTTGGGTGATCGTGGGCGCAGCACCACCCCCGGGCCGCCCCGCCGGCGGTCGGGCAGGGCGGGGCGGCCCAGGGGTGGTGCTGCGCGCCCGCAGCGCCACCCCCGGGCCGCCCCGCCCAGCCCCGCCCGCGGCGGGTCGATTCCGGGAATCGACCCGGTTCAAAGAAAGTAAAAATGAATTCATTTACATTGATTGGTTAAGGTCGAGACGAGGAATCTATTCATGCACCGTCTGTCCGTAGGCATTTGGGTTTTGACGTCACCTGTCGAGTGTTAGTACAATCTATGGAAACCTTGTGTGTCTTGAAATTTTAATGCGACAGGGTTTCTGTGTGGAATCTGGTAAAATATTGAAGTCTTAGGGTAGGTGTTTATGATAGTTGTAGTTAGAGATGGAATTTGACGGGAAATTACAGGGTTAAAAATTGCAGATGGAAATTGCACATGGAATTTTCCATAGTCTTGAAAATTTACACTCACAATAGTTTGTTGGCTTCGATTCTAACGAACACAAATACACACATACCCCATCAAACTCAAAGTCGCATTCGACCATCTTGCAAAATCTTGGGTTTCATTTTTTTCGTTGAACGAGGTTATTCGGAACCTCTACGAACATCACTCACTCGAATATTTGGGCGTGCATAGCTGCGTTAATAATTAAAATGACAAAAATACAGAAAGATGAATGGAAAACGAAACTAGGTTACAGTTAGTTTTTAAAATGAAAACTAATAACTAATCGCATCCATCACCTTAATTTTCAAAGAAAACGGGAAATTTTTTAAGGAATTAGTAGCGGAAGGCGTCCCGGTGGATGTACTGGCGTTGATTTATTTATTTTTTGTTACAAATAGAGGGGCTGCGATTGTGTTTGTACTGGTGTTGACTTTTTATTTTTTTGTTACAAATAGAGGCGCTGCGATTGTGTGTGAGTGAATACTTTTCGTCTGAGTAATATGCTGGATTGACAACGCGATACATGTCCCATATAAATAAATATAATTTTAAAGCCTTCTGAAGAATTTTGATAACTGCTCATGAAAACGTTTCATGAGCTTTCATTAAACCCCAGATCAATCTTCAATCCGATATACCTGCATGCACAATAATAATATGATTGCCCATTTTTAATCTATAAAGTATATAATCCCTATAGTAGTATGAAGCATATTATAAAAGTAATAATTACCTGCCGAGCATCATAACGGTGGCTTGTGGGTTTGTTCCGGGACTGTCTCTGAACGTTGAGCCATCCACAATCCTGAGCGCATCAACTCCGTTGACCTGATAGTTCTTGTTAACCACAAACCCAAGTTCACACCCTCCATGGTAATGCCACATTGTTTCCAGCGTCGTATGGCAGAACTGAGCCATGGCGGCATCGTCTAAGGGATTCTCTGGTAACGCCTGCCCAATAAAATGAAAGTCACGCGAGGAGTCATTAGCTGCTGCATACGCAAATCTCTCAAGAGACGGCGACTTAAGTAGTTTAGCGATCAAGCTCACGACATTCACGCATTTCTGGAGGTCGAGAGGGTGAGAATAATAGTTATATCGAACAGATGGATTGTCTCGAGGATCCTTGCTGCGTAACCGAAGCTCTCCCCTCGATAACGAAAAGGCCAATTTCTCAAAAATGTTCCCAATATACACGTTCATGGAGTGTGAGGATACGGTGATATTTACCATGCTGCTGGACTCGATATAAGTTTGAGAGCCTTTAAGAATAGCCACTACCTGTAATCATATTTCTCTGGTGGCCACCAGTCTAGAGTGGTACATATAAAATACTAGTCCATCTCACCAATGGCAGATTCTCCCTCCACCCGATCTAGACTAATAGCGGTCTTGCTAAAACCGCTTTCACATCGTAAACAATTGCAACACAGAGCTTATTATTAAAACACTCTCTCTTACACCACTATAAATCTATGATAGGATCAAGATCCATCTCCATTATATACTACGTACTCTACGCGACATATATTAATGTGAGCAAGAAGCTATTCCATTATTGTTCCCTCTTGGTCCATGCAGCGAGCATGAGAAGAAAACAGGATCGATCACCTCAGCTCTATCTCCAAAAAACTAAAAATTGCCTTATTATGTAGAAAAGGGGTATTGTCTGGGTTCACTAAGCAAAGAAAAACTAAGGAAACCAACTAAACCAGAATTGCATGAATGATCCACCAACAAATACTACGAAGGTCATGAGGAATTCATTGATGATATAAAATAAACGAAGAATATAACAACGATAAAAACTTCGTTAACTGCCCACGTTAGCATTGATATCAACGTCTCGTTTTCATTGTGACTGTCACCACCAGTCTCTCTGTCACATTAATAGAAATTGACATGTGTTACCAATGTGTGGAAATATCTAGTGATATGAAAATATTCATGTGATGCTACAAGGCTGATTTTATTTCGATGGCTGATTGGTTGAATATTGGGCAATCAGATAAACCACGTTGCTAGTTAATCGAAGACTATCAATTGACCGAGGTTGACCACTATCAATGCACAAAAAAAGTCCATTAATTAATTAATGCATTGTCAATCCAGCATATTACTCAGACGAAAAGTATTCACTCAAACACAATCGCAGCCCCTCTATTTGTAACAAAAAAATAAAAAGTCAACACCAGTACAAACACAATCGCAACCCCTCTATTTGTAACAAAATTAAATAAATCAACGCCAGTACATCCACCGGGACGCCTTCCGCTAGTAATTCCTTAAAAAATTTCCCGTTTTCTTTGAAAATTAAGGTGATGGATGCGATTAGTTATTAATTTTCATTTTAAAAACTAACTGTAACCTAGTTTCGTTTTCCATTCATCTTTCTGTATTTTTGTCATTCTAATTATTAACGCAGCTATGCACGCCCAAATATTGTGAGTGATGTTCGTAGAGGTTCCGAATAACCTCGTTCAAGGACAAAAATGGAACCCAAGATTTTGCAAGATGGTCGAATGCGACTTTGAGTTTGATGGTGTATGTGTGTATTTATGTTCGTTAGAATCGAAGCGAACAAACTATTGTGAGTGTAAATTATCAAGACTATGACAAATTCCATCTGCAATTTCCATCTGCAATTTTTAACCCTGTAATTTCCCGTCAAATTCCATCTGTAACTACAACTATCATAAACACCTACCCTACGACTTCAATATTTTACCAGATTCCACACAGAAACCCTGTCGCATTACAATTTCAAGACACAGAAGGTTTCCATAGATCGTACTAACACTCTACAGGTGACGTCAAAACCCAAATTCCTACAGGTGCATGAATAGATTCCTCGTCTCGACCTTAACCAATCAATGTAAATGAATTCATTTTTACTTTCTTTGAACCGGGTCGATTCCCGGAATCGACCCGCCGCCGGTCGGGCGAGGCGGGACGGCCCGGGGGTGGTGCTGCGCCCACGATCACCCAAAATGAAGCAAAGAGACTCCCTTTTTAACTTTTTTCTTTCCTTTTCTTGTGCATTGACATTTGCAAGCAATTTATGATAATTGTTGATTGCAGGGATCACCTTCAAGCTTTCCCATAGACGTGAGACAGAGTTGCAAGGATCACCTTTAAGAAACTTTGTTATCATATTTCATGCACAGTTCATAATTTAAGAAGGGTAAGGTTTTTGTCCATACCGTTTTGTCCCCTGAGCATAAGTGAAGAAGCAATATATAAGTCACGAATTTTGATTGTCCTTATTTTCATGGTTCTATCTATCTATCTATCTATCTATATATATATGTGTGTGCGCGAATAGAAGGAATACGATATGACTCTTATTAATGAGCCTCTTTGATTTTGATTGTCCTTATTTTCATGCTTCTATAAGGAATAAGCTATGAATATTTATCTGCGACTACTGACTTTTTAACGAGCCTTAGCCACATGCCATTGGCTTAATAGGTTCTCTTGAAACGCTGCATTGAACACCTTTGTATACCTGTGCCAAGGCCACATACCGATGGCTTAATAGGTTTTGTTGGAAACATTGCAGCGAACCCATTCTTATCATATCAAAATACCCAAGCTTTTGGGGCATGCTGCCTTTCTAATGGGATATGCAAATCTGGCGGCAGGGACTTGCTGCATGGCAACGCTCCTTGTATTCTATTAATATTCGTGGATTTAGATTTTAATTTTATTTACTTAACCATTCTCTTATTTTTATATTTTTCTCATTTTTCTTTATTGAACGATAACATGATCAAGTTTTCATTTAGTGGTGATCTGAAGTGATGTTATTGGTAACATTTTTTTGGATTTTTTTGGGTTTTAGTTATGAATAATTTCTTCTTTTTTTTTAAGATTTCCATGATTCATATCATTTACCGATATTGATGAGTGATGGTCTTGTAGGAGACGAATCTCCTTTGAGTTGTTGTTCGATTTAAACTAATTGTAACTTGTTCTTTTCCATTCTTGCACATGCCATTGTCCTGTAGAACTTTGTATTGAGAAATTCCGAAGCAATCCTTCGGAGTCTTGGTTCCAATCTCGGTTTATTTTTCTGTCTTAAATTTTCCTAGCCATCCCACTCCTTGTGTCATTTCCTGTACAGGTCTCAAATTTTTATTTCCTGTACAGGTCTCAATTTTGTTTTTTCTTATATCTTGTATTGCATATATCAAGATTCAACATGCACTACACACGCAAGAAATTATAACCCAACATTTTCCAATGAAAATGTAATAATAGAAAGAGATCAAATCTATATTACGTGCACATCGAGTTCGTTGTCATGCATTTTAACTTTATTGACTTATGTATAATATTTTGTGTGTGATTCATTACTAAAACCCAACCCTATATTCAATTATGATATTTATGTTAGGTTTTAGTTCCTTATCTTTCGTTTGTTTTGAGTTATAATTTAAACTCATATTTGTTGTATTGTTGTTTAACTTTTTAAATTTTATTTTCATTATCTTAATCAAACAATGGAATTTTTTATTTAAATATATATAGAAAATGTAATTCTTATGCATTAATGCGACCGCTTTTTCTTCTTTGATTAATTTTATTATATAATCATTTATATGCATTAAGGATGTTATGTAAATACAGTTTTTGTTTTCTTTTATTTTTTCATATAAACCCTTTGTATATAGTTAGTTATATTTTAATTAGAATTTAAATAGATTATAATTTCTTTTATTTAATTGTTGTTAAATAAATTATTACATATAAGTTTATTTTGTATTCTTATGTGATTAATATTGAATTTGATATTCACAAATATAAAAAAAAAGTAACCACTTAAATGTAAACAATTAAAATCATGCATGAATGAATAAATAAATAAATGTCTTCTCTTTTTCATTTTAGAAACTTAATCATTTAAATATCTCATATTCAAAAGGAGGGTGTTTATTTTAATATATTCATTGGTAGGGTTAGTGTAGGTAAGGGCAGGGGGTGGGGAAGGTATGTGAAAGAAAGAGAGAGCACAACTGTGATTTTCGCATTGATTTTTAACTTAATTATTATTTTTTGAAAAAAAAGTTGTTATTATTATTTGTTTGACATGAAATTCATAAAAAAAAACTATTATTTGACCATTTTTAGTTAATATTTTTGTATAGAAAATGTGATTTTGACATGTTAATTCTAGCAAAAAATTATCAAAACGTTTAGTTTTTTTGTTATATTTATGTTAAAAATGGTTATTTTTATGTCCATTGTTAAAAAATGTTGTTTTTTAGAAACAATTATTTCATGTGGATTGAAAAATTAATTAAGGATGTATAAATATGTAGATTATCTAAAATTCAAACTATCGACTTTCTAATTTAAAAACGCAAAACAATAAAACCCCCCCTAAAAAAAAAATAAGATAGAGAACAAGAAAATATGAATAAAATGACGACTTCAAAAACTATCAAATTTAGAAAATAATTTTTTACATTTCACACACTAGAAAATTAAAAGTCAAAAAATAGGTCTTTTAAAAAAAGGGTGTGATGCAAAATACTCACTTTTTAAAATCAACATGAAAATCACTACCATTCTAAAACTTGATTTCATCCTTGAACATGAAAAAAAATTAAAGTTCCAAAAACCATGTTCTAAAAAAAACATGTGTATTCTGCATCACCACTTTTGAAAATCGGGTCATTTTTTTGCTACCTCTACGAAACGGGTAACAATATCAGTTCCCGTTTCAAAGTTTACATTGTTCTCTTTTCTTTCCTGGTTTCTGGGTGCTAATCCTGGTGTGGTTTTCACCGTTTTTACCCCTTCGCAATTATGCTTTTCCTTGTTTCTTTGCCTCTCCAGCCCTTTGTTTTGGGTTTTCCATATAAATAAATGTTGGACTCTATTGAACTCTTCTGGAGGTAAAGAGTGTATCCCTTCCTTGGTTCCTTGAATCAAGAAATCCTCCAAATCTAGATTTTCTTTCTCAAGAATCTCCTGAAGTTCTTGGTCCTCCGTTTCCATCTCACTTTGGTCATCTCATGATCCATTTCTGTTTCTACATCACTCACAATCGTTTCTATCTGCTAATTTTTATCTGGTGTTTGTTCCCTATCCTCTTCTTTCCCTTCCTCCATTAAACCTTCTCCATTCATCTGGTCTGCAGTTGTAATCCCTTCTTCCATTTCTAGGACTTGGAACCTGTTTTAACTAGCTTGTTGCCCATCAGATTTTTGTATCTTTGACCCCCTCTTGCTTCCTTTTCCTTTGCTTGCCACTTTGTGAAAGTTTTCAGAGTCTTTCATTGTGGTAGTTTTACTCTTATTCTCTATTTTAGGGAGAGGGTAGTCCTTGAATAGGTGCCCATGCTCATGGAATTTGTGACATCTGAATGGAATATGTTCATAATCCATAGTTTGCACCCATTCTTCATCAAATACTTCTAAGATTACCTCATCTGGTAGAGCTCCAGAGAGATCCATCTCCACACATATTCTAGCAAAGGAAGTGTACTTTCCCCTCCTAGTGGCTTCAGAAGCTTTGAATAAACATCCTAACTTGTTTCCTATGGCCGATAAGGACTTTGTTTTCCAATAATCAGGAGGAAGAGAATAGAGTCTTACACAAACTGGGACTGAAATAAAGGTCTCACATTCCAGAACAAAATTCATGATCCATGGTCTCATATAGAGACCTGTTGCGGCATAAAAGTAGGGCCCACCTTCAAAAACTCTCTCTTTGTCTTCAATGTTTGCGAATACCACTATGAAGAAACCCTTTGACCCAAGTGTAGGTCAATGCTTCCCTTTGGTTTCCAGTGATATTTTATCCACATTTGTAAGGCTTTTTCAGTGGGCCATAAATCCATGAATTTACAAATGATAGCATAAGTTTGCATATGGTCCCTATGTGCCTGCAGAGCAGGCTCATTTAAAACAACTCTAGGAGTGACAGTAGCTTTGGGCTTACATGGACCCATGTGTGCTTTGTTTCTTGTTCCCTGTTCCTTGTCTTCTTCCTCATTTTCTTTAGTGATGTTGTTCTCCTTTGACTTTTGTCCATCTTGTTCCTCTTCACTGTTCTTATTCCTCCCCTTTGAAGGGCCTCTGTCATATTCCATTGGTTTTTTGCCCCTTCTGGTCACAGGCTGGTTGAAGGAGGGAGTGGAGCTCCCTCCTTTGCGCCCTTCCATAGAGAACTGTCCCTGCAATAGCCCTGAAACCCTAGTTTAGTCTTCCTTCGTCACTTCTGCTGCCCTCTGTTTCCTCTTCTTGTCAAGAGCCTTTTTTCATCTACATATGATTTGTTTAAAAGTATTTAGGATTTAATCAACTATGTTTAAAAGTATTTAGGGTTTAATCAACTATTAATAAAAAATATGGATATTAAAATAATTTTTTATTTAATAAAATTGTTAATATCAATTATTGAGTTGAAAGATTCATTTTATAGCTCAATGTAATATGTAAAGATATCAATTCATCATCAAAATTAAAATTTTATTCATATTAACCAAAATAAAATAAAATAAAAAGAAAAAAATAAATTAATTATACAAAATATTTAAATAATATAAACTGATCAAATAAAAACACACCAAAAAAATAAATCTTTCTTAATTAGTATTAAATCTATACTAATATATAACAATACCCATTCACTAATATTAAAAACTCATTAAAATATCTAGTTTCCACAATCTTAACCTTGAAAATTCAAAACTCTTATACAAAAAGCGTTTAAAAAAAAAACCATTAAAATCAATGTGCACAGTGCAACTGCCAAATCATTCACTTCCAAGAGCGTCCGGGATTTTCTCATAATTCGACTTTGTAGGTTTGGGTGGAGTCAAAAGTTTGGGTTAAAGTAGCCCATGCATGTGAATGGGTGGGTGAGTCAAAAGTTACAAGGATTACTCAAGGATTTTTTAATTTTAATTTTTTTTTATGGCTTATTGTCCATTTTCTAGTACCTCTGGAAGCAATTGGAATAAATAATCTTTGAATTTGAAGTTTAATGGTAATAGAAAAGCGTAGGGCGTAATTACAAAGGTTTAGTTTTGTGTTAGTAAATGTTGATATGGGGTTATAAGTTATTTTAATTGGGGCAATTTTTGTTGAATCACAGTAGAGGGTTCGAAATGTCGGTGGTTATAGGTTATTTTAATTGGGGTAATGTCTAATGAACCATAGTAGAGGGTTTGAAACTTTAGTTCCAAAAATTATTCGATGTGATCATTCCGAAAGAATCTACTCTAAAAATTATGGATCAAAGAAGTTTAAACTCACAAATACATTTATGCTTTTTAATTATTTTAGGTAAAATTTTGGGTAAAATTGTAAATTTAATTGAATAATAAAAGTTTTTTTTTTAATTAATTTTCTTAAAATTGTCTTACAATTATTCAATTCCAATATATATTATGTATTTATTTAAATATTGAGAATTTTATCTCATCAGAAAAGATTATTTATTTATAAGTTACTTTGTATTATTTTTATTCCTATCAACTAGTTAATATTCACTTCTTCTTTTTTGTATATCAATATTTTTTTATCTGTTTTTAGGAAAGGTTCATTTAAGATTTGACATTTTGCTTCTCCTATCAACAAAAGTGGAACTATCAAATTTGGACAAATTAAGTATATCAATATTTTTGACTTTTTATTAGTAAAGGTTCACTCAAGATTTTACATTTTCCTTCTCTTATCAACAAAAGTGGAACTATCAAACTTCGACAAAGTAAGTATGGAATCGCCTAACGAGGCGGAGGAATTGCCCAGGCAGTCAAAAGTGGTCGGAATCTGAGAAATTTTTCTTCAAAAAATCTTGTGGAGACAGTGTTTGAATCATGTTTTTGATGGTGGAAATGGATTTATCACCATCAAAAGTTTAACAACTATAACTAGATTTACAAAAATTCTTGCTGGATTTTCCCTAAATATGATTGGAATTTCCATAACTTTCCGGGCAATTCCTCTAGCTAGTTAGACTACGGCATTAAGTATATCAATATTTTTGACCTTTTTTAAGTGAAGGTTCACTCAAGATTTGACATTTTGCTTCTTGTATCAACAAAAGTGGAACTATCAAACTTGGACAAACAAGGACAGAGAAAATTAATAATTAATTAATAAATGGTAAAAATGAAATTAGTTTTTCAAATACAACAACTATTGAAGTAGAAAGTTGCTCCTAACAATAGAGTTTTCTCAAAAAAAAAAAAAAAATTCAAATAATCTTTTTTAATACTTATTCTATTAAAAATAAGAACTTTTTTATTTAGTCATTTCATTTTTCTAGATGATCTTCTCAAATATTTTATTCCTTTTATGTACATTGCACCTTTAGGGGCAATTGCTAGTTTAAACTCGTTATTAGTTATACATATATACACTTCATTACTCACACCTTTGTAAGAAAATATTTTCATACTATTGAAATACACAATATGGTTACTATATATATATATATATATATATATATATATATATATATATATATATATATATATAAGGTAAAGTATATACATCGTTCTTCACCTATTTTTTCAAATTTGTTTTTCTAGACTTAAAAATAGTTGAATGTTACATTGATTCCTACATACCAAAGATTTAAGGGAGTAAAACCTTGTGTCTACATCTTTTGCCCAATTTATAACAAAGAAGAAAAGTACATAAATACATTAGAATGCTAAAAGGAGAGATTGTTTGTCAACAACTCAATCTCCTCAGCATGTGCAAATTGATGGAGTCCAACCAAGCCTACCAGAAGTTGGAGAGCTTCGTTGCATAAACCACCTAATTCCATGTTGAGCTCATGTAAAATATGATAGAAACCGATTTGATAAAGATAATTATGAACAACCTTGATCTCTAACAATAACACATCGATGTCAATTATGCATACACTTGCCATATAGTTTTCCCAATCAATGACCAACTTTGAATCTCCCATCACTTGGAGATTTCAAACACCTTGTTTCTAGGCCACTTCAAGTAGAACTCATAAGGCTACAAACTTGGCCTTGTTATTTTACCCCCTACGAGGGGCATATCATGCATATAAGAAATGAGGGTGACTTAAATACAAGACTACCTGACACCACATTGTGGAGGATGGTTGTGCTTGGCACCAACAAAGAAACCCCCAGTGAGAACCAAAATTAATTTCAGGAATACATAGGCTCCTATGTTTGGGGAGGGGAGGGTTTGCCTTGAAGTTCAAAGCCAAAGTGGTCACCTTTGCAACACATGCAGACGAGGGTATGAACTTGTCCTAAAAAACTACAAGATTTTGTGATTTCCAAACCAAAGTAATAAGTAGACAAGGTAGAACTTTAAAAGAAGAAACTTGTTTATGGGACCACCACTTTCTAAAAGCATTAGCTAAATCCAAGCCCATCCACCTTGAATTTGGATTAAATCTTTCCATAGAAACTCACAAATCTGAAATATATAATTTCATCTCATAAAAAGGTGAGGGTGGGACTCCTCCCATGCTTTGCATAGGGGAAATTGATTAAGACCAGACTAGTCGCACCTTCTAAACATGTCCCTAATGAGTAACTTGTCACTGGGAGCTATCCATGCAAAGAGTTTAGCCATTAGAGGGGTGTTGGCTCCCTAGATATATCTCCACAACCAACTTCTTTCCTCAATGAATTGTTATTCAAACCACACCTTATTACCCATCTTGGTAGTGAAAGATCATGTCAAGGGAATTTTTGACCAAACAAGTAGGTCTGGAATATTGTCTCTGATATACAAATGATTCTCCACCAACAAGTTGATGTACTAATCCCATTCTATTGTTATTTCGCTCACTATACCCATAGGTCTAGAGGGCTAGGCACTAGCATCTACTACAGTAGTAATATTTAGACGATCAAGAGAGGATAATAGAGGAGAAGAGAGGCTGTAATTATTACCTACACCATACCAAAGGTCATGTCCTATTCATATTTGATGGTCGTACCCTACACGCCACATGGCCGATTTGTCAATGAGGGGAAAAGCTTTTACCACTGCTTTCCATATTATTGAGCCTTTGGAGGACTTATTTAGCACTCTAAACCATTCCACAATTGATTCTCTAGGAAAATATTTAGCTTGCATTACTTTGTACCATAATTAAAGACCTTGTGTTAATCTCCATAGGTTATATATATATAGACATAGATATAGATAGCTTAAAAAATCAAAATTAATCAAGGAAATTTGAAGAATGTAAATTTATTTTAAGGTTTAAAAGCCTTAGCAAATATTACTAGCCCTTAATATTCAAATTGTAAAATGCTTGGAATTTTTTTATAAAAATATTCAAAATTTTAATTATTTTATATAATATTTATAAAATTTTGGCGATTTCTAAGTTAAAATAATTTTGTAATATAAAAGTTAGGCAAATCAGTTTTAGAAAAAGAATAGAGATTGGTGAATCTTTTTTCTAGAAAAAATCATGGAAAATTAGCCTACCTGTGAATATCAACCCCTAAAATTTTCCATAAATCATATATATATATATATATATATATATATATATATATATATATATATATATATATATAAAATTTATTGAATGTCAAAATTTGAATGTGTGTGTGTGTGTGAATATTCATTAAAAAAAAATATTTTTATTTTTAATGAATATTAGTGCCCCACAGAGAGATATATAATTCAAAACTAGTAAATATAAAAAATTATATTGAAATTTTAAATTCAAATTAATTTTTTTATTTATTAAACAATCCCCCTAATTAGGGAAAGGGTCCACACTTAGTATATACAACCTCGACCATAATGAACAATCATATTATGGAGAGGAGGGGATGGTGACACAACTATCACCACACTCAATGGAGGGAGGAAGCATGATTGCCCCATCCTCCATTTGACAACTTGACTTAAATGAGAATTTGCTACACATATATTAATGATGTTGTAATTAAGGATTTGGGTGGTTGATCCTATGAAGTTTCTTGATGGAAGCATGCTTAACAAACAAGCCAAGTTTCATTCTATTTTAGTTTTCTCAGCTTTGGTGTTTTTTGTCAAAGTTCTTCCTATTACAAGGAGAATTACAACTTTCACTTTGTTATTTCTTATTTTTTGGAGGGGGCAGATCTAGGTCATCCTAATTTTGCATCCCTAGTTATTGTTTCTATCTGGACTCTTTCATCCTCCTTTTCTTGCATTCAGTTCTTTTTTAGCAAGATTACAAGGTCCAATGATAAAACTAACTTTAGAGGGAGGTGCTTTCCTTTTAGTAGCAACATGCAGGAGGCTAGGAAGTACACATTCATAACCCATCACTTGGTATGCTTAGCTTGAGAGGGCATCCTTCATGGTGGCAGGCACATCTAGGTATACAATTCTCAATATAGAACTCTGATTTGCATGTTCTGTTTACTCAATGGTATTTTACATGCACAAGAAGGATTTGATGGGTGGACTCTTTTGATATTAATATTGTCAATATTTTGGCACCTGAATTTTTCTTTTGGAGCATATTTTTTGTCTCTCCTGGTCTGTCCCCTGCTGCACTTTAAAGCCCTGTGTTGCTTTAATTGTCTCTCACAACAACCTATCCCCTCAATTATAGCTGGCAATGTAGTTTTCATTTTCTTTGTCACTCACTCCACGATCTCATCCCTTTCACTCCCTCTATTTCCCTCTTCATTGTGCCTCTACCAACGACATGACAAAGAGCCTAGAGTTATAGAAGTTCAACTAGCCAAGTGGAAGGGAGTTCTCATGTGCATCTGCGCCCATAGCAGTAGTAGGTGTTATCAGAACTAGATCCTCGAGCATGTCGATGGGGAATAGAGTAAATAAATGTTGAAGTTGATGCACACCAAGACGATTATAATAATTTTGAAATCTTCACTTTTGTGGCCAAATTGGTGCCTAATCATACCTGGGAAGCCAAAACCAATGTTTGTGCACCATTGAGCTATATTGGAACATTAAATTCTTGCACGACAAGGTCCTTTTGGAATACAATGATGTTAAGAGTGAGATCGTATTGTAGCTTAATGAACTCTAATTGAAGCACAATGATATGGGCTTGGAAATAGAGACATGGCCTTAGGCCTAGCGAGAATTGAGACCCGCTTATACAGAGACAAAAAACTAGCCTTACTAGTATTCTTTATTGATCTGATAGATATTTCCACTTTACCTTGAATCACTTACATGACTCTGAATTTTGTAGATTTTATTTTTGATATAATTGTTTTTATATTATTTATTTAAACATATAACAATATTAATACTAACAAAATTTAATTTCCTATTGTATATTTTATATATATATATATATATAGATCATATTGATTTCCTATTGTATATTTTATATATGGATATAATCATATTAAAAAGCATTAAGTCTATGTAAGGGATTTTAGCTTTCCCAATGATAAATAAGAATAATTATGATAACCTTGATTCATGTTTTCCTCGAAATTACTCAACTTCAAAGAAAAATTCATCAAAACCATGAAAAAAAATAAAAATCTACATCACAATTATATTCTCTTCATTATGCTTTAAATATTTGAATATTTAAACACTAGTTGTTGAAATGGGGACCTTGACTTTATCATCTGCTTTTATTTTCCAAGGAATACATTGAACAATGAAAAATAAATAAATCTACGTCTTTCCATAAAAACTAAAAAATAAAATAATCTACTTCTTTCATAATTAAATTTTGTTTGTGTTCGCTATGCTCTTAGTGGTCCCGTCCCACCACCCAAACTTTAAATAATTGAATTTTTAAACTCCAGTTGTTGAGATGGGGAATTTTCCAGCGTCACCTTCACTTTATCACCTGCCTTTCTTTTGAAGCGAATACATTGAACGGTGAAAAATAAATAAATCTACACTTTTCAATAAATAAATAAAATAATAATAATCACTTTTTTCAGAATCAGGTTTGGTTCACTCTGCTCTTATCCACGCAATTTAAACACAAGTCGTTGACATGGGAATTTTTTTACGCAACCCTTAACTTGAGGGCTTGTTTTTCTTTTCTTTTAAAGGGCCTCATTCACATGTAAGTTGAAGGGATTTTTGTAAATTTAAGTTATAGTTATTAAATTTCAAGATTTTAAATATCCGATACATTTTTTTGATGATGCTAAATCTATTTCCACCATAAGAAAACACGATTCAAAAATTATCTCTATTTTTTTTTTGTCATATTCTAACCACTTTTGGCCTCCTTTTGCCTGATTAGATGACTCTAATCTAAAAAGTAACGATTTCGCCTCTCTCCGGGCAATGGATCCAATAGCTCCTTCAACCGGATGTTCTACTCAACTCTCTTTATCGATTGCATGATTTTGAGGGATACTAAATTGGAAATTCATCGTTATATCTAGGTGTCATTGTATCGTCATATCTACGTTTCATTGTCACTCCCGGCTCTGTTTCATTTTCAAATTCAAAAATTCTCTGTGGACCACAATGTAAATGCTGGCATAAGCATGAGCCCAACTCTGCAGCTCCACGAAGCCACTCTGTGCAGTGAAAGTGCAATTTTCTCTCTTGTTACTGGATATTTTTAAAGCTTCTTCTTTTTTCGATTTAACTACTATCCACTGATTTTTCGGTTGGACCGAATGATTGGTGTATTTGAGCAAGTTATAGCAAAATTCCTGCTTTCTTAAAAAATTTAGTGTGATTCCTTCGAATCTAAAGAAAATTTCAGTTTTACAATCCATCTTAAATATTTATGTTTTTCAAAACAAAAAAATTACATTCAATCTCCATCATTGCTAAATTTACATGCAATCTTCATCACTGCAAAGAGCAGGTGATTATCCAGTACAAAATTGCACCTCATTGTTAAAATTACATGCAATCTTCATCACTGCAAAGAGCAGGCGATTATCCAGTACAAAATTGCACCTAAATGTTAAAATGGAGTAAAATTCTGGAATGCTTTAGAGAAACTAAGCTAGTGCAAGGATCTCATCCAAAGAAATTATTGTTCACTATCTTAGTTCAGATTTTTTTTTTTTTTTTTTCTCACAATATTTTAACAATTTTTCCAATTTCGATGAACTTTGCCCGTCAAGTAATAGTCTGGATTTTAACTCTTGAGTTGAATTTCTAAATCTCTTGATCTATCATATAGAGCGAGTGTACAATCATATAGAGACATTGATCGAGGTGAAAGAAATGGCCAATTAATGTAGTAACATCAATGTTTTTATCATTTTACTAAACCAAATTTTCAATAGAAGAAATGGCCTATGAATGTGAAACACCAATTTTTTTAACAATTCATTTTTTTAGCATTTTACTAAACCAAATTTTCTATAGAAGTGGCCAACAAATGTGGAAACATCAATTTTCTAGATCATGTCAAGAAGGTGCATTTAAATGTCCCAAATTTGAGATAAGGTAGGTGTGGTTATGGTGTGTTATAATGGTACTCTTTTGAACAGTTACATTTAGTATATCTACATGTTTTCAATATATCCATAAACAAATTTTTATGAAGTAGCTGGTCGGTTTCAAAAGATAATTTCAATCATAGCGGAAACATGACTAACAATGAAAATAATTAAAAAAACTTATCTTCAAATAAAAAATAAAAATAATAGTCTTTTATTAAATGTATATTTTAAAATTATTTGAGGAATAAACAGATATTATTAAATACTTTTAATTTGAACCCGAGCTAGTGAGGCTAACCAAGTGAACTACACATCAAAGGTATCTTATATATCACGATTAATAGTATTAGAATATTCCATAAACTAATGAAATAAATTTTGTGGAATGCATAATACATAAATATTTCATATTTTGTATATTTATTTTAATAATAAATATTTTATTTTTTTAATGTATTTTTTATTAATTTCAAAATTATATAAACATTTAAAGATTATATTTTAACTTAAATGGAAACTGTTTTTAAAATATTATTTAAATTTTTTAAAAATTAAAAATTTTAATATATTTACCCTTTTAATTGATATTTTTGTTGAAAATTTTGTTTTATTTACGTGTTACATAAATATTATTGTTTATCTTTTAGACATTATTATTCTTAAAAAAAAGAGAGAAGATTAAAAAAATATAAACACTTCAATTTTAAAATACATAATTATATTAATAATTAAAAAAATAAATTTTGAGTTTAAATTGGTTTTATTGTTTCTAAATTGAATGAGGTTTTGAAAATTTATAATTTATTTTATAATATTTTTTATTTTATAAAATTAAAATTTCCATTTGTATAATGTATAAATAAATATTAACTTACTTATATATATATATATAATGGTATTTTTTATTATATATATATATATATATATATATATATATATATATATATATATATATATATATAATAAAAAATACATATATATATATATATATCTAATGATATTTTTCATGTAATTATTTTCTATTTCCTGAATTTAGGTTTATGTAATCCATTTTGATTGTTAAGAAAAAGTTTTTGGTAGTAATCACATATGAAAAGGATTTGTCCACCCGTTTATAACCATGAACCACACTGGTTGGTTTGAAACATGTCAGCAAATCCTTTTCCTATGTGATTACTACCGAACACTTTTTCTTAACTATTATCTATATTAAATATGAGTTTTTATTCTATAATTTTGTAAATATATTGATTCTTAAAATTTATTATTATGCGACTATCTATAATTTTATGTATTTATTTACTTTGAAAATTTATTATTATTTTAATTTATATTACCATTAAAATATTTGTTTACAATTAAAAATTATTTTGAATAAATTATAGATATGCATGTTTATTTTGAAATAGAGCTTCCATAATTTTAATTTAATTATCAATAATTATTAAGTGGTAGATATTTAACCTCTACGAAATATTCTAGAATATTTATAGTAGTATACACAAATTAAATGTTGAGATTTACTTCCAAAGTGGTTGTGTCATTTTCCCCTTTTAACCAAATTGATTATTTAAAAAAAATGGCATATGAAAAAGTGCTATATAAAGTGAGTGATGATTTTTGGGGTAAGTAGCATTGATAATCCATGGTATTGGCCATGGTATTGTAACAAAGCCTATTTACAGAGTAGGAATATCCATGATAATGTGAGAGTAAATCTCCATGGTTAAGAATATTTTTACATATTAGCTTATATATTAATTCTTTTTACTATTTATCAAGGAGGCAATATAAATTATATCATTGGTAAACTAGGTATCAATTCATAATAAGAATCAAAACTAACTAAATTATAACTTTATTTTAACTTAAATCCTTGTAGATATATATCCATAATAAGTATAAAAACAATTACTACATGATACATCTTAAGTTGCTAAAATTTTAAAAATCATAACAACTAACAAATTTTAACTTTATTTAAAATATTTATTATTAATAATGACGCAATAGGCTTGTTTATTTTGGAAGAGGACTTCCAGAATTTCAATTTCATTATCAATAGTTATGCCAACAGGCATGGCTATTTTGGTGTAATATCCCCAAATAATTGACCCTAGTTGGACCAATTTAAAAAAAATAAAAATAAATAAATAATAAGGAGCCGAGAACACATGGTTTTTCCCTAAGTAATTATCCACCTAGGGTAATTTCCCATAGTTTCTTCCGAGTAGGCAAGCTTTAAAAGGAGGAGGATATTTGAGAGCAAGACATGGAATTTGGGTCTTCTTCATTGGTATTTTTAGAGCTCAGGCGAGTTTTCAAGAGAGGGTTTCAAGTGAGATCCTTAGCCTATCTTCGGTGGGATTCGATCTCACTCTAATTGGCAACCCAACTTCAATGGTTCCTAAAATCACCCTAGTTGGCTCAATTTCTTCTTTTTGGAAAGGTGGTTATTCACATTCATTGTTTTTGAGAACATTGATTTCATTATTCTTCCATGGTGCAGAGGCTAGGCCAAGGGACCACGAAGGCAAAGGAGGCGCCCATACCCCCCAATCTAGAGATTGGCCCTTCAATTCAGTGTTATGGGTCTCAAAGTTGATTTGAGTCCCATTGCTAAGTAACCCATTCATTAGCTTTATGATTTGGCTAACAGTGTTCCACGACAACAAGATTGAGCAATCACTAATTTCGTGTGGTAACAACTCAACGAGAAGGGGATAATTGTAGAGGAATTCACAAGGCATGGAAGCTATGATAGGGAGACTACATTGTGATCGTGTTGTGGAGTGAAGTTGACGAGAAATGCTAGGAAACCATTCATTACTGCCACAAATTCTTCCCAGATTGCCACTTATTCATTAGTTGTATCACCATTAGAGGAAGCGCGTGCTATAAGGCCACAATGCCATTGCGTCAAGCAGAAAGAGAGGTCACTAAGTATGAGATCTAAAGAATCGTTGTCAAAGACTGTGGAGCATTACAATGAGCGCTAAATCGTTGTGTGCCCATGGATCTTCACGATCATTGACCACAGAGGTAGAGTCGGGAGGTCGTTGACTTCTCACAGTTCATTCTCACAAGCCTACGATGGAGTCACCTTTTTCACGTTCGCTGAGTGGCTAACTATTCGTAGGTGGAGAAATATGAATTTTAAAGCCTTTTTCATTCTCATAAAGTGAATGACTTTTTGTGGGTGAATAGATCAAGAATTTCGAGCCCTATTGATTAATTTATGTACATGTGCTCCAATTTTTTTTAATAAATTTTTTTGCCTCTTTTAATGATTTGTAAACTATCATAGATATTCCACTAGAGAGTTTGTCACAACATATCTGATAATATTATATTAAAAAATTGAGATTCTACACTATTTCAGTTTTATTAAAATTTAAGATCTGTAGATTTAACTGTAATTAGTGCATGCGTGCGAATGGAAATTATGCAAAAAAGTAGAGAACGACGAATAAGACAGCACACACACACACAAGACACAAGATATGCTCTCTGGGAAACCATTTCAGGAGAAAACCGATTTGGAAAGGAGCTCGCTTCTCTCTCTTTCTCTTTTTGGAAATATGGCAACAGGTACAAAGAAATAATGCTTGTCACCCATGGGCTGCTACAATGCACAGATCCTCTCTGTGTGCTCTACCTCTTATCTCCCTTGGCTATCTTTGCTAAGCTATGGAACAAAATTCTCTCGAAAGAATGGAATGCCTCTTCCTCCTAGTGGCTCGGTTATAACAGGGCCTGATAGCCTAATAATGGTTAATTTTGACTACATCAACTCTTAACTAGAGTTACAACATAGGATCTTCTAGAGTATTTTACATCATAATCACATGGCCAACCCCTTTTCCATGGATATGCGACATCCTACCAAACTATAGGTGTGAAAAAAGGAAGGTCAACTTCTGAGTGGCATAAATTTTGCATATGGACCTCAATTGACGCACTTCTTGCACCATTAGAAATATCATTGTGTGTAGAATAACATGAAATGGTGATGCATTAAAGTGACAAACTTTTACCCCCAAAAAGCATCACTTGATGTCTCAAAACTATCTTGGAAGGTTACAGACCCCATTTTGCCAAACTGTGTCCTACTGGTAAAAATGATCTCGTGAGTTGATTCCTCCACTTTTTTTGCTCCAAATGCATCGAGATGAATGACAAACAATATAACGATCCAATTCAGATCATTTAAAATAATGGTTCGTGTCTTGTTATCATTTGGATGAGGGCATCGTAATTATTTTTGGGAAAATGTTTAATATAAAGTTTTTACTTAGTATAATCTTAGAGTGGTATGAGAGCCACAATCTTGGCCAGTTATGGGATGCCAAGAAAAGAAAAACAAAAGGGTATCACTCTCAATTGGAAAGGAAGAAAGGCTAGAAGTCAAGGATGAAAAAACAAAGAGACCATCATTAAGGACCAGGAAGAGTTAGAAGAGTTAGACGAATTGATGGGTGATCACGAAAGTACCAGGCTTGAAAATGCATTATAAAAGATCGCCACCACTCAAGAAACAATTGTGGAACTTCTAAAATTACAGGTAGGGCAAACTAACTTGAAAATAAATAACGGGGAAGGTGGTTGTCATTAAGTCGGGGACAGTCCATCACATGAACACGCCAAAATTCGAAGCAACCCATTCAACAGACAAACTATGCCTCCATTCTTGGATGATTCCTCCAGGTAGCAAGACTCTCCTTCTCCAATTGTGGAGACAGTTGGATACTCAAGATATGAGAGGTTATGGATATAAGTACTATTCTAGTTCTGGTTCTGGTAGGCATCATGATCATCATTGTTATCATCCTTATAAGAGGATTGATAGGGGATACTTTCCAAATGAGTTTAAGAAAGAAAATCCACCTACTTTTGATGGATATGTGAAGAAGACAGAATATGTAGAGGCTTGGATACTTGGGATGAAGAAGCTCTTTGACTTGCATGAGTACATAGATAATATGAAGGCCAAAATAAATTTCTTCACCCTGAAAGGTAAAGCATACATCTGGTGGGAAGATGTGAATTGGGTTAGAGAAATCTGGACAGATGACTTGACTTGGCACGAGTTCCAGAGACTTTTCAGGAAGAAATACTTGTCTGAAAGGTACTACGATAGTAAGGCCAAAGAATTCTATGAGCTAAAGATGGGATCAATGAAAAATGAAGAGTACATGACTAAATTCCTGGAGCTATTTAGGTATGTATCGTATCTTAAAGATGAGAAGGTTAAAGTTCAGAGATTTGTTAGTGGATTGCCATTAGCATTTAGAGATTGGATTAAATATGATGAGCCTCGGTCACTTGACGAAGTTATTAGGAAATTGAAGCATTGCTATGAAAAGTCAAAGCATAAGAATCAATCTTGGCAAGGATGGAAAGGAAAAGACAAAGGTAAAGGTAAATGGTAGCTAAAAAGAACAAGGCCTCAAAATGCAGACGAGAAATAGAATGTCGCACCACAAAAGAGATTTAGTACAACTAGACAGGGACATGAGTCATAACAACAACATATAGGTGAGGGTATTGTTCAGTTGGAGTATTGTACATGCGGTAAGGAGCAAATTAAGAGACATTGTCCACAAAATCAGGGTGGTAGGCCTTAGATATATAGTGCGCACGAGGAACAAATTGTTGGGGATGTTGGTAATAGCGTTCCTTATATTTATGCAGCATTGGATAAAAAACAAGCAGACCATCAAGAATCTATCATTGAGATGGACGGTAAGATTTGTGATCAATTTATTTCTATTTTAATTGGCCATGGATCTAATTATAGTTTTGTTAACACTGACTTGGTGGATAAGTGTGGTTTGAGTAAGGAATTGCAAGAAGAGTCTTGGTTAGTGCAGTTTGCTACAGGTACAAAGAAGCAAGTTCATCAATGGGTAAGAACTTGTGCATTTGATTTGAATGGTATGCATACCATAACATGTTTGAATGTATTACCCTTGGGATCATACAGTTTGTTTTTTGACATGGATTGGTTGTACCTGCATAGAACTAAGGTGGATCGTTACGACAAAACCATTGAGTGTGTGGATGACAATGGGGAACCAAGAGTCTTACAAGGAAAGAATAAAGCCACATAAGTTAGGATGGTGACATCTATGCAGGAAAAGCACAATAGCAGGAAAGGGTGTGCTATTTGTCATACATATTTCTAGTGAAAAATGTAAGGAAGTTGAGGATGCAGGTGTTTTGAGCAAGTACCCAATTTTACAACAGTTTTATGATGTGTTCCCTGAGGAGATTTCAAAGTTTCCACCTCATAAGGAGGTAGACTTTTCTATTGAGTTAGCGCTAGGGGTAGCTCCAACGTCAAAGGCACCTTATAGTATGAGTACACCTGAGTTAGTGGATTTGAAGCTACAATTGAAGGAAATGTTGGACAAGGGATACATTATGCCAAGTGTATCGCCTTGGGCGCACTGATATTGTTTGTGAAGAAGAAATATGGAACTCTCAGATTATGCATTGACTATAGGCAGTCGAACAAAGTGACTATCAAGAACAGGTATCTATTTCCGAGGATTGATGACTTGTTCAATCAATTGAAGCGAGAAACAATGTTCTTGAAGATTTATTTCAGATCAGGATACCGCCATGTACGCATCAAAGAGGAGGACATTTACAAGACAACTTTTCAGACTAGGTATGGGCATTATGAGTTTGTTGTAGTTCCATTCGATTTGACTAATGCTCCAGTTACATTTATGTGCTTGATGAATAGTGTGTTGCATTCGTATTTGGATAAGTTTGTTATTGTGTTCATTGATGACATATTGGTGTATTCTAAAAATGAGGAAGAGCATGCCGAGAATTTAGTAGTAGTGTTGAGGTTTTTGAGAGAGCACCGGTTGTATGTTAAGCTCAACAAGTGCAATTTCATTCATAATGAGGTATATTACTTAGGGCATGTTGTCTCCAAGGAGGGCACTGTAGTAGATCCATAAAAGATAAGGGCCATCATGGAGTGGGTAGCTCCTAGGAATGTGGATGAGGTGAGATATTTCATGGGGTTGGCAGTTTATTACAGGAGATTCATCAGGAACTTTTCACATATTTCTTATCTTATTACATCATTGCATAAGAAAGGTAATAATTTTGAATGGAAAAAGGAGTGTAAGGCCAATTTTGAGTAGCTTAAGCAGTTGTTGACACATGCACCAATGTTAAATATTGCAGATCTAGACAAATAAATTGTAGTATGTACAGATGCTTGCAAGGGAGGACTTGGTGGAGTCCTTATGTAGGAAGGACAAGTGATAAGATATGAGTCATGAAAACTAAACAAGCGCGAGTAGAACTACCTAACACATGATCTTTAGTTAGCAATGATCATACATGCATTGACTATGTGGAGGCTCTTGGCAGGAGGTTTGTAGTGATGAGTGATCACATTGGGTTGAGGTATTTGTTTGACCAACCGAATCTGAATGCCTAACAAGCTAGATGGTTGGCCACAATCATTGAGTTTGACTTTGAGATCAATTACATCAAAGGAAAGTAGAACACGGTGACAGATTCCCTTAATAGGCGGGTACAGGTAAATCACTTATCAGCTATGGGCTCCTATAGGAAAAAATTACAGGATAGGATCTAGTAGGAAGGTCAGTAGGATGGCAGGTATATTGATATTGTGAATAGGTTGTAGCAGAGTACAGGTGCAGGTACAGGTGCATGTAGTGGTATAGCTACAGGTACAAGTATAGGTACCAGAATAGGTACAAGTATGTGTAGTGGTACAAGTACAGGTACAGGTGCAAGTGCACAGGATGTGGACTATTGTCTTGCATCATATGAATTGTTTAGATTTAGGGACATGATATATGTGCCAGACAATAGTGAGCTCAAGAAGGTGGTCTTAAGGGAGTTTCATGTGAAACCATATTCAAGTCACCCAATCTACCAGAAGACAATAACTGCAGTGAAGAAATTTTATTATTGGCCGAATCTGAAGAAGGATGTCGCAGAGTTTGTGGCTAGATGTTTTGATTGTTAGTGCATGAAGGCAGAGTGTAAGCATCTAGGTGGACTGCTACAGCCAATTGCGATTCCATAATGGAAATGGGAGGTCATTTCCATGGACTTTATCACAGGTTTGCCGAGGACAGTGAGATAGGTTGACAAAGGTAGTACACTTCATTTCAGTGAAGTCTACATTCTCAGCTAACGATGTAGCACAGGTATTCATCATAGATGTGGTCATATTGCATGGAGTTCCAAAGAATATTGTGTCAGACAGGGATGCAAAGTTCACTTCCAAGTTTTGGAAGGAGTTGTTTGCAGGTTTGGGCACAAAGTTGGCCTTAAGTACAACTTATCATCTACAGATAGATGGACAAATTGAGAGGGTCAACAAGATATTGGAGGACGTGTTGAGGATGTAAGTGATGCATCAGCAACAAAAGTGGGAAGATTATCTTCCACTTATAGAGTTCGCTTACAACAATGGGTATCGGGATTATTTGAAGATGAGTATGTTTGAGGCATTGTATGGGCGGAGTTGCAATACTCCCATTAGTTGGAGTGATCCAATTAACAAGGTGTTGATTGGAACAAACATGTTGGCGGACATGGAACAAGAAATGCAGGTTATAAAGAAGAGTTTGGAGGCTGAACAACTATGCAGATCAAAACATGTTGTTCAAGGAGTTCCAGGTTAGGGAACAAGTGTATTTGTGCATCAAACCAAAGAAGAGGTCCTTACGGATTGGATCATGTGTCAAGTCGGCACCATGATTCTGTGGACCCTTCAGTATTATTGAGAGGATTGGGCCATTAGCCTATTGACTTGCATTCCCTTCGAAAATTAAAGCTCATGATGTTTTCCATGTGTCGTTTCTTAAGAAGTATGTTAAAGATGTTGATAATGTGATTGATTGGTCTGTATTGCAGGTGGAACTAGATGGAGAATTCCAGCTAGAGCCTCAGTTTCTATTGCAGAAAAAGGTGCTCATGCTCCATAAATGAGAAATTGAGTAGGTTAAATTGTAGTGGAAGCACTTTAGGCCCAATGAAGCTACATGGGAGATGGTAGATCAACTGCGGGCTATGTATCCTTCATTGTTTTCTGGTTGAGGAAAAAAAGTTTTAGTATGGTGTTTTGGTATATGTCTTTGGTATATGTTTTGGTACATGTTTGATGATGTTTTGGTATATGTACACATGTATATGGATGTGAATACCACCATGAACTATGTTATAAAGCTCCAATAAGTGGTATGAGTGTCATGTCATTTATAGTTGTCATGTTTTTATTTTATCATGTTGGTTTGCTTCTCAATAGGGTGATCTTTGTAAATACTGCATCGAGCTAAGTTATAAATCTCCGTGGACAGTGTATTTGTTTTTCAATGATTTTGCTAAGGTTAGGTGTGGTTGAATACCGAGGACAGTATCCCCCAAGGGGGAGGGTTCCGTAACAACCTTGGTGAAAATTCCATGTAATAAAAGTTAATAAAGGCAAAAATAATAACCACGGTTGATGGGACACTTAGTCCAAGATGAATTTTGGGAAAAACATCCTAGTGGGTGTTCATTTCGATTATAATGGCTAAGGAAATTGGCAAAGGCAAATGGAAAAGGCTTTGGAAAGGCACAATGGCATTTTTGGCATGTTTATTTATGAAAATAAAGGAAAATAGGAGAAAAGGGAGGTGAAAGGTCACAAGTTGCATGTGAGGAGGAAATTGAAGGAAAATAATGGAAAATGAAGAAAATAGAGGCATAATTGATAAAAAGGCTTCTGAGGATCAGTTTGTAATATTTTGTCATTTCAGTTTTGGATCTCTCTCATTATACTCTCTCTCTCTCACTCATAGATGCCTAGATTTTTCTTGGAGCATTTGGCATTGGATCAAGAAAGGTGAAGAAGGCAAGAGGAAGGAAGGAGAAAGCAAGGAAGAGCAGGATCAGGCAACTACAACTGTATTCTTTGCAGGTATCAATTTTCATGTATATTTTCCTTGCTAGATTTGGCATGCATGGTATTGCATGTGGTTCTTTTTTTGTTATGGCATGGGTTTTTCCAGGTGTAACAATGTTTTCATCCTAGCCTTGCCATTTTTGGATAGCCATGGTGTGATGGGGTTCTCAAGTTTTGGTTGAGCTGGATTGTCGGATGGATTTGACGCTGAGTGAGGTGGATCTCCAAATGATAGAGCACATGGCCTAGTGGTCCTTGAACCAGATCGTGGATCACGGTAAAGCCACTAGCCTAGTAACTTGATCCGGATTTAAACAGGAATGCAACAAATTACAGACATAAACATAAATACAAAGATGCAATAGAAATAACACTTCATTTCATTAATATCAAATACTGAAATATGCTTACAAACAGAATGGAGATAAGACTAGCTCGGACGATATTAGCTTATCTTTGAGAAGAGATGTGGTGGCTACATGCCTCTGAACTGTGTTACAATGAGGCTTAAAGGCCTATTTATTATTTAGAGATGATGGAAAACCCTAAACATCCAAAAACCTAACCCTAGGAGATGAAGCACCAAACTATGGGCCCCATTTGGGTAAACTGGTACATCAACTTCCCGAGGTCACAACTTTGGCATACGATCTTCGTTTGACGTGCACAATACCTCGTCAGAAAGATCTATCCAAGGACTACAACTTTTAAATGATCAACATCAATCTATGCCCCATGTTGGTCCTCATTTTCCAAATGAAAGTCGTTTATGGCCTCAAAACGGCTCCGAAAGTTCAGGACCCAAAAAACTACCAAAAATAGTAAATTGTGCTACAAATAAGGAAATTGAAAAACTGAAATAAATAATGGTGGGGGGCCAAGTGGAATAGGCAGGTGGCTACCAATATCCACCTAGATCATAACCCCTGAGCTAGGCTGTGAGTTGTGGTAAATCCAGGATTGTGTTGCCTCAGTGGGCCTAGGAATCCTTGTCGATGAATGGCAGGATATACGGTAAAGCCAAGAGGTGGATTGCTCTCTGTTGGGCCTAGTAATCCTAGTTTGTGATATGCGGTAAGCATAGAGAGTGGGTATTAGTTTAGGGCCTATTGAGCCAGTGTGGATTGCTGTAAAGCTTGAGAGACTATGAGACAGGAAAATTCCTCATGGTGTAGGTGGAGAGATCAAGTGGCATCCATGTTTGTTTGGCCTAATGATTAGGTGTAGATCATGGTAAAGCTCTTTATTACATGTTTATTGTGTTGGCCTAGTGATCCATGATGGATTACGATAAAAGTTGATTTCTATTGATGAGAGTGAGGTGGTTTAGCCTCAGGATGCCCTGGTTGGTTCTTCCGGGTTATGTCCCACATTCATGCTTGGAATATGACACAGGGGTGAATGGATGAAGAGATAATTGGCTCAACCATTCTATGGTTTGGTGGAATGTGGTAGTCCCATCTAGGGTTTGGATTTTGCATCATCAATATGAGGTTATTCTCCTTGTATTTCTATGATTATTTTATTGATTTATATGTGGATCATATGGTTGTGATTTCCTTGGTATTTTTGTTGCTATTATGTTGACTATGTATATGTTTTATGAAAATGGCTATGTATGGATCTCATCATGTTTTAAATTTTAAATGAATGAACAATGTACTTATGACCTAATAGATGATAATGCAATAAATTATATAAGGGAACAATGCATCGTAATGATTCTCATATAAGTATGAGACCCTTATGCTTAAATCTGTTGTTTACACCTATAGATTACATATTTGGAATATGTTTGATGAAATGCCTGTCATGTCTAGAAGGAGTCTGGTTAAGGTCTTGTTCAAGTATTTACATTTGCATAATTATTTCCCTGTTATCTTTCCATTCTAAAGGTGTCATTCAATTTTGGACAGTGACCTCAGCTTTGGGCCTAAAAAAGTGGCTCAAATCCCGAGAACATTAGCACAACATTGGGAAAAATAGTCCCTGGATGCTGGCATGAGAGCATCCAAAGCCTCCTTGACACTGTCAAGTCCATATCATGGGAGCGTCTAGGGGTCATGTGGTCTAAAACCTCCGTAGGACCCAAAGGCTAGCTACCTGAGTGGTTGGGATGGTTCCTAAGAGTCATGTAGCTAATGTAGAAGGTATGTATGTTATGTTTCCGTTGATTCCACTTCCTTAAGGCCACATAGGAGGTTGAATCTAATCATAATAGCCTCTCATCACATGTTTCCCAGTTGGCCGATGACTTGAGTAGATGTGGGAGGAGAGTGTTACAATCTCCAACATTATATTCCTTAAAGGTTTGGCCTCTCGATTGTTTCTTTCCTAGTCACCTCCCCCTATAATCCTCTCAACTCCCCTTGACCATAGTCTCATGACGCCCAACCCCTACATCTCCACTATGAGTAGCGACAGAGGAAGGCGACGCTGCCTAGTTAGGGGAAGAGGTTGTGGTTGTCCCCCCACCACTCTAGATGACACCTCTATTGCCACCCAATTTGGTAACAACATCCATGAGAACGTAAGAAGAAGCATGGTTTCCATGGAAGGGGAGGAGACCCGCAGGGGGCATACATCCCTTTGGGCTCTCCACAATCTCCTGTCCCATCATTTGAAAGATAAGAAGTAGGAAAAGTATAAAACTGCTAACTGGACAATGAAGCTTTCTACAAACCTCAATCATTCCTTCTCCTTGCTAAAACAACTTACCAAATGCCTCAAAATTGCCTTCCCCACCAACCTCCTACACCCTGCTATGTCTCCCTCACGTTCCCCTCCTGTCAGATCATCCCCTTCACCTCCCCATAGAGCTCCTCCTCCCTCTGCGCTTTTCCTCTCCCCCCGATGACCAACACTCCTCCCTTCCCCCTCATCATAACCCTTATGGGTGCGACATCCTAGAAGAGGCCCTTAAGGATTCCAACAATGTGTATGCTCAAGGAAACACTCAGGTTCAAGAAGGCACTGACATGACTACAATGAGGCTCCAGTGCAGCGTGCATTAGCCACTAGTGACATGGCGAGAAAAAGGTTGGTAATTATATTTTCATTTTGATTAATGAATATCAGAGCGACCCTGTTTTGGCTTGATGGACATCCGAGCGACCTCATCTCTTTTGTTAGGCCTAAGTGCGTATGATATGGGCCCAAGAAGCTCCCAACGCCATTACGGTTTGCAACTGTCCTTGATTTACAGTCATTAGTTATGGCATCAAGGGGCTCAACAATCCATTGTGAGCTGAATGGAAATATTTTTCACATGTTAAGCTCTTTGGAAAAAGACTTTGGTTTCCCGTCCTAGGAGGAGAGATTTTTTTTATCACACTTTGGTTTCCTCATTCTAAGGCAAAGATGGATACTATGTCTGTACATTGTGTAAATATTGATCTATTAATATAATATAAGAATGCTTGCTTACAAAAAAAAATGCATAAAAATATATATATATATATATATATATATATATATATATATATATATATATATATATATATATGTATGTATGTATGTAGGTGTAATCTAAATTGTAGACAAAATAGACTTTTTCACCGAAATCTGACAAAACAATTTCAAGAAAGAATGTGATTTTTTGTTGTTTAAAATGCATTTTTGAATTTATAAATGGATTCAACACCCTAAAAAACCCTTGTGGCTCTCAAATTATTATACAGATTAAACAACTTAAACTAAAGATTTAAAAAATCTTTGCCTTGGGTTAAAAATAACCAGAAAGAATGTCGTGAAAAATGTCATTTTGTCTAATGTGTGTGTGTATATATATATATCTATATATATATATATATATATATATATATATATATATATATATATATATATATATATATATATATATATATATATATATATATATATATATAGGTTTAATTATGTCATTTAAATAAGTTATATTCCATAGAAATACCATGGGTCAACACAATTAGTTTTCAATACGATAGGTCATTTTAATTTTTAGTATTTTAATTTTTATTTTTATAAGGTAATTTTTATTTTTTTGGACCTAGTTAAAATGTTTCCATTACTTTACATTATATTACAACATTTCTACTATATGAGATATATAAAAAATATCCAAATATATATAAACAAAATTGTCACCATTTATTTAATAAAATAAAATTTTAAATTTAAATTTATAAAAACAAAAAAAACTATAATAAATAAATACTTAAAAATTAAAAAAATCAATTTATTACAACCAATAACATGATCTAAATTAAAAAAGAAAACTTATTAAATTATTAATATAATTATATAAATTTTTATTTTTCATCATTTTTAATAACAATAATATAAAAAGATAAACATCAATATTTAATAAAACAAAATTTTCAAAATAAATATAAATTATTTTTTCTGCGATATTTTTAACTTATATCATTTTAATTGCATAAATAATTTTGAAATTAACTATATATATATATATAATTTTGTTTATTTCACAAAACGTATTTCACTAGTTTAATGATAATATAAATAATAATTAACATTTAAAAAATAAAAATATATTTTATTTTTTATAGATAAAACACGCATTACTTTGGTATCATGTACTTAAACCACTTAATATAATAAAAAATGTATAAAAGAAAATATACAAAGAGAAAAAGCATTGGTAAGAAAGCCCACCGTTATACCTTTTTATTAACACATAATATTGATTAATTTAATAATTTTTAATATGAGAAATTTAAAATAAATATTAAATATTGTAAATTGTAACACATACTTATTCATTAATAATGTGCATATATAATTATAACAAAAATTAAATAATTTTTTTTAGCATGATTCGATCATAATAGTAGTCATTATTAGGAATCAAACTACAATAAAACAATTGATATAAAAGTGGACATCATAGTTGCGAAAGTGTGAGTATAATCAATTCACAAATTCAAGTCGTATTTCGTCTAGTTTATATTACATATGTAACATTATAGACTGACATATTTGTACACAATATTAAAGTTCTTAGGTTAGCATTCTTTGTATATGTAGCGCATGCATTAATACTTCTAGACCTTGTCTGGCTGGTCTGTGATTGAATGACCGCCAACTGCCAGGTCCCTTCTTAATCGGGTGCCATCTGTAGCCAGCGATACTGTCCGATTGAAGCATTGGATCCGACGGTCCACCAAAACCCGAGGTGCTATGCTAACGACCTGGCACTCTGTCCCTGTTCTTCAGTCATTTGGCTTGGTCTAGTTCTCGGAGCTGCGTTCTGTGAAACCCTAATTAGGTTGGAGATATTCTTCCTTGGACAGTCCTCGTTGCACCAGTTACGTGTTGTGGAAGGTTTTCCTAGAACTCCAACGTTGCTAGCTATTTTGGCCGTGAGCTGCACACAGTCGCTTCATCGCCACTCATTCTATACAAGTAAATCTGTCATGCGAGGAATTGCATCATTTTCCTTTTGTTTAAGTTCTAGATTGATATCAGATCTTTTGTATTTCCTTTGTTGAGGGTTTACTAAGGGTTCCTTCTTGCAAGCACCGCGACTACAACAATTCCTGGAACTCATGCTACTGAGAACCATTTTTATCCCCGCCTCCCATATGGTAAAATGTTAAATGTCTAAGGATTATCTTTATTTGTGACAGTTGGTCGATTTCACCACATGGTTTTAACCTATTACAGTGATTTGATGCAGGAGGGCCTTAGCCCACTGGAGATTGGATGCAGGTACCATGCTACCGAAAGACCTGGATTTCCTCACAGTAATTCGCATGGGTATGAGGGCCTTCCTTCTGCTTGGCAAGTCTCAGATTGATTTTGAGTTAAACTTTAGGCAGCTACATGACGGTTTTTGTTTAGGGTTTGATTTCAGGTTACCATACCCTTGTCTATATTAAGCCGAACTTTTGAAGAGGCTACTGTTTCGTAATAGATTTGAGGACCAACCTTCCAATCAAAGGTTCTGCACATCCTCTTAGTTCTATATACATTCTTTTCTATTTGGAATTATTAAGTGTGTATTTATGCAATTCCTCTGTTTTACCTTTATGTTCAGCCATTCAAGGATCTGGTTTCTTTTCTGATACGTAACTTATCATTTGCAAAATATGTTGTCCTTTAATCACTATGTTTATGTCTGGTATTCGCATTGGTTAATTACAATCCTTTCAACCAAGTCAATCTTGTTCTATCAGAATGTCGTTCCTTGGTGTCCACCCCAGAACTAGCCGGCAGAACCAATCTAGAAAATACCCTTAAATCATTTGTATCCTTGCTTCCTTTTGGGTATAAATTTCCTCGTTTAGTTTCTGTAACTAATTTATTTATAATGTACCAATTTCACTATTAATTCTAGGTTTTGAGAAGGATTAACATTTAGTAGTTCTTGTATTGAATGCATGTCTACCAGCTGGAAGCCCATGCGACTACCCACATATATATATATATATATATATATCATCTTCTTGAAGAAATACTCTGTGCATACCTAGTTCTTAATGGTTACTTATTAACAACATCGTTTGATTTCCTAGGATATGTGATTAGAACTTAGATTCTTCACTAATAAATTCGGCATATTCTTTTGAATGGAATAATCTTGATATGTGGGTTTTCAATTTAATACATAGTGTGGGATTATACCTACTAGCAATATGTAGGTAGAACTTATTCTACATTTCTGCCTGGAAATGGAAGCGTAACCGAATTAACTAATATAACTTCTTGTTTATATATATGTTCTTATTTTTGATAGCGAAGGGTTATTTCATAACTCATTTGGTTGTCTAGTTTTACTCATGCGCAGATTCTTGATTTGGTAAACGTATTTATCATGCTCAGTCAACAAAGGTTGTATCATCCTACACCTTTTGATCTTTATGTTGAAATATAATAACCTATAGGCATTACTACAAACTAGGTACCTATATTAACTATTCATAAGTACATGCATCATAATAACAGTCTGCTATTCAAGGTTATCTTTCTCGTTCCATTCACTTCATGCTATAGATGAAAATAGAGAAACATGCAATCACGAGTGCCATTTAAATTCATTTTCTACAAGTTAGATGATGTTAACAAGTTTACATTATTATTTATCTGCCTAAGTTTCTTTAGATAACAAATTATAAACACAAACATGCATATACACTTTTCTGCCATTGAAAGTCTAATTCACTGTTAGATGAACCCCTCCACCCTTCCAATTAGAATTTTTAAATTGCATCCAATATTCTCCCGCCAAGATCCTTTTTATCCCTCCGATTAGTTTTCTTCAACACAACTGTTCTATTGCTCCGGCCTCAGGACTCGAGGTCTAGCCCACAAAATGAATGTTTCTTCCTCCAGGGAAGTCTCTCTCAAGGATTTTTTTCCCACTGAAGCTCCGTTCAGCTCAAGGAACCTTTCCTTCTTCTCCAAGACCCCTTCCTCCTTCTCTCTTCCCTCTTTTAAGAGAAAGGCAGGTAAGGAATAACTGCTTATTAACTGATAATTGTCTTGTGAAAAGAGATTTACTAAGGTTCATCAGTAATTCTTTAGATCTTTCATAGAGATAGTGTTAATATTTCTATAACTTTACTTAATTAAACTCAAAATTAATAACACCACAAAACCAACTTGTTTATCCGTTTTACTCAACCGTAAAATATCACATAAAATAACTTAAAGGTCTGAGGATTTCAAGTCTTCCCCCCCTTAGAGGAACATAGTCCCTAGTGTTCATTCTCCCATCCGCTCTTGAAATATTCAGGATACGTCTCCTACATAAAATCCTTATCCTCCTAAGTGGCTTCTTCTGGGCTGAAGTGCTTCCATTGCATTTTAACATGGATGATAGTTCGCCTCTGCAACGTTACTTGTCTCTGATCGAGTATGCGCAGAGGTTCGACCAGAAATTCTCCTTCCGGTTCGACCTGCCATAAATACAACTGTTATATAACTGGCATGCACATAAGCACTATGTCCCAAAATAAATAGATATATATATCTATATATATATAGATATTGTGGCCCTTATATATATATATATATATATATATATATCTATAAGGGCAACAAAACCAGGGGGCCAACTTGGAAAATTTCCCCATCTCAATGTGCTTTTCTTAGGTTTAATTCACACATACACATGGTCTCCTACCTGGAACTCCCAGTAGGTTCTCTTTTTATTAGCGTATGATTTCTGCCTGTCTTGAGCGGCCTTCAAATTTTGTCAAACCTTTTTCACTGTTCTTTCCATTTCCTCCAGCATATCTGGTCCTAAAATCATCTTGTTCTTGGGATTGTTCCAATTTGCAGGGATGGTACATTTCCTTCCATAGAGTACTTCAAAAGGACTCATTTTAAGCGACTCATGATAACCATTGTTGTAAGAAAATTCTACCAAATGTAGATACTCTTCCCATTTTCCAGGTTGTTGCATCACATACATGCGCAACATGTCCTCTACCACTTGATTCACTCTTTCGGTTTGCCCATCGGTCTGGGGGTGATAAGCAACACTAAAGTGGATTTGTGTACCTAGCTCGGTGAACAATGCTTTCCAAAAAGAAGAGGTGAACTTAACATCCCGATCAGATATTATGACTCGAGGCATACCATGCAGCCGAAAAATCTCCTTCATAAATATATCCGCTATTTGGGTTGTTTGGTATGTGGATTTGACAAGTATAAAATGAGTTGTCTTGCTCAGTTTGTCTACCACAACCATAATTGAGTCATTTTGTCTTTTAGATTGAGGTAATCCAGTTATAAAATCCAAAGTTATTGTATCCCATTTCCATTCAGGGATAGGTAAAGGATGCAGTAACCCAATAGGGTGCTGGTGCTCAACTTTGACTTGCTAACATTCCAGACATTTGGCTAAATACTCAGCAATGTCCTTTCTCATACTAGGCCAATAGTAGTTTTTCTTGATAGCAAAGAAAAGCTTTTGATAGCCTGGGTGAGCAGCATAGGGACTTCTGTGAAATTCATCTAGCATGATTTGTTTTAATGACAATTGATTAGGAATGTAAATATGATTTCTGAACATCAATAAATTTTCAGAGTTAATACTATACTCTCTATGCTTCGCCAAATTTTGTGCAGATTTTACTTGCTGCCAAAGGTAGTTGTATTCAAGGTCCTTCTGAGCTACTTCCTTTAGTTGATCAACAAAATTGAATTCAACTTGACTAAATGAAATCTCGTAGATATGGTGCAGCTTCCTACTTAATGCATCTGCCACCCTATTTTCTTTTCCTTTCAAATGTTTGATTTCAAAATCAAATTTGCTTAAGAATGCAGTCCACTGAGCTTGGCGCGCATTCAAGGTAGGCTGATTAAAGAAACTAGTTAAGTTGTTGTGGTCTGTTTTGAGAAAAAATATTTTCCCCAATAAATAGTGCCGCCATACCTTTAAGGCGTGAACCACAACAACTAGCTCCAAATCGTAAACATAATATTTCTGTTGTTACTCTTTTAACTTATGATATTCGTAAGCAATGACCTTGTCACTCTGCATTAAAACGCCACCTACACCTTCTTTGTACACATCTGTGTAGACTATAAAATCTACTTCAGGATCTGTGATCTTTAATACCCGAGTTGTTGTAAGTAATTGCTTTAACTTTTCAAAACTTTCTTGACAATATTTGGACCATTTGAAAGTTGTTCGCTTCTTCTGTAAGGAGGTAATTGGACAAGTGACTTTAGAAAATCTCCTTATAAACCTTCTATAATAACCCGTAAGACTCATAAAGGAGCATATGTCGCCACATTGGTTGGATATGCTTCTTCATGATGGTATTAATTTTCTCTGGATCAACCACTATACCATCAAAGGATATGACATGTCCTAGATACTGGATCTGATCCTTAAAGAAGTCACACTTGCTAAATTTGGCAAAGAGTTGGTTTTCTCTTAAATTTTGTAACACTATCTGAAGGTGTTATTTATGTTCCTCAATACTTCTGGAATACACCAGAATGTCATCGATAAATATAAGAACGAATTTATCTAGATAAGGATGGAAAACCATATTCATCATACTCATGAATGTTGCTGGAGCATTAGTGAGTCTGAATGGAAAGACTACAAACTCATAGTGGCCATAACGTGTTCTAAATGCAATCTTGTATATGTCTTCATCCTTAATTTGAATATGATGATATCCAGATCTTAAATCAATTTTTGAAAATACCACCGCTCCTTTAACTTGATCAAAGAGGTCATTGATTCAGGGTAAGGGATACTTATTCTTAATGGTTAACTTGTTCAATTGTTTGAAATCTATGCATAACCACAAAGTACCATCCTTCTTCCTTATGAACAAAACTGGGGCTCTCCAAGGGATACACTGGGTTGGATATACCCTTTATCTAACAGCTCCTGTAGCTGTATTTTTAGTTTGGTTAACTCAGGAACACTCATTCTGTAGGGAGCTTTGGAAATCGAGGCAGCTCCAGGGACCAATTCTATGGTAAAATCAAGGTTCCTCTTGGGTAAAAGTCCGAGCATATCTTCTAAAAAAACATCTTTAAATTCTTGGATTACTGGTATTTTCTCCAAGACTAACATTTTATCTTTGGAGTTTGTATACCCCACTTGAACCGCATAGATTTGACAACCTTTACACATACATTTCGCTAGTTAAGGAGCTATAACAGGTCGTAACTTGACTTCTCTTTTAACACCCTAAATTTTTGTTTTGGTACCATCATTTAACAAAAAATCAATGGTCTTATCCTTATAGTTCACTAAGGCCCACTGTTGTTCCAACCAGTCCATGCTTATCAAGACATCATAGGAAACTAATGGTAGTATATTTAAATATGTCTTAATCTGTTGTCCTACCAGTTTTATTTCATAGTCCTCTACTTTTGCACTGACTCCTGTTTTTGCACCCGTGGCTAGTTGAATTAGCCACGGGTTCTTAAATTTTGAACTTTTTAGGTGACATACATCAAATATTCTGGGAATGACATAGCTTAAGCTAGCACCCGGATCTATTAAAATGGAAGCAGGATGATTGTATATTTTACCTTCGAGTTCCACCATCGAGGGTTGATAATCTGCTTGGCGATCTTCCAATGTTGCATTAATCCGGGGTATGCTCCGTGCCATATCACCAATAGTAGAAGCTTGTGAACATTTGCAACAGGTTCCACTCTCCCTCTATGAGGACAATTCTTGTAGTAATGAGGTTCCCCACAGCCCTAACACTGCAAAGGAGGTTTGGGAATCTGACTAGTTTCTAACTTACTTGACGCTTCATTTTGTTTTATTCCATTTTGAGGTTTGTACCTCTGTTGATTTCGGTTAGCAGATGCATTTGGTCCCTTTTGTCCTGGATATCTGGTACCCGTATTCTTCATGTTCTTATTATTTGTAAAATATTTCTGCCCTTTCTTACTTGGCCAACTTTTATTAACTTTACCCTTCTATTTCATTTGTTGGTAGCAGATCCGAGCTTTTCGGACTACTTCGTCCATCGTTTTTGGATTATCAAACTCCAATTTCTCCTTCATGAAGGCAGGTAAGCTGCTGATAAAGCACTGGAATTTAGCCTTTTCTTCACAGATGTAGGGAACATATCTTAATAGTGAGGTGAACTTGGTTATAAATTCATCCATAGTCTATTGTCCTAGTTTCAAGTCATGAAACTCTTTTGCTTTATCGTTGTAGAATCACTCAATCAAATATCTATCCTTGAAATGCCTTTGAAATTTTTCCCAAGTGACCTCCTACTCATTAATTTCTTTGACTGTTTTGATTTCTTCCCACCACAGGGTGGCCTTGCCTTGTAATTGATAAATTGCTAACCTTGCCCTCAAATTGTCATCATATTCATATATTTGGAAATATTTATTCATATTAATTAACCAGGCCTCCGCCGCTTCTTCTGCCTCACCGTTATAGATTGGTGGTTTGATCTTCTTGAGCTGTCATTGAAGTTTTGTCTTTTGCCTTTTTAATCCCTTTTTACTAAATACGTTATCCGATTCTTCCTCATTACCGATTTATGTCCCTTCAGACTCTGGACGATCCTCTTGCTGTCTGCAAGATTCCATCCTTTTCTTTTCTCCTTGACTGGGGTCTGGATTCCTCTGATTCTGTCTATCTAACAAACTTTTCATAATATTTTCTTATTCCAAACGTAATATTTCGTTATCATCTTGCAGACTCTGCATCTATGTTCGTAACTGTTGGACTATTTCTAATAAAGAAGCATTGGTACTTGCATTTTCTTCTCCCTTCTGGGCTACATCCTGCAGTTCCACCGGAAGGGGTGGATCCTACTCCTTGTCTCCTGCTGCGTCCTCTGCTCTTCTGTGCATCATAACTATTTTGTTATTTCTAAGATCATCCATTCAGGCCTCAGTGTAGTAACTTGAAGGCTCTGATACCAATTGTAGCACCTACTCATTAATTAATAATGTGCATAGATAATTATAACAAAAAAAATTGTTTTACCATGATTCGACGATAGCAGTCATTATTAGGAATTAAACTACAATAATACAATTAATAGAAAAGTGGACATCATAACTACAAAAGTGTGAGTATAATCAATTCACAGATTCATGTCGTACTCTGTCTGGTTTATATTACACATGTAACATTATAGACTGAGATATTTGTACACGGTATTAAAGTTCTTGGGTTAGCATTCTGGACCTTGTCCGACTAGCCTATGGTTGAATGGCCACCAGCTGACAGGTCCCTTCGCAATCAGATGCCATCTATAGCCAACAATACCGTCCGATCAAAGCATTAGATCCAACAGTCCACCGGAACCCGAGGTGCTATGCTAATGAACCAGTACTCTGTCCCTGTTCTTCGATCATTTGGCTTGGTTTGGTTCTTGGAGCTGCGTTCTGTGAAATCCTGATTAGGTTGGAGATATTCTTCCCTAGATAGTATTTGTTGTACCCGTTACCTGTCGTGGAGGGTTTGGCCAGAACTCCAACGTTGCTAGCCGTTTCAACTGTGAGCTGCACATTGTCACTTCATGGCCGCTCATTCAATATAGGTAAATATGTCATGCGAGGAATTGGGTCATTTTCCTTTTGTTTCAGTTCTAGATTGATAGTAGATGTTTTTCATTTCCTTTGTTGAGGGTTTACTAAGGGTTCCTTCTTGTAGGAACCACAACTACAATTATTCTCGGAACTCATGCTGCTGAGGACCATTGTTATCCCTGCCTCCCATCTAGTAAAATGCTAAATGTCTAAGGATTATCTTTATTTGTGACTGCTGCTGAGGACCACCGTTATCCCTGCCTCCCATCTGGTAAAATGTTAAATGTCTAAGGATTATCTTTATTTGTGACAATTAGTCTATTTCACCCCGCGTTTTTAACCTATTACAACACTCTGATGCAGGAGGCCTTAGCCCACTGGATATTGGATGCAGGTGCTATGTTACCGAAAGACCCATATTTCCTCACAGTAATTTGCACTGGCATGAGGGCCTTCCTTCCGCTTGGCAAGTATTGCACTGATTTTGAGTTAAAGTTTAGGTAGCTACATGAGGGTTTCTGTTTAGGGTTTAATTTTGGGTTACCATACCCTTGTTTGTATTAAGTTGAACTCTTAAAGAGGCTACTGTTTCATAATAGATTTGAGGACCAACCTTCCAATCGAAGGTTTTGTACGTCCTCTTAGTTGTATATACAATTTTTTCTATCTGGGATTATTTAGTGTGTATTTATGCAATTGCTCTGTTTTACCTTTTTGTTTAGCGATTCAAGGATCTGGGTTCTTTTCTGATATATAACGTATCATTTGCTGAATATGTTGTCATTTAATCACTATTTTTATGTCTCGTATTTGCATCGATTAATTACAGTCCTTTCAACCAAGTCAATCCCGTTCTATCAGAATGTCATTCCTTGGTGTCCACCCCAGCACTAGCCGGTGGAACCAATATGGAAAATACCTTTACATCATTTGTATCCTTGCTTCCTTTCAAGTATAAATTTCCTTGTTTAGTTTTTGTAATTAATTTATTTATAATGTACTAGTTTCACTATTAATTCTAGGTTCTGAGAAGGATTAACATTTAGCAGTTTTTGCATTGAATGCCTGTCTGCTGGCTAGAAGCCCCCGCGGCTACCCAAATTATATATATGTCGTTTTCTTGAAGAAATATTCTGTGCATACCTAGTTCTTAATGGTTAATTATTAACAACATCGTTTGGTTTCCTAGGATATGTGATTAGAAATCATATTTTTCATTAATAAATTCGGCATATTCTTTTGAATGGAATAATCTTGATGTGCGGGTTTTCAATTTAATACACAGTGTGGGATTATACCTACTACCAGTCTATAGGTAGAAATTATTCTACATTTCTGCTCAGAAATGGCAGCATCACCAAGTTAACTCATATAACTTCTTGTTTATATATTTGTTCTTATTTTTTATAGCAAAGGGTTATTTCATAACTCATTTGGTTGTCTAGTTTTACTCATGCACAGATTCTTGATTTGGCAAACGTAGTTATCATGCTCAGGTAGTAGAGGCTATATCGTCCTACACCTTTTGATCTTTATGTTGAAATATAATAACCTGTAGGCATTACTACAAATGAGATACCTATATTAACTATTCATAAGTACATGCACCACAATAATAGTATGCAATTCAAGGTTATCTTTCTTGTTCCATTCACTTCATGCTATAGATGAAAATAGAGAACCATGCAATGACGAGTGCCATTTAAATTCATTTTCTACTTAGACGATGTTAGCAAGCTTACATTCTTATTTATCTGCCTAATTTCTTTGAGAGAACAAATTGTAAACACAGACATGCATATACACTTATATGCTATTGAAATAAGTCTAATTCACTATTAGATGAACCTCTCCACCCTTCCAATGAGAATTTAACAATTACGTCCAATATTCTCCACCCAATCTCATCTAATTCACTATTAGATGAACCTCTCCACCCTTCCAATGAGAATTTAACAATTACGTCCAATATTCTCCCCCCAAGCTCATCTAATTCACTATTAGATGAACCTCTCCACCCTTCCAATGAGAATTTAACAATTACGTCCAATATTCTCCCCCCAAGCTCCTCTTTATCCCTCCGATAAGTTTTCCTCAAGACAATAGTTTTATTGCTTTGGCCTCAGGACTCCAGGTCCAACGCGCAAAATGGATGTTTCTTCTTCTAGGGAAGTCTCTCTCAAGGGTTTGTTTTCCCACTGAAACTCCATTAAGCTCAAGGAACCTTTCCTTCTTCTCCAACCTCCGCTTCTTCCTTCTCTCTTCCCTCTTGTAACAGAAAGGCATGTAAGGAATACTGCTTCTTAACTTATAACTATCGTGTGAAAAGAGAGATACTAAGGTTCCTCCTTCACTCTTCCCTCTTGTAACAGAAAGGCATGTAAGGAATACTGCTTCTTAACTTATAACTCTCGTGTGAAAAGAGAGTTACTAAGGTTCATCAGTAATTTTATCTTTCATAGAGACAATGTTAATATTTTTATAACTTTATTTAATTAAACTCAAAATTAATAACACCATAAAACTAGCTTGTTTATCCATTTTACTCAACGGTAATATTAAAAACAAGAAAATATCCATAAAATAACTCAAAGGTCTGAGGATGTCACATAAATATTATATAAAAATTCAAAATTCAAATGAGCAAAAATAATGATTATCAAAATATAAAAACTTTAAAGATATGCAAAATTATTAATTCAATTTTCAAACATTTTAAAAATATTAATTTAATATTCAAATATTTTTGAAATATATATTTATATAAAATTATTTTCTTTATCTTTTTATTTGAAAATAGAAATTTTGTGTAATTGTCAATGGTTTTCATTTTTTTTTCATTATAACTAGAAACTAAAATTACTTTAATTTTGTTTTATTTATGAATATATTAAAAACACTTGGATAAAATAAATATAACAGTCATAAGCTAAAAAATAGTTCTATAAAGATAATATAAAATAGCAATACCCATCTCATTAAACATTAAAATATTTAAAATTTGGCTAATAAAGATAAAATCAAAATATTTAAAAATTCACTATAAAAAAAATATAAAACCTCCAAAATTAATGGGTAATAGAGATAAAATCAAAATGTTTAAAAATTCACTATAAAAAAATATAAAACCTTCAAAATTAATCATTCATCGGGTTAATAAATATTATAAAAGTCATAACCAAAAAATGAAAAAACCACTTAACAAAAATAGGAGAAAGTTCACATTCGAAAATCGTGCAAGTAACTTTTTTATTAAGTTCTATTATGAACATATGGGAACAATTTACCGTCAGTTTTGTGTTTCCTCTTTACTTGGATAGATAGTAAGCTTTATATTTGTTTAGGTTAAAGACCGGATAAGGACAAATCCCTGTAACTACAGTACTTTTATAGTCGTTCGCAGTGCTGGAATTTGATAGGTAAATGGTTTGTTATGGGGTGATTTACTCGTCAAATGTAATTTAAAAATAACAAAACCGTCAAAATTTTGGGTTAAAAAAATTAAGAAATGTGAAAAATGTCAAATTTTACGTCAAGTGTTTTTTGAAATTCCAACCTTGGTCGTAGGATGTTGGGTGTGGAGGATGATTATGATGATTATGTAGAGGTCTTTGTTTCAGCTGGATGTATACCCAGGAAGTTTGTACACCCCTCCACGTGGGGAGGTGCGGGCCCTTGTCCCCCGCCAGGGTTTCGCTCCGCAATTGGTGTTTGGGGGTAGTGGTCGCCAGGATGTAAAATTGCCTTTTAAAAGTATAGTAATTTTTAGTCAATCTGGGCCATTCATTAGGCAAATGATTTGACGATAGAACTTATGTTTAGTTTTAGGGTTTTTTGCCCTAGAAGGCAACCACTCTCTTTGCACGAGGGTATTGTATTGAGGCTGTGTAATAGATGTGTATTCTCGGACCGGAGAGGTGAGACTGTGAGAGAAAACAAAGGATATTACAGCGGATCTGCTGTAGGTTATGTTTCTTCATTTCTCTGGATAATAAAAAGAAAGCACTGACTATTCTCTCTAGTTTTATGTGTTTGTGTTTTTCCACATATTATATGTCTTGCATTTATTTTCATATATAATATTTCTCTAAAATATGAGACTTTTGGAGGAAGCGCCGAGACACTTAATTCTATTTTAAGGTCACCATTTGTTTTTTAATCATTTCTGGATGGAGTTTCAAGCCCTCTCGGAATGTTGTTGGTCTTCAGCTATAAAACCCTTTGACTAGTCGACTTTCCTCTTCCATTTCCTTGTTCTTCGCTAGGTCGAGCTTACCACTGAACCTTCATTCTAAAATAAATTGAATATATTTGAGAAAAATGAATTTTTGTTTTGGAGACACAATAATTCACTATAAAATTTAAGAAGAGTGCTGAAATACATACATCATCATTACCCTATGAAATAATAATAAATACAACATCATCATCATTACCATATGCAATAATATGAAGTACAGAGCTTGACTCATGCTTTTACTTTCTTTCTGCCGCTAACACCAGATGCAAAGCAGTTCAATATTTTTTTGGGTATTAGGCAACTACGTCATGGTTTACGTCAAGATTTTGAACTTGAAAACAAAACAGAGCGGGAGTATCAATGTTTTGAAAATGAAATAGAGCTGGAGTTTTGAAGGAGCTGGCGGGGCCCGGAGGATCCACTGCCAAATCTGGGAAAGAGAGGATGTCGTAAGCGAAATCGTCACGTTCTTTCAACCCTATCGTATGCACATAAACGACCATATAGTATCATAGTATGCACGTAAACGACCATAATGCCCGTCAACTATACGGCCCATGTTAAAGCTGTATGTGCGTGATTGTCATAAGTTGAGGAAAATGGAAGGGCTTCATGATCATACAAACCTTCGAGAACTAGACATCTTGGAGTGTAAAGAGTTAGAGGAGCTGTCTCTTTTGACAGGTTGACGTATTAGTCTTGTCTGTATTAATAGTTATATTCATTTTGGAGCAATGATCATAGATGATTTTATGTTGCTGGTTGAGATTATGATGGATTTTGGTTAGGAGGAAGATATCATCAACATAAAGGAGAAGAGTAATGATCATACTAGCAAGCTTAGGGCCATTGCATCTCTTAGCTTCCAACCACTCTTTTAGCTTATCAATGTAAATGCCAAAAAGGGTATGGGATAGGGGGGCACCTTTGCATAACTTTGATATTGCATTTAATTTCTTCAGACCAACCTTTGGTGGTCTTAAGCTTAGCGACAACATTCTCTTATAGCCAAATCACAACAACCGTCAACTCGAGAGGAACCATTATCAGTTTTTACCATAGCTTAACCCCAAGAACTTTCTCTAAAGATTTTCGGAAATCAACAAAACAATGATGATAATATTATATTTTTATTTGAAAATAAAATATAATTTTATGAAATTTTGTATATATATGTATGAACAATTCTTTGAACTGATATTTTCTATGACTACATTAGTTCATTTATTTATATTAATTGGTTTTTTTAATAAAATATTATTTGACATTATTTTAGTTTTTCTTTTCTCTTTTATTAGTTAATTTAATAATACAAAAAAAATTATAATTCAAAACATAAAAAATTAATAACATTATTAGAAAAAAGAAAAAAAATTAATATAGAAAGGGCTGCCACATTTTCAGATAAAACAAAACTCTACACAATCAATTAAACAAGTGGGATAACTGCATAGCAACATAGTCCTTGCCTCTTTTGGTAGTTATCAGTATGCTAGCATGGTTAAGGAAGTATAGGGTCCACGTTTTGTCATTATTTGAAAATAGCTTTTTTCGTGTTGCACTTCTTATTTCCGCAACCTACTATGACAAATACTGATTCCAGAGCCACCAACACCTTCTTCATTGGTTTACAACTAGTAATTATTACAAAATGAAATAGAGTAAATGTTATTAAGCACTCAAATGATGTGTTGATTACATGTCGATTTGCCCAACAAATGGCGAAAAAAAATACCTTTACCGGTAGGGGAGATTTTATTAATCATAGGATTAAGCCTTAATTAATTTTTTAATATGCATTAATCCATGCCATGGGAGGTTGATTGAGTTTATGTGACATTTCGTCGAATCGTTGCCACAAAATAGGAAAATATGTGTGTCAACTAACGTGAAAATTGACACTTTACACTTTTTAATTAACCTGTGTTAGCAATAGCCATTGTGGCAAGCATAGTGTATAAAGTGATGACATATCGCTCCAAAATAGTGAAACATGGTAGTTGCAATATCTGATTTATGCATGTTGATATGGCCAAAATAGGTGACATGTGGCAATATAAAGCTTGAGGTGTCGGGTGGAGCATAATACCCACATTAGGCTTAGTGATTCATTTCTTGACGTGAATTCATAGTGTATCACTTAGAATTAGCAGGGAACATGACCTAATAGAAGTTGTGAGACAAGGATCTTTATGTCATTTAACATAAGCATTAATGCTAGTGCTTTTCCAACTAATACATGTCACTGTGTGGTCTATATCGTTTGTCCATGTTAGCAGTTAGAACAACTCATCATAAAACACTCAGTTCAAGGATTAACAGAAAAAATAAATGTCTTATGTTATATAACAAAAGCGAATTCCCATCGTGGCACAACATGAATGTTAATCCTTGAAATTAAAGTACTAATCTATGCACTTTAAGTATTAACATCAGTAATTAAGGGTAATCAAATTTATTATGGTTAATGCGTATGTTGGAGACCATTGCACATTTAAATGGAACTAATCATCACATTTGTTCAATGAAGGCTCAGGTGTTAGACATATTTTCAGACCTTAATGGAAATTCATAAACATTTGTACCGGAGTAATGGTGAAATGATCATGTATTTATGGCTTAAGAAAATAAAAACCTATTAAATTTTGATAATGATTATTTTTTATTCATGTTGCATATTTGTCGCATTGTTACATTGTTTAGGCCAATGACACAGAAAGATCTAGGCTAAATAAAATCAGATATGCAAAATATACAAAGAACAATAATCCAATGCAAGTCATTTTACTGTTACTGTTGTACTAAAAGCAAAAAGCAGCAGTAAGAAGAAATTGTAGTGGGTTCTTCTCATTTAAATGCTCTCCAAGTCAAAATGAATGAAAATGAAGCCTAAGTATTATTGTTTTAGTGCTACAGGAAGAAGCATTGGACAACCTACATCAAGAAATAAATCAAGAATCACTACGACACCAAAGGCCCAAGTTCAACACACAAAAGGGTATGAAATAAAAAGTTCAATTGACAACTATGAGAAACTCATCGCTTATAGATGTACACTTTATGGCAAGAACATTTAAGGTACCCCATCTTATATGCTTAGTCATCAACTTGTTGTGAATGAGAACGAAAAAGCTGAGAGACCTTTGTAATGAAATAGGAAAAGAGGTATGTGATTATGGTTGTAACTTATCCAATACTCAAAGATAGCAATAATAAAAGGTAACACATTATGGAGTGGGGTGACAATAACTCCAAACTTTCTTTCAAGAAATATGTAAGTATGTCTAAAGTAAAAGTTTTAATCTCATATTTTTGTTTACTTAACTCGTATATATAGTAAGTTAATGTTTAGAGAGAAATAAAACAACAAATGCCCATATGAGAAAAATTTTTGGAAGCAATGGAATAAAGGTGGTCACCTTAGGAAGATTGTCTTAAAACCTACTTGAAAATAATTAATTAAATTCCAAAGCCTCCCATCGACAATTAAGCCAATGTTCAAAAAGTGTCATCTAACATTAGCCATCCATATAGACATAACAATCAACTTAACCAATAGGATGATGCCAAAATCATTATGTAGTTGCATAAAGTATTTAATTTACTTTCATTATGTGGAACTATTTAAAGGATAAATGATATGCTAAAAATGATTACAATTTTCCGAGAAGAAGAATTTGCATTGTTATAAAGTGGAATTTTGAAATTCTAAAGACTACACAAGCTAATGATCAAATTCTCTATCTAGTACACCATCTGTTTACAAAGAATTATATGAGATATAGTAAATGTTGAATAGTGTAGCAAGAAAGTCTCAATTTGACTTTGCCTTAGTTAAATTGAAAAAAAATTGAATTTCCACACCAACAGACAACTTGGAGGCAGTTAACTTGGGTGACATGGCTCTTGTCACTCAGTTACCTCAGTAAATTCAAGTTAGAGGGCTTGGAGTTCAGTTAAGCATGTGTGATTGATAAATTATAGTAATCCAATTCAATTATATCTAGTTGAGTTAAGTTAAACTAGTTTTAAAATATGTAGGAACTAGTGGAAGGTCAGTTGTGCAGTGGCACAACAGTCTAACTCAATGATCATCTAGTTAACTGATCAATCAGGCTAAAATAACTAATGCATGCAAAGAATTTTGAAAATGCAACAAGATGATGGAGCTTAGTGAAAATAAGTCACCTTCACTAAGTGGGCCTGCAGGCTATTTTTGGTGCAAAGTCTATTTTTAGACTATGTCTATTTTTAGACATATGGATCATGGTCTATGAGTTGCAGGATGTTGTTAATGGATGATTCGTCATGTTGGGAAAAATAGATGGACTTCTATTTCTGGTTCACATCGCAGTGATTAGAGTCTATTTTTACACTGCCAGGCTAAAAATAGAAACAGTCAAATATTATTAGCCCTTAGTAATATTTGGACTCAAAACATTATCTTATTCTCTTGGAGCACTTCAGTTCGAGCTACGGATATGGCACATGCAGCTGACAGAAGGAATGATGTGGTTTCTGATCAGGTGCTCATGTCCTAAGTGTCGTAAAATGCTCAAAATTTAAAATGCTCAGAACTGGTTCCAAGTGGAACGACTGGAAAGTGCTCGTCCTCCTAATTCTGGCGCCATGAACAGTTCGAAAAACGGTCGCCGTATGAGAAAGTTATGGCAAAAAGAAGAATTTCTCAGTAACATTGGAAATTTGAATTTAAAAAAAAAAAATTAAAAAAAGAATATTCCACAGAATATTCCTTGGAATATTCTAGGGAATATTCCTTTTCGGCAACCAATCACAGGCTGCCACGTGGCAGGCCCGGAGGCCACCACTTGGCCCTGGATTACGTCAGCAAAGGTATTTGGCGCATATTAAAATTTGTTTGGATGGATGGAGGATCGAACCCATGACCTCCCGATTACAAGCGCCATGGCTTACCGTTGGGTCAAACAGTGGAACTTGAATGACGTTTGGAACAATTTTTATTTAAATTTTAAATGGCTTGATGGGCGGGAAATGAAGGGGGCCAGCCCGTAAGCGGCCAGCCCCATACCATATGACCATGTGCAGAAAATCGTGGGCTTAGAACCTAACTGCTCGGCGCGAAATCCAATGTTAATCGCCAACCGAAATTTTTGGTCACATGCGCATTTATTGTAACTGCAGTTAAGTTGGCATAATTTTGGAAGGAGCGCCAAATTTGGGCGGACCCGCCATATTTGGCGGGCCTAACTGGCTCCAACTATAGTTAGCTGGAGTTTTTCTAGGGGAAAACTAGAGAAACTTTAATTGGCCATAACTTTGGCTAGGAAAGGCGGTTTTGGACGATTTTTTTTTTTTTTTTTACTTTGGGTATTTTCGACCTTCTGAAGCCATTGGTGCAGGTATTACAGCCATCTGAGGTCATTTGCAGACGTTTTGGAGCTGTGAAAGTTCTAGGAGCCACTAGGGCCTAGTATTGTGAAGACTGTATAGGGTTGCAGGTATCCATTGGAGGTGAACCAGTAGTCAATCCTGAAGGATTCAAGTGTTCTAAATCCATTTTTACCATCTATTCCACCTGTAGATGCTTCTATTCAGCTGTATATTCAATTTGAGCATTTAATTAAAACAAGGACAAGCCCATTTGGGAGCTTTGGACCCAGCAGACGTAGCCCAGGAGGGGTGAACTGCTTTATCAACTTCTTTTGCATCTGTGGTTGATTTATTTTGTAGAAAAAATTCATTTAAGTGTGTTAAACAGTAAAAGGAAATAAATCTGCTATGCTTAAATGGGTCATGAACAACTGAAAATTTCATTTGTTTTCTTTCTCCAAGACATGGACATCTTTTAAATATGTATATATTTGAATTGAATAACTTGCAAACCATTTACAAGTAGTTTCAAATTCAGATCAAGTTGGTATCAGAGCAGGGTTTTGTGCAAAGATCTTCTAATTTTCTTGCAAGTATTGATGCTTACCAGGTTGAAACTTAAAAGAGGGGAAGGACAGTTGACTAGAGAATGAGAGAATCCTCAGTCAAGGAAGGCCAGAGAGCCATCACCTCCACCTTCAATTTCACCCTCAAGAATCTCAGCAGAAGCTTCAAGAATGTCTGCACATGAAGGAGAAATTCCTGCATACATGGATCCAAAAGAAGAAGAAAGAGTCTTTAGAAAGGCTTTCTTGGACCTCACTGAAATGGTGAGGATATTGTACCAAGAAAGAAATGAGAAATTGGCTGGAGAAGGGTGCAAACATCCACATGAAGGAGAGGGCTCTTCAGGAGGTAAGAAGGATGATGATCATTCCAAGAAAGGACATGGACGAAATGGTGATCCACCACCCCCATCGTCACCTTCTTCCTCTTCATCCTCGTCTTCTTCTTTTGTGCATAAGCATAGATCCTCTGGAAAAAGTCCTTTTTTGAATCTTGATGTAAAATTCGCATTACCTATGTTTAATGGTGAAGTGAATGCAGAAAAGCTTGACAACTGGATTAGGCAGTTGAAAGTTTACTTGAGGATCCAGAATATGCATGATGATGCCACAAAGATTTAGTTGGCTTCGTTGAGAATGGATGGAGCAACATTGGTCTGGTGGGAGGCCAAGACTAAAGAGGAGATCAAGAAATTTGGTAAGGTTACCTTAACATGGCCTGAATTTCTGTTAGCCATTAAAAAATAGTTTTATCCTCTTGCTCACATGCAGAAAGCCATTATGAATTGGCAAAAATTCAGACAACTTAAGGGTCAGAGTGTCCAAGACTACACCCAAGAATTCAGGAGAAGAGCTCTCTTGTTAGGGGTAGATTTATAGACCCAGGAAACCTTGCTGAAATACATTGGTGGCTTGCATAGTTACCTTAGACACACCATCTTGATGTTTAACCCTACTAGCCTGGACGAGGTTTGTGTCCAAGCTACCCATTTAGAGGCAAGGGAAAAAAACACATTTGAAGAGGGTAGAAACAAGCCCCCCAAGGGGAAAAACAAAGAGAAAACCTCCAAGGGAAAGGGAAAAAAGAACGCATCTGTCAAATAGGAGAGTGAGAAAGTGATCTGTAAACACTGTTCTAAACCAGGCCATGAGGAGAAAAAATGTTGGAAATTACATCCTGAAAAAGGACCTCAATCTAACAAATCCAAAGGGAAACAGAAAATTGCTGCTACTACATCTACACCACAGGATTTAGGGGTTGATTCAGGTGATGAAACCAAAATTACAGCCATGGGTTTGAAAAACTTGAAGGGAAAAGAAATTGAAACTCAAGCCAGCACTAGTACCTCAAACTGCCATGTACAAGTTCCTAATGAGGAAGAAAGAATTGAACTGTTTCATGTGAGGGTGATTTCAAAACATACTAAAGTTGACACACTTTTTGATAGCGGGTCACAAGCAAACCTTATATCAGAGGACTTGGTCAAGCAGCTTAAACTTGAGACCGTTCCACATCTGAAGCCATATCCACTTGGATGGATTTGCAAGGATGCAAATTTACAAGTTTCAAGAAAGTGCACATTGCGCTTTGCAATTACTGAACATTTTATTGACACAGTTGAACTTGATGTGGTACCTTTTGATATAGCAGGGATTGTTTTGGGAAGTCCTTACTTGTTTGACAGGAAAGCTATCTTTCATCGCCATGAAAACAAATATCATATTTTCAAAGATGGCAAGGAGTTCATTGTTAGAGCTCATCGCAAGAAGACAAATATAGCGATGGTGAATGCAGGACAGGTAAAAAGGCTAGTCAATTCAAGTAAGAATTTTGTTCTTCTTATGATTAAGCCCAAGGTTGATGTGAATCATGAGTCATTTGACAATTGTGATCCAAAACTTAAGTCAGAACTGTATGATGTAGTTGATGCATATCATGAGATGTTTCAGGAGGCAACAGGTTTGCCTCCTAAGAGGGAGATTCAGCATGAAATCCATTTGCATCAAGGACTTCTTGGACAAGGGTTTCATAAGGCCAAGTACTTCGCCATGTGGGTCACCGATAGTATTAATTCCAAAGAAGGATGGCACTTGGCGTATGTGTGTTGATTTCAGGGCCTTGAACAAGATAACGGTAAAGAATCGTTACCCACTCCCAAGGATAGATGATTTGTTAGACCAGCTGAAAGATGCTCGATATTTCACTAAGCTAGACTTGCGCAGTGGATATCATCAAGTAAGAATTGTAGAAAGTGACATTTGGAAGACAACCTTTAAAACCAAACAAGGACTCTTTGAGTGGCTTGTAATGTCGTTTGGTTTGTGCAATGCACCTGCAACTTTCATGCGGGTAATGGATGATGTCTTGCGTCCTTTTCTTGATGATTTCGTTATTTTCTACTTAGATGACATCTTAATTTTTAGAAAGTCTAGAGAAGATCATGTCATGCATGTTAGGAAAGTACTTGATGTTTTGAAGAAGAATCAGTTATTTCTTAAAATGTCAAAGTGTGAATTTGGAAAGAATTCTTTGGTTTATTTGGGACACATAGTAGGAGGAGGTGCTTTGAGAATAGATCCTGCTAAAATAGAGGCTATTGTGAATTGGCCTACTCCCAAATCCATAACAGAGGTAAGAAGTTTTTTGGGTGCAACTCAATATTGGAGGAAGTTCATATCTAACTTCTCTTCTATAGTAGCTCCTATGCATGCAGTGACAAGTGTGAAGCATGCTTTCCAATGGGGAGGCAAGCAGCAAAAAGCTTTCGAATCTTTGAAAGAGAAGATTAGTTCAGCTCCGGTCCTTGCATTACCAGATTTGAGACAGCCATTTGAGATACAAACCGATGCTAGTGATTATGCCATGGGTGCAGTTCTTCTACAGCATGGTAAGCCTATTGCTTTTCATTCTGAAACTTTTAATGGTGTTGTTGTAAATTATCCTACATATGATAAGGAGTTATATGCATTGGTACAAAGCGTCAAAAAGTGGAAACACTATTTGATGGGCAAAGAAACTGTTATACATACCGACCATCAGCCCTTACAGTACTTGCAATCACAAGGCAAGTTACAACAGTCACGACACTTCAGATGGATGGGCTTCTTGCAACAATTCCATTTGGTAATAAGGTACAAGAAAGGTACTTTGAATAAGTTTACTGATATGCTTTCAAGGCCTATTATTGGTGATGTTACTTTACTTAAGAATGATTCTATGGTACATGATAGTTACATAGAACAATATGCATCTGATGATGACTTTAAAGATGTGTATGCTAACTTGAGTAAAGGGAATCATGTAGAAGAAAATGACTATCACATGCATAACAATTTGTTGTTTCATTTAGGAAAGTTGTGTATACCACAGGGGGAGAGAATAAATGTCATAAGAGAAGCTCATTATTCTCTTATTGCTGGCCATTTTGGGGTAAGCAAAACAGTTGCACATCTATAGAGGTATTGCTATTGGCCTCGCATGGTAGATTCTGTTTCAAGGTTCATAAGAGGATGTTCATTATGTGCTACAAGAAAGCCTAATAATAGAAAACTTGGTTCGTATACTCCTTTGCCGGTACCTTCTAGACCATGGGAGAACATCTCTATGGATTTTGTAGGAGGTTTTCCAAAATCTAGAAAGCAGCATGATTATTTATATGTAGTAGTTGATCGTTTTAGCAAAATGTGTATACTTATGCCTTGTAAGAAAACTATAACTGCTGAACAAACTGATGAATTATTTTTTCATCATGTATGGATTCACTTTGGTTTGCCTACTTCCATTATTAGTGACATGGATTCCAGATTTGTGGGGAAATTTTGGTCCAACCTATGGGAGATGATGGACACAAAGTTGAAGAAAAGTACTGCTTTCCATCCGCAAACAGAAGTTGTGAACAGAACCATTGTGCACCTCTTGAGAGGTTATTGCAGCAAGCATCCCAAGCTTTGGGATGAACATTTGCACTACATACAACATGCTTACAACCGTGCCAAGCACTCTTCCACAAACACCTCACCGTTTGAAGCTTGTTTTGGTTACTTGCCAAAATCACCTCTTGATTTCATTCTTGAGAAAGATGTTGCCATTGAGGGACATAGTGATATTGACAAAGCTCGTTCATTCATTGAAAGAATTCAGCAAATACATCAGCAAATTCAAAAACAACTTGAGAAGAGTCAAGGCAAGTACAAGGACAGACACGACAAGCATAGAGTCGATCACAAGTTTCAAGAAGGGGATGAGGTATTACTGTACATTAGTAAGGAAAGGATGCAAGGAGAAGGTAAAAAGCTGAAGCCTATTCGTTATGGACCATTCAAAATCCTCAAGAAGGTTGGAAATAATGCTTTTCAATTAGATTTGCCTTCCTACATGCAAATGTATTCTGTTGTCAATGTGGAGAACTTACGTTTGTATGAACCTCCTTTGATTGCTGATCATGAAAGTTCTGTTCAGCTGCCATCTATAGAATATTTCTCGCCAGAATTCTTAGATGAGCTTAAAGAAGATACAATCTTGGAAAGGACACACACTTCAAGGAGGGGCAGCGTATATTATGTTCGGGTTGGTTTCAAAGGCAGCAAACCGAACAAGGCAAAGTGGATGGAGGTGGACAGAGTGAGGGATCTGTACCCTCACCTCTTTAGCAGGTACTTGAAGGCTTTTGGGGTCCAAAAACTTCCCAATGGGGAGGCGTGATCAGGTGCTCACGTCCTAAGTGTTGTAAAATGCTGAAAATTTGAAATGCTCAGAACTGGTTCCAAGTGGAATGACTAGAAAGTTCTCGTCCTCCTGATTCTGGCGCCGTGAATGGTTTGAAAAATGGTCGTTGTATGAGAAAGTTATGGCAAAAAGAAGAATTTCTCAGTAACATTGGAAATTTGAATTTTTCAAAAAAAATAAAATAAAAAAAGAATATTCCACAGAATATTCCTTGGAATATTCTTGGGAATATTCCTTTTCAGCAACCAATCACAGGATGCCACATGGCAGGCCCGGAGGCTGCCACGTGGCCTTGGATGACATCAACAAAGGTATTTGGCGCATATTAAAATTTGTTTGGATGGATGGAGGATCAAACCCACGACCTCCCAATTACAAGCGCCATGGCTTACCGTTGGGCCAAACGATGGAACTTGAATGATGTTTGGAAAAATGTTTATTTAAATTTTAAATGGCTTGATGGGCGGGAAATGAAGGGGGCCAGCCCCTAAGCGGCCAGCCCCATACCATATGACCATGTGCAGAAAACCGTGGGCTTAGAACCTGACCGCCCGACGCGAAATCCAATGTTAACCGCCAACTAAAGTTTTTGGTCACATGCGCATTTATTGTAACTGCAGTTAAGTTGGCGGAATTTTGGCAGGAGCGCCAAAATTGGGCGGACCCGCCATATTTGGCAGGCCTAACTGGCTCCAACTACAGTTAGCTAGAGTTTTTCTAGGGGCAAACTGGAGAAACTTTAATTGGCCATAACTTTGGCTAGGAAAGGTGGTTTTGGACAATTTTGTTTTTGATTTTGGGTATTTTCGACCTTCTGAAGCCATTGGTGCGGGTATTACAGCCATCTGAGGTCATTTGCAGAGGTTTTGCAGCCGTGAAAGTTCTAGGAGCCACTAGGGACCAGTATTGTGAAGACTGTATAGGGTTGCAGGTATCCATTGGAGGTGAACCAGTAGTCAATCCTGAAGGATTCAAGTGTTTTGAATCCATTTTTACCATCTATTCCACCTGTAGATGCTTCTATTTAGCTGTATGTTCAATTTGAGCATTTAATTAAAACAAGGACAAGCCCATTTGGGAGCTTTGGACCCAACAGACGTAGCCCAGGAGGGGTGAACTGCTTTATCAACTTCTTTTGCATCTGTGGTTGATTTATTTTGCAGAACAAATTCGTTTTAGTGTGTTAAACAATAAAAGGAAATAAATCTGCTATGCTTAAATGGGTCATGAACAGCTGAAAATTTCATTTGTTTTCTTTCTGCAAGACATGGAAATATTTTAAATATGTATATATCTGAATTGAATACCTTGCAAAACATTTACAAGTAGTTTCAAATTCAGATCAGTTTCTTATGTGTTAGTTGAGCTATTTCATGGAGGACTTCAGTTAGAACTCATGCATGTGAGTTTTGTGGAGTTGGATGTGGAGTTGATGGAGTTGTGTTCAGTTTGACTTAGTTGAACTAGTTGTATTTAGTCTAACTAAAGAATACACTAGTGATGAGTTGTGTGAACTGATTGTTAATTAATTCACTAATTATTAACTCATAAAGCAACTAAAGAATACATCAGTTAACTCAGTTCATGGACAGTTGAACAGAAACAGGTGTTAGAGGTAAGTGAAAGGGTGAGTTGTGACTATCAGTTGTGCATGAGATTTGCACATGCATGGGATTGAGTTATGCCAATGAGGACTACGCAGTGTGGGTATATACCCATGTAATTGTAGCATGTACTCACGTCATTCTCTTGCAGGATTGGGCAGTGGAGGCAGGAAAAGCAGTGGAGGATATTTGAACTTGTGACTTGTTCGGATCTGAGCTAGTTTTGTGTGTAATAGGTGGAGATAGTACTAAGTACTTGTGAGGAGTATTGTACTATGTATTGTTACATGTTCTCAATCATTATAATATATAGATAGTGTGGGGTTTTCAGCTATATGCTTTCCCCAGGTTACATATTGTGTTAATGTGTGCATGTGATTGATGTTTCATTATTTTTAATGCTGCTAAATTGATGATTAACGTAGAGGAGGTTATGTATTGTGCATGTATTCCACAATAGTGTATAATCGGGATAATCTCTGTGAATAAGTGTTTATTATTCAAAATTTCTATATGTGCACCGGGAAAATGTAGTCTAACTAAAGAATACACTAGTGATGAGTTGTGTGAATTGATTGTTAATTAATTCACTAATTATTAACTCATAAAGCGACTAAAGAATACATCAGTTAAATCAGTGCATGGATAGTTCAACAGAGACATGTGTTAGAGGTAAGTGAAAGGGTGAGTTGTGACTATCAGTTGTGCATGAGATTTTGCACATGCATGGATTGAGTTATGCCAATGAGGACTGCGCAATGTGGGGAAATATCAAGGCAATTGTAGCTTGTGCTCACGTGATTTTCACTTGGAATTGTTCAGTGGAGGCAGTCAAAGCAACAAAGGAGATTTGAACCTGTGACTTGTTTAGATCTGAGCTAGTTTTGTGTGTAACAGGTGGAGATAGTACTATGTATTGTTACATGTTCTCAATCATTATAATATACAGATAGTGTGGGGTTTTCAGTTGTATGTTTTCCCCGCGTTACATACTGTGTTAATGTGTGCATGCGATTGATGTTTCATTGTTTTTGATGCTGCTAAATTGATGATCAACATAGAGGAGGTTATGTATTATGCATGTATTCTATATTAGGGTATAATCAGGATAATCTCTGTGAATAAGTGTCATATTATTCAAAATTTCTACATGGTATCAGAGCTGGTTGATTTGTAGAAAAAGTTCTACACGATATCAAAGTGGGATTGATCATCAAATCTATTATTCAGAAAGTGTTTACATTTTATTTCTTCAGGCAGAGTCTGTAATCGGGCCAGGTAGCTTCTGGATTCATCCTTCTTTTGGAAGGTGAGATATCTGGTAAAAGCCCATACAGTAAATCTCTGTACGAGAAATACTTTGTTCTCACGAATTTTAGATCAGAAGCAGTTGAGTTTTGAGATGGTGGAATGGAACTCAAGGATAAACTCAGAAACATCAAAGCTGAGAATGGAGATGCCAAAGATTGTCCGCAGAAGAAGAAAAATAAGCAAGTTGTTGGATTTGTAGCGGTAGAGACCTTAACCTCGCAGTTTGAGTTAGATTTTTCACTGATCACATGCTTGGTATCAAGTGTGATGGGATCGGTATGGTTCTTGGATGGTGGTGCGTCTTCTCACATGACAAGAGATCAAGATTTTTTTTTGATCTGGATGAGAAAGATCTTGGAGTGCACATCGAGATGAGCGATGATGGTAGATACAGTGCGACCGATATCGGTACCATTTCCTTTGAGAGGGAGTCTGGTAAACCCTTCATATTGAAGGAAGTGATGCATGTTCCAGGATTGAAGAAGAATATTATCTCTGTGGTGATGTTAGAAGACAAGGGATATGATGTTGTCTTCAGCGAGGGAAAGGCTTTCCTACGCAACAAGATAACTGGAGAAACCCGAAAGATAGGGGTTCAAGTCAGGAACCTTTATCAGCTGCATGTAGATGCATGCAAAGCCTTGAGTAGCACGGAAACTGATGGAGACTTTGTGGTTGAGAGGGAGCGTATTACCTCTTAACATGCAGAGCTAGAAGAAGTCTTAGACGATTGTGGAGGAGCCACGATTGGTGCAACAACTTTAGGAGGTTGTGGAGCAACCCCAACAAGGGAAGCTGAGAGGAGATCGAGTAGAGACATCTACTCATGTAGAGACCTCTAGTAGGGGGAAACTTTGAGCCAGGTGGGTTCAGGGATCGCATGCAGCCATACCTCTAGGTAGGAGGTGGGGTGATGTGGATTGATCATCCCAAGGAGGAGGGGCAGGATCCTTGAGGTATCCAACCTCTTGGATGATACCTTGCTACGGGAGCCCCGAAGTAGAGCAGCAGGAACTGATTGATTGGGTAGAGACAGATGCGGATGGAGTGGCAGAGAGAGCGACAGTGTAGGGAATCCCAGGACAATGCATAGCTAGCAGGCTACAACAATGCGAGAGGCACAAGTGTTTTTCACAGTGCTAGGTGGCACAGAGAAGTGTGAAATGGTGCGAGATGCATGGAGATGTTGCAGTAGCGCAGATGTCAGATAGGGAGAACTTGTCAGTAGCAGGTAGAGCTTCAACATCAGAGTATGTTCCTAGCCCAACAGAGTGGTCAGTTGGGAGTGTTTTTGTTCCAAGTGTTGTTGGAGCAAGAGGATCGGGCAAATGTGTTGCATGCAGAACATTTCAGAGTTGTAGGATAGGGGTTGCAGATAATCCATATCTTATTGAGAGGGAGTGTTGAAAATGCAACAAGATGATGGAGCTTAGTGAAAATAAGTCACCTTCACTAAGTGGGCCTGCAAGCTATTTTTGGCGCAAAGTCTATTTTTAGACATATGGATCATGGTCTATGAGTTGCAGGATGTTGTTTATGGATGATTGGTCATGTTGGGAAAAATAGATGGACTTCTATTTTTGGTTCAAAGTGGAGTGACCAGAGTCTATTTTTATACTGTCAAGCTAAAAATAGAAACAGTCAAATATTATTCGCTCTTAGTAATATTTGGAGTCAAAACATTATCTTATTCTCTTGGAGCAATTTAGTTCGAGATACGGATGTGGCACATGCAGCTGATAGAAGGAATCACGCGGTTTCTTATGTGTTAGTTGAGCTATTGCATGGAGGACTTCAGTTAGAACTGATGCATGTGAGTTCTGTGGAGTTGGATGTGGAATTGATGGAGTTATGTTCAGTTTGACTTAGTTGAACTAGTTGTATTTAGTCTAACTAAAGAATACACTAGCGATGAGTTGTGTGAATTGATTATTAATTAATTCACTAATTATTAACTCATAAAGCAACTAAAGAATACATCAGTTAACTTAGTGCATGAACCGTTCAACAGAGATAGGTGTTAGAGGTAAGTGAAAGGGTGAGTTGTGACTATCAGTTGTGCATGAGATTTTGCACATGCATGGATTGAGTTATGCCAATGAGGACTGCGCAGTGTGGGCCAATATCAAGGCAATTGTAGGTTGTGATCACGTGATTTTCACTTGGCATTGTGCAATGGAGGCAGGCAAAGCAGCGGAGGAGATTTGAACCTGTGACTTGTTCAGATCTGAGCTAGTTTTGTGTGTAACAGGTGGAGATAGTGCTGAGTACTTGTGAGGAGTATTGTACTATGTATTGTTACATGTTCTCAATCATTATAATATACAGATAGTGTGGGGTTTTCAGCTATATGCTTTCCTCGGGTTACATACTATGTTAATGTGTGCATGAGATTGATGTTTCATTGTTTTTGATGCTGCTAAATTGATGATCAACGTAGAGGAGGTTATGTATTATGCATGTATTCTACAATAGTGTATAATCAGGATAATCTTTTTGAATAAGTGTCATATTATTCAAAATTTCTACAAAGAATTTGAGTTCCCAACTATGGTGGAGATTCCACGGTAGTGTAATAAGAAGTTGTAAGCTATTTTTAGTGTACATGTGTTGCATGGAGTCAGATGATCAAACCTTGGGAATTGCACAATCAATTGGAGGAAAATTCCTAAAACATAGGGGCTAATTCTCTAGGATTTGCGCAAGGAAATAGGGGCTCAAACAGAGGCAAAAATTGACTAAATCTGGGTCAGAGATTCTCATTGAGTAGAGAGATAGATTATTCACTTGTATGTTGAGCTTAGACATAGCTAGAAATTGTAATACATCTATATTCATATGAATAATGAAAAGAGTCTTGAGGGTTTTTTCCCAGTTGGGTTCCTTCAAGAAAAAAATACTGTGCATGTGTGTTATTTATAATTGTATGTTTGCAATTGTTTTTCTAAATTATGAATTGAATTATGTAGAGAAGTAGAGTATAATTGTGTTTCTTGATTTAGATTAAAGTTTCTTGAGTAGTTGCAATTCTATCACCAAATTTCTACATGGTATCAAAGCACGATTCACATTAGAACATCAATTTCAAAGTGTTTTCTCAAGACGTTCAAATTTGCAGCTTCAGTGTAGCAGGATCTCTTCAGAATTGGGAGAATGGCTTTCAATGTAATGAGACTAAAGTATGCCTTGAAAGGCAGCTTGAATTTCATTTCATGGAAGGATCACATGGAGGTAGTTATTGATGACAACGGCTTACTAGAATACATCAAGACAAATGTTGTAAAACTGACAAAATCTGATGCCTAGAACCTAGCCCAATGAAAGAAATATGTATCCATGGTGAGGAGAATAATATTGGAGGGAGTGTGAGACCACATTGTATCAAATCTCCATGGGAGAGAAACTCCTTTCACAATGTGGAAGGCACTTACAGATTTTTTCAAGAATACTAGTGATTATAGAAAATTTTCCCTCAAAGACAAACTTTGAAACATCATGATGTAGAAGAATGATACTATTACGTAGTATTTCACCATATTTATACAAGTTCGAGATGATCTTGGACGGGTCAGTGTGAATGTTGCAGAAGATGGCCTAGTGAGCCTAGCTCTCATAGGCCTTCCCAAAAGCTGGCATAGCTACTAGGATTCGGTGAACAACAAGGATAAATTACCGAATTGGGAACTCTTGTGGTCCGATTTGGTACAAGAAGAGTTTAGGAAAAATACCAGAGATGGAAGTTCATCCAAGGGCGAGGATGAAGAAGCTTTTGCATTGGTTGGAAAGGGAAAAAAGGTTGAAGGGAAGACATCTCAAACCAAACAAGAATCTAACCAAGGGCGCAAGAAGAAATAATTTTCTCACATAAAATGCTTCAATTGTCATGAATTCATGCACCATGCTATGAAGTTTCCACACAAAAATTCTAGCAAGAAGAACTCAGTAGGAGCAGTAGGTGAAGCTTTAACTTCACAGTTCGAGTTTGACTTCACCCTTATCGTATGCATGGTTAGCACTATGATGGGGAGTGTGTGGTAATTGGACTCTGGTGCCTCATTCCACATGACAAGGTGTAGAGATTTTTTCAATGACCTAGAGGAGAAAGATATCTATATGCATATTGAGCTTGGGGACAAATAAGGGTACAATGATGCTGGGATTGGTATGGTAACCTTTAAGAGGGATTCAGGATCCCCTCTTCGCCTCAAAGATGTCATGTTTGTTCCAAGCCTAAAGAAGAAACTCATATTTGTAGCAGTTTTGGAAGACTATGGTTATGATGTGATCTTCAACAAAGGGAAAGCATTCTTGAGACGCATAGCCACTGGAAAGGTGAAGTGGATCGAAGTTCATGTGAAGAACCTATATAAAATTGATGTGGAATATTGTGTTGGATTAAGAAGTAAGACATAGAAAGTGAAAAATTGTAATGTTGGTGAATTTTGGCACAGGAGATTGAGCCATTTGCATCATGGCACCTCAAAGACTATGCAACAAATAACCACTGGCCTCCCTAAAGGAGCACTTGAGCAGCGGGACTTTTGCAAAGTTTATACCTTAGGGAAGTAAGTAAAATCCATATTCCATGACTGAGACAACAAAGCACATGCACTCTTGGAAAGAGTCCGCTTTGATGTTTATGGAAATTTCTCGACAACCTCCATTTCCAGACATAAATATTTTGTTATTTTTATTGATGATTTCTCAAGGAAATGTTCGATCTTCTTCATACAAAAAAAGGACGAGGCATTCTCAAAGTTTGTAGAATTCAAGGCACTAGTTGAGAAAGAGATCGATAAGAGGTGAAGGCTCTCAGGAGCGATAAAGAAGGTGAGTATGTTTCAAATGACTTCAAATATTTCTGTGCGAAAGAAGACATTCAAAGAGAGATGAAAACACCCCAAAACCCACAACAGAATGGGGTAGTTGAGACAAAGAACCATATAATTGTTGGAGAAACAAGGGTTATGCTACATGACCAAGGCCTACCATTGCATTCACATGCAGAGACATGTAACACAACAACCTACTTATAGAACCAGAGTCCTCATTATATTCTTGGTATGATTACACTGGAGGAGGCTTTATTGGGGAGAAAGTCAAATGTATCTCACTTCAGGATTTTTGGATCCTTTTTTCACTGCCATGTCTCCAAAGATTGAAGGAAGAAGCTTGAGCCAGAAATAGAGTTGGGAGTTTTTGTGGGTTAGAACGAAACTCTACAAAACTACTGGGTGTATCGACCTTCCCTTAGAATGATAGTTGTGCGAAGGGATGTAAAGTTTGATGAGGGGAAAGCGATGCAGTGCTCACTTGAGAGAGAGCTTCAGATACTACACGAAGAAGAGCTTTTAGCTCCAAAGGAGGAGCCTCAAGAAGTTGTAGAGCAACCAAAAATAGAGGAGAAGAGGGTGGAGACATCCACTCAAGAAGAACCATCCAGAGAAAGCAAAAAAAAAGTAGGGAAGTTGATAGATTAGTGCAAGATGTTGTTAAAAATTTTCAACTATGGTTAAATTCCAATTTGGATAGCTCACTTGATGGAGATAATGATTCCATTTAATTCCTATTTTCGAGTTGCAGTCACTCGCATAGAATCTCATCCATGCAACTGGAGCCTTCCAGTTGTATGAATAACTCTCCATACATGTGATTGGGGGTTTAAGGTTTCGGTAGTCCAGATCTAACCCTAGTCGCTCGCATGATAGGATTAAGGGAGTGACTGGGAATCTATAATTGCTCTCATGACACCCTCCTCCATGCAACCAAGACCTTAAATATGGAATCTCAATCTTTTGAATATTTCGCTGAGTGATTGCAGGGTTTGGAAATTGGTTGCAGATAATAACAGTTCATTACAGACTTCATAATCATATTTTTGAGTATATGTTTTGTTGGGTTCATTTATGGATGTTTTTTTATGGTTAGTTGCATATATGTATATATGGATCATTTTACTCTCTTTTTCTGAATCATTTGATGACGATCTAATAAGAAGAATAATTTGAAATGGCTTTATCCATAATGGGTTTTTCTCTGGTCTTTGACCAATCGTGGTGTCTCTATGTGTGAATGATTTTCTTCTATTTTTCCTTTATGTTTTGATGCATTAATGATGATGATATTGTTGTTTCTACATAGTTGCATATGATAATGAATAATAATGTAAATATGAATAATGTTATGATGTTATGGGATGAACTTAATGTGTTAATAATGAAATGCAATTATCAAAACAAAAAACAATATAACCCTATGAAAAGTTAACATGGTATCAGAGTTGGGATGAAGAAAAGTTATGGAGATCACCCACATTGAGACACTTTTGATGGAAGCAAGAGAATATGGAGGAGACCTACAATAATTCTAGGGTTTGAAGATAACCTTAGGCAATTTTTGTATCAGAGTGTGATGGATATCATGAGGTGAGAGTTTGAGATAAACCATGATTTATGGAAATATTTGAGATATTAAATCTAGAAACTATAGCATGGTCAAAGTAAAGACAATCAAGCACTTGGGACAGATTTGATGAAGCCATAGATGGGATAGTCTCTCGTAGGTTTGGTTGTTAATAAAGTTGATTGAAATAGTAAATACATCAAGTGGACTATAGATAGTGATGGCTCTTAAAGGCTAGTTCAAGAGGGAGAGAATCACCTCTCATTGACGATAAGTTCTTTCTGATTTATGATGCTTATTCATGTCCTTACTTTTGTTTAGACTTATTGATCTGATTATTGTTTTGATAATTATTTGGACTTCCATCATGTATATTTAAGTATGTGGATGTTTCTAACCTCCTTAATGAGATGTGATAAGTGGATCCTTATCAAGGATCATTTGAGATGCAAAAAATATGGCTAGAGTTTGAAAATGTAAAAAGGCACCTGGTGAAAAGATGACAAAGTGATACAAGCTTCCTTTGTCAAATGAAAATATACACAAGTATTTGAATATTACAAGGTATGCATGGTATATTGTTTCAATGTTATGTTTTAGCTGTAATATTCGATAGAAATGAAAGCGTATGATTAGAATGTCTCCTTTTCAAATGGTTCATGCATGCATATGAAAGAAATTTGGATTCATAGTTCTTATGATGAAATGGTGCACTTGATATTGAACACATATCTTACCTTCTAGACATGATGAACTTCTTGATTCTATGAGACTACTTAAAAGTTGATCTTTGATATAGTGGCATACTTGACATTTGACTTACATCTATCATTTTTTGGTATCTTGATCCCATGAAGAAGGCTAACACCTTGATTCTAATAGATGGTAACTTGATGCTACTAATATTGTTTGTGAAAAGAATGATAGCCGTGATGATAGAAATATAACAATGATGTTGATATTCAGGATATTTTGTTGACCATGGTTATGTTTTGATGTGCTTAGTAATTATGGATTATGGTAAAATTAAATGCCCTGAATTGATTGAGTTATGTGACAAAGAAGTAATGCATGTGATCATGATTCTTGAAGTATGTTCCTATTAGCTATTTGATAAAAACCCTTGATGAAATATTGATGTCATGATTCCATGATGAAGTAGTTGTTAACATGATAAATATATGTGATATAATATGAATCTATGATCTAACAGATCTGCTAATGCATGATATGATCATAGAAAGGTTGATGGCATGAATGAGGATGGCAGAAAGGGATTCCCATTCATAGGGAGAACCTCTCCATAATATCCCTTCTCCTATTTTCATTTGCATTATATACTCTTTAATATTGAAGTATAATTTATGGGAATGAATAGACAAATATATGGCAATATTTATCTGCAACAAAGTTCTGATATGAGGTGAGAGATTTTTCTATTACTCTAAGCCTAAGTCATATGGAAGAAATCCTACAGGTGTGACTACAACCTACCAGCCGTATAGAAGCAAGCTAAAGGGTGCGATTGAGGCATTGAGATAGTTTGGGTAGACCTGACAAAATTCGCTCACCTACAGTGCTTTAGAGAGCGACTAACAAGCCATAGTTGCTTGCATAACATCTTGAACGGTGCGACTGTAGTATCCCAACCACACAAAGGAAGGCCTATGGTGGAGATTATGCCTATAGGACACAAAAATGAGGTTTTGTGCATGAGATTATATGTTCACCTAAAAGATGTCTATCCTACAGATGTGGAAAAAACAAAATAAAGATACGTGAGTTGTAAAGTTTGAATTTTTACTATAATATGAATATATAGACTGAACTTGTGTTTACAGGTGTCCAGGACATGCATATAGATATGTCCTTATGATTTATCTATTGAAGTTTGTGCTACAAGAGTTTGACATGATTTGGCTGATTGATATAAATGAGCAATGTTTGGAGTCTTAACATGATACTTGATAATGACTTAGAACTTTGCCTTGATGTTGACATATGTTTTTGACTATAGATATCACTATGATAGTGAATTTGGGATTTGACTAGATGACCAATGATTTGATTTGATGACTGATGATTTTCCTTCATGACAATGCTATGTGGGAATGATGACTTTTAGTGACTAATATTGGTATTCGATAATGGTTTTGTATTGGACTCCTCATTCTTAGCACATTGGTTGAAGTATTGACAGTTGTGTTTTAGTATGAAGTAATCTCTCGATAAGTGGATGGAATCTGCATGACTTATTCTTAGTGTATGAATTTGCATCTAGTGACTTATATTATGAGCATACTATTTGGAAATGACTACTTGTTGACATAGATAAATTCATAACTTGACATTTGGATGAATTTTGGGTTGATATTGCTTATGAAAACTTGTTGGCATGATAATAGATGAAGTAATGATTTGATGAGAACTCTACCTGTCACTTGGTCTAAAGAATGTGATAGTATGTCGAATTTGATATTAGTTTTGATCTCGCTTCCAAACTTTGACGAGTTGACTTATTTGATTTGATTGTACAATATTTATTTATGTAAGGCTGAGCATATTGGTTTGGAAAAGTGTTATGTCTGTAGAGAGCTTTAAATGGAGCTAGCTCAGTGATCTAGATATGTCTGCATTATCTATTATTTGGTGAAGCCAAGAAGATGTGTTGATCCAAACCTCTAATTCAAGAAGTGTTCCACAATATGACTTTGGTATTGGTTTTATATACTAATGGTATACTTCATGAGGATTACCGAGCTCAAGAATGATCTCCTATATATTGGAGAAGTCATTGGTGGAAGGGAGCTTACTCTTATCACACTTGGAGGCCTTACAAGAGAATGAGATTTGTTTAACACTACCATCCTCAACAATGATAAGATTCAGTGATTTGATGAATTATTGGCTAGATGCACTCAGGAAGAAATAAGGATAATGGAAAGAGACATGCCCTCAAATGGAAACAATCTTATGCCTTCTTTTCTCATTCTAAAAGGAGGAACAATGATGGCTGAAGGAATCGAGGACAAGGGTTCAAGAAAGGATTCAAAGAAGAAAAGGAATATGCTTAAATTATAACAGGTTTAGCCACTTCACTAGAGAGTGTCCTCACAAGAAGGATAATCCAAGAGATGATGACAACCATAACAACAACTTCAAGGGAAATGACAATCAAAGGAACAACATGTTCAATAACAAAGGAAAGAGAAATGCTCCCGTTGCCTGAAATGGAAATGGTCGTCCTCATAAGAACTTGGGAAACTCCAGGTATGAAGAAGTTAATGTTGTAAAGCACAAAGAGTTTTATCTTATTTCTTCCCTCACCATTGCCTCTCCCTTGGATACATTGGATCATTGGTTGATTGATAGTGGTGCCTCAAGGCACTTCACTGGGTACAAAGAATCGCTCTCTAACTTGATTGAAAAGAAGACGAATATGGAGATTATACTTGGGGATAATGCCACTGATCCCATAAAAGGAATTGGGACTATTACTCTCCACTTAAATCAAGGTCAAACTCTTCATTTACAAGAAGTACTATATGTACCTAATCTAAAAAATAACTTGGTCTCTATTTCTATGATGGAAGACAAAGTTTTCAAGGTGATATTCATTGATAAAAAAGTTTTTGTTTGGAAAAGGAACCCAAAATATGCATTCACTCTTGGATTTAGGTTTGAAGGTCTCTATTAGGTTAGAGGAAGTTCGTTGGGAGTAATGACTTGTGATACTTCTCTTCAATCTAAATTATGGCACTGAATATTTTCTCACCTTCATTTCAAAGCCTTACCTAATGTAAGGAAGATGGTCATAGGTATGCCTGAATTCAACTTAAATCATGAAGGTCTATGTCAAGGATGTGAAGCTAGAAAAAATATAAGGGGCCCATTCCTCTCAAGTGAAACTCAAACCACCAATATTATTCAATTGGTCCATTATGATCTACCAGGTATGTTGCTCGTGACATCTTTGGGTGGATATTTGTACTATATTATTTTTGTGGATGAATTCTCTCACAAATCATGGATCTATTTCTTAAAGAAGAAGGATGAAGTCTTCAAATGGTTCCACTCTTTCAAAGCCTTGGTCAAGAGTCAAATAGGGAAGAAGTTCAAAATATTGAGGACTGATAATGGGATAAAATATGAGTCAAAGGAATTAAAAAACTATGTAGAGAAGATGGAAATAGAGGAATACCACTACTGCATATACTCCTAAAAAACTTGGTGTTGGCGAAATGAAGAATCATAATTTCATAAAATCCATCTGCACTAGGCTTCATGATCAAGGTCTTCCAAAGTTCTTATGGGGAGAAGTTGCCAACACCGTTGTGTATGTCCAAAATAGATGCCCACATCAAGCTTTGGACTTCAAGACTCCCAATAAAGTTTTCATAGGTAAGAAACTTGATGTTTCTCATTTTAGAATTTTTGGTTGTCCCGTATATTTTCATGTGCTGAAAGAGAAAATAAACAAACTAGATGCATCCAGGAAGAAAGGAATGTTTGTGGGCTATAATGAAACTTCCAAGGCATATAAAATCTATGTGCCTAGTCAAAGGGAAGTGGAATTAAGTCATGTTGTCACTTTCAATGAAGATTTCTCTCTTAGAAAGATTTGAGATCTTCCCATCCCTAGGAAGGAAAATGATGATGATGATGCAAAAAAGCAGGTTGAACCTCCATCTGATGAACTGATTTCTGATGCCGAAGGTCCGATGGATCCCATTGATCCACCTCCTAGTAAGCCCACTACTTTAAGAAAAAAACCTTTGTGGCTCAAAGATACTCTTGAAGATGTTGATAATCATATTACACCGAGGGGGACATTTCGTGAAAGCAAGAAGTCGAATAGGTACTAAGGGTACCTAGCTGCCATGAGTACCATTGTATAATATGAGCCTTGCAAATTTGAAGAAGTTGTTAAACACCAAGTTTGAAAGGATGTGATGAATGAAGAGTATGAGTCAATCATGTAGAATGATGTCTGGGATGTGGTTCCTAGATTGAAGAATAAGTTAGTGGTCACTTCAAAATGGCTCTACAAGATCAAACATTCAACTGATGGGAGTGTTGAGAAGTTTGGCTAGATTTGTTGCTTAAGGATTCTCTCAAAAGGAAGTAGTAGACTTTGATGAGATATTCGCACCAGTTCCCCGATATACCACCATCCATTCTATCATAGCCCTTGCCTCTTCGCAAGGATGGAGCCTACACTAGATGGATGTCAAAACTTACTTCTTGCATGCTTCACTGAAAGAGGAAGTCTATGTGGAACAACCCGAGGGGTTAAAATTTCAAAATCGGGAGACACATGTTTGCAGGTTGAATAAATCCCTCTGCGGGTTGAAGCAAGCCCCTAGGGCTTGGTATGAGAGGATTGATAACTATGTTATGAAGCTGGGATTTACAAGGAGAAATCCTGACCTGAACCTATACTTCAAGGTTGAAAAGGAAAAGCCTTTCATTCTAGTCCTTTTGTGTGGATGGTATCTTTATGGCATGTGATGACCCTCTCATTTATCAATGCAAGACAGAGTTGGTTTCCTAATTCGAGATGAAGGAAATAGGGTTGACGCATTACATCCTAGGGCTAGAGGTTTGACAAAAACCAGGTGATATTTCCCTTTCTCAAGGAAAATACATTGTGAAGCTACTTGAGAGATGTGAAATGGTGGATTGCAAGTCCATGACTACTCCGATGGAACTCAACTTTAAGAAGCTATGTGGAAGTATTGTTGGGCCAGGATTAGTGAACTCTTTTGAGTATCGTCAACTTGTGTGGGCCCCTATGTTATTGGTCAACTCCCATCCTGGCATATGCTTCATTGTGAACACGTTGAGTCAATTTATGGTTGAGCCTTGTCATATTCATTGGGTTGCTGCTAAGAGTCTCTTGAGATATCTATAGGGCACAGTCCATTATGAACTGAGATACATTGCCAGAAACTTGAGGCTACATGGATATTCAGATGTTGAATGGGCTAGAAGTGTGGTGGATCGTAAGAACACATATGGGTGTTTATTCTCTTTGGGTTCTACTTCTATATCTTGCATGAGCAAGAAGAAAAAATTGATTGCACTAAGCACCACTGAGGACGAATACATTGTTGAGAGTATGGCCTGTTGTGAAGTTGTTTGTTTGAGGAAGCTATTTAATGAGCTATTTGAGAATGTGTTGGATACCACCATGATCTACTACGACAAACATAGTGGGATTCACCTATTAGAGAATCTTGTGTTCCACGATTGCTCCAAGCACATTGATATCAGGTACCACTTTATGTAGGATGTGGTACAACGAGGAGCAATAAGTCTCCAACACATCAGGACGGATGAGAAAGCCGAAAACATTCTCATAGTGCCTTTGAGAAAGGTCAAATTATTAACCTTTAAAGAGAGACTTGGAGTCATGGAATGACCCTCCTATGAGGGTCTTGTATGATTTGGACACAAAGCTCTGGGAGCTCTTGGGGGGTTGGGGTACTTCTTGGAGCTATGAACGACCATAGGGTGAGTTTTTCACCTTTCCCTAATGGTGTGCTAGATATAATGTGAGTGATTCACCTTCCATTGTGATACCCCATTATGATTGACATGTGTATAGGATGAGTGGTTCACCTTCTCCTATGGAATATAAGCAGGATGAGTGGTTCACCTTCTCCTTTAAATTTCCCAGCACACATCCTATCCATAGAGTCTGGGACTCATGGGAAGTACCTCTCATCTAGACAATGAGTTGGGAAAAGATGGTTAGGGACCATAACACTACCGATGGATGCATAGTGTACTAGCGTACTCCTATGGCTAAGATGCATGGTGTTCAACAACTTGATCTGAGATCAAGGAATGAATTTTGTCAATGGAGAGTGGTATGATATTATGACTTACTCTCGATCACTTCTTCTTCATTATTACTTCACGGTTCAACATAGCAAAGTAAAGAAGTGCACAACACAGCAGGGTAGTGATGACAGGGATGGTATAGGGATGACATAATGGCATGATGATGACAAATGGATTCACATATGGAATTCTCCCTAGTTGAGAGGGAGTGTTAAATTGGTAACTAGGGCCAAATTACACCAAGATCATCTCATTCTGACAAGAAGAAATGGAATTTTGAATTTATTCTCTCTCATGCACAAATTTTCAAGGTTAGCCTTACTCAAATGTAGGCTCATAAGCCCAATAGATGTGTCTCCTCACCCTCAACAAAGTGTATGAATATGAGCGACCTCTCTCCTCATTCAGACATCACTCATCTCATCACATATCCCTCTCTCCCCTCTCTTGATTGTTTCTTACATCTTGGAGGAAGCCCTCTCTCTTTTGCATGTGAGGAAGGAGGACGAATTTCTAGGTAAGTTTGCTGGCCAAAAATTTCAGGAAATAGGACAATGTTGACCAACATTGACTTGGGTGATTTTGATCAGCATTGACTTCGTTTTAGTGGGAAACATTTTGATTTTCGAGGCTGCATTGATTGATACAATTTTCAAGGTGATTGGGATAGGTTGACTAAGTTGACTCCAGATCTGATTGCATAATTTACAACGCAGTTTTCTCTCTCCTTTGACTATTTGACTGATCTATTTTGGGCTAACTTTGACCCTCTTGGAAGGATGAATTTATCTGCTATTGACCAAGCTGCTTGGAGGAAATTTTGGATTTTTTTTACCACTGTTGACTTTCTGTTTAGCGCTACAGTTGACTTTTGGTTTGATAGGATTGTTTTGGGCAAGTTAATTTGACATTTTTACTCTCTCTTTGCTGAACTATTGAAGAATAATAAGAATATTTGATCAAATGGTTTCCCCATATTGGGGTTTTTCCTAGGCATCTGCCACATCTTGTGTCCTCTTGTCTTGGCTTGTCTTCTGCACATGTTTTTATGTTCTATCTGCATTTACTATTAATGTGTTTAAGTTAATGTGATTTCTACTAGATATAATTGGAAATTGTCATTGGGTTGATAAGAAATTTTGAAGTAATTTGTGCTAAAGCATAGAACATACCATTGTTATCTCAAATTAACAAAAAGTCTCCAGCATTATCTGTCCTCAACGCCTTAATATTCTTCTTTATCTAATTTTCCACCAGAGCCTTAAATTCTTTAAACCCATCAAAGACTTAATATTTCTTCCCGAGAAAATATATCCATGTATTCCTCAAGAAGTCATTTATAAATGAGACATAGTACACAGACTTACCCAGTGATGTAACCAACAAAGGTCCAAACACATTATTGTGCACAAGCTTTAATATCCCTTTCGCCATCTTAGCACCCAAGGGGAAATTCACTTGATTCTTCTTCCCATATACACAATGTTCACCAAAATAAAAATCCATAGAGAAATTAGACATACCTTCTACCATACCATTAACATGTAGTATTCAGAGGCATTTATCTCCAGTATGTCCAAGCCTTTGATGCCATAGCATGGTCTTTTGTCCAAAGACAACTAGATTTTCTACTCCAATTTAGGAACCAAAATATTGTTGCACCTATCAATAATAGTGTCATCCAGAAGCTTTTACATAGTTGCAATCCGAACTCCCTACATCAATACCAGTGCTCCCTGAACCATCTTACATGTATCTCTCTCAAACATTCTTTTTACTCTTGTATCATACATCTTACTTACAAAAATCAAATTTTTGTCTAATGCAGATATATGCAGAACATCAGGAAGTGTTTTAATACTTCCACCTTGGAAAGTCAGCTTGACTTTTCCACATCTAATGATTCTGGCCTTCTGTCATGCCCTAGGAAGACATCACCACCATTTTATTTATCGTACTCACAGAACCACTCCCTATGGGGACTAAAGTGGAAGGATGAACCTGAGTCAATCAACCATGCCTCATGATCTACATGTGTACTTGAAGAATAAAGCAAGTATACATGCCCACCTTCATCTGAGGTGCTTTTTTTCTATGTAGAAGGAGCATTATCTAATCCCTTTCCTTTCTTAGGAGCCTTAAATTTGAAATTATTTTTGTAGTGCCCTTCTTTTCCACATTTCTAGCGCACCTTTATAGGTTTTCTTGGATATTTAGATCTCCCACTTCAGGAATTATTTCTGTTTCTGTTCTAGGACTGTCGTCTTATAGACAGGGCATCCCCATTCTAGCTCTCCATATTTTTTTGTCTTATCTCCTCTGACAACAAGAATGAGACTATTTCATCAAACTTCAAGGTAGTCGTATTGCTACCTCTTGCAACTACCATACTATCCCATGAATTTGGTAGAGAACATAGCAAACTCATGCACTTATCTTCGTCTAAAATTTTAATATCAACATATAACAATTGACTTATCACAATATTAAATCCACTCAGATGCTCTGTCACCGTGTCTCCATCCTTCATCCTCTGGTTATACAACTTTTCCACAATAACAATTTGTTCACTAGAGACTTAGAATGGTACAAAGTACCTAACTTGTCCCAAAAATCCTTCATTGTAGCTTCCCTTGATACATTTAAAAATACTGAATCTAAGAGATACAATCATATTGTGATTTATGCCTTTCAATCTAGCCACACCCAATACTAAGATCTACAACAATCCATTGATCTCAATCCACTAACAAATCCTCCATATTGAGCTTCCACAAATAAAAAATTTGACCATTAAATTTCTTGATCTCTATCTTTCCAGTGTTTTCCATCTTCTTTCACCGCAAGAATCGATCTCGCATATCTCCCACTAAACAGGGTCTACCACAGGCCCGAGCAAACACCCCAACAACAAAGGCGTCCCCTTGAAGCCAAAACTGTTATGATACCAAATGTAGGTTTTAACCCTGCACTTAAATTACCTGCAATTGTAGGTTACAATACATATTTATACATGTCGAAGCATTCATAAACCCCAATCCATAACCCTTGACCGGATCTACAAAATACCATGGGCTAAAAACCATCATGCCCAAAACCATGTGCAAAACCGATGCACAAAACCATGAGTAGGTTCGCCCACCATTTGTGGGTCCACCTCGATCCTTGTGTCTGCCCAACTATTATTGGGTCCACATAAAAAGAAAATTTCCTTAGGCGCTGCCCTGGACCCCGTGCAAAGGGGGCTACCCCCTGCAAACTCCCCCAATATAACTCACACCCAACAAATTTGAATCTAAAGCACTCCACAAAAACTCACAAACATGAGATATATAAGTGCATCTCATAAAAAGGTGAGAGTGGGACTCCTCCTATGCTTTGCATAGGGGACACTGATTGGGACCAAATCAATGGTACCTTCTAAGCTTGTCTCGGGAGAGTAAATTGTCAATGAGAACTAGCCATGCAGAGAATTTGGCCTTTAGAGGGGCATTGGATCCCCATATATATCTCCACAACCAAATTCTTTCCTCACTGAAATATTCTTCAAACCACACCTTATAACCCAACTTGGTAGTGAAAGCTCATGTATGGGGATTTTTTTACTAAATTACACGTGATTCTTCACCAACAAGTTGATGTATCGAGCTCATTCTACTACTATTTCGCTTGCTAGACCCAGGTTTATAGCTGACTTCAATCCACTCCAGCTTTTATGTCCAGGGGGCTAGGCACTAGCATCTACTAGAGTAGTAATATTCAAATGATCAAGAGAGGATAATAGAGGAGCAGAGAGGTTGTAATCATTACCTACACCATACTAGGGGTTACGTCCTATTTTTATATGATGGTCATCCCCTACACGCCACGCAACCCATTTTCCAACCAGGGGAAAGGCTCTTACCATTGCTTTCCAAACTATTGAGCCTTTAGAGAACTTATTTGGTACTTTGAACAATTCCACAAGTAATTCCCTAAGAAAATATTTAGCTTGCATTACTTTGTATCATAACGCAAGACCTAATTTCCATAGGCTATATATATATATATATATATATATAACTTAAAAAATCAAATATTTCTATATGAGAGTTTTTTTTAATGTAAAAAATTATATATATGTGTGTGTGTTAATATTCATTAAAAAGTATTTTTACTTTTTAATGAATATTAATGTGTGTGCACACATATATAATTCAAATGTATTAAATAAAAAAATATTGAAATTTTTAAATTCAAATTTATTGAATTTAAATTTATTAAATAAAAAATAATTGTTAATATTAGTTAAACAATGTCTCTTATTGGGGTGAGGGTCCACACTTAGTATTTATGACCTCGACCATAATGAACAATCATATTATGGAGAAGAGGGGATGATGCCACAACTGTCACCACATTCAATGGAGGAAGGAGGCATGACCATCCCATCCTCCATTTGGTAGCCCAGTTTAAATGAGAATCCTATAGACGTGGATTAATGATGTTGCAATTAAGGATTTGGTTAGTTGATCTTCCAAAGTTTCTTGATAGAAGCATGCTTAACGCACAAGCCAAGTTTCATTCTATTTTAGTTTTCACGTTGATGCATTGAATTTTGTTGCTTTTCATTGGAGTTCTTGCCTACTATAAGGAGAATTACCACATTGTCTTTATCATTTCTTATTCTTTGGAGGGGGCAGGTCCAAGTCCTCTGGACTTGGCCTCCCTCGCTACCATTTCTATTTGGCCTCTTTCATCCTCCTCTGGTCGCATTTGGTGCTTCTGAGTGGGTCCACTGATAAAAGTAGCTTTAGAGGGAGGTGTTTTTCTTTTAGTAGCAACACGAAGGATTTTAGGAGGTATGCATTTGTAACCTAATTCTTAGTCTGCTCATCTCGAGAGGGAATCCTTCATGGTGGTAGGCACTTGAAAATATATAGTTCTCAGTTTAGAACTCTGATTTTCATATTCTATTTACTCATTGATATTTTGCACAAAGAATTGGATGGGTGGACTATTTTGGTATTAATATAGTAGGTATTTTAGCATCTCAATTTTTATTTTGGAGCATATTTTTAGTCTCTACTAACCTGTCCCCTACAATGGTTTGAAGCCCTATGTTTCTTTTATTGTCTCTCACCACAACACTGTCCATCCTCTCAAGTTTAGTTGGCAATGTATCTTTCATTGTTTTTATCATTCACTTGATGATCTCATCCCTCCCACTCCCTCCATTTCCCTCTTCATTGTCCCCTTCCTAATGACATGACAGAGAGCCAAGAGTTGTAGAAGCTTAGCTAGCTCGGTGGAAGGGAGTGCTCACACTCCCCTCTTTGCCCGTAACAATATTAGGCATTATCAGAACTAGACCCTTGAGCTTGTCGACAGGGAATTGAGAAAACACATGTTAACGTTGATCCAAACCAAGGCGAGTATACTAATGTTGAAATTTTCAATTTGGTGCCCGAATGGTTGCCTAATCATACCCGGGGAAGCCATAACCAATGTTTGTGCACCATTGAGCTATATTAGAACATTAAATTGTTGCCAACAAGGTCCTTTTGGAACACAATGAAGCCAAGAGCGAGATTGTGTTGTAGCTTAATGAACTCTTGCTAGAGCACCATGATATGGGCTTGGAAATAGAGACATAGCCTTGGGCCTAGTGAGAATTGAGGCCCTCTTATACAAGGCAAAGAACATGCCTTACTACTAATCCTTATTTATCTAATAGAGGTTTCCACTTTATCTTGAATCACTTACATGGCTCTAAATTTTATAGATTTTGTTTTCAATATAGTTATTTCTATATTATTTATTTAAACATATAATAATGCTAGTGCTCACAAAGTTTGATTGCCTATAATATACTATATATATATATATATAGATATAGATATTATCATATTAAAAAACATTGAGTTAACGAGATGTACTCTTCATATTATATGGCAAACAAATTCATTATTTTTCTAAAACTATTTTAGTTTTCGGAACAATAATTAAAAAAATTATGATAACCATGATTCATGCTTTCCTCAAAATTTCTCAACTTCAAAGAAAAAATCATCAAAACCATGAAAAAAAAAAACTACTTCACAATCAGATTCTCTTCACTGTGCTCTTATTGGTCCTGTCCCACCACCCAAACTTTAAATAATTTAATTTTTAAACACTAGTGGTTGAGATGGGGAATTTTCCAGGAAACACTTTGACTTTATCACTTACTTTTCTTTTGAAGGGAATACATTGAACAATGAAGAATAAAACAATATACTTCTTTCAATAAATAAAGAAAATATTAATAATCTACCTCTTTCATAATTAGATTTTGTTCACTATGCTCTTATGCACGGAATTTAAACACTAGTGTTGGGTATACGACCAAAGTCCCACATTGACTAGAAGTGGGGATGATCATGGGTATATAAGGATGGACAAATATCTCCATTGGTATGAGGCCTTTTGGGGTAAAGCCCAAAAACAAAACCATGAGGGCTTAGGCCCAAAGTGGACAATATCATACCATTGTGGAGATATGTGGTGTCCAGAGTCCTAACAAGTGGTATCGGAGCCATGCCCCGAAGTTAGCCAAGTGGATGAATTCTCGGAATGCCGAAAAAAGGTGGTGGGCCCCTGTAATATCACGATGGGATCCGTGGATGAGCTCGGTTAGACAGGCAGTGTGCTCCGGATTCTTCATGGACGTGTCCTAGTCCCCAACACGGTGAAGAGGAGTTGACCTGGGATAGAGAAAGCTCTCGAGGCAGGTGGTGCTCCATGTAAGGCGTGTGCTTCCAATGCATGTAAGGCGTGTGCTTCCAACGCATTGGAGCGGAGAATCCTGGTTGGTAGAGAGTGGACAGATGGATAATCGTTTGAGGGGAGGCTCGATGGTCCTTTGTTCGAGGGGAGGATTGTTGGGTATACGACCAAAGTCCCACATTGACTAGAAGTGGGGATGATCATGGGTATATAAGGATGGACAAATATCTCCATTGGTATGAGGCCTTTTCGGGTAAAGCCCAAAAACAAAACCATGAGGGCTTGGGCCCAAAGTGGACAATATCATACCATTTTGGAGATATGTGGTGTCCAAAGTCCTAACAACTAGTAGTTGAGATGGGGAATTTTCCACACAACACCTAACTTTATCACATGCTTTTCTTTTCAAGGGACCCATTCACATGCAAATTGTGGGTAGATCTGCGAGGAAGGAAGGAGCAACCTGCTGGCCATGGCTGGCATCCTGGCAGAGGAATCATTACTTTACTAGAAGAGGGACAGGTGGCAAAGGGATCATTACTTTATGAATTCCCATTATGTGCCCACCAGCTGCTGTCACTGGCATCCTATTTTGCAAACTAGATGTAAGTGTCGTGGACTGTAAAATAGGGAGGGCGAAAATACTTTCCTTCACTTAATCTATCAATCTCTACTTCAATTCTTCCTGTATCTCTATTTCAATGGAAAACATGCAAACATCTACCATTCATCCCTCCATCGACACCCCTTCCACATCTGGTGGCTATTACTATGACGTGTTTATTAGCCACTGCGGCCCAGACCTTAAAAACACCTTTGCCAGCAACGCTTATCATCATCCTTTTTCTCATGGATTGCGACCATTTTTCGATAGGGAAGAATTGCAGGAGAGAGATTGGCTACTTCCTCAAATTGAAGGTGCCATTAGAACCACCCCTGCTCATATCGCCATCTTCTCTCCTCGATATGCCGAGTCGAAGTGGTGTCTTGATGAGCTTTCTCTTATATGCAAGTATAGGGCTACTGTAATCCCAATATTTTATAATGTGAAACCTTTTGAGCTTAGATGGAGAGGGTAGTATGTTCAAGATATAACTGAGCATGAGAAAAAAGGCAGATATGAGCCCAAAAGGCTTGAAGATTGGAGAAAATCTCTCAAAGGCGTTTGGGAGATAAGCGGTTTTGAACTCGAAACCTATAACGGGTTGGAACTTGGAACTCTTTGCCCTCTCTATTCATATTATTAATCTAACTAGTATTGATATACATCTCATGTTTTGTTGGCTATATTTTGAATTTACAGTGACGAGGGGAAGTTGTTGGATGATCTCGTGAAATGCGTCCTTAAAAAGGTAAAAAAAAATAGGTTTGACTGTGGCAACGTATCCAACCAGTATTGAAGAGAAAGTAGTAGAGTTTGAAAAGATCCTGTTTGATGGGCAAAGTGGAAAAGTGAAGTTGATGGGAATTGTGGGCATGGGTGGAATAGGCAAGACAACACTAGCCAAAGAACTCTTCAATATGAAGAGTTCCAATTTTGGTGAGTCCTGCTTTTTATCTGATGTGCGGGAGAACGTAAGTAAAGGATCTTTAAATTCCTTGAAAACCAAACTAGTAAAAGACTTAGTTCATATAGAGGTGCAGATAGATCACTTTGATCAAGGCATATAGAAGCTCAAAACTTCTCTCAAAACTTCTCCCCACGCTCTAGTAGTTCTAGACGATGTATATCATGTAGACCAGTTGAATGTTTTTAGGCCATTAATGGACGTCCTTCTTTTTGATAGCCTAATGTTGGTTACATCTAGTTATAAGGACGTCCTCATAAGCTCAGGATTAGTAGAATTGTCAATCTATAGATTGACTGGTCTCAGTGAACAACACTCTCAAGAGCTATTTTTCTCTTATGCCTTTTGTGATCCTCATTTTCCTTTAGAATTCAAAGATCTGGTAGATGAATTTTGTAGGGCCTGTGATGGATTTCCCTTGTCTTTGAAAGTCTTTGGTAGTCTTGTGTGTGGAAAGAGGTAAAAATCTTATTGGGAAGGGCTATTAGATAAACTTTGCCAAATAAAACTTTCGAATGAGATTCAACAAACACTTAAAGTCAGTTACGATGCACTCGAGGAAGAGGAAAAACAAATATTCTTAGACATTTCCTATTATTTCATTGGGGAAAACAGGGATATGTCCATAAGAATATGGGATAGATCAGACTGCAATAGTCTGGTGGGCCTTGCAAATCTCCAGGAGAAGTGCTTAGTTGAGGTTGACACAGAAAATACCATAAAAATGTGTGATCACCTGAGAGATATGGGAAGACATATTGCGGATGAGCAAAAGTCATGGAGTAATCCCGCATCGTGAATGGCGTGTGATGAAGGACATTCTTGATTTGTGGCGGCAATATTATGTAAGTGCTTGAATTATTCATACAACTTTATGGTTTCTCTATTCAACAAAAGCAGTAAAGAGGAATCTTGTTGCTCTGTTTAATTTGTCTGTTGCTTGTTTTTAAGGAATGAACAAGTAATAACTGAGGTGCGCGAATTTAGGACAGTTAATCATCTCAAAATGTATGAAGAAATTTCATGGTTCATTGGAGAAGGGTCGTCATGGTTGAAAATTTGGTGTGAAGAGGTGTTCAGAAACTACCTGAGGAAGTTGATTGACCCTTCATCATATCATTTCAGTAAGTTACAAGTTTTTGCAATTGAAGCTGATGATTTAAAAAGCATATTGAGTAGGGCTGAGTCACCAAATTTGATATGGCTACGCTGGAGTGACTGTCTGTACAACTGCCTGCCTCCCTAGCTTCTGATTCTAATGAAGAATGTAAGGGTTTTAGAAGTGAGCAGAGAGAAATTGGATACACTAAGGCTAGAAAAATCTCAGGTGAAATTTAACATTGGTCCCTTTGTTTGCATGTCTATTATTCTTATTATTTACCGCTTTATTTTATGGGAGATTAGATTATTGTTGCTATTGATATAGTAGTATAGGGTCGGGATATGGGGATGAATATATCTTATATTTGACTATTACGTTGCAGGCACCCCTAGAGTTGCGAGAATTGACTATTCATTCTCCCGATTCTCCTCTTTTCGAGTTTCCAAAGTCAATTGGTCCGCTGAAGCACATAGAAAAGATTGTGGTGTACTCTCATGGTCTCGAATTGTTACCAAAAGAATTTTGTGATTTGCACTCCCTGAAATACCTCGATCTCTCTGGTTCCCACACTTGCAAATGCTTCTAGATTCTTTTGGTTACTTAAAAATTCTCCAAAAACCTTAATCTCTCTCACACTAGTTTGAAAATGCTTCTAGATTCCTTTGGTTGCTGTACAAATCTTGTGCACCTTGATCTCGGTGGTTCCTGGACTGGTTTGCAAATGCTTCCAAATTCCTTCGGAAATTTAATTTGCCATAAATATATAAATCTCAAGGGGTGCTCAGATTTGACCATATCGGATGAAACATTTGGAAATGTCCATTCTCTTGAATACTTGAATTTGAGTTCTGTTCGTATGGAAATGTTGCCTTGGCAAGTTACACATCAACAGTCCCTGGAAGAACTACATATGCTGCATACAGATTTACAAGAATTGCCTGACGATATCAGAAACCTTAGGAATCTGGAAGTATTTTATGTGGGAAGCCATTCCTTGAAAGAACTGCCATGTTTGTTGGGTCACCTGAGAAGATTGAAGGACTTGGAGCTAGTCTATTGCACAGAACTGAAATCTTTGCACCATTCGTTGGGACTTCTGACTCAGCTGTCAGAGTTGAAGATAGAATAATTTGGAATAGAGTCCTTACCGATAGAAGTGGTGAAGTTGAGCAACCTGGTAAAGTTAGAAGTAACAGGATGTCTGATTCGCGACCTACCATTGAAAAAGGGGGTGGAAGGGGAAAGTGCTGCCATTTAGATGTCTCGACTAGAATTATTAAAGCTAGAGAGAATAGACATATCAAAGATATCGTTGGTTGAGGGTGTTTGTCCCAACCTTAAACATCTCAACATCTATGGTTGTAATGATTTGGTGGAAGTTGGAGCACTGCCGCCAAAACTCATAACATTGTCTGTGAGAATGTGTGGTAAGGTAAGGAAAATGGAAGGGCTTTATAATCTTAGAAACCTTCAAGAACTAGACATTCATGAGTGTAAAGAGTTGGAGGAGCTGTCCTCTTTTGACAGGTTGACATCTTTGAAGACGATCTCTTTGTATGGCTGTGATAAGGTGAGGAAAATGGAAGGCCTTGATAATCTTACAAACCTTCAAACACTAACATCTCGAGGTGTAGAGAGTTGGAGGAGCTGTCGTGTCATGAAAGCTTAATATCTTTGAAGACGATCTCTTTGTATGGCTGTCATAAGGTGAGGAGTTTAAGGGAAGTTCCAAATGGTTTTTCACTCAATCTCCCCTCTCTAAGGGTTTTGGATCTTAGCTACACCAATATAACATCATTGCCAGAGTCGATGTGGCAACTAAAACAGCTTGAGTTTCTGGGGTTGAATCGCACTAACATCATTACTCTGCCCACTGAGGTATACAATCTTTCTTGATTGCAATTTTTGCATCTTCGACACTGTCGACAGCTAAAATTGTTGCCATGTACAATAGGAGAGCTGAAAAATCTCAAGCATTTAGATCTAAACTATTGTGACAGCTTAGCGGGGATTCCATGTGGGATCTCTCAACTTACTTCACTGAAAAATCTAGGCTTTTTCTTGTTAATGGTAAAGGTTGTGCCGGGCGTGGACGAAGGTGAGAGTGGTATGTGCAGTTTGAAGGATTTTACAAATTTTCCAAATTTGATGGAGCTCTGTATAAGTGTTATAGCAGGAATGACAGTAGATGGAAAAAGGTCGGGAATAAAAGTGGGTCCAACGGGAACTTGGTTGTAGATGAAGCATTTGGTATTGGAATTTGATAGGAATGATCTGTAGCGTTTGACCCCAATACCAAATGCTTCATCTGCAACCAAGTTCCCATTGGACCCACTTTTATTCCCTACTTTTTTCCATCTACTATCTTTCCCACTTTGACATTGATACAGAGCTCCATCAAATTTGGAAAATTTGTAAAATCCTTCAAAATGCACATGCCACTCTCACCTTCTTCCACGCCCAGCATAGCCTTTACCATTAACAAGAAAAATCCTAGCTTGTTCAATGACGTAAGTTGAGAGATCCCATGTGGAATCCGCGCTAAGCTATCACAATCATTTAGATCTAAATGCTTGAGATTTTTCAGCTCTCCTATTGTACATGGCAACGATTTTAGCTATCGACAGTGTCGAAGATGCAAAAATTGCAATTGAGAAAGATTGCATACCTCAGTGGGCAGAGCACTGATGTTGGTGCAATTCAAACCCAGAAAATCAAGTTGTTTAAGTTGCCACATCAAATCTGGCAATGATGTTATATTGGTGTAACTAAGATCCAAAACCTTAGAGAGGGGAGATTGAGTGAGAAGCCATTTGGAACTTCCCTTAAAACCTTCAAACATTACAGATCTTGTAAAGAGTTGTAGGAGTTACCGTGTGTTGAAAGGTTAATATCTTTGAAGATGATCAATGTTTATATGTGTTGTAAGTTAAAAAGAATAGAGGGCCTAGGGCAGCTGACAAAACTTGAAGAGTGTAGCGTGGCTGTATACGATGCACCATAAGAGATTGATGTTGAGATTGTTAATGAGTACTAGAAATGCACAATCTATGGAAAGTACCTTAGAATCTCAGAGAACCACACGAACAACTACAGAGACAGTAGCAGCTAGGTTGAAGTACCCAGTGGCTTTATGCGATGCACCACAGGTTATTGGTGATGAGTACTCAATCTGCAGAAATGTGCATTCCCAGAGAGCAACATGTATGTTGAAGTCTTCAAGACAACTAATTATTGTAACTCATTTCTTTTTAAGTTTTAACGTAGAAAACGCTTTATCACAAATTATTTTTCTTATTTTTAATTTTAAAAATAAAAATGAAAAATAAAATCATGAATTGTACATTGAAGGTGTTTTCTACTTCATTCAGAATACTTTTAATTTAATTTATGAAAAAATGTTAAATCAGAAAAGATTATCCTATGTTAATTAATATTGTTATTTTTTAACTTCAATAATATATTTGATTTCTTATTAATTTTTTTTAAATATATTATATTATGAAAAATTTTAATCTATATAAAAAAAATTATATTTTTATTTCCATAGAATATTTAATAATTCACATTAAATTTATTATTAATTAAATTTATTATTTTTTAAATTTAATAATATATTTATTTCTTATTAAAATTTATTTTTTATTTTAAATATATTAGGTGATGATGATTAATTTCTACAAACACCAATGTGGTATGTTGGATCTTAAGAAAGTAAGAAATTAATTTATAATCTTTAATATTTTATTTCTATAATAAAAAAAAGGGGAATAAAGTTTCTAAATCACAATAGTTTTGTTTAATAAGTCGAGAAGGTTGGTAGTGTGACAAATGTTTTGGAAATGAGAACAAATGTGAGTAACAACCTTGTAATCCAAGATAATGTGCTTGTCGTCTTCAACCCTTTTAGTATAAAAATGCGACAAATTATTTCATCCCAAAGGTGTTATGGGAATAGACCAACACCTAGTTTCACTTCAAAGCTCATAAAAATTGGTTCTTATCTTCACAATGTACATTTTCTTATTAGGATTGGTAAAGACAAACATAATTCTAGTTAGTAAGAGTGAGGTTCGTTACCTCTTTATCATATCTCAACTTCCCTTTCCCCTCTAGCTCTTCATCATCCCACAACTTGTCCTAAAATTTGGAAGTAATAGTATTTCTAATATTAATATCCTTATTTTCCACGATGATGTCCTCCTTTATCTGACAATGGTCGAGCCAAACCTGGACATCCTTGTGTCATTCTCACTTGAGCCGGAGGTGGGGGTTTTGACTAGAGTCAGAAACAATTTTTGGGAACTTCTTGGCTTCCATATTGTAAAACTTCTTCTTATACAACAAATACTTAAACATAGCCATGTTTTTAATGGGAGAAAGGCTAGCTTCAATCAAGAGGATAAGATAGGGAGTATTTCCTTTAATCTTAAGGTTGTAGGCTATAAATTTCTTAATTCAATCTTCCTTCATGATTCTCTAGATATACTACAACCCCAAACCTCACAGCCATATAAAATAATAGGGCTGACAAGAGTCTCAAAGAGGAGTTCTTTTTTACTCCAAACCTAAAGGTCAATCAACTTACAATTTTTTTTAAGCTCATAATAATTTTTTCATCCTCCAATAATGTTTTTCTCAATGTTATAATTCCAGTTGAGTTGATGATTAATGTCAAGACCTAAATATTTGTATGAAGAAAAGTTATCCAAGCAATTGTTATCATAAATGAAATTATCATGATTGATATTTTTGGATTCAATTATCATGACTTTAGTCTTGTCTGTATTAATAGTCATACCCATCTTAAGGAAAATTTTAAGGATGGAAATTTATTTTAAAGTTAAGAAACCTTGGCGAATCTCACTAGTACATAATATGCAATTTGTAAAATATTTGGCAATTTTTTTTATAAATTATTCAAATTTCTAATAAGTTTATATAATATCTATATAAAATTTTGGCAATTTTAAAGGTAAAATAATTTTATACTATAAAAGTTGGGCGAATACATTTTTAGAAAAAATAGAAATTAATGAATATTTTTTTTTGGAAAAAGCATGGAAAATTAGCCCACTTGCAAATATTAGCTCCTAAAATTTTCCCTACCCATCTTGTAGCAATGATCATGGAGGATTTTATTTTGCTTATCAAGATCATGATGACTTATGGCTAGGAGGATGATATCATCAGCATAAAGGAGAAGAGTAATGACCATACTCGCAAGCTTGGGGCCATTGCACCCTGTAGCTTCCAAAAATACTTCTAGCTTATCAATGTAAATGCCAAAAAGGGTATGGGATAGGGGGCACCCTTGCATAACATCGATATTACATTTAATTTGTTTAGACCAACCCTTGGTGGTCTTAAGCTTAGAGACAACATTGTTGTATAGCCAAATCACAACAACCCTCAACTCGAGAGGAACCATTATCTATTCGAATCTTTACCATAGCTTATCCCGAGGAAATCTGTTGAAAATTTTCGAAAGTCAACAAAACAATGACGATAAGACTATATTTTTTATTTGAAAATAATATATAATTTTATGCAATTTTGCACATATATAAACAATTCTCTGAACTGATATTTTCTATGACTACATTAGCTCATTTATTCATATTGATTTTTCTTTTAGTAAAATATTATTTTACACATTATTTTAGTTTTTCTTTTCTTTTTTATTATAATAATACAAAAAAATCATAATTCAAAACATAAAAAATTATTAACATTATTAGAAAAAAAAGAAAAAGAAACCAGAAGTAATATAGATAGGTTTGTCATATTTTCATATAAAACAAAACTCTACATAATCAATTAAACAAGTGAGATAACTGCATAGCAACATAGTCCCTGCCTCTTTTGGTAGTTATCGGTATGCTAGCCCGACTAAGGAAGTGCAGGGTCTACATTTTTCCCTTATTTGAAAATGGATTTTTTACGTGGTGCACCTCCTGTTTCCACAATCTACTATGAAAAATATTGATTGCGGAGCCCTCTACAACTTCTTCATTTGTTTACAATTAGTAATTATTACATAATGCTTTAGGATAAATGTTATTAAGCACTCAAACAATGTCTTGATCACATGTCGATTCGCCCATTAAATTCCGAAAAAACTTATTTACCGTTATGGGAAATTTTATCAATCATAGGATTAAGCCTTAATTATTTTTTCAATATGCATTAATCCATGTTGTGGGAGGTTGATTGAGTTTATGTGACATTTTGCTAAATCGTTTCCACAAAATAGTAAAATATATGTCAACTAACGTGAAAATTGACGGTTTACACATTTTAATTAACTTGAGTTAGCAGTAGCCATTGTGGCAAGAATAGTGTGAAGCATGATGACATATTGCTACAAAATAAGGAAACATGGTATTTGCAATACATAATTTATGCATTTTGACATGGCCAAAATAGGTGACATGTGATAGTACAAATCTTGAGGTGTCAGGTGGAGTATAGTACCTACATCAAGCTTAGTGATTTGTTTCTCGACGTGAATTCATAGTATATCATTTAAAATTGGTGGGGAGCATGGCCTAATAGAAGCAGCGAGATGATGATCTTTATGTCATTTAACATAAGAATTAATGCTAGTCCTTTTCCAATTAACACATCACTGTGAGGTCTATATCATCTTACCATGTTAGCAGCTAGAACAACTCATCATAGAGTGCTAAATTCAAGGATTGATAGAAAAAATAAATGTCTTATGTTATATAATGAAAGTGACTTCCCGTTGTGGCACAACATTAATGTTAATCCTTACATTTAAAGAATTAATCCATTCACTTTAAGTATTAACATCAATGATTAAGGGTAATGAAATTTATTGTGGTTAATGTGTATATTGGAGATAATTTCACATTTAAATGGAATTAATTGTCATGTATTTTCAATGAAGAGTCAGTTGTTAGACATATTTTCACACCTTAATGGCAAGTCATAAACATTTGTACCAGAGTAATGGTGAAATGGTAATGTATTTATATCTTAAGCAAATGAAAACATATTAAATTTTGATAATGAATCCTTTTTATTCATGCTGCATAGTTCTCACATTGTTACATTGTTTAGGCCAAAGACACGGAAATATCTAGGCTAAATAAGCTCAAAGCCGCAAAAGATACAAAGAAAAATAATCCAATTCAAGTCATTTTATTGTTACTGTTGTATTGAAAGAAACAATTGGTAGTAAGAAGAAATTATAGTGGGTTCTTCTCATTTAAATGCTCTCCAAGTCAAAATGAATGAGAGAACACAAGCTAATGAAATGTGTACTCTTGTTCAGAACCCAAAATTGAAATGGAATATGAAGCCTAAGTATTATTGTTTCAGTGCTACAAGAAGAAGAATTGGACAACCTACATCAAGAAATAAACCAAAAATCACTATGACACCAAAGACCCAAGTTCAACACACAAAAGGGTATGAAATAAAAAGTTCAATTGACAACTGTGAGAAACTCATAGCTTATAGATTACACTTTATGGAAAGAGAGCTTAAGGTACTCCATCTTATCCTCTTAGTTATCAACTTATTGTGAATGAGGATGACAAAGAAGCTGAGAGACCTTTATGATGAAATAGGAAAAGAGGTATGTGACTATGGTTGTAGCTTATCCAATACTCAAAGCTATCAATAATAAAAGGTAACACATTATGGAATGGGGTGACAATAGCTCCAAAATTTCTTTCAAGATATATGTATGTCTAAAGTAAAAGTTTTAATATTATATTTTTGTTTACTTAACTCGTATATATAGTCAGCTAATGTTCAGAGAGAAATAAAAGAACAATTTCCATATGAGAAAACGTTTTAGAAGCAAGGGACTAACGATAATAACCTTAGGAATACTTGAAAATACTTAATTAAATTCCAAAAACTTCCATTGACAATTAAGCATCATTGGAATCCAATGTTCAAAAAGTTTCATCTAACATAAGCCACCGATATAGACATAACAAACAAATTAACCAATATGATGATGCCAAAATAAATATCTATTTGCATAAAATATGTAATTTAATTTCATTATGTGGAACTATTTGAAGGATAAAGGATATGCTAAAAAGGATTACAATTTTCCGAGAAGAAGACTTGGCATTTTTTATAAAGTGAAATTTTGTAATTATGAAGACTATGTTAGCTAATGATCATATTCTCTATTTGGTACATCATCTATTTACAAATAATCACATGAGATGTAGTAAATCTTGAATAGTGTAGCAAGAAAGTCTCAATTTGAATTTGCCTTATCAAATTGAAAAAATTCGAATTTCCACATCAATAAACAACTTGGAGAAAGTTAACTTGTGTGACATGGCTCTTGTAACTCATTTAGCTCAGTAAATTAAAGTTAGAGGGCTTCGGGTTCAATTAAGCATGTGTGATTGCTAAATTTTAGTAATCCAATTCAGTTCTATCTAGTTGAGTTCAGTTAAACTATTTCTGATAGTTGGAGGAACTAGTGGAAGATCAGTTGTGTAGCGGAACAACAGTATAACTCAATGATCATCCAGTTAACTAATCAATACACCTAAAATAACTAGTGCATGTAGAGAATTCGAGTTCCTAATGATGGTGGAGATTTTAATGCAGTGTAACAAGTAGTTGTAAACTAGTTTGAGTGTACATGTGTTGCATGGAGTTAGACAATCACACCTTGGGAGTTGAATAATCAATTGGAGGAAAATTCCTAGAAAATAGGAGCTAATTCTCTAGGATATGTGCAAGGAAGTATGGGTTCAAGCAGAGGCATAAATTGACTAAGTGTGGGGCACAGCTTCTCATTAAATAGAGAGATAGGTTATTGACATACAGGTTGAACTTAGGTGGAGCTAGAAATTGTAATACATCTTTATTGATCTGATTAATGCAAAGAGGCTTGAGGGGTTTTTCCTAGTTGGGTTCCTCCAAAAAAAAATATTGTGCATGTGTGTTATTTATTATTGCATGTTTACGATTATTTTTCTAAATTGTGAATTGTATTCCACAGAGTAGTGGAGTAGAATTGTGTCTCTTGATTTAGATTAAAATTTCTTCAGTAGTTGCAATTCTGTCACCAAATTTCTACATGGCATCAGAGAAAGATTCACATTGGAATAGGAATTTTGAAGTATTTTCTCAAGAGGTTCGTATTCATATCTTCAGTGTAGTAGGATCTCTTCAAATTTGGGAGAATGGCCTTCAATGGACTGAGACTAGAGTATTCCTTGGTAGGCAACTTGAATTACATTTGATGGAAGGACAACATGGAGGCAGTGCTTGATGACAATGGCTTGCTAGAATACATCAAGACAGATGTTACAAATACGATAGAATCTGATGCCTAGAACCTAGCCCAATGGAAGAAAGATGGAGCCAAGGTGAGGAGAATAATATTGGAGGGAGTGCGGGACCACATTATTTCAAATATCCATGGGAGAGAAACCCATTTCGCAATGTGTAATGCAGTGACAAAGTTTTTCGAGAATAGTAGTGATCATAGAAAACTGGCCCTCAAAGACAAACTTTAAAACATCAAGATGTAGAAGAAAGATACTATTCCGCAATATCTCACCAGATTTACACAAGTTTGGGACGAGCTTGGAAGGGTTGGTGTGAATGTTGCATTAGATGACTTGGTGAGCCTAACTCTTCTAGGCCTTCCCAAAAGCTACCATAATTACAAGGACTCGATGAATGGGATGAAGAAATTACCGAATTGGGAATGCTTATGGTTTGATTTGGTACAAGAATATATTAGGCAAAATATTGGATATGGAAGTTCATCCAAGGGTGAGGATGAAGAAAATTTTGCATTGGTTGGAAAGGGAAAGAAGGGAAAAGGGAAGACATCTCACCAAACAAGAATCTAACCAAGGGGACAAGAAGGAAGACTTGTCCAAAATAAAATGCTTCAATTGTCATGAATTTGGGCACTATGCTACGAAGTGTCCACATAAAAAGTCTAGCAAGAAGAACTTAGTAGGGGTAGCAAGTGAAGATTTGGCTTTACAATTCAAGCTTGACTTCACCCTTATCGTATGCATGGCCAAAACTATGATGAGGAGTGTGTGGTACTTGGACTCCGCTGCCTAGTTTCACATGATAAGGTGTAGAGAGTTTTTTAGTGACCTATAGGAGAAAGATATCCATATTCATATTGAGCATGGGGATGGTCGAAGGTACAATGCTATCAGGATTGGTACAATAAGCTTTAAGAGGGAGTTGGGATCCCCTCTTCGCCTTAAATGTGTAATGTTTGTTCCAGGCCTAAAGAAGAATCTCATGTTTTTATCAATTTTGGATGACCGTGGTTATGATGTGATCTTCAACAAAGGGAAAGCATTATTGAGACACATAGTCACTAGATAGGTGAAGCATATCGGAGTTCATGTGAAGAACCTATATAAAATTGATGTGGAAGATTCTGATAAATTAAGCGGTAAGGTAGAGAAATTGCAAAGTCACGATGTTAGTGAACTTTTCTAGAGGAGATTGTGCCATTTGCATCATGGCACCTTAACTACTATGTAGCAAATAACCACCAACCTCCATAAAGGAGCGCTTGAGAAGCATGATTTATGCAAAGATTGTACCTTGGAGAAGTATTTAAAATCCACATTCCATGATCGACATAGAAAAGCACATGCAGTCTTGGAAAGAGTCCGCTCTGATGTTTGTGGACCTTTCTCAATAGCCTCCATTTTTAGACAGATATATATATATATATATATATATATATTGATGATTTCTCGAGGAAGTGTTGGATCTTCTTCATTCGAAATAAGGATGAGACATTCTCAAAGTTTGTAGAATTCAAGGAACTAGTTTAGAAAGAGACCGAAAAGAAGGTGAAGGTTCTTAGGTGATTTGAATGGGATCCATAAAAGACTTTCAAAGAGCCATGACTGTATCAGGTCGGGACAAATCTCTAAAGAATTCAGAATTGCGATCAAAAACACCCCTGAACCAGTGGCAATGGAAACCAGCATGGAACGACGAGGACCTCGGTCAAAGTGCGCTGACCGAGGCCCATGGAGACTGCACAGGAGGCCAAATTAACCCCAGGGAGCCCTGGATCGGGAAAATAAGGAGGTTTTTGATGCGCAATTTAATCGCACATCGCTGGGCGAATAGGGTTGAAATTGAGGAAACCCAAGCACTCGGACGCATGGGGAGCTAGAGAACCACGGGTGGAAAGGCGGACATCGCTAAAAGGACAAAGGTGGGACTCGCGCTCTGGAAACCAGCGGTATTGATCAGGGCACCCTCAAACGGTAAGCGGGTTTGGATGGAAGTGGAGCGATCCCACTCGTGGCAAGCGGAGGTGAGAGAAAACCATTGTTGATCGCGCACTATTGGTTGAGCAAGTCAATCACGCGGGATGTGCGTATGACATTGGATCTGGGGGACCCAGATCAGATGGCTGAGATCACACCCGATGGAGGAAGTGGAATCGATGAAGGAATACGCCCCGTTTTAGAAGGATTTGGAATCCGTTTGACCGCCACAGTGGAGGAAGAACACATCCATGACATAATTGAAGAAACGAATCGACAAAGCAGGCTAGCTTTGTTTAGAGGAGGACATGTGGTCACTCCGTGAGCACTAATGATGACGCCAAACAAGGAACTCCAAGCGCAGCTGCAGAAGGTGAATCGATAGAGGCGGAAGAGGAACTGAACATGCATGAGAATGAATCGCTAAAAGCCATGAATAGAGACATAATACACAATTCAGTATAGATCTTGGAGTCAGTCAGAGTAAACCTCGAGAGGAGGACTAAACATTGAGAGACAGAAACCAGAGAAAAAGGCAACAAAGCAAAAGCAGAAAGAGACATAGGGCCAAGCTGACCAACGACAGCAACGAGCACAAGATATCTTGAGAGATTCAAACCATACCATAGAGGAATCTATCCAGACTAAGCACCAGATTTGGCTCTTTCCACTGTAGACCAGAAGGTCATATGGTTGGTAGGAAGAAGAAGAGTCTGTGTACTCCAGTGGCTTGGGGAATCCAAGAACCACCCTGCCAAGTGAACCTGCTTCAGGAGAACTCACATTGAGCCGCTGCATTGTAATACTTTGCTTAAAGACACAATAAAACAAGGCCACCACTAAAAGCTGGACCAGAGATGTAGCCCTTGAGAATAGGGTGAACTCCTTATTAAAAATTCTTATGTCTTTGTGTTTGCTTACTATATTTCTCTTCAATATTTCCATTTAAATGTCTATGTGTTGGCAATATGATCAATCCGTTGCTTAAATAACATAGAACACACACACTAGAAAATGAGTTTGTATTACCTTTGTTAAATATACCTTCAACTGATGTCGCTCATAGGGTGAATATCAGATCAAGTGGTATCATAGCTTTAGGCTGTAAGGTTAGACAAGCTTGTGTTGGTTTAGCTGTGAATGCTCACTAGATCAAAGCTCGAATTAGGAGAAGGAATTGGGAAAGTATATTCTCGGAAGACAATGTCAGAGGAAGGTTCTATGGGGCCAGACCCTCAATTCATAGAGAGTTTCCTAGCTATAAATTCTATGGTAGAAGAAATTTATAAGGAATTTAGAAAGCACAAGGATGAAGATTCATCAGGTTCTAAGCAAGATAAAGAAGAAGATGAGTCTCATTCCCATGACCACTCCAAAGGAAAGGGGAAAGAGGAAAGCTTTCTCACACCTCCTAATGGCCTTGTGCATAATAAGAAAGCATCTTTGATTAAACTAGATGTTAAACTTGATTTGCCTATATATGATGGAGAGCTAAATGCTAAAAAGTTAGACAATTGGATTAGACAAATTGATGTGTATTGCAGGGTAAAAAACATAGACTCAGACAAGAGTAAGATTTAGCTGGCAAGCCTACGCCTAGGAGGCACTACCTTGGTTTGGTGGGAAGGCAAAACCCAAGCTGATATGAAAATACATGGTAAGACTATATCTTTCTAGAGTGAATTTGTTGCTGCAATCAAAAAACAGTTCTATCCATTGGCCTACATGCAACAAACCATGATGAGTTGGCAAACTCTTCGGCAGTTGAAAGGGAAAAGTGTGCAAGGGTATACTCAAGAGTTCAGAAAGAGAGCATTGATGTTGGGTATCTCATTAGACTCACCAGAGACTCTTTTGAAGTCCATTGGTGGTCTACATAGCTACATGAGGCATACCACCCTCATGTTTAATCACACTAGTATAGGTGAAGTATCTATAGAAGCTACTCATCTAGAAGCTAGAGGAAAGAATGGAAATCCAGAAGTTGGGGGACCATCCCAACCCACTGTAAGCAAGAGCAAGGATAAAAGAAAGAAGAAGTGGAAACGGAGGAAGGTTAAAAGTGCACAGGAAGGCAAAGATTCATGCACCCACTATAAAACAGATGGGCATGATGATGAGCACTGTTGGATTCTGCATCTAGAGTTGAGACCTAAGAAATTCGAGGGGAACAAAAGAAGACTGGTGCAACTATTCAGAGAGATTTGGGGTCAGATTCGGGAGATGAAACAATCATTGCAGCCACCGGTATAAAATCTAAGAATTCTAAAGCATCTACTAGCAATTCTGCTCAATCTGTTATTGATGAAGAATATGAGAGAAAAAGACATAGGATTTTCCATATTCGAGTTGTTTCCAAAAATGAAAAGATTGATACTTTGTTTGATAGTGGCTCACAAGTAAATATAATTTCTGAAGAAATTGTAAAGAAATTGGGATTAGCAACTACACCTCATAAGAAACCAAACCCATTAGGATGGTTGAATGATAAAGCACAACTACAAGTGACTAGATAGTGCAAACACAAGTTTTCTTTTGGGTCAGCATTTGTAGATGAGGTTGAGTTAGATATAATTCCTTTGGATATATGTGGAATTGTTTTAGGAAGCCCTTACTTGTATGATAGAAAGGATATTTTCTATAGAGCTGAGAACAAGTATCTACTTGTTAAAAATGGAATCGAATACTTTGTAAGATCTCATAAGCTCAAGAATAATTATACTCTCATAAACTCAGGACATATGAAAAGAATGATAAATTTATGTAAACATTTCTTACTGATGATTGTAAAGGAAAAGAAACCTGAGAAAACCAATGTATTTGAGGGCTGTAATGCTGATCAACAAGCAGATATAGAAAAGATTGTTTTAGAGTATGATGTCCTGTTTCAAGAACCTAAAGGTCTGCCACCCAAAAAGGGAATAATACATGATATTATTTTGCAGCAAGATGTTCCATTGCCTAACATTGGGATGTACAGGTTGTCCGATTTAGAGAATGTTGAAATCAAGAAGTAGGTGCAGGAGTTGCTCGAGAAAGGGTTCATCAGGCCTAACACATCACCATGTTGGTCACCAATCGTTTTGGTGAGAAAGAAAGATGGCTCATGGAGAATGTGCATTGACTACTGAGCATCGAATAAGATAACAATAAAAAATTGTTATCCCCTTCCTCGCATAGATGATCTTTTAGATCAATTAAAAGAAGCTGTTTATTTCACCAAGTTGGATTTGCACAGTGGATACCATCAGGTCAGAGTTGCAGAGCAATATGCATGGAAGACTGCTTTCAAAACAAAGCAGGGATTGTATGAATGGCTGGTTATGCCTTTTGGCTTAACTAATGCTCTTGCCACTTTCATGAGATTAATGAATGATGTACTCAGACCTTTTCTTGATGATTTTGTTATTGTCTATCTAGATGACATTCAGATTTTTAGTAAAATGTGGGAAGAAAATTTAAATCATGTTAAGAAGACATTAGATGTTTTGAAAAGAGAAAAAATTTATGTTTAACTCTCAAAATGTGAATTTGGAAAAACATCTCTAAACTACTTGGGTCATATAATAGGGGAGGTGAATTGAAAATAGACCCCTCTAAAGTGGCAGTCATTGTAAACTGGCCTAAACCCAAGTCTGCTATAGAAGTGAGAAGCTTCTTAGGAGCAGCACAATATTGGAGGAAGTTCATTTCTAACTTTTCCCAATTGCAGCTCCCTTACATGCTTTAACATGATTGAACAAGGTGTTTTAGTGGGGAGGCAAACATCAGAAAGCCTTCGACACCATGAAAGAAAATATCAGTACAACACCTATATTAGCATTGCCAGATCTACAAAGACCATTTGAGATCCAAACTGATGCCAGTGACTATGCCATGGGAGCAGTGTTGACACAGCACGGTAAACCCATATGTTATCATTCTGATACTTTTAATCTTGCAGTAGTTAACTATCCTACATATGATAAGGAATTGTATGCATTAGTTCAGAGTGTGAGAAAGTTGAAACATTACTTAATGGGCAAAGAGAAAGTAATACATATTGATCATCAACCACTTCAATACTTGCACTCCCAAACTAAGTTGAAACAATCAAGACATTACAGATGGATGGGTTTTCTACAACAGTTTCATTTAGTCATCAGATATAACAAGGGCATACATGACAAGGTTGTAGACATGTTATCTAGACCCACTATAAATGAATCTACCATACTTAAGCATAATTCTATGCTACATGAAAGCTACGTAGAACAATATGCTCAGGATAAGGGCTTTAAAGTTGTATATGCAACTTTGAGTCAAGGCAAAAGACTAGAAGAATTAGACTATCATGTGAAGGACCGAATCTTATACCATTGTGGGAAACTCTACATTCCACAAACTGAGAGGATAAAGATAATTAGGGAAGCACACACTTCTCTGATATCAGGTCACTTTGGGGTAAGTAAAACAGTTGCACAGCTGCAAAGGTTCTGCTATTGGTCGAAAATGAATGAGACAATTTTTAGATATGTAAGAGGGTGTGCCATGTGTGCCAAAAGCAAGCCCAACATTAGAAAACTAGGCTTGTACACTCCATTTCCAGTTCCTTCTCACCCTTGGGAAAGTGTTTCCATGGATTTTGTTGGAGGACTTCCCAAATCTAGGAAAGGTCATGACTATCTATATGCTAATGTGGATAAGTTCAGCAAAATGTGTATTTTGATACCTTGTAGTAAATAGATTACAAATGAACAAACTGCAAAATTGTTCTTTGAACATGTATGGATTCATTTTGGATTACCCACTTCCATTATATCTTCTCGAGACACCCGATTTGTGGGGAAGTTTTGGTCGAGTCTGTGGGAACTAATGGACACCAAATTAAAGAAAAGCACAACTTTTAATCCACAAATAGATGGCTAGACAGAAGTAGTTAACAGGACAGTGATCCAGTTACTGAGAGGATATTGTAGAAAACATCCTAAGCTTTGGGATGAACACTTGTGTTATGTGCAACATGCTTACAACAGAGCCAAACACCCTTCTACACAGAGATCTCCTTTTGAGACCTGTTTCGGTTTCACACCAAGGTCTCCTTTGGAATTTTTCTTTGGTAAAGATACCATGGTTGATGGACACAGTGATGTGGACAAGGCAACTAGGTTCATTAAATAGATCCAGGAGATCGACCAGGCAGTACAAGAATAATTGGAAAAGAGCTAGGCCAAGTACAAGGCTAGGCATGATAAGCATCAAATGGAGCATATTTTCAAGTTGGAGACCAAGTTTGGCTGTATATCAGCAAGGACAAGATGCAAGGTGAAGGTAAAAAGATAAAACCTATTAGGTATGGACCCTTTAGGATACTTGAGAAGATTGGTGAAAATGCTTTTCACCTTGATCTATCAGCTTACATGCACATCTACTCAGTCGTAAATGTAGACTGCTTGAGGTTGTTTGAACCTTCAGTGATTGAGGACCCTGAAGAGCAGAGTCAATTGCCTTCTGTTGGTGACTTTCTACCTGAATATCTTAATGAATTGCAGGAAGACACAGTGTTGGACAAGAAGGTAAGGATGATGCGCAAGGGAGATGTGGTATACCTCAGGATTGGCCTCAGAGGTTCAAAGCCAAGTAGTGTGAAGTGGATTGAGATTGGACAAGTGAGAAAGCAGTACCTTCACTTAGTTGATTCTTGAAAACCAACTTTTGGTGATCCAAAAGCTTTTTCAGTGGGAAGGCCATGATCCGAATGGGATCCATAAAAGACTATTAAAGAGCCATGATTGTATCAGGTCGGGACAAATCTCTAAAGAATTTAGAACTGCGATAAAAAACACCCTTGAACTAGTGGCAATGGCAGCCAACGTGGAATGGAAAGGACCTAGGTCAAAGTGCACTGACTGAGGCCCATGGAGACTGCGCAGGAGGTCGAATTAGCTCGTCGGACCCCCGGATCAAGAAAACAAGGAGGTTTTTTATGCGTGCTTAGCGTTAATCACGCATCGCTGGGTGAATAGGGCCAAAATGGAGGAAGCCCGAGCACTCGGATGCATGGGGAGCCAGAGAACCACAGACAAAAAGGCGAACAATGCTAAAAGGACAAAGGAAGGACCCTTGCTCTGGAAATCGGCGGTATTGATCGGAGCGCCTTCAAACGGTAAGCGATTTTGTATGGAAGCGGAGCGATCCCACTCAACGGTCGACATGTGGCAAGCAGAGGTGAGAGAAAACCACCGTTGATAAGACGCTATCAGTCAAGAAAGTCAACTGTGTGGGATGTGCGTATGACGTTGGACCTAGGGGACCCAGATCGGATTGCTGAGATCACGCCTGATGGAGGAAGTGGAATCAACAAAGGAATACGCTGCATTTTAGAAGGATTTGGAATCCGTTTGACTGCCACGGTGGAGGAAGAACACATCCATGACATAACTGAAGAAATGAACTGACGAAGTAGGCTAGAACTGTTTAGAGGAGGACATGTGGCCACTCTCTGAGAGCTAATGATGACGCAAAACAGGGAACTCAAAGCGCAGCTACAGAAGGTGAATTGACAGAGGCAGAAGAGGAACCGAATAGGCATGAGAATGAATGGATAAAAGTCATGAACAGAGACATAATACACAGTTTAGTTTAGTTCTTGGAGTTAGTCAGATTAAACCCTGAGAGTAGGACCGAACAGTGAGAGACATAAACCAAAGAAGAATGCAGTAAAGCAAAAGCAGAAAGAGACAGAGGGCCAAGCTGACTAGAGGCAGCATCGAGCACCAAAGATCTTGAGAGATTCAAGCCATCCCACAAAGGAATATGTCTAGACTGAGCACCAAATTTGGCTCTTTCCACTATAGAGCAGAAGGTCACAGGGCTAGTAGGAAGAAGAAGAGTTTGTGTACTCCAGTGGCTTGGGGAATCTAAGGACCACCCTGCCAAGAAAACCTGCTTCATGAGAACTCACATTGAGTCCCTGCATTGTGTTATCACTTAGAACTATAGTTCATGTATATAAGGTTGTGCATAAGTTTCATATAAAGGTTTTAAGTCTTGTGAATAGGTTTATTGGTGTATGTCAATTTGAAATTTGAATTTCAAAAGGTATTGATGTGAATTCGTGTAAAGGAAAAATCATTAGACACCCTCCATCATTGTTAGTTAAAGCATGTCATGTCATTAGTACTTTGCGCAGTTTCGCAGTGCAGGTTTGATTGGTCGGTTTAGCTGCGAAATGATGTTTTCGTTTTTTCGCAGCGTTCTGTTTGTCAGCGATTTAGTAGCGCATCTTGTTAAGTTTGAACTGCCCGCGCTACGAAATCGGGGTTTCAGGGTTTTTTTTGTAGCGCTCTTCCTTTGAATGTCAAATCCGAGAGAAGTGAGTCATAGGTCCGTTCATGATTGTCAGTTTACGTCCTCTCCATGTCATGATAAACCATCATTCCGCCATAAGGTCCAGAGTCATGCATTTGAGTGTTAGTTTAAGGGATTTTACAAGGAATGGTTATATCATAATGGGTTTTTCATAATATGTAAACATGTTTGCTGTATGAGAAGCCCAAGTTCTTATTTAAAGGGACCATTGCAAGCGAGCCTGCACTCCAAAGTCGAAGTTTGTTTTCGTGCTACAAGCTACCATTAGTTTCCTGTGTGAAAATATTCAAAGCAAGATGGAAAGGAGGGAACACCGATCCGGTAAGTGTGTGAGGACAGAGCCGGAGGGGTTAGATGTTACTCTCAGGGATGAAGGTGTAGCAAGAGCCTTTCGAAATGCTGGTTGCTGGAGGTTTTGCGAAAAATTGAAAGGAGGACATGCAGAGGTGACGAAGGCTTTCGCATTAAATTTCACTGGACTGAATTCGAAGGTGGCAATGTTAGAGTTTCCGGTGTCTCCTGAAGTTATTTCCACTGTCAGTGAAATTTCGAGGGGTGGCCAAGAATGGTTCAAAAACTTCAAGTTCGACATGAGTCCCTGTAAAGAGTTTTTGATGGAACCTTATGTAGATGAAGACCTCACCAAAGCGGTGCCAAGGAGTTATATAAAAGAGAATTATGCTATGCTCCTCACATGCATCCAGAAATACCTGACATGCGAGGGTAGGTACAATAAAGTTTACTCCTACCACTTCAAACTTCTGTTACATTTCACAGGTAAGGTTTCAATAGACATACCTTTCTATTTGTTCAGGAGCATTAGCAAAATGTGTGATAAAATTCAGTTAAATAAAGATGGTTGTGAAACATCCCTTTTTCATCATGGTCTAGTAAATTTGCTGGTGTTGGATAGTTTACAAAAAATTGGCAGAGATTGGGATTCATTTGTGTTTATGGCCGGCTTCCCAAGCAAAACAGGCCTCACTCCATTACCTGTGAGAGAAAGGGAAGAAAGGAGTGAAGAACCCACTTTGGCTGAACTTAGAAGAGAAGTGACAGACCATAAGAAACCTAAAACTAAATCAAGGAAATCAGAGAAGTCTGTGGTAGCTAAAGAGACACCTGAAGCATCAGTGAAGAAAAATCCTAAGCCATTAGCTAAAGAGACACCTGAAGCATCAGTGAAGAAAACTCCTAAGCCAACTAGAGTATTAGAAAAGGAAACTCCTAAGTCATCATCTAAGGAAACACCTCAGTCATCAAAGCAGAAGATTCAGAAAAATAAGGATGAAGCTAAATCAAGTGAAGTTGAAAAGATTTCAAGGGTGAGAACCAGAGGTCAACTAAATAAGGAGAAAGGAAAGTCAGTTACTGTGGAAGAAAGTCCTATTTCAAAAGGTAGTTTAAATGACTTACTTGAAGCCATTGAACTAGAGCAAGATCAGCCAATACAAATTGAACCACTAGAATTTGAGCAAGATCACTCGGTGCAGCCAATGCATATTGACCTCACTCAGTCCTCACCTGAAAGTTCTAAAAAATCAAGGGCTTCTAAAAGGTTGAAATTTGAAGAGCCTAGTAAAGAATATGCTTTTAAGCCACGCAGACCAGTCACAAGAAGGCAAATCAAAGAAGTGGAAAAAGAACAGAAAGAGAAGGCACCTTTAGAAGTGCCTAGGACAGAGATACTTGAGGTTTTCACCGGAATAGTTCAAGCAGCCAAAAGCAAGAACAAGGATAATAAGGTTATCATCAGTCAAGGTGGAAATGTTATTGCTATCAAGAAACAAGCTGGAGCAACAAAGGAAGAAATACCTTAGATTAAAAATGTTTCTAAGGAAAGGGTAGTAAGATATGCAAATTATAAAAAGGTTGTAATGAAAGGCAGAACAAGTTTGATCAGCCAAACTGATTCAGTATCTGATGCATATGTGTGGACAGTGCCAGCTCTGAAGCAGGCAAAAATCATGAAACAAATGAATACAAGCTTAAGAGCAGAAAACAAGGTGTTAAAGGAAGAAGTTAGCAGCTTGAAGAGGAAGCTAGGCAAACTAGCTAATTGATCCAAGGGGAAATTTGCCTTCCAAATTTTGGTAAATTTTGGCTGTCATCATTTTGAAACTTTTTGAAACTTTTTGAAGTCCTTACACCTGTGTAAAATAACTGAAGAAATCACAGAGTTAAGTCATTGTTGCTTTAAGGTTCATATGCTTAGTTTTGATTACCTACAGCAGTTTCGTAGCGCGCTACGAAACTGCTGTAGATGACTGTTTATGTGAAAATTTTGAGATTGATGCTGAGGTCAGCGAATCTTAAAGGGATGACTCGAGGCTATCATGGATATTATATAAAGCCATTCAGATGTTTAAAAAGGTGACAGGTGTGAGTATTTAAGGAAAAGGTGAAATTTTGTCTTTTGTTAAAGTTTTCACTTTATATCCGAATTTTTAGGGTTCTGGTAGGGTTGTCGAGATGTTGAGTGGTACACCTGTTCAGTTTATGAGATGGCCAGGTCATAAAGTTTCTTCCATCATACGTGACTATTAGAGGATTAAATGGCTTGAAGCATAATCTTAAATGCATGTACACTAATGGGAGGCAGAGACCGTGAACATAGGGCACAGATTCTTATCTGTTGATGAATCATCCACATATCAGGCATCCGAAGATGCTCATTCAGTGAATGTTCTTCCAGCTTGGCTTGGCTATTATTGAAGTGCTATAGGTGTCAAGTTTCAAGAACGCATCAATGCACACGAGGAGATAGACTTGAAGTTTCAATGGGAATGGAACCCTCTGTTTTCGCAGCACAATACCTTTGTAATTAATTAGTTTGTTTAAGATATAGATAAGATAATTAATGATAGAATTCTGAGCTCCCTTCATGCTTGTTGAGGAGTCTCAGGTAGTAGTATTTTGGTTTGCTATATATAGAAATGACTCTGATGTAAAAAAGGTTGGACATTTTATACAAAAACAGAGTTATTTGGGCCATTGTAAGACTTGTGACAGTAATAGTAAAACAGTGTTGATTTCTTCTCAAGATTCTCGATGGATTATTGTGTTCAAATATAATGATGGTGTTTTATATTTTATGTTCTTTTACAGCCTTGTTATAGCACAATCACTCAGAATTCATATCTTATGCTCTGACTTCCTGTGTGTTTGGCAAGCTGTGGTTTTGATGGAGTATGTTTGACATTTAATGCAAAGAGGCTTGACTTCCATGAAATGACTATGTTTTTCTTGTTTACTTAGTGTATGAGACTCCATAGCCCAATGAGAACCAGTTTGATATGTATCCAACCAGCTTTTGCTTTCATGAATGAGTAAAGAGTTAGCCATCTGTTGTAGTGAAGGATTTTTATCAAGAGTTTGTGAGAGAGCCCTCTCTGATCAAAGAGGCTAATCTTTGATCTAAAGTTAGGTTGAAAGAGTTACATGAAATCTTGCTTGGTTGCAGCCCTCAGTAGTGATTTTTTGATAACACATTGTAATTCTCTTCTTCAATAAAACAAGGCCACCACTGAAAGCTGGACTAGAGATGTAGCCCTGGAGAATAGGGTGGAATCCTTATTAAAAATTCTTGTGTCCGTGTGTTTGCTTACTGTATTTCTCTACTATCTTTCCATTTAAATGTCCGTGTGTTGGAAATCTGATTGATCTGTTGCTTAAATAACACAGAACACACACACCAACACATGAGTCTGTAATACCTTTGTTAAATAAATCTTCAACTAATGTTGCTCATAGGGTGAGTATCAGATCATCAAGAGCGACAATGGAGGTGAGTATGTTTTGAATGAATTCAAATATTTTTGTATGAAAGAAGACATTCAAAGAGAGTTGACAACAACCCAAAACCCACAATAGAATTGCTAAAACCCAGAACAGAATGCAACAACTAAGAAGCCTTTTAATAAGTTCCTCGATATTTGAAATTAGCATTATGCTGTTTATGTTGCTTGATCTCATCCATCATTTCAAAAATCATTTCCCCAATATTTTGCAAGGTTTATATCCCTAAGATTTCTATTGTTGTTGGATTGGCTTGTTTGGTGTTAACTACGATTGATTATGTAGTCTCAATAATGATTTGATCATTGTCATCTCTTTTTTTCTTATGGGTTTGCTTTTGATAACCTTGTTTGTTCTATTTAACATTAAATATTTCAAGATGACAAATGAATCTTCACAAAAAATGTTGGTTGGTAAGTTCTTTAGAAAATCCTCAAGTCATAATGTTTTTGTGGTGTTGCTAATAACTTTTATAGTTTGGCCCAAATCATCTGTTGAGTGCATTACTTAAATGGCACCAAAGTTCATATGATCATCTTCTTTAGCCTTTAGTGGAGTTATGATGCCACTTCTATTTTTCTAATCACTTGTTCAAGCTCTTTCATAGGTTTAGAAAAACATTATTTTATATGCAAATTTATCATTATTATCTAATACAATGATATTAATGTCAATAATTTCTCTTGGATATGATGAAATTTTAATGTTATCCTGTCCTAGTTTGTTTCCCTTAGTTACTTGGACACTTTCTATTTGTTGTATTTGTACATCCTCTAGCCATTTAGATTATTGTCTAGGATTTGATACACTAATTACTTAGGGACATAATTGTGAAATTTTTGTCTCGCCCTTTGTTTATTCATGGCTTCACACTTCAATATTTGAATTGAAATGAACTATGGGGCTTATTGACACACTTCTTCCTCTAGACAACTACAATGGTAGTAAGGCCAAAATATTTGTTGCTTGAAGTCACTGAATATTATTCTCAAAGGGCCATAGACCTTTAAAACACTGAGTTGTAACTTATATAAGTCAATCTAGTAAAATTCTATCATCGTATACCCCAAATATAATGACATGAAGTTTCTAATAGTAAGAAGTTATGCAGGAACATAACGTTCTTGTGCTCCTTTAACATAACATTAGCCTTAAATTTGGTTATATGATAAATTATCTCCTTTAGCACTATCTTGTATGGAATGTGTCTTGGTAATAATATGGTGTGGATCTAAGGTGTTATCATAAACATGTGTATAGTTTCCACTTGTCACAATAAGGTTTCCTTGTAAAACCTTGGGAAAGACACTTATAAAAAATGAATTGATAAATAGGAGCTCACAACAGCCTAAGTATTCACATTTCCATAGCCTCTAGAAATGAAACAAGAGGGGACGAAGAGAAGGATGGGTCATTTATGTTTGGGAAAGATCTTGTGGCATATACCATGTCTAACTGGAAAAAACATTACGAATTGAGAGGATTATGCATTTGGGTTCTCTTAATCCTTCTAGACAACCATGTTTAAATTTGTAGATGAAGGAAGTTGTTTCTTTGCATTCCATTAATGCAACAAAATTAGGGATGAGATTAAGGCTTTACAAAATGCTTGGAAGTGACACACTTATCTAGGGATGGGTGCATATATAAGCATTAACCATTTTACTTTTAGAATTTCACAAGATAAAATAAACAAAGGGCACCGTATCCTTACTTTATCTTAAAACACATGCCATGATAGTCTCATTCATATTTTCTTAGATGATGGTAGGGAAAAAGTACCTTGAGAGTCATCATCAAACACATGGAGATGAATTTTTTTTATGTTGTTTGGTTGGAACAAAGGATGAATGGTCAAATATTAGGGTAGAAACCATTGTAATACTATATAAGGGATGTGATTAACAAGAGAAAAAAGAAAGGAAAATATTATGCACACTCATGTAACCTAGATTAAGGAATTCATCATAGTTGAATTGTTTAACTTTAAATAATGTAATTTAACACATAGATAAAGTAAGGAAGGTGGTTTGCGCAATTTAAAAAAAAAGAAAGTTCCTCGAGACATCTTTCTTAATTTCATCAAGAGTAGTGAGGTGCTTTACAAACCAATATGGGGGAGATGTGGTTATGAACAAACATAACAACATGCTACATTAAAAAAATTGAAAATTTAAATAAAGTAACTAAATAAAAAATAAATGACTACATACATAGATATGTATGTAACAACATCTAAATTTTTAAAGTAGCCTAGATATATTTTAAATCCATATCTATCAAATGGCAAGAGGGATCATATTTCTTAATGTGTAATTTATTATTATTATTTAATATGAAGGAATTAATACATGATATGGAATTAAATGATTGAAAAACCAAACATCAAGAAATTTGATCTCACATGGTGCTTGATAGATCCAGGTTTAAGATGGAACTAGGTTCGCTTAGTTAAGATAAAAGTTAAACTCATTACAAAATCAATTATAAAAAATGATAACATGTTTATTTTAGATATATATATTAGATATTATACCTAAATTAATGTATGATATATAAATTATTTAAAATAAAATAAAATATAGAAATGAATATTTCAACCAATTGATAATGAGAAGAATATATTTACTTAATGTATTCAACAAGATAATTGGTAATGAAAAGGCATATACTAGCAGACCCCTATGTAGGGGAAAGATAATGCTGAAGTGAATTAGGGTGATGTGTTACTCAAAGATAAGAGAATTATGTTGGATGGTTCAAGTATAACTAATAAAATCTCCATTGAATAGCCCCTAGATAAATTTGACATGTATTATTATTTTATAAAAACATAAAATTGAAAATATCTTTAAATGGTTATGCTTTGAAATCATTAAAACCTTGACATTTTTAAGTGATACTACAAAATTGGTAAATTGATTTATAGTAGAAAATAGACTTACATATGTGGAGGTTGGTAGTAGGGTTGCAACTTCAAACTAGGTGATGTATTTGATGTTGTCCAACCACTATTAAAAGAATACGAGGGGTGAAGTAGGGAACACTACATGTGGGAAACAAAAGAAAGGAATATATTGCCACACATCAACAAATTTTTAGTTGACATCTTGCATGGTGCCATGACTGATGTAATGGTGCGTTTAAGATAAGACTTTGGCTAAAGATAAGAATTTTCATTCATCAACACCATCCAAATTTTTTCCTACACTTGAATTTTGGAGCCTACTGAGGGTCTGAAAATATGTTTCTCTATGGCCACTTCATGGTCGATTAATGTTTTCTAAGGGTTTGATTCTTCTTCTCGGATTACAAGTGTCAAAGTCACTTTCTCACACATTGATGGGCCTCTAAATTAGAAATAAATTAAGGCCCATGCCTCTAAATTAGACATAAATTAAGGCCCACGTGACCATCCTTCAACACATTAAACCTCTCTTATTTCATTAGATAATGTATTTTTAACTTTAATATGTTCATTAGGAAGGTTTATGGATAATTTCATATTTGTCCCTAATATTATTTGTTTTGTGGAATATTATGAGAATATTGGGAATATTATGGAGATTTGGAGGAGGAGATAATCTAGGGACCTGCTCCCTACTACAGGAGGATCAATAAAATAATAAATCAACAAGATATTACAAAATTATGGCACAGATTGTGGAGCTACAATGATTGAGAAAATCTAGGAGATCCAATGATTGGGAAAATATAGGAATGCATTCCTTGCCATTTAATGCAGATGCCTAGTATAGAGAACCATGTCCACTAATGAAGGAATTTTGGTGGGGAAAGCTTCTTCCTTTCATGGGGAATGGTTCATAATAATTTTGTATAATTACCATGTCGAATTTTCCTCTAGGGGTGGATTTTTCTTACTCTTATTGTGGAGAGAACTCGTATTTTTACAGCTCCACTTTCATTTCTTGCAAGGATGTAATTGTATTGATGGAAATAATGAATATTGGTGCCATGCTCAACCTCTAAATCTTGGTGTCATTCATAAGATCCTGAGTTTCCTTGGGCTTGGCCATCCTAGGAACCTCAGAGCCCTTTCGTATCATTTAATTTTCTTCTTTTCACTTCTTATTCACATGCATCTCTTATTCTTGTTTTTTTATTTCTGCACTTAGTATTGATATTTTCTTGTTGTAGGATAGGGTTAAATGGTTGAAGTAAGTTCTTTTTTAGGATTATATGCATTATTTCATCCTTGTAACAACTTTGGAAGGTCATAATAGTCATCTAACTACTTGGATTAGCTTGCTTATTCCCAAATTTGGATTTCTGGAAGTCCCTTTTAGGAAATAACAATAAATTAATGTTATTTTTTAGAGCATGATAATGGGATTTAATCGAGTTGATTCTACTTCCATTAGATCAAAAAAACATTCTAGTTAATAAAAAAAATTACCTCATTGCATTTGCACTTGATTAATTTAGGCATTTGATAGATTTACTGGCTCACTAATTCTCGAATTTCTAGATTTTAGATTAGTAAATTTTTGCTATTTTTAGCATGGGTTAACATAGGTCTTTTTGAGTGATTCCACTTTTAATGGAGACCTAAAACCTCCTATTAAATAACAAATTTTTTCCTATCTAATTTGGATTTGATTTTCTTGGTCATTTAGTGAATTATAGTTTCCTATAGTAAATATGTTGTTTCTTGTTGTACTCTTCCAGCGTGTATATACTTGCCTAGATTTGCTCAAAAAGATTGGTTTTGGTCCCTTAGGGTTGAATCATGACCCCTAGGCTGTAAATCAATGATTATGGAAGATTGAAGACCACTTAGGACTATCCTATTTACCCATGCAAAATATTTCAACGATTTGGGCTAATGGACAAATTTATGAGATAGATAATACAATGATGATTTCCACATCCAATGAACTCTGTTAATGGATCTAAACTCTTTGAAATGTAATGGTTGAAATATAGTTCATGATCTTTACTTGATGAAATTAGAATATGTTTCTTTCCTTGTATTTTCTTTCCTGCAATAGGTTAAGGTTTCCATTTCGAGCATTTCATTTTCTACAATTAGTTTAGGATTTGATTTCATTACATGCATTCCATTACATCATGATAGAAGAGGAAGAAACATTGTATGTTGCACATATAGTGTCGATACTTCTTAAGTTTGTACAAACCCTCGGTTGATAATTAAAGTTGGTAGTCTTGGGATTTGCAACATTCTTGTTTCAATACCGAGGCTCATCAGTTTTTGGTGTCGTTGCTACGGAGGTGTCAAAGTATGCTTTGGTTTCTTCCCTAGTCGATTCATTTATTTTACTTTATAAAAAAAACAAATTGCAATAGGCATATTTCATTTGAAAAACATAAAATTTCATTGCATGAGCATTCTTATATAAAAAAAAAGAGTACTTCTCCAACAAAAACCCCCACCATTTGATCACGAGGTGCAGTAAGAGCCACACCACCCTCCACTTATGTAGGTAGAAGAAGATGAGGTGATAGAAAATGTAGAAGAAATGGATGGAGATGATGACAATGAAGAATATCCTATCAGATTTCCCATTCAAGATACTGAGATTGGTGTGCATATGAAGAACATCCCTTCATGTTTTCTTCAAAACTTCCATGGTATGAGGTCAGAGGATCCGAAAACCTTTCTCTTTGAATTTGAGATTGTTTGTAGATCTTATGGTTACTTATTAAATACTCAAAAAATGAGATTTTTTCTGGTAGCATTGAAGGATAGAGCTCTTAAATGGTTCATGAGTTTAGGGACTAATTCAATAAGATCATGGAATCATTATGAAAAAGATATTGTTGGAAATGATACTGGGGGGGGGGGGGGAGAGTCAGTATTCGTCAAGTCAATAATTTTTTCTTTTCATACTCAATTTATATATGCTACTTCAATGAAGGTAACCCACGTATACACACAATTGTGTTTAAGGAAACAAGCGTATATTCAGTAAACTAATGATTCAGTTAATTCATCATATGTTGATCTTTAATCTGTGCATTAGTGCTTTATTAAACATTAAACAGTAACGATGTGAAGTTAATAAGAGAATGAACCATCATACATAAGCAACACACATGAACACCAAGATTTAAGGTGGAAACCCAATGTGGGTGAAAACCACCTGCTGTTGTCATCTCTGTCTTCTTTTAATAATAAGAAAATTTGTTTACAACATTGTACTGGTGCAGACTCATACCAGTACGCAGGCTTCTACATGTAGAAGTTTATTACCTTCTCTCGTTCTCCAACTTCTACTGGAAGGGAGCTACAACCCCTGAGCTCTTGTACTAGTCGATATGTTTACTAGTATGTAGGTGCTAATCTATAGAAGGCTACAACCTTCTCTCTTCCTCTAGGGACCACGTTTCATAAATTTTCAGACTAGATGCTCCTGGTACACAACAATACACATGAAGGCCTCATTTCATCTAATTTTCATACTGGACCCATTATCAACATTGAAGCTCAAAATCAATCACCACTACACTACAACCATCAAATACATCTGCATTAACCAATCATTGAAACTCAATCATAAATATATGAATCACCCACAACTGAATCACTGAAAGCCCATCGTCACTGAAGCAAATCATAATCAATCAATCTGAACATTCAGTATACTGTCATCAAACTACAGTCATCAAAACACAAAGTAGAACCCAAAACTCTGCAACAACAGTCAGATCCACCTGTAACTTCAATTATCATATTAAATAATGTATACTCTACTTAGATGTGTTGAACTAGCGTGTATACACACTTTTATCAAAGCCAACCAGCGTATATGTCTGTAAATATTAATTCATAATTCAGCAGTTGTTCCAGACTCTTGTCATACCAAGATCATAACATTTAGAGAACAACACATGCGTCAGTATCCAGATCTAGACTATACATGATCAAACCATATAATGATAATTCATTTCAAGCCTTAGGATCCCGATCCATCATTAGATATTATCACTCATCAACTGCTAAGGTTCATCCTTGGTTCAGATAAAACAAAGCACCATAAGTTGATAACCTGCATACTGGATCTCACACTTCATCAGATATTCAATGCTTTTCCCCTTTGGCCTAATGATCTTCTCCTACTTTTATAATTTTAGGCCTTTCTCAATACCATGGACCAAAACCACTTAGGCCCAATACCTTGGACCAAATACCTAGGGTCAATACCTTGGACCAGATACCTTGGACCAATACCATGGATCAAAATACCATGGAACAAATACCTTGGAACAAAAACTTAGTTTTCCAAGATATACACGCTTTTCCTTCTGTTAAAGTGTGTGTGTATATTATGCGCTACTTTTGTTCTATTAAACTGTGTGTATACACAACTTGGTCATGGTGAACCTGCATATACCTCTCTTTCTTCATTCTTTGTAGCATGAACTTAATTCTTTGTTGTTGTCATGCTGTACTGTGATCTTTCATCTGAGTGAGTTGCCTTCTAAACTGATTCCTTAAAACCGTCCTGCATTTCATCACATCTGGAAACACAACTGTCATGCATTCTGTCACATTTGATATATCTTCTGTAGATTCATCTAGTTACCACATACAAGTGAGTTGTTCTACTACAAGTGGGTTTCCATCAAGTACAACACATGCATCATAATGCCAACAATATCCCCCTTTGGACTTGATGGCAACCATGTTGGTGTTGATTATTGCAAGCTATAGAAACTATTAAAGATAACAAGCAATGCCAAAATACTGTCCCCCTTTGACATCAAGGGCAAAGAGCAGGCAAGATAATCTCCCCTTTTGGTATCAAGAGCAAAGGGGTGACCAAAATGAAGACTTTCATATCTGAATAGTTGAATAGAAATACTGATCATGCTCCCCTAGGAACATGTTGAATTCTCTGATTGAATTCCCCTTTGTCTATGCTAAGATGCACTATATCATCCATGCTTCCCCTGAGCACATGTTGAATTCTCTAATTCAACTTCCCTTTGTCTATGCTGAGATGCACTATATCATCCATGCTCCCCTTGAGCACATGCAAAGTTTGCAAATATTTTCCAAAAGAATAACATGACTCTATTACTCAACTATGTGAGTTTGACGTTCCTATCAATGATGACTCATACATACATCAATCTCCCAACCAAGTGGGGATATACATGACTGAAATATATCAATTATTACATCATCCCTCCCATGCATAGTGGGGTTACAAATTATATCATGTGATCAAAAAGGGACTCATCAAAAGATTACAACAAACAGAGACAAATTATTACATCATGGGTCTTTATATGACCTTTACATAAAATGATATACATGACATTTATAACAGAGACCAAATATTTAAACAAGACTATGATAGTCATCCGCAACTATCATACACTATGTATGATCTGCTCCATAAGCATCTGTCAACAACATCCAGATCAACAACCTATATATGTTCATCATTGGTTCCCAAGATATGACAGTATAAATATGATCCAGATCTTGGGGGGAGGCCCCAAAGATCTAAAAGATTGAAATAGATCTTGGGAGGAGAGACCCCCAAGATCTGAAAACTTGCATTGCCAAAAGAAAAATAAGGAGAACGCCCAATAAACAAAACCACAAAGAAACTTTTATTTAAAATAGTAATGGAAATAAACCAGCTAGGGCGATGGTAGCTTATCTCTGAGAAGAGATGTGGTGGCTACATGCCTCTGAACTGTAAAGGCTACATTGTGGCGGATAATCTGTCCTTTTACAAAATGTGACTTGTTACTTATCGTATTTTTCCAGTTACAATACCACAGGTCAATTCCATGGCTGAATGAATACCATGGGTGGATTTTACAATACCATGGGTGGATGCCATTTACAATACCATGGGTCGATGAATAATATGGGTGGATGAGTACCATGGGTTGATGCCATTTTCCATTCAGATCATTCCTCCCTCCTTAAGAAGCAATGGTCCCCATTACGTAAATTTCCCTCCTGCAAAGCCTTTGTTGAATATGAAGAGCCACTGAAGATAATGGTTTTATGTAGTTAACCCAAAACCATGATAAACGAAGATTCGAGGATAGAGATACCCTGTAATGCTTGTGACCAACTGTGATTCTAACAGTGTACGACCTAGCAAATGGACTTCGATAAAGTGTGGGTTTGTGGATTACCCATAACCATGATGAACGAAGATTCGAGGATAGAGATACCTTGTAATGATTGTGACCAACTGTGATACTGACAATGTGCGGCCTAGCAAATTGACTTCGATGAAGTGTGGGTTTGTGGATGACCCATAACCGTGATGTTGGTTGTTGATGAAGTAGCAGGTGCCTACATAGCCTGGGGTGGGAGGGAAAGTCTCCAAATAACCCAAGACGAATGCTACTATGTTGTAACTGATGAATGTGAAGTAGGTGCCTACTAAAGTGGGGTGGGAGGGCACGTCTCCAATGGGAACCCACTCCGAATGCTACTCCAGAATTAAAATGGGCATAACCCAGTCAATATAGCTCAGAATATTTATTATAACCTATTTTTGGAAGCAGAAGGACCATTTTTCATCTTCCCATGTGATGGAAATCCTTATCTGGACACTCTAGAATCTCAGAATCGCGTTGCAACAGTTCTACTATCATAAAAGTTCTGAAAAAAATAGTTGATTTTAAATCAATGATATCTCCCACATCCAAACTCCAATTCGACCCTTTTTTTTTTGAAATTGGGAGATTTTTCAAGAGGAGCTCAGATATAAAATTCCTTTTCTTAAATTCTGCACCAAAAACTCCAAAAAATGATAGGAGATTCGCCATCCACAAGTTGTCGTCAGAAAACATTCTACAACATAGCTGATTTTATATCAGCGATATCTCCCTTATCTGGACTCTGATTTGGCTGATTTGTTTTTGAAATTTGGTAATTTTTCACAAGGAATCCATATATGGTATTTGATTTTGTGAATATTGTACCAAATGCTTCAGATCTGATCTGAAAACTCGCCGCCCAAAAACATTCCTGCAAAAAAAATGAAAAAGAAAAATTCTTCCCGCTTGGCCCAGGAAAATGTTATGTGGAGGATGTAGCACATGCCTAAAGTTTGTTGAATATTGCCACAAAATTTGAAAATGAAATATGCATCAAACCCTCATTCCCATGGAATCATAACCTGCTCTGATACCACTGATCCGGATCTTGGGGGGAGGCCCCCAAGATCTAAAAGATTGAAATGGATCTTGGGAGGAGAGGACCCCAAGATCTAAAAACTTGCATTTCCAGAAGAAAAATAAGGAGAATGCCTAATAAAAAAAACCACAAAGAAACTTGTATTTAAAATAGTAATGGAAATAAACCAGCTAGGGCGATGGTAGCTTATCTCTGAGAAGAGATGTGGCAGCTACATGCCTCTGAACTGTAAAGGTTACAATGTGGCAGACAATCTGTCCTTTTATAAATTGTGACTTTTTACTTATATTATTTTTCCAGTTACAATACCACAGGTCAATTCCATGGCTGAATGAATACCATGAGTGGATTTTACAATACCATGGGAAAATGCCATTTACAATACCATGGGTAAATTCAATGGTTCGATGAATAATATGGGTGGATGAGTACCATGGGTTGATGCCATTTTCCATTCAGATCAAAATATCATCAACCTGTGACAAAGTATGTATGCATATAGATATCAACTCATCTTCTTGATCTCATCAAGATCAACTTGCTTCGTTTCCTTAGTAGAAAGAGCCTTATCATAACCTTCCATGAATCAATTCAGCATATGTCATATCTCCAAGTAGTAACACAAAACCATTCACACCATATCATATCTCAAAACACCATAGTCATCACATTATGATCTTTCACGTCATCATCAAGAACCGCATGATCTCTCCACAAGAACCTTTAATATATTAACCATGTATCATTATTGGGGAACGTCGCACATCTAATAAGCATCAACCATGATAATCAACCTATGTGAGTATCAACCTATCATCATAAGGTAAAAACTCATCATCATTATGTGATTAAACAAGCCATGTCTTCGAATATCCATGTATTCAAATAGCTATGTCTTCATGAGACCTATAATAACACCATTCTCTTGGTCAACCAACAATATGCAACTTGAGTAATCATCCATGTATCCATCATACTGTATATCCATCAAAGAGATATCGATATGTATCTAGAAAATCATGAGCTCATGATATCATCAACGACAACAATCCTCAACCATGTGAGAGCCAAGAACTGTAGGAATGTGTTGAGGGCCCCGAAATTGGGTCAAAAACAAGGGGGATACCCACCCGGTCCGGAACCAGGTTGGCGGCTCCTTGCCCGTTTGATGTAGCGGGTCCGACTGGGGGTAACAGGACCAGCTTCCCGATGCATGGGATGTTTGTGTGTGTAGAGTTTGATTATGTTAATTCTGGAAGCATTCTAAAACTATTTTAAATCTAACTCGCAAACTGATTCTAAGCTAGAGTAATCTAATGAACACAACATATGTAATCTACACTAACCCGAGATATATCTTTTCCATTATGCGATTTAGAAATATTTCACATAATAACTGGTAATAAAGATCATTCAGCTATCACAAGAATATAAACCATTTAAGATGAACCATTCTGCATAAGAAGTTAAACAAAACAGTTGTGAACAACATATCGCATAAATAAATCATTCATATGTCAAGCATAAATAAATGAGTCCACCATACAAAAGTGCCAAATGATAACCCATATGCTCATACATTAACATATAAACAATATCAGCTGCATATCACTCTAAGAATATAAGAAGAAATTCGTCAAGAGATAAAAGTACCATTTATGACTGATTTTTACTCACAGACTTCAAGCAATAACGATTTATCTCTACTTGTTCTAATATCTACTAAGAGTACAGTAGTGCAACATCAGTAGCAGACATCAAAATGCAAACATAAATAAATCTCGATCCTTCCATTCATCAAAGCCTCCTCTGAGGGTGCAGAAGTGCATGTTCCGAGGACAAGTTTTTGACAAATTTCTGGACCCTTCTCTAATGCAATGAGAAGGGTTAAAATACTACTTCCTAATTCTAATAATAGTATTATTACAAAATTGACGATACGGTTCTCAAATGACCGCCCTTTTTCTAATTTAGTTAAAAAGGAAAAAACAACATTCTAAATGAAATTACTTGTGAACTTGGTCTTTGAAGTTGCAGTTGTCAAGCATAGGCTTGAGAAGAGTCAGCTGGCTGATTTCTGCGCTTAGCTGGGCTGCGAAAACGGCATCCATAAGAGTTGGCACTACCTTCTCGGCTGCGTTCATGATGCATCTTACTGTCATGCATTGGCTGTGTGGTTTAACTAAGTATGTCCAGTAACTTTCCCAATTTAGTCTAGCCAATGCCTGGATTGCTTTCCCGTTTCCCTGCGCTTTCTGCCTCCATTCTGTTTCCAGTTGCAACTTGCTCGGTAGGTATCCCGGGGTGGTCTCTGAAATCAAATTGGCTCTGTGTAAATTTTCATTTACACAGTAGATAAGGATGCTCGCTTGTGTCGCCGCTGTCTCTGCTGCTTGCTCCGCCTGTGTGACTTGTTCGTCCCATTTATTAAAGAGCAGCTCCTTGTGTTTTTCATTAATCTTGGGTGCCCCTGCTCTTTTCCCTTCCTCATCATCTTGCCAAGTCAAATATTCTGTTACTCTTTTGTTGTTCTGATCATAGTCGTTTCGCAAGTCCACCACCTGGCTGGTGATCCTGTCGCTTAGTTCACAAAAGTGTCTCCACTGTGATATTCTACGTACCATATCTTCTTGTTGCTGTGATAGTTTCTCGTTCAAGCCGATGGAATCTATAATAAACTCTGCCAGCTTAGGTTCATCTTTATGCATTTCTTGCACCGTCTGCAGTTTCTTTTCTTTTTCTTCAAGACTTCTTTGATAGCTTACCTGCATCTGGCGAAAGTCTTCCTGTAGCTTTTCGAGCTGTCTGGAAGATTCAATGTTTGCGCTGGCTTGTTTCAACTGTTGTTGTAGCAGTTGTATTTGATTTTCATGTTCTTTTAGGAGTTGCTGAACTTGAGAGGCCTTGTCAATAGTTGTAGAAGCATATGCTCCTGCAATCCGAGACAGCTTCGTGAGATTCTCAGTTGGATTATTATTTGGGTCTTTCCACAAGACGTCTAGATGTTCACCATCTTGAGACAGTGCATTATCAAGCTTTCTCTTCTTTCTTTGTCTCCTTACAACTTCTTTGTGCTGGGGACTATAGAATACGTCCAGTGGAGGAATTGCTTCTACGTTGAGTAGAAGTTCTGAGGATGGAGCGATAGGAAGGTGTTCTGCTTCTACAGCGCTACTGACTATGGTCGAGACGACCTCTTGCACCACCTGTGTATTTCCCACAGGGGTCTTCAGGACTTGCCCTTCAAGATTAATTAATTCATTGAAGGTTTCCCACTCTTTATCCAACTCTGTTGTGACAAGAGGTGTTTTGACGATAGGAGGGGGAACGTTTCTTGGTGGTGAGGCGATAACTTGCTGCTGAGCCATCGTACTTGACTGAGCTGTGTCTTTGGTTGTTTCTTCGTTCTTTTCTTTGTCGTGCACAGACTCTTCAGGATGTTCAAATATTTCTTTTGCGGCGCTGGACTTAGATCTAGAAGCGCTGGAGTTTTCACTGAGGCTGATGCTCGGAGTCGGTTCTCTAGTAGCTACTCGTAGCCCTTCTAGTGGAATACTAGCCAGCCTTGTCTCTCTATATAACGTGAATTTCCGGAGGTCGTCTGGAGATAACCTCGACTGATCTTCTTGAAAAATCTCTTTGAGCGAGGTTTTACTCTGAAAGAGATCATGAAACAGATCTTTCTTCCCAGCGAACACTCTTATCTTGACGTTGATTGTAAATTCCTGGGCCACATTATTTGGGTCGAATGGTCTTGATGAGAACTTAAATAATTGAAGACACGTCACATTCTCCACCTCGTCAAAAGCGTGTCCCACATCGAAAAAAGAGAAGGCCCCACAAGTGACGGGAAATTGAGGCCAAATGGCCTTCTTTTTGTCCTTTAGGTCCTTGGTTAAGCCGCCTTCAGAACAAGTTTGATAAGCGATTTCCCGGGCCAACAGTTTATCAGGGACATACAAGGGTAGGACATGTGGAGGTACAATGCTTCCAAAAACTCGAATGTAGGTAAACCATTCTTCCCAAAACCATCTCGCAATGGGGATGATGTCAATTTGGGCCTCGGGAGAGCACCTTGGGGGGTCCTTATCATATATCATTCTATGTATGGGCAATATGAGCCCATGGCAAACCTGGTAAAAATGAGAGGCAAACTGGGAATCCCATAAGAATTTATGATAAACATGGATGGGCAATGGGTCTTGGGTAGTCCATTTCCAACCCATGGTAGGAAAATTTGATACAAGACAAACAGAGTCCATTATATAGGAAGACAAATAAAAAGGGGGATAGACCCTTTGGGAGAAGGATCTCTTAGAACGGTAATGGACAACCGCCGTGTATAGAGTATCAGAAAGGATTTTGGCCCAATCTACTATCTCGGAGTTAGCCGCGGCGTCAACTAATGGTAGCCATTCAGATGAAAACTTATTGATATCGGGCATACCAAATAATCTACAGAGCATGGCTGCAGCAAAACAATATGGAGAGGTAAGGGAACCAGTGCTGTACATACCGTTTTTATCCTTTTTCAACGGCTCATCTCTTCTTGGCCATTCTTTAGTGGTGTTTGATAGATCCGGATTTTCTACTACGAACTTCTTAACAAACTGTACATTATAGGTCGCTTGCGGTTCAGGAAGATGATACATGAGCTTCAGGTCTTGGGCAGCAAACGATCCCACGAGCCCATGTCCCTGGACTTTGAATTGCCTATTTGCCAATTCCGCATCATCTAGAATCCACTTGATCATGTCTGTATATGGTAGGATCTTCGTCCTTGCCGCTATTCTATGGAGGAAAGAACATGCTAGGTCTTCCAGGGATGCCTCCGAAGGACGTGATGCACCCGCGATAGCAGCAGTTACCTTCATTATTCTATGGTTTTCTTCTTCTAATAGCCTATACATGCCTTCCCATGTTGAGATACCTGCATCTCTGTTGCAGGCTGTATCTGTGTACAGGTGCGCCATCTCCTTGGTTTTTTCTCTTGTTTCAGAGCCTCGAGCTTTGTTCTTCTTTCCCATTTCGCTTTGCGCTTCTGTCTGATTTGCCTTCGCACCTTGCTCCTGCAGGTTACGAGTGAAATGGAAAGACTGATCAGAAAGGTGATGGGAGAGTTTTAAATGCAAGAGATAATCAGATATGCCACCTTACGTGAAGAAAATCCGCATCAAGGCACGCGTCTTTATTCCACTTAATAACTGACAACTAATTTATTACTATCATTAAAAGCGCATAATTTCAAGTCAGGTTATAGTAAGTGGCTTTTCTTTGGGTGACACGCCCGAAGGATTCGTACTAAGGTGCTTTATGATTTGCCAATGTACCCTTGCATGTCGCGCAATCGCAAATCGCAGCGATCACAATATCGTAGATCGCAATAATTCAATGTTTGCCAAACTTTGCCTGCCTCATTTCTGCGATATGCGATCGCGATATCGCATATTGGCGGATTTGTAAGCTTTTCTTTATGGATGCTAGTATGTTGCGATGAGATGTCGTTATTAACACTGGGGCGGCGTGCATATTGGTCTTTAGAAGGGAAATGAAGGTGTTTCTTATCCTTATGTGATGCGACCTTAAAGATTTGCTTTCATGAACACAGGATTAGGCTTAAGACATTCAAGAAACCTTTTCTAAGCGCATGGTTGTAACTTCAGAAAGAAATCCTTGCTTTTCCTAAAAATTAACTAAGGGTCCCCATTCATTCAGTATCGTGGCTGATACTAGATTGAACGAGGGGGGTTGTTGCTGGCCACAACAATTGGCGATTCACTTGGGAGAACCAGTTATCTCTGCTCTTTTTCTATTGACGTTTTCAAACTTCTAAAAAAAATTTCTCAGGAAATTTGAACTTTATTATAAAAAGATAAAAACAAATGATACTTCAAAGCGTCAATGATGTTTTGTTTCAGCTCCATTCTAGCTCAATTACTTCCATCCCCAGATTGTATTCGAATTTAAATCAATCATTACTTGGTCTTGTAAAACATAAAAATAAAGTGTCCTCTATGTATCAGTGCTTCTTAAATATTCTCCTTTGTCGCAGGTAGAGCCACTGCTGCCAGCAGGCGTCCATAGCCTCGACAGGGTTACCTATTATCCAGGAATGATCCTTTATCCTACCTCAAGTTATTCACAACTTTTTCAGAAAGAATCCCTTTCTTGATGCTTTTTCCTTTTTTATTCTCTAAAGAACAATGTCTTGCTTTGGTCACCAAATTATGACACAGTCATTCACCTGGTTTACACTTTTGTTGAGCAAGCTGGCTCATGATGAGACCCCTTGTCTTTTGATTGCAACAATCTTGAGTCATTGCCCTGTTTTGGTAGACAGTTTTTGCAAAGTCAGCAAGTTATAATATCTGTGATCATGATAAGTCGGCTCATGATGAGACCTCTTATTCTTTGAGATATAACATCTTTTTAGGTCATTCCTCTGAATGTTGCGTTTTCCTTCAGCAGGGAGGAAGTCAAATTTTCTTTCCTTAAGAAAGTTCTGGACGACAATGATAGGGCTGCTTTTGGTAATGGCTGCTTTCACAGAGAATATTTATTTTAATATTGATACCTTTCATTGTGCTAACCTAAAACAAATCCTTCACTGAGATAGCTTTCTTTTAATTTTTTGGAGTTGAAACTATCATCATTTCTGGGTCAAAGTTCTATCGATAATAACGATCAAATTCTCAAAATATTTGTTGTTCATAGGAGCCGAAGTCCAAAATCTTTAACAGAGACAAGGTGTCTTTAGTAAACGTCAAATGTCGTTTAGCCAGAACAAACATTACTTGAGAGAGGAAAACATTCCCTAGGGTCATGTAGAGAATATAAATAACTTCGCCTATCCATTATTGAAAGAAAAACTAACAACCTAGCTAATTTACTCCTACTCCTATTCTAACTATATACAAGAAATAACTAAGTAAAATGATATTTCCAATGGAACCAACGATTCATTATTATTCCTAGCCGTATGAATCTTCCAAGTATCAGTAAAAAGAACTGAATTTCCCTTGGATCGAAATTGTTGGCTAGGGAATAAGAACCTACAACCTCAATTGGAATTTTGTCTGATTTTCTTTTCTCATGAGAAGTTTTTTCCAACTGAGTACCTTTTGGATCATAAAAATTAGGATGAATTTCTGATGTTAATTGGTGATCTTTCAATAGGATGGATAACGAGTCAAATTGTGAAACGGTTTTTTCAGTTTCGATGGCTTGTAACCCGTTGCTGGTTGACGTTGAGCTTTTAGCGATAATGAAAGTTCTCATATATAAATCGCTAAAATATAATCTATGAAAAATTTGAAAATTTAAAAAGAAATCCGATTTTGTACAAAATGAATGCAAGTGAGAAAGAAATGATTGGGTATTTATACAAATAGTGTTATCGCACAACTGGGAGTTACTTGCAACGTTTTGCTTTTAACAAGAACTGGCTAGGTTTTGTGAATCAGGAAATAAGTCATGATTGCGAACATGGATGGAGCTTTCCTCTTGATATGAATCATAGATCGGAGTATTGTCTGGGATAGTAGAATTATTCAAATGAGCTTTTGCTTTGAGATGACGGTCAGATGGAATAGTTCCTGATCTAATATGTTCCTTATTAACTGACCCTAGATGAGTTACTTGTGATAACTCGACATCATCACAATTGTCAAAGCAACTATCACGAAATACTTTACAGTTTTCCCTAGGTTCCTCTTTTTCATTATATGTTTTCAGACAAGGGAGGTCAGGCAGCTCTCGTTTGATATCGATCAAAGGCCGTGCTAAAGTGGTCTCTTTATTTTGAAAACCCAATGATGATTTGTTTGAATAACCCTCTGCGTCTGTTGATATATGCTTGATATTATGAGGGGGAAAATCGTCATCACTAAAAACATTGGGGTAAAGAGAAAAATGCGAATCTGGAATAATGCATTTAAAAACATCAAATAAATTTTGTTCATCAGATTCACTATAAGCATCAGGCTTTAGATCATACCTTTTTGTGCCGATATTTTTTGAAAGAGAAACAGTTGGTGGATCTAACCTTGGCATCAGCATTTGTTGATTTGAAATGATATTGTCTGACTCTATGTCAAAGTCATCTTCTAGTTCCAAGGTAGTCTCCCTTTCAGTATTTTCTTCTTTATTTTCTGGTACTATAGCATGCAAGACTCCTAGGCTAATCTCTGTTTGGTCAGATACAGGAGGTAAGAAATACTCGTCACAATCTGAAGATTCTTCATCTGTGAGCTCATTCTCGAGGTCATATTGTAGACATTTAAGATGAAATCGCATATGAAATCCCTTACGGGTTCGTCTTGTTTCCGTAGATAGTCGATTTCATCATAGACCTGGTCGTATTCATAGCAATCAAATTCCAAGATGAAAGTCCTAACGAATTGGTCCCAGCTGTGGATTGATGCAACTGGGAGGTTTTCTGCACCATTTTCTAGCTTCCGCTGTGAATGTAAGAGTAAAAATCCTGCACAAAACGCCTTCATCAATTTTCTGAATATCAGAACTCGAAACCCTTTGAATGAATTGCAGGGCATGGTGGAATGCAGAAGAATTATTCTTACCATTGAATTTTACCTGAGACAATAGCCTTACCACATCTGGTGGAGTGTTGGAAGAGGCAGGAACATGGATGCAACTCCAAATAGGAATTCTATGAGCAGCCATTCTATTTCAAGATTTCTAATTTAAAAACATTCCAACAGACAATATGCTCAAGCCCTCCTTCTAGCGCCAAATATGTTGAGGGCCCCGAAATCGGGTCAACAACAAGGGGGATACCCACCCGGTCCGGAACCTGGTTGGCGGCTCGTTGCCAGTTTGATGTAGTGGGTCCGATTGGGGGTAACGGGACCAGCTTCCTGATGCATGGGATGTGTGTGTGTGTAGAGTTTGATTATGTTGATTCTGGAAGAATTCTAAAACTAATTTAAATCTAACTCGCAAACTGATTCTAAGCTACAATAATCTAATGAAAACAACATATGTAATCTACACTAACCCGGGATATATCTTTTCCATTATGCGATTTAGAAAGATTTCACATAATAACTGGTAATAAAGATCATTCAACTATCACAAGAATATAAACCATTTAAGATGAACCATTTTGCATAAGAAGTTAAACAAAACAGTTGTGAACAGCATATCGCATAAATAAATCATTCATATGTCAAGCATAAATAAATGAGTCCACCGTACAAAAGTGCCAAATGATAACCCATATGCTCATACATTAACATATAAACAATATCAGCTGCATATCACTCTAAGAATATAAGCAGAAATTCGTCAAGAGATAAAAGTACCATTTATGACTGATTTTTAGTCACAGACTTCAAGCAATAACGATTTATCTCTACTTGTTCTAATATCTACTAAGAGTACAGTAGTGCAACGTCAGTAGCAGACATCAAAATACAAACATAAATAAATCTCGATCCTTCCATTCATCAAAGCCTCCTCTGAGGGTGCAGAAGTGCATGTTTCGAGGACAAGTTTTTGACAAATTTCTGGACCCTTCTCCAATGCAATGAGAAGGGTTAAAATACTACTTCCTAATTCTAATAATAGTATTATTACAAAATTGAGGATACCATTTTCAAATGACCACCCTTTTTCTAATTTAGTTAAAAAGGAAAAACAACATTCTAAATGAAATTACTTGTGAACTTGGTCTTTGAAGTTGCAGTTGTCAAGCATAGGCTTGAAAAGAGTAGGCTGGCTGATTTCTGCGCTTAGCTGGGCTGCGAAAACGACATCCATAAGAGCTGGCGCTACCTTCTCGACTGCGTTCATGATGCATCTTACTGTCATGCATTGGCTGTGCGGTTTGACTAAGTATGTCAAATAACTTTCCCAATTTAGTCTAGCCAATGCATGGATTGCTTTCCCATTTGCCTGCGCTTTCTGCCTCCATTCTGTCTCCAGTTGCAACTTGCTCGGTAGGTATCCTGGGGTGGTCTCTGAAATCAAATTGGCTCTATGTAAATTTTCATTTACACAGTCGATAAGGATGCTCGCTTGTGTCGCCGCTGTCTCTGCTGCTTGCTCCACCTGTGTGATTTGTTCGTCCCATTTATTAAAGAGCAATTCCTTGTGATTTTCATTAATCTTGGGTGCCCCTGCTCTTTTCCCTTCCTCATTATCTTGCCAAGTCAAATATTCTGTTACTATTTTGTTGTTCTGATCATAGTCGTTCTGCAATTCCACCACCTGGCTGGTGATCATGTCGCTTAGTTCACAAAAGTGTCTCCACTGTGATATTCTACATACCATATCTTCCTGTTGCTGTGATAGTTGCTCGTTCAAGCCGATGGACTCTGAAATAAACTCTGCCAGCTTAGGTTCATCTTTATGCATTTCTTGCACCGTCTGCAGTTGCTTTTCTTTTTCTTCAAGACTTCTTTGATAGCTTACCTGCATCTGGCGAAAGTCTTCCTGTAGCTTTTTGAGCTGTCTGGAAGCTTCAGTATTTGCGCTGGCTTGTTGCAACTGTTGTTGTAGCAGTTGTATTTGATTTTCATATTCTTTTAGGAGTTTCTGAACTTCAGAGGCCTTGTCAATAGTTGCAGAAGCATATGCACCTGCAATCTGAGAGAGCTTCATGAGATTCTCAGTTGGATTATTATTTGGGTCTTTCCACAAGATGTCTAGATGTTCAGCATATTGAGACAGTGCATTCTCAAGCTTTCTCTTCTTTCTTTATCTCCTTACAACTGCTTTGTGTTGGGGACTGTAGAATACGTCCAGTGGAGGAAATTCTTCTACGTTGAGTAGAAGTTCTGAGGATGGAGCGATAGGAAGGTGTTCTGCTTCTACGGTGCTACTGAATATGGTCGAGACGACCTCTTGTAGTACTTGTGTATTGCCCACAGGTGTCCTCGGGACTTGCCCTTCAAGATTAATTAATTCATTGAAGGTTTCCCACTCTTTATCCAACTCTGTTGTGACAAGAGGTGTTTCGACGGCAGGAGGGGGAACGTTTCTTGGTGGTGAGGCGATAACTTGCTGCTGAGCCATCATACTTGATTGAGCTGTGTCTTTGGTTGTTTCTTCGTTCTTTTCTTTGTCGTGTACAGACTCTTCAGGATGTTCAGATATTTCTTTTGCGGCGCTGGACTTAGATCTAGAAGCGCTGGAGTTTTCACTGAGGCTGATGCTTGGAGTCAGTTCTCTAGTAGCTACTCGCAGCCCTTCTAGTGGAATACTAGCCAGCCTTGTCTCTCTATATAACGTGAATTTCCAGAGGTCGTCTGGAGATAACCTCGACTGAGCTTCTTGCAAAATCTCTTTGAGCGAGCTTTTACTCTGAAAGAGATCATCAAACAGATCTTTCTTCCCATAGAACACTCTTATCTTGACGTTGATTGTAAATTCCTGGGCCACATTATTTGGGTCGAATGGTCTTGATGAGAACTTAAATAATTGAAGACACGTCACATTCTCCACCGCGTCAAAAGCATGTCCCACATCGAATAAAGAGAAGGCCTCACAAGTGATGGGAAATTGAGTCCAAATGGCCTTCTTTTTGTCCTTTAGGTCCTTGGTTAAGCCGCCTTCAGAACAAGTTTGATAAGCGATTTCCCGGGCCAACTGTTTATCAGGGACATACAAGGGTAGGACATGTGGAGGTACAGTGCTACCAAAAACTCGAATGTAGGTAAACCATTCTTCCCCAAACCATCTCGCAATGGGGATGATGTCAATTTGGGCCTCGGGAGAGCACCTTGGGGGGTCCTGATCATATATCATTCTATGTATGGGCAATATGAGCCCATGGCAAACCTGGTAGAAATGAGGGGCAAACTGGGAATCCCATAAGACGTTATGATAAACATGGATGGGAAATGGGTCTTGGGTAGTCCATTTCCAAGGCATGGTAGGAAAATTTGATACAAGACAAACAAAGTCTATTATATAGGCAGACAAATAAAAAGGGGGATAGACCCTTTGGGAGAAGGATCTCTTAGAACGGTAATGGACAACCGCCGTGTATAGAGTATCAGAAAGGATTTTGGCCCAATCTACTATCTCGGAGTTAGTCGCGGTGTCAACTAATGGTAGCCATTCAGATGAAAACTTATTGATATCGGGCATACCAAATAATCTACAGAGCATGGCTGGAGCAAAACAATATGGAGAGGTAAGGGAACCAGTGCTATACATATCGTTTTTATCCTTTTTCAATGGCTCATCTCTTCTTGACCATTCTTTAGTGGTGTCTGATAGATCCAGATTTTCTACTGCGAACTTCTTAATAAACTATGCATTATAGGTCGCTTGCGGTTCAGGAAGATGATACATGAGCTTCAGGCCTTGGGCAGCAAACGATCCCACGAGCCCATGTCCCTGGACTTTGAATTGCCTATTTGCCAATTCCGCATCATCTAGAATCCACTTGATCATGTCTGTATATGGTAGGATCTTTGGCCTTGCTGCTATTCTATGGAAGAAAGAACATGCTAGGTCTTCCAGGGATGCCTCCGAAGGACGTGATGCACCCGCGACAGCAGCAGTTACCTTCATTATTCTAAGGTTCTCTTCTTCTAACAACCTATACATGCCTTCCCATGTTGAGATACCTGCATCTCTGTTGCAGGCTGTATCTGTGTACAGGGGCGCCATCTCCTTGGTTTTTTCTCTTGTTTCGAAGCCTCGAGCTTTGTTCTTCTTTCCCATTTCGCTTTGCGCTTCTGTCTGATTTTCCTTCGCACCTTGCTCCTGCAGGTTACGAGTGGAATGGAAAGACTGATCAGAAAGGTGATGGGAGAGTTTTAAATGCAAGAGATAATCATATATTCCACCTTACGTGAAGCAAATCCGCATCAAGGCACGCGTCTTTATTCCACTTAATAACTGACAACTAATTTATTACTATCATTAAAAGCGCATAATTTCAAGTCAGGTTATAGTAAGTGGCTTTTCTTTGGGTGACGCACCCGAAGGATTCATACTAAGGTGCTTTATGATTTGCCAACGTACCCTTGCATGTCGCGCAATCGTAAATCGTAGCGATCGCAATATCGCAGATCGCAATAATTCAATGTTTGCCAAACGTTTCCTGCCTCATTTCTGCGATATGCGATCGCGCGATCGCGATATCGCATATCGGCGAATTTGTAAGCTTTTCTTTATGGATGCTAGTATTTTGCGATGCGATGTCGTTATTAACACTGGGGCGGAGTGCATATTGGTCTTTAGAAGGGAAATGAAGGTGTTTCTTATCCTTATGTGGTGCGACCTTAAAGATTTGCTTTCATGAACACAGGCTTAGGTTTAAGACATTCAAGAAACCTTTTCTAAGCGCATGGTTGTAACTTCAAAAAGAAATCCTTGCTTTTCCTAAAAATTAACTAAGGGTCCCCATTCATTCAGTATCGTGGCTGATACTAGATTGAACGAGGGGGGTTGTTGTTGGCCACAACAGAATGCTGCATCATAACTACACCATATGAATTTTATGCATCTTTGAAGGCATGATGTTGACAAAACAAAAGAAATGAGTGGCTCATCATCAAATAATGAAGTTGTGTACCCAAGATTTGTACTTCTTCTTGTTCTTATGAAGATCACCATGTAAGAAACATGTATGTACTATATGCATCATCAAAAAGTCATTCACAATCATCCATAAATCTAATCTGAATACCAGCTATGTGACCCCAAGTATCATCTGAGATTTTATCATGGGCAACTCATAACCATAACATAACAAGCCATACAAACATTATCATCATTGATTAGGTACCAAAGACTTCTAACCATAATGCCAACAATGCTTTATTAGAAGCATAGCATGTTCTCCCCCTGAACCTATTTCACTTGTTCACTATCAGATCTGATCATTGCATATATTAGTAAGAAGTATCAAGGAAACATCATCAATCAGATATACATCAAGCTATCAACAAATTGTGAGGATCAAAACACTTCTATATAACATCCACAGACTGTAGTCATCTATGATAGAAAACATAATAGATAGTTGCCAGAATCACATATCACATCAGTTTTTCTGAGACTGTCCCACAACATTTTTCTCAAACTACATATACACGATTGTGAAGCTTTGAACTCATGTATACATGCGACTTGTCTTCATGAAACTTTCATATGAGATTTAGAACATTGAAGTTTCATAATTTCATCTTTCCCTGAGTCTGTCATGTCTATACACTGTACCATGCCACAGTTTTCTAACTGTACTTCCTTCTTCTTCCATATCTTCGAGTGTGATGATGTTTTCTCCTTTTGGTATGGTGCCCGAAAGTTTCTCCTGCATTCCTTTGTTATATGTTTAAACTTGTTACATGCATAACATCTTACATGTTTCATATTTCTTCTATAGCAGTCAATGGCTTTGTGACCAAACATATTGCAAGAAAAACAATATCCCTTAAAGTACCTGGAAGTTGATAATCTTTCTGTGTGATGATCTTGAACCATTCTACTTCCATATCTCGCTGCAACATGTCCATGATTATGACATATAAAACATTCAACATTACTCATTTGAGGAAATAATCGACTATCACTTCCATAGTTAGGAGTAAAAGATTTTCTTTGAAGGATTTCTTTCCTTGGTTGTTGATGGGATTGACCTCTCATCTCCTTGTTGAGCATTTCAGATTTTGCATTAGAGTTCCTTGCCTCACTTTGTGAGCTAGAATCACCTTCATGAAAACCAAGACGAGTTTTGATGGCAGGAGACCTTTGACTACTGGGAATATCATCCCAAATCATAGTACTATTTTGAAATCGTAAAAGCTTATCCTTTTCTCCTAATTTACCTTTTAAGATATTTACCTCAACTTGATATTTATTTTCCTTTTCAAGATACTGTTTCTTCATGATTTATTTAGTTTTTCTTCCTTCTTCCATTCGTTTCCTTAATTCAAGAACTTCATTTTCTTGTTCTTCAAGAGCTTGGAGTAGTTCTTCATTCTGCTTATTTGATTTTTCAAGATCTTCCTTTAGAGAGAGGATCTTAGCTTCAAGACTTTCATAGTGACTGGATCTATCTTTGAGTTTTGTGTTCCTTTTATTTACTTCATTTCTTAACGATGTCACTTCATCCTGCAACTTTTGACAATGATCTTCCTTTTCCTTGTTTCCTTCCTCTGGTTGAGGTTTTAGTTTGGTAGCTTCTTCTTTGAAGGTACACTCTCTTTTTTCCAATAGACCTTTTTGATCTCTAATTTTGTCTGTGAGCCTTTGAAATTCTACCTCTATCTGATATCTTTTTCTCTCACCCATAAGAGAAAATTCAGTTTTTTCACTCTCACTTTCATCATCTTCAAATGGACAGAGAAATGTATCACTAGAGGATAACAAATTCATACCTGATAGTTGTTTTGCTTGTTCATTTTCATCTTGAGGTGATTCTGAATCTGAAGAGTTGCTTCCACATAATCCCCAATCGACTCTCCCACTATCATAGTTCCTTTGATATGTCTTCTTCTTCTGAGGTGCTTTCTTCTTTATCTTATTTCCCATTTTTCTACGGATCTCCTTCAAGCGATCAAGCTTCTACCAAAGGACCCGCTCTGATACTAATTGCTGGAAATAATACTGAGAAGGGGGGGTGAATTGTTGGCATTATGGCACAGATATGGAGCTATGGCACAGGTGTTGTCCTTGATGACAACTCTATTTGGTGATAAATCTCAGTTCAAGCTTTCAGAATGAAGGAAAAGACATATACGCAGGTTCATTTAGACTAAGGTGCATATACACGCGGGTTGGACGTTACAAAGGCGTGTATGAATATACATGCACTTTCACGCAAGGAAAAGCTCGTAGATGTTGGAAAACTTACCTTTGGTCAGTGGTAGTTAGTCCTTGGTATTTGAACCTATGGTTTTGGACCATGGTATCTCGTCAGAAGTATTGATCCCAAGTATTGGGTCGATGGTATTGTGTTACTATTATTTTGGATTGTGGTATTGTGGAAGGCCTAAGGCTATAAAAGAGGAAGGAGATCATTTGGTAAAGCATCTGAATGAATTGAATATCTAATAAGTGCTAGATCTGAAATATTTGTGATTGGGGTTATGGTGCTGATCTGGATCTGAATAAAGGAGGAACCTTAGCGCATAAATATGGATAAGTTCTATTGATGGGTCATAATCTTTAAGCTTGAATGATGGTATCTCTGTATGATTTTGATCTGTTATATGTGGCGCATGCTTGATCTATAATTCTGATGATCTGGGTTAATTAGTGTCTGAATACCTGAAAAAGTGAATTATCTTTTATAGATCCGTACACAGGTTCAGTGAAGAGAAAGCACGTATACACGCTGGTTCAGTGAATGAAAATAGCATATAAACAGGTTGTTCCAAGCACAGAAGTGTATACACGTAGGTTTCAGTTTGTTGAAGTAGCGTATATCTTTTAATTGTGATATAGATGCCTCTATTTGTTTCTACAATGTTCTGGGTTCAGAATTTGGTGTGTGGTTATTGTTACTATGTTTTGGGTACAACTGTCAAAGAAGTGTTTACTTGATTCAGTGCTAATTGGTGAAAAGGAGATAGTTTGATGTAGAAATACTTGATGATTGATTGATGGATCCAGTCTGAAAATTTATGAAATGTGGTCCCTAGAAGAAAGACAAGGTTGTAGCCTTCAGTAGGCCAGCACCTACGTACTAGTATCTTGGCTAGTACAAGAGCTAAGGGGGTTGTAGCTCCCTTCCTAGACAATATGGAGAACGAGAGAGGGTTGTAGCTCTCTGCAGGTTGCAGCTTGCGTACTAGTAAAGGACTGCACCAGTACATTGTAAAAACAAGTTTCTAATTAACAGAAGATAGAGACGAATTGCAGCAGGTGGATTTCACCCACATTGGGTTTCCACCTTATATATTGTGTTCTTGTGTGTGATTGTTGTGGAGCACCTGGAGGGTATGCTTTTGACTAGAAATCTAGTGGGTTTTCAATAATAATTGTAACCTTTTTTGCATTATGAGTTCAAAGAAGATAAAGGGTTTTGATAAAATGTGCAACAATAGATAAAGGAAGCTCAAGTGCTAATAATTGACGTTTTCTATGCAGGAAGACGTGGGAACAAAGGATCAGCGATTGGAAGCAAGAAGAAAAGGGAAAATAACTACTGTCCCTCCAACGAGGAACCAGATGTGGACAAGATCAAGTAAAATTAGAGCTGAATAGCTCAGAGAAAGAATGCAGGGTACTGAGACGGAGAACGAAAGAAGGGAAAGAGAAGAATCGAACGATTAGCGAATCCCTCAGGATCTTTGATCCTGAGGGATCGCTGCTTTAACTTATCTTTTGACTATCTAGATACCTCCGTCATTTCTGTTATATAAAGGCACCACACTATTGAGCGGGGGGATGACTGTTTTTGTAATTCTAAGTTTCAGAACCAACTATGATCATTGAGTCTCGTTGAGACCTGACTTTGTTATACGTTTGTTGATGCGATTAATATAAAAGACTTGGTGTTCATTTTGTCTCTGCACCTGGAGTAACTTAAGGCAGTGTTCCATTGGCAGCCAAGGGCCCAACTCCGAAGGACACTTGCTTTTGTATTATTATACTGTGATTTGTGTGTAGTTTGTTTATTTCCATTATTTAAGTAATATGATACATCTTTTATGTGATATACTATGCTTCATTACAACTGATATCTGAATGAGTTCTTTATCTCATGTCTCTGCATTGTATAAGTGGATCTATTCGAATTGCATCTCTCAGCTATTTCTGTAGCGGAATGTTGGTATGAATGTTATTGTTATCAGATCCATGTGAAATAGTATTTGGAAGACTTGAAAGAAATATTACTTCGTTCAGAAACATAGTCATATCATCCATTACTCTCAGATTGTTGTAGTAGTATAGAGCGTGTACATACGGTTGAGGATTGTTGTTCCATTTGATTACTGCTGTTCCATTTCATTACTGCTATTCCATTTCATTACTGATGTTCCATTTCATTACTGCTGTTCCATTTCATTACTGTTGTTCCATTTCTTTACTGCTATTCCATTTCCAGACTGCTGTTCCATTTTACTTTCCGCTGCTTGATTTACCTGCCTTTGTTGTTTTTAGTGTGAGAGCAGGCCTAAGGCTGTAGTGAGCCTCAGCAAGACGCTGCTTAGCCCCAAACCTATAATTCCATGCTCTGATTTCCTTTCTTTATCAGTTTCTAAAGGGATGGGTTATTGCTTCCGTACCCTTGACTGATCAACTGCTTTGCGTGATTCTATCCTTTGGGTTAGTTTAGTTACAGCCTAGCATCTGTTTCCTTTGAAATCATTAGAACACTATACTACCGAGCATTACTCAGACAAATAGCCTCGAATTGAGCTACTCCTTGCAATAACAAAACGTTCCCGGATTGACTTATTAATGTGGGATAATTAGTGGTGTGAGAGACCCTAGTTACAGCTCTACATTTTGGCGCTGTTGCCGGGGAGGAGTAATAGCCATTTTCCCTTTACAGAGTAGTGCACAAATCTGCTAGGGGGAGTTGGATTTTAAAAACGGAAGGTAAGAACCTACGTACGGATCATGTAAAAGCCCTGCTCCACCATCCGCTCTCTTAGTAGAATTGCTGGTTGATAGGATTTAGTAGTTTTTAGAATGCATGACTAAGCAGAAAAAGCTAGAAAAGAATACCAAACCCCCAGCCAAACTTGAGAAAGCCAAAGGACCGGTGACCCTTGACCGAACGACCTTCATAGACGAAATCTATAAGAAAACTAAGTCTCAGCCGTCAGTAGGCCTCAGAAAGATTCATTCTAAGCAGCCTACTAGTTCCCTTCAGGCTACAACATCACCATCTGGAGCCTACGCTGAGGTGCATAGTCAGACTGATGAACAGGACTTCCAAGAAATTGAAAATCCTGTGTCAGAACGGCTGCAAGAAGGGAACTTAAGCAACCTTTGTGAAGGAGAAGGGAAAACAAGGGAAATAGAGGAACCGAAATCTTCTTCTATGATAATCCAGCTGTTAAACATCCCAGATAAGGGAAGCGCAGCCAGAATTAATACTGAAGGCACCCCATTCCTTCAGATAGAAATCCCAGATAAGGGAAGTGTCATTAAAACAACCCCTGCCAAGGCTGCCCCTTCTCAACCTAGGAACACCCTCCTCGAAATTCTGGAAGGTTATTGGCACATATTCGATCCCATGGCGCAGAATCAGCCAAATACCCAAACTTCTACATTGCAATATCCTATAGTAGATTCTGCTGCAAATGCCCCCATGAAGGCGATTCCTCTTCAACACATCCCAACGTTTCACGGACTCACATCAGAAGACCCTGATGCATTCTTATTTGAATTTGATGTGTTATGTAGAGGGTATGATTACACCACTGAACCCCAGAAATTAAAGTTGTTCCCCTCTACTTTGAAGGGAGCAGCTCTGAGATGGTTTATGGGTCTAGGTGGTGGAGTCATAAACAACTGGGAGCAAATGAAAGAATCCTTTCTTAAAAAATATCAGGATTATTGTAGATCAAGAGAGCCAAAAGATGACATTTTCCAAATGACAGCCAGACCAAATGAAACTCTAGAGGAATATGTAGAACATTTCCAGTATAATTTACAGAGATCCCCCTATGCATCATTACCTCTGCCTGATAATGTGTTGAAAACTGCATTAATTAGAGGCATGAAAGAACAGTGGATTGAAACATTGAATATCATGGGAAAAGGGGATATTTACCAAGAGAATTTTGCTGATATCATTAATTTATGCATAAGGAGTTCAAGAGGTAGCACAAGGATAAAACCAACAGAATATGATAGGTTTGTTAGAGATAAAAAAATATCAACAGAAGGAGTAACACGTGTAGAACTTGGGAATTTATTAGAAAATTTTAAAACTGATATCCTAGGGACATTAACTACTCAGCTTGATTTTGTGCAGGCTAAACAAAAGCAAATGGAGGCAGAGCAAAATCTGGCAATTTTCTGCCCCCGATGCAGAAGAAAACAAAGCCACAAGGAATGTCCGCTAGATACAGTTCAAGCATGTGCTATCTGTACGAAAGACCACCTTACTGAGAGCTGCCCCTCACTTCCTGGATTGAAGGCTGTATACAAGGAAGCAGAAGAAGAATCAGAACCAGCATACTTTGTTAACCAACGTCGCCAATGGCAACCTAGGCAATCAGGTATGTTTTTGGACCCAGCTTCTTCTTTTAAACCTCCATAGTATAATGCTCAGCAATATGGTATGTGGCAAAACCAATCTACACCCCCAGTCCCGAATTGGTCATCACAATCGTTTCCTTCTCCGAATCCATGGATGAATCAGACAGGCCAATTTGGTTGGCCAAATTTTCCTTATACCCCACCATATTGGCAGAACAATTCATATCCTCCGCAATGGATTCCCCCTACTTCACAAGGTTCACCCTGGCAGACCAATTGGCCAAGATCGACATATCAGTCAACAGGAACTATTCCACTCCCTCAACCAACTCTGCCAGCCTTACAACAAAACCCCCAGTCTAATTTGAGACCGCAACTCCCAGCCCAACCCAATCCAAATCCTAATAATAGACCAGTCCAATCCATCCAAATCACAGACACATCAGAAATTGGACCTGACCTAAGGGAGTGCAATGATCTTCAGTTACGATCTAGACGTATAATAGAAACAGAGGGAGACAAAACACTTCACATTGAAGATCAGTTATCAATAGAACAACCACCACAACAAGAGGGTGTAAATAAGGAACAGACCCATCAACAAACAAATACATCCTCTCCTCCTTTCCCGGAACGATTAGTCATACCACGACCAGTACAAACTCCAGACTTTGACATTCTGGGAGAGTTACAAAATCTGTACATAAAGATTCCATTCCTCCAAGCCATTCAAGATATTCCTATATACGCAAAAACTATAAAAGAATTGTGCATAAAAAAATCAAGGAGGAATATAACTACTAACCCTCGAGTCCAAGTAGTTGGTACTTTATCCGACCTGTTATCAGGAAAAGAGACACCTATCAAATACGAAGATCCCGGGAACTCAATTGTAACTGTCCAAATCTATGGTCAAACCTTGACTAACGCTTTAGTCGACTTGGGAGCTGCAATCAATATTTTGACAACTTCCACCTACCAAAAGCTTGGCATCACATCAGTAGAACCTACTTCTACTTTGTTAGAATTGGCAGATCGATCTATAGTTCGACCCAAAGGTACTCTATATGATGTCATGGTTTCTGTAGATTCCTGGGAATATCCAACTGATTTCCTGGTAATTAATCCAAAAACCCGACTAGATGGACATCCGCTAATATTAGGAATACCTTGGCTTGCTACTGCCGATGCCTACATTGGTTGCCGGCAGGGAAACATGACTATAACTAAAGGACCAGGTGTTAAAAATCTAGTTCTATAACCTCCAGCACAGCCAAGCCTGCCAATGATCAAAACCAATCAGTATCTTGTGTCATACCTTACTAACAATATCAGAGCCCCATTGACTGTACAGAAGGCTTTAGATTTTAAAGATCAAATAGAAGATGATGCCATCAATAACTTCATTAGTCAAATCGAATCTAGATCTCACACACAGTGTTTTATGATAGAGGCGGAATTTGATAGTGAGCTAGAAGAAGACCCTTTAAAAGATCCACACATTGAACCTGGTAAGACTCTAAATATTAACGTCAATCTTACACCAGATCAAGAAATGAAGCTTGTTAATCTGTTACAAAAATATAAGGGATCATTTGCGTGGGATTACCCTGACATGAAGGGGATTGATCCTCAATTATGCACCCACCACATTTATATAGAGAAGGATGCAAGACCTGTTCGTCAACCAAAAAGAAGACTCAACCCCCATCTAAAAGAAATAGTAAAAGCCGAACTTCAGAAACTTTTAGATGTTAATTTTATTTACCCCATCTCTGACAGTAAATGGGTCTCTCCCCTAGTGGTGGTACCCAAGAAAAATGGGAAATGGAGGATTTGCGTGGATTACAGGGAGTTAAATAAGGCCACACAGAAGGATCACTTTCCCCTCCCATTTATAGATCAAGTACTGGACACTTTGGCAGGGAAGAAATTTTTTTCTTTCCTGGATGGCTTCAGCGGATATAACCAAATCCAAATTGCCCCTGAAGACCAGGATAAAACTACCTTTACTTTCCCTTGGGGAACGTTTGCCTATCGAGTACTACCCTTCGGCCTATGCAATGCCCCTGCTACATTCCAAAGGGCTGTTCTCAGCATCTTTGCAGACCTAATAAATAACAGACTTGAGGTGTACATGGATGACTTTACACCATATGGAGATGATTTTGACCTAGCTCTGGATACCCTGGAAAAAGTCCTACAACGTTGTATCGCTACCAGACTTTTCCTGAGCCACGAAAAGTGTTACATGATGATGACAGAAGGGCTCATTCTAGGGCACTACATCTCAACAACTGGCATCCAGGTAGACCCGGCTAAAATCCAGATTCTTTTGCTTATTCCTACCCCCACTACTCAAACAGAGGTACGCAGTTTCCTTGGATTTTCTGGATATTACAGACGATTTATAGAACATTATTCACGCATTTCTGCACCTCTATATGCTCTAACTGGTAATGTTGATTTCTTGTGGACAGAGCAATGCGACCAGGCTTTTAATGAATTGAAGAACCTGCTATCAACAGCTCCAGTCTTTCGAGGACCCAACTGGAATTTTCCATTTCAAATCTCATCTGACGCCTCGGACACAGCAATTGGTGCAGTCCTAGGGAAAGAGGAGGATAAGAGACCATACACTATCTACTATATCAGCAAAAATCTATCCTCTCCCGAACTCAATTATATTGTTACTGAAAAGGAATTCCTGGCTGTAATACATGCTGTTAACAAATTTAGACATTATATTACAGGCTATCCTGTTGTGTTATATACAGATCATTCTGCTATCAAATATTTGGCGAATAAACCTGTTACGAATGCTAGAATAACTAGGTGGTTGATCTTATTGCAGGAGTTCGACATCACAATCAAGGATCGACCTGGCAAGGAGAACCCTGTAGCTGATTTCCTCTCACGAATACCCAAAGCAATTGAAACAACAACAGTGGAAGATTAATTTCCAGACGAGCACCTGTTTGTTGTTGCTGTTCGAACACCCTGGTATGCTGATGTCGCCAATTACCTTGCAGTTGGTAAGCTACCAAAACACTTAACCCCTCAGGAACGCAAGCAGATTGTTCAGAAGAGCACTCGGTTTTCATGGATTGGAGGCCATTTGTTCCATACAGGGGCATACATGCAAATCAGAAGGTGTATTCGAGAAGACGAAATCTTCGAAATTATAAAAGCTTGCCATGACGGGCCATGCGGGGGACATTTCGCTGAAAAATGAACAGCACATAAAGTATTGCAGACGGGATACTATTGGCCTACAATTTTCAAGGATGCGAAAAAAATTGCACAAGCCTGTGACAGCTGCCAGCGAGTAGGAAAACCTGGCCAAGCCGATGAAATGCCTCTGAGACCACAATTGGTCATTGAGCCATTTGAACGATGGGCTCTGGACTTTGTTCGGCCCATCAATCCATCATCAAATCAGAGGGCATACATTCTGGTGGCGACAGACTATGTTACTAAATGGGTCGAGGCCGAATCATTACCTAGGGCTACAGAAGACTCTGTGATACAATTCTTGTTCCATTTGTTTGTACGTTATGGACTTTCGAGAGAATTAATCACCGATGGTGGACCACAATTTGTTGGAAATAAATTAGCTGCAACACTTAACAATTACCATGTCCAACATAAGATCACTACCCCATACCATCATCAGGAAAATGGGCAAGTAGAAAGTAGTAATAAGGTAATAGAATCGATTTTAACAAAGACCATTGCATCGCATAGGCGTGATTGGGCTACTCGACTACCCGAGGCACTGTGGGCGTACAGAACCACATGGAGAAGTACTACAAGCTATTCACCTTATCAATTAGTGTTTGGAAAGTAGCCAATTTTCCCCATAGAATTTGAAATCCGAACGCTACGAACTGCACAAGAAGTCGGCCTAGATCTGAGTGAGGCACAAATCAATCGATTTCAGCAGATTAATGAATTAGACGAAATCAGGCTCTCTGCATTACAAAATACAACATTAATTCAACAACAGCGAGCTAAATGGCATGATGCACTTATCAAGAATAAAGTCTTTCATGAAGGAGACTGGGCTCTGTTATACGATTCTCGGTTTCAGGATTTCCCGGGGAAACTCCAGACTCGATGGTTAGGACCATACGAAATCCAGAAGGTACATGACAATGGGACCCTTACCCTGATCACAATTGACGGTTCTGGATATGCATTCAAAGTAAATGGCCACCGAGTTCGCCTTTATCGAAATCCACTCACTCGGGAATCCTTCTGTCAGCAGCTCCGACAAGATACTGATATGGAAATCTTAGGAGAGGAAGCGAAATCTTCCTCACCTATAATTTAAGAAATTCATTTTTATAATTTGTACATAACATCTTGTATATATGTTTCCTTGATTTTTTACTTGTGTTCCAAGTGTTTTTGTTGTTCCTTTGTGAAAAGGAACAACACTTGGGTGTTTTTGCTGTTCCTTTGCGAAAAGGAACAACACTTGTGTGTTTTTGATGTTCCTTTGCAAAACGGAACATCACTTGTGTGTTTCTGCTATTCCTTTGCGAAAAGGAACAACACTTGTGCTTTTTGCTGTTCCTTTGTGAAAAGGAACAACACTTGTGTGTTTTTGCTGTTCCTTTGCGAAAAGGGACAGCACTTGTGTGTTTTCGTTGTTCCTTTGTGAAAAGGAACAACACTTATGCTTTTTGCTGTTCCTTTGTGAAAAGGAACAACACTTGTGTGTTTTTTCTATTCCTTTGTGAAAAGGAATAGAACTTGGGTGTTTTTGCTGTTCCTTTGTGAAAAGGAACAACACTTGTGCTTTTTGCTGTTCCTTTGTGAAAAGGAACATCTCTTGTGTGTTTTTGTTGTTCCTTTGTGAAAAGGAACAACACTTGTGCTTTTTGCTGTTCCTTTGTGAAAAGGAACAACACTTGTGTGTTTTTGTTGTTCCTTTGTGAAAAGGAACAACACTTGGGTGTTTTTGTTGTTCCTTTGTGAAAAGGAACAACACTTGTGCTTTTTGTTGTTCCTTTGTGAAAAGGAACAACACTTGTGTGTTTTTGCTTTTCCTTTGTGAAAAGGAATAACACTTGGGTGTTTTTGCTGTTCCTTTGTGAAAAGGAACAACACTTGTGCTTTTTGTTGTTCCTTTGCGAAAAGGAACAACACTTGTGTGATTTTGCTGTTCCTTTTCAAAAGGAATAGCCTTGGAGCATTTTTGTTGTTCCTTTGTGAAAAGGAACAACACTTGTGTGTTTTTGTTGTTCCTTTGTGAAAAGGAACAACACTTGTGTGTTCTTGTTGTTCCTTTGCGGAAAGGAACAACACTTGTGTGTTCCTACTGTTCCTTTGCGAAAAGGAACAGCACTTGTGTGTTCCTGCTGTTCCTTTGCGAAAAGGAACAGCACTTGTGTGTTCCTGTTGTTCCTTTGCGAAAATGAACAACACTTGAGTGCATCTGCTGTTCCTTTCTCAAAAGGAACATCATTTGCGATTTTTCGTTGTTCCTCTCAAAGAAATGGTATCCTACGAATGAATTTTTCTCTCAGGAATGCCATTGACATGTTTTCGCCCTTATGGAGGATGCTTTGTGACCATGGTCTCCTCAATCTTTTAGATACAGCAATGAACTTATGCGATGAACATAAACCATGATATACCGAAATCAGCACATCATAAATCGCTAATACTATGAAGCCAGTATGTATAAAAGGACAAGAGGAGGGACGTGAACTTTTCATCTTCGCTGTCATTATCATTTACCGGTGCCATTGTCATTGGTGATCTTTATCATGACGATTTCCCTAAAAATATTTTTTGATCATTACTTGGGAGTAAGAACGAACAATTTATATCTATCTGTTGGGATCGTAAGACTTCTTCCACCATTCCCCGCTCTTAAGGAGTGCGGAACCACCCTTATTTGAAAATAAACAAGAGAGGTGCTCTGCAAAAGAAAACAAAAACAAAATATGAAAGTTGTCAAATGCAGGATAGGGGGTCTCATTAAGAGCCGGCCTACCATGATCATAAGGATGGAAGCGAAGTGGCATTCCCATAATGGCCACCACACCAGGGATATGGTCTGAAGGTAAATTAACAAGCAAACCTTGGAATAGGGGGTCTCATCGCGAGCCCGCCTGACCACATTTTGCGCCTACCTTGTGAATGGCATTATGGCTATCTGGTCACCAAGCCAGCATAATGGCCTGCATTTTGACAAAGCACTCTTTTGAATATACACAAATGATCATGGTTCCGGAGGGTGAAATAAACAACTCTGCCAAGGTTATGAACACCTGTTGGCAGCAGAGCTCTGTTAATGGCATAGAAGTCGTAATATTCACACCAACAGGTATGATATTAAATCTTTTTGTCTCTTATATCCTTTGCATGTATCATATGTCACACCCCGATATATCTATCGCATGAATATTACCACCGATCATGGCAACGGAACTGACAATGACTACTGGAGACTTCGTACAGTTGAGAGACATCCAATCCCCCGGTTCCTCATTATATCACGCAGGCTTATATAAAACGCGATCCACCTTTTTGCCTCGGTTTCGGCATTTCGTTGTTTTTTTACAACATGGCATAATTTCATATGATGTACTTGATGATTGCACTCCCGACTGGCTGCTGCTCCTCTCTTTGACGGCTGTGGGCAGCCTAATAGATCGTGGGGGGGAAGTAACCTCATTACTCCATGGATTACATGGCTGCATACCATTCGGGCAAGATAATGTACAAAGGAATGGCATGGTTTAACGGTATGATGATTCCATCCCACGGAGACTGCCGTCCACGATCTTTTCTTTTTGTTGCATGCCTTGTGTGATCCTTTCCAAAATTGGCATCGATCATCCTCTCTGCGTCGCAAATACCGCAAACAGTTGCTGTTCCATTTTTGAGTTGAATCATGGGCGGAAAGACGGTCCGAAGCGAACCTCACAAGCTGACAGTTTCCGCTGCTGCTCGCAAAATCCTGGAAAACGTAGGGTGGTTGAATTAATTCAACCGCCTGCAAGAATCAAACGAAGTAGTAGCATTGGAATTCCTGCAGAATTTGCAGGAAAACTACTCCATAGTAGGAGGAAAGTGGATAGAGGTTACAGAGGATATCATCGCAAAAGTCTCAGGATCACCAGCTGCTGGACCCATATGGACGCCGAAGAAGGAAAGATTACAAAAAGCTATGGAAATTTTCCAGGACGAAGGCCAAAGCTTGACAATCAAAGGGAAAGGAGTTCTGCCGGCAACACTAGGGGAACCCTGGACTGAGCTAGCGAAGACAGTACAAAGCTATATCACCTGCGAAGGGAGAAAAGACGTGGTAAGACCTCGTCACCTGAAACTTTTAGCTGTTTTAAAAGGAAAATGTTCTGTAAATCTCCCTGCACTTTTAAATTCGCTAATACATGACGCGGCCCAAAGCCTGAAAAAGGCCCAGCACATAGATACAGTCGTTAGCCACCATGGGCTGATTCGGTTGATAGTGACCCACGGTCTCACTCAACAACAAAGCACTTGGGAGGAACTGGTCGCAATAGTCGAAGGAGGATCGGCTGCACCACCCCCAAAACCTGAACAGTCCTCTAGCATGCCAGAATGATTAGAGAAACGCAAGAAGTCAGCAGCAGAAAGACATGCCGCTTCAAAACGGAAACAACCTCCCGATACTCCAGAACAACCAGAGAAACCCGCAGAACCTGCTGGTACACCCGACCAACCTGAGAGGCCAAGGAAGTCAGCTCGGCTGGCCCGGATACGAGGAAGGTTGGAAAGAATTCAGGGAACAACGGCCCAGCCAATTGAAATTACGGATGAACCTCCAGAATTAGAGGGAGGACCCTCTGAAGGAAATGTTGAGCAATCGGAGGCCGAGACTGACCAGCCGGAAGGAGAAATTGAAAAAGGACATGAACACTCTGAGGGAGAAGAGGCCACCAAACAGGGCAATCAGGAAGAAGAAATTGCACAGCCAGGGGGTAGCTCGTTGCAAGACCCTCCAGGTGAGGAGGAATTGGCAGCAGTTCTGGCCAATATGGGAGAATATGGCCAGGCCTCCAGCACAGGAGGTGTCCCTGACGGTCCCACAGAAGAAGAATTACTCGAGGAAATGCATGCAGAAGAGGCAGGGGAGGAAAACCTGCCTGGTTATGATAATGAAATGGAAGACAACAATCTGGGACAATCTGTCCCTAGGATGCCAGAAGATATCTCAGATAAAGAAGAAGCAAGCTTGAGAATCAAACCCTCTGCCGAGACAAGGGAAATTGCGAAATTAAGAAAGAAGCAGCAAAGGTTGCTGGGCACTATAGCCAGACTCCGGCAGCAAATTCGAATGTTGAAAGCCAGTCTGAGAATACAAAAGACTGCAGGGAAAAGGAGGAGGACCACGGTAGCAAGAACCCCGAGGAAAAGAATTCGCTTTGATGGTCGAAACCCCATCAGGATACCTACTTTCGAGGAACAGTCTGTTGTTCCAAATAATAATGAGGAACAGGGTGCTGTTCCAAATGACATGGAGGAAAAAACTACTATTCCAAATAGCGCGGAGGGACAGACTGCTGTTCCATCTGGCCTTGAAGAACGAATGGATATTCCAATGGAACAGCAAGAGGCTCCGATGGCAGGAAGACCACAGCAACCCTTTGTTCGCATTAAGAAGGAAACAAAAAGCAAAGAAGTCCAAACAGAAGCACCATCCTCGGGCGTAATTCGGGTCCTAAACTCCAAGCAACGTAATAGGAAGGTCCAGGTTAAACTTCCAGCCTCTACGGCTGCGTGGAAGAAGGACCCAAAAACCAGAATCTTGCATAAAATGATGAAGGAGGCCCAGCAGGAAGCCGAGCAGTTGCGAGAACAGACAGTCCCCAAGGAAAGATACGAAGAGCTCCAACAGCAACTTCAAGACATCAGTTAGTCTGAGATCCAGGCCTTTGAAGGATGGCAGAAGGAGCAGGAAAAGGTTGCTAAGGTAACTCGTCGATTAGATAGTGTTGTTAAGCAGATGGACACCGTGTGTTCCTTATATAATGACGTTTTGACTTGTAGGGCCCCTGCTAAAAATTATGCTTTATTTTTGCTTGAACGATATCTGAGATTAAAAATAAAAGTCGTTAGGGCAGGAGCACCTATCTATATCAACACTGTTAATGATTTTATAGACTGTTGCAAGCACTATGGAGTTAAAGTTCAAAGGTTATTATGCAAGTTTTACCTGCACAATCTTGTGCTAGACCAGGAAACTGATTTAAATCTTGGCCCTTTTGTTGGCGATATACAATTCCAAGCCTTCATCTCATTTGGGGTTAATCAGGTGAAATGGCTCAGAGCTTATAACACCTTTCAGAGACAAGAAAATAGCCTAGACTTGTGGATACGAGCTGAACCTAGAAACCCAGTGACGCTATGGAGAGAGCATAGGAGTCTTATGAGGATCCCAGGTGTCATTGAGATAATAGGACCCATGCACGAAGACTTGATCCGAAATGGTCTGGAATATTTCCTGACTATTAAAGATCTTGCTCTCGATGCTGCAAAATTTCAATACCGGACCTCTAGTCCAAGCATCCAGCTCAGGGAACCATTCAAATATGAGAATTTTGAGCTGGCTGCCAGCCGATTGAACCTTTATGGGGAACGGATTTTGCAAGCAGGGCCATCCTGGTTAGGGTATCGATTTTGCAGTCCAATTATTTGGCACCCTGCACCCGGATATCAAGCCTTATATGAGATGCCTGCAGATCAAATAGATCAGTTCTTTGACCATCTAGTTGCTCATCACGGTTGCCGGCCTCCTCACGAGATCCCTTCTCCGGCCTATTCTCTCACCGCCTTGCATGTCAACTACAATGTTTTCATGAGGCCATGAAACAGGGTAAGCAGGGGGGTGTGTGGAGCACCTGGAAGGTATGCTTTTGACTAGCAATCTAGTGGTTTTTGAATAATAATTGTAAGCTTTTCTTCATTATGAGTTCAAAGAAGATAAAGGGTTTTGATAAAATATGCAACAATAGATAAAGGAAGCTCAAGTGCTAATAATTGACATTTTCTATGCAGGAAGACGTGGGAACAAAGGATCGGCGATTGAAAGCTAGAAGCAAAGGGAAAATAAATACTGTCCCTCCAACGGGGAACCGGATGCGGACAAGATCAAGTAAAATTAGAGCCGAATAGCCCAGAGAAAGAATGCAGGGTACTGAGACGGAGAACGCAAGAAGGGAAAGAGAAGAATCGAACGATTAGTGAATCCCTCAGGATCTTTGATCCTGAGGGATCGCTGCTTTAGCTTATCTTTTGATTATCTAGATACCTCCGTCATTTATGTTATATAAAGGCACCACGCCATTGAGCGGGGGGACGTCTGTTTTTGTAATTCTAAGTTTCAGAACCAACTGTGATCATTGAGTCTCGTTGAGACCTGACTTTGTTATACGTTTGTTGATGTGATTAATATAAAAGACTTGGTGTTCATTTCGTCTCTGCACCTGGAGTAACTTAAGGCAGTGTTCCATTGGTAGCCAAGGGCCCAGCTCCGAAGGACACTTGCTTTTGTATTATTATACTGTGATTTGTGTGTGGTTTGTTTATTTCCATTATTTAAGTAATCTGATACATCTTTTATGTGATATACTATGCTTCATTACAACTGATATCTGAATGCGTTCTTTATCTCATGTCTCTGCATTGTATAAGTGGATCTATCCGAATTGCATCTCTCAGCTATTTCTGTAGCGGAATGTTGGTATGAATGTTATTGTTATCAGATCCATGTGAAATAGTATTTGTAAGACTTGAAAGCAATATTACTTCGTTCAGAAACATAGTCATATCATCCATTACTCTCAGATTGCTGTAGTAGTATAGAACGTGTACATACGGTCGAGGATTGTTGTTCCATTTCATTACCGCTGTTCCATTTCATTACTATTGTTCCATTTCATTACTACTGTTCCATTTCTTTACTGTCGTTCCATTTCCAGACTGCTGTTCCATTTTACTTTCCGCTGCTTGATTTACCTGCCTTTGTTGTTTTTAGTGTGAGAGCAGGCCTAAGGCTGTAGTGAGCCTCAGCAAGACACTGCTTAGCCCCAGACCTATAAGTCCATGCTCTGATTTCCTTTCTTTATCAGTTTCTAAAGGGATGGTTTATTGCTTCCGTACCCTTGACTGATCAACCGATTTGCGTGATTCTATCCTTTGGGTTAGTTTAGTTACAGCCTAGCATCTGTTTCCTTTCAAATCATTAGAACACTATACTACCGAGCATTACTCGGACAAATAGCCTCGGATTGAGCTACTCCTTGCAATAACAAAACGTTCCTGGATTGACTTATTAATGTGGGATAATTAGTGGTGTGAGAGACCCTAGTTACAGCTCTACAATTGTCCTCTGCTCTGTTTTACTGTTTCTGACTACTGAATATTTGATTATGATACACAGGTTAATAATCAACATCTGAAAGATAAAGTAAATTATAAGTTTGCATTGTATACGCGGGTTTCCTTCTACATAGTTGCGTATATACACAGTTTTAACTAACTGAAGTAGCGTATATCATTTGGTTTTGGAAAAGGAATATTTGACTTGATAATACCGATTCACCCCCCCTCTTAGTATTATTTCCAACAATTGGTATAAGAGCAGGTACTTCCGAAGAAGCTTGATCGCTTGGAGGAAGATCCATCATCATGAGCAACTACGCGAGAGAGGCATCTATCAGGCCATCGATTTTTGATGGGACAAACTTCGTATATTGGAAGGTAAGAGTTACTGCCTATCTTCAATCTCTTGGTACATAAGTCTGGGATATCATAGATACAGGGTACTCTTTTCCATCAGCAACTCCTACAGATCCAGCTGAGAAGAAGAAATATGAAACAAATGCAAAGGCAGTCAATACCCTATTAGGATGTCTATCTCAATTATAATTCATCAAGGTTATGCAGTATAAATCGGCAAAAGAAATATGGGACAAGATTGTTCTGAGCTATGAAGGATATGAATAGGTAAAACGAGAAAAACTTCAAACCCTCAGAATTCAGTATGAAAATCTTAGAATGCACAATGATGAAAGTGTGGCTAAATATTTCCTTCATGTAGATGAGATTTTTAATTGTATGAAAAACTTGGGTGAAGAAATAAAAGAGGCTATTGTGGTTGAAAAATTTCTAAGATCTTTGTCCCCTAGGTTTGAATCTAAAGTTTCTACAATAGAAGAAAAAGAGAATCTACGAAACCTTACCATGTCACAACTATACGGGATTCTAACTGCTTATGAAATGAGGAAAGGAGGGCCATCAGATAGGAGAGAAGCTACCTTCAAGGCTTCAGGAAAAGGAGACTACTATGAGTCAGGACATGTGTCAGAAGAAGAAGAAGAATCAAATTTTTTCAAAAAACTTCAACGTGGTGTTGGAAGATTCTGAGGTAAGTTACCCTTCAAATGCTTTGCTTGTGGAAGAGTCGATCACTATGCTACCAAGTGTCCTCATAAGGATAAGGTTGACAAAGGGAAGGAACCCGTTAGATGGAACAAGAAACAGAATGTAACCAAGAAAAGTTACTACACTCATGAAGATAGTGATGGATTATCAAATAGTGACGAAGATGAACGAGGTAATAATTATAAACTTTTAATGGCTTTTGAAGATGATGATTACATGGATGCTATAGATGCATAAGGTCTTTATGAAGAGATTTCTAATCTCAAAATTTGTTTAGAAGAGAAAAATGTGATTATTTATTCTCTGCAATGTCAACTGGCTGAAAGGGAAAAACATCATGAAAAATTGGAATGTGAAATTGTGGGTCTTAGAAAAGAGATTGAGAAAACTAAAGCTCTTAATATTATATTTGTTAAAGGATTTGAAACTCTAGACGAGATTATCAATGTGCAGCGTTCCCCACTAATCAAGACAGGTCTAGGATATAATGAAGAAGCATCTCAAGCGCATAAACCATCCACCTTAAAAAGTTATCTTGATGCAGCAAGGAGGAATGAGCAAAAGCCCAATGGAAATCACCAGGTAAAACAGGGACGATTTGCATCAAGAATAAACAAAGACTACCAGGTAAATCGGGGGCAATCCACCTTAAGGATGAACAAAAGCTACAACTAGCCATAGGTAAAATCTTCTCAATTTGCCTCAAGAATGGATGAAAATGGAAACTACAATCATTTGGCTGGTCGATTTGATAATCGTAGGAGTTTCTTCAATGGCCAATGTTTCTCTTGTCATAACTTTGGCCACAAAGCAGCCCAATGTGTTGCTTATAAGACAATCATGACTAGAGAAGCTCAAAAAAAAAGAAGTATGACTGGGATCACTAAAAGGACCTATAACAATTTTTCCGCCCTTGAAAATAAAATTGAATGTTCTATTTGTAATAACTTCGGTCATGAAGATGCTAAATGCAGGAGCAGGTATCAGAAGAAAACTCAGAAAGAACAAGCCTCAAGTGCCAGAACATGGAGAATGAAGGAACCACAACCAGAAAGATGTGGGATAGCCTTTTATGCAGAAGGACAAGAAAATCAATTGTACATCAACAGTGGATGCTCAAATCATATGACAGGTGATAAAGAAAAACTCCAATCATATAGTTCTTTGGAAAAAGGAAAGAAAGCTTATTTTGGAAATGATACAACTGCAGTCATAAAAGGAAAAGGCACTGTTCAGTTGAAAGAAAAGGTCAAAGCTAGAAATTTTTTGTATGTTGATGGCTTGAAGCATAATCTACTGAGTGTCAGTCAGATGTGTGATCAAGGAACTGAGGTAATATTTCGATCAAATGGATGTAGCGTTTGTGATCTTGATACAGGAAAAACAGTGATCAAAGGCATAAGAACTCCAAATAATTTATACATATTTGAAGAAGGACAACAACAATGCTATTTGAGTAAGAATGATGAACACTGGTTATGGCACCGAAGGTTGGGGCATCTAATCTTTTCACAGATAAGGAAAGCATGCAAATACCAGGCAGTTCATGGTCTTCCAGACATCAAAATTATAGACAATACGATATGCAAATCATGTTAGTTTGGTAAACAAACCAGAACTAACTTCCCTGAAAATGAAGGATCAGCTAGCAGGCCTCTTGAACTAGTCCATACAGATGTATGTGGTCCATTTAGGACAAGGTCATCTTGAGGTGAATAATAATTTATATTATTCATTAACAACTTCTCCAGGATGGTTTGGATAGGACTTATGAAGCACAAAGATGAAGCATTCGAAAAATTCAAATATTTCAAAGCCTTGGCTGAAAACGAATCAGATCACAAAATTAAGTGCCTCAAGTCTGACAGAGGTGGGGAGTTTACCTCAAATGAATTTTTCAATTTCTGTGAAGAACATGGAATAAGAAGGGAATTCTCTATAGCTAGGACTGCTCAGCAAAATGGAGTGGTGGAAAGGATGAGTAGAACGGTTCAACAAATGGCTCATGCTATGCTTGATGAGTCTGGAACTCCTGCAACCTTCTGGGGTGAAGCTGCATTTACCATGGTTGTTATTCTCAATAAAACAAATGTCCGAGTGAACAACACTCAAACTCCTCATGATCTCTGGTATGGTGAGACTCCTTCGGTAAAACATTTCAAAATTTTTGGAAGCAAATTCTATATTAAGAATAATGATGAACAACTTGGCAAACTTGAACCTAGAGCAGATGAAGGCATTCTCCTTGGTTATTCTCCCCACAACAAAGCATATAAGTGTTACAATAAAATACTTGGCAAGATTTTTGACAGCATTGATGTAGTGATTGATGAAGAAGGAAACATTCCTAGGCAAGTAAATTATGAAAATATCGAAGAAGATGAAGACTACCCTTCAAATCAGACTGATGATGAAGAAGAACCTCAAGAGGCACCAGAGGAACAGATAAGGATAGAAGAGAAGACTCCATCCAGGTACGTTTAGAAGAATCATCCAGAATCTCAAATTTTGGGGAAGAAAGAGGCAGGTATACAGATAAGAAGAACAATTGCAGAAGCCTCAAGCTATTTGGTATTGCTCTCCTCCACTGAACCACAAAATCTAAAAGAGGCATGCAAAGATGAATGCTGGGTCAAGGCAATGGATGAAGAACTTGAGCAGATCGAAAAAAATAACACTTGGGAGTTGGTTCCTAGACCAAGAGATAAGAATGTCATAGGGACAAAATGGATCTTTAAAAACAGGTTGAATGAAAATGGGGAAGTGATTAGAAACAAGGCCAGACTTTTTTGTAAAGGGTATGCTCAACAAGAAGGTATAGACTTTGAAGAAACTTTTTCTCTCGTTGCTAGACTTGAGGCCATCTGAATGTTCCTTACTCTCTCAAGCTTTCAGAAGTTCAAAGTATTTCAAATGGACGTGAAATCAACCTTTCTAAATGGAGACTTAGAACAAGAAGTGTACATTGAGCAACCAGATGGTTTCATTCTTGGGAATGATCCAAATCTTGTATGCAGACTAAAAAAGGCTCTCTATGGTCTCAAATAGGCTCCAAGGGCTTGGTACTACCGTTTGGACAAATATCTTCATCAACAAGGTTTTTCAAAAGGATCAACAGATAGAAATCTTTATATAAAAATTGAAAATGACAAATTGCTAATACTTGTTGTGTATGTAGATGATATTATCTTTAGCAGCAATGAAGAAGCTATGAGTCAAAGCTTTGCCTTGGTGATGCAGAAAGAATTCGAAATGTCCTCGCTTGGAGAACTGACATATTTTCTTGGATTGCAAATCCAACAAAATGAAGGCAATATCTTTTTGTCTCAAATCAAGTATCTCAAGCAGATCTTGAAGAAATATGGCATGGAAGATTCACAACCAGTGTGTACCCCTATGGTTACAGGATGTAGCCTCAGTGCAAATGATGAATCTGCAGTAGTGCATCAACCAACCTATAGATCCATGATTGGAAGTCTTGTTTATTTGACAGGAACTCGACAGAAATCATGCCTACAGTGCGAATAGTTGGAAGATTTCAGGAAAATCCTAAAGAAACCCATCTTCAAGCAGTAAATAGAATTTTCATGTATCTTCAAGGAACTCAAAACTATGGCTTATGGTATCCTAGAGATATAGATCTCACTCTACATGCTTATACAAATGCAGATTGGGCTGGAAGTGTGGATGACAGAAAGAGCACAAGTGGTGGAGCATTCTTTATGGGTTCCAAATTAGTGTCTTGGTTTAGCAAGAAATAGAGTTCGATTGCTTTATCTACAGCTGAAGTGGAATATGTGGTTGCTGCATCTTGCTGCACTCAACTCCTTTGGATGATGCAAACTTTGCAGGATTTTCAAATCACTTGTACACCACCTATCTCCATCCTATTTGATAATACAAGTGTAATCACCATTTCAAAGAACCCATTGATGCATTCAAAGACCAAGCACATAACGATCAAGTACCACTTTCTCTGGAAACAAGTGTTGGAACAAAAGGTCAAGTTGGAATATGTTCCCTCTAAGGGACAAGTTGCTGATATACTCACCAAACCACTACCCAGGGAGACATTTGAATAACTCAGACAGAAGCTGGGAGTAGTTGATGCCTCATCTTGCTGTTAAAACTTGTCTGTTTCAGAGAAAAATGGGTGTATGCGAGTTTCCTGAGGAGGATCCGCGTACATACGCCGGTTTGTACAGAAACAATCGCGTATATGGAGGCTTGATGGATATCAGTAGGGACAGGCTCTAGTTGAAGATAGTTTGATATGGGTCTGACAGAGACCATCTGGCACAGGTTCAGGTGGAGCAGATAAACTTCTAATGATGCATTGTTGGCATTATCTTAGAAGCTTTTGGTTCTAGTTCATAGCTGTTGTTGATTTCAGGTGGAACAAATGTAGAGGGAGAATAGAAGGAGATCATGGTTGCTGATCTGAAGGGTAATTGAAAGATGTTGTTGCTATCAGTTATTAGTGACTTTCATAAAGTCTTTTCGTCTCTATGTCATGTATCTCTTTTATCATGTCAAGGTCATGTAACGACCTATTTTGGTTTCCCCACTATGCCTGGGATGAAGATGTAACGTATTTGGTTGTCATATGTAAATTTCTGATGTATCCCCACTTGGTTGAGTGGATGATCGCCACTTGGTTGGGTGATGGATGTATGTATTGAGTCTTTTGGTGATAGGAAGGTCTTTTATGATGTATAAGTCTTGGTTCTTCTTGAAGAACATCTTTTGCAGATCTTGCCTACAGTGAAGGGGAGCATGGTCAGCACAGCATGGAAAAGATTTCAGCATGTACTCAGGGGGAGCTCAACCCTTTGCCCTTGATGTCAAAGGGGGAGAATGACTTTGAGGATCTTGGGGTTGCCATCAAGTGCAAAGGGGAGATTGTTGGCATTATGGCACAGGTATGGAGCTATGGCACAGGTGTTGTCCTTGATGGCAACTCTATCTGGTGACAAATCTCAGTTCAAGCTTTTAGAATGAAGGAAAAGACATATACGCTGGTTCATTTAGACTAAGGCACGTATACACACGGGTTGGACGTTACAAAGGTACGTATGCGTATGCACGCACTTTCAAGCAAGGAAAAGCGCCTATATGTTGGAAAACTTACCTTTACTCCATGGTAGTTAGTCCTTGGTATTTGAACCTATGATTTTGGGCCATGGTATCTCGTCAGAAGTATTGATCCCAAGTATTGGGTCGATGGTATTGTGTTACTATGGTTTTGGACCGTGGTATTGTGGAAGGCCTAAGACTATAAAAGAGGAAGGAGATCATTTGGCAAAGCATCTGAATGAATTGAATATCTAATAAGTGCTAGATCTGAAATATTTGTGATTGGGGTTATGGTGCATATCTGGATCTGAATAAAGGAGGAACCTTAGCGCATAAAGATGGATAAGTTCTATTGATGGGTCATAATATTTAAGCTTGAATGATGGTATCTTTGTATGATTTTGAGCTGTTATATGTGGTGCATGCTTGATCTATAATTCTGATGATATGGGTTAATTAGTGTCTGAATACTTGAAAAAGTGAATTATCTTTTATAGATATGTACACAGGTTCAGTGAAGAGAAAGTGCGCATACACACTGGTCCAGTGAATGAAAGCAACATATACACAGGTTGTTCCAAGCACAGAAGCGTATACACGCAGGTTTTAGGTTGTTGAAGTAGCGCATATCTTTTAATTGTGATCTAGCTGCCTCTATTTATTGTTGCAGTGTTCTGGGTTCAAAATTTGGTGTATGGTTACTGTTACTATGTTCTGGGTACAACTGTCAGATAAGTGTTTACTTGATTCAGTGCTAGTTGGTGAAAAGGAGATTGTTTGATGCAAAAATACTTGATGATTGATTGATGGATCCAGTCTGAAAATTTATGAAACGTGGTCCCTTGAAGAAAGAGAAGGTTGTAGCCTTCAGTAGGCTAGCACGTACATACCAGTATCTTGGCTAGTACAAACGCTAATGGGGTTGTAGCTCCCTTCCTGGAGAAGCTAGAGAACAAGCGAGGGTTGTAGCTCTTTGTAGGTTGTAGCCTGCATACTGGTAAAGGACTGCACCAGAACATTGTAAAAAAAAGTTTCTAATTAACAAAAGATAGAGACGAATTGCAGCAGGTGGTTTTCACCCACATTGGGTTTCCACCTTATATCTTTTGTTCTTGTGTGTGATTTTCCTCTGCTCTGTTTTATTGTTTCTGGCTATTGGTTATTTGTTTCTGATACACAGGTTAATAATCAACATCTGAAAGATAAAGTAAATTATAAGTTTGCATTGTATACACGAGTTTCCTTCTACATAGTTGCGTATATACGTGGTTTTAATTAACTGAAGTAGCGTATATCATCTGGTTTTGAAAAAGGAATATTTGACTTGATAATACTGATTCACCCCCCCCCCCCCTCTCAGTATTATTTCCAACATGAATCATTATTCGTCAAGTCAATAATCTTTTCTTTTCATACTTAATTTATATACACTACTTTAATGAAGGTAATTTGTGTGTACACGCAATTGTGTTTAAGGAAACAAGCATATATCCAACAAACTAATGATTTAGTTAATTCATCATATGTTGATCTTTAATATGTGGATTAGTTCTTTATTAAACATTAAATAGTAACCATGTGCAGTTAATAATAGAATGAACCATCACACGTAAGTGACAGACATGAACACCAAGATTTAAGGTGAAAACCCAATGTGGGTGAAAACCACCTGTTGCTGTCGTCTCTGTCTTTTAATAATAAGAAAAACTATTTACAAAAATGTACAGGTGCAGGCTCATACCAGTACGATGTTGTAAACATATTTTCTTATTATTAAGAGAAGGTAGTAAATTTCTGCAGGCTCATACCTGCAGAAGTTTACTACCTTCTCTTGTTCTCTAGCTTCTATTGGAAGGGAGATACACCCCCCTAGCTCTTGTACTAGCTGATACCTTTAATAGTACGTAGGCGCCGACCTACAGAAGGCTACAACCTTCTCTCTTCCTCCAAGGACCATGTTTCATAAATTTTCAAACTGGATGCTCCTGGTACACAACAATACACATGAAGGTCTCGTTTCATCTAATTTTCATACTGGACCCATTATCAACATTGAAGCTCAAAATCAATCACCGCTGCACTACAACCATCAAATACATCTGCATTAACGAATCATTGAAACTCAATAATAAATCTATAAATCACCCAAAACTGAATCATTGAAAGCCCATCATCACTAAAGAAAATCACAATCAATCAATTTGAACATTTGGTATACTGTCATCAAACTGCAGTCACCAGAACACAGAGCAGAACCCAGAATTCTGCAACAACAGTCAGATCCGCCTGTAACTTCAAAGATCATATTACATAATGTATACACAAATTAGATGTGTTGGACTAGCGTGTATACACGCTTTTATCAAAGCCAACTAGCATATATGTCTGTAAATATTAATTCATAATTTAGCAGCTATTCCAAACTTCTGTTATACCAAGATCATAACATTTACAAAACAACACATGCACTAGTATTCAGATCTAGACTATACATGATCAAACCATATAATGATAATTCATTTCAAGACTTAAGATCCCGATCCATCATTATATCTTATCACTCATCAACTACTAAAGTTCATCCTTGGTTTAGATCAAACAAAGCACCATAAGCCGATAACCTGCATACTGGATCTCACACTTCACCAAATATTCAATGCTTTTCCCCTTTGGCCTAATGATCTTCTCCTCCTTTTATAGTTTTAGGCCTTTCTCAATACCATGGACCAAAACCACTTAGGACCAATACCTTGGACCAAATACCTAGGGTCAATACCTCTGACCAAATACCTTGGACCAATACCATGGATCAAGATACCATGGACCAAATACCTTGGACCAAAAACTTAGTTTTCCAAGATATACGCGCTTTTCCTTCTGTGAAAGTGCGTGTGTACATTATATGCTCCTTTTATCCTGTTAACCTACGTGTATACGCAGCTTGGTCAAGGTGAACCTGCGTATACCTCTCTTTCTTCATTCTTTGTAGCCTGAACTGTAATTCTTTGCTATTGTCATGCTGTACTATGATCTTTCATCTGAGTGAGTTGCCTTCTGAACTGATTCCTTGAAACTGCCCTACATTTCATCACATCTAGAAACACAACTTTCATGCATTCTGTCACATCTAATATATCTTCTATAGATTCATCTAGTTACCATATACAAGTGAGTTGTTCTGCTACAAGTGGGTTGCCATCAAGTACAACACATGCATCGTAATGCCAACAGATATTTCTAGAAAAATATAAATATCATGATCTTAAAGAAGAAATATTTAGAATGAATCAAAAATAATATGAGGGCCTCGGGGATCTAATAGAGAGGTTCAAGTATAATGTTATGGGGGGGAACTACATCATTTAGGATCTGACACACTAAAAACCCTCTTACTTAGAACAATTAGGGATGAGTGGATTGATATTCTTCATCTCATGAGTAGAGGTGATGTATACCAATTATCATTTGAAGAAATTTGTGAAACATGCAAACACATATCAAGAGGAAGGGAAAGAGTAAGTAAATTAGCATCAAGATCGGTAGGTCAAGCTAAACTTAGAAACTTGTTTGATAACGTTAGAACATAAATTATTAAAAATATAAGTGAACAAGTAGAAATGTTAAGAATACAAAATGAGAAAAAAAGATGTTGATACTTGTGTTGTCCATGCAAAATCACATCATGTTAAATATTTCCCCTCATTACCAAGGTTGAAGGAATTTTACCAAGAGGACAATGGATCAAGTCAATTTCCAATCCAGCTATGTTATGTAGCTCTAAGAGGACTATGGTAGCCTATTCAAACTGATATAATGCAAAAGCCTAATTCAAAATTTCAAGCTTATGCACATCCATATCAAAGTAATTGGAACACACTCTTTCCTTGGAAACCTTAGCCATATCAACCCCAAAACCAATCTTGGGAACAAGGCTGACAAGGAACTTATGGGAGCCATCCACAATATCCTCAATATTTTCCTCAATATCCTCCATACTCAACTCCATGTTATCCCTAACATCCACCTCCACCATAACCACATCCATCTCAAATATCCACTCCCACTCAACTACCTATACCACCATTTCCAAAACCACACAACGAAGTAGCTTAGCCCACTTACAATGCTGAGGTACATGACTTCCAAATATCTCCTCTTGATCTCAATGGTATTCTTATCAACTCAGCAAGAATATTACAAAAAATAGATTTTGTTGATGCCATTGAAGGAAAACATGCAGAAAAATAAGATTCAAATGAGAAGACCAAAGAATCATAGGTTCCACTTGATGAAGAGAAGACATCAAAATCAGAGTTGTGGAAAACTCCCTCATGGTTACCATAAAATCCTCCATGTATTCAAGAGAAAAATCAGTAAAAAGTGGAAGATTTTAAGGTCATGGTAGAAGTAGACATGAAGAATGATCCAGATAAGTAAGAAAACCAAGGGCATCAAATTTATATTGAGGTTTGTTTCTAGAAAATCAACAAGATGGAGTATCACTCTCTTGTTCAACTGTGCTTGATACTTTCAAAGTCAAAGCATTTGGTCTCTGAAATTCAAGTACATGTCAAATAATATATTGCAAGCCTACACATCAATTTATCTATCATCTTGATGTGCACATGGCTCCATTGAAAGTATTCCTACACTTGAAAATGATTTTGATTTTTCAAGTAGAGTAGGATAGGAAAATAAGTAAAAAATGAAAAATAAGAGAAAAAATAAAAATCTTAGGTGAAACCCTCATTTGAGGCCCTGGGATTGGCTCATTGATTGAAAACCTCCATGAGGTGGTCAATGGGTTGGAAAAAAATAAAAATGGGAAAAAAGAAAAGATCCTAGTTGAAAACCTCCTTTGAGGCGCCTAGACAGACCTACTAGTTGAAAACCTCATTGAGGCAACTAGTACACCTAGAAGAAAAAAGAGTTTTAAACTAAAAATATTTGCTCCATGTATCTCTCTCACATGAATGCAGGTGTTCTCCAACCTCTGCAAGAAACAAAAACAAGTTAGCCACCAAAAGAAAAGTTGATCACAAGCCTAGTCAAAAGCGATCAAATTTTGACTTTCTCCTCCTTTTCTTAAATTCTCCAACAGGACCAAGGTCATGTCAATCCATCACCCTCATCTATTTCCACCATCCACTCATCATTCCAAATATTTTACCACTCATTTTCCTTGTTGTCCTAAAATACTACAGGAATGCTTTGTTTTACTACGAGAAACATAAATACATAGAGCATAAATTATTTTTGTCATATCTTGAAAACCATGCATCCATTTTCCAAGCTTTTTTAGGTGGAGATGCATATGGATGATGGCAACATGCTCAAGCGATTTTCGAAAATACCAGTGCACAGTTTTTGAGAAATTGGCCTCCATCACCTACATCCATGTTTGAATTTTCTCGATATTCGTGGATCCATTTACAAATTTGTTTCATGGGGAGATGCAAATGGATGATGATAACATGCCCAAGAAATTTCAACAAATTCCAGTGCACGATTTCCAAGAAATCGACCTCCATCAGCTTCAACCATTTTTAATTTTTCTTGTGATTCATATATCCATTGGCCAATTTTTTTTTTACGAGGAGGTGCATGAGTATGATGGCAACATGCCAAGAAAATTCTAGGTCAATCCAGTATACCATTTGGGAGATATGGGTTTAAACAAGCTGCTACAGTGTTTCCTGTAGTACTACAGGATGTCCTAGTTTACTACAGGAAACAAGTTGAAATATATAGGAAGGTATGGAAGGTGAAATAAATGATGGGAAAGGTGTTTAATGGTGGAATAAGGTATAGGGAAGGTGAACATCACCCATGTCCAAACCCAGCGCTCCCAGAAGGTCAAGTTTGACTAAGATAACTTGCTCATGGTAATTGGAAGACAAAAGTTTAGAATCACCATGCTATGAAGACTTGTGCAGAAGAAAACAAGGGAAATGATCACCTCCAGAGGACCATGGATCGATCATAAACTCAACAACAACATGCATGCCTCTTCAACAACTATCAGGTAGGTACATGTATGCAATATTCTTGACCTCTTCTCTTGAGTACATTATAGTTAGAGATTTATTGTCAATGCATAAGAGATGAGCTTTTGTAAGCTATGGATGGGTCAGCGGTCTTGACCACCTTCAACTAGTTAATTTTAGTGCACTCCTTCACTTCTGCAATGTGGAAAAGCCAAATTAGTAAGGGTGATGATTTCGAGGAATGGGGACAACAATTAAAAGAAGAAATTTTTGCAAAGGCCAAGTCACCACAAACTCCAAGCCCTCCATCCACTTCATACCCACTATCTATCCATCATTCATCCATCCCATTCCATAAGAAAAAATTAATATTTTTCAAGAAAAAACCCTACACTCTATCTCACCCTCAACATTTCTTGAAAAAACACACAGAGCACATATTCTCCATTTTCACAAAGCTACAATACTCCCTTTGAGCCCTAGAATCATCCTCCAACTCCTCTACATAATTTCTCATCACTCCCATACAATTAGAATACCCTCAAAGAGAAGGAATGACTACAATAGGAAGACAAAATGCTGCTACAAGAAGGAAGAAATGAGCAAATTGTGCTAAAACCCAAAATGGCATTGCCTAAGAGAGACCTAATCAAAACAAAGAACTCCAAGGTCATTAGGAAATCATCTTGGCCACAAAAGAGAAGAAGAAGGCATTCACCATCAAAATAGAACTCAAATTGCAGTGATGAAAAGAGGTTTTCCAAGAGGTCTCCAATCTCTTTAGAGATTTTTTCAAAGGCCTAAAAGATGTTATAGAAAGGGGAGAAAGACATGGAAGTAAAGTTGAGGGTCTACCTTAAGCTCAAACTATCATTTCTGCTCAAAACATGTTTAAATAGGCTACTACAGGCTGGTACAAGGTTTCATGTAGTTACTAAATGAATTACTACAACGTGCCCTAGTTCTCACTTAAAGGCATTTTGAAGGTTTCAGAGTTGTCCAAATGGTGGAAAAAGGTATCAAAAGGGTGGAAAAGGATGTGGAATACCTTGCCAAACTGAAACATATTCAAGAATCCATCTTGAATAAGGGTAAGAAGGCAAGCTAATAGTCTCAAGAAACATTGTAAATTTTTCTATGCACAAACAATTTTGGAAAAATGAGTGAAAATGGAATGAAGGTTTCAAGGGAGAGGATATGAATGAAATGGATCTACAAGCCAACAAAGCTCACTTGCAAAGAGGAAAGTTATGCTTTTTTGTTTTGTTTGAAAGACTATTAAACAATCATGAAACGAACAACTACATTTTTGTGCTTGTCCTTGCAGAAATTACAACCAATATTCTAAAGAGAAAGGACCGAGGAATGCACAAGAGAGAGGCCAACAAGGCCATGAATTAGGCACAATGAGGTCACTAAGTTGCTCATAGGATGAGGAACACTTTCAGCGGAGGGGTATGTTGGGCCTTTAAATTAGACATAAATTAAGGCTCATGCCTCTAAATTAGACATAAATTAAGGCCCATCTGACCATCCTTCAACACATTAATTCTTGCTTTTGAATTAAATAATGTATTTTTAACTTTAAATGTTCATTACGAAGGTTTATGAATAATTGCATATTTGTCCCTCATATTATTTATTTTGTGGAATATTATGAGAATATTGGGCAAATTATGGAGATTTGGAGGAGGAGATAATCTAGGGACCTGCTCCCTACTACAAGAGGATCAATATTAAATAATAAATCAACAAGATATTCTGGAATTATGTCACAGATTGTGGAGCTCCAATCATTGAGAAAATCTAGGAATGTGTTCCCTGCCATTTAATGCAGATTCTTAGTATTGGGAACCAGATCCACTAATCAATGGATTTTGGTGGGGGAAACTTCTCCATTTCATGGGGAATGATTCCTAATAATTTTTTATATGTACCAAGGCGAATTTATCTCTAGGGGTGGAGTTTTCTTAGTCTTCTTATGGAGAGAACTCATATTTTTGCAGCTCCACTTTCATGGGGAATGATTTCTAATAATTTTTTATAAGTACCAAGGCGAATTTACCTCTAGGGGTGGAGTTTTCTTAGTCTTTCTGTGGAGAGAACTCATATTTTTGCAGCTCCACTTTCATTTCTTGCAGGGATGCAATTGTATTGATGAAAATAATGAAGATTGGTGCCATGTTCAACTTCTAAATCTTGGTTTCCTTCATAGGACTCTAAGTTTCCTTGGGATTGGATGTCCCAGGAACTTCAGTGCCCTTTTGTATCATTTAATTTTCTTCTTTTCACTTCTTATTCACATGCATCTCTTGTTCTTGTTTTTTTATTTCTGAATTTAGTATTGATGATTTCCTTTTGTAGGATTGGGCTAAATGGTTGAAGTAAGTTATTTTTCATGATCAAAAGTATCATTTCATCCTTGGCACAACTTTGGGAGGTCATAGTAATCACTGAACTAATTGAATTAGCTTGCTTATTCCCAAAACTAGATTTCTGGAAGTCCCTTGTGGTAAATAACATTAATTTTCTACTATTTTCTAGAGCATGATAATGAGCTTCAATGGATTTGATTTCACTTCCATTATATCACAAAAAAATTATAGTTAATAACAAAAATTACCCCATTTGATTTGCACGTTATTAGGTTAGGCATTTGATAGATTTACTAGCTCACTAGTTCTCGAATTTCTAGATTTTAGACTAGCATCTTTCTGCTATTTTTTTGCATGGGTTAACAGTGGTATTTTTGAGTGATTCCACTTGGAATTGAGACCTAAGACATCCTAGTCAATTAAAAAATTTGTCCCTTCTAATGTGAATTTGATTTTCTTGGTCATTTAGTGAATTATAGTTTCTTGTAGTAAATTTTTTGTTTCATGTAGTACTCTTCCAATGTGCCTATACTTGCCCATATTTCATCAGAAAGATTGGTTTTGGTTCCTTAGCGTTGAATCATGTCACCTAGTCTCTAAATAAATGATTAGGGAAGACTAAAGACCACTTACTACTCACCTCTTTACCCATGCAAAACATTTCAGTGATTTGGGCTAATAGACAGATTTATGAAATAGATAATACAATGATGATTTCCACATCCAATGAAGTTAGTTAATGGATATAAACTATTTGAAATGTAATGGTCGATATTTAGTTCATGATCTTTACTTTATGAAATTAGATTAGGTTTCTTTCCTTGTATTTTCTTTCTTGCAATAAGTTAAGGTTTCCATTTCGAGCATTTCATTTTCTACAATTAGTTTAGGATTTGATTTCATTACATGCACTCCATTACATCATGGCAGTGAAGGAAGGACACATTGTATGTTGCACATATAGTGTCGATACCTCTTAATTTTGTACGAACCCCAGGTTGATAATTAGAGTTGGTAACCTTGGGAGTTGCAACATTCCTGTTGCAATACCGAGGCTCATCACACATGTTTAGTCTTTGATAAATGCATGATCACGCCTTTCTTATACAAGCCCAAATAATAGATAGTCGGTGAACACTTTCATTTGACAATATCCTTCTGACTTTGGTTTTGATTGTACTTCTATTTCAGTGAGTTTTCTCAATTTTCGCTTTTGAACACCTTTTTTTTTCAAAAGTGTTGCTTGTATGTTACCAAATGTCATTTTTACATGCTTTCATGCTTTGAATGTCGGTTTCATGTTTTCTTATGTTCAAATTGTTGCTTCCAGCTATTACCACTCCTTTATGTGTTGCACCTTTGCACATAATTAGAGGTAGATCTACCACACTCTTCCACATTTGATGATCCTATATATCATAAGAATATGTGCTAGAACATTATTAAATCTTAACACATTTTCTGGTCACATTCGAAACTTGTGTTGCAACTTGTATTCTAAGTGTCACAACATGGCATTTTAACCATCACACTTAGATATAAGTGTTCCTTTTGATGCCATTTCAAGGTGGGATTGTTGTTTATGAGTTTTATGCATTTTCATGGCATGCATCAATGGAATTCTTGTGTGTGATCCATGTTTGAGTCTCATTCATATGAATTTCCCTCTCTCACTCTATTGGTCCCACACTTAACAATTTTGGAGCTCTTCTTGGTCCTCCTTCCCAGTGCAAGTTATAAAATTTTCAATCCTTCACTATGTTTTGAGCACTGCCTATTCATAAACCTTATTGATGAGATTTCTACCTCCTATACTTGTGCATTCAGTATTTCTTAAGTTCATCTCCTATGGTTGCATATTCAACACCTTCAAGATAAATTGACCTAGCCTTCTTCTGCTTGCATTAGTCGAATGTGAAATTTCCTCTTCTAGTGATCCTTCTTGAGCACAAGGCTCACTTTTAATGAACAATTAGCCATTGTTGAAGAAAATTGTGGTAGCCTAGGGCATGGGGCACACTTTTAGTTTACAATCAACTACTGTTGAAGAAAATTGTGCCTTTCCTTAATTCTACTTGTCTTCCCAATGCATGAAACAATTTTAGTGGACAATGGAACTTCCTGTGCATCATTGTTGAAGAAAATTGTGTTCTCCCTTAAGCCTGCCTCTTATTTATTGCACATGATGTAGTTTTAGTCAACAAGCCCTCAACCCTCATACATTAAGCTTCCTCATTGTTCGCAGACTTGTCTTTCCTTTCCTCCTCGACACACGGTGTTGTTTTAGTGAGCAATGGGGTCATACCTTGGTCACTATCAAACTAAACTATGCTCTCACTATATCCTATTCCTTTGAGCCTAGCACATGCTGTAGTATTAGTCATCAAGCCCATCCCCTATATCCCTTGTACTTGTCCATTGATCTAGACCCTAAATAGCCCCTCCTCATAGAACATGGCATAGTTTTAGTGAACAATGGTGCTTTCCTAAGAAACTATTGAACTCAATTGTGCCCTCCTCATCAAGTCCTTCATTTTTAGTCCTTTCATGGGCTTATCACAATAAAATTCTTCCATGAGAAAGGTAGGGATAGAATAGATGGTTTCAACACTAATTTTTCCTTTCCATGAGTGAACTTCATTGACAGGTGTACCTACCCATGAAGGCAAGGTGATGCTCAAGGAAGATGAGAAGAAGAAGACGTAAGGAGCACTTGTAGAGAAGGAACACAAAAAAAAATCATCATGAAGACATGAAGAGATCCTAGATCATGATAGAATGAAGACATTACATTACATGATAACTCAGAAGGTCTCAATGTTGATCTAAGACCCTTTGGAGGGTGAACATGAATAACAAAGAAGATATTTCATGAAGATGGAGTGTTGAACATATCTATCATGAAGAAGTCAAATACATAGCAACATAAAGAGAAACTTGGTATTGCCAGATCATCATGAAGTTCCATGTCATCAATGCCAAGTCATGGCTTGTATAAGAGTCATCACAATGTCATATGTGTCAATGTGTCCTGCCACATTATTATGTGGAATGTAAAGATGTATTTTCAAGAAAATGACAAAATGTAAAAGAGTGAAAGTCCAATAGTCATATGTGGAATATGTAAAGTCACATGTGGAAAAAAGTCTAATATAAGTTCAAAGGGCATTTAGGAGTCCAAGAGTCATCAGGGTAGCTCAAGAGTCATAGGGGATATGAAAGGTTACTCCTCTTGTTATAAAAGAAACCTCATAACTCAAGTAAAGGGATTTTTGGGGGCTTATAATTTGGAGAGCTAGCCTTGTCTTCTTCAACTTGGCATAAGAGAAAAGTTCAATCTTTTGGAGAAGAAGGAAGTGACTTAATGTTCTACTACTGGAGCTAGTGGCTCACCATTATAACAATGTACTTGGACATTTCACCTAATAATTGAAGCTCATTGAGCTAACACATTTTCATGCATGTATTGTGAATATGGTAAGACTATTATTTGGATGTTTGTGATATATGTTATGTTCATATGTACTAAATAAATTGAACTATTTAATTGGATTTGGTACTCATCTCGTTGAATGTGTGTTATAGTTTTTTTTATGATCGTTGTTTCTATGTTAACTACTTCACTCAATAATTAATGAATATTTCCTTGCTATCATGTGCCCCTATTATAATAGTACTACTACTTTCCTTCTAGAGACTCACTCTTGTCTCCCCTCTCGTGAAGGCATATTTTAGACATTGTAGTAGGTGTTTCACAATGTAAACTTACTTGTTTGTTCAAAGGTTATGGGTCTAATCTCTTATGTTATCCATTGAAACCAAAGAAAATATTAAGTTATGGTGGTCGAGCTGATAGTCTAGATGAGCCTCCTACTCCAATTGGTGTGAGCTCTAATTGGAATTTCACATCGGGGATACCCCCTATATATTGGCGATATCCAACACCTTCAACACAAGGGAATGATTGAAAAGATATTGGAAAGCATTCTAATTGGTACCATGCATGATTAATAACTCTTGATGGATTTGGGGAACAAATATAAGAAATTAAGAGTTGAAAATATTTATGAAAACGAGGTTGTAACATGGTTCATAGAGAAAAAAATATATGTTTTCAAATATATGAATTTGAAGAATAAAATTTGAAGTTGAAAAGTGAAGAGGGTTCAAGAACAAATGAAACTAAATTTAGTTAGAAGAAATTATGACAAAGGTGGATATCACCAAGGTAAACCATTTCTGAAAATTAATAAGTAATAAATAATAGGATTAGATTTCAAGAACCAATTATGTCAAATGGTGAAGGTTATATTATTCTAAATTAAACCTTGAAGAATAGTGGGAAAACTAGCATAGGAAAACACTTATTTTGGTTTTTATTCTAGTTTAGTGTAATGCTTCCTCCCACCCTCTTTGACTTCCTAGCTCGATGGGAGGTGTTACTTTTAATTATACCAACCTCCATGGTCTCACTATGGAAATAGATTAAAAAATTTCATTCTTCACTAAAATTAACGAAATTAACTATGGACAATACCATCATGTGAAACTCATCAAGATCTTTTTAGTGATATAAATTTTATCATGATTTGATGTTTGGGTCAAATTTATACCCATTTAAAGTTGGCCATTTAATCCTTACCACGTAAACAAGGTTTTTCCACATGGAACCCAGATGGCATCTACCTGCTCACCAGGTGGTTCCACATAGTCCTTAACACCAATGTGGATGTGGATAAGTGCATTTAATTCCTTGCAACACCACCTAACATGTGGACCCCATCAGGCCTAGCCTTCTTATGTAAATCAAATGTTGTATGTTATATCTAGATCTTAAATAAATACAGTGCACCCATGATTTACCACACAACAAATCATTCAGATTCCTAGATGCACCTAGACCACCCATAAGCATATGTGAATGTGTTGTATTTGATGCATATGAAACTTAAACTATTTTCATTAGTCCCATATATATGGTGTTTGCCTCTCATTCGAGCCCCACATGGATTACCTAAAATTGGGCCCCACCCTAGATGCACCTCAACTTAACCACCTATGAATGTATCTAGTGAAATACATATCTAGTTTTGATGTGAATCTCACCACATTGTTTCTCCCAGATGTTTGTATCTCTAGACACATCCTTTAATTCAAAAAGCAATCCAAACTTGCACCAACAAATCCTTGTGGAGCCCACTTTAAATATCATATGAGATCCAACTACAAGCCTTGATCACCTCGATGGGCCACACCCTAGATATCACCCTATTTTTCTGAACTATCCTGACCATTTCCCATCTGGTGCTTCCATGAAGCACATAAAACACTAAATTACTAGATGTTTGGATTCCCAGATACATCCATTGGACATAAAGTGCATCCGACCTAGATACAAACCATGTTAAGGACTTATCCAAAATCAGATACAAGATTGGTCGTACACATTCAACTTAGAAATTTTAAGGGATTTGCATGTATTTGTCCTAGGTGCTCCTTCAAGTGAAGTGTTTCTTAGAACACTGACTTCCCTAGAAAGGAAATATTCATTCCACTACTAACATTCCAAATAGTTTACATAGTCATAGCATGAGTAATAAGGCTATCAAAATTCCTTCTAATAGACAAAAGAGAGCAAGGCTAGCCATGACTAACATTGCTCTGTAATTTCAAACACAACAACATCATATTAACCCATAGAATGGGTCCCAAGCAACATTATTAGATCCACCAGCATATCATACATTATTTCATTATTAGTGTATATATAAATAAAACAAACAAATCCTCAAGGGCTAGCTCAATTGTTCGAGTTCCTGTTATTAAATCACCTCGCTAATGGGAGGTCATAGGGTCAATTCTCCTTAAAACCCTCGAGGTTAGGATTTTCTAATAAGTCAGTGGGATGTTATCCCTATGGGTAGATTTGCTCAGATATTTCCTTGAAAAAATAAAATAAATAAACAATCATTCATGTACAACATAAATCCATGCTAATTTCTAGCATGCAACATACAACACTTTAACAATGCAGCTTCATTAATTCTTATACAATAGAGTCTCCTTGTCAACGATAGCACCCACCATGGAATTTCACACATCATAGAAATTTCATTGGGTTCATTAGACAATCATACATAATCATGTAATAATTTTTCAAATTAGGAAACATATCAACAACTATAGGGATATACTAGTCTCTCATGCCATGAGAATATTCATACAAACCATCCCAAAAGTAAATATACATGAATACATATTCTTTCATTAACAATGCATAACAATTTAGATAAAGCATATTGAACAACCATGCATATTCATGTAAATAACTTTGTATGTCATGCAACTATCAACAAACATAAAGATCCATGAGCCCACATAACTATGAGAACATAGAAATATGCATTCATCGTGGACATACATAGATGTCAACAATTTTTCCGCTGTTGGAGAAAGTCCACTCACATAACATATAAACTAGACTAGTTAAGAGGCAACCCACAAACATGGTTATAACAGGTAGTTGCGCAACTCATAACCACAAAAGATGACTTAAAGTGTATGAAATAATAGGATAATTTTTTATTTACTTCAGACCACTGATCGTAGAGGAATCAAAACTCCCACAATGAATTAATAAGGCTACAACCGCATAGCTCAAACAACTCATATTCACCCTAGATACACATGTTAGCTTATCAACCAACTATACAATCATTCGAACATTTGTACATAAACATTACAATGGTTAGTCATTAGTTATCCATGGCACAAATATATACAAGAATGTACACTTATCCAATCAATTTAAATGGTTGGAACTATAGGAGTAACTTCAACTCTCCACCCAATAGTAGGTCAGTTTCATTGCAATCTTTCTTGTAGCTAACCATCCCCGAGCTAGATTCAGAGGCTGAAGAGTTTTGTGCTCAAAGGTATTCACACAATAAATTAGTCAGACATGTATTCAAGGGGAGGAGTCCACTGTTCAAGTGGTTTAGTAGCCTCTGCCATACAAAGAATACCATAGTGACTCCCTCAAATTCATAAAATCAATCACAGGGAATTAACCAAGATTCAGGAAAGGTTCTCTTATTCTAGGAACTTGACATGACTCTAGAGGGTGTTTTATTAGCCCCAAATCAAGAACCAAGTAAATACATAATTTGTTGAGATTTCTTGGTCAAATTAATGCCAATACATTGATTGGGTCTCACCAAAAACATAGGAAATGATGTCCCAATATCACCATCGGGGTATTATGCACATTTTCTTGCGTTTAGCCCTCTCCTCTCTTGCGCGTGCACTTATTTTTAATCTTTGTTTTTCTCATGGTATGACCCAAATTCCACTCATAAACATCATGGGAAAAATAGACAATCATGGGCACCCTTCCCGCCTAATCATTTCTTGCCAAAAAAATGTAGTCCCCATCCTCCTGCAATTTGTTATGCCAATAATTCACTACCCTTTCCACTTTTTTGCTTCTAGCTTATTCACATCCCTTTTTCTTTTCCCTCTATTGCATGTTGAATTTCTCAAAATGGCTTACAAGAACAAGGAAAACATGGGCTTTTCCTTGTTGCAGACTGCCTATACACACTTCAATGTCTACGTCAACGTACCATTTAACTTTCTAGGGAGTTAAGTGGGGAATAAATGATAATTATTTTGGGTGGTAGTGGAGTCTCCCCGATGATGATAGAGACCATGTAGTAGTTGGATCTCCCCTGTAGAAAACCTTCTTCTTTATATTGGAGAATTTCAACATGAGATGAGCAGAGACAAGGAGAAACGAGGAGGGATGTACATGAGGTGATGACGAGATACATATGATGATCACATGATTCAGTTGGAATTTCTCCCAAGCTGAGAGGGAGTGTTAATTTGGTAGCTCAGTGACAAATTCCAACCATTGCATTGAATTCCTCTTTTCGAGAGGACCAACATTGACTTTTGAAGCACTCAATTTCGACAAGGAAAAGAAAATTTTTGAGGTCAAGCCCACAAATACAAATTGTCAAGGTCAGCCTTGGGTCAAATGACACATCTCAAGGATAAGATGGTACCCCTCAACCTGCACATAAATACAAGTTGAGTCCTCCTCATTTGGAACCTCATTAACTCACAACATATCATCCCTCTCCTCATTCTATTGGTTCATACAACCTAGAATTGCAAGGTATCTCTCACATGTGCGAATGACAAAAGTCAATTTTTGTTGGGTTGAATTGCATGATTGTTTATGGGTGTTGACCAACACTGACCAAGGATTGTTTGACCATATTTGACTGCGTTTTTCAGTGGAATATATTTGTTTCTCTAGGCCACATGTAGGGCACAAAGATCAAGGAAATGTGCAAGTTGATTGGCGTTGAGTACAAGGCTAACCACAACTTTGACCACAAAAGAAAGTGCAGACTTTGGCCGAGTTTGACTGGTTGTTTTGGGATTATTTTGGGCTAACTTTGACCAAAAATCGAGGTTGAGTTTGATTATTGTTGACTAAGCTCTTAAAAGGTTGTTCTGACCATTGACTATTGAATGGTGAGGGTTGACTTTGTTGTGACCTCCCAATGACGAGGTAATTAACAACAAGAACTTGACTAATTGAGCTAACCCTCAAGCCTTCTTCATTAAATTCCTTAATTTATTTTTCTCAAACATTTTCCTCATGTAGATGTTGCTAATAACAACTAATTTCTACAATTTCATTAAGTTTATATTCATAGAGTTTATTATGATTCTTATTCTACCCTTTTATGGATCTTTGACAAGATTCAAAGCATGTGATGGGAAATTGTTTGAGAAGGTTCTCGAAATGTTTTATGAAGGTACCAATCATTCTATTGATTTGAATTTGAATAAAAGCGCAAAATAATTTCCTTATACATGCCAAAATCAATTGTGTTGCTAACCTCTAATTCCTCTTTGTAATGCCATTCCTACTCTAAGAAAAATGGTATACATGAATATCTAGATTGTATTTTCACCTTGTTGATTGGAATTATTAGAATCTAATGTGATATATGAAGCCCAAATGTCCAACGTTGATATGAATCCCCACCTCTTTATGAAAATCTTCACCATAGGAAGCCTAAATTGTGCTAAACAGGGAAAAATACCATCAGTAAAGAAAGTAGTAGAAAAGAGACTTGACATAGAGAGGTAGAAGTGGAGACGAGGGCTATATTATGAATTATATGCTTGAAAAAAATGATTTGAAAACTATACATATAACAATCTAGGCACTAGGACACTAGAGGAAACAACCTAGAAATGGGAAACTAATTTCAAAAATATAAACATACAAGGGCCAGATGAGGTATTGCAACGAAAAAATACAAGTAATAACACTCAAAAGTAGAAATTTTAAGTTGAAATAATGCATACCCTATGACCTAATGCCTGAACTAACTATTAGAGATCAATTAATCTAAAACCACTAAATCATTGAGCTTATGCAGCTGAATCAACGTATTGGATCTATTAGCTATATAGAGAAGAGGTGATCTCATTAGTGGTGCAAAACAAAGAGATAAAACGTGGGCCTCTTTATCTCAAGTAGGTAATAACAGGATCCTATCAACACCACACCATCCTTTTTATCTTGACAGTAACAGGTAGTTGTAGGAAATTCCAACATGAACTGCAAAAATCCATCAAGATATACCTATTGCACCAATACAAACTACAATTGTTTATTCTAATGAATGTGCTAATGAATCCCTTGATGCCACTATTGATTAAGTAGATGTATTACTAAATTAAATGTACCAAAACTAGCTACTTGTGCTAGGATGCTTATAAATGAGTTGGTAAGCTTACTTATTTAACAAATAAGTTGCTTCCCAGAATCATTGTGCGTGCCTACAAAGGTATGTTCTATATGATAATAATATTTTGTGGATAAACCTTCAATTATAAATAATATGAAGAAGGTGTGAAGAAGGTTGGAAGGAAAAAAAAAATAGGGTGTTGATGGGAGGGGACAACGCAAATGGGTAATAAACACATGAACAAACAAATTTATTAAAATATACTTGGTATTGATGAGAGGGGACAATGCAGATGGGAAATAAATACACGAACAAATAGATTTAATAGAAAATTTTTATAAAAAATGATAAGTAATGCATTTTAATCAATATTTGACAAACAATAAAATTTAGTAGAAAAAGATACCTTTAAAAACAATTTCAGCATAATTTATATTTTAAACTACAAAAAACTTAATACATTTAACAAAACAATTAACAATAAAAAGGAATATATTCACTTAAATTTAATAATATCTTAGTACTTATTTGGTACTTGATCTAACTCACTTAAATTGTTTAAATTTGCATGGTCCTTCGTACATTTAAAGAGATAATTAACAATGAAAGCACATGCATTAACTTTACTTCAATTATTTTATTTTTATAATGTGATTTAATATATGAGTACACACAAGTTGGGGACTTGTTTGGCTTCAAAACCCATATTTTTTCATTCATTTAAAAGAAAGTTTTAGAGTTTTGATTTGTTGATTACTTAAATGAATTTAGTTATATTATTTATTGCGTAGCTCTTATTCTATTTAAAACAAAATAATGTCGTTTTTTAAGGAAAAGAGATCCTTTATCTCCATGCAAATTAGGGATGTTTTGGCTTGCATTATAAAAGTATCTTTAGACTTTTGTACAATCTAATATTCTTAAAAAGTCACATTTATTTTTTAATTTAGAGTTTTTGAGCAAATTTAACATTATGTGACATCTTTTTTATAACTAGCAATTGCACCATATGTCGCAACGGAAATGCCGTAAGGTGGTAGTATAGGAAACAATAGTATAGAAAATATAACGACTACATTAGATATTGTGATAAATAAATAAGAAAAATGTTAATTGAATGTTTTAGAACAATATGAAGCATACCTTTTTTGAACTAAATTCTCAATTTTTTTTTTAAAGTCGCCAGCAACATAGTAAGACTTATTAGGCACTCACTGGTCAGCCTTTGATTTGTAAGATATCACAAGTTCAATTTATAGGTAGATGAAAAATTATGTATCAAAAAATAAAAGGGAAACTCTCAATTTGAATTTTTCATATGACCAAGTGTTTGTTTTGCCTTTTCCTAATGCAAATCAAACTCTTACATTCCCACGTCTTACAAGTCATTTTCCGTGATGCGTTTTTAACATTAATTTGATGCAACATTGAAATATGGAGAAAATATAGAGAGAAAACATACCTTGGTTAGTTCCATATGTAGTTGAGAGGATCGATCAATACTCACGAATATGATTCTTCAAAATCCATTAATAGAAAAAAATACAATTGCGAGATATGGAATGCATGGGGATGGAATGGAAACTCACAATTTTCTGTGAAATTGAATGAGCAAACATGAAGCCAGATCATGTCACCTTCATTGGCACCATTTATGTGTGTAGCCATGCAGGCCTAGTGGATGAGGACTATGTTCATTTTAATCGAATGAGAAGTCATTATTGCATAGCACCCATGGTGGGTCATTATGCATGCATTATTGATTTACTTGGGTGTGTTGGGTGTCTTGATGAGGAATTCAGTCTAATTGAAACAATTCCATTAAAGCTAGAGAATGGTGTATTTAGGGCTTTGCTTGGTGCATGCAGAATTCACTATAATGTAGAGATAGGATAATGGGCCATAAATCAACTTTTTGATTTAGAACCTGAAAATGTAGGATATTATGTACTACTATGAAATTTATATGCAGATGTTGAAAGATAAGATGGAGTAAAAGAGATTAGAAATTAAAGACAGAGGACTAAAAAAGTGGGTAGGACGCAGTTGGATAGAGGTGAAAAATAGATTCCATGCATTCTGCGTAGGAGACAAATCATATTTACATGCAGCAAAAATCTATGCAATGCTAGAAAGGTTGGTTGAGGAGACGAAGAAATTTGGTTATTTACCCAATACAAGTTTTGTGCTTCATTATGTTCACAAAAGTAGATAAAGTGTACATATTTTTGGCCACAAGGCAAGAAGGTATACATATTTGTGCCCAACACTTTACCAAGTTTCTTTTGTTGTTGAAAATAAAATTAATGATGCTATGTGACTGGATGAAAGGTATTAAAGCAAGGCACTCGTAGCATATATAAAATATAATCTTGTTCAATCTTGTTATGAGTTTGTGAAACAACGCATGCTTGCCTTACAATCATTTTTTTTTCTATGTAGGTTGCTTCTTCATTCAATAATTTGTGATTTCAAAATAAAAGTGTTTGATGTTGTCATTACATTTTTTAACTCATCAAATCTTGTGGGAGCTTCATCAAGATGCCTGGAGACCTCAATTGATTATTTTGGAAGGGCTAAAAAGGATAAATTAGAAAGTCACTCTTTTGAAAATCATTAATCATAAGCAATAGACACAAAACCTTCTACAAACCCTTACCCATCTGATGCCCTAATTAATTGGATTATATCAAATTACCAATAACTCTTTGGTTGCATATTCATTTACATAAATTTCAGTTTTAGATGAAAAGTGATTAAAGAGCTGTATTTTCAACCCATGACAGGGCTTCCTTAAGACATTTGAAGACTCAACATCATGGTATTATCAGAATGGGAATCACCATGAAACTTTGAATGCCTTTTATCAGATGAAACTTGCAGGTGTGAAACTGGACTTTGCACCATTGTGAGAATTATTCATGTATGTCCTAGCTCAGAGGATCTTCAACACAATGAGAGAATTCATGATTCTGTAGTTTGCAATGGATTGGAGTATTGGGTAATGCACTTGCAAAAATTCATATAAATAAGTGTAGAGACAACACTTGTGATTCTATATTCAGATTCAGATACATGGAAAAGTCTATGAGGCTCAAACAATCACAATATTTTTACCTTGTTGGTATACAAATCAAATCTCAGTTGCAACCCCACCCTAGATGAACACTAACCCAAGATTAATAATTAACCTAGTGGCTTCCCTTTGTCTTTCCTCCTTCCCTCAATTTGGTCCCAGTTTCCTTCGTAAACCAAGTGGTGATTTCACTCCCTTCCTCCTCACTCCTCTAGATGAGGGAAGGGCCATTTGTGTTGTGGTCCATTACTTTACTCTAATCGCTACTCCATGGAAAAAAAATCATATTTCACTATAAAAAAATTAGAACGAAAATAAAATATCTTTTCAAAGAAAACATAGCTTGCATCATAAGTGGAAGTACAAAATGATTAATTGAAGTGAAAAAAATACAATATGTGATGACTTAATTTTTACAACATAGATAGAAAAGATTGATGGCTTGCATGGGTTTGAAGCTATGGAAATTATTTTGCATGTTCATAAAAGAAATGGGTAAGCCCCAAGAAAATTTGTTTCTTGTCTATTATTTGTAACTATTGACAAGTTATTTGAACTAAGAGTTTCTTGAAGAAAGGCTTAAAACAATATACAAAGAAGTTAGAGCCAGAGTGAAACATGCACAAGACAACAATTGAATTTCCACTTATACCATGAAGGCTACATAATCAAAAATCATGTTTATCACTTGAAAGCTTTTATTTGCGCATATTTCTCCCATGAAATATATTTTAGAAAAATACAACACAAGAAATATATGAGGAAAAATTATAAAATAGTAAAATACATTCCCAGACTCAATGAGACAAGAAATATCCTTAAAAAATACCAGAAAACGATGAGATAAATCCACAAATCAATTTTTCATAGAACCTATACATGAGATAATAGGCATTGTTTGAACTTGTCTGCCAAGGAAATGAAGGTCCTTTATTAGTGATGCTTCTGCAGTAAGCTAAAAAGCAACATTAAGATGAAAATTGTAACTCTCTTCAGTATGTCATGCCCATTTCTTCTTAGCCTCAACGCTCTACCTAGTATCATCATATTTCCATTATTCTTCATAAAATACATTGAATAAGCTAGAATCAGTGACATTCGAAGAAAAGTTGGGAGAGTTGTTAGTAAGGGGAAAATCCCAAGAATAGAGATTGTCTACAAAGTTTCTTCCACTAGACCCCCTTTACAGTCTTGTGGATGATGGACCCATAATCGTTACTCCCACTTTAGCTCTTATCACCAAGATAGACATTAACCCTATGAAGGTTGTACTCACCAAGGATAATCACATGGTCCACGGGCGAAACACTTTACATATTTCACTGCGTTAATCAAAAGCAATATACATGCAACCTTCCACAAACCCTTACCCATATCAATTTATCGGTAACTCTTTCATTGCATATTTTTCAATTTTAGCTTAAAAGTGATTAAAGAGTTTTATTTTCAACCCATGGCAGGGCATCCTTAAGACATTTGAAGACTCAACATCAAGATGTTCTCAGAATGGGAATCACCATGAAACTTTGAATGCCTTTCATCATATGGAACTTGCAAGTGTGAAACTTGAATCTGCACCCTTGTGAGCATTCTTTTTATATGTCCTGGCTCAGAGTGTCTTCAACACGACAAGATAATTCATGACTTTGCAGTTCACAATGGATTAGAGTATTAGGTAATGCACTTGCATACATGCATTCATCATCTAAGAGCAAGATTGGAGACCAAGTATTTGCTACATTTTCTTACAAAGATGTGGCCTCCTATAATGATGCCATTGTAGGCTATTATTATAATTAGTATTGGAAAAGCTTAGAACCACTATTGTTAAATGGATAATTCAGATGCTTTACCTAATTCAGTCATTGTGATAAATATTCTTTGAATCTATAGTTATTTAAGATATCTACTGTACTACAGGGGGATCCACAATTACATCTTCATAAATGGTTTTTGAGTCAGGTTTTTGTAGGTGATGCCCTCATATGCATCTATCAATTGTCAAGTGTGGTAGTTTAGAGGTTGCGCACCATTTCTTTGACAGATTGTCTATACAAGATGTTTCTATTATGGAGTTTCATTATTGTAGGATATTAAATGCATGGGGGTGGAATGGAATCTCTCACAAATTTCTATAGAATGGGATGGGCTAGTGTGAATCCAAATAAAATCACTATCACTAGTGTCATGTTTTCCTTAAGTTGTGTAGGTCTTTTAAATGAGGGTTGCTTTCATTTCAAATACGTGAGAAGATAAATGGAGAATGCCCATGGTGGATTATTATACATGCATGGTTGCTCTTCTTGGGCATGCTGGATAGTTAGATGATCCATGGCTATTATGATAGGAATGCCAGTGCAACCAATAACAGATTAGAATCTTGAGATAGAGTAAGATTGGAGACCAAGTATTTGCTACATTATCTTACAAAGATGTGGCCTCTTAGAATGATGCCATTGTAGGCTATTCTTATAATTAGTATTCTGAAAAGTGTTAGAACTTCTATTGTTAAATGGATAGTTCAGATTCTTTACCTAATTCAATCATTGTGATAAATATTCTTTGAATATGTAGTCATTTAAGATATCTATTGTAATACAAGCGGATCCATAATTACATCATCAAAAATGGATTTTGAGTCAGGTTTGTGTAGGTGATGCCCTCATATGCATCTATCAATTGTCAATTGTAGTAGTTTAGAGGTTGTAGAAAATTTCATTGATATATTTTCTATACAAGATTTGCTATTATGGAGTGCCATTATTGCAGGATGTTAAATGCATGGGAGTGGAATGGAATCTCTCACACTTTTCTATAGAATGAAACAGGAAAGTGTGAATCCAAATTAAATCACTATCACTGGTGTCATGTTTGCTTGTTGTCGTGTAGGTATTTTGAATGAGGGTTGGTTGCATTTCAAATACATGAGAAGATAAATGTAGAATTCCCATGGTGGATCATTATACATGCATGCTTGGTCTGCTTGGGCATGCCAGATAGTTATATGACCATGTGCCGTTATTATAGGAATGCAAACACAACCAATATTAACAGATTATAATATTGAGGAAAAGTATGACCCAAATGAGATCAAGATGTAACAGATTCTATTTTTATATTTAAATGAGTGTAAAGACAACACTTGTGCTTCTACACTGACATTCAGATGCATGAAAAAGTCTATGAGGTTCAAACAGCCACAATATTTTTACCTTGTTGGTATACGAATCTAATCTCTCTTGCAACCCCACCACAGATGAACACTAACCAAATATTAATAATTAACCTTCTGGCTTCCCTTTATTTTTCCTACTTCACCCACCCTAGTCCTAGTTGCTTTCATAAACCATGTGGCAACTCCACTCCTTTCCTCCTCCCTCCTCATGATGAGGGCAGGGCCATTTGTGTTGTGGTGCATTACTTTACTCTAACTGCCACTCCACAACAAAAAAAAAATATTTCACTATAAAAAATTTAGAACAAAAATAAATTCTCTTTTCAAAGAAAATGTTGGTTCACTAAGATGTATTTTTACAAACAATCTTAATCCCTACATTAGTTGTCAACCGGAGGTAAGTCTTTATATTTCAAGAGTGACAACATAGTATGTGCAGTGGAGTTAGAAGTTATCTAATAATGAATCGTTGCAATTATTAAAGTCCAACTCTTCAATCCAGATCACACAACTCTACAAAGAAACTATTTATGAAAGGAATGTTCGCAACACCTTATGTAATTCCATACAACTTGTTCTGAAAACAATTGGAACTTGAATGCAGATGAGAATTACTCAAATAAGCTTGAGACTAATCACACTTAATCAAGTAAAGAAACTATGATTACCGAGCACACCACTCAACTCAAACCAATCTGTATTGCTAAATAACAATAACAATCGACAATTGAACAACAATCTATAAGTGAACAACAATAACTATAGAAGATTCCTAACTGATAAACATTCTATATTGCAATCCATAGGAGTTACTCAGTCTTGTTCCTCAAGATCTATGATAACATTCATTCGATCGAACAACAATCAACCATATATTCACTTATTCTAATTAGAATTCCTCCTTAAGTTTATCTCACAATTTCAGTATAAATCAAAGTGAACAACAATGTAGGTTAACATCAATCTTCAAGATAATCAAGAGAGCTAAACACTAAATCAAATACAAGGACTGAATGTAAACTATAACACAAAGGAGTAGTGGAACTTTTTGTGACTAGGCTCAGAGTCGCCAGAAACCTCTACTTAGTAAAAGCTCAGAACACGGAGATGTATTACACGCAAACTCCTTTCATTAAATTCAAAGTAACATCTGACAGAATCACTGAATTAACAATGTTTGTTCTCTCAAAATAATAATTACATATCAATAGTACCCCCCTCATCTAGTTTCCTTTCAGCTTTGTATAGTATGAAAGGGAAAATTGGATAACAGCAAATCCTCAGGACCAAGAGATCCTGAGGATTTCGCCATATAAAATCTAATCATATGATAAAACAAGAGTACTCGAGCTAATCTTCCACTTCCTTTCCTACCCACAACACCATGGCTTTTCCCTTTATGGCCTTGTGCTATCTTGCCAACTGAACAATTTTCGCCCAATTGCATCTCTGTATACAAAAATAGAAAATAATAAGTTTTTCATACTTAATTCGCCTATTCTATCACCAACTAGTTTCTTCCAACTTTGACTGATATTTGCCTCATTTTATTCTATAAACATAGACAATATTATAAGGATGATCAATAAATGAAGCATTAAGTGACACGAAATTGGTGGGCTCCAGTATTGTAGCAATAATGCTACAACTCCTGGGGCTTCCTATCTCTAATTTTATCAACCCAGTAGTTCGTACAAACTTGGAAGCGACGGTGCTGTATGCACAAGTACTAGCTCTTGTCGCAGTTGTCGCTTGGTCAGCTGGCACAAGTCCGCTAAGGCTCAAGCCAAATTCTATATGCTCTCAGAAGAAGCTTTCTAAATGATGGACGAAGGCTATCTCAGAGGAAATCAATCTACTTTGCAAAAATGAACTGAAAGCCAACCAAAACATGAAACCCTAGTAAACCCTAATCTGACTAGTTTGACCTCTATGATGCAATAGTTAAAGTGAAAATGTCTAAAAATGATGCCATTAATTCTAGTGATGTGAAATGCATGAACTCAAACTACTTCTATGAAAAAGAACATTGTTTTTGTATTTTTGCTTAAGTGGATGGAGTGATTATGAATTTGTTTCTTATTAGGGTTTGGCTGTGCAGAGGTGGTGCGAAGGGAGAGAAAGCCGTGGAAAGGTCAGGAGGGCTAGGAGAGGCTCCAGAGGGTCCCTAGCATCAGCCCACAGAAGTCTACAACTTTCAGATGCTCGGCAACCAAGTTTGCAGGCTTCTACAGGATGTCTGCAGGGGATCCTACAGGAAACTAAGGAATTCTATAGGAAGTCGGCTACCTTCTACAGGATGTGTTGTAAGTGGAAGTTTTGGGTGATGGTGAAGTGATGGAGCGGTATGGGTGGATAGGTACGGTGGAGATGGAACTTGTGATGGCTCAGTGGCAGAGAAATAAGATGGAGAGAGAGTGCACGGAGTTGGTTGGTGGATAGAAGGATGGCAGCAACGAAAGGTCAAAAAAATGAAACTACGTGGCAATGGATGAGTTGGAAGGTAAACGAGCTGAACATAGTTCGAGTAGGTGGCTTGAGGAGAGGTTAAGAAGAAGAAGAAGGAAGTAGAATGATATGGAGCAGTGTAAATAAAACAAATTACTTATGTCTTGCACCAAAAACGAGAATTCATTAACCAATGCTACCTGTGCCATTAAACCAATGAACAACGATGTAAATCATGAAGAAAAGTTGTGCATGGAATTGTAATGACTAAGTATGGCTCAAGAGCAAAATGCATGGAAGGATCCACGATTAAACCGACTGTGTTGCAGCTTGGATAAAAGTAGAAAAGACTGCGTTTTTTGGTGGTTGGTATAGACTGCACCCCAATCCCTAAACAAATATGGCATTGGAGGCACTAACAACCTTTTCTTGGAGCTCCAGTGGATTACAAACCTCCTATCCTAATCTAAGCAGCTGAAAGTAATTTAACCATAAGCTAATCCTACTCAATCTTATTAAAGAAATCAAATCAGCAACCTGTGTTCTTTGAAATGCATATCAAAACAAGGAAACAAAATGCTGGAAAGAAAGGAAAATAACACTACAAGAAGAGGAGATCTATTGCTCTCAGGTTGGGCCCTAACCTGAGAGCTATAGCTCCCTTAAAATCTCAGAATTAGATCCAAATCTTCTTGCCTTTATTCATAATCAAAAGTCTAATGTCATGCCAAAACTGGCTTACACAAACAAACACCGAGCTATGCTCAAAAATTACAATATCAGTCCAAAAGTTCAAAAAGCCCCTAACAAAGGCTACGGCCTTCATATTTATACAAAATGAAGATCAAGCTGGCTTCCTCCATTCGTGGAGCTTGGCTGTCCAACTGAAATTCAAACTGCTGTAAAACTGTTGATCCTGTAGAACATGTTGGCTGCCTTTAAGCTCGATGGGGAGAGATGTTGGAGCTCGGAGTTAAGGTGAAAATCACGAGGAAGGTCACCAAGACCGTGGAAAACCTCCCTATGAACCCGCAATGTCACCTTTGTTGTCTCCTTGTCTCCTTTTGTGTGGTCTTTTTCTCTCTTTAATGCCAAAAACCTGAAATCATCATGTATTAGTCACATATATATAATGCCTGCCCTTCTTCCTACAAACAACACGAATATACTAAGAAATGAATGCATAAGTGGTAAAATATGAATGGTTGAGCAACGTAAGTAGGCCAATATGAGCCCAAATTGTACCAAATATTGGGCTCATCATCACCCCCCAGCCAAACTATTTGCTCATCCTTGAGCAACTTTGTTCGAGCTCCTTGTCCTTGGCCGAGAACTAGGGCCCGAAGCATGCTCTTCCTTTCCTGTTCTTGGTGGCCCTGCCTTTTCTGCCCCTGGTGGTGACAAGGGTGGCGCTTCCTCCCCCTTTCCTGTTTCCTTGAGCCGGGCTTCGGAAGCCGATTGGCCTATCGTTTGTGTCCAGGAAGTTATTTTTCGGCTTCCCCTCTCCGGGGTGGCGGATGTTTTAGAGGGGGATCTTTTACTGGGTGAAGTAGGGACACCCCCTGAAATGGTTTGGCTACTGGGTGGAGGCTGCGGCTTGCCTGTGTTTATTCTCTTACTTCTCCTGGCTTCAAAAGGTAGAGGGATATCCCTCTCTCTCTTCTCCTTCGGCTTTGGAGGTGTACTGAGGGCGGCCAGCGCAGCTGCTGCCTCCTTTTCGAGAATACCAACCTTCTCTTTCTTGTGTTTTGCTTTCTCAGGACTCCTTGTAGAGGGCCCCTTCCTTTCAGATTTCGGGCTTCCTGTAGAAGACCCTGCTTTACCCACTTCCGAGCCTTATGTAGAAGATCCTTTCTTTACCAATTTTGGGCTTCCTGTAGAAGACCCTGTTTTAGCCACTCTCGGGCTTCCTGTAGAAGCCCCTGCTTTGGTAATTTTCGGGCTTCCTGTAGAAGCCTCTTTTTCAATGATTTTCGGGCTTCCTGTAGAAGCCCCTTTTTCCAATTTCGGGCTTCCTGTAGAAGCCCCTGTATCTATTTTCGGGCTTCCTGTAGAAGCCTGTTTCTGCTTTCCTGTAGACACGGGTGTCACCACCTTTTATTGCTTTGCTGCATGGGTTTTGCTTTTTGCTTTGGTTGCAGGTGCTGACGAGGTACTTGGGATGATGTGGACCACCTCAGCTTTGTCCGTTCTGCTTTTCAACCTCTTTTCTCTTGCTGACAAGATGGGTGTGCCACCTTTTTATTTGTCATCCTTTTCCTCATGCTTCTTCTTTTGTTCTTTCTTCTGCACTGTGGTCGGGGTCTTCTGGCATTTTTCTCTCTTTCCCTCGGCCACTGCTTCTTGTTCCTCACTGCTGGAGGAACCCGTTTCTTCAATCAACATTTTTATGTCTCCATCTCTTGTCAAATTCCGGAATGATTCCCATGAGAGGGGAACCTTATATGAATGAAGCGCATCCTCCACAAGAATTTTGATCAACCCATGGTGGGCTACCTGATCTGGTATGCCTTCTTTTAACTTTGTGGCACACTCAATTAGGGACTGTAGCAGGAAATAAGGAATGCTCAGTTTTTGTTCTACAGGAAGATCAATTCGGTGCCTCAATTTAGTGAGCAACCGAAAGTGATATGCGTACACGATGCTAAAATGGCCTTCACAGGTTATATACTTCATGATTTGCAGGCTGACTTCATTCCATGGTGGCAGCAAGCTGGTTCTTCGCACCCCATTTTTGTCCTCCGAGAATTCCTCCTCAGGTGGAAAGAATTCTTTCTTGGCCTGCTAGCTCAACTTCCTTTCCTCCTTATCCCATGGCAAACCCATTGGAAGTTCAGTAATTCGACTGATATATTGCGGGGTTAGCTTGAGGCTTAGACCCCTGAAGTTCACTGTGGCCAGTGTCTTGGATTTTGGCTTCAGAGCCTGCAAAAATTCTTCTGCCACTTCATCATCGTAACCCTGCAACTTGTCACAAAAAGATATCCATTGAACCCGTGTGAAGAGCTCTACCACTTCATGGTTTTCCCTTAATTTGGTTGAATCAGTGGGTTCTTGTCTTATAAACCCACCCGACATGATAAAACAATTTTCTTAACCAGAGGTGGTGATTGTGGAAGAGATTTTAGTTTACTGAGACAGAGCGTAGAATGTCATGCACATAACCCGCAAAACTTATCCCTGAGGAACTTAACACAGTTTAATTACTTGACATCCTGTAGAATGACAGTATAGGCACAGCAGACAACAATTTCACCATTTTTCTATGACCAGACTGTGGACGACAATTCTGCCACCTTTAATAACCAGTGCATGAAGAGTTCAGGGTTACCTTTTCAATTGGCCACCTTTTTATACGTGAGGCACCCGCTTTCCTGTAGAAACTGCGTTCCTGTAGGATGACAGCGTTCCTGTAGAATGAAAACGTTCCTGTAGAATGACAGCGTTCCTGTAGAATGCAGCGCGCGATTTTCAAGAGAAAATGCAATCGGTCTGCGCCTTGGGTGTGCTTCTCAATCGTTCTGATAGCCAAAGGCTCGGCGTATCACACTGCAGAAGGATCAGGATAGCTGCTCGAGTTCAAACCGGTGGTTGATAAATGCATGAATGCAATCTAGCCGATTAGATTTTGAATTCGGCGGAATCCGTGGTGCGGGGGTGAGCTGTCCCCGCCGGACCATTGGGTGACGTCATCCCATCATTCAACTGCGCGTTCACTTGCTGCCGCATAATTCCCGTAGATCTGCCGCCGCCTCTTCGGTTAGACTCATTTTTTTTCGACGGGATTGCTCTCACGTGCGTGCTGCTATTCTTTTTGTCATGGCCGCCACCCTCTCATCCAACTAGACCATTAACTGGCCGACGTGGCCGGCCAAATGGCCATATGGCCGCTCAACCCATTCACCTTTACACTCAGCAATCAATCAAAGTAACATTCATGCAGTCTGATGGAAGGAAGGGTCGAGACACTTACCTGTGTGGCTACACACGATGTTTTGGCTCTTTGGATGCTGATGAGTCGATTTACCTGCTGCTGGCGAACTTACACAGGCCCGGAGGTCCATGTTCACGAGCTGCCGACGATGGATGGAATGCTTTGGTTTCATGTGCCCACGTTTCATTTCATATGACCTGCGCGGTGAATGGTATCCACTCTAGCAGGCTTAACTGTTAGAGGACTCCCGCGTGATGTCTTGGAACAGTTCTTCCTGCTTGGGTGCATGCTGCACGACGATGGATGGCCTTACGATCATGCTCTCGAAGCTTCTGGCTGACTGTGATGAATATGGTGTGAGATCTCTAGCGCTTCTTCCATTTACAATTTTCTTTTTCTTGAGGCTCTTCGATCTACTTTGCTGGTGCAGGTAACTTTGTTGCATGTCGACAAGGATGGTGGAACAAGATAACAACAATGTGCATGGTTGACAATAGTGGCGTGCATGCGTCCAAACCGATCCTTAGCTGTTAGATCTCCTCATGAAATGAATTCTGGCCCGTTCTAAGCTTCTAGAGGAAGCTTCCTGTAGAAATACAGTGCTTCCTGTAGAAAGGATGCGTTCCTGTAGAGAGTCTACACCTTCCTATAGAAGATCTGCATCTTCCTGTAGAAACTCTGCATTTTCCTGTAGAAAATATGCGTCTTCCTGTAGAAGACTCAAGCTGTCATAAAATTGCACATACCTTGGAAAAAATGAGTATTCTTGGAGGAGGTGATGGTGAGGTGTCCTAACTGCATGATGAGGACCCTTGGCTTTGAGTTGAGAGGCTTCCTCTCCTCCATAGAACACCTGCATGCAATTTTACATAATGCATCTGCTGACCTTGTTTTTTTCTTGTGTTTTTTCTTTTTCTTTTTTCTTTCTTTTTGGAAGATAACAGGGGCGCCTCATTGAGGTTTTCACGCTTTCCATCTACCTTAAGCGCCTCAAAGAGGTTTTCACTCAAGGATCTTTTTCCAATCTCTTTTTTTCTTTTTCTTTTTGAAAAGACAATAGGGGCGCCTCCATGAGGTTTTCACCCCTACCACCTGCCTTGGGCGCCTCAAAAAGGTTTTCACCCAAGGATCTTTATTATATATATATATATATATTAGATTCTTCAGGGTATGCCCAAAGCAGAGGCAAAACCCTTCTCTATGACCAACACTGCCTTCTCCATAGTTTTGATGAACTCTTGTCTTGAGGGAGGCTTCCTGTAGATCTTCAATCAATGCCCATTGACAAGCATGGGGATGGCTTCCTCATCAATGGTCTGAATAAGAATAGATCCATTTTCATGACATTTTTCCACTGAATATGGCCCTAGCCATCTGGTTCTCAGCTTTCCCTTGAAATCTTTGTATCTGGAGTAATACAACAAAGCCCAATTTCCCGGCTGAAATTGCTTGCCATGGAGATGTTGGTCATGCCACACCTTTCTCTGAAGTTGAACCACTTCTGAGTGAAGGAGGGCTTGCATTCGGTGCTCATCCAGTCCATTCAGCTGCAATAGCCTTTCTTGTTGTGCATGGCTGAGATCTAGGTCCAGCTGAGCTGCCATCCTCAAAGTGTTGTATTCAAACTCAATGGACAGCAAAGCTTTCTTCCCATAGACCAGCTCATAAGGTGTGAAGCTGGTGGTGGTCTTCCAAGTGGTGTTGTAAGCCCATGTGGCTTCAACCAGGCGATCTGCCCAGTCCTTTCTGTTGTTGCTCACCACCTTAGTCAAGATCCCTTCTAATGCTCTATTGGTGACTTCCACCTGCCCATTTGCTTGAGGGTGATAGGGGGTGGAGGTCCTATGCTTGATCTTGTGATGAGCTAGTAGATCTTCAACCACGTTGGAGGTGAACTGGCTCCCTTGATCGGTGACCAGCTCTCTTGGATAGCCAAACTTATAGAAGATGTTTTCTCTTAGGAACTCGGCCACCTTTTCTTCTGTTGCTGCTTTGATTGTTTTGGTCTCTGCCCACTTTGTCAGGTAGTCAGTGCACACAATGATGTAAGACCTTTGCCTCGAAGGAGGGTTGATTGGGCCCACAAAGTCCATACCCCACTTCTCAAATGGCTCAAGAGTCACTTGAGGTTGGAGAGGCATCTCATCCCTTTGGGTCGGTTTCCCCATTCTTTGGCATTGGTCACACTGGCTGACATATCTTCTGACATCTTGATGAAGTGTGCGCCAATAGTAGCCTGCCTGCAGGATTTTGAAGGCAGTTCTCTTTGCTGAAAAATGTCCTCCACAAGGCCCATCATGACAAGTGAGGAGGATATCAATGACTTCCTCCTCCCTTACACAACGCCTTAAGATCTGATCGGGGCCAAGCTTGAACAGATTGCCCCCGATCCAAGTAAATGAGTCACTTTTTCTGATGATTCTGCTCTTCTCTCTGGAAGATAGGTGCGGAGGGAACTGTGCTGAAACAAGGTAGTTTGCTATATCAACAAACCATGGAGAGAGTACTGAAATAGCAAACAGATTTTCATTGGGCATCTGGTCATCCACCGTTCCATCCTCATCTGCAGACAAATCCAATCTAGATAAAAAGTCAGCAACAACATTTTCTCTACTTGGTTTGTCAACAATGGTCAAATCAAATTGCTGCAATAAAAGTAACCATCTAATAATACGAGCAATCACATCTTGTTTATTCATTAAATATCTAATTGCAGCATGGTTTGTATGTACGAAGGTTTGATAGCTAGTAATATAATGTCGGAACTTGTTCAGTGCATGGACCACAGCCAAGAATTCTTTCTCGGTTACAGTGTAATTCAGCTCAGCTTTGGACAAGTTTTTGCTAACAAAGTAAATGGCATATGGAAGTTTTTGCTCAACTTGTCTTAAAGCTGCACATATGGCTTTGTTCGAGGCATCAGTGTGGATGTGGAAAGGTAGGGCCCAGTTTGGACCTCTCAGGATTGGGGCTGACACCAACTTGTCCTTCAATTCATTTAAAGCCCTCTGACAATCGTCAATCCATTTAAACTCCACATCTTTTTCCAACAGGCCAAACAATGGCGAGGCTAGCTTGCTGAAATCTTTAATGAATCTCCGGTAGTATCCTGCTAATCCCAAGAAACTCCGAACATCCCTTACCTTTTGAGGAGGTGGAACCTTCTTGATGAGAGCAATTTTGTTAGGATCCACCTGCAACCCTTGGCAAGAAATGGTATGGCCTAGCACGGTCCCTTCAGTCATTAGGAATTCACATTTTTCAGGACTAAGGGACAAGTTCATCTCAATGCATTTGGTTAGGACTTTTCCCAGATTGGACAATGCTTCCTCGAAGTTGGCCCCATAAGGAGTAAAGTCATCCATATAGATTTCCACTGCATCATGGACCAGCTCCGAGAAGATGCTTAAGATAGCTCTCTGGAAAGTAGCAGGAGCATTACATAGCCCAAAGGGAAGGACTCGGTAGGCAAAGGTGCCCCAAGGACAAGTGAAGGTGGTCTTATCTTGGTCTTCTGGGCTGATTTGGATTTGGTTGTACCTGCTAAACCCATCCAGGAAAGAGAAGAACTTCTTTCCTGCCAGTCCATCCAACACTTGATCTATGAAAGGTAGAGGGAAATGGTCTTTCTTGGTAGCTTTGTTCAGTTCTCGGTAGTCCACACAGATTCTCCATTTCCCATTTTTCTTGGGAACCAACACCAGAGGGGACACCCATTCACTATCTGAGATGGGGTAGATGAATCCGGCATCCAACAGTTTTTGCAATTCTTCCTTGACAATGTCCTTAAGGGATGGATTCATTCTCCTCTGGGGTTGCCTAACTGGCTTACAATCCTCTTTGATGTATATGTGATGGGTACAGACCGAAGGATGGACTCCGTTCATCTCCTTATAGCTCCAAGCAAAAGCATCTAGGTGACTGGCCAACAGGCTACACAGCTCCTTTTCCTGGGAAGGAGATAGGGAGGAGCTGATCTTCAACGTTCTCTCAGGGCCGAACTCCAGATTCTTGACTCTGGGAGTGACAGGGTTGGTTGTACAAAGATCCACTAAGGTGCTAGCTTGGGCATCCTCCACCAATATTTCTAAGGATAGTGCACTGGAAGGTGGATTCTGGATCAAGGTCTCAATCAATTCATCCTCGGTTGGGGGGTCTCTTCTAGTGGTATCTAAGGTGCACAGAGGTGCTGAGTACACCTCGTCTTCCTCTCCTTCCTCTAACCAGAGTGGTATGTCATGCTCTAAGGAGGGTTGGGTAGGAGGGTATAGGACTAGCTGTTTGGACATAGGACCATTTTTGATGTTCATATTTCCTGCACGGCAACTTATGTAAGCATCTGCAGTGGCTAACCAAGGCCTTCCCAAAATGAGAGGATATCCAGTAAGTTTTGCCTTGGGTTGCAGAACCAAGAAATCTGCAGGATATTCCCAAGAGTCGATAGAGACCAAGACATCCTCCACAATCCCTTCGGGAGTCACAGTGGAGCGATCGGCTAATTGCAGTACTATCGAGGTCTTCCTCAAGGAACCCTGAAGATTGAGTTTGAGCATGGTATCCCTGGTCATCACATTAATGGTAGCCCCCAGATCAATCAAGGTGTCAGGTATGATGGTGCCATTGATGTGGACATCTACTACAAGACTTCTAGGATCTAGGTACTTTGGGCAGATGACTTGTCCTAACATAAGGTCAGACAGTTGTCCTATGACATTGATGGTTGAAGCATCTTTCTTCCGCCTGCCTGGGTGTTTGAAACACTTTTCCTTAACCAGTTTGTTGTATATTGGCACATCCTTGATGTCTTGGAGAAGTGGTATTTTTACACACAACTGCTTGAGCTCACCCAGAAGCTCATCCTCTTCTGGGTTGGGTTGTGTGGTGGTTGTTAGTCTCTCAGAAAAGGGTGGAATAGCCTTTGGTTCACTTTCTTGTTTATCTTCCTCATCCTCTGGGGGAGGAGGTTGGTGATCTGGTAGAGTCTTTCCAGATCGAAGATTGATCTCCTGGATCTCCACAGCATAGGTATGGCATGAGGTTTCCCCAGTGTATACTTGCTGGGCCTGTCTATTGTTGGGGTTCGTGTACGGTTGAGCAGGCATTTGAGGTTGCCTTGGAGGAGCAGGAGGTAATGGCTGAGGTTGAACTGGTGGTGGAGTCAAAATGGCGGGAGGAGTATTGTACTGGGGCCTCCACCCCGACTGAGGTGCATTCCACTGAGGCTGTGGCTGGGCATGTGAATGATATGAATGAGAAGTAGGTTGAGTGGGGTACTGAGGTGGATAAGACCATGGAGAAGGCATGGACCAGGAAGGATGAGTAGGGGGACCCCAGGAAGGCATAGGAGTCGATTGGTTGGGGCTGTAATAAGCTTGAGGTGCCCCTTGCATTCCCTGCTGATAAGGTCTAGATCCTTGTGGCCTCCTTTGGTTGAGGTAATAGAGAGGTTCAGTGGGACCTTCTGTCCCTTGGTACATGGCTTTAAACCCAGGTAAGGTTGGACACTAATTTGTGGGATGGTCCTCCTCACAAACGAAACATACTTCAACCAAATGCAATGGGCATTCGTTCTTAGGGCGTCTCCTTGTGCACCTAGGGCAGAAGACAGCCAAGGATCTCTCAGCTTCTTCTTTCTTCTGCTGGATCCTGAAGGTGTCCAGATGCATGACAATGGTCTGTCTCACCTCACTCTTAAGATCTTATAATTGATTTGCAAGCTCATGTTTGGAGAAAGGGACACTAGTTGAGAGGAGGTTTCCCCTACCTCGTTTCCGAGCTGCCCTGGAGTGGTTTCAAAACACAGTCTTGATGTCCTCATAAGGCAGTTGGTAAATGTCCCCCCCACCTAACATGTGAAGGGTATCTAAGAGGTCTTCAGGGACTCCTCAGAGCAGGACCAACTTGAGGGATTCAGGGTCAAGTGTGCACCTGGCCCGCTTATAGCTAAGTTGGAACCTATCCTCATAATCCTCTAAGGACTCATCATTTCCCATGGTCATCCGAAAGATTTCTCCCTTGGTTTCCTTAGACCTACAATAATCCCTGTACTTGGTATTGAAAGCTTGTTGCATCTGAGCCCAAGTGGTGATACTATTCCCAGGTAAACCCATGAACCAGCGTAATGCTGCATCCTTAAGAGTTGAAGGGAAGAGTTTCAGCTTTTGCTCATCTTCAGTATAGTCATAGGTTCTAGAAAGGACAACAAACTCAAACAGGAAGGTATCAGGATCTTCAGTAGTCAGTCCATGGAAGTGAGGTAAGGTGGAGGGGCTAATGTTCTTAATTTTCATCTCTCCATTGGTCTCTCGGATGGGGAAGGCACCTTCTATTCTCTCATCTTCTCTTCTATTGTCAGCCATAGCTTCAGATGGAGTGGTCTCTAACTCTTCTTCTACTATAGGATCTTTGTATATCTCGGGATGTTCACCTATAGGTTCTTCTGGGTCACTGTCACCAAAGACGAGAGAAGGGTGACTCAGTGATGTGGTGGGGGTGTTGGGTAGGAATTTGCCTGATTTATCTCGGTTCCTACGAGGCATGAAATGGAAAAGAATTTCCTTTTTTATTGTTTTTGCTTTTTTCTTTGGTACCTGCAAAACTGAAACAGACTGATCTACAACTAACTATAAAGATGCAGAATTAAACTGAAAGCAGGAAAGAACTAATCTACTTTGCTCAAATGAAATTGCAGGAATGGAAACACTAGTCTACGCTTGCAGAAATGAAATGCTAGTCTATGAAAGCAGGAAATGCTAATCTATGAAAGCAGGAAATGCTAATCTATGGAAGCAGGAAATGCTAATCTATGAAAGCAGGAAATACTAATCTATGAAAGCAGGAAATGCTAATCTATGAAAGCAGGAAATGTCTATGCTACTTTTGCAGAATGGAAATGAAATAAACTACTTAGCAGAAGATTGTAGTGGAAAATAGAAGAAAAGCAACAATTACTAATACTCTGACGCTTCCCCGACAATGGCGCCAAAAAGATGGTGGGCTCCAGTATTTTAGCAATAATGCTACAACTCCCGGGGCTTCCTATCTCTAATTTTATCAACCCGGTAGTTCGTACAAACTTGGAAGCGATGGTGTTGTATGCACAAGTACTAGCTCTTGTCGTAGCTGTCACTTGGTCAGCTGGCACAAGTCCACTAGGGCTCAAGCCAACTTCTATATGCTCTCAGAAGAAGCTTTCTAAATGATGGATGAAGGCTATCTCAGAGGAAATCAATCTACTTTGCAAAAATGAACTGAAAGCCAACCAAAACATGAAACCCTAGTAAACCCTAATCTGACTAGTTTGACATCTATGATGCAATAGGGAAAGTGAAAATGTCTAAAAATGATGCCATTACTTCTAGTGATGTGAAATGCATGAACTCAAACTACTTCTATGAAAAAGAACATTGTTTTTGTGTTTTTGCTTAAGTGGATGGAGTGATTATGAATTTGTTTCTTATTAGGGTTTGGCTGTGCAGAGGTGGTGCGAAGGGAGAGAAAGCTTGGGAAAGGTCAAGAGGGCTAGGAGAGGCTCCAGAGGGTCCCTAGCATCAGTCCATAGAAGTCTACAACGTTCAGATGCTCGGCAACCAAGTTTGCAGGCTTCTACAGGATGTCTGCAGGGGATCCTACAGGAAACTAAGGAATTCTACAGGAAGTCTGCTACCTTCTCCAGGATGTGCTGTAAGTGGAAGTTTTGGGTGATGGTGAAGTGATGGAGCGGTATGGGTGGATAGGTATGGTGGAGATGGAACTTGTGATGGCTCGGGGGCAGAGAAATAAGATGGAGAGAGAGTGCATGGAGTTGGTTGGTGGATAGAAGGATGGCAGCAACGAAAGGTCAAAAAAATGAAGCTACGTGGCAATGGATGAGTTGGAAGGTAAACGAGCTGAAAAAAGGTCTAGTAGGTGGCTTGAGGAGAGGTTAAGAAGAAGAAGAAGGAAGTAGAATGATATGGAGCAGTGTAAATAAAACAAATTACTTATGTCTTGCACCAAAAACGAGAATTCATTAACCAGTGCTACCTGTGCTATTAGACCAATGAACAACGATGTAAATCATGAAGAAAAGTCGTGCATGGAATTGTAATGACGAAGTATGGCTCAAGAGAAAAATGCATGGAAGGATCCACGATTAAACCGACTATGTTGCAGCTTGCATAAAAGTAGAAAAGACTGTGTTTTTTGGTGGTTGGTATAGACTGCACCCCAATCCCTAAACAGAGATGGCAGTGGAGGCACTAACAACCTTTTCTTGGAGCTCCAATGGATTAAAAACCTCCTATCCTAATCTAAGCAGCTGAAAGTAATTTAACCATAAGCTAATCCTACTCAATCTTATTAAAGAAATCAAATCAGCAACCTGTGTTCTTTGAAATGCATATCAAAACAAGGAAACAAAATGCTGGAAAGAAAGGTAAATAACACTACAAGAAGAGGAGATCTATTGCTCTCAGGTTGGGCCCTAACCTGAGAGCTATAGCTCCCTTAAAAGCTCAGAATTAGATCCAAATCTGCTTGCCTTTATTCATAATCAAATTTCTAATGTCATGCCAAAACTGGCTTACAAAAACAAACACCGAGCTATGCTCAAAAATTACAATATCAGTCCAAAAGTTCAAAAAGCCCGTAAAAAAGGCCACGACCTACATATTTATACAAAATGAAGATTAAGCTGGCTTCCTCCATTCGTGGAGCTTGGCTGTCCAACTGAAAGTCAAACTGCTATAAAACTACTGATCATGTAGAACGTGTTGGCTGCCTTTAAGGTCGGTGGGGAGAGCTGTTGGAGCTCGGAGTTAAGGTGAAAATCACGAGGAAGGTCACCAAGACCGTGGACAACGTCCCTATGAACCCGCAATGTCACCTTTGCTATCTCCTTGTCTCCTTTTGTGTGGTCTTTTGCTCTCTTTAATGCCAAAAACCTGAAATCATCATGTATTAGTCACATAGATATAATGCATGCCCTTCTTCCTACAAACAACACGAATATACTAAGAAATGAATGCATAAGTGGTAAAAGATGAATGGTTGAGCAAGGTAAGTAGGCCAATATGAGCCCAACTTGTACCAAAAATTGGGGCTCATCAGAAATCATACCTTTTCCTTGTCCCAACATACTCCCTAGCTTACCTTGTTGCACATCCTTGTGCAAGAATATAATTAAGATGCAACTGGGTGAGGGAATAAGCAGGGTATACTTCTTCCCTGTATTTCCTAAAACCATTCTTTTGCTTAAGGACAACAGAAGCCTGGGTTACCTCATGATATTTTAAATTATAATCACTATGGTATTGATCAAGACAATACCATATGATTGGGGTTCTGTAGCAGCATCCTATCCAGTATGGTCCCAATATTAAAATCATATTGCTATATTTGAAAAACCGAGACGAAGCAGCTTGGAAGATACAATATCTTAATGGTTTCCAACCCCTCACAATGTTACTGGAAACTTCCCATCTTTGTTTGGATGTAGCTAAGGCTTCTTCTTTAATATCCTGGAAATATTCCTTTTCGGCTTGAGTGATATTAGTATGGATTAGCCCCAAATTGCCTACGACACCAACTTTCGTCATAAACATCTTATGTTAGGCAGATAAGAGTAGTGGCTGGGTAGGTTCTCCTCTGACCCATAGGTCAATGCCCTATTCACACCTTTTGAATGTGTTGTAAGCCTTGGCCCATTTTAGCTGATTAGCAACAAAGGAAAGGAATGCCTGAAATTGAATGTCCCCTATGAAAAAGGCAGGGTTGTTATCCCTATCATCCTCTAAAACAAAATTATTCATATAGAGGTCACAAAGGAGGCACTGAATCTTCTCATTGTGTCTTATAAAACACTTAATAAGATCATTAATGGTTTTAATTTCTGTTGATTTACCCACCCTAACGGCCTTAACTTTTAAGAGGGGATATCTTTCCATGAGAAATAAAGAATAATTAGTAGTGGGAGCTCAACAAGACAATGTGTCTGAATAAAGAGAACAAACAATCTCCATTTGTTCTCAAGCTTCCTGCAATTGACCCTTTAAATTTTCAACCTTCTTTGGTCAGCCTTGTATTAAGCAAAAATCTCTTCCTATGTCCTGGTAAGTGCCTCAGATTTCTTCTTTAGCCCTTGATGTTCATGAAAAGGGGTCACCTTCTCTTTATGCTGACCTAGCTCTCGATGAGCTGTTAAAATTTCATTTTCTAATTTTCTAATAAAGAATTCTTTAACCAAGGGGGCGTAAAGAGGCATTTCATCTATTTGGACTTCTGCATCTTGGGACTCCTTAAGGCCAGTCTGAATGGCAGCTTCAACTGCTTGATCCTTTTCTTCAATCTCGGTATGGACATCAGTGTCTTCTCTAGTAGCGGTCTCAGTCTAGGTTTCTCTTAGGCAACCCTTAAGAAGCTCTGTCTTTCAATGTTCCTTGGTTGCTCCCTACCCTTAGTAAACATTTCCATGTTTCCAAAAACCCTTGCCACTTCCTCCTCATAGTCTTTTGACGGAGGGTCTTGAGGCCTGAGAGGAGGTGTGCGAAATGGTCTAGCTTCTTCTGCTTGGATTGGAATGAGCCACTGGGCTTTTACTCTCACCAAGATTTTATGCTTAGTTGATTCTATGGGTTTAGTGGTGTTCTTTCATTTTAATATCTTCTTTGGCCCTGCGGTTCTTGGCCCTTTTTTCTCTGTCTCCTCATTTTCCGGGGGTAGAGCCAAGGTAGGATTTATGATACAATCCCATGTTAATTGTTGTTGTGCCAATATATTTGTGATGATTAACTTAATTAACCCATGATGTCTGACTACACTATGTGGGTCCTTGGCCATCCTTACCCATCGGGAAACATCATGTAACAGGGAATTTAAATAAAATGGTAAATTAAATGAAATTCTTTGCTTTAAAATGTCTATGAGTTTTAGTTGTCGAGGCTTTACCACGTCATGTCAGCCATTGCAGGTGATGTATCTTTGGATGATGACCGCTAGCTCTTGCCATGGTTGCTACAACGCCGAAGGATGAATTCCTTTCCTCGTTCGTACCAATGGATTGCCTGGGTCCTAAAAGGCTTCAATTTCACTGTATAGAAGGACGAAATTGTTTGCCCATTTTTCCCCTTCCGTCGGAAGTTAAGTGACGTCGACTAGGAATTCTTCTGAAATTGTCATGCTTATGCCTTTGACCATTGTGATACCATTTTGTAGATTTTGCAGAAACTCTAGCGTTAGCTCTTCTTGGAATACCTGCAATCTGTTCAAGTACTGTAACCAGCTAGCACATTCAAGGATTTCGCATGCGTGATCTGACACCATCAGCACTAGGAGCTCACTCTGAATCGGTCTTCCACCCATAGTTGCTGCAATTGGGTCTAGTTCTTCTGAAGACAACCATGTTTTACCTTTGAAATGCAACAAAGCAGCAATGTATATCACAACGATTATAAAGGAAATGACTCTACTTGGATAAGAATTATCAGTTTTATTTAAGTCATTCATTGTTTCAACCACACTTAATGCAAGATCGTATGTCCGTATGCCTTCCATAATGGTTTTCATTCTTCAGCCAATCAAAATTTCCTACCAATTATCATATATCCCTGCACATCATGCAAACTTACTCCAGATGTAATCTGAATGATTATCATTCATTTATTCATAACGGGAATATGTGCCATCCCTACATAGGCCATCCCCCCCCCCCCCCCCCCCCCTAATGAGAGAAGGGCATCCACATCCTTTCAGAATGCAAAAAACAGGCAAATAACTAATGTGATATAAATGTCGGCAACCAAATAACACATCACACAAATCAATAAAGCATGTAAGAGACATGCATTGGCATATGTGAATTGGCCAAAAATAACAACAGTAATATCAAGTCATTATGTCAAATATCTTACCATAAGCGGAATTAATCATATTAGCCTAATTGATGGTTTCTATTTAATGACTGTCATTTAATACACGGACACATGGAGGATTATAAAAATCACCATGCTATGAAGCTTGTAAAAGTGCTACCAAATGGAATTTTTGTTTAAACATAGGGTCATCAGTGATAAGAGGTAGATGTCATATGGCAATATAAGATAATACTTCAATACCACAACAAAGCCACTGCTGCCAGCAAGCATTCATAGCCTCAACAGGGTTGCTTTTTAACCCTCCCAAATGAGCCAGAGTCCTTTTTACTCTTTGATTATTATCACAAAAAGACCACTATGCTGGCTTGTTGACTAGATAACCATAATGCCACTCAACAGGGTGAAAGTGAGATGATCAGGCTAGCTCGTGATGAGACCCTGCTATGGGGTAAAATGCATGGGATGAAAACAACCCTCGAAAGTCTTCCCGGGACTTCCAACGGACCGTAAGCTTATCTACAAAAGGTACCTGCTACACACATGTTCATCTATATAACATATATTGATAGGATATGGAGAAAGTATCACCTTTGGTTCTTTCTAGATTCGCTTGGTGGTCTCTGTGTGGTACGAAGAACTCATCCTGACCGGCTCCAAGACGATTCCTGCACAAAAGAACGAAGTAAACCAATCACAGCATATACTTCTGACAATTAATGTAAGAATCCGTAACAAACATGTATAAATGTGTAACTAATCTACTCAACATAACAAGCATTAGAATGAACAAATAAATGCACAATATCACCAACACTTAGAGTAGTGGAACACAACCACGGTCCTATATTCAAAAGAGTTATTACAACAACCATGTTGTATCAACCTTCCTTATCCCTTCTTCCTCTCTCTCTCTCCTTCTTTTAGCTAGCTCCTTCAAGAATATGACAATATCACAATAGAACCATGTACTATCCTTCTAAATGCTCTGACCTCTTATGCAATGGCCCTCTCATTGCTTAAATAGTAATCGAATTAGGGCTTCCCAACTCCACCTATAGTTCATTTGGGTAAAAACCATGAACCTGCCTCTTTTACCAGCTTTTTCCCATTTGCCTCTATTTCCAAAATAGAATTTCTCCAAATATCTTGATTTTTGGAGTTTCCCTACTTTTCTTGCACAAATTTAAGGAAATAATATCTACATATTTTATGGCAGATTCATTGGCATAACCACTTGAGCATCACTAAAGTTCACTAACGCTCCCCCTACTCTAACAACAAGAGTTAACAGGTTGACTAACACTCCTTTATGCTTGTAAACAAGATTTATAAAGCAGGTTATCAATGTACAGAGAGCGTTAGTGTGGATTCTGGGCCTGCAACTGTGGTCATTCTTTCAGTCATCTTGTATTTCTCCTCTGAGTTGATTAGGAGGTCAATTTGTCCTATAACAGATGCCCCCTAAAGTATGAGATCAGAGGCAGAGACGATTGTCAAAATACCTTATGAAAATACTATAGTTTTCCGTCAAAATCTTTATAGAGGGAGAGAGAAGTTTTGGGTGACAAGGAAAACCTGATACAACAAAAGTACATATATATGAACTACTAAAATCATGTCCTGAGTCAATTATTCCCATTCTCAGTAGCTATGTCAGAGTAAATTTCTCCTCAGAGATATAAAAATGCTGACTGCCAACATGGCACATGGGAGATCTAGTGTCATAATAGATTATCCTGAAATGGATGTCTTCAAAGAACAATATCGCAGCTTGGGAGAGGAAACAAGGTTGAATGATACAAGCCTCTACCCAAGGTCTTGATTCCTGCTTCACCGAACAACATAGATCGGTACATGTGGTAAATGAGTTGACGTCGAACATGCACGAAATCATCTGATTACCAGCCAATAATGGAGACTGTTAACAGATGCAAGGAAGGCCACCAATAATGGTGATGGTCTCCAAGATGCACAATTCAAATGTTATGCTCTTAACCTGCAAAGTAATACCCAAACATAGAATTTGCGAAGAAAAGATACTGAGAACACAAAATATGCGAAGAAAATATACCTAGAGCACAGAATAGCAATGATTTTATTATTCAGAGAGAAATGTTCACAGGCCTCTTCGAGGGGGCAACCTCCAATAGATCAGAGCTCGATTACAAAACAAGACACCATCTTCCTCGCAGGGAGTCTCTATCCTTTATATATGACTCATACATGCAATACCACGGGCCAATATCGTGGGTTTTATTAATACCATCTATCTAATACTACCGCTAATTTACCATCTATCTAATACTTCTGCCCATTTGCAACTAACTGTGGTCCCGTCATTAATTGCGGGTTAACCACTTACAAATATTAATATGGGATTTATTGACTCTTGACTATGACGTGATCCCAAGACATAAATAAGGGGGTTAGGGTGGGACCCTAACATGCCCTCCCCCTTAAGACTAGCCTTGTCCTCAAGGCTGAAGCTGCGGAAACTGCTGAAGAATAGTGGCTAGTTCCCAAGTTGCATCTTCTGGAGAGTTGTCTTTCCATTTGACGAGGACCTCCTTAATCATGCGGCCGCGCAGGTGCTTTTCTCGTGTGTCTAGAACCTATTCAGGTTGAAGCCAGATTGACCCTTCTTCGTCCAATTCAGGTAGACTGGTTTGAACTCGACAATTGTTCCCAATGACTTTCTTGAGGCACGATACATGGAAAACTGGGTGGATTTTTGTTGTAGGTGGCAAAGCCAACTTGTAAGCCACTTCTCCAATGCGTTGAAGTACTTGGTATGGTCCGTAGAATTTTGGGGAGAGCTTTTGACAACCCTTGTCTTTGAGTGATGTTTGCTTATATGGTTGCAGCCTCAAAAAGACCTGATCCCCTTCTTGAAATTGGCGCTCTGAGCGATGTTGGTCAGCCTGTTGCTTCATACAGTTCTGAGCTTGATGAAGATTCTCGCGTAGATGGGCCAGCATGGTTGTGCGGTGTTGTAGGAGTTGATCCACGGCTTGTACTTTGGAGCACCCCGTGAGATAAGAAGTAGGGGAAGGCGGAAGTTGTCCATAGACTGCTTCATAGGGAGTCATTTTGGTGGTGGCATGATAGTTGGTGTTATACGACCACTCCGCCAGAGGTAACCACTGTACCCAAAGGTGTTGCTTTTCTGAAGTGAAACAACTAAGGTAGGTTTCTAGACATTTGTTGACGGCTTCGGTTTGAGCATCTGTTTGCGGATGATATGAAGTACTGAGTTTGAGTTGAGTGCCTTGTATTCTGAAGAGCTCCTGCCAAAAATTACTGGTGAAGATTGGGTTACGGTCGGACATAATAGAAGTGGGCATGCCATGCAATTTGAAGATCTGATCCATGAAAGTTTGAGCAACCAAGGTTGGTGTAAATGGGTGGGGTAGGGCGCAGAAATGAGCATACTTCGACAGTCGGTCCACTACCACCATGATGACTGACTTGTTCCCAGACTTTGGAAGACCTGTAATGAAATCCATGGAGACCTCTGTCCAAATTGATGCCGGAATGGGCAATGGTTGTAATGTGCCTGGTGTGTTGACGGTTTCCCCTTTGTGGCGTTGACAGACGTCACATTCTGCTACGAAAGTAAGGATGTCCTGTTTCATGCCGGCCCAAAAAAATGATCTTCGGGTGCAAGCATACGTCTTCTGAAAGCCCAAATGTCCTGTAATGGGAGATGAGTGCAATTCTGCCAAAATGCGACTTTTGAGGGTGGATGTTGGCGATATTACGACTCTGTCCTTGTAGCGAAGAATATCATTCTGCCACGAGTAGCCCTTGCTGGAATTAGGATCTACCTGTAATTGAGAAATGAGTTGGGAGAGCACGGGATGTGAAAACCATTCCCTGCGAGCCTCTTCAATCCAGTCGGGAATGGGGATGGAAATTGCTAGCAGAGTACTTTCCTCCTCAAATTGGCGCGACAATGCATCTGCTACCCTGTTTTCTTTCCCTTTCTTGTAAATGATCTCATAATCATATCCCAGCATTTTGGCTAACCATTTATTTTGTTGTGGGGAAGATAGGTGTTGCTCCAAAAAATATTTAAGACTGTGATGATCTGTGTGGATTTGGAAACGTCGCCCCAACAAGTAAGGTCGCCAGGTCTCGACTGCATGTAAGATGGCCATCATTTCCTTCTCGTAGGTAGATTGGCCCAGATTCTTCCCACTTAGTTGTTGGCTGGTGAAGGCCAATGGTCGCCCTTCCTGCATTAAGACTGCTCCAATACCTGTTCCCGAAGCATCACATTCAATGACAAATGATTTGGTGAAGTCCGGTAGTGCTAAGACAGGAGTGGAACACATGGTGGTTTCGAGAGCGGTAAATGCCTGTTGTGCTTCCTCATTCCAGAAGAAGGAATTTTTCTTTAGGAGTTGCGTTAGGGGCTTCGCTATGCGGCCATAGTTGTGGACAAATTTATGATAATAGCCTGTGAGACCCAAAAATCCTCTCAAGCTTTTCAAGGTCTTAGGTTGAGGCCATTCTTGCATTGCCTGGATATTTTTGGGGTCCACCTTGACACCTTCACGCCCCACAATGTGGCCCAAATACTCAACTTCATCCATGCCAAATGAACACTTAGACATCTTGACAAATAATTTATGCGTTCAGAGCAGTTGCAAGAGTAGATCTACATGCTGAAGATGTGCTGCCCAAGTGCCACTATAGATGAGGATGTCATCGAAGAAGACAAGGACAAATTTTCTGAGATATGGTTTGAGGAGGTGATTCATAAGTCTCTGAAAAGTAGAGGGGGCATTACAGAGACCAAATGGCATGACAAGGAACTCATAATGGCCTTCATGAGTTCTGAAAGCTGTCTTGGGAATGTCGACTTCCTTCATGCGAATTTGGTGATAGCCTGAGCGAAGATCCAACTTAGTGAAGAATTGAGCCCCACTGAGTTCGTCCAGCAAATCGTCAACCACTGGGATGGGAAATTTATCTTTGACTGTTAACTTATTGAGGGCCCTGAAGTCGGGACACATCCGCCACTCCCCATCTTTCTTGAGGACCATGACCACTGGGGATGAATAAGGACTAATGCTGGGATGAATGACACCTGCTTCCAACAATTCCTTGATGATTTTTTCTATTTCATTCTTTTGGGTGAACGGATATCTGTATGGCCGCACATTTGGGGGTTGGGCCCCTGGAACCAATGTGATGCTATGATCATGTTCCCCTCGCGAGGGTGGAAGCTCATGAGGCTTGTCAAAGACCGTCCGATGTTTATTTAAAATCTGTTGCATCTCAGGATGAATTTGCGGAGACATGGTGTCTACTACCTGGATGGCATTAAATTGAGCTACCACTCCATGATGGCCCTTTTTTAACAATTTTTCCATTCTATGCGAGCTGATGATAGAGGGGGCTCCCGCCTGTAGTCCACGGAGGGTATGTGTGGAGTTGTTCTGCTTAAAACTCATATATAACTCCTGGAAATCCATTGTGATTGGCCCAAGAGTGCAGAGCCATTCCGCGCCTAGGACAATGTCGCAAACCCCCATGTGTATTGCAAACATGTGGGTTTTCAATTGATAATCCCCCACTTGAATTTTGACATTTTCACAGTGACCTTCACATTTCATTGTGCCCCCATCTGCAATCTGGACTTGGAAGTTAGAAACTGCCCGGACGAAACAATGTGCTACTTCAGCGATCTTTTGATGGATGAAATTATGGGTACTTCCACTATCAATCAAGACTACTATTGGGCGATGTTTAAGAAAACCCCTGATTTTGAGAGTTTGAGGGGAAGAAATTCCTGCCAATGCATTTAGCGAAATAATTGGTTCATCAGATACAATTTCCTTTTGGTTATCTTCCTCGATCTCCTCCGGTTCCTCAAGTGGTGGATCTTCCTCTGTGGAGCTGTAGTCAGTGGCATCTATTTGAAAAAACTTGTGCTCTTTGCATTTATGACCCGGGGAATATTTTTCATCACAGTAGTAACATAGTCCTTGCTTCCTTCTTTCGGCCATTTCCGTAGGTGACACCTTTTGAATCTTAAGTGTCTGAGTTGTATTGGGAGCCTATGAGGGATGACCTTTAGCGGGGAAGTTGGGGCGACTGGATTGGGCTGTTAATGCACGTTCCACCTTACGGGCTACCTGGCAAGCCTCTGTCCATGTGGGAGGGTTGTGGAGTAGAACTTGAGCTTTGATGGCTTCTTTAAGACCGCTGATAAAGCATTCCATGTAGAACTCATCTGTGAGACCCTTAGTGTGGAAGGCTAAGGCTTCAAAAGCAGTAATATATTCCTCCACTGTACCCGTCTGTCGGAGCTTAGTGACACGCCCCAAGAAAGAGTCTTCCTGTTCAAAGCGACTGCGAAGAGTTTTGGCAAATTGGGCCCAATCCCGAAACTGTCCATTGCAACGCTGATGCCATTCCTTCCATTGCCATCGTTCATTGTCCAAGTACATGGTGCCCACCATAAGCTTAGTCCCCTCGTCTATGATATGATTCAATTGGAAATACTGCTCCATTTGTGCTAGCCATGCGGACGTTTGAGAACCGTCAAATTTATGCATATCCAACTTGGGAGGTCGCTGACTAGGTGGTGGATGGGTGTGCCAGACATGATGAGAGTGGCTAGACTCACCCTCATGGTATTCATGGCCATTATACGCCTCCTCGTGGGCTGGCTCCTTGCCCTTTGGGAGTGCATCAGCTATCTGGTTACTTATTCCTTTAAGCTCAAGTTCGATAAGCTTCACCGCCGATTGGAGCGAGTGCACATGCTCTTCAATTTTGTCGATCCTTTCATTGGCCATCGCTTGGGCGCGAGTTTCTACCATACACCAACCTGAGGACAAAAATTGGGACCGCCAAAATTTTTTTTATTAAGAAATTGAAAGGTACCACCTTGCTCAGCTTGTCGTCCTGATTCTGATGGGCTAGGTCACCAATAAGCGCCTCGGAAGATCTCAGACTTTATTTTTATTTTTTTTGGAAAACTCCTAACGGAGTTTTACTCCTTCCTGATCAATACTGCAGTCACCAAATCCTCAGAATGTCAATGCCGCCAAAAGTCCTGCGAAAATTATATCCAGGGACAGGAACCCTTCACAACTACTCCGATCTAGTGGATCTGAGAGATCTGAATGGTGGAACAACTGCTGCTGCTGATCTGATGGAGCTGCGGGACTGATGTCTGCTGCTGCTTCCCTTGTTGATCTAGAATAGGTGATGTGTGATCCCCCAATAGAAAGGGAACTATGGTCTTGAGGAGTGTCAGGTGCTACAGATCGCAATATACATAAGGGTCTGACAGTAGTACTCAGCCCAATGTTTCAGGGCTTTAACTAAGGAGGATCGACCGTACCCTTAGCCGTACAACCCGACTACCCTATCGTACGGGCGAGTAATCTCTTCGAGTGCTGTTCTCGGTGTACTGTAGCCAAAAGACGGCCGAAGGTTTATCTATGGCGAGGTTTCAAGGGAGCTAGGGGGCTTCCTATATACCCAGAGGGTACGTGGAAGACAGTCCGTGCGTGGTTCTGTCTAATGCGCTACTACTCGAAGGGGTACCCACAGGGGTTACAAGGGAGTCCAACAGACATGACCAACTCTTGTATTTCCTGCGTGCATGCCTCCCCAAATCCACAGGTTTATGTGCTTAACGACAGATCCCGTGGTTTAAAGACGCCGGAACACGTCTCTAGCCAAAAAAAAAAAAAATTGCTAAAATTTGGAGATCCCACCGAGCCCTGGAAAGTGCTCTGATACCACTTGTTATTCTCTTAACTTGCAAAGTAATACCCAAACATAGAATTTGCGAAGAAAAGATACCGAGAACACAAAATATGCGAAGAAAATATACCCAGAGCACAGAATAGCAATGATTTTATTATTCAGAGAGAAATGTTCACAGGCCTCTTCGAGGGGGCAACCTCCAATAGAGCAGAGCTCGATTACAAAACAAGACACCATCCCCTCGCAGGGAGTCTCTATCCTTTATATATGACTCATACATGCAATACCACGGGCCAATATCATGGGTTTTATTAATACCATCTATATAATACTACCGCCCATTTACCATCTATCTAATACTTCCGCCCATTTGCAACTAACTGTGGTCTCGTCATTAATTGTGGGTTAACCACTTACAAATATTAATATGGGCTTTATTGACTCTTGACTATGACGTGATCCCAAGACATAAATAAGGGGGTTAGGGTGGGACCCTAACATCAAACTAGTGAGTGTGAAAGATTTTTTGTTGTCAAACACTTGTAGAATCGCTTAACCAGGAGCCAATTATGAAAACCCATGATCAAGCACAAGGTAACCTGCCACTAATGTCTGCAAGCACCAAGGCACTGAATGTGTTTCTAGGTTATCTTCCTAGATAGAGTGCTGAAGTCGATAGGAAGGAACCTGTCGAAAGGTAGGCAATGACGTGTCCTACATTAGTCGACATGAAATCGGACAAGGATTATTTTGTTTTCTGAAGAATATTTTGAGCTTTTGGGTCTAAACAATGGAGGGAATGATGAAAGGATATGTAGGGTCAATTGATCGAGGAAACAAGTAGGGACCCTTGAACAATATAAGGCACAACAACGGTTTTAACAAGACATCACTAGACTCATGAACACTACAGAGTGTTTAAGATACAAAGATGCAATTGCATCAGGGTATATACACTAAAAACTCATAATTTGGTAGGGTTCATATTGAGAGGCTATCAAAATGATGGTTTATCTGAGGGAGTCCCATGTTCAAGGGAACTTTTGCTGCCAAATCATGCTTCAGGATATGGTTGTATTTCCAATTTTTGCCCATATGACTTTTAATGAGTCTAGATGGGTATACTCATCAATATTTTCATGTTTAGAGAGTCTGAAAAGGATCACAAAAAGAATGACTCTTTGCCCTATCTGATTAGTTTAATGAGTCTAGACAATTAAACTCGTCGAATTTTTCATCTTTTAAGAGTCTGAAAAGTATCGTAAAAAAACGTCTCTATATCTTGTCTGTGTATTTAAAGAGTCCAGGCTAGATAAATCGGTGATATTTTCATCTTTAGAGTCTGAAAAGATCATAAAAAGAGACTCCATGGTGGTCCCTTTGTCATAGTTGTTAAACAGGTGTGACAAAAGGTTAATAGTATACCCATATCGGTTACTTTTCTGTATTTAATCTACTGGACTCGGATGAAGAGAAACCTTTTTCCAATAGATGTCAACCTCATTTTGTTATGAGTACGAGGAGGTGGACTAAACTCTTGTTTTTTCGTGACACTTTAATGAGCTCAGTAACAAAAACTCATGATTTTTCATTTTTTAACGAGCTTGAAAAAAGTACTTGAAAGAATGCTCGGGTAATATTGATAATGTTTAACGAGCAGCAAGACACAACATGGGATTTTTTCAGTTTAAAGAGCGAGAAAAAAGTGCCTAAAAAGGATGCTCTGTTGGTATTTTTCAGTTTATGAACTGGAACTAGATCAAAAAAGAGGTTCTCAGAGCATTGTTTGCATATATTTAACGAGTGAAAATGATGAAAAACTCGAGGATGTTTGTATTGTTTAAAGAACGATAAAATATCCCAAAAAAGTGCTTTACGGATTGTGGTATGGATGTTTAATGAGTCCTACTACAAAAAATCAGAGATGTTTATATTTTTTGAAGAGCGATAAAATGTCTCCAAAAGTGCTCTATTTATCGTTGCATAGATTTAACAAGCGCAAGCACAAAAGCTTGGGGATGTTTATATTTTTTAAAGAGCAATAAAATATCCCTAACAGTGCTCTAATTCTGAAGTATATGCGTAGTGCCATACGAGGCATAATACTTCTTTAAGTAGAGCCCATTCCTGGGCTCCTTGAGTGGGACTCCTTCCCAGTCCTGTAATTTGTATGCCCCTTTTGAGAGGACTTTCGTAACGATGTAGGGACCTAGCCATAATGGTTGGAGTGTGCCTGCCCCCAAGCGATCGTGTTTTTGATCATAGACTAACACGAGGTCACCCTCTTGGTAAGAACGAAGCTTAACTTTTTTGTCGTATTGGAATTTGACCCGGTGCTTATGAGCTTCGAGTGCCAGTTCGACATCTTGACGGGTTTCATCCAGCTAAGCAAGGTATAGTAAGCATTCTTCTTCGGCAGTAGTGCTAGGTAGGAGTTCAACGGCTAGTTTTAGGGAAGGGATCTGACACTCAATGGGTAGAACAACTTCTAGGCCGTACACCAGTTGAAAGGGTGTAAAGCCTGTGGCCGTCTTTACTGAAGTTCGGTATGCCCATAATGCCGAATATAAAATTCAGTGCCAATTGGTTTTATGGTTTTTTACCAACCTTCGGATCATGGTTTTCACGATGCCATTTACGGCTTCTACTTGACCATTAGCTTGGGGGTAGTAGGAAGAAGAGTGATCATGAAGGAATCCAAGTAGCGACGTTAAATCAGACATCATATGGTTCTGGAAGTGAGATCCATGGTATGTAACAATTGTAGTGGGTACACCAAAAAGACAGATAACCTGATTAAACAAGAATAGCGCTGTAGTTTCTCCATCGGCGCTGTAGGTAGGAAGGGCTTTGGCCCATTTCGTAAAATGGTCCACAGCTACTATGATATAGTTGTGTCTAGTAGAGGAAACGAGATTACAGGTGACGAAGTCGATGACCCATTTAGCAAATGGTCCAACGAAAACCACTGGGTGCAATAGGGCTAGAGGGGCATGCATTTTCTTTATGAACATTTGACAAGGATGGCATTGTTGTACGGCCTTGACATAATCTTTGAACAAGGTTGGCCAGTAATAGCTTGTGCGTAGGATTTTTTGTGCAGTAGATATGCCAGAAAGATGACTGCCACATGCCCCAGCATGGCAGTCATTCAAAATGTGCTCTGCCTCTTCATGAGTGAGGCATCATCGAAGAATTATATCCACACAACGATGACATAATGTATCGTTAAGCACTAGATATTGTCATGCTTGGTGACGGATGTGACAACGGTCGCCTAACGTGAGTTCGGGGTGGAACCGTTGTGCTTGGAGGTAGACAAGAATGTCTCCATACCAAGGATTGGTGGTGTTGATAAGATAGATAGCTTCATCCAGTAAAGGATCGTGGGCTATCTATTTCGGATCGACGATGGGAAGGTCCTACAAAAGCTTGGCAAAGACTAATGAGTTTTTTTCCTTGGCTCTTGTGAAAACCAGATCAAATTGTTGGAGGATGACAATCCTTAATATTTACCTCCAATTACTTGACGAGACAAAATATGTCTCATGGGATTCTCCAAGGTGATAATAGTAGTCTGTCCCAACATGATATAGTGTCGGAATCGATTGACAGCAAAGACGACTCCCAGTGATAGCTTCTCCACATGTGAATATCTGACCTCGGGTCCAACTAGGCCTTTGGACAAATAATAAATCACATGTTCACTCCGGTCATCATGTAATTGAACCAACACCATTCTAATGGAGGATGGCGAGGCTGCTAGGTAAAGACGAAAGTCACGACTATAGTCAGGAGCGTTGAGGAGAGGAATAGATATAAGTGCCTTTTTCAAGGCATCAAATGATTGTTGAGCTTTCTTGTCCCATATATACGACACTTCTTTCTTGAGTAGGTGCATGAAGCCTTTTGTCAATTCGGCATAATTAACAATGAATCATCATAAGAAGTTTACTTTACCTTGCAAACGTTGGAGCTGAAGGATGGATTGTGGTTCTGGCAATCGAAAAATTGCTTTTACCTTATCGGGATCAACCCTAATCTTGTACTTGGAGACAATGAATCCAAGTAAGCGTCTAGATTCGACAAAGAAAATGCATTTATGCGGATTCAGGCAGATGTTGTAAAACTGACACCTTAGAAATATTTCTCTTAAATGATTAAGGTATTGCATTCATAACCTGGAATGGGCCGAGAGGTCATCCAAGTAAGCTTGAATGATATGCCTGATATCGTGAAATGCGTAATCGATGGCTCTTTGAAAATTTTCTCCCACATTCTTTAAACTGAATGGGAGTTTTCTATATGTAAAGACACCCCAAGGGCATACAAAGGTAGTTTTATGATGGTTGTTAGGTTTTATAGCAATTTGGTTATATCTTGAGAATCCATCCATAAATGAAAATGATTGACAGCCTGCGCAATCGTCGATGATTTGGTCAATGAACAGTGTCAGATAATTATCATTTGGACACGCGGCATTCAAGTCTCAGTAATAGACATAGACACGGATGGTTCCCTATTTTTTATCTATAGGAACCAGATTGGAAACCCATTCTATCAAAGGAACGAGATAAAAGAAACCAACATGTAACAATTTTTCAACTTTGGTTTTTATTGTTGTCGTTTTACGAGGATGGACTGGTCGAAGTCTTTGACGGATATGTTTTATATTATCATAAAGCTTTATCTCATGCTCGACGATAGAAGGATCTATGCTGGGCATTTCCTCATAAGACCAAGCAAATACATCACAGAATTCCTTAAATAGGCACGTGAAGCTTGCAATTTCCTCAGGATTGCAATCAGCTCCAACCTGGATGTTTTCCATGATGCTTGTCTTGAGAGAAATATCAATGAGTAATGTCTTTGAAATGTTGCCCATGTTTCCTTCCACATCCAAAGTTTGGATGGTGGTGTATGGAGAGGAAATGATTTCTGGTGTGTCAGGAGACAGGATTTATAGAGGCACCGTGTTTGAATCAGAGATCGACACATGATGATGCCAATCCTCTCAAGGTCGATCTTCTAAACTCATGACTTCTAACATATCTTTGTCTATAGGTAGGAATTGATTGAGGAGGTCGAAAGAAGGTGTGGTTGTGGAAGGGGCGGTGGTATCATTGACCGTAACTGGCATGATGGGAGGCTTAGATGCAGATTGAATGGCTTGGTAGGCCAACTCAGCTGGTGACAGCAACATCTGGTCTCTGAAAGTGTCAAGGTCTGAAGGAGTTAGCAGGATCCATGGATCAGTCTTTTCATGAGGAATGGATGAAAGCATGTTGACCGATTGCAAAACCTGGGGCAGCTGCAGAGGAAAACAACCCATTAGGGAGGAAGCCTTCAATAGACCGATACCTAAACTGACATAGTAGCCAGTTCCATCTCCTACTAGGGGTACAAAGCCACTTGGTAATGGGGAATAACCAGGGGTGCAGAAAGACAACAGATCTGCTATAATGACCTTTCCATCCAATGGAAATTGGATGATACAAAAGACAATAGATACGACGGCCTTCATGGCATAAGTCCAACTGCAACCCAGTAATAGATTATAGTTGAGTTCCTTGTTCACGACTTCTATGTCCACCATTACTGTTTTCCCGGCAAAGGTGATGGGAAAATTGGTTAAGTATCCTTTTGGGACAAAGGTGTGGCCGTTGAAAGCTTTAAGGGAGTTAAACAGTGGGGAGAGGGTTGGGGAACCCAAGGCAAGCCAACATGAAGCTGACATGACACAGGTCGAAGCACCTTCGTCGATGACAATTTGATGTATACCTTTCCCGTTCGAGGTGATATGCACCTGAAATGCAAGCTGGTGGGAAAGGGGAGGTTTACACTTGTCCATGTTGAAAATGGCAAGCATGGAATCCGCAGGGTTAATACCCCAAATAGCCAAAAGCAAAGCTTTCCTTTGGCTGGGGAATGTCTCTAATACTTCGAGCGCTGACATAGCCGATGGTGCTTGCGCGAAATCCTCTACTATGTTGTAGTGTTGGGTAGCACGTGTAGATGTGTTGTGCATTGTGCGTTTAAGTGCCCCCTTGGGGGGTCAAATTACAAAGTCCTCAACTGGCCTTTCAATTTGCAAATAATTGGGCGACGATGGGTTTTGACCTGTGGATGATTCTGATGTTGGAGCGATAGGAGCTTCATAAGATTTGGCTTTGGTTGTTAGTTCTACCGTTTCAAATGTGTAAACGGTGGAACTTCCTTCACTAGCTGAAGGGTGTTGCGAACTGTCACTACCCCCTGATGTGGGTTGTGGTTGGTTGGCAATGATATTTTGTTGCGATTGATTAGGAAAAGGATTTCTAAGGATAGCATGTGACTTACCAGAATCTTTCTTGGCAAGGTAATCCATACATTCTTGAAGACACAGAAAACGCTAGGTTACGTGATCTTCAAGACAGAGTTTTCATGAATAGTTGGTGCCTTTATCCTTTTATGCCTCAGTAGGTGTAGCGGCCTTTTGTTTGGGGTTGGGCTGCTTAGATGACTGCTCCTCAGAAGGAGCAGTATTGTTCTGTTTCTTCTTGTTCTTGCTACTAGATTTCTGTGTAGACTGCACAGAGTTAATCGTAGTAGCAAGAAGATCACTCCTTTTGTTAGAGGGGTCTACTGCCAACATGGCAACGGACCCACTGAGTTGTTTTACAGTGCTCGTGGAGGTTGCACCGATGATCCCGTCGGCATGTGCTCCAGGGCGCTGAGTGGTGGGAGGATTGGGGTTATCGGAGCATAGGGGATAATGTCATAGAGAGTTCCAGACTATGAATAGATCAAATCTAAATGCTAGGCACAACGTATGGATTCGTCCTCGGTGGTCGCACCACCTAGAGTGACATCTCTAGCGATTTGTGGGAGTAGCGACTTACAGGACCAGTCTGTTAAGAGATAATTAGGGATGGGGGCTTTGACTAACCTCCACCTACATCTCCATTCATGGATATGATCGAAGATGTGGGTGGAGGTATCCTGATGAAATGAAGTAAGGAGCTCCATCCCTATCTCATAATGGATAGGTCACTAAAAGTGCTTTAGAAACTCCATCGCTAAGGCATCAAAGGTATTCACTGACGCACGTGGTAACTCAATATACCACTTTGTAGCATTTCCAGTGAGGGTGAGGGGAAAAAGGCGCAACCAGACATTGTCATCCACCATAGAGTTAGAAACACACCATAGATGGTAGGTGGTGACATGGGTTCCTAGATCCTCCCCTTTTTCTCCGTTGAACTTAGGAATGTATGTCAGTATTTTATGTGGTATCAGCAGCCATTGTAGGTTATGGTAGATGGGGTCTTTTTTCAACTTGTATAAGTTGGGGATATCCAATGTTTCCAAAAAGGGAAAATTGTTGGGTGCCCTTGACTCGGACCACTGTGATGACGGATGACCTGAGGAGCTCTACGCTCCTCCCATCGTTTGGTTTCCCATGGTGTACATGGGCTGCATGGCATAATAGTTACTTTGCGGTACAATGTTGTAAAGTGGATTGCCATGAGGATTTTGATACTGGGGTATGAAGTTTCCCGCAATATAAGTGGTGCCCCCTTGAATCATCTGAGCATGTGAGTAGGGTGCCCCCATGGTTTGGGTGGGAATCCCTTGTGGATTCCCAACTGACACAGAACTAGCCGTATGGCTTTGATTAATAGAGGGAAAATTCATGTCAATCAATGACTAGCCATGCATTCCTGAGAGCGGCGGGGGGATTGTGAGACTCCTCGCTGCCATGTGCATATTGGGAACCGCCCTAGATGTTTGAATCTGGGGGTTATAACTGTACATTGGCGGCCAACCTTGATTTTGGTAAACCGGGACTGTGCCCATAGTGCCACATTGAGTGTTATATGGAGTACGACATGTGGCACTAGTCAAAGGTATGCTTTGATACACCATAGGATGGAACCTGGCATCTGCTGGGTTCTGCTGATAGAGGGTGTTATGTGAGTTGTAGTACCTGGGACAAACGGGATTGTGAGGTTCCACATTTCCGGTGTTGTGATGACCTTTGACTAGGGAAGTGGTAGAGGACTCACAGTGTCTCTTTAATTCCACAACCCTTGAGGTGTCGATTGAATAGATGGGAGAGTTCCTCCCAGTGAAGAGCGAAGTACTGGTACGACATGATCAATAACAAGATTCAACAGATTTGTAAGAGGAGTGTTAAAATGAGGAAGAAATCCTCTAGCAAATCAGAATCGTCGGTCATCTAGAATGATCCCATGTGCGATTTAGGAGACTGATCCCTCGAAAATGAGGAATCCAAGTCAGTGGATCTTGGTAGATCCTCCACAGTGAGTGGAGGAAGTCCTAACAATCGTCTGGATTGAAGGTGAGGGCCAGATGTAGCCATAATGACTGGTAAATTTTATCAAATAAATTTGAAGGTGATATTCTTTAAGTCTCAAGAACGATAGCACTCAGGTACCTAAAAAGAAAAAATACACTAAAAATGACAATCAACTAACAAAGTGAAATTACCTTGTCCGATAAACACCGATTACTGGAGATGAAACATAGTCTCTCAATGAGTAACAAAGAAGGATGGCCAAATGTACGGTTACAATTACTTTTGAGCTTCACTCGAACCTCCGATTGAGGGGCCAAGTACTCTCGTGAAAATGAGCACCCTCCCAAAAAATGAAGACAAAGTAGGTCCGTTAGTTTGAGGTACCAAGACAACCCATTCCAGTCACCTTAGGTAAGTACCTAGAAGTATTGGCCACTAGAGATACCTCAAATCACAGGCATTACCAGTGGGTACGTAGTTGTAGACAACACACTGTGTGGGCAGGATACCTAAGTCCCCGACTCAGTTCCGAAATCCCCGAAGGGACCCCCGTTACATAGAATGCCCAAAGGAGTTGTGATAGAAGGTGGGCTACCTTCGATTACAATCCGATGTTATCTTGTATTTTGCTCCAGTGTGAGTGTAGTGGTCCTGGTAATATGAGTGCAGAAGGATTTTTCTCTCTTTAATGACACTAGTTTGATTTGCAACCTTGGGTAGTTGACTCACTCTCTTAACACATGGTCGTAATCTATCTAATGTTGGTTTGCTCTAAAAAAGAGTATCTGATTGATTTTAGTGTAAATTTTAGTGTACTTTCTTATTTGTCTTCAGAGGGGGTGTTGATGTATGAATATGATGAGACTCTCGACTCGATAAACCGTGCATAACTATGCTTTGAATTTTTTTTTTTCCAATTTCTTATGCAAACAAGTCATATTCTACACATGTATTATTTCACATATTCATGTATTCTTTAGTGCATCTAAAGTCATTCAACACTTTTCATAACCAAAAGTTCCTTTTCTCAATATTCCCTAACAACTATTGAACCAAAACAAAGCAGCGTATAACTATTTCGACAGAAGGAGATATACAGTTTATCAACTTTTCTTTCAACAAAAATTTCTTTTATGAGAGAAAAACTAAATAATTTTCTTAAAAAATAAATTTTAAGACACCAAATTTGTTAGCATGATACTGTTGGAGATCCTAATTTATCCCTTGGGACAAGTTCCCCCCCTTTTGGTCCACAAGATCTCTTGAAAAACATGGAAATGGGTCACTAACGCTCTGTCTACGTGTAAAAAGAGCTTTAGTTTGGCCATTAATGCTTCCTATGCAGAGTCAAAGAGATTTATAAAGCTCTATTTAGACCAGCAACCTGCTTTAGTGAGGGAAAGAGCTCAAAAAGTGGGCTTTTGGGATCGGTTTATGAAGAGAAAGCAACTTTGCAGGATGCAACAAATTAGATGGTGGATCAGAGAAGGATATGAAGAAGCGGGAAGCTCATAGAAGAGAAAAGAGATCTGAGAGGAGTTCGGATAACCAAGAACTAAATGTATAGTCCCTAGCAGAGTCGCCAATTATGCTATGGGGTAAAATGCATGGGATGAAAACTACCCTCGAAAGTCTTCCCAGGATTTCTAACAAACCGTAAGGTTATCTGCAAAAGGTACATGTTACACACATGTTCATCTATCTATCATATATTGACAGGATATGGAGAAAGGATCACCTTTGGTTCTTTCTAGATTCGCTTGGGAATCTCTCTGTGGTAAGAAGAACTCCTCCTGACGAACTCCAAGATGATTCCTGCACAAAAGAACGAAGCAAACCAATCACAACATATACTTCTGACAATTAATGTAAGAATTTGCAACAAACATGTATAAATGTGTAACTAATCTACTCAACATAACAAGCATCAGAATGAACAAATAAATGCACAATATCACTGACACTTCGGGTAGTGGAACAAAATTGCAGTCCTACATTTAGAAGAGTGATTACAACAACCCTGTTGTATCAGCCTTCCTTATTTGCTCTTCATCTCTCTCTCTCCTTCTTTCAACTAGCTCCTTCAAGAATATGGCAATATCACTACAGCACCATGTACTATCCTTCTAAATGCTCTGACCTCTTGTGCAACGGCCCTCTCGTTGCTTAAATAGCAATTGAATTAGGGCTTCCCAACTCCACTTGTAGTTCATTTGGGTAAAACCCATGAACCTACCTCTTTTACTAGCTATTTCCCATTTGCCTCTATTTCCATAATAGAATTTCTTCAAATATCTTGATTTTTGGAATTTCCCTGCTTTTCTTGCACAAATTTAGGGAAATAATATCTAGATATTTTATGGCATATTCGTTGGCATAACCACTTGAGCATCACTAAAGTTCACTAATGCTCCCCCTGGTCTAACAACAAGAGTTAGCATGTTGACTAATGCTCCTTTATGCTTGTAAAGAAGCTTTATAAAGCAGGTTATCAATGTAAAGAGAGCATTAATGTGGATTCTGGGCCTACAACTGTGGTCATTCTTTCAGTCATCTTGTATTTCTCCTTTGAATTGATTAGGAGGTCAATTTGTCCTATAACAGACCCCCTGTTCTTCTGACAATTTATTTATTAGGAAGATCATTACCTTGGTGTGGTAGCCAAATTGGAATGTCACCTATTACCTCCTTATGATCATGGTAGGATGGCTCATGAAGAGACACCCTATCCTCTTTGGACAATGTTATAAGAATTTTGCTATTTATTTTTATTTTTACAAATTTTCTTGTAAAAAGGGAGGCACATTTGCTCCTTAAGAGTTAGGGATGGTGTAAGAAGTAAGAAGATTCCAACGAGAGTATTATACTCTTATCCCTTAACATTATATCAAGGAGTTTTATCCATTTGGAAGTATAAACATAAGCCAACATGGATTAAAGATAATGAATCATTTCCTAATGTGTTCCAAAAGAAAAGATATTCAGATAGACATTATAAAGATACGCCATATTATCTTGATGAATAAAGATAAGCAACAAAAGGATTTTAGAGGTTCTAATGACACTGTTATTACCATATATCTATAGAAGAGGCATGAATGCACATGGTGCTTATTTGGAAAAAGGAAGAGGATCATCGTATGATGATTTGAGGGAAAAGGAATGAGAAAAATTCAACATTTATTTTGCAACAAGGTGCGGTTCACTCTGCAAAATAAAAGAATCAAAGAAAATAAAAATGAATAAGGAAGAATGCGTTGTTCAAAAACAACAGTCACTCAATAGTGTGAACAACAAAAATAAATAAAAATAACTAGTTCTGTTCAATCAAGTGAACGACGATTGTTTAATAACTTGAACAATGAAAACTAATGAACGGAAAATATGTTGTTCAATCCATTGAACGACAGTTGTGAGAATACAAAAATAAATAAATAGTGTTGTTCAATCAATTGAATGACAATCGTCCAAGTGTTTGAACAATAAAAACGAAATAAAAAAAACATTGTTCAATGAAGTGCACAACAAGAGTCTGCTAGCTTGAATGAAAAAAAATATGTGTTGTTCAATAAATTGAATGACAAATGTCCCATTGTTTGAATCAGCGAAAATCAAAAACAAAAATGTGTTATTCAATCAATTGAATGACAACGTTTGCTTGTTTGAACAACATAAAAAATGTGTTGTTCAATCAACTGAACAACAAATGTCCCATTGTTTGAACAACGAAAATCAAAAACAAAAATGTGATGTTCAATTAATTGAACGACAACATTCGCTTGTTTGAATAACATAAAAAATGTGTTTTTCAATCAATTGAACGACAAACGTTCGATTGTTTGGACAACGAAAATAAAAAACAAAAATGTGTTGTTCAATCAATTGAATGGCAACATTCGCTTGTTTGAACAACAAAAAAATGTGATGTTCAATCAATTGAACGACAAACATTCAATTGTTTGAACAACGAAATTGGGAAGAAAACAAAAAATGTGTTGTTTAATCAATTGAACGGAAAACATCTAAGTGTTTGAACAACAAATAATGTGTTTTTAAATCCAATTGAATGGCAAACATCTCATTGTTTGAACGACGAAAATCAAAAACAAAATTGTGCTATTCAATCAATTGAACGACAATGTTTGCTTGCTTGAATAGCATAAAAAGATGTGTTGTTCAATCAATTGAGCAACAAATGTCCCATTGTTTGAACAACAAAAAAATGTGTTGTTCAATCAGTTGAATGGAAATGTTCGCTTGTTTGAATAGAAAAAACACAAAGAAAAGATTAATTCCTACAAAGGTATGTACATTATTTACAATTTTTCAAGCAATTTCAAATTTTTAAAGAAATAGTTGCTAGGTTATCATTCCCTGCAGCTAAAATTTTCATGGAGGGGTCCTTTCGTACTTGCATGCAAAAAGATTATTTGGAAAGCGGTTGATGATAGAGGCACACTTGATGCCCATTTACCTTAAAGAAATGGATGGATACATCTATGGTAGTCAAGGTAAGAGTACCATTGTTATGCACTTCTTGAATCTCATAAGGTTTGAGCCATCTTGTCTGCAACTTGCCTGGGAAGTCTTGGAACCTAGAATTGTAAAAAAGTGCCCAATCCCCTTTTTGAAATGTTTTCTTCTTGATAAGGTTGTCATGCCATTTTTCCCTTTGTTGTTGTATGATTGCAGTTCTTTACATAGCAAGCAGTAGAGCTTCATCTAGTTCATTAATTTGCTGAAGACACTTGGTTTGAGCTTCTGTTAAGTCTAGACCTACTTCCTACATTGTTCTTATAGTTTTTATTTCGAATTTGATTGGAAAAATTGGTTCTTCACTGAACACAAGCTGGTAAGGAGAGTATCCAGTAGTATTCCTCCAAGTCGTACGATAGGTCCACTAGGTCTCTGGCAATGTAGTAGTCCAATCTCGTCGGTGCGTTGAGACTGTTTTAGTCATAATTTCTTCTATAATCTTGTTGGTGATTTCTACCTACTTGTTCTCCTGTGGGTGATATGAAGTGATCCTGTGCATGGTATGACGGTTTCTGAGGGTGGAAGTAATATTGTTACCTATGAAATACTTTCCCCCATTTGTGACCACTTCTCGTTGTAGTCCATACTGCACAAATAGCCCAAAAAGGAAGTTAATCACTGCTTCCTCTGTGGTTCTTGGTAAATCTATTGTTTCCACCCATTTTGTCACATAATCCATGGCTACCAATATGTAGGCCTTCTGATTTGAAGGCAGGTGAAACGAACCTATGAAGTCTAATTCCCAACGCTCAAAGGGTTCTATGACAAATTGTGGTCGTAGAATCATTTCATCAGATTGACCAGGTTGATCCATCCTTTGGCAACTATCGCAAGCATGTGCATACTTTTTGGCGTCCTTAAAAATAGTGGGCCAGTAATAGCCCATTTGTAATACCTTATGTCCTATCCTTTAGACTGTAAAATGTCCCCCACAAGGCTCATCATGGAAAACCTTCAAGATTTCATGGATCTCATCTTCACAGATTCATCTGTGTATACACATGTTGGCCTCTGTATGAAAAAAATATCCACTTATCCAAGAGAACTAGGCGCTATGCTGAACAATCAATTTTCTTTCCCTTGCTGTTAAATGTTTAGGTAGCTTTCCTACTGCCAGATAATTTTCTACATCTTCGTACCATGGCATATTAACCACCACAAAAAACAGGTTCTCATCCAAGAATTGGTCATCTACCACCAATTTATCATTGACCTTCGGAATTTGATATAGAAAATCAGCAACGAGATTGTCCTTTCATGGACAATCCTTAATGGTAATGTCAAACTCCTGCAAAAGTAATAACCATCGTGTTACTCAAACATTTGTGATTGGTTTATTAGCTAGATATCTAATGGTAGAGTGATCAGTGTACACAAAGACTTGGTAGCCAGTTATATAGTGCCTATATTTATTTATTGCATAAATAACTACTAGAAATTCTTTTTTCTGTCACTGTGTAATTGAGTTTTGCAGGGGTGACATTTTTGATAATGTAATATATAGCATAATGTTTCTTGTCCTCCTCTTTGCCATGGATAGAGCCTATGATTACATCTGTTGCATCCGTGGAAATATGAAAAGGCAGCTCCCATTTTGGTCCACGTAATACTGGTGATGTTGAGACAAGTTTCTTTAATCCTGCAAAAGCTATGTCACATTTTTCAGACAAACTGAAGTCAATATTTCCAGTTAGAGCGTATAAGGGTGCCACAATCTATGAAAAATTCTTAATAAATTTGCGATAATAACCTACATATCCTAGGAAAATACTTACCTTTGTTTGGGTGTAAGGGGTAGGCAGTAAGAGAATTACCTGTATTTTTGCCGGGTCTACCCTTATTCCTATTGGAGAGATGTAATGCCCCAATATCACACCCTTAGTCATCATCATGTGACACATGACATTGCTTAAACATAACCTGGTAGCAATGCATCATTCTAAAATTTTTTCTAGAGTTCGTAGTGCTTGATCAAAATCATCCCCATATGGAGTAAAATCATCCATATATACCTCTATTCCTTCATTTATTAGATCAAAAAATATGCTTAGTATAGCTCTTTGAAACATGGTCGGGGCGTTGCACAACAAAAATTGTAATACTTTTTATGCGAATGTGCCCCAAGGATAGGTGAAGGTCGTTTTGTCCTGGTCTTCAGGGGCAATCTGGATTTGATTGTACCCACCGAAGCCATCTAGAAAGGAGAAGAAATGCTTTCTTGCCAACGTATCGAGGATCTCATCAATGAATGGGAGGGGAAAATGCTCTTTCTGCATTGCCTTCTTTAGCTCTCGATAGTCCAAATACGCCATTTCCTATTTTTCTTGGGGACGACCACCAAAGGGGAGACCCATTTACTGTTTGAGATGGGATAAATAAAGTTTACACCTAGTAGCTTATGTAATTCCTCTTTCATGATATCCTTGAGGTGAGGATTCAACCTCTGTTGAGGCTGCCGGATGGGTCATGCATCTTTCTCTGTATAAATGTGGTGTGTACATAACTGCGGATCTATCCCTTTCATATTAGGGTAATCCCAGGAAAAAGCCCCTTTATTTTTCTACAATACTTGGATAAGATTTTTCTGTTGTTCACTTTCCATATTAGCATTGATATTTAGAACTTTTCCTAGTTTGATCTCAACTGGTGTACTATTCTGAACAACAGTTGTCTGAATGTGATGGTTTTTTGTGTCCTTCAGGGGATCTTCCATGGCTTCGTTATCAAGAATTGCTTTTAGCATCTAACATTCTACATTATTTTGCTGATTTATAAAACTATTGATAACATCATCTTCAGTTTGATCTTTAAATTCTAGCGCTTTTGCTACTATGAGTGGTGAATGGATGCTCTCTTCCAGGTACATTGGTGGTTTCTTACATATTTTTACAATGGGAAAACTTGGCCTGGCAAGAGGGTATAACACACAATTTTTTATAGTGTCTCCCTTTGTGATTGTCATGCTTCCTTCTCGGCAGCCAATATATGCGTCAGCTGTTTCCAGCCAAGGTCATCCCAAAATCAAAGGATGCCCATCCAACCTACTCCTTAGGTTTATAACCAAGAAATCTACCAGATATTCCCATGAGTCAAAAGAAACTGTAATATCTTGTAAAGTCCCTTCTGGTCTCACCACTGACCAATTAGAAAGTTCTAATAAAGTGGTAGTTGGTTCTAAGGCTGTGATACCTAGTGCTTGACAAATTTTTGTTGTTAGTATGTTAATGACAGCTCCTATATCAACTAGGGTGTATCTGGATCTTGGGAGGAGGCCCTCAAGATCTTAAAGATTGAAATTGATCTTGGGGGGAGAGACCTCCAAGATCTGAAAACTTAAATCACCAAAAGAAAAATAGGAGAATGTCCAATGAAAAAAACCACAAAGAAACTTTTTATTAAAACCGATAATAACTGTAAACCTTATAAACAATAATGGGAATAAACCAGCTAGGGCGATGGTAGCTTATCTCTGAGAAGATATGTGTGGCTACATGCCTCTGAACTGTAAAGGCTACATTGTGACGGACAATCTTTTCTTTTACAAAATGTGACTTGTTACTTATAGTATTTTTCAGTTACAATACCACAGGTCAATTCCATGGGTGAATGAATACCATGGGTGGATTTTACAATACCACGGGCGGATGCCATTTACAGTACCATGGGTAAATTCCATGGGTCAATGAATAATATGGGTGGATGAGTACCATGAGTTGATGCCATTTCCATTTGGATCAAGAAGAGTGGTCACATATCTGAACTATTACTATGGGATTTCCACGGTCTTCCTATTTTATGGGAGTTTCCCCTCCCAAGAGTAAATCGGATAAGGTTCCTATGAAATGAATAGCGGATGAGGTTTTCACCTTCCTCACAGGCCTTTTTATACATAATTCTTTGATGGTCTTGGCATAGATGGGAATGTCTTGAATATCCCAGAGGAGAAGAATATTATACACAAAATTTTCAGTTCCCCTATAAGATCAAAATCGGGATAAGTGATCAGTCTAGGTATCACTAGCCTTTCAGGGAATGGAGGAGAAGTAACCATAAGTTTTTCAGGGTCATCATGTTGATCTGTTTCTTCCCCATGCTTTGATTTAGTATTATGTACAAGTGGTGGAATATGTACAGATGATGGAATATCTATAGGTGGAGTTATAGTTTCAATTGATGGTTGGTCCCTGTTTTTCTCAGGGTTTATGACCCGCCCTGACCTTAATCTGAGCTCATTACTTTCCTTTTTCTCAATCTCATATTCTGGATTTTCAATAACCTGTACCAACTGGACTAGCCTATTGTTAGGATTCGGGTTTGGCTAAGCTGGTAACTGTGGCCGCAAAAGAGGTTGAGAATTCTGCTGTAATGTATAAGGAACTGTTAACGCGGTTTGACTCTAGGGGCCTATTCCCTTAGGTATATTGAATATCCCTAGAGGTCGCTGCCAGTTTGTAGACCAATTCAGGTTTTGCAAGGTGGAGGCAGGCCACTAGATTGATAGGGATTGCCTTGCTAGACAAGCGTAAAAGGTGAATTTGGCCAGCCATTCCCTGGAAAATATTGTGCTGGCGAGGGTGTCATAGGGAATGGTGGACTTTTCCAGTTTGGGTAGGATGATTGGCCTTGCTAGGCTGCTCTAAGGTCCTGTTGCTGATTAAACTGCGATGAAGGAAAAAATTGGGATGCGTCTCGTGACATAACTGTAGGTTTGGCTTGCCATTGTCGACGCTGGTTCATCAAATATATTAGTTCTATTTCCTCATCTGCTTCTTTGAATATTTCTTTCAGCCCAGATAATGATGGAAATTGTTTAGTATTGTGATCCTTAGTACAAATGGCGCACGTCTGAACCATGTCTAATAGGTATTCTCGTTGGTTGTGCGTCTTTCGAAAACGTGGGCAAAAGATGGCCAAATATTGTTCTACTAAAGCTTGTTTTTGTTTGGCTTGTAGAACATCCAACTGTGTTGTAAGAGTGCCCAGGATATCCATATTAAAATCTTCCAGGACGTTGCCAATCTCCATTCACGTTATACCACCACTATGTCGTTTGCTTCCTCTACTCACTGGATCTCAGCTAGTTGCTCCTGTATGTGTGCTCCGTAATGAACACTTAATACACAAATGAATGATTTCATCATACTCTTCTTGAGAAATATCTCCTTTTCCCATTAAATTTATAGTTTCTATCCATTCTTCTTTCATTCCTTTAATCAATATAGCTCTTAGGACTTCTTTCGGTAGCGTAGTGTGTGGAGATCTCTACAAATTATAATTAAATAATTCTACATATTCTTCTAATTTCTCATTATCTTTTTCAGTCATCTTGAAAATCTCATCTTTCAGTTCCCTAGTTTCACAAAAGTCTTGGTATCTTTTAAGGAAGGAGGTTTTCATTTCATCCCAAGAATTGATTGTTCACCCACCTATACCCATAAACCATCTTAAAGCTTCCCCTTTCAAAGTGGAAGGGAAAAATTTCAGTTTTTGGGGGTCGGTGGCATAGTCATACCCTCTATAGAGGACATCAAACTCAAACAGGAAAGCATTATGATCCTTTGTGATTATCCCATGAAAGGTTGGGATGTTCTGTAGAGGAATGGCCTTCATAGGGGCATTAGCCACCTGGTCAACTATGGGGTATTCTAATGTCGAAGTTTGACCTTGGGGTGGATGTTCTGCCATTTGATCAAAGATATGCCAATAGTCTTCAGGAATTTCAAGGGGTTCTTCTGTAATAAATAGAGAGTTAGCAACCCGAGCAAGTTTTACAACACTACCTAAGTCTGGAATCTCGGGAGATCCTTGTTCCAATAGTTGTGCTTCTATTTTAGTAGCCCCACTAGTTTCTCCTTTTCCTTCTCATAAATTACAAGATTTTCCCTCTTGTACAGGATCAGAGAGTAGGCTTATTGCAACTTGAAAACTCTGTTCTGATCCTACTTGGCTTTGAATCTCAACATGAGCTATAGATGGTGGGCCTGCTTCTTAAGGGATGGCAGTAGAAATTTTTCCAGGTATAGCCTGGAATCCTACTGATGCTTGAGACTTTGTTCTTCTTATGATTTCATCGATAAAGGTTGTTCTCCTAAGGTTCACCGATCCTTTGGGTTTTGTGGATTTTGGTGGAGGATTTTGTTCTTTCTCTAGCTTTTCATTCCTAGTCATTCATAAAACAAATTCCTATTTAACCTCTAAAATTTTGCTGTAAAGTAGGTAGGTAAGAAAGCACTTTACTTGCTAGGTATGCAGGTTTTTACCTTCCATTTTTAAAACCTAGTTTTCTTACAACAAGGGAATATGTTTAATCACTTTAAATACTCTCTCTAGCAAAGACACCAAAATGGTGGTTCACTAAGATGTGTTTTTACAGGAAATATTAATCCCTACATTAGTTGTCAACCCGAGGTAAGTCTTTCTATTTAAGTAGTTCCAACACAGTATGTGCAGTGAAGTTAGAGGTTATCTAATGATGAAACGTTGCAATTATTAAAGTCCAATTCTTCAATCTAGTTCACACAACTCTGTAAAGAAACTATTTATGAAAGGGATGTTCGCAAAACCCTATGTAATTCCATAAAACTTGTTTCAAAACCAATTGGAACTTGAATGGAAATGACAATTACTCAAATAAGCTTGAGACTAATCACACTTAATCAAGTAATAAACTATGATTACCGAGCACACCACTCAACTCAAATCAATGTGTATTGCTAAATAACAATAACAATCGACAATTGAACAACAATCTGTAAGTGAACAACAATAACTATAAAATATTCCTAACTGATAAACGTTCTATATTGAAATCCATAGAAGTTACTTAGTCTTGTTCCTCAAGATCTATGATAACATTCATTCGATCGAACATCAATCAACCATACATTCACTTATTCTAATTAGAATGCTTACTTAAGTTTATCTTGCAATTTTAGTATAAAGCTAAGTGAACAACAGTGTAGGTTAACATCAATCTTCAAGATAAGCAAGAGAACTAAACATTAAATCAAATACAAGGATTGAATGTAAACTATAACACGAAGGAGCAATGGAACTTCCTGTGACTGGTCCCAGAGTTGCCAGAAGCCTCTGCATAGCAAAAGCTTAGAATACAGAGATGTAATGTACAAACTCCTTTCATTAACTTCAAAGTAACATTTGACAAAATCACTAAATTAACAACGTTTGTGCTCTCAAAAGAATAATTACATATCAATGGTCTCCCCCTCATCTAGTTGCCTTTTGACTTTAGATAACATAAAATGGAAACTTGGATAATAGTGAATCACTTCACCAGATAAAATCTGATCATATGATAAAATAGGAGTACTCGAGCTAATCTTCCACTTCCTTGTCTGCCCTAGACGCCGTGGCTTTTCCCTTTATGGCCTTGTGTTGTCTTACCAACTGAACAACGTTTTCCCAATCGTATCTCTGCATACAAAAATAACAAAGAATCAATTTTTCGTACTTAATTCGCCTATTCTATCACCAACTAGTTTCTTCCAACTTTGACCGATATTTTCCTCATTTTGTTCTATAAATAGAGATAATATTATAAGGATGATCAATAAATGAAGCATTAAGTGACAAGAAAGCATACCTTTTCCTCGTCCCAATAGAAAATATAGCTTGCATCATAAGTGGAAGTAAAAAATGATTAAATGAAGTGAAACAAAACAATATTTGATGAATTGAGTTTTACAGGGTAGATAGAAAAGATTGATGGCTTGCATGTGTTTGAAGCTATGGAACTTCTTTTGCATGTTCATAAAATAAATTTGTAAGCCCCAAGAAAATGTGTTTCGTGTCTTTTATTTGAAAATATTGACAAGTTATGTGAACTAAGAGTTTCTTGAAGAAATGGATAAACCAATATACAAAGAACTTAGAGCCTGAGTGAGCCTTACAAATTATGAGGCCTATGTCGAATTTAAATACCTTGTTTGACTATTCCAACTTGAATGCCTCATAAATAAATAAATAGATTGTGATTTGCTGCCTTCAAAATGAGAGGTTGTTTTGGTACAATTTCTCCATATTTCTTCTTGATCACCTCCTCTTACTATAGACAACATTAATTAGCACAAAGAATCTTCTTTTTGGTTTGAAACATGTCTTTACAAAGGAATATAAAAATTTTGAATTTATATGTGAATTAAGATCCACCCTTAAATAAACTATGCAATATTCTTACGACTGCTACGGTTTTTGCATACAGTTGACAGCATGGTCTCCTGATGGATTAGATCCCCTAATGGGTCAGATTTTCTCTCTGAAACAGTGGTTGGCCACTAGTTCAACTAGATCATATTGGTAGCTAAGAGGCATGATCATGACTGCCCCCCCTCGTTGGGCCGAGGGGTCCTAGTCCTTCAGGGGTACGTGAATCATACCATGTTTGTGCAAGGATAGACGAACCCGACAAAGGCTACTACTTCACAAAATGACGAAGAAACCCCTGGCATAGGAGCATAGTGGCAAGTGATCGAAGGGAAAAACTGATGTTTGCCATGAGAAACAACCAACCCTAAGTTTGGAATCCCCAACAACCGTCTGGAGCAAAGCTTCCAATATATGAAAGATCATGCTATGATCTGCAAATTTGTAGGCATTTGGCCCAAGGAGAAAGACATCTTAATGTGGATCTAGCACAAATGGGAACCATGAGGGAAAATTGAGCTCCAACTCTAAGAAAAAGGGTTCTTTACAATCATCTTCAAAAATTTGGAAGATAGACAACACATCTCCGAAAATGGGCCACATTTTATGGGTAGTGCAGGGTTTTTCATCAGGTATTGGGAGGAATGCTATAACCTTGATAAGGAAGAAATCAGAGTAGCTCCAGTATGGGTGTGCCTTTACTCCCTACTAGATGACTTATGGGAGTAATACATGCTTGAAGGCATCAACAATTCCATTGGACAATTCCTCAAAATCTCTGAGGTTACTAAAAGGCAATGCCATGCAGCCTTTGCCTAGATATGTGTGCATATGAATATATCACAAACTCTTCCAGAATCAATAGAATTAATCTACCATGATACAACCTGGATCTAGCCTCTCGATTATGGACATGTCCCATTCAAGTGCCAGAGGTGCCATGAATATAGTCATTTATTCGGAGATTCCCCCCTGACTAAGATGGACAAAGCTAGATTTTCCACTCAAAATCGAGATGCAGAAGACTTCCAATAAGTCAGAGGACATTGTCCTTTCTCAAGCCATACCCCCAAGATCTAGTGAAACCACACCCAACGTCTGATGATACTTACCAGGTTTGGATGACTTTTCCCACCATGGTCCTGAAACCCATGACATTTCCTAGCCTGAGCAACCATTTTTCTGCCCTAGCAAACCTAGATCCTGATCGGGAGAAGACACGGGAGGAGATTCCCTGCTCCTCTAAGGATATTTCCCAGTCCATGGAAGTCGACAAGCAACCCCTCTCCCTATGGGAAAACTTCGCATGCAAGTGAAAGATGCCAGACCATTCGAAGGATGATCGAAGGGTTAAATATGCCCTTACTCGCACAAGCAAGATCCTAGAAGTAGAAGAGAGGAATAAAATACTAGGCACAGAAGAGAATATAATGTTGGAGATATTCAAAGCTTGGAGTAAAACAGATGCCAAATACATACTAGGAAGCTAGATGATTCACTTCAATTATCTCTTCTCCCAATGGGTGGCTAGATCGGGTAAACCAAATCCAGATCTATGGGGTACAGGGAAAGACATAAACCCTCTATCCCTCACCATAATTGTTGAGTAAGGAGGCTCAGAGAAAGAAAGAAAGGAAGGAAATTGAACAAAGATCTGATCCATGAAGCTGGGAATTACTTTTGAATTCAGGGAAAATGGGATGATTGATGGATTACTTTCCCAGATCTGCCCCACCTTTTTCATGAAGATCATCTCTTGGAACATCAGGGACCTCAACAACCTAGGTAAGATCTGATCCCTAAAGGAAAATATAGTTAAGCATAATCCCATCATAGTCTTGTTACAAGAAACCAAAATGAATGATAAGAAACTCATTGAGAACAACTAGAGATGTTGGAAGAATAGTCAATTCATATCTATAGACGTGATCGAGATCACGGGTGGTCTGGCTATTCTCTAGGACCCTGACAAGGTCGTGTTCACTGATTGGGTTGGATCCTGATTCTTCCTTTTGGTGGCCTTCAAACAGGTAGGTGTTAGAAAATTATATATTACAGAGCAATGGAACACATAAAATATTGCAGAAATATAAACACAGAACATGAATAAAACAAGAGAGACACAGATATACGCAGTTCACCCAATTTGGGCCACGTCCATGGAGAAACAACTAATCCTTCCTTTTATATTATCTAGCAAAATGAAGAGATACAACCTACAACATATCCACTGTAATTCCCTCTTTTCTCTTAATCTCCTCTCTCTTCCTTGCTCAGAACAGAGATCTACATAGATGCAATAAAATTCCCTTATATATGGTGAGGGGTTTCCTTCTAGGGAAGAAAACCCTAAATTTAAAATAACTTCTACTGTCACATCTCTGCCTAATGAATGACCCAGATTGACTACGAAATTACAACATTTTACAAGGCAATTTTACATATATTTTTAGCTTCAGGGGCATTGCCCCCAATCCCCCGCAGGGGGGGAGGGCTCCAAATAATCACCATCGCCCCCCCTGGCTGTTCATATTTATAGGTGGCATTGCTACCACATTAGGAACTGGGGTCCATTGTAACGAAACCTATGAATAAACAATATAATCAAGCTCCACACCCAACCATAGGAACGTAAAACTGGATAATCCTTATAGTGGTTTATGGCCCTTCCAACCTCGAGAGAAAGGCCTATTGCTCTCTCAACTAGGTGGGTTAGGAAGCTCCTAGGAAAGAAGGACTAGATCTTAGGAGGGGACTTCAACCTAATCTGCAATCTGGATGAAAAGAGAAGAAGTGTTAAGAGGCTGGATCTTTCTTCCTTAGAGTTAAACAATGCCATTGAAGATCTACAGCTGGTGGACATTCTCCCAAAGCATGGACTCCACACATGGAAGAATTAGAGAGGGGGGAAAGATTAGATGGTGAGTCATTTGGATCAATTCCTCCTTTCTGAGCAATTCATCCTTCAATATCCAAACGTAGAAACCAAGATTCTTCCATCCATCGGCTTGGATCACTGGCCGGTCAATCTGGATATTTACTTCTATAGTTGCTCCTCAGTGGAAGCCACTCCACTTTGAAAGCTTTTGGTTACAACATCCCAACTTCCTGGAGAAACTAGAAACCTGGTGGATCGCTATGGACAATCCACGAGGAAACAATATGCAATCTTTCCAAAATAAACTCCAAGTGCTAAAACTCAAAATTAAAACCTGGAACCGGGAAGATTTTTGGAACATCATTGAGGAGAAGAAAAAATGGAAGCTCTTTGATTAGGTGCTCAAAATTATGCTAAAAAATAAAAGTGTCAAAATCTTGAAAAGCTTAGCTTCACATCGAAGAGCTCGACATTTTGAATTCAACGGTCTGAACAACACTCAAATCTAAGTTCATATGCCGAAGTTATAACAAGTGAACGTTCAGGTTTGACTTGGACACGTTGCAGGATTGGATGATGTGGAAAATTCCTTTAGTGAATGAGGAGGCACCAATTGGCAAGCAGCCATTGGCCCCCACATATCGCAAATCACAGGTAGCAGGCGGATCGTGTTAAAGAATCGGCCCCGACAGGTACCAGGTTGCGATTGTGATATCACAATCAAAACCCACATAAGGCATTACAGAAATTGGACCCCAGCGTACCTGGGATGTGATGTGGTATGCGCAATCACAGATCGCAATCACGTTCACACTTCATAATCGCAATCACACTACTTGCCTATTCTTTGCTGATTGGGATGGGCAATAAGTTCCGAATGTGATGCGACTTTAGGTTCCAGTTTATAATTCCATTGGGTCTGCCACATCACTATCATAATATCACCCGCGTACATAAAACTTAAGCCCGTTGGTCGTTGCTGATTGTGATGAATAGTAGGTGCATAGACATTATGGTCCACTGTGTGGCTAAATTTCACCCAGTTAGCGGATTTTGGAGCGAATTTATGGGATTATGTTGATTTTAGAGCAATTTGTGGAACAAATAGTGGGAAAACAAGGAGAAGTCATAACTTCTTCAGTTTTCCACCAGATTGGTTGCAAAAAGAGGCTAGATAGCCATTTTTGGACATTTAGGACTCATTTGAGTAGGTTTCAGAAGCATTTGAGTATTGTAAACACTGGTTTTTACATTTTTGAGTATAATAGAGAGGCCTAGCCATTGGAAGTTGGACCAAGGAGACATAGCCCAGGAGGGGTGAACTCCTTTATCATGTGCTTGTTGTAATATGTTTTTGATGTTGTTATCTACATGTCTTTTCTATTTTTTAGTTTCTGGTTTATGTTAAAATTCCGATAAAAATTAACATAAAAACTCATCATTTCACTTACAAAAATTGATGAATCCTTAAGCACAATGAAAGAATTTTGTTTATAATATGACGAAGATCTTAGCACTGCAAACTAATATTCTAAATTAGATCATTTTTTGTATCAGAGAACTAGGTTTTGCTTTGTGAAGGAAGGATTTAATTGTTTGAAAGTTTATGTCATGCTTACAAGGTTAAAACTGAAAAGAGGTGAATGGGAGCTGGTTGGAAGCCCTGAAGTTGGGTTAAGGGGAAGGAGAGAAAGTTTGCCACAATCTCCAACACCATTTCAGCCTCTAGTTGTACTTGAGACTCCAGAGATCATGTATCATGAAGGAGAACCTACAAACATGACAGAAGATAAGAAGACCTTTAGAAATGCTTTCTTTGATATAACAGAGATGGTGAAGGTCCTCTATGGAGAGAGGAATACCAGGTTGCAAGGAGAAAGTTCTAAACCTCACAATGAAGAAGGCTCTTCAGGAGGAGGTAATGGAAAAGGAGGTAATGGGAATGGAGATAAACCTACACCTTCTCCACAATCTTCTTCATCTTCTTCTTCATAAGAATCTTCACCCTCTTCCACTAACACAACCCTTACTCGTACTCATAATCATTCTTCAAAAGGAACTGGTAAATCACCTTTCTTAAAGCTTGATGTTAAATACAAGCTGCCTATGTATAATGGTGAAGTGAATGCATAGAGGCTTGATAATTGGATTCATCAGTTGGAGGTATATTATAGGATTCAAAACCGTCAAGAGGATGACATAAAGATTCAATTATCTTCCTTGATAATGGAGGGTGCAACACTTGTATGGTGGGAATTGAAGACCCAACAGGAGATTAAAAAGCACGGTAAGATCTCTATTTCTTGGAATGATTTCATTCTTGCAATTAAAAGACAATTCTACCCTCTAGCTTATATGAAGAAAGCCATTATGAATTCAGAAAAATTTAGACAGATTAAAGGTTAAAATGTGAAAAATTACACCCAAGAATTTAGAAAAAGGTTTGTGATGTTAGGTGTAAATTTTCAATCACAGGACACATTGCTAAAATACATAGGGGGTTTACATAGTTGCCTTAGGCATAATATTTTAATGTTTAATCCCAATAAATTAGATGATGTATGTGTGCAAGCCTCTCTTCTTGAGGCAAGAGGGAAAAACACCCCAGAAGAAGGCAGTAAAAATCTGTTTAAGGGTAAAGAGAAAGAAATGGTATCAAGGGAAATAAAAATGCATCCATTAAAAAGGAAGGAAAGGAAACAATTTGTAAACATTGTTCCTGAGAGGGTCATGATGTAGCTCGTTGTTGGAAGCTTCATCCCAAAATGAAACCAAAGAAATTCAACAACAAAGGGAAATAAAAGACAACTGAAATCACTCAAGAAGAGGATTTGGGATCCAAATCGGGTGATGAAACAAAAATCACAGCCATGGCGTTTCAAGGAAAGGAATCCATTTCCAGCACTAGTTCTTCAAACTCACATAATGAAACTCCAAATGAAAAGAGGAGAATAGAACTATTTCACATAAGGGTGATATCGAAACATAACAAGATTGATATGATGTTTGATAGCGGCTCTCAAGCCAATCTTATCTTAGAAAACATTGTCAAGAGTTTAAATTTGGAAATTGTTCCACATCATAAACTGTATCCACTTGGATGGGTATGTGACAATGGAAAATTACAGGTTGTGAGAAAGAGTAAACTAAAATTTGCAATCACTGCAAAATTCATATATGAAGTGGAGCTTGACATTGTGTCGTTAGATATCTTTGGCATCGTTATGGGCAGCCCATACCTTTATGACTAAAAATCTCTTTTCCATCAACATGAAAACAAATATCACATATTAAAAAATGGAGTAGATTATATTGTGAGAGCTTACAACAAGAAATAAAAAACTTTCGCTTGTTAATGGAAGGAAAATGAAAAAACTAGTGAATTTGAGTAGGAATTTTATGCTTGTCATGATCAAACCCGAAAATGATGTTGATAATGAAGCGTTTAATGGTTATAATTCGAATTTGAAAACTGATTTGATTGGCGCTGTTAACCAATCTAATGAAATGTTTTAGGAATCAAAGGGATTACTTCCAAAGAGTGGAATCCAACCTGAATTACAGTTGCATCAAAAGTTTATTTTTCCTAACATTGGAATATACAAGATGTTAGTGATGGAAAGTGCATAGATTAAGACGCAAATCTAGGTGTTGTTGAATAAAAGGATCATTCAACCTACTCATTTACCATGTGGTTCACTTCTTGTTTTGGCACCCAAGAAGAATGGTAAGAATTTCCTTGAATGGGATTCAAGAATTGGTTTTCATCACAGTAGAGTTGTTGAAGGAGATGTAGGGAAGATAACATTTAAAACCAAGCAAGGTTTGTTTGAATGGCTTTTATACATTTTTGTCTTTGCCATGCTCCTACTACTTTTACATATATGAAGAAATATGTGTTGAAGCCATTTCTAGACAAAATAATATATTTGGATGACATTTTCATTTTTCAGAAAATTTCATCATAAACATGCCATGTATGAGAAAAAAATACTTTAGGTCATATGTCAAGAACATTTGTTTATGAAGATGTCAAAGAATATGTTGGATAAAACTTCTTTGATCTACTTGAGCCGTGAAATGGGTTCTTCCAAGCATGTTTAGGTTCCCAATGGCTTTTCTCTGCTCGCAATTTACGCAGGAAGGCTTAAGAAAGTCATTTTGATAAGAGCTTTTTTGGGAGCAGCCCAATGTTGGAGGAGAAATTTTGTTAATTTTTCTTCTATTGTAGTTCATTTGAATTCATTGGCAGTTGTTTAAAAGGTCTTCCAGTGGGTAGGTAAACAACAAGAGGCATTTGATGCTTTAAAACAAAAGATCAGCACAACTCCAGTACTTTCTTTTCCAGACTTGAGACAATCATTTAAGTTTTAGGTTGATGTATGTGACTATGTGTTGGGCGAGGGATACCCCAAGGGAAGTTTTGGGGCTTAAAGCCCAGATTTTGGTCAAAGATTGTAATTATGATGTAAAGATTCTGCATTTTGTGGGTGCGAAGCACGTAGTTTGTTAAAGAGTCATAGGGTTGTCCGTCCTAATTTTGTTAATGTAATGTCGGCTCTGGAGATCTACCCATGGTTCGCGGACCATGGAATTGTATAAATCAAGCGAGTCTCTAAGTAGTTAAGTAATACATTGATAGAAGAAGATGAAGAGTTGAGTTGTATTTGTGGAGTAAAGTCTAGTTTTGGGTCGTAGAGTATGAGAAGGCTCTACAGCTGAGTGTGCAGAGGCCTTGTAGTCTGCAGCTAAGTGCACGGACCCCTGTAGCTGAGTGCGCAGGGCGAGTTGAGTCTGTAACAGTTGGAAGTATTAATAAAGAGAAGTTTTCTATCATTTCTATGTATTTCTTTCCTATTTTATGCATATGTTAACTTGGGTATAAATTGCACTTTTAATGCTTATATGATGCCCAAATGTGTATAATTGTGTTGATTAAGTGAACACAAGATAGAATATCTATTTGCGCGAAGTTAACTAAGATCTGTTAAGAAGGTAAGTAAGACACTTAGCATAGTCCGGGAAATAGCATAGAATGCTAACCTAGCAGCGTGGAAGCACCTTATCCCCTGGTTAGGGTTATGTGAAAGACAATTATAACAAATTGCGAAGATACTGGAGGTTAGAAAGTGTGCAAAGCAACCTATGTGAAGGTAGGTATAGTTGGACTAAATCGACACCATAGACATCTCAAGGGTGCAAGAACTTGGTTCTAGCATCCCCCCATACTGCTTCAGGTGAGACTTCAGTCTGTGCTCCACAGGCTAATGCTGAAAGGGCCAGTAGTGTAGGGATTTGTTTGGCTAAATAACACCAAACCTAAGTTAGGCCCCCATAAGCCAACAAATGGTTTCATTGCCAGGACCAGAATCTGCATAGAGATGTCTGATGTCATATCATTGGAATCCAACTAAGAAATAAATTGAAGGTTGGTTGGACAAAAAAATTCATGAGTTCATGACACAGGAGAATAGGAACCCACGATTTTCAAAAAGAAGAGTGGTTAGACTGCTACTTGTACATGGAGATCCATGAAATCTTTTTCGTGTCCTTCCCTACTGTGCTATACAAGTGGATCGCAAAGCTAGTAGATAGCCAAGGAAGGTGGAAGCTTGATGGTCCTATTGTGTGGACCCTAGAGTTAGTGCGGAGGTTGGGAGCATCGGAGGATAAGATCATGCATGCCGTTGATCATTCACTCAATTGTATTATAGGAGGATTCATTATTGAGTTTGCGGTTGACAATTTAGTTAGCTATAGTGAGGTGGAGCGACGTTTTCTCAAAGGACCATGAGGTAAGTATGTAAAGTCTTTGAATCCTTGGATTAAAATTATATTGTGTGAAAAATGGGTTATGGAGTTACCTTGATGTTCATGGCTACGTGAAGTGGAAAAGCTTAAAGAAATGAAGGAAATAAGGGACCAAAAAATAGCCCCTTGATTTCACCTCCGCGAGGGGACAAAGAAGAGCTCGCGAATATCTCACTACAAAGTGCTATCCATCTTATAAGGAAACGAATTCTACGAATACCGCCTCCACCCACACCACCACCAGCTTCACCACCATCACCTCCATCTTCACCCGTACCACCTCCACCACCACCGCGATTCAATATGGCAAACACAGTGAAGTTTCTTGTGTTCAAAATTTTGGGAAATGAGGATCTCGACCAATTCTAGTTCATTGTAAGGGCAGTATTGGAAGCGCAAGGAGTTACATATGGAAATATTAAGAAAGAGACACTAGTTAGTGCCCTGCAGGACTGCATGCTAACCTGGTATATTAAGTACTCCAATTGTTAGAAAATTATATATTATAGCGCAATGGAAGACATAACATTTTGCGGAAATATAAACATAGAAAAGACATAAAACAGGAGAGACACAGATATACATGGTTCACCCAGTTTTGGCTACATCCACCCCAAACAGCCAGTCCTTCCTTTCTATTATCCAGCAAAATGAAAAGACACAACCTATAATAGATCCACTGTAATATCCTCTGTTTTCTCTCACAGTCTCACCTCTCTGCTTCTTGCTCGGAGAATACAAATCTATTACACAATGTCAAATACAATGCCCTCATACGAAGAGAGGGGTTTCCTTCTAGGGCAAAAAACCCTAAACTAAACAGAAGTTCTACCGTCAGATCATCTGCCTAATGAACGGTCCAGATTGACTAGAAATTACTATACTTTTACAAGGCAATTTTACATATGTTTTTAGCTTCGGGGGCGTTGCCCCCGAAACCCCCATTGGGGGACCACTGGCCCCCAGTCCCCCCAACCGAGGGGAATTGACCCCCCCAAACCCCCTATAAACTTCCTGGGGTATACATCCAGCTGAAACAAAGACCTCTGAACAATCATGCTCCACACTCAACACCAATGAAAATCCAAATGTGGGAATCGCAGATATCCAGACAGCGCAGAACAGAGAATTTAGCAGACCAAAATATGAAGCGCAGTCAATCATAGGATTTAAAGAAATCATGATGCTACCAAGAGAGACTCCTTTGGAGCTAGATCAGAGGCTGAAATGTACAATTTGTGAAGCTAATATGAATCTGATGGATGGACAACATCGCAAATGGTTTGTAGCTTTGCTAATTCCACATTTAAGGAGTGCGCTATTGCAGCAAAAGATAACGACTCACGAAGAAGCCTTGGAGATTTCCATGAGGCCACATGAGACCCTGATGTAGGATCCTAAATTAGGAGTTCAACAGATCCACGCACAGTTGAAGAATTTATGCCTTCAGATGCAGAGTCTGAAATAGGACAAGACATCTCAACCAAAAGTGCACGAAGAGGTATGGTGCATGAAATGCAAAGGTCAGGGTCATGACAAGGACCACTGCCCCGTTTTTGTGAATTACCTCATAGGAGGAGGACCGATGCCTTTAAGGCTAGAAGTGCAAGTAGGACCTAGCGTGGTGGCTGCTTTGTGGTGCGCGATTTGTCAAATAGCAGGAAAGCATTCCATAGATAATTGTTACTTGTTACAGAAGTATACACAAAATTCGCAAGAGTTGTTTTTCAACTTTTGTAGGTTGGTGAGGCATGACGAGCACACTTGCAGATGTTATGAATTAATGATGGACAGAATGCCCACCTCCAGAGTTCTGGCCGAAACACGGCCCCTTGACCAAAATGCAGGAATGTCGCGGATAAGATTTTAGGGACGCAGACGAGGCCAAAACAGAGGAGGACCTGGAAGAGGTTGAAGATAGTTGATTTGTTACAATTGCAGAGGGCCAAGACATTATGACCACGATTTCATGAATCCAACGCGTCCATATAGTTTTTGTTGCACCTTGTTTGATCATGAGACAAAATATTGTCCTATGCTGATAGCTAGGATATGCGACAAGAGAGTGTTATTGCCTCCCCCGACTTAGAACCTGTAGATGATGAGGTCTGAGGTGTGTGAGGAAGATCCAAGCATGAACATTATGCTCTGAAGTGAAATCACAACGAGAGATGAAAAAGGCAAACAACGAGAAGATAGTACTTTGGTTCACAAAGTTCTGGCAAAAGAAGCATAGTTTGATTTGGAGCGCACTTGGGAAACCTTCATGGAAGCTAGGAAGAGCTTCAATGATGCCTCTTCTTTAGGAAGAAAATATAAATCAGATCCATAGATGGACCCATCTATGCTCACAATGTTCCTGGAAATATGTATGAAGTTAATGCACGACAGTAAGGCAGCGAAAAGGTTACAGGAACTCATCAACAGATGTTCTAGGACCATGCCAGGAGAACCACATGTAGACAGGAAGATTGGAAAACATAAAACAAGGACGAGATGAGAAATGAGGCTAACTGTGTAGATTAGAGTGTATGAGATGGATTAAGTCAGCCTGGATTTAGGATCGGATGCGAATGATTTGCTGAAATAGACATGGGAGTGAATGGGAAGACCTACGTTGCAGTGGTCTCCAATTTAGCTGAGGATGGCGAACCAGAAGAAAATAATACCCATGGGGTGATTGCAGGGAAAAACTGTGGATATTGAGGGAGTGAGCACGTTGGCAGACTTTGAAGTGATAGAGATTATTGATGATATAAATCCCTACCCTGCGCTCTTAGGAATTGATTAGGCCACTGACATGAACCAGGTAATTAATCTCAAGAAGCGCAAAATGATCTTTGAGAAGAAATCAATGCGCGTAATTGTACCCATGGACCATTATGAAGGATCGCACTATACGGAGCCAGTGTGTGATTATGAAAGCGATGATGATTTGGATTGCATCTATAAGATAACAACGCAAGACCAAGACTAGGTGAATCCCACTGCGGACGGGAAGAATTCATGGGAGCACTAGAGCTCTTTTACTTTGGATTCTGATGAAGCAACAGAGTGATGGTATAATCGGTTACACGAGGTAACTACATTGAATTGCAATACGATGACAAGTTCGTTGCACTACGTGTCGACAAAAGTAAGAGATCTGCCCACTTATGATGGTTTTAGTGAGGTATATACCTTCTTGGATAAATTTGAAAGAGAGGTGCCAGAAGAGCAACACTTCCAGGCCTTGGATTGGGTACTGCGTGCTATGCCTGCGATATGGTGGGGTATGCACAAAGGAAGTGTTGACGACTAGCGCAAATGTAGGAAAATGATACGCAAAATGATACGCACACGATTTAGGCAGTATAGGGTGTGTCTGATAGACAAGTACAATGGGCGAGATGATCCATGTGCGCATATGGCTAAGTGGATGTAGGCCTTTGGAAAAGAGTACCAACCTGTGTGAATGCACATGTACTCTGCATTGAAATACCTGGTCAATATGCATGTGTTGGGGGGACAAATGTGCAAATGGCTCTTAATGTTGGGAAGACATTATGTACGAAGAGCTATCGTACAAAACATTCTATGCACAGAAGCATTCGACAAGGTATGCAACGTGTTGAACAAGGTATGCAATGCATAATGAAGTGATTGGGACCTCTGTGTACCTACAGTATTATGGGCTTATAGGATGACATGTGAGAAACTGACGGGACAGACACCTTTTAGGCTTATCTATGGAGTAGAAGCCGTAATGACTATGGAATATATCATGCCTAGTCTACCCATAGCAGCGCTCACAGGTATGATGGATCGCGGAATCCTGGAGGAGAGGCTCGTGCAGTTGGAGGAGCTCAAAGAAGAACAATTTTTGGCTGGATTCCACCAGCAGGTACAAAACTCAATGGGACAAAAGGCATGGCACGATCGACATATTAAGTTGCGCACCTATAAGGTGAATGATTTGGTGTTGTTCTATGATAGTAAGTTTGATAAATTTCCAGGGAAGTTCAGAATGCATTGGCTGGGACCGTATATTATTAAGGGGATTACAGATGGTGGTGTGGTGCAGTTGGTTAAGCTAAATGGAGAACTCTTCCCAAGAAAAATAAAGGTAGTCATCTGAAGCCATACACAGGTGGCTTGGCCATCTAACTAATCGACGGAAGCACAGTCTTAGCGCTCCAGGAAGCTACAAGGAGGTGTGGGGCTATAAACTACTCTGCCCAGGAGTTGCGCGATGTCAGGATTTCACGCAGTAGTGAAGTGTCACAGGGTCCACGACAATGCGAGGGTAGTTGCGTTGCCACATGGGTTCGCTAGAAAGTGACCGTTACAGTCACTATTCATGATGTCATGTTGGGTTTGAGATCAAATGGAGTGGGCGACAAGTATTTAAGGCAAACTGTATGGGCTATATTCTTGAAAATATATGTCCAATCGTGCATTAATGGATTGAATGTGGGGGGAATGGTCAAATTCAAATTCAAAAGGTCCTATAAATTACAAAGGGATGTCCAGAAAAAAACACTTGGAAATTTGAGAACTGAGTTGTTGCGCGCTTAGACATTCATGAACCAAGACTTGTTTAGTCTTTTGAAGGCGAATTGCGAAGGGGAGCAATGTCACAAAATACCTCATCCATGAAGGGATTGATGTTTTATGGAAGGCAACACTATTGGCTCACGCAAAGATCATGTCCTTGGTGAAGCCACTCGATGGTGTACTGTTGTGGATGTGTTGTGGTCGGTAAGCCCAACCGCTTCATGACCTCTACCGAGATGAGGTTCTTTTGGCTCCCGCTATCAACAATGAACTATAGCGGGGAGCCCTTTACCCACATCTGGGAGTGGAAGAGATGCTCCTCCTCCTCTGGATCTTCGGGTTCATTTTTTTGGATCTTGGCAGTAGCAACAGTGGCATTGGGATCCACATCAATGATCTACTTCCCTTTTTCATTCCCCTTGTCGGGTTCTGACTCAGAGTCAGAACATGCATCTGTGTTGGGTCCCTATAATACTAGTGATTACCCCATTACTATTGTAGTTATACCCCTTATTTATATTTTTGTGCCCCTATTACCCCCATATTGTTATTTCTATGCCCCATATAATCCCTCTATTGTTATTTTTGTGGCTTTATATTATTATTGTTAGGTCGGCTGGATTATATTGTGACTCCTTAGACTCCTATATATAGAAAGGAGGTTTTGTCATTTGTATCATCCAAGAATTGTTCATTTATGTAATGCAAAGGAGGTTTCCCCCTCAAAGAGGCTGAATTCTAAGTCGTTGATCTCCTTTTCTATCTTTTCTTGAGCTGGTTTCATAACATTTGGTATCAGAGCTTTGGATTCTAGGGTTTCGCTGCTCCAAACAGGTCATCATGGCATTTTCACTATAATTTTTTTTCTATGAAGTTTCAAAAGTCGCAAAAAAAACCCATTTGAGAAGAAATTTCACTGAACCTTGGGTCCAAATTTCAAATCTTTTCGTGCGATATTTGCAGAGATATGCTCTGAGGAAGTTGGTCATTTTGCAGACTCCTGAATTACATTCAAAATAGGTGACGTAGGGAAAATCATCATAAATTTCTCTCTGGGGATCGGATTGAAATTTAGTAAGAAGGTACAAAAAGTGGACAGACTTAATTTCTTGTATATATTTTTCAGAACCAAAGGTCGAAAATTGTACACGTGGCGCTTCATACAAGTTCACTCTTCTGGAAAGGTCTATAATCAGGTCATCTTGGGAGATTGTGCATAACTCTTTCTTGGAGAATCCAATTTGGATCAGCCTGGTGGCATTGGAAAGAGAACATAGAGGGCTACTACAGGTCACAATTTCAGAACTAGATGATTAGAAAGTACAGAGATACATCAGAGGAAATATCAAGCTCCTACAAAGTGAAAAAAGGTGTGTAGATTTTTTTAAATTTTTGCTTAAGCTTGGTTTGAAAATTTATTTTGAAGGAATTCAAAGGGCATAGTAGAGCATTATTATCGGTAATTGATGCCCTGAGGAAAGAAAATGCAAACACCTAGTAAGGAACCTGAAAGCTCTAGCATGACTCATGAAGAAGAGGAAGAAATGCAACATGATATATCAAAATTACAAGACCAAGTGCAACAATTGTCCCTTGCACTAAAAGGAACAGAATCTAAGATGGATGGTTTAAAGAAAGATGTAGAAGCTAAGATGGATGGTTTAAAGAAAGGTGTAGAAGCTAAGATGGATTGTTTAAAGAAAGGTGTAGAAGCTAAGATGGATGGCATGGAAGCTAAGGTGAATGGCATGGACGCTAAAATTGATGGCATGGATGATAAGATGGAAGAATTGAAGATAAATATGAATAAGTTGCTACAAGAAATGGTCACTAAGGGTGAAAGAGTACTAAAGGAAACTCATGATGAGAACAAAATAAATGTTAATTATGATTCCATAGACTCTAATGTTGGATCAAAGACTCACCATGTTCCAAAAATCGATATGAGGAATTTTGATGGCAAGGATCCCGCCACATGGATATTACAGATGGAGCAATTCTTCGATCTCAATAATGTGCAAAACACACAAAAGGTACGTATGGCAAATTTATATTTGGAACCAAATCAGTTTGTATGGTATCAATGGCTTTGTTCTCGTAAACAATTTATCACTTGGGCAGTTTTTACGGAAGAATTGATAGCACATTATGAGGATACAAAAAGCAACACTTTTTTTAGCCAATTGATAAGTCTCAAACAAAAGGGTTCAATAATGGAGCACATTGAGGAGTTCCAAAAATTGAACATAAGGGTAAAAGCTATTCCAGAGGAGCATAGGATTGATGTGTTCATAGGGTCTTTAAAGGATAATATCCAACATGATGTGCGCCTTTGGGAACCTGATTCATTAGAGAAGGCATTCAGGTTAGCAAGAAAAATGGAAAACAAAATTATGGAAACTAGGAAGCATACCATTCACAACTATAAAGACGGAAGTGTTGTTGCCCATAGTATTCCACAACCTACAAGGTTGACACCACAACAATTGGAAGAAAAAAGAGCAAAAGGGCTTTGTTACAATTGTGATAGCAAATACACAAAAGGTCATAAGTGTGCTGAGAAGAAATTATTCTACATAGATTGTGAAGAGGAAGAAGAAAAGGAGCAAGAAAGGTCAAAAGAAGAGGATATATTCTAGGAACAAAGCCTAGATGAAGAACAAATAAATCCGACCATATCTTGTAATGCATTGGCGGGAATTACCACTCCTCAAACCATCAAGATAGAAGGACAAATCAAGAAGAAAAAGGTAATAGTGTTGATTGATTCAGGAAGCACCCACAATTTTATTCATTGTAGGGTAGCAAAAGAATTGAATTGCTTCCTATATCCAGCACCAGAGTGTCAAGTGATGATTGCAAATGGAGGAACAATAAATTGTTCTGGAAAGTGCCATAATATCAAGCTATCCATGGGAGAATATGTATTGACTAGCCCAATGCTTTCCATTCCAATGGGAGGTGCTGATGTTGTACTAGGAGTCCAATGGCTACAATCATTGGGTACAATAGCTTTTAATTTTCAAGAACTTTTCATGAATTTTTTTGTGGAAGGAAAGGAAGTTGAATTAAGGGGTATTGCAGGGAAACCAGGAAAGATAATCAGCTCTAATGGCATGACAAAGCTTCTAAAAAAGGAGCAAAGAGGTGTAATTGCACAATTATGTTCGCTAGATGTTTCCACATTGGAATCATCTATTTCTCCATATCTCCAAAAAGTCCTGGACAATCATTCCAAGGTATTTGAGACTCCCAAAGGTCTCCCACCTATGCGTGATCATGATCATGCTATTCATCTGATTCCAGGAAGTGTTCCTCCAAACATCAGGCCGTACAGATATCCATATGTCCAAAAAAGTGAAATTGAACGTATGGTTGCAGAAATGCTAGAGGCTGGTATAATTCAACCGAGTCAAAGTTATTTCTCAGCTCCAGTAGTATTTGTTCACAAGAAGGATGGATCATGGCGCATGTGTCCAGATTATAGGGAGCTCAACAAGCTCACTATTAAAGATAAGTTTCCCATTCCTGTCATTGATGAATTACTGGATGAATTGCATGGATCAATTTACTTCACCAAGTTGGATCTTCGTTCGGGATATCATCAAATCATAACGAAGATTGAAGGCATTCCGTAGACAACATTTAGAACTCATGAGGGTCATTATGAATTTTTGGTCATGCCTTTTGGCCTTACCAATGCACCTTCAACATTTCAAGGTTTGATGAATTCAATTTTCAAACCATTCCTTAGAAAATTTGTGTTGGTATTTTTTGATGATATACTAATCTACAGCAAGTCTTGGAAGGATCATGTTGAACATGTTGACAAGGTGCTACAACTATTGGAGGAGAAACAATTATATGAAAAAAGATCCAAATGTTTCTTTGGAGTCCGGGAGGTAGAATATTTGGGTCATATTGTATCTCATGAAGGAGTTAAGGTAGACCCTAGCAAAATTAAATCCATTAAGGAATGGAAAATCCCCACATCCATAAAGAATTTGCAAGGATTTCTTGGGTTGACAGGGTATTATCGCAAGTTCGTTAAGAATTATGGGAGAATAGCAACACCTCTAACAACATTATTGAAGAAAGATTCATTTTCATGGACTCCGGAAGCAACAAAGGCCTTTAAACATCTTAAAGAGGCAATGTGCCAAGCACCGGTCTTAGCTACACCGGACTTCACAAAAACCTTTATTGTGGAATGTGATGCTTCAGGAAATGGAATTGGTGTTGTTCTAATGCAAGATGAAAGACCCATTGCTTTTGAAATTCGTCCAATCAAGGGAAAGTTTTTAAGCAAAGCTATTTATGAGAAGGAAATGTTGGCAATACTCCATGCACTTAAGAAATGGCGACCCTACCTAATGGGAAGACACTTCAAGGTAAAAGCGGATCATGATAGCCTTAAATACTTTTTAGAACAAAGATTATCCTCTAAAGAGCAACAAAAGTGGGTCACAAAGATGTTGGATTATGACTTTGAAATCATCTACAAAAAAGGGAAGCAAAATGTGCTGGCAGATGCACTCTCAAGAAAGGATGAGGATATGGAAGCATTGTTGTGTGCCATTTCTATTATCCAACTAGATTGGATAAACGAAGCATAGGAGGAATGGAAGATGACGAAGAAGTGTGGGCACTTATTCGAAATCGACAACAAGATTCCAATACTTCTGATACATTTAGCTGGCAAAATGATTCGTTATGGTACAAAGATCGCTTATACCTATGTAAGAATTCCCAGCTAAAATAAAAGATTCTTATGGAATTGCACACTTCTCGCTTAGGAGGGCACTCATGATTTTTAAAAACTTACCACAGGGTTAAGAAGGAATTTTTTTGGGATGGCCTTGAATCAGATATTCAAAAGTTTGTGGCGGAATGTTTGGTTTGCCAACAAAATAAAGTTGAAACAATTAAGACACCGGGTCTATTACAACCTTTATCCATTCCAAGCCAACGTTGGGAGGAGGTTCAATGGATTTTATCACAGGTTTACCCAAGTCTGAGGGAAAGAGTGTCATCATGGTGGTAGTTGACAGACTTACCAAGTATGCACACTTTTGTGCATTATCACATCCATTTAAAGCCAGTACAGTTTCTACTGCATTTATGGAAACAGTTCAAAAGCTACATGGAAATCCAAAGATTATTGTAAGTGACAGAGATCCCATTTTCACTGGAAATTTTTGGACATAATTATTTTCTTGTCTTGGTACTTAGTTAGCTCATAGCTCATCTTATCATCCTCAATCTGATGGGCAAACTGAGATAGTAAACAAATGTTTGGAAGGATATCTTCGTTGCTTTGTATCTGATAAACATACACAATGGGTTAAATGGTTGCCTCTGGCTGAATAGTGGTATAATTCTTCCTTCCATACAGCAACAAAAATGACCCCATTTATGGCACTTTATGGGTACCAACCACCATCAATCACATCATATTTAAGAGAAAATTCCAAGGTTCAGGCAGTGGAACATCACATCGAACATCAAAAACAAGTCCTCCAACTCTTAAAGGATAACCTTGTGTTGGCACAAAATAGAATGAAACAACGGGCATATCAACATCGTAGTGAAAGAAGTTTTGATGTAGGTGATTGGGTATTCCTATGGCTACAACCATATAAGCAAATGTCCCTAAAGCAAGCTAAGAAGGATAATAAATTATCACCAAAGTATTATGGTCCGTACAAGGTGTTGGAAAAGATTAGTACTATGGCATACAAATTGGAGCTTCCTGCAGCTTCTCGATTGCACCCAGTTTTCCATGTTTCATGTTTAAAGAAGGTTATAGGTGACAAGCTCCCAGTTCAAACAATATTGCCAGAACTTGACGAAGAAGGAAAAATTATATTGGAACCAGAAGCAGTCACAGAAACAAGAACTCGACAGCTACGAAATCGATCAATTTCATAGTATCTTATCAAGTGGAAGAACTTATCCGCTGAAGATTCCACATGGGAGGATGAGAATTTTATGCAGAAGTATCCAGAACTGCTCAAGCGTTGAGGACAACACTTTTTCGAAGGAGAGGGGCATGTTGGGTCCCTATAATACTAGTGATTACCCCATTGCTACTGTAGTTATACCCCTTATTTATATTGTTGTGCCCCTATTACCCCCATATTGTTATTTCTGTGCCCCATAGAATCCCTCTATTGTTATTTTTGTGGCTTTATATTATTATTGTTAGGTCGGATGGATTATATTGTGACTCCTTAGACTCCTATATATAGAAAGGAGGTTTTGTCATTTGTATCATCCAAGAATTGTTCATTTATGTAATGTAAAGGAGGTTGCCCCCTCGAAGAGGCTGAATTCTAAGGCGTTGATCTTCCTTTTCTATCTTTTCTTGAGCTGGTTTCATAACAATCTGATTCTGAAACCTTTAGCTCAGCCACCAGCGACTGCTTGGACCGACACTCACTTGCGTTGTGAGTGGAGCTTTTATGGAACTCACACCATTTTCTCGTGTCCTTTTTCGGCTTCGCGGCACTATTCTTTTCTTGTAGCTTTTGCGGGTTGTCTTGGGCTACCCTGCCTTGGCTTTGTCCTTTTTTTGTGGTTTAGGGGCACCTTTCCCTTGCTTTGGATTCACAAACCCAAAGTCTCTATTCTTTTGTTTAAATCTCTACTCGACCTTGACGAAATATCGGTATGCTGTGCCGAGCGAGGAGATGTTCATGAATTCTATTTCTTCCTGGATGTACTTATGCAGGTAGCCGCGATATTTGAGTATCAAATGCTACTTTGAATCCTTGATACCCAACTTTGTGTGAAGGATATGGAAAAGATTGGTGAACTCTGGCACGTCTTGGTCCCTTCCTTGCCTCAGCGTGGTCCACTTTATGTATTCATCCTCATAGCTTCCGACATGGTAGTATTGCTCCTTGATGGCATCCCAGAATCAATTTCAGGTGGGTGTGGCTGAAAATATTGAGCCGGTACTTTCATCCTTCTCCTCACAGTAGGTTTCCCACCAGTCCTTGACATGGGGGGTTGCTTTGAGAAGAGTGAAAAAATATTTTACCGACTCGAAAATTCATAAACAGAAAAATAACCCTCTTGTAGATTTAACCATTTATCTATGGCATCTGTGTCTATCTGACCCTAAAATATGGGGATTTCAAAATTAACTTGTACATTAAAGGGTGTGGCATTTCCAAAGTAGCTATTGGAAGCTGATGCGTCGCTTCTGGGTAGCCGCTAAAGGATCTGGGCAAAGCTGTCCATCATCGCATTCCGTTGTCCTTCAAGGGCTTCTTCGAGCAAGATTTTGATAGGATCTCCTACCCCCTCGTCTTTCTTCTCATCCACCATGGGAGGCCGTTGGGATTTGCGAGGGTGGTCTTGCAAAGGTTTGACTAGTTCAAGCCCTAACTCCTTATATCCTGACCTCATTGGGGACATGCAAAGAAAAACAAAGAAAATGCAGACCGCTCTGATACCACTGATCCGAACTTAAATAGGAACGTAACAAATTATAGAGATAACCATAAACATAGATATGCAGCGGAAATAATACTTCATTTCATTAATGTATAATACTGAAATATGCTTACAAACAATAATGTAAATAAACCAGCTAGGGCGATGGTAGCTTATCTCTGAGAAGAGATGTGGTGGCTACATGCCTCTGAACTATGTTACAATGAGGCTCGAAGGCCTATTTATTGTTGAGAAACAATGGAAAACCATTAACATTCCAAAACCTAACCCTAGAAGATGAAATGCCAAACTATGGGCCCCATTTGGGTAAATTGGTACATCAACTTCCTGGGGTCATAACTTTGGCATACGATCTCCATTTGACACATAGAATAGCTCATTAGAAATATCTATCCAAGCACTACCACTTTGGGAAGGGCAACATTGGTTCACCCATGTTGCCCCCAGATTTCCAAAAAAACGTCGTTTAGGGCCTCAAAACGGCTCTGGAAGTTCAGGACCCGAAAAATTGCTAAAATAATAAGTTGTGCTACAATTAAGGAAATTGAAGATGTTGAGAGAAACAATGGTGGGGGTCCAGGTGGACTTGGCAGGTGGCCACCAAGATCCACCTGGATCAAGAAGAAGTGAGGGTATGCCATTTCCTGCATCAACAACCTTGTAGTCAAGGTCGCGACAAAGATTTTGGCAAGGAAGGTGATGCGGAAGTGCCATGCGGATGAGGTGCCCGTGGTGGTGGTTGCACTAGCAGCGCAGTGCGCAGAAGGGGTCCAGTTCAACTGGGAAAACTATTTATGCAGAGAGTTCCTTGAGAACTACTCTGGGGCACATGATCAGGGAAAAACCTTTCATTATGCATGGCTCCTATTGTCAATAGTATTGGTGGCATGGGAATTTCATGAAGATAGCCAGTTCTTGACATTTGCACAGGATCTTCCAGAGGCAGCGAAGTACGCTTCGTTGTGGGAAACCAGGGATGCACAAAAGATAAGGGAAAGAAAAATATTCTGGGTGCTCATGGAGATGAACATTAGAATGGGGATTAATCACAAGACGCAGTTATCACCCACAGTCTACAACAATATACAGAGCTTCGCGGAGCTCAAGGCAGATTTCCACCATGTTTAGATTAGGGTGCGGAAGGACCCTGTAAAGACGTGGCGTGAGTTACCCTATTTGATGATTGACGATGCCATCTTCGCTATCCTTGAGTCTTTGCTACCGGAGAGGCACACTCTAAATGGCTCCACAGTGGAAGCAGAGAATTCCACTGTGCAACAGAAGAAGGAGGAGGCAAAACAATGGATGGCACAGTTGGCAGAAAAACACAGGAATGAAGAAGCAGTGGCCAATGCCCAAGCAGCATGGGATGCTGTGAATATGGAAAAATAGTAGCAGAAGACAACAAAAGAAGAGCATGAAGGAAAGAAGTTTCCTTCGCCTGAGCTAGAGATCGACACAGAACAAGGTGGCGTGGACCCGCATACAATGTCCACACAGCTAAAACTTTTGCGCCCAAGATATCAGGTAGGGCCGTGAAAGAAGTCGAATGCATTAAATACTTCGTTCGACCCAATCATCCTCACTGAGGGGGATCTCCATGATATTGGCGAGACTGTGAGGGACGTCACCACGAAGGCCCTCCAGAAGTTTGAGGAGCAACACCAGATGGTGTTGGGGGCTCGCCAAATGTAGATACAGGAGTTGTAGGTGCACACTCCACAGGCTGGCATAGTGTCAACTAGCCTTGTAGTAGGAACTTCCATGGTTGAGTTCCCAGATGACCAACACAATAGTGTTTCCAGATGGAGCACTCATTACAGAAAATGAGGCTGACAGGAAAATTGTCAGTGGGTTGAAGGGAATTAGATTAAACGTGGTTGTGCTCCATTGGGAGACACTCTATATTTTGCAAGATGGAGTCACTGCAGAACTACGAGACAGGGAGGGTCGCACACTCCAGGTAATGAGCAAGCAACACATCAACATTGAGAAGTTGAGCCTGTAGCACGACGAGTTAGTGGCACATAATAGATAGATAATGTAGGTTGTGGAGGAAGCCTACCAAATTGTACCAGAGTTGGCCATCCAAGCAGAGGAACCAATGGAGGCGTGCATTTTAGCAGCAAGGGTACGTGATGCAAAGGAAGAAATGGCCAGGGTTCAACTCGATCTAAACCTTTAGATCACAGAACTGCAGTTGAAGGCGTAGCCTTCAACTCCGGTGGAGGTTAAGGAACAACGCACTAATGTGATCACAACAACAATGGTAGCGGTCAATAGTACAGTGACAGACTACAGAAAGTTATTCGAGTAGTCGTTCAAGGTCCTCACCACCCTGCAGGAGGGCCCAAACATACAATGCCTAAAGATAGAGGCTCACAAGCTGCAACAAAGATACGAATGAGTAAAAGGGACCACGCAGACGATTTCCCTTACACAGAGGCTCGCAAGGATGCAACCGGCTAAACTGCTCAAGGAGTAGGTGGACATTGCTCGACACAAGGAAGCAATTTTGAAGGTGTGCCTATAGCCGTGGATTGATGAGGTATATACCATTACAACCTCCATTGAAGCAAAGCTCACGCAGCTGCAAGCAACAAAGGAGAGGATCCATAGCAGCAGTTTAGCCACAGTGGTCACTGAACAACAAGTAGAGCAGGTACAGCAAGTAGACGCTCAGTGCACTGCCAAACTTGCAGCAATCCAATCAGAGTTGGGAGGTCTTCACACAAATATCTCCGCACCGAAAGAGTGACTCGAGGACGAGTCACGATGTTTTTTTTGGGGGCCTGTTGGGTGCGGGATTCCGAAAGGGAAGTTTTAGGGCTTAGAGCCCAAATTTTGGTCAAAGATTTTAATTCTGATGTAAAGACTCCGCATTTTATGGGTGCGAAGTGTGTAGTTTGTTAAAGAGTCATAGGGTTGTCCGCCCTAATTTTGTTAATGTAATGTCAGCTAGAGAGATCTACCCATGGTACGCAGACCATGGGATTGTATAAATAGAGCAAGGCTCTAAGTAGTTAAGTAATATATTGATAGAAGAAGATGAAGAGTTGAGTTTTATCTGTGGAGTAAAGTCCAGTTTTGGGTCGTAGAGTAGGAGAAGTCTCTGCAGCTAAGTGCACAGAGGCCTAGTAGTCCACAGCTGAGTGCGTAGGGTGAGTTAAGTCTGTAACAGTTGGAAGTATTAAAAAAGAGAATTTTTCTATCATTTTTGTGTATTTCTTTCCTATTTTATGCATCTGTTACATTGGGTATAAATTTCACTTTTAATGCTTATATGATGAGTGAATGTGTATAATTGTATTGATTAAGTGAATGAAAGATAGAATATTTGTTTGCATGAAGTTAACTAACATATGTTAAGAAGGTAAGTAAGACACTTAGCGTAGTTCAAGAAATAGCGTAGAATGCTACCCTAGCAATGCGGAAGCATCTCAGCCCCTGGTTAGGGCTACACAAAAGACTATTATAATAGATCGCAAAGAGACTGAAGGTTATAATAGTGCATGAAGAAACCTGTGCAAAGGTAGGTCTAGTTGGACTAGATCGACATCACAGACATATCAAGGGTGCAAAAACTTGGTTCTAGCATCCCCCCATACCGCTTCGGGTGAGACTTCAACCCGCTCTCCGCTGCTTGATGCTGAAAGGGCTAGTAGTGTAGGGATTTGTTTGGCTAAATAACTCTGAACCCGGGTTAGGCCCCCATAAGCCAACATTATGCCATGGGCATAGTCTTTATGCAATGTGGTAAGCCCATTTCTTTTTATTCAAAAAATTTCAATGATAAAGTGTTTAAGTTGTAGCAACAAAGGCACTTTGATTGGATGGGTTTTCTTCTACTATTCCACTCGGCCAATAGGTATAATAAAGGTATTAGCAACAAGTTTGTTAATTTACTTTCTGAGTCTATAGTTTGTATAACTAATTTACTCAAGCATCATTTTGTTTTACATGAAAGTTATGTTCACAAAAATACATAATTTCATGATGTATATTCAAGCTTGAATCAAAGGAATCCAGTGGAGGAATTTGTTTAACATTTGCATCATAATTTATTGTATCATCTTAGTAAGAAGGATGTTACTACTGATAGTAACATGGAAAAGGCTAAATATTTCATTAAACAAATCCAAATGGTACATCAAACAGTGCAAGAACAACTTGAAAAGGTTAAAGGCAAGTACATAGAAAGGAACGAGAAGAATGATGGAGATCACAAATTCCAATTTAGTGATCAATGGATCGAGATTGGAGAGGTGAGGGAACTATACCCTCACTTGTTGTTCAATTTAAAGTGATCCTTTTGGGTTCCAAAAGACTTCTTGTGGGGAGGAGTGATCAAGTGCTCAAAATTATACTCAAAAATCAAATGCTGCAAACTTCACTAAAATCCGAGCTCATATGTAAAAGTTATAGCAATTCAAAGTTCATGTTTGACTTGGACACATGGCAAGATTGGATGAATGGCAAAGTCCTTCAACAAATGAGGAGGCACCAAGTGGCATGCCACCATTGGTCCCTGCATATCACAAATTATAAGTTGCAGGCAGATCATGTTAAAGAATCGGCCCTCGTAGGTACCAGGTTGCGATAGCGATATCGCAATCGCAACCCTCATAAGGCATTACGAAAATTGACCCCCAGTGTACCCAGGATGTGATGCGATGTGCATAGATTTTAGTTTATAATTCCATTGGGTTCGCCACATCATTATCACAATATTTTTCTTGCGTACACAAAACTTAAGCTCGCTGGTCCTTTTTTATTGTGATTTGTGATGAATAGTTGGTGCAGAGACGTTATGGCCTACCACGTGGCTAAAATTTCACCTAGTTAGCAGATTTTGGAGCGAAATTGTGGGATTATGTTAGTTTTAGAGAAATTTGTGGAACGAATAGTGGGAAAACAAGGAGAAGTCATAACTTCTTCAATTTTCCACCCAATTGCTTGCAAAAATAGGCTAGATAGCCATATTTGGACATTCTGGACTCATTGGAGTAGGTTTCAGAAGCATTTGAGAATTGTAAACACTGGTTTTTACATTTTTGAGCATAATATAGAGGCCCAAGCCATTGAAAGATGGACCAAGGAGACGTAGCCCAGGAGGGGTAAACACCTTTATCATGTGCTAGTTGTAATATTTTTTTCATGTTGTTCTGTGCATGTTTATTCTGTTGTTTAGTTTCTAGTTTATGTTAAATTGTTAATAAAAATTAACATAAAAACTCATCATTTCACTTGCAAAAATTGATGAATCCATTAGCACAATGAAAGCATTTTGTTTATAATCTGAGGAATATCTTAGCACTACAAACTAATATTCTAAATTAGATCACCTTGGTAGAAGACATGGATAGGACAATCATAAGGGATGGTCGCTCCCCAAAATTGGTCAAGGTAGAGGGGCTTCTAATTTGAGAAATAGAGGAAAGGACAGCCCAATAATATATCCTATGGTGCTAGGAATCACAACTCTAATGGCCTCATGAGGGAGAGTGCAATACCAAGTTCTTCCTCAAGTCCATGATTAACCATCACCAACGAAATCACATCACCCAGCTTCAAGGGTCCATGGCCAGGCGCTATGAACGACAAGAAGACATCGAAAGGGAACTCAAAGGCTATTTTTTAGCCTTATTGCAAGATGAAGGCTATGATATGTCTGAACCAATTCAGACTGTCATGCATCATATCCCAAACCTAGTCATCCTTTCTCAAAATGAAGCTCTGCTTAACCCCATCACACTTGCCGATGTGTAAGAAGTAGTTAAAACCTTGTCGACCAATAAATCCCCAGGCTTGGACAAATTCATTACTGAATTTTTCAAAGCAGGATGGCCTTTTCTGAGTCAAGATATATGGGACATGGTGGAGGAATCTCATCATGTTCATTGTATCTGGTCGGGCCTGAATGCCACCTTCCTAACCCTCATCCCCAAATCCCAAGTCGCCTTAGTCCCCAATGACTTCAAACCCATTGCCCTCCGCAATGTCATCTATAAAATCCTCTCTATGATCTTGGTGAGATGTCTAAAACCCATCCTACATCACATAATAAGGTAGGAACAATTGAGTTTTGTATAAGGTCACCAAATCCTTTATGGACTTGTCTCAACACATGATACCATACACTCTATTCAATCCCACAAAACGAAAGGCATGTTGCTCAAATTGGATCTGTCAAAATCCCATGATCAGATGAATTGGGATTATGTACTGGAAATTATTAAGGCATTTGGATTTACAAATGATTAGGTCCACTGGATCAGATCCCTAATCTCCACCCCATTCTTCTCCATCCTGATTAACAGATCCCCCTCAACAACCTTCAGATCTTCTCGTGGTATTCATCAAGGGGACCTTATATCCCCCTTCCTCTTCATCATTGCAACAAAATGTCTGGGAAGGATTTCCAAGGCAGAAACACAACGAAACCTATTGAGAAACATCCTCATTCATGGCACCAATGTCTATATGACTCACTGTTGGGAATGAGATCTCCCAAGGATAGTTTTGGGGCTAAAAGCCCATTTTTTGGTTAAATTTTGTAATAAACTTGTAAAGACTCTGCATTTTGTGGTCGTGGAGTGCGAAGGTGTCATTAGTCATAAATGGTTATTCGCCCTTAGTTTTGTAAAGTAAAGTCAGCTATAAGAGATCTACCCATGGTCCGCGGACCATGGAATTGTATAAAAAGAGCTAATCTCTAAGTATTTAGAATACAAATCAATCATGTAAAAGAGTTGTAGCTCTAAAGTAAGATGTCTAAGTCTTGGGTCATAGCATAGGTAGAGGCTCTACAACCGAGTGCTCAGAGGCCTAGGGTGGAAGTCCGCAGCTGAGTAGGCGGACCCCTGCAGATGTGTGCGCAGGGTGGATAGAGTTTGTAATCACTTAGAAGACATCAATAAAGAGAAGTATTCTACAATTTCTGGGTCTTCTTTCGATTAATGCATCTTGTAATTTTATGTATGAATTTACTTTATAATGATTATGTGATGTGTGAATGTATATAATTATGTTGGATAACTGAATGCAATTAAGAATATTTGTTTACACGGTGCTAACTGTGACTATCTAATAAGACAAGTAAGATTCTTAAGATAACTTGACAATATGTGCAATACGCTGCCTTGGTAGTGGGAAAGTGTCTAAATCAAGGGTTAGGGCTGCTTGAAGGTCAGCCATAACCTTCCACAGAGGTATTGAAGGATGGAGTAGAGGTATCATCTGGCAAGCCCTAGAGCGAAGTGACCTGCACGAAGGTAGGAATAAGAGGAATAAACCAACATCACGACCATCACAGGGTGCAGAAATGTGGTTCCAACATCCCCCCATACTGCTTCGGGTGAGACTTCAGTCTATGCTCCATGGGCTAGTGCCGAAATAACTAGTAGTGTAGGGATTTTTTTGTCTAATTAACATTGAACATGGGTTAGGCCCCCTCAAGCCAACAAATGGTTCCATTGTCGGGACTGGAATTTGAAAAAGATATGTGTGATGTTATATCACTGGACTCCAACTAGGAAAGATATCAGAGACAAGTTGGATAAGAAGATTCATGAATTCCCGACGCAGGAGAACAGAAACCCACGACTGCCCAAGGAAGAGTGGTTAGATAGATACCGATATACGAAGATCCATGAAATCTTTTTCTGCTCTTTTCTGGGTGAACTATACGAGTGGATCACGAAGCTAGAAAATAGCCAAGGAAGGTGGAAACTAGACGGTCCTATTGTTTGGACCCCAGATCTAGTAGAGAAATTGGAAGCATCTGAGGACAAGATCTCCTGCGCTATCTATCATTTGCTCAATCGCATCATAGTAGGATTTGTGACTGAATTCACCGTTGACACCTCAGTCAGCTACAACAAGGTGGAGCAACACTTTTTCAAGGACCGTGAAGTAAGTACATGAACTCTTTGAATCCTTGAAGTAAAATGTTATTGTGTGAAAAATGGGTTATGCAACTACCTTGATGTTCGGAACTACTTGAAGCAGAAAAATTTACATGAACAAAGTAAAAAAGGGTCTTGAATATGGTCCATTGATTTCACCTCCATGAGGTGACGAAGAAGGGATAGCACATGTTTCTCTACAAAGTTATATTCAGTTAATAAGACAAGGATTCCCGTGAATACCACCTCCACGCACACCACCTCCAACTTCACCACCATCACTTGCGACTTCACCCATACCACCTCCACCCCCACCGTAGTTCATTATGAAAAATTCAATGAAGCTGCCTTTGTTCAAAGGTTTGGTAAATGAGGACTCAAACCAATGTTGTTTCATCATGAAATCCCTATGGGAAGCTCAGGGCGTTACATATGATCACACAAAGAAGGTGACATTGGTTATTTCTCTACAAGATCACATGCTAACCTGGTATATCAAGTACTCCAATGATAACTCGAATGTTGGATTGGCAAACATCAAGACAACACTGAATAGGGAATTTATTAGGCCTTAATCTGAGGCACAATCGATTGTGGGGTTCAAAGAAATTTCGATGCAACCAGGTGAGACACCATGGGAATTAGATCAAAGGTTGAAATGTAAGGTCGGTGAAGCTAATATGAACTTGACAGATGGGTAGCATTTCGAGTGGTTTGTGGCTTCACTACCTCCACACTTAAGGGTTGCGCTATCACAATAGAAGATAACGACTCAAGCAGAGGCCTTAGAGATTGCAATGAGATTACATGAAACCCCTATGCAATATCCAAATCTGGGGGTTCAACAGATCCATGCACAGTTGAAAAATCTTTTCCTTGAGATGCAATATTTCAAGTAGGACAGAAGGGATTGACCAGAGGTGCATGAAGAGGTATGGTTCCTAAAATGCAAGGGATAGGGGCATGAAAAATAGCATTTCTCGGCCTTTGCAAACTACATTGCAGGAGGAGAACCAATCCCTTTAAGGCCGAAAGCTCAAGTAGGACCAAGCGCGGGGCTTGCATTGTGGTGCGCTATATGTTAGGTAACATGAAAACATGCCACGAATAACTGTCATTTGCTGCAGAAGTTTGTACAGACAACAGAACAACTGTTCTGTAACTTTTGTAGGTTGGTAGGACATGATGAGTGTAATTGCAGAAGTTATGGATTGATGATGGATAGAACTCCCACCTATAGGGTTCAGGCAGAAACGCGACCCCCTGACCAAAGCGCAGGGATTTCACGAACGAGATTTCAGGGGCATAAACAAGGCCGATGTGGAGGAGGACCTAGAAGAGGTCGAGGATAGTTGATCTGCTACAATTGTGGAGGGCCATGACACTATGCCCACGATTTCACTAACCCAACACGTCCACCATACAAGTATTGCACGTTATTTTATCATGAAATGGAAGACTATCCTACGCTGATAGCTAGGATACGTGAAAAAGGGGTGCTACCACCTCCACCAACTCAGAACCTGCAGATGATGAGGTTTGAGCCGCGTGAAGAGGATCCGAACGTGAACAAGGTGAAACAACCAGAAGATAGTACATGGGTTTGCAAAGCTCTAACAAAGGAGGCTGAGTTCAATTTGGAGTGCGCACGTGAATCATTCATGGAAGCAAAGAAGAGCTTCGCTAAGGCCTCCACCTCAAGGAGCAAGGACAAGCCTAATCAAACGATGGACCCTTCTATGCTCATGACCTTCCTCAAGCCCTGCATGAAGTTACTGCACGATAGTAAGGTTGTGAAGGGGTTACAAGAGCTCATAAATAGATGCACCAGAAATGCCCTGGGAGAGTTGTGCATAGTACAAAATATTGGCAAGCATAAAACAAGAATGAGACAGGAGATGAGATTGACCGCGCAGATAGGAGAGTATGAAATGGATCAGGTCATTTTGGACTTGGGGTCATATGCAAACATCCTACCAAAGTAGACTTGGGAATGGATGGGGAGACCTGATCTACAATGGTCTCTAATTTAGCTAAGGATGGCGAATCAGAAGAAGATCATCCCCATGGGGTTCCTATAGGGGGTGACTGTGGATATTGAAGGTGCGAGCACGTTGGCTGAATTTGAAGTAATAGAAATTGTGGATGACAACAACCCCTATCCTATGCTCCTGGGAATTGATTGGGCTACTGATATGAATGGGATAATTAACCTAAAGAAGCGAAAGATGATATTTGAGAAGAAATCATTACTCACAACAGTACCCCTAGATCCCTCTAAAGGATCGCACTATACTGAACCAGTCCGTGATTATGAGAGCGATGACGATCTGGGATGTATCTATAAGATAACAATGCGAGACCAAGATTGGTTGAATCCCACCGTGGATGGAAAAATTACATGGGATCACAAGAGTTACTCCACCTCAGACTCCGATGAAGAGTTAGAGCACTGGAATAATCAATTACATGAAGTAACTACGCTGCACTGCAACATGATGACCCGGTCACTGTGCTATGTGTCATCAGAGTAAGAGATCTGCCTACTTATGATGGCCTGAATGATGTAAATCTCTTTTTGGATGAATTTGAAAGGAAGGTACTAGAAAAGTAGCACTTCCATGTGTTGGACTGGGCACTATGCGCTACACCCGCAAGGTGGTGGGGTACGGATAAGGGAGGTTTTGATGATTGGCACAAATGTAGGAGAATGATGAGAACACACTTTTGGAAGTCGAAGATGCGAATGACTACAAGTATGATGGGTAGGATGATCTATGTGTGCATTTGGCTAAATGGGCCCAAGCTTATGGAGAGAAGCCCCAACCTGAATGGGTGCACTTCTTCTATCACATCTTGGACTTCAGCCCGATGAAATGGTATGTAGAAAGAGAGCTTCGCCATGGTACAGGTGTATGGGATATTTTGTGCAAGGGATTCATAATGAAATTTGGCTTTGAAGATGGGTTTGACTATATTGATGAGGCGCTACAAGAGGTGAAAGCAACAATATTTAGGATACCATAGGATGTTTTGGACCTGATTCAGCCTAAGTGGGCTACTCAGCTAAGTCACGTGATGGAATGCTATAATGTAATCACTGAAGAAGAGGATGAGGATTTGTGAAAGATTAACATCCCTGAAACAAAAGGTCACCGCGAGGTTGAAGGACCGCAGATCAAGAATATTGATATAACCGTGTCATTGAAAACAAAACAGGTAAACATTGGTATGGAGGTAGAACCCAAATTCACAAAGATCGGAGATTACTGGGACGATGTGAAGGATAAGGTCGCTGAATTTCTCAACGAGTACCAAGATTTATTCCCTACCAAGTTTACGGATTTGAAGGGGATAATCAGGGACCTGGGTTTTATGAGGATCACGTTGAAACCTGACACGAAGCCAGTTAAGAAAAGACCTTACCATCTCAATCCGAAGTTTAAGGAGAAGGTTCACTTAGAGGTAGACAAGATGCTCGTGGCAGGCATCATTGAACCTATGGAAGAATGTGACTTGGTAAGCCCCATGGTGGTACAACAAAAGAAGCAGAAGGATGAAATAAGGATATGTGTGGATCTCAGAAAGGTAAATGATGCCTACATACATGATCCTTTCCTAAATCCATTCACTTATGAAGTGTTGGAAAATGTAGGTGGCGAGGAAGCATATTCCTTCACTGATGGTTTCTCAAGGTACCATCAGATCAAAATCGTGCTGGAGGACAGGAGCAAGACAACCTTCGTGACTGAGTGGAGTTCTTTTCAGTAAAATGTAATGCCGTTTGGATTGAAGAATGTTCCTGTGATCTTCTAGCGTGTAGTCATTGTTGCATTCAAGGAATTGACTCATAAGTTCCTAGAGGTATATTTTGATGATTGGACTGTGCTTGGGCTGGTAAAACACCATGTAGCAAGCTTCCACTTGATGCTAGATACCTGTCCAAGATACCAAATCGCGCTCAATCTAAAGAAGTGGTTGTTCTGTGTTCCTTTTGGGACCCTATTGGGTCATTTGGTTTGCAGATAGAGATTTATGGTAGATCCCATGAAGGTCGCGGTGATACTGAACTTGGAAGCACCAAGTAGTGTGATGCAACTACCTGGTACCTTAGGACACACAAGATATTACAAACATTTTATCAAAGGCTATGCCGAGTTCACCGCACCTATAGAGAAATTCTTGAAAAAGGATGTTACTTTCTGTTAGAACGAGGACCATAAGAAGAGATTGGATATATTGAAAGAAAAGATGGTCACCACACCAATTCTAGTCTTCTCGGATTAGAAGAAGGAGTTGCATGTACATGTCGACGTGTCATGTATAGCGATGGGAGTAGTACAGACACAGGTTGGCAGAGGAGACTTGGACCATCCTATCACGTTCGGAAGCTGAAGACTATCCAAAGTGGAGAAGAACTATTCTACCACCGAGTGCGAAGGGTTAGCCATGGTGTATGCGCTCTAGAAGTTTAGGCACTACTTACTAGGATGCCATTTTAATATGTATATGGATCACTCTATACTGAAGTACCTAGTCAATAAGCCTGCGTTGGGGGGGAGAATTTGCAGGTGGCTCTTATTGTTCCAAGAGTATGATTTTGAAGTTATTGTGAAGTATGGATGACTGAATGCGGGAGTAGATCATTGTCGTGCATTGAAACAGGGGAAGATCCCACTAATTTAGAGGAAGGATTGCCTGATGCACAACTATTTGCAGTATGTGTCACAGATGGTAATTTTGAGGATATAATACACTTCCTAATGACAGGAATTTCCCTGGAAGGATACACTGTCCAACAGAAGAAGGAATTAGTGGTGCACATGTCATATTTTTTTGTCATTGCTGGGCATCTATACAAAATGGGGTCTGATGAGATATTGCGATGATATGTACTTGAGTTTGAAACAACCAACATCCTCGTGGATACTCATGGGGGCGTTGCGGGAGGACATTATGCAGGAAGAGAAACTGCACAGAAGATTCTACGCATATGGTTGTGGTGGCCAACCCTCCATTACGACTCAAAAGGATATTGCAAGGCGTGTGATGTGTGTCCAAGGAATGGCAGGCCATCACGGAGGGATGAGATTCCTTTGAATCCATAGATGACGTTGCAACCCTTTGAGAAATGGGCGATAGATTTTGTGGGACCAACTTGGCCTAAGGAAAGACAGGAGCAAGGTACATTATCACCGCGACAGAGTATTTGACTTGTTTCGTAGAGGCACGGCTTGTGAAGGATTGCACAGGTCTGACCATTACAAAGTTCCTCTTTGAGCACGTATTGACGTGATTTGGCTATCCAAATATCTTGGTGAGTGATCATGGTACACACTTTCTAAATGAGATGAGTAGCGCGCTGATGCAGGAATTTCAGGTATACCACCAGAAGAGCACACCTTATCACCTATAGGCTAATGGGATGGTGGAAGTGTTCAACAAAGTGCTCGAAAATACGCTCACTAAGATTTTCAATGCTCAACAAAGTGATTCAGAACTACGCATACCTACAGTACTATGGGCTTATCGGACGACATGCAAGAAGTTGACTGGAAAAACCCCCTGATCCAAAAAGGATTCTGATGTATCTCTAGATTGAAAGTCTTCAAATGTAGATGAACGTGGAATAATTTTGAAGGGCTCGTAAATATGAAACCAATAGTTTAAACCACATGCAAATCTGTGTTTGGGAAAATTAAGCCAATCAAAGATTCAGAAAAGTCAAAGCCTACGTCAGCAGGACATGTGGCAACCCACGAAAGAGTTGCAGTTTCTTGGTGATGTTAGCGAAACAGATGATGTGGCAGTCAGACATTGGTTCAGACCATAGGGGATGGATATCAGCATGCAAGAATAGAGATCGTCTGATCTAAGGAGATCGATGCATGTCACGTTGAAACATGCAGGCAAGTTATTGTTAGAAAAATATTATATATGATAGATGCAAGACATATAATATGTGGAAAAACACAAACACATAAAACTAGAGAGACACATATATACGTGGTTCACCCAGTTTAGGCTACGTCCACCCCGAACAGCTAGTTCTTCCTTTCTATTGTCCATCAAAATGAAGAGACACAACCTACAGGAGATCCGTTGTAATATCCTTTGTTTTCTCTCACAGAGTCACCTATATGTTTCTCGCTCTAAGAATACACATATATTCAACAGCCTCAATACAATACCCTCATACAAAGAGAGGGGTTGACTTCTAGGGAAAAAAACCCTAAACTAAACATAAATTCTATTGTCAAATCATCTTCCTAATGAACGGCCCAGATTGACTAGAAATTACTATACTTTTACAAGGCAATTTTACATCTGTTTTTAGCTTCGAGGGCGCTGCCCTCGAAACCCCTGCTGGGGGATCGCTAGTCCCCGGACACCCCAGCTGGGGGGGGGATGGCCCTCCCTGATCCCCTACAGGGGGGACAGGTCCCCCCCACATGGAGGGGTGTACAATATTCCTAGTGTATACATCCGACTGAAGCAAAGACCTCTAAACTAGCATGGTAATCATGATCCACACCCAATAGTTTGCAGGGAAAATAAATGCAATAAAATTATGGAAAATGAGCTAAAATCTTTGAGTTCTGACAAGAGGGAAATAAATGGTTTATCACGTGCCCTCAAGGTAGGAAGCGGTTTTAGACCAGGAGAACACTATTCCACTCAGTGCTTGACACGTAGCCTCCTAAAAACCACTTTATCATGTGCCTTCAGAGAAATACCGAACGTGCTAGTGAAGGTGGGAAACTACGTGATAGCCATCGGATGGCAGAGGATAGATCAATGGTGTAGGTTGTCCGGATCAATTGAGGAACGGTATGCAACATCCATCATATGGTTTCTTCTCGAGATTACCATCAGGGAAAGGCCAGATGGTTAGGGTCCACCTGGCGCCACTGATCCTTTCGTTTATAACCTGTTTCTATTATAAACGTATTTGTTCCACGTTTATTGCATAATTTGTAACTGTACGTGTTATAAAAACACCATAACAAAGAATAGTTGATAGAGCATTTTTTGTGAACCATTCCAGGGGGTCTAAAGGTTAGAGTGACCAGTATAGTTGAGTATATACTCATTTTGACTCAAAGATTCGAGCAGAACATAGTCATGAGTTCCATTTTTGTGTTTGAGATTTTGTTTCAAGCTCACACCTGTAACAATTATCTGAAGACATAATAAAGAGGTCAACACTGGAAGCTAGGACCAAGAGACATAGCCAAGAAGTCTAGTGAACTCCTTTATCAATTTTGGCTGTGTTGATGTGTTCTAATTGTGTTTTCTGATTACTTAATTGTTTGTGTTATTCTCAATCTTATCGATCCATTGCAATAAGTAATATAGACAACTCCACACATAAATCTGTAATACCTTTATCAATTTTGGATCAAGTGGTATCAGAGCTCTAAGGTTTTTAAGGTTTGAAAAGTTTTTGTAGAGATTTGAATGCTGACTAGGTTAAGGCTCGGATGAGGTGAAGGAGAAATTGTTGAGGAAAATGCAGAGATTAGAAGAGTCTTTTCACAGAGAATGATGATAGAAGATAATCCACTTGGGTCAGAATCCCAATTCTTGGATAGTTTCATGACAATACGTGCCATGGTGGAAGAGATGTATAATGAGTTCAAAAAGGGTAAAGGTGAAGGCACCTCATCACCTAAACTAGATAAATGAGTGGAGGAACCTTTTCTTTTTTCCCCTCCAGATAAAGAAGATAAAGGGAAAGGAGGAATGCTTCCTCCACCATCTCCTCCATCATCACCATCATCGTCATCATCATTGTCTTATTCTCATGAAACTAGTTTTTCTAAGAAGAAGAAAAAGAAAACCTCTTTGATCAAATTAGATGTAAAATATGATTTGCAAATTTATGATGGAGAACTTAATGCAGAAAAGCTAAATAATTGGATAAGGTAAATTGATGTATATTGCAGGGTGCAGAAAGTTGATTCAGAAAGAAAGAAGATCCAACTGGCTAGCCTTCGACTTGGAGGAACTACACTTGTATGGTGGGAAGGCAAGACACAAGAAAATCTTCAAAAACATGGTAAAATCATTTCAACTTGGAATTAATTTGTTTCTGCCATTAAAAAACAATTTTATTCTTTGGCTCATATGCAAAAACCAATGATGAGTTGGTAGATACTATGTCAACTGAAGGGTCAAAGTGTACAAAGTTATACTCAGGAATTTCACAAAAGAGCTTTAACATTAGGCATATCATTATACTCGCCAGAGACATTGTTAAAATATATACGTGATCTTCATAGTTATTTGAATCATACTATACTTATGTTTAATCCCACTAGCTTAGATGATGTATTACTCCAACAAACTCATCTAGAGGCTAGAGGTAAAAATGTAAACCCGGATGTTGGGAATTCATCCAAATAATTTGAGAACAAGAATAAAGGAAAGAAGAAATTGAAATGGAAGGAGAGGAAAAAAAACGCTATAAAGAAGGATAAACCTTCATGCACTCATTGTAAGAAGGAAGGACATGATGAGGCACACTACTGGTTTTTGCATCCAGAATTGAAGCCCCAAAATTTTGGGGTAATGAACGAAAGAATGTTGCTGCTATTCAAAAGGACTTGGGGTCAGACTCAGGTGATGAAACAACAGTTACAACCACAGGTATAAAAGGTAAAGATTCTTAAACATTCTACAAGTAATTCTTCGCATTCTATCGATAATGAAAGTAATGAGAGGAAAAGAAATGAGCTATTTCATATTAGAGTCATTTCCAAGCACACTAAAATTGATACTTTATTTGATAGTGGGTCACAAGTTAATTTGATTTCTGAAACAATTGTAAAGAAGTTGGGTCTAGAAACAAAACCTCATAAAAAGCCATATCCATTAGGTTGGGTGTGTGATAAAACAAAGATAGGAGTAACAAAACAATGTAAACTTCGTTTTTCTATTGGGTAAACATTTATAGACGAGGTTGAGTTAGATATATTCCCATTGGACATATGCGGAATTGTTTTAGGGAGTGCATACTTGTACGATGGAAAAGCTATCTTCTATCAAGTTGAAAATAAGTATCAACTCACTAAAGATGGAATTGAGTATATTGTAAGAGCTCATAAAATTAAAGATAACTACTCTCTCATAAATTTAGGACAAATGAAAAGAATTGTAAATTCAAGTAAGAAATTTTTACTGATGATTGTAAAGGCAAAGGATCTTGATAAATTTGATGTATTCCAAGGCTGTAATCCTAAACAAAAAGTAGATTTAGTTAAGGTTGTTTTTTATTATGATATTTTGTTTAAAGAGCCTTAGGGGCTTCCACCCAAGCGAGAGATAGCACATGATATTTATTTGCAGCAAGATGCTCCACTACATAACATTGGAATGTGAAGTTTATCAGCTTTAGAGAATGCAGAGATAAAGAAGTAGGTACACGAGTTCCTCGATAAAGGGTTTATATGACCAAGTACATCACCATGCAGATAACCAATTGTGTTGGTACGAAACAAAGATAGTTCGTGGAGAATGTGCATTGATTTAGAGCACTAAATAAAATCACAATAAAGAATTGTTGTCCTCTTCCTCGTATTGATGATTTGTTAGATCAATTAAAATATGTAGTTTAATTTTCTAAATTAGACTTGCAAAGCAGCTACCATCAGATCATAATTGCAAAACAGGATGTATGGAAAACTGCTTTCAAGATGAAGCAAGGTGTTATCTCAAAATTAGGCCCTGGAAGGCTGCAGACCAGGAAGACTTCAAGTAATTGTTTCAAATCAATCTTTTAGCTAAGGCTTAGCCTCCTTAGCCTGAGAGGGTTCTCTCAAAGTATTAAAGATTTTGATTACGATCAAGATGACTAACTCTTGTGAAACAAATAAAAATGAAAATGGTGGAAACACAACTAACAAGTATCAATTGGGCTTATGGAGTCATATATGATTCAGTATTAACAGTAGGGTTGACTTTGCATAAAAGTCAAGGCATTCAGATTTCAACATATGTAGAGCATACCAAACACATAGAAGGCAGTTTACGAGTATATGAAGGAAATTAGAACACTATAAGGGATTTCTAAGTAATCAAATACTCATAATACTGTAGATGACATGAAAAGACAACAAAGAAACTCATACATTGAACTCTTTGTGATTCTTGAGAAGCATAAGTCAGTACTATATTACCAAAAAAAACAGAGTCTTTACATAAGCCAAATATCAAAGCTTTTGTTCATAAATTTCCAACCCTTGATACATTGCTCTTCTTCCTATATATAGAATTCCTTTACAGGGCTGAGATTCCTCCTCCAACATGAGGGAAACTCGAGCTCTACTTCTTATGACACCTATTCAAATTTTAACTACCTATTAAATGCAACAAACTGTTAACATACTGTTTAGAGATCTAAGTCAAATAGGAGTCTAACTTCATATCATGCTAATAATAGCCTTAATTACAATCATTCTTGTGCTTTGACAAGTGGTCCTTTTTAGTTTGGTTGTTGTGAATGCTCGAAGCTCAATACTATTCCTCCATGTCATATCTCCTCCATTTCCCTTGAGAAATAGGAAATTGCCCCTGTTTATCTTCCTTTGGTTGCCCTCAAAGATATTCGAATCCAATGAACCATGCACCTCATCTTTGATTATACAAAAGGTATCATAATGCCACGTCGTTGATGTGCTGTCAACCTTTTCCATGCGTGAAGACAAAAGCTCCTCCAAGCTGTACATATCACGGACTGTAGTAAATGCGATCACTTTATAACAAAAAGTTTGGAGTTGGGTTCAAATATATGTTTCCTCCACCTGTCTTGACTTTGTTGAACATTGATACCTTTAGATGATCCCTTGAAAATATTCGCTTTTCAAAAATTTTACCTCAGTCTTTCAAAATTCGTTGACTGAGTTTAAATTATGAAGCTTCAGCAGTTTCGTAGCGCGCTACGAAACTGTTGTGCATTAGTCATCATTTTTAGTAGTTTCGTAGTGTGCTATGAAACTGCTGTGTAATTCCAAAAACACGGTTTCAACCCAAAATTTTGCTATTTTGAGCCTCTTGATATTTAAACATCCTTCTCAATTGCTCCAAAACTTTTCAAAACTGAGTAGAAATGTATGATTCTTCAAGAAAGATTACAACAAGAAGAACTATCAAAATTTGAAACATAATCTTACTTGACTGTGACTTCCTTAAGGAAATTTCTTCTGCTGGCTTAATTGTGTCTTTAAGTCTTCAACTTGTTTCTTCATAACTCTGATCCCCGCTCTCAGGTTTGTATTGACCTTTCTGATGAATTGTGCTTCCTTTATTGCAGGTACAGTCCATCTATGGAATTGAACATTACAATCAACCACCTCGGGTATTTGAAATGTTTTGTCCTCCCATCGAGCTTGCATTTGGTTAAAATAAGCTTCTTTAATTGCAAATTTCCTGGAGGCTTTCTTCAGTCTAGCGATTTCAAAGATTGCCAATTCCAACCTCATTTTCAACTCTTCCACACTATCTTCTTCTTGAAGGGTAACTGTTTTGCCTTTATCTTTTCCTTCATGAGGCTGTGTCACCTCCCTTGTTTCATCTATTCTTGGCAGTACCTCCTGTATCTGTTTAAACTTCCTCATTATGGGTCTTCTAGGCTTAAAGACAAATTGATCAACTTGATCATCAAACTTGAGTTTTTTCGAGGCTTTGACTCTCTTAGTCTTGTCTTTTCCTGACTCTACCAAGTCTGCTTGGACCAGGGGAGACTCCTCAATATCGATGGCTTGCAGTAAATCATTCAAGTCTCCCTTTGAAACATGGCTCTCTTCAATAATCACTTATTTTCCCTTTTCTTTGGCTACCTGGCTCCTAGTCCTTCTTCTTTGGACTCCTTCACCTGTGCTTGATTCATGTGCACTTTCTTTAATCTGAGTTTTCCCTTTAAGGGATTGTTGTGGTGTATCTTGGATAGTCAGTGGCTTGGTGGATTCCCTTACTTATTTCCTAGCCTTCAACTTTGTAAACGTCATGGATCTTGTTTTTTCCTGATGACCAGTTGTTGTTGGAAGATCTTTTGCAGCTTGAGGACTGAGACAAGTCTCGTTTTTGAAACCAAACATGAATATGAATGTGGGCCAGTCTCTACCTACTCTCTGGAGTTCATGCAGAATGATCAGCTTAATTAAACCATGGTGAAACAATGAGGTCTCATAGGCTTCTTTCCTTAGCTGCACCTTATCACACATTTTACTTAAGCTACGGAATAAGTAAAAAGGTAGATCAATGGATATATTTCTTGTGAAATCTAGCAGAAGTTTGAAATGATACGAATACACCTTGTTATATCGGCCTTCACAGGTAAGGTACCTCTGTATACAGGTAAGCAGATTGGTCTATGAGTCTTTGACATAATTTCTAGGCACAAACTTGTTTAAATATGAGTCAATGTATTCTGGCTTCGGAAGCTCTTTGCAGGGAGTCATATCAAATTTGAAATTCTTAAACCAAGTTTCTTGTCACCTTGGAATCTCCGTAACTGTAGATATTACCTCTGGTGAGACTTGCAATTCGAGCATCCCAACCTGTTTGTGAAATTCAAAGCAAATTCCTTGGTGATTTGTGCATGAACTCCCTGTAGTTTCTCACAGAATTTCCAACATCCAACCTTCTTGAATGCATGCTCAACTTCTTTGTGTTTCAAGATAATGTCTACACCTTCAGGTTCGTTTCTCAAACATCTGCCTGATCTATGGTCTTTTCTTTCTTTCGATCCCTCCATGAAGGTTTGAAACATTGTCACTGCTCAAACTTTAATCTTTGCCTCGCTTGATAACTGCCTCGCTTGATAACAATGCATTCAAATCGAAAACTTGCAGACTTGTTCCTCATGCAATGAATACAATCATCATTAAGACTGTGAATACCTGCATTTTCTTGGAACTTGCAATTCATGTGTACCAATGTACCTAGCAGCTGTAGTGATGGAGATAAGCGGTTGGACATGATATGTGGAGTGTATAAGCTGACAATGAATGATGCAACCATAACTAAACTTGATAGATTTGACCATTGGGAAAGATTCACTACGGATTGTACGAATCCCCGATTTCCTAGCGCAGTCAGTGTAAAATTTGAATTATGCGCTACAAATAACCTAAAACATGTTGCGCTGTGAAACTGCTAAAAAGGATTTATGCGCTTGAACTATACACTATGAAATCGCCTAAAGAGCTTTGTGGAACATAGTAACTTTTGAACAAAACTGACACATGGCGATGAGATCGGTGATGAATGAGAATGCATAGTTGACTCAAGACTCCTAAGACTGAGACTCTAAGGCAAACAAAAATCAAATTTAGAATAGCACTGACCTTTATCATCAAACTAATGTGAGAAGTTTTGGCATTAGAATTCTTAAGTGATATCACAAGCACTTTATGAATGGTTGGTTATGCCTTTTGGCTTAACTAATGCTCCTGCTATGGTTATGCGAGTCATGAATGATCTATTTAGACCATTTATTGATGATTTTGTAATAGTCTGTTTAGATGATATTCTTTTTTTTAGTAAGATATGTGATGAACATGTAAAGCATGTAAAGCAGATTTTAGATGTTTTAAAAAGAGAATCTCTATGTGAAACTGTCAAAATGTGAATTTTGAAAGACGTCTTTGAATTATTTGGGTTATATTGTAGGGGGTGGTGAATTAAAGATAGATCCCTCCAAGGTTGAAGCCATTGTGAATTGGCCTAAGCCCAATAGTGCTACAGAAGTTAGAAGTTTCTTAGGGGAAACGCAATATTGGAGAAAGTTTATTGCAAACTTCTCGTTGATTGCAGCTCCTTTACATGCTTTGACAAGTGTGAAATAGATGTTTTAGTGGGGAGGAAAAAAACAGAAAGCCTTTGAAACATTGAAAGAAAGGATTAGTACAACGCCATTACTAGCACTGCCAGATCTTTAGCATCCATTTGTTATTGAGACAAATGCAAGTGACTATGCCATGGGAGTAGTGTTGATGCAGCACAGGAAGCCTATATGAATTCATTCTGAGACATTTACATCAGCAGTAGTTAAGTATCCTACATATGATAAAGAATTGTATGCATTAGTCCAGAGCGTTAAAAAGTGGAAACATTATATAATGGGTAAAGAAATGGTCATACATACAGATCATCAACCACTTCAATATTTACACTCACAAACTAAATTTCAACAATCAAGAAATTACAAGTGGATGTGTTTTTTACAACAATTTCATTTTGTTATTAGATAGAAGAAGGGCATACATAATAAGGTTGCAGACATGTTATCAAGACCAATCATAAATGCATCTACTATAATTAAGCATAATTTAGTAATTCATGAAAGTTACATTGAGAAATATGCTCAAGATATAGATTTTAAGGATGTATATGCAACTTTAAGTCAGGGCAAGTAGGTAGAAGAATTGGATTATTATGTAAAGGACCAACTCTTATATCATTTGGGAAAGTTATGCATTCCACAAACTGAAAAGAGTTAACATAATTCTAGAAGCACATGCTTCTCCGATATCAGGTCATTTTGGTGTAAGTAAAACAGTTGCACAATTGCAAAGGTTTTGTTATTGGCCATGGATGAATGAGATAGTTTCTAGATATATTAATGGGTGTATTATGTGTGTTATAAGCAAGCCAAGTAATACAAAAATAGGCCTGTATACTCCACTTCCAATTCCTTCTCGTCCTTGTGAAAGTGTTTCCATGGATTTTGTTGGGTGATTGCCAAAGTCGAGAAAAGGTCATGATTATTTGTATGTATTTGTGGATAGGTTTCGTAAGATGGGTATTTTGATACCATGTAATAAATAGGTCACAGCTGAACAAAATTCAAAGTTGTTCTTTCAAAATGTATGGGTTCATTTCAGGTTAACCACTTCTATTGTATCTGATCGAGATTCTCGATTTGTTGGGAAATTTTGGTCAAGTATATGGGAGTTAATGGACACAAAGTTAAATAAGAGCACAACATTTCATCCACAAACAGATGGTCAGATAGAATTGGTCAATAGTATAATGATACATTTGCTTCGAGGATATTGCAACAAGCATCCCAATCTTTGGTATGAGCATTTGTGTTATGTGCAACATGCTTACAACCGTGCCAAGCATTCTTCTACTTAGAGGTCTCCTTTTGAGACTTGTTTTGGTTTTATAACAAAGTCTCCCTTGGATTTTGTCTTTGGTAAAGACATAACAACTGATGGACACAGTAATGTGGACAAAGCAACCAAGTTCATTGAACAAATCCAGGAAATTCACTAGGGAGTATAGGAACAGCTGGAAAGAAGTCAAGCCAAGTATAAGGCACGACATGACAAGCATCGAGTTGAGCATATGTTTCAAGTTGGTGATCAATTCTAGTTGTACATCAGAAAAGAAAGTCTGCAAGGGAAAGGTAAAAATTTGAAACCAATTAGATATGGTCCTTTCAAAATACTTGATAAAATTGGTGAAAATTCTTTCCACCTTGATCTACTAGCTTATTTGCAAATCTATTCAGTCGTTAATGTTGAAAACTTGAGGTTTCATGAAACTTCATTGATTGAAGATCCCAAAGAGCAAGGTCAGCTACCTTCCATTGAGGATCTGTTGCCTGAGTATCTCTATGAGTTACAGGAGGGCACAGTTCTTGACAGGAGGATAAGAACTTCACGACGAGGGGATATTGAGCACCTTTGAGTTGGACTCAAAGGTACAAATCCAAGTAAAGCACAATGGATAGAGATTTGAAAAGTGAAGGAACTTTATCCTCACCTAATCGACAGCTAAAAACCAACTTTTGGTGGACCAAAAGCTTCTAGTGGGGAGGAGTGATCCAAAATGGATTCTGATGTACCTCCAGATCGAAATTCTTGAAATGCAGGTGAACGTGGAATAATGTTGAAGGGCTCATAAATACGAAGCCAATCATGCAAACCACATGAAACTCTGAGTTTGGATAAGGAAAATTGAGCCAATCAAAGATTTAGAAAAGTCAAAGCCTATGTCAGCAAGACATGTGGCAACCCGGGAAAGAGTCGCAGGTTCTTGGTGATGTCAGTGCAACAGATGATGTGGCAGTCAGAGATTGGTTTAGACCACAGGTAATGGATATTAGCAAGCAAGAATAGAGATCATTTGATCCAAGGAGATCGATGCATATCGTGTCGAAACATGCAAGCAAGTTATCGGGGAAAAAAACGCGATAAAATTATGGAAAATGAGCTAAACTCTTTGAGTTCCGACAAGAGGGTAGTAAATGGTTTATCATTTTCCCCCAAAGAAGGAAGCGGTTTTAGACTGGGAGCACATGATTCTACTCAGCACTCGACACGTAGCCTCCCGAAAATGACTTTATCATGTGCATTCGGAGAAATAAAGAATGTGTTAGTGAAGGTGTGAAACCGTGCGACAGTCGTCGGATGGAAGAGGATAGATCAATGGTGCAGGTTGTTCGGATCAGTTAAGGAGTGGGACACCACAGCCGTCAGATGGTTTGTTCTCAAGATTAGCACTGGGGAAAGGCTGGATGGTCAGGGTCCACCCCGCGCTCGCCGGTCCTTTTGTTTATAGCCTGTTTCTATTATAAACATATTTTTTCCACGTTTATTGCATAATTTGTAACTATACATGTTATAAAAACACCATAACATAGAAAAATTGATAGATGGTATACTGTGAACCGTTCCAAGGGGGTTTGGAGGTCAGAGTGACAAGTACGGTCAAGTTTATACTCATTTCAACTCAAAGATTCAAGCGAAACATAGTCGTGAGTTCCATTTTTGTGTTTGAGACTCTATTTTGAGCTCACGCCTGTAACAATTATCTGAAGACATAATAAAGAGGTCAGCATTGGAAGCTAGGACTAGGAGATGTAGCCAGGAAGTCTGGTGAACTCATTTATCAATTTTGGTTGTGTTGATGTGTTCTAATTGTGTTTTCTGATTGTTTAATTGTTTGTGTTATTTGCAATCTTATCTATCCATTGCACTAAGTAATATAGACAACTCCACACATAAGTTTGTAATACCTTTATCAATTTTGGATCACCCCCTTTAGGCTTGTCTATGGTGTTGAAGCAGTAATGCCTATGGAATATATTGTGCCTAGTCTATGCATAGTGGTGCTCACAAGTATGATGGATAGCGGATCCCTGGAGGAAAGGCTCGCACAACTGGATGAGCTCGAGGAAGAGAGATTTCTAGCTGGATTTCACCAACAAGTCCAAAAGCAACACAAAAAAGCCTGGCATGATCAACACATTAAGCTGCACACATTTAAGTTAAATGACCTGGTTTTGTTATATGACAATAAGTTTGATAAATTTCCAGGGAAATTTAGGATGCACTAGTTAGGGCCCTATTTCATTAAGGAAATTACTGATGGAGGAGCAGTACAACTGGTCAAATTGAATGGAGAATCCTTCCCAAGAAAGGTGAATAACAGTCGCTTGAAGCCATACACCGGTGGTCTGGCCATGTGACTAGATGATGGTAGCGTAGTCTCAGTGCTCTAAGTAGCTAAAAGGAGGCGTGACATTGTAAACTCCACTTACCGGGTTGGGGAGATGCATGATTGGAGGATGGTACGAAGCAAGGAAGTGTGACAGGGACCGCGGCAGTGCGGAATAAGCTGCGCTACCTAAGGAGAAATCACGCAGGTCAACCAGAAAGTGACCATTAAAGTCATTGTTCATGATTTTATGGTAGAAGTGCACCAAATGCAGTGGGCGGCCAACATTTAAGACAAAATTTATGGCTCAAATCCTTGAAAATCTACCGCCAATCCAACATTAATGAACTGAATTTGGGGGGAATGGTATTTGAATTCAAAAATCCCTATAAATTACAAGTGGGTATCCAACAAAAAACACTTGGCGTTTTGAGAATTGAGTTGTTGAGCTCTCAAGCACCCATGAACCAAGAATTCTTCGAGGATTTCAAAGATACTCCCACATTTGAAAACTTGCCAAAGGCATCGGGAACACTATTAGAAGCATTATCTCAGCACCCACAGAAATTATAAATACTGAGGAAGTAGTAGAGGAGTCGACACAGGAAATGGAAATAGAGGCAGAAGTAGCTGCTCTGGAAGTGGTCGAAATATTGGCAGAGGTCCCTAAATCGTCGAGGATGCTAAGACCAAAGCCGAACCCAACCAAGGAAACCATGAAGGACAAGAAGGGAAAGCATCCTGCCATACCGATGCTTGCATCACCAAGGAGAAACCCACCAAAGCCCACTACACAGGAGAAAGGCAAGGCCATAAACTTAAAACCAGAGGAGGAAGATATTGAAGATATCCCGATGGACGATGAGGATGTGGGAGCTAAATTGGAGGAGGTTGAGGCCTAGGGTGCGGACCCTATTAATCAGTTTCTAGAGTATGTCCCTCTACGCAAGCCTAAGACCAAGATACCAAAGGGCATCGATGAGATCAAGACTCAACTGCAAACCGCTCTGTTGCCAGACGAAATTGTTTTCGACAGTTTGCACTTGGCACGAGTGCTGCTGCTGAAACTTGAAGGTTGGGACTTGGCTGACCATGAGAAGTTCCCACACCTGGCGACTGAGCAGGTGATGAACCGCGTCATTGATATGAATATGGGAATGACCGCATTGGAGCTATGGAGGTGGCTCAAGGGAGTAGAAAAGGTAGGTTTTCTCAACCTACTCTAGGTGCTGCACTACAATTGTACCTTAGTGATAATTTTTGTCATCAAGCAGCTGTTTCTTAGTGCATGATGGGTGTCTATGGCTTGAGGAGCTGATACCCATAACCCATAGGTTGATTCATCAGATAATGCAACTGTCGTATATAGGATTGAATCCAGCCATGATCTTTTGCGGAAAAGGTGGCGAGCAAGCTCTCGCAGAATCAATGAAAGAAAAATTTAAATTGGTGAAGAAGTCACGCAGATACTCTATATCCAGCATCTGTGACCCTGCTGTGAATGTAGCCACATAGATCTTAGCAGGGAAGGTGATGAGGAAGTGTCTCACCGATTAGGTGTCGGTGCTTGTCATCGCACTTGCAGCACAGTGTGTTAAAAGAGTTCAGTTCAACTGGTCAGACTACCTTCATGGAGAGTTCCTGGTGAACTGCCCCAAAGCACAAGAGCTCAGCAAGATGTTCCATTACGTGTGTCTCTTGCTATCAATTGTGTTGGTACCATGGGAGCTTCCAGAGGATAGCCAATTCCCTCCGGTCACGCCAAACCTCCTAGAAGAGGCGAAGTACGCTTCGCTGTGGGCGACCAAGGATGCGCAACAAGTCAGGGACAACAAGATATTTTGGATCTTGATGGAGATGAATATCCAGATGGTCATCAATCACAAACCACAATTGTCACATATGGTGTACACCAACCTACAGGGCTATGCCAAATTCAAAGCTGACTTCCATCGAGTATCCATCAAGGCACGGAAGGACCCTACGCATAAATGGTACGAATTTCCTTATCTGGCAACGGATGATGCCATTGATATGGTGCTTGATCAATGGCCGATAGAGTAGTGCACTACCACAGACTTAGCGGTGGACAGGAGAAATTCTATCGTGCAAAAGAAGAATGAGGAGGCCAAGCTTAAGATGGCACATCTCACCGAGAAGAGGAAAAATGAGGCTACTGATGAGGCCCAGGTGGAGTGCAAGGCTGTGCAGCAGACAGGGAAGCAGACAGGTGGGGCAGAGTGGAGCTCTGATAAAGGTGCAAGGTCACCTTCATGTGAGAAAGAGGATTAAATAGAAAATAACGATGCGAACCTTCAGGAGACGTCCACCCACATCAAGTGCCCAAGGGAGCTGGAGAAGGGAGAGTCCATGAAGAAATCAAAGGCGACGTTGACCTCGCTGGACCCCACCACATTAACGGAGGGTGATTTACATGATATCGGTGACACAGTCAAGGATTTCACCGCGGAGGCCCAATAGCAATTTGAACAGTAGTAGCAGATCATCCTGGGGGCTACCCAAACAAGGTTGCAGGAGCTACAAACCCATGCATTGTAGGCTGGCATGGTGTTTACTAGCTTGGCTATTGACACTTCAGAGGTGTTGGCATTATGATTCTGGTATGGCTCTATGTTACAGGTGTTGTACTTGATGGCAACTCACTCAAGTGGCAATGCTCTGTTCAGGCTCTCAAAATGTTGAAAATTAAGAGGTACGCAGGTGAATGGTTCAAAAGGTGCAGACCTGCAGGTTCACCATCCAGGAGATGCGGTTACACCCGCAGGTAATCCATTCAGAAGGTGCGGACCCTAGTTCACTCACTTCAGGGCATAGAAGCGCGCTCACGTGGGGTTTCTTATGTTTTTCCCGTGGTATTTAGCCTGTCGTTCTTGATCCTATGGTTTTGGCCCGTGGTATAGGATCTAATTTAGCCCCGGTTTGGATCCCTTGTATTGGTTATTGATGGTTTTGTCCCGTGGTGTGAATAAGGGCTTAACTATAAATAGGGAAGGAGATCACTTGGCTAATGCATCTTTGCAAATTGAATATCTTAAGATCTGAAATATTGGGTTATCGGTTTAAACATCTTGATCTATATAAAAGTGAAGTTGGAAGTGAATCTATGAAGTGTGATCTATCGGACACAAGATCAGATCTGCGAATCTGACTATCAGTGGCACATAGGAGGACTATTTAATTGGGTTCTAATTAGAGGTATGCGGACCATTCACTGTGAAAGTGTGGGGGTACGCAGCAGAGCGGAAGTCCCGGTGCGGGGGAGCGCAGATGGTACACAGTGAAAGTGCGAGGTTACGCAGCGAAGCAAAAGTCCCAGTGCGGAGGTACGTGGCGTGATAGAGGTTCAGGTGCAGAAGCACAGTAAAGGTACGCAGCGTGACAGATGTTCAGGTGCGGAGGCACAATAAAAGTACGCGGAGCTACAAAAGCCGCAGTGCGTAGCTACGCGGTGCGATAGAAGCCGAGGTGCGGGGACACAGTAGAAGTACGCGACGCGATTGAAAAGCACAGTGCGTGGGTACACAGTGCAGCGGAAGGCTCTCTGCGGGGATACACAGAGATGTGGAAGGTGAAGTGCGAGCCCTCGCAGCCCAGATAAAGAAAAACTACGGATCTATCTTAAAACATTTGTTGGTTATCTTTTATCTATTGCAACAGAGTTCTGGGTTTATATTTCTGGTACTATCTTTTTGTTTACAGCATTCTGAGAAGTTGGGTGACTCCTGATTGATTGTATAAGGAGTTTGGGTGATTTTGCATGTACTTGATGATTATTTGATCTTCTTGGATCCAGTTTGAAAATTTATGAAAAGTGGTCCTTGAAAGAAGTAAGGGGGTTGTAGCTCCCTTCCAGGAGAGACTGGAAAACGAGAGAGAGTTGTAGCTCTCTGTAGGTTGTAGCCTGCGTACTGGTAAAGGACTGCACCAATACAAAATCATTGTAAGAGGAGTTTCTAATTGAAAGAAGACAGAGACATATTGCAGCAGGTGGTTTTCACCCACATTGGGTTTCCACCTTATATCTGGTGTTCTTTGGTGTGACTATCTGTTTTTCTTGTTCATGCTCATTACTTTATGGTACTGACATACAAAGTAACGATCAATATCTGAAGAATAATTCAAAGTTTAAATAAGGAAGATATATTGAAAAGAATTTGATAATACTGATTCACCCCCCCTCTCAGTATTATTTCCAACAATTGGTATCAGAGCAGGTCCTTCTGAAGAAGCTTGATCACTTGAAGGAAGATCTAACATCATGAGCAACTACGAGAGGGAAGCATCAATCAGGCCACTGATTTTTTATGGGACAAACTTCGTATTGGAAGGTAAGAGTTACTGCCTATCTTCAATCTTTGGGTACAAATGTATGGGACATTATAGAAACAGGGTATACTTTCCCATCAGCTACTCCTACAGATCCAATTGAGAAGAAGAAATATGAAACAAATGCAAAGGCGGTCAATACTCTTCTAGGATGTCTATCTCAATCTAAATTCGTGAAGGTTATGCAATATAAATCCGTAAAAGAAATATGGGACAAGATTGTTTTGAGCTACGAAGGAGATGAACAGGTAAAACGTGCAAAACTTCAAACCCTCAGGATTCAGTATGAGAATCTCAGAATGTATAATGATGAAAGTGTGGCTAACTATTTCCTTCAGGTAGATGAGATTGTTAATTGCATGAAAAACTTGGGTGAAGAAATAAAAGAGGCTGTTGTGGTTGAAAAAGTCCTAAGATTATTGTCCCCCAAGTTTGAATCTAAAGTGTCTGCAACAGAAGAAAAGGAAAATCTACGAACTCTTACTATGTCTCAGCTACACGGAATTATAACTGCTTATGAAATGAGAAAAGGAGGTCCATTAGATAGGAGAGAAGTTTCTTTTAAGGCTTCAGGCAAAGGAGACTACTATGAATCAAGTCACATGCCAGAAGAAGAAGAATCAAATTTTGTCAGAAATCTTCAATGGGGTACTGGAAGGTTCAGAGGTAAGCTACCTTTTAAATGTTTTTCTTGTGGAAGAGTAGGTCATTATGCTGCCAAATGTCCTCATAAGGATAAGGTTGACAGAGGAAAGGAACCTGCTAGATGGAACAAGAAACATAATGTAAATAAGAAAAGCTACTACACTCATGAAGACAATGATGGTCTATCAAATAGTGATGAAGATGAACGAGGTAATGACTATAAAATTTTAATGGAATTTGAAGATGATGATTACATGGATGCTATAGAAGTGGATAGTTTTTGTGAAGAGATTTCTAGACTCAATACATGTATAGAAGAAAAGAATATGATCATTGATACTCTACAATTTCAAATTGATGAAAAAGAAAAATATCTTGAAAAGTTAGAAGGTGAAATTGTTGGTCTTAGAAAAGAAATTGAGAAAACAAAGGCTATTAATCTTAAGTTTGTCAAAGGATCTGAAACTCTGGATGAGATCATCAATGTACAACGTTCTCCTCTAAACAAGATAGGTCTGGGGCATAATGGAGAAACATCTCAAGCATCCACCTCAAAGAGTTATCTTGATGCAACAAAAAGGAATGAGCAAAAGCACAATGGAGATCACCAGGTAAAGCAGGGACGAATTACATCAAGAACGAACAAAGACTATCAGGTAAACCAGGGGAAATCTGTCTTAAGGGTGAACAAAAGCTACAACCAGCCACAGGTAAAATCTTCTCAATTTGCTTCAAGAATGGATGACAATAGAAATTACAATCATTTGGCTGGTAGATTTGATAATCGCAGAAGTTTCTTCAATGGGCAATGCTTCTCTTGCCATAACTTTGGTCACAAAGCAGCTCAATGTGTTGCATATAAAACAATAATGACTAGAGAAGCTCAAAAACAAAGAAGAATGATCGGGATTACAAAAAGGACCTATAACAACTTTTCGGCTCTTGAAAATGAAGTTGAATGTTCTATTTGCAATAACTTTGGTCATGAAGATTCTGAATGCAGGAGCAGGTTTCAGCAGACAAAGGAACAAGCCTCAAGCACCAGAACATGGAGAATAAAGGAACCACAAACGAAAAGATGTGGGATAACATTTTATGCAGAAGGACAAGAAAATCTATGGTACATTGATAGTGGATGTTCGAAGCATATGACAGGTGATAAAGAAAAACTTGAATCATAGTCTGCTTTGGAAAAGGGAAAGAAAGTTTCTTTTGGAAATGATACTCCTGCAGCTATAAAAGGAAAAGGCACTGCTCAGTTAAAAGAAAAGGTCAAAGCTGGAAATGTTTTGTATGTTGATGGATTGAAGCATAATCTTCTGAGTGTCAGCCAGATGTGTGATCAAGGAACCGAGGTGATATTTAGATCAAATGGATGTCGTGTTCGTGATCTTGATACAGGTGAAACAGTGATCAAAGGTAGAAGAACTCCAAATAATCTATACATATTTGAAGAAGGACAACAACAATGCTATTTGAGCAAGGATGATGAACACTGGTTATGGCACCGGAGGTTGGGGCATCTAAGCTTTTCACAAATAAGGAAAGCATGCAAATATCAGGCAGTTCGTGGTCTTCCAGATATCAAAATTCTAGACAACACCATATGCAAATCATGTCAGTTTGGAAAGTAAACCAGAACTAACTTTCTGGAGAAGGAAGGATCAGCTAGCATGCCTCTTGAGCTAGTCCATACAGATGTATGTGGTCCATTTAGGAAAAGGACACCTCGAGGAGAAGAATACTTGATATTATTCATTGACGATTTCTCCAGGTTTGTTTGGTTAGGACTTATGAAGCACAAAGACGAAGCATTCGAGAAATTCAAATCCTTCAAAGCCTTGGTTGAAAATGAATCAGGTTACAAAATTAAGAGCCTCAGGTCCGACAGAGGTGGGGAGTTTACCTCAAATGAATTTTTTGATTTCTGAGAAGAACATGGGATAACAAGGGAATTATCTACAGCTAGAACTCCTCAGCAAAATGGAGTGGTAGAAAGGATGAACATAACAGTCCAACAAATGGCTCGTGCTATGCTTGACGAATCCGGAATTCTCACAACTTTCTGGGGTGAAGCTGCATATGCTACGGTTGTTATTCTCAACAAAACAAATGTCCGAGTGAACGACACTCTAACTCCTCATGAGCTCTGGTATGGTGAAACTCCTTCGGTAAAGCATTTCAAAAATTTTGGGAGCAAATGCTATATTAAGAATACTGATGAGCAACTTGGCAAACTTGAACCTAGAGCAGATGAAGGCATTCTTCTTGGTTATTCTCCTCATAGCAAAGCATATAAGTGCTACAATAAAAGACTTGGAAGAATTTTTGAAAGCATTGATGTAGTGGTTGATGAAAAAGGATACATTCCTAGGCAAGTAAATCATGAAAATATCGAAGAAGATGAAGACTACCCTCAAAGACAGAATGAAGAAGAAGAACCTCAAGAAGAACCAGAGGAACAGATAAGGATAGAAGAGAAGACTCCATCCAGGTACGTTCAGAAGAATCATCCAGAATCTCAGATTTTGGGGCAAAAAGAAGCAGGTGTACAAACAACAAGAACAATTGCAAAAGCTTCAAGCTATTTGGCATTACTCTCATTCACTGAACCACAAAATGTAAAAGAGGCATGCAAAGATGAATTTTGGGTCAAAGCAATGGATGAAGAACTTGAGTAGATCGAAAAGAACAACACTTGGGAGTTGGTTCCTAGACCAAAGGGTAAGAATGTTATAGGGACAAAATGGGTCTTCAAAAATAAGTTCAATGAAAATGGGGAAGTAATTAGAAACAACGCCAGACTTGTTTGTAAAGGGTATGCGCAGCAAGAAGCAATAGATTTTGAAGAAACTTTTGCTCCTGTTGCAAGACTTGAGGCCATCCGAATGTTCCTTGCTCTCTCAAGCTTTCAAAAGTTCAAAGTATTTCAAATGGATGTGAAATCAGCCTTTCTGAATGGAGACTTAGAAGAAGAAGTATACATTGAGCAGCCAGATGGTTTCATTCTTGGAAATGATCCAAATATTGTATGCAGACTGAAAAAGGCTCTCTATGGTCTTAAACAAGCTCCAAGGGCTTGGTACTATCATTTGGACAAATATCTTCATCAACAAGGTTTTTCAAAAGGATCAGCAGATAGCAATCTTTATATAAAAATTGAAAATGACAAATTGCTAATATTTGTTGTGTATGTAGATGACATTATCTTTGGTAGCAATGAAGAATCTATGAGTCAAAGCTTTGCCTTGGTGATGTAGAAAGAATTCAAAATGTCCTTTCTTGGAGAATTGACATATTTTCTTGGCTTGCAAGTCCAACAAAAGGAAGGAGGGATCTTCTTGTCTCAAGCCAAGTATCTCAAGCAAATTTTGAAGAAATATGGCATGGAAGATGCAAAACCAGTATGTACACCCATGGTCACAGGATGTAGCCTCGGTGCAAATGATGAATCAGCAGCAGTACATCAACCAACCTACAGATCTATGATTGGAAGTCTACTTTATTTGACAGGTACCCGACCAGACATCATGCATGGAGTGGGAATAGTTGGAAGATTTCAGGCAAATCCAAAGGAAACTCATCTTCAGGCAGTGAAGAGAATCTTCAAATATCTTCAAGGGACTCAAAATTATGGCTTATGGTATCCTAGAGATACAGATCTCACACTTCATGCTTATACTGATGCAGATTGGGCCGGAAGCATGGATGACAGGAAGAGCACAAGTGGTGGTGCATTCTTTATGGGTTCCAGATTAGTATCTTTGTTCAGCAAGAAACATAGTTCGATTGTCTTGTCTACAGCTGAAGCAGAATATGTTGCTGCTGCATCTTGCTGCACACAACTCCTTTGGATGATGCATACCTTGCAGGATTTTCAAATCACTTGTACACCACCTATCTCCATCTTATGTGATAATACAAGTGCAATCAGCATTTCAAAGAATCCAGTCATGCATTCAAAAACCAAGCACATACCAATCAAGTATCACTTTCTCCGGGAACAAGTGGTTGAATAAAAGGTCAAGTTGGAGTATGTTCCTTCTAAGGAACAAGTTCCTGATATACTCACCAAACCATTTCCAAGGGAGACCTTTGAATACCTCAGGCAAAAGCTGGGGGTTGTTGATGCATCATCTTGTTGTTGACTCTCTTCTGATTTTTGGTTGTACGCAAGGTTCATCTGGGGTATATGCGTACATATGCTGGGTTGCGGATTGGTCGAAGATCGAATGGCACAGGTTCAGGGGGAGCATATAATGCATTGTTGGCATTATGGAGGAAGTGCAGAAGGAGATCATGGATGCTGGTCTGAATATTGCTGCAATATGTCTCTATCTCTTTCATGGTCATTTATGGTGTTTGGTGGATTATGGTTCTTCTTTGCAGATCTGGTTTCTAGTCAGGGGGGAGCATGTTCTTAGGGGGAGCATAACCCTTTGCCCTTGATGTCAAAGGGGGAGAATGACGTTGAGGATCTTGAGGTTGCAATCAAGTCCAAAGGGGGAGATTGTTGGCATTATGATTCTGGTATGGCTCTATGTTACAGGTGTTTTACTTGATGGAAACTCACTCAAGTGGCAATGCTCTGTTCAGGCTCTCAAAATGTTGAAAATTAAGAGGTACGTAGGTGAATGGTTCAAAAGGTGCGGACCTGCAGGTTCGCCGTCCAGGAGATGCGGTTACACCCGCAGGTAATCCGTTCAGAAGGTGTGGACCCCAGTTCACTCACTTCAAGGTAGAGAAGCGCGCTCACATGGGGTTTCTTATGTTTTGCCCGTGGTATTTAGCCCGCCGTTCTTGATCCTATGGTTTTGGCCCGTGGTATAGGATGTAATTTAGCCCCGGTTTGGATCCCTTGTATTGGTTATTGATGGTTTTCTCCCATGGTGTGAATAAGGGCTTGACTATAAATAGGGAAGGAGATCACTTGGCTAATGCATCTTTGCAAATTGAATATCTTAAGATCTGAAATATTGGGTTATCTGTTTAAAAAGCTTGATCTATATAAAAGTGAAGTTGGAAGTGAATCTATGAAGTGTGATCTATCGGACACAAGATTAGATCTGTGAATCTGACTGTCAGTGGCACATTGGAGGACTATTTAATTGGGTTCTAATCAGAGGTACACAGACCATTCACTGTGAAAGTGCGGGGGTACGCAGCAGAGCAGAAGTCCCGGTGCGGGGGAACGCAGGTGGTACACAGTGAAAGTGCTAGGTTACGCAGCGAAGCAAAAGTCCCAGTGCGGAGGTACGCAACGTGATAGAGGTTCAGGTGCGGAAGCACAATAAAGGTACGTAGCGTGACAGACGTTCAGGTGCGGAGGCACAGTAAAAGTACGCGGAGCTACAGAAGCCGCAGTGCATAGCTACGCGGCGTGATAGAAGCCGAGGTGCAGGGACACAGTAGAAGTACGCGGCGCAATTGAAAAGCACAGTGCGTGGGTACGCAGTGCAGCGGAAGGCTCTCTACGGGGATACGCAGAGACGTGGAAGGTGAAGTGCGAGCCCTCGCAGCCTAGATAAAGAAAAACTGCGGATCTGTCTTAAAATATTTGTTGGTTATCTTTTATCTATTGCAGCAGAGTTCTGGGTTTATATTTCTGGTACTATCTTTCTGTTTACAGCATTCTGAGAAGTTGGGTGACTCCTGATTGATTGTATAAGGAGTTTGGGTGATTTTGCATGTACTTGATGATTATTTGATCTTCTTGGATCCAGTTTGAAAATTTATGAAAAGTGGTCCTTGAAAGAAGTAAGGGGGTTGTAGCTCCCTTCCAGGAGAGACTGGAAAACGAGAGAGAGTTGTAGCTCTCTGCAGGTTGCAGCATGCGTACTGGTAAAGGACTGCACCAGTACAAAATAATTGTAAGAGGAGTTTCTAATTGAAAGAAGACAGAGACATATTGCAGCAAGTGGTTTTCACCCACATTGGGTTTCCACCTTATATCTGGTGTTCTTTGGTGTGACTATCTGTTTTTCTTGTTCATGCTCATTACTTTATGGTACTGACATACAAAGTAACGATCAATATCTGAAGAATAATTCAAAGTATAAATAAGGAAGATATATTGAAAAGAATTTGATAATACTTATTCACCCCCCCTCTCAGTATCATTTCCATCAAGAGGCTGTCAATATGCTATGCACAAAGGTTTCAAGTGTGATAGTGTTGCCAGATCAAGCACTGACCATAGAGAATGAGGCTGACAGGTCAACTGTCAGCGCCCTTAAGGGAGTAGGGTTGAACCTAGCAGCACTCCTGCATGAAGCGCTCCACCTCTTGCAGGATGGAGTGATTACAGAGCTAAGGGCCTATGAGTACCGCGCACTACAATTGATCAGTGAATAGTGGATCAACAATGATCATATGGCCCTAAAAGGAAATTCTACCATCGATGTTGAGATCGAGGTGACCAATCAAAGAAAGCGAATTATGCAGGTCGTTGAGGAGGTATGCTGAATGGTCCCAGAGTTGGCCATTCCATAGGAGGAGCCAGTCGAGGTACGCATCCGCAAGTTGGCCACAGGGGTGCCTGACACTTGGACTGAGATGGATCAAGTTCAGTTGGAGTTGAACCTGACAATTACAGATTTATAGTTGAGGGCTCAGCCTTCAACTCCATCAGAAGTGAACGAACAGTGAGTGACCCCTGTCGCGGAAGTAATAGTGGCAGTGACAGTGTAGTAGTAGACTACATGCAATTGTTTAAATAGTCATTTGAGTTCGTGAAAATCTTATAGGAGGACCCCAATGTATAGAGGCTAGATAGAAAAGTGCACAAGCTACAACAGTGCTACAATGAGGTTAAGGGCACAACACAAACCGTCATGCTGACATTGAGACCAGCCAAGCTACAGGAGGCCAAGCAGCTAAAGGAACAGGTTGACGCAGTGCTGCACAAGGAAGCAGTGCTCAAGGTGAGACTAAATCCCTAGTTGGATGAGGTTTACACAATAATAGGAAATATTGAAGGCAATCTTCCGACTCTGTAGGCAATGCAACAAAAGCTTCAAGCTGATAGTGCAAGAGCAGTGACTGAGCAAACAGTGGAAGATGCGAAGCAGGTGGCAGCTCAGTGCATGGGAAAGGTTGCAGTCATATGTTTTAAGCTCGAAGGGATTTCCGCAAAGATCTCCGCGCCTACCGAGTGACTCGAGGGCAAGTCACGATGTTTTTGTTGGGGGCCTGTTGTGAATGGGATCCCTCAAGGATAGTTTTAAGGCTAAAAGCCCATGTTTTGGTTAAATTTTGTAATAAAATTGTAAAGACTCTACATTTTGTGGTTGTGGACCACGAAGGTGTCATAAGTCATAAAGGGTTTTTGGCCCTTAGTTTTGTAAAGAAAATTCGGTTGTAAGAGATCTACCCATGGTTCGTGAACCATGGGATTATATAAAAAGAGCTAAGATCTAAGTAGTTAGAATAAGAATCAATCATCTAAAAGAGTTGTAGCTCTGAAGTAAGAAGTCTAAGTCTCAAGTTGTAGCATAGGTAGAGGCTCTACAACTAAGTGTGTATAGGCCTACAGTGGAAGTCTGTAGCTGAGTGCGCGAACCCTTGCAGTTGTGTCCATAGGGTGGATATAATCTGTAGTCTCTTGGATGACATCAATAAAGAGAAGTATTCTGCAATTTATGGGTCTTGTTTCGATTAATGCATCTTGTCATTTTATGTATGAATTTCCTTTATAATGCTTATGTGATGCGCAAATCTATATAATTATGTTGGATAACTGAACGCAAATAAGAATATCTGTTTACGTGGTGTTAGAGTAAGATTCTTAAGACAACTTGATAATCTATTCAATACGCTGCCTTAGCAGCATGAAAGTATCTAAATCGAGGGTTAGGTCTGTGCGAAGGTCAGTCATACCTTCCATGGAGGTATTGAAGGATGGAATAGAGGGCTCGTCTGGTAAGACCTAGAGTGAAGTGAACTGCGTGAAGGCATGAATAAGAGGAATAAACCGACATCATGACCATATCAGGGTGTAGAAACTTGGTTCTAGCACCCCCCATACTACTTCGAGTGCGACTTCGGTCCGTGCTCCACGGATTAATGCTGAAAGGTCTAGTAGTGTAGGGATTTGTTTGGCTAATTAATACTGAACCTGGATCAGGCCCTCTCAAGCCAAAACTCACCAACAATTCGTGTATGACAACCTCTTATTTTGGAAAGAGACTATCAGGGAAGGGGGTCCAACTGAACAATATTTTGGTGGACTTCAAGATTCTTCAGGCATGCTTCTAAAGAAGGATAAATCAAATATTTCTTTCTTTCACACATCCTGGCCAGTCCAAGCTTGTCTAGCCCATGCCATGGGTTTTACAATTGGATCCCTCCCTTAAAAATATTTGGGTGTCCCCAACATCTTCAACCCCCTTTGCATTGCCCCTAGAAAGAGCTCTACACTAATATCTCTAAGAAGTTATTGACTTGGACCTTCCGTGTGCTCAACTTGGCGAGAAGGGCCACCCTTGTGAAATAAGTAATGCAAGTGTTGGCACGAAAGAGTCATCAGGGGAAGACCCTGGGTTCAAGTATGAGGAGCCAACAATGGTTCATTGTAGTCTAGGTTGACGTAGCATTTTCACCTTACCCAAGGGGTAAGGAATCTCACCCAAGGCGTGCTGCGACCAGAAGTAAGAAGGTTTCATCATGGAGTCAAGGTAGCATCAATCAAAGCATCAAACACTAACATATATATAACATTACACACATAGTAGAGATAACAACATACCATCTAATACATAGAAACTACTAAATGCATGCATCTAACATGACGTTACAAAATTTTAAATAGGTCATCACATCATGTACACTTATACACATTATACTTCAAAACCAATCTGTACTTTCCTTTCTATTAATTCAACAGTAAAGAAATACAATACATCTTGACATTCACTACAAGTAAATATAAGGAATACCTGTGTACAAACTCACGGGCTTGTTCTCAGTCCCAAAAATCATGCTTAGCTGAACTCCTATCTTCTAGTATCAGATTGCTACAACTGCTATCCTCTCCACAATGCCAACCTCAACAGCCTCACCAACCAACCGCTCTTTCTTACTGGACCTCTCCATTTATATTTCTCTCTGCCACCTAGACTGCCAGTTCCTGCTCAGATATTCTTTCCCTCGATTGCTCCTCCTCCTTCCTACCCGCTCGATTGCCTTCGTCTTCCACTGCCACCTTACCACAACCCTTACGCAATTTCCTTTTTCTACCTTGTCGCCAAGCTGACTCCCTCGCAAGCTAACCATTTCTACCACAAATTTTCTCCTCCTTGTTTGGTCAGCCAAAATTGATCAAAAACTTTTCAAAATTAAAACAAAGGCCCCAACAAGCCCTGACCACAATTCTTTGACTCGTCCTCGAATCAATTCATTTTGGCCTCGGTTAAACCTGCTAGTATTTCCATGGGTTCTTCGGTTGGTGGCTACACTTCTTTCATTGGTTCTACTGATTTCTGGGCTGGTGATTCTTTTGCTTTGGCCACTGCTTGCAAGGTGGTATCTGTTCCTGCTGCACCTTCCTCCTTTCGAGGTTCCCCCATTCCAAACAAGGGCTCTAAATCCAGAACAACTGTTGCGGTTTGTTGCCTAAATTCTCTGTACTTTTGAATGGAAGTTTTTCATCAAGCAAGGATTGTGTCAACGCATTGAGTGAATTCTCGGCCGACTGTGACCTTAACTATGTTGGTCGTTGGTTTTGCAGGCTCTCCCATTGTTGTCCGCTAGAGTCACAAACCTTTTAGATTTAGGACCTGTGTACAAACCGATGGCCACAGGTCTCTAATCACCTTCTTTTTTTTTGCGGACTCTTCCTCAATTTGATCAACTTGGGTCCGGATTATGTCAATCTGGTCATTGATCTGCTGTAGGTGGGAAGGGCCTATACATTCCTTTGCACTAGCGAATAATGTATGTATTCGCTCTCTCATTGGGTAGAACAAATGATTTTTTAGCGCCAGGCTTCCTGGCCAATAACAGAGTTTGTCCATCAATTCGTAGCTGTCTGTGAGGGCATAAGCTAATGCCTACTTATTTTCTTCCACTTCAATGATTTTTCCCTCAACAGTACTCTTGTAGATCTCTACTAGGTCTGGTAGTGCTGATCTTACCATCTCCAGCTTCCTTTTCATTTCGGCATTAGTGGCTACTAGGTTCGAGCATGCTACCTAGATGTGGTTGCAACAGTTTACTAGTGTGTAGGTCGTGATGTCCATCAGTGCCTATGTATTTGCATCGACGATTGTTGGCCATAATGACCTGAAACTTTGCATGACCTAATCAACTTAGTCTTGCAAATCTGTATTTTCTTTCCTCAATTGATCACGCTCTTCTGTTACCTCATGTAGTTGCTTTGTCTGCTGCTCATGCTCCTTGGCTAGATCCTCATGGATCTTTTCGGCCCTATGCACTGCTTGTTGTATAACTGTGAATAACTATACCGACGACTATTGATGTAGTGTGTTGGCTTGCATTGTATTGGGCTCAGGGAAATGTTGTTGTATGTGTAGGCCACTGGCGATGGATTTTTGGGAGTGGGAGGTAGTTGAATGGATTTGTTGTGACTGCGGAGTGAACTAGGGAGTGGGGGGTACAATGCTAGGGCTCGGTATCACTGTGATGTTTATAGGGAAAAGTGGTTGGTACGGCTCATTCCTTTCTCCCTAGGGAATAATGTCTGGGCTTCCGCCTTGCATTGGGTCTGACCCCAGCATTATTGATGCAAGTGATGTTGGTTGTGTACCGTCAGTAGAAGTGGTGCCTTTTTCTTGCCTTGCTGACTCAACTTATATTTCCACAGTTGTTCATCGTTGGCTGGACAAGATGGATTTTGACAGGGTCACAAAGGTGGAGGTTATGTTCGAGGAGGATTCTCGTGACTGTTATAAGGTGGTGGAAGTGGTGGTAGGAATATCTTCAATAATGGGAGATGCAGAAACTAAGTGCTTGACCTCATTAGTCAGGTCAACAACTGGGGGGGTGGTGGTGGAGTAGTTCCACAAGCTAACCATTGTTGCCACCCATTTCCTCCTCATTCTTTGGTCATCCAAAATTGATCAAAGCCTTTTAAAAATTAAAATGAAGGCCCAAACAAACCTCGACCACAATTCTTTGAATTTTCCCTGAGTCAATTCATTTCAGCTTTGGTTGGCCCTGCTAGTATTTCCATGGGTTCTTCAGTTGGTGGCTACACTTCTTGCATTGGTTCTGTTGATTGCTGGGCTGGTGCTTCTTTTGCTTTGGCCACTGCTTGCAAGGTGTTATATGTTCCTGCTACACTTTCCTCCTTATAAGGTTCCCCCATTCCAAACAAAGGCTCCAACTCTGGAACAACTATTGTGGTTTGTTGCTTGAATTCTATGTACTTTTGAATGGAAATTTTCCATCTGGCGAGGATTACATCAATGCATTGATTGAATTCTTCGACCGACTATGACTTTAACTCTATTGGTTGTTGGTTTTGCAGGCATTCCATAAAAATAAGTGAAATGATGATAAGGTTGTGGAAACATTGTCATCATGCCGAAACCCATTTTTTATTGGGGGGAGGGAAAAATAGAATTAATAGTCACAGTAAGCAAATTACACGTAGGTAAGTGCTTTTTCCAACCTTTATGATCACACGTTGTACCTATCCTTTCTGCTGTACTAGTAGTCATTTCCATAATAAGTAACTAATAATGCAATTGTCAAAGTAGGAGCCACAAAATATTTTCCCATTAAGCACAAGTTTAGTTAATAAATAAGCCCATCACGACAAATTTAATACACCATGCATCCTATTCTATCCTTTCCAAGTCCGTGTCATGGTTGCCAGGTCCAGGTCAGTCGATGGTTCCAAAGTATGGCTAAAACACATGGGGAAAGTTGCCAGAGTAATTAGTTGCTTAGGTCCAGTCAAGAAACGTCGCGTCAAGTCCAGCTACTTGACTGGAAGGAAAATGAAGGAAATCACATAGTTTCAGTTGTAGATAGCAAAAGAATTCCAAGCTCGCTCTGAAGAACAGCTGCAGAAAAACAGAAGTGAGAAACCTCAGATAGAAATTGTATACCAAAGGCAGAGGGGATTGTTTCTATCCCATAGGATCCTTTAGATGAACAAATTGAGGTGGTCGACAATTTGTATGGGAAATATGATAGGGCGATTCTGGTCAACAACAATCTTATGGATTGCTTCAAATTCCCAACTCTAAAGAGGGAAGTTTATGCAGAAGACATCTAGAGGGAGGATGATACAAAAACCTCTAGATTCAAGGAGGATTTCAAAGGAATATAGAGGTCGACCTTCCTCAATTTAAGAAGCTTACCTATTTTTGGCACTCAATTCACCGCAATGCAGTGTACTAAACTTTTGGTGCGTAGGATGCATAGAAGATCACTGTGGTTTTAGAGCAGTTAAGTCCATGCGAGGGTGCTCTGCAAAGAACTTAGGCTTCCTTTCACTTGTGCTGCGCGAGATTGAGAAAAATTCACATAGGGTTTGGGGAATATTCTTATCTTCTATAGTCATCCAGAAGGTTCCCTCACTTATCAGCTCCTATGATCTTGAAAATGGATTATGAATGAGTTAAGATGCATCCTATCCTCTCATGCCTTCCTCAATGGAACTAATTCTAAGTATGGGAGGCCATTTAATACCACCATTTATGACAAACCTCCTTCATCTCCCAATAAATTGAACACTCATCTAAGTGATCAAGGATTGGATTATGTTCAATTATAAGGAGATAATGTTGCTATGAGAATTGGCTTTAAAGCAAGTATTGTACTGCTACAAGTTTGTCATGATTTTAATGTGATGTGGATGAGATCCAAGCTGGAGGAATGACTTTGAATCAAACAAAATGGTTTTAATTCCTTCGTCTATTCAATAAATTATTTGAACCTTTCTCCCATATGTTTGTATTGTCATATGATTCTTATATGTGTGAAATGAATTTGATTCCATTTACTTGTATTCAATAGATATTTTTCTTTGATTGGTTATTTGTCTTCTATTTGCATGTAAAGGTACTTCTCAAGCATGTTAAGTATGGGAAGGAGTGACAGGATCGATACAAAGAAGAAAAGAGGAAAATGGAACTACAAGTAGGTCTTCTTATATTCTTTTTCTTATCTATTGCTTATAGGAAAAGGCTAAAGTGCTTTAAATTGGTGTTCTAGATATAACTACTTATCTAGGGAATTAGTATTTAATCCGTAGATACCAAATTCTCCAAAACAAATTGGAAACTCCTCCAAAGAAGATCACCTTTCCTAGTAGATTATCCCCCATCTAGGACATCCTTGCAGACCCTACTTGTGTTCATTGATTATAATTCATATCTTTTGCATTGAAAATTTGGTCAAAATTGTGTCAAATTGCCTTTTTAAATGGTTTACTGTCACCAATGCAGGCTTGTGAGGGACACATTGCCCTATAGAGCAATATTAGCTTAGGGACAACGCTTTGAAGCACATTGAATCCCATTCAGGATTGCACTGGTCCTCCCTGGGTCAGTTTCCCAACTTTGGAATGAGTTTTTGCCAACTTTTCTTTGTTTGTTTGCTTGTTTATTGATCAATGGATGTCATGTCTCAGAGAACAAGTTTCTATCTCCTTGTCTAGCCCTACTTTGACTTGATTGATTAATGTTTTATTTGTCATTATCGGTCTATAGTCAAAGATAGAATATAATTTATTTATCTTTGTTCGAAAGAAAGTGTTGTAAAGTCTTATTTTCCTTTGAAACAGAATTATCGTAAAAGTCTTCATTCTTATTAAAGATTGATTGATTGTATGTGCATAGTTTTCCTTTTCTTCATATTCACATTAAGGAAATTGAAAAGAAATACATGCATGTTGCATTGAAAAAGTTTGTGTGTGCTCATAGGAATAGTGTAGGGAAATTTCATTATATTGTGCTCTTTGCTCTTTGATCAAAAGAAATCTGATTGCTTTATCCCTAGTAGCTAAGATTTTCATTGTTAAATTGAATGGAAAGAATGTTTATCATATTAGTTGCATTTTAGGAATTGCAAACATACATCACATGGTGAACCTTGAAAATCAAATTCTAAAGAAGATCAACTTAAAATTTATCTGAATTTACCTAATGGAGCATTGTCACATAACGAAAAAATTTAGTGGTTCTAGGCTAGAGACGTTTTCTAGCATCGTAAAATAAATTAGTTGTCGCTACCTTGTCTACAATACATCCCAATTGTGATACCTTATTCCACGTACATGAGTATATCATAGCTTTTCCACGTACCTTCAAGTATATAGGGCAGTGTTACAGTACGTAAAATATATGGGAATGCTCTCACTATGCGGTTTTGCATTAGAAAACTCTCGTAGAGATTGGGCCTCCACGTACTTTCCGGTATGTATCGGAGGACAAAACTAGGTTTCTATCCATCCTTAGGTAACCAAGTCGACAACCTTGTACACTATCATACACCGAACACAACATTCGAGGAGATTGTATGCCCGTACTTCTCAGTTCGCTGAGAGGTATTCTGTAATTCACAGTTGCTTGGTAAACCTTTTGCCTAGATTATCCCTGTTTTGTTTTGATATGTTACTTTGATTAAAATAAAATTAATTGACCGTGGATAAAATCTTCCATGATCACTCCCTAGTTGATCTTAGGTTGAAACATATGGCGACAAATCTAGAGTCCACCGATCAAGGAATTCCTTTTGATGGGAATCCTAGTCCTTTTCCTCCTTTTAGAAATATTGGTGCTCCTTATATGGCTACATTATCCATACTGGGATTTACCATTGGCTTATGAGTATGGTTTTTTTCAACCTCCTTGGTTCAAAATGTCGTGATTTCTCTGCAATCGAGTACTCCTCCAATTGGAAAAAATCAGCCTCTAGTTGATCCTAAAGTTGACCCTTTGCCTTCTTCCTCGGTTGTTTATTCCTCCCGTTCTTCCTCTTTGCCTGGTGAAAGTATTGGTACTAGTAACCAGGTGGCTAAGAAGAAGAAGAAATGGAAGAAGAAGAAGAAGAAGCAAATTCAGTAGAGGTGCAACCAAGAAACCATTGCTTTGATTGCAACATCTAATGAGAAATAGTCCTTCAAGCCTCGCAAAGTTTGATATCCATGCAAACTTTGTATGGGAGACCATCTTCTTCAAAATTGTTCAAGTATTCCCCAGATCTTAGAAGAATGGACTTCTTGTTCACATCAACTTGTGTCATCAACTTCTGGAGATCATGTTGTTGACACACCAATGACCATCAACTACTGGTAATAAAGTTCATGGAAATAAGGGTAAAGTTAAGTTTCCCTGTAGGTTACGTGAAGGGAATCACTCCATTCACCTTTGTCCCTATCTAGATGAAGCCCAAAAAGTGTTGGATAACCATCCTGCTTCTCTGCAACAACTTCCATCTGGTTACAAGAGACTCTCCCTTAATCCTTCACTAGTTGATAAAGTGACTGACCTAAATCAATCGTCGATCGAACCCACTGTCTCTAAATGTGAATCAAATGAGTCTATACCTGACCCATCACAGGTCGAGGAAACAATGGACTTGATTTCACCTTCAGTTAATCATACCTTTCCCGAAGAGAGTCAATATGATACCACTCAGGTTCTTTTTGTTTCTTCAGATTCCAATGAGCTTGGGACAAGTCCTCCTGTTCCATCAAGACAGGAGGAAAATACTCCCGCTCTCATAACACAAGGGGTTAATTCTCCCATTTCTACGGTACCCCTTCCAAGTAGTCTGGTCACTTCATTTGATTGGAATCAATTAGCAGGATTCTTTCTTCCTTCTTATGTGCCTTTCCAGATCATAGTACAGGTTTGTAATATGATTGTATTTAGCACTATTATAGATGAAGGTGCATCTATGAGTATACTTTCCTCAACTACTTGGAAAGTGCTTGGTTCACCGCCACTTATGCTTGTTACCTAGAATCTGTTGGCTTTCAACAAAGGAACAAGTTAACCATTAGGGATCCTTCCTCACTTTCCTACTACTTTGGGAGGAAAAATCGTTTATTTGAGTGTGATGGTAATCCCAGGCCCATTATATTACAATTTACTTCTTGGGTGTGACTATGTTTATGACATGGGAGCTATTGTTTCAACACTCTTTTGAGTCATTTGTTTCCCACATGAAGGTAGAATTGTCATCGTTGACTAGATTTCATTTCTCGGTCCAAATATGGCTTCTAGTCAACCATTTTCCCTAAATGGTCCTTTTGTACCAGTGGTATCATCCCTGCCATGGGTCAATTATGTGGCAACCTGTTTTGTGCCTACATAAATGGATGATCAATTCTATGATGTTGTGCATTATGTACTAGGGGCATTGGAACCAGATCTCTCTAATGATCCCTTCTAGAGCCTCCCATCTGATGAGGAGAATTCCTTGTCTTGTGTCAACCTCATTAAAAAATGAAACAAGGAATATAAGGATAGTTTCTGGTCTTGTGTCAACCTCGTTAAAAAATGAAACAAGGAATATGAGGACAACTCCTTGTCTTGTGTCAACCTCATTAAAAAATGAAACAAGGAATACGAGGACAGTTCCTGGTCTTGTGTCAACCTCGTTAAAAAATGAAACCAAGGATATGAGGATAGTTCTTCAACCTCATTAAAAAATGAGACAGCTCCCATGAGGATAGTTCCTTGTCTTGTGTCAACCTCATTAAAAAATGAAACAAGAAGTATAAGCATAGTTTGTTGTCTTGTGTCAAGCTTGTTAAAAAATGAAACATGGAATCTGAGCAGAATTCCTTGTCTTATGTCAAGCTCATTAAAAAATGAAACAAAGTCCCCTGGAGGAAGGTTCCATTCGAGTCTTTGATTAGATCTCATAAAATCCCAATCGAGTCTTTCACTTGATCTCGTAAATGAACCTTCATTCCATCCACCTGATAGCCACAATTAGTCTACTTAAGTGAATGTAATGAAGCTTAGGGGACATGCACCTAGTGGTAAACTCAATTTTCCTTGTAGGTTATGTGAAGGGAATCACCCCATTCACCTTTTTCCCTATCTAGACGAAGCCAAAAAGGTGTTGGATAACTGTCCTGCTTCACCGCAAAGACTTCCATATGGTTACATGAGACTCTCCCTTTCATCATATTGGGGGCATGTAAACCAATCTCAAGCATAGTTTTTTGTTTCAAGCTTGTGTAAACATCAACTAAATCCAAGCATAGTTCCTTATGGTTCAAGTTTGTGTAAAAATGAACCCATATCCATTTTAACCCTCATGATTTCCATTATATCAGCCTCTTTCATCAGATGAGCCTTGGTTTTTCTCCCTCCATTTCCACTATCTGCTTGGCCAATCATACACTTTCACTTGGTTGTTCTACCCTTTTGAGGAACAGTTGTAATGAGTGGTCTTATTAGTCAGTCTCTTCACATAAATCAACATGTTTTGAGAAGTTCCAACATCACCAGAACCAGTTGCTACCCTAGACACCACTCATTCCTCAAATTTGAGTCCTCTTTAATCTCTTTTCAAACTCCCGAAATATGAAAAGATTGTCGAGCGCTTGTCCTTTTCAGCTCCTTAACGGATTGGAAATGACATCTATTCATTATAGGTTTAGCCATTTTTTGGACTAAGATAGATTATCTATGAAAAAGGAATACGTTGACCGAACATGGTCAATAGGTTCTCTCTCATATTTCTTTAGGATTTTTCGGGCTTGAGAGATAAATCAACACAAAAGAACTTGTGGAGTTTTATTTTTGTCCCTTTTCAAACTCTCTAAACATGAAAAGGACTGAGTTATCTTTGTTGTTAAACTCATTAAAACATCAAATAGCGACAAACTTTTCCATCTAGACAAGACCGAGTTTCACCTTCGCTAGACTCATTAAAACATCAAATAACGATGGATTCACCTAAAGGGTGGAATTATACAACAAGAATATGTAATCCTCCTCAAGCTTGATAAAAATAAAGAGGTATTGATTAGCAATGACTGGGGAAAATGGGAAAAAGGGGAAAACCGCTTTATGGTAGTAGGTCGCTCTTGAACATGACACTTTCACTCCATCACCCTGACTATTTGGGTTGGGTTATTAGCTTGATAGTTATCACACCGTTGGTATATCATACCATCCAACAGTTTGTTTTGGATCAATGCTACCAATTCATTTCAGTGTCGCCAACATTTTCAAGAGAAGTCATCTAGTCAAAATTCATCCTTTGCAATACCGTAAACCTTAATTTTCATGATCGCCATTCTTGAACCTTTTGTCGTTAGTCAAATTCCATCTCCAAAATCACTACACTCGTTTTTTGTCATTGATGTGGGAGACATCAAGGCCCTCCTACGATGAGTTTCTTCTTGTCGACATCAACACATTATCCAAGAAGTTGAGTTAGAAACACGCTCCCAGTACCTTGAGGCTTGCATGCATCAATGACAGGTTTCTCGCTTCCAGCGATAGGTTGACGTCAATGGCCTTTGAATAAAAGACTTTGTATGGTGTCCAACATCAAATCATCCATTCACACCATGCAAAATGTATTGCAGTACCTTGAGGATCATTATCATTATCGATGATTTCTCTCGCGTCTATTAACAGGTTACATCATTGGCTGGTAATTAGACGGTGTCTTCCCATGTTTGACTTCAAATCACATATTCACATGGTTAGATTGGTACTTGAGCGAACGATTGAATGAGATAGAAGATCCCAGATCTAGTTTCATCCATCCAAGCTACGATTTCAGGAGTACTAAATCATATGTACAATGGATTTACATTGATAGTCATTCCGATCATGGGTCTATATTTGTAGACGATTGTTTATGTACATGTAATGAAATTTCATAAGCTGAGCATGGGTATGTCTTACCTCAGCACATTCATGTAAAATTAAAAAATCATGATATATGTATTGTAACTGATGCAGGTCACCTTCCACTTCGATACCTCCTCATCACATCGTAAAGCATTTCATTCGACATTGGCATTTTTCTGACTTCATGCTTTAGGGGGCAATTATTATAGATATTTTTGGGCACATCAATCCCATTATCCAGATAAATGTTTTAGGGCTCATCAATCCCTAATTTTAGTTTCTACATGCCCTAAACAAGTGACCCCTTTGAATGCCTCCTTTCTAGACAGTTTCATGACATGAAGACATCCAGAAATTGCCTCTAGAGGGACCAGCATAGGTAGCGCCATGTAAGGGTGCACTGCAGAGAAGTTAAGTCCATGCCAGGGTGCTCTGTAGAGCACTTAGGCTTCTTTTCACCTACGCTGGGCGCGATTGAGCGAAATTCACATAGGGTTTTGGGGAATATTCCTATCTTCTGGAGTCATCTAGAAGGTACACTCACTTATGAACTCCTATGAGCTCAAAAATGGATGAGGAATGAGTTAAGATGCATCCTATCCTCTCATACCTTCCTCCATGGAACTAATTATAAGTATGGAAGGCCATTCAATACCACCATTTATGTAAAAACCTCCTTCATCTCCCTATAAATTGACCACTCATCTAAGTGATTAAGGGTTGGATTATGTCTAATTGTAAGGAGATAATGTTGCTATGAGAATTGGCTTTGAATCAAGTATAGTAATGCTACGCGTTTGTCATGCTTTTGATGTGATGTGGATGGGATCCAAGCTGGAGGAATGACTTTGAATCAGACAAAATGGTTGTATTTCCTTCTTCTATTCAATAAAGTATTTGAACCTTTCTCCCATATGTTTGTATTGTCTTATGATGCTTATATGTGTGAAATCAATTTGATTCCATTTACTTTTATTCAATAGATATTTTTCTTTCATCGGTTCTTTCTCTTTTGTTTGTGTTTACATGTACTTCTCAAGCGTGTTAAGTACGGGAAGGAGAGACATGATCAATACAAAGGAGACAAGAGGAAAGTGGAACTACAAGTAGGTCTTCTTATCTTCTTTGTCTTATCTATTGCTTATAGGAAAAGGCTAAAGTGCTTTAAACTATTGTTCTATATATGGATACTTATCTAGGGAATTAGTATGGATATACCAAATTCTCCAAAACAAGAATCCTCCCCGCACACAACCTCCACCTCCGTGACCATGTCAAAAGACCTTTTGTCCGGCCGACAACGAACAATTGTGGAAATAGAAGTTGAGTCAGCAGGGCAGGAAAAAGGCACCACCTCTGCCAACGGTACACAACCAACATCACTTGCATCACTAATGTTGGGTTCGAACCCAACACAAGGCGGAAGCCCAACCACTATTCACCAATGAGAAAGGATTGAGTCGTACAAGCCACTTTTCCCTATAAACATCACAGTGGTCCTTAACCCTAGCATTGTACCCCCCACTCCCCAGTTCACTCCACAGTCACAACAAATGCTCCTTGACTCTAGAGGTTTTAGCCATCCTCCCTCTGGATGTCTTCTCCATAAAATTCCCTCTTGAGAGTTGGGAATTGGAAGCAATCTGTAAGATTGTTGTCAACCATAATCGCCTTATCGTATTTCCCATACAAATTGTCGACCACCTTAATTCGTTCATCTAACAGATCCTATGGGATAGAAACAATCCCCTTCACCATCTCCCTTTGCCTCTAGTGTACAATTTTTATCTGAGGTTTCTCGCTTTTGTGTTTCTGTAGTTGTTCTTTAGAGTGAGCCTGGAATTCTTCTGCTATCTGCAATTGAAACTTCGTGATTTCATTCATTGTCTTGCGAGTTAAGTAGTTAGGTTTGATGCGACATTTCTTGACTGGACCTAAGCAACTAATCACTCTGGAAAATTTCCCCATGTGTTTTAGCCATAATTTGACACCGTCGTCTGACTTGGACCTGACAACCGTGATGCAGACTTGGAAAGGATAGAGTGGGCTGCATGACATATTAAATTTTCCGTGATGGGCTTATTTATTAACTAAACTTGTGCTTAATGGGAAACGATTTTGCGTCTCCTACTTTCATAGTTGCATTATTAGTTACTTATTATGGAAATGACTACTAGTACAGTGGAAAGGATGGGTACAACATGTGATCATAAAGTTTGGAAAAAGCGCCTACCTAAGTGTAATTTGTTGACTGTGACTACTAATTCTATTTTTCCCTCCCCCCAACCACAAATGGGTTACGGCATGATGACAATGTTGCCGCAAAATTATCGTCATTTCACTTATTTTTATGATAAAAGGTAAGACCCTAACTAGTTGCTAAACATGATTGACCAATTATTATTTCTTCCTACCTACTTACGGGCTCGTTTTCGAGACCCTCTTTATTTTGGATTCGTGGTTGGTGCATTGTGGAAGGGCTTTAGGCTTTCACCATTTGCCCATCCATGCAGCATGATTCCATCCAATTGTGCCAATTTTACTGCTCCAGAATCTCTTATCTCTGTCACTATAAACAGGCCCAGCCAGTGCATCTGCAATTTCCCTAGGAATTTCTGGAATTTGCTGTCATATAGTAGTACCTGATCCCCAACTTCAAATGTCTTCTTCCTATTATGCCTGTGATGCCATGCTTTCTGCGTTCTCTTCTCAATTGACTGATGGAACTTAGCCAATAACCTTGACTCGTCAAGTTCCATTAGCTAATTCAGTCTCTCTCTCAAGGCCATATTGTTTGTCATTCTGGTTGCTTCAGATATGAACATGCTTGGTATTATAAATTTTGCTGGCACCACTACTTCTCTCCCATATACTAGCTGAACCGAAGTTTGTTTTGATGTCTCTTTACCATTTTTCTGTATGCCCATAGAGTTGCGGGTATTATTTCATCCCAGTCATCCCTATTGGGTGATACTATCTTTGTTAGACCTTTCTCCAAGATTTTGTTAAATGCTTCAACAATGCCATTAGCCTATGGGTGATACAAACTTCTCTTGTTATGATGAATCATAAAATTCTTCAGCAGAGTCTCAATGGTTTCATTCAGAAAATGCGTTCCTTGGTTGCTTGTGAGGCTCCTCAAGCATCCAAGCCTTGAGATCATGTTCTTGAAAATAAACCTTGCGGTTGTTTCAGCTGTATAGTCCTTGATGGGTTCTACTTCTACCCACTTGGTGAGGTATTCCATTGTGGTTATTATGTATCTTGCATGTGAATTCCTTGCCGGTGGTGTAATGGATCCAATGAAGTCTATTGCCCATTGGTAAAATATTTGCACTGTGTGAATGAGATTTAAAGTCATCTCATCCCATCATGAAGGCTTTTCAATCCTTTGACAAACATCGGAGCTCTTAGAAAAATCTTCAGAATCTTTATGAATGGTCGGCCACCATAATCCTTCCTGTAGTATCTTCCTTATGGTGGATTTACCTCCCACATGGCCTCAAGTGACTCCTGTATGACATTCCCATAGTACATATTTTATTTCATGTTGAAGGACACAACGCCTCAATACTTGATCTAAGCCCATTTTGTAGAGTTGTCTTATGATTAGTTGGTAATCTATTGCCCTTACTATTAGGTGCCACTTCTGTGTTGTCACATATCCTTCTGGGCAATAACTTGTAGTTAATAATGTGGCGATCTCTTCTAGGTGATATGGGACTGCCTCTATTCTGAATAAGTCAACATCAGGCAATTGATCATCCAATTCTCCTTCATTTTCTCCTATCTCCATTAGCAATAAGTGGTCTAGCTCCACATTCAGTCTATCGAGTTTTATGACCAACTCGAAAGTAAATTCCTAGAATAAAAACAACCATCGACATATTCTTCCTTCTAGTATTGGTTTGTTTACCAAGTATTTTAGCGTTGAATAGTCTATAAAGAATTTGAACGGCATGCCCAACAAGTAGTGCCGAAACTTTTGGAGAGAGTAAACCATGGCCAAGGCTTCTCTCTTGGTTATAGTTTCTTTCCACAGTTGATAGATTTCTACTGGCATAATACACCAGGTGGTCCATATTTTTCTCCCCTGGCTGCACTAAGTTCGCTTCCAGCGCTATCCCTAACGCATCAATGTGCACATGGAACATTTGTTCCAATCTGGATAGACAAGGATAGTGGTGCTTACCAGCCTTTCTTTCAACATATTCAGTGCCATCTAACAATCTTCAGTCCAAACGAAATCTTCCATCCTCTTTAGTAACTTTTCCATTAGGGTTGTGATGGACGCATAATTCATGGTGAAACACTGGTAATACCCAGTATGGATGAGGGTTGACCTTAGTTACTTCACGTTGTGTGACGATTCCATGTTGACAATTGCTACAACCTTCGCTTGGTCTACACATACTCCATCCTTGCAGCTGATATGGACTAATAGTGTTCCAAATGGGACCGAGAAAATACATTTCTTGAGGTTTAATGAAATTTGCAGCTGTCTGCACCTTTCAAACATAAGAATTAATAAGCTAGTGTGTTTCTTCAGTAGGCTATATACAGTCCATTCGTCCATGTACACCTCTAGGAACCAGTGAATGTAGTCTTGGAATGCAACAATGACAATCATTGAGAAAATTGTTGGTGCATTCTTTAATATGAATGGCATTACATTGTATGCATATGACCCCCACTCAGTAGTGAATGTTGTTTTCCTTTTATCCTCTTCGGATCTTTGAACTTGATGGTAGCCTGAGAATCCATTTGTAAATGAATATGCTTTGTTTCCCATCACATTTTCCAAGACCTCATCACTGAAAGATGTTGGGAACGGGTCATGCACACATGCATTGTTGAGACTTCTATAATCAAAACATACTCTGATTTTAGTCGCATCCTTCTTGTTTTGTATGACTATCAGACTTATCCACTCTGCTTCATCTACCAGAAATATAATCCCTGCTTCCAACATTTTGTTGATTTCCTTCTTCACCTTTTCCTTTACCCTTGGGCTCAATATATATGGTCTGTGCTTTACTAGACGGGCATCTCGCCTAAGAACAATCTTCATTTTTCTGATGTCTCCCTTTATCCCCTTTAGCTCTACTACTAAAGCTAGAAACAGGTCCTGGTATTCTTGTAATTGGTCAAAATTTTCTTTTGTGGTCTATTCATCCTAGTAGTCTCCAACAGATGCCATTTTGGGCTTATCCTCTGTCCCAACATTTTGTTTTCTTAGCTTCATTGGTAGAAGGTGAGCACCTTCTCTTGAGGGGCTCTCCTGGATGTCTCTTTCTCCTTCTGTTTCCTCGAAGGTCAGGTGTCTCAGTCCGTCTAACCCATCCTCTTCTAGCTCTGCGTCTACCTTGTCATAGGTCGCATATTCTAGAGAATCTATTTCATATAGAAACTGTTGAAAACTTTCATCAGGACATCCTTCACCTAACTGTCCTAGGGCTAACATAACCCTTTTGATCGCCTAGAGTGTCTCATTCATGCATTCCTCATTACCTCTAAATGAAAAGGTACTAACAAACTATACCTCCAAAACATCCCAATCTACCGTTTTCCGACAGAGTTCCTCTTATACGTACCAATCTCAGGGAATAGTTCCCAGGGTATGTATAAATACATGTACCTATAGATCCTTTGTTATTCCCTGGTTTTTTGCATATTTTATGCAATCTTCGACATGCCTCTCGAGACTTGAATTCCCTTTGTATCTTTCCTTAACTTGTGGTAGGCCTTTATCCTCGGCAAATATTTCCTTCATGGCTTGCTTGATGCTCACCTAGTCTCTTAGTGCATTGCAGTGCATTCTTCACCATATTTTCAGTGTCACCATGAGAGCAATATCAAGAAAGGGAATCTTTTGATTCTCTATCATTTCTCTGTCTACCCTGGTCAAGAAGGTGTCTACGGGTTCAATGTTGTAGTACTTGGGATAGTTTCTTATCTCTGTTCCTATCCAATTTACTTGGTTTATAATTGCACAACATCTAGTGTTTAGTTCATACCTACCTTCATTCCATGCATCCCATGCAGCTTTTGAACCAACCTCCGAGCTTTGGATACTTTGCTAGCTAACGGATCCTCCTACAGTAGGATTTATGTAATCTTCCTCTTTCCTTTTGTTAGCATGTATAAATGGTCTAGCATTCTCGATTCATCAGTGTCATCTATTGGTTTTGTGAACCTGGGTCCTTGATACAGGTCCAAGGTTTGGATCACCCTCATTCCTTCTGCTTCGAAAATCATCAGCTCTTTCTTTAGGTCAATAACGACATAGTTTTCATTGGCCCAATCAATCCCAAAGAGTGTTGGGTATGGGTCCTTATCTCCCATTATGTCAATTACCTCGAATTCAATGTGCATCTTCACCCCTGCCACATCTACTTCCACGTTTTCAAACCTTCCAATGGGTAGTATACAATACTGGTTTGCCATTATTAGCTGAATTGGTGAGTATTTCAGTTGCGGCTTCCCCATTGCCTCCCATGTTTTCCTAGGTAGGATGTTTACATCTAATCCCAAGTCTAGCATTGTGTCCCTTATCTGGAACCCCACAACCTAAGAATTAATATGTAATTCCTTCCCACTTCTCTTCTTGTTTCGTCTCATTCTTTTGGAATGCTTTTCTGGTAAGTTTGCAAGTGGTCGTTCCACTTCCCCTTCTTCTACTGATAATGCAGCTTTTAAGCATTTTCACAATTCCCTCAACATGTATTAATCTTCAACAATATTCAAGAATAGTTTAAACCATTCTTCAATTGGTTGGTTACCATCAAGCACGTGGCCATTCAGTCTCTGGTCTTCCCTCCTCTCGGTCATCCCCTCGAACAACTTAGCCACTTCATGATAATACTGCTTTTAGTGCTTATGATGATACATTTTCTTTGGAGATGCCGCTTTAACAATCAAGGGTGGGTCTGTTGTGATATGATCCTCCCCCACCTTCTTTCCTCCTCTTGTGACTATATTAATATTAGTTGTGGAAAGACTGTTGTCGGTAAAAGGTTCGACATTAACCCTAGGTATTAATCCTGCATTATGAGCACCAGGGTCTCCTAGGGAGTGTGCATTCCCTGGCGACATGTCCTTCATGGTCATAGTTTTAACACCTTACGGGGCCTCTTCCTCTCGTTATTCCGCCTATCCCATTTCCTCCTCGTCCTCCCCATTTTGACTCATTAATGTTGAACATTGATTTGTCCAGCCGCTTTTCTAGAACATCCACTGTTCGGCACTAGTTAGCGTGATGTGTTGTATATGCACAAAACTAACAGTAGTTGTTATTGAGGATGTTGGATTACTTCTACAATATCGGCCACATCTGTGGTAGATGTCCATACATTCTATTGATCTCACAATAGTCTTGGTTATTCCATCCCAGAAAAACCCCTTGCGCTCCTACTGTTGCAACTCCTATGGTTGGTAGGGTCCCTGGTGACCCCGCAACCCCCCTGGATGATTAATTCCTCGTAACCTCAAGAATTCTATCAGAACACGTCCTTCCACCATGTAGTGGGTGCACCATACATTGGGTCTGGTTGGTCGCACTGGTTGAAGATCCTTCAATTTCTTTGTTAAAGTTGTGATCTGATTCTAAAGGCCCATGATTGATAGATCTTGCAAACTCATCCCTCGTCGATATTCATGAGGATATCTAGCCATGGGCTTTATGCATGATTCTTTATCCAAAGCATCTTGGAGGGGTTCCACTTTTATGTTTCGATAGTGGTGTTCTGGTTAGGGGCAAGAGTGCTTTGATAAACCAGTCCCATTAGTGATCTGATAATCACCCTATGAGTGACCTCAGTTAAATATTTATTAAACACAAGGTATTATAGACTCATTTGCTAGTGTGTGTGTTCTATGTTATTAAAACAACAAATCGATTAGATTACCAATACATAGAAAATAATTGGAAAGATAGCAGATAAATATAGTAAGCAACACAAAGAGACAAACAGTTTTAATGAGGAGTTCATCCTATTCTCCAGGGCTACGTCTCTGGTGGCCTTGTTTTATTGTGTATTTAAGCATAGAATTACAATTACAGGGACTCAATGCGAGTTCTCCTGAAGTAGGTTTGCTTTGCAGGGTGGATCTTGGATTCCCCAAGCCACTAGAAGTACATAGACTCTTGTTCTTCCTACCAGCTCTGTGACCCTCGGTCTACAGTGGAAAGAGCCAACTGTGATGCTCAATCCAAATAGATTCCTCTATGGGAAGGCTTGAATCTTCAAGCTCTCTGGTGCTAAATGCTGCCTATGGTCAGCTTGGCCCTCTGTCTCCTCTTCTTGGTTTTATTGTTCTCCGTGCTCAGTCCTCCTCTCAGGGTGCACTGTTCACTATCACTCTGGGTCGCTTGGACTCCTCTCAATCCTTCTTCTCCCCTTTTTCTAACTGTCTCTGTTCATGGATTTAGCCATTCGATCCCTATGCTTGTTCAGTTCCTCTCCCACTTACGTCGATTCACCTTCTACAGCTGTGCTTGGAGTTCCCTGTTCGGCGTTAGCATGAATGCTCGGGAAGTGGCCATATGTCTCCATCTAACTGGTGCCAGCATGAATCATCGGTTCGCTTCTTTCGTTACATCATGTATGCGTTCTTTCTTCACCGTGGCAGTCAAACGGACTCCAAATCCCTTTAGAACGTTGCTTAATCCCCTGTCGATTCCGCTTCCTCCATCGGGTGCAATCTCAGTCATCCAATCTGGGATCCTCCATATCCAATGTCATACGCACATCAAGCACGGTTGACTTTCTCGACCGATAGCGTGCGATCATGACGGTTTTTCTCTCACCTCCACTGCCATGCGTTGATTACTGAGTGGGATTGCTCTGCTCTCTTCCAAAACCTCTTACCATTCAAGGGCACCCAAATCAATACCATCGGTTTTCCAGAGCACGTGTCCCGTCTTTCTCCTTTAGCGCTTTTTGTTCTCCGCCCACGGTTCTCTGGCTCCCAATGTGACCGATTGCTTACGGCTTTTCCATTTTAGCCCTATTTGCCCAACGATGCACAATTAGCACATCAAAATCGCCTCCTTTTCTTGATCTGGGGCTCCCAGGGGCTATTTTGACCTCCTGTGCAATCTCCATGGGCCTCAGTCAGCGCGCTTTGACCGAGGTCCTCGTCGTTCCACATTGGCAACCATTTCCACTGGTTCAAGGTGTTTTTTATCGCTGTTTTGGAATTTTCAAGGGTTTGTTCAACTCGAAACAGTCAAGGTTCTTGACTGTCTTTTTGTGGATCCAATTCGGATCACGGCCTTCTCACTGAAAAATCTTTTGGACCACCAAAAGTTGGTTTTCTTCAAGCATCGACTAAGTGAGGAAACTGTAGTCTCACTTGTCCAATCTCAATCCACTTTGAACTACTCGGCTTCGAACCTTTAAGCCCAATCCTAAGGTATTCCACTTGTCGACTGTGCGTCGTCCTTACCTTCCTGTCCAACACTGTATCTTCATGCAACTCGTTAAGATATTCAAGTAGCAGGTCGTCAACAGAAGGTAATTGACTCTACTCTCCAGGGTCCTCAATCATTGAAGGTTCAAACAACCTCAAACAATCTGCATTTACAACTGAGTTGATGTGCATGTAAGCTAGTAGCTCAAGGAAGAAGGAATTTTCACCAATCTTCTCAAGTATCCTGAAGGGTCCATACCTAATAGGTTTTAGCTTTTTACCTTCACCTTGCATCCTGTCCTTTCTGATATACAACCAGACTTGGTCTCCAACTTGAAAACCATGCTCCATCAAATGCTTATCATGCCTAGCCTTGTACTTGGCCTATCTCTTTTCCAATTGTTCCTGTACTGCCTCGTGGATCTCCTGGATCTGTTCAATGAACCTAGTTACCTTGTCCACATCACTGTGTCTATCAACCATGGTATCTTTACCAAAGAAAAAATCCAAAGGATACCTTGGTATGAGACCAAAATAGGTCTCAAAAGGAGATCTCTATGTAGAAGAGTGTTTGGCTCTATTGTAAGCATGCTGCACATAACACAAGTGTTCATCACAAAGCTTAGGATGTTTGTTGCAATATCCTCTCAGTAACTGGATCACCGTCTTGTTAACTACTTCTGTCTAGCCATCTATTTGTGGATGAAAAGTTGTGCTTTTCTTTACCTTGGTGTCCATTAGTTCCCATAGACTTGACCAAAAATCTCCCACAAATTGGGTGTCTCAATCAGATACAATGGAAGTGGGTAATCCAAAATGAACCCATACATGTTCAAAGAATAATTTTTAGTTTGTTCAGCTGTAATCTATTTACTACAGGGTATCAAAATACACATTTTTCTAAACCTATCCACAACAACATACAAATAATCATGACATTTCCTAGATTTAGGAAGTCCTCCAACAAAATCCATGGGAATGCTTTCCCAAGGGTGAGAAGTAACTAGTAATGGAGTGTATAAACCTAGCTTTCTATTGTTCGGCTTGCTTCTTGCACACATAGCACATCCCTTCACATATCTAGAAATTGTCTCATTCATTTTCGGCCAATAGCAGAACCTTTGCAGTTGTGCAACTATTTTACTTACCCCAAAGTGACCTGATATAAGAGAAGTATGTGCTTCCCTAATTATCTTTACTCTCTCAGTTTGTGGAATGTAGAGTTTCCCACAATGATATAAGAGTCAGTCATTCACATGATAGTCCAATTCTTCTACTCTTTTTCCTTGACTAAAAGTTGCATATACATCTTGAAATTCCATGTCCTGAGCATACTGTTCTATGTAGCTTTCATGCAGCGTAGAATTATGCTTAAGTATGGTAGATGCATTTATAATGGGTCTAGATAACATATATGCAACCTTGTTATGTATGCCCTTTTTATATTTGATGACTAAATGAAACTGTTGTAGAAACCCCATCCATCTGTAAAGTCTTGATTGTTACAACTTAGTTTGGGAGTGTAGATATTGAAGTGGCTGATGATCAGTATGTATTATTGTTTCTTTTCCCATTAAGTAATGTTTCCACTTTTTCACACTTTGAACTAATGCATACAATTCTTTATCATAGGTAGGATAGTTAACTATTGCAAGATTAAAAGTCTCAAAGTGATAACATATGGTGCTATAGACAATTTTGTGCCTTACAGCAACAAGCATGAATTGTCAATAATCCAAGGGATCCAAAGTTCCCTAAACATGATGTTCCTACCCCTAGAGGAACAAGGTCAGTAAACCAACAGCTCTCAGATCAGTTCTCCACCTGAAAACACTCAAAAACAAGCAATCCTGAAATCAAAGCAGGTGCTCCACTGGGTTTCTGCGCTGAAACACAACTGCTCCATGGTGTACCTGCGTTGCAAAGCAGGCAGAACAAAGCCCACCTACGTTGGGCGAGTTTGGACATGTGGCAGAGTGAGTCATAGCTTTGGAATCTTCCAAAATGACACTTGGATCAGGTATTTCACCTTGTGATGAGTCAGAGGCTTTGTTTCTCCAAGTGGAAGCAAGGTTCACCAAGTGGACTCAAGAACTGAAGATCATCTAAAGATTAACTGAAGAGAGAGAGGACACAAGGCAACTACACATCAGTTGCAAGCTGACTCATCCTTTCTCAATTCATCTATATATTGAGCTCTCTCCTTTGAGCTCAGGAGGCTGGAATTTTGTGCAAAGTAATGATATGCTGTTGGTTTCATTCTTGAGTTACTGGGTGATTGTTTGAGAGAGGTGAAGAAGAGAAATTCTTTCTGCTGGGAGGTGTTGTTGGGTTGGAGCCTGCAATGGTTGTAATCCTCTCAGAACCTTTATTTCTTCATTGATAAAAGCTATTGAGGTTCTTCTATGTGCTCTTGTTTCAATTGTATATTGTGATGATTGCATATTTGGTTTACACTGATCCATGAACCAGTTATGATTGCATGCCTCTTGTAGTTTCCTTCTTTGTTGTTTTTGCAGGATCTCATTGTAGCTGGGCGAGCAGAAGGACAAAGAGCTAGGAACAAGCGGCCAAAGAGGAGAGTTTGGATTCGACATTAAGCGCAAGGCAACTGTTAGTGCCCTCTCCATTCTCTTTTGCTTTCATAAAGAAGAAAACCTTCAGTAGTTTTCTTTACAGTTGTTGCTAAGGAACTGTCACCCTTAGAGTGGGTTAGGGTCATCCGAGTCGGATACTTTTCCCTAGAACAAACTGGCGACTCCGCTGGGGATCGTATCCATTTGATTTTGTTTGTAGTATCTTTGCTATTCATTTCCTGAAGAAAAGAGTACCAAATCGAAAAGCTTTTGACTATATCAAAAGCGAAGTAGAGGGGCTGCTACTCTTGCTCATTTTCTGAGCAGATTCATGATTTGAAGAGCTGATCTACAAAGATCCTTGTAAGCTTTTAGTGATATCTTTGCACCTTCTAAATCATCCCTTTGAGTATGCTTGACTGAATGCTTCTGATTTGAGCAAAAACCGTGCATTTTTGAGAAAATTATGACCCGGAAACTGTGAAAACGTAACTCTCGTTTTCCAGAGCAGGTAGTACACAGGCTACCTGCTTTATAACGCAGGTCCCTAACTGGCTACCTGCGCTGAGAGCCAGTTTGACTGTGCAGAGCCTGCGTTGACCCAAATTTTCTTAGTGCATTTGGGGTTTCCTCTTTTCTCTTGCCTGTTTTCACTTAGTTTGCTGCTAGGTGTCAGTCTTGTGCCCTGTTTTGAAACCAATATTACTTGTCATCATTCAGCCTCTGTTATATAACGAAATTGTACTTGTTCTTTGTATTTCTTGCTCATTTACAATTTCCCATAACGAAAAGTAAACTAGTCATGCTTTTGGCCTCTTAGATCTGAAACATGTGTTAGGCGTTTTGTTGGTCTAAAGAGTTAGCTTGTTTGTTGTCCATAGCTGGTTAGTCATTTTACTTTCGTTCGTATGGTTTGATTTCATGTATTTCCAGTGATTAAGCAAGTGAATCTTAAGGTGTCTTTTGATTTTGGACAAGCTTGTTTACTTTCGCTTTAAATCGAAATCAAAGTTATATAACCACTTTCTTTTTGTATCCATCCACATTAAGAAAGGGAAAAGAAAATACATGCATTGTGCATTTTGCATTTGACTGTGTGCTTGACGATTTAGAAAAAATTTTCATTTTAGTGTGTGCTCTATGATCTGTGCGAAAAGATTTGCCTTTCTTTTCCCTCAGTAGTTAAGGTTTTCAAAGTTGAAAGATTGAAAAGTTTGCTTCTCATCTTAGACTGCATTCAGGAATTTGTTATATACATCTCGTGGTGATCCTTAAAGGCAAACTGATAAGAAAGATCAACATTAAAATAAATCCAATTTACATAACAACGCTTTGTAACATAACGCAAACATCTAGACGTCTAGGTAGAGACGTGTTCCGGCGTCGTTAAACATAGTGACTGTCGATCTCTACGAAGGTGGGTGATTCCTCCTGAGAGTCGGTGGCACTAATACGGACTTGTGCTCCCACGTACCGTCGCGTATATATTGGGAGACCCCTATAGGCAATTATCCTTTATCCATAGGAAGCCGTGTCGACCGCTCTACTGATCGCGATGCAGTGAACACAGCATTCACGAAGATCAACCACCCGTACCGTAAAACGTATTCTGTGGTTTCGCGAAAAGTTTGGCACACCCTCTGCCTAGAACTCCAGAGCAGTTTCTTTTGGCCTTTTTCAAACTCTATAACTAAAAAGGTCCAACCGAGCGTTTGTCACTTCGGGCTCGTTAAAACATCGAAGGCGGCTAGAGTCATCTTTAGCTTTTTCTCGACTCTTAAAACATGAAAAAGCAAGTTTGTGTCTAAAAGCGTCGTTAATAAAATTTATTTTAAGCAGAACAAAATCACCTGTTATTCCCACGTTGATCTTTCAGTTGAAAAGTATGGAGCCCACCAACCAAGGAGGCAACCTTGGCAGAAGTCCAAATCCCTTCTCCTCTTGGGGAGATGTTGGTGTGCCTCATATGGCAACATTGTCACTTCCAGGATTGACAATCAGCCTACCTGTATGGCTCTTTTCAACTAATGTAGTCCAGATCGCCACTAATCCTGAGCAGTCGAATCAACAGTCAGAACAGTCTAGAACTACCCACCAGCCTTCCACTTCTTACAATACTTCCTCTGATCCTTCATCTTCGCGAGGTAGAGCTGGCAAAAGTCAACCTCCCATGGAGAAGAAGGAAAAGAAGAAGAAAGAAAAGAAGCAGAAGGGGCCTATGGCGAAGGCGACTGGGGGCAAGCAAAAGACAGTTGACAAAAACCCACACACTGCACCGACCGGGCCTAAATCGCCATGTGTCATTTGCGAAGGGACCCACTTCCATCGTGATTGTCCTTGTATTCCCCGGATACTAAGGGACTGGTCCCCAAGGTTGCGCAATCCGGTAGCATCAACCTCTGGTAGTCATGTTGATTGCAGTCCGTCAACTAGCGAGAGTGAAGGACGAAGAGGGAGACCAAGATCACCCTGTGTATTGTGTGAAGGCGAGCATACCATCCACAAATGTCCATTCTTAGATGAGGCAAAGAGAGTTTTGGAAGATCGTCCGGTTTCACCGTTATGACTTCCTCCTGGATACCAAAAACTCGCGCCTAATCCCTCGATAGTTGAAAATCCAGCTGACCCGCCCAAGTGGTCAGCTGAAGTGTCGGTCATTGAGAATGAACATGCTGAATCCAGACCAGACGAAAGTCTAAAGGTCGAAACGGAAGTTGACCCGGTTCTTCCTTCAGAGGTTTCATCGTCCAATGACTCCGTCATTGAAGACCCATCTTCAAATGACACCCTCACTGAAGAGGATAAGGATGACACCGTCCATATTCTTTTCATCAACACAGATTCTGATGAGCATCAGGGCAATGCGCCCATTCCTTTATCGCAGGAAGGAACATCGTCAGGGTCGTATCCGGCCGTATATTCGGTCCCACCACCAAGCAACCTAGTTGTATCCTTTGATTGGAATCAACTAGGCAGACCCCGGTTACCAGCCAACATCCCATTCAGAATCATAGTCCAAATCTACAGAATGGTGATGGCTGGAACTATCATTGATGAAGGGGCATTTGTGAGTATCCTTTCCTCTGTTGCTTGGAAAGCACTGGGTTGCCCAGCGCTTTTACCTGAGATGAGAAATCTATCAGGTTTTGATAAAGGAACCAGTCACCCGTTAGGGATTCTCCCCAATGTTCCGCTTACATTGAAAGGGAAGTCAGTTCGCATGAACATCATGGTCGTCCAAGGACCCTTGGCATATAAATTACTCCTTGGACGAGACTATATATATTGCATGGAGGCAATAATGTCCTCGCTCTTTAGAGTCATGTGTTTTCCGCACGAAGGAAGAATGGTCCAGCTCGTAGACCAACTTTCATTTCCAGGATCACGCATTGCAAATAGTTAAATACCATCCCTTAACGGTTTATTCACTCAAGGAATGCCACCGCCTCCGGTTCTACTTCCCAATGAATGCGAGTAATTCGGAAAGAAAGAACTGGGACCCAGGGGGCATGCACCCTGGCCTACCTTGGGCAGAGAAAACCTTGGGTATAAAGTTAATTTCCGCAGAAGAATGGACTAGTCCGTACCCCGTCCGGCAGTGGAAGGGAGGGTTGTTCTAGGGTAAAATTCTTTTGTCAAAGTTATGTGAGCGAAGCGGTCGCTCCCTTTGTCTAAAGAGGTGGGCTCTCCTAAGGAGGGGGTCTATTTGTGGCAGCAAGAAGCCACCATCTTTGAATGTCAAGCCTCACCCATTAAAACAAGCTGTTTTGAAGGATAAGTAGGGGCAGTCTTCAAAGAAAGAGATGAAATTGCCACAACAAGTGGTCACCATCCTTAGCAACCTAATGATAGACATCGCCAAAAAGAGAGTTTAGTTTGCAGCAGCAAACAAAACCATTTTTCGGATAATAAGTAAGAGATGGCAGAATCTCGAAATTATACTTTATACCTGGGGGCATGCAAACCTTTTGGAATGCAAGCACAAGACGACTATTTATTTTTTAAATTTTTAGGTCCTTCTAACCCGTTAAACTCGTAGGATTAGCCGTTTCCAGCTTGCATAAAGAAAGGCTGAAGGGCAAAAGTTAAAACCTGCCAAATTGGAGTAATTAGTGAGGTATCGCTCCTTAAATAAGATTACCTCACCCAAAGCATTCCTTGTATTAAGACTGGTATAAATCGAGCAGTTTTAGCAATGTTCATGCTCGTTAAAAAATAAACGCAAGAATCGAGCAGTTTTTGTGCAGAAGTTCATGCTCGTTAAAAAATAAACGTAGATTGTGAGCAATCTTTCCCTAGCAGTTCAAGCTCACCCAGAAAAATGAACCGGTAAACAACCTTGAGAAATGTAACCTTTGAAAGCCATATTAAAAGCCCTTGGTCGTGTTTATATGCCGTCACCTCCATCTGTTCATTTGGCCAATCGTTCACCTCCATATGTTTGTTTACCCATTTTGAGGAATAGCTGCGAAGAGTGATTTCACTTAGCCATCCTTGTGACACTGCCGTGATTGGAGAATTCCAACCTGTACCTGGAATCTGCTGCTATCCCTGTTCATCACTCGTTCCTCAAAAGACGAGTCTTCTTTGAGCTCTTTTCACTGACTCGTAAAATATGAAAAGTTTGCCGAGTTTTGGCCTTCCAGCTCGTTAAAGCGACCGGAAAGCTATCCCTCCTCTAGATTTTAATCTTTTTGGACCTGAGGGATTATTGCACAAAAAGATCGAGCGCTTGTTTTGTTCGGCTCGTTAAAGCAACCGAAAATTCATCCCTTCTGTATTGTTTTATACTTTTTCGGACTTAAGGGATTAGATGACGAAAAAGGAATTTTGGAGTTAACTTTTCGTACCTTTTCAGACTCTCTAAAAATGAAAAGGACCGAGTTTTCCTTGTCGTTAGACTCGTTAAAATGATTAAATAGTGACAAACTTGTCTTTAGACGAGAACGAGTTTCCCTATCGCTAGGCTCGTTAAAACATAGCGATGGGCTTGCCCGAAGGTCAGGTTATAGAACAAGCATATGTTATCCTCCTCAAGCTTGACAAAAATAAAGAGGTACTGGTCAGCAATGACTGGGGAAAAATTGGGAGAACCTCACAGTATTAATGGTAGCAAGTCGCTCTTGAACATGACACTTTGTCCTCCGTCCGCATCGGGTTGGGTTGTTTCATTCACCAGTCGCAGAATCATGGTCCTCGCCACACCATCCACAGTTGGGGTAATGCTACCAATCCATCACATCAGTGTCGTTATATGTTCAAGAGATGTGGTTCTGTAAAGAGTCAACCCTGTTCCACCCACTGCCATACATTATCCTTCATTTACTTCATGACCGCCACCCTGAATCATACATCACAGTTTGTTTTCACCTCATCATAATCACTAGCTCCGTTCTGTGTCACTGATGTGGGATTCATTAAGGCCCTCCTTTGACGGATCGCTCCTTGTCGACATCAGCTCATTATTCGAGGAGTGGATCTAGGAACACCCCCCTCAGTACTTTGAAGCTTGCATGCCTCAATGGCAAGTTTCTCACTTCCGGCGACAGGTATACATCAATGACCTTCGACCAGAAGATTTTGCATGGTGGTCGACGCTAAGTCCTTTATTCCCACCATGTAGATTGTACTGCCGTACCTTGAGGGTCATCATCCTTATCGGTGATTCCTCTCGTGCTTGTTAACGGTTTACATTATTGGCCGGTAATCAAGCGATGTCTTTCCATGTTCGACTTCAAGAAATTCTCACATGGATCGACTTGTACATCGAGTGAAGATCGGAAGAGATTGAAGACCCCGGATCTAGTTTCATCCATCCGGGCTGCGATATATATTCAGGACATAAAGACATTTGACATGTACATCATTGCAACAGATGATCATCCTTCTCAAAAGATGATAAATTCGGCAGAGAATTATCAGTGAAGGATGATAGATTCGGCAGAGAATTATCAGTCTAGCATCAGACGATCGTCTGTTCTATGTACCAAAATGTATTTATAAAGCTGAGCATGGGAATGCCCGCCTCAGCTAGATCATGAAAAATGTATGAAAAATAATGTATTGTATTGTATCTTATTACAGGACACTTCTCAGCAGATTGAATGAACTTCGGATCCTCTCAATAAAGCATTTCACCCGATAAACGACCTCATACTTTAGGGGGCATCTGTCATAGACAATTTTGTGCCTTACAGCAACAAGCATGAATTGTCAATAATCCAAGGGATCCAAAGTTCCCTAAACATGATGTTCCTACCCCTAGAGGAACAAGGTCAGTAAACCAACAGCTCTCAGATCAGTTCTCCACCTGAAAACACTCAAAAACAAGCAATCCTGAAATCAAAGCAGGTGCTCCACTGGGTTTCTGCGCTGAAACACAACTGCTCCATGGTGTACCTGCATTGCAAAGCAGGCAGAACAAAGCCCACCTGCGTTGGGCGAGTTTGGACATGTGGAAGAGTGAGTCATAGCTTTGGAATCTTCCAAAATGACACTTGGATCAGGTATTTCGCCTTGTGATGAGTCAGAGGCTTTGTTTCTCCAAGTGGAAGCAAGGTTCACCAAGTGGACTCAAGAACTGAAGATCATCTAAAGATTAACTGAAGAGAGAGAGGACACAAGGCAGCTACACATCAGTTGCAAGCTGACTCATCCTTTCTCAATTCATCTATATATTGAGCTCTCTCCTTTGAGCTCAGGAGGCTGGAATTTTGTGCAAAGTAATGATATGTTGTTGGTTTCATTCTTGAGTTATTGGGTGATTGTTTGAGAGAGTTGAAGAAGAGCAATTCTTTCTGCTGGGAGGTGTTGTTGGGTTGGAGCCTGCAATGGTTGTAATCCTCTCAGAACCTTTATTTCTTCATTAATAAAAGCTATTGAGGTTCTTCTATGTGCTCTTGTTTCAATTGTATATGGTGATGATTGCATATTTGGTTTACACTAATCCATGAACCAGTTATGATTGCATGCCTCTTGTAGTTTCCTTCTTTGTTGTTTTTGCAGGATCTCATTGTAGCTGGGCGAGCAGAAGGACAAAGAGCTAGGAACAAGCGGCCAAAGAGGAGAGTTTGGATTCGACATTAAGCACAAGGGAACGGTTAGTGCCCTCTCCATTCTCTTTTGCTTTCATAAAGAAGAAAACCTTCAGTAGTTTGCTTTACAGTTGTTGCTAAGGAATTGTCACCCTTAGAGTGGGTTAGGGTCATCCGAGTCGGATACTTTTCCCTACAACATATGGGTTTACCGTGTTGTGTCAACACTTCTCCCATCGCATAGTCACTGGCATCAATTTGGATCTCAAATGCTCTTTGTGGATCTGGCAGTGCTAGTATAGGTGTTGTACTAATCTTTTCTTTCAAGGTGTCGAAGGCTTTCTACTGTTTTCCTCCCCACTGAAACACCTTGTTCAATCCTGTCAAAGCATGTAAGGGAGCTGCAATTGAGGAAAAATTTGAAATGAACTTCCTCCAATATTATGTTGCTCCTAAGAAGCTTCTCACTTCTGTAGCATATTGGGGTTTAGGCCAGTTTATAATGACTACCACTTTAGAGGGATCTATTTTCAATTTACCTCCCCCTAATATATGACCCAAATAATTTAGAGAGGTTTTGCCAAATTCACGTTTGGAGAGTTTAACATAAATTTTTTCTCTTCTCAAAACATCTAATGTTTGCTTAACATGCTTTAAATGTTCTTCCCACGTTTTACTAAAAATCAGAATGTCATCCAGATGCACACTAACAAAATCATCAAGAAAAGGTCTGAGTACATCATTCATTAATCTCATGAAAGTAGCAGGAGCATTAGTTAGGCCAAAAGGCATAACCAACCATTCATACAATCCCTGCTTTGTTTTGAAAGAAGTCTTCCATGCATCTTCCTCTGCAACTCTGACCTGACGGTATCCATTGTGCAAATCTAGCTTGGTGAAATAAACAATTTCCTTCAATTCATCTAAAAGATCATCTATGTGAGGAAGGGGATAACAATTTTTTATTGTTATCTTACTCGGTGCTCGGTAGTCAATGCACATTCTCCATGAGCCATCTTTCTTTCTTACCAAGATGATGGGTGACCCACATGGCGACGTGCTAGGCCTGATGAACCCTTTCTCAAGCAACTCCTGCACCTGCTTCTTGATTTCAGCATTCTCTAAAGCAGATAACATGTACATACTAATGTTAGGCAAAGGAACATCTTGCTGCAAAATAATATCATGTACTACTCCCTTTTTGGGTGGCAGACCTTTAGGTTCTTGAAATAAGACATCATACTCTGAAACAATATTTTCTATATCAACTTGCTTATCAGCGTTACAGCCCTCAAATACATTGGTTTTATCAAAGTGCTTTTCCTTTACAACCATTAGTAAGAACTATTTGCATGAATTTAACATTCTTTTCATTTGTCCTGAGTTGATGAGAGTATAGTTATTCTTGAGCTTATGAACCCTTACAAAGTATTTGATTCCATCTTTAACAAGTAGATACTTGTTCTCAGCTCTATAGAAAATAACTTTTATATCATACAAGTAGGGACTTCCTAAAACAATTACACATATATCTAAAGGAATTACATCTAACTCAACCTCATCTACAAATGTTGTCCCAAAAGAAAACTTGAGTTTGCACTATCTAGTCACTTGTAGTTGTTCTTTATCATTCAACAATCCTAATGGATATTGTTTCTTATGAGGTGTAGTTGCTAATCCCAATTTCTTTACAATTGCTTCGGAAATCTTTTGATTTTTGGAAATAACTCGAATATGAAAAAGCTCATGCCTTTTTCTCTCATGTTCTTCATCAATAACAGATTGAGAAGAATTACTAGCAGATGCTTCAAAGTTATTACCTTTTATACCTGTGGCTGCAATGATTGTTTCATCTCCCGAGTCTGACCCCAAATATTTCTGAATAGCTATATCAGCCTTCTTCTTCTTGCCCTTGGACTTCTTAGGTCTCAGCTCTGGATGCAGAATCCAACAGTGCTCATCATCACGCCCCTCCTTTTTACAGTGAGTGCATGAAGCTTTGCCTTTTTGTGCATTGTTAGCCTTCCTTTCTTTCCACTTCTACTTCCTTTTATCCTTGCTCTTGCTTACAGTGGGTTGGGATGGTCCGCCAACTTCTGGATTTCCATTCTTTCCTCTAGCTTCTAGATGAGTAGCTTATACAAATACTTCATCTATACTAGTGGGATTAAACATGAGGATGGTATGCCTCATGTAGTTGTGTAGACCACCAATGTACTTCAAAAGAGTCTCTGGTGAGTCTAATGAGATACCCAACATCAATGCTCTCTTTCTGAACTCTTGAGTATACCCTTGTACACTTTTCCCTTTCAACTACCGAAGAGTTTTCCAACTCATCGTGGCTTGTTGCATGTAGGCCAATGGATAGAACTGTTTTTTGATTGCAGCAAAAAATTCACTCCAGACAGAGATGGTATTACCATGTCTTTTCATATTAGCTTTGGTTCTACCTTCCCACCAAACCAAGGCAGTGCCTCCTAGGCATAGGCTTGCCAGCTGAATCTTACTCTTGTCTGAGTTTATGTTCTGTACCCTGCAATACACATCAATTTGTCTAATCCAATTGTCTAACTTTTCAGCATTTAGCTCTCCATCATATATAGGAAAATCAAATTTTACATCTAACTTAATCAAAGATTCTTTCTTATTATGCACAGGGCTATTAGGAGGTGTGAGAAGGCTTTCCTCTTTCCCCTTTCCTTTGGAGTGGTCATCAGAATGAGACTCATCTTTTTCTTTATCTTGTTTAGAACCTGGTGAATCTTCATCTCTATGCTTTCTAAAGTCCCTATACATTTCTTCTACCATAGACTTTATAGCTAGGAAACTTTATATGAATTGAGGGTCTGGCCCTATAGAACCTTCCTCTAACATTGTCTTCCGAGAATAGACTCTCCCAATTTCAGGATTAGTTTCCACCAACTCTCATTCTCCTAATTTGAGCTTTGATATAGTGAGCATTCACAGCCAAACCAACACAAGCTTGTCTAACCTTACAGCCTAAAGCTCTGATACCACTTGATCTGATAATCACCCTATGAGTGACCTCAGTTAAAGATTTATCAAACACAAGGTATTACAGACTCATGTGCTGGTGCATGTGTTCTGTGTTATTGAAACAATGGATCGATCAGATTGCCAATACACAGAAAATAATTGGATAGATAGCAGAGAAATAGAGTAAGAAACACAAAGACACAAACAGTTTTAATAAGGAGTTCACCCTATTCTCCAGGGCTACGTCTCCGGTCCAACTTTAGTTGTGGCCTTATTTTATTGTGTCTTTAAGCAGAGAATTACAATTACAGGGACTTAATGTGAGTTCTCCTGAAGCAGGTTTTCTTGGCAAGGTGGATCTTGGATTCCCCAAGCCACTCAGAGTACATAGACTCTTTTTCTTCCTACCAGCTCTGTGACACTAAGTCTACAGTGGAAAGATCCAACTGTGATGCTCAATCCAGATAGATTCCTCTATGGGAAGGCTTGAATCTTCAAGCTCTCTCGTGCTTGATGTTTCCTGTGGTCAGCTCGGCCCTCTGTCTCCTCTGCTTGGCTTTACTGTTCTCCGTGTTTAGTCCTCCTCTCAGGGTGCACTTTTCACTGTCTCTCTTGGTCGCTCAGACTCCTCTCAATCCTTCTTCTCCCCTTTTTCCGACTGTCTCTGTTCATGGCTTTAGCTATTTGATCCTTATGCATGTTCAATTCCTCTCCCGCCTGCGTCGATTCACCTTCTACATCTGTGCTTGGAGTTCCCTGTTTGGAGTCAGCATGAACACTCGGGAAGTGACCACGTGTCTCCATCTATCTGGTGCCAGCTTGCTTCATCGGTTCATTTCTTCCATTACGTCGTGTATGCACTCTTTCTCCACCATTGCGGTCAAACGGACTCAAAATCCCTTTAGAACACGTCTTAGTCCCCTGTCAATTCTGCTTCCTCCATCAGGCACAATCTCAGCCATCCGATCTGGGCTCCTCTAGATCCAACGTCATATGCACGTCGAGCGCGGTTGACTTGCTCGACTGATAGCATGCAATCACGGTGGTTTTTCTCTCACCTCCACTACCACGCGCGGATTTTTGAGTGGGATCACTCCGCTCTCTTCCAAAACCTCTTACTGTTCAAGGGTGACGCGATCAATACCACCGGTTTTCTAGAGCGCGAGTCCCACCTTTGTCCTTTAGCATTTTTTGTTCTCCGCTCGTGCTTCTTTGGCTCCCAATGTGACTGAGTGCTTACAACTTTTCCATTTTATCCCTATTTGCCCAACGATGCATGATTAAGCGCTAATCACACATCAAAATCACCTCCTTTTCCCGATTTGGGGCTCCCAAGGGTTGTTTTGACCTCCTACGCAGTCTCCATGGGCCTCGGTCAGCGGGCTTTGACTGAGGTCCTCGTCATTCCACATTGGCGGCAATTGCCACTAGTTCAAAGCATTTTTTATCACTGTTTTGGAATTTTCAAGGATTTGTTCAACTCGAAACAGTCAAGGTTCTTGACAGTCTTTTTGTGGATCCGATTCGGATCAATTAGTGATTCGAATATAGAGTGTAACTCGACTTAGAAATGGCATCCTTAAACCTTTTCATGAATTCCCAATGCATCTCACCCTCTTTCTACTTGATCTCCCACAGTTCTGATAGCCCTTGCAAATCTATCTGGAGTACTCTGAATTCTTGAACAAATCCTCTCTTGATATCATCTATCATGGGATTCTTGTTCTGCTCTGCCCACTTTACAAGCCAACGCAGAGCCCTCTCCCTCAGCGTGGTCTAGAACTCCACTGTCCTGACATTTTCTGGAGTCTAACATGCTCTCCAAATAGATTCACAGAGATACCAGAGTTTTTCCACGTCCTCGTTTCCCCTCCATGCAAACTCTGGATATCTGGTGAAAGATCCTGCCATACTGACTTGGGTATGAGCTAGCAACATAAACCCTTTGTTCTATGTCTTCTGGGATCTCTGTAGCCCCAAGTTACTAATACCATTGGTTCCCTTGTTGATTCCAATATTAAAACTGACCTTGTATCTCTCACGCACATTATGTACCCATATTTCCTTGGCTAATTTAATAACAAATTTCTCCGGATTGTAATAAGGTACCAGGGGAAGGTCGGGAGAGATGCTACCCATGTCTCGGTGGTATTGTTGTTGAATCCTAATGGATGCATATCCTTCATTAAATAACCTTCTCATAACATCTCCCATGTCCTCTTCTCTTTCCTCTTCATACCTACTTGGCATTTTCCCTTGCGATATCCCTCCCGTAACTTGTAAGGAAGGTCTCTCTCCATCCTTTTGGCTCCTATACCTCTGTGGCCAATCTTTCTCTATCTTACATCTTCCTTTTCTCCTGCTTTGTCTTGGGGTTTTACCAACACCGCTCCTACTTGGTGTGCTCCCATCTTTCTTTCCTTCAAAGTCTGAACCACCCTTGTCTTCCACTTATCCGCTAGCAGCACTCTCCTCTTCACATTAACATCTCTAGCTTTCTTCAACCCTTCAACATCCATCCCTTAAGAAACATCTCTATTCCCCAACCAACATCATTCCCCACCTTAGGTTCTTCCCCTAGTACTAGGGTTTTATGCTACCATCTCTGTAGTGTGTGAGGCTAGTAGTACTTTTTCTACCATAAACATCTTAATCCACATCCGTACTGCCCTCATCAACTTTCCTCTTTATTTGGATCCAATTACCACTTCTGCTTTTACAAAGAACTGATAACTCTCAACAGCAAACTCAACTATATATTCCTCCAACGTCGTCTTTACCCAGAAATCGACTACTCTATTCAGAGCATTGCCTAACTACTGAAGCAGTATGAGATCTGAGGGAGTCCAACTGCAGCGAGCTATCATCGACCTCCCTGATCAATTTTTCTCATTCAGTCTTCTTGACCAATTGTACAGGTCTTCTAGAAACTTGCAGCAGAATATCTCATATTGGTGATTGATACCATCGGCATATAAGATCCCTTCACTCACTTTTCCAATCGGGTGATTTTTGTGGATAGCTTGCTCCGCTACAAACTAATCTATCTTATGATTCCACCAATCTCTAGTCTCCTTCTTGGATATCCTCAACACCATTTTGAACTAGTTCTTGTAACTTCAGGTCCCAGCAATGGAACCATTTGTCGGCACGAAAGAGTCATCAGGGCAAGACCCTAGGTTCATGCACGAGGATCCAATAATGGTTTGTTGTACTCTAGGTCGACGCCAACATTTTCTCCTTACCCAAGGGGTAAGGAGTCTCACCCAAGGCATGCTGCGACAAGAAGTAAGAAGGTTTCATCATGGATTCAAGGGAGCATCAACCGAAGCATCAACTGCTAACAGATATTAAGATTACACACATAGTAGAGATAACAACATACCATATAATACACGGAAACTACTAAATGCATGCATTTGACAGGACATTACAAAATTTTAGATAGGTCATCACATCATGTATGCTTATACACATTATACTTCACAACCAGTCTGGAATTTCCTTTATATTAATTCAACAGTAGAACACTACAATACATCTCGACATTCACCGCAAGTAAATATAAGGAATACCTGTGTACAGACTCACGGGATTGTTCTCAGTCCCAAAGATCCTACTCAACTGAACTCATGTCTTCTAGTATCAGACTTCTGCAACCACTATCCTCTCCGCAACACCAACCTCAAAAGCCTCACCAACCAGCCCTTCTTCCTTACTTGCCCTCTCCTTTTATATTTCTCTCTATTGCCTAGACTTCCAGTTCTTGCTCAACTTTTCTTTCCCTAGGATGCTCCTCCTCCTCCCTGCCTGCTTGGTTGCCTTTGTATTCCACTGCCACATTGCAGTAACCCATCCGCAACTACCAGTTTCTAACTTGTTGTCCAGCTGACTCCCCCGCAAGCTAATCATTGCTGCCACCCATTTCCTCCTCGTTCTTTGGTCAACCAAAATTGATCAAAACCTTTTCAAAATTAAAATGAAGGCCCCAAAAACAAATTATGTCATTATATCAAATATCCGCCTTGCTGGCTCCTAAAATCATCTATGCAGAGTTGTCAGCTAGATTCAGGAGATTCCTTTGGCTTGGCACATCCATGGACCAGAAATTTCCTTTAGTTGTATGACATAAACTTTGTCTTGCCATGTCCATGGGAGGCTTAGCTTGTGAGAACCATTCATCTTAAGCAACACCCTCAGTGCAAAGCTCTGGTGGAGGTAGCTTCAAGGGAGGGACAAACTCTGGAAGGCAATCCAGTCTCAAAAATATGGATAAGGAAAAACATAGGGATCCCTCCTTCGTGAACCTCTTTTAAGCACTAGGTCCACAATATCGAACCAAGCTAATAATAATAGTGATCTGATTCAAGACCGCTTCTTTTGGGAAGTAAGAAATGGGTAATCCTCCCTCTTTTGGTAAGGTTCATGGAAGCGACTCCCTCAAATTGATCAAGAACAATCTCTCTCTTACATGATGCCCTTCTTCCACTCATATTGACCTTCCATGTGGAAGATTATTGGCTTGAAGGTGCTGACAATCAAGGATGGAAGAGATGGAAGTTAAGAACATAATGGTTAGGAGTGATCTCACAAGAGGACAGTGCATGTCTATGGATTCATCTGTCACAACATCGAGTCCATATAATCTAGGAGGTAGAAAAAATTAGATGGGGATGCTCTACATCAGGATTCTTTGTAGTAAAAGAAGCCTATCTCATCCCGCCTAATGGTTGGGAACAATCAGCTCACCTTTTCTGGAGGCATATCTGGAGAAGCAATTTGTGGCCCAAGGTTTCTCACTTCCTTTGGCTAGTGGCTCATAAGTAGATACTAACCTAGGATAGACTTCATAAATGAGGATTTGTTGGCCCATCGATGTGCCCCTTATGCAAGTAGGAAAAATAATCCTTTCCTCATCTCTTAGAAGGATGCCCCATAACATGTGAAGTATGGAATCAAGCTTCAAATCTCTTTGGCTCAATAGTTATTCAACCTGAAGACATCTGAAAACTCCTTGAAAATTGGAAACTTAATCGGTTCTCCAATTAGGTGGTGAACTATGCATGGTGGCTCACACTCGGACTGATTTGTTGAACACCTGGAAAGAGAGGAATCAGGCCATGTTCAATGGTCAAATGCCTTCTAGCACACACATATGGAGTTTGATGACATCGAACATCCAAGAAACCATCTTATCTGACAAATTGTCATGAGATGACTAGGACCTGGACCCACCTAAAGCACGGATATTAGCCCATCTAAACCTCTCATTTGCCATGATTTATCCCCCTTGCCTACCCTACGATCTCCCCCTACCCATTTTACCTCTTCATTTCTCCCTCCCCCTGATGGTTGCCTTCAGATTAACTTTGACGGGGTTTCCAAGGGTAATCCTAGCCTAGCAGGCTTTGGTGGCATCGTTCAAGACTCTATTAGTTCCCCAAGGGTAGTTTATTCGATATTTTGTGATCTATCAACAAACAACGTGGTTGAACAGACGTGATTGGAGGTGGGAATGAGCTTGGCCACACACCTACGATACAAAAGAATAAGAATAGTGGGGGACTCGCACCTCATTATAGACATGGTCCAGAGGATCACCAACGACTCTCCCCCTTAGAAAGTGGTCAAGAGTTGGAGATTGGAATCTCAACTTTCTCGCATCCAGCATGCCCTGACCTAGTTTGAGTACATCAACACTAGCCATGTACTTCGAGAAGGTAGTACAGACTAGTTGGTGAGTTATGGTGTGAACCCTTTGCATAAAAACTTCAGGATGACCTGGTCAGATCTTCGAACCAAAGATGACCCGAGCCCCGGGGAAATGCAGGCTCTTCAATATTTTATACAAAAAGACTTAGAAGTCCCCGATGGGGGCATCCAATCTATGGGACAAGTGGCCGCATTGGATTGTGGAGCCATTTGGGCCTCCACGCACATCAATATTTCCTTAAAGGCCCATTGGGACTTGGGTTGGACTCCAGCGAGTGATACTTAATATATGATGTAGGTAGGAGGGTGTCCATCTGTAGTTGTTGGGTGATGAGGAGGGAGTGTTGGGCGCAACATATTAGTGAGGTATTGGAATCCTCTCTTAGTCTGAGGCTTGGGGTGATAGTGTAGGACAAGCTAGGGGTAGGCGATTGTGTAGGGGACTGGAACCTGCTATTAATCTGTCATGGGATCTAAGGGAGAATTGGAGTAGCCGGTGTGATGAGGCATAAAATTTAGTATTTGGAGAGTGTGGTTGGTGTGCATTTGTTTCCCCTTACTCACTCTGGTCCTATCTCTGGAGAGGGGTTTCACCTTTTGAGAGGTAGTGCATCGGAGAATTGGGGTCCTAGTTCTTTGCCTGGAGTGGCCTGTCCACTCTAGAGATTAGTAACTTGTTCCCCAGTTCTCCAGAAAATAGTGGAGAGGGATATGATAATTTCACTAGTCCGTTAGCGCTCCCTAATGTTTAGGCGGTAAGCAGTTTGTTTTTATTTTGGGTTCATATCAAGCTTGTGTGGTGGGTTGCACATGGCAGCTAGATTTTCCCCTATGGTGGTGCAATGGGTGGTGGTGTCGGTTGTATGTTGGGACAAAGAGGGCATGCTCATAGAGGAGGTGTTGGTAACCTCATGGAAATCCGTCCACAGTAGGGGGTGCCCAATTCAGGCTCGGAGTCTATCAAGAGATGCCATTCTGATGCAGAGGAAGCCATGTTCCCAAGTCGCTCCCTGGGTCACGTAAAGGCTCCAACCACCTTGGATTCCATTCGACACAATTGAATAATCTCCACCTAAGCACGGATACTATGAGGGAGAAATGTTATGATTATTAGAACCAACTAGTGGCCTAAATCAACAATCTCTAACTATTAAAATTGGCAACTAGGGCCAAAATCCATGTGGGTCACCTTATTTATGGCAGCTGACATTTTTCTTAGACTCCTCTCATCGAGAGGTGTAGGAAGTATCTAAAGATCATCTGATTATAATAAATATTCAAGGAGATATGAATTTATTTGTATTATGGGACATTTGTCAAGGTCGGCGAGCAACTACATTGCCCCCACTTGTGCTCCACGTTTTGGTATAAATACAAGTGCTTTGCAAGTCATTTGCACACACAACTCTCTTGATATTTCTTCTTCCCCACTTGTCTTGGGTCTTAGTGGAAAGAATAATCTCTAAGGGATAAAAGTTGTCCTAGAGGATGTTCATAACGTAGTCCGAGATGATACCCTAGTAGCTCTACGTGTGACCTAGATCTAGGACGCAGTCAACCCTAATCCAAAAGTGAAAACTCATTGGAGAGGAGGAATATCTTTGAACTAGCTAGAAAATAAGGTAGGGACAACGTGGGTGTTTTAGGGTTGTTGGGGCCTCTTGGTGACTACGTGAAGGGTTGTTCTATGCTATATTTAGGCCGATTTTGAAGAAGGGAGCACACAGTTCTGTGTGGGCAGCTTCAAGGTAAGGGTAACACTGGTTAAGTTGGCTATAGGTGACAGAAAGTCCCTGTAGTTGACCACAAGCCTTGCCGAACTAAAATAGGGATAGAATGGAGGCTTCTTGTGATAAAAAGTGCCCAGAATAGTGACACGTATGGAAGAGAACCTTCCTTGATAAGGCTGTAGTATTTGAGGGTTGTTTTGGGTGATTGTTTGAGGGTTGTTGTAGCACATGGGTGCGCTAACCAGACAGAGTAAGGAACAACAACAAACATAGACTTGGATACCACCTATCTATTGTAAGAAAGAGACACTGTTAATAGTTCTAAGAATGCGTTTTAGGTGCACATCTTGGCTGCATTCCTGAAGACCAACAACGCTGCAAGGAGAGGCAGTGTTGCAGCATGACTAAAGTAGTGTGGTAGCATGATAGAAGTAGTGTCACTCCTTATGGAGGAGGTAGACAACATTATAGGAGATGTAGCATAATGGTTGCATTTTACACGGTTTATGCAACATGTTTAGATATAGCCCATGGATGTTACTACATATCTAAGACGCAATAGTTGGATGTAGCATGGTGCTAGAGGCAACAGTGTAGTGCTGCATAATTATTGAGTGCAACTTGATGATGGGAGCATGTGATGAAGAGCAGCTTAATGACAGTGGTGCAACGTGATGAAACATTGTAGTATACATTAAGCACAGTTATGGGTACAATCATGATTAGTGAAGCATGATGAGATGCAACATTGTAATGATGGATGCAGCATGGTGAAACACAGTGAGGGGTAGCATGATGATGAGGAGCAACACAATGATAGGTGCAACATGGTTATGGAGTCACCTTGGAGAATCAATTGAAGCAACATGTCTTCAACTGAGTTCAACAACCTCATGTATCATCTTCTTAAAGATGATCCCTCCTCTTATATAGATAAGTCAAAGTGATGACTTATGTTGTAAATGTATTATCTCTTTCTTTGTTGAACTATTGAAGAACATATAAGAAGAACTTCTCAAGGGTTTCCCCACGTTGGAGTTTGTCCCTGGCTAGCACCACATCTTGTGTCCTCTTGTCTTGGCTTGTCTTCTGCGATTTATGTTTATGTTCTATTTTCAATTTACTATTATGCTAATGTGATTTCTAATCTGGAAAAGATATTGAGCTAACCGTGAAAATTGAAATAAATTTCTCTAAGCATAGAACATACCTAAAATGAACATGGTATCAAAGCTGAGGTGAAGACAATCCCAAGAAAGAGTGAAAGAGAAATCACCAAAGATAGTTGGGAAAGGGAAAAAGGGTCAATGCGTTATCGGGAAAAGTATCCATTCGGAAAGACCCTATCCCACTAAGGTGTGACAGTGACCTTAGAAACAAGCAGAGAAAACTATTTGTGTATTCTTCTTTATGAACTATAAACGAAGAAGGAAAGGATGAAATAACCGGTGTCTTGCGCTAGTCCCTTTGGCCCAATTCCTCTTCTCTTTGATACCTTCCAACCACTTGCTCCTTCACTTGCCCAGCTGCACAATACTTGCAAGATCAAAGAAGAAAGAAACTATACAAAGACATGGGTTTATGTTCATAAAAAGCTTAGGATCAGATATAAGCTAAACATACAAATGTAACAAACATCAATGAAACACAAGCATGTAGGAGAAACTCAAATAGTTTTATTGATAAAACAAGAAGATCCAGGAGGAGTTACAACCGATGATTCCTGATCCAACATCAACCTCCCAGCATAGAAGTCCCTTCTCACCTCCAACAAAGCATAAATCACCCAATAGTCTAATTATCTCTCTCAAAACCAACAGCAATTCTCTGCAATATCAAAATTCCAGCCTCTGGATCTCTTGGATGAGGGATCCATATATAGATGTATGCAAGGAAGATGAGTCAGCTTATGATTTGACTAGTGGCTTCTCTCTGTCAGTTCTTGCTTCCACTTAGAGACTGAGAGCCTCTTACTCATCCTTGGTCGAACTCAGTGAGGCAAGTGTCATTGGAGAAGATTCTGGAAGCTTCCATTGTCTTTCCACCTCGCGGAATGGCACTGCCATTTGTCATTTCCCGCTCAACGCACCCTGGTAGTGCATTCAAGTGCGTTGCAACGCACCTAGCCAGTGTATTTGGGTGCTATGCAACGCAGCTAGCCAGTGGAGCAGCTGAAATGATCCTGATTTGACTGATTCTGAGCAGTTTCTGGTGGAGAACTTCTGGGAGAAGCTGTAAGTTGTTGACCTTGTTCCTTTAGGGGTCGGAACAACACTTTTAGGGACTTTGGATCCCTTGGTTTATGGACATTTCATTCTTAGAGTTGTAAGGCACAAAAATGTCTATAACAGTTGCCCCTTAAAGTATGAGGTCGTTTATCGGGTGAAATGCTTTATTAGGAGGATCCGAAGTTCTTTCAACGCTGGGAGGAGACCTGTAATAAGATACAATACAATACATTATTTTCATACTATTTTCATGATCTAGCTGAGGCGGGCATTCCCATGCTCAGCTTTATAAATTCATTTTCATGTACATAAGACAGACAATCGTCGGATGGTAGACTGATGGTTCTGATGGAGCCATCATCCTTTTGGTAGAATGATTATCTGTGCTGCAATGTTGTACATTTCAATGTCTTTATTTTCCTGAATATATATCGCAGCCCGGATGGATGAAACTAGATCCGGGGTCTTCAATCTCGTCGAATCTTCACTCGAAGTACAAGTCAATCCATGTGAGAATTGTTCTGAAGTCGAACATGGAAAGACATCGCTTGATTACCAGTCAATGATGTAAATTGTTAACAAGCGCGAGAGGAATCACCGATAATGATAATGACCCTCAAGGTATTGCAGTACAATTCACGTGGTGTGAATAAAGGAATGGCGTCGAACACCACGCAAAATCTGCCAGTCGAAGGTCATTGAGGTATACCTGTCGCCGGAAGTGAGAAACTTGCCACTGAGGCATGCAAGCTTCAAAGTACTGAATGGGGTGTCCCTAGATCAACTTCTTGGATATTGAGCTGATGTCGACAAGAAGCGATCCGTCAAAGGAGGGCCTTAATGAATCCCACATCAATGACACGGAACGGAGCAAATGATTTTGATGGAGGTGAAAACAATCTGATGATATATGGTTCAGGATGGCGGTCATGAAAGAATGAAGTATAATGTATGGTAGTGGATGGGACACGGGTGACTTCTTCTGGATAACTTCTCTTGAACATATCGGTGACACTTATGTGATGGATTGGTAGCATTTACCCCAAATGTGGATGGTATGGCGTGACCATGGTGATGTGACCGGTGAATGAAACAACCCAACCCGACTCGGGCACGGAGTGGAAGTGTCATGTTCAAGAGTGACTTGCTACCAATAAAGGTTCTTTGAGTTTTCTTCCCAATTTTTCCCTAGTCATTGCTGACCAGTACCTCTTTATTTTTGTCAAGCTTGAGGAGGATAACATATGCTTATTCTATAATTTTCCCTTCGGGCAAACCCATCGCTATGCTTTAACGAGCCTAGCGATAGTGAAACTCGTTCCCGTCTAAAGACAAGTTTGTCTCTATTAATCTTTTTAACGAGTCTAACGACAAAGATAACTCGGTCCTTTTCATCTTTAGGGAGTCTGAAAAGGTACTTAAAGCTAACTCCGGAATTCCTTTTTCGTCATCTAATCCCTTAAGTCCGAAAAAGTATAAAACAATACAGAAGGGATGAATTTTCGATAGTTTTAATGAGTCGAACTAAACAAGCGCTCGATCTTTTTGTGCAATAATCCCTCAGGTCCAAAAAGATTAAAATCTAGAGGAGGGATAGCTCTTCCTGTCGCTTTAACGAGCTGGAAGGCCAAAACTCGGCAATCTTTTCATATTTTACGAGTCAGATGAAAAGAGCTTAAAGAAGACTCGTCTTTTGAGGAACGAGTGATAAACAGGGTAGCAACTGATTCCAGGTAAGGTTTGGAATTTTCCAATCACGGCAGTGTCACAAGGATGGCTAGTGAAATCACTCTTCGCAGCTGTTCCTCAAAATGGGTAAACAATCAAATGGAGGTGAATGATCGGCCAATGGAAAAGTGGAGGTGACAGTGCAAACACGACCAAGGCTTCAAAGGCTGAAGTACTACATTCACGATGGTTATTTACCGGGGAATAGTTCATTTTTTAACGAGCTTAAACGCGGGTTGAAACACTTGCTCGGTCTTATGTTTATTTTTTAACGAGCTTGAACTATGTGCTAAAACTGCTCGAATAGGTGGTCTTGTTTTGATTTTTACCATAAATAGCTTTGTTCTTTCAAAGATCGTACTGCATTTTCAATTGCTTCATCAAACTAGTTAGAAATAAACAATATTTGCTTGAAAATGAGATTATAACGCTAATATTTTACTTTGAACTACATAAAAGTAATTTAAAAGTGTTTTTTACCTCTCATTTTACCATTTCATTTGAACTTGGTTTGTTGGAGCTTTGGAGGTGTTCTTCCCCCTCGATTTTCATCAGTTGATTTCGAGAGATTCTGTGGACGATTCTCGGCGCCGTCTGGACCAGGTAGGAGCTAAACCTGAGCTCTTTAATTTCATGGTTTCCATTTTGAATTATGTTCTTTATTCCCTGCTTTTCTGAGCCCCTGGGGTTTGAGGGATTCATTCTGCCATCAACGCACCCTTAGTACATTGAAACCTGCGTTGAATGCTAGCCTGTATGAAGGTAGTTTGACCTTCAACGTAGCTGAAACACTGCAGTAGGTGAGTTGGGCGCAGAAAGGGAATTTGTTGCACAGTTTTTGATGGAATTTTTTCCTGTTTCTCACCAAAATCAGGATCTAACTCCTCTCTTGTTTGTTTTTCAGAGATTTGGGAGCAACATGACTCTTACATGGCGAGAACGTGAGCATGAAGAAGAGGACATGATTGCCCTACATGATCCAGTTACAGTAAACGCGTTGCGGAATTGTGGCTTGCTGAAGTTCTTCCGCATTTCTAGCATGAGACAACAGATCAACTTACTGCAGTATTTGCTCGATGCTTGGGACCCTACCAACCAAGTTTTCTAGATTAGGGGAAAATCCATCCCCTTGACTGCAGTAGACATCTATTTCTTGACTGGCTTGTCGAGGCGGGGTGCCCCCATCTCTTTGTCAGGTTCGGCCCGAGGAGGTGATCCTGTGAGAGATTATGTTCGCCGGTATTGTATAGAAGGATCTCAGCCGAGTAAAGACGGCAATATCATTATCCGTAATGTCACTGACAGGTCCCTTAGGACTATCCTATTTACTTTTGGTAAAATGGCCGGTAGTGCGTCTCTTCATGTAGCCAACAGATCCTATATGCAGCATGCCTTGGAATGCCTCCAACCGAAGGTGTTCAACTGGTGTGAAGCAGTACTTCTTGTGATGAAAGAACATTTGACCAAGATAAAGAACGGGAGATTGAAGAACTTTGGCTATGGTTCTATCTTGACCGCCTTTGCCTTGGAGAAGATACCACTGATGCAGCCGCAGTACATTGTGCTCGATTTACCTTCTCCTACTGAGCCACGTATGCAGAGATGGGTTGACCATATGTCTAGTCATGATGGTCAATCTCAGATTTCATTTTCTGATACCTTCTTCAGGTGGTTTGATCGTCAGGAGATGGTTTATGCCGAGTATCCATATGCTGGTATGGACTTCCGGGGTGATCCAGATTTAGTACAGTCGGATGGCGAGCAGTGGGGTGCTATTGGTAAAATTCTTGACCATATTACTATTTATCGTTTTTCTTGTAATGTCCTTGTGATTTATTATATCAAGACTTTAATCAAACTCATGTGTACATGCCGATGTTGGTCCTGTTCGTCCAGTAGTTCGCTTGAGAGTACCAACTGTTGCTCCAGCAGGAGAGGCCGCCGGAAGGGCTATTCTTCGCGACCTCGATGTGGCCGAGACTCTTACAGCTGTGCAGGAGTAGATCGAGAGCCTCACTCTTGGTATTCCAGATGTGAGGATCGATGAGCTACCTTTGCAGTTACAGCGGCATACTACTGGTGTGCCAAAACGATGGACTCGTCTCTTACGCATGACTGCACAGGCTGTGACTTGCTATCACGAGCACCATTAGACTAGGGTGCCCCCTAGCATTTTGAGTTTTTGGGTCGTGTGACCGATTTTGTCTTGGTTACAGAAAATTATATGTAAACCATAAACAGCTATATATATATTTTTGATTTTCGGGGTTTTATTTTGATTAAGCTTCATGATCCACATGCAAAACATTGATGGTGTATTTCTTTTTATAAATGTTGCAAATGTCTATCTAACACATAGTTTTCTAATGAGTCGGTTAATGTGTTTAAGTTTCTGGAAATATGTTGGTATTGAATAAGATCAAATTGTCTTTCCAAAATCTTAACCCTTAGGAACATGCGATAAATAACTGGATTTCAGACAGAATATATACCATTGAGTTGTAGTATTACGAGTTGTGAGTCTAGCCTGACAATTAGTCGGCGTATACCATGTGTGATGGCATCAGAGAGAAGTTCTATCAACGCACTATACTCAGCGATGTTGTTCATTGATCAACCAATACATACGCCTCTGAAACTCACTAACTCGCCGCTTGGATCAAAAATGGCCTAGGCTGCGGAGGATAGGTTCCATGAACTACGACTCGCTCCGTCGGCATATCCAACACATGTCTCCAATTGGTTTGACATCTGCAATAAGTGTAAAAAGTGGATTACTTAACCAAAACAAACCCTTTAGCGAAAACAAAAATATAACAAAAGCATATTGGTTACTATTTATGCATAGTAACGCTTGAGGTACAACCCATTACGGGGTTGTGCCAGTGGAATTCCATCATAATCCATTAACTCGTAGGCTCCTTTTGCTAATACTCATTTAACAATATAGGGGCCCATCCATAAAGACTTAAATTTACCTGCTCCCAATTTATCGGATTCTTGGTCGTAAAGCAAGACCAAGTCACCTTCTGGGAAGACACGGGGTTTGAAATTTTTGTCGAACTGCTCCTTGACTCGTTTATTATGGGCTTCGTTAGCCAGAGCGGCATCACGACGGGTTTCATCGAATTGGATTAATTCCAAGAAACGAGCCTCTTCTTCTGAAGTTCCGAGGAGGAGATCAATTGCGAGTTTGAGAGACGAGATTTCACACTAGACTGGTAAGATTGCTTCCAGGCCATATACCAGTTGGAAAGGTGTGAACCCGGTTGCACTCCATACTGATGTTCGGTAAGCCCACAAAGCTAAGTAAAGGATTAGGTGCCATCTCCTTTTATGAACTCCAATCATCCTTTGCAGCATGTGTTTCAGGACTTTGTTGATCGCTTCAACCTGTCTGTTGGCCTGCGGATAATATGGAGTAGAGTTGTTGTGAGACAATCCTAATTTGGCAGCTAATTCAACCATCATGTGATTGCGGAAATGCAATCCATGATATGTGACTATAGCCTGTGGTACGCCGAACCTGGTGACTACATGATTGAAAAAGAACAGTGAAGCTGTTTCACCAGTATTATCTAATGTAGGCATCGCCTCGGCCCATTTGGTAAAATAGTCAACTGCGACTATGATATACCCATGCCCCCTGGTCGAGGTGGGGTTACATGTCATGAAATCGATGCCCCATTTGGCGAATGGCCCAAAAGCAACTATCAGCTGTAGAGGTGTGGGTGGTCTTCTGGTTTTGCTATCAAAAATTTGACAAGCATGGCAACTTCTGACTGCGGTTATGCAATCTTTGAACATTGTTGGCCAGAAGTATCCTGCTCGTAAGATTCGTTGTGCTGTAGCATATCCAGATTGATACCCTCCACACGCGCCTGAATGACAATCATTCAGGGCTTTCTCGGCCTCCTCATGGGTGAGGCACCTTCTCAGAACTGTATCGATACCACGACGGTAAAGTGTATCACTGACGATCATGTAGTCTTTTGCTTGGTATCGAATACGTTTTTGTTTAGAGTGGGAGGTGTTTGGCCTGAATTTTTGGGTTTGGAGATAAATTATTATATCTCCATACCACTCATTGCTTGAAGATATCAGAAACAAATTTTCTTCCACGATTGATTCTTCGGATGTTTCATCGTTGGACGACAATGGGAGATCACACAATAATTCTGCGAAAACTAGAGCTTTCTTTGACTTGGATTTTACAAATTCCATATCAAAATCTTGTAGGATTGCTATCCATTTTGAGTATTTGCCCCCAGCAACTGTCGCGACAATATATGAGTCATGGGGTTGCAATCTAACAGAATGGTAGTTTTCCGAAAGAGGACATAATGTCGAAATCTCTGTATCGCTTGAATAGCCGCGAGTGCTAGCTTTTCAACGTAAGAATATTTGCTTTCTGTATCATTTAATTTTTTGCCTAAATAATATATAGGATGTTCAATTCCATCGACTTCTTGAACTAAAACCATTGCAATGGTCGTATCTGTTGCAGCCAGATACAGGTTAAAACCCCTAAGATAATCAGGGGTGTACATTAATGATGCTTTTACTAGAGAATCTTTTAAAGCATCAAAGGAAGCTTGTGCAACCTGATCCCAGACAAAGGGTACATCCTTTTTCAAAAGACGTGTATAACCTTTAGCAAGTTCGGCATAATTTGGAATGAACCTCCTCAGAAAGTTTGCTTTCCCTTGGAGTTTCTGAATCTGAAGCAAGTTCGAAGGTGGAGGCAAATTTATGATTTCCTGGACCTTACATGGGTCGAGATGAATCCCATCCTTGGAGACTACAAAGCCAAGTAAACGACCAGAACTGACGCAAAACACACATTTGTGTGGATTGAGTCGTATCTTGTAGTGTCGACAACGTAGAAATATCGCTCTTAAATGCTGTGGATGATCAATCCGCTTTCGCGAATGAGCCGGAAGGTCGTCGAGGTATGGTTGAATGATTTTTTGGATGTCGTGGAAGGCATAATTCATTGCCCTCTGAAATGTCACCCCTGCGTTCTTTAAACCAAAGGGTAATTTTCGATAAGCGAATGTGCCCCACGGACAAATAAATGCAGTCTTTGACTGGTCCTGTGGGCAGATATTTATTTGATTATACCCGGAGAATCCATCCATGAATGAAAACATTTCACATCCGACGCATTCATCAATTATCTAGTCAATGAAGGGTGTAGGGTAGTTGTCCTTTGGACAAACTTGGTTTACATCCCTATAATCAATGCACACTCTAATCGTCCCTTTCTTTTTCATAACAGGGACAATATTCGATACCCAATCGGTTAGAGGAACCGGGTAAATGAAACCAACATGGAGAAGTTTTTCAACTTCTGCCTTAATGGCAGTGGTTTTCTTGGGGTGCACCTGCCTGAGCCGTTGTCATACTGGTTTGACATCTGGATACATCTTAATCTCATGTTCAACGATACTCGAGTCAATGCCTGGAATTTCACTGTATGACCAAGCAAAGACATCTCTGAATTCGCGAAATAGAGCGCTATATATTTCCAGCTCTGAAGGAGAACAACATTTGCCAACATAAATATTCTCTACAACATCTGCTCTGGTCGAGATATTTATGGCTATAGTCTCTTCAATGTTGGATAAGTTTCGCTCAGAATCCACCGTGTTTATAGTATTTGATAGAAAATCAACTATTGAAGGATGATAAAGGTCACTTTGAGTATCTTCTTCACAATCCAGAAGAAGAGAACGATGGTGGGAATCATTCCATGGTGCTCCTTCAATTACCATAGCTTGGAGTATTCTTTCGTCGGTGAAGTGCACTCGCGACCAAGGATCTGAAGGAGTACCATATTCTCTAGACCTATCTATCCAAACGCTTGATGAGCGTTGATTTGGGTTTGCCTCCCATGCTAGGAACATTGATTGCTACAATATTTCCGTTGGGCTTGGGGGAAAAACCATTGCATGACCCATGTCGATATCGTTATCTGAGATCTTCGTAGAAGATATCATGTTGCAGGTTCCTATTGACGCTACTTCCACTAGATCAATTGGAGGTGGAAAAGCGAAAGTTCCCATTAGTACAGGATCTTTTAATAGGCCTACTCCGATATTCTAAAGCGAATGGGGGCTTCAATGGATCATGGGAATGCTTCAAGTAACTTGAGAACCGTTGGGGAGGAAGTTTTGTTGATCGACGATTGTAATCCCTCCCTGAAAGGGGAATGCAATCTTCCTAAAATAGGTTGACACAACAGCTGCCATGGCATATATCCATGGTCTTCCTAGTAGGATGTTGTAGTCAAGATTCCCATCAATGACTTCAACATCTATTTCTACCGTTTTCCCTCCTAGTTCAACTTTTAAGTTACTTAGGATACCATACGGGGTATATGTCCTTCCGTCAAATTCTTTTAATGTCGTCGAAGATCGCGACAAGGTTGGAGATCCTAAAGTTTTCCAACAACTCATCGACATAATACATGTAGATGCCCCCTCATCAATAATCGTTCGGTGAATGGTTTTGTTGAGGGCTTTCACTTGAATAAGGAAAGCTAGTTGAGCTGGTAACTGAGGATCGTATCCTTTGTGATCGAAGGATACAAGATTGGAATCCTTTGGGTCAACTCCACCAATGGCTGATAATAAAGCCTGCCTTTGGGATGGGAAATTTTGTAGTACTTCAAGGGTCGGCATAGCGGATGGCGATTGGGCCAAATCTTCCACTATGTTATAATGTTGCGCCACTCTAGCGCGAGAATTAAATGTCGACTCATGTACTACTCCCTTTGGCGGTTTTATTGTCAATTCAGGGATGATGGGTGGTACAACTTCTGTCGAAGTTGTCGTCGAACTACTTGGTTGATCTTTTTCCTTGTTGTTCGACAGTTGCGGATTCCCGTAATATTTGTTCCTTGTAGAAATCAAAGCATCATTCTGTTGTTTTGAAATCGACAACATTAGCACTTGAGACGGGGAAGCATTTCCACTATCAACCAGATTTGTTCCTGGATTTGGAAATGGATCAGTTAACACTGCTGAGGTTTTTGAACTCTTAAAGAATTTTTTAAGCTCAGCTTTGTATGGACATTCTTTCGTCCAATGATCCTCATCGCATATTTGACACCCCGTAGTGGGTTTCCTATTTCCAGGAGGGTTTGAAGAAGATTTTTTAGGGGATGACTCACCCTGTTTCTTCTTCTTCCCTTTGCCTTTGTTCTTGCTTCCTGGTTGTTTGGTTTCTTTTCCCTTATCTGTCGATACGGCATTTACTTCCGAAGCAAGAAGTTCATCTTTTTCATTTTGACCTGAATTCTTACGGGCCTTTTTAGCCTTTGTCGATTTCGTGTCTGTCGTGCCAATCACGCCATCGTCGGCATGAGAGTCATTGTTCGATTTAGGAGGAGGAGGAATTGAGAATTTCGGTCTAGGGGCGTCAGGTATCTTGTCGTAGAGCGTGCCGGACTGAGTGTAAATCAGGTCCAGATATTGTGCACGAGCGATAACTTGCTCTTCTGTTACGACTCCCCCCTTTGCCACATCTTCCATGATGGAAGGCAGTAATGACTTGATAAACCATTCAGCTAAAAGCTGATCGGCAACGTACGTTTTTACCATTCTACAATGACGTCGCCACTCATGTATATGATCAGATATGTGAGTAGCCGTTGTCTGTTTGAAGTTAGTAAGAAGTTTGGTTCTCATTTCATATCTTATCGGTAATTGAAAATGGGTTAAGAAGGTTGTGGCTAAGGTACTAAAGTTGTCGAACGAAGCTCTAGGCAGTTCAATGTACCATTTTGCCACCGGACCCGTTAACGTCCTCTGGAAGAGGTGAAGTCTTATCGAATCATCATTTAGGGTGTTTGATGAACACCATAGATGAAATGTCATCACATGATTCGATGGATCTTCACCCGGATTTCCATTAAATTTAGGAATATCTGATGGAAGTTTATGTGGAATCGCTGGCCACCAAGGGGCGTAAGCAATTGGATCATTTGTTAACCGATTTATATCAGGTAACTCTAATGTTGCCACAAAGGGTAACTGCTGATTCAGGTTAGGTGAAGCATACCCAGGATAAGATGGAATTGCCTGAGCAGTTGGTCTTTGCATACCGGCATAATGCATTTGATGCTGGTATGACTGGTAAGGTTGGTGGATCTGACCATTGTAAAATGGTTGATTTTGACCATTTTGGATGTACGGTTGTCCACTGTTAGCAAAGATTTGCTGCTCAGAACCTTGGTATACTTGTTGGAATTGCGGTTGTTGGTATTGCACCAGCCATGGTTGTGATGCCATGTGTTGTTGCCCTATACTAACATTTTGACCAAGATGAGGGGTAATTGTACCCGTCTGAACCTGTGTCGCTCCACCAGTTGGCGATTGTGGTTGAGTCGCAGGGTCAAGGGGTTGTTGCATTACAACCTGAGAAACCTGAGGTTGGCATACAACAGGCAGTGCTTGGACTTGCGACACTGTCACAATAGCCGGTGTGGTCGAGATATTCGACATAGGTAGGCATTGTTGCATTGAGTACACAACTCTTGGTTGTTGAGGTAGCATAGGTACCCAACCACTTGAGGTAATTCCAGTATAACCTGAATGCTGTTGTGAACTCCCATATGGATATCCTCCCGGAGGGGACAATGAAAGGGCATACTGCCCCCCATACGGTGGTAATCCGGAACTCAAGGGAATTGTTTGCCCTTGGGGACCGGATTGCCCAAATTGACCTATGAATGGATCAATTTGTTGAGTCTCAACATAAGAGTTTCCGGAGATTATTCCGGATGAACAAACAGGAACAGACCAGACTGTCGAAATAGCCCCTGGGTGGGCTCCTTCTAGCGGTTGTGAGCTAGTTGGGACAGATGGTATGCCGGCGAACATGGTCGGAGTGACAGCAGGGAGTTCTGCTGTCGCTGTATCGGATGATACAGTCCTAGATGTTGATGGTTGTTCAGACATTTGCAGTCTATCCAAAAGATTACCTAGCGATTCTACAGGAACTTCCGCTGGTGGTAGACTAACTTCTGTAGAAGGATATAGAGTGACCCCGACTCCAAAGTGAGTTGGAGTACTTGTTTGAGGATCTTCTATAATCTCTTCTATCGCAATCAGACCAGGTGGAAGGGGAAGACCGTCAGGTCCGTAAAATATTTCTGGTGCCGAAGAAGGTGTGGAATCGACAGCGACAGATGTTTGAAGAGCAGGACTCTCCGAACCGGTTGTAGATGGAACTGGTTCGGTAACACAAGTGTTTACTCTTAGACTAGGATCAGGATCATTGTCCTTCTGTTGCTGTTGAACTTCTTCTGTAGAGGCAGGGATTCCAGAAATGTTTGGAGTAACCGGTGTCTCTGATGTTGTTGGAACACTTGTTCTAACTTTGACAGGAGATTTGGAACCGGTTAAACGAGTTCGCTTTGTCCGTACTGGTTTTGATTCTGGAGACAAAGACGGTTGACTCGCAAGCCTCCACGAACGACGGGGTTTCAATTGACTTTCTTCCACGATTGCGGATTACTCGATCAACTAAAATAAAGGGAATGTATGTTTCCGAATTAAATGAATTTTAGACGCGTTGACACAACTTGTTTTTTCAGTTTTTAAGAGTCGAGAAAAAACAAAAGATGACTCTAGTCTCCTTCAATTTTTAATGAGCCTGAAGTGACAAGTGCTCAGATGGACCTTTTCCGTTAAGGAGTCTAAAAAGAACAAAAGGGACTGCTCTAGAGATCTAGGTAGAGGGAGTACCAAACCAATCGCAAAACTGTAGAATACTTTTTACGGTACGACAGTCAATCTTCCCGAATGTTGTGTTCGGTGCATTGCGATCAGTAGGGCGGCCGACACGACTTCCTATGGATAAAAGGTTTTAAGCCTATAGGGGTCTCCCAATATATACTCGACGGTACGTGGGAGCACAAGTCCGTACTGGCGCTTATCGTCTCAAAGTGGAGGAATCACCCAACCATCAGTGAGGACAACAGTTACCAGGCTTTACGACGCCGGAATACGTCTCTAGCCTAGACCTCTAAATGTTGTGCGTTAAGTTCCAAAGCGTTGTTAAGTTCATTGAATTTATTTTAAGTTGATCTTTCTTATGAAGCTTTCCTTTTGGGTTCACCACGAGATGTAGATGTAATTCCTAAAATGCAGTCTAAAGATGATAAACAAACTTTTATCTCTTTTCAGCAATGAAAATCCTAGCTACAAGGGAAAAGAAAGACACAATATTTTCACAAAGAGCATAGAGCACACTGTAAATGCACTTTTCCTAAATCAAGCCAAACAGACTGTCAATATGCAAATGCACATTTGCATGTATTTGTTTTTCACTTTCTTAATATTGATGCCTAAAAAGAAAGTTCATGTACAAATTTGAATTTACTTTCAAGTGATAAACACAAACAAGATAAATACTTGTTTCGACACTAGAAAAGTACAAATCCAAACCAAAAGGCATAAGTAAAAGTATAATCAACTATCAACAGCAAATAAACTTTCTCCTATGATCAAACTGACACTTGCGACAGATCTAAATCAAAGGACGACAGTATGACTATTCTACTTTTGCAATGGAAAATTGTAAATGATGTAACAAACACACAAAAACACCTACAGTCTTTTTGTACAAAGGAGGCGGAATTAAGGCAGAGAAAAGGGGTTTTGAAACAGAGACACACACTGATCACAGGCTACAAAAAATAGAGATTAAAACTGAAAAAATGAAGCAAAGAACCTCAGCTGCACAAGGCAAAGTTGATCAGCGCACCTGTAGCACAGAGAAACTGGATTGCAGCGCAGGTGGCCCTCTCGGGAACTGCGTTGAAATGCAGAATCTCTTCATTGTGCCTGCGCTAGGGCAGAAACGAGACTTCTATCTGGGTTCTAGGTCACGGTTTGCAGTTTAATCTATGGCTTTTGGCCGAGTAAAAGCAATCAGTAATGCACAATCAGAGGGTGGATTTAATGAAGGTTTAAGAGCTATCACAAAGGGCAATCAGATAATTTGTGGATCAGCTATTCAAATCATAAACAGATCCAGTGAATGGATTAAAATAGCAGATGTCTACTTTGCATTTGTTAATGGCAAATGCAGTTTGATTGCTACTTCTAAGCTTATGAAACAAACAACAAAAGAAACACAGACAAACTAATCAGACTATCGTCCCCAGTGGAGTCGCCATTTTGTTACCGGGAAAAGTATCCATTCGGAAAGACCCTATCCCACTAAGGTGTGACAGTGACCTTAGAAACAAATAGAGAAAACTATTTGTGTATTCTTCTTTATGAACTGTAAACGAAGAAGGAAAGGATGAACTAACCAGTGTCTTGCGCTAGTCCCTTTGGCCCAATTCCTCTTCTCTTTGATAGCTTCCAACCACTTGCTCCTTCACTTGCCCAGCTGCACAATACCTGCAAGATCAAAGAAGAAAGAAACTATACAAAGACATGGGTTTATGTTCATAAAAAGCTTAGGATCAGATATAAGCTAAACATACAAATGTAACAAACATCAATGAAACACAAGCATGTAGGAGAAACTCAAATTGTTTTATTGATGAAACAAGAAGATCCAGGAGGAGTTACAACCGATGATTCCTAATCCAGCATCAACCTCCCAGCATAGAAGTCCCTTCTCACCTCCAACAAAGCATAAATCACCCAATAGTCTGATTATCTCTCTCAAAACCAACAACAATTCTCTGCAATATCAAAATTACAGCCTCTCGATATCTTGGATGAGGGATCCATATATAGATGTATGCAAGGAAGATGAGTCAGCTTATGATTTGAATAGTGGCTTCTCTCTGTCAGTTCTTGCTTCCAATTGGAGACTGAGAGCCTCTTACTCATCCTTGGTCGAACTCAGTGAGGCAAGTGTCATTGGAGAAGATTCTGGAAGCTTCCATTGTCTTTCCACCTCGCGGAATGGCACTGCCATTTGTCATTTCCCGCTAACGCACCCTGGTAGTGCATTCAAGTGCGTTGCAACGTAGCTAGCCAGTGTATTTGGGTGATATGCAACGTAGCTAGCCAGTGGAGCAGCTGAAATGATCCTGATTTGACTGATTCTGAGCAGTTTCTGGTGGAGAACTTCTGGGAGAAGCTGTAAGTTGTTGACCTTGTTCCTTTAAGGGTCGGAACAACACTTTTAGGGACTTTGGATCCCTTGGTTTATGGACATTTCATGCTTAGAGCTGTAAGGCACAAAAATGTCTATAACACAATGGGTTCCTCATCCCTCTTCAAATTCACCAAGGGTGAGGTCAAAACAGAGAATATTATTCGAGTGGTGCAATGGAAGCATCTGATGGCCTACCTAAAGATCACTTCAATGAGAAGTCCAAATCTAAGGGTCGAAGGAAAGGAGTGTCTGAATGGTAGGAACACATCACTTGATGAAGATAACAATCATTCTAGAGACATCTTCATTGATCAGAGGAATGACAAGTAATGTAGGTCAAAAGGAAATAGCTAACTCTTCAAAGAAAGTAAGGAACCCTACGTATGAAGAATCAAATAATGTTTCTGATAAGATAAAGAAGCATTATCTTATATTTTCCCTCTCTTCCAGACTCTTTGGGAATTTATCTTATTGATTGTAGTGCTTCAAGGTACTTCATCGGATAGAAGGGTGCTCTCTCTAAATTGGTAGAGATGGAAACAATCATGGAATTGTACTTGGATTCAATGCCACCTATGCCAGAAAGGGTGTAGGGAATGCTACCCCTAAATTTGAATTAGGGTAACTCGATTCATTTACAAGAATCTCTTTTATGTACTTGATGACAAGAAGAACCTGGTGTCCATTTCAGCAATGGAAATCAAAGGTTTCAGGGTGGCATTCATCGATGGAGAGGTATGTGTTTGAAAACAGAATTTTCAAAGATTCTTTTACTCATGGGTTCAGGGCTGGAAATTTGTATCAAGTTGCAGGAAGTCCATTGGGGACCAAGTCGGTTGACACCTCTCATCTATACCAAAGGTGGTCTACTTGTTATGGAGCCCTACCCAATGTGAGTCAGATGGTGACAGGGATGCCTAAATTCAAGAAGAGCATGAAGGTACATGTCCGAGATGTACGGAAGGAAAATCTTACAAGGGGACCATTCCCCTCATGTAACAAGTCCATTGGTTTGGAACCTGAGGGGTTTGAGATTCATGATTGGGAATCTCATGTATGTAGGTGGAAGAAATCCCTCTATGGCTTGAAGCAAAACACCCCGGGCCTAATATGAGAGGCTTCATAGTTTTCTGATGAAGCTAAGATTCACTACGAGTGAAGTCAATCAAAACCATTTCTTGAAGCCTGTGGATGATAGACCTCTCATAATCATACCTTATGACGATGACCTCTTTCTAACAGGTGCAAACCGCCTCATTTGAAAAAGTAAGAAGAAGTTGGATTCCAGATTTGGAATGATTAACTGAAAGCCTGTGACTACCTCAATGGATCTTGACTTTTAGAAGTTATGTGCTATGGATGTCGGACTTGATTTAGGAAATTCCTCTGAGCTTCACAAACTCATTCTAGGATTGATGTTCTTGGTGAACTCCCGTCTGGATATATGTTTTACAGTTAGCATGTTGAGCTCATATATGGTTGAGCCTCACTGGACTGGTGCCAAGAATATTCTGAGATATCTTCGGAGCAGAATCTCTCATGGATTGAGATACACTTTCAGAAATGTGAAGCTGCATGATTATTCAAATGTTGATTGAGCAGGTAGTGTGGAGGATCACAAGATCACTTCTGAGTGTTGGTTCTTTTTGTGTTCTACTTCGATATCCTGGATGAGCAGGAAGCAAAAGACATTGCTTTGAGCACCACTGAGACCGAATATATAGCTACAAGTATGACCTCGTGTGAAGCTTCCTGGGTAAGGAAGCTCTTTAGTGAGCTATTTGACACATGATGTATACCACCGTGATCTTCTGTGACAACCAAAGGGGGATTCAACTATCAAGGAATTCCTTGTGTTATGATCACTCCAAGCATATAGATATTAGGTTCCACTTTATCTAGGATATGGTACATCAGTGAGCAAGAAGGCTCCATCGCATTAGGACTGATGTGCAGGTCGTAGACATTCTGTTGAAGCCCCGAGGAAAGGTCAAATTTGTGACTTTCCAGAATGACTTGGAGTCATTGAGAGACCCTCTTATAAGGGTCTTGTATGATGCAAGCATTGAGCTCTGGGAGCTTCGGGGGGCTTGGGGTACTTCTTGGAGCTACAAGCGACCATAGGGCAAGTCACCCTCCCCTAGTGCTATGATGTGTACAGGGTGAATGGTTCAGCCTTCCCCTATGATACCCTGTGACGATTTATGGGCAGGATGAGTGGTTCTCCTGCAGAGGCATCCTACCCATGCTGTCTGGGACTCATGGGAAGTACCTCTCATTTGGATAATGAGAAAGGAAATGAGGATAGGGACCATAGTAGCACCAATGGATGCATCATGTATCTATCTTAATACCTATGTTAGGATAACCGACATTGATCTAGGATCAAGTGGAACTGACTTCAGGTTAGTAAGAGTGATATAGCTCACTCTCTCTGGAACTGATCTAGGATCAATATGAGTGGTTTCAGACACTCTCTCTTGATATTGATCTTGGATCAATGAAATTGACTTCAAGTCGGTATGAGTGGTTTGAGACACTCTCTCTTGATATTAAGCTGGGATCAATTAGAACTGACTTCGGGCCAGTAAGAGTGATATAACTCACTCTCTTTTGGAACTGATCTAGGATCAGTAAGAGTGATATGACACACTCTCTTCATATGGGACTAACTTCAGGTCAGTAGAAAATGGTATGATACATTCTTGATCAATTCTTCTTCTTCATGGTTCAATAGAGCAGAGCAGTGTAGGGCATTGATGGCAGAGTTAGTACAGTCTGGTAGATGGATCAATGGATGGAGTTCTCTCTAGTTGAGAGGGAGTGTTAAACTAGGAAACTAGGGCCAAACTCGATGTGGGTCCATCTTATTTATGGCAGCTGATATTTTTCTTGGAATCCTCTCATCGAGAGGTGTGGGATTGATCTAAAGATCATCCGATTCCGATAAGTATTGATGGAGATATGAATTTATTTGTGTTATGGGACAATTCGTCAAGGTCGGCCAACAACTAAACTGCCCCTACTTGTGCTCCATGTTTTGGTATAAATACAATTTCCTTTCAGGTCATTTGCACACACAAATTTCTTGATATTTCTTCTTGTCCACTTGTTTTGGGTCTTAATGGAAAGAAAAATCTCTAATGGATAAACATTGTACTAGAGGATTCTCTTAACACAGTCCTAGATGATACCTTAGCAGCTCTACGCATTACCTAGATCTAGGATGCAATCGGCCCTATTCCAAAAGTGAAAACTTGTTGGAGAGGAGGAATATCTCTGAACTAGCTAGCAAAGAAGGTAGGGACAACATGGGTGTTTCAGGGCTGTTGGAGCCTCTTGGTGACTATGTGAAGGGTTTTTCTATGCTATGACCAGGTCGAGTTTGAAGAACGGAGCACGCAGGTCTGTGTGGGCAGCTTCAAGGTAAGGGTAACATTGTTTTGGTTAGCTATAGGTGACAACAAGTCCCTGTGGTAGACCACATGCCTTGCCTAACTAAATAGGGATAGTGTGGAGGCTTCTTGGGCTAAAAGTGCCTAGATAATGACACGTATGGAGGATACACTTCCTTGAAAAGGCCACAATATTTAAGGGTTGTTTTGGGTGATTGTTTGAGGGTTTTTGTAGCACATGGGTTCCCTAACCAGTCACAGTAAGGAACAACAACAAACGCAGACTTGGACAACACCTATCCGCTATAAGAAAGAGACATTGTTAACAGTTCTGAGAATGCGTTTTAGGTGCACATCTTGGTCGCAATCTTGAAGACTAGCCACGCTGCAAGGAGAGGTCTCTTTAGATATTTTATGAGGAGATCCTCATCACTGTCACAACCTAGTACTATCGGATCATAGTCTATCTTGTTGCTGGGCTAGGCCATAGGCCATAACCAGTAGCTAAGGTAGTGTTGCATCATGACTAAAGTAGTGTGGTAGCATGATAGAAGTAATTTTCCTCCTTATGCAAGAGGTAGACAACATGCTAGGACATGTAGCATAATGGTTGGATTATACATGGTTGATGCAACATGTTTAGATACAACCCATGGATGCTCCTACATATCTAAGATGCAACAGTTGGATGCAGCATGGTGCTAGAGGTAGAAAAGTAGTGCTACATAATGATTGAGTGTAGCCTGATGATCATAGCATGTGATGAAGAGTAGCTTAATGACAGTGGAGTAGCCTGATGAAACATTGCAGTATACATTGAGCACAGTGACAGGTACAATAATTATTAGTGAAGCATGATGAGATGCAACATTGTAATGATGGGTGCAACATGGTGCAACACAATGAGGGGTAACATGATGATGAGGAGCAACACAATGATAGGTGCAGAATGGTGATGGAGTCACCTTGGAGAATCAGTTGAAGCAACATGTCTTCAACTAAGTTTAGCTACCTCATGTATCATATTCTTAAAGATGATCTCTATTCTTGTATATATAAGTCAAAGTGTTGACTTCTGTTGTATATGTGCTATTAACTTCTATTGTATATGTACTATCTCTCTCTCTTTGCTGAACTATTGAAGAACATATAAGAAGAATTGATCAAGTTTTTCCCCACATTGGGGTTTGTCACTGGCTAGCACCACTCTTTTTTCCTCTTCTATTGGCTTGTCTTCTACGATTTATGTTTATATTCCATCTGCAATTTACTATTATGCTGATGTGATTGCTAATCTAGAAATGATATTAAACTAACTGTAAAAATTGAAATAAATTGCTCTAAGCATAGAACATACCTAAAATTAACACCAACACACACAAAATGAGCTCCTGGATTCCATAAACGACCTTCGGTAACAACTCCAGCGAACAAATGACCACCTTCGGCCTCTCGAGACTCAAGTGGAACATATTAACTACCATACGCATGAGCGGGATGCGTTCTTTGCTGCCCCACCATCGTTTCCTCCCAACCCACCCCCATAATGTGTGTTTCTGGCAAATTCTCTTTTTTCCAACTTTTGTATTGGAAATAACCAACGACACAGGTTGTCTTGGCCTCTTCTCATGGTTAATCTTGTATAAAGCAAGTCTTATGTTAGCTCTCAAGGCTGACACTTTGCTTGGTGTGGTAGTAATGGTGTATTCAGACTATCTGGTGATGATGCATTTTGTTCTTGAAGTCATGACAATATAAAGTAGTTTTTTGGACCAAAAAAAAAAGATCCACCATTGAATAAAATGGAACATATCTCCAATCTGGAAATTGAACCCAAGAATAACATCAACTACACCTCTTCTTGAGAAAATTGCGTGTGTTTCTCTTCTGAATGTTGGTTCACCTATGTATTATTTCTTTCATGTTACTTGAAGCTATTCAATAGATCACATTGCTCTTTACCACTAATCTCCTGGATGTCTCCCATGTTCTTGTTTTAATCCAACAGATTATGCTTGAGGTAATTTAACCCATGTAATACAGTTAAAATAAATGTAGAGATCAATGGTCAACATTTAAACCATTTTATCTTGAAAATCAAGTAAGTGTGGTCCATAAGCACCACAATGAAAATACACCAAATAAAAATATTGACGACACCTCATCTTGGTTTAAAATAATGGGCCCAAAATTTATATAACCTAGAGGTTGTTTTGGTACAATTTCTCCATATTTCTTCTTGATCACCTCCTCCTACTATAGACAACCTTAATTAGTACGAAGTAATTTTTTTATAGATTGAAACATGTTTCTACAAAGGAATATAACAATTTTGTAAATAAATTTTGAATTTCTATGTGAATTAAGATTCACCCTTGAATAAAATTGCACATATCTCCAATCTAGAAATTAAACCCAAAAATAACATCAACTACACCTCCTCTTGAGAAAATTGTTGTGTTTCTCTTCTGAATGTTGACTCACCTCTGTATTATTTTCTTCATGTTCCTTGAAGCTATTCAATAAATCACATTTCTCTTTACCACTAATCTCCTTGGTGTCTGCCATGTTCTTGTTTTAATCCAACAAATTCTACTTAAGGTAATGTAACCCATGTAATGCAGTTAAAATTAATGTATAGATCAGTGATCAACATTTAAACCATTTTATCTTGAAAATCAAGTGAGTGTGGCCCATAAGAACCACAATGAAAATACTTATTATTTACATCGAAAGACCAAACCAGTGTGGTCCATAAGCACCAAATAAAAATACTGACCACACCTCACCTTGGTTTTAAAATAATGGGCCCAAAATTTATATAACCTACTCATCTATCTGGCTGGTAAAAACATGAAAGAGTTATTGTGAATTTCACATTTTCGACAAGAAACATAGGTTCAAATTTGACAAAAAAAATGGATGAAGAAAAAACATGCATGTGGAAATTGCAATAGTGACCTTTATGGTCCCATGAGAATTTAGTCATTGGAAATTCCAAATTATTTTATGACATCCATCAATGCCCCTCCAAGAAAAATTTGGTTGTGCTTTCTCAAGTACAAGTCATTAGCCCTTATAACATTGAAGGAATATGAAGCAATGCTTGAAACTTGAAAGAAAAATTGATAAAAAGATTAAGGTTCTCATAAATTAGAGTTTTGGTTATAATACGAAGTACTTGCGATATGTTCATGGGTTATAATAAAGCTTGACAAGTTAAATGGTTGCACAAATCAAAATTTAGTTGACAATTAAAGCAGTGGGATCTAACGGTGGAAGAAATTTCAATCGTTTAACATTACATCTCACAGTGCAGAGGAGTGAAAAGTGGCAACTAGGGGAGTTCTTCATATAGGAACTCCTTATGGCATAATTATTCAAAATATACCACCATATTCATGTAATAATCATTTGCATTGAATTTAACTTTAATCATCTTTTAAAAACCAAAGAAAACATAATGAAATGTTACATTTTGATGTGATAAATAGATAACTATTGTTGAATGCATAACATACCCAAATTCTCAACAAGATCCATGTGGTTGCAATGTCAGTGCCTTTTGTTTTCCTCCACATTTTTGCCACATAGCTTTTGTTCACACATAATTATTGCTATGAAAATTTCTTTAGTTTCCACAATAGTTTCGACGATGCATGCATATTGTTGAGGTCGGTGTGAGTAGACTAATGTAGTGTATGCAATAAATTGAAATTACACTAAAATTTAAGAGTGCAAGATATTACTTCCTAATCCAATAATATAAGCACTATTTTTTTAACTTACAAAAAATATTACATATTTTAATATCAAAACTTAATTGTTGCCTAAATTAAAAGATAAATATGTTTAAGTGCATAAATTTTTTTACACCAAATATTTATTACTACACTTAAATAGCGTCAGAGATTATTGAAAGAAAACAACTCCGCAAATCTTAGGAAAAATAAATCAAACATTTTCTCAATTAAATTAAATTATATACTTACAAACTAATAAAAATAAATTATTACAAATAAAAATTTCAATAAAATTTTAAATATATCATATAAATTTCATGGAAAAAAATTCAATGTATTAAAAAAGGAAAAAGCTCAATGTATATGAATTATTTGTAAAAAATATGGATGTCTCTCCAAATTTACGTATTTTAGAGAGGAAATTAAGGATCTCTAAAAATATATTTAATTAAAAAAAGGGATATTGATGTGGAAAAATAAAATTTCATTTTTAAGTAACTACAAGATTTGAGATTTTTATTTTCAAAAGTTGAATAGGAAACAAAAACTTGGTGTCATAGTAGTTCTTGCATTTGAAATTTTTATTTTTAAAAAATTAAATAAAGAAAAAAAAGGTGAGATTGGATATTAAAATAGTTATGAGATAGGTGGATAAATCCAATTTTTCCAAACATTTTATCATCTCATAATAAAACAGAGAGGCTTATACATTAAATCAAGTAATAAATGAAATCAATACTAGTATGTAGTGCTTTTATGCATAGAATTAAGTAAAAAATGAAACAAATATTACTATGTAGTTTAGTTTTAGAATGTTACTTTGTTGAATTCTTGTAGAAGGTTTATATTTAAATTAATAAAGCAATAATATTAGAGATATTAAGTCTGATATTAAGAAAATTAAAATATGGTTTAGGTTGATAACTATCTACAATAAATTTTTAAGTGATGTATGATGTTTAAAAATGATTGGAAAGAAAATAACCACTTGATTTATTGCTTATATTTATAGGCCTTGTGAAACAGTGACAAGTTTTTTTTTAATAATAATAATGCTAGTTATCAATTTTTTTAACCTATTAGTTTAATAACATATTGCAAATTTGTTATTAATTTAATAAAGCTGCAATATATTTTGGTTTAAGTAACAAGAAGTTTAATAATGGGAAACAAAGGAAAAAAATATTTAACAATATGTTTAGATATTATTAAAAAATTTATTAAATCAAAATTCAAAGAGAAATTGGTGGAAGGAAAATAGAAAATTAAAATATAAGGAAGTGATCAACTTGATTATAAAATATCAAAAAATTATTTATACTCTAATGAGTGTGAAGAAGAAAATAAATATTGTTATGACCTTTCTCACAATACCATAGTTGAAGATAAAAAGTGCTTTCTTTTAGAAGGCCTTGCATTTATATGTCATTTTCAAGACTTTTTTTACTGCAACCAACTTTAACCTTGAAAATTTTAATGCTTTCTGAAAAAAAAATCCAATAAGCCTTCGTATTACCTTCTTAAATATGTTTGAATGATAAGTTAAATGTTAGATTTACATATTTTTGTAGGCTTGGTTTGTTGTATAATATAAATATAAATATCTCTGGAAAAGTTTGAGTTTGTGAGGAGATATTTCCTTTTTATTAACTAATGTTGTAGTCCAAATTTGTTTTATCCCTTTCTTTGATCAAAGATGTAATGTATTTATTAAATTCCACTGGAATGGAATGAATATGTTCTCTATATGTTGCTTATTAAGTTATGTGTTTCTTCTTAAGTTAATAGGGGATAACGTTAAATTATTTAATTGTTATAAAATTGTGGAGGAAAATGAGCCAAATGAATATCCGAGAATTCCTCGCATGTTAAAACAGTTGCATGTTGGTAGACTATATTCTATCCAAGAAAGAGCATGTGTACCGGAGAGTGAATGACATATGGAAAATTGCAGGCTTTAGGGAGAAAGATTAGAAAACGGTGCAATCACGAACTCAGAAATGTTGGTCACTTTGGTCACTATCCATTAAATATAAAATAATCGCCACGCACGGAGGAACAACACAAAACTACATGTATCTCAGTTAATATCCGAGAATTCCAGCATGTTAACACAGTTGCATGTTGGTAGACTCTATTCTATTCAAGAAAGAGCATGTGTACAGGAGAGTGAACGACATATGGAAAATTGCAAGCTTTAGGGAGAAAGATTAGAAAACGGTGCAATCACCAACTCAGAAATGTTGGTCACTTTGGTCACTATCCATTAAATAAAAAATAATCGCCACGCACGGAGGAACAACACAATTCATTACCATGTCATTAAAACATGTATCTGGCATGCACTTTATTACCAGCGCCAACATGCATGTATCACATGCATTGCTTAACAATGTTTGGAATGAACTGGAATAACTCACACCAAAAAAAAATCCCTCAGAAGGATCAAGGAGAATCAAGAAGCAAACAACGATCCAAATTACCCTTCAAGATACTTTTCAAAGTCTCTGAGAGAAACAAGCAGGCAGCGAACCATCCCAATGGGGAAGTCAACAAAAAAGGAAAACAATCCCTTCTCACTTTGCTAAATACCTTATCGACATGAAGGATAGGATTGTTAGAAGAGTAATAATAAAAAAATCATTGTTAAAATACAACGTGCCATGTATTGCTTTCAAAAAAATTGATGATTCACGGTATTGTGTAATTCAATGGAAGCATCCCATTTCACTTTCGTTCTTTATGGTAAGAAGAGTCGAGATATTTCTTGTGGAGTGTCATTTGTCTTTGGGTTTGAATAGATTGAATGCCTTATACTTCATTATATTACATCTAGGTATACATAATATTTAAAAACCTGATAATTGGGAAAGCATGTGTTTTGAATACTATCAACTTTGTCATTGCTGATCTATTTTTTAAGGCTTTTTGTCCATCAACATGAAGATCTTCATTTTACATCCTGTGGAGAGAGATTAATCCGCCATATCATTTTATTTTTAGCAGCAAAGATGTTGAAAAGAGATATCATTGTATTAATTTACTTTCGGAATTCCATATTTTAACTGTTTTGCAAACATTTCACTCTTTAAAGTCAAGAGTGGTGCCATGATCATGTCAAAACCCATCCTTTTCCATGGAGCAATTGTGCCACCTTTCACATGAAAAGAAGATTTAGAAACTTGAAATTATAAATATTTTATTTATTCACAAATATATATGATTATATATTGTTTTAATTAGGATTATCTTGGTTAAGAGAAAGGAATAGAATTATTACTCTCTAAGTTCAATTTCTACCAATAATATTATATATACCTTCTTCATACCAAATATATAACATGTATTTAAAAAAATGTAATTCATATATTTTACATTTAAATTAAATCATATATTTTACATTTCAAATTAAATTTATAGTTTACAAATATATTCAACAATTTAAAAATAACAACTATGATACAAAGTATGAAACATGTGTGATCAATAATTGAAATTTTTTTTAGTAACATTATAGTGGACATATATTCCTCCCAAAATATCTATATATATCCACTTTTAATAAATAGACAATAACCACCCTGGCATTCTTAAAAATTGAATCTAAATAAAAATTAAAATAAACAATTCACCTAATTAATATTAAAAGTTAAACATAAACTTTAATTTTATTTATTTATTTAACTTTAATAATTAAAAAATACATTCATAGTAAATCATATAATTTCTGCATTTATTTAATTCTATAACTTAGTAGGTATTTAATATTTAACCTTAATAATTTAACAAATACAGTCACAATTATACTATAAAAAAACATATAATTTTTTTGCATATGTTTGGTTGTACAACTTATGGGTACTTGATATTATTATTACAATTACTTTCTTGACTCACTATGCAAGGATATAAATGTAAAGGATAACTTTAAACCCCTATTTATATTTATTTAACTTTAATGACTTAGAAGATCACAATTAACTCCAAACAATGAAACTTACAATTCCTACCTCTACTTGGTTGTATAACTTAATGGTTATTTAATATTATCATGCTATGTGTTATTATATAATAACACTAGGTTATACATTATTATTTGTAATTTTAAATGACTATGACTTTGGTTTATCATGATTTTTTATATATATTATAATATTTTATTTGTTTATATATCAGATTGGATAGTATAATATTTTTTAAAAGGGTGTAAACATATTTATTTTTTGGACCATGCAAAAGAATAAGTAAGATATTTTTTATTGGTATTTGGCATTTTTTATAGGTATTTGGCAGGCCATGCTATTTTAAACCTACACATTCCAAATAAAGGTGGATTGAGTAGACAATGATATAATATTGTTGTAGTGGCTATAACCACCCTCTTGTTGAATTTTCTGAGTCTATCCCTTAGAAAATTAATCTGTATTCTGCTTGTTTATTTCTTCTACTTGTAAATTCTGAACAAGTTATTTAAAACATTTAAATATCGAAATAAACACAATACAATCACAACACCTATAGATCATAAATTGAAAGAAAACAAGCACACAAATGACACCATTTATTTTGGACAAATGTCCCCGAAAAAATACAATGCGGGAAAACCGGTGTAGCCATTCTAAGGCTTTATTATTATGCAGTATTTCCTTGAGTATAACTCAGTGCCTAATTGGCTCACCTGACAGAAAAAAATACATGGCAGCAATACCTCTATACTCGGAAACAGGTATTCAGAAAACCTATCCCACGAAACCCTCTCCGGCACAATTGAAGATCAACAATGACCCTTTTGGCCTCTATTTTAGCCTCCTGCTAACTTGCGTCAGACCCAAGACTCTCTATGCCAGCCCTCTGAGGCATTGTATAGCCTCTAGGACCCTCTGGATCACTCCAGCAGCCTTTGCGTGGATGATGCAGTCCCTCTGCCTCTGCATTGGCTCTGCTAGGCTCTACGTGGCCTGAATTGGCTACTTCTCTCGCTTTCTCTGCTTCTGCATTGGTCTCTCAGTACTGTCTATGCCTCTCTATCCAATACTCACTGCCCCTCGTTGTTGATCACTGATTCACTTTTTGTTAGCAACCTTGCTCTAGCAAAACAAATGATTGATCTCTCTTGTGTATTCTCCAACTAACCCTCAAACCTCCTCTTATACTTTTCTCGTTGGTCCTTCAACCACCGAGATTAAATCTCTAATCAACGACTAAGATTAGATTTGGCTTGATCCATGAATTTTGGAACCTTCTAACCTAGTTTTATATTAATACCCATTAATATTTTACTTTTCCTAAGTTTAGACTTAGGAACTCTATTAAAAATATTAATTATTTTAATATCTCCCAAACTCGGTACAATCTATCCAAACCATTTATGGGTCTTAGAGATCTCATGTGCTTTAGCCTCTCCACTAATTTTCATGGCTAGAGCACATCCAATGCTACCCCAAATCAACACTCCCTCTTAACGAGGATTATGCTCTAGTAATACTCCTCATTGAGTATCACTCTGATTATTTGGCACCGATACCTGTGGTGCTACTAGACCTCCCCACCCAACATCCTTTGCATTGCTACATCATATACTGCTGCCTGTGGCTCTACCACTTCCACTGCTACATACATATGACAACTCACTCTGCATCCATGTTGTGGTTGGTCCATCCTCCCAACACTGCATCTGCACTGCATCCCCTCTCATCATGCTACATCGTGCTACTGCATACTACTACTGCACTGCAACTTAGTTACTGAGAAGTGAGTAACTAATCCACCCAACTTCTGACATCCTTGTCAAACTAGAAACACTCCCGATGTTGAAGCTCCCTCTACTAATAACAAGTGCTCCCTCTACTGACCTTTGCACTACTACAACAACTCCATACATCTCGCACCGTTACATAGCTCTATCTGCCATCCTGCACTGGTGCCTCTCGCACTGTTGCATCCTCCTAGCCTCGCGCTACTTGGGGACTCCTGCACTGTAGCACTCTATGCTGCTTCATCTGCATCTATTTCTACCTACATCTGTCAGTCCTGCTACTCCTCTTCGGGGCTCTCGTAGCAAGGTATAATCCAAGAGGTTGGGTACCTCAAGGATCGTGCCCCTTATTTTAGGTAGCCCTTCTGACTACAACTCGATGTCTCCCCACTTCTTCTCAAGTGCCACATGAGCACTCATGACGCAGTCGTCATCCTCCTCAACTTCTTTCTCTACCTTCGTTGGTGCTGCCTTCAAGTCACAAACCTCTCTGTTACTCTTATTCCTCAGACACTGGTTCACATAGTGGCCTAGTTCCCCATAATGGAAGCACTTGACCTTGGATAGGTCCTTGTTCTTTCTCTTCTCCTGCTTTCCTGTAGATGCTAGAGCCGCATCCTCTTCCTCTTCCTTCTTGAACCTGACCCCTCTGTTGCTACACCACATCTTGGTTAGTCGTCTGATCTCTTCTTGACGAAGATCTACCCACAATTCTTCCCAATTTGGAAGACTCACCTTGCCCAGTATGCTCTGGACAAATTTCTCCCAATCCTCGAAGATTGTGTTAAGTGCGGTCCTTACCATCAACTCCTAATCTGGCATGGCCCCTATGGAAGTTAGTTGGTCATAGATCTCCTTCAACTAACTGACGAATAGATCTATCCACTCTCCCTTCTACATTTATTATGACCTTAGCTGATTCTCCAGGAGCTTCTTCCTCTGTACAGAAGTATGATGGTATAATGTCTTCAAAGTGTCCCACATCTCCTTTTGCATTTCCTTCTCAGAAATATATGGGAACACATGATCCTTGACCCCATCAAGGATGATACACTTTGCATTATTCATTGCCTCCTCGTACCTTTCATTAGCTACCGGGTCAACTGGGATAGCCATCACTCTCAAGGCGAACCCCTTGATGCGATGCATGTCTAGAATGGATAAGATCCTGGCCTTCTCAACCAAAAAGTTGGACACTCTGTCTAGCCTGTCATCATCTCTTAGCCCATTGACGACCATCTCGTTTCTCTTTTGTCGACTCCTCCAAGTCTCTATACTTCCCTCCTGTTTGTTTTCGGTTTGACTCCTGCTGAGTCTCTCTACTCCCGTCTGGAAGTTCTTGGTTCGACTCTTTCCGAGTCTCTCTACTTCCTATCTAGAACTTCTTGGTTCGACTCCTCTGAGTCTCTCTACTTCCCATCTGGAAGTTCTCTTCTAGACTCCCTCTGAGTAAGGATTCCCCTCCTGGAAATCCTTCTGCCAACTGTCAAGTTTCTCCTCTCCGATCTTCTGTGAAACTGCAACATTGATCTAGATTCCTTGGCTATAAATCCACCTCGACAACAACTCCCTCTACCATGGTCTTGCCTTGTTAGGTACTTTTCTAACCATAGTACCCCACCAGCATCGCTCTCGCAAACTACCCACAGCTTCCTTCGCCCCAACAACTAAAGGATTGAGCCTCTTGGCTCTGCGCAATCTTAACACCAGCAAAACAACTCCCTCATCCAACTGCGTCAGCCCTCCTGGCCTCTGCATGGCTTTGTATGAGCCTCTCTCTACCCTCCTCAGCCTCTACGCTGGCCTCTCTTTGGCCCAGATTGATGACACATTCCCTCTCCGTCAACCCTTCCTCTGTCACTTCTACAAGGATAAACTACTGTCACTTGGGACAACTGATTCTGCTACAAATTCTCTTCTCAGTTGATGCCTTCAACTCTCTTGTGATTTGCAACCACCCTCTAATACCATGTTGAATTTTTTAATTCTATTTGTTAGAAGATTAGTCTAGATTCTGTTGGATTATTTCTTCTACTTGTAAATTCTGAACAAGTTATTTAAAACATTTAAATACCGAAATAAACACAATACAATCACAACATCTACAATTATCAACTGAAAGAAAACAAGCACACAAGTGACACCATTACTTTTGGACAAATGTCTTCGGAAAAATCCAATGCGGGAAAACTGGTGCAACTATTTTGAGGGTTTATTATTATGCAATATTTCCTTGAGTACAACTGAGTACCTAAGAGGCTAACCCAACAAAGAAAAATATATGGAAACAATACCTCTATATTCAGAAACAGGTATTCAAGAAACTTGTCCCATGAAATTCTCTCCTACACAACTAAAGCGCAGCATTAGCCCTCTTGGCCTCTGCGTTAGCCTCCTACTGACATGTGTCAGCCTTTTGCTAACCTGCGTCAACCCAGGATCCTCTGCATTAGCCCTTTGAGGCATTGTGCAGCCTATGGGACCCTCTACATCACTCCAAAAACCTGTACGTGGATGACATAGTCCCTCTGCCTCTTCTTTGTCTCTGCTAGGCTCTACATAGCATGAACTAGTTGTTTCTTTCGTTCTCCCTGCTTCTGCGCTGATCTCTTAGTATTTTCTTTGCCTCTCTTCCCAGTACTCACTACCCCTCATTGTTGATCATTGATTCACTTTTTCTTGGCAACCCTGCTCTATCAAAATGAATGACTGATCACTGGTGTATTCTCCAACTGACCCTCAAGCCTCCAAATATTCTTTTCTCATTGGTCCTTCAATGACCGAAATTAAATCTCTAATCAATAGCTAAGGTTATATTTGGCTTGATCCTAGATTTGTGGCTTGTGCGTCATAAACCCTAATTTCACAAAATCTATTTAAACGATGCTTCAGAGCTCATTCTTCACATTCGATATTAGAGCTCTGGAATTTCCAAGGAATCTAGGAGCCTTCAGCGCAATTGGTGCAACTTTTCCGGATAAGTTTTGGTTTTCATGCCTTTTGCCGCCTTTCTATTGCTTTTTAGTTTTTGGCTTATATGTGTGTTGTTACCTTGGTTTTACTGAACAACCGCTGGCATTTCAATGCATTTTATCTTGGAGAAGTGTTGTTTCAAGTTTCAAATTACCTTTCCTTAGTATTGAATGCATAACATTGTTTTGTTAGAAAATTATATATTATAGAGCAATGGAACACATAGAATATTGCATAAATATAAACACAGAAAACACATAAAACCAGAGAGACACAGATATTCGTGGTTCACCCAGTTTGGGCTACATCCACCCCAAAGAGCTAGTCCTTCCTTTCTATTATCCAGCAAAATGAATAGACACAACCTACAGTAGATCCGCTGTAAAATCCTCTGTTTTCTCTCACAGTCTCACCTCTTTGTTTCTTGCTCAGAGAATACACATCTATTACACAGTCTCAATACAATGCCCTCATACAAAGAGAGAGGTTGCCTTCTAGGGAAAAAACCCTAAACTAAACAAAAGTTCTACCGTCAGATCATCCGCCCAATGAACGGCCTAGATTGACTAGAAATTACTATACTTTTACAAGGCATTTTTACATCTATTTTTAGCTTCGAGGGCGCTGCCCCCGAAACCCCTGCCGAGGGACCGTTGGCCCCCAGACCCCCCAGCCAGGGGGGATCAGCCTCCCCAAACCCCCATGGGGGGGACAAGTCGCCCCGCACCCCCCCACGTGGAGGGTTGTACAAACTTCCTAGGGTATACATCTTGCTGAAACAAAGACTTCTAAATAATCATGCTCCACAACCAACATGTTTTTGCACTCATAGTCGTCATTTAAGCGCTTTGCTTCTGATCTTCTTGATATTTTATTTTAACTAATTTCTACACTCATTTGAATCACATTCATGTTTATTTCACTCAGATTTGCACTAGCTTCTTACACACATTCACTCCTTCATGTTTTCGAGTTACTTTTAGTTAGATCTAGGCTTTCTCAGCCCTGATCCTATGTCTCCCAACAAGTTTTTCACATTCCTGGTAGTCAAGGCTCTGAATTACCTCCAAGAATTGTGCAGAGCCTTCCCAAAGTGTCCCTAACCTGTGTTCTATGTAATCCTGGGAGGCATTGCCTAGTCCTACCTAGAACTGCACAATGCATAGTTCCATCTAGCAACCCAGTGTGACTATTCTGTGCATTATGCAGTTTCAGTCAACAGTTTTCCTCTCTAGACTATGCATTACGCAGATTAAGCCAACAGTTAGCCTCATTGGTAGTTGGGATTGCACAATGTGTAGTTCTAGTCGACAGTCTCCAAGCTTCCCAAGGTCGGTGCTGCATAATCTTGCCCAACAATCACCAGTTTATTGCCGAAATGTTTCTCGAAGTTGTTTGATGCTTTTAGCTGAGATTGTATCGCCATGAGTGTATTCTCTATCTCCAGGTACCACAGGTCTTTGAGTAGCTTCGCAGCAGTACAGGTATCATGACCTCCAAGAGAGTTGGATCAAAAGACGCAGTTTAAAGCAGTACTCAGGACGTGGTTGAACAATGGTCAATGAGCTTCCCCATGTACATAGACACACAGTTTTTCATTGAGAAGGAAATCAAGATCCCATCGAAAGACATCAAAACCATATTCTCAGGAAACTTTGAGGAGAATCTGGAGGATCAACAGGTTTATGTGAACATCCATAAGTCAGGACTATACAAGGTTGCATGTACGTTTCTCATGTTCCCTTGTGTAGATGTGATCCACTAGATTGTCTCACACACTAGACCTGAGACAATGATACTAAGCAGTGTTAGTGGAGGAAGGCTTGCTTCCTTTGGGATGGAGGTTTATGAGGAGATATATCATTTTACATTCTTGGTGAGCAGGATGGATACACCATTTTACACTCGCAACAATAACATGAACACAAGAGATATCTTGAACTGTTGGGTAAAGGAGCCAGTAAAGTTTAGGATGACACCCAACCAGATATATAGGATGTAGACACTGAGGAAGGCATATCATTTCTTGGGCATCTTCACATGCCGCTTGTATGGCCAAGGGAGTACAGAAACCTTTCCACAGAGTTGGTTGCTTGTTGGATCAACTAGCAAGTGAAGGAAAACCGTTCAACTAGTCTGACATGTTGGCTCTCTAGTTGAAAGTGCATCCATCCAATGCTCAGAATCCACCCAAGAATCAACAAGAAAATTTCTTCATGTCTGCCTACCTGCTCAATGCAATTTGTGCCTGCCAACAATTTCCTGCCATGGGTTGGGCATGGACACTTCAAAAAATGTTGTGAACAAATATTGCAAATTGCTCTTAGATTGCAATTACCGAGGAGTCATGGCTATAATATGTGACCATTCCATCTCCCCTTTGTACACAATGATTTTGGAACAAGGTCTGCCCTGCATCTTCCAGGCAGCAATGGAGGCATTGTTGAACATTGCAAATTGGCACGACTTGTTGAAAATAGTGTAACTAAGTTTGGTCTTCATCATGTCAAATATTGTAACAATGTATTTTTCTATCAAAGAATTACTTTGTTGTTGCTTGAGTCATGGGTTTCATGCTCAAGAATTTTTTTGCTCCAATTGAGAACCCTAGATAAGTCATGTAAAATGAATATAGTCATGTATTATTGTTCATGTAAGTATAATGGATTTAAGTCAAGAATCCTTCTAGATCATCAGTGAAATACTCCAACATGTACCCGCAGAATTGTTGCAAGGAAACTGCTCAAAGAGATTATGGAATCCTTCTATATTCACGTCAGCCTAATCATTTGATCAAAAGAACATGTCGGCCTAATATAGGTTCATGTTGGCTCAATAGATGAGAGGGAAAGCCTATATATAGGCTACGTTGACTCCTCCTCAATCTGGAATTCACACTCACTAACTCATGAAGAGAAGCAGCAGTGAAAGGGTCAAAGAAAGGAAGGGTGGCCACAACAATTGAGGAGGTATGTTCCCTCATGCGAAGATATCAACAAGTCTGCTCTCCCATATGGCAATCCGATCTAGAATAGGGCTTCACGGTTCATGACTATGTCGTTGGGTTAAAGAGTTGTTCTAGCCACAGATTCAAGGAGAAGATCACAACCAAAAAGGTCAAAGGTATCGTAGGGCTATAGGTTCCCTAACCCTACTCTCATATGTGACTACACTTTGAAAAAAAAGAATTTTGTTCTCACTGTAATGGACAGTCACTATTTTTGCATTACGAAACCCTAAATATCAAGCCCTAATCATCGCTCTATCGATGTATGAAGGATATTTATGAAATGCGAGGACAGAGAGAGGCTAGAAGAGCCTATTCGAGATTTTTGGTGTAGACTATCATGCTCATGCTACAGACCTAATCCATTGCATAAATATGCAATATGTTTGGGTACATGTTTTGAGGTATTGTCATTTGATGTTGAAGGCATTTCTCACTCAATGTTTGGGTCATGTAATTTCTCAATAAATATTCTATAAGAAAGAGTCCAAAGGGTTTTTCCTCTCAAGTTTAGGAGAGTTTTTTCCTTTATCTTAGTGCCAATATCTTGTGCACTTGCATATCTTGATCTTCTTTTTTTGGTAACTATTTGAAGATAATAATACATAAAAAGAAGAATATAAAGAAGTAATATCTCAAGAAGATATCATAGTTAATAGAAACTGAATAATTAAGATTGCCCTTAATTTCTGAACATGGTATGAGAGGGGAGGTTCTGCAAAGGGCGTGAAGAAGATCAGAACTTCGCACTTTCTGTTTAAAATTTCGTGTGAGTATTGCGTGCAGGAATACATAATCTAGAAGGGATATATCTCGCATAAGAAGGGACATATCTCTCATATATTTGAGCACTGGTGTGGAGAAAATACACATTGAAAAGGGTTCAAGGGTCTATCTGCATCTTAGATGGGTATAAGGGCAGACAGACCAGGTCTCAGATCTCATGAAGAAAGATTGAGAGGCATCAAGATTGTCTTGGAGTTTATTCTAGAGCACAATCACTCATGGATGAATCAACCTTGGCTCATGTATACACTATCCCAGTCATGAACTTGGAATACATATATTCGTGACATAATTCTGTTGAAGGGAATTTCGATGAAGATAGTAACTACTACAATCTCAGTGAACAAAGGAATACAACCTATACATACAGTCTTGGTGGACATTACAGTATGTAGATCTGTCTCCTTGTGATCTTGATATATAGATATCTTAGTACAATGTTGCTATAGCATTGTCATACCTGTAGGTATAGTCAATATGGAACTCGAATGGATGGAGCAGTAGATCTCAGATAGAGGACCATGGCTCAGGACATAGTAGTAGCATGAAGTCTAGATTAATAATCTATGTTTATCTATACTCTACTCAGATCCTAGCGTAGTGATATAATTTGCTACAGTAATGATTAGATCAAAGATGCAATCCTAACTACTGTCATCTCATTTATATATCAGTGGTAAGAAAAAACAGTCTCGCTAACAACTATAGTCTCGGCATCAAGAGAAATGGTAAGGATCCATAACATTATCACAGTCTTGATAGATGTAAGACTCACAATCTCGGGATAAGGAGGATCATAATGATCCCTCAGTTATCCTTACAGTCATGATAACGAAATGCACTCTTGGTATATGATCTCAGCTAGAAGTGATGGAGGTATGATGAATGAGTCATCATGGTGATTGTCATAGTGAAGATCTCAACAGACCTCGTTGACAAAATGAAGAAGTAGAAATGATGATCTCGGTGAATGAGTAACAAGGATGATTGCAGTCATGGTGCAGTAATGACCTAATTGAAATGCTAGAAGACGTACTCTCTGAAATGCAGTAAATAGTGTCATCTTCATGAGATCGCAATTGGGAGATCTCAGAAAGATGATAAGCAGAAAATCATCTATTTTTCTTAATAAGAAATATCTCAAGTGTCGTTAGGACAAGGAAGCTTCCTCATCTAAAAACTTATGGTACGTGGTAAAAGGATAAGTTGTATAAAAAATTGTTGAAGGTTAAAAGACTAAAGCATGAGAAGGGAAGTTTGGTCCTAAAAAAAGATAGTTTAGTATAGCTAAGATTCAGTGCCATGGGGAGATTATGGAAAGAATCTCATATCGCTGGAAGAATGGAGGTAATTGAAGAAAAGGGCCAAGGAAAGAGGAAGTAACATACCTCTACTATGAGTGAGATGGTGTCCCTCACAAAGGGTCCTATCACAAACCCCAAATCTCCTGCTGATATGATCATGGTGATAAGATTCATCATGGCATAATGAAAACAAGAACTTGTAATCATGAAGGACAAAATCCATGGAAGTCGAGCATGAATGGCATAACTCTTGGGAATCTCATTGGACATTAAAGGAAAGGACAAGAAGTCAAAAGGGAAAACATTTGTCAAATAGAGACATGCAAGATGCTCAACACTCTCTGATAGAAACCTCAGTGTAGGATCCTCTAATCTGGGAAGGTAGCAAGTGTTTCATCAGGAAATCCAACTTTTGGAATTCATGAGATGATGGTTCAATAACTTGAGAAATGAATAATTTTTCAATCAAGGAAGTTATTGGAAGTAGAAAAGGTAAAACGAGGTGTGTATTCTTATGTTTATATTGTAATATCATGACATATGGTTGCAAGTAACATTTATCAAGCATGATCAAAAGGAAAAATGATCTCCTCATCTAAAAGGATGCAAAAGAACATAAGTCACATTAGATGAAATCAACATAATATCCTCATATGAAGTATGAGGTAGTTGACTATAATCAAAGAACTCTGAGAGCTCTCGTGAATGAAATATGTGAGGATGAGAGAGATCGTGAAGTATGCAACCTTGAGGAAGGCAATCAAAATCCACAAAATTAGGAAGACTAGACCAAGAAATCTCCCAGAAAGATGTGAATACTCCGATAGAAATCTGAAAATATGAAGACCCTTGACAACAGATATCATTGGGAGATGTGTCAACACGTATGCAGGATGTTGATGCTTACAAGAAGATGTCACTGATAGAAGGCCATCACCAAAAGGTAACATGTGATTTGTTTTTGGTGTTTGACCTCTTGGAAAATTATGGGTATGTGTGCAAGGCCAAGGTAAGGAGAGTTGTGAAGGATGTCACAACTATGTACCTTGTAAATCACTGTTGAAGAAAAGGTGAAGATAGACGGCCTTATGAAGGAAACCCCAGAATCAAAACCAAGGAGGATGCTTTATGGGAAAGAAGGAATGGCATGATGGAGCAAAGTGATGGATGATTGAACCCTACATGTGAAGAAATTGATGACATCGAAGTCTTGGATCATCAGTCAACTAGAAGACCCTATAAAGCACTGATGATAGAGTCCTTGGGTAAGAGGAAGCTTTGGGAGGTTCCCTTGAGTAAAGTAACTTGAGCAAGTTTCTAAGTGAAGAGAAACTTGTAATTCATCCCTAGTTAAGAGGGAGAGTTAGACATGACATTCTTGTCTTCAATTTCGAAGAAAGAATGGAGGATTGTGTAATCATCTAGCATCTGACACTCTTTGAGGATGAGGTAGGGAATCCAAGATAAGAGTGGGCAAGAGGACCGATATTCTTGAGGGTTGGGAACCCAATATGAGAATAGTCCTAGTGGGAATATTCGTAGAACACTCGGGAGGGTACGACCCTGAGAGAGACAATGATGATGCGTGTCTATCAGTCATTGGTCTCGCCAACAATATACTCTGATCTAAGTGAGAGATGGAGTTGTTAGTCAAGGCCTTTCTATATGGAAACAATGTTGTTTGAAATGATGCTAGAATAGATGGATAAATAATTCAACTCTTTGCTTATGAGAACTCTTGTATTCAGAATGTCCATGTACCATGTATGTATGAATACCTCCCTAGTTAAGAGGGAGTGATGAAAATAGTGTAACTAGGTTCGGTATTCATCATGTCAAATATTGTAACAATGTATTTTTGTATCAAAGAATTATTTTTTTGATGCTTGAGTCATGGGTTTCATGCTCAAGAAGTTTTTGCTCCAATTGAGAGCCCTAGATAAGTCATGTAAAATGAAGATAGTCATGTATTATTGTTAATGTAAATGTAATGGATGTAAGTCAAGAATCCTTATATAACATCAATGAAATACTCTAACATGAACCCATGGAATTTTTGCATGGAAACTACTCAAAGAAATTATGGAAGCCTTCTATATTCACATCGGCCTAATCATTTGATCAAAGGAACATGTCGGCATAATATAGGTTCATGTCAGCTCAATACATGAGAGGGAAAGCATATATATAGGCTATGTTGGCTCCTCCTCAATCCGACATTCACACTCACCAAATCACAAAGAGAAGTAGCAGTGAAAGGGTCAAAGAAAGGAAGGGTAGCCGCAAAAATTGAGGAGTTTGTTCCCTCATGCGAAGATATCAACAAATCTGCTCTCCCATATGACAATCTGATCTGGACCAAGACTTCATGGTTCATGACTATGTGGTTAGGTTGAAGGTTTTTTATAGCCGTAGATGCAAGGAGAATATCACAACCGAAAAGTTCGAAGGTATCATAAGGCTAGAGGAGCCCTAATCCAACTCTCATATATGACTACACTCTGAAATAAAAGAGTTTTGTTCTCTCTATATTGGACAGTCACTATTGTTGCATTTCTAAACCCTAAATATCAAGCCATAATCATCGCTTTATCGATGTATGAAGGATATTTATGAAATGTGAGAATAGAGAGAGGCTAGAAGATCCTATCCGAGATTGCTGGTACAGACTATCATGCTCATGCTATAGACCTAATCCATTGCATAAATATACAATATGTTTGGGTACATGTTTTGAGGCATTATCATTTGATGTTGAAGGCATTCTTGAGCCAACGTTTGGGTCATGTAATTTATCAATAAATATTCCATAAGAAGGAGTTCAAAGGGTTTTTCCTCTCAAGTTTAGGACAGGTTTTTGCCCTGGCTTAGTGCCAATATCATGTGTATTTGTGTATCTTGATCTTATTGTCTTGGTATCTATTTGAAGATAATAATACATAAGAAGCAAAATCTAAAGAAGTAGTATCTCAAGCAATTATCATAGTTAAGAGAAACTGAATAATTAAGATTGCTCCTAATTTCTCAACATGCCTCACTAGAGGGAACCTTCATCAATATGTACAGTGTAGAGAAAGCTTCATATGTGTTGCCAAGGTTTTCCACAAACAAGTTGGTCATGCAGCAAGTTGCATACCACATCTCGACAGGGTTGTCAGCTAGATTTCACATGAAGAAGAAGGCACCATGGCCCACACTTTCTATGCGAATTGGGTTGTATGTGATCGAGAGTTTGAAAGAAAAGGATGTCGAAGTGGAAGACTTCAAGAATTTTAAGTTTGGCACCAGGAGTCTCAACTCGTACGAACCACATGGTTTATCCAGGGACCACTGTGTGAGAGTGTACTATCCTTGGATCCACGAGGTGTGTCATTGGCCAGAGGAAAACTCATGGATATATTGTTACAACTCCTCTAGGCTCAATGAATCGGTCATAATTGCAGTGGAGTGGTTAGCAACACTCAAGGCAGCAACACCACATGGAGAAACAACAACAGTAGCAACAAGCAGGAAACATGTGCAAGGAAAAGGCAAGAGGAATACTATCGAAAGCACAGAGACAAAGCATGACTAGAAGTTTAAGGAAAACCCACTTGTGGAAAATGTAGCTTTAGAGATAGATGTGAAGAGGAAACAACACGATAGGAGGATAGCACAAAGAAGAGAGAGAAGTAAAGGCTAGAAGATGTAGAGAGGATGTTGCAAGAAGTTTGGAAGAAGCTCAAGGAAGAACAAGAGCTACGTAGAAGAGAGAAGGGAGTGCAACATGAGCATGAAAAAGAATAAGAACAAGAAAAAGAGGAAGTGCAAGGCACACAGAAAAAGAAAATTACACCAATATAGGTTGAAGACATTGAACCAGCAGTAGATGAGGAATATGGTGAATAGTTGCAAGAACAGGAACTTGCTCTGCAGGATGAACATAGAGTAGAATAGATGGACATGGAGTTGGAGTAGCTGGAACATTATCAGGATACTGACCTCATGCCAAAATAAACCAAGGTCACTCCACAGGCTTCACCAGCTCAAATAACGTAGCAAGTATGGAGTGAACAAGGGGATACCATTCTCCTTAAGGGCCATCTGGAAATAGAGGTGTACAACATAGCCTTTGATGAGTCACAACACAAATTTGTACAATCACGTAGAGAGTGTACCTTGGATGAGCATGCATCACCTGCGGACTTGGAAGAATGGGTGATTGTGTCAAATGTAAGGAGACATCCAGTCGCCTTGGCTGATGCTACAAAGGCTTATGTTGAAGCCACAAGATCGAGTGTTAAGTTATTGATAGAAGAAAATGAGCGCATTTCTCAGGAGTTGCAAGCAGCTAAGCAAAGAGAGGAACAATCAACAAGATCCATCGGAGTAGAGATGAAGATGGCCATACTTATTGAAGTATCGTCTCTTAAGACAATCATGTGAAGACTTTATGATAGGTTCGTCACAGTGATAAAACCAGTTGTCCAGCTACATGGTCACTAGAACCATTGCACCAAGATAGAGTGAACACTCATAGACATACATGTTGCAGTTGATCATGTACAAACATGGACAATGAGGTACAAGGGAGCCCCACTTCATTTGCACAAGATGATGAAACTACAAGTGGAGTTGGACAAACCACACACTCAAAGTTAGATCCAGAACTATGGGGAACTCTCATTGCTCATCACTAGTATTGAGGCTTCGTATGCACAATTGTACATGATTTTGGATGTCATGGTGAGGAAGTGTGGCACCCCGTCAATCGGTACACTCATCAAGTCGAAAGAGAGGAACCAAGTTAGACAAGAGCTCGATGCGTACTTTGATTAGTCAAATTTTCAATTCAGTGTAGATAACATGTGGATGTACATCGTTGGTCCGACCTTGCTCAGGACTAAGCTGCACATGTTACAGGATGAGTTGGATCGAGGTTCCAAATTAGTATACCTTGAATCAATGGAGGCAAGAGTGTGCTTCCAAATTGACATCATCAAAGAGTATGCGGACAACATTAGTCCGTCACTAAGGATCATGGAGAGAAGGTTGATTAGCTAGGATTTCCATAGCTATCCCTGTCTTAGTGTTGTCTTAGCTGGCTTACTCAAGCCAATTTTGTCTCACATGGGTATATGTGGAAAACGTATCTTTTTTGTAAACATGATGTAAAGTGAATTTCCAAGTGTCATTAGTGGAATACAAACAATCATATTTAATGTAAAGAGTCATGAAAGTGGTCCAAGAGTTAAAAAGGGGCATGTCTAGGGTCGCCACACACTTTGTTATAAATAGAACCTCATAACTCATAGAATAGGCTTTCGGGAGCCAAGCTTTTTCTAGGCATTTCTTAGAGATGATTTGGAGAGTATTTTGATGAGACTTGGCTTCTCCATAGTGCAAAGTGAGCACATCTCTTTGGAAGAGTAGATGGTGTTGACTGTAAAATTCCACTATTGGAACTAGTGGTTTTCATGGTTCTATGTATGAATGGAACTTTCACTTTATATAATATAATAGAGACAACATGTTTCATGCACATGTTGTTATTGTAGTTTGACTATTTTGGTTACTTTAGCGATGTATGTAGTTTTACTTACACATTGATGTATGGAATACTCCATATGTGATTTTATGAATCTTATTAAAGCACGTTGTTGGTTTAACTCATCACTTTGGATTGTCGACTATTCCACTTTTCAGCTTGTGATGTCTTTCAGCTTATGTTTTCCTTTGAGTTTGTGTACTTTTATAGGCTTCTAAGGGATACACTTCTTTTCCCGCTTTGTGTGTTAGAAACTACCCATGCATCTCTCTTGACTCATTGTAAGGTAACGCACTTGCTTCCAACAAGGATATCTTGCTTACCTCTATGCGCTATTCCAGTCAAGGCATAACTTTACTAGCCACTGTTGGGACTCCTACTCCAAATGGTTTGAGGTCTAGTTGGGATCCCCTCACATGTTGGTGGGTCTAGCACCGTTAACATTTTTGGCACTAGATTGAGTGCTAGATGACAAGATGAGTCTGTGAAATATGTTTAGGATCTTCACACATCTATCATGTCTTATGTTACTCTTTGTCCTCTGAGATGTTTGTCTTATAGATATGACTTTGAAATCCCAGAGGATTTCTAGAATCTCTTGTCACAGAACACATATGAAGGTGAAGGCGGAACAACTTGGGAGAGGCATAGTATTGCTTTTTCCAATCTATGTCAAAACATTGAATCTCGTGAGGATTATGTGATTTGCATGCTATTCACATTCACGCTTCATGAGCACCCATTACAATGGCTTGTCACACTGCTCGAAAAATATATTCACTCATTTGGTCACTTTGTTTTTAGAGTTGCATCATGCTTTACATAATTTTGATTGTTAAGCACTTAATAAAAAAAATATCGAATTAGGGAAAGCCCCTAATGAATCCATGGCACAATTCTAGTATCGCTTTCTTAGTCTCGCATTTCAATTCCCAGTGGATGAAATTGATTGGAAATATCTCAATGAAAGATTTCAGTATCTTCTTTACATATCTAAGAATATGCATATCTTAGAATCATTCAAACCGACCCCAGCATACCTCGATGTTAGAGCTTCTAAATCCAAGGGGGGCACGGTTGTTGTCACAAGTGACTGTCCGTCTTCATCTCATCAAACATCTCTAACCATGCAATGTGAGGTGGGAGAAGGTGCACATCTAGATTTTGAACTGTCACATCCTCCCGCCCCACCTATTATTGATCGTTGTACAAATTCGGCTGACAAGACTGTTGGTTGTCATGTGGAATTGTTTCCTCAACCTCCATCCACATGTTCTGTTGATCCTCTGGATTGTATGTGTTGTGTTCTCCTGTTCCAGACTCCACACTTGTTTTTCACAAGGATCAAGTTATCAACGGAGTTGGTTTTGAGAATCCAACCTGTGCTACCATTTATGATGAGTATGTGTGGGAATCTGAAGAAAAATAGGCGATGAAGGAAGACCTCCTTTTATCTACACCTCATATACTTTCCCTGAACTCTTTGGTGATTCTTCCATTGTTGATTTTCCATGTGAGAATACATTCCTAGGTGCATCTAAATCTTATCATTCATAGAATACACCAGATGTCATTCTATCATTACATAGAGGAGAGGACACATCTATGTTTTCAAATCCACTCAATATTTCATCATTCATTTCTGAAAATACAGAGGATGAACATTGTTGCTTCTCATCAACCCCTTTGTACGATTCATCAGTATGAGGATGTCAATGGAAATATCGATTTTTTTTTATCATGGTTGTCATGATCTCTTTTTTCCTTCATTCGATCACGATGTTGATTCATTCATTGTCGATATTTCTAAGCCAACCATCTTCGATAATCTACCTGTTGATGAAGTGGAAACCCCACAAGATATCAAGGCACTTCAACCCAAGTTGATGGTTATGTCAGGTCCTTACTATCTTGAGGTTGATTCCACTCTAGTTCAGAAGTACGTTGAAACACCCAAGGCTCCTCGTCACTCACCTGTTTGCATTGAAGATCAATCTGGTTCACATAATTCAAATCATCCACCTAAATTGCACAACTCCATCGCTCATGCATTGGAGGAATCCTACATAACGAACACTCTTGCCAAGCGTAAGCTATCTTTCTTTGTCATGTTTTCTCATTTTTAAAAATCAAAATAGTGTACATGTTTGTCGTCTACATGTAGTGTGAAGCATGACCATCACACTTCTACAGAAGGCTTGCCTTGTGCTTTTATTCTTTTCTTATATGTGGATATTATTAAACTCGGAGCACGTTAGTATTCACTCTTATATATTTCTTATTTACTAGTTTACATGTTTATCATTCTCGTAAATTGCACCTTCACCAACATGGGTCAACCAATATGCCAATGGCTACATTGGAAATATCACTTCACGTGAGCTCGCCCATGCATTGTTTAGATTAGGAGTAGGGTAGTGTTTTCTTTCTTGATTTTCTTTGTTTTCATGCTTGCTTTGTTTACTTTTCTTGTGTTGCTTATTTTTTTTCTTTGTTTTCTTGCTTTGCTTTCATTTACTTCTGTCCTTTGATTTCTATTTGTTTTCTTGTTTTTCACCCATAGGTTTAGTTTTGCATGAAACCATGTGTGGCTCTCGAGACACGCAAGGTAAAGTACAAGAGGACTTGGACAACTATCAAAACTTGGTTATCTGTTGTCCTCTCTCTTTATGAAAGAGCTTGTTGTATTTATTCGATGATACCCTGATGGGAAATACGTTATGTTTAGAGTGAGTCTTGATGAAAACATGACACTTGCACTTTAACTAGTACCACCTACTCTAATCGGTTCTTTTAGGTTAAGCCTTGTCAACGAAGCCAACTAGAGTAAGGTGAGGGGGAAAACCTTAACAAGTAGTGTCAGAGGTATACATAAAATACTTCTCTTAAGGGACAACCTCTTTTGCTCTCAATAAGTCAAGATACCTGTTCTACCTCTGAAATAAATAAGTGCCTATGCATAGATTTTTGAAAAATGAAAAAATAAGTGAGGAGAAAGATTAGAAAGGCTTCTTGCATAGAGTGGTGATGCAAGTAACTCCGTCAGGGCACTGACTAGGCTCGCCGGCAGCGGAGTGATGCTTGTGTCCCTGCGTGACTTCGTTAGGGTACTGTCCAGGCCTGTTGGTAGCGGAGCAACACCAGAGATGAAACTAAGTCTCTAACATATTTATTGTTTGTGCACTAGTACACCCTCATCCCCAATCAAAACAACTGACTTGAATTAGCTTGGAATGTGTGTTGACTAGTCAAGAGAATGGTAAGGGACTATATCTTTAACTCAAGCTTAGTGTTGAATCCATGACGATCAAAGAATCGAACAATACTTCCATAGGAGTTAGACTCACTTTTCATGAAAATGGTCCATACAAAGAGTTGGAGTTCTACGAGTGTGCTGCCAATGTTGTAGTGGCTACAACCATCCTCCAAAATTTTTGCTTCGCTTTGTTTTAGAGCCTCCATCCTTGAAATAATAATAACTATCTGCACTAATCATAACTTGTGTTTATTTGAGTTCATCTGTCATTTCATAGATTGTGTTCAACTCAATTGTTCAATCAATCAACCACAAGCACACCCACCACTTGGTTCACATTCGGTTAACTCGCTATTGGGAAAAACTTCTCAAACCTGGAGGGCAACTTTCCTTCTTCTTCTGGGAAAACTAGTGTCTTGTCGAACAACTAGCCCTCTAGGTTTGGCAACTACCCTAGAAACAACATTTTAAAGCAATTCAAAGATTTCTTCTATGTGTAATAGATAAGAGAAAGATAATGGAACCAACCTGGAACTTCGGCTTAATCCCTTGCTTGATCTCTCTCCCCCTTGACAAAGCTTGCAACTCCTCTCCATACTTAACCCAATTGGAGAGTACCTGCACAAGTACAGCAACAAAGAACTGTCAAAGCATCGTGATCTATTACAACATAAACATTACAGAATCAGATATATAATGAACATATAATAGCATTCACAAATGATAAAATTCATAATTGCACAATTATGTGAAAGAAAACTTGAAGAACTTTATTAATAGAAGGGAGAATTGCAACTCAGTTGTTTGATCCAACATCATCCTCCTAGCTTCAATCCCTTTTCACCTCATGAAATAGTAAGATCACTCCAACAATACAATACTTTTTCCTCAATTACAAACTATCAGCACTTCCTTGCAATTCACAATATTCCAGCCTCCTAGATCTCTTAGATGAGGGATCCATTTATAAATGTGTGCAAGGGTGTGAGTCATCCATGGGGTTTGATTAGTGTCATTCCACTTGTTACAATTGGTTCCACTTGGAGATTTCTTGGATCTCTTACTCATCCCTGGGCGAATTCAGAGAGGCAAGTGGCATAGGAGAAGTTTCTAGAAGATTCCATGAGCAACCACCTAGCAAACTGTCTCGGACATTTTTCCATCCTCGCCCATAGAATGCCCAAACAGTATGCATCGCACTTTTCCAGTGGAGCAGTCAGTATGGTTCAGTTTAGGCCATTTCTGTATGGTATATCAAGTGGAACTTTTGGGGAATGATGTAATGAGATGACTATGTTATTTTATGGTATGAAACAACTATTTTAAGGGTTGATGTTATTTTAGGGTATAAAACAACTATTTTAAGGGTTGATGAGACCTAGTTTATCGACATATAATTTTGGGGTTGATGTGCCCAAATATGTCTATAATAGTTGCCCCCTAGAGCATAAAGTCATAAATATTGATGTCGGGTGAAATGCTTTATCATGAGGATCTGAGGTTTCAAAGTGGAAGGTGACCTGCATAAGTTACAATACAATACATCATCATAATATAATTTTTATGATCTAGTTGAGGTAGGCATTCCCATGCTCAACTTTATAAATTCAATTCATGTACATAGACCAGATAGTCGTCTGTAGATGCAGACTGGTGATTCTTCAGATGTAGAGTCATCATCCATGGTTCGGATGAACATCTATGCAGCGCCTTTGTACATTTGATGATTTTATTTTCCTAAAAATATCGCAGCCCGGATGAATGAAACTAGATCCAGGGTCTTCAAACTCGTTCAATTTTCGCTCGATGTACAAGTCAATCCATGTGAAGGGATGTTCTGAAGTCGAACATGGAAAGACATCGCCTAATTACCATCCAATAATGTGAGTTTTTAACAGACACGAGAGGAATCACTGATAATGATAATGACCCTCAAGCTACTACAGTACAATTCACGTGGTGTGAATTTATGATCCAATGTCGAATACCACACAAAATCTTTCGGTTGAAGGCCATTGTGTCAACCTGTCGCCGGGAAGTGAGAAGCTTGCCACTGATGTATGCAAGCTTCAAAGCACTGAAAGGGTTGTTTCTAAATCAACTTCTTGGATAATGTGTTGATGTCGACAAGAAGTGACTCATTGTAGGAGGGCCTTGATGTATCTCACATCTACGACATGAAACGAAGCAAATGATTTTTGGAGGTGAAAATGGACTGATGACATAAGGTTCAGGAATGGAGATCATGAAAAAATGAAGGTTGGAGGTATTGTAGTGGATGAGACATTAACTGGATTGTGGTTTCTCAACTGAATGACTTCTCTTGAACATGTCAGCGACACTAAGATGGATTCGTAGTGTTAACCCCAAAATATGGATGGTATGCAAGACCAATGGTGAGATGACCGGTGAACGGAATAACCCAACCCGACTCAATCATGGTGATGAAGTGAAAGTGTCATGTTCAAGAGCAACCTGCTACCATAAATTCTTCAAGATTTTTCCCTTTTTCCCCAATCATTGCTAACCAGTACCTCTTTAGTTTTGTCAAGCTTGAGGAGGATAACATGTGCTTGTTCTATAATTTTCCTTTCGGGAAAACCCGTCGCTATGTTTTGACAAGTCTAGCGATAGTGAAACTCGGTCTTGTTTAGAATGGATAGGTTTGTTGCTATTGTTTTAACGAGTTTAGTGACCAGGATAACTCAGTCCTTTTCATGTTTAGAGAGTTTGAAAAGGGATGAAAAGAAAACTCCAAAATTTCTTTTTTCGTAAAATAATCCCTCAGGTCCGAAAAAGGATAAAATAATACAAAAGGAATGACTTTTCCGATCACTTTAACGAGCCGAAAAAGACAAGTGCTCAACTTTTTCATGAGATAATCCCTCGGGTCTGAAAAAGTATAAAATCATATAGGAGAGATGACATTTCTAATCACTTTAATGAGCTAGAAAGGCCGGTGCTCGAAAATCTTTTCATATTTAACGAGTTTGAAAAGGGTTTAAAGGAGACTCAATTTTGACATTTCCAATCACTTTAACGAGCTAAAAAGGTCGGCGCTCAACAATATTTTCATATTTAACGAGTCTAAAAATGGTTTAAAGGAGACTCGATTTTGAGGAACGAGTGGTGCCTAGGGTAGCAACTGGTTCTGGTGAATTTGGAACTTCTCAAAACATGGTGAATTCTATGAGGAGGCTTGCTAATAAGACCACTCATCACAACTGTTCCTCAAAAAGGGTAAAACAACCAAGAGAAAGTGTATGATCGGCCAAAGGGATGGAGGTGATGGGAGGTACACAACCAAGGCTCAAAGGCTCATAGAATGGCAATCACAAAGGTTAATTACATGAAGGTGGGTTCATTTTTACACAAGCTTGAACCATGGGGGAACTATGCTTAGTGGGTTCATTTTTTTTTACAAGCTTGAACCATGGGGGAACTATGCTTGGTGGGTTGATTTTTTGACAAGCTTGAACCATGGGGGAACTATGCTTGGAAACAACTTCATTTTTTTCATAAGTTCTAAACGAAAAAACTAAAAATTGAAAATGAAAATTGAAAATGGAAATGAAAATGGTTTGCATGCCCCCAGCATGATGAAAAGGAGAGTCTCCTATAACCAAATGGAAACCATTGTGGTTAGGCAGGATGGCTTCGTCCAGAATAGACAAAATACCTCCTTGGATTTGTACAAAATAGACAAAGGTGAATGGTGTGTCAGACCAATCACATAACCTACATGGAAACTTATCTTTACAACTAGGTGCGTCCAGAATAGGCAAGGGTGCATCCCCCCTAAGATTCGTTATATTCACCAGATTACTCCTGGCTATCAAGTGGATGGAATGAAGGTTCAAGTGATATTGATGATGTAAATGGACCATTTAGGGATGATGATTGACTTGGAACTATATTTTTACTGGGAAATGAAAGCTGGTCAACAGTGATTATCTTGCCTTCATGGTGGAAACACATCACTCAGAAGAGTGTTGAAACAATAGCTTCCATGTTGAAAACATAGTTGCGCCCAAGAAGTAAATTGTAATCTAACGGTCCTGGGAATATCATCAAGTTCAGGTGAATGGTTTTCCTTCCCAAAGTGATAGGTAACTTATGAAGGATCCCTAATGGTCAACTGGTTCCTTTGTTAAAGCCTAACATATTTTGTGTAATAGGCATAAGCAGTGGCAAACCAAGTGCTTTCCAAGTAGTTGAGGAAAGGATACTCACTTATGCACCTTCATCTATGATAGTGCTAGATATGATCATTTTACAAACTTGTACTATGATTCGGAAAGGTACATAAGAAGGAAGGCATGATCTTGCCAGTCAATTCCAATCAAAGGAAGTGACTAGACTAGTTGGAGGGGGTACCGAATAAATGGGTGAGTTAACCCCTTGTGTTACAAGAACTGGAAGGTTTTCCTCCTATCCAGATGGAACAAGAAGATTGCCCCCAAGTTCATTAGAATCTGTAGTAACAAAGAGAATTTGAATGGTATCATTTCCACTCTCTTCAGGAAAGATACGATTAGCTGAAGGTGAAATTGGGTCAACTGTTTCCTCAACCTGTTGACTTTGGTTGGGAAAAGACTCATAAGATTCACTTTCAAAGAGAGTGGTTTTGACCAATGGTTGATTTAAGTCAGTCGGCTTTTCAACTAGTAAAGGACTTTGGGAGAGTTTCTTGTAACCAGATGGAAGTCATTGCGGTGAAGCAGGACGGTTATCCAACATTCTTTTGGCTTCATCCTAAAAGGGACAAAGGTGAAGGGCATGGTTACCTTCACATAACCTACACAGAAACTTAACCTTTCTCCTCTATCCATGAACTTTACTATCACTAGTTGAAGGTGTGTTACGAACTTGATCTCCAGAAGTTGATGACACGGGATGTTGTGAACCGGGAGACCATTCTTTCAAGATCTGAGGAAAGTAAGGACAGTCTCAATGAAAATGGTCACCCGCACAAATTATGCATGGAAATTTGGCTTTGGGAAGTTTAATGTGCAGAGTTTTACCAAATGATGCATTCAAAGAAATGGTTGCTCGGTTTCCCCCTTGCTGAATTGGCTTCTTCTTCTTCTCCTTCCCTTTCTTCTTCTTCTCAGCCACCTAGTTACTAGTATCACTACTTTAATGAAGAGAAGAGGAAGACGGGGAGGGAGAAACAAACGAGGAAGAAGGCAAAGGGTCAACTTTAAGATGAACTGGAGGTTGATTCGATTGTGGAGGAATCACGGCATTTTGAACCACAGAGGTTGAAAACAGCCATACTGGCAGGCCACTAGTAAGTCCCGGAAGGGATAATGTAGCCATATAAGGAGCACCAATATTTCCCCAGGAAGGAAAAGGACCAGGATTCCCCCCAAAAGGGATTACTTAATTGGTGGACTCTGGATTTGTCTCCATATATCTCAACCTAAGATCAACTAAGGAACAGGGATTTTATTCTGACTTCAATTAGTTTTAATGACGCTTTGACACAACTTTGCTTTTTGAATTTTTAAGAGTTGAGAAAAACCTAAAGATGACTCTAGTCTCCTACGATTTTTAATGAGCCTGAAGTGAAAAGTGCTCAGATGGACCTTTTCTTTTAAAGAGTTGAAAAGGAACAAAAGTGACTACTCTGGAAATCTAGACAGAGGGATTACCAAACCAATCGCAAAACTACAATAGACATCTTGGTGATAAATTAAAGAGAAATTACCAAGGACTTATGTACGGAAGTCAATCTTCCCGAAGGTTGTGTTCAGTGCATTGCAATCGATAAGGCGATAGACTCAGCTTCTTATGGATAAAGGATAAAAGCCTATTGTGGTCTCCCAATATATAAACGATGGTACGGGGAGCACAAGTCCATGCTAGTACTTGTCATATCAAGGAGGAGGAATCACCCAACCTTCAATGAAAATGATAGTTACTAGTTTTTATGATGATGGATCATGTCTCTAGCCTAGAACTTTAGATATGTTGCGTTAAGTTCCAAAGCATTGTTAGGTTCATTGAAATTTATTTTAAATTTGATCTTGTTTAGAGTTTGTCTTTCAATGGTTCACCGCGTGATGATGATTTTGAAATTTCTAAAATGCAATCTACAATGATAAACAATCTTTGTTTATTTTGAGCAATGAAAATCCTAGCTACTAGGGAAAGAAGATTACAATTCTTTCAAACAAAGAGCAAAGATCACACACTAGTGGATTTTCCTAAATCATTTTGTCGCACATAAACTAAAAATGCTAAATGCAAATTCATGTATTTGTTTTCATTCTCCTTAATGTGAAAATTTCCAAAAAGGAAAACTAAATGCAACAAAGATCTGAAATATTTCACTCAAAGCGACATTTTCGACAATTTCTTTTTGAAAAGAGAAAGGAAGACTCCACAACAATTTTCAATTTTGAATAAAAAAAATCTTTCGACACTTTGAAATATAAACAAATCAAACTAAATACATGAAGAAAAGTTCAATCGACTATCCAGGAAAGGGAGAATTCACGACACTTCTTTTTTTGACACAAAACGACAGTGACGACACTTTTTGTACCAAAGCGACAAATCGATTTAAGCAACTTTTCGACAAAGGATTATAAACATTGAACAAATACAGAAAAAAAAAAAAAAAAAAGAAAAAAAAAAAAATTACTAATCCTAATCTAATGGAGGTTGATCTATGTGATGCAAGTAGGCTTCAGTAAGGAGGCACTGTTCATAAGCAGCAAAACAACTTAAACAAGACTGAAAACAAGGTTAAAAACCCCCAATTTCTAGAATGGAAAAAGGGTTCAGTCAATCATCGCACCTGGGCTTCACAGAAACAGGGATGCATCGCACTTACTACGCATGGGAGGTGCGATGCATACTGGGTTATAGTGATAGACAGTGCGATCTCTAGGGAGCACAATTGAAATGGATTTTGGCTCAGATGTGCAGCTGTTTTCAATGAGTTAAGCTGAGATTTTATGGACAGTAAAGAGCAAAGAATGGAGGAATGTCTTGAGAGGTTACTAAGCTACCAAAGGGCATCTAGATTTGCTTTCAAGTAAAATGTTTAATTCATAAACTAAACTAAAGATCGACTGAAGCAGCATTCATTTACTATTCAATTGTAGAGCAAGAGCAATTCGAAGGCTACCTGGCTGACTTCAGGCTTTGTCTACAGTTTATAAAACAACAATAATAACAAACAAAAATTTGTTCTTCCCCAGCGGAGTCTCCAATTTGTTTCTGGGAAAACTAGTGTCTTCTCGAACGACTAGCCCTCTAGGTTTGGCAGTTACCCTAGAAACAACAGTTTAAAGAAATTCAATGATTTCTTCTATGTGTAATAGATAAGAGAAAGATAATGGAACCAACCTGGAACTTCCGCTTAATCCCTTGCTTGATATCTCTCCCCCTTGACAGAGCTTGCAACTCCTCTCCTTACTTAACCTACTTGGAGAGTACCTACACAAGTACAACAACAAAGAACCGTCAAAGATCGTGATCTATTACAACATAAACATTACAAAATCAGATAAATAATGAACATATAATAGCATTCACAAATGATAACATTCACAATTTCACAATTATATGGAAGAAAACTTGAAGAACTTTATTAATAGAAGGGAGAATTACAACCCAATTGTCTGATCCAGCATCATCCTCCCAGCTTCAATCCCTCTTCACCTCATGAAATAGCAAGATCACTCCAACAATACAATACTCTTTCCTCAATTACAAACTATCAACACTTCCTTGCAATTCACAATATCCCAGCCTCTTGGATCTCTTAGATGAGGGATCCATTTATAGATGTGTACAAGGGTGTGAGTCATCCATGGGGTTTTATTAGTGTCATTCCACTTGTTACAATTGGTTCCACTTGGAGATTTCTTGGATCTCTTACTCATCCCTCGACGAATTCAGAGAGGCAAGTGGCATAGGAGAAGTTTCTAGAAGATTCCATGAGCAACCACATAGAAAACTGTCTCGAAAATTTGTCCATCCTCACCCATCGCACCCTATAGGAGGCCCAAATAGTATGCATCACACCCTGGTAGTGTACCACTCAGTATGCATCGCACTTTTCCAGTGGAGCAGTCAGTATGGTTCAGTTTAGGCCATTTCTGGATGGTTTCTCAGGTGAAACTTTTGGGGAATGATGTAATCAGATGACTATATTCTTTTAGGGTATGAAACAACTCTTTTAGGGGTTGATGAGCCCTATTTTATCGACATATAAGTTTTGGGTTGATGTGCCCAAATATGTCTATAACACTTCCCCTCCAGCAATGCACAGAGTAGCCTAGCAGCTTCCCTGCACTCAAAAATTGCATAAAGAAGGCCAAGCAGCCTTGCTCTAGAAATTTCATAGAGCGGGCTAGTTGGCACTGCTCTCCAAAAATGCATAATTTCAGCCAGATATACTACTAGCCAAAAATGCGCAGAAACTGGCCCAGCTACACTGCTCTCCAGAAATGTGTAGAGCAACCCAGGCTAGTTGTATTGTTCTCTGGAATTGCGCATACCTAGCTAGCTACACTACCCTCTGAAATACACAGAACTGGCTAGTTACAATGCCCTCCAAAAATATGCAGAGCAAGCCAGCATCATTGCTCTGGAAAATTGTGCAGATCTGGCTAGTCAGTCAAGGCCTCTCAGTCCAGAAACAACGCAAAGTTTTCCTTCACTAACTATCCATCACATGTGCCGGTAGGTTGTGCGGTTCCCTCCAGAACTGCACAATCCTTCTTTTCAAATCAGAAAACTTTTCTTCAAAAAGAAATAAACAAAAAACGAAAAAGAATCCCTAGATTCTAGGGATCTATTTTTAGCAACATGATTTACATGTAAAATCGTTTTTAGAAACTTCCTACCAAGTGTTGCTTTTTACTAGATTTGTGGCATGTGCTTCATAAACCCTAATTCATCCAAATATATTTAAACAACACCTTAGATCTCATTCTTCATATTATATCTTGGATCTCTTGCATTTATGAGGCATCTAGGAACCTTTGGCACAGTCGGAGTAACTTTTTCGGGTAAGTTTTGCTTTTCATGCCTTTTGCTGTTTTTTTGCTTCTTTCTAGTTTTTGGCTTGTACGAGTGTTTTTAACTTGGTTTTACTGAATGAATGCTATCATTTCAATTCATTTTAGCTTGTAGAAGATTTGTTTCAAGTTTCACATTACCTACCCATAGTCTTGCACGCATAACATTGTTTCTGCACTCACTGTCGCCATTTCGGAGACTCACTTCATGAACTTCTTGATTTTGTCTTTTAACTAATTTCTACACTCACTTGAATCACATGCATTTTTATTTCACTTAGATCTTCACTAGCTTCACACAAACATTCATTCCTTCGTTTTTTCGGGTTGCCATTGGGCAGATTCGGGTTGTCTTGACCTCGATCCTGTGTCCCCCAACAAGTTCTATGCATTCCTAGCAGTCAAGGCTCTACCTTACCTCCAGGAATTGCGTAGAGGCTACCCACATTGTCCCCAGGTTGTGGTCTATGTAATCCTCAGATACAATGCCTAGTCCTGCCCAATATAACTGCAAAATACGCAGTTATGGCCAGCAACCCGATCGACTGTTTGGTGCATTGCATAGTTTCAGTCAGCAGCCTACCTCTTTGGACTGTGCATTGCACATTTTTAGTCAGTAGCCTACCTCTTTGGACTGTGCATTGTGCAAATATAGCTAGTAGTCAGCCTCACTGGGAGTTGGGACTGCACAATGCGTACTTCCAATTGATAGTCTCCAAGATTCCCGAGGTTAGTGCTGCGTAATCTTGCCCAGTAGTCACTATTTTGTTTCTGAAATGTTTCTTGAAGTTGTTTGATGTTTTTAGCTGACATTGTCTCACCATGAGTATCTTCTCTGTCTCCAAATACAACAGTTCTTTGCGCAGCTTCTCAATCATATAATATCATGGCCTCCAAGAGAGCTGGATCAAAAGACACAGTTGAAAGCAATACTAGGGACGTGGTTGAATAGGGGTCAATGAGCTTTCCTGTGTACACACACACACACACATGTTCATTGAGAAGGACATCAAGATCACATGGCAAGATATCAACACCATCTTCTCAGGAAGCTTTGAGGAGAAATTTGGACAATCGACAGGTCTATACGAACATCCATAAGTCAGGAATATACAAGGTTGCATGCAGGTTTCCCATGTTCCCTTGTAGAGATGTGATCCATTGGATTGTCTCACACATTGACCTTGAGACAATAATACTGAGAAGTTCAAGTGGAGCAAGGCTTTCTACCTTCAGGATGGAGGATTATCAGGAGATATATCATTCTCCATTCCTAGTGAGCAAGATGAATGCATAGTTTTATACTCCCAATGACAATACACACAAGACATATCTTGACGCATTGTGTAAACGAGCTAACAAATTTCAGGATGGCACCCAACCAAATATATAGGATGAAGACACTCAAGAAGGCGTATCAGTTCTTGGTCATCTTCGCATGCCTCTTGTATGGCCAAGGGAGTACAAAACCTTCCCCGAGAGTTGGGTTGTTATGTTGGATCACCTATAAAGTGAAGGAAAACCATTCAACTGGTCTGACATGTGGGATCTACAGTTTAAAGTGCATCTATCCAATGCTCAGAGTCTACCCAAGGATTAGCAAGAGAAGTTCTTAATGTTTTCTTACCTTCTCGATGCAATCTATGCCCGTCAATAGTTTCCTGGCATGGGTTGGGCATGGAAACCTTTAGAAAATTCTATGAACATATATTGCAAGTTGCTCTGAAATTGTAACTACCAATGAGTCATGGCTAGAATATGTGACCAATTCATCTCCCCTCTGTACACAATGATTTTTTAACAAGATCTACCCTGCATGTCCCAGGCATAAATGGAGGCATTATTGAACATTGCAGATTGGTATGCCTCACCTTGTAGGTTTTAACCCTGTACAGAAATTACCTGCATACGAATTCTTAGACAAAGAAAATACACAATGCGAGAGCATAACCCATAAAACACATATGCACAGAGATTTTTCCCTGGATCCCAAAACCGAGACTACCAGCTTGATTTTTCATTATATTCCTTTCAATGTTACAATACATATTTATACATGCCGAAGCTCCAATACCATGGACTGAAAACCATCGCGTCCAATACCATGGACCAAAAAACCATCACGTCCAAAAAACATGTGCAAAAATCATGCACAAAACCATAGGTGGGTCCGCCCAACCTAACATATGGTCCAAAACCAAAAATTTCTGGGGCGCTACCCCAGACCCCATAAAGTGGGGTTACGGGTGCCCTTCAAACCCCTATTAACTACGTGGAAAGAATATAACACAACCCAACAATCTCCCACTTGTTGTTTTCTTTCCACAGGGGGCCACAGGAGAGCTTAGTCATTTTTTCAGCCCTGAGATTCCCATTGCTTCTCTACACCAAGAGAACTTCTGAGAGCTCACAGATTTTTTCAATGCATCTGCAGTATTCTTCAAAGTGTCCACCTTTACCAGCAACACCTTTCTGTCTTCTATCATATCCCTCACAAAGTGAAACTGAACATCAATGTGCTTTGTCTTTGAATGATAAGCAAGGTTCTTTGCCAAGAAAATTGCACTTTGTCTGTCACAGTCTATTCTTATAGCTCCCTGTACTAACCCCATACTTGAACACAATCTCTGCAACCAAACTACTTCCTTGCTTGCATGAGTGGCTGCCATGTATTCTGCCTCTGTAGCTGATAGTGCCACTACAGATTGTTTCTTACTCATCCAACTGACTGCACCTCCAAATAGGTTAAACACATACCCACTTGTAGATCTTCTCTGATCCAGATCTCCAGCCCAGTCTGCATCAACAAAGCCATGAATATCCAACACTTTGTCCAATCCTGGTCTTCCTTGGTAGCACAAACCATAATCACTAGTGCCATGCAAATACCTGAAAACCCGCTTCACTGTTGTCCAGTGCTCCTTCCCAGGTTTTGACATAAACCTGCTCAATACTCCCATTGCATGTGCAATGTCTGGTCTAGTACAGACCATTGCATACATCAGGCTACCCACTGCACTTGCATATGGAACACGAGACATGTCCTCTTCCTCTTCTTGTGTCTTGGGACACTGTTCAACAGATAACCTCACACCTATAGGAATAGGAACCTTCACCGGTTTACTATCCTGCATATTAAACCTCTGCAGTATTGTCTCGACATACTTCCTCTAGTTTAACTAGAGCTTCCTCTTTGACCCATCTCTTTTAATTTCCATGCCCAAAATATAGTTTGCAGCACCAAGATCTTTTATGTCGAATTTGGAGGACAATTGGGTCTTCAAATCCTGGATAATTTCTTTGTCATTTCCAAGCAGCAACATATCATCCACATACAAGACCAGATAAATAATACGGTCACCAATTAATTTAAAATACACACAAAGATCTGCTTTGCTTCTGGTGAAGCCAAGTCCCCGTATAAATGTATCAAATTTCTAATACCACATCCTTGGTGACTGTTTTAACACATACAGAGACTTCTTTAACTTGCATACCAGTTCTTTCTTACCCTTCACCGCAAAGCCTTCAGGTTGCTTCATGTAGATTTCCTCTTCCAAATCCCCATGAAGAAATTTGTCTTCACATCCATCTGTTCTACCTCAAAATCAAAAGCAGCAGCAACAGATAAAAGTAATCTAATAGAAGTTACCTTGGCAACAGGAGAAAAAATATCACCAAAATCGATTCCCTGCACCTGGGAATAACCTTTTGCTACCAGCCGAGCTTTGTATTTCTCCACTTTTCCTTCTGCATTTGTCTTCTTCTTGAACACCCATTTGCTGCCAATGGGTTTCCTTCCAGCCGGAAACTCCACCAGATCCCAAGCCTCATTTTTGTGCAAAGATGCCATTTCATCGACCATGGCCTCTTTCCAGAGTTTTCCATCCTCTGAATCCACTGCTTCCTTCACAGTTCTGGGATCATCATCAGTAACAGAAAAAGCAAAATTTGAACTGAAAGTAGATGGACTATACCTTTCTGGCTACCTTCTTTCTCGAACTGATCTTCTCACAGCCGGAGTTTGTGGCTCTTCATCTTATGATTCCTCCTCTGCTGCAGAGTCTGATTCTTCCTCCTTTGGCTCAAACTCTATCTTCTCAGGTTCCTTTGGTTGGACTTCATGTTGAATAACATCTTTTACCTCTCTGAACAACACATCTCGGCTATACACAACCTTCCGTGTGACTGGGTTCCAAAGCTTATAACCCTTTAAACCATCCTTATACCCAATAAAGATGCACTTTTCAGATTTACTATCCAACTTGGTTTGTTTCTCCTTTGGAACATGTACATATGCATCACATCCAAATACCCTTAGATGTGAAAGAGAGGGTTTCTTACCAGTCCATACTTCTTGTGGAGTCTTATCCTCCAGCGCTGATGAAGGTGATCTATTGATCAGGTAACATGCAGTATCCACCGCCTCTGCCCAGAATTCCTGTCCTAACCCGACACCACTGAACATGCTTCTTGCCCTTTCCATCAACGTCTTGTTCATTCTTTCTGCGACTCCATTTTGCTGAGGTGTATATGGAGTAGTCTTCTGCCGTGCTATACCACACTTCTTACCAAATTCTTCAAATTCCTTGCTGCAAAATTCTCCACCATTATCTGTCCTCAACACCTTTATCTTCTTCTCTATCTGATTTTCCACCAGAGCCTTAAATTCTTTAAACCTGTCCAAGACTTCAGATTTCTTCTTAAGGAAATATATCCTTGTATTCCTTGAGAAGTCATCTATGAATGATACATAGTACACAGACTTACCCAGTGATGGAACCTTCACAGGTCCAAACACATCATTGTGCACAAGCTCTAATATTTGTTTCGTCCTCTTACCACCAGAGGGGAAACTCACCCGATTCTGCTTCCCATACACACAATTTTCACAGAAATCAAAATCCAGAGAGCTATCATTCATACCTTCTACCATACCTTTACCATGAAGTATTCGAAGGCCCTTCTCTCCAATATGTCCAAGCCTTTGATGCCACAACATGGGCTTCTCTCCAGAGACCACTAGATTTTCTACTCCATTTTCAGGAACCATAGAACTATTGCACCCATCAACAACAGTGCTACCTTGTAGCTTGTACAGAGTTCCAATCCGAACTCCCCGCATCAATATCAGTGCTCCTCGAACCATCTTGCAGGTATCTTTCTCGAACACCGTCTTTACACCTGCATCATCCAACTTGCTTACAGAAATCAGATTTCTGGCCAATGCAGGAATATGTAGAACACCCGGAAGTGTTCTAACCCTTCCACCTTGCAACTTCAACTTTACTTTTCCCCGACCAAAGATTCTAGCCTTCCTATCATCTCCTAAGAAGACATCACCACCATCGTATTTCTCATACTCGTAGAATCACTCTCTATGGGGAGTGAAGTGAAAGGATGCACCTGAGTCAATCAACCATGCCTCATGATCTACATGTGTACTTGAAGAAGCCAAGTACACATCCCCACCTTCATCTGAGGTGGTTTTCGCCTCTGCAGAAGGAGCACCATCAGATCCATTTCCTTTATAAGGAGCTTTAGATTTACAATCCCTTCTGAAGTTCCCTTCCTTTCCGCATTTCCAGCACACCACCTTTGTAGGTTTTCCTGGAGATTTAGATCTCCCACTCGATGACTTATTTTTGTTTCTGTTCTGGGACCATCCTCGTACAGACAAGGCATCACCATTCTAGTTGTCCATATTTTTCCGTCTCATCTCCTCCGTCAGCAAGGCTAAGACTATTTCATCAAACTACAAAGCAGTTGCATTGCTACCTATTGCAATAACCAGACTATCCCACGAATCAGGTAGAGAACACAACAATCTAATGCACTTATCTTCATCTGAAATTTTAATATCAACAGATAATAATTGACTTACCGTAGTATTAAACGCATTAATATTCTCTGTCACCGAGTCTCCATCTTTCATCCTCAGGTTATACAACTTTTTCTGCAGGAACAGTTTATTCACCAGAGACTTACATTGGTACAAAGTCCCTAACTTGACCCACAAAGCGTTTGTCGTAGCTTCCCCTGATACATTCAGCAATACTGAATCTGAGACACACAATCATATTGTGCTCTTTGCCTTCCGATCCAACTTCTTCCATTCTTCATCGGTCACTCCCGATGGTTTAGTACCCGAATCTACCGCGATCCACTGATATTTATCCACCAACAGATCCTCCATCTTGAGTTTCCACAACTCAAAATTCTGACCATTGAACTTCTCAATCTCTATCTTTCCACTACTCGCCATCTTCTTTCACCACCAGAATCGATCTCGCAGATCTCCCACTGAACAGGGTCTACCACAGGCCCGAGCGAAACCCCTCAGCAATAAAGGTGTCCCCTTGAAGCCAAAACAGCTCTGATACCAAATGTAGGTTTTAACCCTGTACAGAAATTACCTTCATACGAATTCTTAGACAAAGAAAATAAACAATGCGAGAGCATAACCCATAAAACACATATGCACAGAGATTTTTCCCTCGATCCCAAAACCGGGACTACCAGCTTGATTTTTCATTATATTCCTTTCAATGTTACAATACATATTTATACATGCTGAAGCATCCAATACCATGGACCGAAAACCATCGCGTCCAATACCATGGACCGAAAAATCATCGCGTCCAAAAAACATGTGCGAAAATCATGCACAAAACCATAGGTGGGTCCGCCCAACCTAACATATGGTCCAAAACCAAAATTTTCCGGGGCGCTACCCCGGACCCTATAAAGTGGGGTTACGGGTGCCCTTTAAACCCCCTATTAACTACGTGGAAAGAATATAACACAACCCAACACACCTGAGGGAACCTTCATTAGGATATACAACACAGAGAAATCTCTGAATGTATTGCCAAGGTTTTCCAAGGACAAGTTGGTCATACAAGAGGTTGCATACCACATCTCGACAGGGTTGTTAGCTGAATTACACAGGAAGAAGAAGGCACCACGGCCCACACTTCCTATGCAAATCGGGTTGGGAGTTTGAAAGAAGCATATGCCGAAGTGGAAGACTTCAAGAAGTTTAATTTCAACATAAAGAGTTTAAACCCATAAAACCCACATATTTTATGCAGGGACCACTGTGTAAGAGTGTACTATCCTTGGATCCCTGAGGAGTGTCATTGGCCAGAGGAAGACCCATGGAGATATTGTTACAACTCTTCTAGGCTTAATGAACTAGTCAGCATTGTTGTGGAGTGGCTAGCAACACTCAAGGTAGCAACATCACAGGGAGCAGCAATGAAATCAGCAGTAAGCATCAAACATGTGCAAGACAAAGGCAAGAGGAATATTTCCGAAAGCACAAATATGAAGCAAAGCTACAAGTTTAAGGAAGAAAAAATTGTGGAAAAGGTAGCTTTGAAGATATATGCGAAGAGGCGACAACATGACAGGAGGATAGTGCAAACAAAGAGAGAGAAGCAAAGGTTGGAAGATGCAGAGAGGATGTTGCAGGAAGTTCGGTAGAAGCTCAAGGAAGAACAACAGTTGCACAGAAGAAAGAAGGAAGTGCAGCATGATCATGAACAGGAATAGGAATAGGAACAAGATGAAGTGTAAGGAGCATAGACAGTGCAAACTGCACCAATACAGGTTGAAGACTCTGAACCAGCAGTAGATGAGGAATAGGGTGAGCAGCCGTAACAGCATAGGAACTTGCTCTGCAGGATGAACAAATAGTAGAATAGATGGACATGGAGATGGAGCAGCTGGAACAAGATTAAGATACTGAACTCATGCCAAATAAACTGAGGTCACTCCACAAGATTCACTAGCTCCAATAGTAGACCAAGTCTTGAGTGAACAAGGGGATACCATTCTCCTTGAGAGTCATCCGAAAATAAAGGTGTACAACATAGTCTTTGATGAGCCACATTATAGAGTTGTACAAGAATGTAGAGTGCGTACCTCGGATGGGCATGCATCACCTGAGGACTTGGAAGATAGGGTGATTGTGTTATATGTATAGAAACATCCAACCACCTTTGCCGATGGTACAAAGGTTTATGTCAAAGCTACTAGCTTGAGTGTTAAGTTCTTGATTGCAGAAAACAAGCGCATGGCTAAGGAGTTGGAAGTAGTTAGGCAGAGAGAGGAGCAATTAATCAGATCCTCTAGATCAGAGATGAAGATGGCCATAGTTGCTGAAGTATTGGCTCTTGAGACAGTCACACAGAGACTCTATGGCAAGTTTGTCATCGTGCACAAGGCAGTTGTCCACCTACATGCTCATCAACAACATTGCACCAAGATATTGTGAACACTCATAGACATACATGCTACAGTTAATCATGTACAAACATGGAAAATGAGGTATAAGGGAGCCCTGCTTCACTTGCACAAGTAGACGAAGCCATAGGTGGAGTTGGACAAAGCATGCATATGGAGTTAGATCCGGAACTATGAGAAACTCCTGCCACTTATCACTAGTATTGAGGCTTCGTATGCACTTTTGTACAGGAGTTTCAATGTCTTGGTGAGGAATTATGGAACCCCGTCAATTGGTATGCTCATCGAGGCCAAAGAGAAGAACCAAGTCATACTAGAGCGCAATGTGTACTTTGCTCAATTGATGCTCATGGCCACCAGTGCATATTTGCAAGTCATCACAAATAACATGCGGATGTACATCGTTGGTCTGGCCTTGCTCAAGACTAAGCTGCGTATGTTACAAGGTGAGTTGGATCGAGGTTCCAAATTAGTATAACCAGAAGCAATGGAGGCAAGTGTTCACCTCCAGAAGGACATCATCAAAGAGTACAGAGACACCATTGCGCACTATCAAGCATGGCATCATTTCATCACTAAGGATCATGGAGAGGAGGTGGATGAGTTAGTCTTTACACTATCATCCCAGTCTTACTCTTCTCTTGTCTAGCTGACTTAAGCCAATTTTGTCCCACATGGGTATATGTGGAAAATTTATCCTTTTTGTAAACATGATGTAAAGTGAAATTCCAAGTGTCATTAGTGGAATAAAAACAGTCATATGTAATGTAAAAGAATCATGAGGGCAAGCCAAGAGTCACAAAGGGGAATGTGAAGGGTCACCCCACCTTTGTTATAAATAGAACCTCATAAATCATAGAACAGGAATTCGGGAGCCAAAAGAGCACATCTCTTTAGAGGACTAGGTAGTGTTGATTATAACATTCCACTATTGGGGCTAGTGGTTGTCATGGTTGTATGTGTTAACACCCAGGTTGTTCCCTATGACTCCCAAGGGAATACGGTCGGGGTAACCACTAACAAAGCTTTGGATTACAGGTCCTAGCCTACCTGTAATCAGAGAGGGCTCTCTCTTTAAGTTTTAGCTTTGTTTTGTAAAGATTTTGAGCTAGTTATGGGTTTAGTTTTCTATTTAAAGTTTTGGTTGTTAAAGTTGTTGTGAGAAGGGCATGAAATGTTTGGGAGATGTCAGTCCATTGGGCATATGGAGTCAGAGATTTGGGACAGTTCTGGTGCCTGTAATGGAGAAAGTTTTACTGCAAGGCTAGATGACTATTCTTGATATAAATTCTGATTAGTGAGTGAAACAATGGGAGATGGAATTACAGACAGTGCGATAACAATTAGAACAACAATTTATACTTAGTAGCATACATGAATTACTAAATAGAAACTGTGAAAGATTCAGAGTTTATTGGAGCAGTTAAGAATTCCAATTAAAAGGCTGAACCTGTAGAAAACATTTATAGCAAAGATAGATTGAAATCAGGGTGTCTCCATGGACAAATCCTGAGCTATTCTTTTTCTTTCCTCCTAAGTTTAGATTGACATGTGAAAGATATGAGTTAAACTGAAAATAAACATGAAAAGAGATAGAGAAAACTTATTATATCAAAACACAGCACTAGAATCCTGCAGCATTAAGTAGTTCCAAGACAGCAAACATCAGTAAGACCAATTTCTGCAAACCCCAAAGCTTTTCTGTATTATTTCTCCAGAGATTACAATCGAGTTCTCTTTCTTCAAGAACAGTAGTAAACAACAACCCCCAAATGAACTGCGTGGGGGAGATTTTATACAAAAATATCAAGTAAAATATCTAGAATGATAGTTATTGCGCAATAAATATCTCTACCAACTTTGTACAGTGAAGTTATTACAAAATTTAAAGCCTGTAGTAAAGGTACATAACAGCTGTTTGTTGTTAGTCGGTTTGTGATGACTTTTGGGCCCAAGGGCCGGCTGCGTTAATTCTTGGACGGCTTCTGCTGACAACGGCTGCTGTAGATGACACGTTGTGGCTCTGATGCTTTTGGGATGCTGACCTGTAATCTTTGACCTGTGCTTGCTGATCTGTGACTTCTTTATTGATTCTCTGCTTGCTGTAAAATGCATTTGATTAAATTAATTTATCAAATCACAGCAAAGTCCTTATCATATCTGTCCACCATTGATCAGTGGGCATCTGATGCCTTCGCATCTTGAGGAGTGTCTCATCTGCATCTGTATATTTTTAGTAATTAGGGGGGACTTCAAACAGATGATTGATTTCATGTTCTATATAAAACAGATTTTCTAGTTTATCATACAGCTCTTGTCCTGTGAGCGGCCCAGTTCCTTCCGAAGTGCTAGATGAGCTAGTCAACTGATCAGTGATGTAGTTTTTGACTCTTTTTTCATATTGCTCATGAGAAGACAACCTTCCTGCGCTATTTAGTAAACTGGGGAGTCCCCTTTCATATAATGTTGTGATCTTGGCACCAAAAGCATTTACCTCTGCTTGAATATCCTGACATTTTCTGTCTAGTCCCTGTACATAATTTCTGATGGTGAGTACCCTTTTGATCAGCAAAATTGTATCAGTTCTATCTCTGATACCCAGGTTTGCTAACTGTATGCCAGTTTTGTTGTTCAACACATTGATCATTCTAGTAGCTATATTTGGCATACTTCCTAGAGAAGCTCTGGCTTTTTGACTTTCTGAATAAGCCTTGCCCAGCAAATCCATTTGCTCATGGATGGTCTCTATATATTGCCATTGGTCTGTGATTGATTGACCAATATTTAACCATACGATTTTCTTGAGCTCTGTTATTGCTTTTCCCATGTTCATCTCTTTCTCTAGCTCTTTGATTTTTCTTTCCAAGGTCCTTACTTCCCTTGTCTTTTCTGCCACCTGTTGCTTGGATTTATCATGTTTCTCATTAAGGGTGACCAATTTCTCCTTGGCTTCATTCAGCTCTGCCATCTGGGATTCTAGGACTTGAATCTCATTCATCAACTTCTGCATGTCCAGGCTTGGAGCCTGCTCTGATGTTGGTGCTGTAGGAGGAATGACAATTTGAGGGGGTTCCTCAAGGTCGATTACTTGCTGAGGGGGCTGAGATGTTTGGCCTCCTTCTTTCTGTTGTAGGGCTGCCTGCAGTGCAGCCTCTGTTTCTACCAATTTTCCCTCTGTCTGGGCAAGTTGTGTATGGAGTGATACCAGCATGGCTGCTACATCTTGGTCCTGCCTTTGCTGGGCAACCTCTTCTGTTTGAGGGTGAAGGGTTGCTGGGATCTTCATCGTCTTTCTTAAGGCTGCAATGTCTGAATCCCTTATCTTCAGCAGCTCCTTTATAGCTTTGGGGTCCTTTGGATCATGCCCAAGCTCTATGATTATATCCTCCAAAGACCTTATCCTGTTGTCTTTAGCCTGGGAGGATGCCTTTTCTAACTCTAATTATGAACTGGTATTATTCAAAGAATTATGCAATCTATAATTTACCAATGTTTTGTCTGCTAGGGTAGCATACACCATCTCACCCGTCTGTTTGTGCAATTCAATTTGGTCCATTGGGTGGATGTCCTTGGACAAGATTTCCAAGTTTGTTCTTATATAATCAGCTGCAGACTGTGGCTGCAGCGCTGTGGGCATGAAATGGCTCATTATCATTTTTCCCTCTTGCACATCATATGCAAACATCAACCTCTGCTGGTTTTTGGGAGCCATTTTCAACAAAAGGTTATATAGCTGTAACCTCACTGGCTCATTTTTGGTCTTGATGTTTATGAATTGTTTCTTGATGCTAGATTCATCATTTCTTTGTTGCCCTGAGGAGCTGACCTCTCCTCCAAGTATTCTTTGCTGCTCTTGCTGTAATGAGCTAGCTGATACCTCTGTGATGGGGGGACCCATCTGTGTTTGACCCAAAGGCATCTCATCCTCTGAAAAATGATTGAGCCTTTGTCTCTTTTCCCCTTGCTGTGATGTTGCGCTACTAAGGGGAGTTTGTTCCTCTCTATCTCTCTTCTTACCCCTCTCTTCATTGATAGGGGTTTGGAGCACTGAAGTCTCCACTGTAACATTCTGTACTGGGGCCTCCTTATCTTGCATTTGTTCATCATTAGGACCAGGAGCCTCTGCCATTTCTTCCTTCTGTTCAGGATGATTTTCAGGCTGTTCTTCTTAGGCTAATCGCTGCTCTTCAGGGGCCTTTTGCTGTTCTGTTTCCTTGCCTTTATCCTTGGCTGAAGTCTCCTCTGTAATTGGGGCTTGGACTGCCTTTTGTGGAGCTGTGGATGATGAGGCAGCTGCTCCCACTTGAGTGCCTGGAAGAGAGGATACCTGTGAACAAAGCTCTAAGTCAGCCAACTTTTGGAGATTTCTTATTCCTCTTTGAGCTAATTCTTCTTGTGTAGTAGCCTCTTCTAAGGTGCCTTCCTTCCATTCTAGCTGATTAGCATATTTTTCTATGTGAGGCAACCTTATGTGATCATAACTGGCCAGCCTATATCTGACCCTTCTTAAGCTTATGAAATGATTGGGGTCGTAGGGTTCCCAAAGGAAGCTAGTCTGTAAGCCAAGGCCATTCAGCATTCTATCTGCCTCTTGCCAAGCTTCCTCCCTTTTATTGTAGATGAAGGGGCCTAATTGGTTTCTGACTTTAAGTTGTGCTTTCTTGCCCTTGCTTGAGAAATGGAGTACATCAGCATTCCCAAATTGCCTGAAATACTCAAGGGCAAACAATCTCATAGGCACATATCTGGGCAATCTGTATGGGGCCAACTCACACCCATATATTCTGATAACTGTGTGGTTTTGGTAAAAATACCAATCCCCAATGCTGTATACTTTGGACAACTGAAGAATTCTCTGCATCTCATCAGTTAGTCTTGGAGGAGGTGAGCTCAGAAGCAGAGACATGGCTGGGTGGATGAAGAGGTCTATAAACTCACAATAAGTGTAAGGGGAATAAGACCTACGGTGGAAAACAGAGGACCAATAGACCACTGACCTTGGATTGCCTTGTGCATCCATTCTTTTCACAGGAAAAGGAAATTTCTCATGCTGATAGTATAGGATTAAATGATAGATATAGGAGGTGTATCTGAACACCCTCTCTCTTTCCAAGTCTATCAATTGCTCATGTATTTTATTGGAGATGTAAGTGGCATAGTCATAACAGATTGGGGGCTTACCAGGGGAAAACATGGCCATCATCACCAGCACAGTTTCATCAACAATTTCTATTGAATTATAGCCCAATATGGGACTAATCATGTCTGCAAGGTCTGTGCCCAATTGATTTAGGTATACATAGTGGATGGGAGGGTACTTCATGGTCTCAGAGGTAGACTTGACGAACATTTGATTTATCTTGGTGATTTGAGCATCTGTCAGTTTAGCTCCTTGTTTTATCAGATCCATTAATGATAAAGGAACTAATTTCTTATCAGTTTCGAAGTTGAGCATCTCTCTAATGGCTGCAGGGGTGACATAAAAAACAACTGAGCCTGAAGGGTCAAGCACAGCCCTCTGAGTGGGGTCATAGCAGGCAGCACACCGATGGATTAGGTCAGGAAACACAGTGACCTGAGGGAGCTTGAAGATGGGGAGGAAAGAGTCCCAAATGCCCAATACATCAGTTCCACTATTATGCTTAGTTTTCAATTCATTTAGCAAGTGAATGTGATACTTGCTATGCATTAGCATTTCCTCTGATATTTGGTAATATTTATCTGCTAATGGTTTCCACTCCAACTCTCTCTGAGGGGAATTCAATGGAGCAATATTCAGAGCAACAGGTGCTACTGGTGTATCCATGTTTTACAGTCAAATTTGGGCTAAATTTCTACTATTTTTGGGAGAAATACCGTCCTGCATGGTAGGTGAAGTAATTTGCTGAATTACAGCCCGTTCCAGAGCAACAAGGGTGTAATTGGGCACAATTGGCCGGTTAAAAACTGATGGAATTGGTTTTAAGGCCTAGCAGGCCTATTTCTCTCGGGAAAATGGTCAAATTCGATGGTTTTTTAACAATGCAGGACGAAACAAAGCGCGCAGCTGGGGAATTGACAAATACCTGGTTTAATGGCGGTATTTGAGCTTGGTTGCAGTTGAATTTTGGGTGGCAACAGCTCTGAACGGTCTTGGCAAGGTGCGGTAGCAAAGGACGTGAAAATATATGCAGGAGGCAGAGCAGAATAACATAGAAAAATGAGCAAAAATGGCAAATTTCGGCCAAATATGGACTTTTTGTGGTTGGTGCGAAAATTTGGGTGACGTCAGCATGACGTCATCAGGTGGGGGTCAGGGTCGGGTGATGTCAGCATGACGCCATCGGGTGACGTGGCGGCCTGTGAGTGGTCCACGGGGACTGCATAGGTGGCGTGACAGCTCAGAGCGATGGCGGGCGGGGGCACTGATGCGGCGGTGAGGTGGCGTGACGTTGGCATGACCGGTCAGTGGAAAACCGGAAGCGGTAAGCGGTATGATATCACACCGCTATTTATACGGAAGTGGGATTGTTAGAGGGCCGCCCGATCCAGTGATATAGCGACGCGTGCCCCCGTGTGTACGTCAGCGGACGTCAAATTTTGGAAGCTAACGACAGTACATCGGGGCCGCTCCGAAATTGATGAGGGTCGTCGGATGGGAAAGCCCAGATCCGACGGCTGGCGGGAGGCAGAGTTGGCTGGACGATATGGAAGGGCGGGGATAATAAAATAATATTATTTTCTGAAATATGCGCCCGGCGGAACATTAGAAAAAGTGGGTTTTTGGGTTTTCAACAGTGTTACGAGTAAAAAGGGGCTTTGCATAGGTTTACTTACAAAGAGGGTTTAGGTTATTAATCCAAGCAGATCTCAGATTAATCCCAAGATTAATTTTCAGCGCTCTTTGGGTCGCGCTCAATGTTTTAGCGCTTGAAAACATTCACAGCCAATCATAGAGCTATAATGCTCGGGGAAGGGATATATAGTTTTTTGGGTTTTTTGCATAATTTACATAGTAATAGGGGGAATAGGGGGTATAGGGAGTTAAATAGTGATAGATTTGCAGTTAGTATGAGTGGAAAAGGTGGATGAGGGGGAAAAACACAGTTTTATATGAAATCAACTTAGTTTAGGAAGTAGATCAAAATGAAAAGAATTTTTAGACAAGAAATGTGGCTTTTAAAGACACAAGAATCAACAAAAACTTTGACTTCTTCCATGAGCATAGGTAGTATTAGGATGTTAGTAATGAGTGTAATGGGGGTGATCAAGGGGTTAGACATGCTTCATTGTATTGCTGCAAAACTGTTGAATGAAAGACCTGCACTGGAGCCATGTTTTTCCTTTGCTTGGGCCAGTGACATAAAAGAAATCATGCTTCTGCAACCCCATCTACCTACCCATCTACTTGCCTAGCATTTTTTGTTTCTTCATAAAGGGTGCACTTGGACTAGCAAACCCTGAATTGTTCTTTTCTTTTCTTTTTGCTTTTTTTCTTTGCTTTTCTATCTACAACTAACCTTATTACCTCCAAGGTCCCAGATTAAACAGTTGGGAACCTTAATTCTCTACCTAACTACTGGCCTGCCAAGATTAAGAAGTTTAGACAGGCTTCTTTCTCTATCCTTATGACAAGAAATTGAAACATGGCATGATCCAGATTAGGCTGTTGGACCATCCATCAAAAATTCTAGTCAACATCAAGCTATGTACACATATTTCATTCTCTTGGAAATATGGGATCTTTGTATCACCAAAGCAAAGCATATTTGGAACTTTCTTTGCCAATCATGAAATATGAAACCTATTGGTATAGGTATCTAACAGTGGTTCCACATGGGGATGGTTTTTCCATTTGAAAGACCAAGAACAGCAGGTCAGAATGCCTTGGCCCTTGACTTCTTTTATCAAAACTTGGAGTTTTCATTCTTGAAATCTCAAAATTGTGCCCTTCCCATCTTGGTAGATCTCTGAACTTATTTGCCTTTTGCTGGTAACTTATAAAATTTGGGAAGCTACATTTTATACATGTTAACAGAAAGTAATATATACACCCTATAATGTACAAGGGAGAGTCAAACTATATGCATGGGAAGTAGTCAAAATAGTGCTTTAACATCCTGCCATTGACAGGGCCTTCATCCAAGTCAGTTTCATCCAGATTTTTTAGGAAGTAAGTGTTGTTTCCTTGCACTGCTTGGATAACAAATAGTCCTCTCCAAAGAGAATCAAATTTTCCATGTTTTCCTTTATCTTCCCTTCTTGAATCCCACTTGAGGACTTTGTCACCAATGTTGAAATCTTCAGCCTTAGTCCTTCTATCAAAAGCTTTCTTTATCTTTTCTTGTAAAACTTGAACTCTGGTATAAACTTGGTCTCTAGTTTGCTGCAAACATATTATTTGATTGATCCTTCTTTGCATGTCATTGGGCTCAGCTTGACTTTCTTGAAGTAGTTTCATAACAGGAACCCCTAGTGATGAAGGAAATTTGGCTTCTAATCCATAGACTAACTCATATGGGCTGACCCCAATGGATCTCTTGGTTGTTAGTCTATCTGCCCATAAGGCATTCACAAGCTTCTTATGCCAATTCTTCTTATTTTCTTCCAACACCTTCTTTATGATGTTTACAAGGCTTTTATTTGATGATTCAGCTAGGCCATTTCCTTGAGGGTAGTATGCAGTGGAATGGCCCAAAGTAATATGAAATTTGTGGCAGAAGTTCACCATCTTCTTGGATCTAAAAGCAGCAGCATTGTCTGTTATTATCTTGTTGGGGCAACCAAATCTAGACAATATGTTATTCTCCAAAAACTGGATGATAGTTGAATCATTTGCCTGTCTACATGGGATGGCCTCAATCCATTTGGTGAAGTAGTCTATGGCTGTGAGGATCCATCTATGTTGGCCTGAAGATGAGGGATGAATTTTCCCAATGAAATCCAAACCCCATTGTTGAAAAGGTCTCTCTGTTGCAATATGCCTCAAAGGAAGTGGCAGTAACTTTCTCTTTCCCTCAAACATTTGACACTTATGGCATGAGGTAGTGAAATTTTTAACATCAGAGAACAAAGTGGGCCAATAGTAACCAGCCCTCAGTATCTTATCCACAGTGGACTTCCAATACAAGTGTCCACCACAATCACCTGCATGGAATTCTTTCATGACATTGTTAGTCTCATTCTCAATTAAGCAGTTTAACAATATACCCTCATGGTTTTTCCAAAGTAAATTGCCATCCATGACACAAAATCTTGCAGCTTTCATTTTTAGGAACCTACATTTAGTTCTGGACAATCCTGGGTGAGCACACAGGTTTTGCAATACATAACATATATCAGAATACCAAGAGGATTGTTCAAAGGCTACATTGATCTTTGGAGTCGCCAGCTCCGGTTCATTGTCCATTTGATTTATGTCTAGGGCTTGGAAATTTGTTTCAGACATTAGTTTGGCCAGACCTTGGCCCTTTATCAGTTTTGTAGGTCTTATCTCAATGTCAAATTCTAAGATGTTTGCAATCCATTTTCCTCTTCTACCCTCTAAATTTTCTTGAGTCAAAATATCCTTGACAATAGAATTTGGTACATAGGCAATGACATGAGAGTATAGGATGTAAATTCTGAAATATTTGATGGCTTTCACTAAAGCATAAGCTTGTTTTTCCATGATCTGGTATTTGAGAGGTGCATCTCTTAGTGCTATGTTAAAGAAAGAAATAGGTTTTTCATTCCCCTGATCATCTTTTTGTAACAAGGCAGCAGCAATTGTGTGTTGGGAGGAAAAAGAAAATATAATGAAGTCTCTATCAAATTGAGGGTTTGTCAGGACTGGGGTTTGGGTGAGGGCTAGTTTGATTCCTTCAAACGCCTGATTTGCTTCCACAGTCCACTTTACCTTAGAATCCTTTTTAAGCATGTTATTAAGCAATCTGATCAGTTCTGCCAAGTTTGGGATAAATCTCCTTAGGAAGTTGATCTTACCCAAGAAGGCTTGCAATTCTTTTACATTTCTTGGATGGGGCATTTGCAAGATGGCTTGTATTCTATCTGGATCAATTCTAATACCATCCTTTGAAATGATGTGACCTAAAAGCTTACCTTCTTCCAAACCAAACAGGGATTTCTTGGGATTTAAGGAAATTCCATATTTCCTACAAGTTATGAATATTTGCCTTAGATGTTTCAAATGTTCAGGGTCAGATTTTGAAAATGGTGTAAGGTCATCTAGGTAAACCACAAGGAAATCATGAATCTCTTTGGCAAAAGCAATATCCATTGCTCTTTGAAAGGTAGCTCCTGCATTTTTCAACCCAAAAGGCATTTTGACATATTTGAAGGTTCCCCATGGGGTTGTGAATGTTGTTTTGTCCTGATCATCAGGGTGAACTAGGATCTGGTTGAAACCTGAGAATCCATCAAGTAAAGAAATTCTTGAGGCCCCCACTACTCTTTGCAAGATGTGATCCATCTTGGGTAAGGGGTAATTATCTTTTAGGGACGCTTGATTCAAGTTCCTTAGATCAACACAAAGCCTTATTTCACCAGTTTTCTTTCTTGTAGGGACCAAATTTGAAATCCAATCAGAAAACCTGATTGGTGCTATGATGCCAGCTTTAAACATTTTTTGTACCTCTTGCTCCATTAATGGGAGAAGCATAGGATTGATTCTCCTCAATTTTTGTTTAAAGGGTTTTTGATTTGGTTTGAGGGGGATAGTATGTTGAATGACAGAGGTGTCATATGATTTCAAATCCTCATAGCTCCATGCAAAGACATCTTGGAATTCTTTGAAAAGGTCAACATATTTGGGCTTTTGGTCAGGAGGTAAGGAAGCAGACAATTTTATTATTTTGGGTTGTTCAGCAGTTCCAATGTTACATTCTTCTATGGCAGCATTGAGGGGCTGCATTTTTGGCTTCCTAAGAATATCATTTGAGTCAAAAATGTCTTCCAGAGGAGTGAGGCCTGTTGGAAGAAAATTGTCTTTCAATTGTATAACTTCGGCTTCAGCATCAGCTATTTCCTCACAGCTGATTTGTTTAAGTTCTTGTATGTTTTCTTTGTTAAAAATTGTTGGATGTAACATTTGGTTTGTTGTTTTGGGTGAAATATTTGTTTGGTGCTGTCCACCTAGTGTTTGTGAGTCACTTGCAGCCTCTGTATCAATGTTTAGTCCCGAAAATTCTTGCTGCAAAGTCAAGAAATTATTTATTTGTGCATCATCCTCAAACACTTGCCAAACCTCGACATTGTTTGAGACAGAAGGTCTATGTTTTATCTCAGCAGTAAAGAAATGCTTGGGTTCATAAGGTAGTTTACAAGTGCTCGCAAATGTGGCCAAACTATGAGCATGAAGATTATGGGTTCTAGAAATTTTGGTAATTTGAAATTCAGTGAAGGAATTTAGTATTTCAGCAGCAACAGACCTATAAGATCTCAGTCTCTTGTCATTGGTGACAAAATTCCCCTTTACTTGTTGGATAATTAGGTCTGAGTCTCCTAGAATTGAAACTTTTGTGGCTTGTAAGGATTTTACTAGTTTGAGGCCTAGTAAAAGAGCTTCATATTCTACCATATTGTTGGTGCACCTGAAGTTTAACCTATAGGCTCGGCCCTCTACCTGACTGTTTTGTTTGTTATGTATCCAAACTCCTGCTCCTGCCCCTAATTTGTTGACTGACCCATCAAATTCAAGAAACCAGAGGACTTCTCGGCTAAGGGAAGAACTGTCAACTATTATGGGACTTGGCATCAACAACTTGAGATCTTGGCTTACACTTGGTTTTTCCTCTTGAACAATTTTGTTTATTGATTGCTCATCCATTATTTCTAGAGCAACAGTTTGTTCATTTATATGTTGATCTTGTTTGAGTGTCTTGGTTTCATCATCATTTGTAGGACCTGTATTATCATTGAAGAGAATATAGGAGTCTATGTCAGAATGGACAGCATATATGGGAAAGTTTTGAGGTTTTTCTTCACTGCTGACCATGTATTTCATGAGTGTTTCTCTGTATAGTCTCTTTGTTTGCCCAAAGACAGAGATGGTAGCATAGGACATGTCTAATTGAAGGGAGCCTTGAAGTTTAGCACCCCATGATCTTGATAATAACATACCATATTTTGGTGGGATATCAGCAACCACCACATCCATTAAAATTGTTTTATTTGGATATTGAACCAAGGAAACACATAAATCCTTTATCAAATCTAAACACTTAACTTGGCTGGAGTCAAATGAAAATAGATCATTATATGGCCTTGTTATGTCTAAATTCAGTCTCTCCATCACAGATTTGGGCATAAGGTTATGGGATGCCCCAGAATCAAACATGGCATTGTGTAGTATCTTGTCATGGATATGCAGGCTGACATAAAAAGGTAATATTCCATTACCTGCTGTTTTTCCATCAACCTCAGGGCCAAAAAGTAATTCTGGGGTATCATCCAACACATTAACATCATCTTTATTGTCTGTCAATTGAAGGGACTTTTTAATTTGTTGTTTGTAAATGTCATGTTTGGCTAATTCAGCAAGGGGTATGGCTATTTTCAATTTACCAATTTCAGACTCAAAGTCAAAAGGTTTTTCAGTTTGAATTTTAGCACTTTGGTTGACCATTTTTTCTTTGTCATTTGACCTTTTAGAGGGGTCCTCTTGGTTCTGTGTCTGATTTTGGGGTTTGTCCTTTTTACCCATCTTTTGAGGAGGGTTGTTTGAATTGGTATGTAAAGGAAGTGCAACTGATGGCTGTTGATTTGAGGCGTATGTTTCAGTGATATCCTCCACTGTGACTTTATCAGTGATAGGATCAGATTTGTCTTTGGATTCTGAAATGGTAGCTTTCTTAGATTGCTGGTCATCTTTTACTTTTTCAGGCTGTGACACATTTATGGTTCTACTTCTTAGTTTGTACTGTTTATGAACTTCAAAAACAGCTGTATCATATCCTTGCTTAAAGTCAAAAGACTCACCTGATTTTGTTTGAAATTGCTTTACTTCATCTTCTTCCTGATCTTCTTGAGTCAGGAAAACTTGCTGTTCATTGTTCAAACCCATCAAATTGATGTGGGTGTCATCTGTTTGCTCATTGGAAGTAGATGTCTCAGCATAATTTTCTTGGAAAGGAGGCCTAACATGCTGGTCAGGATCAGTCCTACCAACATTAGGATTCTGATTCTTTCTGAAGTTTGGGTTTCTAATATTGCTTGTTTGACCTTCCCATGATGATTTTCTTTCTATGGTTTCTACCCTGTCTCCAAGTCTATCCATCCCTTTGATGATTGCATCTAGCTTTTGCTCAAATGATGAAGGTTCTTCTTTGAAAGTAGTCCTCCTTTCAGTTCTGGCCCGGTTTCTTTTGGCAATTAGATTTGCCTCTACACTAACAGCTATGTTTTGCATGTCTGCTAGAGTTGCAGGGGCTCTTTCTCTCAGTTGATATGCCATATCAGCATCAAAGCCATCAGGGAATTTAATCAACGCTAAATCAGGTGGAGGTCTAAGGTTTTGAGGTATGGCATTATAGATAGTATTGAATCTAGTGCAATAGTCCAGGACAGTTTCTTGTGGGCCTCTTCTTATGGTGTCATATTCAGATAGAATGTGCAGAGGGTCCTTTTTCTTTTCCCATCGGTTTAAGAAGGACTGATAAAGGGCACCCGAATCAGCTATTGAATTTGGGGTCAGGGCCTTGAACTAGGTTCTTACTTCACCTGTCAAACTTTGGACAAAAATTTTCATCCGTACATCATCATCATCTATCTCATAGTTCTCAAAGTAATCTTGCATTTTCCTAGTATGTTGTAAAGCAGTGTATGTACCGGTCCCATCAAAATAAGTAACCTTGCTTTGGTAGTCCTGAGGCATAGCCCCAGGATTACCAGGTAACTGAAGTGGAGCATAACGGTTAGCCATATTTGGGAGAATAAGTGGGACAATAGGGATAACAACAACAGTCTGTGTGTTGGGTGTGGACAATATGCTCTGTGAAGTGGATGATGAAGAGGGTGAAGAATGACTTATATGGAGGTGAATAGATGGCTTAGTGGGGGTTGGAATAAAGCTCTGCTGACCCGCCTCAAGGCTAGCTTCAGGAGATTGTTTTGGTTCCTTCTGGTTCCTAAGAGTTTTAGGGATGAGATTTGGATTATCAACAACAGGTGGGAGATTTGGATCAGGATTTGACCTGGTGTGCCTAGTTCTTTTCTTAGGAGAGAGCTTCTGAACTTGTTTTTGGTATTTTTTGGGGTTGTTTTTAAAACTATTTTAAAGGGACTGTTTAAGCTTTTGGAACCACTGTCTAAAAATAGACAGCAGCTGAAAATATACATTCCCCAGCGGAGTCACCAATTATGTTAACACCCAGGTTGTTCCCTATGACTCCCAAGGGAATACGACCGAGGTAACCACTAACCAAGCTTTGGATTACAGGTCCTAGCCTACCTGTAATCAGAGAGGGCTCTCTCTTTAAGTTTTAGCTTTGTTTTGTAAAGATTTTGGGCTAGTTATGGGTTTAGTTTTTTGTTTAAAGTTTTGGTTGTGAACTGTTGTTGTGAGAAGGGCATGAAATGTTTGGGAGATGTCAGTCCATTGGGCATATGGAGTTAGAGATTTGGGACAGTTCTGGTGACTATAATGGAGAAAGTTTTACTGCAAGGCTAGATGACTATTCTTGATATAAATTCTGATTAGTGAGTGAAACAGTGGGAGATGGAATTACAGACAGTGTGATAACAATTAGAACAGCAATTTCTACTTAGTAGCATACATGAATTACTAAATAGAAACTGTGAAAGATTCAGAGTTTATTGGAGCAGTTAAGAATTCCAATTAAAAAGCTGAGCCTGTAGAAAACATTTATAGCAAAGATAGATTGAAATCAGGGTGTCTCCATGGACAAATCCTGAGCTATTCTTTTTCTTTCCTCCTAAGTTTAGATTGACATGTGAAAGATATGAGTTAAACTGAAAATAAACATGAAAAGAGATAGAGAAAACTTATTATATCAAGACACAACACTAGAATCCTGCAACATTCAGTAGTTCCAAGACAGCAAACATCAGTAAGACCAATTTCTGAAAACCCCAAAACTTTTCTGTATTATTTCTCCAGAGATTACAGCCGAGTTCTCTTTCTTCAAGAACAGTAGTAAACAACAACCCCCAAATGAACTGCGTGGGGGAGATTTTATACAAAAATATCAAGTAAAATATCTAGAATGATAGTTATTGAGCAATAACTATCTCTACCAACTTTGTACAGTGAAGTTATTACAAAATTTAAAGCATGTAGTAAAGGTACATAACAGTTGTTTGTTGTTAGTCGGTTTGTGATGACTTTTGGGCCCAAGGGCCGGCTGCGTTAATTCTTGGACGGCTTCTGCTGACAACGGCTGCTGTAGATGACACGTTGTGGCTCTGATGCTTTTGGGATGCTGACCTGTAATCTTTGACCTGTGGTTGCTGATCTGTGACTTCTTTATTGATTCTCTGCTTGCTGTAAAATGCATTTGATTAAATTAATTTATCAAATCACAGCAAAGTCCTTATCATATCTGTCCACCATTGATCAGTGGGCATCTGATGCCTTCACATATTGAGGAGTGTCTCATCTGCATCTGTATATTTGTAGTAATTAGGGGGGACTTCAAACAGATGATTGATTTCATGTTCTATATAAAACAGATTTTCTAGTTTATCATACAGCTCTTGTCCTGTGAGCGGCCCAGTTCCTTCCGAAGTGCTAGATGAGGTAGTCAACTGATCAGTGATGTAGTTGTTGACTCTTTTTGCATATTTCTCATGAGAAGACAGCCTTCCTGCGTTGTTTAGTAAACTGGGGAGTCCCCTGTCATATAATGTTGTGATCTTGGCCCCAAAAGCATTTACCTCTACTTGAATATCCTGACATTTTCTGTCTAGTGCCTGTACATAATTTCTGAGGGTGAGTACCCTTTTGATCAGCAAAATTGTATCAGTTCTATCTCTGATACCCAGGTTTGCTAACTGTATGCCAGTTTTGTTGTTCAACACATTGATCATTCTAGTAGCTATATCTGGCATACTTCCTAGAGAAGCTCTGGCTTTTTGACTTTCTGCATAAGCCTTGCCCAGCAAATCCATTTGCTCATGGATGGTCTCTATATATTGCCATTGGTCTGTGATTGATTGACCAATCTTTAACCATACGATTTTCTTGAGCTCTGTTATTGCTTTGCCCATGTTCATCTCTTTCTCTAGCTCTTTGATTTTTCTTTCCAAGGTCCTTACTTCCCTTGTCTTTTCTGCCACCTGTTGCTTGGATTTATCATGTTTCTCATTAAGTGTTACCAATTTCTCCTTGGCTTCATTCAGCTCTGCCATCTGGGATTCTAGGACTTGAATCTCATTCATCAACTTCTGCATGTCCAGGCTTGGAGCCTGCTCTGATGTTGGTGCTGGTGCCGATGTTGATGGAGCTGTCTCAACTGTCTGTACTGTAGGAGGAATGACAATTTGAGGGGGTTCCTCAAGGTCGATTACTTGCTGAGGGGGCTGAGATGTTTGGCCTCCTTCTTTCTGTTGTAAGGCTGCCTGCAGTGCAGCCTCTATTTCTACCAATTTTCCCTCTGTCTGGGCAAGTTGTGTATGGAGTGATACTAGCATGGTTGCTACATCTTGGTCCTGCCTTTGCTGGGAAACCTCTTCTGTTTGAGGGTGAAGGGTTGCTAGGATCTTCATCATCTTTCTTAAGGCTGCAATGTCTGAATCCCTTATCTTTAGCAGCTCCTTTATAGCTTTGGGGTCCTTTGGATCATGCCCAAGCTCTATGATTATATCCTCCAAAGACCTTATCCTGTTGTCTTTAGCCTGGGAGGATGCCTTCTCTAACTCCAATTGTGCAGTGGTATTATTCAACGAATTCTGCAATCTATAATTTACCATTGTTTTGTCTGCTAGGGTAGCATACACCATCTCACCCGTCTGTTTGTGCAATTCAATTTGGTCCATTGGGTGGATGTCCTTGGACAAGATTTCCAAGTTTGTTCTTATATAATCAGCTACAGACTGTGGCTGCAGCGCTGTGGGCATGAAATGGCTCATTATCATTTTGCCCTCTTGCACATCATATGCAGACATCAACCTCTGCTGGTTTGTGGGAGCCATTTTCAATAAGAGGTTATACAGCTGTAACCTCACTCGCTCATTTCTGGCCTTGATGTCTATGAATTGTTTCTTGATGCTAGATTCACCCTTTCTTTGTTGCTCTGAGGAGCTGACCTCTCCTCCAAGTATTCTTTGTTGCTCTTGCTGTAATGAGCTAACTGATACCTCTGTGCTGGGGGGACCCATCTGTGTTTGACCCAAAGGCATCTCATCCTCTGAAAAAGGATTTAGCCTTTGTCTCTTTTCCCCTTGATGTGATGTTGCAGTACTAAGGGGAGTCTGTTCCTCTCTATCTCTCTTCTTACCCCTCTCTTCATTGATAGGGGTTTGGAGCACCGAAGTCTCCACTGTAACATTCTGTATTGGGGCCTCCTTATCTTGCATTTGCTCATCATTAGGACCAGGAGCCTCTGCGATTTCTTCCTGCTGTTCAAGATGATTTTCAGGTTGTTCTTCTTGGGCTGATCGCTGCTCTTCAGGGGCCTTTTGCTGTTCTGTTTCCTTTCCTTTATCCTTGGCTGAAGTCTCTGCTGTAATCTGGGCTTGGTCTGCCTTTTGTGGAGCTGTGGATGATGAGGCAGCTGCTCCAACTTGAGTGCCTGGAAGAGAGGATACCTGTGAACAAAGCTCTAATTCAGCCAACATTTGGAGATTCCTTATTCCTCTTTGAGCTAATTTTTCTTTTGTAGTAGCCTCTTCTAAGGTGCCTTCCTTCCATTCTAGTTGATTAGCATATTTTTCTATGTGAGGCAACCTTATGTGATCATAACTGGCCAGCCTATATCTGACCCTTCTTAAGCTTATGAAATGATTGGGGTCGTATGGTTCCCAAAGGAAGCTAGTCTGTAAGCCAAGGCCATTTAGCATTCTATCTGCCTCTTGCCAAGCTTCCTCCCTTTTATTGTAGATGAAGGGGCCTAATTGGTTTCTGACTTTACGCTGTGCTTTCTTGCCCTTGCTTGAGAAATGGAGTACATCAGCATTCCCAAATTGCCTGAAATACTCAAGGGCAAACAATATCATAGGCACATATCTGGGCAATCTGTATGGGGCCAACTCACACCCATATATTCTAATAACTATGTGGTTTTGGTAAAAATACCAATCCCCAATGCTGTATACTTTGGACAACTGAAGAATTCTCTACATCTCATCAGTTAGTCTTGGAGGAGGTGAAATCAGAAGCAGAGACATGGCTGGGTGGATGAAGAGGTCTATAAACTCACAATAAGTGTAAGGGGAATAAGACCTACGGTGGAAAACAGAGGACCAATAGACCACTGACCTTGGATTTCCTTGTGCATCCATTCTTTTCACAGGAAAAGAAAATTTCTCATGCTGATAGTATAGGATTAAATGATAGATATAGGAGGTGTATCTGAACACCCTCTCTCTTTCCAAGTCTATCAATTGCTCATGTATTTTATTGGAGATGTAAGTGGCATAGTCATAACAGATTGGGGGCTTACCAGGGGAAAACATGGCCATCATCACCAGCACAGTTTCATCAACAATTTCTATTGAATTATAGCCCAATATGGGACTAATCATGTCTGCAAGGTCTGTGCCCAATTGATTTAGGTATACATAATGGATGGGAGGGTACTTCATGGTCTCAGAGGTAGACTTGACGAACATTTGATTTATCTTGGTGATTTGAGCATCTGTCAGTTTAGCTCCTTGTTTTATCAGATCCATTAATGATAAAGGAACTAATTTCTTATCAGTTTCGAAGTTGAGCATCTCTCTAATGGTTGCAGGGGTGACATAAAAAACAACTGATCCTGAAGGGTCAAGCACATCCCTTTGAGTGGGGTCATAGCAGGCAGCGCACCGATGGATTAGGTCAGGAGCCGGGGTACGCGATCAAACTTGTTGCTGAACTATAGTAGATAGCCGCCCTCAACTAATACAGCTCCCCAGAAATTGATCTCCAACAAAGCTGAGCGAACGCGACTCCCAAGAATGCCCCACACCTTGGCTAACATTCTACGACAACCGGACCAGGGGGTGGGAGGCAAGAGCATAGCGGAGGATCCAAATTAGTTGATTCTATTCCGGTGGGAGGAAAGTCCTAACTAACTTGATACCGACCGTGGGTGACTAGCTCTCCTGGTCCAGGGAGATCGAGAAACGGTAACAGTTATCAGATCTGCTAGCTCTCCTTATCCACAGTGACCTGAGGGAGCTTGAAGATGGGGAGGAAAGAGTCCCAAATGCCCAATACATCAGTTCCACTATTATGCTTAGTTTTCAATTCATTTAGCAAGTGAATGTGATACTTGCTATGCATTAGCATTTCCTCTGATATTTGGTAATCTTTATCTGCTAATGGTTTCCACTCCAACTCTCTCTGAGGGGCATTCAATGGAGCAATATTCAGGGCAACAGGTGCTACTGGTGTATCCATGTTTTACAGTCAAATTTGGGCTAAATTTCGACTATTTTTTGGAGAAATACCGTCCTGCACGGTAGGTGAAGTAATTTGCTGAATTACAGCCCGTTTCAGAGCAACAGGGGTGTAATTGGGCACAATTGGCTGGTTAAAAACTGATGGAATTGGTTTTAAGGCCTAGCAGGCCTATTTCTCTGGGGAAAATGGTCAAATTCAATGGTTTTTTAACAATGCAGGACGAAACAAAGCGTGCAGCTGGGGAATTGACAAATACCTGGTTTAATGGCGGTATTTGAGCTTGGTTGCAGTTGAATTCTGGGCGGCAGCAGCTCTGAACGGTCTTGGCAAGGTGCGGCAGCAAAGGACGTGAAAAATATATGCAGGAGGCAGAGCAGAATAACATAGAAAAATGCGCAAAAATGGCAAATTTCGGCCAAATATGGACTTTTTGTGGTTGGCGCGAAAATTTGGGTGACGTCAGCATGACGTCATCAGGTGGGGTCAGGGTCGGGTGACGTCAGCATGACGTCATCGGGTGACGTGGCGGCCTGTGAGTGGTCCACGGGGACTACATAGGTGGCATGATAGCTCGAAGCGATGGCGGGCGGGGGTGCTGATGCGGCGGTGAGGTGGCGTGACGTTGGCATGACCGGTCAGTGGAAAACCGGAAGTGGTAAGCGGTATGATATCGCACCGATATTCATACGGAAGCGGGATTGTCAGAGGGTCGCCCGATCCAGTGATATAGCGACGCGTGCCCCCGTGTGTACGTCAGCGGACGTCAAATTTCGGAAGCTAACGGCAGTACATCGGGGCCGCTCCGAAATTGATGAGGGCCGTCGGATGGGAAAGCCCAGATCCGACGGCTGGCGGGAGGCAGAGTTGGCTGGACGATACGGAAGGGCGGGGATAATAAAATAATATTATTTTCTGAAATATGCGCCCGGCGGAACATTAGAAAAAGTGGGTTTTTGGGTTTTCAACAGTGTTACGGGTAAAAAGGGGCTTTGCACAGGTTTACTTACAAAGAGGGTTTAGGTTATTAATCCAAGCAGATCTCGGATTAATCCCAAGATTAATTTTCAGCGCTCTCTGGGTCGTGCTCAATGTTCTAGCGCTTGAAAACATTCACAACCAATCATAGAGCTATAATGCTCGGGGAAGGGATATATAGCTTTTTGGGTTATTTTCCTAATTTACATAGTAGTAGGGGGAATAGGGGGTATATGGAGTTAAATAGTGATAGATTAGCAGTTAGTATGAGTGGAAAAGGTGGATGAGGGGGAAAAACACTAAGTTTTATATGAAATCAACTTAGTTTAGGAAGTAGATCAAAATGAAAAGAATTTTTAGACAAGAAATGTGGCTTTTAAAGACACAAGAACCAACAAAAACTTTGACTTCTTCCATGAGCATAGGTAGTATTGGGATGTTAGTAATGAGTGTAATGGGGGTGATCAGGGGGTTAGACATGCTTCATTGTATTGCTGCAAAACTGCTGAATGAAAGACCTGCACTGGCGCCATGTTTTTCCTTTGCTTGGGCCAGTGACATAAAAGAAATCATGCTTCTGCAACCCCATCTACCTACCCATCTACTTGCCTAGCATTTTTTGTTTCTTCATAGAGGGTGCACTTGGACTAGCAAACCCTGAATTGTTCTTTTCTTTTCTTTTTGCTTTTTTTCTTTGCTTTTCTATCTACAACTAACCTTATTACCTCCAAGGTCCCAGATTAAACAGTTGGGAACCTTAATTCTCTACCTAACTACTGGCCTACCAAGATTAAGCAGTTTGGACAGGCTTCTTTCTCTATCCTTATGACAAGAAATTGAAACATGGCATGATCCAGATTAGGCTGTTGGACCATCCATCAAAATTCAGACAACATCAAGCTATGTACACATATTGCATTCTCTTGGAAATATGGGATCTTTGTATCACCAAAGCAGAGCATATTTGGAACTTTCTTTGCCAATCATGAAATATGAAACCTATTGGTATAGGTATCTAATAGTATGTATGGATGGAACTTTCACTTTATATAATATAATAGAGCCAACACATTTCTTGCATATGTTTTTATTGTAGTTCAACTATTCTAGTTACTTTAGCAATGTATGTAGTTTTACTTACACATTGATGTATGGACTACTCCGTATGTGATTGTTTGAACCTTATTGAAGTGAGTTGTTGGTTTAACTTATCACTTTGAATTGTCGACTATTATTCTTTCCAAATTGTGATGTCTTTTAGCTCGTGTGTTTCTTTAAGGTTGTGTACTGTTACGGGCTTCTAAGGGATACACTTCTGTAAGGTTACACACTTTCTTCTGGTAAGGATATATTGCTTACCTCTCCATGCTATCGTAGTCAAGGCATAACTTTACTACCCACTGCTAAGACTCCTACTACACACTATCTGAGGTCTAGTTGGGACTTCTTACTTGGAAGATCCCTTGACATGTTGGCGGGTCTAGCACCATCAACAACTATCAAAGAAGGATACCTATTTTTGATATTAAATTCGTAAATTCCTCCAAAAGGAAAATTATGGCATAATATTTGGGAGGATGATTCTATTCCCAAAATAAATGTCCTTTGTTGGGTTATAACTCATGGTAAATTGTGGATATGTGACCATCTTTAGAAGATATGAATATAAGGTCTTATGGAATTCCCTCTATTTATTGACCAAAATGAAATAGTCCAAGATATTTTCTTACAATATAATTATATTCGACAAATCTGGTGTGATATCCCATGTGGGTTAATTTCCCTTGCAATAATTGTAAATAATTCCCTTGTAATTATGTAATTAAAAAAAATAAAAAAGACTGAGAAATGGGCACATATTCCATTGCTTGAGGAGTTTTTTGTTTTAAATATCAGTCATGGGCTTACTGAGTAGTGTTAATGGAGTTGACTTTGTTACTAAATTCAACAGGAAAAATGAAGGATATGCCCATGTGTCTTTTGGGCATGAATATGAGCAAGAAAGGGACAACATTTAATGAAGAAGAGTGGCCACATTGCCCAAGGTAGTTAGATCATGTAGAACCTGTCAGAAGAGGACTCCTTTATGGAGAGAGAACAAAGAATTACGTGGGGAATGCGGGCTAGGAAAATCATCTTAGACACTGAAGGAAGAGAGGAGAGGTGCGAAGTAGGAAAAGAGGAGGTTGGGGAAGGTTCCTGGGGGAAATAAATGACCATACAAACGCCATACACATGGGAAAAGAAAGGGAAACATGAAAATAGGAGGTCGAGAGGATCTTGAGGACCAACCACATCATTGAGAGAGCAGAGAAGATACAAGAACTTAGAGAATTCAAGGAGAAGAGAAACTCTGATGACAGCTAGTTGAGAAACTCATGGGACTTGTTGGATGATAATCATAAAGTAATGGATATGCCTTACAGAGCTAGCTGAGAGGCCTTTTCAACACATCCCCCAACATGTCCATGAATATTGGACAAAGCCAATGCTAAGTACAAGTAGCGCCATGATCAACATTAGGTGGGCAATAAAGTTTGTTTACATTTACAAATGGAGCACCTCGTTGGACCCCACCGCAAGCTTTTCCCACTTTGATATGGGCCATAAACCATCACCAATGTTTTAGAGGACAATTCTTTCGAGCTCAACATTTCCCCATTCCTTGGTCTACACCTAATGTTCAATGTAGATCGCCTTCAACTATACTTTCCACCATTTTTGGACACATCCTACATTACAGAACAACTCACACCAATAGAGCTAAATCCAAACTGTATAGAACAGGATATAACTGATCAAATCATGGACACGCATATTAATAACACTTGCAAATAGAGGATCCGGCTATATCGAGTTGTCAAAGTAGGCCAACTCCTTCAATAGGGACCAGGTTTAATATAAATTTTCTCACCTCATGGAGGATCTACATGCATTGGGGACCATTTATTCCTAAGGAGGGAGGAATGATCTAGGTGGATATTGGTGGCCACCCAACTATTCCACCTAGACCTCTAGTCAGTTTCACTCGTTTCCTTGTTTATTGCAATATTTACTATTTTTAGCATTTTTTCAGGTCTTGAACTTCCAGAGAAATTTTTACCCCCTAAACGACATTTTTTTGAGGTTTGTAGAAGGCTTATGCATATCAAAAATCCTATAGTACGCAGAGAGATATTTTCCAGCAAGGTATTATACGTAGCAAACATAGATAATATGACCAAGTTACGACCCCAGAAAGTTGGCTTCCCAACTAACCCCAACGGGGCCCACAAACTCTTGGTGTTCCATCTTGTGGGGTTAGGGTTTTGATTGTTTAGGGTTTTCCCTTATTGTTCAATAATAAATAGGCCCTTGAGCCTCATTGTAACATAGTTCATAGGCTTGTAATCGCCACATCTCTTCTCAGAGATAAGCTACCATCGCCTCAGCTAGTTTATTTCCATTTTGTTTGTAAGCATATTTCATTATTTGCTATTAATGAAATGAAGCGTTATTTCTATTGCATCTTTGTATTTATGGTTATATTTGTAATTTGTTGCATTCTTGTTTAAGTTCGGATCAAAGAGCGAGGAAACTTTTCATTGATGTATACAAGCCCCAAGGTACTGGATGAATAGTCTCTAAGTCAACTTCTTGGATAATGAGCTAATGTCGACAGGATGTGGCTCGTCGCATGATGGCCTTGATGTATCCCCCATCAACCACATAAAATGGGTATCAAGATTTAAGGTGGAATGACATTGATGTGGTACTAGTTCAGGAACAAAAAACATGGAATGAAGGCTTAAGAGTATCATAATAGATATCAATTGAATGACTTCTCTTGAAGATTTCAACAACATTGAATGGAGTTGGCAACACTGACCCAAAACCAAAAGTAGAGGCTTTGATATGGTATGATGAACCAAAAATACAAGCATATTTCCTAACTCAATAGCCACAGAGATGAAGTGGAAGACCGTCATGTTCAATAGTGACTCGCTACCATTAATAAGTGGAGTATTCCATTTTCCCAATTTCCCCAACCATTTTTTATCAGTACCTCTTTATTTTTTACAAGCTTGAGGAGGATAATATATAGTAATCGTATTCTAGAAAACAAATAAATTAACACATCTAAGAAACCCTTAGAAGAGAAACAATATGCTTATATACATTAAAAAAAGACAGGGAAAGTATAAATTCAATAAAAGTAGAGTGTTATGTTGGAATCTTTTTAGAAAGAAACTAATGGATAAATTAAAAAAAGAAAAGAAAAGGAAAAGTTGTTGTTTAGCATTTAGCACAAAGAAAATATTATTGAAAGAAAATTTAAACCTATAACATTGAGCCTCAATGGTTTTAAACAAGATGTATGTTCATATCAAGCAACCACAATTTAACCATCACTATAATAAGAAGGTGAGAAAAAAGTCATACATATATATTTAAATATATATTAATCTGCAAGTGAAGAAAGAAACCTACAATTGTAGCCAAATGAATTGGTTGAGAAATGGAAGAAATTTAAGACACAGAAATAAACTCTCTGAGGGAAGAAGAAATCCTCATATAAAAAAGAGAGTACAAAACTCTATTCATACGAAACAAATTATTTACAAGGAAATGGGCATTTCCCTTAAGCATTCCTAGTAGTAATTCTAGAAATGAAGAAATATGTTTATTGTAAGTCTGGTGCCTTAAGTTTAAAAATCCTAACATTAAATCCAAGCTAGCCCAAAGTAATTAGGAAGGGAATGTTATTTTTTGTAGCTTGGGAGGTAATCCAAGCCTTGGCAATCGAGGGTTTGGAGGAAGGAGCTCCACAAGTGGCCTTGTGGGCTTGAAACCCAAGTTTGGGGTTTTTCAACCATCGACGTTTGGGCCAAAACCATGGAGAAAATTGGACATATTATGGATGGAGATGATAGAGGACGTTGTGACGAATCTAACGCAATGGAAATAACCAAAATCTGACATGTAGAAATGGAGATATGAATTTTTGAAGTTAGAAGGTGGGCTTGTGGGTTGAGTTTCAATTAGGCTTGAGTTGGACAAGTCACATGATGAGTTATCAAGCCACCTTAGAATAATTCATTGGAGCCCACTTTTTTAGTATAAATAAGAGGTGATGTTTGATCATTTTTTTATCCAAAGTGCAATAGAAGGACAACAAAGGAGTTAAGAAGGAAGCTCGTATAAGAGGAAGATAACTTTTGTCTAGGCTACAAATCCTAGGAGCATACCTCAATGAAGAATGAAGGATCATTTTTATGATTTCTTGAGACTATTTGAGGGCCGAGTTGGATCAGATTATAGGTCGAGTTGATTGGGAAAGGTTCTGGATTGTTTTGAGTATGTTTGGGGCGGTCTTTTTCTAGGCGTAGTCCATATCTTGTTGTAGACATAGGTCAAGACATGTAGCTTCATGTGGAGAGGGCCTAAATTCCCACAAACACGGGACAATCATTGTTTAGGGTGCCGAAAATTTTCCTCAAGCTAGACTGGTGAGTTGAGAGGGCTGGTAGGCCTAACTGTGGGTGGAAACTCACCCTAATAGACAATGAAGGAAGGAGGAGTAGTGGATGAGTATGTTGCAACTATAGAGAGGCATATGAGGCAATTTAGAAGCAATAATGTGGACCATGGTTATGCCCTCACGAGATCACAATGCTATAGCAGTTCAAACACCAGACTTGGGGTATGTTTGCAGCTTGTTTTGACTTTTTTTGGGTCAAGTATTGACCAATTTCGATGGTTGGTGTATGGACAGTTTTGTGATCATCCTATGAGAATTGCATCAACATTAGTGCATAACATAGTTATACTAGTCATCTTGAGTTTATGTGACTTCTAGGTGGATGGTGTCCTTGGAGAGGTAGATTTGAGGAGTTTGTTAGCAATCATGTGGAAGTGTCTCCATAGGTGTTGGATACCCTAACTAGGAGCATACTCTACAGAAGGATTGGTCACTTGTGGTATGTTCAAGGGAAGTGTGAGAGTGGACCAAGTATGGACAATGCATTGGGAATTTATGGTTTATTGGAGGACAACATGATAGTGCCTAAGTTGGAGCCCAATGTGCACCATATTGATGAACTTAAGTGGTTGCTAGTGTGGCAGTTGTTGAGCACAAGGGTCTGATAAGCCACGAGCAGTTTGAGTAGCCCTAGACTTGTGTGTGGAGAAGGAGTTCTACAACAGATGATGGGAAGTCCTCCTAGCTCGCGTTCATTGTGGGAGCTAGACATCTTGCAGTGATAGATGGACGCCCTTTGTGCCCTACGTTAGTCTTCATTGAAGCAACACAGGTAGACTATAGTGGGTTGAATTCCCTGAGTAGTTAAGGAATGACAGTAGGTATATCGAGAGTAGTTCACAAATGAAGTTGTGAACAACTTGACAGGAGTCTCAATGTATTGTTCCCTTGATGGACTAAGGCACAATTAGTGAGAAAATTGGATAGTCGAGGTTTAGTGACCATATGGACTTGGATCGTTGATAGAGGCAGTGCTGCAGAATGGGAGCTAAAGGATTATGCAGGTACACGGTATGACCAAGGTAGCTGTGAGGAGCTCTACATCAACTAGATGGTCAGAGTATCTCGTTGAGGGTAGATTGGTTGTAGATGGATTGACACCAATCCCTAATTTTGTATTCTTGTACTAGTGGATACTTGAGGACCATTATCCCTGGTACAGGAGCCCTATACTATTGTATTATTTAGTTGGATTAATGTAACAAAGTTGGGTTGTTGTATAAAATTGTGTAAAACGCTGTCTATATTTTGTGCACTAGTAGATTTACTGTTGTTTATATTTCACTGTGAAAAGTAGCTTCATTGTGATTCTTGATTTGGTAGCATCATTCATTTAAGATTATATCCTAGACACCAAGGTCATGGAAAAACAATAGGTCATCAGTCAAAAACTTCAACACCATTGGTGCATGCTTGTAGCCAAGTACATATAGTCATTATCTTCTCCAAATATTTAAATAAAATTCACCACGTGGGAAGTAAATTAACCATAGCAGGGTTTAAATAGTTATCTGTAGATTTAAGCGAATAAGGTTGTCATTAGTCTTGCAAGGTAAAGGAGTAATTTAGTCCTCAAAATGACCAACTGTAAAATTGAAAATTAAAATCTTGGAAAGAAAACACTGGTGGGTTTAGGGTTTCTTCTAAACTCACCATGAGAAATTTCACCAAGATTAACCACCTAGAGTGGCTAGAATTGAACTACATTCCTTGTAGAAATTCGTTTCCATGACAAGAAAATCCTTGGAGAGGAGCAGGAGTACCCGCGAGCAACTGATAATTAGTGTAATTTAAAAATAACATCAAGACAAAGTAAACTCCAAATTGAAAACAAAAAGATAAAAATAACTTCTTGAGAAAAATTACTGAAAAATTCAACTAGTGTAGTGCAATAACCATGCATGTGATTATATCTAAACTTGTAATGGTTACTCCAAGTGAAGCCAACAAATTTTGACTATATTTTCTTAAGGTAATGAGGTAAAACTTCCCTGGGTTGAAAAAGGGTTCTAAACGACATTCCAAAGCTCAAATGTAATCAGAGAAACATATTAATGAGAATTCATCAACGGGGTATAGTAATGTAGTTACCCTAACACCCGTCAAATTCATCATCACCGTTGATCAACTAAGGTGGGATCTCCACCGTTGAAGTTATGTCTATGGTTTCACACAAGATGTGTGCCCTCCTTGACTTATGGTCAATCAACCAAAGTAGTACTCTTCTAAGTGGAAACTATCGTGGAGTGCGATATGAAGAATTATAAGCATATATATATATATATATATATATATATATATATATATATATATATATATATATATATATATATATATATATATATATATATATATATATATATATATATATATATATATATATATATATATATATATATATATATATATATATATATATATATATATATATATATATATATATATATATATATAAAGTATACAAAACATATTTACAAATGATATGGGTGGATGTAGAATGACCCAAGAAAACCTTCATTATAACCCAATGATATACATTTATCACTAGCGCGATATATATATGTGTGTGTGTGTGTGTGTGTGTGTGTGTGTGTGTGTGTGTGTGTGTGTGTGTGTGTGTGTGTGTGTGTGTGAACTTAAGGTTACACGCCATATTAATAATGCAAGTAGTAAGTCTATGTATAGAGATTAAGGGTGTAAGGTCTGTACACATGAATATAAGGCATACATGCATGTGCGTGTGTTGAAGAAATAAAAGGATCATTCACATATATAAAGAAGATTTATGAGTTTAAGAATCACGGGAGATAGAAGCTCAAATATTGATACACTAGGACTTGGCATTCATCCCATAGTTTAAACAAAGATACCAGAAGAAGACAAAATATCGAAAAATAATTTGATAATGAATTTCTTGCGAGTAGAATAGAAACATCAAATGTTACTTGTAAGAGTAAGGAACACATAGCTCATGTGGTGTCCTTATACCATGTTGGTTTATATAATTATGAATATATTTACCTTATAAAACAAATATTCATTGTGTCAAATTTCTAGGACATTTACATACTTTTCCATGTAATATGGAAGAGATGTTAGACAATCCAAGTGTCTAAGAGGACATTTGAGCCATTGTATATATTTAAACATTAGAAAATGAAATTTGACTAATGAAAAAGTTACACATGATATCCATCTTAACTTGGGATTTATCAAGCACCTAGAGGGATTAAATCTCTTGAAGCACAAACACACTTCCAAGTTCTGTATTTCTAAGACATTTACATATTTTTCCATGTAAGAGGGAAGATATGTTAGACAATCCAAGTGTCCAATGGGACATTTGAGCCATTATATTTAAGCATTAGGAAATGAAATTTGACTAATGAAAAAGTTACACATGAAATCCATCTTAACTAGGGATTTATCAAGCACCTAGAGGGATTAAACCTCTTGAGCACAAACACACTTCCAAGTTTTGTATTTAAGAAGTGTTTTGCATATCAAAAACATTGATTCCTCCTTGCACTTGATAGATGTTTGGTTAACATGGATCTATATTAGTACTTAATCTAATATCAATCAAATATTTGGATGATTGTAAACTAAGTAAATTATATACATCAAAACAAATATGGAATCTTAACTAAGGAAATCACAAGTACTCACAATCTTTAACTTTATAAAATATGTATTATTTTTTAGCATTATTAAAAAAACAAATTTGTAGTCATCCCATTGGTTCATATTTTGAAGTTCTTATTTCCACCTTCATGACATTTTATCCTTTATTTATTTAATTTTAATTTTTAGTTATTGGCGTACTAATGTGTAGAGTTATGTTTTATAAGTTTTGTGGTTGTTAATATAAATTTTATTATTATGATGTATTTTAGAAGAAATTGATTCTTCCTATATTGTTACATCATCTTTATTTATTGATATATTTGAATATTAAAAATATTTATTTAATAATGTAATGTGTATTATTATGACTTTTTTTTAATTAATTTATTTTAGGGTTAGTTTTTACTATAATAGTAGGATTTATTTTTAATTTAATATAATTTTTCAAATTATCTTTGTGCATATATTTAGTTCAAACTTTTAATGTAACATGATATTTAAGTAATTTACATTATAATATGGTAAAATATTTTCTCTTCTAAATGTTGGCAACTTCATAATATAACTACTATTACTTACTATGTTTAGAATTAAAATGGTTATAAAACAAACTCAATAATACTTAATTAAATAGTTTTTACAAATTTTACTCTAATATTATACCAATTTTTACAATCATAATAAATCAACATAAAAATATAATAACTGTTATTTCAAATCATAATTAAATTGGTTAAAATAATAATATACACAATATAAATATAAATGGCATTAAATAATTTTAATCACCTCATTTTTTATACAACATAATAATAATGTCAATTTAACTTGAAATACTAATAAGTTCATTAAAAAAATAATTTTATATAATTTATTAAAATAATTTTGTTTTAAAAAATGAAAAATAAATATATACATTCAAAATAGTGAATTAAATAGTGTACTATCCATTGCATAAATTTAAATTTATTGAAATATAAATTATAAATACATTTTTAAAAAACCATGTAAAAATATAAAATTTATTGAAATATGAATTATAAATACTATTTTAAAAAACCATATAAAGATGAAAGAATATTAAACTTCACAACCAGAATAAAGATACGCTAAAGATCCTTTAACTGGTTAAGCCAGCAATAATATTATGATTGTGTAAAAATTATATGTTTATAAATATATATATATATATATATATATATATATATATATTTTGATGCTTACCAAATTTAAATTTAACCTCTCTTTGTATATGACATCTAATTTTTAAACCATGAACATAAACCATGAAAGGATTGAACAAATGCAAAAGGCTACCTAATGGGCTCCCACCCTTTACTAAATTTAAAATTTTCCATGTTTGCAACCAGTTTCTGCATGTGAAATAGAAATCATAAAAATAATGACTCAATAGAAAAAACAGAACAACATACCGTTAACGCTCTGACAATTCCTTACCTTGCGAAGCTCACAGGTAGCCTGTCAAACGGGTGTAATATTTAATTCATTTCTCCAAACCACTCATAATATTCATAGAAAAGTGAGGGACGGTTGTGCTCCTAAAGATGTCCAGCTTGTAATCAAGTATTGATAGAAAGAAAATTGACGACTGGTCGCAGATCGATGGACAATTGAGGAGTGGTCGCAGATTGATAGATAATTTTGGTTCAAATTCCGATTTAAAATAGAAATCCTTAATTTTATTATTATTTTATTACTTTACTTGGTATGATTTAAAGAGAAGATTTCTTCTTAACTACTTATAATTTAATGATTATGTGTTTGATTATTTCTTTTAATGATTATGTGTTTGATTATTTCTTAACATAATAGAAATAAAAGCAAGTGATGTATTTTGGTCTTTTTGTCTATCACTTAGATTTTTAATTATTAACTCACTTGTTCACACTTCTATGTTAAATTAAATTTAGATTATATTTTATGGACATACTTTATATTTACATTACATATATTGAGATTCTCTTTATATGTTCAATTTTCATAGGAAGAAATGCATTTTAAGATATTAAAGTATTTATATAATTTTATTCTTTTAATTATATATTATTTTAATTATTAAAGTATTTAAATTTAATAATTTTTTATTAATGTATATTGAATATTTATTATAATTTTTAAAATTGTTTTAAATTAGTTTTATAATTTTAAATATTGTTCTGTTTTGGAGTTGTTTGATGTGAGAATATGGAGATATTTTTTTCGAATAGAGTAATACAACTAATAAATCTGTTTGAAAATTTGACTTAATTTTGTATTTTAGAGAAGATATCTTAAATATAAATAGTGAATTATATTTAAGGAATCACAAAAAATTTCACCTCCTAAATTTCCAAATTCACAATTTATCTTAAACTCTATATATGATATGCAAAATACCTAGTGATAAACATTTTCTTGTCAAATTCCAACCTCGTTGGAATTCCCCACCTTCATTATTATTTCACAGGAGAAAATTCCTTCTTGGAAGACCTTAGCCACTCATAATTTAATGAGTCCAAACTTGTTTGTTTCTTCAAAGTGATGGACTTTGGTCTTCTTGGTCTCATTGTTCAAAGTTTTAATTATTAACTTTCTTAAGCTTTCACAATGCTTTGTTGAGTTAAATTTTGGATCGTATTTTACCCATAGACTTAATGTTTACATTACACGTATTGGGGATGGTTACCATATACAGGTTAATTTAAATGAATTAGATTTTCTAATTATATGTTCACTTCGTGTATGACTGAAAGAAATTTTAAAATGTGCATGACGAATTTTTTTTTAAGATATTAAAATATTTATATAATTATATTTTTAAATTATTAAAATATATAATTTATTAGAAGTATAATATTTATTATACTTTAAAAAAATTAATGTTTATTATAAATCAATTTTATATAGTATTATTTTTTATGTTTGGTTTATGTAAAGGGATATATATTTGTTTTGTCTTTGTTATCAAAATTTATCTTAATTTAGCCTTTGACTCCAAATTAACCATGTGATAAGTTTGGGTGTTGTTTGATTTGACAATGCTAAGACATTTCTTCTTAGAAATAGATTAATACAACTAATACTTTTACTTGAAAGTTTGATTTAACTTTGTATCTTAGGAGAGATATCCTAAATATAAATGGTGAGTTATATTCAATGAATCACCAAAAACCATTATATCATGAATTCCCATAAATCCTAATATTGTCCAATCATTAAACCATTAATTCACTCCATAAAACTAGTCCTTCACATTTACCTCCAACACATATCCAAATTATAAAGGTTTTTTCAAAATTTATTACCCATCACACATATGCTCAATAATTTTGCTTTCCCTTTCAAACATATCCAGATTATAAGGGTTTTACAAAATATTTTACCCATCACACATGCTCAATAATTTTGATACCCCGTTCGTCAAATTAACTTAGCTCAAGTGAAGTGGTATGGTTCATGATTTGTGTCTCAAGTAGCATGAGTTCAAGCCCTAATGGAGCATGGCATTGTCTACGGATGTCTACCAAGGCCACAATTAGGCTGAAATTCTCTCAGGTGAAAACAAAAAATCTAGATTTTCTTAAAATCCTACTAATATTTCTATTCTTTTCCAAACAAAATTGTAACCTCATTGTAACACATACAAATGTTAAACAGGATTAAAGTAATAAATTTTTGTTTCTTTTCATGCTTAATAGTTTCACCATATAAATATTAAGAGTTTACCATACATATTATGATGTTAATCAAAATATGCATATTACAATACTTGGTATTTTTATTTGGCAATATTTACATGTAAGATGGCTATGTTACATTCGATTAATATATCTGGAATTGTCTACCAACAAGGGCTTACGATACTTCACATTAATCGAGAGTTATAGCATTAAAATATTACAGGCCCATTATTATTGATTTGAAACGGACTTTACTGATGACAAGGGTTATCCAGCCTAAAGGCGAGACTTTATGATATAGCTATGACTGATTGTAGTCAACCCTCTGATACATTTATGCCATCACTACAGCCTCTTTACAGTTGTGTTAATGCTTAGCTTATGTGATGGCCTAGATGGTGAGGTGGTTCATCAGAAAATTTCAATGTTGGGTTGTTCCATTCCTGACCTTAGGATTCACCTCAAATTTATGGTCTCCAGTTGTTGTAGTGATCGGACAGTGGGAGGGAGTTCCGAGTTTCTATGCCTCTGGTATAGTCTTCGATACATCTTCATTGTTCTCCCCTGGAGAAGGGTTTCTGTCTTCCCTATTTAGAGTCTTCCAGGCATATGTAACTCCTCTATCTTATGCTTGTAGCTAAGTTGTAGTTGGGATGATTCTTGTTGGTTGTCGCCATGAACGACCTTCTAAATTCTTATGGATCCTTCGACAGCTACCCCGGGCTCTTGATTTTAGTTATTCGGCAACATGCATGAAAGAGGGTGTCGCATGGAATGGGTCGATCTTGCGGACAAGATAGACCTTCCTAGAATCTAAAGAAGACCTAACGACAAGCAAACCAACCAGACACTATCTTTCTCTAAATATGCTTCAATAAACAATAGCAAACAAGTGCTTTTAGGGCCTACCTTTGGTCCAACACAAGCTTGTGGATGCCCTCGCTCTTTTGATCCAAATGAGCTCCTTTTCGCGAATTTGCAAACACAAACAAGGCAAACAAATTAAATAGCACCTGAAAAACCAATTGCATAAAACATATTTAACATGAAAGTCAAGGAGTCCATGAAACAAATAACATAAGATACTTGTTGAGAAAAATGAGTTTGATTGTATTAATTCAAAAGAAGAAGAAATTTACAACCTTTGCCTTGACGCTGTACAAGCTCCTCCCAGGGTCCAACAAGATGTCTCCTCTACTTTGACAAGTTTCACTCACTCTCCAATGGAACCAAGAGGTATGTGATCTCTCCTCTCAATCTCAACCAAAAAGTCTTAATTTCACCAGAATTTATCCTCAAAATGTTCAGCTTCTAACCTCTCTAGTCCTCACCCCAATGCCTGTATTTATAGTGCAATGGAGGGAAGTTACTAGGTCCTCCTTCAAATGGATAAAGCCCTCCTTCAAAGGGATAGCTCCTTTAGTCAAGGGATTAGCTCCTTCTCTTTTGGGATGCATGAACCACCTCAGAGCGAACAATCCACGTCAAAATTCCTTCTAGAAAACTCTAGAATTAACCCAAAGTGAGTTTTTTAAGATAAAACTTGCGCCTTTTGACTTTCACAGGGGTCCGCACCTACACCGTTAGGGACAGAGCGGGTAGGTACGCAGCTTTTGTACACAGAAGGTGTGGGACCGCAAGTGACCATGAGAGAAAGTGTGGAACCAGAGTTACATTGATTTTTAATGTCTTTCTCCCACTTCCAAAGCTTGATTTGAAGAGTTGAGGTCTTAGACTTGCTTAGGAGGACAGTACAAGTGATGATAGACCCATACTGACTGCAAATAATCATGGTGACGATATTTTAGTGTAACAGAGGGTTTTACAATTGGGCTGGTTTAGGTAATTACAATATTCTTCCTTTTTCTCTTGCCTAGTTACGTTCAGTTTCATTTCACCTAAACTGGTTATTATTTCGAGTTTTAATCCCTGTCACTCCTCCCGCTTTGGTGGAGATACTTACAGGTAAAATGATGGATATCAAGGAGATAAAAGAGGCTTTTACTCAGTTCATCTACACACAAAGTCGAGCACTCAGTTCCCATCCGGGTGCATAATATATAGCCTAGGGTTTATATTGAGGGTTTTTCTTGATGTTGTCTTCAGCCTCTCAGGGAGGCCCAATCTGAATATGTTTAAGATACCATCATATTTTTGTGATAATCTTTAAATTAATTCCAACCTTTAAACAGGCGGATGGCATTTAGTTCATGGAGGGTTTTAAGAACTAATAAATTGGTCTTCTTTAGTTTATTAGTTATTTTGGAAATACCTTACTCTGCTATTATGAGAAAATGGACAACTATTTTGTTTACTGTATAATTCTATGACTTGTGTTTTGAGCAAACTTTGAGTTAATATATGTTCACTCTTTAGTTTGTATGACATTTCCGTCTCGAGATCTGTATGTATTAAATCGTTTGTTAAAGATGGATACTCTTCGACTGAATGTGATAAGATAAGGAATTCCATCCTTGTCTACGGGGTAAGGGTTTGGTATTATATATATTAACTTTTGATAAAAAATAGTTTTTTTGGAAAATATAGAAAGGAAAGTTGATTCCGCTTATTTTCCTTCTTGGTTTTCCCGCTTTTCCTAAATAGATTTAGTCAAATCTATAATATTATTTCCACGGTTCTTGTATTACTGTAAATACTTGGTTGACACCTAATTTTTTACATGAATACCTCTGTTTTATTTTACCCTAGGTTCAATGTTTTTTTCGTTACCTACTGAATGATTTAGACACATTATTCATGCATTTTTTTTGTAGTTTTAATATTACAATGTTGGAAATTTCAACTGTAATCTCTTATCATTTGTCTGTACTTTTGACCAGTAAAATATACTTAGGTTTTGGGTGATTTCCTTCCTAGATGCTAACTATGTTTGTTGCATTTTCTACTTGACACAAGGAGTTCTTTATCCGTAGTTATCTACAATAGTCGAATGTACATAATGTTTAGCATACGAATCTCACTTGTCTAATGCCTCTTTAATGTTCCATTTTCTTAACAAGAATTTGATCTTCTAGATATTCATAATGGAAATAAATACTTATAAAGTATTACATAACTTTTCTCATTTCTATTGTTTTCTTTACTGTATCTTTTACTTAACAAGAACTTGATCTACCAGATATCAAGAATAGAAATAAACACGAATAAACTATTGCATAGCTTTTCTTGAATTAACATGCTCCATTCTTAAAATGCCAAATCTAGCTTATGGAAGATTATCATGGGTTTCTATTTAACAAGATTTCTTACTTATCTAGTACATACAATACGCCAAAATTGGTCAGCAACCAGACCTGATTGATGCTTTTCCTCCCAACCTTGAGACTACAAAGTCAGTAGTCTCCCCCCAAGTTATTCTTGATCCCAAGAAACATCTTCTCTCCCACGAGAACCTTGTTTTCACAGCTATCTAGTCTTAACCAGACATAGCTATCATAGACTATCTGATGCTTTAGCACATCTCCACTTTTTCCTTTGTTGATCTTAGATACCCCTATCCTCTTGATCTTCTTAAGTGAATACTCAATAGTTTTGTTTAGGGATAGATAATTGTCTCTCATAACTAATTAACAAGTAAAACAATATTTACAAATAACTACAAAATTCAATTTTCCATAACTAAGTTCAAAAATAGTTTATAATTTAAAAATAGTAAAAGTTTGTTTTGGTTGCAATAAAGTGAATATTTAAATAAACTGGGGATATAACATCTCCCCCCCCCCAAAATGGAAGATTGTCTCGATGTTTTTCCTTCTAAAAATGGACCCGAAAATTTTTCCTTCATAACCTGCTCATCTTCCCTGGTGGCCTCTTCCGGCCCATAGTGATACCACTGCACTTTAAGCTGGGTGACAACTCATTTCCGTAGCGTTGCTTCTCTCCGATCTAGTATAACCAAAGGTTTGTCCAAGAAATCGCCTTCCGATTCGACCTAAACATAGCAACAAAATAAGTTAAGTCATTAACTAGTTTGTTTCATAAATCTATAAAAGAGAAACTATATATATTACCTGAACGTCTTGCCATTTGATTACGTGATTAGCATCATAAACATATTTCTTAATTATAGAAACATGAAATACGTTGTATACGTGAATGTGACTTGGTAAGGCAAGTTGGTAAGCCACCGGTCCAATTCGAGCTAGGATTTGGAAAGGCTCGCAGAATGGGGGTGCTAATTTAGTACAGTCGGACCATTGCAAAGTGATTTTCTTGGCTTGTACTCTAATGTAAACATGATCCCCTACTTGGAATTCCCGGAAGCTCCTCCTCCGATCAATAAAGTTCTTTTGTTGGTCCTGAGTAGCTTTTAAATTGACTTGTACCTTTTTCACCATCTCTTTCATTTCTTCTAACATGTCTAGCCCTAGCATTAACTTATCCTCTGGACCACTCCAACTCAAAGGTGTCTTGCACTTGCATCCGTATAATACCTCAATGGGACTCATCTGTGAGGATGCATGGTATATGTTGTTATAGGCAAACTCTACCAAGTGTAGTAATTCCTCCCACTTAGTTGGTTGTTGCATTACGTAAGTTCGTAGCATGTCTTCAACAACTTGATTTACTCGCTCATTCTATCCATCCGTTTGAGGATGATATGCAGTGTTGAAGTGTAGTTGTGTACCCAATCCCTCAAAAAGGGCCTTCCAAAAGGCTGATGTAAATTTTACATCTCGGTCGAAAATGATCATCTTGGGGATTCCATGTAATTTGAAAATGTTTTGCATAAAAATGTTAGCAATTTGTATCGCTTTATAAGTTGACTGGACAAGTATGAAATGAACAGACTTGCTCAAATTTTCCACCACCACCATGATGGAGTCATTTTTCTTTTTTTACTTAGGCATTATGGTAATGAAATCGATGGATATGGTTTCCCATTTCCATTCAGGGATAGGCAGAGGGTGAAGTAATCCTGCTAGGTGTTGGTGCTCAACTTTTACTTGCTGGAATTCCAGACATCTAGCTAAATATTTTGCTATCTCCTTCTTCATACCAGGCCATAAAAATTCCTTCCTTTGGGTAGAAATCATTTTCTGGTATCCGGGGTGGCCTGCATAACGAATCTTATGATATTCATCTAAAATAAAATATTTAAGATGTTTCTGGTTAGGCACATATATCCTCTTCCTATAAATCAACGAATCTTCTGCATTTATTTCATATCCCAATTGTTGTTCATGGTTGTTTGAAATTTTTTCTCACTGCCATAAATGTTTATATATTGAATCTTGCATGGCTGATTCATGAATTTTCTAAAGAAAAGTAGTTTGTGATTCATTAAAAGAAATTTCATATAAAAAATTTACCTTTCGACTTAAAGCATCTGCCACCCGATTTTCTTTTCCCTTCAAATTTTTGATTTCAAAATCAAATTCACTTAGGAAATCTACCCAACGAACTTGCCTAGCATTTAAAGTGGGTTGTTTGAAGTAGTTAATCAAACTATGGTGATCAGTCATCAACAAAAATTTCTTTCCCAACTGGTAATACTGCCACATCTTTAAGGAATGAATAATTATTGTGAGCTCCAAATCTTTCTTGACTCGTAGGCAACAAGTCTTCATTCTTGCATTAATATGCCACCTACACCTTCTTTGCTAGCATCCATACAAACCACGTACTCTTTATTGGGATCAGCAATGCTCAAAATGGGTGAAGTGGTAAGTAGATGTTTGAGATGATCAAAGCTCCTTTGACAGTTGGGGGTCCATTTGAAGTCTTTTCCTTTCTTTTGCAGAGAGTTAATAGGATATGCAACTCTAGAAAAACCTTCCACAAATCTCCGATAATATCCTGCTAGACCCATGAACGATCTTTTGTCAACTACATCTTTCGATACCGGCCATTCCATGATAGTTCTTATTTTTTCTGGATCTACACTAATTCCATCCTTGGTGATGACAAGTCCCAAGTACTGGATTTTCTCTTTAAATAAATCACATTTACTATATTTGGCATACAGTTGGTGTTCTCTTAAGACTTGTAGAACAATATGGAGATGCTCCTTATGTTCTTCTATGTTCCGAGAGTAGATCAGTATGTCATCAATAAATATTAATACAAGTTTGTCTAAGAACTGAATAAATATATTGTTCATGAGGCACATGAAGCTTGTTGGGGCATTAGTTAGCCCAAATGGCAAAATTGCGAACTCATAATGTCCACAACGAGTCTTGAACGCAATTTTTAAAATATATTCCTCCTTTAATCTGATTTGATGATATCCAGAGCAGAGATCGATCTTTGAGAATACGTTCGCACCTTTCACTTGGTCACATAACTCATCTATATGGGGAAGGGGGTATTTTTTCTTAATGGTCATCTTATTTAGTTGACGGTAATCCATGCACATTCGCAGGGTTCCGTCCTTCTTTTAAACAAATAATACAGAGCTCCCCAAAGGGACAGATATATTTTTTATCAGGCAACTCTTGAAGTTGCATTTTTAATTATGTTAGCTCTGGTAGGCTCATTTGGTAAGGTGCTCGAGAAACTATGGCAGCTCTCAAAATTAACTCAATGGTAAAACCTATGTCTCTCTTTAGGGGTAGACCCATAATTTCCTCAGGAAATACATCTGGAAATTTTTGTATCACAAGTATATTCTCTAATGAAACAATTTTATCTTTAGAGTCAACATACAGTACTTATATTGCATAAACTTGGAAGCCTTTTCTGATGCACTTTGCTAATTGGGAAGCTATTATAGGTCTTAATTGCAGAGGTTTTTGAACACCTTGAATTTCATGTCTCTCCCCTTCCTCATCCCAGTAACTAATAGTTTTGGTTTTACAGTTGACGAGGGACCAGTGTTTTTCCAACCAGTCCATTCCTCTAAGGATATCGTATAACCCCGGGGGTAAAACATTCAAATCAGCTATGATAGGTTGATTAGATAATTTTAAAGGACAATTACTAACTTTAGACAAAACTCTCCTTTTTTCTCCTATGGCTAGTTGTACTAACCAAGGATTTTTAAATTTAACAGCTTGCAATTTACATCATTCCACTATCTTGAGACTAATGTAACTCAAAATGGCCCCAAGATCAATTAAAATAGAATAGGTTTGGTCAAAAACAATACATTCAAATTCAACCATGGTTGGTTGAAATTTTGCCTGATGATCTTCAAGGGCCACATTAATTTTAGGAATTCTTCTTGCCACTTCTCCCACAATAGATGCTTCTTGTATTTGTGAGATCTGATCTGCTTCCATGCGATGAGGGCAATTTTTGACATAATTCGGGTCTCCACATCCCCAACATTGTACAAGTGGTCTGTTAGTTAATTCTGCTTCATTTCTGCCATCTTGCTCATTTGTCCTGGTTTCGCCTAGTACTTTAAATCTAGGTTGATTCTTATTCATATTTCGGTTATTTTGACCTTTATATAATCCGTTGTTTCCCATGCCCTTATTCCCCTTGTCATTGGGAAAAAATTTACTTCCCTTTTTGTCAACCCACCTCTTGCTCATATCTCCCTTTGGTTTATTTTGCTGGTAGAAGATCCATGCTTTACGAATAACTTTTTCCATGGTTTTTGGGTTGTCAAACTCCAGGCGTTCTTTCATGAACAATGGAAGACTGTTGATAAACTGCTACACCTTTGATTTTTCTTCACGAATATAAAGGATATATCACAGTAATGATGTAAACATTGTTATGAACTCATCCATGGTCATTTGACCCAGTTGGAGATCATGACATTCTTTTTCTTTTTCATCATAACATCTTTCCATTAGATATTTTTCTTTAAAATATCTCTGAAATTTCTCCCACTTTATGTTTTTCTCATTGACTCCGCCGGTTGTTTTTACTTCCTCCCACCACAATGTGGGTTTCCCTTGTAGCTGGAAAATGGCCAGACGGACCTTCATATGATCATACTTGTACCGCTGGAAATACTTTTTCATATTAATGAGGCATGCTTCTGCCACCTCTTTTTATTCACCATCGAAGAGAGGAGGCTTGATTTTCCGAAACTCCCCTTGAAGTTCCATTTTCTCCCTTTTCTGAGTCTTGTGATCAGACACATTATTTGATTCTTCTTCCTGATTTTCTTCACCGCCTTCTGTTTCCACATTCTCAGTTTGAAACTCTTGTTCCCTTGTCATATTTTCGTGCTCAGGGTTGGGGACTAGTGGCCGATGATTATGTCTATCTGATAGACTTTTTAGGATATCTTCCTACTCCTACATCAATCATTCATTTTCTTCCTGGAGTCGAGCCATCTCACATTTCAATTCTTGTACAATCACCCAGATATCTGTATTGGTTTTTTTCAGCTAATCACCCAGCTACACCCAAACCTCATGATTGCCTTCCTAAAATGATGTTGGTCTTGTTCCCATTACAGACCCGTGTGGTAGATTCCCAGTTCTCCTCAAGCTGATTGCTCCATGTTTCCTATGTGCACATCATCGAGTGTTTTATTTCTTTATTCCAGAGGTCCAGTTTGGCAACCTGAGCACTATGATACCACATATAACACATCCAGTTGTTAAACAAGATTAAAGTAATAATTTTTTTTTCCTACTTAACACTTTCACCATGTAAATATTAAGTGGCTATCATACATATTATGATCTTAATCGAAATTTACATATTACAATACTTGGTATTTTTATTTGGCATTATTTACATATATGATGGTTCTGTCACATTCGATTAATATATATGGAATTATCTACCAACTAAGGCTTATGATAATTCACATTAATTGAGAGTTATAGCATTAAAATATTACAGGCCCATTATTATTGATTTGAAACGAACTTTACTGATGACAAGAGTTATCTGGCCTAATGGCGAGACTTTATGATTTAGCTGTGACTGATTGCAATCAACCCTCTGATACATTTATGCCATCGCTACGGCCTCCTTATAGTTGTATTAATGCTCATCTTATGTGACAACCTAGGTGGTGAGGTGGTTCATCGAAAAATTTCAATGGCGGGTTGCTCCATCACTAACCTAGGGATTCACCTCACATCTATGGTCTCCAGCTGTTGTAGTGATCGGACAGTGGGAGCGAGTTTCAAGTTTCTATGCCTCTGGTATAGTCTTCGATACATCTTCATTGTTCTCCCCTAGAGAAGGGTTTTTGTCTGCTATGTTAGGAGTCTTCCATGTACAGGTAACTCCTTTGTCTTCCTCTTGCATCTAACTTGTTGTTGAGATCATTCTTATTGGCTACCGCCATGAACAACCTTCTAAATTCTTATGGATCCTTTGATAGTTACCCTGGGTTCTCAATTTTCGTTATCCGCCAACAAGCATGAAAGAGGGTTTTACAATTGGCCCTGTTCAAGTAATTACAATATTCTTCCTTTTTCTCTTGCCCAATTACGTTTAGTTTCATTTCACCTAAACTCGTTATTATTTCGAGTTTTAATCTTTGTCAGTCATCCCGCTTGGGTGGATATCCTTGTAGGTAAAATGATGGATGTTGAGGAGATAAAAGAGGATTTTACTCAGTTCATCTGCGCACAGAGACAAGCGCTCAGTTCCCATTCGGGTACACAATATCTAGCCTAGGGTTTATAGTCAGGGTTTTTCTTGTTGTTGCCTTCAGTCTCCGAGGGAGGCTTAATTTGAATATGTTTAAGTTACCATCATATTTTTGTGATAATCATTAAATTAATTCGGGCCTTTAAACAGGCGAATAGTATTTAGTTCAAGGAGGGTTGTAAGAACCGAGAAATTAGTCATCTTTAGTTTATTAGTTATTTTGGAAAAACCTTGCTCTGTTGTTATGAGAAAATGGACAACTATTTTGTTTACTATATAATTTTATGACTTATGTTCTGAGCAAACCTCCAGTTAATATATATTAACTCTTCAGCTTGTTTGATATTTCCGTCTGGAGATCTATATGTATTAAATCGTTTGTTAAAGATGGATACTCTTTGACTGAATTTAATAAGATAGGGAATTCCATTCCTGCCTACAAGGTAAGGGTTTGCTATTATATATATTAACTTTTGATAAAAATTAGTTGTTTTGGAAAATATAGATAGGTAAGTTGATTCGGCTTATTTCCCTTCTTGATTTTCCTTCTTTTCCTAAACATATTTTTTCAGATATGTAATCTTATTTCCACGGTTCTTGTATTACTACAAATACTTGGTTGACACCTAAAATTTTACATGAATACCTTTGTTTTCTCTTATCCTAGGTTCAGGGTGTTTTTCGTTACCTACTGAATGGTTTAGGAACACTATTCTTGCATTTTATTTGTAGTTTTAATATTACAATGTCGGAAATTTCGACAATAATCTATTATCATTTGTCTATACTTTTGACCAATAAAATATACTTAGGTTCTGGGTGATTTCCATACTAGATGTTGACTATGTTTGCTACATTTTATACTTGACACAAAGAGTTCTTTATCCCTTATCTACAATAGTCGAATGTACATACTATTTAGCATAAGAATCTCACTTGTCTAATGTCTCTTTACTGTGCCATTTTCTTAACAAGAATTTGATCTTCCAAATATTCAGAATGGAAATAAATACTTATAAACTATTGCATAACTTATCTCCTATCTATTGTTTTCTTTACTGTATCTTTTACTTAACAAAAACTTGATGATATCCAGAATAGAAATAATCATGAATAAATTATTGCATAGATTTTCTTGAATTAACTTGCTCCATTCTTAAAATGCCAAATCTAGCTTATGGAATATTTATCACGGGTTTCTATTTAACGAGATTTCTTACTTATCTGGTACATACAATATGCCAAAATTGGTCAGCAACCAGAGTTGTTTGATGCTTTTCCTCCCAACCTTGAGACTACAAAGTCAGTAATCTCCCCCCAAGATGTTCCTAATCCTAGGAAACTTCTTCTCTCCCACAAGAACCTTGTTTTCACAGCTATCTAGTCTTAAGTAGACGTAGCTATCACAGACTATCTGACATTTCAACACAACTCTCCTTTTTCCTTTGTTGATCTCAGATACCCCTATCCTCTTATCTTCTTGAGTAAATACTCAAGAATTTAGTTTAGGGACATATAACTGTCTCTCATAACTAATTAACAAGTAAAACAATATTTATGAATAACTACAAAATTCACTTTTCCATAACTAAATTCAAAAATAGTTTATAATTCAAAAATAGTTTATATTTTAAAAATAGCAACTGTTTGTTTTGGTTGCAGTAAAATGAATATTTACATTAATTGGAGATATTACACTCATTAAACTATAAATATTTCGAATATCATGAAATTCCAATATCATTAGAATTCTCATCTTCATTATTATTTCATTACTTCATTTTGTACAGCACAAAGACTAGATTCCTAGATTCCTTCTTGGAAGACCTTAACCACTCATAATCTAATGCATACATGCTTGGTTATTTCTCAAAAGAAAAGAAATAAAAGCAAGTGATCGACTTTGGCCTTCTAGACGAAGATCTTGTCCACTCATAATTTGGTTGTTTCTCAAAAGAAAATGATTAAAAAAAAAGTGATAGATTTTGGCCTTCTTGGTCTCACTACTCAGACTTTTCATTATTAACTTTCTTACTCATTCACACCACTCTCTCAGTTAAATTTGGATTGTATTTTATCGACATACTTAATGTTTACATTACACATATTAGAAACATTACAAATATTAGAATGGTAATCATATTAAAGTTAATTTAAATAAATTAGATTGACTCATTCTATGTTCAGTTCTATGTTCAGTTTGGGTAAGAGGAAAGGAATTCTAAGATATTAAGGCGTATATATATATATATAAACATTTAAATTTAATAAATTTTTATTTATTAATAAGTATAAGAGATTTGTTATAATTTAATATATATATATATATATATATATATATATATATAAATTATCTAAAAAATTTAGAATTAAAAGTTTATATGTATTATAATTTAATATATTATATATTATTATTTTTTATGTGTGGTTTACAAACATAGTTAGGGTTGGAAGTTCAAAATGGACTTACCCGTTAAATTTTCCGGTTTTCACACCTTCCTGATTCGTCTTCGCATTTTTAAAGAAGGATCTCCTCACTCGTGTTCACAATTTAAATAAAGGATCTTGAAGGTTTTGCAAATTTTTAATTGTATTTGACGAGCAAATCACCCCGTGACGGAAAATATCCTCACTCTTGTTCACAATTTAAATAAAGGATCTTGAAGGTTTTGCAAATTTTTAATTGTATTTGACAAGCAAATCACCGGGTGACGAACAATTTTCCTCTCAAATTTCATCCCTAGTGGTCACTACATAGACAGATCCACCTAAAGCTATCACGCCTAACCCTAAGAACATCAAGAAGAATTGACCCAGTGAACTCCCATTAGCAAGATGCTTTAATGATGGAAACTACCCTTTTTTTTCCTAGAAAAAAATTGTCTTTTCATTCATAAATTGAATTTGAAAGAAAGAAACAAAAAACAATTTTGTATATGCACCTGTAGTACATTCCCTGGGATTTGCTTCAATCCAACCTAAGGTTACTAGGTTTAGTTAATCAAACAAAAGACCAACCCACATAACCAAAAAAAAGGTCACGCATGCCAGATAATGAAAAAACCCCAAAGGTGTTATAAAAAATATAGCCCAAAATGACCCTAAATGGGCCATAAAAAATATAGCCCAAAACGATTAGCTAGGCATAGGTCGCCCAACAGGTAGGGCCCAACTAAACAAGCATAGAGGCCTCCATAAAAAAGTCTCCCAACAAAAACTTAAAACAAAATCACTTAGGTAGGAAATTGTACAAAGGATCAGCTAATGATCGTGATAACAGAGGACCAACATGTAAAGAGGCACAAAACAAGGGCATTTGTGATAGGAGACAGGGACAACCACAACCGAGCCCGCTCCCTCAACTCCCCACATGCATCCCAACGAGCAAATCGACAAAGCCAAAAACCCCAAAATGAACCACACATCGAGTGAATGTAGCGCAACAACCCACCAACAACATTGACGAGTGAAAGGTTGACCGCACCTAAGGCAACACCATCGAACCCAAGGGCAGATGCAAATAGGGAGTCACTGCAGCCATCGAACTCTACAAAGACTAAACCTAAAAAAAAAAACAATCAACCAAGGAAATAGAAAATTGCCAAAACCCTAACAAAGCTTTCCAAAAACCCTTTATCTAATCTCTTTTGTCCAATTAACTAACCCTTAAAATTACACTTTATATATAAAAAAATAATATTAAATATATCACATTCAAATCCACTTCAACATATTATAAATTTAATATGCATTTAAAGCTGAATTAATTTCCAATGCAAAAATAATACAAATATGTTTTAATTTAAATCAAATAACATAAAATTTTATGAAAAGTATAACATATATGAAATATTTTATAAAATATAAAGTTTGTGTACAATACATACTCCAATCCTTTTTAAACTATACATACGCCAAACTCAAGTAGCCAGCGAAGGTGGTAAATGAAATGATCAGTTTATGTTATCGCAGTCAAGTAGTCATAGAAAAGTGAGATACGTGTGGTTCTACATTGTACTCCTAATGATGTCCAACTTGGAACCAAGTATTGATAGAAAATTGAGGGTTGGTCGCAGATAGAACCTTTCCTTTAAGTTGTACCAATATTGAGCTACAGATTACAGACAAAAATGAGACACTGGTGGTACTGAGATACTTTCTACACATTTTTCTTTGGCCATCAAGCTCCTCTGGTTTGTTGAAAACGGGGTGCAGAGTAAACCCTCCAAACTTTGAACCAGAATTGCTTTGTGATAAAATAATGTTAGGGTATGTAATAATTATGTGGTAAGAAGAAGTATGGTATGACATTTTTGGTAATTAATACCATATCAATTAGAAATAACGCAACCATAGTGAATATTGTAATTTGTATAATTGGAAAGACACAACTCCCAAATATAATGTGAATTTGTTTTTAATGTGAATTTTTGGATTTATTAGTGTGTTGGAATTTGACAGAAAAAATTGAGGTGAAATATTGATTTGTGTTATTTAAATATGGATTCAGCATCCTGAAAAGCTCCTAGGGCACTTTGATTGTGCGGGGGTTACCCATAAAACTTGTGATTTCAATACACTTTGATTGTGTAGGGGTTACCCATCAAGCTTGTGATTTCAATAAATTCCTGCCAGATTTTGAGAAATTCGACCTCAACACCCATCAGAAAAACTTCCAAAAAGCTCACTAAAAACAACTCTAATTTGTTATCCTTATTGGTTTGGATTTTGACAACTCGAATTTATTATCCTTGTTGCTCTAGATTTTGACCGATATCAAATAAATTCAAGTTTCAACCTTGCAAACTCCATATTTTCTAGCAAGTCACACTTGACCTGTAATTTTAATACCTATTTATCAAATACAAATTAAAATAGCAAATACTTGCTACAAGTTGTGAAATTCCAAGGTTGAAGCCCCATTATATGCAAAATATCATGTGATAGACAATTTCTGATCAAATTCCAACCAAAAATAAAATTTCCCACCTTTATTATTATTTCATTACTTTATTTTGTATTGTCCAAAGAGAAGATTCTTTCTTGGAAGATCTTAGCCACTCATAATTTAATGATTATGTGCTTGATTGTTTCTCAAAAGAATGGAAATAAAAGCAAGGACTTTGATCTTCTTGGTCCCACCACGCACACTTCTAACTATTAACTTGTTCACACTTCTGTGTTGAGTTAAATTTGGATTATATTTTAGGGACATACTTAATGTTTACATTACAAATATAGTGGATGGTTACCATAGGTTAATTTAAATGAATTGTCTTTTCTCATTATATATTCAATTCCTATATGAGAAAATGCATTTTAAGATATTAAAGTATTTATATAACTATATTTTTTAATTATTAGAGTATTTAAATTTAATAATATTTTTATTAATATATATTGAATATTTATTATAATTTTAAAAATTTGCTTTAAATTAGCTATGTGATCAGCTTTTTAGAATATGGAGATATTTTTTTGGCAATAGACTAATATAACTAATAATTCTGCTTGAAAATTTGACTTAGTTATGTATCTTATAGAAGATATCCTAAATATAAATGGTGAATTATATTCAAGGAATCACCCTAAAAAAATCACCTCCTGAATTCCCAAATTCACAATACTTTATGGAGCTGTCTTTAGTGCGACTTTTTTTCCTTTCCAAATCCAGCGGAAAAATTTTAGGTAAAATCTTGATTTGTGTTATTTAAACTAGTTTTTTTTACTATATATATGAATTCATCACCCTAAAAACCTCCTAGGGCACCTCAATTTTGCAAGGGTTAACCATCAAGCTTTTGATTTCAATAAATTCCTACTAGATTTTAGAGAAACTAGGGCACCTCAATTGTGCAGGGGTTACCCATCAAGCTTGTGATTTCAATAAATTCTTACAGGATTTTAGATAAATTAGATTGGAAAAACTCACAGGAAAAACTTCCAAAAAGTCTAACTAAAGACAACTGAACCCTGATATAAGACATATTTCAACGAAATTAACTTGTTAGTGATTAACTTGCTCATAATATTGATATTTAACATTTACCTTTAACACATATCCAAATTATAAAAAATATATATTTAAATTTCTATTCAAATAAATAACAAAATAGTTTAACGATATATAATATGCAAAATACCAAGTGATAGACATTTTCTTGTCAAATTCCAGCCTGTGGGAATTCCCCACCTTCATTATTATTTCATTACTTTATTTTGTACCGCCCAAACATAAGATTCCTTCTTGGAAGACCTCAACCACTCACAATTTAATGCGTCGAGATTGTTTGTTTCTCAAAAGAAAAGAATAAACACAAGTGATGGACTTTTGTCTTCTTGGTCTCACCATCCAAAGCTTTAATTATTAATATTTTTACTCGTTTATTTTATTTTGTTGAGTTAAATTTTGGGTCGTATTTTATGGGCAAACTTAATCTTTACATTACACATATTTGGGATGGTTACCATATCAAGATTAATTTAAATGAATATATTATGAAAAAAAATTAATATGTGTATGAGAAAAGAAAAAATATTTATATTTTTATATTTTAAATTATTAAAAATATATAATTTATTAGAAGTATAATATATTATATATATATATATATATCATTTAAAAAAATAATATTTTTTATAAATTATTTTTATGTAGTATTATTTTTTATGTCTAGTTTATGGAAGGGGATATATATATTTTTTATTTTGTTATCAAAATTTATTTTGATTTAGCCTTGACAACAAATTAATTATGTGTTAAGTCTGGGTGGTGTTTGATTTGAGAATACTAAGACATTTTTTTTTGGAAATAGATTAATACAACTAATAATTTTGCTTGGAAATTTGATTTAACTTTGTATCTTAAGGGAGATATCCTAAATATAAATAGTGAATTATATTCATAGAATCACCAAAAACCATTATATCATGAATTCCCATAAACCCTCATATTCGTCGATCATTAATTGCTCCATAAAGCTGGTACTTCACATTTACCTCCAACACATATCCAAATTATAAAGGTTTTACAAAATTTATTACCCATCACAGATATGCTCAATAATTTTGTTTTCTCATTCAAACATATCCAGATCATAAGGGTTTTAAAAAATATTTTGCCCATCATAGATATGCTCAATAATTTTGATTCTCCATTTGTAAAAGAAACTTATCTCAAATGAAGTGGTATGGTTCAAGATTTGTGTCCCAAGTAGCATGAGTTCAAGCCCGAATGTATCTAGTCCACAATTTAGATTGAAAGACGAAATTCTCACCAAAATCTCATTAAAACGAAAAATTTAATTTTGAGAATGTATTTCAATTAAATTTTCTTAAAATCTTATCAAAATTTCCATTATTTTCTAAACCAAATTATAACCTCATTAAACTATAACTACACAAAATATCATATTATAAACATGATCTTATAAAATTCCAATCTCATTAAAATTTCATTATTGTTTCATTACTCTACTCTGTATAGCACAAAAAGAAGAGTAAAATCTCATTAAAAAAAAATAAAAAATTTGAGAATGTATTTCAATTAAATTTTCTTAAAATCTTATAGAAATTTCCATAATTTTCTAAACCAAATTATAACCTCATTAAACTATAACTACACCAAATATCATATTATAAACATAATCTTATAAAATTCCAATCTCATTAAAATTTCATTATTATTTCATTACTCTACCCTATATAGCACAAAAAAGAGAGTAGTTAATGTAATGCGTACTTGCAAGTGATAGACTTCTCATAATTTAATACCTACATTAATTTAATGCATATATATTAAATTATTAAATATATTTAAATTTAATAATTTTTTATTTATTAAAATATTTATTAAAATTTAAAAAGTTATATATATTATAAAATTTTATTATTATTTCATTACTCTACCCTATATAGCACAAAAAGAAGAGTAGTTAATGTAATGCGTACTTGCAAGTGAGAGACTTTGGCCTTCAAGACGAAGACTTCTCATAATTTAATGCCTACGTTAATTAAATGCATATATATTAAATTATTAAAGATATTTAAATTTAATAATTTTTTATTTATTAAGATATTTATTATAATTTAAAAAGTTATATATATTATAAAAAAATTATTTAAAAATTTTAAAATTAAAATTTTATGTGTTATAATTTAATGTATTATGTATTATTATTTTTATGAGTGGTTTATAGATATTGGAGGCAATGGTTGTTTGTTAGGGTTGGAATTTCAAAAGGGACTTACTCATTAAATTTGATGGTTTTCACATCTTCATAACTCATTTTCACAATTTTAAGGAAAGATCTTGACGGTTTTGCAAATATTAGATCTAAGACTTTTGTGATTCATTATGTAGATAATAGTCTTATTAATCACATTAGTTGGTTTTGCAAAATTTTAATTATATTTGACTAGAAAATCACTCTGTGATAGGCAATTAGGCAATTATTCTGTCAAATTCCATCTCTAGTGGTCACTATACCCATGAAAACTATCTAGACATCTCCACATAAAGGGTTCACCTTTCACCGACTCATTAGCAGAGTCTAACCCCAAGAGCATCAAGAAGAATTGACCATGTGACCTCCCATTAGCAAGGTGTTTTAACAATGGAAACTAACCCTAATTTTCCTTGAAAAATACTATTATTTTCATTCATAAACTGATTTAAAAAAAAAAAAAAAAAAAATTAATTAACTAATTAATTAAAAAAAAAAAAAAATACATCTTTAGTGCATTCCTTGGTGATCCCACATGAGGCTAGTATAGTATCTTCCTCGATCCCACATGAGGCTAGTATGTTTAGTCAATCAACCAAAAGGCCAACCTATATAACCAAACAAGATCCCACATGAGGCTAGTATTCAGTCAATCAACCAAAAGGCCAACCCACATAACCAAAAAAGGGCAGGCAAGCTTGACAATGGAAAAATCCCAAAGGGGCCATAAAAAATATAGCCCAAAATGATGCCCCAACAAAACAAGCCTAGAGGCCTCCATGTAAAAACAAGCAGTTGCCGAACAAAAACTCACTACAAAATCACCTAGGTAGGAAACGGTACAAAGGATCAACTAACGATTGTGCCAATAAAGGACCAACATGTAAAGAGACACAAAACATGGGTGTTTGTGACACGTGATCGCCAGCCCACTCGGTCAACTTCCACTCGGTCAACTTCTCACAGGCACCCCAACGAGCAAACCGACAAAGCTAGAAACCCCAAAATGAGCCATATCATATAGCAACACAAGGGTGAATGTAGAGCAATGATCCACCAACATGACATCAATGAGTAAAAAGATAACCTCACCAAAAGCAACACCAATGAACCCAAATGCTGGATGCAAAGAGAAGATCATGATAACTAAAGTTCCAACTACCATACCCAATAACAATCAATAAAAAAATAGAAAATTACAAAAACTTAACAACGCACTCCAAATACCCCTATCTAATCTCTTTCGTCTAATAAAACTAACCCTTAAAATTATACTATAATTATTAAATTTTTATATAAAAATAATAATATTAAATATATCCCATTCAATTATAATGTATAATATTATAAAAATAAATCTTACCGATAAGAAATTAAAAGCAATTACCCAGCTTTATCAATATATTATCTACAACTACAAATGCATTTCAACATGTTACAAATTTAGTATGCATTTAAAGCCGAATTAATTTCCAACGCAGAAATAATGCAAATGTTTTAATTTAAATTAAATAACATAAAACTTTATGCAAAAATATAATATATATGAAATATTTTATAAAATATAAAGCTGGTGTACACTCTTTACGTGGTTGGTGGAGAATGTCGGTCAGTGGGAATGCAAATGCGTATGGATTGGCATTTGCTCGGTCAGCGGGGAATGCGTTTCAGGGAAGTTTACGTGACGGAAGGATATTGCCACGTATAAATGACTAGTTCCAAGAATGTCGGTCAGTGGGAATGCAAACGTGTTTGGATTTGGACTTGTTGGGTCAGTGGGGAATGTGTTTCATGGAAGTTGGAATAATATATATATTTTTAAATGTAAATTTTATTATTATTATTATTATTATTATTATTATTATTATTATTAGGTTTTTGTGATTTAGGTTGAAGGTTAAGGAAAAAAAATTAGTAGTAATTACATAGGAAAAGATTTGTTTAGGAGTTTCTAACCATTAGTGTGTTGTTTGAAAATTTTCGGTAAATCTTGTTCCTATCTATACTGGATGGTTTGAAACGCTTGGGCAATTTTTTTTCCTATATGATTATTACCAAACATTTTTTCTTAGCTATTATCTATATTAAATATGAGTTTTTATTCTATAATTTTGTTAATATATTGATTCTTAAAATTTATTATTATGTTACTATCTATAATTTTATGAATTTATTCACTTTGAAAATTTATTATTATTTTAATTTATATTACCATTAAAATATTTGTTTACAATTTTTTTTTTTTTATAAATTATGGATATGCATGTTTATTTTGAAATAGAGCTTCCATAATTTTAATTTAATTATTAATAATTATTAAGTGGATGGTAGATATTTAACCTCTTCCAAATATTCTAGAATATTTATACAAGTATACACAAATTAAAAGTTGAGAGTTACCTCCAAAGTAGTTGTCATTTTCCCCTTTTAACCAAATTGATTATTTAAAAAAAAATTGCATATGAACAAGTGCTATATGAAGTGAGTGATGATTTGTTGGGTAAGTAGCATTGATAATCCATGGTATTAGCCCATGGTATTGTAACAAAGCCTATTTACAAAGTAGGAATATCCATGATAATGTGAGAGTAAATCTCCATGGTTAAGAATATTTTTACATATTATTTTAAATGTATATATGTTTAACTTATATATTAATTCTTTTTACTATTTATCAAGGAGGCAATATAAATTAAATGGTTGGTAAACTAGGCATCAATTCATAATAAGTATCAAAACAATTACTACATGATACATCATAAGTTGCTAAAATTTTAAAAATCATAAAAACTAACTAAGTTTTAACTTTATTTTAAATATTTATTATTAATAATGACGCAATAGGCTTGTTTATTTTTTAATAGGGCTTCCAGAGTTTTAATTTTATTATCAATACTTATGCCAACACGCATGGCTATTTTGGTGTAATATCCTCACACAGTTGACCCTTGTTTGACCAATTTAAAAAATAAATAAATAAATTAATAATAATAATAATAATAATAATAATAATAATAATAATAATAAATAAATAAATAAATAATAAAAAGCGGAGAACACATGGTTTTCGTCCCAAGTAATTATCCACCTAGGGTAATTTCCCATAGTTTCTTCCGAGCAGCCAAGCTTTAAAAGGAGGAGAATCGAGAGCAAGACATGGAATTTGTGTCTTCTTCATTGGTATTTTGAGAGCTCAAGCGAGTTTTCAAGAGAGGGTTTAAAGTGAGATCCTTAGCCTATCTTCGATGGGATTCGATCTCACCCTAGTTGGCAACCCAACTTCAATGGTTCCTAAAATCACCTTAGTTGGCTCAATTTCTTCTTTTTGGAAAGGTGATTATTCATATTCATTGTTTTTGGGAACACTAATTTCATTATTCTTCCATGGTGCAGAGGCTAGGTTGAGGGACCATGAAGGCAAAGGAGGCACCCATACCACCCAATCTAGAGATCGAGCCTTCAGTTCAGTGTTATGGGTCTCAATGTTGATTTGACTCCCATTGCTAAGTAATCCATTCACTAGCTTTATGATTTGGCTAACAGTGTTCCACGACAGCAGGATCGAGTGACCGCTGATTTGGTGTGGTAACAACCCAACGAGAAGGGGAGAATTGCAGAGGAATTCACAAGGTTCGTGGAAGCCGAGGTAAGTTGTCTACAACACTGGATAGATCACGTCATAACGTACAAAGGTTGGGCTGTGGACTAATAACACACTAGGCATGTAAGCTATGATAGGGAGACTACATTGTGATCGCGCCGTGGAGTGAAGTCAATGAGCAGCGCTAGGAAACCATTCATTACCACCACAAACTCTTCCCAGATTGCCACTTTATTCATTAGTTGTATCACCATCAGAGGGTGCGCATGCTAGAAGGCCACAATGCCATTGCGTCGAGCAGAGAAAGAGATCACTAAGTATGAGATCTAAAGAATCATTGTCAAAGGCTATGGAGCATTATAGTGAGCACCAGATCATTGTGTGCCTGTAGATCTTCACGATCATGGACCATAGAGGTAGAGAATGGAGGTCGTTGACTTCTCACAGTTCATTCTCACAAGCCTACGATGGAGTCATCTTTTTCACGTTCGTTGATCCGCTAACTCCATATATGAGAGGTGATGGATACAAGTATTATTCTAGTTCTGGTTCTGGTAGGCATCGTGATTGTCATTGTTATCATCCTTACAAGAGGAGTGATAGGTGATACTTTCCATATGAGTTTAAGAAAGCAAATCCACCTACTTTTGATGGATATGTGAAGAAGACGGAAAATGCAGAGTCTTGGATACTTGGGATGAAGAAGTTCTTTGACTTGCATGAGTACATAGAAAATATGAAGGTCAGAATAGATATCTTTAGCTTGAGAGCTAAAGCATACATCTGGTGGGAAGATGTGAAGCGGGTTAGAGACATCTAGACAAATGACTGGACTTGGCACGAGTCACAGAGACTTTTCAGGAAGAAATACTTTTCAGAAAGGTACTATGACAGTAAGGCCAAAGAATTCTATGAGCTAAAGATGGGATCAATGGCAAATGAAGAGTACCTGAATAAGTTCCTGGAGCTATTGAGGTATGTATCGTATCTTAAATATGAGAAGGCTAAAGTTCAGTGATTTGTTAGTGGATTGCCATTAGCATTTAGAGATCGGATTGAGTATGATAAGCCTCGGTCACTTGACGAAGTCATTAGGAAATTGAAGCATTGCTATGAATAGTCAAAGCATAAGAACAAATCTCGACAAGGATGGAAAGGAAAAGACAAAGGTAAAGGTAAAAATGGTAGTTGAAAAGAACAAGGCCTCAGAATGCAGATGAGAAAGAGAATGTCGCACCACAAAAGATATTTAATACAACTAGATAGGGACATGGGTCATAACAATAGCATATAGGTGAGGATATTGGTCAGTTAGAGTGTTGGACATGCGGTAAGGAGCACATTAAGAGATATTTTCCACAAAATTGGGGTGGTGTGCCTTAGATATATAGTGCGCAGGAGGCATAGACTGTTGGGTATGTTGGTAAGAGCGTTCCTCATATTTATGCAGCATTGGATAACAAATAGGGAGACAATCAAGCATCTATCATTGAGATGGACGATAAGCTTTGTGATCAATTTATTTATATTTTGGTTGGCCATGGATCTAATTATAGTTATGTTAGTCCTGACTTGGTGGATAAGTGTGGTTTGAGTAAGGAATTGCAAGAATAATCTTGGTTAGTGCAGATGGCTATAGGTACAAAGAATCAAGTTCATCATTTGGTAAGAACTTGTGCATTTGATTTGAATGGTATGCCTACCATAATACATTTGAATGTATTACCATTGGGATCATACAGTTTTTTTTTGGGCATGGATTGGTTGTACCTGCATAGAACCAAGGTGGTTTTTTATGACAAAACCATTGAGTGTGTGGATGACAATGGGGAAGCAAGAGCCTTACAGGGAAAGAAGAAAGCCGCATAAGTTAGGATGGTGAAAACTATGGAGGAAAAGTGCAATAGCATGAAAGTGTGTGTTATTTGTCATACATATTTATAGTGAAAAAGGTAAGGAGGTTGAGGATGCAGGTGTTTTGAGTACACCTGAGTTGGTGGAGTTGAAGCTACAGTTGAAGTAAATTTTCAACAAGGGATACATTAGGCCAAGTGTATCGCCTTAGTTCACACCAATATTGTTTGTGAAGAAGAAAGATGGAACTCTTAGATTATGAATTGACTATAGGCAGTTGAACAAAGTGACTATCAAGAACAGGTATCTATTTCTGAGGATTGATGACTTGTTCAATCAGTTGAAGGGAGTAGCAATGTTCTCGAAGATTGATTTGAGATCAGGATACCACCAGGTACGCATCAAAGAGGAGGACATTTACAAGACAACTTTTCGGACCAGGTATGGGAATTATGAGTTTGTTGTAGTTCCATTCAGTTTGACTAATGCTTCAGCTACATTTATGTGCTTGATGAATAGTGTGTTGCGTTTGTATTTGGATAAGTTTTTTATTGTGTTCATTGATGACATATTGGCATATTCTAAAAATGAGGAAAAGCATGACCAACATTTAGTAGTAGCGTTGAGGTTGTTGAGAGAGCACTAGTTGTATTTTATGCTCAACAAGTGAAATTTGTTTCAGAATGAGGTATATTACTTAGGACATGTTGTCTCCAAGGATGGCATTGCACTACATCCGAAAAAGATAAGGGTCACCATGGAGTGGGTAGCTCCCAGGAATGTAGATGAGGTGAGATCTTTCATGGGGTTGGCAAGCTATTATAGGAGGTTCATCCAGAACTTTTCACAGATTGTTTATCCTATTACATTATTGCATAGGAAAGGTAAGAATTTTGAATGGACAAAGGAGTGTAAGGCCAATTTTGAGCAGCTTAAGCAGTTGTTGACACATGCACCAATGTTAAATATTTTAGAGCTAGACAAAGAATTTGTAGTATGTACAGATGCTTGCAAGAGAGGACTTGGTGGAGTCCTTAGGTAGGAATGACAAGTGGTATGTTATGAGTCACGAAAACTAAACAAGCACGAGCAGAACTACCCGGCACATGATCTTTAGTTAGTAGTGATCATACATGCATCAAAGATGTGGAGGCACTATCTTCTTGGCAAGAATTTTGTAGTGATGAGTGATCACATTGGGTTGAGGTATTTGTTTCACCAACCAAAGTTGAACGCCGAACAAGCTAGATGGTTGGCCACGATCGGTGAGTTTGACTTCGAGATCAAGTACTTCAAAGGAAGGTAGAAAATGGTGGCAGATGCTCTTAGTAGGTAGGTACATGTAAATCACTTATCAACTATGAGCTCCTATGGGACAAACTTACAAGATAGGATCTTGTAGGAAGGTCAATAGGATGGTGGGTGTATGGAGATTGTGCACAGGTTGCAACAGATTATAGGTGCAGGTATAGGTACATGTTGTGGTATAGGTAAAAGTATAGGTAGTAGAATAGGTACAAGTACATGTAGTGGTACAAGTACAGGTACAGGTGCATGTGCACAAGATGTGGAATATTGTCTTGTAGCATATGAATTGGTTAGATTTAGGGACAAGATATATGTGCCAGACAGTAGTGAGCTCAAGAAGGTGATCTTGAGGGAGTTTCATGTGAAACCATATTCAAGTCACCCAAGCTACTAGAAGACATTGACCACAGTGAAGAAATTTTATTATTGGCCAAATTTGAAGAAGGATGTAGCAGAGTTTGTGGCTAGATGTTTCGATTATCAGTGCGTGAAGGCAGAGTGTAAGAATCTAGGTGGATTACTACAAATGATTGCGATTCCATAATGGAAATGGGAGGTCATTTCCATGGACTTTATCACAGGTTTGCTGAGGACAGTGAGACAGGTTGACAAAGGTAGTACACTTCATTTCAGTGAAGTCTACATTCTCAGCTAGCAATGTAGCATAGGTATTCATCATAGATGTGGTCATATTGCATGGAGTTTCAAAGAAGGTTGTGTCAGACATGGATGCAAAGTTCCATTCCAAGTTTTGGAAGGAGTTGTTTGCAAGTTTGGGCATAGAGTTGGGCTTCAGTATAACTTATCATTCGCAGAAAGATGGACAAATTGAGAGGGACAACGGGATATTGGAGGACGTGTTAAGGATGTACGTGATGCATCAACAGCAAAAGTGGGAAGATTATCTTCCACTTGTAGAGTTCGCTTACAACAATGGGTATCAGGAATATTTGAAGATGAGTCTACTTGAGGCATTGTATGGGCGGAGTTGCAATATGCCCATTAGTTGGAGTGATCCAGTTAACAGGGTGTTGATTGGACTGGACATGTTGGTGGACATGGAATAGGAAATGCAGTTTATAAAGAAGAATTTGAAGGCAGCACAACTATGCAGATTAGAACATGTTGTTCAAGGAGTTCCAGGTTGGGGAATAGGTGTACTTGCACATAAAACTAAATAAGAGCTCCTTACGAATTGGATCATATGTCAAGTTGGCACCACGGTTTTGTGGACCCTTTCAGTATTATTGAGAGGATTGGGCTAGTAGCCTATTGACTTACACTACCTCTAGTAGTGAAAGTTCATGATGTTTTCCATGTATCATTTCTTAATAAGTATGTTAAAGATGTTGATCATGTGATTAACTAGTCTGTATTACAGGTGGATCCAGATGGATAATTCCAGCCGGAGCCTTAGTGTATATTGCAAAGAAAGGTGCTCGTTCTCCAGAAACGAGCAATCGAGAGGTTAAAGTGCAGTAGAAGCACTTTAGGCCCGATTAAGATACATGGGAGATGGCAGATCAAATGCGGGCTATGTATCCTTCATTGTTTTCTGGTTGAGGAAAAAAGTTTTGGTATGGTGTTTTTGTATAATTTTTGGTACATGTCTGATGATGTTTTGGTATATGTACATATGCATATGGATGTTAATACTGCCATGAGATATGTTATAAAGCTCCAATAAGCGGTATGAGTGTCATGTCATTTATAGTTGTCATGTTTTTAGGTTATCATGCTTGTTTGATTCTCAGTAGGGTGATCTTTGTAAATATTGCATCGAGCTATGTTATAAATCTCCATGGGCAGTATATTTGTTTTTCAGTGATTTTGCTGAGGTATAGGTGTGGTTGAACGCTGAGGAAAGTATCCCCCAAGGGGAGGGGGGGGGGTATGTAACAACCTTGGTGAAAATTCCATGTAATAAAAGTTAATAAATGCAAAAATAATAACCATGGTTGATGGGACACTTAGTCTAAGTTGAATGTTGGGAAAAACATCCTAGTGGGTGTTCATTCGGTTATTATGGCTAAGGAAATTAGCAAAGGAAAATGGCAAAGGCTTTGGAAAGGCAAAATGGAATTCTTAGCACATTTATTTATGAAAATAAAGGAAAATAGGAGAGAAGGGAGGTGAAAGGTCATAGGTTGCATGTGAGGAGGAGATTGAAGGAAAATAATGGAAAATGAAGAAAATAGAGGCCTAATTGATAAAAAGGCTTCTGAGGATCAGTTTGTAACCTTTTTTCATTTCAGTTTTGGAGCTCTCTCATTATTCTCTCTCTCTCTCACTCTTGACACTTAGAGTTTTCTTGCAGCATTTCGGCATTAGATCAAGAAAGGCAAATAAGGCAAGAGGAAGGAAGGAGAAACCAAGGAAGAGTAGGATCAAGTAGCTACAACAATATTCTTTGCAGGTATCAATTTACATGTGTATTTTCCTTGCTAGATTTGGCATGCATGGTATCGCATGTGGTTCTTTTGTTGTTATGGTATGGGTTTTTCGAGGCGTAACAATGTTTTCATCTTAGCCTTGCCATTTTTGGATAGCCATGGTGTGATGGGGTTCTCAAGTTTTGGTTGAGCTGGATTGCCAGATGGATTTGAAGCTGAGTGAGGTGGATCTCCAAATGATAGAGTACATGGCCTAGTGGTCCTTGAACCAGATCATGGATCAAGATAAAACCATTTTCCTAGTAACCTAATCTAGATTTAAACAGGAACATAACAAATTACAAATATAACCATAAATACAAAGATGAAGCAGAAATAACAGTTCATTTCATTAATATCAAACACTAAAATATGCTTACAAACAGAATGGAAATAAGACTAGCACGGGTGATGATAACTTATCTTTGTGAAGATATGTGGCGATTACATGCCTCTGAACTGTGTTACAATGAGCCTCAAAGGCCTATTTATTATTGAGAAATAATGGAAAACCCTAAACATCCAAAAACCAAACCCTAGGAGATGAAGCGCCAAACTATGGGCCCCATTTGGGCAAATTGGTACATCAACTTCCTGGGGTCATAACTTTGGCATACGATCTTCATTTAACGTGCATAATACTTTGTTAGAAAGATCTATCCGAGGAATACAACTTTTAAATGACCAAAAATTGCTTGCTTTTAATATTGGTCCCTGTTTTCCCAAAAAAAATCATTTATGGCCTCAAAATAGCTCTAGAAGTTCAGGACTCGAAAAATTGCCAAAAATAGTAAATTGTGATACAAATAAGGAAACTGAAAAATTGAAAGAAACAATGGTGGGGGTCCAAGTGGAATAGGCAGGTGGCCACCAATATCCACCTGGATCATTGCTTCACCCTTAGGAAGTAATGGTCCCCATTGCATTGAGTTCCTCCATGAGATGAGGAAACTTCTGCTACACTTGGTCCTTAGTGAGCCACTTGCCTTGGTGAAGGAGTTGGCATGCTTTGACAAATCGATATAGTTGGATCCTTTGTTGTAGGGTGTTCTTGATCTGCATGTCCATGATTCGATCAATTGTGGCTTGTTCCATGCAATCTGGATTTAACCCTATAAGTTTGAGTTGTTCTACAATGTCTGATGTGTCTAGCAATGGTGGGAAGTGTGGTCGAAGGCAGTCCACATTGAACACTGGGTACAAGCCAAGGAATGGGGGAATGTTGAGCTCAAATGCATTGTCTCCCATAGCCTTGGTAATGGTGTAAGGACCATATCATAGGTATGAGTTTCCGATAGGCTCCGGTAAGGCATTCCTTTTGCAATGCAAACAGACTTTTTTCGCCCACTTGAAACTTGTGTGGCACCCGATGTTGATCATGTCGCTACTTTTACTTGAAATTTGATTTCTCCAAAATGCCATGGACCTACTGGCGGATATGTTGGATGTGTTCAATGAATTTGTTTTCCTTATCAGCTTTGGACTAGACATGAGCCGAATATGCCTAAGCAGTTACAAATGGCATGGCCACATCAACAAGACATAGTGGTTGGAATCCCAAGCCCACCTGAAACGGGCTGTGGCTAGTTGAGCTGTGGAGAGCCCGGTTATAGCTATGTTGGACATAGTGGAGGTTCTCATCCCATGTGTGTGGATTCTTGGAGTTGTACATGTGTAGAATGTGTATGATCATCTTGTTGACGACCTTTGTCTGACCATCAATTTGGGGATGGAAAGTTGTGGACTTAGTGAGATTGGTGCTCAGCATCGACTAGAGACTAGACCAAAATGTACTAAGCAAACTGTTGTCCTGATTTGAGATGATTGACTATGGGATCCCAAAGTGTACCCACACTCGTTCAAAGAAGAGTTTAGCAGTGGCTTCTACTATGATATTCTTCTTGCAGATTGCCATAATGGCCATCTTTGAAAATCTATCAATGACCACAAAAACACAATCGTTGCCATGCTTAGTAGAAGGAAGGCCCGACATGTAACCCATGGAGATGGATTCCCAAGGTCTACTAGGGGTAGGAAGTGGATTATATATACCTTACTTCTTCATAGTCGGTTTGGCAATGGTGCAGGCATTGTAGGATCTGACGTACTTCCCGACATCTTGTTGGAGATTAGGCCAATAGAAATACTTCTGCAGTACTACCACCATTTTCTGGACCCCGAAATGCCCAACGACCAAACTGTAGTGCGCTTCCCAAACCATCTTGGCATGCTCACTTGAAGGAACACAAAGGTATCCTAGGTGGCATAAAAAGGCATCCCGAAGGTGAAAATCTAGAACTTGTTGACCCTCCAAGAGAGTCTGGCATGTGTGGCCAAATTTTGGGTTGATTTTGTAGAGAAGTGGCCAATCAGAAGTCTCGTGCCCACAAGAGTTTAGCACGGTGGTTAACACCATGATCGGTGGTCGGCTGAGGCAGTCTGCAACATTAATCATGTTTCCCTTCTTATACTTGATATTCAAATGGAATTGTTGCCGGTATGTGGACCACTTCTGAAGACGATCATTCTACAACTTCCCTTGCATCTGTATGAACTGCAGGGGCTGGTGGTCTGTGTCGATGACTGTTTCCTTCCCCAAAATGTAATGCTTCCATTGTCGGCAAACCTGCACAATGGAATACATCTCTTTGTCATAAGTGGGATACTTACAAACTGTATTTGAAAAAGTCTTAATGTGATATGCCACTGGATGCCTATATTGAGTAAGGATTTCCCTGATAACATAGTCTGTTGGCTTGATGGGACCTGACCCAGGTTCAGAGTTATTTAGCCAAACAAATCCCTACACTACTGACCCTTTCGGCATCACCCCGCAGAGCGCGGACTGAAGTCTCACCCGAAGCAGTATGGGGGGATGTTGGAACCAAGTTTCCGCACCCTTGAGATGTTTGAGGTGTCGATTTAGTCCAATTGTGCCTACCTTTGCGCAGGTCACTTTGTGCACTATTTTGACCTGCAAGACCTTCGTGATCTATTATAATTGCCTTTGCGCAGCCCTAACCAAGGGCTGAGATGCTTTCGCATTGCTAAGGTAGTGACCCAAACTACACCACATATCTTACTTATCTTCTTACAAATTTTAGTTAACTTCGTGTAAACAGATATTCTACCTTGTATTCACTTAATCAGCATAGTCATATATGTTCGCGCATCATATAAACAATAGAAATGTAATTTATACCCAATATATTCAATGTAGAAAACGGGAAATAAATACACATAATTGATATGAAAAATTCTCTTTATTAATGCTCCAATGGTTGCAGACTCAACTCGCCCTGCGCACTCAGCTGCAGGGGTTCACGCACTCAGTTGCAAAATACTAGGCCTTTGGGCACTCAGTCGCAGAGCCTTCTCCTACTCTACGACCCAAAACTAGACTTTACACTTTAGATCCGACTCAATTCTTCATCATTCATTACCATTATTCTTCGATCCCTTAACTACTTAGAGCCTCACTCTATTTATACAATCCCATGGTCCGCGGACCATGGGTAGATCTCTATAACTGACATTACATTACAAAATTAAGGGCAGACAACCCTATGACTCATTTACAAGCTACGCGCTCCGCGCCCACAAAATGCGGAGTCTTTACATTGGATTTACAATTTTTAACCAAAATCCAGGCTTGGAGCCCCAAAATTTCCCTTGGGGGATCCCACACCCAACAGGCCCCCAACACAAACATCGTGACTTGCCCTCGAGTCACTTTGTCAATGTGGAAATATTTGCTCGAAGAGATAGTGCACTGAGCAGTTGCCTGCTGCACTTCCTCGACTCGTTGTTCAGAGACTGTTGTAGCTGAACTGCTTCCTTGAACCTGTTCTTGTGTTCCATGCATCAACACGAGCTTGGCTTCAATAGAGGTGGTAATGACGTACACCTCATCAATCCATGGTTGTAAACATGCCTTCAAAATTGTTTCCTTATGTCGTGCAATGTCTACCTATTCCTTAAGCGATTTTTCCTGTTGCATCGCGAGCCTCTATGTAACGTCCATTTTCTACGTGGTCCCTTTTACTTCATAATACTTCTGTTGTAGCTCGCACGCCTCTGTTTCTAGGCACTGTATATTCGAGTCCTCTTGCAAAGTAGTGAGAACCTCGAATGACTCTTCAAATAGCTTTGTGCAGTCTTTCACTACATTGTTGACCTCCGCTACTGCTACTGTAATCGTGTTGGTGCTCTGTTCCTTAACCTCGGTTTTAAAGGTTGCACCTTCAATTGTAGCTCAACTATCTAAAAGTTCAGCTCCAGCTGAACCTTGGTCATCTCTTCCTTCGCCTAGCTCACCCCTACTGCTATTTTCAGATGCGTGCCTCCACTAGTTCCTCTTCTTGGATGGCTAGCTTCGGGACCATCTAGTAGGCTTCGTCAACCACCTACACTAGCTGTCAGTTCTGTGCCACTACCTCATTGTGTTGCAGGCTCAATTGTTCAATATTGATGCGTTTCTCACTCATGACTTAGAGAGCACGACCTTCCTTGGCTCGTAGTTATACAATAGCTCCATCTTGCAAAACATAGAGCATCTCCCGAGGGAACACGCCACTCCAGCGGCCATGGCTCAAGAATGATGAATATGACATCCTCCATTGCCAAATAAGGGAGCTCATTCCATGTCTTCGCAGGGTCCTTCTGCGCACTGATATACACGTGATGGAAGTCCACCTTGAACTCCATGAAGCTCTGAAGACTGTTGTAGACAGTGGGTGATAATCACAGCTTTTGATTAATCCCCATTCTGATGTTCATCTCCATGAACACCCAAAATATCTTACTGTCCCTGATTCTATGCACATCTCTGGTTGCCACAACGAAGTGTACTTCGTTGTCTCCGGAAGATCCTGCGCAATCATTGGGAACTGGCTGTCCTTAAGCAATTCCCAAGCCACCAGCACTATGGATAGCAGAAGCCATGCATAGTGGAAATTCTTCCCCTTTTCTTGTGCCTCGCAGCAATTTTCCAGGAACTCTCTACATAAGTAGTATGCCCAGTTAAACTGGAACCCTTCTGCGCATTGCGCGGCAAGTGTAACCACCAGCGCGGGCACCTCATCCATGTAGCACTTCTGCATAACCTTCTCGGCCAATATCTGCATTGTGATTTTGACCACAATGTTGTTAATGCTGGAAATCGCGTACCCCCTCTTCTTCTTCTCCAGCTTGAACTTCTTCTTCGTGCCCTTCGCGATGGCCAAATCATCACTCTTAACCTCCAAGATATTCGTTGGGTCCTCCCCCTTGTAAGGGAGTCGAGTCATTCTATGAATTAGGTGGTTAGTAATGAGGATGGGTTCCTCCAGCCATAGGAACCCATCATGCACCAGGTAGAGCAGTTGCGTGATGACGAAAATAGCTGCTGGGACACAATGGTAATGCGGCACCCAGAGTAGGTTTAACAATCCTTCCTTCTCCATAGCTCACAACCATTGGCACGGCTCCAACTCTATAAATCCTGGTGGTGTGTTTTTCTTTTGGCGCATAAGCTAAGCAATTTCCAAATGTGGGAATTTCTCGTGGTCCGCAAGATCCCAATCTTAAAATTTTAGAACTGGCACTCATCCCAAGTGCGCTCCATAAAAAATGATGTCGTCGGGGAGCATCGGATTCTACAGAGAGCTTTTTCTCTCATCTAGGTCTTTGGGCACCCTTGCTTTCCCCTTTCATGGAGGAACATACACGAGCAACCTGGTCAAAGGGTCTGCACCCTGGGTTTCTACGTCCATCTCTACGTCCTCCTCCTCTTCTACCAGGATTTCTTCAAAGTCTTCCTCCTCCTCATCAACTTCCAAATTGATCACCTTCCCTTTTTCTTCCATGGTGAGCCTCGTCCATAACAGATTCCTAGGAGACATGCGCACTAAGACCATAGGCTGCTTGTCTTTCTTGGGTCTCAGCATGTGTAGTGATTTAGGGATTTCTACAACTATCTCGACACTTTCTGGGGGATCTCCTACAGTCATGGCTTGTGTTGCCTCCTCAGTGGTCATTGGTCCAGTATCCATGGCTTCCTCAGGCACTGTCATACTATTATTCCACAATTCTCTCAACGGCTCAGGTAAGTGCTCAAACAATGCTTTTGACCTCAAAAGATCAAACAAATCTGGGTTCATGAATATCTGGGCATGCAACAGCTCAGTTCTCAAATTTCCTTGTAATTTATAGCTCCTTTTGAATTCGAATTTGACTGTTCCTCCCACTTTCGGTCCATTAATGCTTACTTGGCAGAAAATTTTCCTAAATCTAGCCCATAAAGTCCACCTTAATTTCCTGTCACCCACTCCATTTGGTCTCAAACCAAGCATCACATCGTGAATAGTGATTGTAGTGGCCATTGTCTAGTCAACCCGCATAGTAGTGTAGCTACCCTCGCGCTGTCGCAGACCCTGTGACACTTCCCTACTGCACGCAGTCCTAACATCTCGCAACTCCCAGGTAGAGTAGTTTATAGTCTCGCGCCTCCTTTCAGCTGCCTGGAGTGCTAAGACTGTGCTTCCTGCAGCTAGTCAGATGGTCAGGCCACCTGTATATGGTTTCAAATGACTACAGTTTACTTTTCCTGGGAACAGTTTGCCATTTAATTTCACCAACTGCACTGCGCCACCATCTGTGATTTCCTTAATAACATACAGTCCCATCCAATGCATTCTGAGATTCCCTGGGAATTTATCAAACTTACTATCATATAACAACACCAAATCATTCACCTTAAAGGTGTACAACTTGATATGTCGATCATGCCAGGCATTTTCGCTCTGCTTTTGTACTTGTTGGTGGAATCCAGCCAAAAATTGTTCTTCTTCGAGCTCCTACAACTACGCGAGCCTCTCCTCTAGGGCTCCACGATCCGTCATACCTATAAGCGCTACTATGCATAGACTAGGCATGATGTACTCCATAGGGATTATGGATTCTACTCCATATACAAGCCTAAAAGGTGTATATCCCATTAATTTCTTGCATGTCTTCCTATAAGACCATAATACTGCGGGTACATGTAGGCCCCAACCACTTCACTGCGCATTGCATACCTTGGTCAGCGCGGTCTCCAGTACTTTGTTAAACACTTCTACTGTCCCATTAGCCTGTGGATGATCTGGTGTGCTTTTTTGTTGATACACCTGAAACTCTTTCGTCAGCGCGTTGATCGTCTCGTTTAGGAAATGCCTACCGTGATCACTCATCAAGATCTTCAGACATCTAAATCACGTCAGTACGTGTTCAAACAGAAACTTTGTGGCTGTCACGGCCGTGCAATATTTTACCGACTGTGCTTCTACCTAACACGTCAGGTACTCTGTCACAGTAATAATATATCTTGCGTCTGTCTTTCCTTGAGGTTTGATAGGTCCTACAAAGTAGATCGCCTACTTTTTGAAGGGCTGCAACATCATTTGTGGATTCAAAGGAATCTCATCCCTCCATGATGTCTTACCTATTCTTTGAGATACATTGCATGCTTGGCAATGTGCTTTTGAATCCTAATGAAGGGTTGGCCACCACAACCCTGAATGGAGAATCTCCTGCGTGGTTGCTCTCCCTGCATAATGACCTCCCGCAGCACCCCCATGAGTGTCCGCGAGGATGCTACTTCGTTCAAACTCAGGTACATACCTTCATAGTATCTCATCATTCCCCATCTTGTATAGATGCCATCCAATGACAGAAAAATCTGCCGCGCTGTTATAGACATTTTTGGGCACTGCAACCCCAATCCTAAATGTCCATAAACCAAGGGCTCCTAAGTCCCTAAAAGTGTTGTTCCAACCCAGAAGTTCTCCATGAAAAACTACTAAGAACTAGTCAAATGTTAGGGTCCCACCCTAACCCCCTTATTTATGTCTTGGGATCACGTCATAGTCAAAGAGTCAATAAAGCCCATATTATTTGTAAGTGGTTAACCCGAAATTAATGACGGGACCACAGTTAGTTGCAAATGGGCCGTAGCGGTAGTATTAGATAGATGGTATTAATAAAACCCACGGTATTGACTCGTGGTATTGCATGTATGAGTCATATATAAAGGATAGAGACTCCCTATGAGGAGCATCGTGTCTTGTTTTTGTAATCGAGCTCTGCTCTATTGGAGGTTGCCCCCTCGAAGAGGAATGTGAAAATTGCTCTCCGAATAATAAAACCATTGCTATTCTGTGTTCTGGGTATCTTTTCTTCGCATATTCTGTGTTTGGGTATTATTTTGCAGGTTAAGAGCATAACAAGTGGTATCAGAGCACTTTCTAGGGCTTGGTGGGATCTCCGATTTTTAGCAATTTTTTTTTTTTAGGCTAGAGACGTGTTCCGGCGTCTTTAAACCATGGGATCTGTCGTTGAGCGCATAAACCTGTGGATTTGGGGAGGCATGCACACAGGAAATACAAGAGGTGGTCACGTCTGTTGGACTCCCTTGTAACCCCTGTGGGTACCCCTTCAAGTAGTAGCGCATTAGACAGAACCGTGCACGGACTGTCTTCCACGTACCCTCTGGGTATATAGGAAGCCCCCTAGGCTCCCTTGAAACCTCGCCATAGATAAACCTTCGGCCGTCTTGTGGCTACAGTACACTGAGAACAGCACTCGGAGAGATTACTCGCCCGTACAATAGGGTAGTCGGGTTGTACGGCTAAGGGTACGGTCGATCCTCCTTAGTTAGAGCCCTGAAACATTGGGCCGAGTACTACTGTCAGACCCTTATGTATATTGTGATCTGTAGCACCTGACACTCCTCAAGACCATAGTTCCCTTTCTATCGGAGGATCACACATCATCTATTCCAGATCCATGTGTGCCAAGAAGTGCCGCAGCAATAGACATCAGTCCCGCAGCCCCATCAGATCAGCAACAACAGTTGTTCCACCATTCAGATCTCTCAGATCCACAAGATCGGAGTTGTTGTGAAGGGTTCCTGTACCGAGGTATACTTTTCGCAGGACTTTTGGCAGCATTGACATTTTTAGGATTTGGCGACTGCAGTATTGATCAAGAAGGGATCTTCCTAGAGTCTGAGATCTTCCGAGGTGCTTATTGGTGATCTAGCCCATCAGCATCAGGACTACGAGCTGAGCACGGTGGTACCATTCAATTTGTTAGTAAATTTTTTTTGGCGGTCCCAATTTTTCATCAAGTTGGTGTATGGTAGAAACTAGAGCTCAAGCAATGGCCAATGAAAAGCTAGACAGAATGGAATCAGATTTGAACTCCCTCAAAGAGATGCTTGGCGAACTAACTCTCCAGGTACAACAAGCACTCGATAAGGGCAAGGAGCCAACCCTCGAGGAATCGTATAATGGCCATGAACACCATGAGGGTGAGTCTAGCCACTCTCCTCACGTCTGGCACACCCATTCACCACCCAGTCAGCGACCTCCCAAGTTGGATATGCAGAAATTTGATGGTTCTCACACGTCCGCATGGCTAGCACAAATGGACCAGTATTTCAAATTGAATCATCTCCTAGATGATTGGACTAAGCTTATGGTGGGGACCATGTACTTGGACAATGAACGATGGCAATGGGAGGAATGGCATCAGTGTTGCAATGGACCTTTTTAGAGTTGGGCCCAATTTACCAAAGCTCTTCGAGATCGCTTTGAACAGGAAGACTCTTTTTTGGGGCGTCTCACTAAGCTCCGATAGACGGGTACAGTGGATGAATATATTACCGCTTTTGAAGCCTTAGCCTTCCACACTAAGGGTCTCACAGATGAGTTCTACATGGAATGTTTTATCAGTGGTCTTAAAGAAGCCATCAAAGCTCAAGTTCTACTCCACCACCCTCCCACGTGGACGGAGGCTTGCCAGGTAGCTCATAAGGTGGAACGTGCAATAACAGCCCAATACAGCCGCCCCAATTTCCCCACTAAAGGTCGTCCCCCACAAGCTCACAACACGACTCAGACACTTAAGGTCCAAAAGGTGTCACCTGCGGAAATGGCTGAAAGAAGGAAGCAAGGACTATGTTACTACTATGATGAAAAATATTCCCCTGGTCATAAATGCAAGGAGCCCAAGTTTTTTCAAATAGATGCCACTGACTACAGCTCCACCGAGGAAGATCCACCACTTGAGGAACCTGAGGCGATAGAAGAAGACAACCAAAAGGAGATTGTATCTGACGAACCAGTTATTTCGCTAAATGCGTTGGCAGGAATTTCTTCCCCTCAAACTCTCAAAATCAAGGATTTTCTTAAACATCGCCCAGTAGTAGTCTTGATTGATAGTGGAAGTACCCAGAATTTCATCCATCAAAAAGTCGCCGACGCAGTGCATTGTTTTGTACACGCAGTCTCTAACTTCCAAGTCCAAATCGCGGATGGGGGCACAATGAAATGTGAAGGCCGCTGCGAAAATGTCAAACTTCAAATGGGGGATTATCAGTTGAAAACACACATGTTTGCCATCCACATGGGTGGATGCGACATTGTCCTCGGCGCTGAATGGCTTCGCACTCTTGGGCCAATCACAATGGATTTCCAGGAGTTATATATGAGTTTTAAGCAAAACAACTACACATATACCCTCCGTGGCCTCCAGGCGGGAGCCCCCTCGATCATCAGCTCGCATAGGATGGAAAAATTGTTAAAAAAGGGCAATCATGGAGTTGTAGCTCAATTCAATGCCATCCAGGTCGTTGAAACCCAGTCCCTGCAAATTCATCCTGAGATGCAACAAATTTTAAATAAACATCGGCAGGTCTTTGACAAGCCTAAGGAGCTTCCACCATTGCGAGGGGAACATGATCATAGCATCACATTGGTTCCAGGGGCCCAACCCCCAAATGTGCGGCCATACAAATATCCATTCACCCAAAAGAATGAAATAGAAAAGATAATCAAGGAACTGTTGGAAGCAGGTGTCATTCGTCCCAATGTTAGTTCTTATTCATCCCCAGTGGTCATGGTGCTCAAGAAAGATGGAGAGTGGCAGATGTGTCCCGACTTCAGGGCCCTCAATAAGTTGACAGTCAAAGATAAATTTCCCACTCCCGGTGGTTGACGATTTGCTGGACGAACTCAATGGGGCTCAATTCTTCACTAAGTTGGATCTTCGCTCAGGCTACCACCAAATTTGCATGAAGGAAGTTGACATTCCCAAGACTGCGTTCCGAACTCATGAAGGCCATTATGAGTTCCTGGTCATGCCATTTGGTCTTTGTAATGCCCCTTCTACTTTTCAGAGCCTTATGAATCACATTCTTAAACCATATCTCAGGAAATTTTTCCTGGTCTTCTTCGATGACATCCTCATCTATAGTGGCACTTGGGCTGCACATCTTCACCATGTAGATCTACTCTTGCAACTGCTCCGCCAACATAAATTATTTGTCAAGATGTCCAAGTGTTCGTTTGGCATGGAAGAAGTTGAGTATTTGGGCCACATTGTGGGGCGGGAAGGTGTCAAGGTGGACCCCAAAAAGATCCAGGCAATGCAAGAATGGCCTCAACCTAAGACCTTGAAGAGCTTGAGAGGATTTTTGGGACTCACCGGCTATTATCGTAAATTTTTCCACAACTATGGCCGCATAGCGAAGCCCCTCACTCAACTCCTAAAGAAAAATTCCTTCTTCTGGAATGAGGAAGCCCAACAGGCATTTACAACCCTCAAAAATGCCATGTGTTCCACTCCAGTCTTAGCACTACTTGACTTCACCAAATCTTTTGTCATTGAATGTGATGCTTCAGGGACAGGTATTGGGGCAGTCTTAATATAGGAAGGGCGACCCTTGGCCTTCACAAGCCAACAACTAAGTGGGAAGAATCTGGGCCAATCTACCTATGAAAAGGAAATGATGGCCATCTTACATGCAGTCGACACCTGGCGACCTTACTTATTGGGGCGACGTTTCCAAATCCGCACAGATCATCACAGTCTTAAATATTTTCTGGAGCAACGCCTATCTTCCCCACAACAAAATAAATGGCTCGCCAAAATTCTAGGATATGATTATGAGATCATTTACAAGAAAGGGAAAGACAATAGGGTAGCAGATGCATTATCTCGCCAATTTGAGGAAGAAAGTACTATGCTAGAAATTTCCCTCCCCATTCCAGAATGGATTGAAGAAGCTCGCAGAGAATGGTTTTCACACCCAGGGCTATCCCAACTCATTTCTCAATTGCAGGTCGAACCAAATTCCATCAAGGGCTACTCCTGGCAGGATGATATTCTTCGCTACAGGGACAGAGTCATAATATCACCAACATCAACCCTCAAAAGTCGCATATTGGCTGAATTGCACTCATCTCCCATTGCAGGACATTCGGGCTTTCAAAAAACTTATGCTCGCACCAGAAGATCATTTTTTTGGACCGGCATGAAAAAGGACATCCTTACTTTTGTAGCAGAATGTGATGTCTGTCAACGCCACAAAGGGGAAACTGTCAACACACCAGGCACATTACAACCATTGCCCATTCCGACATCAATTTGGACGGAGGTTTCTATGGATTTCATTACAGGTCTTCCAAAATCAGGGAATAAGTCAGTCATCATGGTGGTGGTGGACCGCCTGTCGAAGTATGCTCATTTTTGTGCCCTACCCCACCCATTTACACCAACTTTGGTTGCTCAATCTTTCATGGATCAGATATTCAAACTACATGGCATGCCCACTTCTATTGTGTCTGATCGCGACCCGATCTTCACCAGTAATTTTTGGCAAGAACTCTTCAGGATACAGGGCACTCAACTAAAACTCAGCACTTCCTATCATCCGCAAACGGATAGTCAAACCGAAGCCGTCAACAAATGTCTAGAAACCTACCTTAGGTGTTTCACTTCAGAAAAGCAACACCTTAGGGTACAGTGGTTACCTCTCGCGGAATGGTGGTATAACACCAACTATCATGCCACTACTAAAATGACTCCTTATGAAGCAGTATATGGTCAATTTCCGCCTTCCCCTATTTCTTATCTCCAGGGATGCTCCAAAGTACAAGCAGTGGATCAACTCATACAACACCGCGCCACCATGCTCACCCATCTTAGAGAGAATCTTCATGAAGATCAGAACCACATGAAGCAACAGGTCGACCAGCATCGCTCAAAGCGCCGATTTCAAGAAGGGGACCAAGTCTTTTTGAAGCTGCAACCATATAAGCAAACATCACTCAAAGACAAGGGTTGTCAGAAGATATCTCCAAAATTCTACGGACCCTACCAAGTACTTCAGCGCATTGGAGAAGTGGCTTACAAGTTGGCTTTGCCACCTACTACAAAAATCCATCCAGTTTTCCATGTATCATGCCTCAAGAAAGTAATTGGGAACAATTGCCGATTTCAAACCAGTCTACCTGAACTGGATGACGAAGGGTCAATCTGGCTTCAACCCAAACAGGTCCTCGCCACAAGAGACAAGCACCTGCGCGGTTGCATGATTAAGGAAGTCCTCTTCAAATGGAAAGACACCTCTCCAGAAGATGCAACTTGGGAACCAGCTACTATTCTTCAGCAGTTTCCGCAGCTTCAGCCTTAAGGACAAGGCTAGTCTTAAGGGGGAGGGCATGTTAGGGTCCCACCCTAACCCCATTATTTATGTCTTGGGATCACGTCATAGTCAAAGAGTCAATAAAGCCCATATTGTTTGTAAGTGGTTAACCCAAAATTAATGACGGGACCACAGTTAGTTGCAAATGGGCTGTAGCCGTAATATTAGATAGATGGTATTAATAAAACCCACGGTATTTACTCGTGGTATTGCGTGTATGAGTCATATATAAAGGATAGAGACTCCCTGTGAGGAGCATCGTGTCTTGCTTTTGTAATTGAGCTCTGCTCTATTGGAGGTTGCCCCCTCGAAGAGGCATGTGAACATTGCTCTCTGAATAATAAAATCATTGCTATTCTATGTTCTGGGTATCTTTTCTTCGCATATTCTGTGTTTGGGTATTATTTTGCAGGTTAAGAGCATAACATCAAAACTGGCCCATCTCTCCTACTCCATGGAAAAAGTGCATTGCATCCCACTTAAATACACAGAGAGGGTGCGATGCATGTTGAAAATCCCTTCTATGGGGTGCGATGGGCGAGAATGGACAAATGGCAGAGGCAGTGTGCGAGGTGGAAAATCATGGAATCTTCCAGAAGCTTCTCCTGTGACACTTGCCTCCCTGAATTTGCCCAGGGATGAGTAAGATATCCTCATTCTCCAAGTGGAATCAAGAACTATCAGAGAGAGGACACTAATCAAACCCCAGGAGCTGACTCACCCTCCTTTCAAACATCTATATATGGATCCCTCATCCCAGAGATCCAGAGGCTGGAATTTTGTATCTTGTAAGGAAGTGCTGTTGGTTTCTTGGTGCAACAACATATTGTTGGGTGATCTAAGCTTTTCATGAGGTGAAGAAGGGCTTCTTGCTAAGAGGATGATGCTGGGTCAGAACAATTGGTTGTAATCTTCCCCTGCTCTTTTCTTGATATCAATAAAGCTATTCAAGTTTTCCTCAATGTTCTTGCATATTTTATGATATATGTTTGTATGTGGTCAATATACATCTGATCTTATATTGTTTATGCTAGTAGATCTCTGTTCTCAGATAGTATTGTGCTGCTTTGATTCCACAGGTGCTTTTTGAAGCTGGGCTGGCGAGGAAGCAAGTGGCAAGGATCTATCAGAAGGGAGAAGAATCAAGTGAGGAACCAAGCGCAAGATTGAGGTTGGTCCCTTCATCTTTCTCTTATCTATTAGTCGTAAAGGAATATGAAAGTAGCTTTACTCTGTTTATTTCTAAGGTTGCTACCACCCTTATTGGGATTAGTAGTTCTGCATAGACACTATTCTCGGTAACAAAATGGCGACTCCGCTGGGGAGTGACTAGATTGTTTGTTAGCCTATCTTTGTTTCTTTTATAAACTTATAGACAGAGCCTAAAGCCAAGACAGCTAGCCTTCAAACTTCATTTGTTTTATGAATGCAAAGTAGATCAATGCTGCTTCAGTCAATCTCTGGGTTTTGTTTATGAATTAAACATTCGATCTACAAACAGACTAATTGCCCTGAGTGGTATCTCTAGTAACCTCCTTAGATCGACCTCTGTGATTTGCATATATTGAACATTGCTTTCATAGCTTAAATCCCCGAACTGGATTGCAAACTATGAGAAAAATCTTGTTTAAAGTCTCGTATTGGTACCATCGCACCCTGCCTTGAAGGCAACCTGCTTACATCACACTTCCCGAGTGCTGTAGGTGCGCTGAAAGCAGAGTTCTCTATGTAATAGGTGTGCTGGTCAGATAAGGTTAACTTTACCTTAAGACTTTGGTTTTTCACTCACTGTTTCAGTCCTATTCTGGAGTTTAGCTGTCTATGGTCAGTATATCTCTGCAAAAACCCCCTTCCTTCACATCTTTCCGCCTCCATAGTGCAAAGAACTGTAAGTGTGTTTATGTATTTTGCATCATTTTCGGTTCTCTTTTGCAAAAAAGTAGCATAATCGAGCGGTCATTCTTTGATGTGAAAGTGTCGTAGATGTCATTTTTAGCCATAGAAGACAATCCCCTTGCTTTTGGTAGTCTATTATAAAAGTTACTATTTCATATGATTTGAATTAATAGTTTTTAAAGTGTCGAAAAGAAATTTTTCATTTCGAAATCGCAAAGTGTCTCTCTTACTTTTACCTCATTTTGAAAAGAAATTTGTTGAGTATTGTCGCTTTGGAAATAATTCAAATTTGCGCTTAGCTTTCTTATCATCACATACACTAAGAAAGCTGAAAAGCAATACATGCATGTGCATTTGCATTTAGACTGCTTGTCGTTTTGATTTAGGACAGTGCATATAGTGTGTGCTCTATGCTCTATGCTGAAAGAAAATCATCTCTCTTTCCTTAGTAGCTAGGATTTTCATTGCTGAAAAGAAGATTAAACGACTATTTATCATCTTAGACTGCATTTTAGGAATTGTACATCTACATCACACGGTGAACCTGAAAGGCAAATTTCATAAGCAAGATCAACTATAAAATAAATTCAATGAATCTAAAAATGCTTTGGAACCTAACGCACAACATTTAGAAGTCTAGGCTAGAGACGTGTTTCAGCATCGTAAAACGTGGTAACTGTTGCTTTCATTGTTGGTTGGGTGATTCCTCCTCTTTGAGATGATAAGTGCCAATACGGACTTGTGCTCCCATGTACCGTCGAGTATATATTGGGAGACCACAATAGGCGTTATCCTTTATCCATAGGAAGCTGTGTCTGCCGCCCTATCGATCGCAATGCATTGAACACAACATTCGGGAAGATTGACTGCCGTACCGTAAAAAGTATTCTGCAGTTTTGCGATTGGTTTGGTAATTTCTCTGTCTAGACTTCCAGAGCAGTCCCTTTCATTCCTTTTCAGACTCCTTAAAGGAAAAGGTCCATCTGAGCACTTGTCACTTCAGGCTCATTAAAAATCGAAGGCGACTAGAGTCATGTTTTGTTTTTTCTCGACTCCTAAAAATTGAAAAAACAAGTTATGTCAAAGCGTCTAAAATTTATTTTAAACAAAATAATTATCACCTTTCCTACGTTGATCTTGAGTTGAGGAAAATGGAATCCACCAACCAAGGGGTTCCTCTTGGAGGAAATCCTAGTCGCTTCTCCTCTTGGGGAGATGTTGATGCACCCCATATGGCCACCTTGTCACTTCCTGGATTGACGATTGGCTTGCCTGTATGGATTTTCTCAACTTCTATCATTCAGAATACCGTAACTCCTGAACAGTCAAGTCAACAACTAAATGATGCCAGAGTCACCCCCCAAACTTCTACTTCATCTAATTCTTCCTCTCCTCCTTCCTCTTCGCTTGACGAAGTTGGTAAAGCCCAAAATCAAGTAACTGAGAAGAAAAAGGAGAAGAAGAAGAAAGAAAAGAAGGAGCGAAAGGTGAAAAGGGGCAACCAGACATCATCTAGTGAAACCACACACTGCACCGACCAGGCCTAAATCTCCATGCGTCATTGGCATTGGAGACCACTATCATCAAGATTGACCTTGCATCCCCCGAATCTTAAGGGACTGGTCTCCTCGTTTGCACAACCCAGTGTCATCAACCTTTGATGATCATGTTGAGAATACACTATCAACTAGTGAAAGTGAAGTCTCCGGACAAAAAGGGAACCACAGATTTCCTTGTAAACTGTGTGAAGGCGATCACGCCGTCCACCGTTGTCCCTTCCTAGACGAGGCTAAAAGAGTTTTGGACGACTGTTTGATTTCACTGGTACAACTTCTACTGGGATATAAGAAACTCTTGCCAAGTCCATCACTGGTTGAAAATCCAGTTGACACGCCATTGTGGTCAGCCGAAACATCTATCGTCGAAGACGAACCCTCTAAATCCATACCAGATGAAAGTCAAAAGGTCGAGATGGCAGTTGGCCCGCTATTGCCTTCAGAAGATCAATCTTTAGATGATACAATCACCGAGGAAAATAAGAACGACACCGTTCAAATTCTCTTCGTGAACATTGATTCTGATGAACATAGGGACAGTCTACTTGTTCCTTTACCACAGGAAGGAAGTTCATCAGAGTCCTACCTGGTCGTTTATTCGGTCCCACCTCCAAGCAACCTAGTTGTTTCCTTCGACTAGAATCTACTAGGCACACCCCGTTTACTGGCTAGTGTACAATTTCGAATTATTGTACAAGCACACAAAATGGTCATGTCTGGTACCATCATAGATGAAGGGGCATCTATGAGTATCCTTTCCTCAATAGCTTTGGAAGCACTTGGCTCGCCACCGCTTCTGCCTGAGATGAGAAATCTGACAGGCTTCGATAAAGGAACCAGTCAACCATTAGGGATCCTTCCCAACAAGGAAAATTTTAAGGATGGAAAATTTTCTTGAAGATTAAAAACATTGGCGAATCTCACTAATCCCTAATATGCAAACTATAAAATTTTTATTGATATATTTGTAAAATTATTCAAATTTATAATGATTTTATATATAGCCTCTATACAATGTTGGCGATTTTTAAGGTAAAATAATTTTATATTCTAAAATTTGGGCGAATCGTCTTTTATAAAATTGGAAATTGGTGAATCTTTTTTGTGGAAAAATCATGGAAAATTAGCCCACTGGGCGAACATTAGCCCCTAAAATTTTCCATGCTTCCCAATGTGCCCATAACATTGAGAAAGAAAACCGTTCACATAAACGTAATGGTAGTCCAAGGACCCTTGGATTATAATCTACTCCTTGGATGTGACTATATTTATAGCATGAGAGCCATCATCTCCTCACTCTTTAGAGTAATGTGTTTTTCGCACGAAGGCAGAGTGGTCAAGCTCATAGACCAACTGTCATTTCCCGGCTCACACATAGCTAGTAGTCAAGTACCATCCCTGAATGGTCTTTTCACGCAAGGAATGTCTCATCAAATCCTAGTCCGTCCACCTGATGAATGCGAGTGATTCGAAGGGTATGACTGAATCCCAGGGGGCATGCACCCTGGCCTGTTTCGACAGGAAAACCTTGGGTATAGAGTAAATTTCCGCGGAGGATATATGACTAGTTTGACACACCCGTCCATCTAGGAAAATGGGATTAAACTGGAATAAGATTCCCTCGTCAAAGTTATGTGGGTGGAGGTGTCTGTGCCACTCACCTTTGTTTATTTTGGTAAACATCGCCGAAGAAGTGTTTTATCCGCAACGCGGTTAGAACAATCTTTGGTAACCTGGAGATTTTTCGCTATACCTGGGGGCATGCAAACCTTTTGGCATGCAAGCGAAGAGTGACCATTTATTTTTTAAATTTATAGGTCCTCTAACCCTTTAAACTCGTAGGATTGGGCGTTTCCTAGCTTGCATAAAGAAAGGATGTGGAGCAAAGCTTTGTAAGGTGCAAGCTCCACAAAAATGGAATCTTAGATGAGACATCCGTATCATACGACTGGATCGAGCAGTTTTAACGCGGAATTCAAGCTCGTTAAAAAATAAACATAAGCAATGAGCAAATGTTTCCCCTAGAGTTTAAGCTCATTAAAAAATGAACCAACCTCCGGTAAATAACCATCGTGAATGCCTTATCGTCAGCCTTTGAAGCCTTGGTCGTGTTCTCATCATCACCTCCACTCCATATTGGCCGATCATTCACCTCCATTTGATTGTTTACCCTTTTGAGGAACAACTGTGAAAAGTGATACAGTTAGCCATCCTTGTGACACTGCCGTGATTGGAAAATTCCAAACCTTACCTGGAATCAGTTGCTATCCGAAATTATCACTCGTTCCTCAAAAATGAGTCTCCTTTAAGCTCTTTCCATCTAACTCATAAAAATTGAAAAGATTGCTGAGAAATTGGCCTCTCCAGCTCGTTAAAGTGACTGGAAGTGCTATCCCTCCTTTAGATTTTAATCTTTTTGGACCCGAGGGATTATTACACAAAAAGATCGAGCGCTTGTCTTGTTCGGCTCGTTAAAATTACCGAAAATTCATCCCTTTCGTATTGTTTTATACTTTTTCGGACCTAAGGGATTATATGACGAAAAAGGAATTATTGGAGTTTCCTTTATGTCCCTTTCAGACTCTCTAAAATTGAAAAGGACCGAGTTGTCTTTGTCGTTAAACTCATTAAAACCTAATAGCGACAAACTTGTCCTCATAGACAAGACTTTGTTTCACTATCACTAGGCTCGGTAAAACATAGCGATGGGTCTGCCTGAAGGGCAGATTATACAACAAGCATATGTTATCCTCCTCAAACTTGACAAAAATAAAGACGTACTGGTCAGTAATGACTGGGGAAAATTGGGAAGAAGACTTGAAAAAACTTTGTTGGTAGCAAGTCGCTCTTGAACATGACACTTTCACTCTGCATCCGAGTTGGGTTGGGTTGTTCCATTCACCGGTCACATCACTATGGTTCCATCACACCATCCATATTTGGGGTTAATGCTACCAATCCATCATGTCAGTGTTGCCGATATGTTCAAGAGAAGTCGCTCAGAGGATTCACCTGTGTCTCATCCGCTGCAATACATTCACTCTCCATACTTTCATGGCCGCCATCCTCAACCTTGTATCCTCAGATTGTTTTCACCTCCATTAAAATCATTTGCTCCATTCCATGTCATAGATGTGGGATTCTTTAAGGCCCTCCTGTGACGGATCACTTCTTGTCGACATCAGCTCATTATCCAAGAAGTCGATCTAGGAACAACCCTTCCAGTACTTTGAAGCTTGCATGCCTCAATGGCAAGTTTCTCACTTTCAACGACAGGTTTACATCACTGGCCTTCGACCGAAAGATTTTGCATGTTGTTCAATGCCAAGTCCCTCTTTCACATCATGTGAATGGTACTGAAGTACCTTGAGGGTCATCATCATTATCGGTGATCCTCTCATGCCTGTTAACAGCTTACATCATTGGCTGGTAATCAGGCAATGTCTTTCCATGTTCGACTCCAGAACATCTCTCACATGGATTGACTTGTACTTCGAGTGAAGATCGAACGAGACTGAAGACCCTAAATCTAGTTTCATCCATCCAGGCTGCATGATACATTTAGGGAAATAAAAACACCCAGTGTACATCATTGCTGCATAGATAATCATCCAAACTAAGGCATGATGGCTGTACCAGGATCATCAGTCTGCACTCAGACGATTTTCTGTCCTACGTACATGAAAATGAATTTATAAAGCTGAGCATGGGAATGCCTGACTCAACCAGGAAATGAAAAATATTATGAAGATAATGTGTTGTATTGTATCTTATTACAAGTCGCCTTCCAGCTCGAAAAACTTCGGATCCTCATGATAAAGCATTTCACTCGACATCAAAAAATTAAATAATTATCTCATGCTTTAGGGGCAACTGTTATAAACATTTTTGGGCACTGCAACCCCAATCCTAAATGTACATAAACCAAGGGCTCCTAAGTCCCTAAAAGTGTTGTTCCAACCCCTAAAAGAACAAGGTCAGCTGATTACATCATCTCCCAGAAGTTCTCCATGAAAAACTACTTAGAACTGGTCAAAACTGACCCATCTCTCCTGCTCCATGGACAAAGTGCACTGCATCCCACCTAAATACATAGAGAGGGTGCAATGCATGTTTAAAATTCCTTCTATGGGGTGTGATGGGCGAGAATGGACAAATGGCAGAGGCAGTGTGCGAGGTGGAAAATCATGGAATCTTGCAGAAGCTTCTCCTGTGACACTTGCCTCCTTGAATTCGCCCATAGATGAGTAACAGATCCTCATTCTCCAAGTGGAATCAAGAACTATCACAGAGAGGACACTAATCAAAACCCAGAAGCTGACTCACCCTCCTTTTAAACATCTATATATGGATCCCTCATCCCAGAGATCCAGAGGCTGGAATTTTGTATCTTATAAGGAAGCGCTGTTGGTTTCTTGGTGCAACATCATATTGTTGGGTGATCTAAGCTTTTCATGAGGTGAAGAAGGGCTTCTTGCTAAGAGGATGACGCTGGGTCAGAACAATTGGTTGTAATCCTCCCCTGCTCTTTTTTTGATATCAATAAAGCTATTCAAGTTTTCCTCCATGTTCTTGCATATTTTATGATATATGTTTGTGTGGGGTCAATATACATATGATCTTATATTGTTTATGCTAGTAGATCTCTGTTCTCGGATAGTATTGTGCTGCTTTGATTCCACAGGTGCTTTTTGAAGCTGGGCTGGCGAGGAAGCAAGTGGCAAGGATCTATTAGAAGGGAGAAGAATCAAGTGAGGAACAAAGCGCAAGATTGAGGTTGGTCCCTTCATCTTTCTCTTATCTATTAGTCATAAAGGAATATGAAAGTAGCTTTACTCTGTTTGTTTCTAAGGTTGCTACCACCCTTAGTGGGATTAGCAGTTCTGCATAGACACTATTCTTGGTAACACGCGCGCACTACTAGTTCCTTCTTCTGGTGGATAGAGTATCCTTCCGGCATAATTCTAGTTGTTAAAAAGTGAATTATATCTTCAAAATGTACTTCCTCTACATGCATAGCAAAAAGTTGCACGTCAGGTAGTCCTTTCTCCAAACTAGTAGGTTCCTCCCCTGTCTCAATGTGCAATAGGTTATCAGGTCGCGCGTTTAGTCATCCAGGCTTCAAAAAAACTTCAAAATCATATTCTTGGAACAATAAAAGCCACCCGCATATGCGCCCCCCCAACACAGGCTTATTGACCAAGTATTTCAACATGAAATGATCTGTATACATCTTGAAGTGTCCCTGTAGAATGTAGTGTTGATACTTCTGGAGTGCATACACCTTAGCCAGTCCCTCGCATTTAGTGGTGGAATAACTATTTTTTGCTTTAGATAATTCACGACTTGCAAATGCGATAGGGTGATCCAAGCCTTCTTTGCCATCCTATGTGAGTACTACCCCCAGCCTATACACGACGCGTCAATATGAACATGAAATTCTTTCTTCCAGTTCAGAAAGACAAGAATCAGTGCAATAACCATCTTCTCCTTCTATATATCCAGACTTTTCCTACAGTCATCATCCCAGCAAAACATGACATCCTTATTCAATGGTTTTTCCATCAGTGCGGTGGTCTGGGCATAAATTTTGATAAACTTTTTGTAGTACCCTGTATGTCCCAAGGTAGTGTGCAATTGTTTCACATTGCGTGGTGCTTCCAAATTCAGAATCACTGTGATTTTCATAGGGTCTACCATCAGTCCTTGTTTACAAACCACATGCCCCAATAGGTTCCCAAAAGGAATCAGGAACATACACTTCTTTAGGTTGAGCGCGATTTTGTATCTTCAGCATGTATCCAGCATCAAGTGTAGGTTCACTACATGGCACTTAACCAGCCCAAATACATTCTAGTCATCAAAATAGACCTCCAAGAACTTATGAATATATTCCTTGAACGCTGCGACAACCACATGCAAAAATATAGTAGGGGCATTCTTCAATCCAAATGGCATGACAATATATTGAAAGAAGCCCCACTCAATTGCGAAGGTTGTCTTGCTCCTATCCTCCAGCATGGTTCTGATCTTGTGGTACCCTGAGAACCCATTAGTGAAAAAGTATGCTTCCTGACTGCCTACATTGTCCAGCACCTCATTTGTGAACGGAGTGGGGAATCGATCATGTACACATGTGTCATTCAACTTTCTAAGATCCACACATATTCTTATTTTGTCCTTATGCTTCTTCTCTTTTACCACCATCAAGCTTAGCCAATTAGATTCCTCTACAGGATCAATAATGCATGCTGCGAGCATCTTGTCTAATTCTACGTGGACCTTCTCCTTGTGTTTCAGATTTAGGCGGTACAACCTCTGCTTAACTGGCTTCATGTCAAGTTTTAATGTGATCTTCATTACCCCTAAATCTCTGGTTACTCCTTTCAGATCCGTGAATTTAGTCAGGAATAAGTCCTCATATTCATGGAGTAATTCAGTGACCTTACCCACCATTGCGTTGTCCCAGTAGTCCCCAATCTTCATGAATTTAGGTTCCACCTCTTTACCAATATTCACTTGCTTAGTCTTCACTGGCGCAATTATGCCAAGGTTCTCGATTTGTGGTCCTTGAACCTTGCATTGTCATTCTGTCTCTGGAATATTAATTTCCACGGATCTTCATCCTCTTCCCCAATAGTTCCATTATAACACTCCAACGTCTAGCTTAACTGAGCAGCCCATTCAGGCTGAATCAACTCTACTGGCTCCTGTGGTATCCTAAATATGGTTGCTTTTACTTCCTGTATCATTTCATCAATATTATCCCACCCATCCTTAAAATTGAAGGTCATCACGAACCCTTTGTGCAGAACATCCCATTCACCTGTCCCTTGGCGGAGCTTTGTTTCTATATACTAGTTCATTGGTATAACATATAGGGTATGACAAAACAGGTGCACCCACTCAGGTTTTGGCTTTTCCCCATAGGCCTACGTCCACTTAGCCAGATGTGTGCATGGATCATCCTGCCCATTGTACTTGTCTGTCAATCACACCCTAGGCTTCCCAAATCATGTGTGCATTATTCTCATATGTTCACGCCAATTTTCAAAGCTCCCTTTGCATGTACCCCACCATCTCATGGGTGTAGCACACAATACCCAATTCAAGGCCTGGAAACATTGCTTTTCTGGCACCTCCCTTTCAAATTTATCCGAGAAAGTATCTACCTCACTTGACCCATCATAAGTAGGCATATCTATTACTTCTGTCGATAAGAAGCACAGTGACCTGGTCGTCATATTAAAATTCAGCGTGGTTATTTCATCTAACTGATTATGCCATTTATCTCCTCATCAGAATCCAAAGTATAGGACCTCTCACGCTCCCATGAAATCTGCCCATCGACGGTGGGATTTACCCAATCTTGCTCTCACATTGTTATCTTGTAGATGCAGTCAAAGTCATCATCACTTTCATAGTCACACATTGATTCTATATAATGTGATTCTTCAGTAGGGTCCAGGCGTATAACTACGCGTAGTGACTTTTTCTCAAAAATAATCATGCACTTCTTTAGATTAATCACCTCATTCTTGTCAGTGGCCCAATCTATTCCTAAGAGCATGGGATAGGTATTATTTTCATCAAAAATCTCTATCACTTCAAAGCCTGCTAGCACACTTTCTCCCTCAATATCCACATTGATTCCCTACAATCGGCCCACGGGTATTATTTTCTGCTGGTTTGCCTTTTGCAATTGAATAGGAGACCACTGCAATGTAGGTCTCCCCATTTGCTCCCATGTCTGCTTCAGCAAAACATTCACATCTGATCCTAAATCCAGAATAACTTGGTCCATTTCATATTCTCCAATTTGCGCGGTTAACCTCATTTCTCTTCATGTCCTCGTCTTATGCTTTCCAATCTTCCAGGCTACGTGCAGTTCTCCTAGCATGATCCCAGTGCATCTGTTAATGAGTTCCTGTAATCCTTTTACAACCTTATTGTTGCACAGTAAGTTCATACATGTTTTGAGGAATGTCATGAGCATAGATGGGTCCATCTCCGGCTCCGGTCTATCTTTGCATCCTGAACTGGAGGCATTAGCAAAGCTCTTCTTAGCTTCCATGAAGGTTTCTCAAGTGCGCTCGAAATCAAACTCTGCATCTTTCATAAGAGCTTTGCGAACCCAATTACTGTCTTCTAGTTGTTTTCCTTTGTCATCTCCCATCATGATTCCACTTCAGAGCACAATGTTCACATTCATGTTCTGAGTCGGGGGAGGTGGTAGCGCTCCCTTGTTGCATATCCTAGCTATCAACATAGGATAATCTTTTTGTTGGATTGTGTTATATTCTTTCCACGACTAACCTACGTAGTGAACCGGGGGGTTAGAGGGGGGGCGAAGCCCCCCCTTCGTTGCGTCGACTGCGCAGTGGGGGGGTCACAGGGGGGGCAGTAGCCCCCCTTGTCTAGGGGGTTTGAGGGGGGCGGGTAGCCCCCCTCTACGGGGTCCAGGGCAGCGCCTCGGGAAATTTTTTTTTGGACCCTATATTAGGTTGGGCGAACATACCTATGGTTTTCGGTCCATGGTTTTGGACGCGATGGTTTTCGGTCCATGGTATTGGATGCTTCGGCATGTATAAATATTTATTGTAACATTGAAAGAAACATAATGAAAATCCAAGCTGGTAGTCTCGGTTTTGGGATCCAGGGGAAAATCTCTGTGCATATGTTTTTTATGTGTTATGCTCTCGCATTGTTTATTTTGTTTGTTTAAGAATTCGCATGCAGGTAATTTCTGTACAGGGTTAAAACCTACATTTGGTATCAGAGCCAGGTTTGGCTTCAAGGGGACGCCTTTGTTGCTGAGGGGTTTTTTGCTCGGGCCTGTGGTAGACCCTGTTCAGTGGGAGATCTGTGAGATCGATTCTGGTGGTGAAAGAATATGGCGAGCAGTGGAAAGATAGAGATTGAGAAGTTCAATGGTCAGAGTTTTGAGTTGTGGAAACTCAAGATGGAGGATTTGTTGGTGGATAAAGATCATTGGATCGTGGTAGATCTGGGTACTAAACCAACGGGAGTGACCGATGAAGAATGGAAGAAGCTGGATCAGAAGGCAAAGAGCACAATACGATTGTGTGTCTCAGATTCAGTATTGCTAAATGTATCAGGGGAAGCTATAGCGAAGGCTTTGTTGGACAAGTTAGGGACTTTGTACCAATCTAAGTCTCTGGTGAATAAACTGTTCCTGTGTAAAAAGTTGTATAACCTGAGGATGAAAGATGGAGACTCGGTGACAGAGCATCTGAATGCGTTTAATACTATGGTAAGTTAGTTATCATCTGTTGATATTAAAATTTTAGATGAAGATAAGTGCATTAGTCTATTGTGTTCTCTACCAGATTCGTGGGATAGTCTGGTTATTGCAATAGGTAGCAATGCAACTGCTTTGCAGTTTGATGAAATAGTATTAGCCTTACTGACGGAGGAGATGAGACGGAAAAATATGGACAACCAGAATGGTGATGCCTTGTCTGTACGAGGATGGTCCCAGAACAGAAACAAAAATAAGTCATCAAGTGGGAGATCTAAATCTAGAGGAAGATCTAAATCTCCGGGAAAACCTATAAAGGTGGTGTGCTGGAAATGTGGAAAGGAAGGGCACTTCAGAAGGGATTGTAAATCTAAAGCTCCTGATAAAGGAAATGGATCTGATGATGCTCCTTCTGCAGAGGCGAAAACCACCTCAGATGAAGGTGGGGATGTGTACTTGGCTTCTTCAAGTACACATGTAGATCATGAGGCATGGTTGATTGACTCAGGTGCATCCTTTCACTTCACTCCCCATAGAGAGTGGTTCTGCGAGTACGAGAAATACGATGGTGGTGATGTCTTCTTAGGAGATGATAGGAAGGCTAGAATCATTGGTCGCGGAAAAGTAAAGTTGAAGTTGCAAGGTGGAAGGGTTAGAACACTTCTGGTTGTTCTGCATATTCCTGCATTGGCCAAAAATCTGATTTCTGTAAGCAAGTTGGATGATGCAGGTGTAAAGACAGTGTTCGAGAAAGATACTTGCAAGATGGTTCGAGGAGCACTGATATTGATGCGTGGAGTGCGGATTGGAACTCTGTACAAGCTGCAAGGTAGCACTGTTGTTCATGGGTGCAATAGTTCTATGGTTCCTGAAAATGGAGTAGAAAATCTAGTGGTCTCTGGAGAGAAGACCATGTTGTGGCATCAAAGGCTTGGACATATTAGAGAGAAGGGCCTTCGAATACTTCATGGTAAAGGTATGGTAGAAGGTATGAATAATAGCCCTCTTGATTTTGATTTATGTGAAAATTGTGTATATGGGAAGCAGAATCGGGTGAGTTTCCCCTCTGGTGGTAAGAGGACGAAACATATATTAGAGCTTGTGCATAGTGATGTGTTTGGACCTGTGAAGGTTCCATCACTGGGTAAGTCTGTGTACTATGTATCATTTATAGATGACTTCTAAAGGAATACATGGATATATTTCCTTAAGAAGAAATCTGAAGTCTTTGACAGGTTTAAAGAATTTAAGGCTTTGGTGGAAAATTAGACAGAGAAGAAGATAAAGGTGCTGAGGACAGATAATGGTGGAGAGTTTTGTAGCAAGGAATTTGAAAAATTCTGTAAGAAGTGTGGTATAGCATGACAGAAGACTACTCCATATACACCTCAGCAAAATGGAGTCGCAGAAAGAATGAACAAGACGTTGATGGAAAGGGAAAGAAGCATGCTCAGTGGTGCCGGGTTAGGATAGGAATTCTGGGCAGAGGCGGTGGATACTGCATGTTACCTGGTCAATAGGTCACCTTCATCAGTGTTGGAGGATAAGACTCCACAAGAAGTATGGACTGGTAAGAAACCCTCTCTTTCACATCTGAGGGTCTTTGGATGTGATGCATATGTACATGTTCCAAATGAGAAACGAACCAAGTTGGATAGTAAATCTGAAAAGTGCATCTTTATTGGGTATAAAGATGGTTTAAAGGGTTATAAGATTTGGAACCCAGTCACACGGAAGGTTGTGTACAGTTGAGATGTGATGTTCAGAGAGGTGAAAGATGTTATTAAACATGAAGTCCAACCAAAGGAACCTGTGAAGATAGAGTTTGAACTAAAGGAGGAAGAATCAGACTCTGTAGCAGAGGAGGAATCAGAAGATGAAGAGCCACAAACTCCGCTGTGAGAAGATCAGTTCGACAAAGAAGGCAACCAGAAAGGTATAGTCCATCTGCTTTCTGATTAAATTTTTCTTTGTCTGTTACTGATGATGATCCCAGAACTATGAAGGAAGCAGTGGATTCAGAGGATGGAAAACTCTGGAAAGAGGCCATGGTTGATGAAATGGCATCTTTGCACAAAAATAAGGCTTGGGATTTGGTGGAGTTGCTGGCTGGAAGGAAACCCATTAGCAGCAGATGGGTGTTCAAGAAGAAGACAAATGCAGAAGGAAAATTGGAGAAATACAAAGCTCGGTTGGTAGCAAAAGGTTATTCCCAGGTGCCGGGAATTGATTTTGGTGATATTTTTTCTCCTATTACCAAGGTAACTTCTATTAAATTACTTTTATCTGTTGCTGTTGCTTTTGATTTTGAGGTAGAACAGATGGATGTGAAGACAACATTTCTTCATGGGGATTTGGAAGAGGAAATCTACATGAAGCAACCTGAAGGCTTTGTGGTGAAGGGTAAGAAAGAACTGGTATGCAAGTTAAAGAAGTCTTTGTATGGGTTAAAACAGTCACCAAGGATGTGGTATCATAAATTTGATACATTTATACGGGGACTTGGCTTCACCAGAAGCAAAGAAGATCATTGTGTGTATTTTAAATTAATTGGTGATCGTGTTATTTATCTGGTCTTGTATGTGGATGATATGTTGCTAGTTGGAAATGACAAAGAAATTATCCAAGATTTGAAGACCCAATTTTCCTCCAAATTCGACATGAAAGATCTTGGTGCTGCAAACTATATTTTGAGCATGGAAATTAAAAGAGATCAGGCAAAGAGGAAGCTCTGGTTAAACCAGAGGAAGTATGTCGAGACAATACTGCAGAGGTTTAATATGCGGGATAGTAAACCAGTGAAGGTTCCTATTCCTGTAGGTGTGAGGTTATCTGCTGAACAGTGTCCCAAGACACAAGAAGAGGAAGAGGACATGTCCCGTGTTCCATATGCAAGTGCAGTCGGAAGCCTAATGTATGCAATGGTCTGTACTAGACCAGACATTGCACATTCAGTGGGAGTATTGAGCAGGTTTATGTCAAAACTTGGGAAGGAGCACTGGACAACAGTGAAGCGGGTTTTCAGGTATTTGTGTGGCACTAGTGATTATGGTTTGTGCTACCAAGGAAGACCAGGAGTGGATAGAGTGTTGGATATTCATGGCTTTGTTGATGCAGACTGGGCTAGAGATCTGGATCAGAGAAGATCTACAAGTGGGTATGTGTTTAACCTATTTGGAGGTGTAGTCAGTTGGATGAGTAAGAAACAATCTGTAGTGGCACTATTAACTACAGAGGCAGAATACATGGCAGCCACTCATGAAAGGAAGGAAGCAGTTTGGTTGCAGAGATTGTGCTCAAGTATGGGGTTAGAACAGGGAGATATAAGAATAGACTGTGACAGCCAAAGTGCAATTTTCTTGGCAAAGAACCCTGCTTATCATTCAAAGACAAAGCACATTGATGTTCAGTATCACTTTGTGAGGGATATGATAGAAGATAAAAAGGTGTTGTTGGTAAAGGTGGACACTCTGAAGAATACTGCAGATGTATTGACAAAATCTGTGAGCTCTGAGAAGTTCTCTTGGTGTAGAGAAACAATGAGCATCTCAGGGCTGGAAAAATGACTAAGCTCTCCTGTGGCCCCCTGTGGAAAGAAAACAACAAGTGGGAGATTGTTGGGTTGTGTTATATTCTTTCCACGACTAACCTACGTAGTGAACCGGGGGGTGGAGCCCCCCCTTCGTTGCGTCGATTGCGCAGCGGGGGGGTGGGTAGCCCCCCTCTATGGGGTCCGGGGCAGCGCCCGGGAAATTTTTTTTTGGACGCTATATTAGGTTGGGCGAACCTACCTATGGTTTTCGGTCCATGGTTTTGGACGCGATGGTTTTTCGTCAATGGTATTGGATGCTTCGGCATGTGTAAATATGTATTGTAACATTGAAAGAAACATAATGAAAAATCAAGCTAGTAGTCCTGATTTTGGGATCCAGGGGAAAATCTCTGTGCATATGTGTCTTATGTGTTATGCTCTCGCATTGTTTATTTTCTTTGTTTAAGAATTCGCATGTAGGTAATTTCTGTACAGGGATAAAACCTACACTTTTGTCTCATGATCAAACAAGGTGCAATAAAAACATGAAGGGTGCATTGGATTCATACAATCGTGGGTATAATGTCCTAACCCTCCGCAATTGTAGCATATCAACTGACTGTGACCTCTTCCAGGTCCTCCTCCGCCTCGGCCTTATCCGCGCCCTTGAAATCCTGTTCACACCATTCATACATTCTGGTCTAGGGGTCATGTTTTGGCCTAAACTCTGTAGGTGGGAGTTCTATCCATCATCAACTCACAGCTTCTACAAGTGCCCTCATCATGTCCCACTGACCTACAAAAATTAAAAAACAATTGTTGCGAATTCTGCATGTACTTCTGTAACAAATGGTAGTTGTTTGTGGCATGTTTTCCAGCTATTTGACAAATCGCACACCACAAAGCAGGCACTGCAGTAGGTACTTCTTGTGCATCTGGTCTTAATGGCATTGGTCCTCCTCCCGCAAGTTAATTCATGAAAACTGAGCAATGGTCCTTGTCATGTCCCTGACCCTTGCATTTTACGCACCACACTTCTTCATGCACTTTTGGTCGAGCTATCCTATCCTGTTCCAAACTTTGCATCTCAAGGCATAAATTCTTCAACTACATGTGGATCTTGTTATGAAACCAGCTCAAGAAAAGATAGAAAAGATAGATCAACGCCTTAGAATTCAGCCTCTTCGAGGGGGAAACCTCCTTTACATTACATAAATGAACAATTCTTGGATGATACAAATGACAAAACCTCCTTTCTATATATAGGAGTCTAAGGAGTCACAATATAATCCAGCCGACCTAACAATAATAATATAAAGCCACAAAAATAACAATAGAGGGATTCTATGGGGCACAGAAATAACAATATGGGGTAATAGGGGCACAACAATATAAATAAGGGGTATAACTACAATAGTAATGGGGTAATCACTAGTATTATAGGGACCCAACATGCCCCTCTCCTTCAAAAAAGTGTTGTCCTCAACGCTTGAGTAGTTCTGGATACTTCTGCATAAAATTCTCATCCTCCCATGTGGAATCTTCAGCGGATAAGTTCTTCCACTTGATAAGATACTCTGAAATTGATCGATTTCGTAGCTGTCGAGTTCTTGTTTCTGTGACTGCTTCCGGTTCCAATATAATTTTTCCTTCCTCGTCAAGTTCTGGCAATATTGTTTGAATTGGGAGCTTGTCACCTATAACCTTCTTTAAACATGAAACATGGAAAACTGGGTGCAATCGAGAAGCTGCAGGAAGCTCCAATTTGTATGCCATAGTACCAATCTTTTGCAACACCTTGTACGGACCATAATACTTTGGTGATAATTTATTATCCTTCTTAGCTTGCTTTAGGGACATTTGCTTATATGGTTGTAGCCGTAGGAATACCCAATCACCTACATCAAAACTTCTTTCACTGCGATGTTGATCTGCCTGTTGTTTCATTCTATTTTGTGCCAACACGAGGTTATCCTTTAAGAGTTGGAGGACTTGTTGTTGATGTTCGATGTGATGTTCCACTGCCTGAACCTTAGAATTTTCTCTTAAATATGATGTGATGGATGGTGGTTGATACCCATAAAGTGCCATAAATGGGGTCATTTTTGTTGCTGTATGGAAGGAAGTGTTATACCACCATTCAGCCAGAGGCAACCATTTGACCCATTGTGTCTGTTTATCAGATACAAAGCAACGAAGATATCCTTCCAAACATTTGTTTACTATCTCAGTTTGCCCATCAGATTGAGGATGATAAGATGAGCTATGAGCTAACTGAGTACCAAGACAAGAAAATAATTTTGTCCAAAAATTTCCAGTGAAAATGGGATCTCTGTCACTTACAATAATCTTTGGGTTTCCATGTAGCTTTTGAATTGTTTCCATAAATGCAGTAGAAACTGTACTGGCTTTAAATGGATGTGATAATGCACAAAAGTGTGCATACTTGGTAAGTCTGTCAACTACCACCATGATGACACTCTTTCCCTCAGACTTGGGTAAACCTGTGATAAAATCCATTGAAACCTCCTCCCAACGTTGGCTTGGAATGGATAAAGGTTGTAATAGACCCGGTGTCTTAATTGTTTCAACTTTATTTTGTTGGCAAACCAAACATTCCGCCACAAACTTTTGAATATCTGATTTAAGGCCATCCCAAAAAAATTCCTTCTTAACCCTGTGGTAAGTTTTTAAAAATCCTGAGTGCCCTCCTAAGGGAGAAGTGTGCAATTCCATAAGAATCTTTTGTTTTAGCTGGGAATTCTTACAGAGGTATAAGCGATCTTTGTACCATAACGAATCATTTTGCCAGCTAAATGTATCAGAAGTACTGGAATCTTGTTGTAGCTTTCGAATAAGTGCCCACACTTCTTCGTCATTCTTCCATTCCTCCCTTGCTTCGTTTATCCAATCTGGTTGGATAATAGAAATGGCACACAACAATGCTTCCACATCCTCATCCTTTCTTGAGAGTGCATCTGCCACCACATTTTGCTTCCCTTTTTTGTAGATGATTTCAAAGTCATAACCCAACATCTTTGTGACCCACTTTTGTTGCTCTTCAGAGGATAATCTTTGTTCTAAAAAGTATTTAAGGCTATCATGATCCGTTTTTACCTTGAAGTGTCTTCCCATTAGGTAGGGTCGCCATTTCTTAAGTGCATGGAGTATTGCCAACATTTCCTTCTCATAAATAGCTTTGCTTAAAAACTTTCCCTTGATTGGACGACTTTCAAAAGCAATGGGTCTTTCATCTTGCATTAGAACAGCACCAATTCCATTTCCTGAAGCATCACATTCCACAATAAAGGTTTTTGTGAAGTCCGGTGTAGCTAAGACCGGTGCTTGGCACATTGCCTCTTTAAGATGTTCAAAGGCCTTTGTTGCTTCCGGAGTCCATGAAAATGAATCTTTCTTCAATAATGTTGTTAGAGGTGCTGCTATTCTCCCATAATTCTTAACAAACTTGCGATAATACCCTGTCAACCCAAGAAATCCTCGCAGATGCTTTATGGATGTGGGGATTTTCCATTCCTTAATGGCTTTAATTTTGCTAGGGTCTACCTTAACTCCTTCATGAGATACAATATGACCCAAATATTCCACCTCCTGGACTCCAAAGAAACATTTGGATCTTTTTGCATATAATTGTTTCTCCTCCAATAGTTGTAGCACCCTGTCAACATGTTCAACATGATCCTTCCAAGACTTGCTGTAGATTAGTATATCATCAAAAAATACTAACACAAATTTTCTAAGGAATGGTTTGAAAATTGAATTCATCAAACCTTGAAATGTTGAAGGTGCATTGGTAAGGCCAAAAGGCATGACCAAAAATTCATAATGACCCTCATGAGTTCTAAATGCTGTTTTCGGAATTTCTTCAATCTTCATTCTGATTTGATGATATCCCGAACGAAGATCCAACTTGGTGAAGTAAATTGATCCATGCAATTCATCCAGTAATTCATCAATAACAGGAATGGGGAACTTATCTTTAATAGTGAGCTTGTTGAGCTCCCTATAATCCGGACACATGCGCCATGATCCATCCTTCTTGTGCACCAATACTACTGGAGCTGAGAAAGAACTTTGACTCGGTTGAATTATACCAGCCTCTAGCATTTCTGCAACCATACGTTCAATTTCACTTTTTTGGACATAGGGATATCTGTACGGCCTGATGTTTGGAGGAACACTTCCTGGAATCAGATGAATAGCATGATCATGATCACGCATAGGTGGGAGACCCTTGGGAGTCTCAAATACCTTGGAATGATTGTCCAGGACTTTTTGGAGATCTGGAGAAATAGATGATTCCAATGTGGAAACATCTAGCGAACATAATTGTGCAATTACACCTCTTTGCTCCTTTTTTAGAAGCTTTGTCATACCATTAGAGCTGATTATCTTTCCTGGTTTCCCTGCAATACCCCTTAATTCAACTTCCTTTCCTTCCATAGAAAATTTGATGAAAAGTTCTTGAAAATTAAAAGCTATTGTACCCAAGGATTGTAGCCATTGGACTCCTAGTACAACATCAGCACCTCCCATTGGAATGGAAAGCATTGGGCTAGTCAATACATATTCTCCCATGGATAGCTTGATATTATGGCACTTTCCAGAGCAATTTATTGTTCCTCCATTTGCAATCATCACTTGACACTCTGGTGCTGGATATAGGAAGCAATTCAATTCTTTTGCTACCCTACAATGAATAAAATTGTGGGTGCTTCCTGAATCAATCAACACTATTACCTTTTTCTTCTTGATTTGTCCTTCTATCTTGATGGTTTGAGGAGTGGTAATTCCCGCCAATGCATTACAAGATATGGTCAGATTTATTTGTTCTTCATCTAGGCTTTGTTCCTGGAGTATATCTTCTTCTTTTGACCTTTCTTGCTCCTTTTCTTCTTCCTCTTCACAATCTATGTAGAATAATTTCTTCTCAGCACACTTATGACCTTTAGTGTATTTGCTATCACAACTGTAACAAAGCCCTTTTGCTCTTTTTTCTTCCAATTGTTGTGGTGTCAACCTTATAGGTTGTGGAAGACTAGGGCAACAACACTTCCGTCTTTATAGTTGTGAGTGGTATGCTTCCTGGTTGCCATAATTTTGCTTTCCATTTTTCTTGCTAACCTGAATGCCTTCTCTAATGAATCAGGTTCCCAAAGGCGAACATCATGTTGGATATTATCCTTTAAAGACCCTATGAACACATCAATCCTATGCTCCTCTGGAATATCTTTTACCCTTATGTTCAATTTTTGGAACTCCTCAATGTGCTCCATTACTGAACCCTTTTGTTTGAGACTTATCAATTGGCTAAAAAAAGTGTTGCTTTTTGTATCTTCATAATGTGCTATCAATTCTTCCGTAAAAATTGCCCAAGTGATAAATTGTTTACGAGAACAAAGCCATTGATACCATACAAACTGATTTGGTTCCAAATATACAGTTGCCATACGTACCTTTTGTGTGTTTTGCACATTATTGAGATCGAAGAATTGCTCCATCTGTAATATCCATGTGGCGGGATCCTTGCCATCAAACTTCCTCATATCGATTTTTGGAATATGGTGATTCTTCGATCCAACATTAGCATCTATGGAATCATGATTAACATTTCTTTTGTTCTCATCATGAGTTTCCTTTACTACCTTTTCACCATTAGTGACCCTTTCTTGTAGCAACTTCTTCAATTCTTCCATGTCTGTCTTCAAATCTATCTTCAAATCTGCCATGTCTCTCTTCAAATCTGTCTTTGACTCATCCATCTTAGCTTCCATGCCCTTTATCTTAGATTCCATGCCATTTACCTTAGATTCCACGCCACTTATCTTAGCTTCCATGCCATTTATCTTAGCATCTGTTAACTTTTGTGAGCGTGACATTTGTTGCACTTGTTCTTGTAATTTTGATATATCATGTAGCATTTCTTCCTCTTCTTCATGAGTCATGCTAGAGCTTTCAGGTTCCTTACTAGGTGTTTGCATTTTCTTTCCTCGGGGCATCAGTTACCGATAATAATGCTTTACTATGCCCTTTGAATTCCGTTAAACCAAGCTTACACAAAAATTAAAAAAAAAACTACACACCTTTTTTCACTTTATAGAAGCCTGATATTGAATCTGATGTATCTCTATAATTTTGGATCATCTAGTTTTGAAATTGCTACCTGTAGTAGCCTTCTGCATCCTCTTTCCAATGCCACAAGTTTGATCCAAATTGGATTCTCCAAGGAAGAGTTATGTGAAATCTCCCACAGTGACTTTCTTTTAGACTGGTTCAGTACAACGAACTTGTACGACGTGCCACGAGTCACTGTTTTAGTCTTTGAATCTGAAACACACACACGCGAAACTACATTCCGTCCTCTTTCTGTACCTTCTTACTCAATTTCAATCCGATCCCCAGAGAGAAAGTTATGACGATTTTCCCCAGGTCGCCTGTTTTGAATGTAATTCAAGAGTCTGCAAAAAGACCAACTTCCTCAGATCATATCTCCGCAAATATCAAGCTAAAAGATCTGAAATTCAGACGCAAGGTTCAGCGCGATTTTTTCTCAAATGGGTTTTTTTTGCGACTTTTGAAACGTCACAGAAAAAAAGTTATAGCGAAAATGCCACGATGACCTGTTTGGAGCAGTGAAACCCTAGAATCCAAAGTTCTGATACCAAATGTTATGAAACCAGCTCAAGAAAAGATAGAAAAGATAGATCAATGCCTTAGAATTCAGCCTCTTCGAGGGGGCAACCTCCTTTACATTACATAAATGAACAATTCTTAGATGATACAAATGACAAAACCTCCTTTCTATATAGGAGTCTAAGGAGTCACAATATAATCCAGCCGACCTAACAATAAAAATATAAAGCCACAAAAATAACAATAGAGGGATTCTATGGGGCACATAAATAACAATATCGGGGTAATAGGGGCACAAAAATATAAATAAGGGGTATAACTACAATAGTAATGGGGTAATCACTAGTATTATAGGGACCCAACAGATCTATTGAACTCCTATGTTAGGATCCTACATCGGGGTCTCATGCAGCCTCATCGCGATCTCTAAAGCCTCTACCTGAGTCATTAGCTTCTACTACGATAGCGCACTCCTTAAATGTGGTGTTAGTGATGCTACAAACCATTTGCGATGCTATCCATCTGTCAAATTTATATTAGCTTCGTGAATTGTACATTTCAACCTCTGATCTAGCTCCTAAGGAGTCTTGCCTGTTTGCATCATAATCTCTTTGAATACAATGATCAACTACACTTCAGACTTTGGCATGTCGAATTCCTTATTTAGTGCAATTTGGATATCCGTGATTTCCACATTCGTATTATCATTAGAATGCTTATATAACTAGGTTAGTGCAAAATCCTACAGAGTGCTAACCAGCATCGCTTTCTTTATATTGTCATCTGTAACTCCTTGTGCTTCCCATACAACTCTTACAATGAACCAAAATTGGTCCGGATCCTCATTTCCCAATCCCTTGAACACAGAAAAATTTATTGTACTTGCCATATTGAATCGTGGTGGTCGCGGAGGTGGTATGAGTGAAGATGGAGGTGATGGCAGTGAAACTGGTGGCAGTGTCGGTGGGGGTGGTATGCACAGAATTATTTGCCTTATCAAATGGATCACACTTCATGGAGAGACCTTCATGAGTTCTTTCTCATCCCCTTGCAGAGGTGAAATAAAGGGGCTATTTTTCGGTCCCTTCCTTCATTTTTGTAAGCTTTTCCACTTCATGTAGCCCCGAACATCAATGTAACTACATAATCCTCTTTTCGTACAATAGCATTTTAATCCAAGTATTTAGAGATTTTACATACTTAACTCGTGGTCCTTTGAGGAAGTGTCACTCTGCTTCGATATAGCTGACTAAAGTGTCTACCTCGAACTCAATAATGAATCCTCCTATAATCTGATCGAGCCAATGATCAATGATGCACACAATCTTATCCTCTGATGCTTCCAACTTGCGCACTAACTCTGGGGTCCAAAGAATAGGACCGTCGAGTTTTCACCTTCCTTGGCCATTTGCTAGCTTCACGATCCACTTGTACAACTCAGTAGGGAAAGATGCAAAGAAGATTTCGTGGATCTCTATGCATAGGTAGCAATCTAACCACTTTTCTTTTGACAGTCGCGGATTCTTATTCTGTTATGAAACCAGCTCAAGAAAAGATAGAAAAGATAGATCAACGCCTTAGAATTCAGCCTCTTCGAGGCGGCAACCTCCTTTACATTACATAAATGAACAATTCTTGGATGATTCAAATGACAAAACCTCCTTTCTATATATATGACTCTAAGGAGTCACAATATAATCCAGCCGACCTTACAATAATAATATAAAGCCACAAAAATAACAATAGAGGGATTCTATGGGGCACAGTAGTAACAATATGGGGGCAATAGGGGCACAACAATATTAATAAGGGGTATAACTACAATAGTAATGGGGTAATCACTAGTATTATAGGGACCCAACATGCCCCTCTCCTTCAAAAAAGTGTTGTCCTCAACGCTTGAGTAGTTCTGGATACTTCTGCATAAAATTCTCATCCTCCCATGTGGAATCTTCAGCGGATAAGTTCTTCCACTTGATAAGATACTCTGAAATTGAACGATTCCGTAGCTGTCAAGTTCTTGTTTCTGTGACTGCTTCCGGTTCCAATATAATCTTTCCTTCCTCGTAAAGTTCTGGAAATATTGTTTGAACTGGGAGCTTTTCGCCTATAACCTTCTTTAAACATGAAACATGGAAAACTGGGTGCAATCGAGAGGCTGCAGGAAGCTCCAATTTGTATGCCATAATACCAATCTTTTGCAACACCTTGTACGGACCATAATACTTTGGTGATAATTTATTATCCTTCTTAGCTTTTCCGAGGAATTATCCTTCTTAGCTTGCTTGAGGGACATTTTCTTATATGGTTGTAGCCGTAGGAATACCCAATCACCTACATCAAAACTTCTTTCACTACGATGTTGATCTGCCTGTTGTTTCATTCTATTCTGTGCCAACACGAGGTTATCCTTTAAGAGTTGGAGGACTTGTTGTTGATGTTCGATATGATGTTCCATTGCCTGAACCTTAGAATTTTCTCTTAAATATGATGTGATGGATGGTGGTTGATACCCATAAAGTGCCATAAATGGGGTCATTTTTGTTGCTGTATGGAAGGAAGTGTTATACCACCATTCAGCCAGAGGCAACCATTTGACCCATTGTGTCTGTTTATCAGATACAAAGCAACGAAGATATCCTTCCAAACATTTGTTTACTATCTCAGTTTGCCCATCAGATTGAGGATGATAAGATGAGCTATGAGCTAACTGAGTACCAAGACAAGAAAATAATTCTGTCCAAAAATTTCCAATGAAAATGGGATCTCTGTCACTTACAATAATCTTTGGGTTTCCATGCAGCTTTTGAATTGTTTCCATAAATGCAGTAGAAACTGTACTGGCTTTAAATGGATGTGATAATGCACAAAAGTGTGCATACTTGGTAAGTCTGTCAACTACCACCATGATGACACTTTTTCCCTTAGACTTGGGTAAACCTATGATAAAATCCATTGAAACCTCCTCCCAACGTTGGCTTGGAATGGGTAAAGGTTGTAATAGACCCGGTGTCTTAATTGTTTCCACTTTATTTTGTTGGCAAGCCAAACATTCCGCCACAAACTTTTGAATATCTGATTTAAGGCCATCCCAAAAAAATTCCTTCTTAACCCTGTGGTAAGTTTTTAGAAATCCTGAGTGCCCTCCTAAGGGAGAAGTGTGCAATTCCATAAGAATCTTTTGTTTTAGCTGGGAATTCTTACAGAGGTATAAGCGATCTTTGTACCATAACGAATCATTTTGCCAGCTAAATGTATCAGACGTGCTGGAATCTTGTTGTAGCTTTCGAATAAGTGCCCACACTTCTTCGTCATTCTTCCATTCCTCCCTTGCTTCGTTTATCCAATCTGGTTCGATAACAGAAATGGCACACAACAATGCTTCCACATCCTCATCCTTTCTTGAGAGTGCATCTGCCACCACATTTTGCTTTCCTTTTTTGTAGATGATTTCAAAGTCATAACCCAACATCTTTGTGACCCACTTTTGCTGCTCTTCAGAGGATAATCTTTGTTCTAAAAAGTATTTAAGGCTATCATGATCCGTTTTTACCTTGAAGTGTCTTCCCATTAGGTAGGGTCGCCATTTCTTAAGTGCATGGAGTATTGCCAACATTTCCTTCTCATAAATAGCTTTGCTTAAAAACTTTCCCTTGATTGGACGACTTTCAAAAGCAATGGGTCTTTCATCTTGCATTAGAACAGCACCAATTCCATTTCTTGAAGCATCACATCCCACAATAAAGGTTTTTGTGAAGTCTGGTGTAGCTAAGACTGGTGCTTGGCACATTGCCTCTTTAAGATGTTCAAAGGCCTTTGTTGCTTCCGGAGTCCATGAAAATGCATCTTTCTTCAATAATGTTGTTAGAGGTGCTGCTATTCTCCCATAATTCTTAACAAACTTGCGATAATACCCTGTCAACCCAAGAAATCCTCGCATATGCTTTATGGACGTGGGGATCTTCCATTCCTTAATGGCTTTAATTTTGCTAGGGTCTACCTTAACTCCTTCATGAGATACAATATGACCCAAATATTCCACCTCCTGGACTCCAAAGAAACATTTGGATCTTTTTGCATATAATTGTTTCTCCTCCAATAGTTGTAGCACCCTGTCAACATGTTCAACATGATCCTTCCAAGACTTGCTGTAGATTAGTATATCATCAAAAAATACTAACACAAATTTTCTAAGGAATGGTTTGAAAATTGAATTCATCAAACCTTGAAATGTTGAAGGTGCATTGGTAAGGCCAAAAGGCATGACCAAAAATTCATAATGACCCTCATGAGTTCTAAATGTTGTTTTCGGAATGTCTTCAATCTTCATTCTGATTTGATGATATCCTGAACGAAGATCCAACTTGGTGAAGTAAATTGATCCATGCAATTCATCTAGTAATTCATCAATGACAGGAATGGGGAACTTTTCTTTAATAGTGAGCTTGTTGAGCTCCCTATAATCCGGACACATGCGCCATGATCCATCCTTCTTGTGCACCAATACTACTAGAGCAGAGAAAGAACTTTGACTTGGTTGAATTATACCAGCCTCTAGCATTTCTGCAACCATACGTTCAATTTCACTCTTTTGGACATAGGGATATCTGTACGGCCTGATGTTTGGAGGAACAATTCCTGGAATCAGATGAATAGCATGATCATGATCACGCATAGGTGGGAGACCTTTGGGGGTCTCAAATACCTTGGAATGATTGTCCAGGACTTTTTGGAGATCTGGAGAAATAGATGATTCCGATGTGGAAACATCTAGCGAACATAATTGTGCAATTACACCTCTTTGCTCCTTTTTTAGAAGCTTTGTCATACCATTAGAGTTGATTATCTTTCCTAGTTTCCCTGCAATACCCCTCAATTCAACTTCCTTTCCTTCCGCGGAAAATTTGATGAAAAGTTCTTGAAAATTAAAAGCTATTGTACCCAAGGATTGTAGCCATTGGACGCCTAGTACAATATCAACACCTCCCATTGGAATGGAAAGCATTGGGCTAGTCAATACATATTCTCCCATGGATAGCTTGATATTATGGCACTTTCCAGAGCAATTTATTGTTCCTCCATTTGCAATCATCACTTGACACTCTGGTGCTGGATATAGGAAGCAATTCAATTCTTTTGCTACCCTACAATGAATAAAATTGTGGGTGCTTCCTGAATCAATCAACACTATTACCTTTTTCTTCTTGATGTGTCCTTCTATCTTGATGGTTTGAGGAGTGGTAATTCCCGCCAATTCATTACAAGATATGGTTGGATTTATTTGTTCTTCATCTAGGCTTTGTTCTTGGAGTATATCCTCTTCCTTTGACCTTTCTTGCTCCTTTTCTTCTTCCTCTTCACAATCTATGTAGAATAATTTCTTCTCAGCACACTTATGACCTTTAGTGTATTTGCTATCACAACTGTAACAAAGCCCTTTTTCTCTTTTTTCTTCCAATTGTTGTGGTGTCAACCTTATAGGTTGTGGAAGACTAGGGGCAACAACACTTCCGTCTTTATAGTTGTGAGTGGTATGCTTCCTTGTTGCCATAATTTTGCTTTCCATTTTTCTTGCCAACCTGAATGCCTTCTCTAATGAATCAGGTTCCCAAAGGCGAACATCATGTTGGATATTATCCTTCAAAGACCCTATGAACACATCAATCCTATGCTCTTCTGGAATATCTTTTACCCTTATGTTCAATTTTTGGAACTCCTCAATGTGCTCCATTATTGAACCCTTTTGTTTGAGACTTATCAATTGGCTAAAAAAAGTGTTGCTTTTTGTATCCTCATAATGTGCTACCAATTCTTCCGTAAAAATTGCCCAAGTGATAAATGGTTTATGAGAGCAAAGCAATTGATACCATACAAACTGATTTGGTTCCAAATATAAAGTTTCCATACGTACCTTTTGTGTGTTTTGCACATTACTGAGATCGAAGAATTGCTCCATCTGTAATATCCATGTGGCAGGGTCCTTGCCATCAAACTTCCTCATATCGATTTTTGGAATATGGTGAGTCTTCGATCCAACATTAGCATCTATGGAATCATGATTAACATTTCTTTTGTTCTCATCATGAGTTTCCTTTAGTACCCTTTCACCCTTAGGGACCATTTCTTGTAGCAACTTATTCATATTTTTCTTCAATTCGTCCATGTCTGTCTTCAAATCTATCTTCAAATCATCCATCTTAGCTTCCACGTCAATCATCTTAGCTTCTACGCCTTTCTTTAAACAGTCCATCTTAGCTTCTACACCTTTCTTTAAACCATCCATCTTAGCTTCTACATCTTTCTTTAAACCATCCATCTTAGATTATGTTCCTTTTTGTGCAAGGGACAGTTGTTGCACTTGGTCTTGTAATTTTGATATATCATGTTGCATTTCTTCCTCTTCTTCATGAGTCATGCTAGAGCTTTCAGGTTCCTTACTAGGTGTTTGAATTTTCTTTCCTCGGGGCATCAGTTACCGATAATAATGCTCTACTATGCCCTTTGAATTCCTTCAAAATAAATTTTCAAACCAAGCTTAAGCAAAAATTTAAGAAAATCTACACACCTTTTTTCACTTTGTAGGAGCTCAATATTGCCTCTGATGTATCTCTGTACTTTCCAATCATCTAGTTATGAATTTGTGAGCTGTAGTCACCCTCTGTGTCCTCTTTTCAATGCCACAAGTCTCACCCAAATTGGATTCTCCAAGGAAGAGTTATGTGAAATCTCCCACAGTGACTTGCTTATAGACTAGTTCAGTAGAGCGAACTTGTACGACGTGCCACGTGTCACTGTTTCAACCTTTGGATCTGAAACATGCATAGAAGAAACTACAATCCGTTCTCTTTTTTTACCTTCTTACGAAATTTCAATCCGATACCTAGAGAGAAAGTTATGACGATTTTCCCTAGGTCACATGTTTTGAATGTAATTCAGGAGTCTGCAAAAAGACCAACTTCCTCAGATCATATCTACGCAAATATCGCGCGAAAAGCTCTGAAATTTGGACCCAAGGTTCAGCGCGATTTCTTCTCAAATGGGTTTTTTTTTTGCGACTTCTGAAACATCACAAAAAAAATGTTATAGCGAAAATGCCACGATGACCTGTTTGGAGCAGCGAAACCCTAGAATCCAAAGCTCTGATACCAAATGTTATGAAACCAGCTCAAGAAAAGATAGAAAAGATAGATCAACGCCTTAGAATTCAGCCTCTTCGAGGGGGAAACCTCCTTTACATTACATAAATGAACGATTCTTGGATCATTCAAATGACAAAACCTCCTTTCTATATATAGGAGTCTAAGGAGTCACAATATAATCCAACCGACCTTACAATAATAATATAAAGCCACAAAAATAACAATAGAGGGATTCTATGGGGCACAGTAGTAACAATATGGGGGCAATAGGGGAAAAACAATATTAATAAGGGGTATAACTACAATAGTAATGGGGTAATCACTAGTATTATAGGGACCCAACATATTCTCCTGCGCCGCGAATTTGTTGGCTTGATAGGGCTTGACCCATGTTCGGAGTTATTTAGCCAAAAAATCCCTACAATATTGGCCCTTTCGGCATCATCCCGCGGAGCACGGACTGAAATCTCACCCAAAGAAATATGGGGGGATGTTGGAACCAAGTTTCCGCACCCTTGAGATGTCTAAGGTGTCGATTTAGTCCAATTGTGCCTATCTTTGTGTAGGTCACTTCACGCACTATTCTGACCTGTGAGACCTTCAAGATTTGTTATAATTGCCTTCGCACATCCCTAACGAGGGTCTGAGATGCTTTCGTGCTACTAAGGCAGCGACTTGCGCTATTTCCCCAAACTACACCGTGTATCTTACTTATCTTCTTACAAATGTTAGTTAACTTCACGTAAACAGATATTCTACCTTGTATTCACTTAATCAACATAGTCATATATGTTCGTGCATCATATAAACAGTAGAAATGCAATTTATACCCAAGATATTAAATGCTGAAAACAAGAAATAAATACACATAATTGATATGAAAACTTCTCTTTACTAATGCTCCAATGGTTACGAAATCGACTTTCCCTGCGCACTCAGCTGCAGGGGTCCGCGCACTCAACTGCATATTACTAGGCCTCTGTGCACTCAATTACAGAACCTCCTCCTACTCTACGACCCAAAATTAGACTTTACACTTTAGATCTAACTCAATTCTTCATCATTCATTACCTTTATTCTTTGATCCCTTAACTACTTAGAGCCTCGCTCTATTTATACAATCCCATGGTCCGCGGACCATGGGTAGATCTCTATAGCCGACATTACATTAAAAAATTAAGGGCAAACAACCCTATGACTCATTTACAAGATATGTGCTCCACACCCACCAAATATGGAGTCTTTACATCGGATTTACAACTTTTAACCAAAATCCAGGCTTTAAGCCCCAAAACATCCCTTGGGGGATCTAACGCCCAACATAGTTAGAGGCATCTATCTCGATCTCAAATGGTTCTTGCAAGTCTGGTAATGTGAGCACTGGTGTAGAGCAGAGGCAATGTTTCAACTTTGCGAATGCTTTTTATTGAGATTCAGACAAAAAGAATTTTGCTTTCGCTCCTCCCTTTGTGACTTGACTCAAGGGCCAAGTGATATGAGAGAATCCCAACACGAACCTGTGGTAGAAATTGGCAAGACCCAGAAAGTTGTAGAGCTCTATGAGAGTGGTTAGGGCTGGCCAATCCCGAATGACTTCGATCTTGGCTGGATCCACATGCACACCCCATTCATCAATAATGTATCTAGATACTAAACCTGGGTCATGCCGAAAGTGCATTTCTCCAAATTGGCACACAACTTGTGTTGTCGCAGTGTTTGTAGAACCTATCGGATGTGGTGGAGGTGCCCTTCCCAACACTAGTTGAAGATCAAGATGTCATCCAAGTATACCATTACAAATGAGTTGGTGAATGGACACAAATGTCATCCATCAGCCTCGTGAAGGTTGTAGGAGCATTTGTCAACTTGAAAGGCATAACCAACCATTTGAAAAGGCCATCCTTGTCTTTGAAGGCAATCTTACACACATCGGAGGGTTCGATTGGTACCTGGTGATATCTGGACTTCAAGTTGATCTTGTTGAAATATTTTTCCCCACTGAGTTGGTCCAGAAGATCATCAATCTATGTGATCAGGTACCTATTCTGGATAGTGATCTTGTTAAATGCCTGATAGTCAATATACAGTCTCCAAGTCCCATCCTTCTTCTGTACCAACATGATCGGGCTCCCACAGGGCGATGAAATTGGCTGAATGTGACCTTTCTGTAGCAGCTCTTGAATCTGCCTCTTGATTTCTTTATTCTCCATAATAGAGTGACGATAGATTGGTCCATTGGGAAATGATGCACCTAGGGTTAGATTGATGGATTGCTTAACCTAACAGTGCAAAGGCACCCCTGCAGGGGAGGTGAAGATGTCCTCGTACTCCTCCATGACCTTGTTCATCTATTGTTGTTGTGCAAAGGGGCCCTATTTTGAGGTAGTGGCCACTGCCTTCTTCCTTCCCCAAGGGTGTATCATCAGGAAAACAAATTTCCTGGTTTTGGAAATGAGCTTACTGCATTGTTTTGTAGCAACCAAAGAGATGGCGGTAGGTGGTGCTACCTTCGGTATCCTGTACAACTTATTTCCCAAAGTAACAATAACAGCACGAGGCCTTGAATCATAAACAACATGTCACTTCCACAAGTATGGTTTGCCTAATAATACATCAAAAACATCAAGTGGAGCAACGTCACATAATACCTCATCCGTGAAGGGCTTGATGCTATATGGAAGATGACATTGCTGGCTCACGCGAAGATCCCGTCCTTGGTGAAGCCACCTAATGGTGTATGGTTGTGGGTGTGTTGTGGTTTGTAAACCCAGCTGCTTCACGACTTATTCTGAAATGAGATCTTTTGGCTCCCGCTGTCGACAATGAACTGTAGTGGGGAACCCTTTACCCACATCTAGGAGTGGAAGAGGCGCTCCTCCTCCTCTAGATATTTGGGTTCCTCCTTCTAGATCTTCATGGTGGAAATGATGGTGTTGGGCTCCACATCGATAATCTGCTTCCCTTTGTCATTCCCCTTGTCAGGTTTTGACTCAGAGTTGAAACATGCATCTGATTCTGAAGCCTTTAGCTCAGCCACTAGTGACTGCTTGGCCCGACACTCACTTGTGTTGTGAGTGGAGCTCTTATGGAACTCACACAACTTTCCCGTGTCCTTCTTTGACTTCACAGTGGTTTTCTTTGCTTATAGATTTAGTGGGTTGTCTTGGGCTGCCCTGCCTTGGATTTTTCCTTTATTCTGTGGTTTGGGGACACCTTTCCCTTGCTTCAGATTCCTAAATCCAAAGTCTCGCTTCCTCTGTTTAAAATTTTGCTTGATCTTGATGGCATATCGGTATGCTGTGCTGAGCGAGGAAATGTCTAGGAACTCCATCTCGTCCTGGATGTACCTATGTAGGCAGTCACGGTACTTGAGTACCAAATGTTTCTTAGAATCCTTGATACCAAACTTCGTGCGAAGGGTATGAAAAACATTGATAAACTTCGGCATATCTTGGTCCCTTCCCTACCGCAGCGTTGTCCACTATATCTATTTATCCTCATAGCTCCCGATAGGTTAGTATTGCTCCTTGATGGCATCCTAGAATGAGTTCCAAGTGGGTGCAGCTGAAAATAGTGAGGTCGTACTTTCATCCTTCTGCTCATAGTAGGTTTCCCACTAGTCCTTGACGTGGGGGGAGCTTTGAGAAGAGGAAAAGTAATATTTTTTCGACTGGAAAAATACCCTTCTAGAAGATTTAACCATTTATCTACAATGTTTGCATCTATTTGTCCCTCAAATATGGGAATGTCAAAGTTTATTTATACCTTAAAAGTAGTGGAGCCTCCAGAGTGGCTGTTGGATGTGGATGCACCGTTGGTGGGCAACCGTTGAAGAATCCGGGTAAAGTTATCCATCATCGCGTTCCTTTGTTTCTTGAGTGCCTCCTCGAGCAATATTTTGATAGGATCTCTTGCCCCATTATCTTTCTTTTCTTCCCCTGTGGGCGACCGTCGGGGTTTGCGAGGTTGATCTTGCAAAGGTTCAACCAGATCGAGCCGTAGCTCCTTATATCCCGATCTCAATGGGGACATGCAAAGAAAAATAGATAAAGAGAAAACTGATCTGACACCATTGATCTGGATTTAAACGGGAATGCAACAAATTACAGATATAACCATAAATACAAAGGTGCAGTAGAAATCAAACTTCATTTCATTAATATCAAATACTGAAATATGCTTACAAACATAATGGAAATAAGACTAGCTTGAGTGATGGTAGCCTATCTCTGAGAAGAGATGTGGTAGCTACATGCGTCTAAACTATGCTGCAATGAGGCTCAAAGGCCTATTTATTATTGAGAAACAATGGAAAAATCTAAACATCCAAAAACCTAACCCTAGGAGATGAAGCACCAAACTATGGCCCTTGTTTGGGTAAATTGGTACATCAATTTGCTAGGGTTGTAACTTTTGCATACGATCTCTGTTTGAGGCGCACAATACCTCATTAGAAATATCTATCCGAAGAATACAACTTTTGAATGACCAACATTGATATACAATCCAAGTTGGTTGCTGTTTTCCCCAAAAACATCGTTTATGGCCTGAAAATGGCTCCAGAAGTTTAGGACCCGAAAAAACTGACAAAAATAGTAAATTGTGCTACAAATAAGGAAATTGAAAAATTGAAAGAAATAATGGTGGGGGTCCAAGTGGAATAGGTGGGTGGCCACCAATATTCATCTGGATCATAACCCCTGAGCCAAACTGTGGGTTGTGGTAAAGCCAAGATTGTGTTGCCTCTGTGGGCCTAGGAATCCTTGCCGATGGCTGGCAAGATATACGGTAAATCCAAGAGGTGGATTTCTCTCCTTTGGGCATAGTAATCTTGGGTTGGGATATGCAGTAAAGCCTAGAAAGTGGGTCTTAGTTTAGGGCCTAGTGATCCGATGTGTATTGCGGTAAAGCTTGAGAGAATAGGAGACAGGAAAATTCCTCACGATGTAGGTGGAGAGATCCAGTGGCATCCATGCTTGTCTGGCCTAGTGATCGGATGGAGATCATTGATCTGATAATCACCCTATGAGTGACCTTAGTTAAAGATTTATTGATTAAAGGTATTATAGACTCATGTGCTAGTGTGTGTCTATGTTATTTAGGCAATAGATCGGTCAGATTGCCAATACACAGGCGATTTAAATGGAAAGACAACAGAGAAATATAGTAAGTAATATAAGAACACAAGAAATTAATAAGGAGTTCACCCTATTCTCCAGGGCTACATCTCTGGTCCAGATTTCATTGGTGGCCTTATTTTATTGTCTTAAGCAGAGAATTACAATGCAGGAGCTCAATATGAGTCACCTGAAACAAATTTTCTTGGCAAGGTGGTTCTTGGATTCCCCAAGCCAGTGGAGTGCATAGATTCTGCTTACCTACCAGCTTTGTGACCTTCTGGTCTACAATGGAAAGATCCCAATGTGGTGCTTAGTCTAGACAGATCCTCTCTGGGATGGCTTGAATCTCTCAAGCGCTCTGGTGCTCGATGTTGCCTCTGGTCAGCTCGACCCTTCGTCTTCTTCTGCTTTTACTTCACTATCTTCTTCTCTATGTACCGTCCTCTCGAGGTTCTGGTCTCTCTATCTCTTGGAGTTCTCTATCCCTCTCTGTCTTCCTGACTGTGTCTTCTGTCTCTGTTCATGGCTTTGAAGCCATTCATTCCCACATCTGTTCAGTTCCTCTTCCACCTCCGTCGAATCACCTTCTGCAGCTGTGCTTGGAGTTCCCTATTTAGCGTCATCATCAGCTCACAGGGAGTGGCCACATGTCCTCCTATAACTTGCGCCAGTCGGCTTCATTAGTTCGATTCTTCAGTTTCATCATGGAGTGAGTCTTCCTCCACCGTGGCAGTCAAACAAACCTCAAATCTTTACAAATATCAGCTTAATCCTTCGTCGATTCCGCTTCTCCATCAGGCGCAATCTCAACCGTTAGATCTGGGGCCTCCAAATCCAATGCCATACGCACGTTTCACGTGGTTGACTTGCTCGATCATTAGCACGTGATCAACGGCGGTTTTCTCTCTCCTCCTCTTGCCACGCGTTGATCGTTGAGTGGGATCGCTCTGCTTCCATCCAAAACCGCTTACCATTTGAGGGCACCCCGATCAATACCATCAGTTTCCAGAGCGTGGGTCCTGCCTTGTCTTTTAGCGCTTTTTTCCTTTTGTCCCACGGTTCTTCGGTTCCCCATACGACCAAGTGCTCGGGGCTACTCCATTTCGAGCTTGTTCACCCAGCGATGCGATATTAGCGCTAAGCATCAAAATCCACCTCCATTTCTAAATCTGGGCCTCCCAAGGGCTAATTCACCCCCCCGTGCAGTGTCCATGGGCCTCGGTCAGTGCACTTTGACTAAGGTCCTCGTCGTTCCATGCTAGCTGCCATTGCCACTGGTTCAGGGTGTTTTTGATCGTTGTTTTGGAATTCTTTAATGTTTTTCCAACCTGATACAGTCATGGTTCTTTGACAGTTCTTCATGGATCCAATTCGAATCACGACCTTCCCACTGAAAAAGATTTTAGACCACCAAAAGTTGGTTTTCAAGCATCGACTAAGTGAGGGTATTGCTTTCTCACTTGTCCAATCTCAATCCACTTTGCACTGCTTGGCTTTGAACCTTAGAGCCCAATTCTGAGGTACTCAACATCTCCCCTACATGTTGTCCTCACCTTCTTGTCCAGCACTGTGTCTTCCTGCAACTCATTAAGATACTCAGGTAGCAGGTCATCAATAGAAGGCAATTAACTCTACTCTTCAGGGTCCTCAATCATTGAAGGTTCAAACAATCTCAAGAAATCTGGATTTACAACTGAGTATATGTGCATGTAAGCTGGTAGATCAAGGCGAAAATCATTTTCACCAATCTTCTCAAGTATCCTAAAGGGTCCATACTTGATAGGCTTTAGCTTTTTACCTTCACCTTGCATCCTGTCCTTGCTGATATATAGCAAGACCTGGTCACCAACTTGAAAACTATGCTCCATCCAATGCTTTTCATGCCTAGCCTTATATTTGGCTTGGCTCTTTTCCATCTGTTCCTATACTACCTGGTGGATCTCATGGATCTGTTCAATGAACCTAGTTTCCTTGTCCACATCACTATGTCCATCAACCATGGTATCTTTACCAAAGACAAAATCCAAAGGAGACCTTGGTGTGAAACCAAAACATGTCTCGAAAGGAGATCTCTGTGTAGAAGAATGTTTTGCTCTGTTGTAAGCATGCTGCACATAACAGAAGTGTTCATCCCAAAGCTTAGGATGTTTGCTGCAATAACCTCTCAGTAACTGGATCACTGTCCTGTTAACTACTTTTGTTTGGCCATCTGTTTGTGGATGAAAATTTGTGCTTTTTTTCAGTTTGGTGTCCATCAGTTCCCACATATTGGACCAAAACTTCCCCACAAATCGGGTGTCTCGATCAGATACAATGGAAGTGGGTAATCCAAAATGAACCCATGCATGTTCAAAGAACAATTTTACAGTCTGTTCAACTGTAATCTATTTATTACAAGGTATCAATATACACATTTTGTTGAACCTATCCACGACAACATATAGATAATCATGACCTTTCCTAGATTTAGGCAGTCCTCCAACAAAATCCATGGCAACACTTTCCCAAGGGTGAGAAGGAATTTGCAATGGAGTGTACAAGCCTAGTTTTCTGTTGTCGGGCTTGCTTTTAGCACACATAGCACACCCTATTACATATCTACAAACTATCTCATTCATTTTTGGCCAATAGCAAAACCTTTTCCGCTGTGCAACTATTTTACTTATCCCAAAGTGACCTGATATCAGAGAAGTGTGTGCTTCCCTAATTATCTTTATCTTGTCAGTTTGTGGAATGCAGAGTTTCCCACAATGGTATAAGAGTCGGTCCTTTACATGATAGTCCAATTCTTCTACTCTTTTGCCTTGACTTAAAGTTGCATATACATCTTTAAAGTCCATATTATCATGAGCATATTGTTCAATGTAGCTTTCATGTAGAACGGAATTATGCTTAAGTATGGTAGATGCATTTATAATGGGCCTAGATAACATGTCTACAACCTTGTTATGTATGCCCTTTTTATATCTGATGACTAAATGAAACTGTTGTAGAAAACCCATCCATCTGTAATGTCTTGATTACTGCAACTTAGTTTGGGAGTGTAGATATTGAAGTGGTTGACGATCAGTATGTGTTACTGTCTCTTTTCCCATTAAGTAATGTTTCCAATTTTTCACACTCTAAACTAATGCATACAATTCTTTATCATAATATGTAGGATAGTTAACTACTGCAGGATTAAAAGTCTCAGAATGATAACATATGGGTTTACCGTGCTGTGTCAAAATTGCTCCCATGGCATAGTCACCGGCATCAGTTTGGATCTCAAATGGTCTTTGTAGATTTGGCAGTGCTAGTATAGGTGTTGTACTAATCTTTTCTTTCTAGGTGTCGAAGGCTTTCTGATGTTTGCCTTCCCACTGAAACACCTTATTCAATCATGTTAAAGAATATAAGGGATCTACAATTGAGGGAAAGTTAGAAATGAACTTCCTCCAATATTGTGCTACTCCTAAGAAGCTTCTCACTTCTATAGCAGACTTGGGTGTAGGCCAGTTTACAGTGACTGCCACTTTAGAGGGATCTATTTTCAATTCACCTCCCCCTACTATATGACCCAAGTAGTTTAGAGATGTTTTGCCAAATTCACATTTTGAGAGTTTAATATAAAGTTTTTTCTCTTTCAAAACATCTAATGTCTGCTTAACATGCTTTAAATTTTCTTCCCACGTTTTACTAAAAATAAAAATGTCATCCAGGTACACAATAACAAAATCATCAAGAAAAGGTCTGAGTACATAATTCATTAATTTCATGAAAGTATCAAGAGCAGTAGTCAAGCCAAAAGGCATAACCAGCCACTCATACAATCCCTGCTTTGTTTTGAAAGCAGTATTCCATGCATCTTGCTCTGCAACTTTGACCTGAACCACTGTGCAAATCCAGCTTGATGAAATAAACAACTTCCTTCAATTGATCCAAAAGATCATCTATGCGAGGAAGGGGATAATGATTTTTTATTGTTATCTTATTCAGTGCTCGATAATCAATGCACATTCTCCATGAGCCATCTTTCTCTCACCAAAACAATTGGTGACCCACATGGTGATGTGCTAGGCCTAATGAACCCTTTCTTGAGCAACTCGTGCACCTGCTTCTTGATTTCAGCATTCTCTAAAGCGGACAACCTGCACATCCCAATGTTAGGCAATGGAACATCTTGCTGCAAAATAATATCATGTACTATTCCCTTTTTGGGTGGCAGACCTTTAGGTTCTTGAAATAAGACATCATACTCTAAAACAACCTTTTCTATATTAGCTTGTTGTTCAGCATTATGGCCCTCAAATACATTGGTTTTATCAGGTTTCTTTTCCTTTACAACCATCAATAAGAATTGTTTGCATGAATTTATCATTCTTTTCATTTGCCCTGAGTTTATGAGAGTATAATTATTCTTGAGCTTATGAGCTCTTACAAATTATTTGATTCCATCTTTAACAAGTAGATACCTGTTCTTAGCTCTGTAGAAAATAGTCTTTCTATCATACAAGTAAGGACTTCCTAAAACAATTCCACATATATCTAAAGGAATTATGTCTAACTCAACCTCATCTACAAATGCTGACCCAAAAGAAAACTTGAGTTTGCACTATCTAGTCACTTCTAGTTGTGCTTTATCATTCAACCATCCTAATGCGTACGGTTTCTTGTGAGATATAGTTGCTAATCCTAATTTATTTACAATTGCTTCAGAAATCAAATATACTTGTGAGCCACTATCAAACAAAGTATCAATCTTTTGATTTTTGGAAATAACTCAAATATGGAAAAGCTCATGTATTTTTCTCTCATTTTCTTCATCAATAACAGATAACAATGTAAACTTTGAAACGGGAACTATAAACTCAAAACGAGAACTCTGGCCCAAAAACCCCAAAAAAACCACAAAAACAGTGCTCAAAACGAAAAGTGTGTATACTGGAACGATGTTTTTTTTTTTAGGTGTCAATTTGTGTGTTGTTTTAAAAATGGCAGCGACTACGAAATTTTCTACGAAATTTTCCTGCAAAATATAGCTTCAGAAAAAAAGTGTTGATACTGGAATAATGATTTTTTTTTTAGGGGTCAATTTTCATACTTTTTAAACAATGCTAATAAAACCAATTTTTTATGTCTCAAACAAAGTTAACTTTTAAGGAAAAACACATTAATGTTTCTGGTAGAATATCATTTTTCTTTCTTAAGTATAAATTTAACATGTTTTCAACCACAAAACTAAAAAAACATGACATTATGAACAAATTATTTAACTGAATGAATTCAAAAGTCTTTATTTGTACACTGAATAAAAGAGACATTATATCTCTAATTTGATATTGCATTGTAGATATTTAAACAATAAGATTTATCATACTTAAGACATAATCCAACAACATAAAAATGCTTCATAACTTCTCATTTAACAAAATATGGAAAACATCCATTTTATTTGAAGATACGATGCATACATCAGTTATATAAACTGTCTTAAACAATTATTCAAAATCACTCATATTTTCTTGCACACCATCAGAATTCACATCTTCAGATGACTGACTGGATGCTGACGAAGATGTTCCATATTCTTCTCTGTCATCAACTAGTGCCCCATCTGAGTCCACATGCATGCCCAAGATTCCAGGTTTCAAAAGTCTTCTAGATCTACGACTGGTTTCAGCAGAGTCCCATGTCAACACTGTTCCTTCTGGTAACAACCTTTTCAGAATCTCTGTCGTCTTGCCCCGCCCAGTTCCTCTCTTTGTTAAATTGAAGTCATAAACAAGTATGTCAACATCCTTCAATTGTAATATGTCTGTGCGGCGGCGATTTATATTTGTACCCTTTCTTTTTCTTTTTCCACCATTTTTTTGTCAACTACCATCTCTGGCTTATACACACCATTGAATGGGTGTGTATTTGTGGCATACCAATGTACTTCAACACCTGTAACATCCTCATTTTCTGTAAAGACCTTTAAAACTTTAGCAACCCAAAATGGATAGCCATTAGGATCTCCATCTGCTAGCACTGCAATCATGCAACCCTCCTTAATATCCTGTACTGAACCCCTATAAAGGTCTTCCACGGCTTCACGTTGTGCACGAGATCTTCTGGAACCTATATACATCTCTCTTTCCTCTGCCTGTGAAAAATTAATAATACCCTGAGATTGTTGTTGTTCAACAATGTTTACTTCCTCATGTTCATTCGACACATTTTGTGGCCAAATAAATGGATTTTTCAAAGGTATATCTTCATTTATTGTTGTCGAAATGAGATCACTTTGATTATTGAAAAACGACTCCCACCAAACTGAATCAGCAATGTCAAAGTACTCATGTGTATATCTAATACATTTTTTAATTTCTTCCAGGGAATCAGAATAATTTATAGCCCTGTTCTGTCTACGTGCATTCTGAACTTCACCAACTGATTGTAATGACAATATTTTTGATGCAAATATTGGATGATCTGGAATGAACTTCAAAAATTGCAATCCTGATGACGGTGCCCACTCTGTAGTAGTTGAATACTTCTTGCCCCATATTAGTGTTTTCCCATCAATTTTTTTAAATTACGCTAATGAAAAATATATTTTTTTTTAAATTAAAAAATTTTCCAAGCCAAATTTTTTTTTATACCACATGGTGAATCGGTAACTGTGAATCGGGCTGGGCGGGGCGGGCGGGGCGGGTGGGCTGGGCGGGCCGGGCGGGCGGGCCGGGTGGGCTGGGCTGGGCGGGCCGGGCAGGCGGGCCGGGTGGGCTGGGCGGGGCGGGCGGGCGGGCCGGGTGGGCTGGGCGAGGCGGGCGGGCGGGCCGGGTGGGCTGGGCGGGGCGGGCGGGCGGGCCGGGTGGGCTGGGCGAGGCGGGCGGGCGGGCCGGGTGGGCTGGGCGGCGCGGGCGGGCCGGGTGGGCTGCGGGGCGGGCGGGCGGGCCGGGTGGGCTGGGCGGGCCGGGCGGGCGGGGCGGGCGGGCGGGCCGGGTGGGCGGGGCGGGCGGGCGGGCCAGGTGGGCTGGGCGGGGCGGGCGGGCGGGCCGGGTGGGCTGGGTGGGCTGGGCGGGCCGGGTGGGATGGGCGGGGCTGGGCGGGCGGGTGGGTGGGCTGGGCGGGGCGGGCGGGTGGGATGGGCGGGGCGGGCAGGGTGGTCCGCCCGCCCCGCCCATCCCACCCGCCCGCCCCGCCCAGCCCACCCGCCAACCCCGGGGTGGGCGGGGGGGGCGGGGCGGGGTGGGCGGGGCGGGGCGGGCGGGTGGGATGGGCGGGGTGGGCGGGTGGGCTGGGCGGGGCGGGCGGGGTGGTCCAGACCACCCCGCCCGCCCCGCCCAGCCCACCCGCCCACCCCGCCCATCCCACCCGCCCGCCCCGCCCGCCCACCCCCGCCCATCCCCCCCGCCCGCCCACCCGGCCCGCCCACCCCGCCCATCCCCCCCGCCCGCCCGCCCGCCCACCCCGCCCATCCCACCCGCCCGCCCACCCCGCCCATCCCACCCGCCCGCCGGCCCCGCCCGCCCACCCCGGCCCGCCCGCCCGCCCCGCCCACCCCGGCCCGCCCGCCCGCCCATCCCACCCGCCCGCCCGCCCGCCCATCCCACCCGCCACCCGCCCCACCCCGCCCATCCCGCCCGCCCACCCGCCCATCCCACCCGGCTCGCCCACCCCGCCCACCCGCCCATCCCACCCGCCCATCCCGCCCGCCCCGCCCGACCCAGCCCGCCCCGCCCCGCCCACCCGGCCCAGCCCGCCCCGCCCCGCCCACCCGGCCCGCCCGCCCCGCCTCGCCCACCCCGCCCAGCCCACCCGCCCACCCGCCCCGCCCAGCCCACCCGCCCGCACAGGGCCACCCCCGGGCCGCCCCGCCCCACATATATCCATGCAAAAGTGTATATTATTTCCTCCACTCGCTGGGTGTCCATTTTAATGTAACGCCCAATTGTATTCCCAATTCTAGTGAGTACTTGCTGATTGCAGAGATGTATTGGGAGGTTGTGAAACCGCACCCAAACTGGCATCTTCGAGACAACCATTGTGTTTGCATCAAAACCAGGGAACCATGGTGTGATGAAGAGTCCAGTGGATCCCCAAAACCAAGGTGCTTCCTGCATTATTATGTCTCTGTCTATTGCTGATAGAAATTTCACTATAAAAAACCCCTTGGTGCAGAGATGTATTTCGGAGTGAGTCATCCAGTTCGTATAGATCGAAAGAAAAAGATCTGCTGGTTTGGGCCAGAAGCAGTGGAATCTGCATATTAGTGCTTGGCTTTCATATATGGAGCATTTCTCATCTATTTCTGGTGTATCTATGTTGTATTCTGGAGTGTGATTCAGCTGTTCCACAATGTATGGCCTTGCATCCATACCTGTTTGGTTCAGTGCTGTTCCTTCTGTGTTTTTTTCCCTGTAGGGCGTTTTTGAAAGAAATGCTGCCTGGTTTTTTCCCAATTGAACCAGTGCCACTTCCTTCTGCCCTGTTCTGATTCAGTTTATTGTTGGTTGCGCCCCCTCTTAACCTCAGATTAAGGTTAATTGTTGTCAGGGGTGCGATTCTGTATTCCCAAAGGTATTTAGAGTCCTGTAACACTCTAACTCCATGTATCAGGTTTTGTGTTCAGATGGGGTAACCCAGCTTTTCCATAATAATATCCTACATTTGTTTGATAGTATCTGTCTCTTTGACCCAAATTATTTTCGATTTTCCTTCTGTCTCTTTTCAGGTTTCCAGATCTTGTTTTTGGCCGATCTAACCCTAAGTTTCTGCTCCTTTTGTTCACCACAGCATAGCTTATTCGATGATGGGGCTTCCAGATCTAACCAGAAAGAGGGTCGTTCTGCGGCGAGATGATCTGGATCTATAAGCCTGAGATTCGTTCTGTACTCGGTGCCGCGGAATGATGGATAGGGTGCCCAATCAGGGCTCAATGGCCAATGGTTGTCCAGATCGGCGCCTTAATAAAATAGATGAGCATTCTGATAAGCAGAGATATGAGGTTTTTCTTCATACCTTTCGCTGTGTCCGCAATTGGGTTCCATTGTTGCAAGAGACAGCTCCCTCACCGAGCATGATCTCATAGGCGGCTACAGCCTTGGGGCGGACTGTTAAATATTCGATCCGTGTACATTTCCTTAGCTCGTCCAAACCATTTGTGCCGATCAGGAGTTTGACGGCTGTCTTCGCCACCTGAGGGAGAGCTGTATGCGCCAGATCTGGGTAATTACGCGCCTTTGTTTTCCTTGTACACCCTGTCTGTTGCAGATAACATAGGAGCCTTACTTTCTGCGCAGCGAAAAAGACCCACGCGGTTGGCACGGCTTCCGGCTTCTTGGATTCTCCCGATGGTTGGCCGACGTGAGAAAGAGCCATCGCTATCGTAGTGATCAAAACCCCTTCGCAGCTTGCAGAACCCGACTTCAAATCCTCTAATCTTCCATATATATATATATATATATAATACTTTATTATATTATTAAATACAATATTTTTCTATTTATATAATATTTTAATTATTTCTTTTAAATTTATTTATAATTACTCTCTTTTATTTTAATTAGTTTTTTTTTTCACTTTATTATGTCATAAAAAATTGTTATCTGTAAATTTAAAATAAAATTATATATTTAATAGTAATATCAATGAATTCAGTTGATAAAAATATACACTCTGAATTTTATACTTCTATGATTTATAATATAATGTTCAGATTTTCACTATTTGATTTCTAAAAAAATCTGAAAATTAAAAATATACACTTTTACTTTATTATAAATAAAATAAATATACACTTTCATGATGTTAATGAATTTAACATGGTCATTATCGTAATCAAACTCTAACTCGAACGATTGTGGCTGGAATATGTGCAGTGAGAAGGATTCTAAAATCTGCTGGAGCTGGGAAGCGCAAATGTACCCATCTCCATCTCTGTCGGAGTACCTCCATCAATTCACCATGATATTCCAACCAATTGTCATGCCCCAGTGGCAATAAACATTCAATAGACAAAGATCACAAAGAAACCTCTAATAAATATTTAATAGATAAAGATCACATTTTTTTTTAATAGCGCTTCGGGGTTGTGAGAAGACAGGAGAATAGTCGCTGGCATGCATTTTGAATACATTCTGTGCTATGTTCTATATGATTGTATTATTATATTGTTCTATATGGCGTATGTTAAAGGTATAATAGATAATGATCACAGAGAGTGAGAACTCGGTCTGTGATTATTGTTAAACAAATAATTTACAATTTACAATATATCGACGTAGAGGGAGAAATCCCCAACTTCTCTCAAGAATAAACAATATTTCACCACTCACAATGTATTCCAAGATGATATCCAGTTGCAAAATTAATTTGAACGGGACTTTCCGACACATGTAAAGACGTGAAGAAAACAGATAGATTTGTATTATTACAAAACAATTTTACAAGATAGGCAATGGTCTAACAACCCTAGGGAAAATCCTGTGTTTTGAAAAGCCAAAATATGGCTTCTCCTATGCTCACCCTCTTTGTTTTACTATTAAGAAAACAAATTATAATTCTCCATTCATTACAAGGCACCTTACATATGCTTTCTCTGCTAAAAGAGCCATCGTCTTCCCTTTCGATCTTTATTCTTACCTTCAATTCTGTTGTTACTTGAGGGGCATTCAAACTTTGTTCAAGCCTTATGGGCAAGAGGACGAGGGGCAATCCACAACGCAGTGACTCCATATCAGAGCCCCACCCTCCCTGGCTCAGATACACACCCAACGAGGGGTGCGAGAGTATCTGCACCTACGTCGCCCAGCTCCGGATCACTAAGCCAGAGTTCCGGGTTCGAGTCTCGAATCACTACGGAAAGGGCTCTAGGGATCGTCCAGGTATCGTGGAGTACGCAGCGACTAGACTTGTTACTTCAAGATCGCAGTAGCTTTAGCTGTGGGCGCGATTCCTGTAATTATTATGAACTAGGAAGATAGCTCAGAAGAAAATTACCAAGTGTAGAGACTTTAGGATGTACCACTATAATTTGTTCCGTTAACACTGGAACATTGTGCACAGGAAAAGCTACAGCAATAGGATCATACCCATGTTCTCTCCTGGATTATACCGATGACGGTAGTGCTTATGATCGTTGTGATGGGATAATTCAAGATTGGTCCGGAGGGCAAATGGAGTGTCAATCGCAAAAATTGCTGCTTTGTCGAATGAGGCAGGCATTGCATATAGTGGTCATCAATACTGCTCTCTATTGGTGTTTCCCGTAAAGCACTTTTTGAAGGTGCGAATTTTTTTAACTTTGCAGCCCTTTCTTGCGGTCAGATATATAAATAATATCTAATTCATATATAAACAAGGGAAGTTGCATGGCAGTAAGTCTTGCTTTGAGTTGGAAAGTTTTACAAGTGATTTTTTGGGAAAGCTGGAAGTTATTTTTGAAAAAGCTGAATTGCTAATGATTTAAAGGAATAGTTTTCTAGATGTTTATTAAGAATGGAGCTTTAGGAGATGATTGTTGGACTTCGAGTTTCATTAGCAGAATTGTCCTTTGAGTTTTATTAGAAAAATGTAGAGGCAATGGTCACATATTTGTGAGCTTCGAGGATTTGTTATTCTTATGACTTTCTCACTGTGAAATCAAAGTGTATATGTTGTGGTGCATAACAGGTTAAATATGAATTATCTATTCAAAGTGTATATGTTATAAATTAAAAGAGTGTGTAAGAACAACTTATCACTGTGTGCCCCTTTAAGTTGCATAATGTTTATGAATATCGCATATTGTTTATCCAATATTTATAGACTAGACAATATTTACCTATATACAATTTGTTATGGTCCACTTTTATTATAATGGAAAAATAATATTTGCACTATGACAAGTTATTTGACATGTATTCACATTAAAGTGATACTAGGCCGGATGAGGCTCCTAGTTTGCACGATTAAAGTACAGAAAGAATAAGAACTATTCAGTGCGGCTATTATGTTAATCCTTATGAATATCTGTGGTAAACTTGTTCTTCTACTCAAACTGAATCTACTCGATATGGCTATTAAACGGTGCTAACGGATGTTGGTACATTAAAACATTTAGGCATGTATCCTAGGCTCTAGAATCCCTTCCCATAGTAGGCGGGTACCTCACCATTACTAGTAGAAAAATCCCGAGTCCTCGTTCCTTTTCATTGATTTGATCTATATGTTACTATATTCAATCGATCACATACATAAATAATAGCCACTAGTGATCAAAGCTAAATCAAGTTGGGATGAGCCCATCCATTTTCACCGGGAGGTCATCAAGGCCACGCGACTCCATTAGTTAGTAGGGGCCCCACTAAACCTAATCAGTTGGGCCGCCAAGCTCAACTCGTTCAATCGAGGGAGGCTTCATGGAGTAGCTTCTCATTAATTGACTAGTTGAATAACTCACTAGGGGTGACGATAGGTCACCATGGTGTCGAAGGATAGCCCATCTTGTCCTATAAGTTGGAGTTGGTATTCCTATGGATGGAGTTAACGAAAAGGCAACAAGTAACAAGGCAGGGCCCATCCTAGCCCATATAGGGAATGAAAAAGGGTGGCCCAGCCAGGTAGAAGAAGACAGATGAAAATCAAATGGATGGTCCAGCTAGGCAAATAAAGCTAATACACCATAATTCAGGAAAATCAAATTAGGAACGATGGCTCGCTTGACGTAGGTCCTGCCCTACATGCATATATAAAGAGGGCATATAAAGTCTCATGCATATAAATAAGGGTATCTTTACTCGATTGTCCTGAAAAAAACACTTAAGTAAAAACAAAAAGTAAATAGTATTAATAATAAGCAAAACTAATATGGAAGGCACATGGCTTGCATGCTGAATGCGTGCACCCTCCAGAAATCTCAAACTAATTCATTATTTTGACTTTCAAAGCTAGTGACCTATTTAGTTGTAGCCGCCTATTTCTAAGGAAGAATGAGCGAAGAATGAGTCTATTACAGAGCTTGTTGCAGGCCTCTGTAGAGATGATGACGAGATAAAGTCAATTTCAGTGAGATGACGTGTAGAATTTCCCACTGTAGATCACCAGATAATGCAATATACTAAAGCAAAATACTTGATACACTTCTACAAACAAACTTGCAGAAGCTTAATCGATTTTGAGCAAGATCAAATAGAACACATATAACAGAGAATGAGAAATCAATCACACATGAACACAGAAGAGTACTCTAGGGAAAGCCTCAGCTAAAAGCCCTAATCTTTGTATTATCATACAAGTGGAAATATGTCTAGATTACACAAAGCTTTAGCTCACAAGCTATCCAGGTATCAGTACAATCCCTCGATACTGCTCATAGACTGAATAGACACAACATATACATGCCTCCAGTCCTCCAAGACTCCTATTTCCTTGCGTAGTTTCTCCTGGGTCCTCTGCCTGCCACCTGTGTGAATTGACCTCTCCCACAACTCACCAAACTCAGAAGTAACTACGCAATCTCCAAGGAATGAATTCCTTCTACATGCAAGAGATATCCTCAATGGAATATTCTTGCAACTGATAGTACATTGTCCCATCATCTGATCTCAACTGAGCCTATGACTGAACTGACATGCACGAGTTATTTATGAGAGAATATTCAGTTATCTGAAGTGCAACAGTTACGTGCATGCATGCATTAACTAACTGAACTCACAATCAGTTCCACAAACTGTTGGAACTAATCTAACTGGACTTAACTCAATTAGCTGAGCTAACTAATTACAACTCAAAGTACAACTCATCTTGATCTCCTTAATCAAGGGATAGCTTCCTCAATCAAAGGGGAAACTATTGCATGTATTCACATAGACTTCATGTTTGATTTTCTCCAACTAATTAACTCAATATGAATTAATCAATTATTTTTCAAATGGCTGCTAAAATCAAGTTCGAATTTTAATTCTCAATTTTAGTTCAGGGAATAACTAAAATTGGAATGTATCCCGAAATGCTATTTATAGCAGTGATATTTTTAGCACTTCTATATTTAGCATTTCTTGTTGCTATTTTCAACACTCCCTCTCAACAAGAAAGGGATTATGAGTCACCCCAATCCTATCTCTGTGGAACTCGAACTTGCATTTTGACAACGCCTTAGTCAAAATATATGCATCATGTTCCTTGGTCGAAACATACAACAAAAACATGATCCTCTTCACCACACAGTCTCGAAGATTATGATACTAGATATTGATATTCTTGGACCTATCATGAAATACTGGATTCTCAGAGAGTTTGATACAACTATGATTATTGCAGTAGATCACATTTGGATTCATCCTTTGACCAAACAATCCAATGAGAATTTTCCACATCCAAATGGCCTCACATGCTACCTGACTGGCAGCCATGTATTCAGCCTCTGTTAAACTAAGTGCAACTGACCTCTGTTTCTTGCTGTACCAAGAAACTGTAGCTGATCCAAGGTTGAAAATTACTCCTGAAGTTCTCTTCCGGTCTAATGGACTCCCTGCCTAATCTGCATCTGTGAAGCCTTGAAGCTTCACTCCCTCTGTCTGTCTGTACCACAATCCATATTGATATGTGACTTTGAGGTATCTTAGCACATGCTTTGCTGCCTTCCAAAACAGCTTGGTAGGTTGAACCATAGCTTGACTCAGCTGGTTCACCGCAAAGCACAAATCTGGTTGTCTGCTCACTAGATACATCAATGAACCCACAAGCTGCTAATAAACAGTAGTAGCTACTACCTCACTTGAAGTAGCATCCTCCTTCCTCCAGTTACCAGCTAGAAAAGTTTGCATGGGCTTGCACTTCTCCATGTGGAATTGCCTGAGTATCTCATTGGCATACTTGCCTTGAGACACAAACACTTCCCCATCCTTCTGCCACAATTCCATGCCTAGAAAGTAGTGCATAAGACCCATGTCTTTCATCTCGAACTTTCTTGCAAGGTCCTCCTTGCAATAATTGATCAACTAATAATCACCTGTCAATATCAGATCATCAACATAAAGAACAATGATCAATGGCTTACCTTCTACCATGATGTGGTAAAGGTTCACATCTACTTCACTCTTGGTGAAGTCCAACCCGGTGAAATAGCTATCGATCCTGGTGTACCAAGCATGAGGTGCTTGCTTCAGCCCATACAAAGCCCTCTTGAGTTGGCACACATGTGACTCACGATTGAAGGTCTCAAAACCTTTCGGCTGCTCAATGTACACCTCTTCATCAATCTTCCCATTGAGGAACACAGTCTTCACATCCATTTGATGGATCTTCCAATCCATCTAAGCTGATAGTGCCAACATCGATATGATAGATGAGTACCTTGCTACAGGAGAAAAAGTCTCATTGTAGTCAATCCCCTCGACCCGTGAGAAACCACGAGCAATAAACCTTGTCTTTTGTTTCTCAACACTGCCATCAGCTACTTGCTTTACCTTGTAAAGCGATCAAGAACTCACCACTGACTTGTCCTCCGGTCTTGGGACAACATCCCAAACATAGTTCCAAATGATGGAGTTGTACTCCTCCACCATAGCATCAACCCAAATTGCTGAACTGCTTCCTCAAATGAAGAAGGTTCAGTCTCTACACACTACCCAACGAGGGCCATGTAACTAGTGTACCGCTTGGGTGACCTCCTCTGTCTGCACTGAGAAGATGGTTGTCCCACATTCTCTCTTGAATCCAGCATCAACCTGTTAGCTTCCCTTAAGCGTTTCCACCCATCTTTGCAAGACTCTGCATGAGTGGATGTCTCCACTCCTAGATCCTGAGCATGCGGCTGCTCTGCATCAGTCTGAGGCTCCTCCTCCTTAGGAACTAAAAGTTCCTCCTCTGCATGCATCTTGAGCTACCTCTCAAGTGATAATCACATGGCTTTCTACTTGTCGAACTTCAGATCTCTGCGTACCACTGTCCTCTGACTGGTAGGCAAGAACACCCGATAGTTGTCGGGTGTATCAATGTACCCCACAAGTATCGCCAACTCATCTATTGGATCTAGCTTCTTCCGAGCATCTTTGGTCACATGGCAATAAAGCAATGATCCAAAGATCTTGAAGTGACTCACATCTGGTCTCTTCCCAGAAAAAGCCTCCATAAGTGTCTTCATTCCCAATATACGATGCAGGCTTCTGTTCTGCAAGTATAATGCTATATTGCATGCCTCAGCCCACAAATGAAGTGGTAGGCTTTGGTCATGCAACATCGCTCGAGCTTCTCCCATAATTGATCTATTCTTCCTTTCGGCCACCCCATTTTGTTGTGGGTTATGGGGTGTCATCAACTCCCATTTAATTCTTTCTGTTGCGCAGAAGTCCTTAAACTATTGGGAGACATACTCTCCACCATTGTCGCTTCGCAAGGCCATTATTATCTTTCCAGATTCTTTCTCTGCCAAGGCTTTTAACTCACAAAACCTTGAGAAGGTTTGATCCTTATTCTGCGTAAATTAGATCCAACATCTATGAGAAAAATCATCAATAAAAATAACATAGTACCTTTGTTTAGTGGTGGAGGCTGTAGAGAATGGTCCACACACATCTGTATGAACTCGGTCCAGGCTTACTCCAGCTCACTGTCTGGATCTTGAAAGGAAGATTTCCCATACTTACCCAAGGTACAACCTTTGCATGTATCCATTTGCTCCAGTTTTCCCTTGGGAAGTCCGGTAGAAATCTACTGCATGATCTTCAAGGCCACATGGTGCAAGTGGCCGAATCTTCTATGCCATAGCTCACCAACATCTTGGCTTTACACCAAAGCTACTTTGGAACTCAATGCAGCACAATTTTCTACCTCCAGCTTGTAGAGATTCTTTACTCGAATCCCAATCCTCTTGGTCTGTCCAGTGCGAATATGCCTCAGGAATGCCTTTCTTTTATTAAAGACTACATTATAGCCTTTGTCTTCTAGCATAAAAATGGACACAAGATTCTTCTTTAGACCTGGCACATACTTTACATCAGTCAGGGTGAGACGAGCTCCATGCTCCCTCTGAAACACAACCGTACCTTAACCTAAACATGGTACTTTCCATCATTGCTCATCTCGATCTGCATCTGGAGATCCTTCTCCTCCAAGGTACTGAAAAGATTCTTGTCGCCGGTCATGTGGAATGAAGCTCCACTGTCCAGGTACCAAACGCATCCCACCATTGATGAAACCATGCATGCAATGAGGGTGAAATCCAATTTGAACTATGAGGCTAGTGCCTCACCATCTGATCCCTTCGAGGATACCTTATTGAATTTGCTCTGTGGACAATTCGTAGCATAATGGCCCACCTCATGACAATGAAAACATCACACTTTCGATTTGTCAATCTTCTTCCCACCATGGGAAGAACTGGATTTGGAATGGGACGCCTTCCCTTTCCCTTTCCCTTTCCTTGCCTTACTCACTAAGGCTAGATTTTCTTCATCATCTTGCTTTGATGAAGATCCATCTCTGGTGCTTCTTCTTATCTCCTCCTGCATCAAATCTGACCAAAGTTGTTTCCAATTTGGCAGTTTCTCTCTTCCATTTACTGAGTCTTGGTAGCTATGCCAGCTCTTAGGAAGACCAAGGAGAGCAAGACTCACCATGTCATCATTAGCTGTCGTGATCCCTACACTTCCAAGCTCATCCTTGTAGGTGGTGAGATTGTTCAGATACGTAGAGATCGTGTCGCCCTTTTCACACATGATTTTCCGAAGCTTGTCTTTCAGCACCAACTTCCTCTAATCACTAATGTTCTGATATAGATCCTTCAATGTTTTCCACATTGAAAACAATGTCTCCTCCCCATGGAGACTCAAGACTATGTGGTCTCAAACTCCCTCCAGAAGAATCCACCTTGCTCTAGCCACACTTTTATTCCATTCTGCCAATTCTTGGGCATTAGTAGCTATTGGCTTGGGGACTTCTTGATCAATGAAGTGCTTCAAACCGTCATCCTCTAATACCACTTCCAAGTGAAACTTCTAGGCTATATAATTTGAGCTACCATCAAGGGCATACTTGAGTCTCAAACCGTTGAATGCCATTGGTGAAATTTTAGATGTGATAAGAATTTGAATTCTATAATCAGGAACTTCAAACTTCGAACTTCTCCCTTCTTTGTATATTAGTCTTCGCTTTGATCACCTTTGCTCTGATACCATGTAGAATTTCCCACTGTAGACCACTAGATAATGCAATATACTAAAGAAAAATACTTCATCTACTTCTACAAACAAACTTGCAGAAGCTTAATCCATTTTGAGCAAGATTAGATAGAACACATATAACAGAGAATGAGAAATCAATCACACATGAACAAGAAGAATACTCTGGGAAAGCCTAAGATAAAAACCCTGATCTCTGTATTATCATACAAGTGGAAATGTGTATGGATTACACAAAGCTTTAGCTCACAAGCTATCCAGCTCTCAGTACAATCCCTCAATACTACTCATAGACTGAATAGACATAAAATATGCCTGCCTACAGTCCTCCAAGCCTCCTATTTCCTTGCGCAATTTCTCTTGGGTCCTCTGGCTGCCACTTGTGTGAATTGACCTCTCACACAACTCACCAAACATAGAAGTAACTACACAATCTCCAAGGAATGAATTCCTTCTGCATGCAAGAGATATTCTCAATGGAATATTCTTGCAACTGATAGTACATTGTCCCATCATCTGATCTCAACTGGGTCTCTGATTGAACTGACATGCATGAGTTATTTATGAGAGAATATTTAGTTATATGAAGTGCAGCAGTTACATGCATGCATGCATTAACTAACTGAACTCACAATCAGTTCCACAAACTGTTGGAACTAATCTAACTGGACTTAACTCAGGTAACTAAGCTAACTAATTACAACTGAAAGTACAACTCATCCTGATCTCCTTAATCAACAGATAACTTCCTCAATCAAAGAGGAAACTATTTCATGTCTTCACATAGACTTCATGTTTGATTTTCTCCAACTAATTAACTCAAGATGAATTAATTAATTATTTTTCAAACAACTGCTAAAATCAAATTCGAATTTTAATTCTTAATTTTAGTTCAGGGACTAACTAAAATTGGAGTGTATCCCGAAATGCTATTTATAGCAGTGCTATTTTTAGCACTTCTATATTTAGCATTTCCTATTGCTATTTTCAGCATGACGTTGAGATCAACCAAAATGACGAGTTAACAATGGGAGATTTTTAGAGAAAAGAAAAATAGTGAGTCTGGAATCACTAGTAGCTAAATATTGAAGCTCAAGCAAGTGTGGGAAGTTACATTTAATCACGGAGTTTTAGTGTTCTTTGTTGGCAACTATTGTCTTGTGAATTCTTATGAGTGAGAGCTGATTGCGGTTCAGAGAGTGGTAAGGACAAGTGGAGTTATGATTGGTGCAACAATGATGGGCATATCCAATTCGGGCACTAAGTTTTTGTGGAGCGGTGATCGTTGTGGGGTGGAAAGTGTACCAACAAATCTGTGTAGCAGAATGTAGGTATCTTTGTGTGTTGAGGGCATAATGAATGAAGGTGAAACACTAGTCATCTTGGGAGGCACATAAGAATTATATAGAAGTCATGGCATGTGTATGCATGTGTTGGTGTAGAGTCATTCTAACTATTGTCTCTACTCTTCGATATTTACACACTTGTAATTGCTTTAAAATGAGCAAGTGTGATGTTATGTATTTAGCATTATCAATTTTGGTGAATATTTGGAGTTTGTATTTCCGTTTTCTCAATTATTGAAGAGTTAAGTGATTGAAATTCTACAAATTATTCTTGATGTTCCAAAATTTTATTTATGTTACACTAGTTAGTATACTGTTGACTTTTGACAAATTTTTAGAGAATATAGTGTCTGTATTGTTAGGTGTGGAGCCTCATTATTTTCTATATTCATAGGTATCGCCGCATTGGACCCCAGTTTGTAATCAGGCGGCAATGCTGCCTGTAAAATATTCGCTGCAAGGGGGGTCCAGGGGGGCGGCTATGACCTTTGGGAGCCCCGCCTTGGCGGAGGGATCTGGGGCAGTGCCACCAAAGCTAAAAATATATGTAAATTTTCCTTGTAAAATGTTGTGATTTCGTAGTCAATCTGGGCCGTCCATTTGGTGGAGATCTGATGGTGGAAATTATGTTTAATTTAGGGTTTTTTGCCCTAGAAGGCAACCCCTCTCTATATATGAGGAAATTGTATTGTGTCTATGTAGATCTGTATTCTAAGTGAGGAAGAGAGAGGAGATTGAGAGTGAAGAGGGAATTATAGTGGATCTACAGTAGGTTGTATCTCTTCAGTTTGCAGATAATAGAAAAGGAAGGATTGGCTGTTTCTCCGTGGACGTAGCCCAAACAGGGTGAACCACGTATATCTGTGTCTATCTTGTTTTATACATTTTCTGTGTTTATATTTCTGCAATATTTTATCTGTTCCATTGCTCTGTAATATATAATTTTCTAACATGTACTTTTGAATATACTATTCAGATTTTAGTAGTCGTAGACTATTTTTTCTCCCAAACCCTACTACCTACATCTTTGATTTCACTCTCACTTCCAGCCCACGTGTATGAAAAGAATAATGGAGAAAGGAATTCAGGTAAGAGGCGGTTGTAACTATGTTAGGAAATTACAGAATCATATCAGGCATCATAGTCTACGACAATTCTAGTTCCTGGTTTCCTAAAATAATCGACTTTAACTTCTATGCTCTCTCTACAAATCGCACTGACCTTGAATGCTACACATAGCTGTATTACATGCAAAATCTGGCACGATTGAAAAATTATTCTCATATCCACACTCCACACCAAGTTGTAAACCCTTTAATATGATAGATACTTCAACCGGTTCATTGTTGTTGTTGCAGTCATTTCCAGCAAAACAACTTAAACCCCATATAACATAGTCTTGTAGAGTCATTGTCTTTTGGCAATTTTACAGTTGTAACACTCCCTTCCCTAGATGCAATCCCTTTCCATTTTTAGGTAACTCCATGCTCCTTAACACTTGACGAAGATCTCATGCTGAAGACAGTAGTAATATCACTTTCTACCTTCGACCACCTTTTGCGACATCCTGTGAGGTTATAGTTTGCATAATTACTCAAAATAGAAGCTCATATGGTAAATGTCATCATACTAGCCGAACTAGCTATCGCAGAGGTGGACACCCTTAATCCATTCTGGTTCGAAATAAAATAGCCTATAAACAACACCATCAATATTATTGAATATAAAGGCATAAAAAAAGTAGAGATAGTATAAAGAACAAGGTAGGTGGTAACACCCTGCAGTAGATTAATGTGTTATGCCTAGATAATGAAATCATCAGAGGAGAAGTTATTAACCAAATTTGAGGTTGTGGGGATGTAAATGGTCTAATGTCTGTTGCAGAAAGTGGCCCCTAACCATGGTAAACTCTGTTTCCAAGTCAGTGTTTAAAAAAAGGCTGACATTTTTATTAGTTTATTCTATAATCAACCTGCATGTGAAGCAAATAAAGCATATCTCTATATAACAAATTATTACCTAGTGTTGTGGTCACCAACACCCCCCCCCTTCTTCACTTGACATTAGCAATAACGTCAAGCAAAGAGGGGACCCTGAACGAAAATCCCAAAAAATATTTTTTCTAATTTTTTTTTTGTATTTCTCTCCCTAAGGCTCAAATCGCATCGCGAAGAAAGGCCGAAGCATAACTCGAGCGCGAAAAACAAATACTACGAAATTGCGGTGCGAAGTTCATCGCATCGCATGCCTCACGCGCGCCCCTTAAAAGAAAAACCTTCGAGCGATGCGATCGCCGATATGCGATATCGCAAATCGCAAGCATCACGCTATACGACGTAACCATTAAACGAGAACTTGCGATATTTGCGATTTGCGATTTGCGATCTGCGATGGCAGCGATCTGCGACCTGCGATCTGAAAAGACTTATCACACGATAGACCCATGCATTAAGCGCGCGCCTTGAAAGAATTTAATGACCGCATGCTTAAGTATCTAGGAATGATTGCGTTACATTTATCGAAGAGTCAAGTTATGATGAATGTCAGAATTATGCATTCATTAGAGATTAATGCTTTCACGTCAAGTCTTTTCATTTCACTTCCCCTTTGCGTAGACTGCAAGACACGCAACTGATATAAGTTTATATGCAGGAAACATCTGAGGGAAAGAGGAAAGCGCCAATCAGCAAAGAGAGAATGCTTCCGCAAATGGATGCCGCATGCAGCAGAACCGCGGATTCCAGGCTATCAGCCAACCGGCACTGATGAAATTAGACTATCCAGGACTCAGAGTCAAAGGCGCACAAAAGCAGCATGTTCAGAAAAGATCCTGAAGCTCAGACTTAGTGAAGCAGAGAAAGAAGCGCATGAGAAGGAGGACGCTTCAGGAAAACCTGGAACAAAGAACGGAAGAAATTCTCGACCCAGGGAGTTGCCCATACAGCACGACTCCTAACCCACTCAGTCATTCGCACGACCGGAAACCGAAAACGGCAACAGCAAAATCAGTTCGAGAAGAAACTGGGACACGCTAAGTATACACGCGGCGAATACACCCAGCTAGAGAAAGGTTTTCGAAAATATCTTCTGGTCTGCCAGAAGGAAGTGCCAGCTCCTGCTATTTCCACTTTTATCTCCCAAAGCGAAACAAGAAGGCGGCCAGCCGACTCTTCCCAGGAAAACATTACACTGTTGACAGCACTAAAGAGAATATACAGAAACGGTCAGAAATTAGATTTTAAGTTTAGAAATAAAGTTGCTTTTAGTAAAAGGGCGGTCATTTGAGGCCGATTCCCTAATTTCATGTAATTAAGATTGATTAGTTAGTAGTATTTAACCCTTCTCATGGTTTTTGGAGAAGGGTCCGGAAATCTGTCAAAAAACTTATCCTCAGAACATGCACTTCTGCACCCTCAGAGGAGGTTTTTGATGAATGGATGGATCGAGATTTATTTGTGTTTGCATTTTAATATCTGTTACTGATGTTGCACTTCTGTACGCTTAGCAGATGTTAGAACAAGTGGAAATAAATCATTGTTACTTGAAGTTTATTAGTGAAGTTAGTCATAAATGGTACTTTTATCTCTTGGCTAGATTCTGCTAGTATTCCTAAAGTGATATGTGGCTGAGTTCTTTATATGTTATTGCATGAATGTCTGCATTACCATTTGGCACTTCTGTACGGTGGGGTCATTTATTTATGTTTAACATATAGAAAACTGATTATGCGATATGCTGTTCACAACTACTCTGCCTAACTTCTTATGCAGAATGGTTTATCTTTATCGATTTATATTCTGATATCAGTTGAATGATCTTTATTACCGGCTGCTATTAGAAATCTTTCTAGATCACATAACAAAAGAAAAACACCCCAGGTTAGCGTAGATTAGATGTATTTTTCTTCATTAGATTACATTAGCATAGAGTTAATTTAGCAGTTAGAATTAAGACTAGTTTAGAAGAACCCCCCCCCCCCCCCCCCCCCTTAGATTAATACCATCAGACTCTACGCACACATACACACCCATCACATTGGGAAACTGGTCCCATTACCCCCAGTCGGACCCGCTACTCCAAACGGGCAAGGAGCCGCCAACCAGGTTCCGGACTGGGTGGGTATCCCCCTTGTTGTTGACCCGACCTCGGGGCCCTCAACATTTCTGGCGCTAGAAGGAGGGCCAGCTATGAATGGCACATAATTCAAAATCCAAATACCATTCTAAGAGCAAATCACCCTCACCAACTTCCCCGACTTCCCCAATACGACTAAACTCGGAACTGGAAGTCGCTCGGACATCCACCGCTGCTATACATCCCGATACATCAGAACAACTTATTGTCGATCCCCCTGAAGTTCAAACCTTGATCCGTAAACTCCAGGGATTCTCTATTTTTAACCAGAAATCTGATAAATCCAAAGGCAGCTTGACTTCGCAATACAACCCTGCTCATCTCCTGACCCGATTGAAGAGTGAAAAGTTTGGCATTCAGCCAACTGAAATCCCTCTCCCCACTAGGAAAAGAGCAAGGAAAGCATTTCAAGAGTCTGACAGAGAGACTCTTTCATCCACCTCATCCATTTCAACTCCCTCTCCGCGAAGTCAACCACCCACATCTCCACCTCAAATCACTCATCCATCTTCCGCAACCCTTCCTCCACAATCGTCAAAGATCATAATATCTCTATCTTCTCAACCTCAAAGATCATCTTCTACACTTTTATTAACCAGCAACTCAGCGATGGCACAATCTCCATGGAACAACCCTGGGGCGGTTTTAATGCCTCCACCCCTGAGTCCAATACTTGCCCATCCCGAGAAGTGGTTACCAAAGTTCAATCCAGAAACTGGAATGCTAGCTGAAGAACATATCAATAACTTCATGCTTTCTGTTAATCTCAACGGAGTTACCAACGAAGACGCCGTGGTCCGACTCTTCCCCTATACAATGCAAGGGACGGCCGGGTCATGGTACTTTTCGCTACCCTCCGGATCTATCACCAGCTGGGATATTTTTCAAAATCAATTTCTCACCAAATTCGGCGATGATAGATCGACAGCGACACTGATCAACGATCTGTCCAATCTTAAAGCTAAGGCTCGGGAACCCATTAAAGATTTTAACTTACGGTTCAACAAGATCCTCAATAAAATCCCCGCTGCTTCCCAACCCAGCGAGGAAGTAAGATGTGAATGGTACATCACGGCCTTACCTTCAAACTTGGCCATCTTCATAGATAGGGCAAGCAAGACAACCTTAGTCGAAAACTTGGCTGAGGCATTGGCAGTCGAAAGACGCGTAGTAGCCCTAGAAAAGAGATCTACAATCGAAGAGCGTAAATCTAAGAAAATCTCTTTCAAAGAAGAAACCAGGAAGAAGCAAACGAAGGATCCTTTCGACATGGAAGGATTACAAAAGGTATTGAAGGCCATGTCAAATGAGATGATTGATATCAGGAAACAAGTAGCAGAATCGTCCCCAAGAAATCCTTTTAGGAGTTTTAAGAGAAATCCTCCTATGGAGATGAAGCCACCCAGCGTGGTCTCCAACGTGGAATCTGAAGAAGAAGAAGAAGAGAACACCATTGAAACGCATACCGACGATGAAGAAGTGGTGGAACTGCAAGGAATGTGGGATTTCATCCTCCCACAAGAGGAAGATCAAGAAGCACTTCCGGTTAGCACAAGAAGCAGAAATCAACTTGATCCTCCCCAGACTACCCCAAAATAGAAGGGCGCAAGCCCTCCAGCAAAAGAAAAGGTCGCAACAAAGAAGACAACCCCTAAAGCGACCTCATTTAGCCCAGTCCAATCAGAGCAATCGCCTCCATCAAAGACACTAATAGTGTCGGATGAAATGGAGTATAACATCATCGACGACATGAAGAAGACTAGGGCTAATATCACCCTGTACGAGCTGAGCAAATTGAAACACCAACAGAAGATCATGATGAAAGAGTTACACGCCGTACCTACTGCGCTTCTACCTACAGCTATAGCTTCCCATAATATAGGAAGACCCCCAATCAACGCGATCAATAAAATCGATCCAAATGACATCACCTTGATTGGAGGGAGGTCTAGATCTCACACTCCCCCTTTCCTCCTCACTTACAAGATCTTTAACAGAAACGTGCATAACTGCTTGGTTGATTCTGGTGCTTCCACCAATATTCTACCCAAGTCAATATGTGCCAAACTTAATGTTCAACCGCAAAAATCCGCAGTGCGCATAGTTCAACTTGATCGATCACAAGTCGAAGTGATAGGCGAACTTAATCAAGTGAACATAAGACTATCGTCCAACCCCAAGGTATGCCAGGTCATCGATATTCTAGTTGCTGACATCCCTGAATTTTATGGTCTAATTCTTAGCAGGGATTAGTCCGAGAAACTCCACGGATATTTTTCGACTGACTGGTCGCACATGTGGTTACCCTTCAATGGGAAGCCAAATCAAATAAAGGTTGAACGAGAACTGCACCAAAAGTACATAGTGATGGATCTGGAGGGAGAGAACGAAGCCATAGCATACAACAGCAGCATCATAGGCAACTATTCGGTAGACTCTTTCCTTGGAAATTTCAATGCTCACGTATCACCATATTTAGAAAATTCAGTCGTATCCCAAGTAGAAAACTTTTCCCAGACTGATGATTCAAAATGTGTTAGTTTCTTAGATAACCCTGTAAATACTTCTTTATTTTGGAAATTATATTTTGATGGCTCTAAGTCCAACGAGGGAGCGGGAGCAGGATGCGTCTTGATTAGCCCAGACGGAAATAAGACCATGCTCACATGCAGACTGGAGTTCGATTGCACGAACAACACAGCGGAATACGAAGCCTTGGTGCAAGGCCTATACAAAGAAATCGGCTCCAACGTCAAATATCTTCAAGTCTTTGGAGATTCCGAGATCGTCGTCAAACAGGTACGTAACACCATACACTGCCTGTCTAGTCATTTAAAGCACTACCAATCTTTAGTGCAAGATCTCACTGCGCATTTTACAACATTCAATATTTCATCAATCCCAAGACTTCACAATGCAAGCGTAGACCTGCTAGCAAACGTAGCCTCCAGACTCATTCCCTCCGAAGACTTTAGTCCAGATAGGTTTTCGATAGAATTAATTTTTAAACCGTCTATCCCTGACAACATCACCAACTGGAGAGTATTCAACGACGACCCAGACATCGTAAGTTTCCTTACCTCTGAAGGATCCTACTCAAACCAGATAATCGACGAGGACTGTCATGACCACCAAATACAACAAAATGGCACTGATAACGCTATACCCAAATCAGTGGTCAAATTAGAAGATTTGTATGACTTAAAAAGTCGGTTCAAAAGGTCAGCTAACGCCAAACTTTACAGTTCAACTCTGAACTACGAATCAGTGAACTTAGGAACCGATGAGAAACCCCAAAACGTCAATCTAGGCCAAGGCCTAGCTCCTGAAGAAAAATTAGCATACATCCGTCTTCTATGACAGTACAAGAACGTATTTGCCTGGAACTACGATGAGCTGAAAACTTATAACACTTCTATCATTCAGCACACTATCCCTATGATCGACAACGAGAAACCCGTCCAACAGAAGCTCAGAAAAATCCACCCCAACCTGGAAAATCAGATAAAAACTGAGCTGAATAAGTTGTTGAGAGCCAGAATAATTTTCTCGGTCAGACATTCCAAATGGGTATCCAATATGGTACCTGTTAGGAAGAAAAACAGAGATATTAGAATCTGCATCGACTTCCGGAATCTCAACAAAGCCTGTCAGAAGGACAATTTTCCCCTCCCACCTATGGAGCAAATATTACAGGCTGTAGCAGGCTCAGAATTGATGTCTTTCCTGGATGGATTTTCAGGATATAATCAAGTACTGGTACACCCAGACGATCAGCTAAAAACCACCTTCTAAACTAAATGGGGTACCTACGCGTATCGAAAGATGCCGTTCGGTCTGATCAACGCTGGCGCTACTTTTCAAAGAGCTATGGATATTGCGTTCAAAGGGCTAGTCAATAAATCAGTAGTGATTTACCTGGATGATATAACTGTGTACTCCAAAAAACGAAGCAACCATCTCAAAGATTTGAAGCAAATCTTTCAAAGATGTTTAAGGTATGGAATCTCGCTTAACCCGAAGAAATCTTTTTTCGCGTTGAGTGAAGGAAAATTGCTAGGGTTCATAGTGTCCAAATCGGGCATTCACATCGAACCTGCCAGAATCAAAGAAATTTCTGAGATATCCATGCCCCATAACAAAAAGACCATGCAATCTTTCCTAGGACAGATCAATTTTGTGAAAAGATTTGTCCCAGATTTTTCACGTATTATTTCTCCTTTACAAAAAATGATAAAAAAGAATTCAAACTTTAAATGGGGTCTAGACGAACACGAAGCGTTTAACTTAATCAAACAAGCCATCATCGACGCTCCATCCCTAGCAACCCCAAATTTTTCAGAACCATTTGTCTTATACACGTTCGCCTCAGAACATTCTTATGCTGCGATCTTGACCCAGGCAAACAAAGAAAAGGCAGAAGCCCCAATCGCATTCTTTAGCTCAAACTTACAAGGTGCTGAGCTGAAATATTCGGACGTAGAGAAACAGGCATATGCCGTCTTTAAAGCAGTCAAATATTTCAGACCCTTCTTGCTAAAGGCCCATACCAAGGTCATAGTACCATTCCCGGCGGTAAGAAACCTCCTGATTCAGAAAGACGTGGGCGAAAAGAGAGCGAATTGGATCACCGCCTTGCAAGAATACGACCTGGAAATCAAGCCGGCACACATCGTAAGAGGCCAAGGCTTCTGCAAGATGTTAGCTGGAGCATCGCAAATCCCCGAAGAATCGCTTGAAGAGGTACACGCGTATGAGGTAAGCCTAAACGACGCAGAATCATTTTATGCCGACATCATTTATTTCCTAAAGAACGGATATGCTCCATTTCACCTGGATCACATAAAAAAGAGAGCCCTGAGGTTAAAAGCTAAACAATACCAGCTCGTAAATGATGTCTTATTTAAAAGAAACTATTATTCTGTGCTTCTTAGATGTCTTGAGAAAACTGAAGCCGAAAAGGTTTTGCAGGAACTCCACGACGGACTAGCAGGTGGACACTATGCTGGAGAAACCACCGCACACAAAATCTTACGTGCAGGATACTACTGGCCCACGCTGTTCAAAGACTCGTACAATCACGTGAGAAAATGCCAAGTCTGCCAAACTGCTGCAGGAAAACAAAAGAAGTCATCCATGCCACTGCAGCTGGTTAACATCGAACAGCCGTTCAGCCAATGGGGCCTGGACATAATAGGTGAGATCGTTCCTCACTCCTCTAAACAGCATAGGTATATCCTCACTGCAACTGACTATTTTACTAAATGGGTAGAGGCGGTTCCTCTCAAGACAGCTAATTCTGAAAACATTGTTGAATTCATAGATCAGTTTATCATTACTAGGTTTGGATTGCCAACGGCCTTAATATTTGATAACGCTTCATGTTTTTCTGGAAATACCATGACTGAGTTCGCACTCAAAAGAGGGTTCAAACTGAAGTATTCTGCCAACTACTATCCGCAAGGTAATGGGTTGGCTGAATCAACGAACAAGAACCTGATCAGGATTATCAAAAGGACAGTTGACCAAAACCAAAAGAATTGGCACAAAGCGCTGGTAAACGCCTTATGGGCAGACAGAATTACCAAGAAATCCTCTATCAGGACTTCTCCCTTTAATTTGGTTTACGGGAGAGAAGCAGTTCTTCCTACTCACTTACTCATTCCCTCTTTGTCCTTAGTACAATACATTGATGAAGTACCTACTTCTCCCTTACAACTAAGGCAAATGGAGGTAATCAAGTTAGAAGAACGACGAGAATAGGCCAAGAAAACCCATGCTCACCACCAAGCGCTGATAAAATCCTCTTTTGACTCGAACATAAAGACCAGAAAAAACTTCCAGATGGGTGATTTAGTTTTGAAGTGGGATAAGGCTCACGAAGAAAAGGGCAAACATACGAAATTCCAGAAGCTATGGCTTGGTCCTTTTCAAATCGTAGAAGTCATAGGCCCGTCGACTTTTATGTTGCAGGACTTGAGAGGCAGGAGAGATTCTCTTCCTGTAAACGGACAAATCCTCAAAATGTATTTCCCATAGAAGGTCATCCTTCTGTTTTTGTAAGATAGTTTTAAATTTTCATGTTAGTTTTCATTTTTCATAGATAGGGCTGGTTGTGAATGATCATAAATAGTATTCATGAAGAAACATACCATTTCTGTATCAGATTTTGATTTCACTTGTATAAATAGCAAAACTTTTCGAAAAATCTGACTTTTATTATTGACAAATAGAGTTAACTTTAACCTGAATATGATGTTAGTTTCAAACTTCACAAAGAAGCCTGGGATGAGAGTAACTTTTGGCAAAAAATTGTTTATGCCAATGCTATGAAAGGTATCATCGATAGCAAAATAGGTATTCTCTGCAAAACTGCTGTTCTTAAAACTCTATTATTGTCGTCCAGAGCTTTCTTAAGGAAAAATAATGACTTCCTCCCTGCTAAGGAGAATCGCAGCATCCAGAGAGACAATCCAAGAAAACACTATATCTCAAAGAATAAGAGGTCTCATCACGAGCCGGCTTATCATGATCACAGATATTATAACTTGCTGACTTTGCCACTACTGTCTACCAAAACAGGGCAACGACTCAAGATTGTGCAATCGAAAGACAAGGGGTCTCATCACGAGCCAGCTTGTTCAGCAAAAGTGTAAATCAAGTGAATGAATGTGTCATAATTTGGCCACCAAACCAAGACATTGTTCTTTAGAGAATAAAAAATCAAAAAAGAAAGAAAAAGTGTCAAAAGGATTTTTCTCTGGAATGTTGTAAATAACCTCAAGCAGGAAAAAGGATCATTGCTGGATAACATGGTAACCCTATCGAGGCTATGGACGCTTGCGGGCAGCAGAGGCTCTACCTACGACAAATGAGCATACTTTACAAAGCCAGTACGCAGAGAAGAACTTATTTTGTCTTTGAGGACACTGAGTAATGACTAGGTATGAATACAAAAAATAACCCAGAGGAAAGAAACAATCAGAATGAAATAAGAAGTTGTGACGAAGCATCATTGACAGGATAAAAGGTAATACTCTATCTGTCCATAACCAAATTTAGGTGTAAGAAAACTTTTCTGTTTTGGAAGTGAAAATGCAATAGAACAAGCAGAGATAACTGGTTCTTCACAGTGAATCACCATTGTTGTGGTCACCAACACCCCCCCTTCTTCACTTGACATTAGCAATAACGTCAAGCAAAGAGGGGACCCTGAACGAAAATCCCAAAAAATATTTTTTCTAAAAACGTTTTTGTATTTCTCTCCCTAAGGCTCAAATCGCATCGCGAAGAAAGGCCGAAGCATAACTCGAGCGCGAAAAACAAATACTGCGAAATTGCGGTGTGAAGTTCATCGCATCGCATGCCTCACGTGCGCCCCTTAAAAGAAAAACCTTCGAGCGATGCGATCACCGATATGCGATATCACAAATCGCAAGCATCACGTTATACGACGTAACCATTAAACGAGAACTTGCGATATTTGCGATTTGCGATTTGCGATTTGCGATCTGCGACCTGCGATCTGAAAAGACTTATCATACGATAGACCCATGCATTAAGCGCGCGCCTTGAAAGAATTTAATGACCGCATGCTTAAGTATCTAGGAATGATTGCGTTACATTTATCGAAGAGTCAGGTTATGATGAATGTCAGAATTATGCATTCATTTAGAGATTAATGCTTTCACGTCAAGTCTTTTCATTTCACTTCCCCTTTGCGTAGACTGCAAGACACGCAACTGATATAAGTTTATATGCAGGAAACATTTGAGGGAAAGAGGAAAGCGCCAATCAGCAAAGAGAGAATGCTTCCGCAAATGGATGCCGCATGCAGCAGAACCACGGATTCCAGGCTATCAGCTAACCGGCACTGATGAAATTAGACTATCCAGGACTCAGAGTCAAAGGCGCACAAAAGCAACATGTTCAGAAAAGATCCTGAAGCTCAGACTTAGTGAAGCAGAGAAAGAAGCGCATGAGAAGGAGGACACTTCAGGAAAACCTGGAACAAAGAACGGAAGAAATTCTTGACCCAGGGAGTTACCCATACAACACGACTCCTAACCCACTCAGTCATTCGCACGACCGGAAACCGAAAACGGCAACAGCAAAATCAGTTCGAGAAGAAACTGGGACACGCTAAGTATACACGCGGCGAATACACCCAGCTAGAGAAAGGTTTTCGAAAATATCTTCTGGTCTGCCAGAAGGAAGTGCCAGCTCCTGCTATTTCCACTTTTATCTCCCAAAGCGAAACAAGAAGGCGGCCAGCCGACTCTTCCCAGGAAAACATTACACTGTTGACAGCACTAAAGAGAATATACAGAAACGGTCAGAAATTAGATTTTAAGTTTAGAAATAAAGTTGCTTTTAGTAAAAGGGCGGTCATTTGAGGCCGATTCCCTAATTTCATGTAATTAAGATTGATTAGTTAGTAGTATTTAACCCTTCTCATGGTTTTTGGAGAAGGGTCCGGAAATCTGTCAAAAAACTTATCCTCAGAACATGCACTTCTGCACCCTCAGAGGAGGTTTTTGATGAATGGATGGATCAAGATTTATTTATGTTTGCATTTTAATATCTGTTACTGATGTTGCACTTCTGTACTCTTAGCAAATGTTAGAACAAGTGGAAATAAATCATTGTTACTTGAAGTTTATTAGTGAAGTTAGTCATAAATGGTACTTTTATCTCTTGGCTAGATTCTGCTAGTATTCCTAAAGTGATATGTGGCTGAGTTCTTTATATGTTATTGCATGAATGTCTGCATTACCATTTGGCACTTCTGTACGGTGGGGTCATTTATTTATGTTTAACATATAGAAAACTGATTATGCGATATGCCGTTCACAACTACTCTGCCTAACTTCTTATGCAGAATGGTTTATCTTTATCGATTTATATTCTGATATCAGTTGAATGATCTTTATTACCGGCTGCTGTTAGAAATATTTCTAGATCGCATAACAAAAGAAAAACACCCTGGGTTAGCATAGATTAGATGTATTTTTCTTCATTAGATTACATTAGCATAGAGTTAATTTAGCAGTTAGAATTAAGACTAGTTTAGAAGAACCCCGCCCCCCCCCCCTTAGATTAATACCATCAGACTCTACGCACACATACACACCCATCACATTGGGAAACTGGTCCCATTACCCCCAGTCGGACCCGCTACTCCAAACGGGCAAGGAGCCGCCAACCAGGTTCTGGACCGGGTGGGTATCCCCCTTGTTGTTGACCCGACCTCGGGGCCCTCAACACCTAGATACTTGTTATACCCATATGCTTGTGATCATGATACGTAGATTCTTCTGATCATGATTGAAAGGTTCATAACGATGCTTGTGATCTTGATTTATAGATTAGTAATAGGGATCCAGAGCTAAATGTTAGGGATGAAGCACCAACTCTTCCAGCCAAAGATCTGAATGATCCTATTGGATTCTCCTAGAAAACAACAACCATCCTTGTTCTACTAACCCTCGCTCAGTTCCTCTCTCCGCCTTCAGCTAGCAATAACAAGTAGTTAATATAGAGTCTGGTTCCTCTTGTTGATAGTGCTGGACCTACCAACATTCAGGGGATCACCTTAGTATAAAGTCCCAACTAGACCTCACATCGTTTAGTGTGGGAGTCCCATCCAGTATGATGGCCTGGTTGCCATTATCTCATGGATTTTCTTGAACTCTTGCTTGTCAGCATAGGAGAGTGGTCAGCTTTGTCTTTGTGAACTGAGGTTCACATGCCTGGTGATTGCTAGTGTCACTTGTGTCAATGGTTCTTTCACTGTAGAGGGAGAGGGTGGGAGTCAGTCCCAAGTTGGTTTAGAGGAAGCCCCAACTCTATTAGGAGCAAAAAACACAATAGGGCATGCACAACTTCTGGAAGAACAGTCCACACAAATGCGACAGTCACAGCACACAAGGAAGGATAACACATACAACACTCAGTGGATGACTCTGCACAAGTGCAACAGTTCTTATAGAAAATTTTATGTGAAAGGTATGTTTGATGTCTGGGGAGCTAGCCACCATGGGAAAGGCAACGTTAAAAACATATACAACACATTTTCGTTAATAGATATGTATTACAACAAGTGAATGAATTCAAGTGTTAAACACAGGTTAAAACAACATGCATTACAAGTGTTCAATATTAGTCTTACAAGATTTACAATACATGTGTGAAAATGTGTCGGCCTATTAGCAGGCTTATGAATTAAGCGAAATTTCCAAGATACATCATTACACCATACATCACTAACCCTGTGGGCAGGGAGTTGGAGCCACTACCTACTCCTCAAGGAAAATATTATAGACTCTCAAGGCTATGTGGGAGGAGCTGAGGTGAAAAGTCCCTTGCATGTGTAAATGAGGGGGTATTTATAGCTAAGGGTGAAACTGACCCTTGTGGCTATTTGACTACCCTCATGGTTGTTTGACTTCTGTGACTTTTCAACTTTGCATGACTCTTTTTACAACAACTATATCTCTTGGAATTCACGTTACATTACATTGATTGACAGTATGGCCTATAGTAGAGATGTGGACGACATGACTCATGACATGAATCGACATGAAAGTGTTGGTAGATTCATGCTGTGACTAGTGTGCATGTCGAGTTGTAGTGCTACTGGGTGATGGATGTCGTCATGGTGTGTCACAACTTCACCTCCGCATGGAAAAGTGCACGGAGTCTTCGATGGTCATTGGTTTGCTTGATGCTCCTTTTGCATGTCACTCCTTGCTTGTATGTTGGAAGGCTTGATAGGTTCGTCTGTTCATGAAAGGTACATGTTTGTCTATCCATCCATCCATAATAAAACCTTGCATGTTTTCTCATCCATACATCCATGAACACGTCTTTCCATGATCATCCATTCACGACCACATCTCTTCGCATGCATCATTTGTTCGTCCATTGGTGAACCTGTCCTTCTACAATGGCTCCATTTTTTCATCGCATTCGTTGTCACTCCATGTTTGTTTGTGTACCTATACCTGCATTCACTCATGATGAGATGACATCAAATCCAAAACCCTCATAGTCTACCATGATACATGATCATTTCGGGTGTAGGTGATTGGGAGAGGTAACAAGGTTGTGAGGCAGGATGGAGGCTCCGGGCACTATTGATGAAAACTATACAAGAGTCACTGGGTGATGAAGATGGGGGATTGAGATCGATAGTGGCTTTCTGCAGGGTTTGGCTTAGTTTGAGAACAAAACTGTGTAGTTTTTGAAAGGAACAATCTAGGCTTTGGGAAGGGTGGGAAGGGAAAATATGCACAATTTCTAGAATGATAGGGCAATGGGTGCTTGGTAGCCAAAACTACACAATTCTTGGAGGGAATTGGAAGGTGGTTGCTGGGACACTGGAAACAAAAATTGCACAATTCCTAGAGGAAACTAGTAGTGAGCTGCTGGGTCACTCGCAACAAAAATTGAACAATTCCTGAGGGGAACTGGCAGTTAGCTGCTGGAGCTTGGCAACAAAAATCGTGCAATTCCAGGAGGGAATTGGTAGTCAACTACCAGGAGCTGCTGGCAGGAAAAACTATGCTGACGCTAGGAGGCTGGCCTGCTGATCACCTCTGTGCACTTTTTGAGCTAACCAGACCACTGGGAAGCAAAGGGATTTCTCATGAAAGCTGTGCAATTTTCTTAGTGAGCAGTTGATCGACTGTTAGGAGGACTAGATGGAAAATCCGTGTAATTTTCCGAGGAAGACAGGGATGGGTAGTGGGTGTCTATCTGACATGTCTACCTAGTTTTCTCAGTCAGTGGAGTGGGAAAGGTTTGCATCCTCTGCACAATTTTTGAGGGGCATCAGTTCATGGGTGGCTACCGGGTCAAACTCTGCAGTTGACTAGCATGAAGGATGATTGATTTTCTTGCAGGTAGTGCAGCTTGAAATGGATTGCTTGCTGCTTCTGCGTTGTTCTAGGTGACAATCAATTGATTTGATGGTGGGGTGATGGCCTGGTTGTCAGACGAGAATCCAATCATCATAACTTCAACAAAATGACTAATTATGTGAACGAGTGAAAGATGCATATTTAATCCTCGAAACACACACTTACATAATTCGACGACAAGACGACTCAAACCATCCAAACACACATGTTCAACATGACTAACTGACTGTGTAAGAAACAAGCACAACACTTGTGATTGATCATTGGTCGACCATGATGATGCTTGCGTGACACTGAATTTGACTCCGTGTGTGAGTTTGAAAAACGTTTTAATAGAAAACACAACATGTACACATGAAGCGAAGACCTTGAGCATGACCAAAACATGGTCACAAGCATGACATTGACATCAACGTGCAATAACATGGGTGAAATGAACAAGCAAGGTGGGTGCGAAGAGTCACAAAGTAGAAGGGTGAGTACAGGCATGGGGCTTCCCAATGTGGACACAAGTTCATGGTTGGACCAAAACTTCCGTTGTAGACGGTTCATATTTTACTTCAAGACTTCATCGACCGAAGGTTATAACCAAGCACAGAGAAGACAGACACAAGATTGGCCAAGTACTGTAGTGTTACAAGTCCCTTCAAATCTCAGTCACATACTCTATTCAAAATCTATAATGTAGTAATTGGCAGCACTTATCCCCGAAAAAAAAAATAAAATTAGTAAGGTATTAAGAAAACAAAATAAACATTAAAAAAATAGTAACCAAAACAAACAAAAATAAAAACAAAGATAGTAAGCAAGGAAAGAAAGATGAAAACAACAAGCAGCAAGTAGACTATTTACATGGCATAGATCGCAACCTGACCTACTAGAAGTAATGCTTGAGATCTTGGTCGTTGACAGGAAGGTTTTCAACCCTTTCATCAAGTGATTGCAAACGGTACATGTGTGGGCCAAGTTTCTCGTGGACTATGTACAGACCGATCGACAGAGATTGGAACTTTGTATGTTTGCCTTTGTCTTCATGGGACTTATCCCATTTCAGAACTAAGTCACCAACATCGAAGTTAGCTTTCCCTGCAGAATTCTTATCGAACATCTCTTGATACGGTTCTGGTGGAGCATCAATTTTTCTTTTCCTTTCATCCTTTCTTCCTGAAGCGTATGGAGAGCATTCATCCTATGTTGAACTAGCTGACAAGGCTTACCTTGGGATTCTTGCAAAAGCTAAAGTGTAGGCAAGTAGATATTGGGTGGAAGGATGGCTTCTTTACCATAAACCAGTAAGTATAGTGAGGTATTTAGAGAGGGATTGTGTGTTACATGGTTAGCCCATATTGCATTTGTCAGGGCAGTATGCTAGTTGCGTTGCTCAGAGAAAACGGTCTTCTTGATTATGCGGATGATATTTCTATTCGTGGATTCTGCGAGACTGTTTCCTTGCAGGTAATAGTTAGATGAATGTTTTAGAATAATACCATTATGTAATGCAAAGTCATAGAGTTTCAAAGATGAAAAGTATGTTGCATTATAAAAAATAAGTGATACCGGAAAAGCTTGAGATGATGTTCTAGTGGGGGGAAGTTGATGACCTCCTGGTTGTTCACTTGTTTTAGTGGAACTACTTCTATCCACAACGTGAAGTAATCAATTGTGGTTAGAATGTAGTGTTGTTTCTTTGATGAATGTGGGAAGATTTCCCCAATGATGTCTAGGCCTGTCTGTTGGAATGGTTTGGTCACTGCAACAAGGTGCAGAGAGCTGCTGATATTCATGATCTGTTAGTGCATCACTGACAGGCCAAGCACTTGCGGGAATAAGCATGTGCATCCTTGAATAATGTGGGCCAGTAAAACTAGCTCGCATAACTTTATGCACAATTTTGTTTCCCGCAAAGTACCCCCGATGGGTCCATCATGCAGATCTTGAAGTACCTTCTCTGATTCATGTGCCTCCAGGCACCCGAGCAAAACTCTGTTGCTGTGCTTTCTGTAAATCACTTCGTGCACTGACTAATATGCTAAGGCTTTGAGGTGCAATGCCCTCTTCTGTCTCATGGAAAAGTGAGAGGGTACAGTGCTGTGCTGAAGGTACTGGCACACTTCTCTGTACCAAGTGGTTTTGTCTTCGGTGGGTGTTGCTCGCCTTATATCATGCATCTCAATTTACTTCTCCTAGTTAGTGAGCTCTTCTTCATTCTTTGGTGTGTGTACTGCTTCAGCTGCAAGTCTGCAGAGCCCATGTCCTTTGATCGTGTGAACTGGCTTGATTTCAAGATCATACTCTTGCAAGCCTATCATCTAGTTCACACATTGTTCACCCAGTTCTTGTTGTACAAGCAATGTGTAGACTTTTGGTTGAGTGGCGAAGACTATGTGGTGGTTCTTCAGTAAGTAGGGAATGAAGTGTTTCACCACCTTGTAAGTTGCATAAGATTTCTTGTCAATGGCGGGGTAGTTGAGTTCTGGTGCTTGCATGCTTGCACTCATGAAAGAGATTGGGCATTCATCATTCATCTCGTCCTTCATAGTGAGTACTACAACGAGCGAATTATCGAAGGTGAAGGTGTATAGTAGGAAATATTTCTTGAAGTCTGGGATGTAGAGTGTAGGCACTTCTGCAATGACCTGCTTGATCTGAGCAAATGCATACTTTTCCCTCTTGCCCAAGTTCTAGACTATATCTTTCTTGATCATGTCCTACATGGGCTTGACTATGTACGCATAATCCGAGATGAACTTCATAGGAAATTTATCTTTCCTAAGAAGGACTGCATGGCTTTCTTGTTTGTTGGGTGATGGATTTGTGTAATAGTCTAGACCTAGTTTGGATCCACCTTGATCCCACTTTTGGCAACAATGTGTCTGAGAAGTTTTCCCTCAGACACTGCGAATACGCTCTTTTTGGGATTCAAGGAAATCCCATACCTCTAACATCTCTCAAAGATTTTCTTCAAATGGCATATGTGGTCCTCTCGTCTTCTTGAGAACAAAATCACATCATCGAGGTATACCACTATGCTATGTCTGATGAGTCCACGAAAAGTGATTTCCATGGCGCGCTGAAAGGTCCCACCTGCAATTACAAGCCCAAATGACATTCGTCTGTAAGAGAACATACCCCACTTGGTACGGAAAGTAGTCTTAAGTCTATCAATTTTTGCTTCTAGAACTTGATTGTGTCCTAAGAAATCAGTGAGAAGAGAAAATATTTGTGCCCCAGATACTATTTGTAGAATGTGGTCCATAGACAGCATGGGGTAGTTGTCTTTGTCCGAGTCACGGTTTATGTTATGGAAATCAACACACAAGCAAATTTCCCTGGACTTCTTGCGTACAAGAAAAATATTTGAAACCCATGTGGAATGACGAACTTTGTATATGGTTCGTGCATCCAACAACTTGGCGAGATCTTTCTGTATGAGGGTTTCAAGTGACGGGTGCACTTTTCTCATCTTCTGCTAATACGGCTTGACCCCTTCTTTGATCGGGATGATGTGTTGGATGATCCATGTGTCATAAGTTTTCATATCATCATACGTCCACGTGCACACATCTCGGTATTGTTTGAACAAGTGGACAAAGGCTTGCCGCTCTTACTGTGTACAACATGTACTAATATTGACGAACTTTAGATCTTGTTCTGTTCCCAGGCTGATCAGTTTGTGAATCATGGTGGAACTAGGGGTCTTGTTGTTCCTCGGCCCTTGAAAACATTCTTTCAAGTCATAAAGCTTTTCCAATGTTGCCACACCTTTTGTGATAAGGTGGCCTTTCTTGTTGCCAGCTTCTACTCATAGAGAGCACTTGTGCTCATCATCATCTACCGTTGCATCTTTGAAGACGTCAATGTTGGCCATGAAATTAAGTATCTTTTGATCATCATTAAACACACGTAAATTAGTTATGGTTTTTGGGATAGATGGTTTGTACAAAATTTCAACAGTAAATCTATCCCTAATCAGTGACATTCTCGAATCTGCATTTGCTAGAGCATTGGCAGCTACATTACACATATGTGGTACAACAATGATGTTAAATGCTTGGAAGTTAGAGATTAGCAACCATACCTCTTTCTGGTAACTTTTGAGATGCGATGAAAAATAGTGACTAGTGTTACATACCTACCATACCACTATATCTAAATCACCTACCACTTTGAGCATGACCACAGTGAGGCTGATGGCTTTCTACAAGCCTAACAAGAGTGCTTCATACTTGGCAATGTTGTCTGTGCACTTGAAATCCAAGTGACATGAAACCAGATGCTTCTTGTTGTAAGGATCGATCAAGACACATCCGGCTCGTGAGTCGTCCTGTGTCTTTGATCCGTCAAATTACATGGTCCACAACTTGTCTATACACAAACCTTTTGATGTGCTAGTACTGCTACTACCACTATTGCTACTAATACTTCTATTATTGGTGCAATGCAGTATACATGTTTCATTACCATCAGTTCGGTAAGGAAGGAGTCCCAACTGTGTGTCTGGAGGGGTTAGAGATGGCTGTGTAGGATAACACCCCAATGTTGTTTCAAGGAGGCAGTTTCCAAACATGAGTTCTGCAAAGGCCAATGGTTCATTCTCATGGTTAAGGGGAGTGACATTATGATTTCTATACCTATTGGACAATACCCAGATTTGGTTGCATTTTCCCTTGTACTGAAGCCACATGTGGGACCAAAATGTAGCAAAATATCTGTCCAACTTGCTGGACCATTGTCTACTGAGTAGTAGACCGTATGCTTTCAGTATGTCCACAATAACTATTTTGATGCATTGGTGGACTCGACCGTCATGATATAGTCAGATGATCACGTCTCGCAGTTCACCAATGGCTCGTATCGATGTTTGATCAAGCTGGATGATTTGCACGGATGTCTCACTTCATTGTGCATTGATCTTTTTCGCAATGGAGAGTGGCATGACATTGACTATCGCGCCAGAATCAACCAAGCAGTTGTGAAAATTGCAGTTAAAAATTTCAAATGATAGTAGGAATGGAGGGCAAATTGAGTTTTCTTCTTCCATTCGGAGTGTGTTAAGCACAGTAGAAAGTGATCTAGGAGGTGTGCTTGCTCCCTTGCTAGTAAAGGTTGCGATGTCCATTGCTGTTTGTCCCAATGCACGCAATAGGATGTCTCGCTGACTATAGATCTTAGCTAATTCGAACAAACTGATGTTTGCTCGATTTTTCTTCATGTCATCTATAATGTTGTATTCCAGAGTTGGTAGGCTCACTGAGGTGTCTGAGGTAGGACAGATGTTTTTGTTGTCTGGTGGAGTGTTTTGCAACTTGATTCTCATGGACGTACTCTTGTCTGACGCTATCTTCTTGGACTTGTTTTGTGTTTTCTAATTTGGGGCGGCCCATGGCTCAACCTTCCTCATCAAAGGTATCATCTTTTCTTGTGCTTCCCCAAGTGTAAGGTGAGACCCTTTACTCCTGATATTGTAACGATCATTTTTCTTTTGGGGCTGCTTCTCGGTGTTCGTCTTCAACATTACTTGTGAGCACTGATACACGTTCACCACATGCCCATAGCTTAATGCTTCATTAGGTCCACCCTCTTTGTCATTATCAGTGTCTTTTGGCTCCTCATGGATATTATTTTATGCATCAAAAGTATGGTTGTATATAGATTTCGTGACTCGCTTCCAGTCTAAATAAGAGTTCTTGGGGTGGTGTTCTTTGTGGAATGAATAGAACTTAGGATCTGTGCACTGTTCAACTTGTAACACAGAGATATTCGCAGTTTTTGGAGCAATCTGGTTGCTTACTGATGAGTTGCTCCCCTGTCTTTGTCTGGGTGGATGGTTGCTTGAAGATGTGTCCATTTTCCATTGTTTGAGGTGAGTGACGGTTTCAATATCCATTGCTTCCTTGTCTCTACGCTTGCTCGCCATCACTTGGGATTTCTTGCTTGCATCTTTGGAGTCCTTTGTTGATTCATCATCCTTGATGACTCCAATTATGCACAGGTCTTTCTCAATAGTAATAGCCTCTTCGTAGTTTTCCAAAAGTGTTGGTTTCACACATCATTTGAAAAACTACACAGTGTTGTTCGGTAGTTTGGACGTGTAGTAATCAACAGTTATAGACTCATGAGGTTTGGTGTTTGCTGAAAATTTGTTCACTATGCGTGTAAACCTCTGACTGAAATTTTTTACCTTTTCTTTTCCCTCTATATTTAGGCTTCCCAATTCTTTGAGTAGCATGGCTGGGGCTTGTCATTAGCAAACGTTTCAAGGAACATGCATTTGAATGCACCCAAGTTCTGTATGAATTTCAGTGAAAGGGTGTGATACCATGCAGTTGTGTGACCATCCAAGGTACATGGAAACAATCTACATGCTATGTCATCATATCATACCTCAAGGGTCTGCAAATGCAGGTAGAAGTTGTCTGAGTGATCTTCTTCCTTCAACGTGCTGTTAGGGTTAAACTTGATGTTCATTCTCTCCTCTCACTTTAATATCTTGTGCAAGACACCCAAGAGAGCCAATGGACCCTGATTCATCCATTCCAGATTTTAGTCAGCCATATCTTCTTCTTCTTCTTCCTCCTCCTCTCTCTCATAATATAATTTTTCTAGCTCTGAGTCTTTTGGTTCATCTCTGCCTCTGCCTCCTCTGCTGCCTTCCCCTCCGCCTCCTATACTGGAGTCTAATCCCAAGATCACAAGGGTATCTTGTTCACCTTGCTGGACAACCAGAGGTTCCTCTCCATCTTCAATAGCTTTTGCCAAACCTTCAAGTGTGGCAAGGACTGATTCTTCCACTGAAGATACATCAACCCCTATGGGAGTCGCTTTTGGCTTCCTTGATGTGTATGGAAGATATTGTATGCCTGGGATCAGTTTGACTGCTTTCGTGAACTGGCGGGTGATGGGATGGATGGAGCGAAGGTGATGATATGGAATTTCGTGTTTAGTCATGGGAGGTGAGAAATAACCAACTGCAGAGTCATGTGCAGGTGAGAGGGAGTGCGACTTACTGTCTAGACTAGATGGTTGACGAGTGAGTGTGAGAGGATGTTCAACCATATACAATTGGCTGCCCTCCTTCTAGCACCAAAAATGTTGACAGTGTTGGACCTGCCAACATTTAGGGGATCACCCTCGTGTGAAGTCCCAACTAGACCTCACATCGTTTGGTGTGGGAGTCCCATCTGATATGATGGCCCAGTTTCCATTATCTTAAGGATTTTCCTCAACTCTTGCTTGTTAGCATAGGAGAGTTGTCTGCTTTGTCTTCGAGAAGTGAGGTTTGCGTGCCTGGTGATTTCTAGTTCCACTTGTGTCAATGGTTCTTTCACTATAGAGGGAGAGGGTGGTAGTGAATCCCAAGTTAGTTGGGAGGAAGCCCCAAATATATTAGGAATACATAACACAACAGGACATGCATAGCTTCCGAAAGAACATTCCACACGGGTGCAACAATCACAACAAACAAGGAAGGGTAACACGCACAACACTCAGTGGATGAGTCCACATGAGTCTAATGGTTTTTATAGAAAGATTTATGTGAAAGGTCTGTCTAATGTCGAGAGAGGTATCCACCATGGGCAGGACAACGCTAACAATATATACAACACATTTTCATTAATATATATATATTACAACAAGTGAATGAGTTCAAGTGTTAAACATAGGTTAAAGCAACATGCATTAAAATTTCTCAAGATTAGTTTTACAACAGTTACAATACATGCATGAAAACATGTTGGCCTATTAGCAGGCTTTTGAATTAAGCGAAAGTCCCAAGACACATCATTACACCATACATCACTAACCTTGTGGGTGGGGCGGTGGAGCCACTACTTACTCCTCAAAGAAAAGATTAGATACTCTTGAGGCTATGTGGGAGGAGCTGAGGTAAAAATTCCCTTGCATGTAAAAATGAAGGGGTATTTATAGTGAAGGATGAAACTAACCCTTGTGGTTGTTTGACTACCCTCATGATTATTTGACTTTACATGACTCTTTGTACAACAACTGGATCTCTTGGACTTCCAAGTTACATTACATTGATTGACAGTATGGCCTACAGTAGAGATGTAGATGACATGACTTGACATGATAGTGTTGGTACATTTGTGCTGCTGCTAGTACGCATGTCAAGCTGTAGTGCTACTAGGTGATGGATGTCCTCATGGTGTTTCACAACTTCACCTCTACATGGCAAAGTGCGTGGAGTCTTCGATGGTCATTTTTTCACTTGATGCTGCTTTTGCACGTTTTTCCTTGCTTGTATGTTGGAAGGCTTGACAGGTTTGTCTATTCACAAAAGGTGCATGTTCGTCCATCCATCCATCCGTGAGCACACCTTGCATGTTTTCTCATCTGTCTGTCCATGAACACATCTTCACATGATCATCCGTTCATGAGCACATCTTTCCGCATGGATCGTTTATTCGTCTATTGGTGAACCTGTCCTTCTACATGTGCTCCCTTCATTCATCCCATTCATCGTCACACCATGTTTGTTTGTGTACCTATACCTATAGTCACTCATGATGAGACAACATCAAATCCAAAACCATCTGGTCTACCACCATACATGATCATTTTGGATGCGGGTGATCGGGAGAGGTAACAAGGTTGTGAGGCAGGATTGAGGCTCTGGGCACTACTGATGAAAGCTATGCAAGAGTCACTGGGTGATGAAGACGTGCAATTGAGATCGACAGTGACTATCCATGGGGTTTGGCTCAACAAGAGGAAAAAAATGTGTAGTTTTTGAGAGGAAAACTCCAGGCTGCAGGAAGGCTGGGCAAGCCAAATCTGCACAATTTCCCAAATGAGCGGGCAATGGGAGCTTGGCAGCCAAAACTATGAATTCCTGGAGGGAACTGTCAACTGACTTCCTTGACACTGGCAGCAAAAATTGCACAATTTCTTAAGGGAACTTGCTGTCAGCTACTAGGTCACTGGAAGCAAAAACTATGCAATTCCTTAGGGGAACTGGAAGTCAGCTGTTGGAGTTTGGGAACAAAAAATATGTAATTCCTGGAGGGAACTGGCAGTCATATGTCGGGAGCTACTGGCGGGAAAAATTGTGCTGATGCTGGGAGGCTAGCTTGTTGATCTCCTCTGCACAGTTTCTGAGCTGAGCGGACTGTTGCGCAGTAGAGAGCTTGCTCATGAAAACTGCGCAATTTTCTTGGTGAGCAGCCGATCGACTATTGGGAGGATTGGCTAGAACAACTGTGCAATTTTCTGAGGGAGACAGGGATGGGCACCGGGTGTCTGTCAGGCATGTCTGCGTAATTTTCTCAGTCAGCGGAGTGGGCAAGGTCTACAGCCTCTATGCAATTCTTGAGGGGAGTTAGTCTGGGGTGGCTGCCGGGTCAAAGTCTCAGGTTGACCAGCATGAAGGCTGATCGATTTTCTTGCGGGCAGCGCAACTTGAAATGGCTTGCCTTGTACTTCTGTGTTCTAGGTGACATTAGATCGAGACAATGGCGGGGTGATGGTCTCACTGTTAGAGGGGTATCCGGTCATCAGAACTTCAACAGAATGACTAAGTGTGTGAACGAGTGAAAGACGCATATGTAATCATGTAAAAACTCTCTTACATGACTTGACGATGACATGACTCATACCATCCAGACACACTTGTTCAACATGATTGACTAGCGGTGTAAGCAACAAGCGCGACACTTGTGATTGATTATTGGTCGACTGTGACGATGCTTGTGCGACAGTGAATTTAACTCCGTGTGTGACTGCGATAGATGTTTTCATAGCGAAAACAACATCTACACATGAAGTGAAGACCTTGAGCATGGCTAGAACATGGTCGCAAGCATGACATTGACATCAACATGCAACAGCTTGGGTGAAATGAACAAGAAACGTGGGTGCGAAGAGTCACATGAGCTCATGGAGTGAACCGGAGTGTGTGTAGTCATCAAGTGAAACTCTCAAGGGAGGCTGTAGAATTGGGTGCAGGCCAAAGTTTTGGAGGGTGGTTGTAGCTACTACAACACCTCCCAATAACAAGTAGTTAATATAGAGCCTGGTTCCTCCCGTAAGTTCTCTCCCTATTCAAGTGAATTTTATTTCTATTCCAACTATTTAAAATAAATATTGTTAATGCAGAGAAATATTATCATTGGAGAGTAGAGAGGAGGTGAAATCTTGTTTTTCTTGAGGCGTCGTGGGGATAGATATAGATACAAAAAACTTTCATATGAATGAAATACACCTAGTTACATGTAAACATAACGATGGCACTTGTTACATGCTGACAAAAGTGGTGGAAGGTGTACATGTAATAGTGGAAGTGTGGACAATATAGGTGGAAAGTGTACATGTAGCGGTGGCAGCGTGGACAATATAGTTTAGCCATGGAAACATGCACAATATAGTTTAGCCGTGGCAACATGCACAATATAGTTTAGCTGTGGCAACATGTACAATATAGTTTAGTGGTGGAAAATATAGTTGGTTTAACATGAAATGTTTGAGATTTAATGCTAGCATTAATTCATTTCAATTTCAAATTGTTTCAAATCGTCCTTCATTATCTATTTTTATCCTAATATTTGGCCTCATATGCCTTGGTATGAGGCCAAATAAGATGATGAAAACTAATACTGAAATTTCATTGGTTGCAAAAAAATTCGGGGCTAAAAACATTAGGTTATATGTCATACAAAGTAATGCTAAAGAGACCATTTCGATTACTATAGTCCCATGCTTGACGACAGGGACTAAAAAGAACGAAAACTAAACTTATGAAAATTGAGAAATTTGTTTAGAATTCCACGTCTTGCCACCTGTTCTGAATCCTGATTGTCACGGTAGAAATATCAGATTATACAAAGTAGCCCATCACATGCCCTGCAACTACATGCCTTACCACTACGTATAGTATTTATTCATTGCCATTTAGGGAAAGACACCCCATTGTGTAATAAGTTAGATTTCTAGCTACGATGTTACCTGTGTTTAACCATCTCTAATATTGTAGTCTTCATTGTTAAGTGTTAGTTTAAAATATGAAAATACTAGATATTGGAGAACATGTAATGGCTCAAAGGTTTTATGCAGAAATCAAATTAGATAAGGTCATTCAAATTATAACTAAATATTATTTGACAAATTGGGCAAGATTGTCTTATATAAATCTTTTTTCAGAAAGATGGAATTATTTTGTACATATTTTAAAATTGAGTATTATGGTGTATTTTGATGCTTTTGTTATTTGTTGTTATTTTTTACAAATCCATGTTGTGTGTTACCTAGGTTCCTGTAAGTGATGGAGTGAAAGAGAACACAATTTCTAACCTTAGAGTTCGATCAAATATTTCTAAGTGAAATACAAGAAAGAACACTATGTTGGTGAAGGTAATTAATGGTAGCTTTTACGACATATAGAATATATTTAATTATTGCAAGTGAGATAGAATTCACAATTATTTATTCACCTGAATTTAATTTTTAAATAATAGTTGCAATTTTTTAGGGTAAAGATGACATCATTTTGTAGACTTTTTAAAGTTGAGTATTGTTGTGTATTTTTTATGCTCTTATTACATTTTGTTGTTGCTAATTACAAATCCATGTTTTTTGTTACATAGGTTGTTGGGAGTGGTGGAGTGGAAGAGAGTTTCTACCTTGGAGTTTGATCAAATACACAAGTGAGTGGGTATTATTGTTCAAATTAATTAACACATTTTTGGTGAAGGTAATTAATGGTAGCTTTTACATCAAATAGAATAATATAATTATTGCAGATGATATAGAATTACTAATTTTTTATTCTCATGAATATTGAAATGATAGTTGTGAATTTGTAAGAACGCATGATTGTATCTTCACATGAATGTATATATGATAGCTACAAATTTTTAATTGGTAAATGATAATATTATTATTGGTATAAAACATTATTAAGGTTGTTTTTAAAACATAATTGCAAGTTGGAAATGGAGGCTTGGTTGGTAGGTTGGTAAGTGGGGGTGTTGTCAACATTTTGCTTACCAACATAGATTTGAGACATCTTATTTGAAATTGGATTTTACTAGCCATCTGAATGTGGCTTTTACTAGTCATGGGATGTATATGCTTCATTACATTACATTAGCAGGTGAAGTCTACAGTCTAGTATGAGGGAGTTTTAACATATAAATAAAATCCAAAAATTAATATACTTTTGATAATATTTTTATGAAAGTAGGAAATTTTAATGAGATATATATATATATAAAGCAACTTAAATGTGTCTCAAACTTACATCTATCAAGCCTTTAAAAGGGATCAAATGTAAAAATATAGACATGGATATAAGTCTCTTATAATATCTAAAGATGGAGGGTGAAACTTGAATGTATTGACTATAAGCGTCAAAATTTAGATGTCCTTTGCAAAGTAACTGAATGATTATATAAATATTATTATTGCCAATACAATATGACAATATTGATTTTAGAAAATAACAATCAACTTCTATAAATATATTCTCCAAATGGGTCCATATAAACTCCTTTTGACTCATTATGAGTGGAGTTGAAACATGATGCATTTTAGCTTAAAATTATATTCTATGAGTTGTGAGTTGTTGTTGATTTATCATCCTTAGAGGCACATTTTAAATGCCGTTACCAAAGAGGTTTTATCATATTAAAAAATCTAAAAATTAATGTACCATACTAATAATATTATTAAAGTTTGATATTTTAATGAGGTAATGAAATATATATAAATATACTTAGATTCATCTTAAACTAGAACCTATCAGGCCTTCAAAGTAGGTGCAAAACATTGAGGAAAAATTTTCACCTCAACGATTTAACCCCTCTTGTTGCTTGACAAGCCTTGCGAGGAATCAAATATGTGGAGGTGAAAAAACAAGAGAAAATATTTTTACCTCAAACATTTGATGGCTCATTTGATGGCTTTTGTGAGAGGAACCAAATATTTGGAAGTGCAAAATCTAGGGGAAATGTTTTCATTTCAAGGATTTGATCTCTTGTGGATAAGATGGATTAAGCTAGTTGTAATATCCAATGTTGCAAGTGCCTCCTGCATGTGTTAACTATAAGTAGTCGTCAAAAAGAAAAATATGCCATGGATATTCATCTTATTTTAGGCAATAAAATAGGATTTATATTGCTCTAAATTACTTTAAATGCACCTATTCTAAACCATTATTGTTTGATCCAAATTTCTTCCTTGGAGAGCTTCCAATCGGCAATATTTCCATAATCCAATGATTTCATTTTATTTTTACTTTTTAATTGGCTTTCACTTAATAGTAGACTTAGATTAATTTGGATAGAAGTGAATGATTGCTTTTTGTGTGACTAGGATAATATATTAGAAAAATTATATTTTCCATGCAAGGAAGCAACCATGAAAATGTATTTCTTAAACTTCAAGAGGGCTTTATAGCTTTGGTTGTTGGTAGCCATTCATTTTACCAAACATTTAAACCCTAAAATGTCCTATGGTGTAGCTCACTAATCTCAAACAAACTTCTTGAACATACTTCTAGAACTCTCATGATTCGTAAATTGAACTTGAGGATTTTGCATTATGTGAATCAAAATGTTGAAACGATATGAGAATGCATCTTTTAATTATTTGATTCTTGGTATTCTTCTTGTTTGTTGTTATAATGTAATGCAATATTTGTAATTTAATAAAAATAACTTGTGTGAAGTGTTTTTGGTTGTCACCAAACTAATATGAAATAATAGTTTTTAGACTTGTGGTTCATCTCTTTCATTTTCACCACTTCTATAAGGTGTTGAATTGAACCTAGTGATATATTTTTAATTTGGTTGTATGTACCTCAATTTATATTAAAATTTCAAAATGGTTAATATCTATACTTTGTATATATTTTTCTTGCAAATTTTTTTATTATTCTTTAATTTGTATATTCTAGCTTCCATTAGTTGAAGTGTCACTAACATTTTCTATTTTCCCTACTTTTATAAGGTTTTGAACTAGGTAGTGTGATCTGTTCTGAACTAATGGGTATGGTCCTATAATTTTTTTATGTCTTAATCTTGAAATGATCCTTTATTAATCTTTCAAATTGGTTATTACATTATTAAACATGTATGTGCTTTTCCTTGCAATTTTGTTCACCTCAAATGTATTCTATGGCTAAATCTGACCTTGTAACAAGAGTCAATGGGGAAGAGTGGGTACAAGGAATTTGAATCCAATTTTAGAAAGGATATGCCATTGTATTCCATGATAATCATAATTTAATACATGGTTGGTGCCATGTTTATAATTTTTCATTATTAAGAACATGCACTTGTTTGATGGGTTTTGGTGTTGTTGAGTTATATAAAGTCAGGAAAATTGAATCTAATTCTAGAAGGGATTGAACATTTAATTTCAGGGCAATGTTCATTTAACACCTAGTTGTTGCAAATACTTTAATTTGTCGCAATTATAGAGAAATAACTTGTGCCAAAATGTTTGAATCCAATTCTAAAAAAGACTTAATATTGTATTGCATGGTAGATTTCATTTAACATGTATTAATTGAAAATATTTTGATTCATTACTATTAAGAAAATCATTCATGCCAATTCTTTTGGTGGTCACAAACCTAATATGAAAGAGTATTCATCTCAACAATTAGATTGTCTAGGACCTTTTATATTTATGCCACTTTAATGATGTGCTAAATTAAGCATTGTGACTCTAAATTCTTGTTATAGCATCTTAAGGTGACCCTCTCTTTATTAAAGTTTTGATTTGGTCATCATATTTGAGATTTTATGTCTTCTGCTTGTATTCTTGTAAGTGACTTGAGATGCTAATTTATATTTATTTTTCTTGTATGGTTGTTAGTGGCTTGAGATGTTTCCTTTGGGTACTATTGTGTCCTTATTCTCTACAAGAGCATAGCCATCTAGGAATGTGGAGTCAATGGAGCCTAAATTTAAATTATAGAAAAGAACATTGTTTACCTAGTTTTGCATGTTAGACTCTTGAAATATTTTATTTGAAACAACAATTGGAAAATGGAAATGATCGAGACACTTCCTTGGCTAGGAATGCATATAGTTTTTTTGTAATTAAATATTTTTGCAAAAAAAACTTAGTAGATATTTTTTTTCTAGAGAAACTTTGCACCAACAACACTAGATTCCATGCTACTTCTAGTGCTAATATGAATTTGTTTACAAACGCTTGTTGTGTCACTCTTTCAACGATCAAAAAGAACAATTTAGTGCTACTTCTTTTATCAACAACCTAGACATAATGTGCCATGTCACGGTTACATCAAAACCAAGGGAGTGTCAAGAATGAAAATTGGGTTGTCAAAAAGGACCCCATCATTACTGATATTACAAGAAAGATGATTATTAACTCTTTCCATAGACTACCATATTTTGTGTATTGAAGCTATAATCAACTTTGGCAATAATACCCAATGTTGACTGCTTATGATGCCATTGAATAAAGTAATGTTGTATTATCTTATTTCATGAGATGATATTATGAATTTATACATATAAACTTCTTCATATTATGAGTATGTTTTGTATTCACAATCTTTAAATATGTTTTGTTGATTCAGTAAGTCTTGTCATAGTCTAGTTGAACCATTGCTAATATCATTTTGACCACTTTTACTTGCACTTGTCATCCACAAAAATGCCCGAGAGTATGATCTTATTTCTAAAATCCAATAACAATATCTAGGTTATGAAAATGTTATTAATGATAGAATTCATGAATGTCATCCATAACCAAATTTTGAACATTCCTTTCAAATTTATCTCTTATATTTATTTCAACAAGTTTATCATAAAACTATTGAACTTTACTTCTACTCTAAATACGACCACATCCTACCATTAAACCATATCCATGGATGTTACAATTATATGATTCGATATGATAAATAATTGATTCCTAAACCATATGCATGGAGGTCACCATTATATGATTTGATATGATAAATAATTAATTCCTAACTATGCTAATTGAATTGTAACATGTGGAAATTAGTAGTTACATTTAGTTTTTACTCATAGTTATAAATAACAATGAGTTCTCATGATCGGTATATAATCAATAACTAGACAAAAAAAAAAATTGACTAGTGATTGATGAATCTAATTCTTTGAAATGTACAATGTGTGAAAAGGAGAAAAATTCTATACATAAATACTAGTGCTTCATTTGATAGTTATAAATGTTGAGAGATATTAGTTGAAATGTACCACTATTAATGATAATTAACATCTATGGTAAGATTACAATTTTTGAGAATTAAAACTAAGGATTCTCAAGGAAATTAGCATGTTATATTAGTCATTGATAATAATTATATAAAAATTATACCATTTAATTGAAATATGAACTCATTATCCACAATTAGCCATCAAACTAGTGCTCATTTATTTTATTTAGCCTCATGCAATTGTTCTCACAACTCCTACAACATTTGTATATAGAAATACAATTTGTTATAATAATATTCATTTAAGATTTAGTTAATTTATATACTCAATTGGTGTATAGTATTTCCATTCTATTTAGCTAAGAAATCTTCTTTACATAGAAATTGTTACCATCCTCATTCAACTTAGAACGAATGCCATATTGTTTAGTTGTCATGTCTACTAATATTTAATTAAGTCATGATGTGTACATTATAAGAGGAGAATAATTCAAATAAGGCATGATAGCCTTATAATATGAAATAATACATATTGTTGTGTGCACATAAACTCCCTCATCATTTGATGGAAAACATGGAAGAAATTTGCATGGTTACTTGCAATTGACCATGCTTCTTTCTAGAAGTACATGCTTTGAGTTTTCCAAATCATTGAAATTAGTTTGGAATATTATATACCATAATCCAAAATGACTTAATTGAAATTGAACTATCATTTATGGTTTCTAATTTGAATCAAACTAGTGTTTATATATATATATATATATATATATATATATATACTAACTAGAAATCAATATTTCATTCAGTTGCTATATTATTCCAGTTAATATTTTTATTACAACTTAAACTAGAATACTAGAAATAGAACAAACAAATAATTTTATTGATGAAGATAGTGAGGAATGCAATCTTATATTTCAAAAACTCAAGATCCATCTTTTACAACAAAATATCTCACTACTTCAAGGCTCCAACCTTGAATAAATCCAACCTCCAACTTGGTCAAAATGAGGAATCCAATCCTCTTACACTCCAACCGTTCCAAATAGAGTCCAAAATCAACTTCTACAATATTTTTTATGCAACTAGCTCACAAAATAGAAGAAGAGATAGATCAACAACTTAAAAATTAGACTCTTCAAGGGGGGAACCTCCTTTACATTACACAAATGAATAATTATTCAATGATACAAATGACAAAGCCTCCTTTCTATGGGGGTCACAACATAATCAGGGCTGACATAATCATAATAATGTAAGTGCACAACAATAACAATAGTGGTCTCCTATGGGGAACAATAATAACAATATTGGGACAACATGGGCACAAAAATAACAATAAGGGGATACAATGACAAAAATAATGAGGGAATACACTAGTATTATAGGGAGCTAACATGCCCCTCTCCTTCAAAAAAGTTTTGTCCTCAACACTTGAGTAGTTATGATGCTTCTGTATAAAATTCTCATCGTCCCATGTGGAATCTTCGGTGAGTAAGTTCTTCCACTTGATGAAATACTCTGAAATTGATCGATTTCGTAGCTGTCGAGTTCTTGTTTCTGTGACTGCTTCAGGTTCGAATATGATTTTTCGTCCTTGTCAAGTTCCGGAAATATTGTTTGAACTTATAGCTTGTCACCTATAACCTTCTTTAAGCATGAAACATGGAAAAGTGGGTGCACTCAGGAAGTACAGGAAGCTCCACTTTATATGCCATAGTACCAATATTTTACAACACCTTGTACGAACCATAATACTTTGGCGATAATTTATTATCCTTCTTAGCTTAATTGAGGGACATTTGTTTATATGGCTGTAGTCATAGAAATACCCAGTCGCCACATCAAAACTTATTTCATTGCGATGTTGATTTGCCTATTGTTTCATTCTATTATGTGCCAAAGTGAGGTTATCTTTTAAGAGTTGGAGAACTTGTTGTTGATGCTCAATGTGATCTTCCACTGCTTGAACCTTAGAATTTTCTCTTAAAAATGATGTGATGGATGGTGGATGATATCCATAAAGTGCCATAAATGGCATCATTTTTGCTATAGTATGGAAGTAAGTGTCATACCACCATTCAGAAAAAGGAAACCACTTGACCCATTGTGTTTGTTTATTAGATACAAAACAACGACGATATCCTTCCAAAATTTTGTTCACTATCTCAGTTTTCCCATCAGGTTGAGGATGATAAGATGAGATATGAGCTAACTGAGTACCCAGACACGAAAATAGTCGGTCCAAAAATTTCTATTGAAAATGGGATCTCTATCACTTAGAATAATCTTTGGGTTTCCATGCAGCTTTTGAATTGTTTCCATAAATGTAGTAGCAACTGTACTAGCTTTAAATGGATGAGATAATGCATAAAAGTGTGCATACTTGGTGAGTCTATTAACTATCACCATTATGACACTCTTTCCTTCAGACTTGGGTAAACCTATGATAAAATCCATTGAAGCCTTCTCCCAACATTGACTTGGAATGGATAAAGGTTGTAACAGACCCGAGATCTTAATTGTATCATCTTTATTTTGTTGTCAAACCAAACATTCCGCCACAAACTTTTGAATATCAGATTTAAGCCCATCCACAAAAAAAATCCTCTTAACCCTGTGATAAGTTTTAAAAAATATTAATTTACCTCCTAAGGGATAGCTATGCAATTCCAGAAGAATATTTTGTTTCAGTTGGGAATTCTTACAAAGATATAAGTAATCGTTTTACCATAACAAATCATTTTTCAAGCTAAATGTATCAGATATACTCTGTTCTTGTTGCAAATTCTGAATGAGTGCCCCCACTTTTTCGTATTTCTTCCATTCATCCCTTGCTTTGGTTATCCAATCTAGCTGGATAATAGAAATGGCACAAAGAAATTCCTCCACATCCTCATCCTTTCTTGAGAGTGCATCTACAATAAAATTTTTCTTCCTTGCTTTGTAGATGATTTCAAAGTCATAACCCAACATCTTTGTGACCCATTTTTTTTTCTTTTTTGAAGATAATCTTTGTTCTAAAATGTATTTAATACTATTAAGATCCATTTTTACCTTGAAGTGTCTTCCCACTAGGTAACGTCATAATTTCTTAAGTGCATGTAGTATTTCCAACATTTCCTTCTCATAAATAGCATTGTTTAAATACTTTCCTTTGATTTGATGACTTTCAAAAGCAATGGGTCTTCCTTCTTTCATTAAAAAAACACCAATTCCATTTCATAAGGCATCACATTCCACAATAAAGGTTTTTGTGAAGTCTAGCGTGGCTAAGACCAGTGCTTGGCACATTTCCTATTTAAGATGTTCAAAGGCCTTCGTTCCTTCTGGAGTCTAAGAAAATGCATAAGTTTTCACTAATGTTGTTAGAGGTGATGGTATTATCACATAATTCTTAACAAACTTCTGATAATACACTATCAACCTGAGAAATCCTCACAAATGATTTATCGATGTGGGGATTTTCCATTCCTTAATGGCTTTAATTTTTGTAGGGTCTACCTTAACACCATCATGAGATACAATATGACCCAGATATTCCACCTCTTGTAATCCAAAGAAACATTTGGAGGTTTTTTCATATAATTGTTTCTCCTCCAATAGTTTGAGCACCCTTTCAACATGTTGAACATGGTCCTTTGAACACTTGGTGTTGATTATTATATCATCAAAAAATACTAACACAAATTTTCTAAGGGTTTGAAAATGGAATTCATCAAACCTTGAAATGTAGAAGGTGCATTGGTAAGGCCAAAAGGCATGAATAAAAATTCATAATGACCCTCATGAGTTCTAAATGTTTCTTTCGAAATGTCTTTAGTCGTCATTCTAATTTGATGATATCCTCAAGAAAGATCCAACTTGGTGAAGTAAATTTCTTCATGTAATTCATCCAATAATTCATAAATGATAGGATTGGGAAATTTATCTTTAATAGTGAGCTTGTTGAGCTCCCTATAATCCAGACACAAGTGCCATGATCCATCCTTCTTGTGCACCAATAATACTAGAGCAGAGAAAGAACTTTAACTAGGTTGAATTATACCAACCTCTCGCATTTCTGCAACCATACATTCAATTTCACTCTTTTGGGCATATGGATATCTATAAGGCCTGATGTTTGGAGGAACCCTGGAATCAAGCGAATAGCATGATATAGATCACGAATAGGTGGGAGGCCTTTGGGAGTCTCAAATACCTTGCAATGACTGTCCAAGACATTTTGGAGGTCTGGATAAAAATATAATTTCAATGTGTGAACCTCTAGTGAACATAATTGTACAACTACGCCTTGTTGTTCTTTATTTAGAAGATTTGTCATGCCATTAGAGTTGATTATATTTCCTAGTTTCCCTCTGATACCCCTTAATTTAGCTTCCTTTCCTTCCCAAAAATATTTCAATAAAAGTTCTTGAAAATTAAAATCTATTGTACCCAAAGATTGTATCCATTGGACTCCGAGTACAACATCAGCACCAGCCATTGGAATGGAAAACATTGGACTATTCAATAAATATTATGACACTTTCTAGATAAATGTATGGTTCCTCCATTTGCAACCATCACTTGACACTATAGTGCTAGATATGGGAAGAAATCCGATTCCTTGGCTATCTTACAATGAATAAAATTATGGGTACTACCCGGATCAATCAACACTATTTATTTTTTCTTCTTGGTATGTCCTTTTATCTTGAGAGTTTGAGGGGTGGTAATTCATGCTAATGCATTGCAATATATGGTTAGATTCATTTCTTCTTTCTCTGGGGTTGGTGACTGGTGTATATCTGCCTCTTTTGACGTTTCTTATTCCTTTTGTTCCTCGTATTCACAATCAATGTAAGATAATTTCTTCTCAGCACACTTATGACCTTTACTGTATTTTCTATCACCATTGTAACAAAGTCCTTCTACTCTCTTTTCTTCCAATTTTTATGGTGTAAAACTTATAGGTCATGGAAGGCTACGGGTAGAAACATATCCATCTTTATAGTTGTGAGTGGTAGGCTTCCTCGTTGCCATAATTTTTCTTTCAATTTTTCTTGCCAACCTGAATGCCTTCTCCATTGAATCAGGTTCCCAAAGGTGAACCTCATGTTGGATGTTATCCTTTAAAGTCCCTATGAACACATCAATCCTATTCTCCTTTGGAATATAATTTACCATTATATTCAATTTTTTAAGTCGTAAATGTGCTCCGCCATTGAACTCTTTTGTTTGAGATTTACCGATTGGTTAAAGAAGGTTTTCTCTTTGTATCCTCATAATGTGCTATCATTTCCTCTGTAAAAATTGACCAAGTGAAAAGTGGTTTACAAGAAGAAAGCCATCGATACCATACAAACTGATTAGGTTCTAAATATAATTTTGAAATGCATACCTTTTGTGTGTGTTGCACATTATGAAGATCAAAATATTGCTCCATTTGTAGTATCCATGTTACCAGATCCTTGCCATCAAACTTTCTCATATTGATCTTTGGAATACGGTGGTTCTTCTATCCAATGTTAGAGTCTATGAAATCATGATTAACATTTCTTTTGTTCTCATCATGAGTTTCATCTAATACCTTTTCGCCATTAGGAATAATTTATTGTAGCAGCCTTGTCAAACCTTCCTTGAAACCTTCCATGTCTACTTTTAACCATTATTAAAATATTCCATATTAGCTTTCATGCCATCTATATTAGATTTCATGTCATTCCTTCAACGTTCCACGTCCAGTTTTAAGCTGTTCTTCAATCCATCCATCTTATCTTCCGTTTGATTTTTGGTTACTCATTGTGAGAGTGAAATTTGTTGCACTTGGTCTTGTAATTTTGATATATCATGCTGCATTTCTTCTTCTTCATCATGCATCATAGTAGAGATTTTGGGTTGTTTACTAGGTTTTTCCATGTTATTTCTTTGAGGCATCAATTAATGAGTATTATGATTCATTGTGCCCTTTCAATCACTTCAAACTATTTTTTCAAACAAAATTTATGCAAATTTTAAAACAATACACACTTTTTCTTGGCTTTGTAGGAGCTTGATATTGAGTCTGTTGTATCTCTGTAATTTCGGATCTCCAAGGCACGAAATTTTTTCTTCTGGTATCCCTCTAAGTCCTCTTTCAAACCCCACAGTTTTGATCAAGATTTATTTCTCCAAGAAAGAGTTATGCCCAATCTTCCAGGATTACCTGATTATATACTCATTCAGTGGAGAAAATTTGTACGAAGTGCCACGTGTCACTGTTTCACATTTCAGCCGTGGAAATGATACCCAAAAAACTATAGTATGTCCTATTTTTTTTTCACTTTTTACGAAATTTGAATTTGATGCTCAAAGAGAAAGTTATGACGATTTTCCCAAGATCACCTGTTTGAGATCAAATTTGGGAGCCTGTGAAAACCCTAACTTTTTTGGATCATATCTCCGAAAATATAGTGAGACAAGATTTGTTTAAGGTATCAAGACCCTAAAACCCAAAGCTCTGATACTAAATGTCATGCAACTAGCTCACAAAATAGAAGAAGAGATAGATCAACGACTTCAAAATTAGCCTCTTCGAGGGGGAAAGCTCCTTCACATCACAAAAATGAACAATTCTTCAATGATACAAATGGAAAAAGCTCCTTTCTATATATAGGAGTCAAAGGGGTCACAACATAATAAGAGTTGACATAATCATAATAATGTAAGGGCACATCCATAACAATATTAGTGGTTTCATATGGGGCACAATAATAACAATATGGGGACAACATGGACACAACAGTAACAATAAGGGGATACAATGACAATAACAATGAGGGATACACTAGTATTATAGGGACCTAACAATATCTCTCCAAAATTAGTTCCAAATATAGTTCAAAGAGGTCTACAAGGTCTTTTAAAGCCTACTCCAAGAATGTTTCAATTCTGTTTCAATAAGACTTCCAAATGTTTCTTCAACTAATCTTCAAGATGTTCCAAGAAGTCTCCAAAGTCTTGTTCCAATACTTCAAGAAGATGCTCCAAATAATCTTGAAAGTGTCCCATAAAATGATGTGTTCAAGTCAGCTACCAAGTTCTGTCTAAGGGGTATTCAAATATATTTCAACAAATGACTAGGAATAATTCAACAAAGTTTCTCAAATGTAGTCTCAACTCAGCTCCATAGGTCTTAAAATTGACTTCAACATTAGCTCAACATATTATGTATTCTACTCCAAGGATGTAAAATAATTCCTCACAAATTCAGGTCATAAGTTCAAAACTTTGAGTATGATACTAACCTATCACAAGGCCAAGCTTCTTCATAGATCTGAACTTTCCTATCTTAAGGCCGAAGTCTATCCTACCTCATGTTGAAATTCAGTTAACTCGAGTTTCAATATAGAGAGCAAGGTTCAAGGCCTAGGTCTACTTATTGGCTAAATTGTGTGCTCCAAGACGTGGAGTGCTATTTCTCCAAAGAGGTTGAGTTACATGCTTTATAGTGTCCAATTTTTCCACTCCAAGAAGGATGTAATATGTCCCAATAAACCTTGTTCCAAGAAAAGAAGGATAAAAACTAAAAAGAAATTCCTTTAATTTTCTTCTCAATTCATGAGATATGAACCTTATCTCTCTACCTTAGGTCCAAGATCCTTGTGTTCTCTTCCTTAGTTGAGTTGCTGGTGTTATTTATTTATACTAGTAGATCCCGCACTGGACTTTCATATCTATAGGAGGGCCTATTGATCTCAGTGTAAGTTGACTTGAAGAGCAGAATAAAAATTGGTTTCTCCACTTAAAAAAAATGATTTCTCCCTATTGAAGACGAGTGAGGAGACATGTTATAACACATTGGAAAGGGATTAATGTGATATTTTAGTTTATGTAATTTTCATCTTCATAAAGTAATCCTTTGACTTCAATATCAAATTATTCTTCCAATAATCTCCCCCTTTTTTATTGATGAAAATAATCCCCTCATATTCTACTCCCTCCTCCCTTGTCATGATGTGGATCCCCTTGTCATACTCTCCCCATTTTACGTCAACAAAAAAGGGATGCTCACCCCCTTTGACATCAACAACAAAGGGATGTTCTAATGGGATGCAGGAGATATGAATCCCTTATTTTGACTAAGATTCAAATGCTTCTCAAGGTAGGGTTTTTTGAAGATATTTGCAATTTGTTCCTTATCATTGACATACTCCATTTTGATGTTCAAAAATATAATTCTTGCTAAGGTTTTTCAAATGGGGTAGCAAGCTAATTGGGATTGATTGTCAGGAAATTTCCATAGTTAAGCACACTTGAGCCAGATGCAATTTGGGATGGGTTCAACCTCCCAGGAAGTCCTAGTTACCGGATGAAAGCCCCGAAAGTGATGATTGACGCTATGTGATTCATTTCACTAGTTTCAATCCCACTTCTTCACCCCTATGGGAATCACCTAATGCAATGAGTGCTAAGTGGACTATTCAAAAATCATGAGAAATTTGTCAGTTAAAACTACCTCTCAAGGAAATGGTCCTAGATGAATGACTTACTTAATGCAATTGAATCCAAAAAAATGATATCTAATATAATGCATTTCGAAAACCCCTAAGTACTTAAATACAAAAGAGTGAAGGGAGCTCTACTTGAATGGTTCATGAGGCACAATAATTTCTAAGTTTTTGCAAGTGGGGTGGCAAGCTAAGTGGGTTTGATTGTGAGGAAAACTCCGTAGTTAAGCACACTTGAGCCAGAGGCGATCTCGGATGGGTGACCTCCCAGGAAGTCCTGCTTACCGAGTGTAAGCCTCAAAAGTGATGATTGCCACTATGTGATTCATTTCACTAGTTTCAATCCCACTTCTTCACCCCTGTGAACATCACCTGATGTGATGAGTGTTAATTGGACTATTCAAAAATCATGAGAAATTAGGTAGTTATGACTATCTCTCATGGAAATGGTCATATATGAATGACTTTCTTTAACACAGTTGAACCCAAAAAATGATATCTAATATAATGCACTGCGCAAACCCCTCAATACTTAAATTCAAATTCTTCTCAAATAAAATGATATTCGATTGGAATATGTTTTGTCTTTGAATCCATGACTTTATTTTTTAAAAGACTGATGGAACTAGTATTGCCACACTAGTTGGTGATAGGTTGTGTTGTTTCTATATTGACATCCTTTAAGGCTACCTTCATCCATAGGATTTGTGTACATTGCTATATGATTGGCTTCAACTATGTGTAGATATATACATGATTTCTTTTCTCTAAGTCAAGACACAAGATAGTCTCCTAAGAAGATTACATTCCCATTAGTACTCCTTCTATTATCAACACATCCTATCCAATCTTCATTAATACATGTTGTCAACGAAATATTTGTTCTTTTCGAGTAACATAGTTCAAAATTAGGAGTTCCCTTTGAGGTATCAGATTATTTTTTTTAAAGCTAGAAATTGAGATTCCTTAGGGTATGGCTTGAATCTCACAACCATCTCCACTTCCTCCATGATGTCTCGTGATGAATTTGTATAATATAAAAGATATCCAATCATTGATATGCAAAGAGTTGCATCTAATGTAGGGGATACATTTTCCTTACTTAACTTGCAACTTGTGATAATAAGTGTGCTTAGAAAATCCCATTCTTCCATCCCAAATCACTTAAGCATCTCCTTGAGGTACTTTTTTTTTCATTATAAACATTAAAGCATTAGTTTGAGTTACTTGAAGTCCAAGAAGGAAATAAAACTCTCCAATCATTGACATTTCAAATTATTTTGACATTTCTTGTGGAAATTTTGATTGATCTCATCATTATTGTTTCTAAAAATCAAATTATCAACCTATACTAGTGTGATTAACATATTTTCTTCGTCCATATTCATGTAAAGGTTTCTTCTTGCAACTTCTTTCTCATATTCTTGTTGTTGAAGATAATGATCCTAGTCTAACATACCAAGATCTTTGAGCTTGTTTTAATTCATAATATAGTTCCTTTTTTATTTTTTATACAAATTCTTTATTTTAATACAAGTCAAACCCTTCTGGTTATTCCATTTATACTTCTTCTTTCATATCTCCATTTAGAAATTATGAATTCACATCTATCTGATAGACTTTGAAGCCTTTTGAACAAGAAAATTATAAAAAAAGTCTTATAGCCTATAGTGTGGAAATAGGAGAAAAAGAATATTCAAAGTCAATTCCTTCAATTTGAGTGTATCCCTTTCTCACCAATCATGCATTATTTCTTATGACTTATACATTTTCATTCATTTTTTTCTTATAAACCTTCATGATTCCTATCACACTTTTACCGTTTAGATGAGGTACTAGTTCCCATGTTCCATTCTTTTCAATTTGGTTCATATCTTCTTTGGTTGTTTTTATCTAGTGAATATCCTTACCTACTTGAGTGCAATTTTCTAGTTATACTATGGATAGCAAGGAAATATCATTCCTTTTTCGCTTGTTTGTCATATTTCTTCAAGTTTGTATTCCTCTATCTGCATCTCCAATGATTTCGTTTTCTTAATGATGTTTTTGTACACAATTTAAGCTTGACAATGTTTGAGATGATTCCTCCTTTTTATTTTTTGGCTCCTTCTCTTCTTTCTCAACAACTACCACTAGATCTATAAGGATAGGGTTTTCATCATTAGTTTGAAATACATTTTCAAGAAGATACTCATCTATCTTTATATTGATGCATTGATGCGATCATGTCTTGAAGCCAAAGTTGAAATGTCACATCTATCTCCATTTGCTGATATTTATAAGCAGTATGTTGGAAAGTGCTAAACTATGGTGATGGGAATGACTCAATCTTTGGTGACGCAAACTCTCATTTTTCCAGTGGCTTCCAAGAAATCATAACACAATAATTGTTGTTGTTGGAAATTGTAACTAGTTTCAACCGTCAAAATTTTCATTGTACTCATGCCAATATGTATATCTTATGTAAAAGGAAAAAGAAGAAACAAAATATATAATAAGGGAATGCAAGAGGAAAAATAAATTTCATAAACAATTATTATGGTTAAGGAGAAATTTAATTAATAGTTTCCCTATTGCATTCTCCAACATGGTATTAGAGCTAAGGTGAACAAGACAAGGTAGTTGGAATGACACAAAGAATGATTTGTTTGTCTAGAATAATTACTTGTAGAAAGGCACAAGGAAAGAAAAGAATACCCATTGGTCTATAAGGAGGATTACTATATCAAGAAGACGTCATCATCAAGCTCTTGCTAAAGGAAGGCAGATCAAGGTCTTATTGAATCTTAAGTGCATCATCTTAAAGAAGAAGGAGCATCAAGAAATATTGGTATTAATCACTCACTCTTTGAAGATGTTCTAAGACACCATTGTTGAAGGAATCCTAGAAATTATCTTCTAGGACATGATTGAAGTCTCCTTGGAGGTCTTGAAAAAATCAATATAGTTGGATACATCATCAAAATGGAAAGGACTCTTTGTTAGAATGTAAGTGTTATATTGTCTTCTATATCTCAATCTATAAAAAACATAACTTCATTTTGCAAGGAAAGAAACAAGTTCATTGGATCAACAAATTTCCTAGCATTAATGAAGAGGATTGAATTGTCATTCACACAATATGAAGTTATGGAATATGTCCTTCATGAATTTGTTGAACCAAGAAAGGAGAATACTATAGAGTTAGTGAAATACAAGAAAGGAGAAATATGGGAACAAAGGATTATTTTTAAATCTATTAAGGGTCATCTTGTTCCCTTTATTGTTGATTTGAAGATATCCAAGGCTATGTATGAGAAGTTGGTGAAGCTATACTCTATAACTACATAAGGTCAAAATATTTCCTTGAGGAACCAACTATATAGAATAAATAAATCAAAGGATGAAGACATGGCCTCCTATTTGGTGAAGATCTCACAAATACGAGATCAATTTCATGGGTGTTGGGTAATTTGATTGACTATTAAATTACTTACATTTATATGTCAATTCGGGTATGTGAGGTTGTGAAGTACAATACACCATATGTGCTAGGAGATTAGCTTTCAATATTTATGCATAACTAAAATGAATTGAAAACTTCAAAAAGGAAATTAGATTCTTTAATATAAACTATGAAAGTACTAAATTTTTGGAAAGGAAATTAATGTTAAACTAGAAAAAAAACATAAAGATTAATGATCTAAGAAAACATGGAGATTTTGTTCTAAAACTTACAAACTTTAATCTATGGAATCATGACATTTTAATTTAAGAAAGCATAAACGTTTAATCTATGGAAAGAATGAGATTTTAATATATGATAAGCATAAACAATTAATCTATGTAAAGAAAACCATTCATGACAATATAAAAGAAATGGAAAACATCTATACTATTCTCATAGATCTCTAGGGGGGGCTCCTGAGGACTACAAGGTGTTGAATACTCAGATCAAGAGAAGAGATTTAAATCACCAATTTGATTAAGAGATGTGCCATATTAAAAAAAATTACATTAATGAAAAAAATTGAGTTCTTCTCCTTGAAAAGGCAACAAAAATTACAAATTACGATGATCCTTGACATATTTGATCTCTCCTCTCATTAAAGAGACTGCAATTTATAGAATTTTTAGACAATTAACAAACTTCGAATTTTCTTGCTTGAGTTTTGTTCATGAGATCAAATCAAATAAAATTTAGTGGATTTTTAGATCAACGATCAGCGCAGATATGATCAAACTTATCTATATGCAGTGAATTTTCTAAAGAATAGCTTGTTCAGGCCTTTTTGTTAAATGTGCATTAAATGAAAAATTGAAAAATCGTATATCCATGTAATCTACATATAAAGCTCCAGAGAACTTTGAAAATCTCTGAAATGGTAAGGAATTTGAGAAAATTGCTCAATAAAGACCTAATTGGGCCCATTTTGAACAAAACCCATGTCTTCATTTTCTGATATTTTCTTTCATTTTCTCACAAAACATGTTTGAAGTTAACTTGTCGACACATGCGAGTTGACTAGAATTTCACCAATAGAAATCCATATTGGAGCTTCTAGAAACTAACTTCAAGTGTTGAGGTTCCTTCTAGAGTGGTGCTACTACCTCAACGATGGAGATAGCTATAGAAACTTGACAAAACAATAGAAACTTGAACTTGCTAAACAATCATTAGTAAAACCATGAAAACTTCTTCTTAATTCATTAAAAATAATGGAAATAATAATAATAAACCATGTATACATGTACACAGGAATTTTGTGCATTTATGAAGAAATATGGTTAAAAATGATGATAATGGGTGAATGGAATGATATGAAAATGGATGGTTTCATCAACAAAATTATGATAAGTTGGAGGCCCAACAATCTAGCACACTAGATATTTTACATGTCCTCATGCAAACAAAGCATTGCAAAGTTTCATAATCCAACTAGTTTGTTGTGTTCCTTTATTCTGTCATTTCAACTAAATCCTTGACCGAAGCTCCAAGAGAGAAATATTGACCCTCTATCTCAATAATATGCACTTTTCTTTCTCTGTTTTTGAAGATTACTGATTTGGTAGCATAACTCTTTGTTTCTACACTTTCTTGTTGTGTCATTAGGGTAAGAAAGAAGAGTTACCCATACTCATTTGAAAGTCAAAGAACTTGAAGTCTTCACATATGAGGCTGCTTATGGATGCTATAGAGGTAGTAGTGATACTTGTTGATTTGTTATCTTCTTAATAAAAACAACACTTCATTATTTATTATATACATCTTGTGTGAAAGGAAAGATGCCCACATAGTAGCATATCCAAGCACTTGTCACTATTTCAAGCCTTTGAAAATATAACTCTTTCAATACCTTGGAAACAACTTACAAGTTTCTTGTCACTACTTAATTGTGATCAAATTGTTCAAGCCTTGGTAGAATACCGTATTGTGAAGAACACTTCAACATTTTTACTCCATCTATAAAATCTGCTTTCCATCCTTGTGAATTTCATCTCATGAATATGGCTGGAAAGGATCATAGATTGCAGCCCATAATGATTATCTTCTTATCATCCATGCATAGAATTCAATCCTATTTCAACAATGTTATCCAATAGTTTCTTCAAGAACTCACAAACTAATGAATGAAGAAGCCTCGACTAGGTGAGTTGAACATAACATAAAATAAGACTTGTTGGTGAAGGTTATACAGCGTATCAAAGCCTAAAATATGCTTCCAAGTGATTCCAACAGTGTGTGAACAAAGCCTTATTACAACTTCTTCTTGTTGTGTTTTTGTACTCATCATTTCTTGAATTCCATTAAAAATTTGAAGATGAACAATTTGACAGATAATTTAAGTGCTCCATGTACCTTTTGATCATGTGCTACAAACATGTACCATGAAGTCAATTTTTCCTATTTGTAAAATATTTTTTTCTCAAAAACATCATGTTTATGGACCATTAAGGAAGGCATGGATTAACAAGAAGAGAAAGTTTAAACAAGAGAGTGGTGAAAGCATAGAATAACATCATTATGACCATGGAAAATAATGAGATGATTGCATGGGTGGTAGGACTTTGTTGATAAAGAATCAATCATAGCTTGTGGGATTGGTTGTTAAAGGGTATGACAAAACATAATGGGAGATAAATTGGAACTACATGTTTACAATAGCTTTTCATCAAAATTTCTAGAATTTTTAACAAATTAAAAAGTTTAAGGCTAGTTTTACCTCAAGTTTACCTTTTGGAATTGGAGAAGAGAACACGATCTGATGGCTGATTTGGTGTTGAATTGGCTTAGGTACTCTGCTCCATGATGCGTTGACCACCACTTTGACCTTGCTCCATAAAATGTATCTTTTTCATTTAGAAAGTTTGTTTTTCCAATTTATCTCAAATGGTAAATCAGATTCTACAGAAATTTTCTAAGATTTTTAACATTACTATTATGCATTTTCCAACAAAATTTCTCAGGCAATGGGTTCATGGATCTCGAGAAAATTGAGAAATGGTTGTAGGTGAAAGTGACCAACTTCTAGAAACGTACACACTGAAATTTCTTGATATTTTGTGTATTCATTTATCCTACCTCAATGCATTTACCATAAAAATTTCAAGACCAAGGAATGCACAGTTTGCAAGATATGGTCAAATCAATTTCTACCTTGTTTCACCCTTTACATTGCCCAATGTTGCAAAAAAAACATGTGCCACAAACTCATTTTAAGGCCAAATTGAGTGATTAAAAAAGGAAACAATGTATTTTTACCTTTTTTTATTGCTACATGCCTTCATAATCCACTTTTGATGATGAAAAGGAGCTGATGTGCAAAAATACCAAATTTAGTCCTAATTTGTGAATAGTGATAAAAATTGAAAATTTTCCTTAAAAACCCATTGAAAAGTCCCAGAAAATTGCAATTTTTTGGAATTTTGTCCATGTCTTACTCAATTTACCATTTTCTGAGAAAACCCAAAATCTCAAAAAATTTTATTTCTGCTCCAACCTCTTGCAATATTTGTGCTAAAACTGCCTCTGGAAAAAGCTGATACAACAAAAAATAGGTTGTTACAACAATAGCTGCAGAACTACAACTTTCCATAGTTATTCCAGAAAATGTCAATTTTTGTAGAATTTTTTTTTCTCCAAGTTTGAATTGCTGATTTGGATTGTGTACTGCATGCTGAAGCAAAAACCATGAAATATAATGCGTATTGACTGAAATAGACCTAATTTTATTATTTTTCTTGAAAATGAAATGAATGAAATGACGTTGTAATGGTGCCATCATGTTGTTGTTGAATGACACAAAGATGAACATGCTTCTACAAGAAACTAATAAAATATACTACTGCAAGCTGCTGTTGATCCCATAAAACCATATAGTCTTAATCAAAACCAAAATTCATGGTACAATTCTTACCATGCGAATGAATGTGCTGAATTTTAGAATGGAAAGAAATCATTGGATTATTGATCAATGATGAAAATCGTTAACCAATGTGAGACAACTCACCAATAAAGAGTGTCAAGGTATCTGAGTGCATCTTGACTGGGCCAAATGAAAGTGTTGAAGTCGAGTCACCTACAAGATTTGAAAATCAAGAGACATTTTTGTATTCCCATTGTTGTCAACAAGGTGGCTTACCATCATGGAAAATTTTAGGGGCTAATATTTGCAGGTGGGCTAATTTTCCATGATTTTTCCAAAAAAACGTTACTGATTTACATTTTTTATAAAAATGATTCGCCCAAATTTTACAATATAAAATTATTTTACCTTAAAAGTCACCAACATTATATAGAGAGTAGAAAATCATTATAAATTTGAAAATTTTTATAAATACAACAGTAAACCTTTTATAGTTTGCATATTAGGGACTAGTGAGATTCGCCAATGTTTTTAATTCAAGATAATTTTCCATCCTTAAAATTTTCCCTGCTTGCCATTGATGTATGGAAGTTCCAATGCAATCCAAATAATCTCTTATTTGATCCCAGATAAGGTGTTGAGGTTGATGGGACAAGATCTATTGGAAGGTGGACCTTAAGGAATCCCACATTAGCAAGCTCGAGCATAGAACCAAAAATTATTTTAAGAACCATAATAAAAGATTGAAACCATCGTAAAATTATAGAAGTTATTATGAACTTTTCTTAATAGTTTCTTGGTGTTCAAGAAAAGCTGAGGTCCAATTGCGCCAACAAGCTGGTTTTCACAATAGAACTTATTTTTCTCTTTACTTTTATTTTTTATTTTTTATTTTTATATGTCCTACTCTACTCAAAAAATAAATCTCGTTTAAGTATATGAATACTTCCAATGGAACCATGTGTGTAACAAGGTGATAGATAAACTCATAAACAGGTTTGAAATATACTCTTTGATATGTACCAGTATTTGAGAGAACAACTACCTTGACTAAGATGATGTTAGAATATACTAAAGAATGGAGTACTGGGGATCCAATAACTGTCTTGAACCAAGACTCATTGTAATCTTGTCTTCCTTGGCTTCCTACTATCATGTCATGGATGTCTTCAAAGATGTGATCTCCATTCATAGAATCTGGTGATAGGCATGCATGATACTTTTCAATCTCAAGCTCCAACAACAACTCTTTATCGACATGCATCCATGATTCTTGGAACTTATCTAAATCTTCTTCTTCTAGTTGTTGTTCTTCAATGGTAGCAAGAGAATCATTTTGCAATACCTCAATATTGTAAGTGGATTAAGGTTTTTTATTGTTGGGGATTCGAAATGGTTGTGCAAGTAGTGGAGTGTGAATGGATCTTTGGGGTGTTTCTGTGGGTGGTAATGAGAAATGTTGGATTGAGGTCAATTGATGGTGAAACTAGTGTTGTGGTAGAGGTGAATGGTATGGATAAAATTTATATTAGTATTGAGTATAGTGAGGAAAATATTGGGGAAATGGTGGATTTAATCTATAAGGCTCTTGCCAACCCTGTTTCCAAGATTGGTTTTGAGGTTGGGATTGAGATGGCCAAGGTTACCAAGGCAAGGGTGTTTGCCAATTACTTTGAGATCATTGTGGATAAACTTGAAATTGAGAATTAATATCTTGCATCATACTAGGTTAATAGGTTTCCATGGTCTTCTTGGATCTACATAACAAGATTGTTCCAGTGTTTGATTTACTCCTTAGTAAACTGCATTTAAACCTGGTAATGATGGGTAATATTTAGTATTACGTGATCCTGCACATATTTCACAAATTTTAATGTTATCAAGTGGACATTCATGAAAATAATGTTTCTTTCTACATTTAGGGAAAAATATAAATGAAGCAACAATCTCAACTTTTTTCTTGTTTTGCAGTCTTTGCATATCAATTTGTTCATTTAAATTACCAAGAATGTCTAGAAAATTGTTAACTTCAGTTTGAATTAGCAATCCTGATGTCAATTTACTTACTCTTCCCATAAATGGATCTTGAGGGGATCTTACATACTTTGCTTTTACTCTTGATATGTTCTTGCACAATTACAAATCTCTTCAAATGACAATTCAGAGATATCTCCTTTTCCCACCAGGTTAAGAATATCAATCCATTAATCTCTTATAACATTTAGTAGGACAATTTTTAACGTCTTTGATCCTAAATTATGCAATTTAGATATTTTATATTATAAGTAAATCTCTCCACTAAATATTCTAGGCTTTCATCCTCTTTTTCTTTCATCTTAAAGACTTCATGTCTAAGGTCATGGTGTATGCAATAATCTTTATAGTTTTCCAAAAATACTCTTTTCATATCATCCCATGTCCTTACAAAATTTGTTCCTAAAGTCATGAACCATTTAATAGCTTTATCCTTCAATTTTTCCGGAAACAAATTCAATTTTTGAATGTATAATGAGTAGTCATAAAATCTACAAATTATTTCAAATTCAAAAAGAAAGGTTTCCAAGTCTTTTGTTCTCATACCTTTCAAGTTAGGAAATATGGATGGAGGGATGTTCTTCATAGGAAAATTGACATTAGTTTCTTTGATGGGAAATCCAAAAGGATCTTCCTCATTGTCATAATCTCCATCCATTTCTTCAACCTATTTTTTTTTCACCTCTTCCTCTACCTGAAAAAATAAGAATTCATGATGTGGAAGATGATGTGTCTCTTATTGCACCAAATGATATAGTGGGGGTGGTAGGTGATTTAAGTTTTTTTTTTTAAGGAATCTACTTCTAGGATGTACTAAAATGAAATTAGTCTTATGCAACTACATGGATGAAACTAAGAATGAGATACAATTGAAAGCTAACACCTATGTACACTTCCCTTGCAATGACACCAAAATATTGGGTAATTTAATTCACTGTTAAATTACTTGCATTTATATGTAAATCCAGGTACGTGAGCTTGCGAAGTACACTACACCATATGTGCTAGGAGATTAGTTTTCAATATTTGTGCATAACTAAAATGAATCGAAAAATTCAAAAAAGAAATTAGATTCTTTAATACAAACTATGAAAGTACTAGGTTTTTGGAAAGGAAATTAATGTTAAACTAAAAAAAAAAAAAAACATAAAGATTATTGATCTAAGAAAACATGGTATTTTATCCTATGAAACCATGGAGATTTTAATCTAAAACTTACAAACTTTAATATATGGAATCATGAACATTTTAATTTATGAAAGCATAAACATTTAATCTATGGAAAACATGAGTTTTTAATTTATGATAAACATAAACAATTAATCTATATAAAATAAACCATTCATGAGAATATCAAAGAAATGGAAAGAATATATACTATTCTTGCACATCTCTGGGAGGACCTCCTGAAGAATGCAAGGTGTTGAAAGCTCAGATCAAGAGAAAATATTTAAATCACCAACTTCTTTCAGAGTTGTGCCATATTAAAAAAATTACATTCATTGAAAAAACGATAGAGTTCTCCTTCAATAAGTAGCAAAATTTACAAATTAAGATCATCTTTCACATCTCTGATCTCTCCTCTCATCAAACAGACTATAGTTATAGAATTTTGAGACAATTAACAAACTCAGAATTTTCTTTCTTGAGTTTTGGTCATGAGATCAAATCAAATAAAATTTCATGGATTTTTGGATCAAAGATCAACCCAGATCTGATCAAACTTATCTTTATGCCACGAATGTTCTAAAGGAAGTCTCCTTTAAACCCTTTTTATTAACTGTGCATTAAATGAAAAAATCATAAAAATGTAGATCCATGTAATTTCCAAAATAAGTCTCCAAAGAACAATGAAACACTCTCAAATGGTAACGAATTAGAGAAAACAGCTCATAAACAACATAACTGATCCCGTTCTAAATAAAACCCATGTTTTCATTTTCCAAAATGTTCTTTCATTTTCTCAGAAAACGTGTTTGAAGTTTACTGATAAAAAATACTACGTTTTTCCCTTGATCTTTTGGGGGAAGTCCACACGTGCGAGCTGGGTGGAATTTTACCAATAGAAATCCATATTGGAGCTTCTAGAAAACAATTCCAAGTGTCGAATTTCCTTCTAGAGTGGTGCTATTACCTCAACCTTGAAGATAGCTATGGAAACTTGACGAGACTACAAAAAATTGAACTTTCTAAACTGTGATTAGTAAAACCATGCAAAATTCTTCTTAATTCATTAAAAATAATGTAAATAATAATAATAATAAACAACCATGTAAACATGTATACAGGAATTTTGTCCATTTATGAAGAAATATGGTTAAAAATGATGACAATGGGTGAATGGAATGATACAAAAATGGATGGTTTCATCTACAAAATTATGACAAATTGGAGGCCCAACAATGGGCTTGGGGAAATAATTCCCAACCAGAATTTATATTCCCTTCTTCTTAATGATTATTTAAGGAAAATTCCTTTGTTAACTCGTGAATCAAATTTTCCTAGTGAATCATGATTAATATTCATAAAGCATTTTCCTCGAAATATTCTAAAGTGTTTCACCGAGGTAGGCCTTCCTTTCCATAGTTCATATAGAGTTTTATAATTTTCTACCGAAAGTTGATATTTTTTTAATGATATAGACTACTACCCCAACTGCCTCACTCCAAAATTTTCCTTATAAATCAACCTCCAACAAAATTTTTCTTGTAGTCTCTTGTATAGATCTATTTTGTCTTTCTAATACTCTATTTTTTAATATAGTTCTAACAACAGAAAGTTCCCATTTGATTCCATATTTTTCATTGAATTCTTCTCAAATAATTTTCCCACCTCTATTTGTTCTTAAGCATTTTATCTTCAACTCACTTTCATTTTAAATTGGCACTTTGAAAGTTTTAAAGCAACCTAGTGCTTCTCACTTATATCGAATTAAAAATACCCACGTCATTCTAGTATAATAATCTATAAATAAAATAAGGTGCCTTTATCCATGTAGAAATGGAGTTTTGGTTAGAACACACATATCTGCATGAACAATTTCTAGAGTCTTTGATGTTGAACATTTCTTTGATTTGAAGTTTATCCTACTTTTTTTTTCATGTTGGCATGGTGCACAATTAACATTTGTTGACTTTGAAATTTTGGATATATCTATTATTTCTTGAGTTCTACTAATCTTCACCATGTTACCAAAGCTTAGGTGTTCCAAACTCCTATGTGTTGTGGGGAAAAGTATCCAACACGGAATGACCCTATCCCACTCTAAGGGTGATAGTTCCTTAGCAACAGCTGAAGCAAAGCTATCTAAAGTTACTTCTTTATGACATGCAAGAGATGAAAGGAAGAGATCCACTTACCGATGTCTTGCACAAATGGTCGATCCAATCTCCTCTATTTTCCGCTCGCTCCCAGCTCCAAGTCTTCTCACGGGCCCAGCTACACGAGATCCTGCGAACAAGACAAGAAAAGGAGACTACAAGAAGCATGCATTCATAATTGATTCAAGGATTAGCATAAATCAAATACGCAAGTAAGACAATACACCATTGAAACACATGCGAATAGAAGAACCTCAAATGCTTTATTAATATAAGGAAGTAAGGTTCATGCAGTGATACAACCGTGAGAGGTCCAATCCAGCATCACCTTCCCGACAGAAAGAAATCTCCTCTTCACCTCCCTCAAGCAATCACCCAATACTCTCAACTATAAACCAACAGCAATTCTTTGCACAAAATTCTGGTCTCCAGATCCCATGGCATGAGATCCTTATATAGAGTTTTGGAGTGAAGATAAGTCAGCTTGATGTGTGACTTGTTGTCCTCTTCAACTCCAGTTGTTCTTCAGTCCTTGAGTCCACTCGGAGTTTCTACCTTCCACTTGGAGTTTTAGAAGCTCTTAACTCATCATTAGGCGAATCTTCTGATCCAAGTGTCATTTTGGAAGCTTCCTGGGCACTGGCACATTGAGCAAAGATTCCTCCACATGTCAAAGTACGCCCAGCGCAGGTACACCATAGAGCTTTTGACATTCAGCGCAGATGCTTAGTGGAGCAGCTGCTTTGATCCAAAATTGACCTGTTTTTGAGTGTTTTTCAGTGGAGAACTGATCTGAAGTGCTGTGGTTTGCTGACCTTGTTCCTCTAGGGGTAGGAACAACATGTTTAGGGAATTTGGATCCCTCAGATTATTGACATTTCATGCTCTATGCTGTAAGGCACAAAAATGTCTATAACAGTTGCCCCCTAAAGTATGAGGTCGTTTATCGGGTGAAATGCTTTATTAGGAGGATCCGAAGTTCATTCAATCGTCGGGAGGTGACCTGTAACAAAATACAATACAATACATTATCTTTTCATACTTTCTTTTCATGATCTAGCTGATGCGGGCATTTCCCATGCTCAGCTTTATAAATACATTTGCTATACATAAACGGACGATCGTCTGATAATAGACTGATAATTCTCTGCTTTTAATTATCATCCTTTTAGTAGGATGATCATCCGCTGCACATGTCTATGTTTTTATCTCGTGAATATATATCGCATCCTGGATGGATGAAACTAGATCTGGGGTCTTCAAACTTGTCCGATCTTCACTCTAGTACAAGTCGATCCATGTGAGAATTTCTTGAAGTCGAACATGGAAAGACATCGCTTGATTACCAGTCAATAATGTAAACTGTTAACAAGCGCGAGAGGAATCACCGATAATGATGATGATCCTCAAGGTACTGCAGCACAATTCACGTGGCGTGAATATAGGATCTGACGTCGAACACCACGCAAAGTCTCCTGGTCGAAGGTCATTAATGTATACCTATCGCCGGAAGTGAGAAACTTGCCGTTGAGGCATGCAAGCTTCAAAGTACTGAGGGGGTGTTCCTAGATCAACTTCTTGGATAATGAGCTGATGTCGACAAGAAGTGATCCGTCAAAGGAGGGCCTTAATGAATCCCACATCAGTGACACGGAACGGAGCTAGTGATGATGGTGAAAACGATCTGTGAAATATGATTCAGGGTGGCGGTCATGGAAGGATGAAAGATGATGTATGGTAGTGGATGGGACCCGGTTGACACTTTCTGAACGACATCTCTTGAACATATAACGACACTGATGTGATGGATCGGTAGCATTACCCCATGTATGGATGGTATGGTGAGACCATGGTGAAGGGACCGGTGAATGATAATAACCCAACTCGATATTTACGGAGGTAAAAGTGTCATGTTCAAGAGCGACTTGCTACCATTAAGCTTTGAGGTTCTCCCAATTTTTCCCCAGTCATTTCTGACCAGTACCTCTTTATTTTTGTCAAGCTTGAGGAGGATAACATATGCTTGTTCTATAACCTGCCCTTCGGGCAAGCCCATCGCTATGTTTTAACGAGCCTAGCGATAGGGAAACTCGTTCTCGTCTAAAGACAAGTTTGTCGCTATTTAATGTATTTAACGAGTCTAGCGACAAAGACAACTCGGTCCTTTTCATTTTTAGAGAGTCTAAAAAGGTACATAAAGTTAACTCCAAAGGTCCTTTTTCGTCATCTAATCCCTTAAGTCCGAAAAAGTATAAAACAATACGGAAGGGATGAATGTTCGATAGCTTTATCGAGCCGAACTAGACAAGCGCTCGATCTTTTTGTGCAATAATCCCTCAGGTCCAAAAAGATTAAAATCTAGAGGAGGGATAGCTCTTCCGGTCCTTTTAACGAGCTGGAAGGCCAAAACTCGGCAAACTTTTCATATTTTACGAGTCAGTGAAAAGAGCTCAAAGAAGACTCATATTTTGAGGAACGAGTGATAAACAGGGATAGCAGCAGATTCCAGGTACAGGTTGGAATTTTCCAATCACGGCAGTATTATAAGGATGGCTAAGTGAAATCACTCTTCGCAGCTGTTTCTCAAAATAGGTAAACAATCAAGTGGATGTGAATGATCGGCCAAATGAAAAGTGGAGGTGACGGTGCACAAACACGACCAAGGCTTTTATGGCTGATGAATTTATGGTCTCAAATGGTTATTTACCAGTTCATTTTTTCTGGATGAGCTTGAACTCTGGGGGGAAGCTTGCTCACATGCTTATGTTTATTTTTTAATGAGCATGAAGTCCGCGTTAAAACTGCTCGGTTTTGCGTTTATTTTTTAACGAGCATGAACTATGCCAAAACTGCTCGTTCTTTTGCATGCCCCCAGCATCGTAATAACGCATGTCAAAGGAGGGTGCCCCCCAAGCTTCATTGCATTCAACTTGGTGGTTGGAATGAAGGTTTACCTTTGAATTTTGAAAAGGGGATTTGTTTCATTTTTTAATGAGGTTGACATAGTAAAAGAACTATCCTCGTGACTCCTTGTTTCATTTTTTAACGAGGTTGACACGAGATAAGAACCGTCCTCGGAGCCCACTGTATTTACAATATTTCCATTAGGGCGATGATCCATGCTGACAAAATATTTAGGAATCTTCCGAATCCGTTGGATATAGAAGATTTCATATTGTAGGTTTCCACTGTGGCTACTTCCGCCAGATTACCCGCCGGCGGTAGGGCAAAAGTACCCATTAAGGCAGGGTCTTTTAGGAGACCTACTCCAATATTTTGGAGTGATTGATTACTTTCATGGATCATTGTGCTGCTTCCCGTAACTTGAGAACTGTTGGGGAGAAATGTTTGTTGGTCGACGATTGTAATTTTTCCTTGAAAAGGAAATACAATCCTCCTGAAGTAGGTCGACACAACTGCAGCCATGGCATATATCCAAGGCCTTCCCAGTAGGATGTTGTAATCGAGGTTTCCGTCGATTACTTCCACATCAACTTCTACTGTTTTGCCCCCCAGTTCAACTTGCAAGTTACTTAAAATCCCGTATGGAGTGTATGATCGTCCATCAAATGCTTTTAATGTCGTTGACGATTTTGACAAGGGTGGTGAGCCTAAATTTTTCCAGCAACTCATCGACATAAGACATGTAGATGCCCCCTCATCAATAATTGTTCAATGAACAGTTTTGTTGAGGGCTTTCACTTGAATAAGGAAAGCTAGTTGAGCTGGTAACTGAGGGTCATATCCTTTATGATCAAAGGCCACAAGATTGGAATCCATTGGGCCATTCCCACTTATCGCTGCTAGTAAAGCTTGCTCTTGGGAGGGGCCATTTTGCGGTACCTCAAGTGTCGACATAGCGGACGGCGATTGGGCCAGGTCCTCTATTATATTATAATTCTGTGTTATTTTTGCACGAGGATTAAATGTCGATTCGTGTACTACTCCCTTTGGCGACTTTATCATTGGTTTAGGAATGATGGGTGGCACGACTTTGGTCAAAGTTGTTGTTGAACTACTAGGTTGTTTATTTGCCTTTTTGTTCAACATGTTTGGATTCCTGTAATCTTTATTCCTTGTCAAAGCATTATTCTGCTGTTTTGAGGTAGACAACATAAGCACTTGGGATCGGGAAGCATTTTGATTAGCAACCAGATTTTGTCTTGGACTAGGAAACGGATCAATCAATACTGCTGGGGTTTTTGAACTCTTGAGGAGTTTCTTAACTTCAGCTATATGTGGACAATCTTTCGTCCAATGATCCTCATCGCATATATGACACCCTGTCGGGGGTTTCCCTTTCCTTTTCTTTTTCTTCTTGCCCCCTGGTTGCTTCAGTTGTTTGCCCTTGTCGGTCGACATGGCATTTACTTCTGAGGCAAGAAATTCTTCATTTTCATTTTGACTAGAAATTTTGCGTTTGCCAGTCACGCCATTGCTGGTGTGACAGTCAGTATTCGATTTAGGAGGGGGAGGAATTGAAAATTCAGGTCTAGGGGCGTCAGGTATTTTGTCGTAGAGCGTGCCAGACTGAGTATATACTAAGTCTAAATATTGAGCACGAGCAATGACCTGCTCCTCTGTTACGACTCCCCCCTTGGCCACATCTTCCGTTATAGCCGGAAGTAACGACTTTATAAACCATTTAGCTAACAGCTGATCGGGAACGTAAGTTTTCACCATCCTACGACAACGTCGCCACTCATGTATATGATCAGATATGTGAGTGGCCGTTGTCTGCTTGAAGTTGGTAAGGAGTTCTGTTCCTGTTTCATACCTTATCGGTAATTGAAAATGGGTTAAGAAAGTCGTGGCTAAGGAGCTGAAATTGTCGAAAGAGGCTCTTGGCAATTCAATGTACCATTTAGCCGCTGGACCTGTCAATGTCCTCTGGAAGAGGCGAAGTCTTATCGAATCATCGTTTAGAGTGTTCGATGAACACCACAGATGAAAAGTCATGACGTGATTCGACGGGTCTTCACTTGGATTTCCATTGAATTTAGGAATGTCCGATGGAAGTTTATGCGGAATTGCTGGCCACCAAGGGGCATAAGCAATTGGATCATTCGTCAGCCGGTTTAGATCTGGTAATTCTAGAGTTGCTACAAAGGGCAACTGTTGGTTCAGGTTAGGCGAAGAATATCCAGGATAAGATGGTATCGCCCGAGCAATGGGTCTTTGCAGACCAGCATAATGCTGACAACTTTGACAAAGTTGATGGGCATAACCATTATAGCATGGTTGCCCATTACTTACAAAGACTTGTTGCTCAGGTCCTTGATATGATTGCTGGAATGGCGGTTGTTGAGATTGAACCAGCTCTGGTTGTTGGACCATTTGCTGTTGACCAATACTGGATTATTGACCAAGATGAGGAGTCACAGTACTTGTTTGAGCCTGAGTCGCTCCAGATAAGGAGGCACTACCCTGAGATTGTGATTGAGCCACTGAGACAAGAGGTTGTTGTATTACAATAGGTAGCGCTTGTACTTGCGACACATTCGCCATAGCAGGTGTGGTGATAATATTCGACGCAGGGTGTACTGGTTGCATTGAATATACAACTCCTGGTTGTTGGGGCAGTATTGGTACCCAACCGCTGGATGTAATTCCAGTTTGACCTGAACCTTGTTGTAAACTCCCATATGGTTGTTCTCCGGGAGGGAACAATGAAAGAGCATACAGCCCTCCATATGGTGGAAATCCAGTACTTAAAGGGTAAATTGGCCTTTGAAGACACATTGGATCAATTTGTTGAGTTTCAACATAAGAAGTACCAGATGATAATCCGGATGAAGAAAAAGGAACTAACCATATTGTCGTCCCTGATTGGACTCCGGCTTGTTGTTGACAATTTGCTGGGACAGATGGTATACCAGCGAACATCCTTGGAGTAGCAGCAGGAGGCTCTACTGCTGCTGTGTCAGACGACACTGTCCTAGATGTCAACGGTTGTTCAGATATATCTAGTCTATCCAAAAGATTTCTTAGCCATTCTACAAGAACTTATGATGCCAAAAGACTTACTTCGAAGATCAACGCAGGAATAGGAGGAGATTATGTTCCGTTTAAAATGAATTTTATATGACGACGCTTTAGACACAACTTGCTTTTTCACTTTTTAAGAGTCGAGAAAAAGCTAAAGATGACTCTAGTCTCCTTCGATGTATTAACGAGCCCGAAGTGACAAATGCTCGGATGGACTTTTTCAGTTATAGAGTTTGAAAAAGGCCAAAAGAAACTACTCTGGAGTTCTAGGCAGAGGGTGTGCCAAACCTTTCGCGAAACCACAGAATACGTTTTACGGTACGAGTGGTCGATCTTCGTGAATGCTGTGTTCACTGCATCGCGATTAGTAGGGCGGCCGACACGGCTTCCTATGGATAAAGGCTTTGTTCCTATAGGGGTCCCCCAATATACGCGACGGTACGCGGGAGCACAAGTCCGTATTAGTGCTATCGTCCCTCAGGAGGAATCACCCACCTTCGTAGAGATCGACAGTCACTATGTTTAACGACGCCGGAACACGTCTCTACCTAGACCTCTACTATGTTTCGTTATGTTTCAAAGCGTTGTTAGATAAATTCAGTTCTTTTTAGGTTGATCTTGCTTAGCAGTTTGCCTTCATGGATCACCACGTGATGTATGATACAACTCCTAAATGCAGTCTAAGAATGATAAGCAAGCTTTTTCAATTCTTTCAACTTATGAAAATCTTAACTACTGAGGGAAAAGAAAGACATCATCTTTTCAAACAGATCATAGAGCACACACTGATGCACTTCCCTAAATCGACATGCAAACTGTCAAAATGCACATGCACAATGCAAGTATTTCTTTTCTTCTTCCTTAATGTTGATGTATTACAAAAAAGAAAGCTGTTGTATGATTTCGAATTCAATTTCAAGCGAAAGCAAACAAGCTTTTTGTCCAATAATCAAAAGAACACCTTAAGATTCACTCGTTTCAACACAAGAAATACTGAAATTTGAACCATATAACGAAAGCAAATGCTCAAGCAGCTATGAACAACAATAAACTAGCTCTTAGAATCACAACGACACTTTCTCACAGGTCTAGATCCAAGAGGTCATAGCAAGACTAGTTCACTTTCGCTACGAGAAACTGTGAATGAAAGCAAGAAATACAATAAGAACAATCACGGTTTCTTCATACAACTGAGGCGGAATGAAGGCAAAGAAAGGTAGTTTCAGCTGGGTATACAGGTTGACAACAGGCTGCAAAAACAATATTGAAAACTGGGCAACAGACAGTAGGGAACCCCAGTTGCACAAGGCAAAACTGGATCAGCGCAGGTACTGCACTGTCAATCTGACATGCAGCGCAGGTAGCCCCTTCGGGACCTGCTTTGCAGCGCAGGTAGCCTTTGCTGCAGCTGCACTGAAGAGACAACTCTCGTCTCTCTCAGATTCTGGGTCACAGTTTGCTCAAAAATCAATGGTTTTTGGCCAAATCAGAGGCTATCAGCCAAGTATACACTAGAGGATGATTAAGGAAGATGAACACTATCACAAAGAGCTAAAAAGAGTCCTTGTGGATCAGCTCTTCAAATCATAAACATGCCCAGCACTGAGCTAGAGTAGCTGCCCTCTACTTTGCATTCGAAGGATTCGAATGCAGTTCGATTCGGTACTCCCTTCGTTTAGGAAATGAATAGCAAGAAACACAAGCTACCAACAAGACACGATCCCCAGCGGAGTCGCCAGTCTGTTGTGGGGAAAAGTATCCAACACAGAATGACCCTATCCCACTCTAAGGGTGATAGTTCCTTAGCAACAGCTGAAGCAAAGCTATCTAAAGTTACTTCTTTATGACATGCAAGAGATGAAAGGAAGAGATCCACTTACCGATGTCTTGTGCAAATGGTCGATCCAATCTCCTCTATTTGCCGCTCGCTCCCAGCTCCAAGTCTTCTCACGGGCCCAGCTACACGAGATCCTGCGAACAAGACAAGAAAAGGAGACTACAAGAAGCATGCATTCATAATTGATTCAAGGATTAGCATAAATCAAATACGCAAGTAAGACAATACACCATTGAAACACATGCGAATAGAAGAACCTCAAATGCTTTATTAATATAAGGAAGTAAGGTTCAGGCGGTGATACAACCGTGAGAGGTCCAATCCAGCATCACCTTCCTGACGGAAAGAAATGTCCTCTTCACCTCCCTCAAGCAATCACCCAATACTCTCAACTGTAAACCAACATCAATTCTTTGCACAAAATTCCGGCCTCCAGATCCCATGGGATGAGATCCTTATATAGAGTTTTGGAGTGAAGATAAGTCAGCTTGATGTGTGACTTGTTGTCCTCTTCAACTCCAGTTTTTCTTTAGTCCTTGAGTCCACTCGGAGTTTCTACCTTCCACTTGGAGTTTTAGAAGCTCTTAACTCATCATTAGGCGAATCTTCTGATCCAAGTGTCATTTTGGAAGCTTCCTGGGCACTGGCACATTGAGAAAAGATTCCTCCACGTGTCAAAGTACGCCCATCGTAGGTAGCCTTTGTTGCACTTGCTATGCAGCGCAGGTACACCATAGAGCTTTTGACATTCAGCGCAGATGCTTAGTGGAGCAGCTACTTTGATCCAAAATTGACCTGTTTTTGAGTGTTTTTCAGTGGAGAACTGATCTGAAGTGATGTGGTTTGCTGACCTTGTTCCTCTAGGGGTAGGAACAACATGTTTAGGGACTTTGGATCCCTCAGATTATTGACATTTCATGCTCTATGCTGTAAGGCACAAAAATGTCTATAACACTATGGCACAACAAATTTTCATTTATTAACTCATGCAACATCTCTCATCTTGAATTTCATTGAGAATGTATACATTAGCTAATGTTCTTACTCTTCCTACCAATTTTCTTGAAGATGATCTCCTTGTCACACAATAATTGGAATGGAAGATGAGATCATTTTCTTGATCACATATTGGATGAAACTTTGAATATTATGCTTTATTTCTTCAGCATATAGTGAATTTTGAGCTTTGCCCTTGCCATTGATGAGGCTCACTATGCCATTACTAACACTTTTAGAAAATCCATTGTCTATGAAAGTCATATTTCCATATTTTTCATCTCTTATTGAGATGAACCTTTTCTGGTCACCTATCATGTTCCTAGAACATCCACTATCTAGAAAACATTATTTTTCCTTTTCATAAGCAGATAAAGCTAGACTCCAACTCTCAGAGGTAGATTCTTCAATTTGCTTTCTTCAATCAATTTTTTTTTGTTTTTCTCTAGAGCATAGTTTCGTGTTATATGGCCTATATTATTGCGTTTGTAACATTCTAGAATATACTTTGAAAAAGGAGAAAAGGAGTTATGAGTCTTGATTTTTCCTTGCCTCTTTTATTCAAAAATCTTATTTTATGATTAGCCCCATATGCCTTGCAATGTTTTGCCTCATGACCAAATTTCTTACAAAAGAAACTATGACCAAGGAAAATACTTTGATACCTATTACGATAAAATTACCTTCATGATATATTCCTTTTAGGAAGGGGCTGATTCTCATTCCTTGGATTAACTTTGCTTCCTGCAAGGTTAAAACTATAAGATCCTTTAAGGACATAAACGAAAATTCTAGGCCTGTCTTCACAATCAACATTGGTTTCTTCCTTCGAATTTGAAGATTCACTTGTATAACCAATTTTATATTTGTCATGTAGTGGAATTTGAGTGTTGAGGATGACATCCAAGGTATGGGAAATCTTGAAATTATTGTTGGCTTTTTCTAGCACTCCTTTTATATATGCAACTTCAACTTCTAATTTTTCGTAGATTTCTTCCTTTTCTTTAAACTTATTGCTCAACACATTTTATATTCTTCTAGATTCTTCATTATTGGTTTTTAGAGGGTTTCTTTATTGAGAAAAATTGTATTTCTCCTAAGTCTCTCATTTTCATCTGTGGAACTAATCAATAGTTCCACCACATTTCCTCCTACATCTTTTGGACTTTCTTATTTTGGACTATTTGTTCCATTTGTCAAGGCCACGAACAATACTTCACTGCTTCCACGATACTCTTCTTCTTCATTTGAGATAGCATTGTCTTGTTTGGAGAAGAAATTATTTTTGTTTGAGCCTTTTGTCTTGAAGGCTCTTCTCTTAGGTTCATCTTCATCATCACTACTATGTTTAAAAGGGAACTTTGATACATGATGTCATATTTTACCACATCTAAAGAAAATGAGAGGTAACTTACCTTTGAGTTTTGATCCTTTCTTCAAATTCTTAATAAATTGTGCCATTTCGATATCATAATCATTACTGTTGCAATCACAATTATTTCCCTTTCTTGATGCCTTGGATTCCTTGAATGCAACTTCCTTATGAGTTGAATTTCCTAACCTCATCTCATATGTTGTGGGAATTCCATGAAGTTCATCCATTGATAGATAGTCCAAATATATTAGTTCTTCTATGGCACAAAACTTGGTATAAATAATGATCTTGAATACATTTCAAGGCCTTTTGGACAATCATGTTTCCTTGACATATTCACCTAGAACTTTGAGACAGTTGACTACCTCATCTACTGAGAGAAAATAAACAACAATATCTTCTACATCACTCATCTTGAGACTTCCAAACTAACTTTGATGGATTTTTAGGATTTTAATTTTTGACCTTTTCATCTCCTTCATAAATATGAATGAGATTTTCCAACATCTTTAGTTATTTTAATACCCATAACTTTGGTGAATTTTGAATCCGACAAACCATTGGCTACAGAATTCAAGGCCTTTTCATTTGCAACATAAGCCTTCTTCCCATTTAAATCTTTTGGAAGATGAGATGGGATGTTTTATCCATCTATGAAATATTTCGAAACTTTGACTGTAAGAGACATTAAGAAATACTCCATTTTCATATTCTAGAAGGAAAAAAAATGTTCCATTGAATTGGGGGACCTTACCATCTTTACTTTCCATTGTGATTCAAGAATCCTTCTTCTAAGTGTTAGGTTGATCATAAAGAAGCTAGTTCTAACACCAATTGTTGGAGATATTGAGATGGGGGTGAATTATTATTTCTTTCAATTGTTATATGATTCGAGTTAAGGCTTTTGTCATAAGTTAAACTAGAGGACAATAAATAGAATAAAAAAACAATTTTATTAATGAAGATAATGATGACTTCAATCTTGTTCTGCAAAACATTATGCTCCAACTTACGCGAAAAAATGTGTTACTGCTTGAAGGCTCTGACCTTGAATAAATCCAAGCAGAAAATTGGTCAAAATGAGGACTCCAATCCCCTTAGGCTCTAACCTTTCCAAATAGACTTCAAAATCAACTTATGCAAGTTCTATCCAAAATCAGTTCCGAATACACTTCAAAGAGGTCTAAAAGGTCTTATAAAACCTTCTCCAAGAATTTTTAAAGTCTATTTCAGCAATAAATCCAAAGGAAGCTTCAATTTATATTCAATATTTTCTAAGAATTCTCTAAGTCTTGTTCTAATAACTCAAGGAGATGCTCCAAAGAATCTTAAAATTCTGCTACAAAATGATATCTTCAAGTTAGCTTCCAAGTTTTGTCCAAGGGCCATTCAAATATAATTCAAAAAATGTTTAGGAATTCTCAAACAAAGCTTCTAAAAAGTAGTCTCATCTTAGCTCCATAGAAGTAAAATTAACTTTGAACTCAACTCAACATAGTATCGATTATGCTCTAAAGATGTGAAATAATTGCTCACAAACTGAGGGCAAAATGCCAAAACTTTAAGACTGCTATAGATCTATCAAAAGCATTAGCTTCTTCATGGGTTTCAAATTACCTACCTCAAGCAAGGTCTATCCTACCTCAGTTCCAATATTTAGTTTAGCTAGGTCTAAATATGGAGAGTCGGGTTTAGGGTCGAGGTCTGCTTATTGGTTGAATTATGTGCTCCACAAGGTTGAGTTATCTTGTTCCAAATATATAAAGCTTCATGGTATATATTATCCAAGTATTAAACTCGAAGAAGGTTGTAATGTGTCTCAATAAACCTTGATCCAAAAAAAAAGATGAAAACCACAAGCAATTTCCCTTAATCTTGTTCTTGGTTAATGTGATATGAAACTTATCTCTCTACCTTAGGTCTGATCTCCTTGTCTTGTATTCCTTCACTGAGTTGGTGATAAAATGGAGGATAAATGTTATTTATTTATACTAGTCAAGGCCACAATGAATCATCATGTCTATAGGAGGGCCAACTTGAAGACGGGAAGAAAATTGGTTTCTCCACTTAAAAAAATCCATTTCTCTTTATTGGAGAGGAGTGAGTAGACATGCTATAGCTCATTAGAAAGGGCCTCTTTGAGTCTATTTCATTATCATATTAATTAATTTTTCCTTTGAAATCAAGAAAAAATTATTATTCTAACCTTCTTTTCCATAAAAATGTATAGGTCTTTAAGTATAATATTATTAATTTTTCCTTTTCAAGAATTTGAGTTACAATATTCAATTTTTTTCTCTATTAAAAGGTTTAATTAGAAGATGGGATCACATATGCTTAGAGGGAGTCATGTATTAAGTTTATTATCCAAATAAACTCTCTCTCTCTCTCTCTCTCTCTCTATATATATATATATATATATATATATATATAAGTTGGGTTTTTGAGTTTATTTAAAGAAAAGAAATGATGATTTTCTTGATAACTTATCGTTTGACTATTTATCTAACTTAAACATTGTCAATTTGTGTGTAAAATTGGATGTTACTCAAGGTATGGTAATATTATGATCATATTACATTGGAATTGCAAGCATTATATGCTAAAACAAATCTAGTGCATGGTGTGTTTTTGACTAGCACAAACACCAACATTGAAAAATATAACAAATATAGCATTTGCTAGAGTTTCCTCTAGCATAAATACATCCATTATATTGTAAGACAAATCTAGTGCATGGTGCATTTTTTCTAGCACAAACACCAACATTGCAAAGTATAACAAATATAGTGTATGCTAGAGTTTCCTCTAGCATAAAACATCCATTACATTCTAGAACAAATCTAACATGCATTAGATTTGTTTCTAACCTAGAAAAATACATCGCAAGGTAAAAGAAATATTGTATAAGACAATAGACAGAAGAAAAAACATTAGATGGTAAAGAAAATTTAACATGTGCTAGATTTATTTCTAATACAAAGAAACGCATTTGTTAAGACCTCATAATGTCTCTTTTTGACCATACATTTTGTTATGATGTCATCCTTTTTCAACTTATATTTAAAGTCCTTGTTACTGTTTTAACCCAATTATTCCAAAGGTACACAATATTTCTTCTCATCACTAGACGTTTAATTATTTTACATATAATTATGCTATCTTCGTTGTTGATCACTGAATTGATAGTTGTTGAACAGTTAAAGAATGATGTGCAGTCCACGTTGCGAAAATTTCATGGAGATTGCAAGATTACTTCTACAGTTGCTGAAACAGTAGGAACGATGCGCAAATCTCGTGACTGAACAGTTGTGATTTGCGGTCTAGATTTGACAGCAACAGAAGAAGATCACCGAAGGAGCTGCTACACTGGATGTAACGATCATGATCTAAAGACAATATTATTGTAACAACATTTTGTTGATGGGAAAACTGACTTCCCTATTTTTGTATAAAGGGTTAAAATAGGACTTACAATGTAATCTATTGTAATAGATGTCTCCTCTTTAAAAAGAGGAGACATCTACATTAGAAGGGGATGAATAGACTGTGGGGAAGGGCTTAGATGAAGGAACAAAACTGGAATCCTTTTTTCTGTAACATGACATATTGATATATGAATAAAGTCTTGTTTTGAACATTTCTTTCTAGTTCTCATCTCTTGGGGAATCTTGTGAGAAAGACAGTGCCCACCTTCATCACAAGATTCACCCACTATATTTCTGCAGTGTGTTAAGTGTGTCTTTTATCCATGCCTTGTTAACAGTACTGTTTCTGAATATTGTTTTCACATCATTGCTGAAACTCTATTTTCTTTCCAATTGATTGCTGCACTATTTAGTTTATCCACAGTTCATTCATGAGTGTTTCATTGGTACTTGAGTTTGCAGAGTGAGTTGGCAGTGTAGTGATCAGGAACAGGTGCTAAGGATTCCCATTCTAGGAATAGGGTCTTGTTCTCTGTTATATCATAGCTAGTGCTTTCCTTTGCAAGTTGATTCTTTTTCATTAGATTACTTCTTTAATGAAATTAAGCCTTCTTTGGTAGCTGCTTGCAATAGATTGTTTTTGCTGTAACTCATAGTGGAGCTTCAGTTTGCTTAAGTAAGGTGTGATCAGTTCTTACTACAACTTCCATTGCTTTTAAGATTGAGTGCATATAGTATGTAGTTGCCTTTGAAATAAACAGACTTCTCTGGGTTGACAATTTATGTAGCACTTGGTTGTTTGAATTAATAAGCAATTAAGGTGACCAACATTTTGGCGCCATTGCCGAGGAAGGAAATCATAGATTTTAAAAGCACTGATTATTTTCTTTTAGATATGCAGAATGCATGAGAGGACGCAAGAAAACTAATCCTACAGGTGGCAAGGGCAAAGGAAGAGGAGGAATAAAAACTTCTATTGATGAGATTATTTCAAAAGCTGAGACTTCTCAGAGGCTAAGCTCTCGGAGGCCACAGACTCAACACTCTCTCCAAACAGACTACAAAACAGAGGATGTAGTGGGACCTGAAAGGGTTGAAGAGATAGTAGAGCATACTAAGGAACCAGTGGAGGACATTGAAGAACCAATAGAAGATATTGAAGTTGAAGAACTAGTTCAGGACATTGAGAGTCCAACAGAAAGCGCTGAAGATCGGTTAAGTGCAACAGGGGAACAACCGATGGATGAAAACAATGAAGGAATCTTTGGTGGAGGACATGGAGGAGGAGAAGGAAGAGGCGAGAACTCTCTCTCCCCCTTGGAATTCCCTATTGGGGAACTTCCCAGAGGAGAAACTCCTATGAAGAACATCCCACTCTCAGCCTTACCCAACTTCCATGCTTTATCCTCTAAAGACCCTGATGAGTTTCTTTTTGAGTTTGATATATTGTGTAGAAGTTATGATTATGTTACTAATGCTAAAAAATTGAAGTTATTTCCAACAACATTAAAGGGAAATGCACTGAGATGGTTTATGAGCTTGGGAGGTCATGTGATCACAACATGGGATCAGATGAAGCAGTTTCTGGCCAAATACCAAGACTATTGCCAGACGAGAGAGAAAAGGGAGGAATTTATCAATATGGTTCAGAAGGAGGATAAAAATCTGGAGGACTTTGTGGAAAGACTCCAGTATAATCTATAGAGATCCGATCACCCTGATGTAAGTAAAGATATTCTTAAGACAATATTATTCAAAGGGGTAAGGGATGATTGTTTAGATATGTTAAATATGCTTGCTAAAGGGGATATATCTAAAGAATCATATGATGAAATTGTCAACCTCTGCAAGAGATGTTCAAGAGGGGTTGCAAATAGATCAAAAAGCAGGGACAATACATATTCAAGAGTCCAAAAATCAGCCAGTGGGGGAGCAACGAGAGCTGAAATAGGTAATCTACTTGAAGAATTTAAAACTGAAATGCTACTCTTTTGCTTCACAGATTGATACCTTGCAGGTTAAGAGAAAAGAGGCAGAGGCAGAAGCTGCTTTGGCTGCCTTCTGTCCTAAATGCAGAGAAAAACATCCACTAAGGGAATGCCCATTGGACAAGGTACCAATTTGCACCATTTGTGAGAAGGACCATGAAACTCAACAATCCCCTTCTTTACCAGGGATAAAAGTAGTGTTGCAACCAACTGAGGATGAAGATGAAGTAGTTTATTTCTTGACACAGAGGAGGGAATGGCAACCACAAGGACAAGGTACGAACTCCAGTATGCCATTTAATCGTTGGAATAATTATTCTTCTTTTAATCAAGCAAACTACCCACCCTTCAATCAAATTAATTTCCCACCCATGCAGCAAACAAACCCTCCCTTTGTAGACCCTGCAATGTGGACTCCTTGGCCTCCATAGAAATCTTATTTTAATCAATGGAACCCACACTGGAGAGCTCAACAAATTCTATTCCCAAAACAATTTCCTTAGCTTCAGCAACAACTCTCTCTCTCTCGTCAGGTGCTCCACCTCATAAGTAGACAATGAGACCCCATCTGCATGTACAACTGAACCCTAACCCTAATAATAATAAAGTTGTGCAAGTCATCGATATTCAGAACCTGCCTACATCTCCTGTGCAGTGTAATGATATTCATTTACGATCCAGGAGAGTAGTTGAGCCAATTATTGATGATATTACCTCTTCTGACTCTGACAAAGAAGTGACAGAAAAGAATAATTTACCTAATAAGGGTGCTGAAACAGTTAAACCACCCTCTAATAAAGTTGTTGAAATGACAGAGCCACCATTCCCTGAGCATCTAGCTCCTACTAAGACACCTAAGCTACCTGCTTTTAATCTTCTAGGGGAATTGCAGAATCTTTATGTTAAAATTCCACTTTTACAAGCACACAGGGATGTACCGATTTATGCCAAAACTGTCAGGGAAATTTGCATCAAGAAACCTGGTAGGAAAGCTAAAGACCCCCTTACAGTTCATGTGATGAGTGATCTAGCTACTTTAATGTCAGGAAAAACTCCTCCTATAAAATATGGTGATCTAGGCGATCCTACAGTCATAGTACAGGTTGGACAAACTATTGTTTCGCGAGTTCTAGTAGACTTAGGTGCTGCTATAAATATTATGACCCTTCAAACTGCACAATTGTTACAGCTGAAAAATGTAATCAGAGAGACACCAACCATCGTGGAATTAGTTGACCGTTCCACAATCAAACCAGAGGGGGTTATTGAAGACCTGATCGTTTCAGTTGAATCCTGGAATTACCCAGCTGACTTTGTCATGTTACAGACTAAAACAACGTTGGGGGGACATCCTCTAATTTTGGGGAGACCCTAGCTGGCTACAGAAGATGCCTTTATCAGCTGTGGATCAGGATCAATGATAATTTCTAATGGATGTGAAACCAAGCAGCTTACTCTTTACCCTCATGCTACACCTATGATTAACAATGATGATTTTGTATGGTTAGACTATGAGGATAATGACACTCAACCCATTTTGACCATTGGACAAGCCTTAACTCTTAAAGACACCACGGAAGATGAAGTAATTAGTAATTTTATTTCTGAACCTTCATCGGTCACTTCTGAAACATATAATCAGTTAACTGCAATTTTGGAACCTGAAACTCAGGAAAAGCTTAAATCTGAAAATTTACCTCAAACATCAACTGCTATCTCCTCTAAAAGCATAATAGTAGAAATCAAACCTGGAAAAACATTGAACATAAACCCCAATTTATCAGATGCTGAAACACAACAGCTAATGAAGTTACTTCGTGAAAACAAGGAAGCATTCGCATGGGACTACATAAACATGAAGGGGATCTCTCCTGAATTATGTACTCATCATATCTATATTAAGGAGGGGTGCCGACCAGTCTGTCAACCCCAGCGGCGAATGAATCCCAATTTGAGGGAAATTGTTAAGGAAGAACTTCAAAAATTGCTTAATGCAGGGTTTATATACCCCATATCTGATAGTGAATGGGTTTATCCATTGGTGAAAGTACCTAAGAAAAATGCGAAATGGAGAGTATGTGTAGATTATAGAGCTTTAAACAAAGCCACTCAAAAAGATCATTTCCCCTTGCCATTCATTGATCAGGTGCTGGATAGTTGCCAGGAAAGATATTCTTTTCCTTTTTAGATGGTTTTAGCGGGTATAACCAAATCAAAATTGCACCCCAAGACCAAGACAAGACCACTTTTACTATTCCTTGGGGAAATTTTGCCTATAGAGTCCTCCCCTTTGGACTATGTAATGCTCTAGCAACATTTCAAAGAGCAGTCATAGGAATCTTTTCTGATATGCTTAATGAATTTATGGAGATATTTATGGATGACTTTACTCCTTATGGTGTGACTTTTGAAGATGCATTACAAAACCTTGAGAAAGTACTTAAACAATGTATACAAGCTCATCTCTCCTTGAGTACTGAAAAATGTCATATGATGATGAACGAAGGAATTGTACTGGGACACTTCATTTCATTCCTAGGGATTCAAGTAGATCCATCCAAAGTACAGATAATTCAGACTCTTCCTATCCCTAAAACAAAAACTGATGTAAGAATATTTTTAGGACATGCTGGATATTACAGAAGATTTATCAAAGATTTTTGTAAAATAGCTTCTCCTTTGTTTGTGTTACTTATGAAAAATGTTGAATTTAAGTGGACTGATGCCTGTCAGAAAGCATTTGATGAACTTAAGCATCAATTGTCTACAACTCCTATTCTAAGGGGACCTGATTGGGCACTTCCCTTTCATATATCCTCTGATGCTTTGGATACTACAATTGGAGCTGTCTTGGGACAAGAAGAAAATAATCTTCCTTATGCTATCTATTTCATTAGTAAGAATATGACCCCTGCTGAGCTTAATTACACAGTTACCGAAAAGGAATTTTTAGCAGTCATTTACGCTATTAATAAATTTCGACATTACATTACTGGTTATCCTACTTTTGTTCATACTGACCACTCAACTATTAAGTATTTAATGAACAAATCTGTCACAAATGCTCGAGTTACCAGGTGGTTATTGTTATTACAAGAATTTGATATTACAATTGTAGATCGACCAGGTAAAGAAAATGTAGTTTCTGATTTCCTTTCTCGGATAAAAACTGATGATAATACTCCAGTAGATGATTCCTTTCCTGATGAATACTTGTTTCCAATAACTGATCACTCACCTTGGTATGCAGACATTGCCAATTATTTGGTTGCAAGGAAGTTACCATCACAACTATCACATTGGGAGAAAAGAAAGATCATTCAAAAAAGTGCTCGATATAGCTGGATAAGTGGGTGTCCTTTTCATATAGGAATTGATCAGGAAATTCGAAGATGCATTAGAGAAGTTGAGGTTTATAATATACTAAAGGCTTGTCATGATGTCCCTTGTGGAGGGCATTTTGTTGATAAGAGAATAACACATAAAATTATCAAGATGGGTTATTATTGGCCCTCACTTTTTAAGGATGCAAAGAAATATGTCAAGGCCTATGATAGCTGTCAGAGAATGGGTCAACCTAATCATAGAGATGAAATGCCACTAAACCCCTAGGTAATACTTGAACCTTTTGAAAGATGGGCTCTAGACTTTATAGGACCCATCAATCCTCCATCCAGTCAAAGAGTTTATATATTGGTTTGTACAGATTATATGACCAAATGGGTGGAAGCGAAGGCACTTACTAGAGCTAATGAGGAATCTGTTTTAACCTTTCTATTTGAAGAAATTTTTGTTAGGTTTGGAGTGCCTAGAGAACTAGTCATAGATGGAGGACCTCTTTTCAATTCTCACGGTTTTAAAGCCATGCTTCAAAAATATCATATCTATCATAAAATGACTACACCTTACCACCCCCAAGCTAATTGTCAGGTGGAAAGTACAAATAAAGTCATAGAGGCCATTTTAACAAAAACAGTGAAGGAGAATATGAAGGATTGGTCCCAAAGGTTGCCTGAGGCATTATGGGTTTACAGAACTACCTGGAGGAACACTACAGGTTTTTCACCCTATGAATTGGTTTATGGTAAAAATGTTGTTTTTCCTGTGGAATTTGAAATTAAAACCTTAAGAACTGCTTTAGTTGTTAACCTTGATTTGACTAATGCATAGACAACTAGGTTGCAACAACTTCAGGAATTGGATGAAAAGAGGTCGGATGCCATCCATCAAACAACTATGATTCAACAACAAAGAACCATGTGGCATGATAAAACTATTAAGCATAAGCAGTTCCAAAAAGGTAATTGGGCTCTATTGTATGATTCCTGGTTTGAAAATTTTCAAGGAAAATTGTGAAAAAGGTGGCTGGGACCTTACGAGATAGATAATGTTTTTCCCAATGGAACACTAAGGCTCCTAACAATTGATGATTCTAGAACACCATTGTTAGTGAATGGGTATCAGCTCCATCCGTACCAACTGTTAGGTTCTTATACCAATAGGTTTCATTTTTCATGATTGACTATGGAAAATCCAAATATGTTCATCCTTTTATGCTGCAAAGGTTCCATATTTTGTAAAAAATGAAGAAAATTAAGAAAAGTGAAAAGAGGGTGTGCCCTAAAAGAAAAATCAAAGGGCAAAAAGAGTAAATTGGTCTGAAAAAATAATAGAAAGGAACCCCAAACCAAAAGACCAGGAAAGTGGCCAGTCAAAATGCCACTGCTATCTTATTTGCAAGTTCACAATGTGCAAATATTGTTGTTTATCACACTTGATGGATGGCCCAACAGTTCAATCTGGACCACTCCATATTTAAATTTGTTGTTGTAGAATAGAGAATGAAGGTCTGTCCAAACAGTTCAAGCTTGGCAGATGAGTAGATAGGTAGAGAAATTAAGGAGCCCAACTGCTTAATCTGGGCCCTTGGAAGAGATAAGGGTAGATTTAGATAGGAGGGCAGTCAAAAGAAAAGAGGAAAATCAAGGTTTGCTAGTCCAAATGCACCCAATCCAAAGGAAGAAAAAATGCTAGGTGTATTAGGCTGGGTAGGCAGTTTGAGGTTGCAGAAGCAAGGTTATGATCATTTTTTGCCTTGTCAGGAAGGACTCATCTCATCAATGACACTAGTACCATGGAAAAGTGATTGCAGAACAGTGGAAGCATGACTAATTTCCCCTATCATTCCCCCAGAAATTTTTTATTAACATCCCCTCAAGGACCTTGGGATCTGCCCAATAGTCTTGTTTCACTTCATTTTATGAGAAATGCTAAGTTAAACTCTGAGTTTAGTTAGTGAAAAGAAGTGACATTTCTTGTGTAAAAATCATCATTCCATACTCCTTTCATTTCCGTATGCCTAAGTTTTCACTCTATAAAATTAGCATTTATTCATGCATTTTCATTCCATAAAGTCATATTAAATTTTAACTTTATTATTTAGCTCCCTCAATCATTTTCCCACCCCTATTCTACAAAAAACTATATAAAAACCCAAAAAAATACTAAATACCCTTTCCCTTGGCAACTATAGCCATAAAATACAAAGTTTGGGGAATATTAAGTTCATTTGGGACTTTATATTAGCCCTTCCACGTTCATAAGACCTTTGGGGTTTATTTAACTTCAGGTTAAATAAATAATCGTGCAAATCCGCTTTCACATATACTATACCTTATTACCCTCCGCGCTTATATATATATCGGGTTTCGTTTAAACATCTGGTTGAACGAATAACCATGCCCACCCGCATAACCACATAAAACCCACATAACCCAAAGTTTTGAACCCTGGCGCATTATTAAAACATTTAAATATGGCGCGGGCCCCCCTCATTTCAAATCCTGCAGCTTTAAACACCCGTCCACCGTCCGATCCCGTGCCGTAGATCTGACGGCTGGTGGTGATATCACAAGCCCCGATCAGCCGAAGGTTAGCATCCGGGGGATGGGTGGTATTGCTACTGTACCCCCACCACGCGTCAATCTCCCAGCGTGATCGGAGCCCTCCCCTGCAAAACCACCCTGGGCCAAAGCTAGTGCGGGGAAAACTGCTTACCGCCTGCCACCTGCTCCTGGACGTCAAGGCCACGTCACCATATGACGTCGCGTCCACGTCGGCCCCCCAATCCTTTGCAGTACTGCGACATCACCTGCTGACATCACTGCCCCGCCAACGTGTCATGCGCCACGTCACCATACATGTCAGCTGCCATGTCACACTCTGTACCGCTGCGCGCCAAAATTACGTCAGGATGACATCATCCCAAAAGGCGCCAAAAAGCGCTAAAATGTCCAAATTTGGTTAAAAATCGCGAAAGTGACTATTTTGTTTTATTTCTGTTAGTTTGTTGGTAAAAGGCTCTACATGCGATTTATGATCAATTCGCCACCATAGTTGCTTAATCCGTCACCCGCTGAAAGTGACTCCACAGTGCGTTCCCCAGCTCGGCCTGCAGTCTAGGTTATGCATCTACTGCTCGTTTTAAACAGGTATTTACCCATTTGACCCCAAAACCCCTGCATTTCCAGTTTTTTTCTTCGTCTTTGAACCTATAAAACCAAAAAATCGCATAAATCAAGTCGCCATCCCTTGCCAGATCTACTGCACCACCCCTGCTTAATATCCTTTCCACAAGTGGCCAATTTCATCCACTTTCACGGTAAACCACACTCTTAAAAACAAGAACACGGTCCCGCACCCGAACCTGCACATTATATCTGCTGAGCTTGGCCCGTTTACCCAAAAAGCTCCCCAAATTCCACTTCCCTTTGCAAAGTTTCGCTCTTTTGGCTAAAACTCAAGGCCATTTCCTCTGCATTTTACTCATAGAGCTTGTAAATTCGGCAATTCAGTAAAAAAACCCTGTCTAAACTCTGCAAAATTTGTTCTTTGACCATAAATTTTACACAGTGAGGTCAGTCCTAGATAAGCTCATTCTACAGCTCCCTAACAAAGCTTCAGAGGAATTTTTTACTGTTCTGTTGTTGCACAAGTCCAAATTTCAAATACAAACATAGAGAATTTGAAGATGGTCACTCCAGCAGCCTTGAACATCACTCCTCTCAATGCACCCCACAAGGAACTTGAAGCATTACCTTTGGCTGATAGGGACCACTTAATTCAAGACTTGGTTGGTGGTAGAAACCACTTGCAAACCTTCTGTCAGCTAAGGAATAGTTATTTGAACAACAGTGACATTTATGGAATTTGGGAATCAAACTTGCCCATCTACTTCATCCCTTTTGTTAATGTCTTCACTGAAATTATTCGCCTCTGCTGTGAAAACTATGAGCCAAGTCAAAGGGCAGTCAAGTCTCCATCTGGGAGCATTCTCTTCCAAATAACTCCTGACTCAATAAACCAAATGCTAAATTTCAAGCAAACTCAGCTTCTAGTCCCTCTCTCTGTGAAATTCCTGCTTGATGAAGGTCCTAAACTCTCCAGCTCAGAGATAGCCCGAATTGCCAAAGTATTCACGAGAGAAAATCACCAGCCAACAGGGCCACCTCCTTTTCTCTATATAGATTTCAATGAAGTGGGAAAATTACTAGTAGATATGATATCTTATGTGCTAGGTTTCAAAACAAGTGAACATATTGATCATATTATATTGGTCTTTCTATCTGCATTTACCCCAGGACAGCCCCCTGCTGTCAAATGCAACTATGCCAAATTTATTTCCAATAAGATACATGACCAACTACTGAAGCTGGATAGGGAGGGAGTCTTCAAATATTCATCCTATATCTATCATCTGTTCATGTATTATCAGCCAAACTGCTTCCAATGCCCCATTAAAAGATTGGACTCTAAAGGAGAAAAGAGGTCTGTGATTTTTTGGAACTCAGTCTTTCATGAAGTCCACAGCTCCCCCTACTCTTACTGTGAGTTTATTGACCTGTTTGTCTATCCAGTCTCTTGTCTCCTTATGAGAACTCCTCCTGCTAGGCTATCCTATGACATGCAGAAAATATTGCATCTTTCAAAGAACTACAAAATAGGTGACTGGTACTTTTACCAGAATCACATTGTCATTAGGATGTATGGCTGTGAGCTCTGTCCCTACAGGCTGCCAAGATATGTGTCAATGAGATTGTTTGCCTTGGAATATTATAGGCAACTCATCAATTCAGATTTAACTCATTTTCATAGTGCCAAGAAAAAGGCTTGCTTGAAATTCAAAGACCTACTAGGCCCCTTTGTCATGAACAAAAAAGAAGGGTGGCAAGATGCTGACCAAATATTGGGGGTGAAACTCAAGTTAAAGAGAAGTTTTTGGTGGGTACCTTATGACCTAGATGGCTTTATCAATGCTAGAAAAATAAAATATAGGCTGTCAGCCTCTGAACATTGTAAAATCCCACAGATTTAACAATTTGCTAATCAAGATGAGTGGGTGCAAGCTACACTAGTTGAAGAGTTCACTCAGGAAGAAATAATGGAGCAAAATGTAAAAGATTTGGAAAAGATTCTTGACTTAGATTCTTTTGAGCAGGTGACATTTAAACTGCCACAACAAGTCAGAGAAGGCACATCAACTGCTACAGCTCCACAAGCTACCCAAGAAAGGTCTACACCAGCAACAGGTACAGCAAAAGGGAAGGAGGTAATGGATGCAGAATAATAAACAGTGACAGAACATCCTACTACCTCAAAGGAGCAGAGTCAAGGGCAAGCCCCTCCACAACAGACTGAGGCACTACAGGTGCCAGCTTTACAAACTCCTCTTAATGAGGAAATAGGCAAGAAGCGGGATAGGGAAGAAACTACACCTGCTAGTGGGTCAACACAGCAACCAGTAGCCAAAAGACAGAGAGTTGATCCCCAAGTTGAGGAAGAAATTAGTGAAGAAGTCATAGAGAGTCCAAGGAGGGAAAGAGAAACTAGCCAGCAAACACCTACTAGCTCATTCCAGCAAGAGCAAGAGAGGCAGCATGGTATGGAGGTGTCCTCCTCAAGGCAACAAAGCAAGCAACTACATGGTATTAAAGGAACTTTCATGGAAATCAAGTCCCAAAATGAGTTGTTAAGAGTACAACTGTATGATCAATTCCTCAAGACAACACCCTCCAAACAACAGAGATTAATGGCAGCCTATGACTTCAAGGAGGAGAAAATAATTCTAAGTCATTTCAAGCCTAAGATATCACATCCACAGATAGTTGCAGATTACATAAAAACAAACTTAGAAGTCCTTGCTAAGGAAATACACTCGAGGGACCAAATTGAGCTACACAAGCAAACAGGTGAAATGGTCTATGCTACACTAGCAGACAAGGCTATGCTAGCCCATCAACTGAAGGAATCATTGAAAAATACAAACACTCAATTGGATTTGGAGAGAATGTCTTCCTCGGCCAAAGATAACAAAATAAAGACATTGGACAAAATCATTGTGGAACTAGGGCATGATCCTAAGAAGGATGCCAAAGGCATCCAAGCCCTCATAAAGAAAAAAGAAGAAGATATTTCTGCACTCAGAAAACAATTGAGGTTACCTGCAGCCATGCACCCTCAAAATACTGAACTTGTACAAGAAAAGGAAGGTGAAGATACAATGGATTTACTCATGAGGATGAATCAAAGGATAATTCAAATGGAGGAATAGTTGGAGAAAGCATTGCAAAGCAAGCAGGGAGAGTCGACCTCCCAACCACTGGTAACAGCTCCAACAGTCCCCACTACCCTTCCTACAGCAACAGCAACAATTCCTCCCGTCATTGCAGCATCAACAACAGCTACATCAACTACAGATGCTACAGCAGCAGCAACAACAACAACACTTGAAGCTAGCATGAGTATGGAAGAAATGATGAAAGCAGTCAAAGACTAGAAGTTCAGGTGACAGAGGTGAAAGAGGCCAAAGAAAAGTTGGCCAAGCTGGAGGCAAGCTATGACAAGTCCAAGATGATAGTGGCTAAGAAACAAAGGGAAATAAAAGCCTTGGACAACAAAATAAAAGCCTTAGAGAAGGAGCTTACTCTAGACAAAACTCTAGCTGAAATCAAGAAAATTTTGTGGGCCAAAATTGGCCAGTCAATCACTGACCAATGGCAATCAATTCAGACCATACATGAACAAATAGAATTGATAGGCTTAGCTCAATTTGAGAATCAAAGGGCCAGAGCATCATTGGGAAATATGCCTAAGCAAGCCAATAGAATGATTCAGTTCCTGAACACTCATACCAAAGAGCAGTTAGCAGCTTTGGATATCAGTAGTAGGACAGATACTATTCTGACAGTGAAAAAGGTGTTAACCCTGAGAAATTTTGTGCAGACTCTAGAAAGAAAGTGCCAGGAAATGCAAGTAGAAATAAATGACTTCAAACTAAAGATTGCAGCATTGCAAAGAAGAGGGTTGCCCAGCTTATTGACCAGTAGTGGCAGACTGCTAACTCATGAACAATATACTACTAGAATGAATAACTATGTTTCCAATCAGATTACAGCATCCTCAAGTACCTCAGAAGAAACAGGGCCTCCCTCTGGACAGAGTCTTTATGACAAGTTAGAAAATCTGTTCTACATTGAACATGAGATAAATCACCTGTTTGAGGTTCAGCCCAACTTTTACAGATATACTGAAGCTGATGAAACACTGATTAAAATACAAAGACATCAGCTGCCTACAGAGGATTGGTGGCAGGCAATGCTGGAAATTCTACCCAGGTAATTTGATTTCTGTTCCATTTTGAGTCAGCTACAGGTCAGCAACTCCACATACGCAGGCCACTTGCCAAAGTGTAAAAACAGCAGAAAGAGGAAGTCATATTGAAACTGCAGTTCATTAAAGACAAGACCGAGCACCGATGGCAGCAAAACAGCAAACACAGGAACGCAGAGTAAAGACGCAGCTCCAGCCATCTCACTCAGTCTAAAAAGTCAAAAATCTCTGACAGACTAAACCGCCAGCACACCAACAATTACTGCAGTATTTATTTCTCTCATTTACTTCTTTTGAAGAGTTGGTGAAGAAAGTTATTGCCTGAAGACTTATCTACAAGATATTTTGTATATCATTTTTGTATAAATACCTCCCCATAGAATGTATTTGGGGTTGGTGAGTTTCTCTTTGGACTGCGCTGTAAATTCTGAGACTATTTTAATACAAAAGCTGTTGAAGTTCACTGTTGCTGACCGTTTGGATGTGGATTTGATGTTATGGGACCTGCTACAAAATTCCTGTGTCATTCTATGGATCAATAAGTTATTCTAAACTGTGTTTTATGTTTTCTGTGTTTGCAAATTTCACATATGTTCCATGATCTTGGTAATAGAGAAGAAGAATAGCCCAGGATTTGTTTAAATGCACCCTGTGTTCAATCTCTGCTATTTATTATGTTTTCTTCAGGATTAGTCATAAATATGAATTCTTAGCTGCTCATGTTTGCACTGATTCTTTCACTTTGAATATTACCTAGGAATTCTTTACTGCTCCTTGATAATATTCATGCAATTTCCCTCTACCAGTATAATGAAAGATTCTTGATTGCCTTTCATTCCCTGACTTCATTCCATCAATTTCTAGATTTGAAAATTGTTCCAACACTGCCTATCTTGCTCTGTAGCATTACCATTTACCCAAGAAACACTTTCAGTAGTACACCATCATTGACTCCATTTCCTAATGGAATAGACTATTTTGGACTTACATCTCAGCTCTGTCTGAAATTACCATCCAACAAATTTAAAACAAAACTCTGTGCATCATAACTAGCCTAAAATACTCCAAAACAAAGCTAAACTATAAAGAGAGAGCCCTCTCTGGTTGCATGTAGGCTAGAACCTGCAGCTAAAAGATTGGTCAGTGGTTACCTCGGCTGTATTCCCTCCTGGAGGTAGGGAACAACCTGAGTGATAACACCAACAACCAATTTCTAAATAGGAATTTAAGGCCACTTGCATGGCAGATTCACATTATATCTTTTTGGGGGAGCCTGCTGCCCCTCATTGCATTTATCTCTGCATTATATTTTTCTTTATTAGATTAGTTTTCGTAACTAATAATCCCTGTCAAGGGTTTCCATGTTACAATTTATTATTTTGCAAGTCTTAGATTGGGAGGCTGGTTGAAAAGAACAATTGTATTGCAAGCAGGATCAAGTTTCATTTTGGGAAACATTCTCATCTCACCTCAATTAATAGCTCATTCTCCCACATTACCTCTCAGCAACACTTTCCTATTTTGCTTTACAGCAACATCTCTCTTTATTTTTCCCGTTTTTTAAACACCAACTTTTCCCCTTTTTCCCATTGCTGAAACACCAACTTTTCCCTTTTTCCCATTGCTGAAACACCAATTTTTCCCATTGTTGAAACACCGAACTTTTCCATCTCTCCCTAAAACACCAATTTTTCCCATTTTTCCCATAATCGAAACATTAATTCCTCTCAAAAGAATGAATACATATTACGCCTCATTGTGAGAATCATCTATTGATCCTTATAACTTTGATCTTTCACTACCTCCTCCTATGTTTATAAAAGCCTTTCATATAAATACCCTCATATTACAAAACCCTTTTTCATAACCATTGGTGATCTATTAACGACGACATTATATTTTCAGAATATCAATCGAAGGTAAACATGAGGTATGCATTTTTATGTGTAAATATTAAACTATAGTTAATGAGATGATTGTGACATGATCACTGCAATCGCCGTACATTCAAACTTATTGTTTTAGCCGTAGTTTGGGGGGGGGGGGGATACCAAAATTTTGCAATCATTTCACAATACACCAATCACCGTTGTTTTTTACCACGATCATGTCCCATCACCCCATATTTGTCTTATTATGTCACGACCTCATTTCCAAAACTTACTCTGTTTCGGGTGCGGTAACTCGGCTCTGTACTGTGCATTTTACTGAAGCAAGTAACTATGGGAGGCAACGCTATTCGAAATGAACCCATCTCAACAACTATATTGGAATTGCACCCAGAAGTATATCATATTTTTCAGCAAGCAGGCTAGGTAGATTATTTTCGAAGGCTCCAAGGATTTGATCCTCAACAAGTCCTTGAATTTGCATGCAATTTACGAGAAGGTTACTCTACTATTCAAGGAGTCTGAATTCTAGTAACAGAGGATGATATAGCACAGGTTTCAGGTTTACCAGCCAATGGCATTCGATGGTTCAGTTGTAAACACATCATTTTGAACACACAGTAGGACTTCCTTCTACCAGGAGAGCGGGTCGAGCCTAAAGGCAGGGGTGTTGCACTTCATTCATTACCACTTCCATGGTCGACGGTTGCCGAGTTTGTCAAGCACTATCTCACCTGCGAAGGACGTTACCAAGTAGTTTATCAACATGATTTTGTGTTGTTAAATCATTTAAGACATGGTCGTCTGCTAAATATGCCATACTATCTGCTTGGGTGTCTGAAGAATATGTCACATTATTCCATGAATGCGAAGTACCCACTCCTTTCCCTCACTCACCATCATCTTGTTCAGCTTCTAATTCATAGGGGCTTTGCTCAACAGAATCCTCCTCTCCTTAACAAACCACCCCCGGAACCCCATGAAGATGTTGAAATTACTCAAGCAGCAGCCGAAAATCCCCAAGAAACTGTTGAAGTTCCTCGAGCAGCAGCCGAGAATCCTTAGGAAACTGCTGAAATTTCTCAAACAACAGCCGAAACTCCCCAATTAAATGCTGAAAATCCTCAACTGACCCATGGAATCCCTCAGCAAATTGAAATCCTTCTGCACAACAACCAGGGAGTGCCTTTGATTCCCCACCACCCATAGTAGTTAATCCAATTGACCCCTCCATTGCATTGACCTCACCCCATAATTTAGCTCAATCATCCACTCCCACTATCCATATCCCCAGTGATGATTCAGATGACAACATTCCCATTGCTAAGATAAAAAGGAAAAGGCAAGAAACGGCTGTGCCCCTACCAAAAAGATGAACAAGGGCCTCAATTAAAGAAGTCATCACTTCTGATGACCATCCTACCCCAGAGAAAGCTCTCATAAAAGAAAAACCACTATTCTTCCTACCTTTTTACCTCGAAGACGAACGAGGATGTCTTCTGAAGTAGCAACTAAAACCACTACCCTAAATTCCCCAACTATTATCCTAAAACCCCATGAAGCACCACAGTCCCAAGGCCCTGAATCTTTACCTACCTCACCCTCAGGTATTGAAATGCAAAATGCACAGGATTTTGTGACATCATTCCTTTCAAACAACATAGTTGTCACACAAGAACCAGCTACTGATTCAGCAGCTGCTCCGCAAGAACCAGCTGCTGATCCATCAAATGTGGATACCCAAGATGATATATAGCATGTAGTTGTCCCACAAGAACCAGCTACCGACTTAGTAGGTGCTACACAAGAACCACCTGCTGATGTCCATAAAACAGACAACCTAGATGTAGTTGTCCCACAAGAACCAGCTACCGACTCAGTAGGTGCTACACAAGAACCACATGCTGATGTCCATAAAACAAACGACCTAGATGTAGCTGCCCCACAAGAACCAGCTACTAACTCAGCATTTTCCACACAAGAACCACCTGCTGATGTCCATAAAACAGACAACCTAGATGTAGCTGCCCCACAAGAACCAACTATTGACTCAGCAATTGCCACACAAGAACCACCTGCTGATGTCTATGAAAAATATGACAAGGACGTAGTTGCTCCAGCTACTGACTCAACAGTTGCCACAAAAGAACCCCCTGCTGACGTCCATAAAATTTATGATCAAGATGTAGCTGCCCCACAAGAACCAGCTACTGACTCAACAAGTGTTACACAAGAACCACCTGCCGATGAACAAAATATAGATAATCAGGAACCAGCTACGCAGTCAGTAGCTGCCACACAAGAACCATTTACTGATATGAAAAATTTGGATGCACAGGATGATATAGCTGTTACAGAACCAACTGATGATTCAACAGATGTCACACAAAAACTACCTGCTGAGGCTGCAAACAATGAAGCTACTACCGAACAACAACCCTTCCATCCACTGGAATCAGCTATTGAGACCGTGACTGCTACACAAAGCCCAGTCACCTTGGCTTCCCTTTTACAAGAAAATGAGTTTCTGAAATCAAAGCTCGAGGTTTATAAGCAGGAACTAATAGTGGCAAGGGAAGCCTATGAAAGAGAGCTTAATCTGTATACTTTAGCTCATGCAACATCTGTAGCTGAGAAAAGTGTAGAGAAAAATCAATACAATGAATACATGTGCAACCAATGTGGTAATATTTATCATCAAGCTAGTTATAAGATAGTCGAAGTCCCATTTCCTAGAGCCACTCCTGCATTAACTCCTATTATAGTTAAAAAGGAACGCCTTGCTATTACACAAGAACTAGCAGGGCCTTCAAAGATTTTTGAAAAAGAAGTGAAACCACAAGTATCTCGGCCTACTCTGGTTTTTAAAGCTGAAAGTGTTGTACCAAGGCCTACAAAGACTGCGTTTACTCAGACTGAACCTTAGCATTCAAAGACTATCTTCACTCAGACCACAAGCACTCAAGCACAAATGGATATAAGGAAGAAGGAATATGTTGTGTCACAGGAAAGGATCTTGCAGGAACATAATTTATTAATTTATCATGGCAAAATCATATATATGCAAATTGGGAAGTGTTGAAACAGTCTTGTGCACAGAACAAGGAAAATAAATAGTTAAAAACTAAATTGTCTTTCATGTTTGATTTGGTTCAAAGACGACTGGCCACCAGGAAACCATCCTTTAATTATTCTGTGTTTCTTTCAGAGTGCCTAGCATTCTTCCAAGTAAAGGAAATCAGAGATGGAGGATGTCATGAGGTATCCACACCTCAACAGTTTATCAAAACATTCACAGAGGCATCATTCAGTGAACAAAATTTACTCTGTGAACTATATCTCCATAATGAAGCCATGCCTGAGGATAGAAAGCTTAATATGATTCCTCTGGTTGGGGACATTCAAATTAGAGCCTTTGTCTCTTTCCTGACCAATAAGCTCACGTGGAAAAATGCCTTCCTTTCAGCAAAACACAATGAAGATAATCGCCTTCTATGGATTCAATCCGAACCACAGAATGTTGTTGTTTTTGTCGCTGAACATCATTGGTTTTTAAGGGAACCAGGAATGACCGAGCATCTTAGAGAATTACAGGTAGCAGTCTTAAAAGATTTCCAACATTATGTCAAAGCAAAGGGAGCTCTTGCCTTACAAGCAAACAATCTATTTAGGGAACACTGCCCTAAGGAGATAAAGGAATACCATCCCTTTAACCCTCTTAATCTTCAAATAGCAATTTCACAGCTACATAATTATGTCAAAAAAAATGCATTCAACATTATGCTAAAAAGTGGTTAGGATATCATTTTCACTTCCCTCTTCTATGGTTTCCAGTACAAAAATATAAGGCTTATTTTAGGTTGTCCAAAAAGGAGGAGCTCGCAGCATGGCAGAGACTACATAATTTCCAGGGTTTCAGAGATTTTATTGATAGCACCTTCTATACTTACTGTCAAAGTAATTTTCACTTTACAGCCCAGTACTCGGACTTAGACTCAGAGTAAAAGTTGCATGAGGACATGCAACCCTTTCAGTTGGGGGGGATGTTAGGACCTCATATTGTCTCTTTTTGACCATACATTTTGTTATGATGTCATCCTTTTTCAACTTATATTTAAAGTCCTTGTTACTGTTTTAACCCAATTATTCCAAAGGTACACAATATTTCTTCTCATCACTATACATTTAATTATTTTACATATAATTACGCTATCTTCATTGTTGATCATTGAATTGATAGTTGTTGAATGGTTAAAGAATGATGTGCAGTCCACATTGCTGAAACTGCCTGGAGATTGCAAGATTACTTCTACAGTTGTTGAAACAGTAGGAATGATGCGCAAATCTCGTGACTGAATAGTGGTTATTTGTGGTCTAGATTTGATAGCAACAGAAGAAGATCACCGAAGGAGCTGCTACACTGGATGTAACGATCATGATCTAAAGACAGTATTATTGTAATAGCATTTTGTTGATGGGAAAACTGACTTCCCTATTTTTGTATAAAGGGTTAAAATAGGACTTACAATGTAATCTATTGTAATAGATGTCTCCTCTTTAAAAAGAGGAGACATCTACATTAGAAGGGGATGAACAGACTGCGGGGAAAGGCTTAGTTGAAGGAACAGAACTGGAATCCTTTTTTCTGTAACATGACATATTGATAGATGAATAAAATCTTGTTCTAAACATTTCTTTCTAGTTCTCGTCTCTTGGGGAATCTTGTGAGAAGGACAGGGCCCACCTTCATCACAAGATTCACCCACTATATTTCTGTAGTGTGTTAAGTGTGTCTTTTATCCATGCCTTGTTAACAGTACTGTTTCTGAATATTGTTTTCACATCATTGCTGAAACTCTGTTTTCTTTCCAATTGATTGCTACACTATTTAGTTTATCCATAGTTCATTCATGAGTGTTTCATTGGTAATTGAGTTTACAGAGTGAGATGGTAGTGTGGTGATCAGAAACAGGTGCTGAAGATTCCCATTCTGGGAATAGGGTCCTATTCTCTGTTACAACATAGCTAGTGCTTTCCTTTGCAGGTTGATTCTTTTTCATTAGCTTACTTCTTTAATGAAATTAAGCCTTATTTGGTAGCTTCTTGCAATAGATTGTTTTTGCTATAACTCAGAGTGGAGCTTCAGTTTTCTTAAGCAAGGTGTGATCATTTTTTACTACAACTTTCATTGATTTTAAGATTGAGTGCATATAGTACGCAGTTGCCTTTGAAATAAACAGACTTCCTTGGGTTGACAATTTATGTAGCACTTGGTTGTTTGAATTAATAAGCAATTAAAGTGACCAACAACATTGTGGGGTATGTTTCTAGTAAATAAAAATCACTGTAGGGTGAAATGAATCTAGTGCCCACTTCATTTGTTTCTACCACAAACATAAGCATTGTAGGGTAAAACAAATGTAGCACCCACAATATTTATTTCTAACACAAACAAAAACAAAAGAATGTTAGATAAAAGCAATTCTAGTGCATGTTAGATTTTTTTTTTTGCAAGAAAAACATTAAGTGTAAAAACTATCTAGTGTATTCTAAATTTATTTCCATTTCGAACACAATCATTGCAGGGTAAAATAAATATATTGCCCTCTAGAACTGTTTCTTGCACAAATAAATGCATTTTAAGGTAAAATAAATCTAACACATGTTAGATTTTGTTTTAGCACAGAAAAGGCATTGTAGAGAAAAGTATATCTAACATCTAGTAAATTTGTTTCTAGCATAAACATAAGCATGGTAAGGTGAAACAAAACTAGTACCACTAGATTTATTTCTTACAAAAACACAAGCATTGCAAGGAAAAATAAATCTATCATGCATTAGATTTCCTTTTGGCACAAACACAACCTTTGCAAGGTAAAAAAAATGTCATGTGTGCTAGATTTTCCTTCTAGCGAAAAAACAAGCATTGTAAGGAAAAATAAATATAATGTGTTCTAGATTTGTTTTCATCACAAAATCAAGCGTTGCGAACTAAACAAATGTAACATACACTACATTTATTTCTAGCATAATCACAATAATTGCATTGTAAAACAAATTTGGTGTGCTGTAAATTTGTTTCCAACACAAATAAAATTATTTCATGGTGAAACAAATCTAGCATGCACTAGATTTGTTTCTAGCACAAACAAATGCATTGTAGGGTAAAACAAATCTAACGCACAATATATTTTTTTCTCACATCATAAAGTGGATCGTGAAGATGTGGAATTTCCAAGTTAAAAATGCATGGATTTGACTGCAACAAAAGTTGTAATGGTATATGAATCTCTATTGTAATGCCCATGGGAATGCATACTAAGATATGTAAGGTTCACTTTGAGATCGAGGTAGCATCACAACATGATGAAGATACACATTTGAAGAAAACGTTAGATGATTTTTCCAAGGTTCCGGCTTTCATTATTGGAGTCATCTATGTGTTGGTCTCGTTTATCAATGTAAATTATTTCCTTAAATGTGATCATGTGAATGAATGTCATTGGAATTAAAATTTTTCATTTGAAAAATATAGACTTTACTTCAATATTATAGTAGCACTAGATATGGTTGCGATTCCTCAATGTTTTCTTGTAATTATTATGACATGGTTGGCTCCTGGAAATAGAAATATGGCTCAGAAGAAAGCTATTATGAAAAAATTACCAAGTGTAGAGATTTTATGTTGTACCATTATGATTTGTTCTGACTAGACTAGAGCATTAACAACTAAGAAAATGCTCATAGAAAAAGATATAGAAGTATGGTCATAAACATGTTCTCTCCTAGATTAAACCAATGAGGGTAGTACTTATGATCCTTGTGATCGGATAGTTCTAGATTTGTTCAGAGGGAAATTGGACAACAATATTCAATCAATAACAAAGATTTCTACTTTGTCCAATGATGCAGGCATTACATATATTGGTGATGAATACCACTCTATTGGTGTTCCCATTGAAACATTGAAGGTACAAAATATTTTTAACTCTGCATCCCTTCTTTCCTCACATATGTAACAACCTTGGTAAAAAATTCACGTAAATAAAGTTAATAAAGGAAAACATAAGACCAATATCATGGGACATGCATTCCAAGCTGAATGTTGGGAAAAACATCCTAGTGTGGGTGTTCATTTCAATTTATTATGGCAAAGGGAAATTGTCAAAGGAAATGGAAAAGAATTTGGAAAGGTGGGGCATTAATTGGCATTTTATTTATCAAAATAATGGAAATTAGGAGAAAAGGAAGGTGAAAGGTTACATGTTTCATGTGAGGAGGAAAAGGAAGGAAAATAATGGAAAATGAACAAAATAGAGGCCTCATTAATAAAAAGTCTTTTGAAGATTAGTTCGTAACCTTTTTCCAGTGTTACCATTTGTCGGTTCAGTTTTGGAGCTCTCTCTCTCTCTCTCTCATAGAGTTGGACACTTTTTCCTTGGAACACTCTAGCATTGGATCAAGGAAAGCAAAGGAAGGAAAAAGAAGGTAAAGTGAAGAAAAGATCAAGCAAGGAAGAGTAGGATCAAGAAGCTTCATCAGGATTACTTGCAAGTACCAATTTGCATGTGTTATTTCCTTGCTATATTTGCATGTGTTATTTCCTTTCTATATTTGCATGCATGTGGTTCTCTTCTTGTCATTTGCATGGGTTTTGTGACGGTGATTATTAGCCTTTGCTTTCCATTTCTAAATAGCCATGGTGTGATGGTGATTTCTCTTATTTGGTTAATTTGGATTGCAAGACGGTATCAAAGCTGAGTGAGGTGGTCTCTAAAAAATAACACAAGGCCTAGGAATCCCTAGATCAGAGAAGGTCGAATTTCAGTAAAGCCATATTTTTTGTACCTCAGTGGGCCTAGGAATCCTCAATAGGTGAATGGCGGGATATACGATAAGCCTAGATGTGTGTGTGATCAATTAGGACTAGGAATCATTGACAGATGAATGATAGGATATATGGTAAAGCCTATAGGGTAGAGTCCCAACTAGGCCTAGGAATCCTTGACCTGTGAATGGAGGGATATATTGTAAATCCTAGAGACTGGAGTCTTCATTAGGCCTAGGAATCCTCGACTGGTTAATGACAGGATATATGATAAAGCCTAGAGGCTAGGAGATAGACCAATTCCTCAGTGTGTAGGTAGAGAGATCAGGAGGAATCTATGCTTGTTTAGGGCCTAATGATCTGGTGGGGATTGTGGTAAATCCTGGTTGTATTGATAAGGATTAAAGCCTAGTGATCCATTGGGGATTGCAGTAAATCTTGAGGAAGACCTGGTTGGTTTTGTTTTGAGTCTCACATTGATGCTTGGAATATGGCACATGGATGATTAGCTTAAAGAAAGATTTGGTTCAACCAATCTATGGTCGGGCGATATGTGGAAGTCCTAGACCTGGTTGCATTATATATATGTTAATAAGAGCTCCTTATCCATAGTATTTCATGTGTAAATGTACTGGTTCATATGTGGTTCTTATGACTATTATATCCTTGTTAATTCTATTGGTTATATGTTGGTTATGAGTATGTTTTATGATAGACTTGATGTATGGTTTTCATCATGTTTTGATTATAAAATGAATGTACAATGAATATATGACCTAATATATGGTAATTCAACTATTTTGATATGAAAAAAATGCTTCCTTATGAACATTAGATAAGCATTATATCTCTATGCTCAGATATGTTGTGACCTGTAGATTACATATTTGTGACATGTTTGACGAAATGTATGTCATGGCTAGTAGGGGTCATATCAAGTACCTGCACTAGTGATTGCATTAGTATATTTTTTCCATTATTATTTATCATTTCTAAAGGTTTCATGAAGCTATGGGAAGTGGCCTGAGTCTTGGCCCTAAAAAAGTGGCTCAAAATTAGGGGTTGTTGATACCAAACTGCCTAAAAAAATTCCACAGTTGTTCGCATGCCTTGTTGTGGGAGTGAATGGAAGGACTTAGTTGCATGCATGTCTTTTCATTGGAGTGAGTGAGTCTCCATATCATTGAAATTTCAAGTTGTCTCAGGGGTTTTCCACTTAGAAGGGTTGGTTGGCTCCTTAAGGTTTTGTAGCGTGTGTGAAAGGTCAGTTTGGTTTCGTTATGTTGGTTCCACTTCCTTAACTATACATGGGGAGTTGAATCACATCATAGTGGTGTCTCATTACATGTTTACACAAATGGAATGGTTAGCTTGGTTAAATGTGGGAAGAGGGTGTTATAGGGTGGTATCAGAGTGAGTTTCATTCTCATTGGGTGGTGTGTAGTTTATGTTCTCTTTATGTTATATCTGATACTACAGAGTGGTATTAGAGAATGTTTCACCCCTTCGATTAGATGGGTGGTGTGTTGGTCATGCATAGATATTGACTACATATGTGTTCTTTATGCTTGTGGTCTATGTGATCATTGTGTATACATGGTGGTGGTTATGGTTGCAGTTGTGTCACCATGTGAAAGTTGATGGTGTCATTGATTGGATGTGATCATCATGAGTGTATGTCAATTATGCATTGGTTATGCATGTTAATGTTTATATGTTGTTATGCATGCATTTTCATGGTTAATGTTGTTTTCCATAAGGTCATTGTATGTAGTTATGTCATCATGATGCTCTTGGTATGTTATGATGCTGACATATTGGCTGAGATAAAGAAGGGAAAGCAGATCATTTGAGCGAGGTTGCAACACTAGACCTCGACGTAAGAAGTAGATCATCATATAGGTTTGTATGTTGGGAATGAAAGTATGTTTGGTAATCGATTGTTATATACATATGGGTTATGACATTCAGGTTTGGGTCGACGTATTTGTGATATTGTGTTGTGCTAATCAAGAATGACTGTGCATATGTGATTGTTATGCATGAATGACAATTGTTTAGGAGTTTATGATGTGAACATGTTAGCTAGTTATTGTTATGGATATCATGACCTTATTTATGTTTGAGTTGACATGTTGTGAAATTATATCATGCTAATATATATTGATTTTGTAGACAATATAACCTCCCTGAGATACATTAAGGTATGGGTTTGCTTATGTTGTCTACTTGGTGCTTGAATGTTTGATTATGTGGTCTTTTAGGTGTTTGAGTGTTTGCTTTCTAATATGTTGTGTATCTATTGTTTGAATGTTTTATTAGTTGCACAATATGAATTTGTATCTATAATATTGCATGAAGGAATGGTCTTGTTTCGAAATGGTTGCACTAACACATACGTGTTGAGACAATTGATATGTACCTAAGTGTGAGTGGGTGCTAGTTGTGGTCAAGGAAAAATTTAAGGATGGAAAATTTTCTTGAAGTTAAAAAACATTGGCAAATCTAAATAATCTCTAATATGCAAACTATAAAAATTTTATTGATATATTTGTAAAATTATTCAAATTTATTATGATTTTATATATACTATCTATATAATGTTGGCGATTTTTAAGGTAAAATAATTTTATATTCTAAAATTTGGGTGAATCGTCTTTTATAAAAATTGGAAATTAGCGATTTTTTTTTGTGGGAAAATGATGGAAAATTAGCCCACTAGGCTAATATTAGCCCCTAAAACATTCCATGGTTGTAGTATTATGACTAGTGACTCTATGTTGATTATGATATGTTTGTCATTCTTGGTATTGGTTGATTTCAAATTAATAAATATGTTGTCTTTATCTTTGGAACATGTGGCTGACATGTGTGAATAGTTGTAGGGAAACATGCTTGGTATTAGAGTGACAAGGTAACAATTGATGTGTTTATATAACTAACAAATCAGTGATGTAATAGTACATAGTAAGACTCCATTGCAACAAGGTAAAATGTAAAATAAAGGAAGTGGGTGAGAATTCCTTTGGCCATGTTTGGAAACCACAATTCCAAATGAATGATTTCTTTACATGAACACATGAAGTCTTCTTAACCCTGGTTTTGTTTGACATTACGTGGATATGCACTATATTCATGAACATGTATTTGATAGATATATTAGATACTTTCTAGTTATATATCGTTATGTCAAGGGAATTGGAGTCCCTTGAGAGATGATATATGTATGTGTTCAGCCCCAAGGGTTAGCTCAGTTGGTAAAAATCAGTGCCTCTCCATCGGGAGGTCACAGGGTCCATTCTCACAAAAGCCCTTGAGGCCAGGCCTAGCTAGTGGGCTGCGGGGCTAGGTTCCCTTCGGGGTCGATCAACCCAAATTTTTCTATGGACGTAGTGTCACCCATTGACTAGGGTGTTCGTGAACCACAACCAAAAAATAAACTAAAAAATAAAGATATATGTATGTGTTCAGTTACAAGGAAATCTTCTTGGCACAACAAGGTAAGGTAACTCATATATTGTTATCTTTATTTATGCACTAACAATTATGTGTTTATGGTAGTATGATGCAGGGTATTGCATGACAAAAGAGACTGCCATGAAATTTTGGAGAAGGATCAGGTTAAGATTTCCCTTCGAAGCACTGAAAACGATGGGGATTGAGTCATGGTGTTTATTTCTAGGTTTGTACTTTTGGTCTTTTGTGGTTTTTTGTGACTGATTTATGATATTCATTGTGTCTAATGCATGGAAATGCCACTTCTTTTGTCACCTTGTATTGTTATTGGTTTTCATGGTTTCATTCTTGTTTGTTTCTTGTTCTTTCCTTTTATGTTTTGAGGGTCTTGTTAATTGGTTTGGAAGAGGAAATTTAATGGAGCTCAGGGAGATTTGTATGGTACCCAACAGGTAATGTAAGACTTGGATGAATCTTGATGCATGTGTAAGGGAAACTAAAGGCAAGAGTATGAAAGTTGGTTGGATTGGTTAGGGCCATGGGTGTAAATGGATAGTGGTAGGACAATCATGAGAAAGGTAATAAGGTAAGGTAAAGTGAATGGACTTGTGGTGTTAGATGCCTTGACTATGTTGGCAACTATTGTTCTATGTGTTGTGCATGTTGTGCATGGATAAAGGGGCTTATTTTAACCTAGACCTTATTGTATCTCATAATTATGTTGTGATCATGATTATGATGATGTCTCTATATGTATGTACATATGTTTTTATCTAACATGGACATCAAGAATTATGATTTTTTTATGCTAATTTTTATACGTATATATGTATGTATATATGTCATTGTTTGAAATGGTCATCAAGAATCATTCTTGTGGAGGAATGATTTCTTATGGAGGTGAATGACATGAAGAGGTTACTAGTTTATGAGGAATCAAGTGGGAAGAATAGCCCTAGAAGATATACGAGGTCAACATCATGTGGATATGAATTGATATTACATGACCCTACTATGTCTATGCTATGCTATGGTATGTAATGTTGAGGAACATATGAGCGAAATGAAAGAAATATGATTTGTGACATGCTCAGACAAGCATGAACAATGGAAAGAAACTAGAGGAAAGGTTTATTGGTAGAGTAAATGTTTGGTCTATGGATGTGTAGTACTGTTGTTGTATACATGTTGTACCTATGATGTTGTGTACATGCGGTGTTGTGTATATATGATGTTGTGTACATGTTGTTTATGTAATGCTATGTATAGGTGGTGTTGTGTACATGTTGTTTATGCATTACTATGTACATATGGTGTGGTGTGCATGTTGTACATATGGTGCTATGTAAATGTGGTGTTGTGTGCATGATTGTACATGTGGTATTGTGTGCATGTGGTGATGTGTACATGTTGTACATGTGGTGTTGTGTGTAGGTGGTGTTATATACATGTCGTGCATGTGGTGTTGTGTACATGTTGTGCATGTGGTGTTGTGTACATGTGGCATCGTGTACATTTCTAATGCATTTAGTGTTGTGTAAATGTGTTGTGTGCATGTCATGCATGTGCTGATGTGTACATGTGGTGTTGTGTACACATTGTGTAAGTGGTGTTGTGTATGTGTGGTGATGTGCACATTTTGTGTAGGTTGTTTTGTGTACATGTTGTACATGTGGTATTGTGTATATGCATTGCATAGTCATGGTATCATGACATGTGTATTCCTTGTGTTGTACTTTGTGTATGTATATGTATTTTTTGTGTCATACATCAAACGCAACTATATGTGTTGTTTTGTACACCAGATGTAGGTGTATGTGTTGTGTCATACACCAGATGCAGTTGTATGTGTTGTTTTACACAACAAGTGTAGGTGTATTTGTTGTGTTGTACAATGGATGTACGCGTATGTGTTGTCTTGTATGTCAGGCATAGGTGTATGTGTTTTATGTAGGGTGTAGGTGAATTTATTATATGATGTTGTATGTCATGTGTGGTTGTGTGTGTGTGATGCGCACTATGTGTATGTGTATGTGGTTGAAGAGAAGGAACTGGGTGTTTCTCGGGGGTGTAAATTGATCCAATGTGCGTACAAAAAGGACAAAGGACTGATTGAAGGACAAGAGGGTGGACTCTTGATCGAGCCTAGGAATCCTCAATCAGTGAATTGAGGGATATATTTTAAAGTCAAGAGATTGGAGTTGTTTATGCCTAGGAATGCTCAAAAAGTGAATATCGAGATATATGGTAAAGCCTAGAGACGAGGAGATAGAAAAATGCATCACGGTGTAGGTAGAGAGATATGGAGGCATCCATGCTTGTTTAGGGCGTAGTGATCTAGTGGGGATTGTGCTAAATCTTGGTTATATTGATGAGGGTTTGGGCCTGTTGATCTGGCGGGGATTGCAGTAAGGGCCAAGGAAGCCCTAGTTAGTTTTATTGTGAGTCCACATTCATGCTTGAAATATAGCATGGAGGTGATTGGTTGAAAGAAATATTTGGTTCAACCAATCTATGGTTAGGTGGTATGTGGAAGTCCAAGACTCAGTTGTATTTTGTATATGTTAATAGGAGCCTGTTCTCCTTGTTATTCACTTGTAAATGTATTGGTTCATATCTCATTCTTATGGTTGGTATATCCTTGCTAATTATTTTGGTTATATTTTGGTTATGAGTATGTTATATGAAAAACATGATGTATGGTTCTCATCATGTTTTGATTAAAAATTGAATGTACAGTGAATCTATGCCATAGTAGATGATAATGAAGATATAATTATATTGAAACAATGCTTCCTTATGAATCTTAGATAAGTATGATACCCCTATGCTCAAATATGTTGTTATGACCTATAGATTACATATTTGTGACATATTTGATGAAATTCCCATCATGGCTAGTAGGGGTCAACTCAAGTACTTGTGCCAGTGATTAAATTATTAGTTTTGTTCCATTTTTATTTCTTATTTCTAAACGTTTCATGAAGTTCTAGGCAGTGGCCTTAGTCACGGCCCTAAAAAAGTGGTTCAGAATACGAAGTCACTCGCATTAAACTGCCTCAAAAATTCCACAGTCGCTAGCATGCCTTTCTTTGAGAGTGACTAGAGGGCCTCAATCACATGCATGGCTTGTCATGGGAGTGGTTGAGGGTTGAGATTAGTGAAATGTCAATTTGTCTCAAGGGTTGGCCACCTACAAGGGTTGGTTGGCTCCTGAAGGTTTTGTAGCATGTGTGGAAGGTCAGTTTGGTTTCACTATGTCAGTATCATTTCCTTAAATTTACATGGGGAGTTGAAGCACATCATAGTAGCCTCTCATCAAATGCTTACCTTAATGGACTGATTAGATTGGGTAAATGTGGGAGGAGGGTGTTACAACATATCTTGCTCAAACTTTTTCAATAGACATTCACTTTATTTTATATCTATAAGCAATACAAGATTCACACACACACACACACACATTGAGAATTTTTTTATAATTCCACCTCTTGCCACGTTTTCTTAATCTTGGTGATCACAGAGGAATATACAACTATATAGATTACCTAAGGATTTTTTGCTACCATGCTGGTTTTGTTTAGCCATCTCTAATATTGTAGTATTCATTCTTAGGTGATGGTTGAAAAGATTAAATTACCATATTTTGGGGAACATGTAAAGGATGAAAGGGATGAAAATCATTCAATTTATGCATAAACCAAATTAGGTATGGTTATTGATATTAAGATATATAGTTAAGTAAATAATATTTTATAGTCTGGGCGAGTTTCATTTTACATATATTTTTCAAAAGGATGACATTATTTTGTAGTTATTTTAAAGTTTAATATCGTTGCATATTTTTTTATGCTTCTATTACCTTTTTGTATACGCTGAATTACAAATCCTCATTTTGTGTAATGTAGGATTTTCTTAGTGGTGAAGTGAAAGAGAATAGAATTTTTACCTTAGACTTTGATAAAATGTGCAAGTCAATGGGGGTTATTGTTAACTCAAATGCAAGAAATAACACATTGTTAGTGAATGTAATTTATGGAATTTTTTACTTCAGATATTATTGTCACTACTACAACACCCTCCAAAATTTTGCCCTACATCCAAATTTTGGAGCCTATGTTGACTTTGCATGTTTTCATCATAAGTGTTAAGAGTCATTGCATGTATTTTCTCCAAGTGTTCTTGTCTTGTTTAAAAGAAAATCAAAGTGTCATCTTTTAGCATAGGAAACTATCACACATTGTAATGACATGGTTTGGTTGGTTTTAAGGGATGATATTTGTGTTAATGAGTTGTAATTACCCTGTAACCATGTAACACATTCGTTTTGAAAGTTTTAAGCATTGTCGCACAAGTATTGTCAATGTCATCAGAAAGTGTATCTTGTTGGCATTATGATTCAGGTGTTGTCCTTGATGGCAAACCCATTCAGGTGATAAATCAAGAAGGACGCAGGAAATATGTTCAGCACGTGCGTCCCCGCAGGTATACCATACAGAACCCGCGTCCAGGGACGCAGGCCAGCCGTTCAGGAGGTGCGTCCGCCCAGTGCACACATTTCAAGGCAGAGAAAAGCACGTGGGGGTTTCTTGTGTGGTATCTAGCCGACGGTTTTGTGTTTCTATGGTGTCGGCTCGTGGTTTTGTTCCATGTTTTGGGAGAAGCTTGCCTATATAAAGCAAAGGATTTCATTTGGATTAGACACCATCTTGGTTGAATATCTTTTGGTGAGATCTAGTCCAGATCTATGAAGGCGAATCTTCTAATGGACTGTGATCTCTATGGCGCATGATCAGATCTGTGGATCTGAGTGTTTGGGTTGGTTCTGAAGTCCTCATATCTTTTATATCTGAAGGGACGCAAGTTCAGTGAAGGGCAAGTGCGCCGGGACGCAGTACAGTAAAGGCTCAGGTGCGTCTCTGAGGCAAAGGACGCGGCGCGACTGTGTTATTGGGTGCGTCTCTGAAGCAAAAGACGCGGCGCGACTGTGTTATTGGGTGCGTCTCTGAAGCAAAAGACGCGGCGCGATAGTGTTTCTGGGTGCGCCGGTCGCAGCAAAGCATAGAGGAACAGTGCGTCGGCACGCAGAACAGTGGAAGGTAGACTGCGTCCAGTCGCAGGTCACAGAAAGAAAATATGCGTCCCTGTCTTAAGATGATCTGTTGACTGTATATTTCTGTTCATAAGGTGTTCTGGGTTATTTCTGTAATTACTGATCTGATATCTGTAGTGGACTGTATCTGTTGTATACTTGTTGATCATTTGATTCTTCATGAAAAGAAGTAGGGGGTTGTAGCTCCCTTCCAGGAGAGACTGGAAAACGAGAGAGAGTTGTAGCTCTCTGCAGGTTGCAGCCTGCGTGCTGGTAAAGGACTGCACCAGTACAAAATCATTGTAAAAAGAATTTCTTGAAAGAAGATAGAGACATATTGCAGCAGGTGGTTTTCTCCCGCATTGGGTTTCCACCTTACATCTTGTGTTCTTTGGTGTGACTGTCTATTTTCTTTATTCATGCTCATTATTTTATGGTACTGATATGCAAGAATAATTCAAAAGATCAAATAAGGAAGATTTGGTAAATTGCTTGATAATACTGATTCACCCCCCCTTTCAGTATTATTTCCATCAATTGGTATCAGAGCAGGTCCTTCAGAAAATCTTGATCGCTTGAAGGTAGATCGTTCATCATGAGCAACTACGAGAGAGAAGCATCAATCAGGCCACCAGTTTTTGATGGGACAAACTTCAATTATTGGAAGGTAAGAGTTACTGCATATCTTCAATCTCTTGGTACTGAAGTTTGGGACATTGTAGAAACAGGCTATGCTTTTCCTTCAGCTACTCCTACAGATCCAGCTGAGAAAAAGAAGTATGAAACAAATGCAAAAGCAGTCAGTACTCTTTTAGGAAGTATATCCCAAACAGAATTCATGAAGGTAATGCATTTCAAATCAGCAAAAGAAATATGGGACAAAATGATCACAAGCTATGAAGGAGATGAACAGGTAAAACAAGTCAAACTTCAAACTCTCAGAATTCAATATGAGACTCTCAAGATGTATAATGATGAAAGTGTGGCTAATTATTTTCTTCGGGTAGATGAGATTGTAAATTGTATGAAAAATTTGGGTGAAGAAGTAAAGGAGTCTCTAGTAGTTCAAAAGATTCTAAGATCATTATCCCCCAAGTTTGAATCCAAAGTATCTGCAATAGAAGAAAAAGAAAATCTCCGTGTTCTTACTATGTCTCAGCTACATGGAATTCTAACTGCTTATGAAATGAGAAAGGGAGGACCATCAGACAGAAGGGAGGCTGCTTTTAAAGCATCAGGCAAAGAAGATTACTATGAAGCAAGCCATGATCCAGAAGAAAAGGAAGAAGAATCAAATTTTGTCAGAAATCTTCAAAGAGGTTCTGGAAGGTTCAGAGGTAAGCTACCTTTCAAATGCTTTGCTTGTGGAAGAGTAGGTCATTATGCTGCAAAATGCTCTTATAAGGATAAAGGAAAGGAACCAGTTAGATGGAACAAGAAACAAAGCGCAAATAAGAAAAGCTACTACACCCATGAAGATAGTGATGGCTTATCAAACAGTGATGAAGATGAACAAGGTAATAAATATAGGTTGTTAATGGCATTTGAAGATGATGATTATGAGGATGCTGTAGATGTGGATAACCTTTATGATGAAATTACTAGACTCAAGAGATGCATAGAAGAAAAGAACATGATTATTGATACTCTACAATTCCAAATTGATGAAAAGGAAAAACATCTTGAAAAATTAGAAGGTGAAATTGTTGGTCTTAGAAAAGAAATTGAGAAAACAAAAACTATTAATCTCAAGTTTGTCAAAGGATCTGAAACTTTGGATGAGATTATCAGTGTGCAGCGGTCTCCACTAAATAAGACAGGTTTGGGCTATAATGGAGAAACTTCTCAAGCATCCACTTCAAAAAGTTATCTTGATGCAGCAAGAAGAAATGAGCAAGAGCACAAGGAAGATCATCAGGTAAAGCAGGGACAAATGTCAAGCAGAAACTATCAGGGGCAATCCAGCTTAAGGGTGAACAAAAGCCACAACCAGCCACAGGTAAAATCTTCTCAATTTGGTTCAAGAATAGATGAAAATAGAAATTACAATCAGTTGGCTGGTAGATCTAATAATCGCAGAAGCTTCTTCAATGGACAATGCTTTTCTTGCCATAACTTTGGTCACAAAGCAGCTCAATGTGTTGCGTATAAAACAATCATGACTAGAGAAGCTCAAAAACAAAGAAGTATGACAGGGATTACAAAAAGGACCTATAACAACTTTTCAGCTCTTGAAAATGAAGTTGAATGCTCTATTTGCAATAATTTTGGACATAAAGACTTTGAATGCAGAAGCAGGTTTCCGGACAGAAAGGTACAAGAGCAGAAAAAGGAACAAGCCTCAGGCGCCAAAACATGGAGAATAAAGGAACCTCAAACAGAAAGATGTGGGATAGCATTTTATGCAGAAGGACAAGAAAATCTATGGTACATTGACAGTGGATGTTCGAAGCATATGACAGGTGATAAAGAAAAACTTGAGTCTTATTCTAATTTAGAAAAGGGAAAGAAAGTCTCTTTTGGAAATGATACTCCTGCAACTATAAAAGGAAAAGGTATTTCTCCTTTAAAAGAAGATGTTAAGGCTGGAAATGTTTTGTTTGTTGATGGATTGAAGCATAATCTACTAAGTGTCAGCCAGATGTGTGATCAAAGAACCGAGGTTATATTCAGATCAAATGGATGCCTTGTTCGTGATCTTGATACAGGTAAAACAGTTCTCAAAGGAAAGAGAACTCCAAATAATCTATACATATTTGATGAAGGACAACAACAATGCTATCTAAGCAAGAATGAAGAGCACTGGTTATGGCATCGAAGGTTGGGACATCTAAGCTTCTCACAAATAAGGAAAGCTTGCAAATATCAGGCAGTTCGCGATCTTCCAGATATCAAAATTCCTGACAACACCATATGCAGATCATGTCAGTTTGGAAAACAAACCAGAACTAACTTTCCAGAGAAAGAAGGATCAGCCAGCATGCCTCTTGAGCTAGTACATACAGATGTATGTGGACCATTCAGAAAAAGAACACCTAGAGGAGAGGAATACTTGATATTATTTATTGACGATTTCTCCAGGTTTGTTTGGTTAGGACTTATGAAGCACAAAGATGAAGCATTCGAAAAATTCAAAACCTTCAAAGCCTTGGCTGAAAATGAATCAGGTCACAAAATTAAGTGCCTCAGATCTGACAGAGGTGGGGAATTTACTTCAAATGAATTTTTCGATTTCTGTGATGAACATGGGATAAGGAGAGAATTCTCTACAGCTAGAACGCCTCAGCAAAATGGAGTTGTTGAAAGAATGAACAGAACAATCCAACAAATGGCTCGTGCTATGCTTGATGAATCAGGAACCCCCGCAACCTTCTGGGGTGAGGCTGCACATACTGCGGTTATTATTCTCAACAAGACAAATGTCCGGGTGAACAGCACTCAAACCCTCATGAGCTCTGGAGTGGTAAAACTCCTTCGGTAAAGCACTTCAAAATATTTGGGAGCAAATGCTATATCAAGAATACTGAGGAGCAGCTTGGCAAACTTGATCCTAGAGCAGATGAAGGCATTCTTCTTGGCTATTCTCCACATAGCAAAGCATACAAATGCTACAATAAAAGACTTGGCAGAATTGTTGACAGCATTGATGTAGTGATTGATGAAAAGGGATATATTCCTAGGCAAATACATCGTGAAGACATCGAAGAAGATGAGAGCTACCCTCAAAGACAGAATGATGAAGAAGAAGAACCTCAAGAAGAATCTCAAGAAGAACCTCACGAAGAAGCAGAAGAACGGACAAGAATAGAAGAAAAGACTCCATCCAGATATGTTCAGAAGAACCATCCAGAATCGCAGATCATGGGACAAAAAGAAGCAGGTATACAAACTAGAAGAACAGTTGCAGAAGCTTCAAGCTATTTGGCATTACTTTCCTCCACCGAACCTCAAAATGTGAAAGAGGCATGCAAAGATGAATGTTGGGTGAAAGCAATGGATGAAGAACTTGAGCAAATCGAAAAGAACAACACTTGGGAGCTGGTTCCTAGACCAAAAGATAAGAATGTTATTGGAACAAAATGGGTCTTCAAAAATAAATTGAATGAAAATGGAGAAGTAATTAGAAACAAAGCCAGACTCGTTTGTAAAGGGTATGCGCAGCAAGAAGGAATAGACTTTGAAGAAACTTTTGCTCCTGTTGCAAGACTTGAGGCCATCCGAATGTTCCTTGCTCTCTCAAGTTTTCAGAACTTCAAAGTATTTCAAATGGATGTGAAATCAGCCTTTTTGAATGGAGACTTGGAAGAAGAAGTGTACATTGAACAGCCAGATGGGTTCATTCTTGGAAATGATCCAAATCTTGTATGCCGATTGAAAAAGGCTCTCTATGGTCTCAAACAAGCTCCAAGGGCTTGGTACTACCGGTTGGACAAATATCTTCATCAACAAGGTTTCTTAAAAGGTTCAGCAGATAGCAATCTGTATATAAAAGTTGAAAATGACAAATTGCTAATACTTGTTGTGTATGTAGATGACATTATTTTTGGCAGCAATGAAGAAGCTATGAGTCAAAGCTTTGCCTCAGTCATGCAGAAAGAATTTGAAATGTCCTTGCTAGGAGAACTGACATATTTCCTTGGTTTGCAAATCCAACAGAAGGAAGGAGGAATCTTTTTATCTCAAACCAAGTATCTCAAGCAGATTTTGAAGAAATATGGCATGGAAGATGCAAAACCAGTATGTACACCCATGGTCACAGGATGTAGTCTCAGTGCAAATGATGAATCTGCAGCAGTACATCAACCAACCTACAGATCTATGATTGGAAGTTTACTATATTTGATAGGTACCCGACCAGACATCATGCATGCAGTTGGAATAGTTGGAAGATTTCAGGCAAATCCGAAGGAGACTCATCTTCAAGCAGTGAAGAGAATTTTCAAATATCTTCAAGGGACTCAAAATTATGGCTTATGGTATCCTAGAAATACAGATCTTACTCTTCATGCCTATACAGATGCAGATTGGGCCGGAAGCGTGGATGACAGGAAAAGCACAAGTGGTGGTGCGTTCTTTATGGGTCCCAGACTGGTCTCTTGGTTCAGCAAGAAACAGAGTTCAATTGCCTTGTCTACAGCTGAAGCAGAATATGTTGCTGCTGCATCTTGTTGCACCCAACTCCTTTGGATGATGCAGAATTTGCAGGATTATCAAATCACTTGTACTCCTCCAATCCCTATCTTATGTGACAACACAAGTGCAATCAGCATCTCAAAGAATCCGGTTATGCATTCAAAAACCAAGCACATACCAATCAAGTACCATTTTCTCCGGGAACAAGTACTTGAACAGAAGGTCAAGTTGGAGTATGTTCCTTCTAAGGAACAAGTTGCTGATATTTTCACCAAACCGTTGCCCAGGGACACTTTTGAATACCTCAGGCAAAAGCTGGGGGTTGTTGATGCATCATCTTACTGTTGATCATCTTCCTATTGGTGGTATAGGCTCAGGGGGAGCACATAATGCATTGTTGGCATTATGGAGAAGGAGATCTTGGAAATAGCTGCAATATGTCTCTATCTCCTTCATGATGGATTTCTGGTTACAGATCTGGAGATACATGAGCATAGGGGGAGCATACCCTTTGCCCTTGATGTCAAAGGGGGAGAATGAAGCCGAAGATTATGTGGTTGCCATCAAGTCCAAAGGGGGAGATTGTTGGCATTATGATTCAGGTGTTGTCCTTGATGGCAAACCCATTCAGGTGATAAATCAAGAAGGACGCAGGAAATATGTTCAGCACGTGCGTCCCCGTAGGTATACCATACAGAACCCGCGTCCAGGGACGCAGGCCAGCCGTTCAGGAGGTGCGTCCGCCCAGTGCACACATTTCAAGGCAGAGAAAAGCACGTGGGGGTTTCTTGTGTGGTATCTAGCCGACGGTTTTGTGTTTCTATGGTGTCGGCTCGTGGTTTTGTTCCATGTTTTGGGAGAAGCTTGCCTATATAAAGCAAAGGATTTCATTTGGATTAGACACCATCTTGGTTGAATATCTTTTGGTGAGATCTAGTCCAGATCTATGAAGGCGAATCTTCTAATGGACTGTGATCTCTATGGTGCATGATCAGATCTGTGGATCTGAGTGTTTGGGTTGGTTCTGAAGTCCTCATATCTTTTATATCTGAAGGGACGCAGGTTCAGTGAAGGGCAAGTGCGCCGGGACGCAGTACAGTAAAGGCTCAGGTACGTCTCTGAGGCAAAGGACGCGGCGCGACTGTGTTATTGGGTGCGTCTCTGAAGCAAAGGACGCGGCGCGACTGTGTTATTGGGTGCGTCTCTGAAGCAAAAGACGCGGCGCGATAGTGTTTCTGGGTGCGCCGGTCGCAGCAAAGCATACAGGAACAGTGCGTCGGCACGCAGAACAGTGGAAGGTAGACTGCGTCCAGTCGCAGGTCACAGAAAGAAAATATGCGTCCCTGTCTTAAGATGATCTGTTGACTGTATATTTCTGTTCATAAGGTGTTCTGGGTTATTTCTGTAATTACTGATCTGATATCTGTAGTGGACTGTATCTGTTGTATATTTGTTGATCATTTGATTCTTCATGAAAAGAAGTAGGGGGTTGTAGCTCCCTTCCAGGAGAGACTGGAAAACGAGAGAGAGTTGTAGCTCTCTGCAGGTTGCAGCCTGCGTGCTGGTAAAGGACTGCACCAGTACAAAATCATTGTAAAAAGAATTTCTTGAAAGAAGATAGAGACATATTGCAGCAGGTGGTTTTCTCCCGCATTGGGTTTCCACCTTACATCTTGTGTTCTTTGGTGTGACTATCTATTTTCTTTATTCATGCTCATTATTTTATGGTACTGATATGCAAGAATAATTCAAAAGATCAAATAAGGAAGATTTGGTAAATTGCTTGATAATACTGATTCACCCCCCCTCTCAGTATTATTTCCAACATATCTTTGGTGTCACACTTGGTGTAAGCCATTGAAAAGTTGCCACATTGAGGAAATTATGGTGTCCATGTGTTTTTGGGTGATCTATTTTGTTTTGTCAAGAAATATAAGTGTGTTATCATACTCAAGTCTTATCAATTTTATTTCAAGTCTCACTAATACCACACTTAGCCAAAATATGAAGAACTTCCCTACCAAGAATCACCCAACCTCCCTAAGCTATGCATTGCACAGTCTCAATCCTCAGCCTTACTACATGGCACTCTACAATGCATAGTATCTGCCTCCAAAAACTACGCACTTCATAATTAAAGTGCTCAACCCTGACCCTTGAGCTCCAAGATTGTGCAACCTTTCTCTTAAGCCAGTCTCCACTGCACATTTCGTAGTCTTAGTCCTTAACCTTGAAACTTGAGCTCCTGAACCATGCAACTTTGCAACATCTTGGCCTTAGTATCTTTAGAATTGGATAGCGGGGAACCTCAGTCCTCAAGCCTTAGCCTTGAGTTCTTTATTCCCTAAACCGCATAGTTCTCAAGCCCCAACCCAACCTGATCTCTGCATTACATAGTCTCAAGGCTCAATCCTTACCCTTGAATGCCTTATTTTCACAACTATGTAATCCTTGGGTCCCTTTCCTAACCTTTCACCTAGTTCCAACTAAGTTCCAACTCAACCAGTAATGATCATGAAGCATGGTAGACAAGGGGTTTATTAGACTGATGCCATCTTTTCCCAAGTGGATTGTAGTCACATGTTTTCTATAAGGTTATGATAAGATGATGATGAAGGAGATGGAGAAGGAAACCTTGCTATAATATGCCCTCGCAACTATGAAAAATATTTCATCTATCAAGAGAAACAAAGGGGACATCAGGTTGTGAAAACAAATGATGATTTAAGATCACGTTAAAGACTCCCTATCTTCAATCCATATGGAGGATGAAAAGAATACCATGTTCCACCTCTCATATATATATAACAGAAGTCACAAAAAAGAATGGATTGACATTGCCATGTCATTAAGAAGTCCATGTCATCAGTGTAATGACATGTCATGTCATGAGTCATCATGTGCCACATCATTTTGTGGCCTATGTAATTCAATAATTGAAAATGTATTTGTAAAGTGAAAGTCCAAGAGACATGCATTGTTATGCAACTAGCTCACAAAATAGAAGAAGAGATAGATCAACAAATTCAAAATAAGCCTCTTCGAGGGGGCAACCTCCTTCACATTACAAAAATGAACAAATATTTGATGATTTAAATGATAAAATCCCCTTTATATGTATAGGATTCTAAGGGTTCATAATATAATCAGATCCGACATAAAAATAATAATGGAAGTGCACAACGATAGCAATAGTGGGCTTCTATGGGGCACACCAATAACAATATAGGGACTATTGGGCACAACAATAACACTAAGTGGGTTACACTAATAACAATGAGGGAATACACTAGTGTTATAGGGACCTAACATGCCCATCTCCTTTAAAAAAGTGTTATCCTCAACGCTAGAGTAATTTTGGATGCTTTTGTATAATATTATCAACCCCCCTCAACCCCCCCCCCCGCCATGTGGAATCTTCCGCAGATAAGTTCTTCCACTTGATGAGATACTATGAAATTGATCTATTTCATAGATTTTGAGTTCTTGTTTCCATGATTGCTTCAGGTTCCAATATTATTTTTCCTTCCTCATCAAGTTTTGGCAATATTATTTGAACTGGGAGCTTGTCACCTATAAATTTATTTAAGCATGAACCATGGAAAATGGGTGCACTCAGGAAGATGTAGGAAGCTCCGGTTTGTATGCCATAGTAACAATCTTTTGCAACACCTTGTAAGGACCATAATAATTTGGTGATAATTTATTATTCTTCTTAGCTTGTTTGAGGGAGATTTGTTTGTATGGTTGTAGCCGTAAAATTACCCAGTCGCCTACATCAAAACTTATTTCCCTGTGATGTTGATATTCCTATTGTTTCATTCTATTCTGCACAAAAGTTAGGTTATCCTTTAAAAGTTGGAGAACTTGTTGTTGATTCTTGATGTGGTCTTCCACTGCTTGAACCTTAGAATTTTCTCGTAAAGACGATGTGATGGACACTAGATGATATCCATAAAGTGCCATAAATGGGGTCATTTTTCTATAGTATGGAAGGAAGTGTTATACCACCATTCAGCCAAAGGTACCCACTTCACCCATTGTGTTTCCTTATTAGATACAAAGAAATGAAGATATACTTCGAAACATTTGTTCACTATCTGAGTTTGCCTATCCGATTAAGGATGATAATATGAGATATGAGCTAATTGAGTACCCAGATAATAAAATAATTCCATTCAAAAATTTCCAGTGAAGATAGGATCTTTGTCGCTTATAATAATCTTTGGGTTTCCATGTACCTTTTGAATTATTTCCATAAATGTAGTAGCAAGTGTACTGGCTTTAAATGGATGAGATAATGCACAAAAGTGTGCATACTTGGTAAGTCTATCAACTACCACCATGATGACACTCTTTCCTTTAGACTTGGTTAAACCTATGATAAAATCAATTGAAACCTCCTCCCAACATTGATTTGGAATGGATAAAGGGCGTAACAGACCCGTGTATTAATTGTCTCAACTTTATTTTGTTGGAAAACCAAACATTCCGCCACAAACTTTTGAACATCATATTTAAGGCCATCCCAAAAAAATTCCTTCTTAACCTTGTGGTAATTTTTTAAAAATCCTAAGTGCCCACCTAAGGGAGAGGTGTGCAAATCTTGAAGAATATTTTGTTTGAGTTGGGAATTGTTACAAAAGTATAAGTGATATTTGTACCATAATAAATCATTATTCCAACTAAATGTATCAAATGTACTAGGATCTTGTTGCAACTTTTGAATGAGTTCCTACACTTCTTCGTCATTCTTCCATTCATCCCTTGCTTTGGTTATCCAATCTAGTTGGATAATAGAAATGACATAAGCCAATGGTTCTACATCCTCATCCTTTCTTGAGAGTGCATCTGTAACAACATTTTTCTTCCCTCTTTTGTAGATGATTTCAAAAGTCATAACCCAACATCTTTGTGACCCATTTTTTTTCTCTTCTGAAGATAATCTTTGTTCTAAAAAGTATTTAAAACTATCATGATCTGTTTTTACCTTGAAGTTCCTTCCCATTAGGTAAGGTCACCATTTCTTAAGTGCATGTAGTATTGCCAACATTTCACTCTCATAAATAGCTTTGTGTAAATACTTTCCTTTGATTGGATGACTTTCAAAATAAATGGCCTTCCTTATTGCATTAAAACAACATCAATTCCATTTCCTGAGGCATCACATTCCACAATAAAGGTTTTTGTGAAGTCTGGTGTAGCTAATGCCGGTCCTTGGCACATTTCATCTTTAAGATTCTCAAAGGCCTTAGTTTCTTTTGGAGTCCAAGAGAATGCATATTTCTTCAGAAATGTTGTTAGAGGTGCTACTACTCTCCCATAATTCTTAACAAACTTGCGATAATACCCTTCCAACCCGAGAAATCCTCATAGATTATATATGGATGTGGGTATTTTCCATTCCTTAATGGCTTTAATTTTGTTAGGTTCTACCTTAACACCCTCATGAGATACAATATGACCCGTATATTCCACCTCCTGTGCCCCAAAGAAACATATGGAGGTTTTTTCATATAATTGCTTCTCCTCCAATAGCTTGAGTACCCTATCAACATGTTGAACATGATCCTTCCAAGACTTGTCGTAGATTAGTATATCATCAAAAATACTAACAAATTTTTTCTAAGGAATGATTTGAAAATGGAATTCATCAAACCTTGAAATGTAGAAGGTGCATTGATAAGGCCAAATGACATGACCAAAAATTCATAATGACCCTCATGTGTTCTAAAAGTTGTTTTTGGAATGTTTTCAATTTTCATTCTTATTTGATGATATCTTGAATGGATATTGATCCAGACTTAAACAGGAACGCAATAGATTACAGAGATAACCATAAATACAAAGATGCGATAACCATAAATACAGAGATGTAGCGGAAATAATACTTCATTTCATTAATGTAAAACACTGAAATATGCTTACAAACAGTAATGGAAATAAACCAACTAGGGCGATGGTAGCTTATCTCTGAGAAGAGATGTGGTGGCTACATGCCTCTGAACTGTTCTAAAACTGTGTTACAATGAGGCTCGAAGGCCTATTTATTGTTGAGAAACAATGGAAAACATTTCACATCCCGAAAGCTAACCGTAGAAGATGAAACGCCAAATTGTGGGCTCCGTTTGGGTAAATTGGTACATTAATTTCCCGGGGTTGTAACTTTGGCATACGATCTCCATTTGACGCGTACAATAGCTCGTTAGAAAGATCTATCCGAGCACTACCACTTTGGGAGGCAACATGGGTCCCCAGATTTCCCAAAAAACGTCATTTAGGGCCTCAAAACGGCTCCAGAAGTTCAGGACCCGAAAAACTGCTAAAAATAGTAAACTGTGCTGCAATTTAGGAAACTGAAAAGACTGAAAGAGACAGTTGTGGGGGTCCAAATGGGATAGGTGGGTGGCCACCAACATCCACCTGGATCATTCCTCCCCCCTTAAGAAGCAATGGTCCCCATTGCGTTGAGTTCCTCCCTGAGATGAGGAAGCTTCTGCTGAGCTGGGTCTTTGGTGAGTTGTTCTGCAATCTCTGATGTGACCAGAAATGGTGGGAAGCATGGTCGACGATGGTCCACATTGAACATTCGGTGCAAGAGAAGGAATGGAGGAATGTTGTGCTTCAAAGCATTGTTGCCCGTAGCCTTAGTACAGGTGTAAGGACCATGTCGGAGTGGTCGGAGCTTCTGATGGGCTCTTGTAAGGCGTTCTTTCTGCAGATGTAACCAAACTTTGTCGCCCACCTGAAACTTATGTGGTACCCCTGTGGGTGAGGAGAAGTTGTTCCTGTGTTCTGTCATGACCGTATCCCTTTGTTGCTGCTGCTGTGTGGAGGAACCCTTTGCGGGGGTCATGGATGTAGCAACGATCTTCCCCTTACTTTGGGAGTGAACTAGACAGATGAATTTCCTAGTCTGGGAGATGAGCTTGCTACCTTTCTTAGTAGTGATCAAAGAGGTGGCAGTAAGTGGGGCTACCTCTAGTATCCTGTATAATGAATTATTCAAAGAAATAATGACAGCACGAGGCCTTGACTCATACATAGCATGTCTCCTCCACAAGTATGGTTGGCCTAATAATACATCACAAACATCCAGAGGTGTAACATCACACAATACCTCGTCTGTGAAGGGCTTGATGCTGTAGGGAAGGCGGCACTGCTGGCGAACTTTGAGATCTCGTCCTTCATGAAGCCATCCAATACTGTACAACTGGGGGTGTGGTGTAGTCGGTAGGCCCAACCGCTTCACGACCTATGCTGAAACGAGGTTCTTTTGGCTGCCACTGTTGACAATGAATTGCAGCGGCGAACCCTTCACCCACATCTGTGAGTGGAAAAGACGCTCCCCCTCCTCTGGGTCTTCGGGCTCATTCTTTTGGATCTTGGTGGTGGCAACAGTGGTGCTAGGATCCACATCAATGATTTGCTTCCTGTCGTGAAGGTAAATCCCCTCTGCGGACAGAGGCGATCCCTACTAGCCCAAGCCGGGTCTAGCAACAATCAATCAATGCTAACACGCAAGTTCCTAATTGCAATCTATGGGTAAGCGATAAGAGCTTACTTGGATTCCAACGCTAGTGTCGCAAGAGAGTCGATCCTTTGCTCCGGCTGGTCACAATCCTCACGATCCCCGTGAATGGATACCTGCACACACGCAAAGAACAACACAAAACAAGCATAGAAACCGATAGATGCAACTATATATCAGTCAGAAAGGATATAACTCAAGCATCGTTACGATAGACAACAAGAGTGGAACCATAATGATAGTCATCTATTAATAATGATCAATCAAAGAAGAATACAACCATATGTTCTGACGTCGGATCCTCCTTTGGCTGGGTCGTCAGGTGCACATGCCTTGCAAAGCTTGTTGGAGATGTAAAACAAGCCTCTCTCTTTGGTGACAAGAATCTCCTTGCTCCTTGCAGCAATCTCTTAGCCTTCTAGAAGTATGATCCTCCTCCAAAGCTAATCTTCACTCTCCTTAGCACTATAGCACTATTATGATTAGGAGCAGCAGCACTATTCCAACCAGCACTATAATTATGATTATGACTACTAGCCTGATCAAGGTAGCAGACCAAGCTTTTATAGATCAAGGAGAGGAGATGGGATAAGCTTCATCCTTGCAGGAGATAAGATCAAAGACATCATCGATTGAGTTGGATCTATCCTCGCTCGAGTTGGCTTCGTCCTCGGAAAATGTTCTCAGATAAAGTTCATGAGTTGGCAAGAACATTCCCGTGCCAGTTTGTTAAAAACTTTACCAAATCGGGTTGGCGCGGGCACAACACTGAGACAGAGCGCCAACTGGCGCGCCCCCTTTGTTGGATTTCCCCCATTGGCGCGAGCAGTACACTGGGAAACCGCGCCAATGGAAAAAGGGCATTTTCCAAGGGTTTTTTGCAGGAGATGTCTTAAGGGCATGTAAAGTCCATACTCAGAGGAATCTAATGCAAGTGTTTTCAGGCTATGTCACTTCTCACAGGTCCCGGAATGTGTCCTCCAAAGTGCAGGAGAGGGGTAACTAGGACGGTGAGAAACGGTGACAAATTACTGTGTAACACTTCCCTTTGCCATTCCCCTTGTTGGGTTCTGGCTCAGGGTCAGAACATGTATCTGATTCGGAAGCCTTCAACTCGGCCACCATCGACTGCTTTGTTCGACACTCACTTGTGTTATGAGTGGAACTCTTGTGGAACTCACACCACTTTCCTGTGTCCTTCTTCGGCTTCGTGGTGTTGTTCTTTTCTTGCAGCTTCGCAAGGTTGTCTTGGGTCACCCCGCCTTGGCTTTGTCCTTTGGGCTTCGGATTTGCAGATCCAAAGTCTCGCTTCTTCTGTTTGAACTTCTGCTCGATTTTGACAACGTATCGGTATGCTATGCCGAGTGAGGAGATGTTCAAGAACCCCATCTCTTCCTGGATGTATCTGTGTAGGCAGCCACGGTATTTGAGTACCAGATGCAGCTCAGAATCTTTAATACCCAACTGTGTGTGAAGGGTATGAAAAATGTTTGTGAACTCCAGCACATCTGGGTCTCGTCCCTGCCGTAGTGTGGTCCATTTGATGTATTTGTCCTCGTAGCTTTTGACAGGGTAGTACTGCTCCTTGATGGCATCCCGGAAGTCATTCCAAGTGGGTGTGGCTGAAAATAGTGAGCCTGTACTTTCATCCTTCTACTCGCAGTAGGTTTCCCACCAGTCCTTGACGTGGGGGGATGCTTTGAGAAGAGCGAAAACAATCTTTTCCCGACTTGAAAATTCATGAACAAAAAAATACCCATCTAGCAGATTTAACCATTTATCTACGACATCTGCGTCTATCTGACCCTCGAATATGGGGATTTCAAAATTAACTTGTACCTTAAAGGGTGTGGCGTTTCCAGAGTTGCTGCTGGAAGCCGATGCGTCGCTTTTGGGTAGCCGCTGAAGGATCTGGGCAAAGATGTCCATCATCGCGTTCCGTTGTCGCTCGAGGGCTTCTTCGAGCAAGATTTTGATAGGATCTCTTACTCCCTCATCTTTCTTCTCATCCGCCATGGGAGGCCGTCGGGATTTGCGAGGCTGGAATTGCAAAGGTTCGACCAGTTCAAGCCCTAACTCCTTATATCCCGACCTCGTTGGGGACATGCAAAGAAAAACAGAGAAAAAGCAAACCGCTCTAATACCACTGATCCAGACTTAAACAGGAACGCAATAGATTACAGAGATAACCATAAATACAAAGTTACGATAACCATAAATACAGAGATGCAGTGGAAATAATACTTCATTTCATTAATGTAAAATACTGAAATATGTTTACAAATAGTAATGGAAATAAACCAGCTAGGGCGATGGTAGCTTATCTCTGAGAAGAGATGTGGTGGCTACATGCCTCTGAACTGTTCTAAAACTGTGTTACAATGAGGCTCGAAGGCCTATTTATTGTTGAGAAACAATGCAAAACCTTTCACATCCCGAAACCTAACCCTAGAAGATGAAACACCAAATTGGGGGCCCCATTTGGGTAAATTGGTACATCAATTTCCCGGGGTCGTAACTTTGGCATACGATCTCCGTTTGACATGTACAATAGCTCGTTAGAAAGATCTATTTGAGCACTACCACTTTGGGAGGAAACATCAATCCATGGACCCATGTTGCCCCAGATTTCCCAAAAAACGTCGTTTAGGGCCTCAAAACAGCGCCGGAAGTTCAGGACCCGAAAAACTGCTAAAACTAGTAAACTGTGCTGCAATTTAGGAAACTGAAAAGACTGAAAGAGACAGTTGTGGGGGTCCAAATGGGATAGGTGGGTGGCCACCAACATCCACCTGGATCAGATATCCAACTTGATCAATTAAATTTTTCCATGTAATTCATCCAATAATTCATTAATGGCAGGAATGACAAATTTGTCTTTAATAGTGATCTTGTTGAGCTCCCTATAATATGGAAACATGTGCCATGATCCATCCTTCTTGTAAATCAATAATATTGGAGCAGAGAAAGAACTTTGACTAGGTTGAATTATACCCACCTCTAGGATTTCTGCAACCATATGTTTAGTTTCACTCTTTTGGGCATAGGGATATCAGGCTGGCTTGATGTTTGGAGGAATACTTCCTGGAATCAAACGAATACCATGATCATGATCACAAATAGGTGGGAGGTCTTTGGGAGTCTCAAATACCTTATAATGATTGTCTAATATTTTTTGGAGGTCTGTAGAAATAGATGATTTTGATGTTTGAGCCTCTAGTGAACATAATTGTGCAATTATGCCCCATTGTTCTTTCTTTATAAGATTTGCCATGACATTAAAGCTGATTATCTTTCCCGGTTTCCCTGCAATACCATTAATTCAACTTCCTTTCCTTCCCAAAAAAAATTCAAGAAAAGTTCTTGAAAATTAAAAGTTATCGTACCGAAAGATTGTAACCATTAGATTCCTAGTAAAACATCAACACCACCCATTGCAATGGAAATAATTGGACTATTCAATACATATTCTCCCATGGATAAATTGATATTATGGCACTTTCCCAAGAAATATATGGTTCCTCCATTTTTAACCATCACTTTACACTCTGGTGCTAGATATAAGAAGCAATTTAATTCATTGGCTATCTTACAATGAATAAAATTATGGGTACTACTTTAATCAATCAACACTACTACCTTTTTCTTCTTGATATGTCCCTCTATCTTAAGAGTTTGAGGAGTGGTAATTCGTACCAATGCATTACAAGATATGTTTGGATTCATTTCTTCTTTCTCTGGGGTTGGTTCCTGGTGTATATCATCTTCTTTTTATGTTTCTTGTTCATTTTATTCCTCCTCTTCACAATCGATGTAGAATAATTTCTTCTCAACACACTTATGACCTTAAGTGTATTTTCTATCACAACTGTAACAAAGCCATTTTGCTATTTTTTCTTCCAGTTTTTGTGGTGCTATGGAAGGCTAGGAGCAATGAGACTTCGACCTTTATAGTTGTGAGTGGTTGGCTTCCTTGTTGCCATAATTTTTCTTCCAAATTTTCTTGCCAACCTCAATTCCTTCTCCAATGAATCAGGTTCCCAAAGGCAAACTTCATGTTGGATGTTATCCTTTAGAGTCCCTATGAAGACATCAATCATATGTTGCTATGGAATATAATTTACCCTTATCTTCAATTTTTGGAAGTCCTCAATGTGCTCCACTACTCAACCCTTTTTTCTTGAGATTTGTCAATTGGCTAAAGAAGGTGTTTCTCTTTGTATCCTCATAAGGTGCTAACATTTCCTTCGTAAAAATTTACCAATTTAAAATTTATGAGAGAAAATCCATCGATACCATACAAAATGATTGGGTTCTAAGTATAAAGTTGCAATGCATACCTTTTGTGTGTTTTTCACATTATGGAGATCAAAAAGCTGCTCCATTTATAGTATCCATGTTGCGAGATCCTTGCCATAAAAATTCCTCACATCGATCTTTGGAATATGGTGGGTCTTCAATCCAATGTTAGATTCTATGAAATCATGATTAAAATTTCTTTTATTCTCATCATTAGTTTACTCGACTACATTTTCGTCATTACGAAGCATTTCTTGTAACAAATTTTCCAAACCTCCCTTCAAACTTTCCATGTATTTCTTCAAATATTCAATGTTTCCTTTTTCTTAATTGATGATGTTCTTCAAACTATCCATCTTAGCTTCCATGTCATTCTTCAAACCATCCATCATAGCTTTTGTTACTTTTTGTGAGAGTGAAATTTGTTGTACTTGGTCTCATAATTTGATATATCATGCTGCATTTCTTCCTCTTCTCCATGAGTCATAGTAGAGCTTTCGGGTTGCTTACAAGGTGTTTCCATTTTATTTCTTAGGGGAATCAATTAATGATAATTATGCTTCATTATTCCCTTTGAATAACTTCAAACTAATTTTTTAAACAAAACTTATGCAAATTTTTAAAAATACTACTCACTGTTTTTTTCTTTGTAGGAGCACAACATTGAATTTGATGTATCTACTTGAGCCCTATTTTTAATTCCACGAGTATGATCTAGATTGGATTCTCCAAGAAAGAGTTATGTCGAATCTCCCAAGATGACCTGATTATTAACTCGTTCAGTACAACGAACTTGTACAAAGTTCCATGTATCCCTGCATTTCCCTTTGGCTCTAAAAATGGCACCCAACAAACTATAGTCCATCATCTTTCTGTTATTTTTTTGAAATTTGAATTATATCCTTAGAGAGAAACTTATGACGGTTTTCCAAGGTCACCTGTTTGAGATGGAATTCAGGAGCCTATAAAAACCCTAACATCCTCAGATCATATCTCCAAAAATATAGCGAGAGAGTATCGGAAATTCATACACAAGGTTCACCAATGTTTTGGATCAACTCGGTTTTATTTTTATCTTATGAAGCTTCGTAGAATTTTTTATATAGTGAAATTTCCACGATGAATTGTTTGAAGCAGTGAAACCCTAGAATCCAAAGCTCTGATACCAAATGTTATGCAACCAGCTCACAAAATAGAAGAAGAGATAGATCAAGGACTTCAAAATAAGCTTCTTCAAGGGGGAAACATCCTCTACATTACACAAATGAACAATTCTTCTATGATTCAAATGAAAAAACATCATTTCTCTATATAGGAGTCTAAGGGTTCACAATATAATCAAAGCCGACATAAAAATAATAATATAAGTGCACAACCATAAAAATAGTGGGTTTCTATGGGGCACAAAATAAATATATGGGGACTGCATGGGCACAAAAATAACAATAAGGTGGCCACATTAATAACAATGAGGGAATACACTAGTGTTATAGGGATCTAACATGTGTAGAATATCAAGGGTCATGTAAGAGTCGAAAAGTCAAAGAGAAATCAAACAATCATGAAGTAAGTCCAAGAGTCACAAGGAGGGTGAATGATCATCCAATTTGTTATATGTACACCCTCATTGTTCATGAAAAGGAATTTTCATCTTTGATTCTCCCATAATGCAACAAAGAGAAAATTTTAGTACTTTTGGGGAGCAAGTAGTGGCTCCAACACTCCACTATTGGAGCTAGTGATGTTCATTGTATTCATGTATCTTGGGAATTATACTTAATAGTTGATGCTAGATGGCCAGCACACTTCCATGCATGGATTGTGAATATTTGTGAGATTGTTATGTGAATGTTTATGATTCATATTTCCTTTCACCTATACTAAAGAAGTTGAACTATTTCAGTTATTTTAGTGCTTATCTTATTGAGAATATGTTGAAATGGCTGTAATTATTTTCACATCTATGTGGATTATTTCTCATGATGTTATACGAGTCTTTCCTATTTGTGTGCACCTCTACTACGATGGTATTGTTACATCTATCTTAGAGGCTTACGTTTCCCTCTCTTTACAGTAAAAGAACCTTGATACACCTACAACTGAACATTCACCAGGCACACTCTCTCCCTTTTCGTAGTTAAAGCCGAGGAAAATATTTAACTAAATGTAATTCAGGTTGTATTCCGGATGACTCTAAAAGAAAATGGTGTGGAGTCTAGTTGGGACCTTATGTCGGTGAGATCCCCTTGAATGTTGGCAGGGCCACCCATTAGGGGAATTTTGAGGTCTAAAATGGGCCTCCTAAGAAAACTGTACAACCAAAATAAAACTTAAATAAAACAATAGGATTCAAGATGATGATGTCAACCATGGGGGGTGGTTCACCATTCTTGGAGTAAAAAAGTAAAAAAATTATAAAATTATAAAATTATAAAACTACTTTTTCAACTCGTATTTTCAACTTATCTCCCTAAGGTTTTACTCAAATTTTGAGTAGGAGTACTCATTGGATGCAAAATTTAATTCCTCACCCAAGGAGTACCCATGTTGCATACTTTCAATGGACCCTACTACACAAAAAATGAGAAATACATGAAATGATTGCAATCACGTTTTTCATGTATTTCTCATTTTTCATATAGAAAAGTCGATCGAAAGTATGCAACATGGGTACTCCTTGGATGAGCAATCAAATTCCTCATCCAACGAGTGTTGCCACTCAAAATTTGAATAAACCTATGGGGGATATGTTGGAAATACGAGTTGAATAGTTTTTTCTTTTTTCCCTAAAAAATTTGATGATGTAATCTAATATTATTTTATTATTTCCACTATTATTTTATAATTTCCTTAGGAGGCCCATTTTAGAGCTCAAAAATCCCCTAATGGCCATCAACATTTCTGGTGCTAGAAGGAGGGAAACCAATTATTTATGGCTGATAACCCCACACACCTACATCATTCTTCTTTTAGAAAAGGAAACAACATACCTAGTGTCTCTTTGACTCATATTCTTGATGCAAGAGGATCTTCTAAGCACCTTGAGCTATAACTTTTCGATTCATGAAAGATATTAGATTAATTCATGGAGTTGAAAATATTCCTCCCTTTCCAAAGAGAAAAGAAACAACTCATACCGCATATTAGTTTCTATAGTGGAATATGTGGTTTTTTCCACTCTTGAAGAGTTAGCATACTCCACAGACAATACAGACCATTAAGAGTAGCTTCCACCTTTAAATGAAGGGTAAAAGGATAAGATTGTTCTCACCAATGATATATATCATAGAATAGATAGTCAAGGATAATATTCCTCAAATTTTAAAGAGGAGGAACATAGATATGATAACATGGTTGACCAAGATTTGGATTGGATGACGCAAGGCCCACTCGATCTTCCAAGCATTTTACATAATATGCCAAGACACTCGAAAAAGTCATTAAGGAAATATGAACATGATAATTCAATCAAGGTAGAAGATCATTTGGATAACTTATATTTACACCTACAGATGCTCGAGACATGTTATGAAAATGTTGCATGTAGACTTTTTCCTTGTACCTTAGATGGCAAAGCAGTTGTATGGTATCATGTTCTTCCTATCACCTCAATTTAGATTTGTAGGGGGTTTAAAAAGTTGTTCCTTGAAATATTTTCCGATGATAAGACCTTTGCCATGTTACTAAAGGACTTGGTTGGTAAATTTGAAAATGGGGAAAAGGAGAAATTCAAATATTTTAATTAGAGGTTTAATTTTATATTGAACAAGTTTCCCTCGAACACAAAGCCTCATTACTCCATCACTATTGACTATTTAACATCTTTCTTGCCAATAATAATTTCACAATTCGTTAAGATCGTTGTGAAAGAGACATTGCCTCAAAAGTTTGAAGAAGAGATCGCAATTGAAAAGCACTTGCATGCGACCATAGTCATTGTTGATGATGAATCAACTAAGACTCCAAGGAGATTTGAAAAAGGTCTTGGGCCTCTTCAAGCAAGGACAAGGAGAAAGAGTCAATTGATCATGAAAGTTTGAACATGACCATCAAGTCTTTGTCCTATGAGTTGGCAGAGTTAAAACAAGGGACAAGTGAGACCATTGTCAATAGAAAGCCTCATAAATTCAACAAGTTCCTGAGATGTAATAATTATAATAATAATAATAACAATAATAATAATAATAATCATCCAGCTAAGTCTGCATAAAACATTAATGTTGAAAGCATGGGCAAGGACCAATATTGTTCCTTCCATCAAGAATACTGTGGATTCATGATGATATTAAAACTTATGACACACAAATAATCCAGCACATCATTCTGATTAAAGAAGGGGCCAAGCCTTTTCAACCTAAGGTACAAAAAGGTCATTTGACACTTGAGCCCCTGATTTAGAAAGAGTTAAGGAATTTGTTGGATGCTCAGATCATTTATAAAGTGTCACATTCAATGTGGGTTAAAATTTGGTCCAAGTAGGGAATAATTATGGGGAAATACACCTGTGCATGGATTTATGTAATGTTAATTGTGCCTCAGACAAGGATAACTATCCAATGTCATCATTGGAGAAGATTTTACAGATCGTATTAGGGTCAGAAATGTTTTCCTTGCTGGATGGATTATCTGGCTATAACTAAGTTCTGGTGTCAAAAATTGACAGATTGAAAATAAAATTTCGAACAAAGTGGGGCACATTTTTAGAAGAATTCCATTTGGGCTTGTTAATGCCAGCAAAACTTTTCAATGTCCGATAGACATCATATTTCATAGATTGATTGGTCAAAGAGTAGCGGTGTATTTAGATGATGTAACGATGTTTTCAAAGAAGAGTTTTGTTGAATAATGTAACTAGTGTCGATCTTCATAATTGTACTAATCAAAATATTTTTTATTAAAGTAATTGACTTATTAAAGCATGTTTTTCATGCTTGGGTCAATGTTCAGTATGTCAAAGCACCCATTGCGTGCTCTAATATTTTTGTACTAAGTCAAAAGTCAAAATTATTATGTAAAAGACCCTTCTTGGGTTCATTGTATCAAAGAAATAAATTTATATTTTTTATCATGTTAAACCCTCCACCATCAATTTACCCTCAAGCTCCTCAAATTCGGATCCAACTCCAGCTTTCTTAATTCAACCTACCTACTATACATGTCAACTCAAAAATATAGTGAAAAACTACTATATATAACAAAGTGAAGTTGACCTATTGTGAAATCGAACCTATAGTAGAAATAAAGTAAAGGATGGCATGCTAAAATATAATGGAACCTATCATGTGACCTATAAAAGAATAAAGACCCGATGAAGAAGGAAGAAGCTTGGAAATGTATTTGTTATGTCACACAAGTAGAAGAATTGAAGGGATTGTAGGACGTAGGTACAAGATCATGATTAAAGGATGAAGTTGCAAAAGAATTGAAGTCGAAATCAACTAATTGGATGGATGGAGGTGAGGTCCTTGTCTTAGATCAAGGTTGAATCAAATTGATTTGAATCTAGTGGAAGAGTTTGAATGGGTTTTCCCCTCCATAGGGGCTTAACCCTGAATGAGTGCCTACATATTGTGTGATTTCCCTTTTGTGTTTGTGATCTAACATTATTTGGAATTTTCCTTGATAAGTAATTACCTAATAATTAAAAGAAAGAACTAATAAACTTCACAATAAAATGTCAAGGTAAGAGAAATCATCTACTTTGTCTCCTTAAAGGATTTTTCAACATGGAATCATAGCTTAGTTCGTGTAAGGGAAACAAATAGGTCACCATTGGTTTCAAAATAAGAAAATAATGACACCAACGTAGGATCGAATTACTAAGGGCAATAATAACTAGATTTTTTGCACTCTCATTATTCTTAATCAATGTGATAAGACCACACACCTTCAAGAATTAGTGAGATCTATTCAAGAGTACAAATGCTCTATCCTAAAAGTTCGAAGGGCTAATCTTGTAGCCCAAGGAAGGTCAAGATTTCTAGAGGGGAGATCTAAGGTGTAAGGTTTCCTTATACAATTTGAAATTATCATTTAAAAGATCATTTATGTGCTACAACAATAATAAAAAAATTCAGGACTACATCAGTAATGAAAGGAGAGAATAGTTTGAAGATTTTACAAATACACTTTCACTATGGAAAGAGGTTTATCTCCCTCAAAATTCTAAACATAGAATATAAATTGGAAATCGTCAAGTCTGACCTCATCACCTTGAGAAAACAACCAAAATTGTGAACTAGATTGAGTTATCAAATTAATATATCACCCTCCCTCATGATATCATCTTGGAGCAAGTAATACAGGGACATGTCAAGCAAGCTTGGTGGTAAATTTTGAGTATATAAATATATAGCTTGATCCTAAACAATGGGACTGTAAGCCAATCTAAGGAAAAGTAATCTCAAGAAAATCAAACTTATGCATCTTTGTAAGAAGAAAGTACTTCTAACTGAATACAGGAAGAAGTAATTTTTGTCGCATTCTAAAGATTCTATCTCATTCATTAAAATTAATCAAAATATGTGCTCAGAAAATACCCAAGACTAAGTCTTCACAAAATGATCTATCATGAAAATTAAAGTCACAGTCTTAGTCAAATATTCTTCAGTGGTACATAAATCAAGTTATGAGGTTCTATAGTACATATATACTATTCGAACTTGAATGACGAAAATAAGAAGCCGACCTGTGAAAAGTAGTAACAATTTCTATCTTTTAAAAGCAACATCATTAAGCAAAAGGAAGCATCACTAAAGTAAGTACTAACACTACTCTTTGTGATTTTTAGGCATCTAACAAATGTTTTTCAGTTTGGAATAGAAGGGCATCAAGCAAAGTGAAACATTGATTCACCAAGAGACAAAGGTATGCAATTTTGAGATATGTATAGCATGATACAAAATAATAGTTGCTTCAAGAAGTTTCAAGTTCTCATAGTATAAAATTGTTATTCCAAGATAGTATGAGAATCCTTATTCCCTTATCCAAGGTAAATGGAAAATTTTTGAATTAAATTGGATCATGTTCATAAGTGTCCTAGATTATAGTACTTGTATACTTGTTTTAAGCTTTTGTAGGTACATAAAGAAATAAAGAACTTATGTTAGAAGAGGCCCTTCCCACAGGAGATAAGTATTTCAACTTTGATTTATTTTTTCTACTTAAATATTTTCATTGAAATATAATTTTTTAGGTAGATTTTGAGTAGGAGGGATCTTACAAAGAAGAAACAAACTTTGAAGAAACCTTAAAAGAAATTATTCAATGTTGTAAACGGAACAACGCTAGCTCATAAAGGTGAAGTCAAAGGATATACTTGAAGCCCTGTTATCAGGAAATCCCCTTCAGGAAAAATTAATGCAAGGTTTTTGTAGTACCGCTCAAGGTATGTATTTAACTACAAGGTTTGTTGCAAGATTTTCTAAAGGGTATGATTATTCTCATTTAAAATTTACCTTATATTACTAACTTTCTTATATTTAGGATTTTGAATCTTAAATATTCTTGTAAAGTTTGATTAATCATTAGATTTAATCTAGCCTCATTATGCTATCATTTCAATATTTTTTATAAAATCCTAATCTTTAGGGCTCATTGTAAAACCCTAAGTCATTTTATGCTAAGGGTTTGTCGTTGAAACCCTAGTCCTCTTAGGGTTGTTAATAAATAACCAATAATGAAAAGTATATTCTTAGGGTTTTGGTATTGTTATGGAAAAATCCCTCTCTTTTACGGTTTGTTGTTATTGTTCTAGTAATAACCCAAAACCTTAGATCTTTTAAGTTAGGATTTGATACTAATGAGTCAAAACACTAGGTTTTCATGCTTTGGTGAATTAGGGATTATAAACAAAACCATTGTAATAGCTAAATGAGGTCCTAGGAATGAAACCCTAGGTGAGTATTATTATGCATATTAAAAACCCTAGATCGATTAAAATTGTTGTATATCTAACTTTGATGCATTGATGTTTATGTCTAGGATTTAATAAAGTACGTTTTAATATGTTGATGAAACCCTAGATATGCATATATTAGTATGCTAACTTGATTATTGATGTTGTATCTAGGGCATATAATAAAACCCTTGTTGAATCTGTCATACTTTCAAGACCATAGATCTAATTTCTAACTTGATGTGGTTATTGATATGGATTTATGTTTTGAATATGAATTCAAGGGTTTGTAACAAAGCCCTAGCAAGAAGATAAAGTATAGTATAAAAAAGCATGTAATATTTGTTGACTATGAACCTAATTAGGCTTTGGAATTTGATGTCTAAATCTAGAATATTTTGATGCTTCCGTTATAACATGAATTTGATATAGTTGACTTCATGCTCTTGTATACTTATTGTATTTTCTATTAAAGTCTTGCAAGTACATAAGATTTTCATAGTTGAAGTTGATAATGGTGAGAATGATGAAGGAAGGTATAAGATTGATGATGATGAAGGTGACCTTGATGAAATGAGAACAGAATAAAGCCTTGAAATATTGTAAGTCTCTCCTACGAAAGTTGTTGCATTGAGAGGGATCTTGGATGAAAATGGAAGGTATATCTCTCTAGTTGAGAGGGAGAGCATAACATGAAAGTCATAATACCTTTAATAAAGAATGAAGTTGGAAAATGAATGAAAGTACTACAAAATGAAGGTGAAAATAAAATACTTGAGAAGTACTGAGGTTGTATTTGGTGATACTGGAGAAGAAAAAGAAGAAATTTTTTACAAAATGTATTTGGATAACATGATGATAATACAAGCATCACAATAATGGAGGAACCCAAATGTTATATATTCGAAATTTTACTCTTGATTGGGGATATGTTTGTACAGAAAAATCTCTCCTCTAGAAGATTGAACACTTTGGAAGCATGCTTGGAAAAATCGATATATCTCGTTTGGTTTAGAAGGAGAGTTGAATCATCTTATGGAAATATGCTTAGGAGGACATCTGGCTGACCTATGTGTTGATGTATAGATCCTAAAGAGGGAGGGTGGCATTGTTCATGGAGCTCCGACCTCTGATACACACTTAGATCCCTGGGTTGATGGCTATAAAGTAAGCTTGATTGTACCTAGAGTGGCTAAAATATTGGGTCCATCCTAGTCCCATATGGATAGATTACCCTATTTAGGTATCTAGTTCGTATCACTACATGTAAGAGAACTCTTTGTAGTTCATTTCATTTTGAGACCTTCTGTGTACCTTCTAGATATATAATTATGAATACCTCCCTAGTTAAGTGGGTGTGTCGAAGAATGTAACTAATGTCGGACTTCATAATTGTACTTATCAAAAGAAATTTTATTGTTAAATTAATTGAATTATTAAAGCATGGGTTTCATGCTTGGTTCAATGGTTAGTAGGTCAAAGCACCCATTGCGTTTTCTAGGATTTTTTTACTAAGTCAAAAGTCAAATTGTTATGTAAAAGACCCTTCTTGGGCTCATTGTATCAAAGAAATAAATTGATCTTTCTTATCATGTTAAACTATCCACCATCAAGCCAGCCTCAAGCTCCTCAAAGTCAGCTCCAAATCCATCTTTCTTAAGTCATCCTACTTATTGTACATGTCGGCTAAAAATTACATTGACAAACTACTATATATAGAAAATTGAAGTCGACTTATTTGTTAACTTGGACCTGCAATAGAAATAAAAAAAGGACGGAATCCAAAGATATAATTGAACCTATCTCCTAAACTGTAAAATAAGAAAATACCCAACAAAGAAGGAAGAAGCTTTGAAATTTATCTGTTTTGTCACACATGTAGAGGAATTGAAGGGATTCGAGGATGAAGGTACAAGATCATGATTATAGGATGAAGTTGCAGAAGAATTGAAGTCGAAATCAAATAACTAGATGGATGGCTTCATGACTGACTTGATGGATGGAGGTAAGGTATTTGTCTTAGGCCAAGGTTGAATCAGATTTGTTTGAATCTAGTGGAACATTTTCACTGGGTTTTCCCCTCCATAGGGGTTTTTCCCTGGCTGAGTGCCTACATCTTATGTTCTTTCTCTTTTGTGTTTGTCATCTAAGATTGTTTTACATTTTTCTTGATAAGTAATAACCTAATAATTGAAAGAAAAATAGTAAAATTCATAATAAAATGTCAAGGTAAGATAAATCATCTACTTTGCTTCCCTAAAGGATTTCTCAACAAGTTCCAACCACTTGTGTCATTTGAAGCAAATTTTTGAGTGATGTCAAAAATACGGGATACATCTTAATCCCAAGAAGAGAATTTTTATAGTGTTCGACGGGAGTGTCTTGGGCCACATCATGGCAAAGAGTTGGATTAAGGTGGAGCCTAATAGGGTCAAGGTTATTACATAGATTCCCTTATCTATGAATAAGAAATTCATGTCATCCTTCTTGGGGAAGATAAACTTCCTCCGCAAATTCATCTTCGACTATTCCCAAATAGTGAAACCAATGCAGGAGATGGTCAAGAAGGATGCGATATACTGTTATGCAACTAGCTTACAAAATAGAAGAAAAGATAGATTAATGAATTTAAAATAAGCCTCTTCGAGGGGGAAACCTCATTTACATTACACAAATGAAAAACTCTTGGATGATACAAATGAAAAGGCATCCTTTCTATATATAGAAGTCTAAGGGGTCACAATATAATCATAGCCTACATAATAATAATATTGTAGGGAAACAACAATAACAATAGTGGTCTTCTATGTGCCACACTAATAACAATATGGGGACTACATGGGCACAACAATACAATAAGGGGGTTGCAACAATAACAATAGGGGGCTACACTAGTAGTATATGGACCTAACATTCCCCTCTCCTTCAAAAATGTGTTGTCCTCAATGCTTGATTAGTTCTGGATGCTTCTCTATAAAAAACTCATCCTCCCATGTGGAATCTTCAGCGGGTAAGTTCTTCCACTTGATGAGATATTTTGAAATTGATCTCTTTCGTAGCTATCGAGTTCTTGTTTCCGTGAATGCTTGTAGTTCCAATATGATTTTTACTTCCTCATCAAGTTCTAGAAATATTGTTTGAACTGGGAGCTTGACACCTATAACCTTCTTTAAGCATGAAACATGGAAAACTGAGCGCCCTCGGGAAGATGTAGGAAGCTCCAATTTGTATGAGATAGTGCAAATCTTTTGCAACACCTTGTAAGGACCATACTACTTTAGTGATAATTTATTATCCTCCTTAGCTTGCTTGAGGTACATTTGTTTATATTCTTATAGTCATAAAAATACCTAGTCGCCTACATCAAAACTTATTTCGTTGCAATGTTTATATGCCTATTGCTTCATTTGATTCTATACAAAAGTGAGATTATCCTTTAAGAATTGGAGAACTTGTTGTTGATGCTCAATGTGATATTCCACTACATGAACCTTAGAATTATTATCCAAGACTTTTTGTAAATATGGAGAAATAGATTATTTCGATGTTTGAACCTCTAGTGAACATATTATACCTCGTTGTTATTTCTTTAGAATCTTTGTCATGCCATTAGAGATCATTATCTTTTCTGATTTCCCTACAATACCCTTAATTCAAATTCCTTTCCGTCCCAAATAAAATTCAAGAAAGGTTCTTGAAAATTAAAATCTATCATACCCAAATATTTTAAACATTGGACTCCTAGTACAACTTCAACACTACCAATTGGAATGGAAAGAATTAGACTATTCAATACATATTCTCCCATAGATAGCTTGATATTAAGGCACTTTCCATAGAAATTTATGGTTCCTCCAATTGAATCCATCACCTAACACTCTGGTGTTGGATACAGGAAGAAATTTAACTCCTTGGCGATCTTACAATGAATAAAATTATTGGTACTACCCGAATCAATCAACACTATTAACTTTTTATTCTTGATATATCCTTATACCTTTAGAGTTTGAGTGGTAATTCCTTCCAATGCATTACAAGATATGGTCGGATTCATTTATTATTTCTTTGGGGTTGGTTCTTGGTGTATATCCTCTTCTTTTGATGTTTCTTGTTCCTTTTCGTCCTCCTCTTCAAAATGTATGTAAAATAATTTCTTCTTAGCACAGTTATGACCTTTAATGTATTTCCTATCACAACTGTAATGAAGCCCTTATGATTTTTTTCTTCCAATTTTTGTGGTATCAACCTTGTAGGTTATGCAAGGCTAGGAGCAACCACACTTCTATATTTATAGTTGTGAGTGGTAGGCTTCCTTGTTGCCATAATTTTTCTTTCATTTTTTCTTGCCAACCTATATTCCTTCTCCAATGAATAAGTTTCCCAGAGGTGAACCTCATGTTGGATGTTATCCTTTAAATTCCCCTTGAGGTCTTCAATCCTATGCTTCTCTCGAATATTGTTTACCCTTATATTCAATGTTTGGAATTCCTCAATGTGCTCTGCCATTGAGCCCCTTTTGTTTGAGATTTATCAATTGGCTAAAGAAGGTGTTTTTCTTTGTATCCTCATACTGTGCTATCATTTCCTCCATCAAAATTAACCAGGTAAAAAGTGGTTTACAAGAACAAATCCCTCTATACCATACAAACTAATTCGGCTCTAAATATAAAGATGCAATATGCACCTTTTATGGCGGTTGCACATAATGTAGATCAAAATATTTCTCCATATGTATTATCCAAGTTATCAGATACTTGCCATGAAACTTCCTCATATCTATCATTGGAATATGGAGGGTCTTCAATCCAATGTTAGATTCTATGAAATCATGATTAAAATTTCTTTCTTCTCATCATGAGTTTCCTTTACTACCTTTTTGTCATTAGGAAGCCTTTCTTGTAGCAACTTTGTCGGGCCTTCCTTCAAACTTTACCTATCTTTCTTCAAATCTTCCATGTTTACTTTAAATTTTTCTTCTATAACATCGATGTTATATTCCATGCCATAGATAAAACCATTTATATTAGCTTCAATCACTTTCTTCAAGCCATTTGGCCAATTTTTCTTCCTAGGTTCTTTTATTTTCTTGATTCGAGTCATTCTTTTTATTGCCTTTAGGAACTTGATATTTAAACAAACATAACTCTGTAATTTCGAATCTCCAAGGTCTGGAATTTTTACGTCTAGTAGCCCTTTGAGTCCTCTTTCCAACACTGTAGGTTTGATCGAGATTGGATTCTCCAAGAAAGAGTTATGCCCAATATCTGTCGATGACTTGATTATAGACTAGTGCAGTAGAGCGAATGTGTATGAAGTTCCACATGTCACTCTTTTGACCTTTAGCCCTGAAATTAATACAAAACAAATTACATTCCATCCTGTTTCTTTTACATCTTACAAAATTTAAATTTGATGCTTAGAGAGAAAGTTATGACAATTTTACCAAGGTCACCTGTTTGAAATGGAATTTGGGAGACTGTAAAAACCCTAACTTCCTCAACTCTTATCTTTACAAATATAGTGTGAAAAAATCTAAAATTTGGATAAGAATTTCATCAAGAATTCTTCTAAAATGGGTTTTAATTTCAGCTTCTGAAGCTTCATATAAAAAGTTATAGTGAAAATTCCACGATGACCCTTTTGAAGTAACGAAACCCTAAAATCCAAAGCTCTTATACCAAATGTTATGCAACCAACTTACAAAATGGAAGAAAAGATAGATTAACGACTTCAAAACAAGATGCTTCGAGGGGTAAACCTCCTCTAAATTACACAAATGAACAATTCTTGGATGATACAAATGACTAGACATCCTTTCTATATATAGGAGTCTAAGGGGTCACAATATAGTCATAGCCTACATAAAAGTAATATTGTAGGGGCACACCAATAACAATGGTGGGCTTCTATGGGGCACACTAATAAAAATACGGGAACTACATGGGTACAAAAATATAATAATAGGGTTGCAATAATAATAATAGGGGACTACACTAGTAGCATAGGGGCCTAACATATACAAGTGGGATAAGAGGGAAAAAGGTGTATTCCGTATAAAGAAAGAAATCGCAGAAGCACCAAGCTTGTATATCCCAAACTTTAGCAAATATTTCATGCTCTACACCTTCACTTATGATAGCTCTCTTTTCTTTCTGCTTACACAGAAAGATGACCAAAATAATGAGCAGCCCATATCAATCATGGGTGCCAGATTGGAAGGACTTTAGCTTACCTATCTCGCCATTGATAAACAAGATTATGTAATATAAAAGGCGATGCAATATTTTTGGCCCTATCCATTGAAAAAACATTGAATTATCTTTGTCCCACACCTAGTGGTTAGATCATTATTTTTTCAACAGGAGTTGGGTGAAAGAAGAGCGAACTGGATGACTAATTTACAAGAATATGATATCAAGTTCAAACCAATTCACACTATAAAGGGACATGGTCTATGCCAGCTCGCAACAAAAACAATGAAAACACTAGAAGATGATTCTTCTAGGTGGGAGCGTGAGATCGATATGTACAATATTGAGCATGTTAGCCTCTCTCATAAAACAATAATAAATCCAAAAATAAATAAATTAATTAAATATTCCAAGTTAGGAATTTGTGCCTAACTCTTGGGTTGTTCCTCTAAGATAGGAGTTAGTTTAGGTAACTCTTATATTGGTGTGTGTCTGGTGAGAAATTATCTCAACCAAAGGAGAAATTATCTCAACCAAAAGTGTCTAAGATAGCATGCACGATCTTGAGAACACTATCTCTCATCTATTTATTTGTAACACTATATTCAATTATTTCAATGAATGAAAATGAGAGTGAGAATACCTGAGGAAGCATGAGGCTTATATCTTTTCTGCCAATATTTTGTGTCTTATTTTATGTGTGTTTTCAGTAATCTGTTTGAGTTAATTTCATTTTTCAATATGTGGTATCAGAGCAAGGTGAGATTAGGCTGGGTGCTCGATTTTGTTGAGTGAGCCCTTGTCAGTATTGTGGGGGCATTGTGGTAAAGCGCTGGAGCAAAGGCCCCATTTCTGTGAACATTGAATGGGAAACAACATCAAGACCCTAAAAACTGGTGCAAGAGCCGAAGAGTATAGGACGTGGGCCGCATTTCTTCTCCAATGAATGAGCCATCACAGATTGTATAAAGCCGAATTTATTAATTCCTGAAGCTGGTCGAGTTCATTATCAGCTAAAGCAGTTCCCATTGCTGATCGTGGGTCATTTCCCAAACTGGAGTGTGTGGAATGAATAGAAGGGCCAAGGATGGCACGCCCATCTGAATGGTGTAAATCAGGCCCAGGAAGGAGCGAGACCTTTAGCAGATAAAATGCGCCCAGCAGAAGGTAGTACGAAATCTGAAATTAGAGCCTGGTTAAAAGTAGAAGGAGAACCATCACGCTGTTGAGGGAGCAATGGCAGGAAATTACAACTATTTGTGTATCGATCACCTTCAATAATACGAAATCAAAGCAGTGGTAGGTCTGCTAAAAAAATATTGGTGAATTAGTTTCAGTTTGAGGGAAAACAAGTTTTTTAAGCGCGATTTTGATAGCTTTGACCGCTATTGAATGAGAGCTGCGTAAAGGTGATTCCTTGAGGATTATTCATTTGGAGAGGGCCGAATCAGTGGATTTACCAGCACTTGAGCGCAAAGCGAATCCGCCATTCCTGGAGGTTTGAGTCTATTTCTTGAATTGAGACCATTTCTGATCTTCAAAACTGCATTCTTTTACTGTCTTCTGAATTGATTAGCAAGAACGTCGAATTGGTCGTTTCAGTCGAATTGATCATTTCATAAGGTATATTTTTTAGCCTGTACTGTGAAAATCAGCATCCATGTTCGTCCAGGGGATTCTTTTCCTCCATGTATGTTGAAGAAATTTGAAGGATCGAGGTTAGCTTTTCTGAGAACCTCAAGAGCAGAGATAACCTCAGATGGTGGAACTTTCTTCTCTTTGCTGCATTCTTGAGTAGTTTTACACTATTAATGACTTACTTCATCACCTTGGTGTCAACAATTTCATTGCTCTCGGTATTTGAAGCAGCCTCCACTCCTTCCTTTCCTGCTCCAATCACGTCCTGTTGTTCATCATCCTCCACGACGACATTAGTTTGTGCTTGCTCAGTGCGCACCTTCAAACTATGTTTTCTGTGTTTCACGTAGCATCTAGAGTGAGTGTGGCTGTTGACATATCCTGACAGAACAACGGAAGCGGTTTTTCTTGGCAAAGCATTGAAAGGTCTGATGGTTGTTTTCCAGAGAGAATTGACAACCCCGAAAGCACAGGGACGTCATTTCGTATTAATTATTATGGCGCTGGACATTGGGTCAGATCCAATATGTTGCTGTAAGTAACTTCTCAAAATACATTTTTAGAGAAAAGTGTGCTTTGACTTTTCTAAAAGAGATACGCTCACTTTTAAAGTGGCTCCATTCCTTTCTCATTGGCATGTGGTGAAAAGCATCCACGCAAACAAGTGAATGTAATTCCTTCCCTTTTTTTTAAAGGTGTGTTTTTGAATTTTCGGTTGACCTTTTAGAAAAATAGATTAGTTCACTTTTAAAGTAAACCCATTCATTTTTTAATTCACCTTATAAGTTTAAAAGAAATTATTAGAGTGATAAGGTGTGTTTTTATTTTGAGTGATAGGTGAGTGGAATAATAAAGGTATATTTTAAATGAGTGATTTTTAGGAGAGATAAGGAGTGGATAAAATTATTTATTTGTAATGGAGAAATAAGGAGTATATTTTGTAATTTTTGGAGTTATAAGTATTTTGTATTTGGAGAGATAAGTGAATATTTTATTTCTAGAAAGTTGAGTCAGTGTTTTGAAGATATTTTTCTTTCAAAAGTTTTAGAACTTTGATTCTATAAAGATGTTGTGAAGCTGAGCGATTTTGTACTCCAAAGTTTAATAAAGATATCATTTTTGTGGTGATTGTGTCCTAGATCTGCCCAAAATTGAATAAGGGGATCTTAGGTACACGAAGAGTGTATTGATGATGGTGCATGCTTCATGTTGTTGTTTTTTTTATTTGTGTCTAGTTTTGACACATAAATGATCTCATTTAACACACATAAAGTTCAATGCAAGAAGGCACAACACTTATAATAGAAGAGCATCAAGGAAGGATAATTAAGCTCAACACATGCATTTGCGTCACTACAACAAATAATCAAAGTTTTCAACATCGACATTCTACCTCGACAAACAAATTCACTCAATACAATCAAGTTCATCAATCGGCAAACTCCCACATTTCAAAGCATAGTCTATAATCAAGTTAATGAATTTGTAAACTTCAACGTTTCGGAGCACAATCTACATCAACATTATTGAACTTGTAATCAAACTCAAATTACATTGAATTGTAAGGGTGCATTCTCGGTTGAAACCGACACCCTAGTCTTAAATTGAGTCAAATTGTAGTGAATCATTGAAATCATTGTAAGCTTTTTTGGGTGCATTTTCGACAGTGTTCGACACCCTTCCTTTAAAGCACAATCAAGTGAGTCCATGAGTTTTAACTCCAAATGAAACAAGCAACAAGTTCAAATCTCCTGCAAGTGAGCGTGAGTATTCATTTAAGTAATTTGCGTCAAAACAGTACAAAGTTCAAACTTTCAAGCGAGCCAGAGTGAAGATCATTGTAGCAACCATCAAAGCAACCAAACAAGTTCAACTCTAACACCAATCAAGCAAGTTGAGATCAACATCAAGTGAGCGTGGCTATTCATTCAAGTGAGCATGAAGTCATCAAGTAAGGCAAGTGAGCGTTCACACAAACGCGATCGTCATCAAGCAAGCGTGAATTCCAGAGTTTAAGTAAGAAAGTTCTACAACTCTAGCAAGTGTTCCCAGCAAGTGCAATAAGAAACAAATCAAGCGAGTGTGTCATTCAAGTCCCATAGCAAGCGAGCTTGTCATTCAAATAACAAAATCAAGTAGAACAGTTCAAAGTACGACATCTACGACAAAAGAGAGCCTGACTTCAAGTGAGCAAGTTCAGATGGCGCACCATATTCAGTGGTTAAACATTCTTCACAGTTTGATCATCTCCAGTGATGAAGACATGGTGCACATCAGCAAAGAAACTCTTGCTGATCTTTTGCGGCATCTACACCAAACACATGAAACCATTGAGTTTCTTCAACTCGAGTCACAACTACAAAGAGATGAGCTGCAACAAAAGAGTGCTTCTCCCAAGTCATTCAACCATACAGATGAAGATAAAGATGTTGATTCCAAATCACTCATCCAAACAACTTCAAGTGTCGAAGTTGTTCATGATCAAATTCAAATTTCTTCCAAACCCATCATCAAGCCCTAGGAAGAGATTCAAAATAACAAAAATCGACGAGGCTTAGGATATGTCACTGATGACACCAACTTACATATCCCAGATTATTCCAAGCCACTAAAGTTTGTGAGTGCAGGATTTCTTGAGAAACTCACCTCAGTAGGTTCTGAGAAAATTGCAGACAAACAGAATTGCACGCAACCTGAAGTTAATGTCCAACCGAAATGTTCTCATTGTCAAAGAACTGGTCATATGGAAGATCAATGTTTTGATCTCCATCCTTGTCGCCATTGTGGCAAGCCCAATCATTCCTCAGCAAAATGTCGCAACCAAAAAAAGTCAGCCAGATTGAAGATACATTATGAATGGATCGATCCTTGGGAATGGTCATCCACAGTCAAATGGTTATCTCAGTTCCACAACCGACTACAATCACACATAGTGCAACCAGCAGTGCACCGATGATGGTACTCTCATGCAGTTGACCGAGGGAGTACAACAGTGAAACTCTCCTACACCTGAAGGGGGGAGTTCAAATATATTTTGGAGAAGATTGTCTCTCCTTTCAGCTAACAAAGGGGGGAAAATGTCAATGAAATTGACAAGTGGTTGTCAGACTGAAAGTCTCGACAACATCAGCGAAGCAGCCAATGGGCATCTTCATCAACTAGTGGGCATTTGTCGTCAGCAGTGAGCATCAACAAATTCGCCAGTGGGCGATCGATAGCCAAAGCAGCAGTGAGCAGCTTTCTTCATAGCAAAAGCAACATTGAGTTGTTTTTCGACATCTTCAGCCAATGGGCGATCATCATCAGCAAATACGCCAGTGGGCTTTCATCAAATTGTGTCAGTGGACACCGGATGTTGTTTTCAAGAAAAGGACAGTTGGATCCTTTTGTGGCTTGGCACATGATGGAGTTGTCAAGTGTCCTTTTGAGATGAATCAGTCATGCAGCTGACTCACTCTCTTCATATTGAAGTTTCTTCAGCATCCAGATTTGGCGGTTTTTTCAGATAATGTTTTTGAGGATCAACATGAGAACTTGGAAGATGGTCCCTCGTTCTTATTTTGGATTTATCATTGAAGGGGGGAATGTTAGCCTCTCTCATAAAACAATAATAAATCCAAAAATAAATAAATTAATTAAATATTCCAAGTTAGTAATTTGTGCCTAACTCTTGGGTTGTTCCTCTAAGATAGGAGTTAGTTTAGGTAACTCCTATATTGGTGTGTGTCTGGTGAGAAATTATCTCAACCAAAGGAGAAATTATCTCAACCAAAAGTGTCTAAGATAGCACGCACTATCTTGAGAACACTATCTCTCATCTATTTATTTGTAACACTATATTCAATTATTTCAATGAATGAAAATGAGAGTGAGAATACTTGAGGAAGCATGAGGCTTCTATCTTTTCCTCCAATATTTTGTGTCTTATTTTATGTGTGTTTTCAGTAATCTGTTTGAGTTAATTTCATTTTTCAATAGAGCAAGCTACCCCCACTAACACTCCAACCTATTGGTACGTAGGCGTACAATAATATCTTGAGCATGGTACTCTTCCCTGTCATTTATATGTAATATAGAAGAGGGAAGTTAGATTGAAATATTTATCATACCAGTTGCTACATAAGGTTCTTTTTAGAAAGCACCACAACAAAATCCTATTTAGATGCTTGGAAGTACCAAATTTAGAAAAGGTGTTGCGTGACCTCCATGATGGACCAACCAGAGGGCACTTTACAGATGACACAACAATGCAAAATGTCATGAAGGGAAGTTTCTATTGGCGCAAACTTTTCATATATGCTCATGCCTATGTCTACAAGTGCCTGGTCTATTAGAAATGTGTTAATTTGAGAAATGAAGTCAGTTGCCCCATTGCAACCTATCATCGTAGAAGAACCATTCCATAAATTTGGCTTAGATGTAATAAGTGAGATCTTTATGCACTCATTGAATAAGCACTGATATATTATCATTGAGATAGACACTTCATGTGGTGGACAAAAGCAATTCCCCTTAAGAAAGTCAATGATCAGGAAGTCACCAACTTAATTAAATAGAATATCATTGCGAGGGTCGACATTCTGACTTCGATTGTTCTTTACAATGAAACGTACTTTTAATCATTGAAGTTATATGATTTTGCATTGGAAAATGGTATTTCATTGAAAAAATAAACCAATTACTACCTACAAGGAAATGGTCTTCCTGAGTCAGCCAATAAGAACCTCATCTGTATTATAAAAAGGATTGTTTCCTATGAATAGAGGAACTGGTTCTCAGCTTTGGTAAACACCCTATTGGCAGACTGAGTCACATCAAAACCTTCTCTTAATACCTCTACTTACTTCTTAGTGTATAGAAAAGAAGCCATCCTACCTTTGAACATCTATCTTCCTTCCCTTCAGCTTTCACAAGAATCCTAAGGTAAGCCTTTCTTATTGTTTTAGATTAGGATAAATGTCCTTCTTAAGCTATAGGAAGAAAGAAATAAATCCATAGAAAATGTTTCTCTTCATCAAAGTCGTATCAAGAGATGGTTTGATAAGAACTCTGTAGGAAAGATTGAATTTAGTATTGGTAACCTAGTCTTGAAGTGGTATAAAGCCCATGGGGAAAAAGAAAAACATAATAAGTTCCAATCCCTATGGATCAAATTATAGACCATGCACAAGAATCTTATCCATCACACTTATAATGTTCAATCTTTACATGGGAAGATTGGATCTCTTCCTGTTAATGGAAAATATTTAAAATAATATTTTCAATCATGGTCTAGGGTTGTTTCCCTACCCTATGTACATAGTATTTATTCTTGTCGTTTTTCCATTGAGTTGGTTGCTTTGGTTTCTTCTTGCTCATGTAAATAAGCATCATGTGAGGGTGCTTTCTAGCTTCATTGTATGAGGTTGAATTGAAAGAGTCTTTTGAAACTACAATAGTTGGCTAATATTTAGTCCTTCTTCTTCGTCCTGGTTACACATTTTGGTCGATAGTGTTCTAATGGAAAACAAGATTCTTGTGTGAAGAGAGCTTTGTGTTGAACCATGATATTTGTATCTATTTTGGAAACCTTACACCTATCCTTGGTTCTTTATGTTTCAGTTTTATTCACGCTTCTCCAATCGAGCAGAGAGGGAGAAGCAGAAAATATAAATGGGAAACACAATATTAAAGGTCTTATATATGCTCTTCTGAAGGGACAACCTCTTCTCCTCTTAATAATTGTTGATGCAGAGTTCTCTATAAATAAATAAATGAAGAGTGAAATAAGAGAAAGGCTTCCTACATAGGGAGGTGAAGAAAGCAAGTTTGTCAAGGTACTTTCTAGACTCACTAATAGCGGAGAAATGTTTGTGTTTCTGAAGTGACTTTGTTGAGGTACTATCCAGGCCTGCTGGAAGTAGAGAAACACTAGAGATGAAAAAATATACTCTGAATATATTGAGCGCATGAACTTTATTACCCATCTCCTAATTCGAAACATTGTGACATGGCAATTGGGTTCAACTGAGGAAGGACAAAGGGGACTATGTTTATGCATAGAGTAAGTGGGGAAACCAAATGGATCTAAACCATGAATCAATACTCCTTGAAGAACCAGACCCTGCACAAAATAATTGACCGAGGTAAAGAAGTTGGAATTATAACATTGTGTCACCAAGTCTTTTTGTTGCTGCAACACACTCCAAAAGTTTGGCCTACATCCAAATTTCAGAGCCTACTATGAATTTACATGTTGTCGACATAAGTGATAAGAGTCATCACATGTATTTTCTCTAAGTGTTCTTGTTCTGATTGCGAGAAAATCAAAGTGTCATCTTTTAGCATAGGCAATTATCACACATTCTATTGGTGTGGTTTTGATTGGTTTCAAGGGATGATATTTATGTTAATGAGTTTTAATTACCATGTAAAAATGTATCGCATTCATTTCCAAAGATTTAAGCACTGTCACACAAATGTTGTCAATGTCATCGCAATATGTATCTTTGGTGTCACACTTGGTATAAGTCGTCACAAAGTTGTCACATTGAGGAAAGTATGTTGTCCATGTGTTTCTAGGTGATCAATGTTGTGTCGTAAGACAATCTAAGTGTGTGATCATACTCAAGTATTATCAATGTTTTTTCAAGTCTCATTGATCCCACACTTCACCAAAATTTGAAGAACTTCTTGACTAGAAATTCGAGCATTACCTCACGCTGCAGTTTTTCTAAATGTAACATTACTTGGATCCCCTAGAAACATACAAATTTGACACCGTCACGAGTTTCTAAAATTCCAGTTCTAATGGCACTACTATAATAGGGGAATTTTCCCTGAGGTTTTTCCTTAACAACTAGGGTTTTCTTCACCCAAATTATTCTTATGTTTAGGAAATTAATACATCTATTCCATATAGAGTTTACTATTAAATAGTGTATTGTATTGACTAACCCAAATTCACCTATTATGTTCCTATACAATTCTAGCCAGGTATTCTTCAGGAAGAAGCCATTGGTATGTTACAAGTAACTGTATGAAATGTTATCTTAACTTAGGAAAGTGATGTGAGATGCCTCAGGAACATAGTGAGGTAGCTAAAAGGATAATTGGTCTCTTGTCTCAATTTAGAAGAAAAACTTCAAAAATCTATGAGGATTTATTGTGGACTGAGGGGCCTCTCTTCTCAATGGTATAAGTTCATTAGGTTATGGAAAGGATATCACAGATTTGTCCCACAATATTAACCACAGATTCTATCTAGAATAATCTCATCCATCCACAAAATGGTTTCTTCTCTCTAAGAAAGTGGCCTTGTATGGATTAAACCCACAAAAAACTTTGGTTTGATGAGGAGTATTCTTCAGAACACTTTTTGAATCTACCATAGAGACTTGGATTTTCTTGCCTTAGATGATCTCATGGTACCTCAAGCATTTTATGAGCCTCCTCATTGGGTAATTATATGGGCCTTAATTCACCTCCTAGCTTAGTGAAACCAACTATTCTCATAACATATTGCATACTTTTGATTATATTTGGTTTATCAGATGAGTTAGAGTTGGATATTTTTCTTTGTGGTCTAATGTGCATTTAATGCAGGACTAAAGGATTAAAGCAAGGAGTTTTGGCAAAGACCATGGTCAAAACTCGAATGGGATAAGGAAGAGGGATGAGGGCTAGAATGCAACCGATCAAGTGAAAGACAAAGAAGTAGTTTATCTTGAGTTTGTGAGACGAGCCTCCATAATTTTAGGGAAGTCATTGGAGACTTCAGATGTATAAGTAGAGAGGCCTAGGACCTCAATAGGATTCATCTTTTTTATTATAAAACTCTACTCTATTTTTGAGCTGCAAGACTTGTGACAGTTTTTGATGTAATCCATTGTTTTGGTAATAAGAATGAGTTTTGTTTTGATCCGGCACTGAGTTAACTTAGAGGGCTGAAGCTCTTCAATCAGGGCCCAACCCTAGCAGCCAAGGATCCTCTTTATTGTACATGTATTCTAGCGTAGATTCATAGTTTAATTGTTCATTTGCCTATTAGATGCATTTCTATTATAGCAATGTAGATTAGATTGGTTGTGTGATAGTTTTCTTCCATTTGTGCCTTCTTTCAAGTAGCAAGTTATCAAGGAGAAAAAATATCACCATAAGGTTTTCAACAGGTGTCTCGACCTCACTTCCTCCCTCTGGGACCATGATTTGAGGAAGGGACCTTTCAACAGCCCAAAAAACACATATTTCTAGTTCTTGCATGAGCTTTGGAGTTTGTTTGATTAAGTATTTGGTTCATGTTGCAAGGTAGATTTCATTGTCATATTTTTCCATCTCCATTTCTGCAATAAGATCTCACTAATGCTTTCATTCCCTTCATCAAATTTGTTCCTACATAACATAGGCAATTGATTCATGATTTTCTAGTTTATGAAAATTTATCTTGTGGCATAGTTCTTGGAAGACACACATGTTTTAAGCAGAGTAGGTACTTTAGGAGGAGACCCAAACTTCATCAATAGCAACCGCCTTCCACTTCATCCACCTTAGCCATCTCTTGTTCCACCATCACCCTCACTAGCGTTTTTATCATTTCTCACTGAAATTCCCCTAGGTACATTGAGTGAATCTAGCCATCTCTTATCTTGGATATTGACTCCTTAGTGCTCATAGACCTTATCACACCCCATTCCACTAATCATACACCTTTCCCAAGCTTCCCCACACCTCCAACACCTCACAATTATCTCTCGGTTATATCCTATAGGTTTCCTGTAATTCCTACAGGATCATCCTATAAGTTTCTAGTACATCTTGTAGGTTTTCCTGAAACGGTTTGTTTTGAGGCCGAATTGATGGGGAACCTCCAGGAATTCACAAAAATCCTCCTAGGATCCTTCCACACCATCCAACCATCCATACACCTTCTAGCCATCCTCAATCACCTTCCATCCACCTGTCACATACACAAAAACAATTAATTTGTGATGAGCACCAATATTGCAGCAAGGATATGCAATTCCTGGGCTACCTACTTTATTTATCAACATGGGGTTCATACAAACTTGGAGGTGATAGTGATATATGCACAAGTAAAAGTGAAGGCCCTGCCTGTTTTCACTGTTCATCTGGTGAGAGACCCCAGGGGTTCCAAGCCAGACTTTTATAGAGTTAGAAGAAGCTTAATTGTTTGATGGAAGAAGAGAAAAGATATTATAAGAGAGCCACTCTACTACAGTAATGAAGAAAACAACATGTAATGCTAAATCACACCATATCCTAATTAACCATTTAAAAAACTATGCTAAGAAGAATTTCTAAATCAATGCTAACCTAATACTGCTATCTAAGTTACATAAGTAAAGAGCATCAAACCATACGAATGTGTGAGAAAGGAAACTAAACTAATTTTTTTTTCATTTTTTTTGGTTTCTTGGTGTTTGCAATGATCAGATAGTGTTGAAGTCCGATTGAATAACGAAATTAAAGCTCAGGAGTGGTAGTGATTAAATAACACGCAGAACAAAGTTCAGGATGGAGTCAAGCAGAAGAGCAATTGAAGATCGAAATCAAGGAAAGGAAAGAGTAATGAAGTAACAGTGCATAGGAACCGTTGGATCAGTTGGGTCAATGAACATGACTAATGGAAGATGAGCGATGTAGATATTATTGCATGAGATTAAGTGAATAGATGGATGGATCCATCAACGAACATGATTAATAGAAGGTGAGCGGCAGAAATCTTATCACGAAGATTAAGTGAATAGATGGATGGATCAATCAACGAACAGGATTAACGGAAGATAAGTAGTGGAGATCTTATTGTAGAGATTAAGTGAATAGATGGATGGATGACATCAAGTCACGTGTCGGAAGAAGAGTGGAAAACGTGCGGAATGATGGAGCAGTCTTCATAGGTGGTAAGTAGTTTCTACCATGCCCTCAAAGCTATAAGCGGAATTCCTAAATTTTACGCGATTAGCCTCAGTGGGTGACGTGTACCATGAGAAAACCACTTTTCCCATGCGCTCTCGATTTGATATCGATTATGCAAGAATTCACGCGAGATTGCGCAATAGCCATTGGATCATGCGGGATTGATAACCGGTGGAGATTTGGAGTGCATAAAGTCGCGAGATGACAAGATAGCCATTGGATTAAGTGAGACAGATCAACGGTGGATATTTGGATTGCATAAAGTCAAACATTGAAATGAATACGTCAGCTATGCGACACGTGATTGACAGTGATTAGTCAGGTTTGTTGTGAGTTGGAGGGTAAGGAAATCCATGGGTATAATCTGATTAAGACGTGATTTATTAGCTTCTGCATAAGAATTTCGTGATGAAGGAAATGAGAATATGAGCGAGATCTTATTACAGAAAGAGATTGATGGAACATGACAACAATGAAATGAACCAAGTATTGAATCAAGACAACAAACTCCAAACCTCATGCGAGAACTAGAAATCTGTGTTTTTGGGGTTGCTGAAGGGTCCCTTCCTCAAGTCATGGTCCCAGAGGGAGGAGGTGAGGCTGAGACACTTGCTGACAACCTTATGATGATATTTCTCTCCTTGCTAACCTGCTAATTGAATGAAGGCACAAATAGAAGTAAACTAGAACACAACCACCCTACTCTACACTGTTGTAATGGAAATGCAGCTATTTAAGCAAATGGACAATTAAACCATAAATATATGCTACCATACATGTACAATAAAGAGAGCCTTGGCTGCTAGGGGTTGGCCCTAACCCAAGAGCTTCATCTCTCTGAGTTAACTCAGTGATGGCTCAAAATAAAACACATTCTTCTTATCAAAACCATGGATTACATAAAAAACTGTCACAAGTCTTGCAACTCGAAAATAGAGGAGAGTTTTACAATTAAAAAACTGAATCCTACTGAGGTCCTAGGCCTCTCTCCTTATACATCTAAAGTCTCCAATGACTTCCTTAAAATTAGGGAGGCTCGGCTCCCAAACTTGTGATAAACTTGTGCTTTGACTTTCACTTGCTCGGCTACCTTCTAGTCCTCCTGATTTGGTTGTTTGCACTCCGAGCTGATGGAGGAATATTCAAATGGAGGGGTAGTAAATGAGGAGAATTTACCTCCTATAATTCTTCTCCTTTGTCCCATTTGAGTTTTGACCAAGGTCTTTGCCAAAATTCCTTGCTTTTATCCTTTAATCCTACATTAAATGCACATTAGACCACAAAGCAAAATATCCAACTCTAACTCATTTCATAAACAAAATATAATCAAAAGTAAGAAATAAGTTGAGAGAATAGTTGGTTTGACTAAGCTAGGATGTGAATTAAGGCCCATATAATTACCTAATGATGAGGCTCATCATCACCCCCCTACTGAAAGTGTTGCTCATCCTTTGAGCAACTTAGTCAATGTCCATGTCCTTCATGGCTCTGGTAGCCTCTCCGACATCCCATGCCTCTATTATGGTCTCTTCTTCTTGTTCATTGAAGCCTACTTTCCTTTCTACTTTTTCCCACTGCCTCTTTTACTCTTCTTCTTTTCTCCCTTATAGCATCCCTAGGAGTAGTGGTGGACTATGTTTTAGGCGTCTCCAATTGACCTTCAACCTTTGCATTGATTTCTTATACATAGGTGTCCTATTGAGCGACTCTCTCAACCTTTGAGGGGATTGATATTCTCTGATCTTCAAGCTGTGTGGCAGTGTGTTCCATCTCCTTAAGCAAGCATGTATACTATCATCTCCTAACATCCTAAACATATCCTCAAAATGTGAAATTGATTGCTCTTGGGCAGCAAGATATCTAGGTGCAAGTGGAGGATCATTTGCAAATAAATTATGGGTGTTGATTAGGGCCATGGGATTTGATTATTCGGTTCTGATGAAAAGAGGTTCATTTTTATCTCTGGCCAATATTATTTTCATCTCTGCAGCCCTTGACTCCTCATGGTTCATCCATGATGCCAAAGCCATTAACTGTAGATCTCTTAGCTCGGCATTAGGATTCCAAACATTCATGTCTGTGAGGGCCATGTTGTGCAAGTAAAACTCAGCCATTTTGGCCCTATCCTCTAGCATACTTTAGTCATAAAGATCAATAAAATTCATGTAGTCCTGAGATGGAATGGTGCCCCTTTGTGCTAGTGTTTTAATCTAAAATTACATCCATTGTTCTATGAGGTAAAGAGCATAGGATTTAGCTGTCATCCTACACTGGATGGCCTCCAAGGAGAGGTTGGCCATACATGCTAGTTGGTTTTCCCTTTCTTGTAGTTGTCCTCTTAGCCATGCATTTTCCCTCTCAGGTTGATCTTTCATTATTGCTTCTCTGTCCCTTAAGCCACAATGCTCTTTGCCCATTTCCTTGAGATTCTCTTCCATGTGCCCATTGTCTTCCACCCCTTTTGACTTGGTGATTTGCATCTATCTGTGGGTTCTGGCCCTCTCCATCTCAAGTTTGAAAAATAATGGGATGGCAAATGTTTGAGGTATCACCATGCCTCCTTCAATAAACTGATAGTAGGAATCTAGGTTAGGTTGGGGACTTGGTTCCTTTGTTTCAAGGTCTTCCTCTTTTGTTTCTTGCTGCTCCCCTACCTTGCTTTCTAATTTATGTGCTTCCTGTAGTTTTTGTTGTGGATCCTGCAGGATGGCCTTACCCTTTAAGGAAGTTGATCTAGTACTAGACCTCCTTACATAGGTGAATGGTGACTTAGGGGAAGGCATTTTGTCTCTTGGTGTAGGTGAATCTTCAATCTCCATAGGGATTTTTGTTGATATTTGTGGCTTCCCTTGCTTGATTGTTGTGCTCTTTATTATTCTGAAATATAGAGGGGTTTGCCACCTTCTTTTCCCTTTTTTCTTGACTGGGGTGCCGAGAGAAGTGAGGGTAGCTCCTGCCTCCCTCTCAAGGGCCTCTGGAGACACCCTAGGTGACTCCTCCTTGTCTTCTTCCCCTTCTATTTCAATGCCTTCTTCCTCTCTGTTTTTCTTATCTTCTTCCTCTTGCTATTCTTTCTCATCTCCATCAGTTTCTTCCTTCATTTCCTCCTCTGTTTCAGCATCATCCTCTTTCTCTTCTACTTCATGATGTTCCTCTGTATTAGTTTCTCCTTCATCCAACTCATCCCCATCTACCTCTGTATCTTCTTCTTATTTTTCCTCCTCCTCACTCACGAAAGGACTAACATCATAGATGAGGGTCTTGATGTCATCCTCTGTTGTTAAGTCTCTGAAGACTGACCATGTTATAGGGATCCTGAGGTTTTGGAGGGAATCCTCAATGAGGATCCTGATCAGCCCATGGTGAACCAATTGTTGTGAATTCCTTTCCTTTACTTTGTTGCCGGAGCCTATGAGGGATTGCATCAAGAAATAGGGTATGCTGAGTCTTTGGTGAGCTGGTGTTTCCACCCCAAATCTTAATTCTTCAAGCATTCTAAAATGGTATCAATAAACAACATTGTATCTACCATCACATGAGATATATTTGATGAGTTGGTAACCTACGTCACTCCATGGCTATGGCAAACTGTCCCTCCTTACTCCATTTTTATCCTTTGTGGATTCTTCACCTTCTAAAAAGAATTTCCTTTCTACCACCTGACTATCTCCTTTGTCTTCTTTTCTCCATGGAATTCCTAGGGGATGTGTGGTGACCCTACTAATGAGATCTGGGGTGAGATCTATAGTGAGCCCTTTAACTATAACAGTGGCATGGATTCTGCTGTGTGGAGTGAGGGAATGAGAAAATTCTTGAGCCACCTCATCATCATACCCTGTGAATCTCTTGAAAAAACCCATCCATTGATGTCTTATAAAGATTTCAAGCACTTCAGGGTGTTGTTATATCCTCACAGTGTTTGTGGGTTCTCGCGTATTAAACCCTCCTATCATCTTGCTTGTGGGGCTTGAGGAGGAAATGAGAGGTTTGACACAAGAATTTTAAATTCAGGAGAAAACAGATTTTCTTGTGTATGCAATTCATCTCCCATAGTTTTTAAATACACTAGATTTTAGAGAATTGCTTAGTTCATTTTCTTGTAAATGGTGATGGATGTTTAGATCCTACCTCTTTAAAATGTTGGCAGTGGACAATTCTCATGATATTCCCTCTTGAACCCCTCTTTTCCTATCCTGTAGACTACCTCTATGTATCCTATAGACTACTCCTCTAGACTGTTCCTGTGGGAATTTGTGTGCATGCTCCTATAGAAATTCTCTTACAGAACAATGGATCCTTGCTTCTGGTGGGTGGCCATAGTTATGAGAGCGATTTGAGTGATGGAGTTTTGAAGAGGTGGAATGCATGAATGCATGCAAATGATTCTTTGTTTCCCTTTATGTTTTTTTGGGGTGAGGTGGTGTGCTAATAGTAGAGGTAAGTTGCCATTTTTGGACCATTGGTTCCCACTACTACCTCATCATTCCCACTCCTCGTCCGTCTTTGAGTTGACTGCAACCACGTGTGAGAGGACACCTGGTTTTGTATGTGATGACCGAAAGAAGGTGGCCAAGTTAACTGGCAATCTTTTCACTTATAAACCAACTACCTCGTAACCTTTACAACTTTTGATCAAATAATGCATATGAGTGAGTGAGCGGGATACTTACCTGTGGTCTCGATGCCATGCTATAGTTGTCAAAGATCAGAGGTGCTACGTTGATTATTTGTAGCATGGTCATTCTTCTTCCTCCTCTACTATCTGCTGATGGTTTCATGGCTTTTGCAGGTGCCTGTGATTGAAGATCTGGTGCTGCTACTACTATGGACCTCTTGGATCATCCTAGTGAAGACCTGTAGCTAATGATTCATATTTTGTGGGATAGGCTACTACATGATTTCCTACAGGATGTCTTGTAGCTACTTCTCCCTTATAATTTCTTAATCATGTTGTAGGTTGGGGCTGTGAGGATGCTGTAATGAATGGACAGAGGGAGTAGGAGTGTGTGGGGAGTAAGGGACATTCAGGTAATGCTCTTACTCTCCTCTGTTTTCCCTTTTTTTTATTTTTTTCTTTTTCATAGCTGGCAGAAATTGATCTCTTTTTGTTTCAAATGGTGAGTGCAGGGATGATGGTAATGGACAAGGTGAGGGGTTAGATCATGTATAGAATGAATTTTTTGGACCTAACCAACCTACCATTCACCCTCGGATTGTTTCCTGTAGGTTTTCCGGGCCATTGTAATTCCTACAGGATCATCCTGTAGGTTTTCAGGGGATCCTGTAGGAATATAGGGGATCCTATAGAAAACACAGTCTTCGCCTAAATTGAAGCAATGAAGTGAAAAAATAGTGGAATTGATGAAGGGATGCATGGTAAGGAGTGGAGGAGATGAATATATGTGAGGCAGGGTTCCTTGATTGTCTTTCCCGTCCACCTGCAAATAACAATCATGTCTTTTTTCTCTCTCTTTTTCTTTTTTTTGAAAAACATCTAGGCTTCCTTAGAGAGGTTTTCACCCTAGATGTTTGCCCTTGGTTCCTTAAGGAAGGTTTTCACCTAGGAATCTTCTTATTCATTTTTTCATTTTTTTTTTCATCATTGGACTGCCTCATGAGGTTTTCAACCCAAAGATGGGACTCAGGCACCTCATGGAGGTTTTCACCTAAATCCTTATTATTTTTCTCTTTTTCAGTGACCTGATGAGGGAGGAGCTAGAACTTGCTCCACCATCATCACTATATTATTGAAATTGTCAATGAACTCTTGTTTTGATAGAAGCCTCTTGTAGATTTTCAATTGGTGTCCATTAACAAGAAATGGAATGGCTTCTTCATCTATAGTTCTGATTTGCACTGAACCATTATCATGGCATCTTTCCACCACATAAGGTCCGAGCTATCTTGTCCTTAGCTTTCCCTTGAAGTCTTTATGCCTAGAATCATATGACAATGCCCAATCGCCCTCTTGAAATTGCTTCTCCTTAATATGTCTATCATGCAAGATCTTCCTCTGAAGCTGAACTATCTATGTATGTAGGAGGGCCTGCTTTCTGAACTCATCCAAGCCATTCAAATGGAACAATCTTTCTTTCTATGCATGACTGAGATCCAAATATATTTGGGCTACCATCACAAATGTGTTATATTCAAACTCAATGGACAACAAAGCCTTTTTCCCATAGACCAGCTCATAGGGTGTAAATCCAGTGGTGGTCTTCCATGTTGTATTATATGCCCAGGTGACCTCAACTAGTCTCTCTACCCAATCCTTCCTACTGTTGCTCACTACCTTGGTTAAGATGCTCTCCAGTAACCTGTTGATCACCTCCACTTGCCCATTAGCTTGTGGATGATAAGCAGTGAGGTCCCATGCTTGATTTTGTGATGGCTGAGAAGTTCTTCAATCATGTTGGAGGTAAAATGGTTGCCTTGGTCTGTGACTAGCTCTCTATGGTACCCAAATTTGTAGAATACAATCTCCCTTAGGAACTCATCCACCTTCTCTTCTGTTGCCTCCTTAATCGCCTTGGTTTCAACCCACTTAGTCAAATAATCATTGCACACAATAATGTATTGTTTTTGCTTTGAAGGAGGGTTGATAGGCCCAATGAAGTCCATGCCCCTCTTGTCAAATGGCTCGAAAGTCACTTGAGGTTGTAGGGGAATTTCATCTCCTAGAGTAGGCTTTCCCATCCTCTGGCACCACTCACACTGACTAAGGTACTTTTTCACATCCTCATGAAGAGTGGGCCAATAATAGCCTACTTGTAACACTTTGAAAGTTGTCCTCTTTGTTGCAAAGTGACCTCCACAAGGCCCATCATGACAGGTTAGAAGGATGTCAAAAACTTCCTCTTCCCTTACACACCTTCTCAAGCTTTGATCTGGGCCAAGTTTGAAAATATTGCCCCCAATCTAGGTGAAGGGGGTGCTTTTCATGACTATCTTGCTCTTTTCTTGGGAGGGCAAGTTTGGTGGGAACTGTGCTGATACCAAATAGTTTTCTATATCATCAAACCATGGGGAGAGAACTGAAATAGAAAACAAATGCTCGTCTGGTAACTGGTCATCCACCATTCCTTCTTCACCTACAGGCAGATTCATCCTAGATAGAAAGTCTGCAACAACATTTTCCTTACTAGGCTTATCAACAATAGTTAGATCAAACTACTGTAATAAAAGCAACCATCTTATAATCCTAGCATTCACATCTGGTTTGTTCATTAAATATTTGATGGCAACATGGTCAGTATGCACAAATGTTTGTTAGCCTATAATGTAATGCATAAATTTATTTAATGAATGCACAACAACTAGGAGTTCCTTTTTGGTCATAGTATAATTCAGCTCAGCCTTTGACAGGTTCTTACTGATAAAATAGATAGCATAGGGAAATTTCTCCTCTATCTAACCTAAGGCTGCTCCTATGACTTTGTGTGAGGCATCAACATGAATATGAAAAGGGAGGGCCCACTTTGGGCCTCAGAGAATTGGTACAGTGGCTAACTTACCCTTTAGATTGTCGAAGGCCTCGTGGCAGCTTTTTGACCATATAAACTCAAAATATTTGGCCAACAACCCAAATAAAGGAGAGGCCAACTTGCTAAAGTCATTTATGAACCTTCAGTAGTATTCAGCTAACCCCAAGAAACTCCTGACATCCCTATGCTTTTGTGGTGGTGGGACCCTTTGGATGATTGCTATTTTGTTCGGGTCCACCTGCGGTCCTTGCTGAGATATTGAATGACCTAGCACGGTCCCTTCAGTCATTAAGAATTCACATTTTTCTGGACTGAGAGACAAGTTCATTTCAATGCATTTGTGCAATATTTTGCCTAGGTTAGTTGGGGCTTCTTGAAAATCACAGCCATAAGGTGTAAAATCATCCATATAAATTTCCACCGCAGCATGTACTAATTTAGCAAAAATACTCAAGACTGCTCTCTGGAAATGGCAGGAGCATTGCATAGGCCAAAAGGAAGGACCCTATAAGAAAAAGTACCCCAAGGACAGGTGAATGTGGTCTTATACTGATCTTTTGAGTAGATTTGGATTTGGTTGTACCCATTGAATCCATCTAGGAAAGAAAAAAACTTCTTCCCTACCATGCCATCTAGCACTTGGTCAATGAAGGGTAGGGGAAAATGATCCTTCTTTGCGGCTTTGTTCAACTCCTTGTAATTGACACAAATCCTCCACTTACCATTTTCCTTGGGAACTAACACTAAAGGAAAGACCCACTCACTGTCGGAGATAGGGTAAATTGTAGGTTTTAACCCCGTACATAAATTACCTGCATATTAATTCTAAAACATAGAAAATAAACAATGCGAGAGCATAACACGTAAAACACATATACACGGAGATTTTCCCGTGGATCCCAAAACCAGGACTACCAGCTTGATTTTTTATTATGTTCCTTTCAATGTTACAATACATATTTATACATGCTGAGGCATCCAATAATATGGACCGAAAACCATCGCGTCCAAAACCATGGACTGAAAATAATCATGTCCAAAACCATGGACTGAAAACAATTGCATCCAAAACCATGTGCGAAAACCATGCACAAAACCATAGGTAGGTATGCCCATCCTAAACAATTTCGGGGAACTACCCCAGACCCCAAAGAGGGGGGCTGCCCACCCCCCTTAACCCCTTATGACCCCCCCCAGTGCGCAATCAACACAATGAAGCGGGGGCTTCGCCCCCCCTCTAACCCCCCGGTTAACTACGTGGGCTAATCATGGAAAGAATATAACACAACCCAACATTCACCCACTTGTTGTTTTCTTTCCATAGGGGGCCACAAGAGAGCTTAGTCATTTATCCAACCCTGCAATTCCCATTGTTTCTCTACACCAAGAGAACTTCTTAAAGCTCACAGATTTTGTCAATGCATCTACAATATTCTTCAAAGTGTCCACCTTTACCAGCAACACCATTCCGTCTTCTATCATATCCCTCACAAATTGATACTAAACATTTATGTGCTTTGTCTTTAAATGATATGCAGGGTTATTTGCCAAGAAAATTTCCCTCTAGCTATCACAATCTATCCTTGTAGTTCCCTGTACTAACCCCATACTTGAACACAATCTCTACAACCAAATTGCTTCCTTGCTTGCATGAGTGGCTGCCATGTATGCTGGCGCTGTAGTTGATAGTGCCACTACAGATTGTTTCTTACTCATCCAACTGGCTGCACCTCCAAAGAGGTTAAACACATACCCACTTGTAGATCTTCTCTTATCCAGACCTCCAACCTAGCCCAATCTACATCAACAAAGCCATGAATATCCAACACTTTGTCCAATCTTGGTCTTCCTTGGTAGCACAAACCATAATCACTAGTGCCATGCAAATACTTGAAAACCCGCTTCATTGTTGGCTAGTGCTCCTTCCCTAGTTCTGACATAAACCTGCTCAATGCTCCCACTGCATGTGCAATGTCTGGTCTAGTGCAAACTATTACATACATCAGGCTACCTAATGCACTTGCATATGGAACACAGGACATGTCATCTTCCTTTTCTTTTGTATTGGAACACTATTCAACAAATATCCTCACACCTACAGGAATAGGAACCTTCACTAGTTTACTATCCTTCATATTAAACCTCTACAATATTGTCTCGACATATTTCCTCTAGTTTAACCAGAGCTTTCTCTTTTCCCGATCTCTTTTACTTTCCATGCCCAAAATATAGTTTGCAGCACCAAGATATTTCATGTCAAATTTGGAGGACAATTGGGTCTCCAAATCATGGATAATTTCTTTGTCATTTCCAACCAACAACATATCATCCACATATAAGACCAAATAAATAACACGATCACCAATTAATTTAAAATACACATAATGATCTGCTTTACTTCTGGTGAAGCCAAGTCCCTGTATAAATGTATCAAATTTCTGATACCACATTCTTGGTGACTATTTCAACCCATAAAGAGACTTCTTTAACGTGCATACCATTTCTTTCTTACCCTTCACCCCAAAACCTTCAGGTTGCTTCATGTAGATCTCCTCTTCCAAATCCCCATGAAGAAGTGTTGCTTCACACCATCTGTTCTACCTAAAAATTGAAAGCAACAGTAACAGATAAAAGTAATCTAATAGAAGCTACCTTGGCAACAAGAGAAAAAATATCACCAAAATCAATTCCTGGCACCTGGGAATAACCTTTTGCTACCAATCGAGCTTTGTATTTCTCCACCTTTCCTTCTGCATTTATCTTCTTCTTGAACACCCATTTGCTACCAATGGGTTTCCTTCCAGCCAGCAACTCGACCAAATTCCAAGCCTCATTTTTGTGCAAAGATGACATTTCATCAACCATGGCCTCTTTCCAGAGTTTTCCATCCTCTGAATCTACTGCGTCCTTCACAGTTCTAGGATCATCATTAGTAACAGTTAAAACAAAATTTGAATAGAAAGTAGATGGACTATACCTTTCCTTCTACCTTCTTTCTCGAATTAATCTTCTCACACTTGGATTTTGTGGCTCTTCACCTTCTAATTCTTCCTCTGCTATAGATTCTAATTCTTCCTCCTTAAGCTCAAACTATATCTTCTCAATTTCCTTTTGTTGGACTTCATGTTTAATAACATATTTCAACTCTCTGAACACCACATCTCGACTGTACACAACCTTCCTTGTTATTGGGTTTCAAAGCTTATAACCCTTTAAACCATCCTTATACCCAATTAAGATGCACTTTTCAGATTTACTATCCAACTTGGTTCTTTTCTCCTTTGGAACATGTATATATGCATCACATCCAAATACCCTCAGATGTGAAAGACAAGTTTTCTTACTAGACCATACCTCTTGTGGAGTCTTATCCTCCAACACTGATGAAGGTGATCTGTTGACAAGGTAACATGTTGTCTCCACCACCTCTGCCCATAATTCCTATCCTAACCCGACACCACTAAGCATGCTTCTTGCCCTTTCCATCAACATCTTGTTCATTCTTTCTACAACTCCATTTTTCTCAGGTGTCTATGGAGTAGTCTTTTGCCATGCTATACCACACTTCTTACAGAATTCTTAAAATTCCTTGCTGCAAAACTCTCCACTGTTATCTGTCCTCAACACCTTTATCTTCTTCTCTATCTAGTTTTCCACTAGAGCCTTAAATTCTTTAAACCTGTCAAAGACTTCAAATTTCTTCTTAAGGAAAATATCCATGTATTCCTTGAGAAGTCGTGTACAAATGATAAATAGTACACAGACTTACCCAATGATGGAACCTTCACAGGTCCAAACACATCACTGTGCACAAGTTCTAATATATGTTTCACCCTCTTACCACTAGAGGGGAAACTCACCCAATTCTGCTTCCCATATACATAATTTTCACAGAAATAAAAATCGAGAGAGCTATTACTCATACCTTCTACCATACCTTTACCATGAGGTATTTGAAGGCCCTTCTCTCCAATATGTCCAAGCCTTTGATGCCAGAGCATGGTCTTCCCTCTAGAGACCACTAGATTTTCTGCTTTGCTTTCAAGAACACAGAACTGTTGCACCCATCAATAACAATGCTACCTTGCAACTTGTACATAGTTCTAATCTAAACTCCCCGCATCAATATTAGTCCTCCCTGAACCATTTTGCAGGTATCCTTCTCGAACACTATTTGTACACCTGCATCATCTAGCTTGCTTACGGAAATCATATTTATGGCCAATGCAGGAATATGCAGAACACCCAGAAGTGTTCTAACCCTTCCACCTTGCAACTTCAACTTTAATTTTCTGTGACCAATGATTCTAGCCTTCTTGTCATCCCCTAAGAAGATTTCACCACCATCATATTTCTCATACTTGCAGAACCACTCTCTATGGGAAGTGAAGTGAAAGGATGCACCTAAGTCAATCAACCATGCCTCATGATCTACATGTGTACTTGAAGAAGCTAAGTACACATCCCCACCTTCATTTGAGGCGGTTTTTGCCTCTGTAGAAGGAGCATCATCAGATCCCTTTCCTTTGTCAGGAGCTTTAGATTTATAGTCCCTTTTGAAGCGCCCTTCTTTTTCGCATTTCTACCACACCACCTTTAAAGGTTTTCCTGGAGATTTAGATCTCCCTCTAGATTTAGATCTCCCACTCGATGACTTATTTTTGTTTATTTTCTGGGACTGTCCTCGTATAGACAAGGCATCACCATTCTGGCTTTCCATATTTTTCCGTCTCATCTCCTCCATCAGCAAGGATGAGACTATTTCATCAAACTGCAAGGTAGTTGCATTGGTACCTATTGCAATAACCAAACTATCCCATGAATCTGGTAGAGAACACAACAAACTGATGCACTTATCTTCATTTGAAATTTTAATATCAACAGATAATAACTGACTTACTACAATATTAAATGCGTTTAGATGCTCTATCACCAAGTCTCCATCTTTCATCTTTAGGTTATACAACTTTTTCTGTAGGAACAATTTATTCACTAGAGACTTAGATTGGTACAAATTCCCTAAATTGTGCCACAAAACCTTCGCCATATCTTCCCCTGATACATTCAACAATACTAAGTCTGAGACACACAATCATCTTGTGCTCTTTGCCTTCCGATCCAACTTCTTCCATTCTTCATCGGACAAACTCGTTAGTTTAGTACCTGGATCTACCACAATCCACTAATCTTTATCCACCAACAGATCCTCCATCTTGAGTTTCCATAACTCAAAAATCTGACCATTAAATTTCTCGATCTCTATCTTTCCACTACTCGCCATCTTCTTTCACCACCAGAAACGATCTCGCAGATCTCCCACTGAACAGGGTACCACAGGCCTGAGCGACTCCCCTCAGCAACAAAGGCATCCCCTTGAAGCCAAAACAACTATGGTACCAAATGTATGTTTTAACTGCATACAAAAATTACCTGCATACGAATTCTAAAACACAGAAAAGAAATAATGCAAGAGCATAACAAATAAAACACATATACACAGAGATTTTCCCCTCGATCCAAAAACCAGGACTACCAACTTGATTTTTCATTATGTCCCTTTCAATGTTGCAAGACATATTTATACATGCCAAAGCATCCAATACCATGGACTGAAAACCATCATGTCCAAAACCATGGACTGAAAACCATCGCGTCCAAAACCATGTGTGAAAACCATGCACAAAACCATAAGTAGGTCCGCCCAACCTAATATAGGGTCCAAAACCAAAATTTTCCAGGGCGCTACCCTGGACCCCATAGAGGAGGGTTACCTGTACCCCTCAAACCCCCTGTGACCCCCCCATGCAATTGGAACAACGAAGGGGGGGCTCTACCCCCCCTCTAACCCCTTGGTTAACTATGTGGGCTAGTCGTGGAAAGAATATAACACAACTCAACAGTTGCATTGCTACCTATTACAATAACCAGACTATCCCACGAATCTCATAGAGAACACAACAAACTGATGCACTTATCTTCATCTGAAATTTTAATATCAACAAATAATAACTAACTTACCACAATATTAAATGTGTTCAGATGTTCTATCACCCACTCTCCATCTTTCATCCTCAGGTTATACAACTTTTTCCATAGGAATAGTTTATTCACCAGAGACTTAGATTGGTACAAATTCCCTCTTCTTTCACCACCAGAATCGATCTCGCAGATCTCCCACTGAACAGGGTCTACCGCAGGCCTGAGTGGATCACCTTAGCAATAAAGGTGTCCCCTTGAAGCCAAAATAGCTCTGATTCCAAATGTAGGTTTAACCCCATATAGAAATTACATGCATACTAATTCTAAAACACAAAAAATAAACAATGCGAGAGCATAACACATAAAACACATATACACAGAGATTTTCCCCTGGATCCCAAAATCAGGACTACTAGCTTGATTTTTCATTATGTTCCTTTCAATTTTACAATACATATTTATACATGTCGAAGCATCCAATACCATGGACCGAAAACCATCGCATCCAAAACCATGTGCGAAAACCATGCACAAAACCATAGGTAGGTCCGCCAAACCTAATATGGGGTCCAAAAAGAAATATTTCTAGGGCGCTACCCCAGAACCCCCCTCCAGCTTCACAATCAGTGAAGTGGGGGCTCCGCCCCCCCTCTAACTCCCTGGTTAACTACATGTTTTATTCATGGAAATAATATAATACAAACCAACAAAAATGAATCTTGCATCTAGCAGTTTTTTCAGTTCTTGTTTGACTATATCTTTAAGAGCTGGATTCATCCTCCTTTGTGGTTGCCCGACTGGCTTGCAACCTTCTTTGATTATATGTGGTGAGTACACACTAAGGGGTGTACTCGCTTCATTTCCTTGTAACTCCAAGTGAAGGCTTGTAAGTTTTCTCTCAACATGTTGCATAGATTTTTCTCTTCGAGAGCAGAAAGAGATGGATTACTTTTCAAGGTTTTCTCTAGGTTGAATTCTATGGTTTCGACATGGAGTGGGTTGGAATCAGCCAAGAATAAGTCAATTGGATGATTGTTCTAGGTTTCCCTTACTTCTTCTTCTAATGGTAATGAACTACGAGTTGGACTTTAGAGGAGGTGTTCAATTAAGTCACCCTCATCTTACTGTCCTCCTCCTATGGTTGCTTCCAAAACATAAAGTTGGGTGGAATAAACCTCATCTTCTTCCTCCTCCTCCAACCATAAAGGTAATTCATGCTCTAGAGAAGGTTGAGCAGGAGGGTATAGGACTAACTATTTGGACATATGCCCATTCTTGATGGTCATATTCCCAACTCTGCAGCTAATGTAAGCATCGGCTATGGCCACCCATGGCCTCCTAAGGGTGAGAGGGTAACCAATAAGCTTAGCCTTAGGCTAGAGAACTAGAAAATCTATAGGGTACTCCCAGGATTCAATGGAGACCATCACATCCTCCACAATTCCCTCAGGGGTGACTGTGGAAGGGTCTACAAGTTGCAAAACTCTTGTTGTCTTCCTCAATGACTTGGAGGTTGAGCTTGAGCATGGTGTCCTTGGTAATCACATTAATGGCAGCTCCAAGATCGATAAGAGTGTGTGGGATGATGGTGCCATTGATGTGCACATCTACTGTAGAGCTTCTAGGGTCCAAATATTTCAGACATATTACCTGCCCCAGCAGTAAGTCAGACAGCTGCCAAATGACATTAATGGTAGGGGCATCCCTTTTTTTTCTTCCTGGATGCTTGAAGAATTTCTCCTTAATCAACTTATTGTAAATGGGAACATCTTTTATTTCTTGGAGAAGGGGGATCTTTACACATGGTTTTTTCAATTCTCCCAGAAGTTTAGTTTCTTCTGGGGTAGGCTGGAGTGGTTGGGCTAATCTCTCAAGAAAGGGTGGATTTACTTTAAGGTTGCTTTCCTCTCTTTCTTCCTCAACCTCCCAATGTGGAGAGGGAGGTTGGTTATCCAGGAGAATTATCCTAGATCTTAGGTTGATCTCCTGGATTTCTACAGCATAAGCTAGGTATGATGTCTCTCCACTGTATACTTGTTGATTCTGCCTATTGTTTGGGTTCGGATTTGGCTAGGAAGGCATCTGGGGTTTCTTGGGTGGAGTAGAGTGTAGGATTTGTGGTTGGGTATGTGGTGGAGGCAATAGAGATGGAGCATTGTTGTATTGGGGCCTCCACCCCTGGAGTCGGGTATTCCACTGAGGTTTTGGCAGAACGTAAGGTTGAAATTATTGGTTAGCTGGTTGAGAATGATACTAAGATGAATAGGACCAAGGAGGGGGGTGTAGACCAGGAAGGATGAGCAGGGGTTCCCCAAGAATGTATAGTTGTGGTTTGGTTGGGGTTGTAATATGTATGGGATGACCCTTGCATACCCTGTTGGTATGGTCTAGGCCCAGGAGGTCTCCTTTGGTTGATGTAGAAAAGCTGCTCAGTGACCCCTTCAGCTCCTTAATATAAGCTTCCTCTTAGGAAATGCATATTTCTACCTAGTGACTATCCTCCAGTATTGCATTGTGCAATTCTTAGGGACAGTGACTACTGGTCCAAAAAATTGTGCAACTTAGTCACTGAGCCTACAACCATTGCTAGTTTAGATTGCGCAATTCCAACAGTCAATAGCTAGACTGGACTGTACATTACATAGTTCCAGCAGCCGGTCAGCCTCCTAGCAACCCAGACTATGCCTTGCATAGTCTTGGCAGTTAATCTTCTAACCTCCCAATGGAAATCGCCCAACCTTCATGATCAGTCACACAAGTATGTTGCAAGTCAACTCTCAAGTTCATTTTTGTTTTCAACTGATAGATTGCTTTCCATAAGTGTTCCCATGTCTCCTGGTATCGTAGGTTTTCATCTACCTCTCATTAGCAGAGGTACAATGGTTTCTAGGAGAGTAGAGATTAATACACCATTCAAAGCACACTTTGGGATGCATTCGATCAAGTGTCTATGAATTTTCCTACCCATGAAGCATGTGCTCAAGTAGAAACCCAAGGAAGAACAGGAGCTACATAGACAAGATAATGAGTTGCAGCAAGAATAGGTATAGCAGTGCATGCAACATGCACACACGGATGCAACTACGCCCATACAATTTAAAGATCCATCCCAGCAGTTGGCACAGAGAAGACATGGTGAGCAATGTTGTTGATCAAATGCAAGGGAATTCAGAAACATGCATGTCATCATGTGCACACATGCCATCCCACCCATTCAGCACACTCACCGAGGTAAAGGCAAGAAGCAGGTCCAACTGGAGCTGAACATGTAGTTGACAGCTAATGCACGTGACCACCAACACACACTGGAAGATCAACAAGGACACTACGCATCAATGTGTTGTCGGTTAGGCCACACCCTAGAAGACCATGTGCATGTTAGAAGATGAGTTGGATGGAGGAGCCACACCAACGCACCCAGATGCAATGGAGTCAAGATTTTTCTTGAGCAAGATGTCACCATGGAGCACATGTACACCATCACGGATGATCAAGCTTAGCATCAGCTCACCACCTTCACCATCACAAGCATGTCAAAGAGTTTGTCTCACCACAACGTACCGAGTGTCAGTGATGTCTTGAATGGCTTTCTCAAGCCATTTTGTCTCACATGAGAACATGTGCACTATAATGTAACTTCTTGTCAAGTGGAAGTTCAAGTGTCGATAGTTGGATGTAACAATCATAAAGTAGATGAAGAGTCATGAGGGTAGATGAACTGTCACAGAGTAGAATGTCAAGGGTCACCTGACCCTTTGCTATAAATAGAACCTCATAACTCATTGTAAAGGCTTTTGGTCAGCTAAGCTTTCGATAAGGCTATCTTGGAGAGTGCTTTGACAGTATTATAACGAGCCTTGGCTTCTCCATTGTGTAGATCTAGTATATCTCTTTAGAGGAGTAGGTGGTTGTGGGTGTAATGTTCCGCTATCGGAACTAGCGATTAGACATGGATGTATTGTATGACTGGAAGTTACACTTCTTAATATAATAGAGCCGACACATTTCATGCATATGTTGTATTGTATTCTATTTTATATGGATTACTCTAAATGATATATGTATTTATTTTATTATGCATGCATGTATGGACTATTTTGTATAAGTATGTATGGATCTTTCTGAAATGTGTTGTTGGTTTAACCATCCCTTCGGATTGCTTTCTAACATGCTTTCCAGCTTGTGGTGCATCTTTTCTTGTGTTTTCCCTCCCAAGCCACGTAATATTACAAGTTTTCAAGTGGTGCATTCACCTTACCCTCAGTGTGTTAGAACCTCTCATGCACCTTCCTTAACTTACTGCAGTTATCACAACCTTGCTACCAATAGGAACATCTTACTTGCCTTTGTGCGAAGTCGCAGTCAAGGCATTACCGTACAACCCACTGCTAGGACTCCTACACCAAACAGTCTGAGGTCTAATTGGGACTTCTTACCAGGGAGATCCCCTTACATGTTGGCAGGTCCAACACCATCAACATTTTAGTGCTAGAAGGAGGGCCAGATCACAAGATGAGTCCTCACATATGTTTTGAATCTCTACATATCTATCATGACTAAATAGCGAGTTTCTCTTCTGGAGTGTATGTCTTATGGAAATGATTTCATTATCTCAAACAAGCTCTCTGATAACTTGTCTCATAAAACATATCATGGTGGAGGCCACGTAGCCTTGGTTAGGCATGCGGTCGGAATTGTAGGCTCATGCAAAAGGAATGGAATCTTTGAAGAATACATGACATGCATGTTGTTCGTCTACACGCTTTGAGGGCACCCAATGAAATGGTGTGCCACACTGCCCAAAAAGTATATTCATTCTCTTGCTCATCTGGCCGCAAAGATAGACCATGCTTTCAATCACTTTGACCATAAAACAGTCAACAAAGAAATTCTGAAATTACGAAAAGTACCCGATGAATCCATTGATCAGTTTTACACATGCTTTTGTAATCTTGCATATCGATTCCTTGAAGATGATATTTATTGGGAATTTCTCAATGGAAGATTTGAGTATCCTCTTCACATATCTGAACCCCGCTCAAAACACTTTGGTGATGGAGCTACGCAATCATAGGCAGGCATAGTTGTTGTCACAAGTGAATGTCCGCCTTCACCTCATCAAACAGCTCCACCACTGTAGAGTGGTGTGGGAGATCATGCGCACACATATTTTGAACTGTCATATCCTCCCACCCCACCTGCTCTTGATATCTGCACAAATTTGGCTTGCAATCCTGTTGGTTGTCACGTGGATTTGTTCCCTTGACCTCCATCCTTGCGCTCAGTTGATCCTCCTGATTTTACTATCTTGTTTTCTCCCATTTCGGAGTTGGTGTTATGCAACCAACCTACACCATCATTCATGATGAGTGTGTGCGAGAATCTAAATAAGAACCCACGGTGAAGGATGATTCCCCTCTAGTTGCACCTTATTCACTTTATCCTAACATCCCTTGTGATTCTTCCACTGCTAATTTTCCTTGTGAAAATCCATTTCCGAATGTTTCTACTTTTGATCATTCACAGGTAACCTTGGATGTCAGTCTATCATTACAGTGTGGAGAGGACACATCTTCCTCAAAAAATCTGTCCAATCTATCATCTATCTTTTTTGAAAACATAGAGGTTGAACATCTTTGCTTCCCATCTACCCCTCTGCCTGATTCATCAAATCATGAGGATGCCAACACACATCTTGAATTTTCTAATCTTGGTTGTTGTGATCTATCCACTTCCTCATCCGATCACGATGTTGATTCAAGCATTGTTAATTTGTCCAAGACACTGATCTACGATTATCTTTCTGTCAATGAAATCGAAACCCGCCAGGTTGTCAAGGCACTTCAGCCTGAGCTGATGGTTATGTTAGGCCCTCGTTGTCCTGATGTTGGTTTCACTTCCGTTCAGGAAATTGTTGAAACATTCAAGTCTCCTCATCACTCTCTGCTTCGCATTGAAGATCAACCAAACACCCAGATTTCACTTCTTCCACTCCAACTACATGATCCCATCGCTCATGCTTTGGAGGAATCTTACACAAAAATCACACATTCACAACGTAAGTGGTCTACCTTTCTCACATTTGCTTGCTTTTCAAATTCAAGAGAATGCATACACTTGACATCTGCATGCAGTGTAGCACAATGCCATGGCAAGTCCACAGAGTACATGTCATGCGCTTTCACGCATTTTTGTTTTTTGGATGCTTTTAAACTCAGAGTGTGTTTGTCTTCACTATCGTATCTTTCTTGTTTGGTGGTTTGTACAAGTATCTTTCTCATGAACCATGCCTTCACAAACATGGGTCAACCAATGCACTGTTGGCTGCATTGGAAGTATCACTTCACATGAGATGTCCTATGCACCATTAGATTAGGAGTGGGAGTAGTGTTTGCTTTCAGTCTTTTTTCTTGCATGCTTTTTTTCTTGCTATGTTGGTTTGTTTGTCTTCTTGCTTGTTTTCTTACTAAAGTACAAGCTGGCTAAAGAACAAGAGGACTTGTGCAACTATCAACATTTGGTTATCTATTGTTTTCTCTCTTATGTAAGAACTTGTTGTCTTCATTCCATGATACATCAATGGAAAATATGTATTGTTCGATGTAAACCTTGGTGAAAACACAATGCTTGCACGCTAACTAGTATCACCTACTCTAGTCGGTTGTTTTTGGGTAAACCCTTTTCAGCCCAATCAAGTAGAGTAAGGTGAGGGCAAAGACCTTAATAGGCACGTTAGAGGTATAATAAACTACTTCTCTATAGGAAAAACCTCTTATGCTCTCAATAAGTTGGCATCCCTCTTCCGCTTCTAAAATGAATAAGTGTTATGCACAGTTATGAAGATGAACACTGACAAAAATGAAAAGTGAAAATAGTCCGAAAAAATGAAAATGAATAATGCAAAAGAAGAGAAAGGCTTCTTATGCAGAGCATTTATATAAGTAACTCCACCAGGGTACTGACTAGGATCATTGGCAGCGGAGCCATGCTTATGTTCCTATGTGACTCTGCCAGGGTATTGTCCAGGCCTACTCGCAGTGGAGCAACACTAGAGATGAAACTAAGACTTTGATGACTATACTGCTTGTGCACCAATATACCCTTGAACCCCAATTGAAACAGCTATGTTGACTTGGATTGGAATGTGTGTCAATCAACCAAGAGCTTGGGAAATGCTACATCTTACAATCAAGAAAGTGTGGGAACCAAGACAAACTGAGAACTGGTTGGCAGTGATGGACCCTCCAACATGTTAGGGGATCTCCTTAGTGAGAAGTTCCAATTAGACCTCAAACCCTTTGGTGTAGGAGTCCAAGGAGTGAGTTGTACAGTGATGCCTTGACTACGATTTCAGACAGAGGCAAGTAAGATAAATTTTTTGGTAGCAAGGGTGTGACATCTGTAGTGAGCCAAGGAAGGTGCATGAGAGGTTCTAACACATGGGAGTTGAGATGAGTGCGCCCCTTGGAAACTTTTAATAGTACACGGCTTGGAAGGAAACACACGAGTGAAGATGCATCATAATATGGAAAGAAAGTTAGCCAGCAATCTAAAGTGATGGCTAAACCAACAACATATTTCAAAATGATTCATACATACTTATACAAAATATTCCATACATGCATGTGTAAGAAAACAATACATATATCATTTAGAGTAAACCAAATAGCATAGAATACAATACAACATATGCATGAAATGTGTTGGCTCTGATATATTAAGAAGTGTAAGTTCCAGTCATACAATAAATCCATTTCCAACCACTAGTTCAAATAGTGGAACATTACAGCCACAACCACGTGCTCCTCCAAAGAAATGTACTAGCTCTACATATTGGAGAAGCCAAGGTTCATTACAATATTGTCCAAGCTCTCTCTAAGATAGTCTTATTGGAAGCTTGGATGACCAAAAGCCTTTACAGTGAGTTATGAGGTTTTGTTTATAGTAAAGGGTGGGGTGACCCTTGACATTCCCCTTTGTGATAGTTCATCTACCCTCATGACTCTTCATCTACTCTATGGTTGTTACATCCAACTATTGACACTTGAACTTACACTTGACAAGAAATTACATTAGAATGCACATGTGCTCATGTGAGACAAACTGGATTGAGAAATCCATGCAAGACATCACTGACACTCGGTCCATTGTGGTGAGACCAACCCTTTGACATGATTGTGATGCTGAAGGTGGTGAGGTGATGCCAAGATTGGTCATTTGTGATGGTGTGCATGTGCTCCATGGTGACATCTTACTGAAGCAAACTATTGCCTCTATTGCAACCAGCTACATTGGTATGTCTCCTCCATCCAACTCTTTTGCTAAGATCTACCTGGTCTTCTTGGGTGCGGATGAGCTGACAACACACTGATGCATAGCGTCTATGTTGATCCTCTAGTGTGTGCTAGTGGTCACGCACATCAACTGTCAACTACATGTTCAGCTCTAGTTGGACTTTCTTCTTGTCTTCACCTTGGTTAGTGTGATGAATGGGTGGTTTCGCAAGCTTGTGCGCAATGACATGCATGATGCCACATTCCCTTGCATGCAATCAACAACACTGCTCACCATGTCTACTCCATGCAAGCTGCTGGGATGGATCTATAACTTTTATGGGCATAGTTTCATCTGTGAGTGCATGTTGCGCCCCTTGTTGTTCCTGTTCCTGCTGCAGCTCATTCACTTGTCTGTGCAGCTCATTTTCTTCCTTAAGTTGTTGCTTTAGCACATGCAAATCCTTATCTATTTGATTTTCTTCCTTCGCATGGTCTTCATGTTGCGCCGTCACCTCATACCCTGAGTCTCCAAAGTTGCTTTCACCACACGTGAATATGCTTGAGCTTGGAACATTGTTCCACCTTTGTGTTGTCAACAAACTTCCTCTTATGTTCGTTGCATCCAGTATGGTGCTTTCAGTTGTTGTTCATGATGCTATTTGATGTGATCCTGATGTGATCACATCTTGATGTCTTTGCCTATGAACAACTTGATGTCTTTGTGAGCAGGCAAGCACATAAACACTTGATGGACTGCATCCCCAAGTGTGCTCTGAATGGTGTCTTTGACTCTCCTCTCCTGGAAAATATTGTACCTGTGCTGCTAAGAGGTAGATGAACACCTATGATACCAGGAGAAATGGAAACTACCATGGCAAGCAATCTATCAGTCAAAAACCAAAATGAACTTGAGAACTGGCTTGCAACATACCTTTGTGATTGATCAAGAAGGTTGCTCAATTTCCACTGGGGGGTCGGGAGACTGAGCTCCAAAAATGTGCAAGGCATAGTCTGGTCTACTGGTAGGCCGATTGACTACTCAAACTGTGCAATGCATAGTCCAGTATGGTTGTTGATTGCTGGAATTGCACAATGCGCAATCTCAGCTGGAAATGGTTGCAAGGTCAGTGACTGCATTGTGTAATTTGCTGGGCCAACAATCATTGTCCCTAATATTTATCTAAAGCAAGCCTAGAGAAGAGATCCTCAGCATAAATGCACATTTTTGGAGAGGAAGAAAAGCATTCCCTCCCAGGATTTCGTAATGTTGTCTTGGTGAGGCGGAGTCTGGGCCAAGGTTGCCCAGACTAGCCAACGGGAAACTGAACGTGAATGTGAAAGCGAATGCATAGCGATACTAAGTGTAAGAAATAATGAATGATCATGTGCCATGCAAATGGTGAATGAAAGATTCAGAAAATGGAACAACATGCATGTGGATGAGGCGAGTCACCAAATCGACGATCATTTGTGAAAAGTAGTTTCATGCATGCGACAATAATGAGATGTTAATGAAAACCAGAACGGTGGTAGTATAAGCTAGTATGTATGAAAACGATAGCAAGAACTCACTGAAATCAAGAAGACAACATTCATATGAAGCGAAATACAAGAAGCACAGGAAATGCAACACAAGACATGGAAGGGAGGCTTACCCCAAAACAACTGAATTGAATGTGTCGACAACTCCTAGATGCAATGTGGGATGTCAGAGCTACAAGGTTGGTGTGAAGAATGAGCTCTACAACATCTTGTTGATGAGTTTTGATAAAATCGATGTTGTGACACGCATGCCACAAATTAGGAAAAGCGACACTTGGTGGGATGTTTCTGAAATGATCCTTGCATTAACCTCCAACTGCCAAAAATAGATCCCTGAAACAAGCAATGCATTTTCATGTTGCCTTGGGAGAAGAAGCCCATGCATGCAAGTCATTTTTTCTTGGTCTTTGAGGGAACCAGTCAACTCAACTGCACATGCAAGAGGCTGCTCAAATTCTGGGAGAAAATGTGCATTTCTAGTTGGGAGTTGGGATGGTTGTTCAGAATATTTGTGCAATTTTTGGACAGAGCAACTGACTGCTACCCATATTTGTGCAAATTTTGGGTTGAGCATCCCAGTTGGGAAGGATTTAGCAATTTTCTAGGTGAAGCTTGCTCAGAAAAATTACGCAATTATGGGGCCCAATCCACTACTAGTCAAGATTGTGCAATTTCTTGAGGGAAGGCTGTTTGCCCTCCGGATTTGAAAAAATTATTGAAGGACTTGCTCAGCCTACTACTAGACCAAGTCTGGATGTATAGCCTATGATGGGAATGCATGAAGGTTTGATCGATAGGTTGTATTTCTACAAGAAAATCACTGGAGCTTGTGTACTTGATGAAGCAAGACATGCTATTGTGAAGGTTGGTAGAGAAGCTACAAAACGAAGCTAAGGAAAAAAATTTGGAGGGTGGTTGTAGCTGCTACAAAAACTGGTGACACACTAGTAGAACTTTAGCTCTCTGAATGGACCTTGTTTGTGAAAAGAAAGTCTAACACCTCCAGAAGTATTGTTCAGTTCTCATATTGTCTTGGTTTCACACTAGCTTGATTGTAAGATGTAGCATCTACCAAGCTATTGGTCGATTGACACACCTTCCAAGCCAAGTCAAAACATTTGTTTCGATTGGGGTTGAGGGGTATATTGATGCACAAGCATTATAGTTGTCAGAGTCTTAGTTTCATCTCTGGTATTGTTTCGCTACCAATAGGCTTGGATAGTACCCCAGTGAAGTCACATAGGAACAAAAGCATGGCTCCGTTACCAGCAAGCATGGTCAGCACCCAGCAGAGTTACTTGCATCACCTCTCTGCACATGAAGTCTTTCTCTTCTTTCACCTTATTCATTTTTCATTTTTTCGAAATTTTTTCACTTTTAGTTTTCATTTTTTTATATTCTTAACTGTGCATAGAACTTATTCATTTCATAGGTGGAAGAGGGATCAAAAATTATTGAGAGTAGAAGAGGTTATTCCAATAGAGAAGTATTTTATTACACCTTTGATGTGTCTATTAAGGTTTTCGTCCTCACCTTACTCTACTTGACTGAGCTAAAAAGGGTTAACCCAAAAACAAATGACAAGAGTAGGTGATACTAGCTAGCATGCAAGCGTTGTGTTTTCATCAAGGTTCACTTTGAATAATACGTATTTTTCTTTGACTCTATGACTGTTACATGCAACTATCAACACTTGAACTTCCACTCGACAAGATGTTACATTACAATGCACATGTGCTCATGTGAGACAAGCTGGCATGAGAAATCCATGCAAGACATCACTAACACTTGGTCTGTTCTAGTGAGACCAACTCTTTGACATGCTTGTGATGGTGAAGGTGGTCAGCTGATGCCAAGCTTGGTCATCCGTGATGGTGTGCATGTTCTCCATGGACATGACATCTTGCTGAAGCGAACTCTTGCCTCTGTTGTATTCAGGTGCATTGGTATGGCTCCTCCATCCAACTCATCTACTAACATGTGCATGGTCTTCTTGGGTGTGGATGAACTGGAAACACATTAATGCATAGTGTTCATTCTGATCCTCCAATGTGTGCTGGTGGTCATGCACATCCACTCTCAAATAGATGTTTAGCTTGAGTTGGACTTGCTTCTTGTCTTCGCGTTGGTGAGTGTGTTGAATGGGTGGGAATGCAAGCATGCACACAATGACATGCATGATGCTGCATTCCCTTACATGTGATCAAAAACACTTCTCACCATGTCTACTCCATGCCAGCTACTGGGATGGATCTATTACTCGTACGGGCAAAGTTTCATCCATGAGTGCATGTTGTGCACCCTATTGTTCCTATTCTTGTTGAAACACATTCGCTTGTCTATGCAGCTCATGTTATTCCTTGAGTTGCTTCTTCAACACATGCAAATCTTTCTTTGTTTCATTCTTTTCTTTTGTGTTATATTCATGTCACACCGTCACCTCATAGCCTGAGTCTCCAAAGTTGCTTTCACTACAAGTGGATCTTCTTGAGCTTGCAACTTTGTTCCACCTCTGCGTTGTCAACAACCTTCCTCTTATGTTTGTTGCATACAGTATGCTTCCTTCAGCTATTGTTCATGATGTTGCTTGCTATGATTCTACTGCCATCACATCTTGATGTCCTTCCTTATGAACAATTTGATGTCTTTGTGAGTAGGCAAGCACATAGACACTTGATCGACTGCATCCCGAAGTGTGCTCTGAATGGTGTCTTCGACTCTAATCTCCTGGAAACCATTGTACAAGTGCTGCTGAGAGGTAGATGAACACCTGCAATAGCTGGAGACATGGAAACACTCATGGAAAGCAATATTTCAGTCAAAAACCAAAATGAACATGAGAACTAACTTGTAACATATGTGTGTGACTAATCATGAAGGTTGCCCAATTTCAGCAAGAGGTCGGGAGAGTGAGTGCCAAATCTATGTAAGGCAAAGTTTGGGTTGTTGGGAGGTTGAATGGCTGTTGGAACTATGCAATGCATAGTCCAGTCTGGCTGTTAATTGCTAGAATTATGCAATGTGCAATCTCAGCTGGCAACGATTACAAGCTCAGTGACTACATTGCATTATTTTCTAGGCCAACAGTCACTATCGCTCAGATTTGTGTAAAGCAAGCATGGAGAACAACTCTTAGGAAGAAATGTGCAGATGAGAGATAAGAATATGAAGCTTTCGCTTTCAGTATTGTGCAACGCTATCTTGGGAAGGAAGAGTCTGGGTCAAGGCTGCCCAGGCTCAGAAAGGAGCAACTGAACACGAATGTGGAAGCGAATGCATGGTGATACTAAGTGTAAGAAATAGTGAATGATCGTGCATGAAAATGGTGAATGAAAGATTGATAAAATGGAACAACATGCATGTGCTTGAGGCAAGTCACCGAATTGATGACCGTTCATGAAAAAAGTTTCATGCATGCGACAACAGTGAGATGTTAATGAAAGCTGAAACAGTGCTAGTACAAGCTAGTATGTATCAAAACAATAGCAAGTGCTCACTGAAATCAAACAGACAACATTCATATGAAGCGAAACACAAAAAGAATGAGAAATGAAACATAAGAAATGGAAGGTATCTTACCCCAAAACAATGGAGCTGAATGTGCCGACAGCTCCTAGATGCGATGTGGGATGTCAGAGCTACAAGGTTGATGTTAATAATGATCTATGTAGTGTCTAGTTGATGAGTTTTGATAAAATCGAGGTTGTGACACACATGCCACAAATCTAGGGAAAGCAACACTTGGTGTGAGGTTTCTGAAATGATCCTTACATGTAACCTTCAACTACCAAAAATAGATCCCTAAAACAAGGGATGGCTTTGCATGTTTCCTTGGGAGAAGCAGCCCATGCATGCAAGTCTATTTTTCTTAGTCCCGGAGGGAACCAATCAACTCCACTACACATGGAAGAGGCTTCTCAACTACTGGGAGAAAATGTGCATTTCTGGCTTGAAGCTGTGCTATCTACTCAAACGATTTACACAATTTCTGGGTAGAGCAGCTAACTTCTGCCTAGATTTGCACAAATTCTATGCTGAGCAGCCCAGTTGGGAAGGATTGCACAATTTTCTGGGTGAAGATTTCTAAGTAGAATTGCACAATTCTAGGGCCCAGCAGGTTGCCATTCAGGATTATGAAATTTTTGGAGGGAAGGTTGGTTTCCCTCCAGATTTGCGTAAATTCTTGAAGGATTTTCTCAACCTGCTTCTCAACCAAGTTCGGATAAACAACTTGTGAGGGAAATGCATCAAGGTTTGATCAATAGGTTGTCTTTCTACAATAAAATCGCTAGATCTTGTGTACTTAACGAAGAAAGACATGCTGCTATGAAGTTTCGTAGGGAGGCTCCAAAATGAAGCTAAGGAAAAATTTTGGAGGGTGGTTGTTTCTGCTACAACACTTGGTGACACACTGGTAGAACTCCAGCTTTCTGAATGGACCTTGTTCATGAAAAAAAAGTCTAATACCTTCGGAAGTATTGTTCAGTTCTCAGCTTGTCTTGGTTTCACACTAGCTTGATTCTAAGATGTAGCATTCACCAAGCTCTTGGTTGATGGACACACATTCCAAGCCAAGTCAAAACATTCCCTTCAATTGGTGTCGAGGGGTATATTGTTGCACAAGCATTATAGTCGTCAATGTCTTAGTTTCATATCTGGTGTTGCTCCATTGCCAGTAGGCCTAGACATTACCCCGATGAAGTCACATAGGAACACAAGCATGGTTCCACTGCTAGTGAGATTGGTTAGTACCCTGATGGAGTTACTTGCATCACCTCTCTACATAGGAAGCCTTTCTCTTCTTTTGCCTTATTAATTTTTCATCTTTTCAAATTTTTTTCACTTTTTTTATTTTTTATTTTTTTATTTTTGTAATTGTGTGTAGAACTTATTCATTTCAGAGGTGAAAGAGTGATCCCGACTTATTGAGAGCATAAGAGGTTGTTCTAGCAAGAAGTAGTTTATCATACCTCGAGCGTGCCTATTAAGGTTTCCCCCCTCACCTTACTCTACTTGACTGAGCTGACAAGGGTTAACCCAAAAACAACTGACTAGAGTAGATGATACTATTTAGCATGCAAGCATTGTGTCTTCACCAAGGTTCACTTCGAACAGTACATATTTTCCTTCGATGTATCATGGACTAAAAGTAACAAGTTCTTCATATAGAGGCAGGATGAAAGATAACCAAGTAGTGATAGCTGTACAAGGCCTCTTGTACTTTACCCAGCTTGTTTCAAGAGTCATAGATGGTCTCATGCAAACTACGCTACGAACGAAAAAGAAAACAAAGAAAGAAAGCAAGGTAAGAGCAGAAGAAAAAGCGAAAGAAAAGTGAGTAAGCAAAAATCCAAGTGGACAAACAAACAAAAAAACAAAGTAAGCAAACAAGCATGCAGGAAAACCCACTAAAAGCAAACACTACTCCTAATCCTACATTAACGGTGCATGGGACTGATCACGTGAAGTGATATTTCCAATGCAGCCATCAGCGTATTAGTTGGCCCATGTTGGTAAAGGCTTGGTCTACGAGCAACCCAATTGTGTGAACTAGCAAGCAAGAAAGATATAAGAATGAAGACAACCATACTTTGTGTTTTAAAGATCCCACAGGACATAAGTGAGTACAGGTGCATGACGAGTAGTCTATGGACTTATCATGGTGCTATGCGACACTATGTGCAACTTTGAAGCATATTCACATTTTGACTATGACATGCAAGAAAACGAAAGAAACAAAGGTAACTTACATCATGCACGAGTGCCTGCAATGTAAGATTCCTCCAGTGCATGAGTGATTGGATCATGTAGTTCGAGTGGAGGAAGAATGATCTGTGTGTGAGATTGATCTTCAATGCATACAAATGAGTGATGAGGAGCCTTGGGTGATTGAACAATTTCCTGATCGGAAGTGACCCTAACCCCAAGAGAGGGAGGACCTGACATAACCGTCATCTCAAGCTGAAGTGCCTCGACAGTTTTGGGCGTTTCAACTTCATCATCAAATAGATCATCATAAATCGGTGACTTCAAAAGATCAACTGCGATAGAGTCATGATCATGATCAAATATGGAAGTAAATGGATCATGACAACCACGATTAAAAAAATCACTAATTTCATTGGCATCCTCATGATCAGATGAATCAAACAGAGGGGTAGATGGAAAGAGAACAAATTCATCCTCTGTGTCTCCAGGAAATGCAGATGATAGATTAAGTGGATTTTCAATGAATAACTCATCCTCTTTGTTGTCGAATGATGGACCAAAATCTGGTGTGTCCTGTGAGTGATCAACAATCGGTGCATCCATGGATGGAGATACACATGCAAAATCATGGATGGTAGGTTCACCAAAAATGTCAGGAAAGAATGGAGGAGGCTTGAATATAAGGGAGTCATCCTTCACTAAGTGTTGATGCTAAAGCTCCCACTCATACTCTTCATGAATGAAAATGCATGTTAGCTGTGCAAAACCAACTCCGTTAGTGGCTTGTTCCTCATTCACAACAAGTGTAGATTCCAGAATGGAAGAACACAAGATAATATCATTTGGAGGAACAACTGAGTGCAAAGACGAAGGTTGTGGAATAAAATTCATATGAAAACTCGATGGAATCACAACCAAATATGCATGAAAATTAAGAGAAGTGATGTTGGGAGGATGTGATAGGTCAACTTGTGTGTGAACATGATCCTCACCATCACTTGGCAGTGGTGGAGCTATTTTAGGAGGAGATGGAAGACAATCACTCGTGACAGTGACCGCATCTGTCTGAGACTGCACAACTCCATCACTGAAGAATGTTGAGCAAGGCTTGATTTCAAACATCTTCCTTGGATGAGTAGTTTTCTTAACACAATACCTGAATCAGTCCCAAATATAGAAAAAATTCATCTATCTCCTCAAAGCTTGAAACTGATTGATTCATACGAAGCCTTCCGTTACTGTAACAGTTTTTGGTCAAGATGGTCTGGATCAAAATGATATAAAGTGTCTTCAATGAGATCACATAAGTGCTCAAGTGAGTGCACATTGTCAGCCAGTATGCTACACAACCATCGACGTGGAGATTCGCAAAGTGTGTATGCAAGCAACAAGCTGCCTGTTCGTTAGAACACCCATCTTCCTCATGAAGCATGGAAAGAAAGTCATGTAAATACTCATGCCAGGTCACTTCGCCTTCACCATCATATGTGTAAGCAGACAAGTGATAAAAAAACTCCCTCATGATGGTGACATCTTCATGGTTTGAAAAACATCACAGAGGGAGAAGAGTGCAAGAATCCATGAAAGATATGAAAAGTTTCAAAACAGGATGAGAGGACACAACTTGTCAACTGGTCCTCCTTTTATCACTAGAAATGTCAATGATGTTGGACCCACCAACATGTCAGGGGATCTCCCTGGTAAGAATTCCGAATTATACCTCAAACTATTTTGTGTAGGAGTCCCAACAGTGGGTCGTACAGTAATGCCTTGACCGTGATTTCGCATAGAGGCAAGTAAGATAACTTTGTTGGTAGCAAGGGTGTGACAGTTGTAGTGAGCCAAGAATGTGCATGAGAGGTTCTAACACACAAGGGTTGAGATAAGTACACCCCTTGGAAACCTGTAATAGTACCTGACTTGGAAGTGAACACACGAGTGAAGATGCATCACAAGATGGAAAGCAAGTTAGTGAGCAATCCAAAGTGATGGTTAAACCAACAACACATTTCAAAAAGATTCATACATACTTATAAAGAATAGTCCATACATGCATGCGTAAGAGAATACAATACAACATATTCGTGAAACGTGTTGGCTTTGTTATATTAAGAAGTGTAAGTTATAGTCATACAATACATCCATGTCCAACCTCTAGTTCCAACAGTGGAACGTTACAACCACAATTGCATGCTCCTCCAAAGAGATGTACTAGCTTTGCACAATGGAGAAGATAAGGGTCGTTACAACACTGTCTAAGCTTTCTCTAAGATAGTCTTATTGGATGCTTGGCTGACCAAAAGCCTTTACATTGAGTTATATAGAAAAGAGTGGGGTGACCCTTGACATTCCCCTTTATTACAGTTCATCTACCCTCATGACTCTTCATCTACTCTATGATTGTTACATCCAACTATCGACACTTGAACTTCCACTTGACAAGACGTTACATTAAAATGCACATGTGCTCATGTGAGACAAACTGGCTAAAGCAATCCATGCAAGACATCACTGATACTCAGTTCGTTGTGGTGAGACCAACTCTTTGACATTCTTGTGATGGTAAGTTGGTGAGATGATGCCAAGCTTGGTCGTCTGAGATGGTGTGCATGTGCTCCATGGTGACATCTTGCTGAAGTGAACTCTTTCCTCTGTTGCATTCGGGTGCATTGGTATGGTTCCTCCATCAAACTCATCCGCTAACATGTGCATGGTCTTCTGGGGTGTGAATGAACTGGAAACACACTGATGCATAGTGTCTGCGTTGATCCTCCAATGTGTTCTGGTGGTCATGCGCATCAACTATCAACTACATGTTAAGATCCAGTTGGACTTGATTCTTGTCTTCGCCTTGATGAGTGTACTGAATGGGTGGGATCGTAAGCATGCACATAATGACATGCATGTTTCTACATTCCTTTGCATGTGATAAGCAACACTGCTCACCATGTCTGCTCCGTGCCAGCTACTGGGATGGATCTATAACTTGTACATGTGCAGTTTCATCCGTGAGTGCATGTTGCAACCCCTATTATTCCTGTTCCTGCTACAACTCATTCACTTGTCTGTGCAACTCATGTTCTTCCTTGAGTTGCTACTTCAACACATGCAACTCCTTCTTTGTTCTATTATCTACCTTCCTATGATATTCATGTTGTGTCGTCACCACATAGCCTGAGTCTCCAAAGTTTCTTTCACCACAAGTGGATCTGCTTGAGCCTGCAACTTTGTTCCACCTCTGTGTTGTCAACAACCTTCCTCCTTTGTTTGTCACATCTGGTATGCTGCCTTCAACTACTGTTCATGATGCTTCTTGCTGTGATGATGCTACCATCACATCCTGATGTCCTTGCCTATGAATAACTTGATGTCTTCATGAGTAGGCAAGCTCATAGACACTTGATCGACTGCATCCCCAAGTTTGCTCTGAACAGTCTCCTCGACTCTCCTCTCATGGAAACCGTTATACCTGTGCTACTAAGAGGCATATGAACACCTGCAATACTTGGATACATGGCAACACTCATAGTAAGAAATATGTTTGTTGAGAATGAAAATGAACTTAAGAACTGACTTGGAACATACTTGTGTGACTGATCATGAAGGTCGCGCAATTTCGGCCAAGAGGTCAGGAGAGTGAGTGCCAAAACTACACAAGGTATAGTTTGGGCTGCTAGGAGGTTGACTAACTATTGGAACCACACAATGCAAAGTCGAGTTTGGCTACTGACTACTAGAATTGTGCAATGCGTAATCTCAAATGGCAATGGTTGCAGGCTTACTGACTGCATTTTCACAATTTCCTGGGCCAACAATCACTGTCCCTCAGATTTCTGCAAATTAAGCCTAAAGAATAGCTCCTGGGAAGAAATGCACATTTCTGGAGAGGAAGACAAAACCTTCCCTCCCAGGATTGAACAATGTTGTTTTGGTGAGGTAGAGTCCGGGCCAAGGTTGCCCAGACTCACTGACGGGCAACTGAATGCACATGTGAAAGTGAATGCATGGCGATACTGAGTGTAAGAAATACTGAATTATCATGCATGCAAATAGTGAATGAAATATTCAGAAAATGGAACAACATGCATGTTGGGGAGGAGAGTCACTGAATTGACGATCGTTCATGAAAAACAGTTGCATGCATGTAACAATAGTGAGATGTTAATGAAAACTGAAACAATGCTAGAACAAGCTAGTACGTATCAAAATGACAGAAAACACTCACAGAAATCATGCAAACAACATTCATACGAAGTGAAACACAAAATGCACCAGAAATGCAACACAAGGCATGGAAGGTGGGCTTACCCAAAAACAACTGAGCTGAATGTGCCGATAGCTCCTAGATGTGATGTGGGATGTCAAAGTTGCAAGGTTGATGTGAACAATGAGCTTTGCAATGTCCGACTGATGATTTTTGATCAAATCGAGGTTGTGATGCGCATGCCATAAATCTAGGGAAAGCGACACTTGGTGGGAGGTTTCTGAAATGATCCTTGCATGTAACCTACAACTCTAAAAAATGTTGGAAATAATACTGAGAGGGGGGTGAATCAGTATTATTAGATTAATAATTTTATTTCCCAAATAGATTTATATACCCTATTTCAGTGAAGTGAACTAGCGTGTACACACAATTGTGCTTAAAGAAACCAGCGTATCTGTAGAGAACTTGTGATTTAGACAGTTTATCATGTGTTGAGCTTTAACTAGTATATCAGAGATTTATTAGATAGTGCAGAAAAATAAGAATAAAGCATCACACATAAGAAACACACATGAACACCAAGATTTAAGGTGGAAACCTAGTGTGGGTAAAAACCACCTGCTACTGCCATCTCCGTCTTTTTTTAATAATAAGAAAATATGTTTACAATCTTGCACTAGTGCAGACTCATACCAGTATGCAGGCTTCTACCTACAGAAGGTTACAACCTTCTCTCATTTTCCAGCTTCTACTGGAAGGGAGCTACAACCCCCTAGCTCTTGTACTAGCCAATATGTTTACTAGTACGTAGGTGCTAGCCTACAAAAAACTCCACTCTTCCACCAGGGACCATGTTTCATGAATTTTCAGATTGGATACTCCTGGATCACAACACCACAAACTGAAGGCCACATTTAATCAAATTTTCACACTGGACCCATCAAAGCCTTTTAAACTTAAACTTCATCAACCAATATTCAATTAATCTAAACAATCAGATCACTAACACTAGAACTCTGTGCTAAACCCAGAACCCTGCATCATCATCCAAAACCAGCTGTAACCTCAAAAACCATGCATTAGAGTGTATATGCTACTTGGTTGAAACCAACCTACATGTATACGTTACCTCCTTTAACCCAACCTACGTATATCTCTAAAGATACTAAATCATACACTTTTGAACCACAGACTGTACCAATCAATGCCATTTTGAAGATCGACTGTCATATTACAGAGTTCAAAACAGATAGCAACAAGGATCACCCAACCTTCTTAATCAATTAATCAATCAGATTCAATTTCCTTATACAAGAGTTCTATGTTCAGATCTAAGAGGACTTAATTAACAGACAACAGTAAAATAATAGAATTTGGTCAGATAGATCAGTCAAATTTGAACATAAGCTTTTCTTTTTGTATACACTACTTGGAAGAGTCGAGCCTGCATGTATACGCGCTTTGGCCGAGATGAACCTGCATATAGATCTACAAATTTTGACTCAGAATTTTGCTACAATTCTAGACTTCAGACAAACCTAGATCATGATAGATAACAAATAGAACATGCACAAAACATTAGATATGGTCACAACCAATATCAGATCATTCAAGAATAAGTCATTTCAAGTCTCATGATTCTTGATCCAACGTTGAACTCAAGGTGAACATGAATATTTCAGATCCAGTCCCAAACATAACCCTGCAACATAATATATACTTCAGATAGAAGTATTCCTTAGAATCTCATTGCTTGCACACATTGGCCTAATGACCTTCTCCTCCTTATATACTCTTATGCCTTTCTCAATGCTTTGGACCAAAACCACTTAGGGTCAATACCTTGGACCAAATGCCTCGGACCAATTATCGTGGACCAAAAATACCTTGGATTAAATACATTGGACCAAAACTTGGTTTTCCAACATGTACCTGCTTTTTCTCCTGTGAAAGTGCGTGTACACATTATACGCTACTTTTTTTTCTGTTAAACCGTGTGTATATGCGCCTTGGACAAAGTGAACCGGTGTATACCTCTCTTTCTTCATTCCTTGGAGTCTGATATGTAATCCTTTGTTGTTGATCTGTTGCATTGTGAACTCTCATCTGAGTGAGTTGTCATCAAGGACGATACCTGTATCATAATGCCAACAATCTCCCCCTTTAGACTTGATGGCAATAGCAAAACCGATACACTCTCCCCCTTTGACATCAAGGGAAAAGGGTAGACCAAGATATTCTCTCCCCTATGCTGTTCATGCTCCCCCTGAGTACATGCTGAATTCTCTTATTGAGCTCCTCTTTGTACATGCTAAGATGCACTGAAACTGTCCATGCTCCCCCTGAACATAAGCAGAGTCTGCAAAAATATTCTCCAAAAGAATAACATGACTCTATAACTCAACTATGTGAGTATTCCCTTCCTATCACCAATGACGCATACATACATCCATCTCCCAACCAAGTGGGGATATACAAAATTTGACTCATCCACCCAACCAAGTGGGGATATACCAAATTTGACTCATCCACCCAACCAAGTGGGGATATACCAATTGTTTATACATGACAGAAATATAATTACATCATCCATCCCATGCAAAGTGGGGATACAAATTACATCATTTGTCCAATAGGACTCATTCAAATGTATGAGAAGACATATCACACCCTATACTTTTACATGACTTTAAGAAACAAAAAGTATAAATATCTAAAGCCATAGCTGGACTCAACAACCATAATGCCAACCATGCGATTGAAGGCTAATGCTCCCCCTGAACCTATGCTACCTGTGCATTATTAAGAAGTCAATGATCAAGGCATCTTTGTCAGTTAGAGAAAAAATTAATGAACAGAGCATATCAATAGACTGTAATCATCAACATCAGATAGATAACCCATATCAAAGCTTGCCCCACTATTTTTCTTGTCTGAAAAACATATACGCTCATTGACCCATAGAAACCCACATGTATACACGACTATACTTCATGAAACTCACGTATAACAACCTTTCTTTGGAAAATTAGATTTAACAATAGGATGATGCAACAACTAGTCCCAGATTTTGTATGAGATATTCAAATATTTCTCTGGGCAATGGTTTAGTGAATATATCAGCAACCTGTTCTTTGGAGGGAACATACTCCAATTTGACCTTTTGTTCAAGCACTTGCTCACGTAGAAAATGTTATTTGATGGCTATTTGCTTGGTCTTGGAGTGCATGACTAGATTCTTTGAAATACTGATGGTGCTTGTATTATCACATAGAATGGAGATGGGTGGAATATATGTGATCTGAATGTCTTGCAAGGTTTGCATCATCCAAAATAGTTGTGCTCAGGAAGATGCAGAAGCCATATATTTTGCTTCAGCTATGGATAAAGCAATTGAACTTTGTTTCTTGCTAAACCAAGACACTAACCTAGAACCCATACAGAATGTACCACCACTAGTGCTTTTTCTGTCATCAACAATTCCTACACAATATGCATCTGTATATGCATGAAGAGTAAGATCTGCATCCCTAGGATACCATAAACCAAAGTCCTGAGTTCCTTGAAGATATTTGAAAATTCTTTTGACTGCTTGAAGGTGTGATTCCTTTGGATTTGCTTGGAATCTTCCAACTATTCCTACTGCATGCATGATGTCAAGTCGGGTACCAGTTAGATAAAGTAGACTGCCAATCATGGATCTGTAAGTTGGTTGATGTACTGCTACTGATTCATCATTTGAGCTGAGATTGCATCATATTACCATTGGGGTACAGACAGGTTCAGAATATTCCATTCCGTACCTTTTCAATATCTGTTTGAGATATCTGGTTTGTGAAAGAAAAATACCATCTTTATTTTATTGAACTTGTAGACCGAGAAAATAGGTAAGTTCACCAAGCAAGGACATTTCAAATTCTTGCTGCATTACTAAAACAAAATTTTGACTCATGGATTCTTCATTGCTACCAAAAATGATATCATCAACATAAACAATCATAATTAGCAATTTATCAGTTTCAATATTTGTATATAGATTGCTATCTGGTGAACCTTTTGTAAAACCTTGTTGGTGTATATATTTGTCAAGGCAGTAATACCAGGCCCTTGGAGCCTGTTTTAGACCATAGAGGTCCTTTTTGAGTCTGAATACAAGTTTTGCATCATTTCCAAGAATGAATCCTTCTGGTTGTTCAATATAAACTTCTTCTTCTAAATTTCCATTTAGGAAGGCCGATTTTACATCCATTTGGTATACTCTGAATTTTTGAAAGCTAGAAAGAGCAAGAAACATCCTTATGGCTTCAATTCTGGAAACAGGTGCAAAAGTTTCTTGAAAATCTATACCTTCTGGTTGAGCATACCCTTTACAAACAAGTCTGGCCTTGTTTCTAATGACTTCTCCATTTTCATTCAGCTTGTTTTCGAATATGCATTTAGTTTCTATAATATTTTTATCTTGAGGTCTAGGAACTAATTCCCAGGTATCATTTTTTTCAATTTGCTCAATTTCTTCATCCATGGCCTTGACCCAACATTCATCTTTGCATGGTTTTCTTACATTTTAAGGTTCGGTGGAGGATATTAATGCTAGATAGCTTGAGGTCCCTGTAATAGTTATTCTTGTCTATATATCTGCCTCTTTTTCCCCTAAAATTTGAGTTTCTGGATGATATTTTTGAACATACCTGGACAAAGTCTTTTCTTCTACCATTATTTCTTCTTTTGGTTCTTCATTGGTTTCTTCTTCAATATGATTTTGATTTGATGTGGGAAAATAATCCCCATCTTCTTCATTGTCATAATCTTTTGTTGATTCTATCTGTTTTGGATTCTTGCATGCTTCATCAACTACAACATCAATGCTTTCAGTAATTTTTCCAAGTCTTTTATTATAACATTTATATCCTTTACTTCTAGAAGAATAACCACGAAGAATACCTTCATCTGCTCTGGGTTCAAACTTACCAATCTTTTCATCAGTCCTTTTGATATAACATTTTCTTCCAAAAACTTTAAATTATTTTATAGTAGGAGTCTTGCCATACCAAATTTCATGTGGAGTTTGATTGCTATTTACCCGAACATTTGCTTGGTTGAGAATAGTTACGATAGCGAATGCAGCTTCACCCTAGAAGGTTGCAAGAGTTCCAGATTCATCTAGCATAGTTGGAGCCATTTTTTGAACTATTCTATTCATTCTTTCTATCACACCATTTTGCTGAGGAGTCCTTGTGGTGGAGAATTTCCTTTTTATTCCATGTTGTTCACAAAAGTCAAAGAATTCATCCGAGGTAAATTCCCCTCCTAGATTAGATCTGAGGCATTTGATTTTTCGATCTAATTCATTTTCAACCAAAGCTTTGAAGCCCTGGAACTTTTCAAAAGCTTCACCTTTATGCTTTAGAAGACCTACCCAACACATTCTGGAAAAATCATGAATGAACAAAATAAAGTATTCTTCTCCACGAGGTGACTTTTTCCTTGATGGTCCACATAAATCAGTATGGACAAGTCCAAGAGGCAGACTAGCTGACCCTTATTTTTCATGAAGTGAACTCTGGTTTGCTTGTCGATTTGACATGGTTTGCATATTGTGTTTTCTGGGATGCTGATATCAAGAAGATCATGAACAACCTTGAATCTACATGCTTTTCTTATTTGAGAAAAGCTTAAATGTCCCAATCTTCTATGCCACAGCCAGTTTTCATCATTTCTTCTTAGATAGCATTGTTGTTGTCCTCCCTTGAGTACGTATAAGTTGTTTAGAGTTATTATACCTTTGATCACAGTCTCTCTTGTATCAAGCTCACAAACAACACATTCGTTTGATCGAAACACGACTTCATTCCCTTGATCACACATTTGACTGACACTCAACAGGTTATGCTTTAAACCATCTACACACATAATACTTGCAGCTTTAACCTTTTCTTTCAAGAAAACAAAGCCTTTACCTTTTATGATAGCAGGAGTGTCATTTCCAAATGAGACATTCTTTTCCTTTTTTAAGGCATTATATGAGTGAAGTTTTTCTTTGTCACCTGTCATGTGTTTTCAGCATCCACTGTCAATGTACCACTAATTTTCTTGTCCTTCTGCATACAAGGATATACCACATCTTTCTGTTTGAGATTATTTCCTTCTCCATATCTTGGGATTTAATGAAGTTTGTTCCTTTTGAGATGTTTTCCGAAATTTTCTCCTGCATTCAGATTCTTCATGACCAAAGTTGTTACAGATTGAGCATTCTATTTAATTTTCAAGAAGAGAAAAGTTATTATAGGAAATTTTCTTGATCCCTATTACATTCCTTTGATTCCATGCTTCTCTAGTTATGATGGTTTTGTAAGCAACACATTGAGCAGCTTTGTGTCCAAAATTATAACATGAAAAACATTGCCCATCAAAGAAGTTCCTGCGACCATCAAATCTATTGACCTGGTGATTGTAGTTTCTATTGATATTCATCTTTGGAGCAAATTGAGTATGATTTACCTGAGGTTGGTTGTGGCTTCTATTCATCCTTGGAGTAAATTGAGTTTGATTTACCTGGTTATCTGCTTTATGCCTTTGCTAATGATTGTCATACTGTTCACTGGTCTTTGCTGCATCAAGATAGCTTTTGGTGGAGGTTGACAACTTTTGTGATTGAGATGGTTCTTCAGTATATCCAAGACCTGTCTTTATCAGAGGAGAACGCTGAACTTTGATAATTTCATTTAAAGTTTCTAATCCTTTACCAAATCTAAGATTGAGAGATTTCGTTTTCTCAAGATCCTTTCTTAGACCCACAATTTCACATTCAAGTTTTTCATTGTGTTTTACTTTTTCAGCAAGTTGGTATGTCAAGGTATCTATAATCATATTATTTTCTTCTAAACAGATTTTGAGTTCAGATATTTCTTCATGAAGGTCTTCCTCTTCTAAAGCATCCCAAAAATTATCATCTTCATAAGCCATGAGAAGTTTGTAAACTTGTCTACTTTCATCTTCATCACTATTAGATAAACCATCACTATCTTCATGAGTATAGTAACTCCTTTTATTCACAACTTGTTTTCTATTCCCTTTTGCATATTCTTTTCCTTTTTCAAATTTATCTTTATGAGGACATCTGGTAGCATAATGACTGAGTCTACCACAAGAAAAGCGTTTGAAGGGTAACTTACCTCTAAACATTCCAGAACCCCATTGAAGCTTTTTGACAAAGTTTACCTCATCTTCTTCTTCTAAAATATGTCCCGATTCATTATATTATTCCTTTCCTTTTGTTCAAGTTTTGAATGCAGCTTCTCTCATATCTGATGGTCCTCCTTTTCTCATCTCAAAGGAAGTTAAGATTCCATGAAGCTGCGTCATAGTGATATTCTGCAAATCTTGTTTTTCTTCTATGGCAGACACTTTGGATTCAAATTTAGCAGACAAGGATCTCAAGACTTTCTCAACTAAGGTAACTTCCTTAATTTCTTCACCCAGATTCTTCATACAATTGACAACCTCATCTATACGTAGGAAGTACCTAGCTATGCTTTCATCACTATGCATCTTAAGAGTTTCATACTGTATTTTGAGAGTTTGAAGCTTAGCATGTTTTACATGAGAGTCTCCTTCATAGCTCAGAATGATTTTCTCCGATATTTCTTTGGTTGATTTGAGCTGCACGACTTTGACAAACTCTAATTGTGAAAAACTTCCCAATAAAGTATTACCAGCTTTGGCATTGGTTTCATATTGCCTTTTACCTACCATATCTATAGGAATTGCTGTTGGAAATGTATATGCTCTTTCCACAATTTCCCAGACATCCATTCCAAGCGATTGTAGATAGGTTGTGGTTCTCATTTTCCAATAAAAAAAGTTGCTTCCATCGAAGATCGGTGGTCTGATGGATCCCATGCTTTCTTGATTATTCATGTTGATGGACCTCCCTTCAAGTGATCAAGCTTCTTCTGAAGGACCTGCTCCAATACCAATTGTTGGAAATAATTTTGAGAGGGGGGTGACTCAATATTATCAAATTAATAATTTCATTTCCCAAATAGATTTATATACACTACTTTAGTGAAGTGAACTAGCATGTCCTTGCGATGTGCTTAAAGAAACTAGCATATATGCAGAGAACTTGTGATTTAGATAGTTTATCATGTGTTGAGCTTAAACTAGTATATCAAAGATTTATTAGATAGTGCAGAAAAAGCAGAATAAACCATCACACATAAGCAACACACATGAACACCAAGATTTAAGGTGGAAACCCAATGTGGGTAAAAACCACCTACTGCTGTCGTCTCTGTCTTCTTTCAATAATAAGAAAATATGTTTACAATCTTGTACTGGTGCAGACTCATACTAGTACGCAGGCTTCTACTTGCAGAAGGTTATAACCTTCTCTCATTTTCCAGCTTCTACTAGAAGGGAGCTACAACCCCCTAGCTCTTGGCCTAGGCAATATGTTTACTAGTATGTATATGCCAGCCTACAGAAAACTCCACTCATCCACCAAGGACCATGTTTCATGAATTTTCAGACTGGATACTCGTGGATCACAACACCACAAACTAAAGGCCATGTTTCATCAAATTTTCACAATGGACCCACCAAAGCCTTTTAAACTTAAACTTCATCAACCAATATTTAATTAATCTGAACAATCTAATTAGTGACACCAGAATTCTATGTTGAACCCAGAACCCTGCATCATCATCCAGAACTAGTTGTAACCTAAAAAACCATGCATTAGAGTGTATACACTACTTGGTTGAAACCAGCCTGCGTGTATACACTACTTCCTTTAACCCAACCTACGTATATCTCTAAAGATACTAAATCATACACTTTTGAACCATAGACTGTACCAATCAGTGACATTCTAAAGATCTACTGTCATATTATAGTGTTCAAATAGATAGAAACAAGGATCACCCAACCTTCTTAATCAATCAATCAATCAGATTCAATTTCCTTATACAAGAGTTCTATGTTCAGATGTAAGAGGACTTCATTGACAGACAACAGTAAAACAAAATAATTTGATCAGATAGATCAATAAAATATGAACATAAGATTTTCTTTTTGTATACGCTACTTGGAAGAGTTGAACCTGCATGTATACGCACTTTGGCCATGACGAACCTCCGTTTAGATTTGAAAATTTTGACTCAGAAATTTGCTGCAATTCCAGACTTTAAACATACCTAGATCATGATAGATAACAAATAGAACAGGCACAAAACATCAGATTTGGTCACAACCAATATCATATCTGTTATCACTGAAAATTCTAATGTCAAAATTTCTCATACTAGCTTGAGGACAAAGTTCATGCACTCCACATATCACGTCCAACCACTTATCTCCATTATCACAACCACTAGGTACGTTGGTACATACGGAATACAAGTTCCAAGGAAAGCCAAATATGCACAGTTGTAATGATGATTGTAAGCCTTGCATGAGAAACAAATCTGCAAAATTTCAATTTGAAAAAATATTGTCATCAAACGAGGCAGCGAATCAAGCAGCTATCAGGTGAGGTAGCAATTCAAGCAAGTACAGGAGGTACCACCAAGGGCAGAAGAAACAGGTTGAAGACTTAAAGATATAATTGAACCAGCAAAAAGGATCTCCATAAAGAAATCTCACTTCAAGAAAGGATATGCCTCAAAGTTTTGGTAAGTTTGCTTGGAATAATCTTTTCAAACATTCCCATTCAGTTTTGGAAGGTCTTGAAACAGTTGAAAGAATGTTTTAATAGAAAAGAAAGCTCAAGAAAGCTAAATTTTGGCATTAAACTGTGTTTTTGGAATTACACAGCAGTTTCGTAGCGCGCTACGAAACTGCTGTAGCTGCATATTATGACTTTGTGGGCAAATATTGAGAAGAAAAAGGATATATTTTGAGGACGTGGCAGTCTTCTACATTTTGGGGTAATTAAAGGCTGAAGGTCATGCTTCTGTGCATTCGAATATTTTGGGGAAAACTGAAGCCGAGAAGCAAGGGTAATCTCCTAATATTTCTGAGCAGTTAAAAAGATTCAGCATCCAAGGTCAACATGGAGCATTAAACACCCATCTCAGCTAAACTGAAAGAGGGCCAGATGTCAAAGAGCGAGGAGGAGCCATCATACATACAATATGGAGTTAGAGTCATAGTTGATTTAAATCTCTAAAAAAGCTCCAGTCAGCACTTTGTTGTATTTATTAGTTAGTTAAATGGTTGATAGGTGTCATTAGAGATAGTTTTCGAATTCCCCTCATGCTGGAGGAGGAATCTCGATCAGTTAGAATAAGAGTTCTATATATAGCTGAAACAGCAATGTAATGAGGGTTGGAAAACTTTATAACAGAGCATATTATTTGGCTTATGTAAAGACTCACTTTTAGTAATATAATTTTGATTTTACTTCTCAGGATTCACGAAGGATTTCCTATATTCAGAATATGTGATGTTGTCCTTTTCTTAATTCTTACAGTGGTATGGATGTATAATCACTCAGAATTCACTGAATGTGCTCTGACTTCCTGTATACATTTATAAACTGTGTGGTCCCATATGAGTTTATGTTCTGAATGTTTAAACGCTGAATGCCCTGACTTCCATGTAGGGTTGAGTTCATTGTTATATTGAGGTGTTGTTGACTCCATAAGCCCAATGGATAGTTTTGTTTAATGTGTTTCCACCATTCATATTTTTCACAGTTGTTCTATAAGAGTTAGCCATCTTATCTTTAATCAAAATCATTAATCCACCAAGAGAGAGCCCTCTCAGGTTGAGGAGGCTAAGCCTCAGCCTAAAGTAGGTTGAAATAGTTACTTGAAGTCTTCCTGGTCTGCAGCCTTCCAGGGCCTGATTTTGAGATAACAATATCATTCAAGAATAAGTCATTTCAAGTCTCATGATTCCTGATCCAATGTTGAACTCAAGGTGCACATGAATATTTCAGATCCAGTCCCCAACATAACCCTGCAACATAATATATACTTCAGATAGAAGTATTCCTTAGAATCTCATTGCTTGCACACCTTGGCCTAATGATCTTCTCCTCGTTACATATTCTTAGGCCCTTTTCAATACCTTGGACCAAAACTTGGTTTTCCAACATGTACGTGCTTTTCGTCCTATGAAAGTGCGTGTATACGTTATACGCTACTTTTTTTCTATTAAACCACATGTCTATGCACCTTGGACAAAGTGAACCAGCGTATACCTCTCTTTCTTCATTCTTTGGAGTCTGATCTGTAATCCTTTGGTGTCGATCTGCTGCACTGTGAAATTTCATCTGAGTGAGTTGCCATCAAGGACAATACCTATATAATAATGCCAACAAAAGATAGATCCCTGAAACACGGGATGCCTTTACATGCTTCCTTGCGAGAAGCAGTCCATGCATGAAAGTCTGTTTTGCTCGGTCCTGGAGGGAACCGGTCAACTCAACTGCACATGAAAGAGGCTGCTCGACTGTTGGGAGAAAACACACATTTCTGGCTAGGAGCCAGGTTGGCTGGTTAGAAGATTTCCGCAAATTTTGAGCTAACTGGAGCCCAAATTTGCACAAATTCTAGGCTGAGCAACCCAACTAGGAAGTATTGCGCAATTTTAAGGGTGAAGCTTGCTCAGCAAAATTGCGCAATTATAGGGCATAGTAGACTACTAGTCAGGATTGCACAATTTCTGGAGGGAAGGTTCATTTCCCTCGAGATTTGCGTAAATTCTTGAAGGAACTACTCAGCCTATTACTGGACCAAGTCCAGATGAACAACCTATGAGGGGAATGCATCAAGGATTGATCGATAGGTTTTCTTTCTACAAGAAAATCACTTGAGCTTGTGTACTTGATGAAGCAAGACATGCTGTTGTGAAGGTTGGTAGGAAGGCTCCAAAACAGAGCTAAGGAAAAATTTTGGAGGGTCATTGTAGTCGCTACAATAGAACTAAACTATACTCCTAGAGGTTTCAAACTTTCTTTTTCATGAACAAGGTCCATTCAGAGAGCTGGAGTTATACTAGTGTGTCGCCAAGTGTTGTAGCAGCTGTAACCACCCTCTAAAATTTTTCCTTAACTTCGTTTTGGAGCCTCCCTACAACCCTGTCATAGCAGGATGTCTTGCTTCGTCAAGTACACAAGCTTTAGTGATTTTCTTACAGAATGATAGCCTGTCCATCAAAGCTAGTTGCATTCCCCTCATAGGTTGTTCCCATGGACTTCGTCCAGTTGTAGGCTGAGTAGATCCTTCAAAAAATTACACAATTCTGGAGCAAAACTAGCCTTCCCTCTAGAAATTGCTCAGTTCTATCTGGCAGCTTACTGGGCTCCAGAATTGCACAATTTTTCCAGTTAGGATTCATCTAGAAAATTGCTTAATTCCTCCTAGCAGGGCTGGTCAACCGAGGAATTGCACAATACTTGGCAGCAGTCAGCTCCTCTACCCAGAAATTGTGCAAATTTCGTCAGCAGTGAGACCAAATCCCTTCCAGAAATGCGCATTTTCTGCCAACATTTGAGCGAGCTCATGCATGTGCAGTTGGATTGACTAGCTCCACCTGGGACCGAGCAAAACTGAATTGCATGCATGGGCTTCTTCTCCTAAGGCAACATGCAAAGGCATCCCTTTTTTCAGGGATCTATTTTTAGTAGTTGGAGGTTACATGTAAGGATCATTTCAGAAATCTCCCACCAAGTTTCGCTTTTCCTAGATTTGTGGCATGCACATCACATCACATCTTCGATTTTATCAAAAATTATGAACCGGATGCTAAAGAGCTCGTTCCTCACATCAACCTTGCAGCTTTGAAATCCCACATTGCATCTAGAAGTCATCTGCACATTCAATTCAATTATTTTGGGGTAAGCCCGCTTTCCATGTCTTGTGTTGCATTTCTGGTGCTTTTTGTGTTTCACTTTGTATGAATGTTGTCTACTTGATTTCAGTGAGCACTTGCTGTCATTTTGATACATACTAGCATGTATTAGCACCGTTTCATTTTTCATTAACATATCACTACTTTCGCATGCATGAAATTGTTTTCACGAACAGTTGCCGATTCGGCAACTCACCTCGCCCACATGCATGTTATTCCGTTTTAATGAATCTATCATTCACCGTTTTCATGCACGATCATTCACTTATGCTCACACTCAATATCGCCATGAATTCACATTCACATTCACTTTTAGTTGCATTTCGTCGAGTCTGGGTAGCCTTAGCACAGACTTTGCCTCACCAAGACCTCATTGCACAATCCTGAGAGGGAAGGCTTTGTCTTCCTCTCAGGAAATGTTCATTTCTACCCAGTGGCTATCCTACAGTCTTGCATTGCGTGGTTCTGAGGGACAGTGACTGCTGGACGAGAAAATTGCGCAGTGCAATCACTGAGCCTACAACTATTTTCCAGCTAAGATTGCGCAATGCGCAATTCCAGAAGTCAGGAGCAAGATTAGAATGTACATTGCATATTTCCAGCAGTCAATCAGCATGCCAGTAGCCCAGACTGTGCCTTGCGTAGTCTTTGTAATAAGTCTCTTGACCTCTCGGCAGAAATCACGCAACCTTCATGATCAATCACATAGGTATGTTCCAAGTCATATCTCAAGTTCATTTTGGTTTTCGACTGACAAATTTCTTGCCATGAGTGCTTCCCTGTCTCTAGGTATTGCAGGCTTTCATCTACCTCTTAGCAGCAAAGGTACAATGGTTTCTAAGAGAACAGAGATGAAGACACTATTGAGAGAACACTTGGGGATGTAGTCGATCAAGTTTCTATGAACTTGCCTACCCATGAAGACATCAAGTTTTTCGTAGACAAGCACATCAAGATATGATGGTAGAAGCATCACAACAAGTAGCACCATGAACAGCTACTAAAGGAAACATACCGGATATAATGAACACAAGAGGAAGGTTATTGAAAACACAGAGGTAGAACAGAGTTGCAAGATCGTGAAGATCCACTTGTGATGAAAGAAACTTTGGAGACTCGGGCTATGAAGTGACGGTGCAACATGAAGATCATGTGAAGGCAGATAACAAAACAGAGAAGGAGTTGCATGTGCTCAAGTAGCAACTAAAGGAAGAACATGAGTTGCATAGAAAAGAGAATGAATTACATTTAGAACAGGTACAGCAGTAGGTACAACATGCACTCACGGATGAAACTGTGCTCATACAAGTTAAATATCCATCCCAGCGGTTGGTACAGAACAAACATGGTGAGAAGTGTTGTTAATCACATGCAAGGGAATTCAGCAGCATGCATGTCATCATGCACATGTATGCGATCCTACCTATTCATCACACTCACTGAGGCAAATACAAGAATCAATTCCAACTAGAGCTTAACATGTAGTTGACAACTGATGTGCATGACCACCAACACACACTGGAAGATCAACACAGACACTATGCATCAGGGTGTTTCCGATTAGGTGGCACCCAAGAATACCTTGCGCATGTTAGCAAACACGTTGGATGGAGGAGCCACACCAATGCACCCGGATGCAATGGAGGTAAGAGTTCACTTTGGCATTATGTCAACATGGAGCGCATGCACACCTTCACAGATGACCAAGCTTGGCATCAACTCACCACCTTCACCATCACAAGCATGTCAAAGAGTTGGTCTCACCACAATGGACTGAGTGTTAGTGATGTCTTGCATGGCTTGCTCAAGCCATTTTGTCTCACATGAGCACATGTGCACTGTAATGTAATGTATTTTCAAGTGGAAGTTCAAGTGTCGATAGTTGGATGTAATAGGCATAAAGTAGATGAAGAGTCGTGATGGTAGATGAAATGTCAAAAAAGGGAATGTCAAGGGTCACCCCACCCTTTTCTATAAATAGAACCTCATTACTCATTGTAAAGGATTTTGGTCAGCCAATCTTCTGATAAGACTATCTTACAGAGAGCTTGGACAATATTGTAATGAGCCTTTGCTTCTCAATCGCACAGAGCTAGTATATCTCTTTGGAGGAGCAAATGGTTGTCGTTGTAACGTTCCGTTGTCGGAACTAGTGGTTATACATGGATGTACTGTATGATTGGAAATTACACTTCTTAATAATAATAATAGATCCAACTCATTTCATGCATATTTTGTATTGTATTCTATGCTATCTGGTTTACTATAAATGATATGTTTTTTTTTCTTAAGCATGCATGTAGGGACTATTTTGTATAAGTATGTATGGATATTTTCTGAAATGTGTTGTTGGTTTAACCATCACTTTGGATTGCTTGCTAACTTTATTTCCAGCTTGTGATGCATCTTTGCTGGTGTATTCCCTTCCAAGAAACGATCTATTACAGGTTTCCACGGCGTACACTCACCTCACCCTCAATGTGTTAGAAACTCTCACGCACCTTCCTTGACTTACTCTAGCTGTCATACCCTTGCTACTAATAGGGACATCTTAGTTTCCTCTGTGCGAAACCACGGTCAAGGCATTACTGTACGACCCACTGCTGGGACTCCTACACCAAATGGTCTGAGGTCTAATTGGGATATCTTACTGGGGAGATCCCCTTACATGTTGGTGGGTCCGGCACCATCAAAAGGAGGAAAATAAAATTTCCATCATAAAAGGGGTCCCTACTTCTCAAAAGAAGAGGGATGTTAAGAGTTTATTGGGCTTAGCTGGACATTATAGGAGATTTATGAAAGACTTCAGCAAAGTAGCCTCACCACTGTTTGGATTTTTGGAAAAGGACTCTAAATTTTGTTGGTCAGATAGTTGCGAAGAGGCCCTAGAAATATCGAAGGACAAATTGACTATTTCACCCATACTTAGAGGCCCAAATTGGTCTCTTCATTTCCACATCCATGATGATGCATTTGATGTAGAAGAAGCTCTAGAACATATATATGACAAGTTTCCTTATGCAATTTACTTAGTAAAAATCTATCTAAGGTTGAATTGAATTACACTGTGACTAAGAAGGAGCTTCTAGATGTTGTCCATTCCTTGAATAAATTCAAACACTACCTCATTATTTATCAAACCTTTGTGCATACTGACCATGTTGCTATCAAGTACTTAATGAACAAGGCCGATGTGAATGCTAGAATTATTAAATGGTTGGTTTTATGACAACAGTTTGACTTAACTATCATTGATAAGTCAGGTAAAGAAAATGTAGTTGCATATTTTTTGTCTAGAATTAATTTGTCTACAGGTGAAGAAGGGATGGTTGATGACTAGCTACTAGATGAACACCTATTTTCTATTTCAATTCTCTCTCCATGGTTTGATGACATAGACAAACTACCTAGATGCTATAGAATTCCCTCCAAATCTATCATCCAAGGAGGAGAGCAGGATTGAAAGGAAGAGTGCCCCATTCACTTGGATTGGGGGAAATCTCTTCAAACTGGGCCTAAATCAAATCTTGAGGAGCTGTGTCAGGGAAGAGGAATTATTTCACATCCTCTTAGCTGGTCATTATGGGTCTTGTGGAGGTCACTTTGCTACGACGAGGACAAATTTCAAGGTTCTTCAAGCTCACTACTACTGGTCCGCTCTCCACCAAGATGCAAGAAGATAAACCAGTTGATGTGATCAGTGCCAGAGGATAGGGAAACCTACTCCCAAGGATGAAATTCCCTTGCAACCTCAACTATCTTTAGAGCCATTTAGAAAGTGGGGCATGGATTTCATTGGGTCAATTGATCCACCATCAGGGTAGAAAACATACATAATTGTATGCACTGGTTATTTGACAAAGTGGGCTGAGACAAAGGCTGTCAAGTTAGAAACATATGAGAAAGGGGTTGAGTTCTTAAGGGAGAATGTATTCTACAAATTTGGGTACCCTAGAGAACTAGTCACCGATCAGGGAGCTCAATTCATATCACATGTGATCGAAGATTTGTTAAGGTAACATGGGATAAAGCACATAAAATCTACTTCCTATTATCCTTAGGCCAATGGACAATTAGAGGTGATGAGCCTCAATATTGTGACAAGAATGTTGCAACCCGGGGTTCGTACAAACTTAAAAGGTATTGGCACTATATGTGCAACATACAATGTGTCCCTCCTTTTCCATCATGATGTAATGGACTTCAGGTACTGAAGTTAAATCCTAAACTAATTTCAGAAAATGAAATGTTCGAAATAGAACCTTAACCTATTGTAAGAAAGAAGGTACAAGGAAAGAAACTTATTCTAACTGCATAAAGATCATAAACTAAATGTAAAAGAAACCTAGCTTAACCCTATTTATCACATGTGATGATTTAAACTAGCTAAGCATGAAATCTGATCTAGAGAGTACTAACTACTGTGTGCATGTGTGAATATAAAAGAACTCATTTTTTAAAATCTTTTTTCTTATAAATGCAATGTTGGAAATAATACTGAGAGGGGGGGTGAATCAGTATTATCAAGCAATTTACCAAATCTTTCCTTATTTGATCTTTTGAATTATTCTTGCATATCAGTACCATAAAATAATGAGCATGAATAAAGAAAATAGACAGTCACACCAAAGAACACAAGATGTAAGGTGGAAACCCAATGTGGGAGAAAACCACCTGCTGCAATATGTCTCTATCTTCTTTCAAGAAATTCTTTTTACAATGATTTTGTACTGGTGTAGTCCTTTACCAGCACGCAGGCTGCAACCTGCAGAGAGCTACAACTCTCTCTCGTTTTCCAGTCTCTCCTGGAAGGGAGCTACAACCCCCTACTTCTTTTCATGAAGAATCAAATGATCAACAAGTATACAACAGATACAGTCCACTACAGATATCAGATCAGTAATTACAGAAATAACCCAGAACACCTTATGAACAGAAATATACAGTCAACAGATCATCTTAAGACAGGGACGCATATTTTCTTTCTGTGGCCTGCGACTGGACGCAGTCTACCTTCCACTGTTCTGCGTGCAGACGCACTGTTCCTCTATGCTTTGCTGCGACCGACGCACCCAGAATAACTATCGCGCCGCGTCTTTCGCTTCAGAGACGCACCCAATAACACAGTCGCGCCGCGTCCTTTGCCTCAGAGACGCACCTGCGCCTTTACTGTACTGCGTCCCGGCGCACTTGCCCTTCACTGAACCTGCGTCCCTTCAGATATAAAAGATATGAGGACTTCAGAACCAACCCAAACTCTCAGATCCACAGATCTGATCATGCGCCATAAAGATCATAGTCCATTAGAAGATTCGCCCTTATAGATCTGGACTAGATCTCACCAAGAGATATTCAACCAAGATGATTCATAATCCAAATGAATTCCTCTGCTTTATATAGGCAAGCTTCTCCCCAAAACATGGAACAATACCACGAGCCGACACCATAGAAACACAAAACCGTCGGCTAGATACCACACAAGAAACCCCCACGTGCTTTTCTCTGCCTTGAAATGTGTGCACTGGGCGGACGCACCTCCTGAACGGCTGGCCTGCGTCCCTGGACGCGGGTTCTGCATGGTATGCCTGCGGGGACGCACTTGCTGAACATATTTCCTGCGTCCTTCTTGATTTATCACCTGAATGGGTTTGCCATCAAGGACAACACCTGAATCATAATGCCAACATGCAAATGCTAATCTTTCCTTGATCTTTGGCAGGGGAGACAAGTGTGGAGCAAGAGAGTTAAAATGGTTTTGATGGCATGGCAGTCAAGTATAGACCTAATTCCAACTTCAATGATGATTTTTGTTGGCTCAAAAAAGGCTTTCCTACAGGATGCAAATTTCCTATAGGATGCTATAGTGATTTCTTACAGGATCCCCTGATTTACTACAGGATATTAGAAATTTGCTATATGAAATTATAATTCATCAAATGACCAAGAAAATCAAATCCAAATTGGATGGCATAAATTTTTTATTAACTAGGATGTATTATGTCCCCATTCCAAGTGGAATCAGTAAAAAGTACCTCTATTAACCCATGCTAAAAAATAGAAAAACATTACTAGTTGAAACTCTATAATTTCCAGAACTGGTGAGCTAGTAAATATAAAAAATCGATAACCTAATCAAGTGAAAATGCAAAGTGGTAATTTTTTTTATGAAATAGAATGTTTTTTTGATCTAATTCAAGTGGAACCAACTCGATTGAAGCTTGTTAGCATGCCCTAAAAAATAGAAGCAATTTATTGTTCTTTGCCACAAAGGAGTTCCATAAATCTGGACTTGGGAATAAGAAGACTAATCCTAGCAGCTCAATGATTACTATGAAATTACAAAGATTTTCCAAGGATGTAATAATGCATTTGATCTTGCAAAATAACTTCATCAACCATTTGACTCAATCATACAACAAGAAATCATTAATACTAAATGCAGAAACAAAAAGAAATAAAAATAAGAGATGCATGTGAATAAGAAGTGAAAAAGAAGGAAAGAAAATAATAAAAAGGGGATCCGAGGCTCCTAGGATGCCCAAGCCCAAGGAAACTTAGAGACCTATGGAGGAGAACAATATTTAGAAGTTTAACATGACACCAATCTTCATTATTTTCATGAATAGAATTACATCCCTACAAGAAAATACAATGGAGCTGCAAAAATACAAGTTCTCTCCACCATAACACTAATGGAAATCTATCCCCAGAGGAAAATTTGACTTGGTACTTATAAAAAATGATTAGGAATCATTCCTCATGAAAGGAGGAAGCTTTCCCCACAAATATTCCTTGATTAGTGGATCTAGTCCCCAATAATAGGAATCTGCATTAAATGGCAGGGAACACGTTCCTAGATTTTCTCAATCACTGGAGTTCCACAATCTGTGTCATAATTCGATAATATATTATTGATTCATTATTTATTATTCATCCTCCTGTAGTAGGGAACAAGTCCCTAATTATCTCCTTCTCCAATCCTTCTTAATCTACCCAATATTCTCATAATATTCCACAAAAGTAAATAATATTAGGCACAAATATCCAATTATTCATAAACCTTCCTAATGAATATATTAAAGTTAAAAATGAATTCTCTAATGTAGAAAGAGAGGTTTAATGTGCTAAAGGATGGTCATGGGCCTTAATTTATGTTTAATTTAGAGGCATGGGCCTTCATTTACATCTAATTTAGAGGCCCATCAAACCCCCCCTGCTGAAAGTGTTGCTCATCCTTTGAGAAACTTAGTGACCTCATTGTGTTGGGTGTGGAGCCTGACTATCTTATGTATTCAAAGGTATCACTGCATTGGACCCCAGTTCGAAATGGGGTGGCAATGCCGCACGTAAAATATTCGCTACAGGGAGGTTCCACGGGGGGTGGCTGCGACCTTTTGGGAGCCTCCCCCTAGCGGGGGGATCAGGGGCAATGCCCCCGAAGCTAAGAATATATGTAAAATTGGCTTGTAAAATGTTGTAATTTCATAGTCAATCTGGGCCATTCATTAGGTGGAGATCTGATGGTAGAAGTTATGTTTAATTTATCTTCTTTTGCCCTATAAGGCAACCCCTGGCTATATATGAGGGAATTGTATTGCGTCTATGTAAATCAGTATTCTTAGTGAGGAAGAGAGAGGAGATTGAGAGTGAAGAGGGAGTTATAGTAGGTTTGATATAGGTTGTATCTCTTCAGTTTGCTGGATAATATAAAAATAAGGACTGGCTGTTTCTTCGTGGACGTAGCCCAAACTTGGTGAATCACGTATATCTGTGTCTCTTTTGTTTGATGCGTTTTCTGTGTTTATATTTCTACAATATTTTATGTGTTACATTGCTCTGTAATATATAATTTTCTAACAACTAGTATTAGAGCTGAAGGTCTATTTGGCTGACAAAATCACAGGAGAGAAGGGTTCCTAGCCCGAGTGGGAGTAATAGCGGAAGATGGTAGGTTTAGGGTCGAAAAATTTAATGACCAAAACTACCAGTATGGAAGATGCAGATGGATGATTATTTGTACCAGAGAGATATGTACCAACCATTGAGCGGAAACACAAAGAAGCCGACGAGTATGACAGACACGGAATGGGATATTCTCGACAGAAAGGCACTTGGAACAATATGGCTGTGCCTAGCGACGTCGTTAGTGTTTAATATTTCAAAGGAAATGAAAACAAAGTGTTTAATGTCGACATTGACCAAACTATATGAAAAACCCTCAACCTCAAATAAGGTATTTCTTATGAAGCATTTATTTAATATGAAGATGTCAGAAGGTGGATCTATTGCTGATCATTTAAATGAGTTTAATACAGTTACCAGTCAGTTAAGTTCTGTAGGGGTAACTTTTGATGATGAAGTTAGGGCTCTGTTATTTCTGTGCTCATTGCCAAAAAGTTGGAATGGTTTATTTATGGCCATTAGTAACTCTGTCTCTAGATCTAGTACTTTAAATTTTGATGATGTTTTCGGTTCAATCCTTAGCGAGGAAATGTGATGGAAAAAATCTGGTGAGACATTAGGTAATGCTTTGATTGTAGAAACTAGGGGAAGAAAAATGGAAAGAGGAGAGAGCCCTGGATATCGCAGTAAGTCAAGAAAACGTAGATCCATGTCCAGATCAGGGATAGTGTGCTGGAAATGTAGGAAGAAAGGACACCTAAAGAAATACTGTAAGTCTCGAAAGGGAAAAGAAGGAGATGCGCAGCAAGAAACTAATCATGAAACGAATGTAAGAGGTGATGTGTTGCAAGATTATTTGATTCTTTCATTAGAAAATATTATTGATGCCTGGGTGGTAGATTCAGGGGCCTCATTTGATGCCACACCTAATAGGAAACATTTTTATGATTATGTTCAAGGAGATTTTGGATAGGTTCGATTGGGTGATGATAAACCCTGTAAAATCATTGGAATGGGTACAGTTTTCATAAAACAACAAAATGGAAATCAGTGGCTACTGAAGGAGGTAAGGCATGTTCCAGATCTGAAGAAAAATCATATTTCAACAGGGCAGTTGGGAGGTGAAGGTTGCGTAACTACTTTCATAGATAAAACCTGGAAGGTCACTAAAGGATCTCTAGTAATAGTGAAAGGAGGAAAGGTTGGTACACTGTATTTATGCAATGGTATTTCTAATTCTCTTAATGATTTAACCTTTGCAGGAGAAGATACAGGATTATAGCATCATAGGCTTGGGCACATGAGTGAGAAGGGGATGCAAATTCGTCTTTCAAGAGATTTGTTGTCAGGTTTGAAGCATGTTAATATAAAATTATGTGAGAGTTGTGTTTATGGAAAATAGAAGAGAGTCAGATTCCTTAGAGTTGGGAAAGAAAAGAAGAGCGAAAAATTAGAGCTTGTGCATACAGATGTATGGGGACCTTCTTGTGTATCATATCTTGGTGGCTCTCATTATTATGTTACCTTTATTGATGATGCAATGAGAAAAACCTGGATTTATTGTATTCGAAATAAATCTGATGTATTTGATACTTTCAAGAAATGGAAAGCTTTGGTTGAAAATGAGACAGGAAAAAGGTTGAAGTGTCTCAGATCAGACATTGGAGGTGAATATTGCAGTAAAGAGTTTGATAGGTACTGTTCAGAGAATGGAATTCGTAGAGAGAAGACAATTCCAGGAACACCACAAGAAAATGGTGTGTTAGAAAGGATGAACAGGACAATCATGGAGCATGCAAGGTGCATGAGATTGCATGTAGGATTGACTTTACAATTTTGGGCAGATGCTGTAAATATTGTTGTTTATCTAATAAACAAAGGGCCTTCGAGTTCCTTTGATGGTGCTATTCCAAAGGAGGCATGGATAGGTAAAACGGTAAACTAATATTTTTTAAAGACTTTTGGTTGTGAAGCCTTTGTCCACATTAATAAAGAAAATAGAATAAATCTTAAGGCAAAATCAAAGAAATGTACCTTTATTGGATATGGTGTTAATGATTTTGGTTATCGCTTTTATGATTATGAAAAACACAAAATCATTAGGAGCAGAGATGTCATATTCAATGAAATTTTTTTGTATAAGGATCAACTGCAGGAAAAGAAACAGGAAGAAGAAAACAGAGAATACACAGTGCTTGACAAGATCACAGGAAAAGTGATGGTGCCTGAAAATCATAATGATCAATAGCCATAACAACAACCACAACAACAACAAGCACCTCAAACACCTGAAAGTGGTGATAGAAGATCTACCAGGATAAGTAGACCCCCTGAACGACACTCTCCTTCATTATATTATGTATTGTTGACTGATTCTGGTGACCCAGAATGTTATGAAGAAGCAATGCATGTAGAAACCAGGAAGAAGTAGGAGCAAGCCATGAAAGAAGGGATGGACTCCTTAGCACATAACCAGACTTGGGACTTAGTCAAATTTCCTGTAAGTAAAACAACATTGTAGAATAAATGGGTTTACAAGTTGAAAGAAGGAGATGGAGGTAGAAAAAGGTATAAAGCTAGACTTGTGGTGAAAGGGTTTGCACAGAAAAAGGGTATAGACTTTGATGAAATATTTCATCTGTTGTTAAAATGACTTCAATAAGAACTATTTTAAGTCTAGTAGCAGTTGAAGATTTGCATCTTGAGCAATTAGATGTAAAAACAACCTTTCTCCATGGGTATTTGGAGGAAGAGATATATATGCAGCAACCACAAGGATATGAGGTAAAAGGGAAGGAGAAACTAGTGTGTAGGTTGAAGAAGAGCTTGTATGGCTTAGAACAGGCTCCAAGGTAGTGGTATCTAAAATTTGACAGTTTTATGTCTGAACAAGATTATACTAGATGTCACTCTGATCACTGTGTTTATCTCAAAAGGAAAAATGATGATAGCTATATTATATTGTTATTGTATGTAGATGACATGCTTGTTGCAGGTTCTAACATGCAGGAAATAAATGTGCTCAAAAGAAAATTGGCAAACTCATTTGCAATGAAGGATTTGGGTGCTGCAAAACAAATCCTTGGTATGAGAATAACTAGAGACATGAAGAATCGCAAATTAACATTGTCTCAAAGTGAGTACATAGAAAAGGTGTTGAAAAGGTTTAATATGCAAAATGCAAAACTAGTTAGTATACCTTTGGCTAGCCATTTCAAATTAAGTAAGGAGGAGTGTCCCAAGACTCAGGAAGAAATGGCTCATATGTCTAAAGTTCCATATGCATTAGCAGTTGGAAGTTTAATGCATGTAATAGTCAGCACAAGACTTGATATTGCACATGCAGTGGAAGTTGTAAGTAGGTACATGAACAATCCAAGAAAAGAACATTGGATGGTGGGAAGTGGATTCTCAGGTATTTGAGAGGTACCACAAATCAAGCATTATGCTTTGGTGGTTCAAACATTTCTCTATAGGGATATGTTGATGCAGATATGGTGGGGGATAGAGATAACATGAGGAGCACAACAAGGTATGTGTTTACTTTAGGTGTAACAGCGGTCAATTGGGTCTCAAAACTGCAAAGTTTTGTTTCACTCTCAACAACAGAAGCAAAGTATGTTGCTGCTACAGAGGCTAGTAAAGAAATGATTTGGTTACAAAGGTTTCTAGATGAATTGGGTAAGAAGCAGGAGTTGGGCAGGTTATACAGTGATAGCCAGAGTGCCATACATCTTGCAAAGAACTCTGCATTTCATTCCAAGACTAAGCATATACAGCTCAAGTACCATTTCATACGGTCAGTATTGGAAGATGGACAGTTGAAGTTGGAAAAGATACACACTAGCCAGAATCTTGCAGATATGTTAACAAAAGTTGTAGCCAGGGAAAAACTGAGAATCTTCTCAGTTTCAATTAGTCTTCTAGTATGATGAAGAAGATGAGAAACAACCAGGTCCAAAGTGGAGTCATTGTCCAACAAATGAAGCAACGATGGAGTTGCTATAATTAGTCTCCAAGTGGGATATTATTGGGTGTGGAGCCTGATTATATTTTGTATTCAAAGGTATCGCCACATTGGACCCCAGTTCGAAATGGGTAGCAACGCCGCCTGTAAAATATTCGCTGCAGGGGGGGGTCAAGGGGGGCGGCTGCGACCTTTTGGGAGCCCCCCCTAGAGGGGGGATCGGGTGCAGTGCCCCCAAAGCTAAGAATAAATGTAAAATTGCCTTGTAAAATGTTGTAATTTCATAGTCAATTTGGGTCGTTCATTACGTGGAGATCTGACGGTAGAAGTTATTTTTAATTTAGTGTTTTTTCCCTAGAAGGCAACCCGTCACTATATATGAGGGAATTGTATTGCGTCTATGTAGATCAGTATTCTGAGTGAGGAAGAGAGAGGAGATTGAGAGTGAAGAGGGAGTTACAACAGCTTTGTTGTAGGTTGTATCTCTTAAGTTTGCTGGATAATATAAAAGGAAGGACTAGTTGTTTCTCAGTGGATGTAGCCCAAACTAGGTGAACCACGTTGTTGTGGGGAAAAATGCCTATGCAGGACGATCCTATCCACCTAAGGTGTGACAGTACCTTAGCAACAAACGAATACAGCTACTTCGGTTTCTTCCTTTATGAAATATGAAAGAGAGGAGATTGGTAGACTTACCATTATCTTCCGGTTGTCCCTCGATCTAGATCCTCTCCTCTTTGGGTGTCCACAGCTACTTGCCTCCTCGCTTGCTCAAGAGAACTCCCACGAGATCACAAGAGAACAGCTACCTGTGACAAGAGAACAGCTACTTGCGACAAGAGAAGGACACAACACAAAGGCAAATATACATATTCATAAATGATTCAGGATTAGAAGTAAATCAAATATACTAATGCAAATCATACAAAATACACCAGCATATAGGAAAGAACCAAGAAGCTTTATTGATTGATAAACAAGGTTCGGGAAGAGATACAACCCATAGGGTTCCAACCCAGCATCTCCTTCCCAGTAGAATGGAATTCCTTCTTCAGCCCCTTTCAAAGCATAAACACCCAATGATCCAACCACAAACCAACAACAATTCTTTGCAATCACAAAATTCCAGCCTCCTTGACCTCATGGAGAGAGATCTATATATAGGAGTTTTGGAGAGAGGATGAGTCAGCTTGAGGCTGGTATGAAACTGACTAGTGTCCTCTCCCACTTCAGTTCTTGAGTCCACTTGGAGGTTCTTTCTTCCACTTGGAGATTTGGAACCTCTTACTCATCACCAGTCGAATTCCTTGATCCAAGTGTCATTTTGGAAGCTTCCTGGGCATTGACACCTTGAGAAATGAGCCTGCCACTTGTCCAGTTACGCTCAGCGCAGGTAGCCTTTGTTGCAGTTGAAATTCAATGCAGGTAGACAGTGGAGCAGTTGACATTCAGCGCAGATGCTCAGTGGAGCAGTTGACATGATCCAGAATTGGCCTGTTTTTGAGTGTTTTCAGGTGGAGAACTTCTGTGAATTGCTGTGGTTTGCTGGCCTTGTTCCTCTAGGGGTAGGAACAACATGTTTAGGGACTTTGGATCCCTTGATTATTGACATTTCATGCTCAGTGATGCAAGGCAAAAAAATGTCTATAACATTTGCCCCCTAAAGTATGAGGCCGTTTATCGGGTGAAATGCTTTATCCAGGGGAGTCCGAAGTTCATCCATTTGCTGGGAGGAGACCTGTAATAAGATACAATACAATACATTATGATTCATTCTGCTTTCATGATCTAGCTGAGGCGGGCATTCCCATACTCAGCTTTATAAATACATTTTGGTACATAGAACAGACGATCGTCTGATGGTAGACTGATAATTCTGGCGAAACTATCATCCTTTGAGTAGGATGATCATCTGCTGCAATGATGTACATGTCAAATGTCTTTATTTTCCTGAATATATATCGCAGCCCGGATGGATGAAACTAGATCCAGGGTCTTCAAACTCGTTCGATCTTCACTCTAAGTACAAGTCGATCCATGTGAGAATTGCGCTGAAGTCGAACATGGAAAGACATCGCTTGATTACCGGTCAATGATGTAAACCGTTAACAAGCGCGAGAGGAATCACCGATAATGATAATGACCCTCAAGGTACTGCAGTACAATTCACGTGGTGTGAATAAAGGACTTGGCGTCGAACACCACGCAAAATCTTCTGGTCGAAGGTCATTGATGTATACCTGTCGCCGGAAGTGAGAAACTTGCCATTGAGGCATGCAGGCTTCAAAGTACTGAAGGGGTTGTTCCTAGATCCACTTCTTGGATAATGAGCTGATGTCGACAAGAAGCGATCCGTCAAAGGAGGGCCTTAATGAATCCCACATCAGTGACATGGAACGGAGCTAATGATTTTAATGGAGGTGAAAACAGTCTGTGACATATGATTCAAGGTGGCGGTCATGAATGGATGAAGGATAATGTATGGCAGTGGATGGGACCTGGTTGACTCTTTCTGAACGACTTCTCTTGAAAATATGGCGACACTGATCCGATGGATTGGTAGCATTACCCCAAGTATGGATGGTATGGCGAGACCATGGTGATGTGGCCGGTGAATGAAACAACCCAACCCGATGTGGTACGGAGGAAAAGTGTCATGTTCAAGAGCGACCTGCTACCATCAAAGACTTCTTGATTTTTCCCAATTTTTCCCTAGTCATTTCTGACCAGTACCTCTTTATTTTTGTCAAGCTTGAGGAGGATAACATATGCTTGTTCTATAACTTGCCCTTCGGGCAAGCCCATCACTATGTTTTAACGAGCCTAGCGATAGTGAAACTCGTTCTCATCTAAAGACAAGTTTGTCGCTATTTAGTGATTTTAACGAGTCTAACGACAAGGAAAACTCGGCCCTTTTCATTTTTAGAGAGTCTGAAAAGGTACATAAAGTTAACTCCACAATTCCTTTTTCGTCATCTAATCCCTTAAGTCCGAAAAAGTATAAAACAATACAGAAGGGATGAGTTTTCGATAGTTTTAACGAGCCGAACAAAACAAGCGCTCGATCTTTTTGTGCAATAATCCCTCAGGTCCAAAACGATTAAAATCTAGAGGAGGGATAGCTCTTCCAGTTGTTTAACGAGCTGGAAGGCCAAAACTCGGCTATCTTTTCATATTTTACGAGTCAATTGAAAAGAGCTTAAAGAAGACTCGTCTTTCGAGGAAGAGTGATGAACAGGGTTAGCAGCTGATTCCAGGTACAGGTTGGAATTTTCCAATCACGGCAGTGTCACAAGGATGGCTAGGTGAAATCACTCTTTGCAGCTGTTCCTCAAAATGGGTAAACAATCATATGGAGGTAAACGATCGGCCAAATGAAAAGTGGAGGTGACGATACACAAACACGACCAAGGCTTTTATGGTTGATCAGGTTACATACTTCAATGGTTATTTACCGGGATGGGTTTATTTTTTAACGAGCTTGAATGCGCCGCTAAAACTGCTCAATCTTATGTTTATTTTTTAACGAGCATGAACTATGTGCTAAAACTGCTCGGATCTCGCTTTTCTCTTTTTTAACGAGCATAAATTTCGCGGTAAAACTGCTCAATAATACCAGTCATATGATAAGAGTGTCTCATTGGAGATTGCTATTTTTTATGGAGCTTCATCCCCCACGCTTTACTCCACATCCTTTCTTTATGCAAGTTCGGAAACGGCTAACCTAAAAAAACAGATAAATAACCGCTCTTTGCTTGCACTCCAAAAGGTTTACATGCCCCCAGGTATAAAATACAATTTCAAGGTTTCCCCCCCTCCTTCTCACCTCTGCTTTTCTTTGGGTGTTCACAGCTACTTGTCATCTTGCTAGTCCAGTTTCAACGGGTCTATACGAGGTCACAAGAGAACAGCTACTTGTCTTCTCGTTAGTCCAACTTTCAATAGATTTTTTGCAAGATCGCAAGAGAACAGCTACTTGCGACAAGAGAGCAGCTACTTGCGACAAGAGAAGAACACTACTCAAAGACAAAACATTGGTTTTACTGAGGGAGGCCTACCTCTTTCAGGTTACCCAAAGATTGTCTCGTTAATCAAAACACTTCCTTGGCTTACCTTTTTCAGGTTACCTAAAGATTGTCTTGTTAAACAAAACACTTCCTCGGCAATGTCTACCGAAATAGACAAGGGTGAGTGACGCACACCATCACCTCACATAACTTTGACAAAAGAATCTTTTTCCAGAACAACCCTCTTTCCTCCACGGACGGGGTACGGACTAGTCATATTCTTCCGCGGAAACCATATCTTATACCCAAATTTCTCTGCCAAAGCAGACCAGGATGCATGCCCCCTGGGTTCCAGTCATATCCTCCCGGATTACTCGCGCTCATCAGGAGGACGGACCGTGGGTTGAGACACTTCCTGCGTGAACAGACCATTTAGGGATGGTATATGACTATTTGCGATGTGTGATCCGGGAAACGAAAGTTGGTCCGCGAGCTTGACCATTCTTCCTCCATGCGGAAAACACATTACTCTAAAGAGTGAGGAGACTACGGCTTCCATGCAATATATATAGTCTCGTCTAAGGAGTAGGTTATAATCCAAGGGTCCTTGAACGACCATCACGTTCATTTGAACGGTCTTCCCTTTCAATGTTATCGGCACATTGGGGAGGATCCCTAAAGGGTGACTGGTTCCCTTATCAAAGCCTGATAGATTTCTCATCTCAAGCAAAAGCGCAGGCGAACCAAGCGCTTTCCAAGCAATAGAGGAAAGGATACTCACAGATGCCCCTTCATCAATAACTATACCAACCATTACCATTCTGTATATTTGCACAATAATTCTGAATGGTATGCTAGCTGGTAAGCGGGGTCTGCCTAGTTGGTTCCAGTCAAAGGACACAACCAGGTTGCTTGGTGGTGGGACCGAGTAAACGGCCAGATAGCGCTCTGATGAACTTCCTTCCTGCGATAAAGGAATGGTGGCATTGCCCCCTTGATCATCAGAGTCAGTGCTGATGAAGAGAATTTGGACGGTGTCGTCTTTATTCTCCTCTGTGACGGTGTCATTCGAAGATAGAGCCTCTGAAGGCAAAACCGGGTCAACTGCCGTTTCAACCTTTAGACTTTTGTCAGGTGTGGATTCAGACGGTTCATCTTCAATGACAGGTGTTTCGGCTGACCACCTGGGAGGGTCAACCGGATTTTCAACTAGCGAGGGACTTGGCAAGAGTTTTTGATATCCAGGAGGAAGATTCGCTCGTAATATCGGGCGATCTTCCAGAACTCTTTTCGCCTCATCTAAGAAGGGACAACGGTGGATGGCGTGATCGCCTTCACACAGTCTGCAGGGAAATTTAGCTTTCCCGCTCTGTCCTGGAGCTTCACTCCCACTAGTTGACGGTGAACAATCGACATGGCTATCAGAGGTCGATGCTACCGAATTGTGCAAACGGGGGGACCAGTGTCTTAGTATCCGGGGGATACATGGACAATCTCTATGGAAGTGGTCTCCCCTACATATGACGCATGGCGATTTAGGCCTTATGAGTGATGTGTGTGGATTTTTGTTAGATGACGCCTGTTTGCCCCAAGTCGCCTTAGGCTCCTTCTGCTTCTTTTCTTTCTTCTTCTTCTCCTTCTTCTCCTTAGGAACTCGGTTCTTTGACCGACCAGTTTCGTCAAGCGAAGAGGAAGGAGGAGAGGAAGATGAAGTAGAAGGCTGGGAGGCAACTCTTGTCTGATCTAACTGTTGACTCGACTGTTCAGGAATAGTGGTATTCTGAAAGACATTGGTTGAAAAGAGCCAAACTGGTAGGCCAATTGTCAGTCTTGGAAGCGACAATGTGGCCATGTGAGGCGCATCAACATCTCCCCAAGAGGAGAAGGGACTAGGATTTCCACCAAGGGGAACTCCTTGGTTGGTGTGCTCCATCTTTCCAACCTAAAGACCAACGCGGGAATAAAGGGCGATTGTTCCGTTTAAAATAAATTGTTAACGACGCTTTAGACACAACTTGCTTTTTCAGTTTTAAAGAGTCGAGAAAAAGCTAAAGATGACTCTAGTCTCCTTCGATGTTTTAACGAGCCCGAAGTGACAAATGCTTGGATGGACTTTTTCTGTTATAGAGTCTAAAAAAGGCCAAAATAAACTGCTCTGGAGATCTAGGCAGAGGGTGTGCCAAACTTTTCGCAAAACCACAGAATACTTTTTATGGTACGGGTGGTCGATCTTCGTGAATGCTGTGTTCACTGCATTGCGATCAGTAGGGCAGTCGACACGGCTTCCTAAGGATAAAGGATATATGCCTATAGGGGTCTCCCAATATATACGCGACGGTACGTGGGAGCACAAGTCCGTATTAGTGCTATCGTCCCTCAGGAGGAATCACCCACCTTCTTAGAGATCGACAGTCACTAGGTTTAACGACGCCGGAACACGTCTCTACCTAGACCTCTATGTTGTGCGTTATATTGCAAAGCGTTGTTAGGTTCATTCAGTTTATTTTAAGTTGATCTTTTTAAAGTTTGTCTTTCAGGATCACCGCGAGATGTATGGTACAAATTCCTAAATGCAGTCTAAGATGATAAGCAAGCTTTATAATCTTTCAACTTTGAAAATCCTAGCTACTAAGGGAAAAGAGAGCGACTATCTTTTCTCAAAGAGCAATCAGCACACTCTAATGCACTCTTCCTAAATCACACATGCAAACTTATCAAAATGCAAATGCACAATGCAGGTGTTTGTTTTCCACTTTCTTAGTATAAATGCCTACAAAGAAAGCTTTTTGTACAATTTTGAATTTGCTTTTAAATGACTAAAAATAAACAAGTTTACTTTTTCCAAAATCAACAAGGGTAGAAGAGATTACAATCACTTTGCGATTTTTCGAAAGAAATACTTGTTTCGACACTTAAAAGTGAAAAATTCAAACCGATAAGCAAAAGCAAATGATAATCAAACTGCAAACAGCCAATGAACTCTCTCCTAAGATCACAATCAATCAATCAATCAGATCTGAATCAAGGGCTACAGGATGATTATTTTGCTCATGCAAAGGAAAATTGTAAATGACGCCACAAACACATAAAAACACTTACAGTCTTTTTGTACAAAAATGAGGCGGAATTCAAGCAAAGAAAAGGGGTTATCAGAGGTGGTACCTATGCTAGTTAAAGGCTGCAAAAACAGAGATCAAAATAGGGCAAAAGACAGCAAGGAACCCCAGCTGCACGAGGCCACACTGGTTCAGCGCAGGTGTAACACTGTCAGTTTGACATTCAGCGCAGGTAGCCTTCACGGGACCTGCGTTGAAATGCAGACTGCCTTCACAGTGTCTGCGCTGAAAGGAGAAACTCTCGTTTCTCTTGGTTTCCGGGTCATAAAATGCTCAAAAATCAACTGTTTCAGGCCAAATCAGAAACACAAGCAAGGTATAAACAGAGGGATGCTTTGAGAGGGTACTCAAGACTATCACAAAGGATCATCAAGTCATTTGTGAGTCCATTGTTTAGATCATAGACAAAAACCCAGTGAAGGATCAAAGCAGCAACATTCTACTTTGCAAAGCAGTTCGATTGTTGCTGTGAGTCTATGAAGTAAACAATGATGTAAACACAAACAAAATGACTAAAACAAATCTCCCCAGCGGAGTCGCCAATTTGTTGTGGGGAAAAATGCCTATGCAGGATGATCCTATCCACCTAAGGTGTGACAGTACCTTAGCAACAAACGAATACAGCTACTTCGGTTTCTTCCTTTATGAAATATGAAAGAGAGGAGATTGGTAGACTTACCGTTATCTTCCGGTTGTCCCTCGATCTAGATCCTCTCCTCTTTGGGTGTCCACAGCTACTTGCCTCCTCGCTTGCTCAAGAGAACTCCCACGAGATCACAAGAGAACAGCTACCTGTGACAAGAGAACAGCTACTTGCGACAAGAGAAGGACACAACACAAAGGCAAATATACATATTCATAAATGATTCAGGATTAGAAGTAAATCAAATATACTAATGCAAATCATACAAAATACACCAGCATATAGGAAAGAACCAAGAAGCTTTATTGATTGATAAACAAGGTTCGGGAAGAGATACAACCCATAGGGTTCCAACCCAGCATCTCCTTCCCAGCAGAATGGAATTCCTTCTTCAGCCCCTTTCAAAGCATAAACACCCAATGATCCAACCACAAACCAACAACAATTCTTTGCAATCACAAAATTCCAGCCTCCTTGACCTCATGGAGAGAGATCTATATATAGGAGTTTTGGAGAGAGGATGAGTCAGCTTGAGGCTGGTATGAAACTGACTAGTGTCCTCTCCCACTTCAGTTCTTGAGTCCACTTGGAGGTTCTTGCTTCCACTTGGAGATTTGGAACCTCTTACTCATCACCAGTCGAATTCCTTGATCCAAGTGTCATTTTGGAAGCTTCCTGGGCATTGACACCTTGAGAAATGAGCCTGCCACTTGTCCAGTTACGCTCAGCGCAGGTAGCCTTTGTTGCAGTTGACATTCAATGCAGGTAGACAGTGGAGCAGTTGACATTCAGCGCAGATGCTCAGTGGAGCAGTTGACATGATCCAGAATTGGCCTATTTTTGAGTGTTTTCAGGTGGAGAACTTCTGTGAATTGCTGTGGTTTGCTGGCCTTGTTCCTCTAGGGGTAGGAACAACATGTTTAGGGACTTTGGATCCCTTGATTATTGACATTTCATGCTCAGTGATGCAAGGCACAAAAATGTCTATAACACACGTATATATGTGTCTCTCTTGTTTATGCATTTTCTGTGTTTATATTTCTACAATATTTTGTGTTACATTGCTCTGTAACATATAATTTTCTAACACATTGTGCCTCATCCATGGCCCTGGTGGCCTCTCTCTTGTGCATTAAGAATCTTGGCTATAAGTTCTATAAGGACAGGCCCAAAAACATATTTGTGCAAAGAAAAATCACTCTTTATTGAGACCATTAGCTTGCTTTCTTGCCCTTATTCAAGATGGGTTCTTGAATATTTTTCAGTTTAGCAAGGTCTTCCATATCCTTATCAACTTTCTGCTACCTTGTTCCACCATTTGGACACCTCTAAAACCTCCAAATTGCCTTTATATTAGAACTAGGACATCCTATAGTAATTTGTGTCAAAACTACAGGAAACCTACATGAAACCCTATTAAAACTACAGGATACCCTTTTTTAGCAGAAATGATAGTTGGAGCCTAGGACAGGTCCTCAAATTGACTCCCATGCCTTTCTCCCATTTTGTTAAAATTGGAAACCAGGGCAAAACTTCATGTGGGTCATCTTATTCATGGCTGATAATATTTTTATTAGATTCCTCTCGTCGAGAGGTGTAGGATTTATAGAAAGATCATCCGATTCCGATAAGTATTCATGGAGATATGAATTTATTTTGATTATGGAATTATTATCAAGCCGACCTACAACTCATGTAGGCTCAGAAGCCCAACAGTCGCATCTATTCACCCACCAACGTTGTGTATAAATATAAGAGGACTTTTCCTCATTTGGACTCACTCATCTCATCACATCTCTCTCTCTCTCTACTACGTAGGTATGAGTCTCTTCTCTACTGCGCTGAAATGGGTCTCTCTCTCTCACACATGTGAAGCTGGAAGCTGTTGAATTTGAAGCTGCAACTGCAAAAGTAAAGATTGACTTGCGTGGCCTATAAGATATACTCTTTGGAACTACACTGTAGGTTCATCTGAACCTCCTCTGAAAGCCACAACTTTTTGTGGTGGAATGAAGTCAATCCGACGAACGGTTTGCAAGATATCGACTGCCCTAGTTTGAAGCCGAAACTGCTGAAACTAAAGCTGCAACTGCAGAAGTAAAGATTGACTTGCGTGGCCTAGAAGATCTCCTCTTTGGAACTGCACTGTAGGTTCATCTGAACCTCCTCAGAAAGCCGCAACTTTTGGTGGTGGAATGAAGTCAATCCGATGAACGGTTTGCAAGATATCGACTGCCCTAGTTTGAAGCCGGAAACTACTGAAACTGAAGCTGCAACTGCAGAAGTAAAGATTGACCTGCGTGGCCTAGAAGATCTCCTCATATGAACTGCGCTGTAGGTTCATCAAAACCTCCTCTGGAAGCCGAAACTTTTGGTGGTGGAATGAAGTTAATCCGATGGTCGGTTTGTGAGATATGGTCTGCCCTAGTTTGATAATGAAGCCGCTAATGCTGATGCTGCTGATCTAGGGTTTGCTACTGCTGATATGAATCAGATTTATTGTACTATTTCTCTCTGCTGAATTATTGAAGATAAAAGAAGATTTGATCAAAGGGTTTCCCCACACATTGTGGGGTTTGTCCCTGGCTAGCCACCACATCTTGTGTCACTTGTCTTGGCTTGTTTTCTGTTGATCATTTAATGTTCTATCTGCACTTTACTTTATGTATATGTGGTTACTAATATGTGGAATATAATAAGACAAAGAAGTAAATTGTCATAAGCATAGAACATACCATAACTTAACATGGTATCAGAGCTGTGGTGAAGACAAAGCCCGAGCAAGAGAAAGAGCAAGAGCAATCATTGAAGAGAAGATTGGCAAGGCTATCCTAAAAGAACTATGGGGTCCTCAACACTCTTTCCTGCCGAAGACAAGCTCCATGATAAAGCTGACTATCACGGATGGAAGATGTCTATCGATCTAACCCTTGAGAATCAAGGAGTGTTGGAGGCAATATTATTGAGCCTCCATCAAATGCATCTACTGCTGCCTGGAACAAATGGAAAAATGGAGAAGTCAAAATAATAGAAGATCATCCGGGACTCTATCAACAAGCACTTGGTGGCCTACATATCTGAACTAGACACCTCCAAGGAAATCTAAGACTGGTGAGTTTATTTAAAGTTAATGATGCATATCAAGTTTTTTTTCTTAGAAATAAGTGGAGGTAAATCAAGAAGAGTAAGGATTAAAGTATGCAAGCATACTTCTTAAGAATCACTAAGATCAAGAACGATCTCCTATCTATTGGGGAAACTATTGGAGGATTACCATCTGAATGGTACGTGTTGAAGACTACTCTTCTGAACTATAATGTAATTCCTGGTTTCGAGGAATTAATGGCTAGATGCATTCAAGAAGAAACAAGGGAAGAAGTGCAAGAAATGCCCATGCCTAAAGGTCCTCCTACTGCCTTTTCTTCTCATGCAAAGAGAAGAAAGGACTCACACCGAGACAATGATCAAAATCCCTCTGATGGCAAATCAAAGGAATGACAAATTCAACAGCAAAGGTAAGAGGAGAGCTGGAGATCGAGGAAGAGGACAACCATTCAAGAAGGCTAGAAAGTCCAGGATGTATTAAATGCACCTGACCTCAAAAGGAACCTAGTGTCCATCTTGGCAATGGAAGATAGAGGCTACAAGGTTGATGGAAGTCCGCTAGGTGTCATGTCTTGTGACATAACTCTTTAGTTCAAACTTTGGCATCGGTGGTTTGCCCACCTTCATTACAAAACTCTACCCAATGTAAGATAGATGGTAACAGGGATGCCTGAATTCAAAGTAGAGAAAGAAGGTGTATGTCCGGGATGTGCCGAAGGAAAGCTCAAAAGGGGACCATTCCCTTCAAGTCAAAGCAAGACCTCCGATATATTACAACTAGTTCACTCAGACATATCAGAGGCTGGCATCAAGAGGGAGACTACTACACCATATACTCCTGAACAAAATGGTGTGGCAGAAAGGAAGAACTGCACAATTATGGAAGCTGTCCGGGCCATGCTACATGATCAAAGTCTTCCGAAGTTTCTATGGGCTGAAGCTACAAACACTGCCGTATATGTACAAAATCGATGCCCTCATCAAGCATTGGGTTCCAAGACTCCTGAAGAAAAGTTCATTGGTAAGAAACCTGATGTTTCTCATTTTAGAATTTTTGGAAGCCTTGTATACTTTCATGTGTCGAAAAAGAAAAGAAATAAATTGGGAGCATCTGGAAAGAAGGGAATTTTCGTGGGCTATGGTGAAAATACTAAAGGCTATAGAATCTATGTAGCCGGTCAAAGGGAAGTCATAATTAGTCATGATGTCACCTTTGACAAAGATATGGCTCTCAGCAAGGTGATCAATCTTCCGACTTTGAGGAGCTCTCAAGAAGCCGACTCTAGGGAACTGAAAGAAAAGGCTGATGAATCAATGCCTGATGTAGAAGAACCCATGGATCCGATTGATCCTCCTCCACATGAGCCTTTCTCTTCCAGGAAGAGGCCTTCATGGCTTAGGGGTCTAGTTGATGATGCTGAAGGACATGCTACACCCCGAGGAACCTTTTTGTGAAAGTAAGAAACCTAATAGGTATCAGGGATACCTGACCATCATGAGCACGATCATACAAAATGAGCCTTCATCATTCTCAGATGTCATCAAGCATTAACTATGGAAGGGTGCTATGACCATAGAATATGAGTCTATTATGGAGAATGATGTCTGGGAAGTAGTTCCCAGACCTTGGACAAGACAGTTGTTACTTCCAAATGGCTTTACAAGATAAAGCATGCAGCAAATGGAAGTATGGAAAAGTATAAGGTTCATTTTGTTGCTCGTGGTTTATCTCAGAAGGAAGGTATAGACTATGATATTTTCACCTGTTGCCAGATATACGACCATCCACTTGATCATAGCCCTTGTGGCTTCACAAGGATGAAACCTACATCAGATGGATGTTAAGACCGTGTTCTTGCATGGTTCTATCAAAGAAGAGGTCTATGTGGAGCAACCTGAAGGATTTGAGATTTATGATTGAAAATCTCATGTATGCAGGTTGAAGAAGGCTCTCTATGGGCTGAAACAAGCACCCCGAGCATGTTATGAGAGGATCGATAGCTACTTGATGAAGCTGGGATTCACTAGGAGTGAAGCTGATCCTAACCTTTACTTTGAGGTTGAAGATGACAAGCCTCTCATACTGATGTTGTATGTGGATGACCTCTTTCTACAGGTGAAAACCCTCTCATTCACAAATGTAAGAGGGAGATGGCTTCTGAATTTGAAATGAAGGACCAAGGACTTGAAGTGTGGTAGAAGCCAAGGGAAATTTTCCTATCTCAAGGAAAATATGTGGTAAAGATATTGGAAAGATTCAGTATGATGGACTGCAAGCTTGTGACTATCTCGAGGATCTTAACTTTTAGAAGTTATATGGTAGTGATGTCGGACCAGACTTGGGAAATGCCTCTGAGTTTCAAAAACTCATTCGCATTGATGTTCTTGGTGAACCTCCATCCGAACATATGTTTTACAGTTAGCATTGTGAGCTCATATTTGTTTGAGCCTCACTGGATTGATGCCAGGAATCTTTTGAGATGTCTTCAGGACACAATCTCTCATGGATTAAGATACACTTCTGGAGATGTGAGACTACTTGGATATACTAATTGGGCAGGCAGTGTGGTGGACCGTAAGAGCACTTCCGGGTGCTGTTTCACCTTGGGATCTGCTTCGATATCCTGGATGAGTAGGAAGTAGAAGTCAGTGGCTTTGAGCACCGCCAAAGCAGGATATATTGTTGCTATCATGACCTTGTGTGAGGCAGTCTGGTTGTGAAAGCTCTTCAGTCAGCTGTTTGGATTTACATTGGATACCACTGTGATTCTCTATAACAACCAGAGGTGGGATTCGATTATTGCGGAATCCCGTATTTATCAATTGCTCCAGCAGATAGACATCATCTGGGATATGGTAATTTGATGAGCAAGGATGCTCCATCGCATTAAGATGATGTATAGGTTGATACACCTTATCAAAGCCCTGAGGAAAGAAACGACTTGGAGTTGGCAAGAAACCCTTGTACAAGGGTCCTGCATGTTGCATACATTGAGCTCTAGGAGCTCTGAGGGCTTGCGGTTATTAATGGAGCAACATATGACCACAGGGTGACTCACCCTCCCCTGGTGGTGCACACTGGAACAAGATGATTCGCTCTCTTGTGGGACAAGATGATTCGCTCTCTTGTGGAACAAGATGATTCGCTCTCCTATGTAGCAGGATGATTAGTTCTCTTGTGAGGCCTGGATTGATGTGTTCTCCATGGCAACCTGGATTGATGTGTTCTCCATGGCAATTGTAGCACAATTGATGTGTTCTCCTGTGAGGCCTGGATTGATGTGTTCTCCATGGCAATTGTAGCAGGGTTGATGTGTTCTCCTGTGAGGCCTGGATTGATGTGTTCTCCATGGCAATTGTAGCAGGATTGATGTGTTCTCCTGTGAGGCCTGGATTGATGTGTTCTCCATGGCAATTGTAGCAGGATTGATATGTTCTCCTGTGAGGACAGGATTGATTAGTTCTCCTGTCGAGGCATCCTACCCATGCAGTCTGGGACTCATGGGAAGTACCTCTCATCTGATCAATGAGCAGGGAAATGAAGTTAGGGACCATAGTAGTACCGATGGATGCATCGTTGTAACTACCGTACTCCCTACGCTAGGATGACCTCCATTGATCTGGGATCAATGATACTGGTCTGGGACTAGTGGTAGGAGTTGTACCATACTATGACGCTGACTTCGGGTCGATTGAGACTGGTCTGGGACCAGTGGTACATACTCTGAGACTGACTTTGAGTCAGTGGAGGATGATATTGGTCTGGGACCATTGGAGTTGTACTCACTATGACGCTGACTTTGCGTTGGTTGAGACTGGTCAGGGACCAGTGGTACATACTCTGAGACTGAGTTTTGAGTTAGTACGATACATCCTCGATCATTTCTTCTTCTTCATAATTCAGACAAAAGCAGAGCAGAACAGAACAATGCAAGAGCAGAGCATAACAGAGAAAAACAGTACAAATCAGTAGGGCAGAACAAGACAAAGCAGAACAGGCAAAATAGAGCAGAGCAGGGCAAGGGTTAGGTTGTACATTTGATGGATGAATAGTAACGACCGATAGACAGATTACAGATGAAGTTCTCCATGGTTGAGAGGGAGTGTTAAAATTTGCAAACAGGGCAAAACTTCATGTGGGTCATCTTATTCATGGCTGATAATATTTTTATTAGATTCCTCTCTTCGAGAGGTGTAGGATTGATATAAAGATCATCCGATTCCGATAAGTATTCATGGAGATATGAATTTATTTTGATTATGGAATTATTATCAAGCCGACCTACAACTCATGTAGGCTTAGAAGCCCAACAGTCGCATCTATTCACCCACCAACGTTGTGTATAAATATAAGAGGACTTTTCCTCATTTGGACTCACTCATCTCATCACATCTCTCTCTCTCTACTACGTAGATATGAGTCTCTTCTCTACTGCGCTGAAATGGGTCTCTTTCTCTCACACATGTGAAGCCGGAAGCTGTTGAATTTGAAGCTGAAACTGCAGAAGTAAAGATTGACTTGCGTTGCCTATAAGATCTCCTCTTTGGAACTACGCTGTAGGTTCATCTGAACCTCCTCTGAAAGCCTCAACTTTTGGTGGTGGAATGAAGTCAATCCGACGAACGGTTTGCAAGATATCGACTGCCCTAGTTTGAAGCCGAAACTGCTGAAACTGAAGCTGCACCTGCAGAAGTAAAGATTGACTTGCGTGGCTTAGAAGATCTCCTCTTTGGAACTGCGATGTAGGTTCATCTGAACCTCCTCGGAAAGCCACAACTTTTGGTGGTGGAATGAAGTCAATCCGATGAACGGTTTGCAAGATATCGACTACCCTAGTTTGAAGCCGGAAACTGCTGAAACTGAAGCTGCAACTGCAGAAGTAAAGATTGGCCTGCGTGGCCTAGAAGATCTCCTCATCTGAACTGCGCTGTAGGTTCACCTGAACCTCCTCTAGAAACCAAAACTTTTGGTGGTGGAATGAAGTTAATCCGACGGTCGGTTTGTGAGATATGGTCTTCCCTAGTTTGATAATGAAGCCTCTAATGCTGATGTTGCTGATCTAGGGTTTGCTACTGCTGATATGAATCAGATTTATTGTACTATTTCTCTCTGCTGAATTATTGAAGATAAAAGAAGATTTGATCAAAGGGTTTCCCCACACATTGTGGGGTTTGTCCCTGGCTAGCTGCCACATCTTGTGTCACTTGTCTTGGCTTGTTTTCTGCCGATCGTTTAATGTTCTATCTGCACTTTACTTTATGTATATGTGATTGCTAATATGTGGAATATAATAAGACAAAGAAGTAAATTGTCATAAGCATAGAACATACCATAACTTAGCACATTTTTATAACATCTTTTAGGCCTTGGACAAAATCTAGAAAGAGATTAGAGACCTCTTGGAAAGCCTCTTTTCATCATTGCAATTTGAGTTATGTTTTGATGGTGGATGCCTAACTTCCCTTTTGTTACCTTCTTCTTCTCTCTTGTGGCCTAGATGATTACCTAATGGCCTTGGAGTTCTCTATTTTGATTAGGTCTCTCTTAGAAACTATCATTTTAGGGTTTACCACAATTTTTCCTTTCTTCCTTCTTGTAGCAACATTCAAACTTCCTATAGTATTCATTCCTCCTCTTTCAAGGTCTTCTAACTATTTGGGAGTGATGAGAAATGATGAAGAGGGCTTGGATGATGATGTTAGGGTTCAAAGGTAGTAGTGTAGGTTTGTGAAAATGGAGAGGATGCTCTTTTTTTTTTTTTTTTCAAGAATGAAATGAGATGGATGAATGATGAATAGATAGTGAATATGAAGTGGATGGAGGGCTTCGAGTGTTGTGGTGACTTTGGCCTTTGCAAAAATTTCTTCTTTTAACCGCTGTCCTCATTCCTTGAAATCATCACCCTACATAATTTGACTTTTCAACATGGCATGAGTGAAGGAGTGAGCTGTAATTAACTAGTTGAAGGCGACTGAGACTGCTGAACCATCCTTAGCTTATAAAACCTCATCTCTCAAGCATTGACAAGAAATTTCTAACTATAATATGCTCAAGAGAAGAAGTCAAGAATATTGCATACATGTACCTACCTGATGGCCTTCCTGTAGATGTTGTTTTCTGGAGAGTGAAGTCCTTGCTTGTATTCGCTGCATGTGTTTTTCTCTTCTTTTATTCTGATGTTGTTCCTTTATGTGCAGGTACTCGATGGTGATGTTGATGAATCCTCACTGTGTTGGTGGTTTCCCTCTTGTTAAACCCCCCTGTCATGTTTCTCTGATGGATGTGGAGGGTTGTATATGTCTCCTTATCACTATCTAATGAAGCCAACCTCTGGATTTTCCCTTTAAAACTACTCACTGCGAATCCTATATGTGTTATTCTATATCCTATAGGATCTCCTATAGGATCCTGTAGGTTTTCAGGACAACCTTTTGTAGCCGACTTGTTTTGTAAATATCTTCCAAATGGTAGAATGGATTGATCTAAAACTTTCAGACCGTGTTGCCATCAACGTTATGCACCTCCCCATAGAAAAAGTTTGATCAATGGATGCATGGATCTTGAGAAAAACTAAACATAGATGAAGGTGATGGAGGCTGATTTTTTGGAAACTTTGCACTGGAATTTGCTAAAAATTACTGGGCATGTTATCGTCATCCATATGCATCTCCCCATGAAACAAATTTGTAAATGGATGCACGGATATTGACAAAATGCAAAATTGGTTGTAGGTGATGGAGGTTTATTTCTTGAAAACTATGCACTGGAATTAGCTGAAATTACTTGAGCATATTATCATCATCCATATGCATCTCCCCCTAAAACATCTTGGCAAATGGATGCATAGTTTTCAAGTTATGGTAAAAACAAATTTTTTCTCTATGTAGTTTTGTATCGTGTAGTAAAACAAAGCATCATGTAGTTTTTTAGGACAGCAAGCAAACTAAATGGGAAAAGATTGAGAATGATGGGTGGATGATGGAAATAGATGAGGGTGAGGGATTGGCATGGCCTTGGCCTTTTTGGAGCATTTGAGCAAAGGAGGACAAAGTCAAAATTTGACTTCTTTTGACTAGGTTGACCAATTTTTTCTTTTGGTACCAACTTGTTTTTTCCTTGTAGGTGCATTCATCAAAGAGATACATGGAGCAAATATTTTTTAAATTTTTACTTTTCTTTCCAGGCCTACTAGCCACCTCAAGGAGGTTTTCAACTAGTAGGTCTACCTAGGCACCTCAAAGGAGGTTTTCACCTAGGATATTTTCCTTCTTTTTCTCTTTTTTTTTCCTTCAACCCGTTGATCGCCTCATGGAGGTTTTCAATCAATGAGCCAATCTAAGGTGCCTCCAAGGAGGTTTTCACCTGATATTTTTATTTTTTTCTTTTATTTTTCATTTTTTTTCTACCCTACCCTACTTGAAAAACAAAATCACTTTCAAGTGTAAGAATACTTCCAATGGAGCCATGTGCACATCAAGATGACAGACAAAATGATGTGTAGGCTTGAAATGTATGCTTTGACATGTACCTGAATTTGAGTGATAAAATGATTTGACTTTGATGATATCAAGCATGATTTAAGAAGAGATTATTGCTACAACTTAGTGGCTATCTGGAACCATATTTCAATATAGTTATGACGCCCCTAGTCCACTTGCTAATTTGGATCATCTTGGATGTCTTCTTCTTCCATGACCTTCAAATCTTCCTTTTTTTGTTGATTGTTCTCTTGAATACATGGAGGATTTGATGGTAACCATGAGGAAGCTCTCTCGATATCTGATTTTGATGTTTTCTCTTCATCAAGTGCAACCCATGATTTTGTGGTCTTCTCATTTGAATCTTATTCTGCTGGATGTTGTCCCTCAATGGCATCAAGAGAATCACAACTTTTTTGTGATAGTCTTCCTGAGATATGGTGAATACCCTTGAGATCAAGAGGAGATGTTTGGAAGTGTTGTAATTAAGCATTGTAAGTGGGCTTAGCTACTTCAATGTGTGGGTTTGGAAATGGTGGCACAGGTAGTTGAGTGGGAGTGTATATTTAAGATGGATGTCAATGGGGTTGTGGTTGTGGTGGAGGTGAATGGTAAGGATAACATGGAGTTTGGTATGGATGATATTGAGGAAAATGTTGAGGATATCATGGATGGCTCCCATAGGTTCCTTGCCAGCCTTGTTGCCAAGATTGGTTTTGGGGTTGAGATGGCCCATGTTGCCAAGGAAAGGGTGTGTTCCAATTACTTTGAGGTGGATGTGCATAAGCTTGAAATTGTGAATTAGGCTCTTGATTCATATTAGGTTGAATAGGCTACCATGGTCCTCTTGGAGCTACATAACATAGTTGCATTGTAAATTGACTTGCTCCATCGTCCTCTTGGTGAACTTCAACCTTGGTAATGAGGAGCAACATTTAACTTCATGTGATTATGCATGGAAAAAACAAACATCTTCTTTTTTCTCATTTTGTATTCTTAACATTTCTACTTGTTTAGTTAGATTGCTGAGAATTTATGTTTTAAAGTCATCAAACAAATTTCCAAGTTTAGTTTGACTTACTGATCTTGATGTTGATTTACTTACTCTTTCCCTTCCTCTTGATATGTGTTTGCATGTTTCACGAATTTCTTCGGATGATAATTGGTATACATCACCTCTACTAATGAGATCAAGGAGATCAATCCACTCATCCCTAATTGTTCTAAGTAAGAGGGTTTTTAGTGTGTTGGATCCTAAATGATGTATTTTTTCCCTATTAACATTATACATGAACCTCTCTATTAGATCCTCTAGAATCTCATCTTCTATTTGATTCATTCTAAATATTTCTTCCTTGAGATCATGATCTTTATATTTTTCTAGAAATATGTTTTGCATCTCACTCCATGATCTTATTGAATTAGTACCTAAACTCATGAACCATTTAAGGAATATATTGTTGAATGTTGCTGGAAACAATATTAGTTTTTGAGTTTTTAATAAGTAACCATAATATCTACAAACAATTTCAAATTCAAAGAGAAAGGTTTCTAGATCCTCTGACCTTAGACTATGAAATTTTGGAAGAAAATATGGAGGGATGTTCTTCATGTGCACACTACCATCAATATCTTGAATGAGAAATCCGAGTGGATCTTCCTCATTGTCATCATCTCCATCCATTTCTTATACATTCATTGACATCTTCTTCTACCTGCAAAAGTGAATGGTGATGTGGCTCTTATTGCACCACGCGATCAAATGGGGGGTGGGTTGGTGTTGGAGATTTTTTTTGTTTTTATGATTGAATGAAAACACTAATGCAATGCACTCTTTTATTTTTGAAATGAAATATGCCTAATGAAAATATTTTTTTGTTCTTGCAAAAAGGAAAAAAAATGAATCAACTAGGGAAGAAAACAATGCATATTTTGACACGTCCTCAACAACAACACCAAAAAATGATGAGCCTTAGTATTGCAACAAGAATGTTGCCACTCCCAAGGCTACCAAATTTAATTATCAACCTGGAGTTCGTACAAACTTAAGGGGCATTGACATTATATGCACAACATACAATGTGTCCTTCCTTTAATGTCATGATGTAATGGAGTGCAGGTACTGAAGTCAAATCTTAAACTAATTGTAGGAAAGGAAATGTTCAAAATGGAACCTTAACCTATTGCAAGAAAGGAAGTAGAAGGAAAGAAACCTATTGTAATTGTGTAAAGGTCATGAACTAAATGTAAAATGAACCTAGCTTTACCCTATTTATCACATGTGATGCTTTAAACTAACTGAGAATGAAATCTAATATAGAGAGTACTAACTATTGTGTGCATGTGTAAATATAAAATAACTCATTTTTAAAAATCTTTTTTCTTATAAATGCAAATGCTAATCTTTCCTTGATCTTTGGCAGGGGAGACAAGTGTGGAGAAATAGGGTTAAAATGATCTTGATGGCATGGAGGTCAAGTAGAGGCCTAATTCCAACTTCAATGATGATTTTTCTCAATTCGATCTCAGAACAGGCTTTTCTACAGGATGCAAATTTCCTATAGGATGCTACAGTGATTTCCTACAAGATCCCCTGATTTACTACAGGATGTTATAGATTTAATATACGAAATTATAATTCATCGAATGACCAAGAAAATCAAATAAAAATTGGATGGGACAAATTTTTTTATTAACTAGGATGTCTTAGGTTCCCATTCCAAGTGGAATCACTCAAAAATACCTTTGTTAACCCATGCTAAAAAATAAAAAAACATTACTAGTCGAAAATCTAGAAATTCAAGAACTAGTGACCTAGTAAATTTAAAAAATGTCTAACCTAATCAAGTGAAAATTCAATGGGGTAATTTCTTTTGTGAAATAGATTTTTTTTTTTGATCTAATGCAAGTGGAACAAACTTTATTGAAACTTGTTAGCATGCTCTAAAAATAGTAGAAAATTATTTTTCTTTGCCACGAAGGAGTTCCACAAATCTAGATTTGGGAATAAGAAGACTAATACAAGTAGTTCAATGATTCTTATTAACATCCAAAGCTTTTACAAGGATGAAATAAATATTTTGATCCTGCAAAAGAACTTACATCAACCATTTAACTCAATCCTACAACAAGAAATCATTAATACTAAATGCAGAAATAGAAAGAAATAAAAACAAGATATGCATGTGAATAAGAAATGAAAAGAAGGAAAGAAAATGATACAAAAGGGCTTTGAGGCTCCTGGGATGGCCAAGTCCAAGGAAAATCAGAGACCTATGGAGGAGAACAAGATTTAGAAGCTGAACATGACATCAATATTCATTATTTTCATCAATAGAATTACATCCCTGTAAGAAAAGACAATGGAGCTGCAAAAATACAAGTTTTCTCCACCATAACACTAATGAAAATCTATCCCTAGAGGAAAATTCGACTTCTTACTTATAAAAAATGATTACGAATCATTCCCCATGAAAGGAGGAAGCTTTCCCCACCAAAATCCCTTGATTAGAGGATCTGGTCCCCAATACTAGGAATCTGCATTAAATGGCAAGGAATACATTCCTAGATTTTCTCAATCATTGGTGTTCCACAATTTGTGTCATAATTCGATAATATATTGTTCATTTTTTTATTATTATTGATCCTCCTATAGTAGGGAACAAGTCCCTAAATTATCTCATCCTCAAAATCTTCATAATCTACATATTCTCATAATATTCCACAAAAATAATTAATATTAGGCACAAATGTCCAATTATTCATAAACCTTCCTAATGAATATATTAAAGTTAAAAAATCATTATCTAACGTAGAAAGATAGGTTTAATGTGCTGAAGGATGGTCATAGGCCTTAATTTATGTTTAATTTAGAGGCATGTACCTTAATTTATGTCTAATTTAGATGCCCATCAAGAGGTCACCAATAGAGCATTAGAAGGCATCCTCACCGAAGTTTTGAGCAACAAAAGAAAGGATTGGGCATACATATTAGTGGAGGCCACTTCGGCCTACAATACAACTTGGAATACAACTATTGGTTTTACTCCATATGACTTGCTCTATGTAAAGAGGACTCTGCTCTCCATTGAGTTTGAATACAATGCCTTGAGAATGGCAACACAATTGGATTTGAATGTTACAAAGGCACAGTAAGAGAGGTTGCTCCATTTGAATTGTCTGGATGAATTCAGAATGCAAGTCCTCCTACACATTGAAGTTATCCAAGTATAGAGGAAGTTTTCGCATGACAAGAACATCAAGGAAAAGGTTTTTCAAGAAGGAGAATGGGATATGCTCGATGACTCTAGGTGTAATGACTTCAAAGGAAAATTGATGACAAGATGGTTAACCCATACCTGAGAGAGAATTTCCATGAAATTGGAGTTGTTAAAATGAGGACCATTGATGAGGAAGGTATTTCCTTGCTTGTTAATGGATATAGATTGAAGGCTTACAAAATACCTCTGTCCACGGAAGAGTTCGTCAACACCATTAGCAAGGAGGTAAATTTGATTGGAAGTCTCTTAGCTATTAGGTCACAACATTCTTGAAAACTATTTTTATTTGTAGGATGAAAAGAAAAAAGAGAAGGAAAAAAATAAGATCCCTGGATGAAAACCTCCATGAGGTATCTGAGGCCAACTGTTGGGTTGAAAACCTCCATGAGGCATATGAGGCCAACTCTTTGGTTTAAGACCTCCTTGAGGCAACTGAGGAGTGAAAAAAAAAGGATCTCTTGGTGGAAACCTCCCTTGAGGTGCCCAGGGCAAGAAGACTTACTTAAAACCTTTCTTGAGGTAGCCTATATGTCCCTAAAAAAAAAAAAAAAAAAAAACAAAAAGAATACCATGACAGGTCTTATCACTCAGGTTGTCCCTTGGCTCCTAAGGGATACGGCCGAGGTAGCCAAAAACCAATATTTTAGATGCAGGTCCTAGCCTACCTGCAGCCAGAGAGGGCTCTCTCTTTATAATTTAGCTTTGTTTTGGTGAAATTTTAGGCTAGTTATGATGTACATGGTTTTGTTTTAAGTTTGGTCGGATGGATGGTGTTTTCAAACAGAGTTGGGATACAGAGTGTGAGAAGTTCAGACCATTGGGAAATAGAGTCAATGAATGTGAATGGCTAGGTGTGATTTCTTTGGTAAAGAGGGGAATACAGAGCAGGATAGCTAAACATGGAACAACCTTTAAGCTGGGATCAGATGGAATGGAGTCAGGGAATGAAAGGCAATTATGATTCTTTCATTATGCTAACAGAGGGAAAATGAATGAATATTACTTAAGGAGAAGCTAAGAATTCCTTAACTAGATTCAGATTTCTAGAACCAAGGAGAAAAGAGCAGTAAAGAATTCTTGCCTATTCTAGTCTTGAAGAAAACATAAGAAATCATAGAAATTGAGCACAGAGTACAGCAAAGTAAATTTTGGGCTATTCTTTCTTTCTGCAATTTAGAAAATGATGCTTAGATGATATAAAACACAAAAATAATAACATAGGAGTTAGAAACACTTATTGATCCATGATATAGCACGAGAATTCTATAGTATGCTCTTTCGCCATCAAATCCACAACCAACCAGTTCATAAGCAAAGCATTCCAACGATCTTTGTTGAGAAAAGTTCTCTCAATTAACAGTGCAAGTCCAGAATCATAATGACAACTAACCAACCAACCCTTAATACATCCTTCTCGGAGGTATTTATATGAAAAAATATGTACAAACAATATCTCAGAAAAGATCTGAGAAAACATCTAAGATTAACCTAACGTAATCTGCAAGTAAAGTAAAAATATCTAGCTTAAGCTACGTTGGAGGCTGCTCCTTCAAAGTTTGGCTTTAGGTGTCCTTTGTAGCTCTTTGTTGTCTATCTGCAATAACTGCTCCTTGATTTCTGATCTGCACCTCTTAGTCGGCTCTGATGTTCATTAACTCTGATCTCATTTAGCTTTTAATAGCTTTTAACTCTGTACTGATACTCTTTGACTTGTTGGATCCTCTTTAATGTTCATCTGATTTGGCTTTAATTTTCCACTGATACACTTTTTCACTGATACTCTTTTTCGTTGAATCACCCCTGCTTACTACTTTATTTTCAAAACAGAACTGCTATTATGTCTTCTTTGTTTCTTTCTGTGGGCCAGAAAGTCTATCAGCGCTGAATAATATCAAAAAGAGGAGGATCACTGTAAAATGGAAATTTGGGCAGAGGCTGCGAGCTCGTTGTCCGGAGCTTTTCTGAATGGAGGTAGTCGAAATGCATGAAGAATGATCCTGCTTCCTTTGCACTTGGAGCGTGCGCGGGAGCCGAATGAAAATATGAGAAAATAGCCTTTTTACCCCTTAAATGGGCAAAAGCGACTATAAGCGGGAGAAACATGATTTTAAAGGGCGGGAGCAATCACTGTTGATAAAATAGAAATGAATGAATTCAGGCCGTTGGATCATGCAAGGGCAGATCGAATGGCTGAGAAGAAATCGGAATATCGCATCGGGGGATGGCAAGGGGACAGGGGACTTTATATATATGCGATAGCGATATCGCATTGAGGGTGACTTTGCGATGAGCGATAGCGATATCGCATTGGGGGTGACTTTGCGATGAGCGATAGCGATATCGCATTGGGAGATCGCATCGGGGGTGGAAAGGGAGGAAGGCTTTAATGTTTGCGCGATGAACGATTGCGATATGGGACTGTGATATGAATATAAACTGTTGGATGCGGGGGTTAATCGGACGATGGACGAGCGATCGCCATATTGCGTCGGCGAAGGGAAAGGGACTAGAGCCTTTCATATTTATGCGATATGCGAAAAGTGATAAAGTGGAGAATTAGTGATAAAGGGGAAAATTGCGGTAATGCGGAGTTTTGTGGTAAAATGGCAATTTTGCGGTAAAACGGAGATATGCGGTAAAACATGGGATTTACGATAAAACAGAGATGTAACGATAAAGTGGAGTTTAACGATAAAGCGGAGATGCGATAAAAGGGGCGATGCGATATAGCGATGATACGATAGCGATATCACATCAGAGGAGTTCCATTGGGGAAACAAACAGAGGGGGGAGCCAACACTTGTGACAGCGATTGCGATATCACATCGGAGGGGGTCAGATGGTGCGATATGTGATCGGAGGAGGCCAAAATGCATCAGAGGAGGGTTTTAAGCATCGGAGGAGGGTTAAATGGATTGGAGGAGGGTTCTTACTAAGTTTCAAGTAAACTTAGTAATTCCCAAAAACAATACTTATGGTTATATTTAAACCAAAGGCGGGGATACATATTTTTATGGGGATTTTATGATATTTTAAGACGGGGAGGGAAATAACATGGGATTTATATAATAAAATCAGAAATTAATATGAATTTGCGAAATGAAGATGTAAAGGGGAAAGGCTAAGTTTATAAACTGAAACTTAGACAAAGGAATTGAATGGAATCTAAAGGAGTGATTTTACACAAGAGATGTGGCTTCTTTCATTGAGAAAAGGCAAAAATTGACTTGGAATTTCACAAGAATGAGGTGAAAACAGGACTAGTTGGGGAAATCCCAAAATCCTCAAGGGGTGTTAGTAAGAAACTTTGAGAGGTAGTGAAAGGGAGTTAGACATGCCTCGCTTGAGCTGCTCCAAGGGAAACTGCATTGCATTTGTGATAAAAGAAAATTCAACACTTTGAAAGACAAAAATTATCACAAGTCTTCATTCTGCAACATCAGAACTGCCTACCCAGCCTACTTTGCATAGCATTTTTTCTTCTCTTTGATTGGGTGCATTTGGACTAGCAAACCCTGCTTTTCTTCTTTTCTTTTGGCTGCCCTCCTATCTAAATCTATCCTTATTTCTTCCAGGGGCTCAGATTAAGCAGTTAAGCACCCTTGCCTCTCTACCTATCTAATGATCTGCCAAGATTAAACAGTTTGGACATATTTTCATTCTCTATCTCTAAAATAAGAAATTTAAACCTAGAGAGGCCAAGATTAAGCTGTTTGGCCTTCTCTTAACTGTAACAAAATTGTTGGTTGCATGATTTGAAATATGGAACATTTGCAGCATGGAAAGGATGACATATTTGGCATTTTCACTGTCAATCATGAAAAATGACACCTACTGGTATAGGAACCTAACAGTGGCTCCACTTGGGGATGGCTTTTCCTTGTGAAAAGTCAAGAACAACAAGTCAGATTGCCTTATTTTTAATTCTTGTTGTAATATGAAAATCTCTTGTCTTGAATGCTATTGATCTTAATCTTTGTAACCTGTATGTAGCACTCTCTTGAGCTGAATTGTTGTGATATTACAGCTCTGCTTCTTGTTGGTTCTTCTGTGTGCTTACCAACATATTCATATTTGCCCGAGCACTTCCTTTGAGATAAATTCAAAATACAAATCAGAATGGTGCATTCCTTGATTCTTTCTTCAAAATTTGCTGCATTGGTTCCTTATTTAACTGCTGCAAATAAAAATGCTGAAAATACAAATATTAATGTACAATATACAGCTGTGTTATATTCATCAAAAGGGATCAAAATAGTGTTTGAGCATTCGCCCATTGATAGGGCCATCTTCAGCTTCTGTGCCATCCAAACTCTTCAGAAAGTAGGTGTTATTGCCTTGTACAGCTTGAATAACAAATGGTCCTTTCCACAGGAAATCGAATTTGTCGTGCTTCACTTTATCTTCCCTCCTTGAGTCCCACATTAACACTTTGTTTCCTATGAAGAAATCTTCTACTTTTGTTCTTTTATCAAACATCTTTTTCAGCTTTTCTTGTAAAATCTGAGTTCTTTGATATACATCCTCTCTTGTCTACTGCAAGTGAATGGTTTGATTGATCCTTCTCTGAATATCATTAGGCTCTGCTTGTATTTCTTGCAGTAGCTTGATCACTGGGATTCCCAAAGATGAAGGGAATCTTGCCTCCATGCCATAAACCAATTCATATGGGCTTGTTCCAATGGATCTTTTGGTGGTCAATCTGTCAGCCCATAGTGCATTTACGAGCTTTTTGTGCCAATTCTTTTTATTCTCCTCCAAGACTTTCTTGATGATATTGATCAAACTTTTGTTGGATGACTCAGCCAGACCATTACCTTGAGGGTAATAGGTTGTGGAGTGACCTAAGGTAATGTGGTATTTGTGGCAAAAACTGATCATTCTCTTGGATTTAAAGGCAGTAGCATTGTCTGTGATAATTTTTTCGGGACAACCAAATCTAGACAAGATGTTGGTTTCTAGGAATTGCATGATGGTTGAGTCATTGGCTTGCCTACAAGGGATGGCCTCTATCCATTTGCTAAAGTAATCTGTGGCAGTCAAAATCCATTTGTGCTGGCCAGAAGAGGAGGGATGAATCTCTCCAATGAAGTATAAACCCCATTGTTGGAATGGTTTTTCGGTTGAAATGGGATTAAGGGGCAAAGGCAGCAGCTTTTTCTTGCCTTCAAAAATTTGGCACTTGTGACATGAAACAACAAATTTCTTCACATCAGCAAAGAGGGAGGGCCAATAAAAACCAGCTCTTAGAATCTTGTCAACAGTAGATTTCCAATACAAGTGCCCTCCACAGTCCCCTGCATGAAACTCCTTCATAACATTATCAGTTTCATTCAATGTTAGACAATTAAGCAAAATTCCTTCATGATTTTTCCAAAACAGGGCACTGTCTAAAATACAAAACTTTGAAGCTTTCATTTTCAAAAATCTCTTTTTAGTTCTAGACAACCCTGGAGGAGCTTGCAGGTTTAACAATATAAAACAAATGTCAGCATACCAAGGTGATTGTAAAAAGGCTTGATTGATTTGTGGAGTCGCCATCTCCTGTTTGTTGTCTAGTTCATTGATGTCAAGGGCTTGGATATTGGTTTTGGTCATCAGTTTGGCTAATCCTTGTCCTTTTATTAGTTTAGTGGGCTTGATTTCGATGTCATATTCTAAAATGTTGGCAATCCATTTGCCCCTTTTGCCTTCAATTCCTTCTTGAGTTAAAATGTCTTTGACCACTGCATTTGGAACATATGCTATGACATGGGAGTATAAGATATAAACTCTAAAATCTTTGACGGCTTTTACAAGGGAATATGCTTGTTTTTCCATGATTTGATAATTTAAGGGAGAATCTCTAAGGGCTCTGCTAAAGAAAGCAATGGGATTTTCACATTCCTGGTCATCTTTTTGCAATAGGACAGCAACAATTGTAGGTTCAGAAGAAAAGGAAAAGATGATAAAATCTCTATCAAATTTGGGGCTTGCGAGGACTGGTGTTTGTTAGGGCTGTTTTGATGTCCTCAAAGGCTTATTTGGCTTCTATTGTCCATTTAACTTTAGAATATTTCTTCAGCATGATGTTTAACAATCTTATCAGCTCGGCTAAATTGGGAATGAATCTTCTTAGGAAATTGATCTTTCCTAGAAAAGCTTGCAGTTCTTTGATGTTTCTTGGATGAGGGTCTTGAAGGATAGCTTGAATTCTGTCCGGGTAAATTCTAGTGCCATCTTTTGATATTATATGACCTAGAAGTTTGCCTTCTTCTAGGCCAAACAGGGATTTCTTTGGGTTTAAAGATATGCCATATTTCCTACAAGTTAGGAATACTTGTCTGAGGTGTTTTAAATGTTCTTGATCTGATTTTGAAAATGGAGTAAGATCATCAAGATAAACTACTAAGAAATCATGGATTTCTTTGGCAAAGGCTATGCCCATTTCTCTTTGAAAAGTAGCCCCTACATTTTTGAGTCCAAAAGGCATTTTTACATATTTAAAAGTACCCCACGGTGTTGTAAATGCAGTTTTGTCTTGATCATCCGAGTGAACTAAGATTTGATTGAAACCTAAAAATCCATCTAACAGTGAAATTCTAGAAGACCCCACTACCCTTTGTAAAATATGGTCCATCTTGGGTAAAGGGTAATGGTCTTTGAGAGAGACTTGGTTCAAATTTCTTAAGTCAACACACAATCTAATCTCACCTGTTTTCTTCCTAGTAGGGACTAAGTTGGATACCCATTCTAAAAACCTAATTGGTGCAATGATACCAGCTTCAAACATTCTCTTTACTTCTTTCCCAATCAAGGGGAGAAGCACAGGATTGATTCTCCTTAGTTTCTGTTTAAAAGGCTTTTGATTTGGTTTCAAAGGTATAGTATGTTAGATGACTGAAGTATCATAGGATTTGAGGTCCTCATAACTCCAGGCAAATACATCTTGGAACTCTTTAAACAAGTCAACGTATTTTGGCTTCTGATTAGTAGGCAATGATTTGGACAGTTTTATCATTTTGGGGTTTTCTGCGGTCCCAATGTTATAGTCTTCAATTGCAGCATTTAAGGGTTGCATCTTTGGCTTTCTAGGGATATCATTTGAGTTAAAAATATCTTCTAATGGAGTCAGACCTGTGGACAGAAAATTGTCTTTTAGCTCAATTACTTCAGCTTCTACCTCAGCTATTTCATCAAGATTCATTTGTTTGAGATCTTGTACATTTTTGTCATCAAAAATTGTTGGGCGCAAAATTTGTTTAGCTGTCTCAGCTGATATAGTATGCTCATCTTTGTCCATTTGTTGTTGTTCATCCATGGTGCTTGTATCAATGTTTAGGCCTGAAAATTCCTCTTTCAAAGTGAGGAAATTGTTGATCTGTGTATCATTTTCAAAGACTTGCCAATTCTTGATATTATCTGGGACTGCAGGCCTGTGTTTGATTTCGGCTGTGAAATGGTGGTTGGGCTCAAATGGTAGCTTGCATGTGCTAGCAAAAGTTTCCAAGCTATGTGCATGTAAATTGTGGCTTCTTGAGATTTTGGTAAGTTGAGATTCTGAGAAGGTATTAAGTATTTCAGTGGCTGCACTTTTATAAGCTCTTAATCTCTGATCATTTGAGACAAAATTTCCCTTCATTTTCTGTATAATCAGATCTGAGTCTCCTAGAATTGAAACTTTTGATGCCCCTAGTGCTCTGATTAGTTTGAGACCCAACAAAAGGGCTTCATATTCTGCCATATTGTTTGTGCATCTGAAATTTAACCTATATGCATGACCTTCAGCATGGTTGTTTTGTGTGTTGTGTATCCAAACCCCTGCCCCTACTCCTAGTTTGTTTACCGAGCCATCAAACTTTAAATACCATAGGATTTCATGGTCCTGACTAGCATTGGGAGTTTTAGAGAATTGCACAAGGGGCAGACTTGAATTCTCTGTTTCACGTAGTTTGCCTTGTATGCTGGTTACATCAATTTTTTGGGGATTTTCTTAACTGCTGACCACATATTTCATCAATGTTTCATGGTACAATCTCTTTGGTAGCCCAAAGACTGAGATAGTGGCATAGGACATGTCTAATTGCAAAGATCCTTGGAGTTTGGACCCCCAAGATCTTGACAAAAGCATACCATATTTGGGTGGAATATCAGCTACCACCACGTCCATCAGGATTGTTTTGGTTGGGTATTGGACTAAGGATACAAAAAAATATTTAATTAGGCCTAGACACTTAACTTGGCTGGAATCAAATGAAAACAAATCTTTGTATGGTCTAGTGATATCTAGGTCTAGTTTCTCCATTACAGATTTGGGCATTAGGTTGTGGGAAGCTCCTGAATCAAACATTGCATTATGTAAGACCTTGTCATGGATGCTTAAATTGACATAAAAGGGTAGAACACTTCCATTTACTGTTTTACCATTGAATTCAGGACCGAAAAGTAATTCAGGTTGATCATCTAGGACATTAACATCATCCCTATTATCTGGCATTTGTAGTTACCTTTTGATTTTCTTTCTATATCATCATGTTTAGCAAGCTCAGAGAGAGGAATAGATATCTTTAATTTACAAATTTCTGCTTCTAAATCGAAGGGTTTCTCCAGTTGAGTTTTAATGCTGTGACTAGTAGATTTTCCTTTTTCAATTGCATTTTCAGTGATTCTCTCTTGATTTTCAGTGTTGTTATGGGTTTCTTATGTTTTGGAAATATTTTCAGGAGCGCTGTTTAAATTCTCTTTTAAGGAAGAGGATATAAATGGCTGATTTTTAGAGGCCTGTACATCTGTTACATCTTCTACAGTAACTTCTTTTGGGTTTGGGACTGTTTTATCAGGGGGCTCTATGAGGGCAGCTTTATCTTTTATCTTCTTTGGCTGTTTAGTATCCTTTCATTTGATAGGTTCAGGCACGTCTATGGTTCGGCTTCTTAATTTATACTGCTTGTGAACCTCATATACTGTTGCATCATAGCCTTCTCTGAAGTCAAATGATTCTCCGGACTTGGTTTGGAATTGATTGATATCATGATCATCTTGGTCTTCTTGGGTTAGAAAAATTTGTTGCTCACTGTTTAAACCCATCAAGTTGATGTGAGGGTCCTCGGTTGGTTCACTAGATGTTGATGCTTCAGCATAGTTTTCTTGAAAGGGAGGTTTGATATCCTGGTCGGGGCCAGCCCTTCCAACATTTGGATTTTGGTTTTTTCTAAAGTTTGGGTTTCTGATAGTATTACTTTGTTGTCCTTCCCATGATGATTTTCTTTCAATAGTTTCCACTCTATCTCCAAGTCTGTGCATACCCTTGATGATTGCATCCAATTTTTGCTCAAATGCTGAAGGCTCTTCTTTAAAAGTAGTTCTTCTCTCAGCTCTTGCTCTATTTCGCTTAGCGATCAAATTTTCCTCCACACTAACAGCTATATTCTGCATGTCTGCTAAGGTGGTAGGGGCTCTTTCCCTCAATTGATATGCCATATCAGAATCAAATCCATCAGGGAATTTTACCAAAGCTAGATCAGGTGGAGGTCTAAGGTTTTGAGGAATGGCATTGTAAACATCGTTGAATCTAGCACAATATTCTAGGACAACTTCTTGTGGGCCTCTTTTGATAGTGTCATATTCTGATAAAATATGTAGTGGATCTTTCTACTTTTCCCACCTGTTGATAAATGTTTGGTAAAGAGCCTCTGGATCAGCTATGGAATTCACAGGAAGAGCTCTAAACCAAATTCTGACATCACAAGTTAGACTTTGGACAAAAATCTTCATTCTTACATCATCATCATCTATTTCATAGTTCTCAAAATAGTCCTGTATTTTTTTGGTGTGTTGCAGGGCTTTGTAAGAGCCAGTACCATCAAAATATGTGATTTTAGTTTGATAATCTTGAGGCATAGCCCCTGGATTTTCAGGTAACTGTAAAGGAGCATAACGATTCGCCATATTTACAGGGATAAATGGAACAACAGGAAGAAATGGAACAACTAGGACAATGGAGATAATAGTAAGAGTATGTGTAGTGGATGGAGGTGTAGAAAAGGTTCTTTGAGAAGTGGATGAGGAACTAGGAGAAGTAGGAGCAATGCGAGGATGGAGTGAAACTTTGGGAGGGGTTGAAATATAGATTTGCTGAACTGTTTCAGAACTTGAGTCAGCAAAATCCTCTTTTCGCTCTTGTTTGCTGAGGCTCTTTGGGATTAAATTCAGATTTTCAAAAATAGCTGGGGGATGTGGGTCTGGGTTTGACTTGGTATAGCGTGATTTCTTCTTTGGAGATAGCTTCCGAACTTGTTGTTTGGAATTTTCCCCAGTGGAGTCGCCAATGATGTTATCACTCAGGTTGTCCCTTGGCTCCTAAGGGATACAGCCAAGGTAACCACAAACCAATCTTTTAGATGCAGGTCCTAGCCTACCTGTAGCCAGAGAGGGCTCTCTATTTATAATTTAGCTTTGTTTTGGTGAAATTTTAGGCTAGTTATGATGTACATGGTTTTGTTTTAAGTTTGGTCGGATGGATGGTGTTTTCAAACAGAGTTGGGATGCAGAATGTGAGAAGTTCAGACCATTGGGCAATAGAGTTAGTGAATGTGAATGGTTGGGTGTGATTTCTTTGGTAAAGAGGGCAATACAGAGCAGGATAGCCAAACATGGAACAACCTTTAAGCTGGGATCAGATGGAATGGAGTCAGGGAATGAAAGGCAATTATGAATCTTTCATTATGCTAACAAAGTGAAAATGAATTAATATTACTTAAGGAGCAGCTAAGAATTCCTTAACTATATTTAGAGTGCTAGAACCAGGGAGACAAGAGCAGTAATGAATTCTTGCCTATTCTAGTCCTGAAGAAAACATAAGAAATCACAGAAATTGAGCACAGAGTACAACAAAGCAAATTCTGGGCTATTCTTTCTTTCTACAATTTAGAAAATGATGCTTAGATGATATAAAACACAGAAATAATAACACAGGAATTAGAAACACTTATTGATCCATGACATAGCACGAGAATTCTATAGTATTCTCTTTCGCCATCAAATCCACAACCAACCAGTTCATAAGCAAAGCATTCCAACCATCTTTGTTCAGAAAAGTTCTCTCAATTAACAACGCAAGTCCAGAATGATAATGACAACTAACCAACCAACCCTTAATACATCCTTCTGGGAGGTATTTATATGAAAAAATATGTACAAACAATATCTCAGAAAAGATCTGAGAAAACATCTAAGATTAACCTAATGTAATCTGCAAGTAAAGTAAAAATATCTAGCTTAAGTTGCGCTGGAGGCAGCTCCTTCAAAGTTTGGCTTTAGGTGTCCTTTGTAGCTCTGTGCTGTGTATCTATAATAATTGCTCCTTGATTTCTGATCTGCACCTCTTAGTCGGCTCTGATGTTCATTAAATCTGATCTGATTTAGCTTTTAATAGCTGTTAACTCTGTACTGATACTCTTTGACTTGTTGGATCCTCTTTAATGTTCATCTGATTTGGCTTTAATTTTCCACTGATACACTTTTTCACTCATACTCTTTTTCGCTGAATCGCCCTTGCTTACTACTTTATTTGCAAAATAAAATTGCTATTATGTCTTCTTTGTTTCTTTCTGTGGGCCAGAAATTCTATCGGCACTGAATAATATCAAAAAGAGGAGGATGACTATAAAATGGCAATTTGGGCAGAGGTTGCGAGCTCGCTGTCCAGAGATTTTCTGAATGGAGGCGGTCGAAATGGCTGAAGAATGATCCTGCTTCCTTTGCACTTGGAGCGTGCGCAAGAACCGAATGAAAATATGAGAAAATAGCCTTTTTACCCCTTAAATGGGCAAAAGCGACTATAAGTGGGAGAAACATGATTTTAAAGGGCGGGAGCGATCACTGTTGATAAAATAGAAATGAATGAATTTGGGCCGTTGGATCATGCAAGGGCAGATCAAACGACTGAGAAGAAATCGGAATATCGCATCGGGGGATGGCAAGGGGACAGGGGACTTTATATATATGTGATAGCGATATTGCATCGGGGGTGACTTTGCGATGAGCGATAGCGATATCGCATTGGGAGATTGCATCGGGGGTGGAAAGGGAGGAAGGCTTTAATGTTTGCGCAATGAGCGATTGCGATATGGGACTGCGATATGAATATAAACTGTTGGATGCGGGGGTTAATCGGACGGTGGACGGGCGATCACCATATCGCGTTGGTGAAGGGCAAGGGACTGGAGCCTTTCATATTTATGCGATATGAGAAAAGCGATAAAGCGGAGAATTAGTGATAAAGGGGAAAATTGCGGTAATTCGGAGTTTTGTGGTAAAATGGAAATTTTGCGGTAAAGCGGAGATATGCGGTAAAATGTGGGATTTACGATAAAAGAGAGATGTAACGATAAAGCGGAGTTTAATGATAAAGCGGAGATGCGTTAAAAGGGGCGATGTGATATAGCGATGATACGATAGCGATATCGCATCGGAGGAGTTCCATTGGGGAAACAAACAGAGGGGGGAGCCAACACTTGTGACAGCGACTGCGATATCACATCGGAGGGGGTCGGATGGTGCGATATGTGATCGGAGGAGGCCAAAATTCATTGGAGGAGGGTTTTAGGCATCGGAGGAGAGTTAAATGGATTGGAGGAGGGTTCTTACTAAGTTTCAAGTAAACTTAGTAATTCCCAAAAATAATAGTTATGGTTATATTTCAACCAAAGGCAGGGATACATATTGTTATGGGGACTTTATGATATTTTAATACGGGGAGGGAAATAACATGGGATTTATATAATAAAGTCAGAATTAATATGAATTTGTGAAATGAAGATGTAAAGGGGAAAGGCTAAGTTTATAAACTAAAACTTAGACAAAGGAATTGAATGGAATCTAAAGGAGTGATTTTACACAAGAGATGTGGCTTCTTTCATTGAGAAAAGCCAAAACTTGACTTGGAATTTCACAAGAATGAGGTGAAAACAGGACTAATTGGGGAGATCCCAAAATCCTCAAGGGGTGTTAGTAAGAAACTTTGAGGGGTAGTGAAAGGGAGTTAGACATGCCTCGCTTGAGCTACTCCAAGGGAAACTGCATTTCATTTGTGATAAAAGCAAATTCAACACTTTGAAAGACAAAAATTATCACATGTCTTCATTCTGCAACATCAGAACTGCCTACCCAGCCTACTTTGCCTAGCATTTTTTCTTCTCTTTGATTGGGTGCATTTGGACTAGCAAACCCTGCTTTTCTTCTTTTCTTTTGGTTGCCCTCCTATCTAAATCTATCCTTATTTCTTCCAGGGGCTCAGATTAAGTAGTTGAGTACCCTTGCTTCTCTACCTATCTAATGATCTGCCAAGATTAAACAGTTTGGACAGATTTTCATTCTCTATCTCTAAAATAAGAAATTTAAACCTAGAGAGGCCAAGATTAAGCTGTTTGGCCTTCTCTTAACTGTAACAAAATTGTTGATTGCATGACTTGAAATATGGAACCTTTGCAGCATGGAAAGGATGACATATTTTGCATTTTCACTGTCAATCATGAAAAATGACACCTACTGGTATAGGAACCTAACAACAGGGAACTCCAACCTATCCATAATAAATTCTGTGATTTTGCAAGTTTTGGAGACAGTGGAAAATGCAGAGCTGTAGGGATTGCATGCTCAATTTTCATTCCACTTCACCCACCATCCACTCCATAGTATCCATGTCATCCATTTCCCTACCACTCTCATTAGATCAACTTTTTGGCATTCTTTGGTTTGCTACAGGATGCCCTGTAGTTGCTACAGGATGTCCTAAAATGCTACAGGAAAATGGATCCGTTAGAAAAATATTTATTCATGGCATGTTATAGGTTGATTAGCATCTCTTCACTTAATCCAACCACTCACCCATCATCCATGCATCCCTGATAAAAAAAATCACCATCTCCCCATACCTAAGCTATGTCTCATTAAAAAAAAACAGGGAAAATTTCAAAAAAAAAAAATTAATAATAATAACTTCAGAGGACATGTCCACCATTTCCACAACCCTTCACTACTCCATAAAGGCTTCGATATTATCCAACCCCCTACACTACTTTCCAACATCCCTCTAAAGAAAAAACCTTTGAAAATAAAAAGGGGTTGCTACAGGTTCTCCTATAGTAGCTTGTTCCACCATTGCATCAAGCTTGAAATATATTTTTCTTCCTATCCAAGAGGAGGAGAGGGTACCATCATCCATGGGTACCTTGCTCTTCCTAGAAAGACTCCATAACAACATCATCAACAACACCTAATATATCAAGCACATGCACATAGGAACATAAACAAGCAGTCAGCTATACAGGAGCAAAAATAAATACACAAACAAAAGGGCAAGGAAGCACTTCCCTGAGCAACAACAAAGAATTCCAACTCTCTAGCATGCACCGATCAATCACAAGGTAGGCATAGGTATGGTAACTTACTCAGCTCCCCCCTAGGTATGGTATAATGAAAAATATGTAAATGTCAAAAAAAGGTCTTTTTTTTAAGCTAGAGGTGGCCAGTTAACTTGGCCACCGTTAGCTCATGAAAAAAAATTAATCTATCAGTCAACATGCTAGGTAAAAGTGTCACATCAATGGAAATCAGTTAAAAAGGAGGTCAAATTAGTTAAGAGGGAGTGGGTGATGATTACGAGGAGAAAGAGAATGATCACCCACGATGGGCCAATGGTGCAAATGAGGAAAACGCGTACCACTACCAGCTAGCACAGTGCTCAGAGCTCTGACCACAAATAACATATAACCAAACCTTTCCTTCATTTATCGCTCATTTCGAAATCAAGGAGATAGGGACCAACATGGGAAGCCATCGAAAAAATCGAACCGTACTCTGGAAATCCTATAGGAGGCACGTATAGGAAACAACTACAGGAAGTGCAGAAGGGTACATGAAGCTATAAGAAACACTGAAATTCCACAGGAATCCTACAAGGGTACAAGAATGGTGCCTAGGGTCAACTTGGTCCTCAATTGTCATGATACTAGGCATTACAGTAAGTGGTATATCTCTTCCTTTTCCATGATTTTCATACTGGTACACTCTGAAATGTCTTAGTAATTATAGTAAGCCTGTGAATTAAAAATATTTTGGGGCTATAAGAGTAAAGAATTTTGTGGTTATAAGGAATTGTAGTAACTAAAATCATCAACTAAAGACTTAGCTCTCAGTTACTCTTGAATTCATATTGAAGCTATCCGAAAAAACCTCCTACACCTGGCTGAAAATAGAGAAGAAAATGGGAGAGGTATTCAATAGGAGGGAGACCACATATACATCGAGAATTCACCTTCATCCCCCTATGGTAGATATCTTCAAGAGGCATAACTAGTTAGGATTTTCTGAGTTTCTCAAAGTATATGATGATGATATCAATTATGAGTTTTCCATGGCTCTAAACCCTCAAGAAAGAACAAGTTATATCATTGTGATGAGAGGGCTATCCATTACCATCAATCTTGAGGTGATCAGCAGGGTGAGAACACTTCCTCTAGGGGTCCAATGGAGAACGAAAGACAAGGCCAGGAGTACCCTTGCTAAGAAAAAACTCTTCACCAAAGATGAGAAACAAATTGTAGAAAAAAATGGGGTTAGAAGGGAGACCCTTCCCTATCCTTGGGATGAGGTGGCCTACCACATCCTTAAGTTCATTTCTTATGAAGGGATATTGAGTGTACTCTATGGCTACTATTTCAAACTCCTCCATGAATTGAGATTTATAGATAGATTGCTCGTAAAACAAAGGCTTAGTGTATCTTATTTCCTCTTACATTCCATTATCGACATGAGCTAGAAGATGAAAGAGGGAAAGAAACAACAATTAGCACACCATGGTCTCATCAAGAGAATAGTGAAGGATGCTTTGAGTAAATAAAGAGTTCGTATCCTCTGGTCCACATTCAGAGATATGGACAGAGAAGCCTTCCTTGAGACCCAAGACTTTTCACTTGGTGAGAACCCAACCTTAAGTGTTGAAGAAGAAGAAGGAGAATAAGAGGAAGGAGAAGAAGTGGTAGGAGAAGAGGAGGAATAAGCAGGAGAATAAGAGGAAGGAGAAGAAGTGGTAGGAGAAGAGGAGGAATAAGCAGGAGAATAAGAGGCAGAAGTAGAATATGGAGGAAAGGAAAAGGTAGAGAAGATAGAGGAAGAACCACATAAAGATGAATAGGTCAAGGAAGAACAAAATAAAGAAGAAGGGGAGATGTCTTCGGAGAAGAGCCTAGCCCACAGCCAAATCTGAGCTCCTATTACAAGTTCATTAAAGGAGGCAGAGTGATCCCACATAAATTTGTAGTCCCTCTCTTCTTTGAGCTTGAAGCAGAGAGAGGAATGACACATAGGTGGATGTAGATTGCCAAATCTAAGAAAGTAGAAGATGTGGGTGTTATGGAAGAAAGACTCATAGAAATAGGAAAGTATTTGAATGAGTTGAGGGATAAAGAAATTAGAAGAGAAGGAGATTGAATTTGCCACAATGGAAAGCCTCTCCATGGAGGCACTTCAATAGTGCAAACTTCCATCCAAATCCTATGCACTTTTCCTAAAATACCAATGGATGCAGTTCTAGATCAAGACACTAGCAGAGCAGGGGTCCATGCCATTCCAGGACTATAAATAGTTCATTGAGGTTTGTGACAAAAGTGGCATGGAAGAGAGAGCCAAATTGTCTTAGTTCTGCCTACACAACTTCACCCTAATTGACATGAATGTTTGGGACCCCAATGAAAAATTTGGAAACTTACAGCTAATGGACCTTGCATCAAGGATAAGGCATGAGGAATCCAGGGTTGAGAAGGTGAAAAGAGTATTGGCAAAGGAATAAAAGGAAGCCCTATACATCAAGGGAGAGAAGATAAACTTTGTGGCTATAATCAACAATCACAACATCATTTCCAATGATGCTAAGCTGGAACCTAGATACCTTTCCACCGAAGAACAAGCCATCCATCACTTTGAGGACACTCTCAGGATGTTGGTGATCAGATATTGATCAAGGACCTTAGTGATAGCTCAAATTTCCAAGTGTTTGAAAGAGTGTCGAATGTGAGCAACAGGATAGATCTCGTCTTCCTAATTCCGGTGCCATGAACGGTTCGAAAAACCGACACCTATGAAGGACTTATTGCGATTTGAAAAGTCCAGTAAACTGTAATTTATGGACATTTGACCAAGAATAATTTGGTTTTTGAAAATATAAAAAATATATATATATTCCAAGGAATATAACTTGGAATATTCCCTTTTGGGTAAGTCCTAAACCTTTCCTTAAACTTCTTTCTTCAAGTTCCATATTGAGCACGTGGGTAGTATTCAGAAAGTGGGAAATGGTATCTCGCGCGAACAAAAATTTGTAAATAGTATTCTACAATTCCAGATAATTAACCTTAGCGGTCAACATGTAGCACTGAAAAACTATTTTTCTCGCGCACTCTCAACCTAATATTGGTTATGCAAGAATCTGCGTGAGATTGCCCGATAGTTGTTCGATTGGATGGGTCACATCGACAGTGGAGATCGTCCAGGTTAGTTGGTGAGAGGATGACACGTTATCCACTGGATCTAGTGGGATAGATCGACAATGGAAATTCTACTATTTCAAATGATTCTGATGTATATGTAACCACCAGTTGGAAACGGTTGACACACGGTTGCATGACCGCCAGCTCTACGGAGGATTATCCCTAACTGTCGGGATTATACCACCTCATATGTGTGCCCAAACAATTATGTTAATGGCTACCTCCAATGGTCCAACTTGGCGGAGTGGAAAAAAAGGCGGATATGCTAAATTTAACTAGAGTTAAGTGCAGTTCACCAAATTTGGTGGAGTATCCCTAGGGGATATTGACTAAATGCACTCTAGGAGCAGTTTTCGACTAGAGAGAGTAAAACAAGAGGCTAGTTAGGCTAATTGGAGCCTTCTAAAGCCAAATTAATAGTCTAGAGAAGCTGAGGAAGTCATCTTCATAGAGATTTTCATCTAGAGATATTTTGGAGCTCAGGGCCACCGGGGGTTGGAGGCAATTGTAGGAGCTACCAGTACTTGTTCTCAGCAAAATAATAGTCATTCCTGACTGTAATGAGCCTTATGAATTCATTGCATGGATTTTTAGAGGCATTTGGAGACTTCTAAAGGCTGAGATACTACAGGGGAGTTTCAGGCAGCCCAGTGCCAACCTTGGAGGAAGGCCTAGTTTGGGGATACAGTGCTCATTTTGAGGAAATTATCAGTCTAATTTTGATGTCTGATATGTTCGGGAGATAGTAGATGAAGTTTCAATGACATATAAATAATTCTGAAGGAGTTAGTGCCACCAAGAGTCTTAGGGTATCTCAGAGCACTAATTGAAGGAATCAAGTCTAACGGAGCTTAGATTTGTTTGCAAAGCGATGAAAGCCATGAAAGGGATATAGATGGTATTCTAAGCCCATTGGTGCAGTTCAGTAACCTTTGGAGTCAAGTGTGGAACATGTAAAAGAAATTTTTCCATAATCCCAAAGAGCCAAGTCAAGATGACAAAAGCTCAAGGACACGTAAACCACGATATTCGGGTGAACTCCTAGATTAAATTTGTTGTTCTATGTTGATGTTTATTTGCTGCATTATATGGTTGTTATATGTGTGTAATATTAGTAGAAACAAATCAACTTAAAGCACTTAAAAAGTTAAAAACAAACAACATACACCTGTCTCAAGTATTTAATTCCGCAAATGTCATACATAAGCTAGATCATTTATTTGTCAAGCTTTGAGGGGAAGGTTTTTGTAAGAATAACAAGTTGTTACACCCCCATTTTAGATCAGGTGGTAACAAATGAGGTTGCTTGATTAACAGAGAAAAAGGTTGCTTGTTTGACTTGAAATGTGTTTAAATAATACAAAGAATTTGACTGTTTGATTGTTTGTAAACTGATTATTGCTTGAGTTTGCGAAGGTGAAGGGAAAGCTACTGATAGCTAAGTCGATGGGAGGACATGAAGGAAGAAGGTATGAAGGCATTATCCTTACCCAAAGGACCTCAAGGAAACCCTTGAAGCACAATAGGGTTTGTTTTCAAAAGGCTGCTTGAATAAGAGTTTGACTCTACATCCATTTAGTTCAAAAGTTTTGTCAATAGATTTTGAAAGCTTTGTGAATTTTGTTGAAGTTCTTTTGTTCATTTTGACAATGAAAACTTCTACAAGTGAGTTTTCAAAATCCTCCTCCTTCACGAGATTCTTTGATGAAGACATGAAGCAATACTTGTCAATCATGATGGATATGGTGAAACAAATGTATGAAGATGAAAGGAAGAGCACAAAACTTCGAGATCAGTTGAATTCCATGAAGAAAGAGAAGCAATTTTTTTTTAACAAGTTGCAGGAAATGGAGAGACAAATTCATATTACAAATATGAATAGATAAAGGATTCATGAGTTGGAGACACAACTCCTTGTTTCTAAAGAAGACTTAGTCAAGCACCAGTTTGAAGAAGAGGTAAGCAATTCTAGTTTGTCTTCAATTTCCTATAAGAATGTTTATGTCGGTTCTTTTGAAAAACATACAAGAGGCATAGGGTCCAAGTTGATGTCAAAAATTGAATATGAAGGAAAAGGATTGGGAAAACATGCACAGGTCCTTGTTGAGCCAACAATGGCTGAGGAAAGGACTAAGTATTTGGGTCTTGGCTATGGACAATCTTGTGGAGAAAGTTCCAAAGTAGCCATGAAGGAAATTGAAATAGTTCCTAGAAGGAGTTTCACTTTAGGTTGTCTACCTCAAGTTGGTAAAGATTTTATTCATGGGGAATGAAATTATTTGAAACATAATTTGCAAGAATAAGGTGTTCATAATCATGCACTCGAACAAGGGAGTTGTGAAATATCTAAAATGATTGAAGAGATCGATGGTGTTCCGAAGGGAGCCACTTCTTCATTCAATTCACCTTCTCATGAAGGAAACAAAGCTGAAAGAGGAAGGTATAAATCTGATTTCAATCACACTTCTTTTGATTATGTAAAGCATGGTAGATTTCCACATAAGCATTGGAAAAAAATTGCATGTTCCTTTTGTGGTTTGGTTAACCATAGTGTTTCTAGATGTTGGAAGAAAATGGCCATATACAGGAGACTTTTGAAGAAAAGGAGTCAATAAGCCAAAGGTCCATTGGAAAAGGAAATTTATGCTATAAATAGGATGAACATGTGTTGCACTTATTTCTGTAAGCAAGTAAATATTGGTGAAAAGTGTTGGATTATGAATCCAACAATGCTTCCACGAAATTTGAAGAAGTTGGAAAAAGGGAATTGCAAGAATGGAAAGGAAGTTTCCATAATTGATGTGTTTTAGGATAATTCACATGTTGATGTCAATGTGTGGTTAAAGGAAGCATCTTTGATGTGGACTGGTAAGAAATGGTTAGATTTCTTATCCAATTAAAGTTGCATGTCATTTGATTTGATACATTTTTTTTCCAATGAAATTCAAGTTGCAGGGTTTTACCAAAAAAGGTGAATGGAAAATTTGAGTATGAGACTCACTTTATTGCAAATTATGTTCATTTCAGCTTTGTACATTTACATATGATTAAGGATCTTGTACTTATGATTGTGCTTGAGAGAAATTTGAAGAATGGAATACATACATGAGAATGGTATGTATGAATAAAGGAATGTTGATGATTTCATTGTATTTGAACATGTATGTGCAATTGACTTGATGGTCAATTGCTTTGTTTAAACATGCATGCAATGTCATATCAACTTGGAAAAGCTGATTTTGTCTTTAATATTGAAAAATGGAGATAATGATGAAGTGTTTCACAAGAGGTGGAATTCTTTCTACTTTGAAAAAGAATCAGCAAGTTCTTTTTGTACATGCTTGACATGGAGAGTTAGTTGTTTGAAAAGGTATGTTTTTGTTGGCTTGTGATTTAGTCGAACATTTGTACACCAAGATGTAAAAGACATGATGATGATTCACATGATGTGAAATTTGTTTCTTTTGATGGAGCAAGAGTTTATGTCGTCAAGTTATGTTGTTTTTGACAAGATGTCAGAAGAATATTTGCAGCAGCAAAAGTCGCCATAGAAGTGGCTTGGTAAGAAGTGGTTTGACTTCTTGACACAACAAAACATACTTTTATTGGTACATATGCAAATTTCAGTTAAGTATGCATGTGTTTATGATGTAATCTCATGTTTGTTTGAGCCACCTTTGATCGATGATCAAGGAAGTAATGGTCAGCTACCTTCTATAAACTTCTCAACATAAATTCTGAATGAGTTCAAGGAAGATAGTTCTTAACATGAGGACAAATGCATCTAGGAAGGTAAGTATCAACTACCTTCGAGTTTTGGTTCAAAGGCACTAGCCATGTACGACAAGTATATGGAGGCTGAAAGAAGAGGGTGATGTACTCTCATCCACTGTACAAATTAGTATATCAGTCTTTTAGGGTCCAAAATATTCCTAATGGGGAGGAGTGATCAGATATTGATCAAGGACCTTAGTGATACCTCAAATTTCAAAGTGTTCGAGAGAGTGTTGAACCTGAGTGATTTCATATATCTCATCTTCTTGATTTCGGTGCTACAAATGGTTCGAAAAACCAACACCGTATGGAGTTATCATGATTTGACATGTCAAGTAAACTAGAATTTATGGACATTTGACCAAGATTAATTTGGTTTTTGAAAATATTAAAAAAATATATATATTCCAAGGAATATTCCCTTTTGGGGTAAATGCTAAACCTTTCCTTAAACGTCTTTCTTTAAGTTTCGTATTGAGCACGTGGGTAGTATTCAGAAAGTGGGAAATAGTATCTCACATGGATAAAAAGCTGTAAATGGTATTCTATGATTTCACATGATTAACCTTAGTGGTCAACACATAGCACAGGAAAGCTACTTTTCTCACGCACTCTCGATCTGATATCAGTTGTGCAAGAATCTACACGAAATTGTGTGACAACCGTTTGATTGGACAGGTCACATCGATGGTGGAGATCGTCCAGGTTAGTTGGTGAGTAGATGATGCGATAGCCGTTGGATCTAGTGGGATAGATCAATGTTGGAGATTCCATTATTTGAAATGCTTCTGATGTATACATAACTGCTGGTTGCAAACGGTTGACACATGGTTGCATGACCACTAGCTCTATGAAGGATTATCCCTAACCATTGGGATTATACCACGTCATATGTGCGTTGAAACACTTATCTTAATGGCTACCTCCAACGGTCTGGGTTGGCGGAGTGGACAAAAAGGCGGATATCCTAAATTTAACTCGAGTTAAGTGCAGTTCACCAAATTTGGTGGAGTATCCCTAGGGGATATTGACTAAATGCACACCAGGAGTAGTTTTCGACTAGAGAGAGTAAAACAAGAGGCTAGCTATGCTAATTGGAGCCTTCTGAAGCCAATGGAATAGTCTAGAGAAGATGAGGAAGTCATCTTCATAGATATTTTCATCCAGGGAGATTTTGGAGCTCAAGGCCATTAAGGGTTGGAGGGAGTTGTAGGAGCTACCAGTACTCGTTCTCAGCAAACTAATAGTCATTCTTGACTGTATAGAGCCTTCTGAATTCATTGCAGGGATTTGCAGAAAAATTTGGAGACTTCTAAAGGCCGAGATGCTATAGGGAAGTTTTAGGCAGCCCAGTGCCAACCTTGGAGGAAGGGCTAGTTTTGGGATGAAGTGTTCATTTTGAGCAAATGATCACTCTATTTTTGGTGACTGATATGTTCTGGAGGTAGTAGATGAATTTTTAGTGACATATAAAGAATTCTGAAAGAGTTACTACCATTAATAAGCTTAGGGTAGCTCAGAGCACTAATTGAAGGAATCAAGTCTAAGGGAGCTTAGATCTGGTTGCATAGTGATAAAAGCCATGACAAGGATATAGATGGTATTCTAAGCCCATTGGTTTAGATCAATAACCTTTGGAGTTAAGTGTGGAAATTTTAAAAGAAACTTTGCCATAATCCCAAAGAGCCAAGTCAAGATGACAAATGCTCAAGGAGACGTAGCCCACGATATTCGGGTGAACTCCTAGATTAAATTTTTTGTTCTGTGTTGATGTTTATTTACTGCATTATATGGTTGTTATGTGTGTTTAATATCAGTCGAAACAACTGGAATTAAAGAACTTAAACAGTTAAAAACAAACAACATACACTTGTCTCAAGTATTTAATTCCGCAAATGTCATACATAAGCTAGATCATTTATTTGTCAAGCTTTGAGTGGGAGGTTCTAGTAAGCATAACAAGTTGTTAAACCCCCATTTCACATCAGTTGGAGACAAATAGCCAAAAATAATTTCAGAAAAGGTGTAATACCCTACAAGAAAATCTCCTAATATGAGAATACCACACTCCTTAGAGATTGAAAAATGCATTGGCCAGAACATCTCTATACAAGAGGGCCAAGCAGAGATTGAAAATCAACTGGATTGGACTGAAGCTCAATCCACATTTTGTGTTGGGTCTACAAAAAGGAAGGAAGAAAGAAGAGGAATGAAAGCAGTGGGAAGAGATAGAGAAAAATGCAAGGTTCTATTTGAGGAAGAGACACCATACACAAAATCTTGGGATGTCAGAGAGGCCACCAGAGCTATGAAGGATATGGATATAGATGACTAGGTTTCTCAAAGGATGAGAAAAAACTTCAGTAGGAGGATGATGATGAGTCTCATCAATAGGTAAACTATATTTGTCACAATGCCAATCTCCAGCTTATTAAATTGTCTTTTCTCACATTTATCTACAGATTTTGTTATATTATGCATAGTGAGAAGAGTACAATTTAGTTGCTATGTCATGTGGCCTAATGTGTGTTAAATGTAGGAATTGGAGCAGTTTTGAGTTGACTTGAGTGCAATAACTCAGATTAGGAAAGAAAGAGAAATTCTAGAGGTGTTCTCCCTCCTTAAATCCTCAAATCAATCGAAGATTCCCCCACTCTACCTCATCAGCTCAGTGTCACTGGCAGCCAAGCTAGTGTCAATCAAGGAAGAGTTATTCTCGAGTTAGGGAGCCAAGTATCCCTATTTTCTAGGGATATGTTAGTAGCTCCAGTTTTGTATAAATAAGAAAGCTAAGGGATTGATTATAATTTGAAGTTTTATTTTAGCCAAGAGGCCATTAAACTGAAGCACATTTGATTGTTATTGTTATGATGTATTTGACACTTTTTTTGTTGATAGTGAGAAATTTTGTTTGATCCAGCACTGAGTTGACTTAGAGGGATGAAGCTCTTGGGTTAGGGCCTAACCGTACTAGTAGAAGTTCCTCTCTTGTATCTATATTCTTAGCTTAGAATGTTGATTAACTAGTGAAGTTTATTTATGTTTCCTTTTTAGCTTAGAAAGTTGATTAAGTTGTCTCTTATCCATGATTCCATTAGCTTAAAGAGTAGATTAGTGTTGCAGTCCATTGAAGGAAAATACATCAAAAATCTTATGATAGTGACCCCTATCTCATCTCCCTCACAGGATCATGATTAGAGGACCCCACTCTCACAACCCAAAAATAGAGTTTGTCTTTTGTTCATTCCATAGATTAAGTTTCAGTCTTAGGTAGATAGTTGTTTGTGATTTCTTGGAAATATCTACAGTTGTTTTTCTTCTTCTTAAAATTGTTGTAGCTTAGGAGGTAGTCCATTTCGTAGATCTAGTTCTTAGCAATAGTTAGATCAGATTTTCCAAATTCAACTCATCTTTTCCACGTTGACATTTAATGATTTGTAAATGAAAAGAGAATCAGGTTTGATTGCAAGGTTTTTGATCTGTAGGTAGGGATTCCTCCTACCAACTCCATCTAGGTCTTCTCTACCTTCTGTGGATGCATTCCAACCGATATTCTGAACCTCTATTTTCCAACCACCATTAGCAAGTTGTCTGAAGAAAATCTGACTTTCTTGGAGTGTTGGGCTTGGCCTTGGGTGATGTTCACCTTCCCTACAACTTTAACAAATTTCATACACCCTTCCAACACTTCATCTCACCATTCTTACCCTCCAAAACCTATCATCAAACTTCATGTAGCAGTTTAGGGCATTCTATAGTATTTTAGGGCATTTTGTAGCTATTTCCTATTGCAAACGCGTAGAAGCCTATTTTGACCCTGTTTTGACCTTAACTGATAGCATAGCCTAGTGTAGGAGTAGGTTAACCCCTCAGCTTGGACTCCATGAACAAAAGTGCCACCTAAACTAGTCCTTTCACTCCTTTCCCTCCTGCAAGATCAAATAGCATTAGCTTTTATATTTTTGCATTTAGAAATTAGAAATTTTATCTCTTCTACAAGTGTGAATGAGATAGTTAATGCATGCATGTTGGAATTCTGAAATGATATAATAACCTTCTAATTTCAAGCAACCTTGGTAGCGATATGATCAAGTGCAATATTAACATAGTTTCCTTTTTGCAAGTGATTTGTGTCATTTCATGGCTAGATGATTTATGTCATTTCATAGCATTTACAACTTGGCAGCTCTCATTTCCTGCATTAACAAGTATTTACTTTCTCTACACTATAACTAGCCTTTACATTATTCTCTTAGTAGTCAGACCCCTTTTAGTTCAATAGAGGAATGGTCTGGAACCCTAATGGTTAAGTGCCCCAGTTAAGAAGTTGCATGAGTAGAATGATGCATATGTTGTGTATATAGCACTGTCACCTCCAAGTTTGTACGAAACCCTGGATTGATAAAGTAAAGCTGGTAGTCTTGGGATTGGGAACACTTCCTCTAGCAGAAGACTTCAACTTCTTGCCAGTTGTGGAAGAGTTCTAGGAATTGAATTAAGCATTTCAGAGTTGTTGGTCATCCTTAAACCATCACAAGTTGTAGACCTCCATTTTCCAAGTTGAAGGTCTCCCTCTCTAAATCATTAGGGACACTTCCTCTAGTAGAATATTTCAGCTTATTTCCAGATTTGGAAGAGTTCCAAGAACTGTACTAAGAATTGCAGTGTTGGTGGTTATACTTAAACCACCCCCTTATACCAACATTTAAAAGAGCACATTCAGCCTAGTTCTGCCATGAAGTTTTTCACATTTTCTATTACAACTCTCTTCTTGGACTCATACATACACCTTCAGATTAAAGGGAGGAATGTTGGACATCTAATCCTTTAAGGGTTGGTGTGGAAGCTGAATAATCAAAGGGAGTCTTAGAGACCACTTAGAATATGAAACCAAGGGTCACTCCAATGTATTATAAATATGTATCATTATGAATAATAATTCATTCAAGGTTGATCTATCCTATCTTCTACCCATTGCATGCATCTTTAACAAATTCGAATTACCTAGACGGAATGGAGGAAAAGGCACATTGTAATTATCAATTGTATACTAGTTGAGTGTACAGGCTTGGCAATTAAGCAAGTGATCAATTCCTTAGGAATTACGCAAGGAAATATGGAATTCCCCTCTTATTTAGGAGCTCAATTTCTCTTGAATTATGCAAGGAAATAGGAGCAATTTAGGGGCTTGAATTGGCTAAGTGTTGGCTAGAGCAGGACATCAGCAGGAGAATAGGTTTATAGTGCAGGGTGTGCTTCAGAGTTGAAGCAAGACATTGTAACATTTTCTCATTCTCATTTGATTAATGAAAAGAAGCGAAGGGGTTTTCCCAGTTGGGTTCCCATGTAAGCTCATTGTTGATCTGTTTTTCTATGATTATTTTTGTTGTGCTAATAACAATTATAGATTTATAAACATGTGCTTGCTTATTACTAATTGTATTGAGGTCTCATTAGCTGTTTGTGCATATAATCAGGTAAATTTCCTTAAGTTTAAAAAGACATTCATGAGAAAAATATCTTCAGAAATAAATATTGAACAACAAACATTCACAGTGTAGCAAACCATCAAAGAGACACATTAACACAATGTTTTGATGAAGGAGTTCACCCCTCCTCGGCTACATCTCCTTGGTCCAATTTCCATGGCTTGGGCTTCTCTATTATCTCAATGTGGCAAAATGCTATTTTAAAAATATCTATGGCTCTTGATACTTACACTAATGTTTCTAGAATGTCCAAATTAGCTAAGAACACCTCTTTCTGAGCTCAATTTGGTCGAAAATTGACTTCTCTAGAGCTCATTTAGTCTTTTCCTACATTTTCTCCTCTAAATCTAAAAGATCTCCAGTTAGCGCCGCTAAAATTAGTGGCAGGCCCAAATTTGGGGGCACCGCTAAATTTACTGCTAGATTAACTCATAGTTAATTAAGGCTTAACTGCGCTTAATTAAATTCAAAGCTAGATTAGCGCTAAAAAACCATAACCTCCGGAGGCTTAATAGGCCTGGTCACATGTAATGGTTATGTCGCATTGAATGTTGGAGCGGAACCATTGGAGTTAACTGACAGTTTGAGGTTTTCGTGTTCACATGCGAGTTAATGTCGTAGTTTTGGAGGAGTCCATTACCCTGACCATCGGGGTTATCTATTGTTCACATGGGGAACTGTCAGAGCAGTGGTTTGGATAGTCATCATGGTAAACATAAACGGTGGTGGTTTATTTATATTGCGATCACATGGGGACTGTTGGAGCAGTGGTTTGGATTGTCGTCATTGTAACATAAATTATTGCAGTTTGTTGATATGGTGTTCACATGGGGGGAGGGTTGGCCTGCCAATTGGCCCTCCCCTAACTGCCAACCTCTAAACATTTACAACTCAAATATACACTGCAAACATATTGGGTAAGAAACATTGTGTAGCATGGATGATTAAGCCGTAGAGTTTGCATGCGATAGGTCATGGGTTCAACCTCGAATTCTGCCAATAAATTTTTCTCCAATATGAAGACCACCAACCTAAACTTTGGGAGGTGCCACGTGGCGGCCTTTGGGCTTGCCACATGGCATTCTTCCATTGGTCCAAAAATGAACCAATAAAAATGCGCCAACAAACCACTGTACAATCCAACCAGATAATGCCACTTGTCAATCCCTGATTCATTGTTGACCAATGTTGACCATGCCTAGTCACCTACCACGTTAGCAATACAGAGTGCTGACTGTGCAGTGATTGGGCATCTTCTTTTTGCAAATTTCCCCTGTTTAGCAAAACGATCAGAACACAATAACTTTCTCATACAAACTCAGTTTTTGACAAAATGAGTTGCATTAGGATCATTTTTCTAAGGAAAATGTGGTCATTTAGGTTTCGAGCCATTCTGAGAACTTTGATTTTTAAGCTAAATATTGAGCACCTGATCATTCCTCCCCACTAGAATCCTTTTGGACCATAAAAGATACTATCAATTTTTCAGCAAGTGAGGGTACAACTCCCTCACCTTCTCGGTCTGCAACCATTTGGCTTGAGAAGGATTTTTTCCCTTGATTCCCACTCTAAGGTATTTTCCATCCCCTCTCTTTGAAGTTTTGGTTCTCTTGTCAAGTATGAGATCTTGCTAAAGCTCATCTAGATATTCTGGCGAGAAATCATCTATTGATGGCAGTTTAACATTCTCTCCTTGATCATCAATCCGAGGAGGCTCAAACAATCTCAAATTATCAACATTAACAATAGAGTATACTTGCATATAAGGAGGCAAATCAAGCTTACCAATCTTTTCCAAAATTCTAAAAGGACTATAACGGATTGGTTTAAGCTTTTTACCTTCCCCTTGAAGTCTCTCTTTGCTAATATATAACCAAACTTCATCGCCAACTTGAAATTTATGATCAACCCGGTGTTTGTCATGCCTTCCCTTGTATCTGCTTTAATTTTCTCAAGTTGTTCTTGCATTGTATGATGTATCAACTAAATTTTCTCTATGAACTTCCTTGCCTTATCGATGTCACTATGACCTTCGATGGTGACATATTTCTCAAAGATTAAGTCCAATGGATATCTTGGCAAGTACCCATAACATGCCTCAAATGGTGATGCGTTTGTGGAAGAATTCTTTGCCCTATTGTATGCATCTTGTATGTAATGCAACTATTCATCCGATAACTTGGGATGTTTGTTGTAATATCCTCTAAGAAGATGAATAACTATTTGATTCACCACCTCGGTTTTTCCATCTATTTGTGGATGGAAGATTGTGCTTTTCTTCAACTTTGTGTCCATCGTGTCCCACAAATTTGACCAAAAATTCCCAACAAATCGAGAATATCGATCGCTTACAATAGAAGTAGGAAGACCAAAATGAACCCAAATGTTTTGGAAGAAAAGATGAGTTGTTTGTTCAGCTGTAATTTTCTTTTTACATGGTTTTAGTATGCACATTTTGTTGAACTTGTCTACAACTACATACAATTAATCATGAACTTTCCTTGAAAATGGAATACCTCCTACAAAATCCATTGAGATACTCTACCATGGACATGAAGGTACCAAAAGTGGATTGTATAAACCAAGTTTCCAATTGCTAGGCTTACTTGTAGCACATAAAGAACATCCTCTTATGAAATGAGAAACATTATCCAACATGTGTGGCCAATAACAATACCTTTGAAGATTCACTATTGTCTTGCCTACACCAAAGTGTCCAATAATCAATGAAGTGTGTGCCTCCCTTATGATATTGTTTCTTTCTCCTTGTGGAATACACAACTTTCCCAAGTGATACAATTTTTTTTTATGTACATGATAATCCAACTCTTCAATTTGGTTTCCTTGACTCATGCTTGTATATACTTCTTGAAAGTCACTATCATTTGCATATTGTTCTATGTAACTTGTTATCAGTCCAAAATTCCCTTTGAAAGTCTAAAGAAGGAAATGATAGAGGTAACCACAAACCACTTTTGGAGATCAGGACCTAGCCTTCCTAATGCTCAGAAAGGACTCTCTCTTTATAATTTAACTTTGTTTTAGTTAATAAATTTAAGGCTAGTTATGTTTGCACTTTCATTTTGTTTTGAATTTGGGTGGTGGGATTACTTACCTAGATGAAAAGAGGTTTGCTTTTGCTATTGGGCTATGTAGTCAAAAGTCAGACAAACAAGACTAGATCAAGGTTCTAAAAGATAGTGTCTACAGGGAAAGATAGGTGAGTTTTTGCAGATCTCAAGGGCTGGATGGTGAAGTGGCTTCTAATCAGATCTAGGGAGCAATTAAGGGTTCCCTAGGTCGGATTATGGAAGGAATGAAAGAGGTCAACCAGGATGGAAGAGAAATTAAGGATTCTCAGATCCAGGCATCAGATGAAAACATGTAAATGACTAACTCTGCAAAACAGAGTGTACTTAAACAAATTCTGAGTGATATCTCCAGTTAATACATTCAAATTTAGAAAATAATTAAGTCTGTGAAAACATAAGAAAGGTAACAAAATCACATGAAGAAGATACTTCACTGCAAATAGCTCATCTCATGAATCCTGTAGTTTAATGCTTCTATTACTTTGCTCCAGTCTGTTGACTTGAAAATGTTACAATCACCCTTACGTTAAAGATCAAAATAACTCTACAAATGTATAGCAATCCACCATAAATACTTCGAATGGTGAAGTATTTATACAAAATTTTTTTACAGAATATCTCAAACTACTTTGAGAATTAATCTAGGAAAATGAAAATATCTTCGTGAAAGAAGATAGAGACAACTATTGAACTGTTTCATGCTGTCCTTGTTATTTTGGTTCTGTTGGTTGTAGACTTTGATTTTTAGCCCTTTATGCTGCTAGGCTGTTTGGTTTTCACACTGGATGTTCTGTTTTAATTTTATCTTTCATTTGGTACTCTTTTACCTTATACATTTTGACTATGTTGACCTGTCAATATCCTTTTACCATGCACTTTTACTTTTTACTGTACATTCATATTTTTACTGTGTTTTTACTACAATAAATCATAAAGTTTCTACCATGTTTCTTCATCTAGTAATTGGATATTGAGAATTTTCTTGTATATTTCATTTGCCTCTGTATATTTGGAAAAAGTAGGCTTATTGATAAACGGATGTTTTACCTGATGCTAGAGGTAAAACAAATTTTCAAAAGTTTGATATAGTACTCTGCCTGTTGGTATGCCACTCATTGATGAAGTGTTTACTTGTTCTCTATCCACTTCCCTGATCTTCTTGTTGTAATCTTCCTGTGTCATTAATTTATCATTTATAACCAAGGGATTAGGTAATCCCTTTTCTCTCAAAAGTTCAAACTTAACCATGAACCTGTCAACGGCTAGTTGCATGGTTTGACACTTATCCTCCAAGTTTAACATTAAATTCCTCTTAGTGAGGACCCTCTTGACTTCCAAAATTGTACCTGTTATGTCAGGTATGTCAAGTTCTTCCAACTCATATTTATTCTTGGAGTTGAGGAACTGAATAATTCTTATAGCTTCTTCTGGCATCTCTCCAAGTTCTTCTTTGACTTTTTGAATGGCTTCTGTAGCCTGCTTTATTAAATCTATTTGCTCAAAAATAACCTGGATGGATGGCCAAATATCATTGGCAGAGTCAATGATATTGGCCCATAGTAACTCCTTGGCCTTTCCCAAAGGCTCACTCAGTGTTAATTCTTTCTCCAGGCTCTTTACTCTTTCATTCATCCTTGTAGCCTTTTGTTGTTCTTCTTTTTGCATTATATGGACTAATCTGCAATCTGTCTCTAGGCTGGTGACTTTCTCTTTTAGTCTGTTCATCTCAGTGGTCTGAATGGACATTTCTTCCATTGCTTTAACCAACCTATTTGCTTCATCACCCATGGTACCTATTTCTGTTGATGTTGGTCTTGATGTAGTCGAAGTTGATGCTGGTAATGTCGTGGCCATTAGACCAGTGGGAGCTAATGTTGCTGCCAGAGCAGAAGGTATAGTTGTGGTCACTGTTGGAATGACAGTTGGAGGAGCATTATCAGGACTAGCTTTTTTGAGTTAAATGAATCTATCTAGTTCCTTTTCCATCTCCTTCAACTAGTCATTCAGTTGCAGTACCAAATCCATCATCTCTTCATGATTGGTCTGGATTTCCAGGAATTCCTTTGTTTGTGGGTGCTATAACTGAGGTAGCTTGAGCTGTTTCTTGAGGGCTACAATATCCTCATTCTGCTTCTTGCTTAACTGTTTACCAACCTTGATATCCTTTGGATCATGGCCAAGTTCAATGACTAAGTATTCTAATGATTTAATGCTTGTGTCTTTGGTGTTGGAGGAGGCCTTCTCCATTTTTTACTGGGCTATCACATTTTCTAATGAATCCTTGAGTTTGAAAGAATCCATGGCCTTTGTTGTGAGGGTGGAGTAAATCATCTCTCCAACCTGCTTATGGAACTCTATTTGATCAATGGGATGAACATCCCTGGCCAACACCTCAAAATTGGTTTTCTTGTAATCTGCTGAGGTTTTGGGTTGCTGTACAGTGGGCTGTAAGAATGAAACCTACATTTTTCCTTCTTTGATGTCAAAAGCTAACATCAATCTATTCTGGTTTGCTGGTTTCATCTTTAGGTATTTTTCATATGTATCTACCTTCAGGTTTTCATTCCTCATCTTTATTTCCTTAAACTTCTCTTTGATATTTGTTTCCTTGTCAGCTGGCCTGACAAAGGAAGACACCTCCACACTCTATTTTCTCTGTATGATCTGTGTGTTGGAAGTAGATGGTTTTTTTTTCTACTGATGCAACTGTCTCTGTTGTCTGTTTACTTCTCTGCCCCATTGCCTCAGTGTCAATCATTTCCTCTGATGCAATGTTTTCCTCCTGTTCAAACACAAGATTCAACTTGGGCCTTTTGTTTAGCTTAAACAACTCATTAGTGGTCCCCATAGTAGAAGTTGATGCCTCTTCCCTATTTCTTTTAGGATTCTTGTCCTCATTTGCAGGGGTTTGTATGACAGGACGGATGTTCATTGGCTCTCCCAACTCTGGAACCTACAGGAAAGAGATCTGGTCAAAATTCTTCTCTAAATCAATCATGGTGTTCTACACATCCACAAATGTGTTGTCCATGTCAATTAATGTATTCTCGATCCACTCTGACTAGTTAGCATACCGTTCAATGTCAGGTCTTGGGTAGTGGATGTAAGATCACAGCTTGACCTTTTGTTTGAGTTTTTTTATAACCCCATGAGGGTCATAATGCTAGATGATACTATTCTTGAATTTCATTTGTTGAAGTATCTGATTGGCCCCAGGTCCAGCCTCTCTAGTGTTGCAGATGAATGGCCCCAACTAGTTTTTCATCTTAAATTGTGTCTTCTTCCTAGCATCTAGGAAGTTGACCTCATCTGAATTTATAATTTGTCTAAAATATTCAAGGGAAAATAACCTCATGGGAAGGTATTTGGGTAATTTGTAGGGGGCTAGCTCACAGCCATAAATCTTGATCTCAGTGTGGTTCTGGTAGAGGTACCAGTCTCCCACCTTGCTATTCTTGGCCAGTTGCAGTACTCTTTTGATTTCTGGGTTGATTTTGGGCAAATTGTTGGATGTCAGTAGGTTCATGACTAGGTAAACAAAGCAGTTTATGAAGTCTTTGTAAGTGAAGTTTTTGGATAGCTACTGGACCAAGGGTGTCTAGTAGATGATTGATCTTTCCTTTCCCCTAGTGTCTAAATTTTGGATCTTCACTGGGAATTTTTCTGTCTGGAAATAGAAAAAAATGTAAAACAACACTGAAGAGTATTTGAAAACTCTTTTAGTGGGCAGTCTTATGCATCATGTCTGCAATGAACTAAGCACAATAAAAAATAATAGCAGGAGGCTTGCCTAGAGTGAAAATGGACAAAAAGGCCATGACTATCTCATCCACATGCTCATCTGTTGTATATCCTAAGATGCATGAGAGCATGGTGACTATGTGCCTTCCATTCTATGAAAAATGGTGGCAACATAGGGTGGAGTGTCCTTGGGAGTATGGCACTCTTCAACATTGAAATTCTGAAAAATTTGTTTGGTTTTGGCTGGGTCTAGTGTCACATATAGGTCTAAGAGGCTCCCAATGGACAAAGGGGTCAAATTATGGTTGGGTTGGATTTGAAGCATCTGGTTGATGGACTCAGCAGTAATGGTAAACAACAAATCTTGGTTTGGGGAAATTATAGCCCTTTGGCTAGAGTTATAGCAAGCATGGCATAAATGTACAATGTCCAAGAATGGATGGACTTCTAGGAATGTATACCTAGGCAAGTTGGACTCCCGTAGCTGTATATAATCTCCATGGTTGAGGAACCTATCTTTACCCCAACAATATATTTTCAGAAGGTCACCTAGAGTGGTTGTATATTTGATTTGGAAGTCTCTGTCTGCCAGAGCTAGGTGGTCAATGTCTAAATGAGGGGTTGTCACTGGTCTAACAGACAGAGAGGTCTGGGCAACCATTTCTATAATAAATTGTGGAAATTGGACTTATATGGCTATGGGAAGTGAATTTTTGACAATTCTATAACCAGGGTAGGGTATCAGTAGGTTGCAGGTAGGGGCTTTGGTATTCTTAGGAGGGGAATACTCTCAATTTAAAGGGAATTCAATTAAGTTCATTCAATTATTTCATGAATTAACTGTATATTTTTAAATGAGAGGGCCATTCCAGTTTTCTGCTTAAATGCCTGGAATTTATAGTGGGGGTTGCAAACTAGTTTAAAATGGAGGTTTGCAGAGGCTTCTGCGGCTTTTAGGTGTGTTGTGGTGGTGTTTCGGAAGGTTCTGGTAGTTAGTAACTAGTCGCAGGAGCTCTGAGGGTGCAGGTGTCCTTCGGAGGCTTCAGCAGTGCAAACGAGTTAAAAAGGCCAAAAATGGGATATGAGGGCTTTTAACCTCGAGCCGGTAGAATTGGCAGGGGAAATCGAATGAATAGTGGCAATTTTTCTTTATGGTAGGGAGGTAGTATTGTGGGTATCACACCGCTTATGAGGGTCGAGCGGTATTTTGGCAAAAGCATGCGACTTAACACTGTGCCACCACAGAACCCATGAGGGCTCGGGCAATACCGCCCATATCGCGTGCTCTCGGGCTGGTAAAGGTCGAGCATTGAGCAAGCGTGATATGGTTGAGGGCCATTAGATATTGGGGTGGGCGATCCAACGGTCGTTGCATTGCAGAGTTTCATGGCTAGGTCATGTGAGCGGAGGTGGGTGAGGCCCACGAGATTAATTATGGTTCAGTGTAATTAACCCATGATTAAGTGCGGGTTTTAACGGTGATGCGAATTTTAATAAAGAGTGGGACTGGGGTTTAAGCTCAGTGGGGTTAGTTTACCACACCAAGGTGGCGGGTTAAACTAATTTTTGTTGGGAAAATGGTTATGTGACGGAGTTAGTGAGACGGGGGGATTTATACTTAGGATAAATGGTTTTCATGGGCTTTTGTGGTTTTTTTGGGGTTTTTAGGTAATTAATCAAGGGGGAAAATGATTTTTTCAAGGGGGAAAGGGTTTCACGCTAGGGGCCTGAATTTTGAAAGTAATTGACTAGAGAATGTGTGAAACCAAGGGTTAGGAGTGAAAATGAAGGGAAAAGGGGTTTTCATAAGACATGAAGGGGTAAAAGGGAAGTTAGTAAGTATACAGTGGTGGTGATATGCAATGAAGGGGGAGTTAAGAAAATCAGCATATGAGCATGATTTTTCTTTGATATCTACTCTTGAACACTGAAACACATAGTTAAGCATGATAATAGTGCTTATGCTTCAAATGACTTGTATTTCTACAACCTTTCTTCTACTTACCCTTTTACCTACCCTAACATTTTTTCTTCACTTTGGTGGGTGCACTTAAGCTAACAAACCCTTTTCTTTCGTTATCTTTTATGAAACAAACTACTTACTTCTAACCTTATATCTTCCAAGGGCTCAGATTAAACTGATGAGCTCCTTTTATTTCTCTACCTATCTACTGATCTGCCAAGATTAAACTATTTGGCAAGATCTTTATTCTCTAACTATAAACATGAAATTCAAAGCATGAAGTAGTAAAGGTTAAACAATTTGACTATCATGGGTTGTGGCATTAATAACAAGCTGCACACAACCTTTATTTGGATAGTAATAGTAAAAAGTAGTGGCACTTGGACTTGCACACTTTCATGATCTGTTTTTGTTTGGGGTTCATATTTTCATTTTTTTGGTCTTTTCTTATTCTTTTTGTACTTTTATATTTCTTTTAGGAAATACCCTCTTTACATTTTTTAATTCTAATATAGAAAAAAATTGCAGAAAGAAAAGGTATGTACAATATTACAAGACTTAACCTTAGCCAATTCAAAATTATGAATCCTATCACCATAGGACTCTGACGGTGGCTCCACATGGGGATGGAATTTTTTCGTGAAATTTCAAGAAATCTGAAGATCAGTAACCTTTGAATTATGACCGTAGTTACCTTGTGAACTGTGCTTCTATGATTTCTACCTTATTGATAGTTATGACGGTTAAACCTTCAAAGCTCAGTGCCTTCTCTCTGGGATTCAACTTCAAATATCACAATCCAATCCAATCTACACTCTACAATGTTATGAACAATGATGCAAAGTAAAGTGATATATTTTCTAATCAGTGGAATAATAATGCTTCAGCATCCTACCATTAACAGGCCCTCCTGGTAGATCTCACCCATCTACTTCTCTCAAGAAGAAGGCATTGTTTCCCCTGTAACCATAGATGAAATAAGGCCCTTCCCATAAAAAAATCAAACTTTCCATGCTTGTCTTTGTCTTCTCTCCTTGAATTTCAGTTCAAAACTTTGTATCCTATGTCGAGATCATCTGCTTTGGTCTTTTTATCAAAGATCTTTTTAATTTTGTCTTGGATTAGCTATGATTTTACATATACTTCTTCTCTGGTCTGTTGCAGGTGTATGGTCTGATTAATTCTTCTCTGAATATCATTTGGTTCCACCTGTAGTTCCTGGATGATTTTCATGACTGGTACTCCAAGAGATGATGGAAAAACAACATCCATCCCATATACCAGTTGATAAGATGATGTTCCAATGGATTTCTTAGTAGTCAATCTATCTGCCCATAAGGCATTGACTAGATTCTTATTCCATGTCTTTTTATTATCTTCGGTAACTTTTTGATGATATTTACCAGGCTTTTATTAGATGATTCTGCTAGTCCATTACCTTGAGGGTAATAGGCTGTGGAGTGGCCAAGGGTGATGTGGTATCTATTACAAAAATCTACCATATTTTTGGATTTGAAGGCAACTACATTATCAGTAATGAGCTTCTAGTGGGGCAGCCAAACCTTGATAGGATATTATTTTCTAAAAATGAGATTATGACAGTGTATGTGGCTTGTCTAGAAGGGATGGCTTCTATCCATTTCGTGAAGTAGTCAGTAGTTGTTAGAATCCATTTGTGCTGGGCTGATGAGGCTGGGTGTATTTCTCCAATGAAGTCTAACCCCCATTGTTGAAATGGCATTTCAGTGGAAATTGGCTTAAGTGGCAAGGGTAAATGTTTCCTCTTTCCCTAAAAAATATGGCATTTATGACAAGAGGTCACATGTTTTTTAACATCTGAAAACAAAGTAGGCCAGTAGAAACCAACCCTTAGAATGTTGTCAGTAGTACTCTTCCAGTACCAGTGTCCTCCATAATCCCCTACATGAAACTCTTGTAAAATTTTATCAGCTTCATATTTCAATAAACATGTTAAAATAATACCACTATTTTACTACCAAAACAATGCATTATCTATAATACAATATCTTAATGACTTCATTTTTAAGAATCTAGCTTTAGTTCTTGTCAATCGAGGGGGAGCTTGTATGTTTAGTAACACAAATGCAATATCTGCATACCAGGGTGAATCAGTAAAAGGTTCATTGATGTATGGAGTCGCCATCTCCTCCTGATCATCAAGGGAACTAATGAAGTTGATATCTAGGGCCTAGCAGTTCAATTCAGCCATGAGTTTGGCTAAACCTTGGCCTTTGATGAGCTTAGTGGGCTTTATCTCTATGTTATATTCCAATATTGTGGCAATCCCTTTGCCTCTTTTCCCTTCAGGCCCATTTTGAGTCAAAATGTCCTTAACTACAGAGTTTGGAACATAAGCAATAATGTGAGAGTACAAAATGTACACTTTGAAATCTTTGATTGCCTTGACTAAAGCTAATGCTTGTTTTTCCATGATATTGTATTTAAGTGTGACATCTCTTAAGGATTTACTAAAGACTGCTATGGGTTGTTCATATCCTTGTTTGTTCTTCTGCATCAAGACATCTTCAATGGTGTGTTCTGAAGCAAAAGAAAAAATAATAAAATCTTTGTTAAAGTCAATGTTATAGGACAGATTGACCTCCTAATCAACTCAGAGGAGAAAGACAAGATGACTGAAAGAATGACCACATTTGCAGGCCCAGAATCCACACTATCGCTCTCTGTACACTGATAACCTAATTTATAAAGCTTGTTTACAAGCATAAAGGAGCATTAGTCAACTTGCTAACTCATGTTGTTAGACCAAGGGGAGCGTTAGTGAACTTTAGTGATGCTCAAAGTGGTTAAGCCAACGAGTCTGCCATTAAATATCTAGATATTATTTCCCTAAGTTTGTGCAAGAAAAGTAGGGAAACTCCAAAAATCAAGATATTTGGAGAAATTCTATTCCAGAAATAGAGGCAAATGGGAAAATGCTGGTAAAAGTGGTAGGTTCATGGCTTTTACCCAAATGAACTACAAGTGGAGTTGGGAAGCCCTAATTCAATTGCTATTTAAGCAACGAAAGGGCCATTCCATAAGGGTTAGAGCATTTAGAAGGACAGTACATGGTGTTGTTGTGATATTGTCATATTCTTGAAGGAGCTAGCTAAAAGAAGGAGAGAGAGAGAGGAAGAAGGGATAAGGAAGGCTGATACAATAGGGTTGTTGTAATCACTCTTCTGAATATAGGACTGCGGTTGTGTTCCACTACTCAAAGTGTTAATGATATTGTGCATTTATTTGTCCATTCTGATGCTTGTTGTGCTAAGTAGATTAGTTACACATTTATACAAGTTTGTTACAAATTCTTTCATTAATTGTCAGAAGTATATGCTATGATTGGTTTGCTTCATTCTTTTGTGCAGGAATCGTCTTGGAGCCGGTCAGGAGGAGTTCTTCTTACCGCACAAAGATCCCCAAGCGAATCTAGTAAGAACCAAAGGTGATCCTTTCTCCATATCTTGTCAATATATGTCAGATAGATGAACATCTGTGTAACAGGTACCTTTTGTAGATAACCTTACGCTCTGTCGGAAGTCCCGAGAAGACTTTCGAGGGTAGTTTTCATCCCGTGCATTTTACCCCATAGCAGAATGGCGACTCCGATGGGGACTATACATTTAGTTCCCGATTATCTAGACTCCTCTCAGATCTCTTCTCTCTTCTATGAGCTTCTCGCTTCTTCATATTCTTCTCTGATCCACCATCTAGTTTGTTGCATCCTGCAAAGTTTCTTTCTCTTCAGAAACCGATCCCAAAAGCCCACTTTTTGAGCTCTTTCCCTCACTAATGCAGGTTTCTGGTCTAAACAGAGCTTTATAAAGCTATTTGAGTCTGCACAGGGAGTGTTAGTAGCCAAACTAAAGCTCTGTTTACACATAAATAGAGTGTTAGTGACCCATTTCCATGTTTTCCAAAATATCTTATGGACCAAAAGGGGGGGAACTTGTCCCAAGGGCTAAATAAGGATCTGTAACAGTATCATGCTAACAAATTTGGTGTCTTAAAATTTATTTTCTAAGAAAATGCTTTAGCTTTTCTCTCATAAAAGAAATTTTTGTTGAAATAAAAGCTAATAAACTGTACATCTTCTTCTGTCTAAATAGTTCTAGGCTGCTTTGTTTTGGTTCAAAAGTTGTTAGGGAATATTGAGAAAAGGAACTTTCGGTAATGCAAAGTGTTGAAATTACTTTAGATGCACTGACGAATACATGAACATGTGAAATGATACATGTGTAGAATAAGACTTGTTTGCATAAGAAATTGAAAAAAAAAATCAAAAATCAAAGCATAGTTCTGCACGGTTTATCAAGTCGAGAGTCTCATCATATTCATACGTCGACACCCCCTCCAAAGACAAATAAAAAAGTACACTAAAATTTACACTAAAATCAATCAGATACTCTTTTTTAGAGCAAACCAACATTACATAGATTAGTACCTTGAGTTAAGAGAGTGAGTCAACTACCCAAGGTTGAAAATCAAACTAGTGTTGTTAAAGAGTGAAAAATTATTTTGCACTCATAACATCAGGACCACTCCACTCAAACTGGAGCGAAATACGAGATAACATCGGATTGTAGTCAAAGGTAGCCCGCCTTCTTTTACATCTCCTTTGGGAATTCTATGTAACGAGGGTCCCTTCAGGGATTTCGGAACTGAGTCGGGGACTCAGGAATCCTGCCCACACAGCGTGCTGTCTACGACTATGTCCCCCCTCAGAATGTCTATGATTTGAGGTATCTATAGTGGCCAATACTTCTAGGTACTTACCTAACGTGACTGGGATGGGTTGTCCTGGTACCTCAAATGGACGGACCTACTTTGTCTTCATTTTTTGGGATGGTGCTCGTCTTCATGAGAGTACTTGGCCCCTCAATTTGAGGTTCGGGCAAAGCTTAAAAGTAACCGTAACCATACATTTGGCCATCCTTCTCTGTTACTCATTGAGACATTAGGTTTCACCTCCAGTAATCAGTGTTTATCAGACAAGGTAATTTCACTTTGTTTGTTGATTGTCATTTTAGTGTATTTTTTCTTTTTACATACCTGAGTGCTATCGTCTTAATATCTCCTTAAAATTTATTTGATAAAATTTACCAATCTTTGTGGCTACATCTGGCCCTCACTATCAATCCAGATGGTTGTTAGGACTTCCTCCACTCATTGTGGAGGATCTACTGGGATCCACTGACTCATATTCCTCATCTTCGAGGAATCAGTCTCCTAAATTGCACACGGGATCTATCTGGATGACCGACGATTCTATTTTTCCGAAGGATTTATTCACAAAAGGATTTCTTCCTCATTTTAACACTCTGCTTACAAATCTGTTGGAACCTATCGTTGTTCCTGTCATACCTGTACTTCACTCTTCACTGGGAGGAACTCTCCCATCTATTAAGACGACACCTCATGGGTTGTGGAATTATAGAGACACTGTGAATCCTGTACCACTTCCCCAATCAATAGCCATCACAACACCGGAAATGTGGAACCCCGCAACCCCATTTGTCCCAGGTACTGCAACTCACATAACACCCTCTATCAACGGAGCCTAGCAGATGCCAGGTTCCACTCCTATGGTGCGCCAAAGCATACCTTCGACTAGTGCCACATATAGTGCTCCATGTAGCACTCAATGTGGCACTATGGGTGCAGTTCCAGTTTACCAAAACCAAGGTCAGCTGCCAATGTATGGTTATAAGCCCCAGATTTAGATATTTGGGGCAGTTCCCAGTGTGCACATGGCAGCAGGGAATGTCACAGTTCCCCTGCCATTTTCAAGCATGCATGGACAGTCGTTGATTGACATGAATTTTCCTTTTGTCAATCAAAGCCATATGGTCAGTTCAGTGTTGGGTGGAAATCCATAAGGGATTCCCACCCAAACCATGGGGGCACCCTACTCACAAGTTCAGATGAGTCAAGGGGGCACCGCTTATACTGGGGCAACTTCATACCCCAGTATCAAAACCCTCATGGTAATCCACTTTACAACACCGTACCGCAAAGCAACTATTACACCTCACAGCCCATGTACAACATGGGGAACCAAACGATGGGAGGAGCACAGAGCTCCTCTGGTCATCTGTCTTCACAATGGTCCGAGTCAGGGGCACCCAACAATTTGCCTTTTCTGGCAACATTGGATATCCCCAACCTATACAAGTTGACTAACGACCCCATCTACCATAACCTACAATGGACGCTGATCCCTCATAAAATACCAGCGGATATTCCTAAATTCGATGGAAAACAAGGGGAGGATCCAAGCACTCACATCACCACCTACCATCTATGGTGTGTTTCTAAGTCCATGGTGGATGACAGTGTCCGGTTGCATCTTTTTCCCTGCACCCTCACTGACAATGTTGCAAAGTGGTATATTGAGTTACCACGTGCATCAATGAATGCCTTTGATGCTTTAGCAATGGAGTTCCTAAAGCACTTTCAGTTAGTTATCCGTTATGAGATGGGGACGTAAATCCTCACTTCGCTTCGTCAGGATACCTCCACCCACATCTCTAATCATATCCATGAATGGAGATGCAGGCAGAGGTTAGTCAAAGCCCCCATCCCTGATTTTCTCTTAACAGACTGGTTCTGTAAGTCGCTACTCCCACAAATCACTAGAGATGTTGGTCTAGGTGGTGTGGTCACAGAAGACCAATCCATACGTCGTGCCCAACACTTGGATTTAATTTATTCACAATCTGGCACTCTCTATGACATTATCCCCTATGCTCCCGGTAACCCCAATCCTCCCCCCAATCAGCGCCCTGGAGCGCATGCCGAAGGCATCATCGGTGCAACCTCCACGAGCACTGTGAAACAACTAAGTGGGTCCGTTGCCAAGTTGGCAGTGGACCCCTCTACCAAAAAGACTACTCTTCCTGCCACTATAATTAACTCTGTGCAATCTACACAGAAATCTAATAGCAAGAACAAGAAGAAACAGAACAAGACCGCTCCTTCTGAGGAGCAGTCATCTAAGTAGCCCAACCCGAAACAGAAGGCCATTGCGCCTAATGATATGGTAAAAGATAAAGGCACCAACTATTTGTGCAAACTCTGTCTTGAAGATCACGTAACCTAGAATTGTACGTGTCTTCAATAATGCATGAATTACCTTACCAAGAAAGATTCTGGTAAGGCATCAACTGTCCTTAGAAATCCTTTTCCTACTCAACAGCAGCAAAATCGAGTTGCCAACCAACCGCAACCCACATCAGGGGGCAACGAAGGTTCGCAACATCCTTTAGCTGGAGAAGGATCTTCTACCGTTTACACATTTGGAATGGTAGATCTCACCACAAGAGCCAAATCTTATGGAGCTCCTGTCGCTCTGGCAGTAGAACCATTCATAGGTCAAAACCCATCGTCGCCCAATGATTTGCGAATTGAAAGGTTAGTTGAGGAATTTGTAATTCGACCCCCCAAGGGGGCACTTCGACGCACAATGCATAACACATCTGCACGTGCTATCCAACACTACAACATCGTAGAGGATTTGGCACGAGCGCCATCGGCCATGTCAGCGCTCGAAGTATTACAAACATACCCCAGCCAAAGGAAAGCTTTACTTTCGACTATCGGGGGTATTGACCCTATGAATTCCATGCTTGCTCTTTTTGACATGGACAAGTGTAAACCTCCCCTTTCCCACCAGCTTGAATTTCAAGTGCATATCACTTCGAAAGGTAAAGGTATACATTGAACTATCTTCATCGAAGGTGCTTCAACCTACGTCATGTCAGATTCATGTTGGCTCACCTTAGGTTCCCCAACCCTCTGCCTACCATCGAACTCCTATAAATCTTTCGATGGCCACACCTTCGTCCCAAAAGGATACTTAGCCAGTTTTCCCATCACTTTGGCTGGGAAAACCATAACGGTGGATGTAGAAGTCGTAGATAGAAAACTCAACTATAATCTATTGCTGGGTCGCAGTTGGACATGTGCCATGACGACCATCGTATCTACTATCTTTCGCATCATCCAATTTCCATTGGATGGAAAGGTTATTATAGTAGATCAGTTGTCTTTCTGTACCCTTGATTATTCACCATTACCAAGTGGCTATGTACCCCTAGTAGGAGGTGGAACTGACAGTTACATTAGTTTAGGTACCGGTCTACTGAAGGCTTCTTCCCTCATGGGTTGTTTCCCTCTTCATCCACCGAAGGTTTCAAAATCGATCAACATACTTTTATCTTTTCCTCATGAACAGACCGATACATGGATCCTACTGGCTCCTTCAGACATTGACACTTACGGAGAACAAATTCCACTGTCACCAGCTGAATTGGCCTATGAAGCCATTCAAATTGCACCCGAATCTCTAGTCACTTTGGTTTCAGCCAATGGTACCACTGCCCCTCCCATAACCGCTCCTTCTTTTGATCCACTCAATCAAGTCCTATCGGTGGACGAAACTATTAGAGAGATCACGAGGTTAGAAGAGCGACCTTGGGAGGATTCGCACCATCATGTTTTGATATCTGATTCATACATGATGCCTCTTCAAATCCTATCACCTGATGTGCATGAAATTGTTTGCTCACCGTATACGACTATCCAACTTTTGGACTCGAAAGGAAACAGGGGCAATATTTCACAAACATTGCTCCCCGATATTTCTGTCATGACAAGCATTGTGGAAAACATACAGAGTAGAGCCAATCACAATCCTGAGGAAATTGTGAGCTTCACCTACCCATTTAGGGATTTCCGCGATGTTTTTCCTTGATCTTATGAGGAAATGCATGGCAGAGAACCTTCTAATGTCAAGCATGAGATCGAGAAAAATTGAGCGTTCTTTTTATGGTATTTTTCTTGCTCATTAATTCAAAAAACCTCAAGTCTTCTTCTTTGGGCTCATTAAACTATTACAAACATGACAAGAGCACTGTTAGGGATATTTTATTGCTCTTTAAAAAATACAAACATCCCCGAGATTTTGTCCTTGCACTCATTAAATCTATGCAATGATAAATAGAGCACTTTTGGAGACATTTTATCGCTCCTTAAAAAATATAAACACTTCCGAGTTTTTGTGTTAGAGCTCATTAAACATACATAACACAAACCCGTAAAGCACTTTTTGGGGATATTTTATTGCTCTTTAAACAATACAAACATCCCCGAGTCTTTCATCCTTTACACTCGTTAAACATATGCAAACGATGCTCTGAGCACCTCTTTTTTGATCTAGTTCTAGCTCATAAACTGAAAAAGACCAATGGAGCATCCTTTTTAGGCACTCTTTTCTCACTCTTTAAACTAAAAAAATCCTGAACTATGTCTTGCTGCTTGTTAAACATGATAAAGATGACCCAAGCTTTACTTCAGGTATTTTTTTCAAGCTCTTTAAAAAATGAAAAATCCCGAGTTTTTGTTACTAAGCTTGTTAAAGTGTCACGACAAAACACAAGTTTAGTCCGCCACCTCGTACTCATAACAAAATGAGGTCGACAGCTATTAGAAAAAGGTTTCTCTTTATCTAGGTCCAGTAGATTAAATACGGAAAAGTAACTGATATGGGTATATTGTTAACCTTTTGTCACACCCGTTTAACAACTATGGCAAAGGGACCACCATGGAGTCTCTCTTTACGATCTTTTCAGACTCTCGAAAGATGAAAATATCACCTAGTTGTTTAGTATGTACTCTTTAAATACACAAACAAGATATAGAGTCGTTCCTTTTACGGTACTTTTCAGACTCTTAAAAGATGAAAAAATCGACAAGTTTGCTTGTCTGGACTCATTAAACTAATCAGATAGGGCAAAGAGTCATTCTTTTTTGTGATCCTTTTCAGACTCTCTAAACATGAAAGGATCAATGAGTTTAGCCATCTGGACTCATTAATAATCAAATGGGGAAAAGTGGAAATACAACTGTATCCTAAAGCGTGGTTTGGCAGCAAAAGTTCCCTTGAACATGGCACTCCCTCAGATAAACCATCATTTTAATAGCCTCTCAATATGAACCCTACCAACCTATGATTTTTTAGCCTATATACCCTGATGCCATTGCATCTCCGTATCTTGAACACTCTGTAGTGTTCATGAGTCTTGTGCTATCTGGTTAAAACTATTGTTGTGCCTTCTATTGTTCAAGGGTCCCTACTTGTTTCCTTGATCAACTGACCCTACATATCCTTTCATCATGCCCTTCGTTTTTTAGACCCTAAAGCTCAAAAGATTCTTCAGAAAACAAAATCATCCTTGTCCGGTTTCGTGTCGACTGACGTAGGACATGTCATTGCCTACCTTTCGACAGGTTCCTTCCTATCAACTTCAACACTCTATCTAAGAAGATAACCTAGAAACACATTCAGTGCCTTGGTACTTGCAGACATTCGTGGCAGGTTACCTTGTGCTTGATCACGGGTTTTCATCATGGGCTCCTGGTTAAGTGATTTTACGAGTGTTTGATGATAAAAAATCTTTCACACTCATTAGTTTTCACTATGCATGTTGGAGACCATCACCATTATCGATGGCCTTCCTCGCATCTAGGAAGATAACCCATAAACACATTCAGTGCCTTAGTACTTGCAAAGGTTAGTGGCAGGTTACCTTGTGCTTGATCACGGGTTTCCATCATGGGATCCTGGTTAAGTGATTCTATGAGTGTTCGACGATAAAAAATCTTTCACACTCATTAGGTTGCACTGTGCATCTTGGAGACCATCACCATTATCGGTGGCCTTCCTCACATCTATTAACAGTCTCCATTATTGGCTGGTAATCAGATGATTTCATGCATGTTTGACGTCAACTCATTTTATCACATGTACCGATCTATGCTGTTCAGTGAAGCAGGAATCAAGACCTTGGGTAGAGGCTTGCATCATTCAACCTTGTTTCCTCTCCCAACGTACGATATTGTTCTTTGAAGACAACCATTTCAGGATAATCTATTATGACACTGGATCCACCCTGTGCCATGTTGGCAGCCAACATTGTTGTATCTCTGAGGAGAAAGTTACTCTGGCATAGCTACTGAGCATGGAAATCCCTGACTTAGGACATGATTTTAGCAGTTCATATATATGTACTTTTGTTGTATCAGGTTTTCCTTATTGCTCAAAACTTCTTTCTCTCTACAAAGATTTCGACAGGAAATTACAGCATTTTCGTAAAGTATTTCAACCATTGTCTCTACCTCTAATCTCATACTTTAGGGGGCATCTGTTATAGGACAAATTGACCTCCTAATCAACTTAGAGGATGTTGGCATTATGGCACAGGTTTGGAGCTATGGCACAGGTGTTGTCCTTGATGGCAACTCTCTTTGGTAACGATCTCAGTTCAGGCTTTCAGAAATGAAGGAAAAGACATATATGCAGGTTCATCTAGACGAAGACGCGTATACACGCGGGTTAGACGTTTCAAAGGCGCGTATGCGTATACATGCACTTTCATGCAAGGAAAAGCGCGTATATGTTGGAGAACTTACTTTTGGTCCGTGGTAGTTAGTCCTTGGTATTTGAACCTATGGTTTTGGACCATGGTACCTCATCAGAAGTTTTGATCCCAAGTATTGGGTCCATGGTATTGGTTTATTATGGTTTTGGACCGTGGTATTGTGGAAGGCCTAAAACTATAAAAGAGGAAGGAGATCATGTGGCAAAAGACGATCTAAATTATTATTGAATATCTGAAAAAGTGCTAGATCTGGAATACTGATAATTGGGTTATGGTGCAGTTTTGGATTTGAATGAAGGAGGAACCTTAGCGCAAAGAGAAGGATAAGTTCTATTGATGGGTCATAATCTTTAAGCTTGAATGATAGTATATTTGTATGATTTTGATCTGCTATATGTGGCGCTTGCTTGATCTATAAGTCTGATAATCTGGGTTAATTAGTGTTTGAATATTTGAAAGAGCGAATTATCCTTTATAGATCTGTACACGGGTTCAGTGAAGCGAAGGTGCATATACACACTTGTTCAGTGAAGTGGAGGAGCATATACGCAGGTTGCTCCATCAACAGAAGCGTATGTACGCAGGTTTCAGGTTATTAAAGCAGCGTATATCTTTTGAGTTATGATCTAGCTGCCTCTGTTTATTGCTGCAGTGTTCTAGGTTCAAATTTGGTGTGTGGTTACTCTTACTGTGATCTGGGTACAGTTGTCAGAGAAGTGTTTATTTTGATTCAGTTTTGATTGGTGAAAAGGTGATTGGTTGATGCAGAAATTATTGATGCTTTATTGATGTTATTTGTGGATCCAGTCTAAAAATTTATGAAACGTGGTCCCTGAAAGAAAGAGAAGGTTGTAGCCTTTTGTAGGTTAGCACCTACGTACTAGTATCTTGGCTAGTGCAAGAGCTAAGGGGGTTGTAGCTCCCTTCCAGGAGAAGCTGGAAAATGAGAGAGGGTTGTAGCTCTCTGCAGGTTGCAGCCTGCGTACTGGTAAAGGACTGCACCAGTACAATTGTAAAAAGAAGTTTCTAATTAAAGAGAAGATAGAGACGAATTGCAACAGGTGGTTTTCACCCACATTGGGTTTCCACCTTATACCTTGTGTTCTTGTGTGCAATTGTCTTTCTGCTATGTTTTACTATTTCTGTTTACTGGTTATTTGCTTCCAAAACACAGATTAACAATCAACATAAGAAAGATAATGTAAATTAAAAAGTTTGCATTATATATGTGGGTTTCCTTCTGCATAGTTGCGTATATACGCGGGTTTAATTAACTGAAGTAGCATACATCATTTGATTTTGAAAAAGGAATATTTGACTTGATAATACTGATTCACCCCCCCCCCCCCCCACTCTCAGTATTATTTCCAACAATTGGTATCAGAGTAGGTTCGTCAGAAGAAGCTTGATCGCTTGAAGAAAGATCTTTCATCATGAGCAACTATGAGAGGGAAGCATCAATCAGGTCACCGATTTTTGATGGGATAAACTTTGTTTATTGGAAGGTAAGAGTTATTGCCTATCTTCAATCTCTTGGTACAAAAGTCTGGGATATCATATATACAGGGTATACTTTTCCATCAGCAACTCCTACAGATCCGGCTAAGAAGAAGAAATATGAAACAAATGCAAAGGTGGTCAATACTCTATTAGGATGCCTATCTCAATCAGAATTTGTCAAGGTAATGCATTTTAAATCCGCAAAAGAGATATCGGACAAGATTGTTCTGAGCTATGAAGGAGATGATCAGGTAAAACGAGAAAAACTTCAAACCCTCAGGATTCAGTATGAAAATCTCAGGATGTATAATGATGAAAGTGTGGCTAACTATTTTCTTTGTGTAGATGAGATTGTTAATTGTATGAAAAATTTGGGTGAAGAAATAAAAGAGGCTGTTGTGGTTGAAAAAGTTCTAAGATCTTTGTCCCCTAGGTTTGAATCTAAGGTTTCTGCAATAGAAGAAAAAGAGAATCTACAAAACCTTAAAATGTCATAGCTGCACGGAATTCTAACTGCTTATGAAATGAGGAAAGGAGGTCCATCAGATAGGAGAGAAGTTGCCTTCAAGGCTTCAGGTAAAGGAGAGTACTATGAGTCAGGACACGTGTCAGAAGAAGAAGAAGAATCAAATTTTGTCAGAAATCTTCAACGGCGTACTGGAAGATTCAGAGGTAAGTTACCTTTCAAATGCTTTGCTTGTGGAAGAGTAGGTCACTATGCTGCCAAATGTCCTCATAAGGATAAGATTGACAAGGAAAAGTAACCTGTTAGATGGAACAAGAAACAGAATGCAAATAAGAAAAGCTATTACACTCATGAAGACAGTGATGGACTATCAAATAGTGACGAAGATGAATGAGGTAATAACTATAAACTTTTAATGGCTTTTGAAGATGATGATTACATGGATGCTATAGATGTGGATGGCTTTTACGAAGAGATTTCTAGACTCAAGACATGTTTAGAAGAAAAGAATGTGATCATTGATACTCTGCAATTTCAACTTGATGAACAAGAAAAATTTCTTGAGAAGTTAGAATGTGAAATTGTTGGCCTTAGAAAAGAAATTGAGAAAACAAAGGCTCTTAATCTTAAATTTGTTAAAGGATCTGAAACTCTAGATGAGATTATCAATGTACAAAGTTCTCCACTAATCTAGACAGGTCTGGGGTATAACGGAGAAACATCTCAAGCATCCACCTCAAAGAGTTATCTCAACGTAGCAAGAAGGAATGAGCAAAAGCCCAATAGAGATCACCAGGTAAAACAGGGACAAATTACATCAAGAATAAACAAATACTACCAGGTAAATCAGAGGCAATCCACCTTAAGGATGAACAAAAGCTACAACCAACCACAGGTAAAATCTTCTCAATTTTCCTCAAGAATGGATGACAATAGAAACTACAATCATTTGACACGTAGATTTGATAATCGCAGAAGTTTCTTCAATGGCCAATGTTTCTCTTGCCATAACTTTGGCCACAAAGCAGCTCAATGTGTTGCCTATAAAACAATCATGACTAGAGAAGCTCAAAAACAAAGAAATATGACTGGGATCATGAAAAGGACTTATAACAACTTTTCAGCCCTTGAAAATGAAATTGAATGTTCTATTTGTAATAAATTTGGTCATGAAGATTATGAATGCAAGAGCAGGTTTTGACAGACAAAGGAACAAGCCTCAAGTATCAGAAAATGGAGAATAAAGGAACCACAACCAGAAAGATGTGGGATAGCTTTTTATGCAGAAGGACAGGAAAATCAATGGTACATCGACAATGGATGTTCGAAGAATATGACAGGTGATAAAGAAAAACTTGAATCATATATTGCTTTAGAAAAGGGAAAGAAAGTTTCTTTTGGAAATGATACTCCTACAGCTAGCCATAAAAGGAAAAGGCATTGCTCAGTTGAAAGAAAAGGTCAAAGCTGGAAATGTTTTGTATGTTGATGGCTTGAAGCATAATCTACTGAGTGTCAGTCAGATGTGCGATCAAGGAACCGAGGTAATATTTCAATCAAATGGATGTAGTGTTCGTGATCTTGATACAGGAAAAACAGTGATCAAAGGCAGAAGAACTCCAAATAATCTATACATATTTGAAGAGGGACAACAACAATGCTATTTGAGCAAGGATGATGAACACTGGTTATGGCACTAGAGGTTGGGGTATCTAAGCTTTTCACAAATAAGGAAAGCATGCAAATACCAGGCAGTTCGTGGTCTTCCAAATATCAAAATTCCAGACAACACCATATGCAAATCATGTCAGTTTGGTAAGCAAACTAGAACTAACTTCCCCGAGAAGGAAGGATCAGCCAGCAGGCCTCTTGAACTAGTCCATATAGATGTATGTGGTCCATTTAGGATAAGGTCACCTCGAGGAGAAGAATACTTTATATTATTCATTGATGACTTCTCCAGGATGGTTTGGTTAGGACTTATGAAGCACAAAGATGAAGCATTCAAAAAATTCAAATCCTTCAAAGCCTTGGCCGAAAATGAATCAAATCACAAAATTAAGTGCCTCAGATCCGACAGAGGTGGAGAGTTTACCTCAAATGATTTTTTCGATTTCTGTGAGGAACATGGAATAAGAAGGGAATTCTCTACAGCTAGGACTCCTCAGCAAAATGGAATGGTGGAAAGGATGAACAAAACGGTCCAAAAAATGGCTCATGCTATGCTTGATGAGTTTGGAACTCCCGCAACCTTTTGGGGTGAAGCTGCATTTGCTGCGGTTGTTATTCTCAACAAAACAAATGTCCGAGTGAACAAAACTCAAACTCCTCATGAGCTCTGGTATGGTGAGACTCCTTCAGTAAAGCACTTCAAATTTTTTGGAAGCAAATGCTATATTAAGAATAATGATGAACAACTTGGAAAACTTGAACCTAGAGCAGATGAAGGCATTCTCCTTGGTTATTCTCCCCACAGCAAAGCATATAAGTGCTACAATAAAAGACTTGGAAGAATTGTTGACAGCATTGATGTAGTGGTTGATGAAAAAGGATACATTCCTAGGCAAGTAAATTATGAAAATATCGAAGAGGATGAAGACTACTCTCCAAATCAGATTGATGATGAAGAAGAACCTCAAGAGGCACCAGAGGAACAGATAAGGATAGAAGAGAAGACTCCATCCAGGTAGGTTCAGAAGAATCATCCAGAATCTCAGATTTTGGGACAAAAAGAGGTAGGTGTACAAATAAGAAGAACAATTGTAGAAGCCTCAAGCTATTTGGCATTGCTCTCCTCCAGTGAACCTCAAAATGTAAAAGAGGCATGCAAGGATGAATGCCGGGTCAAGGTAATGGATGAAGAACCTGAGCAGATCGAAAAGAATAACACTTGGGAGTTGGTTCCTAGACCAAAAGATAAGAATGTCATAGGGACAAAATGGGTCTTCAAAAATAAGTTGAATGAAAATGGGGAAGTAATTAGAAAGAAGGCCAGACTTGTTTGTAAAGGGTATGCTCAACAAGAAGGAATAGATTTTGAAGAAACTTTTGCTCCTATTGTAGGACTTGAGGCCATCCGAATGTTCCTTGCTCTCTCAAGATTTCAGAAGTTTAAAGTATTTCAAATGGACGTGAAATCAACGTTTTTGAATGGAGATTTAGAAGAAGAAGTATACATTGAGCAGCCAGATGGTTTCATTCTTGGGAATGATCCAAATCTTGTATGTAGAGTGAAAAAGGCTCTTTATGGTCTTAAACAGGGTCCAAGGGCTCGGTACTACCGTTTGGACAAATACCTTCATCAACAAGGTTTTTCAAAAGGATCAGTAGATAGTAATCTTTATATAAAAATTGAAAATGACAAATTGCTAATACTTGTTATGTATGTAGATGATATTATCTTTGGTAGCAATGAAGAAGCTATGAGTCAAAGTTTTCCTTGGTGATGCAGAAAGAATTCGAAATGTCTTTGCTTGGAGAACTGACATACTTTCTTGGATTGCAAATCCAACAAAATGAAGGCGATATCTTCTTATCTCAAACCAAGTACCTCAAGTAGATTCTGAAGAAGTATGGCATGGAAGATTCGAAACCACTGTGTACCCCTATGGTTACAGGACGTAGTCTTAGTGCAAGTGATGAATCAGCAGCAGTACATCAACCAACCTATAGATCTATGATTGGAAGTCTACTTTATTTGACAGGTACCTGACCAGACATCATGCATGCAGTGGGAATAGTTGGAAGATTTCAGGCAAATCCAAAGGAAACTCATCTTTAGGCAGTGAAGAGAATCTTCAAGTATCTTCAAGGAACTCAAAACTATGGCTTATGGTATTCTAGAGATACAAATCTCACTCTTCATGCTTATATAGATGCAGATTAGGCTAGAAGCATGGATGACAGGAAGAGCACAAGTGGTGGTGCATTCCTTATGGGTTCCAGATTAGTATCTTGGTTCAGCAAGAAACAGAGTTCGATTGCTTTATCTACAGCTGAAGCGGAATATGTGGCTGCTGCATCTTGTTGCACTCAAATTCTTTGGATGATGCAAACCTTGCAGGACTTTCAAATCACTTGTACACCACCTATCTCCATCTTATGTGATAATACAAGTGAAATCAGCATTTCAAAGAACCCAGTCATGCATTCAAAGACCAAGCACATACCAATCAAGTATCACTTTCTCCGGGAACAAGTGTTGGAACAAAAGGTAAAATTGGAGTATGTTCCTTCTAAGGAACAAGTTGCTGATATTCTCACCAAACCACTGCCCAGGGAGACATTTGAATACCTCAGATAGAAGCTAGGAGTAGTTGATGCATCACCTTGCTGTTAAAACTTGTCTGTTTCAGAGAAAAATGGGTGTACGCGAGTTGCCTGAGGAGGATCTGCGTAAATACGCCAGTTTGTGCAGAGATAGTCACGTATATGGAGGTTTCATGGATATCAGTAGGGACAGGCTCTGATTGAAGATATTCTGATATGGGTCTGACAGAGACCATCCGACACAGGTTCAGGGGGAGCAGATAATCTTCTAATAATGCATTGTTGGCATTATCTTAGAAGCTTTTGGTTCTAGTTCACAACTGTTGTTGGTTTCAAGTGGAATAGAGGTAGAAGGAGAACATAAGGAAATATTAGTTGTTGATCTGAGTGGTGATTGATAGATGTTGCTGCTATCAGTTATTGGTGACTTTCATAAGTCTTGTTCTAGATATTTCATCTCTATGTCATATATCTCTTTTATGGTATAAAGGTCATGTAACGACCTATTTTGGTTTCCCCACTATGCTTGGGATGAACATGTAATGAACTTGGTTGTCACTTGGTTGGGTGGATGATCCCCACTTGGTTGGGTGATGGATGTATGTAGAGTCTTTTGGTAATAGGAAGGTCTTTTATGAGGTATAAGTCATGGTTCTTCTTGAAGAACATCTTTTGCAGATCTTGCCTACAGTCAGGGGGAGCATGGTCAGCAGAACAGGGTAGAAATTTCAGCATGTACTCAGGGGGAGCACAACCCTTTGCCCTTGATGACAAAGGGGAGTTTTTGGCATTATGGCACAGGTTTGGAGCTATGGCACAGGTGTTGTCCTTGATGGCAACTCTCTTTGGTAACGATCTCAGTTCAGGCTTTCAGAAATGAAGGAAAAGACATATACGCAGGTTCATCTAGACGAAGACGCATATGCACGCGGGTTAGACGTTTCAAAGGCGCATATGTGTATACACGCACTTTCATGCAAGGAAAAGTGCATATATGTTGGAGAACTTACCTTTGGTCCATGGTAGTTAGTCCTTGGTGTTTGAACCTATGGTTTTAGACCATGGTACCTCGTCAGAAGTGTTGATCCCAAGTATTGGGTCCATGGTATTGGTTTATTATGGTTTTGGACCGTGGTATTGTGGAAGGCCTAAAACTATAAAAGAGGAAGGAGATCATGTGGCAAAAGATGATCTGAATTATTATTGAATATCTAAAATACTGGTAATTGGGTTATGGTGCAGTTCTGGATCTGAATGAAGGAGGAACCTTAGCGCAAAGAGAAGGATAAGTTCTATTGATGGGTCATAATCTTTAAGCTTGAATGAAAGTATCTTTGTATGATTTTGATCTGCTATATGTGGCGCTTGCTTGATCTATAAGTCTGATAATCTGGGTTAATTAGTGTTTGAATATCTGAAAGAGTGAATTATCCTTTATAGATCTGTACGCAGGTTAAGTGAAGCGAAGGTGTGTATACACGCTTGTTCAATGAAGCGAAGGAACGTATACGCAGGTTGCTCCATCAACAGAAGCGTATGCACGCAGGTTTCAGGTTATTAAAGCAACGTATATCTTTTGAGTTATGATCTTGCTGCCTCTGTTTATTGCTGCAGTGTTCTGGGTTCAGATTTGGTGTGTGGTTACTGTTACTATGATCTAGGTACAGTCGTCAGAGAAGTGTTTATTTTGATTCAATTTGATTGGTGAAAATGTGATTGGTTGATGCAGAAATTATTGATGTTTGATTGATGTTATTTGTGTATCTAGTCTGAAAATTTATGAAACGTGGTCCCTGAAAGAAAGAGAAGGTTGTAGCCTTCTGTAGGCCAGCACCTACATACTAGTATCTTGGCTAGTGCAAGAGATAAGGGGGCTATAGCACCCTTCCATGAGAAGTTGGAAAACGAGAGAGGGTTGTAGCTCTCTGCAGGTTGCAGCCTGCGTACTGGTAAAGGACTGCACCAGTACAATTGTAAAAATAAGTTTCTAATTAAAGAGAAGATAGAGACTAATTGCAGCAGGTGGTTTTCACCCACATTGGGTTTCCACCTTATATCTTGTGTTCATGTGTGTGATTGTCTTTCTGCTCTGTTTTACTATTTCTGGTTACTGGTTATTTTATTTTGAAAACATAGATTAACAATCAACATCAGAAAGATAAAGTAAATTAAAAAGTTTGCATTATATACGCGGGTTTCCTTCTGCATAGTTGCATACATACGCGGGTTTAATTAACTGAAGTAGCGTACATCATTTGATTTTGAAAAAGGAATATTTGACTTGATAATACTGATTCACCCCCCCCCCCCCCCTCTCAGTATTATTTCCAACAGAGGAGAAAGATAAGATGACTGAAAGAATGACCACAGTCGCAGGCCTAGAATCCACACTAATGCTCTCTGTACACTAATAACCTGCTTTATAAAGCCTGTTTACAAGCATAAAGGAGCATTAGTCAACCTGCTAGCTCATGTTGTTAGACCAGGGGGAGCGTTAGTGAACTTTAGTGATGCTCAAAGTGGTTAAGCCAACGAATCTGCCATTAAATATCTAGATATTATTTCCCTAAATTTGTGCAAGAAAAGTAGGGAAACTCCAAAAATCAAGATATTTGGAGAAATTCTATTCCGAAAATAGAGGCAAATGGGAAAAAGCTGGTAAAAGAGGCAGGTTCATGGTTTTTACCCAAATGAACTACAAGTGGAGTTGGGAATCTTTAATTCGATTGCTATTTAAGCAACGAGAGGGCCATTGCTATTTAATCTTGAAGGAGCTAGCTAAAAGAAGGAGAGAGAGAGGAAGAAGGGATAAGGAAGGCTAATACAACAGGGTTGTTGTAATCACTCTTCTAAATATAGGACTGCGGTTGTGTTCCACTACTCAAAGTGTCGGTGATATTGTGCATTTATTTGTCCATTCTGATGCTTGTTGTGTTGAGTAGATTAGTTACACATTTATACATGTTTGTTACGGATTCTTTCATTAATTGTCAGAAGTATATGCTGTGATTGGTTTGCTTCGTTCTTTTGTGCAGGAATCGTCTTGGAGCCGGTTAGGAGGAGTTCTTCTTACCGCACGGAGATCCCCAAGCGAATCTAGAAAGAACCAAAGGTGATCCTTTCTCCATATCTTGTCAATATATGTCAGATAGATGAACATGTGTGTAACAGGTACCTTTTGCAAATAACCTTACGGTCTGTCGGAAGTCCCGGGAAGACTTTCGAGGGTAGTTTTCATCCCATGCATTTTACCCCATAGCAGTCAAGACTTATCAGGACTGGAGTCTTGGTTAAGGCTTCCTTGATAGCTTCAAAGGATTGTTTGGCTTCCACTATCCATTTAAGTTCTGAGTCCTTTCTTAGCATGTTATTTAACTCCCTAATTAATTCTACTAGATTAGAGATGAATCTCCTAATAAAAATAATCTTGCCTAAGAATGAATGTAACTCTCTAATGTTTCTAGGATGGGAAATGGTCAAAATGACTTCTATTATAGTAGGGTCTACCCTAATGCCATCTTTAGTTATAATGTGTCCTAACAGCTTTCCCTCCTCCATATCGAAGAGTTTTTTTTTAGGATTTAAAGAAATCCCAAATTTCCTGCATTTGATAAATACTCTCCTTAAGTGATCTAGGTGTTCATTGTCAGATTTGGAGAAGACATTAATGTCATCTTGGTATACTACTAGGAAATCATGGATCTCCTTTGCAAAGGCTATATCCATAGCTCTCTGAAATGTGGCACCTACGTTCATTAGTCCAAAGGGCATCTTCAAATACATGAAGGTACCCCAAGGAGTAGTAAATGCAGTTTTGGCTTGATCCTCTGGTTGAACCAAGATCTGGTTATAGCCAGAGAATCCATCAAGTAGTGAGATTCTGGAAGAGCCTATCACCCTCTGAAGGATATGGTCCATTTTTGGTAAGGGGTAGTTATCTTTTAAAGAGACCTTGTTTAAATTTCTAAAATCTACACAAAGTCTAATTTCTCCAGTCTTTTTCCTAGTGGTAACTAAGTTTGAAATCCAATCTGAGTATCTAATGGGGGCTATTATTTGAGCATCAAACATTCTTTTAACCTCTTTCTCTATGGATGGCATAAGAACTGGGTTTATCCTCCTAAGTTTCTATTTGAAAGGTTTATGGACTTCTTTTAGAGGTATTTTGTGTTGAATTATCCTGGTGTCATAAGATTTCAAGTCTTTATAACTCCAAGCAAAGACAACGTAGAACTCTTTAAACAAATTAATATATTTTACCTTTTCCTCTAGAGGTAAGGCTTTATATATCTTAATGAGCTTTGGATTATCCTCAGTTCCTATATTACACTCTTCTATGTCTACTCTTAGGGGTTCCATTTTGGGTTTCCTAGCTACATCATTAGAGTCAAATAAATCTTCTAAAGGGACTAACCCCTTAGGAAAAAAATTGTTTTTCAAATTAAGAATCTCTAGATCATCATCCATTATTTCATCTATCTCTACATTCTCTAAACTATTTATTTCTACTCTAGTGAATTTAGTAGTTTTAGTTGTGTCAAAAATATTTAAATCTACGTTAGTTTCTATGTTATTGTCTATTTTTGTACGAACTGTGTCTATTTTACAGTTCTGAAATTCACCGTCATTGTTCATGAAATTGTAAATCTGGGAATCCTGGGAGAAAATCTGCCAATACTTTAAGTTGTCTGGTATGACAGGCCTATGTCTGACTTCTTCTGTGTAATGGTGGTTGGGTTGAAATGGAGATTTACAAGTACTAGCAAAAGTAGCAAGACTATGGGCCTACATGTTTTGTTTTCTAGGCATGACAACAAAGTTTGTTTCCAAGAGATCTTTGAGCAAATCTAGGACAGTGTCCCTATATTGACCAAGTCTAGGGTTATTTACAAAGTACTCACCATTAATCTGTTTGATAATCAATTCTGAGTCTCCCATTATGGAAACTCTTTTGGCTCCAATTTTTCTAATGATTTGTAACCCTAAAACTAGGGCTTCATATTTAGCCATGTTATTGGTACACTTGAAGTTCAATTTAAATGCATGTCCCTCGGAATGATTATTCTCCATATTATGGATCCATACTCCTACACCAGCCCCTAACCTATTCACAGACCCATCAAAGTCTAGGTGCCAAAGGTACTCATGAAAGATATTCTCACTATCAACTATTTTGTATTTCAGTTCTTTAGCTGTGATTTGATTATTGTCAACTATGTTTTCATTATTATCATTTTCTGCATTGTATAGGATAAAGGAGTCCATATCAGAATGTATGGAGTAGATAGAAATGTTTTGAGGTTTTTAATCACTACTGTTGGGTGTGGATCCTGATTATATTCTATATTCAAAGGCATCACCGCATTGGACCCCAGTTCGTAATGGGGCAGAAACGTCGCCCGTAAAATATTTGCTGCAGGGGGGTCCGGGGGGGTAGCTGTGACTTTTGGGAGCGCCCGCCCCCCCCCATTTGGGGGCAATGACCCCAAAGCTAAAAATAGATTTAAATTTGCCTTGTAAAATGTTGTAATTTTGTAGTCAATCTGGGTCATTCATTAGGTGGATATCTGACTGTAGAAGTTATGTTTAATTTAGGGGTTTTTCCCTAGAAGGCAACCCCTCGCTATATATGAGGGAATTGTATTACATCTATGTAGATCTGTATTCGAAGTGAGGAAGAGAGAGGAGATTGAGAGCGAAAAGGGAATTACAGTGGATTTGCTGTAGGTTGTATCTCTTCAGTTTGTTGGATAATATAAAAGGAAGGATTGGTTGTTTCTCCATGGATGTATCCCAAACTAGGTGAACCATGTATATCTGTGTCTCTCTTGTTCTATGCATTTTCCGTGTTTATATTTCTGCAATATTTTATGTCTTGTATTGCTCTGTAATATATAATTTTCTAACTAGTGGTATCAAAGCCGAAGGTCTATTTGGTTGATAAACTCGCAAGAGAGAAGGGTTCCTAGTTCGAGTGGGAGTAATGGCAGAAGATGGTAGGTTTAGGGTCGAAATATTTAACAGAAAAAACTACCAGCTCTGGAAGATGCAGATGGAATATTATCTGTATCAGAGAGCTCTGTACCAACCATTGAGTAGAAAGGAAAAGAAGCCGACGAGTATGACAGACACAAAATGGGATATTCTCGATAGAAATGCACTTGGAACAATACAGTTGTTCTTAGCGTTGGTAGCGTTTAATATTTCAAAGGAAACGAAAACAGAGGGTTTAATGTCGACATTATCCAAACTATATGAAAACCCCTCGGCCTCAAATAAGGTTTTTCTTATGAAGCGTTTATTTAATATGAAAATGTCAGAAGGTGGATATGTTGTTGATAATTTAAATGAATTTAATACAGTTACCAGTCAGTTAAGTTCTGCACGGGTAACTTTTGATGATGAAGTTAGGGCTTTGTTATTTTTGTGCTCATTGCCAGAAAGTTGGAATGGTTTAATTATCACCATTAGTAACTTTGTCTATGGATCTAGTACTTTAAAGTTTGGTGATGTTGTCGGTGCAATCTTTAGCGAGGAAATGCGACGGAAAAGCTCAGGTGAGACATCAGGTAATGCTTTGACTGCAAAGACTAGGGGAAGCAAAATGGAAAGAGGAAAGAGCCCTGGATATCATAGTAGGTCAAGAAAAGGTAGATCCAAGTCCAGATCGGGGATAGTGTGTTGGAAATGTGGGAAGAAAGGACACCTGAAGAAAGACTGCAAGTCTCGGAAGGGAAAAGAAGGAGGCACGCAACAATAAAATAATCATGAAGCAAATGTAACAGGTGATGTGTTGCAAGATGCTTTGATTCTTTCTTTAGAAAATATTATTGATGCCTGGGTGGTAGATTTAGGGGCCTCATTCCATGCCACACCTAATAGGAAACATTTTCATGATTATGTTCAAGGAGATTTTGAACAAGTTTTATTGGGTGATGATAAACCCTGTAAAATCATTGGAATGGGTATAGTTTTCATAAAACAACAGAATGGAAATCAATGGCTATTGAAGGAGGTAAGGCATGTTCCAGATCTAAAGAAAAATCTTATTTCAATAAGGCAGTTGGGAGGTGAAGTTTGTGTGACTACTTTTACAGATAAAACCTGGAAGGTCACTAAAGTATCCCTGATAATATCAAAAGGAGAAAAGGTTGGTACATTGTATTTATGAAATGGTATTTCTAATTTTGTTAATGTTTTAACCTCTACAGGAGAAGGTATAGCATTGTGGCATCATGGGATGGGGAACATGAGTGAGAAGGGGATGCATATTCTTCACTCAAGAAATTTGTTTCTAGGTTTGAAGCATGTTGATTTAAAATTATGTGAGAAATGTGTTTATGGAAAACAAAAGAGAGTCAAATTCCTCAAAGTTGGGAAAGAAAATAAGAGAAAAAAATTAGAACTTGCACATACAAGTGTATGGGGACCTGCTCAAGTATCATCTCTTGGTGACTCTCATTATTATGTTACTTTTATTAATGATGCAACCAGAAAAACATGTATTTATTGTATTTGAAATAAATCTGATGTATTTGATACTTTCAAGAAATGGAAAGCTTTGGTTGAAAATGAGATAGGAAAAAGGTTGAAGTGTCCCAGATCAGACAATGGAGGTGAATATTGCAGCAAAGAGTTTGATAGGTATTGTTTAGAGAATGGAATTCATAGAGAGAAGACAGTTCCATGAACACCACGACAAAATGGTGTGTCAAAAATGATGAACATGACAATCATGGAGGGTGCAAGGTGCATCAGATTAAATGCAAGATTGCTTGTACAATTTTGTGCAGATGTTGTAGATACTGCTATTTATCTAAAAAACAGAGGGCCTTCAAGTTCCTTGGATGGTCATATTCCAGAGGAGGCATGGATAGGTAAAAAGGTAAACTACTCATTTTTAAAGACCTTTGGTTGTGAAGCCTTTGTCCACATTAATAAATAAAATAGAACAAAGATTGAGGCAAAATCAAAGAAATATACCTTTATTGGATATGGTGTTAATAATTTATGATTATGAAAACGCAAAATCATTAGGAGTAGAGATGTCATATTCAATGAAAAGGTTTTGTATAAGGATCAATTATAGGAAAAGAAACAGGAAAAAGAAAATAGAGAATACACAGTGCTTGAAGAGATCATAGACAAAGTGATGGTTCCTGAAAATCATTTTGATCAACATCTAGAACAACAACCACAACAAAAAAAAGCACCTCAAATACCTGAAAGTGGTGTTATAAGTTCTACCAAGATAAGTAGACCCCTTGAACAATACTCTCCTTCATTATATTATGTATTGTTGGCTAATTCTGGTGAACCAGAATGTTATGAAGAAGCAGTACAGGTAGAAACTAGGAAGAAGTGGGAGCAAGCCATGAAAGAAGAGATGGTCTCCTTAGCAAATAACAAGACTTGGGACTTAGTTAGGTTGCCTACAGGTAAAAAAACATTGCAGAATAAATGGGTTTACAAGTTGAAGGAAGAAGATGGAGGTAGAAAAAGGTATAAAGTTAGACTTGTGGCAGAAGGGTTTGCATAGAAAAAGGGTATAGACTTTGATGAGATATTTTCTCCTGTTGTTAAAATGACTTCAATTAGAACTATTTTAAATCTAGTAGCAGCTGAAGATTTACATCCTGAGCAGTTAGATGTAAAGACAACCTTTCTCCATGGGGATTTGGAGGAAGAGATATATATGCAGCAGCCACAAGGATATTTGGTAAAAGGGAGGAGAAACTAGTGTGTAGGTTGAAGAAGAGCTTGTATGGCTTAAAATAGGCTTCAAGGCAGTGGTATCTAAAATTTGACAGGTTTATGTCTGAACACGGTTATACTAGATGTCACTTTGATCATTGTGTTTATCTCAAAAGGCAAAATGATGGAAGCTATATTATATTGTTATTGTATGTAGATGACATGCTTGTTGCGAGTTCTAACATGCAGGAAATAAATGTGCTCAAAAGAAAATTGACGAACTTATTTGCAATGAAGGATTTGGGCACTGCAAAACAAATCCTTGGTATGAGAATAACTAGAGACAGGAAGAATCACAAATTAACATTGTCTCAAAGTGAGTACATAGAAAAGGTCTTGAAAAAGTTTAATATGCATAATGCAAAACTAGTTAGTATACCTTTGGCTGGCCATTTGAAATTAAGTAAGGAGGAGTGTCCCATGACTCAAGAAGAAATGGCTCATATGTCTAAAGTTCCATATTTGAAGCTTAATGTATGCAATGGTCTCCACAAGGCCTGATATTGCACACGCAGTGGGAGTTGTAAGCAGGTACATGAACAATGCAGGAAAGGAACATTGGATGGTAGTGAAGTGGGTTCTCAGGTATTTGAGAGGTACCACAAATCAAGAATTATGCTTTGGTGGTTCAAACATTTCTCTACAAGGATATGTTGATGCATATATGGCAGGTGATAGGGGTAATAGGAGGAGCACAACAGGGTATGTGTTTACTATAGGTGGAAAAACTATCAGTTGGGTCTCAAAAGTACAAAGTGTTGTTGCACTCTCAACAATAGAAGCAGAGTAGCTACTACAGAGGCTAGTAAAGAAATGATTTGGTTACAAAGGTTCTTGGATGAATTGGGTAAGAAGCAGGAGTTGAGAAGGTTATAAAGTGATAGCCAGAGTGGCATACATCTTGCAAAGAACTCTGCACTTCATTCCAAGACTAAACATATACAACTCAAGTACCATTTCATATGGTCACTGTTGGAAGTGGGACAATTGAAGCTGGAAAAGATACACACTAGCCAGAATCCTGCAAATATGTTAACAAAAGTTGTAACAAGGCAGAAAATGAGAATCTGCTCAGTTTCAATTGGTCTTCAAGTATGATGAGGAAGATGAGAAATAGCCAGGTCCAAAGTGGATTCATTGTCCAGCAAATGAACCAGCGGTGTAGTTGCTATAATCAGTCTTGAAGTAGGCAGTTGTTGGGTGTGGAGCTTGATCATCTTTTGTATTCAAAGACATCACCACATTGGACCCCAGTTTGTAATGGGGTGGCAACGCCGCCCGTAAAATATTCGTTGATGGGGGGGTCCAGCGGGGCGGCTGTGATTTTTTGGAGCCCCCCCCTTAGTGGGGGGATTCGGGAGCAGTGCCCACAAAGCTAAAAATATATCTAAAATTTCCTTGTAAAATGTTCTAATTTCGTAGTCAATCTGGGCCGTTCATTAGGCAACGATCTGACGGTAGAAGTTATGTTTAATTTAGGGTTTTTTTTCCCTAGAAGGAAACCTGTCACTATATATGAGGGAATTTTATTGCATCTATGTAGATCTATATTCAGAGTGAGGTAGAGAGAGGAGATTGAGAACCAAGAGGGAATTACAGTGGATCTGCTGTAGGTTGTATCTCTTCAGTTTGTTGGATAATATAAAAGGGAGAACTAGTTGTTTCTCCTTGGATGTAGCCCAAGTAGGGTGAACCACGTATATATGTGTCTCTCTTGTTTTATGTGTTTTCCATGTTTATATTTCTGCAATATTTTATGTCTTCCATTTCCCTATAATATATAATTTTCTAACAACCACTGACCATGTACTTCATCAAGGTCTCTCTATATAGTTTTCTAGGTTGGTCAAAAATAGAAATGGTTGCATAAGACATATCTAACTGTAAGGATCCTTGTAATTTTTCTCCCCATAAGTGAGATAGCAACATTCCATATTTAGGAGGGATGTCTGCAACTACTATGTCCATTAGGATACTCTTTGCAGGGCACTAGACAAGAGTTACACATAAGTCCTTGATCAAACCAAGGCATTTAACCTGGCTAGAGTCAAAGGAAAACAAATCCTTATATGGTCTGGTAATGTCTAGGTTTAGTCTTTCCATAATGGCTTTTGGCATCAAATTGTGGGATGCCCCTGAGTCTAACATAGCATTATGCAATATTTTGTCATGAATGTTTAAGCTTATGTAGAAAGGAGGGACTCCTCCTTGGTGATGAATATCATTGGCCTTAGGGCCAAACAATAATTCAGGCTTATTGTCATTCAAGTTAACAACATCTTCTCCCTCTCCTATGTTTAAAGTTTCAGTTATCTGTGACCTATAGAATTGATTCTTTACTAGTTCGGTCAAAGGAACTGATATCTTTAATTTTGATATTTCAGTCTTTATATTGAAAGGGAGTTGAGGTTTGTTTGTTTGATTTAGATCTTCCTTAACATTTGTGGTTTGTGTGTTTTTATCTTTTTGTTCCATAGTAGGCATTTTAGTCTGTGTTTCTACTGTTTTGCCTTGGTTTCCCTTGTGAGGATTGGTTTCAGTGATTGTTTCAGTTTGTGTTTTAGTGTGTGTTATATCTACAATTTTAGGGGAAGAAGTTTCAGGTGTTCCCCTAGGGAGGATCTGTAATACTTTAGTAACTGGAAATTATTTTATTTTGTTAGTCTGTGTATGGATTGATATTTTTATGGGAGGTTCATTCTTATTATTACTCCTTAAGCTATATTTTTATGCACCTCATATATAGCTGACTCATAACCATGTTTAAAGTTGAAGGATTCCCCAGATTCCAATTGCAAATGTTGCAGCATGTATAACTCTTGTTCTTCTTGCGTAAGAAAAATAGTGTCTTCATCTTTTACTCCTAGTAAGTTAATCTGGGTATCATCCTCTCCTTCTTGGTTCTGTGAACCCTCAACTTAGTTCTCCTGGAAGGGAGGCCTAATCTGCTGATATGGTGTGGCATTCTTTCCTAGATTAGGGTTCTTTCTAACATTGGGGTTTCTTATTAGGGGTGGTTGTTGATGTTAGGATATTCCGACACATAGGAAATAGTTAAGTTCAACTTGGTCTAGTATAGAGTTAGGTATAGAGTTAGGTAAAGTGTGTTTCTTTACCGTTGTACATTTTGTAACTTACAATCCGACGGTCACGATATGTAGTGATCCGACGGTTCACTCTCCCCTCGGTATTACCGACACTTGATCCGTGGCTTGACACCCGATTGGTCCATGAGTTCTATTTAAAGCGCATGGAGGGTCATTGTTCGGGTAATCCGTCTATGAAAGAAAGCTTATGTAAATTTTCATTCTTTGATTAATAAATTGCCTGAAGTGGCCACGTTGGCTCAGGCCGTGGACTGTTTCCCTCTTTGAGGGTTTTAACCACGTCAAAAATACTGGTGTATTGATTTGAGATCTGGTTGTGAGCGGTGTCCTTTTGGTGTTCTTTCTGAGGAACTTACTCTGTAAATTCCTACATGGTATCAGAGCTATTTGAGGGCCGCGTCCATTGGTGATCCAAATCTAAAGCCAGTAGAACTGCATGCGGCTGTTATTTCCTAGATATACTGTTTCTGACTGCTTTCGAGCCGAGAGGACTACTCTGTTGTGTTCGGAGCATCTGTTCCAGTGAGGAACCCCTTTCGTTTCACGTGAAAAGGTTTTCGGTAGCCCTATCTGCGTCATTTTTAAGATCTAGAGGTATACAGTGTTTATCTGCAGTTTACTGTTATTTTCTCTCTGGTTATTTCGGTTTCTGTTTATTTAGCTTTTTTTATTACCGGATCTATACCTTTCATTTCTGTGTATGCTCTTTGCCCTGCGACTCTGTGCGATCTGGGCAAATCAGAAACAAAAAGGAAGTTTTTTTCTCATGCGTATGCTCTTTTCCCTGCACCTTAGTGTGATCTTGGAAAATCAGAAACATTGAGAAAAATATTTAGTTTCCGGCTAAAGCTAACTTTGAGCCATAAGGTTCGTTTTTCTTTGCATATTCGTGTTGGGTTTTGTGTTTTTGTTTTGTAGGAAAAAAGAGCTTTCTCAAGGCAAGCACGCAACCCAAGCCCCCCCCCCCCCCTCTCTCTCTCTCTCTCTCTCTCTCTCTCAAATTTTTTGTATAGCTCAATTGGTTCAAAGCTATTTTAAGAGAGTAGAGGTCTTGGGTTCAAATCTCCATTTTGTGGGGGCATTTTTTTTTCATTCCCGCACATTCGCGCACTTTGCCGGCAACTTCAACAAATTTTTTTCAAAAAGCCATAACTTCTTCATCCGGAAGCCCTTTTCAAAGCCGTTTTTTTTAAAACAGCCTAATTTTTCGAGATCTATCCATTGGAACACTTACTTTTAGCATCTTCAGCTTCAGTTTTTTTTTTAAATGGAAAGTCCATGCCAAGTCATTCTTGACAACACTAACTACTTCCAATGGATATCCTACATGGAAGATTTACTTAGAAGTAAAGGTCTCTACAGAATAGCCACAGGCCAAGAGACGAAACCAAAAGATGAAGACAAGGCTGCAAAATGGGAAAATAGACAAGATCAAGCACGTGGTTTGATAGGGATGTCTATTTCTCCTAATCTTAGATTCCATATTGCAGAACTTGATACTCCTCATGAAGCATTGGAACAAATCACTAAAGTTTTTGGGATTAAAAATGAAATTAGAGCCCATCAACTTGAAAATGAGTTGCTTACATTGGATCCTAATAATTTTTCTTGCATTGAAGATTTCTTGTCCAAATTCAAGACCCTTAGATATCTCTTGGAAGGTGTTAAGGTTAAGAAAGAAGATAGTAACCTTATTTATTCCATCCTTACAAAGTTGGGACCAACCTACTCTGTATTTGTTTCCACCTTCCATTCTACAAGGGAAGCTTTGATTTGTCAAGGAAAAGACTATAAGGCCCCTTCCTTTGACTCTTTTTGTGATTCTTTAATAAGAGAACAAGAAAAACTCTTACACCTTGGTCTTCTTAATCTTGGAAACTCTTCCAAGAAAGCGTTAGCCGCCCAACAACAACCAAATTCAAAGAATCCTAAGAAGTCATATCCTAAAAAGAATGGTCCTAAACCAAACAAGGGTCCTAAGAAAACTCAGCCTCAAAATGAAAGATCATTTCAGCAAAATGATAAGACCAATAAAAACAAATGGAAGAAGATTGATAGACATTGTAACTTTTGTAATCGAGATGGCCACTTAGAATCTAAATGCTTTAAGAAGATGGAAGCCTTGGAAGCCGCAATGAAGAAACATAACATCCATGTGGAGCATTCTTCAACTTCAACTTCAACTTCATCTTCAGGAATGGCACTTTCTGCATGTTGTTGTCAATAATCTCAGTCTGGTTATGCATTAAATGTATCTTCTTCTTCTCATTCTCATGAGTGGCTCATTGATTCTGGAGCCTCTTATCACATGGCCAAAAACAAAGCCATGTTTTCTTCTTTAAATGATTGTAACACCAAAAATATATATGTTGGTGATGATAGATCTCTTAATGTTGTAGGGACTGGAACTGTTCATCTAGACAATGGTCAGTTTAATGATGTATTATGTGTTCCAACCTTATCCTGCAACCTTCTATCTGTATATCAGATAACTCATTCAGGTGAAGGTAAAATTGTTGAATTTTCACCTCATGATGTTGTAATCAAGAATCTAAGAGATCCTAAACAGATTCTAGCTACTGGTATTGCTGATGATTCCACAAGGTTGTATAAGTTTCACAACTTTGGGTCATCAAATCTTCCCTCAGTATTTGTTGCTCATAATGATGAAGTGAGCAAACTTTGGCATGAGCGATTTGGTCACTTAAACTATCGCTCCCTTCAGCATCTATGTAAAGAAAATATGGTGACAGGTCTTCCTATGGTATCTTGCAGAGATGGTGTTTGTTCCGGATGTGTACTCGGAAAACATCATCGGGACAGTTTTGAAAAACGTGCCTCTTGGCACGCCTCAGCCCCTTTACAGCTTGTGCACAGTGATTTATGTGGTCCACTTCCTGTTGCTTCATTCTCTGGCTGCAAGTATTTCTTAACTTTCATTGATGATTTCTCCAGACGCACTTGGGTATACTTCTTAAAACTCAAGAGTGAAGTATTTAACACATTTTTGGCCTTCAAAGCCTTTGTTGAAAAACAATCTGGACATCAAATTCTTAAGCTAAGAACTGATAATGGTGGAGAATATGTTAAAAACACATTCATCAACTTTTGCACCGAAAATGGAATTCAAATGCAACATACTATTCCATACATTCCACAACAAAATGGTGTAGCTGAAAGGAAAAATCGCACCTTAAAGGAAATGGCTAATTGTATGCTGCAATCTAAAGGACTCAGTCTTAGTTTTTGGGCCGAAGCAATTAATTGTGCAAATTATATAACAAATCGCACTCCTACTAAGGTTCTAAAGAATATCACTCCAAAAGAAGCTTGGAGTTCCATTAAACCAGATGTAAGTCACTTTCATGTTTTTGGAAGTGAAGCATGGGCCCATATTCCAGATGAAAAGCATAAAGCTTTAGAACCTAAGAGTGATAAATGTACTTTTGTTGGATATTCTGAAGATGTAAAAGGTTATAGACTTATTCCATTTAAGTCCAAAAATGTTATCATTAGAAGAGATGTAAAATTTGATGAAAATAAATCGGCCTGCGAGCCTAGTCCGACGGATGTGCCACCTCTTCCTATCTCTTCTACTTTTGAAAACATTTATTCTTCAGATGATGAAAGTGAGGATGACAATCCTCCCCCACCTTCTCAGGATCCTCCTTCAGCTCCTCAACTTCCAAGATGGGTCCGTGCTACTCAGGATGCAACAGGTGATCTTGTCGGTGATCCTACAGATCAGCGACGTACACGTTCTCAGTTTGAAAGAGCCTCTTCTTTACTGGCTCAAGCTCTAGTAAATCATGATCCTGACACTTTTGCAGAAGCTTCAGCCCATCCACATTGGGAAGCAGCTATTAATGAAGAATATCATTCATTGTTGGCAAATGATACATGGGATCTTGTTCCTCTACCAAAGGGACGCAAACTTGTTAGATGTAAATGGGTTTATAGAACCAAGTATGGACCAGATGGGAAAGTTGATAAACATAAAGCTCATCTTGTCGCTAAGGGCTTTTCACAGGTTGAAGGCATTGACTACACTAAAACCTTCTCCCCTGTTGCCAAAATGAACTCTATCCGCCTTGTTCTTTCCCTTGCTGCCTCTTTAAAATGGGAAGTCCATCAGATGGATGTTAAATCTGCCTTCTTGCATGGGGACTTGCATGAAGAAATCTATATGGAACAACCCATTGGCTTCATCCAAACAGACTCCAGCCTTGTATGTCGACTTAAGAAATCTCTTTATGGTCTCAAGCAAGCTCCTCGGGCTTGGTATGCCAAAATGGATAGCTTTCTTTTAGAATCTGGCTTTTCTAGGTGTTATTCTGACAATACTGTCTACACCAAGAAAGTGGGCAACTCTCTTATCATCCTTGTTCTTTATGTTGATGATCTTATTCTTACTGGTAGTGATCCCAACCTTATAAACCATGTGAAGTTCAGCCTTAAAAAGAAATTTGAAATGACAGACTTAGGACACTTACACTATTTTCTCGGTCTTCAAGTCTTGCAATCCAAGGAGGGTATTTCCCTTTCCCAGTCCAAGTATGCTTGTGATATTCTTCGTCATTTTCACATGGAAGACTGTAAGCCAGCCCCTTCTCCCTTTTAGTCTGGAGTCAAACTTTCAGTCTCTTGTACTTCTCCTGAAGTTGATGCTACCTTATACCGTCAACTTGTAGGAAAACTCTTGTATTTAACCCATACTCGTCCTGACCTTTCCTTTGCTGTTGGCCTTGTTGCTCGTTTTATGAAAAACCCCCATGAAAGTCATTGGAAAGCAGCTAAAAGAATACTTCGTTATGTTCAAGGTACAGTACAGTTTGGGATTCATTACAGTGCCAAAGCAGCTCCTCTATTAGTTGGTTTCACTGATTCTGATTGGGCTGGTGACCCTGATGATCAGAAGTCTACTACCGGTTATGTCTTCACTCTTGGTTTAGGACCTATTACATGGGCTTGTAAGAAACAGGCTGCCATTTCTCTTTCGTCAGCAGAAGCAGAGTATCGTGGTGCCGTGGAAGCTAGTAAGGAAGCCTTGTGGCTTCGTCAGACCCTATCAGAGTTTGGCTTTGAGCAGCAGCATCCAACCACACTTTGGTTTGATAATCAAAGTGCCATTCAGCTATGCAAAGATCCAGTCCATCATCAGCGCAGCAAACACATTGAACTACACATGCACTTCATCAGAAAGCTCATTCATGACCATGTTCTTGAAGTGCAATATTGTTCAACAGATGATCAGGTTGCAGACATCTTCACAAAGGCTCTCACAGAGGCGAAGTTCACTAAACTTCGATATATGCTTGGAGTTCAGGAAGTTGTCACTAAGGGGGGATAGGCTCTAGTGCCTCCTTCCTTCTCCTATTGTGTCATATTTGTAAATCCTTCAATCCTATCCCAAGTTGTTCTTTCTGAGGAACTTACTCTGTAAATTCCTACAGTTGATTCTCCCATTGGTTTTTTCTCTCCATGTTCTCTAGACTATCCATTATTGTTTCTATACTTTTAGCTAAATTATCTACTTTTCCATCTGAAGTGGAAGTTTTCTCCTTAAATACAACTCTTTTTTCATTCTTCATTTTGGCCTTCTTGGCCAATAGGTTGGCCTCCACACTAACAACATTGGTTTGCATTTGTTCAAGTGTTAGAGGATTTATTTCCCTTAATTGGTATGACATGTCAGTGTCAAACCCATCAGGGAATTTAATCAATGCTTGGTCAGGTGGAGGCTTAGTATTGGTTGGGACCGCATTATACATACTATTAAACCTAGTGAAATAGTCTTGAACTGACTCATTAGGAGATCTCCTAATGTTTTCATATTCAGATAGTATTTGCAATGGGTTTTTGTTTTGTAGGTTTTAACCCCGTATAGAAATTACTTGAATATGAATTCTAAAACACAGAAAAATAAAAAATGCGAGAGCATAACACATAAAACACATATACATAGAGATTTTCCCCTAGATCCCAAAATTGGGACTACTAGCTTGATTTTTCATTATATTCCTTTCAATGTTATAATACATATTTATACATGCCGAAGCATCCAATACCGTGGACTGAAAACCATTGTGTCCAATACCATGGACCGAAAACCATCGCGTCCAAAAACATGTGCGAAAATCATGCACAAAACCATAGGTAGGTCCGCCCATCCTAGCATAGGGTCCAAAACCAAAATTTTCTAGGGTGATGTCCCAGACCCCATAAAGTGGGGTTACAGGTATGCCTCAAACCCCCTGTCAACCACCCCCCCCCCCCCCCCCACCCCCACTACATAATCGGTGCAACGAAGGGGGGCTCCACCCCCCCTCTAAACCCCTGATTAACTACATGGGCTAGATGTGGAAAGAATATAACACAACCCAACATTCTCCCACTTGTTGTTTTCTTTCCACAGGGGACCACAAAAGAGCTTAGTCAATTTTCTAGCCCTGAAATGCCCATTTTCTCTCTACACCAAGAGAACTTCTCAGAGCTCACAGATTTTGTCAATGCATCTGCAGTATTCTTTAAAGTGTCCACCCTTACCAACAACACCTTTTTGTCTTCTATCATATCCCTCACAAAGTGATACTGAACATCAATGTGCTTTGTCTTTGAATGATGTGCAGGGTTCTTTGCCAAGAAAATTGCACTTTGGATATCACAGTCTATACTTATATCCCCCTGTACTAACCCCATATTTGAACACAATCTCTGCAACCAAACGGCTTCCTTGCTTGCATGAGTGGCTGCCATGTATTCTGCCTCTGTAGTTGATAGTGCCACTACAGATTGTTTCTTACTCATCCAACTGACTGCACCTCAAAATAGGTTAAACACATACCGACTTTTAGATCTTCTTTGATCCAGATCTCCATCCCGGTCTGCATTAACAAAGCCATGAATATCCAACACTCTGTCCAATCATGGTCTTCCTTGGTAGCATAAACCATAATCACTAGTGCCATGCAAACACCTGGAAACCCGCTTCACTGTTGTCTAGTGCTCCTTCCCTGGTTTTGACATAAACCTGCTCAATACTCCCACTGCATGTGCAATGTCTGGTCTAGTACAGACCATTGCATACATCAGTCTACTGACTGCACTTTCATATGGAACACTGGACATGTCCTCTTCCTCTTCTTGTGCCTTGGGACACTTTTTAGCAGATAACCTCACACCTACAGGAATAGGAACCTTCATCGGTTTACTATCCTACATATTAAACCTCTGCAGTATTGTCTCGACATACTTCCTCTAGTTTAACCAGAGCTTCCTCTTTACCCGATCTCTATTAATTTCCATGCCCAAAATATAGTTTGTAGCACCAAGATCTTTCATGTCAAATTTGGAGGACAATTGGGTCTTCAAATCCTAGATAATTTATTTGTCATTTCCAACCAGCAACATATCATCCACATACAAGACCAGATAAATAACATGGTCACCAATTAATTTAAAATACACACAGTGATCTGCTTTGCTTCTTATGAAGCCAAGTCCTCGTATAAATGTATCAAATTTCTGATACCAAATCCTTGGTGATTGTTTTAACCCATACGGAGACTTCTTTAACTTTCACACTAGTTCTTTCTTACCCTTCACCGCAAAGCCTTCAGGTTGCTTCATGTATATTTCCTCTTCTAGATCCCTGTGAAGAAATGTTGCCTTCACATCCATCTGTTCTACCTCAAATTCAGAAGCAGTAGCAATAGATAAAAGTAATCTAATAGAAGTTACTTTGGCAACAGGAGAAACAATATCACCAAAATCAATTCCTGGCACCTGGGAATAACCTTTTGCTAGCAACAAAGCCTTGTATTTCTCCACCTTTCCTTCTTCATTTTTCTTCTTCTTAAACACTCATTTGCTGCCAATGGGTTTCCTTCCAGCCGGCAACTCCACCAGATCCCAAGCCTCATTTTTGTGCAAAGATGCCATTTCATCAACCATGGCCTCTTTCCAGAGTTTTCCATCTTCTGAATCTACTGCCTCCTTCACAGTTCTAAGATCATCATTAGTAACAAACAAAGCAAAATTTGAATAGAAAGCAGATGGACTATACCTTTCTGGTTCCCTTCTTTCTCGAACTTATCTTCTCACACCCAGAGTTTGTGCCTCTTCATCTTTTGATTCTTCCTCTGCTGTAGAGTCTGATTCTTCCTCCTTTAGCTCAAACTCTATCTTCTCACGTTCCTTTGGTTGGCCTTCATCTTTAATAATATCTTTCACCTCTCTGAACACCACATCTCGATTGTACACAACCTTCCTTGTTACTGGATTCCAAAGCTTATAACCCTTTAAAACATCCTTGTACCCAATAAAGATGCACTTTTCAGATTTACTATCCAACTTGGTTCTTTTCTCCTTTGGAACATGTACATATGCATCACATCCAAATACCCTCAGATGTGAAAGAGAGGGTTTCTTACCAGTCCATACCTCTTGTGGAGTCTTATCCTCCAACGCTGATGAAGGTGACCTATTGACCAAGTAACATGCAGTATCCACCACCTCTGCCCAGAATTCCTGTCCTAACCCGGTGCCACTGAGCATGCTTCTTGCCCTTTCCATCAACGTCTTGTTCATTCTTTCTGCAACTCCATTTTGTCTGAGGTGTATATGGAGTAGTCTTCTACCGTGATATACCACACTTCTTACATAATTCTTCAAATTCCTTGCTGCAAAACTCTCCACCATTATCTGTCCTCAACACCATTATCTTCTTCTCTGTCTAGTTTTCCACTAGAGCCTTAAATTCTTTAAACCTGTCAAAGACTTCAGATTTCTTCTTAAGGAAATATATCCATGTATTCCTTGAAAAGTCATCTATAAATGATATATAGTACACAGACTTACCCAGTGATGGAACCTTCATAGGTCCAAACACATCACTGTGCACAAGCTCTAATATCTATTTCACCCTCTTACCACCAGAGGGGAAACTCACTCGATTCTGCTTCCCATATACACAATTTTCACAAAAATCAAAATCCAAAGAGCTATTAGTCATACCTTCTACCATACCTTTACCATGAAGTATTGGAAAGCCCTTCTCTCCAATATGTCCAAGCGTTTGATGCCACAACATGGTCTTCTCTCCAGAGACCACTAGATTTTCTGCTCCACTTTCAGGAACCATAGAACTATTTCACCCATCAATAATAGTGCTACCTTGTAGCTTGTACAAAGTTCCAATCTGAACTCCCTGCATCAATACTAGTGCTCCCCAAACCATTTTGCAGGTATCCTTCTCAAACACTGTTTTTACACCTGCGTCATCCAACTTTCTTACAGAAATCAGATTTCTAGCCAATGCAGGAATATGCAGAACACCCAAAAGTGTTCTAACCCTTCCACCTTGCAATTTCAACTTTACTTTTCCACGACTAATGATTCTAGCCTTCCTATCATCCCCTAAGAAGACATCATCACCATCGTATTTCTCATACTCACAAAACCACTCTCTATGGGGAGTGAAGTGAAAGGATGCACCTAAGTCAATCAACCATACCTCATGATCTATATGTTTACTTGAAGAAGCCAAGTACACATCCCCACCTTCATCTGAGGTAGTTTTCTCCTCTGTAGGAGCATCATCAGATCCCTTTCCTTTATTAGGAGCTTTAGATTTACAGTCCCTTTTTTAGTGCCCTTCCTTTCCGCATTTCCAGCACACCACCTTTATAGGTTTTCCTAGAGACTTAGATCTCCCTCTAGATTTAGATCTCCCACTCGATGACTTATTTTTGTTTCTGTTCTAGGACCATCCTCATATAGACAAGGCATCACCATTCTGGCTCTCCATATCTTTTTGTCTCATCTCCTCCGTCAGCAAGGCTGAGACTATTTCATCAGACTGCAAGGTAGTTGCATTGCTACCTATTGCAATAACCAGACTATCCCATGAATCTGGTAGCGAACACAAGAAACTGATGCACTTATCTTCATCTAAAGTTTTAATATCAACATATGCTAACTGACTTACCACAATATTAAATGCATTCAGATGCTTTGTCACTGAGTCTCCATCTTTCATCCTCAGGTTATACAACTTTTTCCGTAGGAACATTTTATTCGCCAGAGACTTAGATTGGTACAAAGTCCCTAACTTGTCCCACAAAGCCTTCGTCATAGCTTCACCTAATACATTCAGCAATATTAAATCTGAGACACACAATTGTATTGTGCTCTTTTCCTTCCGATCCAACTTCTTCCATTCTTCATCAGACACTCCCGTTGGTTTAGTACTCGGATCTACCGTGATCCACTGATATTTATCCACCAACAGATCCTCCATCTTGAGTTTCCACAACTCAAAACTATGACCATTAAATTTCTTGATCTCTATCTTTCCACTACTCGCCATCTTCTTTCACCACCAGAATCGATCTCGTAGATCTCCCATTGAACAAGGTCTACCACAAGCTCGAGAAAAATGCCCCAGCAACAAAAGCATCCTCTTGAAGCCAAAATTGCTCTAATACCAAATGTAGGTTTTAACCCCATACAGAAATTACCTGCATATGAATTCTAAAACACAAAAAACAAACAATGCGAGAGCATAACACATAAAACACATATACACAGAGAGTTTCCCCTGGATCCCAAAACCAGGACTACCAGCTTGATTTTTCATTATATTCCTTTTAATCTTATAATACATATTTACACATTCTGAAGCATCCAACACCATGGACCGAAAACCAGCGCGTCCAAAAAACATGTGTGAAAATCATGCACAAAACCATAGGTGGGTCCGCCCATCCCAACGTAGGGTCCAAAACCAAAATTTTCTAAGGCATTACCCCGGACCCCATAAAGTGGGGTTATGAGTACGCCTCAAACCCCCTGTGACCCCCCCCCCCCCTCCCCCATTACACAATCGACGCAACTAAGGGGGCCTCCACCCCCCCTCTAACCCCCCGCTTAACTACGTGGGCTAGTTGTGGAAAGAATATAACACAACCCAACATATTTCTCTCCCATCTATTAAGAAATAATCTATGAAAATTAGCTAGGTCTATTATATGATTGGCAGGTAAGGATTTAAACCATTTCTTCACATCCCTAGTTAAAGTTTGGGCAAAAAATTCTCATCTGGACATCCAGGCTGGTGACTTTCTCTTTCAGTCTGTTCATCTCAGTGGTCTGAATGGACATTTATTCCATTACTTTGACCAGCCTATTTGCTTCATCACCTGTGGTACCTGTTTCTATTGATGTTGTTGTTGATGTAGTCGAAGTTGATGTTGGTAATGTCGTGGCCATTGGACCAATGGGAGATAATGTTGCTGCCAGAGTGAAAGGTAAAACTATGGTCACTGTTGGAATGACAGTTGGAGGAGCATTATCAAGACTATCTTGTTTGAGTTGAATCAAGATATCTAGTTCCTTTTCCAAATCTATCATATCTTCATGATTGGTCTGGCTTTCCAGGACTTCCTTTGTTTGTGGGTGCTATAACTGAGGCAGCTTGAGCTGTTTCTTGAGGGCTGCAATATCCTCATTCTTCTTCTTGATTAACTATTCAACATTCTTTATATCCTTTGGATCATGGCCAAGTTCAATGACCAAGTCTTCTAATGATTTAATCCTTGTGTCTTTGGCGCTGGAGGAGGCCTTCTCCATTTTGTACTAGGCTATCACATTTTCTAATGAATCCTTTAGTTTGAAAGCAGCCATGGCCTTTGTTGTGAGGGTGGAGTAAATCATCTCTCTAACCTGCTTATGAAACTCTATTTGATCAATGGGATGAACATCCCTGGCCAACACCTCAAAATTGGTTTTCTTGTAATGTGTTGAGGGTTTGGGCTACTATATAGTGGGCTGTAGGAATGGCACTTGCATTTTTCCTTATTTGATGTCGAAAGTTGACATCAATCTATTATGGTTTGGTGTTTTCATCTTTAGGTATTTGGAATATGTATCTGCCTTCAGTTTTTCATTCCTCATCTTTATTTCCTTAAACCTCTCTTTGATATATGTTTCTCTGTCAGCTGGTCTAAAAAAGGAAGACACCTCCACACTTTGTTGTCTATGTATGATCTATGTGTTGGAAGTAGATAACTGCTATGTTTCTACTAATGCAGTTGCCTCTGTTGTTTGTTTGCTTCTCTGCCCCATTGCCTCAGTGTCAATCATTTCCTCTGATGCAATGTTTTCCTCCTATTCAAACACAGGATTCAACTTGGGCCTTTTGTTTAGCTCGAACAACTCATCAGTGGTCTGCATGGCAGAACTTGATGCCTCTTCCCTATTTCTTTGAGGATTCTTCTCCTCATTGGTAGGGGTCTGTATGACAGGAGGGATGTTCATTGGCTCTTCCAACTCTGGAACCTGCAGGAAAGAGCTGTGGTCAAATTTCTTCTCTAAATAAATCATTGTATTCTCCACATCTACAACTGTGTTGTCCATGTCAATCAATGTATTCTCCATCCACTCTAACTGGTTAGCATACTGTTCAATGTAAGGTCTTGGGTAGTGGATGTAAGGTCCCAGCTTGACCTTTTTCCTGAGTTTGTTTATAACCCTAGGAGGGTCATAATTCCAGATGAAAATATTCCTGAATTTCATTTTTTCAGGTACCTTATTAGCCTCAGGTCTAGCCTCTCTGGTGTTGTAGATGAATGGGCCCAACTAGTTTTTCATATTAAACTGTGTCTTCTTCCTAGCAGCTAGGAAGTTGACCTCATTTGAATTTATAATTTGTCTGAAATAGTTAAGGGCAAATAACCTCATGGCGAGGTATTTGGCCAATTTGTAGGGTGATAGCTCACAACCATAAATCTTGATCTCAGTGTGGTTCTAGTAGAGGTACCAGTCTCCCACCTTGTTGTTCTTAGCTAGTTGCAGTACTCTTTTGATTTCTGGGCTGATTCTGGGTAGAGTGTTGGACGTCAGCAGGTTCATGACTGGGTAAAAAAAGCAGTCTATGAAGTCCTTGTAAGTGAAAGCTGTGGATAACTCCTGGACCAAGGGTGTCCAGTAGATGACTGATCTTTCCTTTCCCATGGTGTCTAATTTCTAGATCTTCACTGGGATGTAAAACAACATTGAAGATTATTTGAAAACTCTTTCAGTGGGTAATTTGGTAAATTGTTCATGCATTCTGTCTACAATAAACTGCGCATAATAAAAAATAATAGCAGGAGGCCTTCCTGGAGTGAAAATGGACAAAAAGGCCATGACTATCTCATCCACATGTGCATTTGTTGCATATCCTAGGATGCATGAGAGCATGGTGACTATGCACCTTCCACTCTCTAAAAAAATGGTGGCAACATAGGGTGGAGTGTCCTTGGGAGTATGGCGCTCTTCAATGATGAAATTATAAAAATTTTGTTTGATTTTGGCTAGGTCTAGTGTCACATACAGGTCTAAGAGGATTCCAATGGACAAAGGGGTCAAGTTATCGCTGGGTTGGATTTGAAGCATCTGGTTGATGGACTCAGCAGTAATGGTAAACAACAAATCCTAGTTTGGGGCAATTATAGCCCTTTGGCTAGGGTTATAGCAAGCATGGCAGAAATGTACAATGTCTGGGAATGGCTGGACTTCTGGGAATGTATACTTAGGAAAATTGGACTCCCATAGGTGTATATCATCTGCATGGTTGAGGAACCTATCTTTACTCCAACAATGGATTTTCAGAAGGTCACCTAGAGTGGTTGTATCTTTGATTTGGAAGTCTTTGTCTACCATAGCTAGGTGGTCAATGTCTAAATTAGGGGTTGTCATTGGTCTGACATCTGGAGAGGTCTAGGTAGCCATTTTTATAATAAATTGTGGAAATTGGGCTTATGTGGTTATGGGAAGTGAATTTTTGACAATTCTGTAACCAGGGTAGGGTATCAGTAGCTTGCAAGTAGGGGTTTTGGTATTCTTAGGAGGGGCATACTCTCAATTTAAAGGGAATTCAATTATGTCATGAATTAACTATATATTTTTAAATGAGAGGGACGTTCTAGTTTTCTGCTTAAATACCAGGAATTTACGGTGGGGATTGCAAACTGGTTTAAAATGGAGGTTTGCAGAGGCCTCTATGGTTTTGAAGTGTGTTGTGGTGGCATTTTGGAAGGTTCTAGTAGTTGGTAACTGGTCGCAAGAGCTCTGAGGGTGAAGGTGTGCATCGGAGTCTTCAACAATGCAAACGAGTTAAAAAGGCCAAAAGTGGGGTCTGAGGGCTTCTAACCACGAGCTGTTAGAATTGTTGGGGAAAATTGAATGAACAGTGGTAATTTTGCTTTTTGGTGGGGAGACGATATTGTAGGTATCACACCACTTAAGAGGGTCAAGCGGTATTTTAGAAAGAGCACGCGACTTAACACAGTGTTGCCACGTAACCCATGGGGGCCCAACAATACCACCCATATCACGTGCTCTTAGGTCGGTAAAGGTCGGGCATTGAGAGGGCGATATATGGGCGAGGGTCATTAGATCTTGGGGTGAGCGATCCAATGGTTGTCACATGGTAGAGTTGCACAGCTGGGTCATGGGGATGGAGGTCAGCGGGGCCTAGGGGATTAATTACAGTTCAGTATAATTAAACCATGATTAAGTGCGGGTTTTAACGGTGATGCAGATTTTAATAAAGAGTTGAACCGAGATTTAAGCTCAGTGTGGTTTGTTTACTGCACCAAGGTGGCAGGTTAAACTATTTTTTGTCAGGAAAATGGTTATGCGATAGAGTTAGTGAGGCGAGGGGGTTTTATACTTAGGATAAAGGGGTTTCATGGGTTTTTGTGGTTTTTTTAGGGTTTTTAGGTAATTAATCAAGGGGGAAAATGATTTTTCCAAAGGGGGGAAAGGGTTTCACACTAGGGGACTGAATTTTGAAAGTAATTGACTAGGGAATGTGTGAAACCAAGGGGTAGGAGTGAAAATGAAGGGAAAAGGGGTTTTCATAAGCCATGAAGGGGTAAAAGGGAATTTAGTAAGTATATAGTGGGGGGTGAAATGCAATGAAGGGGGAGTTAGGAAAATCAGCTTATGAGCATGCTTTTTCCTTGATAACTGCTCTGGACACTGAAACACATAGTTAAGCATGATAATAGTGCTTATGCTTCAAATGACTTGTATTTCTGCAACCTTTCTTCTACTTACCCTTTTACCTACCCTAACATTTTTTCTTCACTTTGGTGGGTGCACTTACGCTAGCAAGCCTTTTTCTTTTCTTTTATTTTATGAAACAAACTACCTACTTCTAACCTTATATCTTCTAAGGGCTCACATTAAACTGTTGAGCTCCTTTTATTTCTCTACCTATCTACTGATATTCCAAGATTAAACTATTTGGCAAGATCTTTATTCGCTAACCATAAACATGAAATTCAAAGCATGAAGTAGTCAAGCTTAAACAATTTTACTATCATGGGTTGTGGCATTAATAACAAGCTACACACAACCATTATTTGGACAATAATAGTAAAAAGTAGTGGCACCTGGACTTGCACACTTTCATGATATGTTTTTGTTTGGGGCTCATATTTTTCATTTTTTTGATCTTTTATTATTCTTTTTGTCCTTTGATATTTCTTTTAGGACATATCCTCTTTACATTTTTTAATTCTAATATAGAAAAAATTTGCAGAAAGCAAAGGTATGTACAATATTACAAGACTTAACCTTAGCCAATTCAAAATTATGAATCCTATCATCAAGAAAATCATCAATTCTTGGGAGTGGACAATGATTCTTTACCGTGATTTTGTTCAGTTCATGTAAATCCACAGACATGTGCCAATTTCCATCCTTCTTTGGCACCAAAGCAATGGGCGAACCACATGGCAAAGTAGATGGGTGTTTGATACCTTTCCTCAGCAATTCTTGAATTTTCTTTTTGATTTCCAAGCTCTCGATAATAAGCATGCAATGCATAACAATGTTCGTAAGTGGAACATCCTATTGCAATTGAATGTCATGTTGAATTACCCTCTTGGGAGGTAACCCCTTTGGTTCTTGAAACATCTCGGTATGCTTGCTTACCACATCAAACAAATTAGCTTTCAATTTATCATCACAACCTTCAAAAGATTCATAATCAATATCATTCTTTTTCTTAATAATGAGAAGCACAAATATTTTAATTTCATTTATTAGTCTCTTCATCTGCCCTACACTAACCAAAGAAATGTTTAGCTTTTTGTGATGGTCTCTCACTATGTACTCCACCCTATTCTTGGCCAATATGTATTTTTTGTCATGGTGATAAGTTATTTATTTTATATCATACAAATAAGGACTACCCAAAAGGATTCCTGAGATGTCAACTAGAACTACATCTAACTCAACATCATCAATGAAATTTTCCATAATAGAAAACTTGAATAAACACTTCCTTGTAACCTGTAAGTTTGCATTGTTAACTATCCAACCCAATGGATATGGCTTATGATGAGGTATAGTTTCAAGGTTTAGTTTTTTAACCAAGTCTTTTGAAATCAAGTTTGATTGTGACACACTATCAAATAATGCATCAATCTTTGTATGATTTGAAATCACTCTAACATGAAACAACTCTATTCTTGACTCTTCATTTGGAGTATTACTTTGACTATGTGATGAACTCGTGCTTGCAAAAGTTTCTTTTCCTTTTGTAACCATGGCTGAAATCTTGGTCTCATCACCAGAATCTGAACCAAGGCCATGTTGTGTGGTAGTTGTCATCTTTTATTTTCCCTTATTTTTTGTTTCTTAGGCCTTAATTTAGGATGCAATTTCCATTAGTGGGTTTCATCATGCCCCTCTTTGGAAAAGTGTTTTCATGTGATTTTCTCCCCTTATTTCTTCACAGTTGCATTTTCCTTTCCCTTCCCTTTTCCACCCTTTTCTTTCTTCTTATCCTTGAATGGCTTCCTCTTGCTACCTTCTTCCTAAATGTTCTCTCCTCTAGATTCAAGATGCATGGCTTGCACACATACCTCATATAAATTATTTGGATTGAACATAAGAATAGTATGCTTCGGATAGGAATGTAAACCCCCAATATATTTCAACAGTGTATCTTAGGAAATCAAATTCACTCCTAATAACGAAGACCTTTTCCTAAACTCCTGTGTATAATCTTGGATTGTTTGGCCTTTAAGCTGCCTAAAATTTTGCCATCTCATAATGGCTTTTTGCGTATAGGCTAAAGGATAAAACTATCTCTTAATTGCAGAAAAAAATTCAACCCAAGTGATGGATATCTTACCACAGATTTTAATTTCCTCTTGAGTATTTGCTTCCCACCAAACTAGTGTAGATCCTTCTAGCCTTAGTGAAGCCAACTCGATCTTTATGTCATCTTCTTGAAGGTTTTTAATTCTGCAGTGTACCTCCAACCGTCAAATCCAATTGTCCAGCTTTTCTGAATTCACCTCTCCATTGTAGAAGGGAAGTTTGAATTTTACGTCCAATTCCAGTAATAGAGTCTTTCCTTTTGGGGTATTTGAATGAGTATGGGAAATTTCAGTGGTGGTAGTGGAAGATGATTCTATGTGAGATGATGGAAATGATGAGGAAGATGATGAGGATGGTGGAGATGGAGGTGGATTTCCACCATTCCCTTCAGAATCCTTCTTCTCATCCTTTTTTTTCTCTGAGCTTCCTTCTCCATGTGGAGGTTTAGAACTCCCTCCAACCATTCTAGTGTTCCTCTCTTCATAAATGACTTTAACCAAATCAGTCAAAGTATAGAAAGATTTCGTGAATTCTTCCTCTTCTAAAGAGGGACCTTCAGCCTCTCTTTCTCCCGACATAATGGCTCTAGATTCAAGCTCAGAAATTGGTACCGCTTGTTGTTATCCGGAAATCTAGTGTCTATTTAGAGTTGCTAGTCCCACTAAGACGGATAGCTATCTTAGAAACAAACATATTAAAGTCACTTGTTTTTTCCTTTATGAGAGAGAGATGAGAAAGAAGCATAGAGTACCAACCTCAGTCTTCCGCTTGGCTCCTTGCCTGTTTCCTTTCCCCTTTGACAGAATCTCGCCACTATTTCCTTACTTGTCCCGCTTCAAAGAGCACCTATAGATTCACATCAGCATAATACCATCAAATCATAGGGATCTTTCACTGTAAACAATATAGGATCAGATATATATTGACCATACAAATGCATATAACAACACAATATTCAGAGATACACAAGAATATGGAGGAAAACTCAAATAGCTTTATTAGTAACAGTAGTAGAAGAGAGGATTACAACCACTTGGTCTGACCCAACACCATCCTCCCAGCTTGAAAGCCCTCTTCACCTCACACAAAGCAAGATCACCCAACAATGTCTTCAAAGAGAAACCAACAACGCCCCTTTGCAAATTACCAAATTCCAACCTTTGGATCTCTGGGATGAGGGATCCATTTATAGATATTTGCAGGGGGGTGAGTCAGCTTCTGGGATTTTGATTAGTGTCATCTCTCTGATAGTTCTTGGTTCCACTTGGATATTTCATGATCTCTTACTCATCCTTGGGTGAATTCAGGGAGGCAAGTGTCAAATGAGCATCCTCTAGAAGATTCTCAGGGTCTCCACTTAGCAAACTGCTTGTGCCATTTGTCTACTCTCACTCATTGCACCCTATAGAAGGGCTTTTCAGTATGCATCACACTTTTTGCATGTGGCAGGTGAGATGCATCACACCCTTTGCACTGGGCAGTCAGTATGGTCCTGCTTTGACCCGTTCTAAGTGGTTTCTCATGGAAAACTTTTGGGAGATGATGTAATCAGCTGACCTTGCTCCTTTGGGGTATGAAACAACACTTTTAGGGACTTATAAGCCCTTGGTTTATGGACATATGTGATTGGGGTTGCAGTGCCCAAATATGTCTATAACAGTTTCCCCCTAAAGCATGAGGTCGTAAATATTTTGATGTCGGGTGAAATGCTTTATAATAAGGATCCGAGGTTTTTCACACTGAAAGGTGACCTGTAATAAGATACAATACAATACATTATCTTCATAATATTTTCATGATCTAGCTGAGGCGGGCATTCCCATGCTCAGCTTGATAAATTCATTTTCATGTACATAGGACAGACAATCATCTGTGTGCAGACTGATGATTCTGGTAGAGCCATCATCCTTAGTTTGGATGATTATCTGTGCAGCAATGATGTACATTTGATGTCTTTATTTTCCTGATTGTGTCGCAGCCCGGATGGATGAAACTAGATCTGGGGTCTTTAAAACTCGTTCGATCTTTGCCCGAAGGCACAAGTCGATCCATGTGAAAAAGATGTTCTGAAGTCGAACATGGAAGGAAATCGCCTGATTACCAGCCAATGATGTAAGTTGTTAACAGGCGCGAGAGGAATCACTGATAATGATGATGACCCTCAAGGTACTGCAGTACAATTCACATGGTGCGAATACATGAGTCGATGTCGAACACCACGCAAAATCTTTCGGTCGAAGGCTATTAATGTAAACCTGTCGCCGGAAGTGAGAAACTTGCCATTGAGGCATGTAAGCTTCAAAGTACTAGAAGGGTTGTCCCTAGGTCGCCTTCTTGGATAATGAGCTGATGTCGGCAAGAAGTGACTCTTCGTAGGAGGGCATTAATGGATCCCACATCTACGACACAGAACGGAGCAAATGATTTTGTAGAGGTGAAAACGATCTGATGACACAAGGTTCAGGGTGGCGGTCATGAAAGAATGAAGCATGAAGGTATTGTAGCAGATGAGATACAAGCTGGGTAGGTGAATTCTCTGAGCAACTTCCCTTGAACATATCGGCGACACTGAAACGGATTGGTAGCATTAACCCCAAAAGTGGATGGTACGGTGGACCAATGGTGATATGACTGGTCAATGGAATAACCCAACCCAACTCAATCATGGTGATGGAGTGAAAGTGTCATGTTCAAGAGCAACCTGCTACCAATAAAGCTTCTTCAAGTTTTCTTCCCAATTTTCCCCAGTCATTTTTTACCAGTACCTCTTTATTTTTGTCAAGCTTGAGGAGGATAACATATGCTTGTTCTATAATTTTCCCTTCAGGCAAACCCATCACTATGTTTTAACAAGCCTAGCGACAGTGAAACTCGTTCTTGTCTAAATGGACAAGTTTGTCGCTATTTTTTAAATGAGTTTAACGATAAGGATAACTCAATCCTTTTCAATTTTAGAGAGTCTGAAAAGAGACAGAAAGAAAACTTCAATATTCCTTTTTCATAATATAATCCCTTAAGTCTAAAAAAGTATAAAACAATGCGAAAGGGATGACTTTTCGATAGTTTTAATGAGCCGAACAAGACAAACGCTCGATATTTTTGTGTAATGATCCCTCAGGTCCAAAAAGATTAAAATCTAGACGAGGGATAGCACTTTTGATCACTTTAATGAGCTGGAGAGGCCAATTGCTCAGCAATCTTTTCATATTTTACGAGTCAGATGAAAAGATCTTAAAGGTGACTCATTTTTTGAGGAACAAGTGATGTTTTCAGAGAGCTGTTGGTTCCAGGTAAGGTTTGGAACTTCCCAATCACGGCAGTGTAAAGAAGGTGGCTAATAGGATCAGTGGATCACTGGTCGCATTTGTTCCTCAAAAGGGGTAAACAATCAAATGGAGGTGAATTATCGGCTAAAACATAGTGGAAGTGATGGTAAGAACACGACCAAGGCTCAAAAGCTAATGATAATCATTCACAATGGTTATTTACCGAAGGTGGGTTCATTTTTTAATGAGCTTGAACTCTGGTGGAACATATGCTCATTGCTAGGTTTAATTTTTAACGAGTTTTAACTTCGCGTAAAACTGCTCGTGCTAGTCATATAATAAGGATGTCTCATCGATAGGTTCATTTTTTAGGGAGCTTGCACCATTCGAAATTATGCTTCGATTCCTTTTATTATGTAAGCTAGGAACAACCAATCCTACGAGTTTAAAGGGTTAAGAACCTACAAACTAAGAATATAAATGGTTGTTTTTCACTTTGACACAAAAATGTTTGCATGCCCCTAGGTATAGTGAAGTAGAGTTTCCCAAGTTACCCCTCAATTTGTAGACAAAACATTTGTTCTATCAGGAAAGGCCTACCTTTCCCAAGTTACCCTTCAATTTACAGAAAAAAATATAAATAGTTTAAAGGGTTAAGAACCTACAAACTAAGAATATAAATGGTTGTTTTTCACTTTCACACAAAAATGTTTGCATGCCCCTAGGTATAGTGAAGTAGAGTTTCCCAAGTCACCCCTCAATTTGTGGACAAAACATTTATTCTATCAGGAAAGGCCTACCTTCTAATAGAGGTATCTTATTTCAGTCTAATCCCATTTTCCTAAATGGACGGGTGTGTCAGACCAGTCATATATCCTCTACGAAAACCTACCCTATACCTGAATTTTTCTTGCCAAAGCAGACCAAGGTGTATGCCCCCTGGGTTTCAGTCACGACCACTGAATCACTCGCGCTCATCAGGTGGACGGATTGGAGATTGATGAGACATTCCTTGCGCAAAAAGACTTGTTAGGGATGGCATTTGACTATTAGCTATGTGTGAACTAGGGAATGAAAGCTGGTCTATGAGCTGGACCACTCTACCTTCATGTGAAAAACAAATTACTCAAAAGAGTGAGGAGACAATGGCTCCCATGCTATAAATGTAGTCACGCCCAAGGAGTAGATTGTAATCTAAAGGTCCTCAGACTACCATTACGTTCAGATAAATGGTTTTCCTTCTCAAAGTTATAGGAAAACTTGGAATGATCCCTAACGGTCGACTAGTTCCTTTGTTGAAGCCTGTCAGATTTCGCATCTCAGGAAGAAGCGATGGCGAATCAAGCACTTTCCAAGCAGTGTAGGAAAGGATACTCACAGAAACCCCTTCATCTATGATGGTACCAACCATGACCATTTTGTAAGTTTTCACTATGATTTGGAATGGTACATTAGATGATAAACAGGGTCTACCTAGTAGATTCCAATCGAAGGAAATGACTAGGTTGCTTGGACATGGGACCAAATAAACGGCCGGATACAACTTTGATGAATTTCCTTCCTGTGGTAAAGGAACAGGTAGATTTCCCCCATGTTCATCAGAGTTTGTGTTTACGAAACAAATTTGAATGGTGTCGTTCTCATTCTCTTTGGTGACTATATCATCTGAAGGTAAATCTTCTGAAGCCAAGATGGGGTCGACTGCCATCTCAACTTGTTGACTTTGGTCTAATGTGGACTCAGAGGGTTTATCTTCAATGGTAGGTGCTTCGACTGACAACAAAGACAGATCAGTCAGATTTTCAACTAGCAATGGATTCGGCAAGAGTTTCTTGTACCCAGGAGGGAGTCACTATGGTGATGCAGGATGATTATCCAAGACTCTTTTAGCTTCATCTAGGAAAGGACAATGGTGAAGGGCATGATCGCCTTCACACAGTCTGCAGGGAAATTTAGGTTTCCCTTTTTGTCTAGTGACTTCGTTTTCACTAGTTGATGGTGTACTTTCAACATGATCGTCAGAGGTTGATGACACCAGATTGTGCAAGAGGGGAGACCAGTCCCTTAGGATCCTAGGGATGCAAGGGCAATCTCGGTGACAGTGGTATCCTTTGCAGATGACACATGGAGATTTAGGTTTGGATGGTGCAGTGTGTGGATTTTTGCTAGACAATGCACAATTGCCCCTTTTTGTCATTGGCTCCTTCTTCTTCTTCTCCTTCTCCTTCTTCTTCTTCTCAGTCACTTGGTTTTTAGTTTTACTATCTTCACCAAGCGAAGAGGAAGAAGGAGAGGGAGAGACAAACAAAGTAGAAGGTTGGGGGGGAACTCTGGTATCATCTAGTTGCTAATTCGATTGTTCAGGAATCACGATGCTTTGAATGACAGAGGTCGAGAAACGCCGTACCGGCAGGCCAATTGTCAATCCAGGAAGGGACAATGTGGCCATATGAGGTGCACCAACATCTCCCCAAGAGGAGAAAGGAGTATGATTTCCCCCAAGGGGAAATCCTTGGTTGGTGGACTCCATTTTCTCAACCTAAGACCAATGAGGGAACAGTGACGTTATTCCGATTAAAATAAATTTTAGATGCTTTGACACAACTTGATTTTTAAATTTTTAAGAGTCGAGAAAAACCTAAAGATGACTCTAGTCACCTTCGATTTTTAATGAGCCTGAAGTGACAAGTGCTCAGATGAAGCTTTTCCTTTAAGGAGTCTGAAAAGGAGTGAAAGAGACTACTCTGGAAATCTAGACAGAGGGATTACCAAATCAATCGCAAAACTGTAGAATAATTTTTATGGTACGACAGTCACTCTTCCCGAATGTTGTATTCAGTGCATTGCAATCAATAGGGCGGCAGACACGGCTTCCTAAGGATAAAGGATATAGCCTATTGTGGTCTCCCATTATATACTTGACGGTACGTGGGAGCACAAGTCCATCCTCGCACTTGTCATCTCAAAGAGGAGGAATCACCCAACCTACGATGAAAGCGACAATTACCAGGCTTTACGACACCGGAATATGTCTCTAGCCTAGACTTCTAGATGTTGTGCGTTAGGTTCCAAAGCATTTTTATGTTCATTGAATTTATTTTACAGTTGATCTTTCTTAAGAAGTTTGCCTTCAAGGTTCACCATGTGATGTAGATATACAATTCCTAAAATGCAATCTAAGATGATAAACAGTCGTTTAATCTTCTTTTTGCAATGAAAATCCTAGCTACTAAGGAAAGAGAAATGAAATCTTTTCAACATAGAGCAAAGAGCACACACTAGATGCACTATCCTAAATCAAAATTAACAAGCAGTCTAAATGCAAATGCACACACATGTATTTTTTTTCACTTTCTTAATGTGTCAATGACAAAAAGAATGCTAAGTACAAATATGAATTATTCCTTCTTTCAAAGCGACAGTACTAATGATTTTCTTTTCAAAAAATAAAAAGGAGACAAGACGACACTTTACGATTTTGAATTGAAAACTGATTTCAACACTTGAAATACTACTAATTCAGATCAAATACAAGAGTAACAGTGTAATCAACTATCAAAAAGAGAAGGATTCTTTTCCTTGACTAAAAACGACACTTGCGACACTTTCAAATCAAAATATGACAGTTCAATTAAGCTACTATTTTGTAAATGAGAACTGTGAATGGCGAAAAATACACAAAAACATTCACAAATCTTTGCACAATGGAGGTTCGATGATGCAAAGAAAGGGGGTTTCAACAGTGGTCTACTGATCATAGACAACAAAACTCCTTAATAAAGCTGAAGATAGTGAAGAACAAACCAAAATCTAGAGGCAGATCTAGTCTTGTTTGATCATCGCACCTGTAACACAGGGAAACAGGGATGCATCCCACCTACTACACATGGGAGGTGCGATGTATCCAAATTGCCAAGAAGACAAGGTGAAATGGTCCAGGGATGAGACTTTAACTTGGCTTTTGGTCACATTTTGCAGCCTAGTTCAGGGATTTAGGTCAAGCAAATGATAGTCAGTAACTACAAAGTACAGGGGCTGATCTATTGAGGTTACTCAAGCTACCTCTAGGGCACTTAAGATGTTTGCAAGTCAATTGTTCAATTCATAAACAAACCGAGAGATTGACTGAAGCAACATTGATCTACTTTACACTTGCATAGAAAATGCAGTTCGAAGGCTAGCTGGCTTAACTTCAGGCTTCGTCTGTGGTTTATGAATCAAACAAATAGAGACAAGCAATCAAGCTAATCTCTCCCCAGTGGAGCCGCCATTTTGTTATCAAGAAATCTAGTGTCTATTCAGAGCTACTAGTCCCACTAAGACGGGTAGCTATCTTAGAAGCAAATGGATTAAAGTCACTTGTTTTTTCCTTTACGAGAGAGAGATGAGAAAGAAGCAGAGAGTACCAACCTTAGTCTTCCACTTGGCTCCTTGCTTGATTCCTTTCCCCTTTGACAGAATCTCGCCACTGCTTCCTTACCTGTACTGCTTCAAAGATCACTATAGATTCACAGCAACATCATACCATCAAAGCATAGATATCCTTCACTGTAAACAATATAGGATCAAATATATATTGATCATACAAATTCATATATCAACGCAATATTCAGAGATACAAAAGAATATGGAGGAAAACTCAAATAAATTTATTAGTAATAGTAGTAGAAAAGAGGATGAAGACCACTTGGTCTAACCTAGTGCCATCCTCCTAGCTTGAAAGCCCTCTTCAACTTAGACAAAGCAAGATCACCCAACAATGTCTTCAAAGAGAAACCAGCAGCACCTCTTTGTAAATTACCAAATTCCAACCTCTAGATCTCTGGGATGAGGGATCCATTTATAGATATTTGCAGGGGGTGAGTCAGCTTCTGGGATTCTGATTAGTTTCATCTCTCTAATAGTTCTAGGTTCCACTTGGAGATTTCATGATCTCTTACTCATCCTTGGGTGAATTCAGGGAGGCAAGTGTTAAATGAGAAACTTCTAGAAGATTCTCAGGGTCTCCACCTAGCAAACTGCTTGTGCCATTTGTCTGCTCTCACTCATTGCACCCTACAGAAGGGATTTTCAGTATGCATCACACTTTTTGCATGTGGCAGGTGAGATGCATCGCACCCTTTGCACTGGGCAGTCTGTATGGTCCTGCTTTGACCAGTTCTGAGTGGTTTCTCATGGAAAACTTCTGGGAGATGATGTAATCAGCTGACCTTGCTCTTTTAGGGTATGAAACAACAATTTTAGGGACTTAGAAGCGCTTGGCTTATGGAAATATGTGATTGGGGTTGCAGTGCCCAAATATGTCTATAACACTTGTACCTCTTCAATCTCAGTTGGAGGAAAAACTTGATGAGTTTCAAGTGCAGTTGGAATTGGAACTTTGGGTGGTGGATATTGTGGCCTTGTGGCTCTCCTTCTTCTGGGCATTACCTCAGGAGTTGCAACCAATAATTTCCCTTCTCCTTTCTGAAACTTTAACCTTGTAAGCATCAAAATTTTGAGACCATTAAAACCCTAATTGCACAAACTCAAGAAATCAAGCAATTAAACCTTTGCTCTGATACCAACTTGATCTATTTTTGTATGATTAGTTTTGTTGTGCTAATAACAATTACAGATTTATAAACATGTGCTTGATTATTGTTAATTGTGTGGAGGTTTTTGTTAGTTGTTTGTGCATACAATTAGGTAAATTTCCTTAAGTTTAAAAAGACATTCGTGAGAAAAATAGATTTAGAAAGAAAATACTCAATAGAAAACATTCATAGTGTAGCAAACCATCAAAGAGACACATTAAAACAATGTTTTGATGAAGGAGTTCACCCCTCCTGGGCTACATCTCCTTGGTCCAGATTCCATGGCTTGGGCCTCTGTATTAGCTCAATGTGGACCAAATTTGTTTTAAAAATCTCTATGGCTCTTGATACTTGCTCCAATGTTTTCATAATGTCCAAATTAGATGAGAATACCTCTTTCTGAGCTCAATTTGGTCAAAAATTGACTTCTCTAGAGATCATTCGGTCTTTTCCTAGATTTTATCCTCTAATTCTGGAACATCTCCAGTTAGCGCTGCTAAAATTGGTGGAAGTACTGAACTTGGGGGCACCGCTGAATTTACCACCTGATTAACTCATAGCTAATTAAGGCTTAACTGTGCTTAATAAATTCAAAATTGGATTAGTGCTAAACAACCCATAACCTCTGACAGCTTAATAGGCTTGGTTACATGTAACAGTTATGTCACATTGAATTTTGGAGTGGAACCGTCGAAGTTAACTGATGATTTGAGGTTACAGTGTTCACATGCAAGTTAATGTCATTGTTTTGGAGGGGTCTATTACCTTGACCGCCGGGGTTATGTATTGTTCACATGCGGAACTGTCAGAGGAGTGGTTTGGATAACCGTCATGGTAAACATAAATGGTCATATTTTATTTATATTGGATCACATGGGGATCATCAAAGTAGTGGTTTGGATTGTCATCATTGTAACATAAATTGTTATAGTTTGTTTATATGGTGTTCACATGGGGGGATGGCTGGCATGCAGGCTTGCCCTCCCCTAAACTCCAATCTCCAAATATTTACAACTCAAATATACACCACAAACATATTGTGTAAGAAACATTGTGTAGAGTGGACATTTAAGGTGTAGAGTTTGCATGCGGTAGGTCACGGGTTCAACCCCAACTTCCACCAATAATTTTTTCTCCCATATGTAGACCACCAACCCGACCTTTGGGAGGTGCCACGTGGAGGCCTCCGGGCTGACCACATGGCATTCTTCCATTGGTCCAAAAATGAAGCAATAAAAATGTGCCAACAAACCACTATACAATCTAACCAGATAATGCCACTTGTCCATTCCTGATTCACCGTTGACCAATGTTGACCATGCCTAGTCACCTACGATGTCAGGAGTATGGACTGCTGAATGTGTAGTGATTGAGCATCCTTTTTTTGTAAATTTCCCCTGTTTAACAAAGCAATCAAAACATAATAACTTTCTCATACGAACTCAGTTTTTTACAAAATGAGTTGCGTTAGGATCAATATTTTGAGACAAACATGGTCGTTTAGGTTTCGAGCCATTCTAAGAAATTTATTTTTGAGCTAAATACTGAGAACCTAATCAATTGTGTTCTTATGGTTTTGATGGTTTGATGTAGTTGCATGTGTTTCTAAATTGCGATTTCCATTCCGCAAAATTGTAGATGAAATTTGTAATCTCTTGTTTTCAGTTTGAATTCATGAGTAGTAGCAACTTTCTATTAATTTCTAGATTAAGGTGAAGTGTCACTTTTACGCAACAATTATCCATCCTACTGCGTGGCAGTTAATGTGCTACAATTGTATATGCTCATTGTTGGATCTAAGTGAGTACATTGTTGTGGGGATCCAACAATGCACATATACAGATGTTGCACATTAATTTCCACACAATACATTGGATAATTGTTGCCCCACTTTTATGGTATCCTCTTCAATTTCATAATTTTGTGATTGATTTTATGAAGTGATGAGTTCATGTGTTTTCTTGTTAATGGAATTATGGTATAAGTGTTAATGGAATTATGGTATGAGTGTTTTGGATTATGAAATATAATTTTATTGAGTCCAATCAACTTAATATGAAGTGTTTTGATTAAGTTAGAATTGGATATTCTAACGAATCACATGTATGTGAATATGGAAATCCAAGAAAACTATTGGATAGTGACATTGAAAATGTCAAAGAAAAATATGTGAAGGATATGAACAATTCCATAGAAGGAGGTAAAGGAGAGATATAAAGTCATGCATCGTGATAAACCATAAATGGGCTTATATTTTTGGGCAAATTATTGTCATAAAGGAATGTTGTTAATATTTGTCTACTCATTGTATCTAATTGAAGTTATTATAATAATTTATATGAGTTGTAAGGGGTGCATGATCAATTGGATCTGACAACCAAAAGTATTGACACAAGTTGATTTCCTTAGGTGTGTTGTAAGCCCTTTTGAGACAGGCCTATAGTGTTGTGGAATTAACCACTAGATAGGTACAAGGGTGGAAGGTATAGTGTAATTATATCTAAGAATGATGTGTAATGAAAGAAGTTAGTCTTCAATTAAAGTGGGGGCAGATGTGAGATGGAGTCAGAATGTAAGGTTCTAAGTCAGAGAGTTTAACATGATTGATGAACCATGTAGGCAAAAAGTATTCTTAGAGAACTAACGAGTACATATGTTGGTACCCATGTACTTCTGTAGATGGAATTATTTTATATGGACATCAATTACCAATTTTATGCATATACAAGAGAGAAAAGAGTAATACCCATTGTAAAGAAATCCTAAGGAAAGATAAGTACAAATCAAGAAAATCATTTTGGAGGCACTATAACAAAAGTGGTCGGAGCATCAGATGAAATTGGATGGTGGAAAAATGTAGATAAATGTGTGTTGAATAAATATCAAGTCTATATATTTATTTTGGAGTTAATGAATATTTTAATTCTTCCTGAGTCATACCCTCATTGTAGTGTAGGTTTGTGGTTACCCAAAAAGCACTTGAGGAAGGGTCCATTGAGAAGAATCTAAATAATGGTTTAGGGTTAGCTGAGAAAAACCTAGGCATGATTCCAAGAGGATGATGAATGGGGAGGTACATGTATAAAGCCATGTCTATTTAATTAACCATGTATGTGAAGAGGCATCTTAGTAGATTGGCGATACCAGTGGTTGAGCACCCACGCATTTCAGTGATAGGTTGTTTCTTTATATGGATGTCAACGTTATGATATTATTTGTAAACATCATGTTGTATTAGATGTATATTTTTTCCTTATTGATATTGAGACAAGAAGTAATTAAGGGGGAGTGTTAAAACAATAATTCCCGCTTGTTTCAGTGTAAGCATGTTCCTATTATCTAGTATGTCGTTTAGGCCTAGTTGGTTAGTAAAGAGTTTCCCTCTAGCTAGTAGTCCTATATTAGTGTAACAAACAAAGGCCGTATATAATCTAATACCAATGTAACAAACAAAGTTCTTTTACTCTTTGATACCAATCTAAAAAGAAAAGTTCGTATGCACAACAAACTACTTCAGAATATCTAAAATATATAAATATCCATGATAGGAAATTAATATCTTATTTAAGAATATTTGAATACAAGTGAGATGATTACAATTAAGGGTGAGGGCCTGCTTATATACCTAGGTAAGTACCCCTTCACAAATGGTCATTTCCTTAGAGACATGCTTCTTCAATACTAATTACTGGTTAATTAATCATTATTATAGTTAGCATTATTATTGATATTATTTTATATATATATATTATTCATAAAATTTCCTTCCTCTTCAGAAAGCTTTGTCCTTAAAGCTAATTTCTTCACAAGGTGTCATCTATTTGTGATCCAGGTCCAGGTGTGATGAAGGACCCTTCCAAGACCTTTTAATTTTGTGATGTGTTAAATTGCATTTTTAAAATAACATTAATGAATACATCTGCATGCTGTAAAGAAGAGGAACATAACAATCATCAGCAACATAAAAACATAAGTCGTTGATAACGGAGTTCGTCCAGGAGGGATTACATCTCTAGGCCCCTGTGTTAAGATGGTGTAGGGTGTTGCATTAAGTGCTGTCAATAGTGGTGATGTACATAGAGGTGACATCGATATCATACAAGGAAAAATTCCCTCACGCATGAGTGGCTCTAAGAGACTTTTCACTACATGAACTCTCAATCAAAAGACTCCTATCAATATGACATAAAACTCATCCATGAGGAGCATCCCACCGACATGGCATAAAAGGGATCTCAATGTAAAAACATGCATGACAACAACAAGAGTATCCCAAAAACATACAAAAAAGGGATCTCAAAACATAACATGACAAATCATGACAGCGAGTACATCACATAGATGATTCTGCATCACATCAAGCAAGGAATCATGAAAAAATGTATGAAACAAGATCCTGCATCAACATCAATCAAGGATCTATGCAGAATCATGCATAAAGAAGAATTACATGAACACATCATATACCTCACAACCAAGGGCCATCTGAAGAAGTGGATGTCAAACTACTGAAGTTGTTCAGATCATCGATCTCACGGCATCAATCGCATGAAAATGACTACTCACACATGAATGTGGACATCTACACTAGCACTTAGAAAAGTGGCTAGAAAATGAAATGAGAGAATGAAAAATCTGAATGCACTATTAGATTTGTGGTGTTGAGTAGTGGAAAATCGACTATCCAAAATCTGAATTCTGAAAAGTTGAGAATCTGGGGCTCAAGGAATCTTCTAGATTCCCCCGGGATTCCTGAAAGATTCTGCTCCATGGGTGGACTGGAAATGTGCAACTCAAATGGAGAATCTGACCTTGACATTATGATCCCTATGAAAAACCGTGAAAAACAAGTATAAACTCGACTATATTCCGACATAGCAAAATTTTACCCCCTTGGGAAAATTTCAAGGCTCATGGTTCTACTCCCTGTATTTGTAGCAATCATGGTTCCACGTGCATTCTGAAAGATGGCTGAAAACTGAAAAACTCTAATGGAGAAACAGAAAATTCCATTACATTTGTGGTGGTGAGAGGTGTTGAATCCATATAAAATTTGTCAAAATCTGACAAAGTGGAAATTCAGCCCTCCTACAAAATTCATGGTTCCTACATTAATAAAGTAATTAATTTGCCTCGATTTGCATGCCCGCTCATGGTTCCTCCATCTGCCTCAAATTACGTGCAACGGTAGAATTCTCGGGTTTATATAAATTTTCCTGGGAAGATATGTCAATGAAACGTCGGTGGCCTATTGGTTAATGTAGAGGTATTAACGCAGGCAAGTCCAGGGATCAAATCCCGCTTGCACCATATATAACATAACCAAAAAAATTAGTTATGAAACAAGCGTGGATTTTTATGATAATGTTGTTATTTTTTTTTTAAATTGTGGTTCACGATCACTAAGTGGTCGCTACATCCACGGGAAATATCAGGGCAGATCCACCTGAAGGGATCTACCCGTCAGCCAATCTTAATAGGCCTAAACCCAAGGGCATCGAGGAGATTTGACCCTGTGACCTCCCAAATGGGAAGGTACTTAGCAACGAGAACTCAACCAATTGAGCTATCCCTTGGGGCTCTGATAATGTTTTTATAATTGTTTCAAGTGTTCTATTAAAATGGGGAAAGGTTTGAGTATTAAATGGACTGTGAGGTTTGGGTTGGTTATGGGGCCACCTAGTGGGCCGGCCCACATGGCCAGGCGAGTTCAAATCCCACTAGCCTCACCATGTTTAATAAATATGTATAGTGTTGGAGGTGGTGGGGTTGGTGGCCCCCATCCCCTTTTAATATATTATTTTTGTTTTATATAACAAACAATGCACATTTTTTTAAATTCATTTTTTTAAGCTATAGAAATCAAATTAACGACCCCACAATTTTGCCCGGAATCTGGCCGGAGTTGGCCGGAATCTAGTGGCTGGGCTTGGTCCAAATTGTGGCCTCCTTAATCTGCCCAGTCATCAAAAAGTCAACCCAGCTTTGACTACTTCTAATTTTCGCATCCGAACTCTGATTGACGAATTGTTCACACCACTGCATTTAGGAAGACAACATCTATGCTCTGGTCCAGGTTCAAGCATAATCCAAACACTTTGATTTTTTAGCTTTTCTAAGTCCTTCTTGTCCTGTGTGTCTCTCTAGAGCCACCTGGATCAATCCTCCCCACTGAGGAGCTTTTGTTCCTCCAAAAGCATGAAAAATAATCTGCAACTTCTCTATACCTTGTTTGCATCACGAGCGTCCTGAAAAGGTCTTGTTAGCCCTATTGGCATATGGCCCAAAATGGATTCAAATATGTTCCCTAAGTCTTCAAAAGATAGTAAGATCATTCAAAATATCAAAACAATTGCATGCCAAGGGCCCTTAGAATGGCATAAAAACACTATCGGGAGGCAAGAAACACTAGAAAGCAGTGAAAAATAGAGTAGCGGAGGCTTGAGCAATGAATGCGCAACAGTTGTCAGATCTGGCCGATCAATGGTACAGATCTAGTTAGAGGATCACAATCGGCAGTGGCAATTGGCAGATATTGGCGTAGACTACGACCTGAGGTGATAGTGATGTGTGATTGCGATCAATCACATCGTGATATAGCATCAGAGCTTCATAGCGGAGCGGGGCTTATACCTATATAGATGTCCGATGCGATAAACGAAACTCGAAAGGGTTCCTTAAAGCTATTGTATAAGATTTGAGATCCGCCTAAAGGCGTTTTTCAATGTATTCTCATATATTTCGTTATTTAACGAAATACAAAGAAACAACGTCGATGCGATAAGAAGCAAACCCGAAAGGGTTCGTGAAGTGAAATATATAAGATTTGAAGTCCCTCATGAGCCATTTTCAATGTATTTCCAATGTTTTGATGTATTTCTAAAAAAGAAAGGGACAGGCCATTTGCAACATACAACAGCGATTGGGGATAGACCTGATAGAGGAATAGACCATATTTAAGGACTTTTAAAGTCCGAAATGAACTGTGTTTTGGTGGAATTTCATTGTCGTGAATGCATTTTACTGTGTTAGCTGAAAACAACCACGTTTGGGATTCCGAAGGATTTCAGGGGCCCAAGCCAACATTCTATTACAGAACAGAGGCCAAGAAATAAAGGCCAGGAGATAGAGATCGGGAGACAGAAGGCCAGAAGGGGAAAGGAAACAGCATAACACAGCCAAACCAACAAATGATCATGGAGCATAGTTGGCACAAGCAAGCCACCTGACAGCGTAGAACATTTACTAGAATTTGGTTGCTACTGTTAGAAAAAGAAACCTTTGAGCTCATGCGTGCCTAGTCATGGCATCAAACAGTTAAAATGATGGAGGGGATAGATTAAGACCTCTCGAACCTCATAAGGCTCAAGAGCATTGTAAAAGGCCTATAAATATTTGAGAGTTTAGAGTAACAAGGGTTCAACTTTTGGAGACTATGGAGACTCTGCTCCTCTAAGCATCTCATCTTCATTCTAGCAATATAAGCTTCTTTTGTTGTTACATGTTCAATTCCCATTTTTTCCTCTGTTCTAAACTCGCAATTAAATAGGTTATTCATGTTTTCTTCTGTGTCTAATGCTAGATAACTATAATCTTATCTCTGCATTGATAAATTAGATTTGCAAGCTCCATTTACTTCCTGTAGCTAGCCATTCATATATGTTTATGTATTCATCTGCCAGTGCAGTCAGTATTCTCCATCTATCCATTGAATCTATAAACTATTGAGCATTAGTGCTCTAAAGCCTTGTAAAGTTGAGGATGTTCATGCATGTCTTGAGTGAAAACAGAGTTGAAACAGTCATCTAACTTGATATAAACCATCATCCATTCCAATAGTTCAGAGAACAATATTGAAGATTTATGTGTTACCAGGCATCTCCGAGCTACAACCTAGGAGAGTTTCCTGGAGTGCTAACATAATTGGCGCCGTTGCCGGGGAAAGGAGACTGAAGCTCAACTTCCCTGGGAGATGACACATATCCATTTTGATGATAGAAAAAGTTTGAACACTTTTTCAGTTGTAATCATCTATCTGGTGACTCTACTGGAGGATGAACCTCTTAGCAGCTCTACTTCATAGTTCTGGGTCAGTTTTTGAGGCATACTCAGAGAAATTCTCAGAAGCCACAAGTTGACCCAGTATCTAACCCTGAAAAAACATCAAAGAAAGAAAGGTATTGTAGAAAGGAGCATCAGGTTCAAGTAAATCTAAACAATATTCTATATTTCTTCAAGAAAGTCCTGTAATAGAACAAATACATGTGGAGAGTATAGCATCTAATACTAGTAGTGAAGAAAAATTCTCAAAAATTCATAAAGCTCCTTATTCTTTAGGTTCTCCTTTTGTTGTAAGCCCAAAGGAAACCTCACCTCCTATCCATCATACTCCTTTAGTATTATCAGTCACTCCTCAACCCTCTATCATTCAGACTTCCAGTACCCTTATAGCCATCACAGCTATGGCAGGACCACAAGCACCTACCAAAATGGAAAGAGTCATAGCTGCTAGGTATGGACCTTTACTACTACCCACTCCTTTGAATTCCATGCCTACTAGAGAATATCAGAAGTAAAGGCCTAAGTTCACTAGGACTGAAGGTGTTGCAGTTGAAGAACATCTTGAATCATTCTATAGCTATGATGATAACCTGGACATTAGTGAAGATGATCTATGGATGAGAGTCTTTGTTCAAAGCTTAGATGGAGAGGCTAGAAAATGGTTCAGAGAACTAACCCCAAGTTCTATAGCAGATATTGAGGCTTAGATGATGCATTCTTAAAGCATTGGGGGGATAAGAAGGATCTACTTTACTACGACACCGAGTTTGGGAACTTAAAGAGTGAAAATGGTGAGTTGTTTTCCGATTTTAATAAGAGGTTTAACCACATGTACAAAAAGATACCAACTAAAGTAAAACCCACCACTACCTCTGCTAAACTCACATATGCCAGTGCCTTTGATTCCGATTTATGTCTAATATTGAGGGAGAGGCGATGTGCTACCTTGGATGATATGCAGGATGCAGCCTTGGAAGTAGAATCAAACATCATGGTTGTAGAGAAGCTCAAGGGGAATGTTGATAGAAGGAGACAGAGGGGCGAGCCTTCATCATCTTCAGATCCCAAGATAGATAAAATGACCAAGATGATAGAGTCATTAGCCTCGGAAATCTCCAAATTAAAGGTTGAGCAACACCTTGGGAAAGGAAGAGTTCCTAATACCTTTGCTCCTAGAAATCCAAGTCCGTATAGAAGAGTTAATGAGCATTTGTAGATTCTGCAAAGAAGCAAAGATGTCAATGAAGACCAAAGGGTGAAGATCCCTTTCCAGAATGTAATCATGGAAGAAGAGAAGCTTGAAGAAGATGAGGAGATCAATTTTCTGGAAGACAAAGGCAGTGCCTCCTTTTTGACCTTAGCTGCCTATGAAAAGTCATTATTCAATGATCAGATCAGCCAAGAGTGCGATGGTGGAGCTATTCTGAAAAATTATGATCAACACAGATATGATCTGAGGTCAAAGATGAATAATACTAAGGAAAATTCTATTTGAACAGTTGTTGTCCCTGCAATACAACAAGCTAATAAGTAGAAACAAATGACAATTTATCCCATCATCCTCAAAGCTCTAGCTCACGAGGTAAGAGGCCCTGACAAGTCTCCTTCTCCTTTCAGTTTTGAATCGAAAATCCAGAAGCTAAGAATTCCTATACCTCTGATTGAACTAGTGAAGAATGATTCCTTCAAGAGATCTATCCTCGAGGCCCTTGAGCCTAAAGCCATCCAAGCCTCCACTGACTATGTAAATCTACAAGATGACAAACCAGTTGTTGTTCTCAGCCCAACGATTGAAAATTATGATGATAGCTCCCCATTGTTCTATGTCTCTCTAACTATTCATGAAAAAATCCTTCACAACTGCCTTCTGGACACAGGAGCCAGCCATAATCTAATTCCCAAGGCTGTCATGGATGAATTGGGTCTTAACATTACCAAGCCTTATCATGACCTGTTTTCTTTTGACTCTATAAAAGTGAAATGTTTGGGATTAATCAAAGACCTGGCCATCACTTTGTCTCAGCTACCCATGAAAAGCATGATGATGGATATTGTGGTAGCATATGTACCCCCCCAATTTTGACATGCTTCTTTCCATAGGCTGGATCAAGAGATTAGGTGGAACATTGCAAAATGATTTGTCCTATGCTACTATCCCAGTTTTTGGAGGCGCGAGTAGGAGATTATACAGAGAAGCTTAGTTGGCTTATATTATCAGTGATGAAAGGAATCCCACTAATCATCCCATCTATGCTGTTGACACTGATTTTGGAGCCTGTATTCTTCAAATTGAAGAATCCCAGTTTGCCTTCACACAGCTCAAGAAACCAGTTTGCCAGATCACAGAGGAAGAAGGCCCACAAATTTGGGACATGTTCTTTGATGGAGCTTGCTCTAAAGAAGCTACAGGGGTAGGTGTAGTCCTTGTGTCCCCCACATAGGAATGCATTCATTTATCTTTCAAATTAACTTTTCAAGTCACAAATAACATAGCAGAGTATGAAACCTTGATATCGGGCTTAAATTCTATTAACGAAATGGGCATCAAAGTTCTGAAGGTGTTTGGAGACGCAGACCTTATCATTCAACATGTCAAAAAAACTTTCCAAGCAAAGCATCCAAGGATGAAAGCATACAGAGATTAGGTATGGAAGCTTATGGACTCTTTTAATATTTTTAGCATTTCTTACATCCCAAGAATGAAGAACCAGCTCACTGACTCCCTTGCTACATTTGCTAGCACGTTTATTCCTCCTTTGCCTCCTAAATTGATTTGTGAAGTTCAGGTGAAATATAGACCATCTCTGCCTGACAATGTCAAATACTGGAAAGTTTTTGAAGATGATGATGAAATAAATAAGTTTTTACAAGTCATTGATGAACTTTCTAAAATGAACATTGACAAATAAAATGAAACCATGGAAGAATGCAACTAGTCCAAGCTAAAGGACGAGACTGGTCAGAATAACATTGTTTAGTTGCCTAGTAACCATATACCCAAAGGATTGGTGCCCCTAGAGGATCTGTTCGATCATAATGATGTTCCTTACAGGCCTGCCAAAAAAGAAATGAGTCTGTAGTTCATAGACATAATGTAGGGAGTCCAGACCATCCAAAGTACATAAATCTGTCCACTCACTTGTCTTTTTCCCAAAGTTCCGAGTATTGCAGCTTGATGAAACAATTTGCTGATATTTTTGCTTGGGAATACGGTGATCTTAAGACCTGTCATACCAACATCATTCATCATAAGATTCCACTGGAGAAGAACACCATCCCTTTTAAGTAGAAATTAAGACCTATCATCCCTCTCTTATTGTTACACAGTAATTTGTCACTGTTTCTCACCGTCCCAGTTACCCCTCTCCCGCACTTTGGAGGACTCATCCCGGGAACTGTGAGAAGTGACATAACCTGAAAACACTTGCATCTGATTCCTCTTAGTATGGACTTTACTTGCCCTCAAGACATCTCCTGCAAAAAACCCTTAGAAAATGCCCTTTTTCCATTGGCGCGGTTTCCCAATGTATTGCTCGCGCCAATGGGGGAAATACAACAAAGGGGGCGCGCGAGTTGGCGCTTTGTCTCAGTGTCGGGCCCGCGCCAACCCAATTTGGTAAAGTTTTTTAACAAACTGGCATGGGAATGTTCTTGCCAACTCATGAACTTTATCTGAGAACATTTTCCGAGGACGAAGCCAACTCGAGCGAGGATAGATCCAACTCAATCGATGTTGTCTTTGATCTTATCTCCTGCAAGGATGAAGCTTATCCCATCGCCTTCCCTTGATCTATAAAAGCTTGGTCTGCTACCTTGATCAGGCTAGTCTGAATAGTGCTGGTTGGAATAGTGTTGCTGCTGCTCTTAATCATAATAGTGTCATAGTGCTAAGGAGAGTGAAGGTTAGCTTTGGAGGAGGATCATACTTCTAGAAGGCCAAGAGTTTGCTGCAAGGAGCAAGGAGATTCTTGTCACCAAAGAGAGAGAGGCTTGTTTCTCATCCCCAACAAGCTTTGCAAGGCATGTGCACCTGACAACCCAGCCAAAGGAGGATCCGACGTTAGAATATATGGTTGTATTCTTCTTTGATTGATCATTAATAATAGATGACTATCATTATGGTTCCACTCTTGTTGTCTATCGTAGCGATACTTGAGTTATATCCTTTCTGACTGATATATAGTTGCATCTATTGGTTTCTATTCTTGTTTTGTCTTGTTCCTTGTGTGTGTGCAGGTATCCATTCATGGGGATGACGAGGATTGTGACCAGCCGGAGCAAAAGATCGACTCTCTTGCGACACTAGCATTGGAATCCAAGTAAGCTCCTATCGCTTACCCATAGATTGCAATTAGGAACCTGCGTGTTAGCATTGGTTGATTGTTGCTAGACCCGATCTGGGCTAGTAGGGATCGCCTCTGTCTGCAGAGGGGATTTACCTTCACAACAATTTGGCGACTCCGCTGGGGAATGACTGTTTTTTGTTTGATTTGTAAGCTTTGGATCTCCTATTTGGTCTACAGATCGAACGATTTGGGTTTTGTCTTATGTCTTTGGTTTTCCTTATTTTTCCTTGCTGGATCTGCCTTTCTGAGTCATACTCTTCAGCTGTCCTTTACTCTCTAGTATATCTAAGCACTGTTCCTAGGTCCTGGGCCATCTGTTTTTATTTTTCCTTGGGCAAACTCGATTGGCGCGGATATTGGCCTGACAGTCGCGCCAATTGGCGCATGTTGCACACTGACAACTCGCGCCAATCAGTCATTAGCGCGAGTTGCAGCCCCACAGTCGCGCCAGGGCTGTGAAAATTTTTTGTTTGCTTGTTTATGGACTTTCTGAGCCTGGATCTGGTGCCCAGATACTTTTCCTCAATCACCTGGGTGTCTCAGAACTCTGTTTGACTGTGTTTTTTGGCCCTCATCCTTTGGTTGTTCGCTTGTTTCTATCGATTTCACATTGTAAACCCTAGGGCATCTAGTGTTTCTGTGTATCGAGCCTCCCACAGGAGATTTGGTCTTCCTTTGATTCAGTCAGCATTTGAGATACTTTGTTGCATCTGCTTGGTGATTGTTGGAGCTTGTTATTGGGTTATTTGAGCAATTTGGTTCTTTTTGCTTGATTTCTATTTGGCTTCGTTTGTGAGTCTAGATCACGTGGCTCATTGAAGCCTTTGGCGTTTTTCTTGATTTGAAGGGCTGCCTTTCTTTTTAGAGATCTGATTGCTTTCCATTGAGTGAATTTGTTTGCTCTTTGTTATTGTTTCTCAAAATTTGTTCAATGCGCTTTGCCATCAAAAAGAAAACAAACAATCTCTCTTGCTTTACATTGGTTAATGAAATTAAAGCTCTTCATTGTTATTGGTGATTAGTAACCTTGGAGAAAAGATTTGTTAATTGTCATTAGCTGCATTAGAGTATTGTTTGCTGGTTGTTTTGGTCATTTTGTTTGTGTGAAAGCTCTCAACCCTTCTATAGCTAGCATTCATCGAATGAAATGATGTATTTTGGCATATAGCTTGCATTTAGGAAAATTGTGAGAAATTACATACGGTAAGGCCTGAAAACCGAAACATAATCCAAGATCAACTGTAAAATGAACTGAATAAATCTAACAATGCATTGGAACTTAATGCACACATCTAGAGGTCTAGGCTAGAGACATGTTCCGGCGTCGTTAAACCTAGTCACTATTGTTTCACATTACGGTTGGGTGATTCCTCCTTCTGTGACTCGATAGTGGTCTAACACGGATTTGCGCTCCCACGTACCGTCGAGTATATGGGGAGACCCCACTAGGTTATCATCCTTTATCCACAGGAAGCCGTGTCTGCCGCCTTACAAGCTGTAATGCACTGAACACAGCATTCGGGAAGATTGACTGCCGTACGGGAAGTCCTTGGTTTTCATCTGATTGCCAAGGTGTATATGCAGTTTTACGGATTGTCTGGTAAACCCTTTGCCTAGTTCTCCAGAGTAGTCACTTTTGATCCTTTTCGGACTCCCTAAAAGAAAAGGCTCAAATGAGCGTCTTGTCACTTCGGGCTCATTAAACATTCGAAGGAGACTAGAGTCACCTTTTTGTCCTTTTCTCGACTCTTAAAACATGAAAAGGTCAAGTTCAGTTCCTGTGTCTTAAAATTTATTCGGCCACGATTCACATTTACCCAGTTAGATCTTGTTTGCGTTAGTTTGAGTAGGGTCCTTTATCGTTAGTTTCCCTAGGATTTTGTGAAGTTTTCATCCTGGCGGAATCACCATTTTGGTCCCCTGTTTCACGTGACCAAGGGTCTCCGTCCTTTGTTGCTCCCGAGCCACCGGTTGTAAGTGATACTCTTCCTGTTGTCTTGAGTATCCAACCGATTAACTCCCGTGCTCCAGACGACGAGACTTACATAGCTCATTGGAATCCCATCTGGGAAAATCTTGAAGACGATATCCCTGTTTGGGAAGACACTCCTCTTGGTTTTTCAGCCCCCATGTCTCCTCCTGATATGGAGGGAGGGTCTCCTGTGTCAACTGACGAATCCGTTGCGACGAGCGGTGAAATTCCCACCGCAATGGAACCTACACCTGTTGGTAATACTCCTATTACTGAGAGACTACCTCCAGGCTACCATGCATTAAAGGATATTATGTCCTCTGAGACTCCATCCATGAGCTCTATTTGGTCACCAAATATTACCTCCACCACGGGCCCTTTTTCTCCACATGATCACCGTATGTCTGTTACCTCGGCCACAACCACTCCGGCGGTATGCATAGCCTCTTCGGCTCTTGCTGTTAGTGGCCCATCGATCCCTACATCCAGAGTCGTCGATCCCATACTAAACATGCCACATTCTTCTGGTCCTGTCCTAGTAGAGGGGCTCGTCGACCCGTTGTTACGGATACTGCAATTTGATCCCTCACAACCCTTTGGCAGGCCTTCATCGCCTCAACCCGCTGTCGAGGTGTCTGTACCATTGTCAATTGGTTGGGCTGCCACCCATTATCATGGTGGCCAAGCAACGTCTGTGCATCTTCAAGGGCCACCTAGTCAAGACCAGTCATCTGGACAGTCTTACCCAGGGCAACCTGGGGGCCAACAAGGACAACCCTTTCAGGGACAACCTTCGGCCTCTGGTGGTCCGTCTTTCACCTATTATACTCAACCTTCTGGTAACCTAGGCCCATCCTCTGTTCCACAAAGTCAACCTGGAATCCAGCAAGGTTATCCTACTGGACAAGTTAGTCAATCGCATGGTCACCCAAACCAACTTAATGTCCAGTATGGTCAATCGTCTGGACAGATGGGTTATTCTAGTGTTCAGCAGAGCCAACCCACCGTCCAGTACAGTCAAGCACCTGGACATGTTGGCCAACCTCTAATCCCATCAGGTCAACCAACTGTCCCGCCCAATTGGCCTCCCGGCCAACCAGGGCAACCCTCAGCTGCGGCGGGGCCATCCCAGCCCCAGCAAGTTCACCTTTCTGGGCAAATGGGCCAACCTCAATATCAACCAGGTCATCCTTCTGCCCAGATAGCCCAAGCTACAGGACATCTGTCTGGCGCTGCTCCACCAGGTATTCAAATGGGTACTGTCTCACACCCTCAACCCGGTTTTGGGCCCCAGGCTGGACCCCAGACTCCATCTGGTCTTCAAATGCAGGGTGGTGTCCAATTCTATCAAACTCCGCCTGTTCCACAAAATCAATTTGGAGTCCAGCCGCCTTATGGTTACCAGCAACCCCAAGGGCAAACTTCCTTTGCCCCATATCAAAATTATCAACAACCGCAGGTAAGTCCTTACCAGAATTACCAACAACCGTATGGTGCTCCTGCAGGACAGTTTGGTAATCAATGGAACGCTGGGGGGCAGAACCAGGGTCCCTACGGACAAAATCCCTACGGACAAAACCCTATGGGGCCGAGTCCGTCCGGACAAAGCCAATGGGGGCAACCACCAACTGGTTGGAACCCTGGTACTCCATCCTACTCGCAGCCCCAGATGCCCTTTAATCCTCAAGTACCCTTCTTAGCAACCTTGGAATTACCGGATGTGTCCAAATTAACCAATGATCCTATTTTCCATCATCCGTACTGGCCTCCGGTTCCAACCAAGATTCCCGGTGATTGTCCTAAGTTTGAAGGTAGGGCTAATGAAGATCCTCAAGCTCACGTCATGACTTATCACCTCTGGTGTTCATCCAATTCATGGCTTGATGATTCGATTCGCCTCCAACTTTTTCAAAGAACTCTCACTGGCTCAGCTGCTAAGTGGTATATTGGGCTACCTCGCGGATCCTTCCAGGATTTTAACTCGTTGGCTATGGCATTTCTCACTCATTTTCAGTTGCCCATTCGATATGAAACGGGCACACACCTCCTGACATCCTTGAAACAGACAACGGCTACGCATATCTCTGATCACATCCATGAATGGAGACGGCGTCGACGTTTGATCAAGTTTCTGATTCCCGATCAGCTTCTTACCGACTGGTTTACGACTTCCTTCGTCGGTCCAATAGCACGGGATATCGCTATGGGGGCATGTGTAACTGAAGAGCAAGCTATTGCGCGCGCTCAGTACCTTGACTTGGTATACTCCCAATCTGGTACATTGTATGATTATTTGCCTGATGCCCCGAGGCCAGGAACCTCTAAAGCCCCGCCAACACCATCTGTTGATGGTATTATTGGTTCCGTTACCTCAACCCCGAAGAAGAATTCCGCAAACCCTGGGAAGCAAAAATCGAATGTTTCGACTGAAAATACTTCTCAGGTTACCTCCCATCCGAGTAATACTTCCGAGGTCAATGACGTCCAGTCCACCACGGCAGATAAAGCCTCGAAAGGAAAGAAGAAAGGAAAAGGTAAGAGTAAGCCGGATCAACCGAAGCCGGACTCCCCTAAACCCTCATCTGAGGAAAGTGCCAAGCGCAAACCCAAATACCCTTGTCTTATCTGCGATGAGGATCACTTTACCAGAGACTGCCCTAGGGGGTCCGAGGTTAGTCGTTTGTTGAAAGGTGCTCCTGGGACTCCTGCTGTGCTCAAAGAACCTTTTCCCTCACAGCAAACTCAAATGGTGGCTAATCCAGATCAATCCTCATCTTCCTTCGGTTCTCAAGTGTTTATGGCTGGGACGATTCCCATCCACATCAGCACTCGGACAAAAGATTATCCGTCGTCTGCCGGGAAAGAGCCTGAGATCCCCTCTAGTGCTCCTCCGTCCAGTTCGGGCCCGCTCCACATCGAGCGACCTAGCACTGAGACGCCCATTCGACCCCCTCCAAAAGGCGTACTCCGGAAATCTTCTTACAACCCAAATGCTCGTGCTGCACAACACTACAACATCGTTGAGGACTTAGCTCAAGCTCCATCAGCTATGTCCGCCTTAGAAGTACTCTAGAGCTGCCCCTCTCAGAGGAAGTCCTTGCTATCGGCCATCGGTGGCATCGACCCGGCCGACTCGGACCTCATTACTTTTGACTTGGGAAGCCATACGCCGAGATTACCTCACCAAATCGCATTCCTTATACAGGTCATCGTCAATTCCAAAACGATTCATCGTACAGTCATTGATGAAGGTGCCTCAACTTGCATCATGTCTGTTGCCTGTTGGAAAGCTATTGGTTCTCCGGCGTTGAGCCAGTCTCCCACAACCTTGGAAGCTTTTGACGGAAGAGCGTCCCGTCCCGTTGGTATACTCCAACGTTTGCCCATTACTTTGGAAGAGAAGACGGTCGAAGTAGAAGTTGAAGTTGTTGACGCTAATCTCACCTACAACCTCCTTCTAGGACGTAGCTGGATGTACGCGATGCAAGCTGTGGCTTCATCATTGTTTCGCATCATCCGTTTCCCTCATCAAGGGAAGATTGTTACCGTCGACCAGCTTGCATTTTTCGCTTCCTCTTCCGAGGGCAACATTCCTTTTGTGGAGCATACCTCCAAACCTTATGAGAGTCTGGGAGCTGGGCTTTTTAAAGACCCCTCCCTTATGGGTGTGTTTCCGCTCCCACCTCCCAATGTTGCTTCCATCAATATGATTACTGTCCATCCTGATCCATGGATTCTCCCTTCCACTGATCAAATAGAATCGTGGGGCGATGAGATGCCGTTGAGTCCTGCCGAGCTCAACTACGTAGAAATCGTTGCTGCATCGGCTCCCTCTCTTGAACCTGCTCCGTCGAGCAGGGTTCCCGACTCGTATGCTCCATCCCCATGGCTTGGAGATGCGGCTTCTTCGGATCCTTTAAAGGAGATATTCCCTTCTGACGAAGCCATTATTGAGACAATGTCTCTCGAGGAACCTCCTTGGCGAGATCACCACCATCGTTCCTCGTTTCTCCCTGCCCATTCGGATATGCTTACTTGTCTCGCACGGTTTGCTCTTTGTTTTCCATCCCAACCCCTTCAAGCACCTATCCAAGTCTACCAAGTGTCCTCTGAAGGGAATTTGGGGAACATCACGCAAACCCAACCTATCGACATCTCTGTGAAACCAGGGATCGTCGAGCACATTCACATCGGAGTTACTTGTACTCCAGAGGAAGTTCAACTATATACTGCCCTTTTTCGCGAATTTCGTGATGTCTTTGCGTGGTCCTATGACGAAATGCCCGGCATTGATCCTAGCATAGTGGAGCATGAGATACCTACGTATCCGGGTGCTAAGCCTGTTCGTCAACGTTTACGCCCCGTGCACCCCCGAAAGGCTGCAGCTATTAAGGCAGAAGTAGAAAAGCTTCTCAAAGCTGGCTTTATCTACCCCATTCCACTCACAGATTGGGTCTCCAACATCGTGCCTGTGAATAAAAAACAGGGTACCATCCGTGTTTGTGTCGATTATCGTGACATCAATCGGGCCTGTCCTAAAGATAATTTCCCCACACCATTCATCGATCAACTTATTGACGAGTGTGCTGGAAGTGAAATGTACTCCTTTATGGACGGATTTTCTGGGTACAACCAGATAAATATTGCCCCCGCTGATCAACACAAGACTGCTTTTATCTGTCCATGGGGGACTTTTGCTTACAGGAAGCTCCCTTTCGGCCTCAAAAATGCCGGTGCTACCTTCCAACGTGCAATGTCTTACGCTTTCCATGACATTCGTCACATTGTACAACCATACCTGGATGATCTACCAGCTCATTCAGCCAAACGTCAAGACCACCCTGTTCATCTTCGCGAGATCTTTCTTCGCTGTCGACACTACCGTATCAGGCTTAATCCTCACAAATGTGTCTTCTGCGTCGAATCTGGCCGACTTCTCGGGTTCATCGTCTCCCGAGAGGGCATCCGCTTGGATCCCCTTAAAGTCGAGGCTATCGTAAATCTTCCTCCCCCTGCTTCTTTGCAACAATTGCAGAGCCTGCAAGGCAAAGCGAACTTTCTGAGACGATTCATTCCGAACTATGCCGAGGTGGCTAAAGGTTTTACACGGTTGCTAAAACGAGACGTCCCTTTTCGTTGGGATGCTGCTGCTCAAGAGTCTTTTGAGCGTCTCAAGGGTCTCCTTGTTTCTGCTCCATTGCTACGTCCTCCGGACTATCATCGCGACTATACTCTTTACCTAGCTGCCGCCGACACCACTATCGGCATGGTTCTCGTTCAATCGGACGATAATGACATCGAGCATGTTGTATATTATCTCAGCCGCAACCTCCTTGACACGGAAACTCGATATGCCTATGTCGAGAAATTGGCCCTGGCCGCCGTTTGTGCCGTCCAACGCTTCCGTCATTACATCCTGTTGCGCACTACTACTGTGGTTTCGGATTGCAACCCCATGACATACATTTTGTCATGGCAATTGCTGGGGGGCAAGTACTCGAAGTGGATCGTCATCCTCCAAGAGTTCGACTTGGAATTTACCACTGCCAAGTCTAAGAAATCCTTGGTATTCGCTGAGTTAATTTGCTCTTTTCCATCTTCTTCCACGCCCTCTCATTCAGAGGATCATATCCCGGACGAGACTTTGTTTCTCATCAGCACTCTCGACCCTTGGTACGGGGATATAATCATATATCTGCAAACGTCCTCCTTTCGCCCCGACGTGTCCAAAGATGCTCGGCGAAGGATTCGTCACCAATCTCAGCCCTACCGTATCATTGGGGATACCCTGTACCGCCTCGGCGTTGACTCTGTTCTCTGTCGATGTTTAACTCTCGAAGAAGCTGAGCGTGTCTTAAATGACTGCCACTCCGGTGCCTGTGGTGGCCATATGTCCGGATATGCTACTGCCCAAAAGATCCTCCGTGCTGGTTATTTCTAGCCCTCCATCTTTAAGGATTGCATCCTCGCCGTCCGCTCTTGCCACGAGTGTCAGATCTACCACCAGAAGATGCGTGCGCCTTCTGCTCCATTGCACCCTGTGGTTACCGTCGGCCCTTTTGCAAAGTGGGGCATTGATTATACTACCTGTAACCCTCGCTCGGCCGGGGGGCATGGGTATATCATCGTTGCCGTCGATTACTTCACTAAATGGGCCGAGGCGATGCCTACATTAACTGAGGATGGTTACACAGCGGCGCAATTTTTGTTTAACCATGTCATTTCACGGTTTGGAGTTCCTCAGGCCATCGTCACTGATCACGGGAAACATTTCCATAATCATATGATGACAGAACTAACAACCCAGCTAGGCTTACGGCATGATAGCTCGACTCCTTACTATCCTCAGGCCAATGGCCAAGTTGAAGCCGTCAACAAGATTCTGGTCACGATGCTTCAACGTACCGTTGGCATGCATAAGTCCAACTGGCACTTGATGTTGTTCCCTGCCTTGTGGGCCTACCGAACCTCCGTGAAGGATGCCACCGGTTTCACCCCATTTCAACTAGTTTATGGACTGGAGGCTACCCTTCCAATCGAGTGTGAAATTCCTTCACTAAAGTTAGCCGTCGAACTACTTCCCAACACAACTCCAGTAGAAGAACGCCTCCTTTACTTGGAACGGCTAGATGAAACCCGTCGACTAGCCTCTTTGGCTATCGAAGCGCAGAAGAAGAGAGTGAAAGCTCACTTCGATCATAATGTCCATCCACGTTCTTTCGTTGAGGGAGACTTAGTCCTGCTTTATGATCAAGCAAACGATAAGCTGGGGGCAGGAAAACTCGAGCCTATGTGGCTAGGCCCTTATATTGTCAAGAAAGTTTTGCAAAAAGGGGCCTACGAGCTGATCGACTATGAAGGGAACCCCCTCGATAAGCCCCGAAATGGGATGTACTTGAAAAATTACTATGCATAAACCCCATGCACTTTGATTTGTACATACGTGTGCTCTGTGTGTGTGTGTGTTTTTGTCTTTTTGGTTTAGTGTGACGGCGAGATTGCCACTTATTGTGTCCTTCGCTTCTTGTGCAGATGTCTGTTGCACCTCACGTTGGTTTCGCTGATGGTGCCTGCCGCAGCACTCGCAACTTGTCCTCCATGGCATGGGCGATATACGATCCCCATGGCGAGTTGATAGATATTTAGGGTGTGTGTTTGGGTCGTACCACCAACAATGTTGCCGAATATAGTGCTGTAATTGAACTACTAGCCGAGGCAGTTAATCTCGGCATTCGTGCATTGGTGGTGAACCTAGACTCCCAACTTGTCGTCCACCAGCTCAACGGGCGATATTCCGTCAGAGACCATCGCATTCTAAGGTTGTATTTACGTGTGAGATTGTTAGAAAGGAATTTTGATTTCATTACATATCAGCATATTCCAAGACAATTAAACACATTAACTGATGCATTGGCCAATCATGTATTAGACAGACATTTGCGTAATAGATAAAACATCATACAAGAAAGCGTACAAAGCACAATAAAACCATAAGCATATGTATATCTGTATATATGTCATAATGTTTGCACTGTGTGCATCATACAAGTCAAAAAATAATATATGTCCGTCCTGATACAGCCGGAGACAACATGTCTCTCAAAAAATATGCATGGAAAGGAAACCTAGCAGTCTAATCATGGTGGTGCTCATGATAGCACGTCACCGCCCGCACCAAACGTCTCAGTAAACAATGGATGCGGGTAGGCACTCCCATAGTATGCCTCTGATAGGCAAAAGGCACGTCTGCCAATCGGGCGTAGTCTGGGATCCCTCGTGTGAGTCCCTCTAGGTTCTGAACAAGCTCCTCTCCCACGACCCCTTGTATCTGCGGGTCGGCTGCGGCCTGCACCCTCTGGGCTATGGGAGACAAACCAGCTGGTCGCTCCGAGCCCACATCTGCATACACATACAACCGTCATCAGGACATGCATGTATTACAAAAAAAATCAAATATATAAAAACATAAAAGCAAAGAGTTCTTACCCAGCTCCTCGTCCCAGTCTTCTCCCTCCGACAATGGGAGATCCGGGTCTCCGGTAAAGTTTGTGCCCGCATAAGGCCAGTCCTCCACGACGATCAACTGGCGGCGAAGCCATATGAAGAACTCTGGCCTCCAGGCCATCTGCTTGCCCCCTCCTCCTCTGGGCATGAGTGCCGCCCAGCGAGCCATCCTCGGCTCCGGTGGCAATGGATCTGCCACAATGGCTCCCTGAATCTGGAAGATGGGTAGTCGTTCCAGGAAGAATGACACTACAATGGATCCATACCCGAACTGTTTGTTGCCTCCATGCTTACACTTTGTAAGCTGTCTCTTAATGTTAAGGGTCACGGCTCTGGCCCAGTCAAACAATGTAGGGTTGAGACACTCAGTTGCCAGCAGTAAATGGTTCTTGCTGGCCTCGTGGGGCACCTGTACCCCTGTTGTGCATGTTATGGTGAATAGTACCACCCATAGCACTAGGTCTGGAATGGTGGAAATATCCACCTTGGCGCTGTTCTGCCCAAATTGCACCCCCGGACATACTCGATCCATGACTTCACCCATTTTCTCACCAGAAGACCTACTTCCAGTCAAAATGGGTCGTGCCCCTCTCCGGGACAGTCCAGTGATGAAGTATACATCAGAGACATCTAGCTCTAATGTCTGGTCCCGCAACCGGAACACCTGGTCATCTAAATCCCAAGCGTCCACAATAAACCGCAGCAGCTCGGGCTGAGCACGTAAGTAGGAGGTGAGGAAAAACTTTTTCAGGCCACAATCCCTCAGAGAATCCATGCAGGCCTCATCCTCCAATGCCAAAGTATCAATAGCATCATGCTCTCGTTCTTTCCACTCCACGACCATTCTGACAGCTTTCCTGCATCCACAAGTCGGAAATAGCATCATTAGATTACTGGTAACATCAAAATCCAGCTAAAATTCAAAAGCAATGGTGAATTTCATGGGAAAAACATAGGTCGCGCCGTTGGCGCGATGCCTTTAGAAATGTTTGCCCATTGGCGTGGTCCCGAGCTAGAAAACCGCGCCAATGGGCGCGGCCCTAATTTTTTAAATTCCCCTTGCAGAGGAATATCCTGTGGACCAAATGTAGTAAAAATTGGATAAAAATGAAGGGAAAAGAGAGACCTCTTACCTGGTTCAGACGGCGCTGCGAATGAGCTTCCGGATTGGTCGTAATTGCCACTCGAAGTTCGGGCACCAAACACTCCAAAATTCACTCTCAAAGGGGTAAAAAGTAAAAAGTAATTTTATTTTTTACTATTGTCCCATTTTATAACCTTTTTTTTACCCATAATAGGTCAAAAATGTGTTCTCATGAATGTTTTTATGAATATATTCGTGTCGAGAGTGGTTTTTACCCTGTTTCTTGTGCAGCGGCAGGTGTTTGAGCAGCTTGGGCAGCGAGATGAGTCATATTTTACACTTTTTCGGGCTCGGTAAATACACGAAAAAGTTGATTTCAGGTCTACTTTTAGCTCTTTTCCGACCATTTAAAGACGAAAAGATTGCCGAGTTTGCCCTCTTGACTCGTTAAATGGGAATAAGGGGCGGTCGTCTTTAAACTCTTTTCCGACCGTTTAAAAAACGAAAAGATTGTCGGGTCTTTGTCGTTTCAGGCTCGTAAATGGTTACGAAACGACGTGATATCGATCACTTTTTTACTTTTTCAGGTCGACATCACTACACATGAAAAGTACTCCTCGATCGTAATGATCGGGCGGTTCTTTCGAGAATTGTTTTATACTTTTTCAGGCTCGAGAGACACAACTTTACGAAAAAGGACCCCCATGGAGTTTCCTTTTCGCTATCTTTTCAAACTCTCTAAACATGAAAAGACGCCGAGTTTTTCCTTTGTCAGGCTCGTTAAACTTTGATGACATTGGATTCCGTCGAGATGACGCCTCACAAGCATATGCTATCCCCGTCAAGCTTGTTAAAAATAACTGGGGTACTCGCCAGAAATGGTGGGGAAAATGGAACCATAATAATTGTCGTGTCGGCAGTATGTCGCTCTTGAACATGGCACTTGTTTGCTTTCGTGTCTGGGTGGGGACATCTCATCTCGTTTTTCACTTGCCTCCGTGGGTTTGGGTAATCCTGTTTGACCTCTCATCTGCTCATTGCCTCGTCACCATGACCTTTGATCCCTTGATGTCAAATACTGCCAAATCCACTGTCGTGCCGCCGATATGTTCAAGAGAAGTTGACCTCTGCAAGATAACAACCTCCCTCTGCTATCTCACATAATCCTGATTCACAATATTCTTCCTCTGTCTCGTGTCGATGATGTGGGAAACATCATGGCCCACCTTTGATCAAGGTCACTTCCTGTCGACTTCAGCTCATTATCCAGGAAGCTGATCTAGAGACTCCCTTCCGGTGCCTTGGAGCCTGCATGCCTCAATGGCAGGTTCTTCATGTTCGACGCGAGGTTTTCATCATTGGCCTCCGATCGAATGATTCTACGGGTGTTCGACGCCAGCTCATTGATTCACACACCGTAGATTGTACCTATAGTACCTTGAGGGCCATTGTCATTATTGGTGGTACCTCTCGCGTCTGTTAACAGCTTTCATCATTGGCTGGTAATCAGACGATGTTCATGCATGTTCGACTTCAACTCCTATATTCACATGCTTGAACTTGTACTTTTGTTCGGGTCGAGATGGAGCACAAGACCCTGGATTTTGTCTGTTAGAATCCAGGCTGCGATTTTGTGGATTATCATGATTGTTACATGACTCATTCATTGGATGGCTGCGACCATGCCTGAGTCTATTCACTGATCCTCATTGGATGGCTGCGCCCATGCCTTGGATCTAGATTATTATGTACTCTGTTATGGATGGCTGCGCCCATACCACATATATCATGTACTTGAGATATCAGTTGTATTTCTCTATGCAGGTTCTCCGGTGGCAACGTTTTCAGTTGCGCATGTTCTTGTAAAGCATTTCACCCCTCTCTCTCTCTCGGGCCTCATGCTTTAGGGGGCATCTGTTACACAGTAATTTGTCACCGTTTCTCACCGTCCCAGTTACCCCTCTCCCACACTTTGGAGGACTCATCCCGGGACCTGTGAGAAGTGACATAACCTGAAAACACTTGCATCTGATTCCTCTTAGTATGGACTTTACTTGCCCTCAAGACATCTCCTGCAAAAAACCCTTATAAAATGCCATTTTTCCATTGGCGCGGTTTCCCAATGTACTGCTCGCGCCAATGGGGGAAATACAACAAAGGGGGCGTGCTAGTTGGCGCTCTGTCTCAGTGTCGGGTCCGCGCCAACCCAATTTGGTAAAGTTTTTTAACAAACTGGCACAGGAATGTTCTTGCCAACTCATGAACTTTATCTGAGAACATTTTCTGAGGACGAAGCCAACTCGAGCGAGGATAGATCCAACTCAATCGATGTTGTCTTTGATCTTATCTCCTGCAAGGATGAAGCTTATCCCATCTCCTTCCCTTGATCTATAAAAGCTTGGTCTGCTACCTTGATCAGGCTAGTCTGAATAGTGCTGGTTGGAATAGTGCTGCTGCTGCTCTTAATCATAATAGTGTCATAGTGCTAAGGAGATTGAAGGTTAGCTTTGGAGGAGGATCATACTTCTAGAAGGCTAAGAGTTTGCTGCAAGGAGCAAGGAGATTCTTGTCACCAAAGAGAGAGAGGCTTGTTTCTCATCCCCAACAAGCTTTGCAAGGCATCTGCACCTGATGACCCAGCCAAAGGAGGATCCGACAACAGAACATATGGTTGTATTCTTCTTTGATTGATCATTAGATGACTATCATTATGGTTCCACTCTTGTTGTCTATCGTAGCGATACTTGAGTTATATCCTTTCTGACTGATATATAGTTGCATCTATTGGTTTCTATGCTTGTTTTGTGTTGTTCTTTACGTGTGTGCAGGTATCCATTCACGAGGATCGTGAGGATTGTGACCAGCCAGAGCAAAAGATCGACTCTCTTGCGACACTAGCGTTGGAATCCAAGTAAGCTCCTATCGCTTACCCATAGATTGCAATTAGGAACCTGCGTGTTAGCATTGGTTGATTGTTGCTAGACCCGATCTGGACTAGTAGGGATCACCTCTGTCCGCAGAGGGGATTTACCTTCACAACACTTATTGCCTTTGATTGAGAAAGAAATCAAGAAGTTGTTGGATGCCAAGATCATAGTTCCCCTAAGGTATTCAAAGTGAATAGCTAACCTTGTGGTAGTAAGAAAGAAGAATGGAGAAATCAGGCTTTGTGTTGACTTAAGAAATATGAACAAACGCTCTAAAAAAGACAACTACCCACTTCCTAAGTTGGAACACTTGCTACAAAAAGTTTCAGGGGCCAGAGTCATGTCTTTCTTACATGGATTTTTATGTTACAATTAGATTGTTGTACATTTAAGAGATCAGGAAAAGACTGCCTTCACCACTCCTTGGGGCACTTTTATGTACTCCAAGATGCCTTTGGACTGATGAATGTTGGGGCTACTTTTCAAAGGGCCATGGACATAGCCTTCGTGGGAGAGAAGGAAAAGTTTGTCTTATTTACCTTGATGACATAACAGTCTTCTCCAACACTCACAAGGACCATTTGCAACATTTGAAGAAGGTGTTTCTAAAGTGCAGACAATTTGGAATTTTTGTGAACCCAAAGAAGTCATAGTTTACTTTAGAAGAAGGCAAACTCCTGGCACATATTGTTTCTGCTAAATGTGTGAAGATTGATGTAGCAAGAGTTAAAGAAATTCAGACATTATCTATCCCAAGATCAGAAAGGGACATTCGATCTTTCCTGGGTAAGATTAACTCTGTAAGGAGGTTCATTCCAAACTTTGCAGAGCTTGTGAAGCACATCACTTCCATGCTGAGGAAAGGATCAGAAATAAAATGGATAGATGCTGCACGAAGTTCTTTTGAAGCCATCAAACAAGATATCATGGAATCTTCCACTCTAATCAGCGCAGATTACACCAAGGAGTTTTATATCTTCTCTTTTGCCTCTTATGATACACTTGCAGTGGTTCTATTGTAGAAAAAATGATGAAGGCATAGAACACCCTGTGGCCTTTTTCAGCAAAAATTTGAGGGATGTTGAACTAAGGTATGACCTTATTGAAAAGCAAGCTTATGCTATCATAAAATCTTTAAAGGCATTCAGAATTTATATTCTGCATTCCAGAGTGACTACATATGTATCATCAGCCTCAGTAAAAGATGCTCTAACTCAGCCAGATATTGACGGAAAGAGAGCTAAATGGATTGCAAAATTCATAGACTTCAACACAGAGGTGAAGCCCACCAAGCTTTTCAAAGGCCAGGGCTTGGCTAAGCTTATGGCTGAGGAAAATTGTAGTTTGTTAGACATAAATTGCGTGGGCTCAAATTCAGGTGGTGAGAAGATAGAGGAAGCAGTAGTAGACCGAGAGCCAAATCATTCTTTGGCTAAAAATCTAGCCACCTGTGAATGGTATTCCAGCATAGTTCATTTTTTGCAGAAGCTAGAAGTCCCTCCAGGGCTTAGCTCGAGTCAAGCCCGACCCATTAAGCTCAGATCAGCAAAATTTTGCATTAATGAAAACCTGCTCTATTGGAAAGACCCATCAGGGATACTTTTGAGATGTTTAGACAAGGGAAAATCTATGGAAGTCATGCACCAATTCCATTCTAGCATCTGTGGAGGGCATCATTATTGGAAAACCACAGCCCACAAGATCCTAAGATATGGGTATTATTGGCCTACTCTGTTCTCCGATGTGTGTTCTTTTTTGAGGTCTTGTGACAAATGTCAGAGGTTTGTAGGTAGACAATAGCTAAAATCTCTGCCCTTGAAGCTAGTACATGCCAATGGTCCCTTCCAGCAGTGGGGCTTGGACTTTATAGGTGAGATCAACACACATTCCAGTGGCCAGCACAAATGGATCTTGGTAGCCACTGATGATTTCACCAAGTGGATTGAGGCTATACCCACTAAGAATGCTAATCATCAAGTTGTTATAAAGTTCTTGAATGAGAATATTTTCACTAGATTTGGTTGCCCAACCAAACTAGTCACTTATAATGTAGCAGCTTTCAAGGAAAAAGATTTGGTGGACATGACTGAATCCATGGGCATTCAATTGGTGCATTCTACCTCATATTATCCTCTAGGAAATGGCCTGGCAGAATCATCTAACAAGAGTCTTGTAAGGATACTCAAAAAACTGTTGGAGGACAACAAAAAGAGCTAGGATTCCATGTTGAAGCTTGCACTGTGGGTTGACAGAGTTACAAACAAGAAGTCCATAGGAAATTCTCCATTTAAGCTAGTTTATGGCGTTGATGATGTCTTTCCTATCCATCTGATTCTCCCTGTAGCCAAATTCTTTCAAGAAGAATAGGATGAAATGAATGACATGGTATGGAGAATGAGTAACTTGGTTGAATTACAGTAGATCAGAGAACAACTGGTTGAGAAGTCAAAAGTTCATCAAAAAAAATAAAAGAAACCTTTGATAGGAAGGCAAAAGTGGACAATTTCGAAGTTGGTGACTGGGTTCTCAAATGGGATGCATTGAAGGAAAAGAAAGGTAATCATGGTAAGTTTAACTCCTTATGGATAGGTCCATTTGTCATCGATCGAATTCAGCAGAACAATACCTTTATTCTGCATAGTCTGGAAGGAGAAGATGTTTTTGGTTGCACAATTAATGGGCAGTTCCTGTAACTTTATTTCATTTAAGGCTTTAAAGCCTTGATATTGTAAATATGTTTTTCAGTTTTCATTTTCTATGCAAAATAAACTCCATGCCCAATGGAACAATAGGAGATCGATTTGATTTTGGTTTTAAAGGAAAGGCATTGGTCTGCAGTTCTTGAAACCTCACAGGGAGGCTTTCATCCCCAGAAGGAGCCAGTGTTAGCCCTATTGGCATATGGCCCAAAATGGATCCAAATATGCTCCCTAAGTCTTTAAAAGCTAGTAAGATCATTCAAAAGATCAAAACAATCGCATGCCAAGAGCCCTTAGAATGGCAGAAAAACACTACTGGGAGGTGAAAAACACTAGAAAGCAATGAAAAGCAGACCAGCAGAGGCTTGAGCAATGAATGCATAGCAACCGTCAAATCTGGCCAATCAACAGTCCAGATCCAGTCAGCGGATCGTAATTGGTGGTGGCAATCGGCAAATATCGATGCAGACTATGGCCCAACGTGATAGCGATGTGCGATTGCAATCAATCTCATCGCGATATCGCATCTAAGCTTCACAGAGGAGTGGGGCTGATACCTATATAGATGTTCGATGCGATAAACCAAACCCAAAAGGGTTCCTAAAGCTATTGTATAATATTTGAGATCCGCCTAAAGGCATTTTTCAATGTGTTTTCACATATTTCGTTATTTAACGAAATATAAAGAAATAGCGCCGATGTGATAAGACCCAAACCCGAAAGGGCTCATGAAGGGAAAAATATAAGATTTGAAGTCCATCATGAGCCATTTTCAATGTATTTCCAATGTTTTGATGTATTTCTAAAAAACAAAGGGACAGGCCATTTTTGACATATGACAACGATTGGGGATGGACTCGATAGAGGAATAAACCATATTTAAGGAATTTTGAAGTTCAAAATGAACTATGTTTTGGTAGAATTTCACAGTTGTGAATGCATTTTTCTGTGTTAGCAAAAAATGACCACGTTTGGGATTCCGAAGGATTTCAAGGGCCCAAGGCAACATTCCATTATAGAACAGAGGCCGGGAAATAGAGGCCGAGAGACAGAGATCGGAGACAGAAGGCCAGAAGGGGAAAGCCAACAGCACAACACAACCAAACCAATAAATGATCATGGAGCATCACTAGCGCGAGCGAGCCACCTGACAGCACAACACATTTACCAAAATTTGGTTACTGCTGTTATAAAAAGAAACCTTCGAGCTCATGCATGCCTACTCATGGCATCGAACAGTTAAAAAGATAGAAGGGAGAGGTTAAGACCTCTCGACCTCAAAAGGCTCGAGAGCATTGTAAAAGGCCTATAAATATTTGAAATTTTAGAGTAACAAGGGTTCAACTTTTGGAGACTATGGAGACTCTGCTCCTCTAAGCGTCTCATCTTCGTTCTAGCAATATAAGTTTCTTTTGCTGTTACATGTTCAACTCCCATTTTCTCCTCTATTCTAAGCTTGCACTTGAATAGGCTATTCATGTTTTCTTTTGTGCCTAATGCTAGATAACTATCATCTTATCTCTACATTGATAAATTAGATTTGCAAGCTTCATTTACTTCCTGTAGCTAGCCATTCATATATGTTTATGTATGCATCTGCTAGTACAATTAATATTCTGCATCTATCCATTGAATCTATAAACTATTGAGCATTAGTGGTCTAAAGCCTTATAAAGATGAGGGTGTTCATGCATGTCTTGAGTGAAAACAGGGTTGAAATAGTCATTTCACTTGATCCAAACCATCATCCATTCCAATAGTTCATAGAGAAATATTGAATATTTATATGTTACCAGGCATCTTTGAGCTACAACCTAGGAGAGTTTCCTAGAGTGCTAAAAGGTCTCTTTTCCATCTCCTTCACTTTTTTTCTTTGGAGCCTTAAGTGACGAGCTGACACCTGCTACCTCTGCAACCTGTAGTACATTGTTTGCAAAATTTTACATGCTTGAATGACATGACCAACTAATGACCCAAACATCCCACACTTGGCACGAGTTTATAACACATACTTGGTGGTCAAGTTTACATTAAGATGGACATAATATTCCAGCTACGAAAACAAGGCCAACATATCATTATTGCTTCAACAAGTGATGAAAAACACATCATCATTGCAACACATGATTTATATACATAAGGCCAAACACTATTGTTTCAACAAGTGATGGAAACATAACATCACTTTCATAGTTTAACATGCGACTCAAAATATGACCAGACATCATTGTTGTTGAACAAGTGATGGAAAACACATCATCACTTTTACATTTTAAAATGCAACAAATTATTTACAAAAGAACGACCATGAAATGAAAACATGTCTAGAAACCATTTTTCACTTATCAATGTGAATGGGTCACCTCCTTGTGGCGGTTTTGCTTGTCGAACAACTGCTTCACCTGGTTCACGCACCGATGCTTTGTCTTTAAGGTGCTGCTCTGGATGGAGCCTCCAACAAGCGGCTCTTTGATGGCCACTTCTATCGCAATGACTGCAGTAAGTTTTCTTCCTCCATAACTGCTTAACCTATTTCTTTTCATGCTATTGAGAGGGTCTTTCACACCTTATCCTTTTGAGTGCTGCCATTCTTTTCCAACACTTAGAAAATGTATGGTAATTTAATCCACAAAAGGTGCATGTTGTTCGACACCATGTTCTTTGTTCATTATTATCAACATGATCATAAAAAAAATGAACATTCGAAGATCGAAATTGGTTATACCTTCCCTTGCTATCTCTGGTGTAAGTATGGCAATGAGAGCTTGCCTTAGCTCTTTCCTTGCAATGGAAACTTCCATAGGATGATGGGGATGGGTTCCCATCATTCTCTTTCCTCGACGATTTCAATGATGTCTCGGACAACTCTGAAACCTTCGAGCACTCTCCTTTAGTGTGTCCTGAGCCTGCAAATTGAGGTCTCTGCACAACCTCCAATGGTTGAGTTATGCATTGGTTATTAATACCAAGTTTTTCTTCCTTTTTGTGCCTCATCCTTGTAAGGAGCCTAATGTTTGTCACTGTAATTGGGATCTCCAAATCTCCAACGGAAAGCATACTATGAGAAGATGAAACCAAAAGGAAATCAACATATTTTACCTCCTCTTTCAATTTGGAAAGGACTGATGAGGGTTTCTCATCATCTATTGTTGGTGGTTCGCTAACTATCATGGCACATTCCCAAACTTCCTTTCTGACATACCCAAGTCCTGCCTAACGGGGTAATTCCTCTACTTTGATGGGGTTGACAATGCCTTGGCCATTAAAGCCCAAGCCTTTTCCTTCATACCCCATTCTATTCAATTGTTTAGAGCCAATTCCTATGGTGTGATTTTCAAAAACAGTGAAATAATCATCAGGAAACATACATGAATTTGGAGAATTGCATTTTACCTCACATGGGTCTCACTACAACTTTTCCAAGGCCTCGTCCTTTCCTTACAGCTATCATAGCAAACCTTGTTTTTCCTCTTTCTCTTCATGTAGATGCATCTTCAATTCAACGTTCTCTATTTGAATATTATGTTTGTTTTGCTTCATTTCTTCCATGGCCTCTTCTATGGCTTGAAATTGAAGCTGCAACTGCTCCTTTTCCTCTGTCTCTTTCTGCAGAGTTTCATACATGATATAAAATCTTTTGGAAATGTTGAGCATGGTATTGTAAATTTCTTTTTCATCCTTTGTTGTTACATGTTCCATTGTTCACGCTACAATTCACATCAACACAAAGACCGCTCTGATAACACTTGATCCAGGTCTGGGTGTGACAAAGAACCCTTCCAAGACCTTTTACTTTCATGATGTGTTAAATTTCATTCTTAAAAGAACATTAATGAATACATCTGCATGTTGTAAAGAAGAGAAACATAACAATCACCAGCAACATAAAAACATAAGCCATTAATAACAGAGTTTGTCCAGGAGGGACTACGTCTCCGAGCCCTGGTGTCAAGATGGTGTAGGCCACTGCATTAAGTGTTGTCAATAGTGTTGATGTATATAGAGGTGATGTCGATATCATACAAGGAAAAATGCCCTCACGCAGGAGTGGCTCTAAGAGATGTTCCACTACAAGAACTCTCAATCAAAAGACTCCTATCAGTATGACATAAAACTCATGCATGATGAGCATCCTGCCAACATGGCATAAAAGGGATCTCAATGCAGAAACATGCATGACGACAACAAGAGTATCCTAGCAACATACAACAAAGGGATCTCAATACATAGCATGACAAATCATGACAACAAGTACATCACATAGATGATTCCGCATCACATCAAGCAAGGAATCATGAAAGCATGTAAGAAACAAGATCCTGCATCAACATCAATCAAGGATCTGTGTAGAATTATACCTCACAATCAGGGGCCATCTGAAGAAGTGGATGTCAAACTACTGAAGCTGTTCGGACCATCAATCTCATGGCATCAATCACATGAAAATGACTTCTTGCACATGAATGTGGACATCTACACTGGGACTTAGAAAAGTGGCTGGAAAATGAAATGAGAGAATGACAAATCTGAATGCACCATCAAATTTGAGGTGTCGAGTAGTGTTGTACGGGATTAATGTCTATTTAGATCTCTATGAGGCTTCTAAAGCTACCATAAAGAACAAAATAGAGAGTTTGTAGATTGAACATTTAAATTATAAACAACCCGGAGATCGACTGAAGTAGCTTTGATCTACTATGCATTCGTAAAACAAATGCAGTTCGAAGGCTAGCTGGCTGATCTTCAGACTCTGTCTATGTGCTTATAAAGTAAACAATTACAAATGAACAAACAGACTATAATTTCCCCAGCAGAGTCGCCATTCTGTTGTACGGGATTAGTGTCTATTTAGATCTACTCTATCCCACTAAGGTATGGTAGTGCCTTAGTAAACAATTACAATAAAGTCTATCTTGGTTTCCTTTTATATTGAGCAGATAGAAGAAGAAAGAAGGGGCCAACCTTTGTCTTTCGCTTGAGCTCCTTGCTTGATTCTTCCTCCTTCTTGTAGCAGTTCGGTTCTTGCCCACTTATATGCCGAGCTTTCAAGGAATACCTGTGAGATCAAAGCAACCAGAGGCTATGCAAGAACAAAGATCTACCAATATAATAATCTAGGGTCAGTGTAGATTAGCCATTCAAATGCATAAACATGTATTACACAAATAAATGGAAGGAAGCAAGAATAGCTTTATTGATAAGTAAGATGAAGTCAAGAGAGTTACAACCAGCTGTTCTAACCCAGCATCATCCTCTTGACAAGAAAAGTTCCCTTAGAACCTCATACAAAAGCAATCACCCAACAAGCACAAAGATCACCTCAAGAAACTATCAGCAATTCCTTACAATAAGCTCCATTCCAACCTCTGGATCTCTTGGTGAGGGATCCATTTATAGCTTCTTGACAAGGAAATGAGTCAGCTTCTGTGTTTTTGATTAGTGTCCTCCCACTGATAGTCCTTGCTTCCACTTGGAGATTGAGCATCTCTGACTCATCCTTGGTCGAATTCTGAGAGGCAAGTGTCACAGGAGAGAGTTATGGAAGATTCCATGCCTTTCCACCTTGCAAATTGACACTGCCATTTGTCACTTTCCCGCTCAGTGCACCCTGTAGAAGGGTTACCTACTCTTAAACACACCCCAACAATGTATTCAGGTGCTCTTAAATGCACCTGGACCATGGAGCAAGTGATCTTATCTTGAATTGACCAATTTTGAGTAGTTTTTCATGGAGGACTTTCTGGGAGGAGCTATAATCTTTTGACCTTGCTCCTTTAGGGGTTGAAACAACACTTTTAGGGACTTAGGATCCCTTGATTTATGGATATTTGTTGCTTGGGATGGTAGGGCCCAAAAATATCTATAACAAGTAGTGTGAAATCAACTATCCAAAATATGAATTTTGAAAAGTTGAGAATCTAGGGCTCAAGGAATCTTCTAGATTCCCCCAGGATTCCTCAAAGATTCTGCTCCATGGGTGGACTGGAAATCTACAACTCAAATGGAAAACTTGACCTTTCCATTGCAATCCTTGTGGAAAACCCTGAAAAACAAGTATAAACTTGACTATATTTCGACATAGCAAAATTTTACCTCCTTGGGAAAATTTCAAGGTTCATGGTTTTGCTCCCTGTTTTTGCAGCAATCATGGTTCCATGTGCATTCTGAAAAAATGGCCAAAAAGTACAAAACTCTGATGGAGAAACAGATGACACCATTGCATTCGTGGTGATGATAGGTGTTGAATCCATATAAAAAATTTCAAAATCTGATAAAGTGGAAATTCAGCCCTCCTGCAAAATTCATGGTTCCTGCATTAAAAAATTAATTAATTCACCTTGATTTGCATGCTCGCTCCTGGTTCCTCCATCTTCCTCGAACTATGTGCAATGGTAAAATTCTCAGGTTCATATAAATTTTCCTGGGCATATATGTCAATGAAAAGCTAGTGGCGTATTGGTTAACGCTGAGGTATTAATGTGGGCAAGTCGAGGGATCAAATCTCGCTTGTGCCATATATAACATAGCCAAAAAAATTAGTTATGAAATAGGCACATTTTTGTTTTGAATTACAAACGGGAGTGGATTTTTATGATAATGTTGTTATAATTGTTTCATGTGTTGTATTAAAATGGGCGGAGGTTTGAGTATTAAATGGATTGTGAGGTTTGGTTGGTTATGGGGCCACCCAGTGGACCGGCCCATGTGGCTGGGCTAGTTCAACTCCCGCCGGCCTCACCATGTTTAATACATACATAGTGTTGGGGGTGGTGGCCCCCACCCCTTTTTCATATATATATATATATATATATATATATATATATAGATATAGATATATATATATATATATATATATATATATAACAAACAATGCACATTCTTTAAAATTCATTTTTTAAAGCTGTAAGAGTCAAATTAATGACCCCACAATTTCACTCGGAATCTGGTCGGAGTTGGCCGGAATCTGGTGGCCAGGTTCAAAGAAAATTGTGGCCTCCTTAAGCTGCCGAGTCATCAAAAGGTCAACCCAACTTTGACTGCTTCTAACTTTCACATCCAGACTCAGATTGATGAACCATTCACAGCGCTACGATCAGGAAGATGAGATCTATGCTTTGGTCCTAGTTCAAGCATAATCCAAACACTTTAATTTTTGAGCTTTTCTTAGTCCCCCTTGTCCTATCTGTCTCTCTGGAGCCACCTAGATCAATTTATTTGTCTTTTAACCTTTTCATATATTTTCAAGTTCTTTGAATTTTCATCTTCATTGATACTTGATGATAGGATCCTCTGAGTATGTTATAGACATATTTGGGCACTGAAACCCCAAACTCATATGTCCATAAACTAAGGGATCTTTAGTCCCTAAAAGTGTTGTTTCACACCCTAAAGGATCATGGTCAAATGATTACATCATTTCCCAGAAGTTCCACCTGAAAAAACTACTTAGAACTAGCCAAAACTGGACCATACTAACTACTCCATGGTCAAGGTACGATGCATACTGGCTGCAACACTAGCCAGGTGTGATGCATACTGAAATGGCCTTCTGTAGAGTGCGATGAGTGAGAATAGATAAATGATAGAGATAGTTTGCTAAGTGGATGATCATGGAATCTTCCAGAAACTTCTCCTGTGACACTTGCCTCTCTGAATTCACCCAGGTATGAGTAAAAGATTAATGAAATCTCCAAGTGGAACCAAGAACTATTAGTGAAATGACACTAATCAAAAGCCTAGAGCTGACTCACACCCTTGCAAGACATCTATAAATCGATCCCTCATCTGAGAGATCTGGAGGCTGGAATTTTATATTTTGTAAGGAAGTGCTGTTGGTTTATCTATGAGAAGAGACATTGCATTATTGGGTGATTTGCTTGTTCATGAGGTGAAGAGGGCTTCTACATTGGGAGGATGATGCTGGATTAGACACTTGGGTTGTAATCCTCTCTTTCACTACTATTAATAAAGTTCTTTAAGCTTTCCTCCATATAATCATGTATTTGTGAATCTTATTGTTTATGAATGCAATTGTATGGTCAATGTGTTTTTGATTTCGCATTGTTTATGATGTTTTAGATAGAAATGCTTTGATGGTTTGTTGTTACTTTGAATCTACAAGTACTCTTTGAAGCGGGACAAGTAGGAGAGGAGTGGAAAATTCTATCAAGGAAAGGAGAAATCAAGCTAGGATCAAAGCGGAAGATCCAGGTTGGTCCTCTTTTCTTCCCTCTAATCTATCACACTTAAAATAACTCTTGAAATGCTTTCATTTTTTATTTATAAGATAGCTACCCATATTAGTGGGACTAACAGTTCGAATCAACACTAGTTTTCCCTGAAACAGAGTGATAAACATAATTTTCACACTTAGAAGGGATTTGACCGTCCTAAATCACTTTTTGTGGAATATTTTGATTACTGGAAATTTGTAATCAATCATTATCGCTAGACTGAATTATGCAAACCTCGGTATTATTTTGAACATAAGTTTGTTGTTTATGTTCCAAGTGACAATTGAGATGTCTTCTATTGTGATTTGGATATCGATAAGGAGTACTATTGATTTGATTTTCCCTTATCATGTGTTTGGAAATTTCTTGATTTAATTTAGGTGTCAATGTTGTTGAGTTGTTTACAAAACCTTCAATAAGAATTTTCATCATCTAAACTGCAACATCTGAGTGTGTCTTTTTTTCAACTGGTATGTCTTCTTCTAAAGTTGTGATATTCATTGTATCAATATTTATTCCTTTCTCTTCAACTTGAATTTCTACATTTGAATATTTCGATCCTTCCTTCTCAGAAGGTGTTGTACCTTGTTTTGCAACAACTTCTTGTCCTTCTTAAGCTTCTTAATTTGAATTAGTAGTTTTCACTATGGTCTTTAAGTCGAGAAACTTCTTCATTTTTTTTAGCAATGATTTTATCAACATCCCTTTGCATGTTTTGTATTGCTCTTTTACTTTCTTGAAAAATTACTTTTGAAATATCTTGTATGTCTTCTGGTTTTACTGAATCTACATTCAATGTGATGTCTTGCAATGTTATTTTTTTCTTCCTATAGGAAAATGTCAAATTCTTCTTTTTCATATTTAAGATAAATATCCTAGTGATTCCATCGAGGGTGAACCTAGAATAACATTACCTTGATGGCTCCATATGGATTAGACTAAGAATTGTGAAATAAATGTATAAGGTCGAATGTTTATTTGTAAATCAATTATGCCATATTGTCTTTTATTCCAAGAGTCTAATTTTTTGATAACATTTGGCTCGGGAATCACCAATTGGTTAGCAAAGTTAAGGTTTATAAATTTTTCTTCTTCAATGAGAGAGATATAAATAGTAATATATTTTCCTGCAAGAGTTCCTTAATTCTAAATTTTATGGAAACATAAGTTAATGAGGTTTATATAAATCTTCCTTCCTTTATTTCTAAATTAGATTCCATTTTTTCTTTCAATAAAAAATACCCTAAAATTTTGGTTTTAATGTTTTATTATATAAAATATTATTTTTATAATACTTATAATAATAATTTGGTATTTATTTATAATTTTTTTTAAACTTTAATAATCTTTCTTTTTTAATATCAATGACTTCCTTAACACTTATAAAGTGCTCAGTTATACCTTTTAATTAAAAGTTGTATAATTCCCTTTATTTATAATTGACTTTTTATGATCCTTTTAATATTGCTTTATAATTATATGAAATCTCTTCTTCCCATTAAAAATGTCTCAATATCACCCATTATGAAGTTGAATATCTTATTTATATTTAATTTCAATACTTCAATATAACTTCACTTTAACATAAGCTATTAAAACTAATCATAGCTTCGTGAACCCATACGCACCGGCATGTACTGAAAAATACTACCGATGTGTTATGCCTGGGGCGTGATTGTATTGGAAAAGTGATTGTGGATTTGTTCGACTGCGTGTGGTCTGGAGTCGGGTTGATATACTAGTGGCCTCGAACAAAGAAGACATGGAAAAAATGGAAGTTGGATGACAATGGAGTGGTTGGCAGTTGTGGTGTGATAGTGGAAGGTAGAGGCGCAATGGTTGTTGTTGTAGCAATGACGAAAATAGTCAATAGCAACGATGTTGTAGGAGAGGATCGAAAGCTATAGTCTGAGGTCAACAAGCAATTTTTTTCTTCTGCTAATTATTATTTTTATTTAATATGGTTTTTACTTTTTGTTCTTCTTTAAATACTAATATTTTTTTAAAATACAATTCTTTTTAATAATATTATTTATATATAATAAAAAAATTATATATGTATATATATATTATATTATATATATATATATATATATATATATATATTATATAATTTTTTTGTTATTTATTTATTTTATTATTTCTTTTTTAAATGGCAAAAGGCCCAATGGAAGAATGGAGAACCTCCAACATTGTGTAGTGAAACACTTTGATTACGACAACAACCAAGTTGAAAAAAATTGATGGCCAAATTCAGATCAGACTCGCTTTGTGAAACGGTTGAGCGGTCAGATGATCAAAGAAATCTGATATCAATGTAACGAACAAAGTTTGTATACGCTCTAATACCAACGTAACGAACAAAGTTCGTATACACAACAAAATACTTTAGAAGACATGAAATATATAAATATCAATGATATGGCAGTAATATATTATATAACAATATTTAAATACAAGTGAGATTATTAAAATTGAGGGTGAGGACCTTCTTATATACCTACGCAGGTACCCATTCAAAAATGGTCATGTCCTTAGAGACATGCCTCTTCAATACTAATTACTATTTAATTAACCATTATTATAGTTATCGTTATTATTTATATTTATATTATCTTATATTTTTTTTATTCATGACAATTAGTGTGTGTTTCAGATATTCCCTCAAACTAAGTGATCATCACTACTACATAAAGGGGGGTTTTAAGATAAAATTTATGACAAATTTTCAGTAAATCATCTTAACATGAGACAAAAAGATTGTGTAAATTGTCTTAAATATTGCCTCTACGTGAGTGTCTCAAATTATTGTCTTAAAAATTTGTCTCTACAAAGACAATATAGAACACAAGTATTATTGTCTCTTAAGAGACAATTCATTTTTGTCTCTCTTGAGACTATAGCTCCATTAAAGATATATTGTCTCTATAGAGATAATATGTCATTAATACCAATTATTGTCTCTATAGAGACAATACAAATTTCTCTTTAGAAACAAAATATAGAATGTTAACCTTTTTGTTTCTTCAATGATTAATTCATGTTAGGGAATGATGGAATCAAACCTCCTATTGAAAGGAAGGTGCTCTTCCATTAAGCTATCACCCTTTAAAGAAATGTGTTATCTTAATCATAAAAGACAAAAATCAATGAGCCAAAACTCATATTAAATTTTTTTGGGTAAAATTCTGGAACAAAAACCAAATATTGAAGAAGAGAAATTTTGGTGCACTGCATTACACAACATCAAAAGTATAAGCCTCATGCAATGTATGAGTGGAATTGCTAATGTCTTGATATTTGTATTTTCCTAGTGCCTGTTGCTACCATCTTAAACATGGTGATGATCACCATTGTCAATATCCTTATGCCAATGACCCCCATCTTTGCAATCTTGGTGATTGGAGAGGATATGGTCATAACATTTTTATCCTTTGAAGATAAGCATATAAGATTGGAAGGAAAATTTTAACATAGACACATAACCATGGTTATCTAGACTAATATGTTTAACAACCCAAGCCATAAGACTACGAGCAACCTGACACCCAAGTGTACCAGTAATATGATTGATGTATTTCGTTGATCTCCATCAGTGTACCTGTAGAATTGGAAAACATCAGCGAAATCATTTTTTAGTCTGGATTCACTTTTCCATTTATTATGTTTTGGTTTCCCTAATGAAGTCAAAGAAGCTCCATTTTTTACATCCTTTTGGAAATATATTGTGTGACCAAGAGTAGGGAATGAAGCTTCAAAGAACAAACTAAACAGAGGTCCAACTTGAGATGAAATTGCTTATGTGTAGGAGTTGTGAAGGCTTTAGGTTGTTGCATCAATTGGGGCAATTTGCACCTTTTGTATATGTCCATATGAGTTCAATACATTCAGGATTCTCTCCTGCTTGGATATCCACCAATTCAGTTGTCTTTAGTGCAATAAAAAAACCTCATGAATCAAATATAGATATTTTTATCTCGGGGAACTACAATATCACAAGTAGTTGTTGTAAAATAAGATTTACACTCCTTTGAATGTTCAACAATGACATGAAGGATTTCTACCTCCTTTAGAAATTCATACTTTTTCATCTGAGAGGAATCGATTTGCACTTGTACCATATAATTCATGTTTTCCAACTTGTAATATTTCAATAGATGTGATATTTGTTGTCAATGGGTAAAGAATTATTCCAACACTAAAATACCATTAAGGGTGAAAGTTGTAAGCCACTGGGAAGATTTACCCCAAATAATTATAATTCCTTATGTAGAGAGGGATACAATGTCTACTATCTTTATTGGTAACCCCTTTATCAAACATCCTCTTGAATTTGAATGCAGTAGCACAACACCTCACATTGATAGCTACAGATGATGAACTCTTCAAGATGTCTCCCATGGTAGTTTCCACACATGCACTGGCCAAACCTAAAAGCAAGACTTGCACAATTTTCCATACATTCTCTACTTGATACTAATCACATGAAAATGATGATTAAGACTATATCGTATTTCATCACTTGGTCTTCTACTTCGACCCACACCTGAATCTAAATCAAGTGTACTAGTCTCTCTAGACATCCTAGATGAATCCATAACTACTTCATAATGGATATCCTTAAACCATCCTTAGCAACAAACTGTGCTCATTAGTAATGTAAAGACTTTTTCTTTTACAAAATACCATATTTTAGAAAAACATTGTGTGACATGGTGAAGAATTGGATCACTGATTGTGAGAAAAACATTATTTTCCTCTCTGTTTATCCAAATATGAGGTCAATCCATTCATTCATATGTACACATACATGCTCACTCTCAAGTGTTATCCAATGTTTGTGAATAAAGTCAATGGGACAATTAGCTAAAGGAGGAAGCTTGATTGCCTCCAACTCACACATTTCCATGAGAATTTATATAATCATATATAGTCATTGTGTCATCCATACAAAGGTCATAATTAAAGTAAAACTCATGCTTTATGTGGTTTTCTCTACCAGAAGAACCATTGTTCCTATTAGAAATTCCCAATACTTCAGATCCTCATTTTTAGGGATATTCATATCGGTGCGTAAATGAATAATATAAGGAGGATATTAGTCTCCCTAGTCATAATGTAAATAAGAAACTTATTAATTAATGAAAATTATCTGAGAATAATGCCACATGAGTATTATTACTCTACTAGAAGGAATAAAAAAAGGATTTTAAAGTGAAATGCATACAATAGTATACTAGAATTTTGCTACACTACATGTCATTTGGAGGAAAATTAAGTGAATATTCTAAATTAAAACACTGCAATAATACGAGAAAAGTCCCAAAAAATCATATAATGTCATCTAACATGGAAAATCCATGCAATTATTACAAATACCAAGAGCCTCAAGGTCTCCCTCATTGTAGTGATCATCAGGTTAGTACATGATTGGGTGAATGCTCCTACTTGGTTCAACCTTTTTGCATGCTCAAGTTGTTTCCTAATAAGCATAACATGTGTTCACAAAGAGAAAACCCTAGGCATCAATTCTTTCATCCTCTGAAATTGGACTCACCCACCTTTGGGAGAAACCACCTTATGAACTACCTATTCTAACATAATAGAATCACAACACAAGATGTTATTTAGAGGCTCCATACAACCATTTACTTCCTCCATTCCTGCATGTCCTTTCACCACAAATAAAAATCCTTTTGAGTTACTCCATTAACTACTAATTTCCCAGTAAAAAAAATTTCATGTATCCTACAAAAACCCATTGTGCCCATCATGCTCAAGCATGAATGACCTTGTAAATTGTTCCTAGTTGATATTGTACTATGAATCCTTCAAAAAATTTAAAGAAAATGTTTTATGATTTTTATAAAGATCAGAAGTAAAGTTAATGTCCCTAAAATGGCTCATGTGGATTATCAATAGTTGAAATTTGCTTACAATAGCATAATCAAAGGCAAAGTTGTGATAGTGAATGTCATGAAACACTTTTCTGTGCAAAACAAAGATTTTGAATTGAAGTATACCTTGTTTCATATTTTAGTCCACATTGTTTCACATTTTAGTGTGGAGGTTCAGTTTAGCCTTCCTAGTCAACCAGTGATTTTGATTCAAACAATTTCTAAACCTTGACATAGGGTCAAACATCAACCTCCAGTGTTCAATTTAATCGATTCTTCAACATTTCATCGAGTCATCTGATGTTAAATGTTGATCTACTTAGTATGTAAGTGTTTTCCAGTATAATAACCATATTTGAGCATCTCATCTTCATCATAAATGGACTATATAGAGATATCCATCACAAGCATTGCTAGATCACATCATGAATAACCAAATATTAGTGATAAGCCAACATTTAAGCAAAATCATAAGCATAAATCGAGATTCGTTTTCACAAAGATGTTTTTCATGTGCCAAAAGTGTAGATGAAACATTAAAACCATAAATTAAAATCCATAAAAGATGACGACTCTTATGTTACTATATGTCCTAACAAAGTATTAAGATTCAGGAAATGGTTGGACTTCAAATGTGGAATATCAGTGGTGTATACTTGTGTTCTCCACAACGACCATGATTTGGTCAGACTAACCCCACATGGATTCCATACAAGTGGCTCCTTTGGTGGAAAAGTGGTTTTGTCAATAGACGACAACCACAAATAAACATTACTTTTTTAACACAACGAAACAAATTTAGAAATATTGCAAGCCTAGGTAATGCTTTGGTGACTTTCATGAATGGATATAATCATTTATGTACTCCAGATTTAGTTTTTATCACATATCATGGTTCCAAATTCGGTTGTATTCACTAGAAATGTTTTTCTATTCATGCTCAGTACCTTAAGTATTTTTGAAGATCCCGTTCCAATGAAATCTTTTATCCTGCTACAATATCATCAAAAAAATGAGCTACCACAAAGATTATGTCAAGCTAAAACCTAAAACTAACATCATTTACAAGAAAAACATACTGATCCAATGACTAGAAACGTAAAATGAACATGACCAACTCTCACAATTTAAATTGTGAAACTAGAAAGTGGAATATGAACAATGCCCAAGGCATAGAGAAGAAATATAACATGTAGAATATATGTAGTAAGAACAATAATAAGTATGATCAACTTGTATCCTAATGTTCCCTTTCTGAAAAAATACCTTTTACAATTTCCAAATGCACATCAATACTGATCAAATAACTAATATTACTTAGATTTGATTGAAATTGGATTGTTGAACAATATGGATGATGATAGCCTAGTTAGTCTCAACTTCACAAGAAAACTGAAATTTAGTATAACCAAAACCACCTCACTCAAACCAAATCATGAGACTGGAATTTGAACTAAGCCAAGGCCAGTGAAGTAATACAATGTGTAGAATGTACAACATAAGCAAGGTTGGGGGTGGTCAACTTGCAATCCTAATGTACCCTGTCTTCACAGACTTAGGGTAGTCAAACTGCAATCCTAATGAACGTTCTCTACAATTATGTTTCCTAAAGCTTCCAAATGCACATCAATACCTATCCAAGAACTAATTTTGAGTAAAACTGGACCATTTTGACCAAAGTAGACAATGCAATTAGGTGCCTGAATTGTACATGATGTGAATGTGAGGACAATAAAATCAAAAAACCATTAATGTAATTCATTATTAACTCAATAGTATTAATGAGATGTAAGAGGTTTTTCTCCCACTTGTAGTTGCTTTAGCGATTAATGCATTATGCCTTTTTTTATGTTCTAGATGCGAGTTCATATTTTTTTTGTTCTTCCTTCAATTATTAATATCTATGTGCTCATGGATAGACTGACATAGGAATAACAAGAAGACTGACATGTAACAACTGAATGTGCCAACAAACTCTAGAATCTAATAAAAGATACTCAATAATTGCCATATTTTATTCCTTGCTAACTGTAGAATACATAGCAAGTGCATCGTTCTGGTCTACATAAATGATTCTTATACCATAACCTTTCCCTTTAACAACTACACCATCACCTGAAAATTTCCAAAAAATAGAGAAAAAATAGACAATCAAATTAGAGGGATCTTCCAGAAGAGATAATAATATTAAGAACAAACAACCATACATATGTATTAAATATGCAGAGTACTTTTGAACTATTCTGAAGATGGAATACTTTTGAATTATTCTGGAGAAGGAGTACTAACTCTGAAGTGTATAATTATCCATGGGTGGTAAAAATCTCTACTTACAACCTTTTAACTATTTCTTTGTTTAGATTGATTCTTTTCTAGTCTCAAGGGTATCCTTAAATTGATTATACGTTGGTGTCTAACAAATGAATTTGTGTATAAAATTTCCCTTTAGGTACCAATATGGACTAAATAACAACGGTAAATCATCAATAAAATTTATCATGTTTGCGACCACATTCCTTGTGCTAATTTCAACATTTAAACGAATGAAGTGAGTTGAGCGTGTTCTTTAAGTGAATAAGAAATTCATGTAAGTGAAAAGAAAAGAAACCAAACCATGTAATGAGAAACATATGACATGATGCAATAATTTTGATGGAAGGTAGTGGTGGAAGATTTTGATTGGAACCTAGGATTGAAGGAAGATAACTGACAGTATAAGTCTCTGCAAAATGTATACATTCCTATTTATATGTGATTTCGTGCTATTCTACCTCTGGTTCCACTTACCAACAAGCCATTATAATTCATGTCTCTTTATATTTGTGGTTGGTGCTAAGTCAAAACATCAAAACAATCTCATCACATAATTAGCTATTGTCTTAAGCACACACACTCTAGAATACGATGGAAACAAGTCCAAACAAAGTGATTTTACCAGATTCATTTCGTTGGTTGTTGACAATGGCCACAAAATCTCACTGAAACTCCTCTGTGTGCATTGTTGGCAATGAGTATTATGACAAATTCCATCAAATTATACTCTTCATGGGCTCTTATGAAAATAATAAACTATTTATTAACTGTGAACTACAAAATATGATAGGAAAAAAATCACCATATAGGTCTTCTCCTTCCGTCACACAACATTGATTTCCAAATATAAACCCAAATGCTTGGAACAAATAAAACTCATAAAATGGATGTAGATGTATGAAAATTGTAGTTGGTGTATTAGAATAATAGATGCATGCACAGATTGTAGAAGTCTACATTAAAAGAATACTATTGTTTATGTTGCAAGATGGTCATGAAAACCCTTAAAGAACTTCCTAGAGAGCGACTTCCAATAATAATTCCTCAACCGGATAAATATATGCTAACCCCATGTGTTCATCTCTTCCTTATGAGGTTGTCTACTAAATCTGATTACCATAATTCATTGAAAATGGAATATTAGAATGCTAAACTTGTAGTGTAACTATCATCATAAGATAAACCTACTATTTTCTAATGACATGCCTCTAATCTGTTGAAGATTGTTAACATGCAACACTGGTTACCAATAAAAAACCTTCATTGTCCTTTAATTATGGTTGCAAAATATCATGCAAAGCATAGTGCCCTATCGAATCCCTCTAGATTAGGATACAACCATAGTAGTTTTGATGAAAATAAGAGAGTGAACTTGTTTGGATTACATAGTTGTTTTCTCTTCTAAAAACCTTTGGAATTCATCCTTATGTTAGCTCTATTTACCACACTATAGCTATGATTCCCATTTATATCGACCAACAATGCCATCCTTTTTCCAAAGTAGTACTTTCATGCATGGTGACTTAGGCTCAAGGAGGGAGTCACCTTGGATACTTATGGGAGTCAAGTTTTGAATTCCAACAGAACCTACTGGCATTGATGCTAACAAAGAAAATTTTAAGTTAGAAAAAAATCACTTTACCTTACCCCATTCTCATAACTTCATGATGAGAGTTGGGTATAAACATAGTAACTACCTTAGGTAAATTAAGGGGGTGTGTTACAGGAACCTCCATGGAAGATCTAGAATCCAAAAGGAAATGTCTCTTTAGCTTTGTTCATACTCTAAAACTTCCTTTTCAATTCCACCCAATTGTGGAGAAACTTGGGAAATTCGATCTTTTTTCTCTTCATGTAAGAAGTAGTGATGCCTTGGAAGTTCATTGGTTTCATCATTTTTTTTATGGTGTTATAGGATCAGACACATGCACTCTTGGTTTTTAGCAAATATTAAACCCTAAAGTCATAACTATGGTAGAACACGAATTAAATATAATGGGTCCATTCTTGAACTATTTTGTTGAAGTGTTGCACTATTATTTTGCAATGTTTGATGCTCTAGGGGCATGCTTTAATGAAGAAAACAAGGAGAGGCATAAAATGGAGAAGCAATTGTTATCACATGAAATAAGGAGCATTCTTGTTATTCACGGACCTGCTAGCACAAGAGATCCCAACTTCCAAAATTGGAGAACACAGTTGCAGAATTATGGATTTCAACAAATATCAATGAGAGGGAATGCTTCTATGTAGGAAGAGATTTTACTGAACATGTTTTGTTGTGAAGAATATTCACTTGAAAGAGAGAATAGATATAAAAAAAAACTACATATCTATCCAGTGAAACTCACTATCTCACAATAAGTTGGAGAACCCACCATAATTCTTTTTAAATAAAACAAATCAGTTAAAGTGTCTACTGTAAAGACAAATAAGAATTTCAACATATAAGGATTTCAATAATTTATTTTTGGTACCGGTGTAACTCCTTGATGGGATGGCCAAAAAAATGAGAGAAAATTGAGTTTCTATTTTCCAAATATGTAGGAATAAGTGTAGCACAGTGAATTGATGGGGAGTTTTTCCTTTCCAAATGTAGTAATAGGTGTAGGAGAGTGAATTGGTTAGAGTAGATAGTTTTTTATGAGTATTCTACCACATCTTAACACTAGTAGAAAATGAGAAATTAGTGACTATGTGACCAAAAAAGTTAGTCACCACAACTTTTCCAAGTGAAATACTACCAAAAATGAGCAACCTTAAGTGACCTAACTAAAAATTACTAACATAAATGACTAATTTGGTCTTGGGTTAAAATAGACGACTAAATAATAAGTAATATAACTAAAAATGACTAATGTGAATGACTAATTTACTCTAGGAGAAAAAATATGATTACCTAAGAAGTACTACAATTATACAAATTAGTGGTTTATGTTAGTCATTCATTAATTGTGTCACTTTTGCTATCTAAGCTTACAAGTGATAGGGGATTTAGGACAAACCTACAATCAAACCTAGTGAAAACCATTATAACTCAAGAGTATATCTAATAACTTGCGAGCTAGATGTAACAATATTCTAATAACTTGTGAGCTAGATATAAAAATATTCTAGTAACTTGCAAGCTAGATATAAGAATATTCTAGTAACTTGCAAGCTAGATATAAAAATAGCTTGTGATTTATTAAGTGGTGAGATATCTTGAGGCAAACTGTAGTGGACCTCTATCCTACGAGGTGCCTACCTTCTAACCTTATTACAATTATAAGCCAATATGTCTCATGTAATAATTGAAATCTCTTAGATTAAAAAAACAAACAATCCACCTAACCACCCAAACTATAAATCATAGAAACACTAGTACATTTTATAATAATTATTATTATCATAATTTAATTTTAAAATCATATTCAAAACTAAACATAAAATTAATATATGAAATATATTTAATTATGAGGGTGAAAAAAACCCTTATTTTAAAATTTACAAAAATGTAAATAAATAAACTACATATTTACATAAATGAGATACCATCACAACTAGTTCCACTAAATCACAACCAACCCTAATAAAATGCATCCCACTAAGGGACGTCGTCTTGAATAGAAACAAGCGGTTCACTACATATTACTAGTGCCATATATGCTATATGACTATTCTCTACATTGTTCATTTTCATTACTCGTACATTCATTTCACCCCAGCTTCTGCTTGCCACATGGTTTCAAGTTCCATCCAAGATTTTTTCTATCCAACGACAACATAATCTAGGCATGGGGCCATATTTTATACACAGTAGGGGGCCCTGGTTTAGAAAATATTCACAGGTATTCTTTGGTTTAGCTTAGTAATATTTGCAAGCATTAACTTAGTTAAGTTTTATTAAAATCAAAGAACAAGGTTTTTAGGATTTTTTGGTGGAACACTATATCTAAGATACAAAGTACTTCATTTGAGCTTTTGTTTCACATTTTTTTCTCATCATATATCAAAATATCAATGGATTTTTTGGTGGGTTCATGGACATCCATTATTTTTGTTATTAATCGAGATATTATAATTCATATTATTCTTTATGGGTTATGTTTAGAGTTGTTGGCAAAGATTCAAGATTGATAGGTTCTTGTTCATTAGTGCCTAAACTTGTGGTTTCGAATCACGATCTTTCTATATTATTTGATACTTTAGATGAATGGATATATTCTCATACAAGGATCCGTAATCGACAAATTCTCTCAAGCAAGTTATCATACTTCATTTGTATCATATATATATATATATATAGTAAGATCAAGTACATACCTACATAAATAGGCATGATTTGGTAGTTATTGTAGTCAATGAAGAAAAGTCTAAAATTGATATTTTTTGGTGGATATTAAGAAAAGGACTGCCAAAACCACCTCTCTTACATAGAATAAGATGTCATTGAGATCACTTTTCTTTGCATGGAATTAAACACTAACTGGTTAAACTTTAGAGTCATCTAGAAAATCCCTCGAAATGGTGAAAGTCAAGCCAAAGGATGTTGAATTGGTTTTGATGTGTAAATTCTCCATAAGATCTATTTGGCGGTGCTCCCAAAGTAAGAATCATATGGTTTTTATTTTATCTATAGTTGAATAGATATCATTAACCTAGCTATGCCACTTCAATGTATTTGCACACCAGATTTTTGAGTTTTCCCATGGTTCTGCTTGGCTCAAATTTTTTCATTTGATGTTTTCCATAATATGGGAGCTACTTGGACTAGATAGATTATGCTATATTATTATCATTTTTATGGAACTTTATGAGTTATAAAATCTGTAGCATGACAGTATCAAATTTTATTGATGTTATAGAAGCTAACATGGAGTTTAGATGCATTTCATTGAGTAGTGACTGATTTTTTTTGTATTCATGTATTGATTGTCTTGGTGAGAAATTTCATTTGTCTATGCTAATATCAATTTAGAGGTGTTGTAGTTTGAAATTCTATAATTCACAATTTTGTTGATATCAAAATTCGTATTATTGTGTTTTTTGTTTTGAAAGGATGTTTGTAGCCAACATTTGGGCTTTGTTGTGAAAATTTTTGTGTATAATTTGACATAAGGGGATGGCTTTAAACTCATTATATTTGTTGCATTGATTAAAAGAGAAGCATCTTAATAACTTAAAAATGAACTGTAGTGACATTGAAGTCAAATTTGAAGTTCTGGATGCATTTTTTTTAGCTTGTTAATGCTAGTTTTTGTTTTAGGGAATCACTTTGATGTTGGGTTGGTTTTTTATCATTACCATTTTGATGGCAAGAAACAATTTTTGAATTCATGTATGTGTTTCCTTGGGGTGTGCTAAAAATCCTTGGAAATAGGCACATGGAGGAGTAGGTAAATGAAGATTTGAGCAAGTGTCTTCTTAAAGGAATAGAAAGGGAAATGGTGGGAAACTAGAGGCCAATAATTTTGCTTAATGTTTTATATTGTTTTAAATGTCTATTCTAACCTATGTGCTACGATGCCTGACAATTCACTAACATTGTTATTTAGTCTTGCCATAGTATTAAAGATACCCCTTTATTCACTACTCATATGGACATGTGGATGCAACTTATAAAAATACTGTAATGACCTGCGATGTGCTCATACCGAGATGGTCTTCAAAATTATTATTAACAAATGGTGGTTATGACTTATCAAATTATCAGTTATGATACATGGATGGATAATAGTAACATGCATTATAATTCTCATTTTTGGTTTTTGTTATGAACTTGTAGTTCTACTCTTGTCATTCTTAAATGGTTTTGATTATTGACTATTTTTTAAATTGTCTCTCTTTATATATATTACAATTTGTTTTTTGACTTTCCATTTCCATACTATTTATGGATCCTAGGTTTTCAAAAATTTTGTAAATTTGTATCCTTTGGACTTAGATTGAAATTTATCTTTGCATCCTATCACCATTTAGCCACACATTCCCAAGCAAATTCCTCCATTTTTTATCAATGGAGGGCTAAGAACTAAGGATGTTCCTATTTGTTGTTATCGATTAGGGGTTTCGACCCTCTTCTAGAGCACAAACATAATACTTGGAAGATATTAGATGATTTCTCTTGGCTCTTCCAAACCAAGTAGCTCAACCTTCTCAAAATGTTTTTAGTAATAGTAAAAAAAATTCCTTTACAAGAGCAACATTAGTTCTGAAAAATGATTGAACTTTCACAAGAGGATTTCGGCCTCCAAAACTAGTAAGGAACTCAACCTCTTCCTCACTTTAAAATTATGAATTTCCTTGACTTAGCCATATCTATTTACAATTTTGGGGGTATAGATTATACTTGAGTTTGAGGTACTCCTCTACCTGTTCAATCCTCCAAAATTCACTTCTTCAAACACTGGTAAGTATCAATCTAGGAATTAGAGACTAAAGATTAGCTCCCTCTGGATTCTTGAATCAAACAGTATTTTATTCTTGCAAGTAACGACCTCTTATTTGTATCAGTCGAATTTCATCCTTAACTTACAAGCGAGGCTCCTTTTAGTGACTTGTATAAACAAAAATATTATCCATAGTTTGATGACTACAAGTAGAAATTACAAATCTAGGAAACTGTTGTGTTGTACAATAACCATCCATTTCTAAAAACTTTTACACAAAATTTTTAATAAGAAATGGGTGCCTTTTTAAATAAACTTAGTGAGATTTGTGATTTGATAAATAAAACTGGTATTGACATCATTATAAGAAAAACATTTATCAAAAGGCCCGATGTAAGTAATTCATTTTGTAAAGCCTTCTGAATAAGGTATAAAGTGTTCCTTTGAAAAATATCATAAATAATTCTACATTGCGATAAAGCGATCGGAGATCGCATATCGTAATGGCAAAGTGATACACATGAAAGGTCCTCATCAAATCTTCCGATTCGATAAAGGTAATCGCAATCAGCAATCAGAGGTATCATATGGCAAAGAACCAAAGCACAAGCTGAACCCCCGATTGCAATTAATAAATAAGGTGCGCATCTCACGAATAAAGCATTCACAAAAACTGTTTACATGCATAAGTCTTTTAAAATTAATGAATCAAACCAATCCAATGAAAACACACTCTGCCTTATTATAATATCACTTTGTCGCAATCGGAGATATTTGTCACTAGTGAAGAAGCCTCGCCCTTTTGAAACTCCCGATTGCGATTTTCAATTTATCATCAATCACCGAGCGGGGAAATCTAGACACATGCTTGAGATAATCATTCAATATATGATTGATGAGACGGGTATTTATGGTATTTATTCATCACGATTGGTGGCTTGAATGGCTATTAATTTCACAGTTAAGAGTAAATCCTTCAAATATTTCACTCGTGGTGGTTCTTAATTTTGTCCGACTTATCATATGTCAATTGCCTTAATTCTGTTCATTTTCATATTGGCTTGCAGCGACAATATCATTGTGTTACGGTTTGTAATTGTTTGTGCAGAGTTTCTTTGAACTCATGAATCCAGAGAATATGGGCAAAAAATCTAAGAAGGCTAAGGCAACTCCTATAGCTAAAGAACCAGAGCTGAGTAAGAAGGGACTAATATCAGATACAACATGCCTCGGTCTGGGAAATGCGAGCTGGGAAAGTATCTACAATTTGATAGAAGTTGAAGAGCCTAAAGAACTCGAAGAGGAAGCCAAGCCGATTCCACTAGCAAATCAGAAGGAACTCTTAAAGAACTGGCCTATTCATACCTTCACTGGATAGCAGCGCGGGCCAAAATTTTGCCACACACTGATGTGGTTAGATGGGTCGTCGAGAAAATCTCAACTTTAGACAGAACATTTTCTACAGTTGATGGAAGAATATTCGAGTCATTTAAACCTGAAGATCTTAGACAAATGTACCATTTACCTCCGCCTGAGAAGCGCTATAACAAGGCATTCCTGGAAGCATTTGCAAAAGAAAATGACTTGGAATCGGACCCAATCAGACACTGGAGGCATTTCCTGGAGAAACATAAGCACGAGTCATCGGGTAAGTATTCTGTTGACTCATTAGCTTCTCATTATTGTTGTGTTTGCGCTATGATGTGTAGACTATGGGGACAACATGATTCTGCAAGATTTACTATAGATATGGTCCCGTTAATGGAAGTTGCGATTCATGGTCATGTTATGGATTGGGAAAATATTCCATTTGATAGAATAGCCACTAAGATACTAGAATACAGAAGGAAAGCGTATACAACTTCTCGGACCATTCCTCCTTTTTACTACAATGCATATATTCTTGATATCATTTATTTTAATTCTAAATACCCCGTACTCAGATGGAAGTGGACTTCCCAAGATCCTAATCCTATTCATATCTATCACAAATAGTTGTGGAAGGTCCACTATAAGAATCGCTTGTACAGAATTTGCAATGGTTTTTTCCTACCTATATACTATTCTATCTTCAATAATCCTGCCCCTAGGATATCTCAAGAAGCAACAATCAACCTAACAGCAATGGGCAGCTGGTTCGGAGAGGATAAATTCACTTATGTAAGGCTTTTTGGTAGTCTTAACAAACCCCATGTTCTTCCTCTATATGTTCCTGATAAACTGTTAGCCCAAGAGTTAGAATATCAGATAACAGTTGAAGGAACGTCAAAAACCCTGAGTGATTCCAAGAAACATATACGGCCTACATTCCCCCTACGATGTGGCATTTTTACCGTACATGATTATAAACATGAAGAGAAAGAGGCGGAGAAGATTTAGATGCTAAATCTTGCCACCATTCTGAAGAAGCAATATGACCCAAGGAAGGTTGCCTATAACATTACTTCTCAAGCTAAACTTACTAGATTTGACCATGAAGAAAATGACTTTGATGATTTGTTTGTTTTAGCTGAAATATTTTATCGGGTTAAAGGGTTGGATAATGTCAAATATGGAGAAGAGGGACTAGAAAAATTCAATAGGATCAAAGCCCAGAGGTTGCAAACTCTGCCTTTGGATCTATTAGCTACAACCCCAACAGTTCAGCCATAGAGTTAAAGTAAACAATAAGCTGCCGATAATACTCCTATAATGGAGAAGGTTCCTGAAAAGGAGAAGTTTCTAGAGCAGGAGTAGAGACAAGAAACAAGTAGCAGACCCCTTGATTCAAACATTTATGTTGATCCTAAACTAATCAAAGAATGGCAGCAATTTTATTCCATCATTAGTAATACTGAGAGCATTCAAGGATTTAGTACACCTGAGGTGACCACTACTCAGAAATCCGTAATCAACACAGTTCCAATTGAAGGAACAAGCGGCCCACCCATGATCCATAAGGACATAGAAATAATCCCTAAAAATCCCTCTGATGAAATTGTTTTACACTGAGAAGAAATACCACCATTAGATGTCTTCTACAACCCTAAGCATAGGGCTGTAATCAAAAAACAAAGGAAAAAGAGGAAAATTGATCAATATCTTCTTTTGACTTAAAAAATGGAGATGATGAATGTGGTATGGAGAGAAGAAGTTAATCCTTCTGAGGATCTCACCAAACTTTCTTAGTATACTGGATCATACACAGTGGCCACAATGGATAAAGCATCATAATTTAGTAATTTACAAAAAGAAAAAGACCAAGCAATCAGTTTGCTAGAAGCACATGCACAAGAGAAATAACAAAAGATAGAATAGCTGGAACAACAATTAGCAATCTAGAAGTAGCTAAATGACCAATTGAATGATCAATTTCTCAAAGAAAAGCAAAGGATTGATGAGCAAGTAATTCATAAGCAACAGGAATTATCCCAAGCATTGAGTAAGTTGAAATTATTAAATGAACAGCTAAGTAAATCAAAGGAAGAAAAAATCGCTCAACTGATTGTTCAGATAGAACAATTCAAAGAATATCCCCAAGAGGGAGAATTCAGATCTGAGGCTCTACAAATTACCAAGGCATTGTCTAGCCGGTTGAGCTTACAATGTCATAATATCTCACTGGTTCTTCCTCTATGTGAAATTTCATCATCCATGGTTGACAAATCAGTAGATGCAAGACTGAACTTGGAAAAAGCAGATGAAAGATTAACAAATTTTCTCTCTTGGCAAGAAACTAAAGAGGGAAAAGCTGCTAATCTACCACAAATCTAGGAATCGCATAAAGAAATTCTATTTACTGAATGGCAATCTCAGGTAATGAAGGCTAAAAGAGCAACATCAAGATGCAGATCGGCAACAAGCAACGTGGTTGAATTAATTAATAACAGTCTTTATTTATCAAATTTAATAACAGAGTGTTCTCCAGGAAAAATTCCACCAGTAAAAGCATTAGAATAGATGTGGAAACAAGAGTTGGAGCAGAGGGAAAGATTGATTGCAGGTATTCAAAGTTTAACATGGGAAACCTTTTGGTTTTTCCTTGTCAAACCATATAGTCAGTGGACAACGATGAAATGCCTCACTGATGCAATTGGCCACATGATCCCTGAACTTAATGATGCCACATACACTGCTCTGTTACACTCACGCATGAGTCATCCACTAGAACTTCAGCAGATCCTCGCCATATGTCAACTCCAATCACAAGATTATCAGCCAATACAGTGAATCATTTTTGACCGACTACAACATGCCTATTTCAAGAAGATTTTCACATTTTTGTGATTGGGTTATTTCTTTCATAGTTTGTTAGTCTAAATAGTATTTATAGACCCTTTCATGTTTTTAGAAAAGGTCCTCAAATTTTTGTATTAACATTTGGATCGGAAGTTGCACTATTGTGCTTCCGCTATATATTTATTTTTATAAAAACTGGACCTGAATTCTGAGTTTTGATAAAGAATGCTTTTATGTGATATGCGCTATTGCTTCTTGTGAAAGTATTTCCAAGTTAAAAGGCAGTATCTGAATGTGACTCATATCAGAGGAGACTCAAATGCATACAGTACTACTATTTGTGTTTTTGCTTCATGCTTTTATGTGAATCAACATTTATTTATTTTGCTATTATTGATATATGTATATATTTTTACAGCAATTCTTTGACTTATCACTAATGAATGTTTAAGAGTTGTTATCTTTCATATATATGTGTGTCAGTAATATATAACGATTAGTGTGATAACGTTTTAATTATTACTTTGTTCAACTACTTGAACAAAGTAATTATCATATGAATGAATATATTTTTTTTATGAGTAAGTCATCTATATGTTTACTTGTCAATAAGAACCATCTAAAATCCCACTAGGAGAAAGACTTCTTGGGATAGATTAGTTACTTTTATATTGTTGCATTTTAGAATAGATCATTTATCATTCCCATTAGATATTAAAAATCGATCACTTATCCATCCCACTTATAAATCATTGGGAAATTGGTCCCATTATAGCCAATCGGAGCCACCACACCAAACAGAAAAGGAGTTGCTTTAAGGTCCAGACCGGGTGGTTTTCCCCAATGTTGATGCAACGATTTTCGAGGCATCAACATTTTTGGTGCTAGAAGGAGGGCATGAACTATGAATGGCGAGCAAATCTAAATCTATAATCCATTTTGAGAGTAAATCTCCCTCCACCTCACCTCCAACTTCTCCCTCGCATGCTAAATCTCCAGTTTCTGAGCAAGAAGTTGAGAAAACAACCACTACTGAACCCCAAAGCATCTTAGATAAATAAATTCTAGAATCTCCTGAAGTACAGTCTCTAATTCATAAACTTAAAGGATTCTCAATATCACCACAAAAATCTGAGTTATCTCAAGGCAATGTGACTTCACAATTCATTCCTTCTCATCCCCTCACCAGACATTAGAGTGAAAAGCTTGGTATTGATCCTACTAAATTGCCTTTGCCTAAAAGGAAAAGAGCAAGGAAGACAACTAAAGGGTCTGATAGTGAACCTCTCTCATCATCATCATCCATTTCATCTTCTCCATTTCAAAGTCAACCCTCTACTCTCCCACTCCAGATTGTCATTCAACAAGGTACTGGTACTTCAACATATGCTTCTCAACCATCTGGAACTTCAATATTCACTCCTTCTCAACCCCTTGGAACTTCATTTGGTTATCATCCATTAGCAGCTCAACAATGGCACAGAACCCATGGAACAATCCTGGTGCAATCACAATGCCTGCACATTTGAACCAATTGCCAGCTCATCCCGAGAAATGGTTGCAAAAATTCAACCCAGATGCAGGCATACAGGAAGATGAACACATAAACAAATTTATGTTGTCAGTCAATTTAAAAGGAGTTACTGAAGAAGACATGGTCGTTAGGATTTTCCCGTATGTTGGAAATAATACTGAGAGGGGGGGGTTGAATCAGTATTATCAAGTCAATTATTTTTCATTTCATAATCAGATTTTTCATACGCTACTTCAGTTAGTGAAAACGGTGTATATACAAATCTGCAGTTAAGGAAAATCGCGTATAACTTGCATACTTATAATTTAATTTATCCTTCAAATGTTGATCATTAATCTGTGTGTTAGAACCATATAAATAGTAACCAGGAACAGTAAAACAAAATAGGCAATCACACAAAAAAACACAAGATATAAGGGGGAAACCCAATGTGGGTGAAAACCACCTGCTGCAATTTGTCTCTATCTTCTTTCAATTAGAAACTTCTTTATACAATGTTTATGTACTAGTGCAGTCTTATACTAGTACTTGCAGAAGGTTACAACCTTCTCTCGTTTTCGAGCTTTTCCTGGAAGGGAGCTACAACCCCCTTAGCTCTTGTACTAGCTGATGTACTAGTACATAGGTGCTGACCTACAGAAGGCTACAACCTTCTCTTTTCTTCCGGGGACCACGTTTCATAAATTTTAAGACTGGATCCATCAATAACAATAATCAAACATCAAATACATTTGCATCAATCAATCTCCTTTTCTCCAATCAAAACTGAATCAAACAATTACTTCTCTGAAAGCTGTAACCAGAATATAGTAACAGTAACCAGAAACCAATCCTGAACCCAGAACACTGTAGCAATAAACAGAAGTAGCTAAAACATATTTCATGAGACGTACGCTACTTCAATATGTAGAACCTATGTGCATACATTGTTGTATTAAGGCCAACCTGCGTATATGCTATTTTGAATTACCGAACCAGCGTGTATACATGCCTTTGCTTCGCTGAACCTGCATACATATCTATAAAAGATAATATTACCCTTTTCAGTTATTTAGACATTAGTAATACCCAAATCATCAGATTTATAGATCAAGTCATGCGCCAAATATAATAGATCAAATCACACAAAGATACTTCTCTTCAAGCCTTAAGATCTTGAACCATCAATAGAACTTATCCTTCTTTTAGCGCTCAGGTTCCTCCTTGGTTCAGATATAGCTATGCACCATAACCCAATGACCAGTATTCTAGATCTTGGTCTTCATAAGATATTCAATGCTTGAGTGAATGCCTTTTCCAAATAATCTCCTTCCCCTTTTATAGTCTTAGGCCTTACTCAATACCATGGTCCAAAACCATAGAGAATCAATACCATGGATCCAATTCCTAGGTTCAACACTTCGGACGAGATACCATGGTCCAAAAACCAAGGACTAAATACCATGAACCAAAAAATAAGTTTTCCCACATGTACATGCTTTTCCTTGCATGAAAGTGCGTGCACATGTATACACGCCTCTTGATCAGCTATGCTATGTGTATATGTGACTTGGCTAAGAGGAACCTACGCATATCTCTTTTTCCTTCATTCTGAGGGCCTGAATTGTGATCTGTCATTTGAGTGAGTTTCCATCAAGGACAATACCTGTGTCATAGCACCAACCTGTGTCATAATGCCAACACTGTATACCCTACAAGGATCAACTAGGTCTTGGTACTTTTTGTTACCATCAGGATCCATTACTAGTTGGAATATTTTCCAAGAGCAATTCTTCACTAAATTTGGTGATGACAAGTCCACATCAACATTAATCAATGATCTATCAAATCTTAAAATGAAATCTAAAGAGCCTATAAAAGAGTTCAATTCATGATTTAATAAACTCTTAAATAAGATTCCTACTGCATCAAAACTAGTGAAGAGGTTAGAAGTGAATGGTACATATCAGCTTTACCTTCAAACATAGATATCTTTGTGGATAGAGCTGCAAAGCTTACTTTAGCAGATAATATGAAAGAGGCAATTGCTGTCGAAAAATGTATCATCGCCTTAGAAAAGGAAGCTGCTCTGAAAGATAGAAAATCTAAAAAAGTTACCTTCAAAGATGATTCAAGGAAGAAAATGGACAAAGATCCATATGATATGGAAGGTTTCCATAAGGTTCTAAAAACTATGTCAAATGAAATGATAGAAATTAAGAAACAAGTAGCTGAGACCTCAACTAAGAAGCCATTTAGAAACTTTAAGAAACCAGAATCAAAACCCCCTAATGCTATATCCAACATAGAATCAGACCCCGAGAATGATGAAGAAGAAGATACAGTCTTATCATCTGAAGAAACTGAAGAAGAGGAAGTTGTAGAATGTCATGGGATGTGGGACTTCATTTTGCCCAATTCTGATACTAAAAATGAACAGGAAGCTTTTCCAGTAAGTACCAGGAGTAAAGGAACTCCTGAACTTGTTCAAGCAACTCAAAATAAAAAGAACATGGGTACTACTACTAAAGAAAAGGTTCCCACAAAGAAGTCTACAGTGACACCTGCTCAAAATCAGCCATCAGCTTCCAATCCACCTTCAACATCTAAAATATTAGTAGTTGCAGACTCTATGGATTACAACATCATTGAAGACATGAAGAAAACGAGAGCAAATATCACTATATTTGAGCTTAGTAAGCTCAAACATCAACAAAAATTGTTGCTCAATGAATTAAATGTAGTACCTTCTTCTCCTCTTCCAAATGCTATATTGTCCAAAGCTGCTAATGAGACAGGTAAGCCACCAGCTGGTAGAGTAGAAGCTACTGATGTTGTTCTAATTGGAGATAGATCAAATTCCCATACTCCTCATTTTCTCTTGACCTATGAGATTTATAATAGAAATCTACACAATTGCTTGATAGACTCAGGGGCTTCATCAAATATAATGCCAGCTTCAGTTTGTTCTAAACTGAATATTGAACCCCAAAAGTCTGCAATGCATATTGTCCAGTTGGATAGAACTAAGGTCCAAGTATTGGGAGGAATCAAATCAGTTACCATTAGGTTATCAGCTGATCCAAGAGTAGTGGAGAGAATTGATATATTAATTGCTGATATTCCCGAGTTTTATGGTTTGATTTTAAGCAGAGACTAGTCTCAGAAACTTCATGGTTACATTTCTACCGATTGGTCTCACATGTGGCTTCCCTATAAAGGGAAGCCAAATTAGAACAAGATTGATCGAGAAAAGCATATGACTCATACTGTAATAGAGTTTGAATAAGAAAACCAAACTATAGCATTCAACAATAATATTCTTGGCAAATACTCATCTAAATCTTTCATTGGTAATTTTAGAGCTCAATCATCACCTTTCTCAGTTAATAGTTTCACATCTCAAATTGAAAATTTTTCCCAAAAACATACATCAAGATGTGTTAAAATTGCTGAGGAAATTGTAAATAAAATTGTAGATAAACCTTTATTTTGGTCATTATATTTTGATAGGTCTAAATCTAATAATGGTGTAGGAACAAGATGTATTTTAGTTAGTCTGGAAGGAGCAAAGACTATGCTATCATTTAGATTATAATTTGAGTGCACAAATAACACTTCTGAATATGAAGCCTTGATTCAAGGACTTTACAAAGCAATAGGTCTTAAGGTGCAATATCTCTAGTCACTTTAAACATTATAAATCCTTGGTACAAGACCTTGTATTTCATTTTCTAGCATTTAATATTTCTCCCATTCCTAGATCTCAGAATGTAGTAGCAGATTTACTAGCCAATGTTGCTTCTAAGCTCCTTCCATCTGAAGATTACAGTCCTAATATATTTTCAGTAGAGTTAATTTTCAGACCATCGATTCCCGATAATGTCACTAACTGGTGAGTATTCAATCATGAAGATGACATTTTAAATTTCTTAACTTCTGATAAGTCCTATGATGATCAAATTATTGACAAAAGTGAGCATGATTTTCAAATGAAGAAAAAACTTGAAGAAAATTCAATACCTAAACCAGTTGTCAAACTTGAAGGCCTTTATGACATCAAAGATAGGTTTAAATAGGCTACTAATTCAAAGCTTCAAAGTTTTACTTTAAGATTTGAATTAATAAACCTTGGCACAGAGGACAAGCCATAAAATATGAATCTGGAATTAGGACTTACTTCAAAAGAAATATTTACATTTAGCAGATCATTGAATAGATATAAAAATGTCTTCTCTTGGAATTATGATGACTTGAAAACATACGATACTTCTATCATATAGCATACAATTCCAATGATATCTGAAGAAAAACCAGTACAACAGAAATTAAGGAAAATTCATCCGAACCTTGAAATCCAGATAAAAGATGAGTTAAACAAATTCTTGAAGGCTAAGATAATTTTTCCTATTAGAAATTCAAATTGGGTGTCCAACTTTGTACCCGTAAGAAAGAAGAATGGTGGCATTAGAATTTGCAATGATTTCAGAAATCTTAATAAGGCAAGTCAAAAAGATAACTTCCCACTACCAACAATGGAGAAAACTCTGCATTCAACAGTTGGTTCTGAATCAATGTCTTTCTTAGATGGTTTTTTAGGGTATAACCAAATCTTTGTTCACCCCGATGACAGACTCAAGACTACTTTTAGAAGTAAGTGGGGAACTTATGCCTATCAAAAAATGCCTTTCGGTTTAACTAATGTTGGAGCTACATTCCAAAGAGAAATGGATATAGCATTAAAAGGTCTGATTAATAAATCAGTAGTTGTCTATTTGGATGACATTATTGTCTTCTCTAAGAAAAGAGAAAATCATTTACATGATTTGAAACAAATCTTTGAATGCTGTAAAGGTTATGGGATTTCACTGAATCCTAAGAAGTCATTTTTTGCTCTTGACCAAGGTAAACTGTTGGGGTTCATTGTTTTAAAAGATGGTATTTATATCGATCCAGGTAGAATCAAAGAGATTTATGACATTCCATTTCCACATAATAAAAAATCAATGCAATCATTTTTAGGTCAAATAAATTTTGCAAAAGGATTTGCTCCAGATTTTTCACAGATTGTTTTACCATTACAAATCATGATCAAGAAAAACTTAATGTTTAAATAGGGGCATATAAAAAGGGAGGCATTTGATTCAATCAAGCAAGTAATCATAAATTCTCCTGCATTGAACACCCCCAATTTTTCAAATCATTTTATTTTATATACTCTAGCATTTGATTCATCTTACACAGCAGTACTGACACAAATCAATGATCAAAACTTGGAACCACCAATATCATTTTATAGTTCAAATCTTCAAGATGCTGAGCTCAATTACTCTGAAGTTGAAAAGAAAGCCTTTACTGTATTCAAAGCCATTAAACACTTTAGGCCCTTTCTCTTAAAGACTCACACAAAATCAATAGTCCCTTTTTCAGCAGTAAGATAGTTGCTAGTGCAAAGGGAATTGGGAGAAAAAAGGGAAAACTAGGTTACAACATTACAAGAATATGATTTGGACATTAGACCAGCAAAGATTGTCAAAGGCCAAGGTTCTTGCAGGTTGTTAGCAGGACCTTATAATATTCAGGAACATGAAGGTACCAACAATATTGAACAAATCAAGGAGATAAGTACCATCAATTCTGAATCCCAATATGCAGATTTGATATTTTATTTGAAAAATGGATATGCTTCTTCTAAACTTTCCTATAAAAATAAGCATGCCATAAGACTGAAAGAAAAAAACTTCATGATTGTTGATAATGTGTTGTTTAGACAGAATTATGATTCAATTTTGTTAAGATGCTTAGAAAAAACTGAGGCACAAAAGATCTTGCAGGAATTACATGATGGTCCAGCAGGAGGACATTTTGGAGTTGATACAACAGCTCACAAAACTATTCATACTGGGTATTATTGGCCCACTTTATTTAAAGATACTCATGAGTATGTAAGGAAATGCAGAACATGTCAAATTGCCAGTGGAAGACAAAGAAAGCCTACTTTTCCTTTGCAACCAGTCAACATTGAGCAGCCTATTGAAAAATGGGGATTGGATATCATTGGAGAAATTATTCCACATTCATCAAAATAGCACAGATACATCCTCATAGCTACGGATTACTTATTAAGTGGGTAGAAGCAATTCTTTTGAAGGCAACAAACTTTGAGGCAATCATTGAATTCATAGACCAGTTCATCATTACCAGGTTTGGTGTACCAAAAGTTCTTATTTTTTATAATGCATCTTATTTCTCTAGTAATTCCATGCTTGAATTTTCTATCAAAAGAGGATTCAAATTGAAATATTCTGCAAATTACTACCCTCGGGGCAATGGTTTAGCAGAATCCACCATTAAAAATCTTATCAAAATCATTAAGAGAACTATTGATCAGGATCATAAGAATTGGCATAAGTCTTTGATATTCGCATTATGGGCAAACCATACAACACAAAAGGCCTCAATAGGCACTTCTCCATTTAATCTAGTGTATGGAAAGGAGGTTGTCATACTAGTAAACTTAGTACTTCCATCACTAGCCTTAGTGCAGTTTATTGAAGAAAATCCCTCATCTTCTATTCAATTGAGACATAATCAGATTTTGAAATTAGAAGAAGAAAGAGAGAAATCCCGAACTACACATGCAAAGCATAAAAAAATTATTAAGTCTTCTTTTGATACAACTTCCACTGGCCCAAAACTTTTACAAGTTGGTGATCTTGTTTTGAAATGGGACAAAGCCCATGAGGATAAAGGAAAACACACTAAATTTCAGAAAATGTGGCTTGGACCATTTCAAATCAGTGAGAAGATAGGCCCATCAACATTCATATTAAAAGATCTATCAGGAAAGAGAGATTCTTTTCTTGTCAATGGGCTTATTTTGAAAAAATTCTTCACTTGAGGAGGTAACCCCTTCTAACTTTGTAAATATTCAATTTTCAGCTATATTTGTGTGAATAATTAGTTTAGTTTGATTCTTGGAAAATAAAGTTGTAAATATCCCTCTATTGGTTTTTACTATTTTGAAAAGGTTACTTAAAAGAAAATTTGTGTTAATATTTACTTTTGATAGATGGAAGCCTTGAAGGAAAAAGAGAAAGTTCTAGGAAATTAAGTATAATTAAACTCTGAAAACTCTTTTTATTTTTGTAAAATCTTTTCAAAACTTGAAAATACTGTAAATAATTCTAAGTTTTAAAAAGCCTAAAAAATGTTATTAATAGAAAGAAAAGACTGATCCAATCTTAGCATCTTCAACTCTTAAAACTATCATCCATGTTCTCTTAAGGAGTAAATTATTCACCCCATCCATAAAAGTTTATAATTTTTCAGAGTGTAATTCTAAAATATATTTGATATAAAAGATAAAAGGTCTCATCATGAGCCTACTTACCATGATCATAGGGGACTATTTCAACTGACATTACCAACATTGCATACTAAAACAGGGTATTGGCTGATAATTATAAGACAAGCGGTCTCATCACGAACCAGCTTGTTCAATTAAATTACAACAAGTGAATGGCGTTGTCAACAACTAGCCACCAAACCAGGACAATGAATTTTTATCTTACAAAATAAAGAAATAAGGAAAAGAGAAAAATGCAATACAAAATATGTGGAAACATATCTTTTGGATTCATTCTTTTAAATTATACTCTGAAATGGAAGGGACAATGAATGATTAAATGGTAAAAAGGTAACCCTGTCAAAACTATAAACGTTTGCTGGCAGCAGTGGTTCTACCTGTGACAAGGGAGTCATTATATAGGCTAAGTTGGAGAAGTCTATTGTTTTATCATTATCAACCAATTAAGTTTTACTTAAACTTCGAATGTATTTAATTTTGAGATGAGAAAGAGATAGCAAAAATATTTTTCACTATATTCAAAGTTTATGATTACCTAGTTATATTAGATTTTCTCTATCCACTAAGGTTTTCAGATTAAGGTTAACGTATTACATTACTTTCTCATAGATAACTGTTTCTTCCAGTGAATCGCCAATTGTTGTGCTGTACAACAACCCCCCATTTCTAAAAATTTTTACACAATTTTTTTATAAGAAATGTGTCCCTTTCTAAATAAACTTAGTGAGATTTGTGATTTGATAAATAAAACTGGTATTGACCTCATTATAAGAAAAACCTTTATCAAAAGGCCCAATGTAAGTAATTCATTTTGTAAATCCTTTTGAATAAAGTATAAAGTGTTCCTTTGAAAAATATCATAAATAATTCTACATTGCGATAAAGCGATTGGAGATCGCGTATCGCAATGACAAAGGGATACACATAAAAGGTCCTCATCAAATCTTCCAATCCGATAAAGGTAATCGCAATGGACAATCAGAGGTATCATACGGCAAAGAACTAAAGCACAATCCGAACCCTCGATTGCGATTAATAAACAAGGCGCGTATCTTAAGAATAAAGCATTCACAAAAATGGTTTGCATGCATGAGTCTTTTAAAATTAATGAATCAAACCAATCCAATGAAAACACACTCCATCTTATTATAATATCACTTTATCGCAATCAGAGATATTTGTCTCAAGTGATGAAGCCTTGCCATTTTGAAACTCCCGATTGCGATTTGCGATTTATCACCGATCACTGATCGAGGAAATCCAAAGATACACTTGAGATAATCATTCAATATATGATCGATGAGACGGTTATTTATGGTATTTATTCATCATGATTGGCAGCTTGAATGGCTATTCATTTCACATTTAAGAGTAAATCCTTCAAAGATTTCACTCGCGGTGGTTCTTAATTGTGTCTGACTTATCATATGTCAATTGCCTTAATTCTGTTCATTTTTATATTAGCTTGTAGCGACAATATCCCTGTGTTACGGTTTGTAGTTTTCTGTGCAAATTTTATTTGAACTCATGAATCCAGAAAAGATGGGGAAAATATCTAAGAAGGCTAAGGTAAATCCTGTAACTAAAGAACCAGAGCTGAGCAAGAAGGGACTAATATCATATACAACATGCCTCATTTTGGGAAATGTGAGTTGGGAAAGTATCTACAATTTTATAGAAGCTGAAGAGCCCGAAGAACTAGAAGAGGAAGCCACAACCGATTCCACTAGAAAATCAAAAGGAAATCTCAAAGAACTGGCCTGTTCATACCTTCACAGGATAGTAGCATGGGCCGAAATTTCGCCATACATTGATGTGGTTAGATGGGTCATCAAGAAAATCCCAACTTCAGACCGAACATTTTCTACGGTTGATGGAAGAATATTTGGGTCATTTAAACCTGAAGATCTTAGGAAAATGTACCATCTACCTCCACCCAAGAAGCGCTATAACAAAGCATTCCTGGAAGCATTCGCAAAAGAAAATGACTTGGAATCAGACCCGATCAGACACTGGATGCATTTCCCAGAGAAACATAAGCATGAGTCATCAAGTAAGTATTTTGTTGACTCATTAGCTTCTCCTTATTGCTATGATGGCGCTATGATGTGTAGACTATGGGGACAACATGATCTTGCAAGATTTACTATAGATATGGTCCCGTTAATGGAATCTGCAATTCATGGTCATGTTATGGATTGGGAAAATATTCTATCTGATAGAGTAGCCACTAAGATACTAGAATACAAAAGGAAAGCGTATACAACTTCCTGGACCATTCCTCCTTTTTACTACAATGCATATATTCTTGATATCATTTGTTTTAATTCTGAATACCGCATACTCGGATGGAAGTGGACTTCCCAAGATCCTAATCTTATTCATATCTATCACAAACAGTTGTGGAAGGCCCACTATAAGAATCACTTGTACAGAATTTTCAATGGTTTTGTCCTACCTGTATACTATTCTATATTCAATAAGCCTGCCCCTAGGATATCTCAAGAAGCAGCAATCGACCTAACAGTAGTGAGTAGCTAGTTCGGAGAGGAGAAATTTACTTATGTAAGGCTTTTTGGTAGTCTTACCAAACCCCATGTTCTTCCTCTATATGTTCATGATAAACTGCTAGCCCGAGAGTTAGCATATTAGATAACAGTTGAAGGAACGTCAAAAACCCTGAGGGATTCCAAGAAACATATGTGGCCTACATTCCCCCTACAGTGTGGCATTTTTACCTTACTTGATTATAAACAGGCAGAGAAAGAGGCAAAGAAGATTCAGATACTAAATCTTGCCACCATCCCAAATAGGCAATATGACCCAAGGAAGGTTGCCTATAACGTTACTTCTCAAGCTAAACTTACCAGATTTGATCATGAAGAAGATGACTTTGATGATTTGTTTGCTTCAGCTGAAATATTTTATCAGGTTAAAGGGTTGGCTAATATCAAATATGGAGAAGAGGGACTATAAAAATTCAATAGGCTCAAAGCCCAGAGGTTGCAAACTCTACCTTTGGATCTATTAGCTACAACCCCAACAGTTCAGCCACAGAGTCAATGTAAACAGCAAGCTGCTAATACTCCTTTAGTGGAGAAGGTTCCCGAAAAGGAAAAGTTGCCAGAGCAGGAGGAGAGACAAGAAACAAGTAGCTGACCCCTTAATTCAAAAATTTATGTTGATCCTAAACTAATCAAGGAATGGCAGCAATTTGATTCCAACATTAGTAATACTGAGAGCATTCAAGGATTCAGTACACCTAAGGTGACCACTACTCAGAAATCAGTAATCAACACAGTTCCAACTAAAGGAACAAGCGACCCACCCATGATCCATAAGGATGTAGAAATAATCCCTGAAAAACCCTCTGATGAAATTGTTTTATACATAGAAGAAATATCACCATTAGATGTCTTCTACGGCCCTAAGCATAGGGTTGTAATCAAAAAACAAAGGAAAAAGAATAAAAATGATGAATCTCCTCTTTTGACTTCACAAATGGAGATGATGAATGTGGTATGGAGAGAGGAAGTTAATCTATCTGAAGATCTCATCAAACTTTCTCACTATACTAGAGCATACACAGCGGCCACAATGGATAAAGCATCGAAGGTCAATAATTTACTAAAAGAAAAAAGACCAAGCAATCAGTTTACTAGAAGCACAGGCACAGGAGAAACAACAAAAGATAGAACAACTGGAACAACAATTAGCAGTCTAAAAAGCAGCTAAATGACCAGTTGAATGATAAATTGCTCAAAGAAAAGCAAAGGATTGATGAGAAAGAAATTCATAAGCAACAAGAGTTATCCCAAGCGTAAGTGCAATTATTAAATGAACAACTAAGTAAATCAAAGAAAGAACAAATCGCTCAACTGACAGTTCAGATAGAACGATTCAAAGAATATTCCCAAGTGGGAGAATTCAGATCTGAGGCTCTACAAATTACCAAGGCATTGTCTAGCTAGTTGAGCTTATTATGTCATAATATCTCATTGGTTCTTCCTCTATGTGAAATTTCATCATCCATTGTTGACAAATCAGTAGATGCAAGACTGGACTTGGAAAAAGAAGATGAAAGATTAACAAATTTTCTCTCTTAGCAAGAAACTAAAGAGAGAAAAGCTGCTAATCTACTACAAATCCAGGAATTGCATAAAGAAATTATATTTACTGAATGGCAATCTCAAGTAATGAAGGCTGAAAGAGCAAAATCAAGATGCAGATCGGCAACAAGCAACGTGGTTGAATTAATTAATAACAGTCTTTATTTATCAAATTTAATAACAGAGTGTTCTCCAAGAAAACTTCCACCAGTAAAAGCATTAGAACAGATGTGGAAACAGGAGTTGGACAGAGGGAAAGATTGATCACAGGTATTCAAAGTTTAACATGGGAAACCTTTTGGTTTTTCCTTGTCAAACCATATAGTCAATGGATAGTGATGAAATGCCTCACCAATGCAATTGGCCACATGATCCCAAAACTTAATGATGCCACATACACTGCTCAGTTACACTTACGCATGAGTCATCCACTAGAACTTTAGCTGATGCTATTAGAAAATTATATATTACGGAGCAATGAAACACATAAAATATTGAAGAAATATAAACACAGAAAACGCATAAAACAAGAGTGACATAGATATACGTGTGATCCAGGTGGATATTGGTGGCCACCTGCCAAGTCCACCTGGACCCCCACCATTGTCTTTCTCAGCATTTTCAGTTTCCTTAATTGTAGCACAACTTACTATTTTTAGCAGTTTTTCGGGTCCTCAACTTCCGGAGCTGTTTTGAGGCCCTAAACGACGTTTTTTGGGGAATCCGAGGGCAACATCGGTCCATGGAATGGACCGTTGTTGCCTGTTCCAACAATGATAGTGCTCGGATAGATCTTTCTAATGAGCTATTGTATGCGTCAAACGGAGATCAGATGCCAAAGTTACGACCCCGGGAAGTTGATGTACCAACTTACCCCCAAACGGGGCCCACGGTTTGGCGTTTCATCTCCTAGGGTTAGGTTTTGGAATGTTAAGGGTTTTCCATTGTTTCTCAACAATAAATAGGCCTTCGAGCCTCATTGTAACACAGTTCAGAGGCATGTAGCCATCACATCTCTTCTCAGAGATAAGCTACCACCGCCCTAGCTGGTTGATTTCCATTTCTGGTTGTAAGCATATTTCAGTATTTTCCATTAATGAAATGAAGGATTATTTCCGCTACATCTTTGGGTCTATGGTTATCTCTGTAATTTGTTGCATTCCTGTCTAAATCCGGATCAGTGGTATCAGAGCGGTCTGCTTTTTCTCTGTTTTTCTTTGCATGTCCCCAACAAGGTCGGGATATAAGGAGTTAGTGCTTGAACTGGTTGAACCTTTGCAAGACCAGCCTCGCAAATCCCGACGACCTCCCATGGCGGACGAGAAGAAAGACGAGGGGGCAGGAGATCCCATCAAAATCTTGCTCGAAGAAGCCCTCGAGCGACAACGGAACGCGATGATGGACAGCTTTGCTCCTTCAGCGGCTACCTAGAAGCAACGCATCGACTTCCAGCAGCTACTCTGGAAACGCCACACCCTTTAAGGTACAAGTTAATTTTGAAATCCCCATATTCGAGGGTCAGATAGACGCAGATGCTGTAGATAAATGGTTAAATCTGCTAGAGGGTTATTTTTCTGTTCATGAATTTTCGAGTCGGGAAAAGATTGTTTTTGCTCTCCTCAAAGCAGCCCCCCATGTCAAGGACTGGTGGGAAACCTACTGCGAGCAGAAGGATGAAAGTACTGGCTCACTATTTTCAGCCGCACCCACCTGGGATTCATTCCGGGATGCCATCAAGGAGCAGTACTACCCTGTCGGGAGCTATGAGGATGAATACATAAAGTGGAACACGCTGCGGCAGGGAAGGGACCAAGACGTGCCGGAGTTCACCAATCTTTTCCATACCCTTCGCACAAAGTTGGGTATCAAGGATTCGGAGCAACATTTGATACTCAAATACCGTGGCTACCTGCACAAGTACATCCAGGAAGAAATACAATTCCTAAACATCCCCTCGCTCGGCGCAGCATACTGGTATGCTGTCAAGGTCGAGCAGAAGTTTAAACAAAAGAAGCGAGACTTTGGATCTGCGAATCCAAAGCAGGGGAAAGGTGCCCCTAAACCACAGAACAAAGGACAAAGCCAAGGCGGGACAGCCCAAGACAACCAGCCGAAGCTACAAGCAAAGAACAGCGCCGTGAAGCCGAGAAAGGACACTGGAAAATGGTGCGAGTTCCATAAGAGCTCCACTCACAACACAAGTGAGTGTCGGGCCAAGCAGTCACTGGTGGCTGAGCTGAAGGTTTCAGAATCAGATGCATGTTCCGACTCTGAGTCAGAACCCGATAAGGGGTATGAAAAAGGGAAGCAGATCATTGATGCGGACCCCAGCGCCACTTTTGCTACCGCAAAGATCCAGAAAAATGAACTCGAAGATCCAGAGGAGGAGGAGCGTCTCTTCCACTCCCAGATGTGGGTAAAGGGCTCCCCGATATAGTTCATTGTTGATAGCGGGAGTCAAAAGAACCTCATTTCGGCAGAGGTCGTGAAGCGGTTGGGCTTACCGACCACAGCACATCCACAACCATACACCATTGGGTGGCTTCACCAAGGACGAGATCTTCGCGTGAGCCAGCAGTGTCGCCTTCCATACAACATCAAGCCCTTCACGGATGAGGTATTGTGTGACATTGCTCCCCTTGAAGTTTGTGATGTATTACTAGGACAACCATACTTGTGGAAGCGACATGCTGTGTATGAGTCAAGGCCCCGTGCTGTTATTATTACATTAGGAAATAAGTTGTTCAGGATACCAGAGGTAGCACCACCTGCCGCCCTCTCTTTGATTACTGCAAAACAATGCAGTAAGATCATTTCCAAAACCAGGAAATTTGTTTTCCTGATGATACACCCTCAAGGAAAGAAGAAGACAGTGGCCGCGGCCTCCAAACGGGGCCCCTCTGCACGACAACTACAGATGGACAAGATTATGGAGGAGTACGAGGACATCTTCACCTCCCCAGCAGGGGTTCCTCTGCACTATCAAGTCAAGCACTCCATCGATCTGACCCCAGGTGCGCCGCTACCCAACGGACCAATTTATCGGTGCTCTGTTCTTAAGAACGATGAAATCAAGAGGCAGATTCAGGAGCTTCTGTAGAAAGGTCACATCCATCCGAGTTCATCGCCCTGTGGGAGCCCGATCGTGTTAGTACAGAAGAAGGATGGGACGTGGAGACTCTGTATTGACTATCGGGCGCTGAACAAGATCACTGTCCGTAATAGGTACCCGATCCCGCGGATTGATGACCTCCTAGACCAACTAAAGGGGGCGAAATATTTCAGCAAGATCGACCTGAAGTCGGGATATCACCAGGTACCAATCGAACCCTCCGATGTGTGGAAGACTGCCTTCAAATCCAAGGAGGGCCTCTTCGAATGGTTGGTCATGCCTTTCGGATTGACGAATGCTCCTGCAACCTTTATGAGGCTAATGGATGACATCTTGCGGCCATTCACCAACTCCTTTGTAGTAGTATACTTGGATGACATTCTGATCTTCAGCCAGAGTTGGGAAGAGCACCTCCACCACATCCGACAGGTTCTCCAAACACTGCGGCAACACAAGCTATGTGCCAATTTGGAGAAATGCACTTTTGGCATGACCCAGGTTCAGTATCTGGGATACATCATTGATGAACAGGGGGTGCATGTCGATCCAGCCAAGATCCAAGTCATTCGGGATTGGCCCTCTCCAACCACTCTAACAGAGCTCCGCAGCTTTCTAGGTCTTGCCAACTTCTACCGCAGGTTTGTGTTGGGGTTTTCTCATATTTCTTGGCCCTTGAGTCAAGTCACCAAGGGCGGGGTGAAAGCAAAATTCTTTTGGTCTGAATCTCAACAGAAGGCATTCAGGGAGTTGAAGGATCGCCTCTGCACGGCACCAGTACTCGCGTTACCAGATTTGCAACAACCATTTGAGGTCGAGACAGATGCCTCTGACTATGCTATTGGGGCAGTCCTTACTCAACATGGACATCCAGTGGCATATCACAGTGAAGCACTTTCAGACACAGTCCGGAAGTACCCCACTATGATAAAGAGATGTATTCCATTGTACAGGCCTGCCGACAATGGAAGCATTACATTTTGGGGAAGGAAACGGTCATCCACACAGACCACCGACCTCTGCAGTTCATACAGACCCAAGGGAAATTGCATAATGATTGCCATCAGAAGTGGTCTACATACCTGCAACAGTTTCAGTTGAATATCAAGTATAAAAAGGGCAGCACCAATAATGTTGCATATTGCCTCAGTCGACCACCGATCATGGCGCTAACCACCGTGCTCAACTCTTGTGGGCACGAGACTTCTGATTGGCCACTTCTCTACAAAAGAGACCCAAAATTCTGCCACACATACCAGACACTCTTGGAGGGTTGGCAGGTTGCAGATTTTCACCTCCAGGATGCCCTATTATGCCACCTTGGTCACCTTTGTGTTCCTTCAAGCGAGCGTGCCAAGATGATTTGGGAAGCACACTACAGTCGGGCTGTTGGGCATTTCGGGGTCGAGAAAATAGTGGCAGTACTGCAAAATTATTTCTATTGGCCGAATCTTCGACAGGATGTTGGGAAGTACATCCGATCATGTACTGCCTATGCCATTGCCAAACCGGCCATTAAGAAGCACGGCCTCTATACCCCGTTGCCTACCCCTAGTCGACCTTGGGAATCCATCTCCATGGATTACATGTCAGGCCTTCCTTCCACTAAGCATGGAAATGACTGTGTTTTTGTGGTCGTCGACAGGTTCTCGAAGATGGCCATTATGGTGGCCTGCAAGAAGAATATCACAGCAGAAGCCACTGCTAAACTCTTCTTTGAACGAGTGTGGGTGCACTTTGGGATCCCACAGTCTATCATCTCAGATCGGGACAGTCGGTTTCTCAGCACATTTTGGTCCAGTCTCTGGTCAATGCTGGACACCAAACTCACGAAGTCCACAACCTTCCATCCTCAAACTGATGGCCAGACAGAGGTTGTCAATAGGATGATTGTGCACATTCTGCGCATGTATAACTCAAAGCATCCACACACATGGGACGAGAGCCTCCCCTATGTTCAGCACAGCTACAACCGAGCTCTTCATAGCTCCACTGGCCATAGCCCTTTTCAGGTGGGTTTGGGATTCCACCCACTATGCCCCATTGATGTGGCCATGCCACTTGCAGCTACTCACATGAATTCAGCCCATGTCCAGTCCGAAACAGATAAGGCCACCAGCTTCATTGAGCGCATCCAACATATTCGCCAGCAGGTCCATGAAATTCTTGAGAAACCAAATGCCAAGTACAAGCAGCGACATGATCAACATCGGGTGCCACACAAGTTTCAGGTGGGCGACAAAGTCTGGTTGCATTTGCAAAAGGAACGCCTTACTGGAGCCTATCGGAAATTGAGACCACTCCGATATGGTCCTTACACCATTACTAAGGCTATGGGAGACAATGCATTTGAGCTCAGCATTCCCCCATTCCTTGGCCTGCACCCAGTGTTCAATGTGGACCGCCTTCGGCCATACTTTCCACCATTGTTAGACACATCCGACATTGCATAACAGCTCAAACCCACAGAATTAAATCCAGATTGCATGGAACAAGCTGCAACTGATCGGATCATGGACACACAGATCAAGAACACTCACCAACAGAATATCCAACTGTATCGGGTTGTCAAAGCAGGCCAACTCCTTCAGCAGGGCAAGTGGCTCACCAGGTGTTACACAGTAATTTCTCACTGCCTTCCTGTCAGTCACCCTGCTGTGCCCAGATTTCACAATCACTAAGTTCTTGCTCCCTGAACTGGTTAAAAACCCTTTTTTCCAAAGTTTTGTTCATCAGCGCGTTTGTCCCTAAAATAACCGCGATGACAGGCGCCTTGTAGTGTATGTTGTGCGCTGCCAGCGCGGAAGAACATCACTTTTCCGCGATGGCCTACAGCGTGCCTTTCCCGTGTTCTTCCGTGCTGACATGACTATCCCAGTTATTGAGATGCACCGACAGCGCGACAGTTTCCTAATAATCCGCGCTGATCCAGTTTGGGTGAATTTGTTCAAACAACCAGCCTTCCAGATGACTCCAGGTTTGGTTGTTAGCTTTGTGAATGTCGACTCCCTTCTATGGCATGACTGTTCGACCCTTTGCAACCGTTTCCCTCAAAGATAAGCTCATCCTTCCACCCTTTTAGGAGGCTCCTTCTCCTACATATACTTCCACCATTACCATGAGCAGCTAGTTAGACATAGCTTGGATTGTATAGAGCTTATAGTGCTCAGATTGCTGCTACTATAGGTATTTGGTGTGCTAGGTGTGGAAGTGATTGATTGCTTAGGGAAGGTTGTTTTGTGTTGCTTTTGTGAGAGAGAGAGTTGTTTGTCTTGGGAGAATCATCCTCAAAGGTGAATGCTTGAGATACATGCTGACTGGCCCCTCCTGAGAAGGTTACCGACGTCAGAACATTTGGTTGTACTCTTCTCTATTCTGATTAATAATAGATGACTGCTATTATTGTTCCATTCTCATTTGTACTTGCAATGGTTAAATGTGAATTACATCTTTTCTGACCGATGTATAGTTGCTTTTACTAGATTTCACGTTTGTGTTTGTTTCCTCTTCGTGTGTGCAGGTATCCATTCACGGGGATCGCGGAGGATTGTGACCAACCAAAGCGAAGGAGCGAAGGCAACATCTCTTCGTCAAACAGCAGCGCTGGAATCCAAGTAGGTGCTCTTTACCTCTTGTTTAATTGTAATTAGGAACATGCATAGCAGCATTGTTTGATTGTTGCTAGACCCTTGCTGGGCTAGTAGGGATCGCCTCTATCCGTAGAGGGGATTTACCTCTCCAACAATTTGGCGACTCCGCTGGGGATCAGCCTTTTTGTCTCTTGAGTCCACTTTTGTGTTTGACTTTGATTGGTCTTTTTTCCGAGATTTTGGGATTGTCTCTCTTCTTATAAACTTTCTGGGTACATCTGGGAAGTGTCTTGATTGTTAGAATGCTTTTTGCTTTTGGTTTGGGAAGTTTTTCTTTGGCCTTGCTTGTTTTTTATCTTCAGCGCGTTTTAATTCCAAACAGTCGCGCTGACATCGCGCCCCTGTTCTTTGGTTTTCTTTCCATCGCGCCTGTACGTCTAACAGTCGCGCTGACCTCGTTTTCAGAGACAGCGCGCTTTATTCGTGTCCTTCTGCGCTGACATCGCGCCCCCGCTTCTTTGTATTTCCCGTCATCGCGTCTGTGTGTTTTATTTCCGCGCTGACCTCGTTTTTCCGAGACAGCGCGCTTTATTCCTGTTCTTCCGCGCTGACGTCGCAAAGTTGCTACAGGGCTCCTCCTGTCAGCGCTGAGTTGCTGAAGGCTACCCGCGCTGATCCTGTAAAATTCATTTTTGACCTAATTAGCCTCCTGAACCTTTTGCTTTGACTGTCCCTTCTTCTCTCCACCTGCTTTGTGACTTGCTTTTCACTGTCTGAACTCTGAACTCCTTGATTGCGAAGTCTGGATCCATAGGGTTCCATTTTTTGCTTAGTTTTTGGTTTCGCGAACTCCTTCCCTTTTGCTTTCGCTGCTTGGTTTGTGTTTACACCGTCACTTTTTCGATCGCTGAATGGTTTTGAGTCTCTAATTGGCTGGTTGTAACTCTCTTCCTTCGGGTGTTTGCCCTTCTCTGTTGATTTTGCACTCTAGCCCTAGGACATCTAGCGGCCATGTGTGTGTCAAGCCTTCCGTAGGGATCTTGTTTGCTTGTTTGATCAGCCAATTTCGGATTCGTTTGTGCACTTGTTCAGTAATTGTTGAAGTGCTTTGGGTCGTGTTTCCGAGTGTTTTTCACTTTCTCCTTGCTTGCAATCCTTGCTTGACTTGCCGAGCTTAGATGACACAGCTCGTGCGGAACTTGATCTTCTCATTGATTTGGAAATCGTTGTTGGGTGTTTTGGGAACTTTGTGTGCTTTCATTAGGCAATTACATTTTGCTTGGTGTTCTAGTTCCTCCAAATTATTTTGGATGCTTGGTGTCACTGAAAGAAAATCAAACTAGTAGCTTTGCTTTTAAAAAGTTGAAAAGGAAAAGAATGTTTCATTGATTTGCATTTTCAAAAGAAAAAGTTTCCTTTCCTCGCTTTTAGTTGCATTAGGCTGTTTGATTGATTGTGTTCGTTTTGTTTGATTGAAATCTCTTTACCCTTCCATAGCTAGAATTCATCGAACAAAATGATTCTCTTTGACATGTAGTTTGCATCTAGGTAATTGTGAGAGAACATACGATAGGACCTGAAATCGAAACTTAATCTCAAGATCAACTATAAAATGAACCGAATGAATCTAAAAACGCATTGGAACTAAACGCAAATATCTAGAGGTCTAGGTTAGAGACGTGTTCCGGCATCTTTAAACATAGTCACTGTTGTTTCACATTACGGTTGGGTGATTCCTCCTTCTGTGACTCGATAGTGGTCTAACACGGACTGTGCTCCTACGTACCGTCGCGTATATAGGGAGACCCCACTAGGCTTTTATCCTTGATCCATAGGAAGCCGAGTCTGCTGCCTTACGATTCGCAATGCAATGAACACAGCATTCACGAAGATTGACCACCCGTACCCTAAAAAGTATTCTGTGGTTTTGCGAAAAGTCTGGCACACCTTTTACCTAGAATCTCTAGAGCAGTCACTTTTGATCCTTTTCGGACTCCCTAAATGAAAAGGTGTAAGTGAGCGTCTTGTCACTTCGTGCTCATTAAATATTCGAAGGAGAATGGAGTCATCTTTTCGTCCTTTTCTCGACTCTTGAAACATGAAAAGGTCAAGTCTAATTCCAATGTCTTAAAAAAAAAATTTCGGCTACGATAACATTTCCTGTTAGATCTTGTGTGCGCTAGTTTGAGTAGGGTTGCCTATCGATAGTTTGCTTTAGGTTTTCTAAGGGGTTTTGTCATCCTGGCTGACCCGTCAACTCCCGGTCCGATTGATCCGGATTCTCCATCTTCTGTTGCTCCAGAGGTACCAGTTGTAAGCGGTACTCTTCCCATTGTTCCGAGTATCCAGCCTATCAACGTACGTGCCCCAGGCGACGAAGATTATATAGAAGATTGGAATCCTATCTAGGAGCCCGATTATACCCCTCGTACCCCTCATACTCCTCTCGGTATGTCGTCTCCGATGTCTACTTCCCCTATGGATGAGACAGCTTCCAGCACCGGTGAGACACCTGTGGTCACAGACATCGGGACCCCGATCCCGGCTTCCTCTCCCCTTCCCCCTCGATATCAATCACTGAGGGATAGGTATGCCGCTAGAACGACTTCTACAACTATATGGGATCCTAGTCTCGCTGCCTCCACCGGGCCTTTTGTTTCGCAACCCATTAGTGCACCCCTTACGACAGGGCTTAACACGCCCGTCACCTCAGTTCCCACTCAACCTACTGTCTGTGTAGCACGTTCGACTCCGGTCGTCAGTGCTGTACCGGTTTCCTCGTCTGAAATCCCTCAAGCTGGTTCCTTTGTTGGTGGAATTCCAGGATCAGGGCCGTATGATGCTTATGGGGAACCCATAACGGACCCGGATTACGAAGGTCCCTTCTTTTTCTATGATGAAAACGGTGAGTTCCTTGAGAGCGTCTCAGGCCTCCCTCATCGCCCTTTCGAAGAAAACGAGGAACCCTTGAATATCACGTACGATTACGCTACTCATATGTTCAAAGGGAACCGGGATCCTCCCAGGCAGCCCATAGGACCTCCCAATCAAGGTCAGCCATTCTACGTGCAAACCCCCCAGGGGCAACCACTTTATGGCCCGCCTGACCCAGGACAATCTGGGGGCCCACAGGGACAACCCTACCAGGGACAACCCTCGGCCATTGGAGGTCCGTCGTATTCATATCAAGGTCAACCTACTGGGTATCCAGGGCAACCTGGTGCTCAGCAAGGTTACCCGACTGGACAAACCGGGCAGCCTTACGTTCAGCAAGGCCCACCCGGTTTCCAGCAAGGGTACCCATCTGGACAAACTGGGTCAGCTTATAATCCTCAAAATCAACCAGCAATCCAGCAGGGATACCCTCTTGGGCAAGGTGGGCAACCTTATGTTCAACAGGGTCAACCCACTGCTCAATCCATGAATCCTTCTGGGCAAGGGGGGCAACCTGCTATACAGCAAGGCCAACCCCCTGCTCAGCCTATGCACCAAGGAGGGCAGCCTGCTATGCAGCAAGCCCAGCCCTCTGCTAAGTTTGGTCACCCTGGGGGGCAAACGGGCCAACCTGCTATGCAGCAAGGTCAACCCGCTGTCCGCCCTAATCATCCAGCTGGACAAGCTGGCCAACCTCGGCGTCAACCAGCTATCCAGCCAGCTCAGTCATCTGTTCCGCAAAGACCACCCTTGGTGGCACATGGACAACCTGGCGCCCAGCAATTTTATCCTGCTGGCCAACCAGGCCCATCTCAAATCCAACCAAGTCAACCTTCAGGACAGATGATTCAACCTCAGCCGGTTCAAGGACATTACCCTGGGCCTCAAACTCAAACAGGTTATCAACCTCCTTACCAAACGCAGCCTGCCTATCAGGCTCCGTATGGGGCCCAGCAACCATATGGCTACCAGCAACCCCAGGGGCAGAATCAGTTTGCTCCTTATCAAAATTATCAGCAACCACAGGCCACTCCTTACCAAAACTATCAATATGGTGCACCTGCGGGCCAAGCTGCTAATACATGGGGTGCTGGGGGGCAGTATCAGGGTCAATCGTCTGCGTATGGACAAAATCCATATGGACAGAACCCCTCTGGACAAGGACCCTACGCGCCTGGCCCTTTTGGGCCAGGCCCGTCGGGACAAGGTCCTTATGCGCCTGGCCCTTTTGGTCCAGGCCCGTCGAGACAGATTTCTTATGCTCCAGGCCCTTTCGGGTCAGGTCCATCTGGACAAGATCCCTGGGGGCAACCACCATCTGGTTGGAACCCTAATACTGCTTCGAACCCTCAGCCTCGGATGTCCTTTAATCCTCAGCTGCCATTTTTAGCAACGTTGGAACTTCCGGACGTGTCTAAGTTAACAAATGATCCCATTTTGCATAATCCATATTGGCCGCCGGTCCCAACTAAAATACCTGGTGATTGTCCAAAGTTTGACAGCAAGGCAGGAGAGGACCCTCAAGCGCATGTTATGACTTATCATCTTTGGTGTTCATCCAACTCATGGCTTGATGACTCTATCCGGCTTCGCCTCTTTCAGAGGACTCTCACCGGTGCAGCTGCGAAATGGTATATTGAGCTGAATCGCGGTATGTTTCAAGACTTCAACTCGTTAGCTATGGCATTTTTAACCCATTTTCAGTTGCCCATTCGGTACGAGACTGGGACTAATCTCCTCACATCTTTGAAACAGGACACGGCTACGCACATCTCTGATCATATACATGAATGGAGAAGGCGTCGTCGTTTGATCAAATTCTGGATTCTTGATCAACTCCTGACCGACTGGTTTACAACCTCCTTTGTGCCCAAGATCGCAAAAGATATTGCCATGGGAGCGTGTGTAACTGAAGAGCAAGCGATCGCGCGAGCTCAGTACCTAGACTTAGTCTATTCTCAGTCAGGTACTCTATATGAGTATTTGCCAGATGCTCCGAGGCCTGGACAGACCAAGGCTCCGCCGAAACCATCAGTAGATGGAGTCATTGGCTCTGTCAATTCGTCGTCGAAGAAATCCTCCGCAAACCCTAGAAAGCAAAAGCAAAATGCTTCCAACGAAAATGCTTCTCAGGGCCCATCGAATCCTGTTAGTACCTCAGAGGTTAACGCCGTTCAGTCCACCGCGGCGGACAAATCCTCGAAAGGGAAAGGGAAGGGGAAAGGCAAACCGAAAAATGAGAATAAACAACCCAAGCAGGAACCTTCTAAAAATTCATCTGAAGATGGAGCCAAGCGAAAACCTAAGTATCCTTACCTCATCTGTGAGGAGGATCACTATACCAAAGACTGCCCTAGGCGGTCTGAAGTTAGTCGGTTATTGAAAGGCGCTCCTGGACCTCCTGCCGTGTTGAAAGAACCTTTCCCTTCCCAACAGACGCATCAGGTGGCTGACCCCTCTCAGTCCTCTTCCTCGTTCGGTTCTCAAGTGTTCATGGCTGGCACCATTCCCATCCATGTTTCAACTCGAGCAAAAGATTATCCTTCTTCAGCCGGGAAAGAGCCAGAGATTCCCTCCAGCACTCCTCCATCCAGTTCTGGTCCCCTTCACATCGAACGGCCCAGCGCTGAGACGATCCCCCGACCCCCTCCTAAAGGTGTACTCAGGAAGTCATCCTATAACCCCAATGCTCGTGCCGCCCAGCACTATAGCATTGTCGAGGACTTAGCTCAGGCTCCATCCGCTATGTCCGCATTAGAAGTCCTCCAAAGCTGCCCCTCACAGAGGAAGTCCCTGCTATCAGCCATTGGTGGCCTCGACCCGGCAGATTCGGATTTGATTACTTTTGATCTCGAGGGTTTTTCCCAGAGACTGCCTCACCAAGTCGCATTCCTTATCCAGGTCATCATTAATAGCAAAACGATTCATCGTACCGTTATTGATGAAGGCGCCTCAACCTGTATTATGTCAGTCGCTTGCTGGAAGGCTATTGGTTCCCCCGCTCTGAGTCAGTCTCCTACGACCCTAGAAGCGTTCGATGGAAGAGAATCTTGCCCTTACGGTATTCTCCAACGTTTACCCATTTCCTTAGAAGGCAAGACAGTCGAAGTAGAGGTAGAGGTCGTTGACGCAAATCTCACGTACAACCTCCTCCTTGGCCGCAGCTGGACATATGCCATGCAGGCTGTAGCGTCCTCTTTATTCCGTGTCGTTCGTTTCCCTCACCAAGGAAAGATTGTCACGGTGGACCAACTCTCTTTCTTCGCCTCTTCCTCCGAAGGTAATGTGCCATTTGTGGAGCATACCTCCAAGTCCTTAGAAAGTGTGGGAGCCGGACTTTTCAAAGATCCTGCTTTGATGGGAGTCTTTCCCCTCCCGCCTCCCAATTTCGCCTCTGTCAATATGATCTCCGTACGTTCAGATCCATGGGTTCTTCCTCCCCCGAATCAGGAAGACTCTTGGGGCGATATGATGCCATTGAGTCCCGCCGAGCTCAATTACATCGAGATTGTCGCTGCATCGGCTCCACCCCCTGAACCTGCTTCTCTAAGCAGTGTTCCCGATTCATATGATCATTTCCCATGGTTAGGAGATGAGCCTACTTCGGACCCTTTGAAAGAGATTTTCCCGTCCGATGAGGCCATTATAGAGACTATGTCTCTAGAAGAGCTCCCTTGGTCAGATCACCACCATCGCTCTTCGTTTCTCCCTCCCCATCCGGAAATGGCCGCATGTCTCGAGTGGTTTGCTTCATGTGTCCCATCTCCACCTCTCCAAACACCTATCCAGCTATATCAAGTGTCGTCGGAGGGCAATTTGGGAAATATAATGCAAACCCAGCCAATCGACATCTCTGTCAAACCAGGGATTGTTGAGCATATTCATATTGGAGTCACCTGTACTCCAGAGGAAATTCAGCTTTATACCCCTTTATTTCGTGAATTCCGGGATGTCTTTGCATGGTCTTACGAGGAAATGCCCGGCATCGACCCTAGTATTGTGGTGCGCGAAATTCCTACTTATCCAGGCGCCAAACCTGTTCGTCAGCGTTTACGTCTTGTGCACCCTCGAAAGGCCGCAGCCATCAAGGCCGAGGTTGAAAAGCTTCTTCGAGCTGGTTTCATCTATGCCATTCCTCTCACGGAATGGGTATCTAACATAGTCCCTGTGAATAAAAAGCAGGGTATTATTCGGGTCTGTGTTGACTACCACGATATCAACCGCGCCTGTCCAAAAGATAACTTCCCTACGCCTTTTATTGATCAGCTTATTGATGACTGCGCAGGAAGTGAAATTTATTCCTTTATGGACGGCTTCTCTGGTTACAACCAAATCAACATAGCCCCCGCAGACCAGCACAAGACAGCTTTCATTTGTCCTTGGGGTACCTTTGCTTATAAAAAGCTCCCTTTCGGTCTCAAAAATGCCGGTGCCACTTTCCAGCGTGCGATGTCGTATGCTTTTCATGATATCCGACACATCGTACAACCTTACCTGGATGACCTCCCAGCTCATTCAGCTAAACGTCAAGACCATCCATCTCATTTACGCGAAATCTTCCTCCGCTGTCGACACTACCGTATTCGGCTTAATCCACACAAGTGTGTCTTCTGCGTGGAAGCTGGCCGACTACTCGGGTTTATCGTCTCCCGGGAAGGCATCCGTCTGGATCCCCTGAAAGTCGAAGCCATTTTGAATCTTCCTCCCCCTGCCTCTTTGCAGCAATTGCAGAGCTTGCAAGGGAAAGCTAATTTTCTCAGACGATTTATCCCGAATTATGCCGAGGTGGCTAAAGGCTTCACGCGATTATTAAAGCGAGACACACCCTTCCGTTGGGATGCCATCGCCCAAGAGTCTTTCGAGTGCCTTAAAGACCTTCTCGTCTCAGCTCCGCTCTTAAGACCTCCGAATTATCACCGCGACTATATTCTCTATTTGGCCGCCGCTGACACCACCATCGGTATGGTTCTAGTGCAGGACGATGATGCTGGCACCGAGCATGTTATCTATTATCTCAGCCGCAACCTTCTGGATACGGAAACTCGCTACGCATACGTCAAAAAGTTGGCATTGGCAGCTGTTTGTGCCGTCCAACGATTCCGGCATTATATCCTGTTGCGCACAACGACCGTGATCTCTGATTGCAACCCCATGACCTACATTTTGTCACGTCAGCTGCTGGGGGGCAAATACTCCAAGTGGATTGTAATCCTCCAAGAGTTCGACTTGGAATTCACTGCAGCCAAGTCTAAGAAATCTCTGGTCTTCGCTGAACTGCTCTGTTCCTTACCATCTAACTCTGCACCATCCCCCTCAGAGGAGCACATTCCGGATGAAACTTTGTTTCTCATTAGCACCCTCGACCCATGGTACGGGGATATTATCATATATTTACAGACGTCTTCATTCCGTCCTAACGTATCGAAAGATGCTCAACGACGAATTCGTCACCAAGCTCAACCATATCGTATCTTGGGCGATACCCTGTACCGCCTCGGCGTCGATTCTGTTCTTCGCCGATGCTTAACTCTCGAGGAGGCTGAGCGAGTCTTGAATGACTGCCACTCCGGCGCTTGTGGCGGCCATATGTCCGGATATGCTACCGCTCAGAAGATCCTCCGGGCTGGTTATTTCTAGCCTTCCATCTTCAAGGATTGCATCCTTGCTGTACGTGCATGTCACGAATGCCAGGTTTACCACCGGAAGATGCGTGCACCTGTTGCACCACTGCACCCTGTTGTAACCGTAGGTCCATTTACCAAATGGGGCATCGATTATACATCCTGTAACCCTCGTTCGGCCGGGGGGCATGGGTACATTATCGTTGCTGTGGATTATTTCACCAAGTGGGCCGAAGTGATGCCTACATTGAACGAAGACGGTCACACAGCGGCGCAGTTTCTATTCAATCATATTATCACTCGTTTCGGAGTCCCTCAGGCTATTGTTACAGATCATGGAAAGCATTTCCGAAATCATATGATGACGGAGCTAACGTCCCAGCTAGGCTTGCGCCAAGATAGTTCGTCACCGTACTATCCACAATCTAACGGTCAAGTTGAAGCCGTGAACAAAGTTTTGATCACCATGCTTCAGCGCACCGTCAATACGCACAAGTCTAACTGGCACCTTATGCTTTTCCCAGCCTTGTGGGCCTACCGAACTTCCGTGAAGGATGCCACCGGTTTCACTCCTTTCCAGTTGGTTTATGGACTGGAGGCTACCCTTCCCGTCGAATGCGAGATTCCTTCATTAAAATTAGCTGTCGAGTTACTCCCCAACACCACTCCGGTGGAGGAACGGCTTCTTTACCTAGAACGGTTAGACAAGACTCGTCGTTTGGCTTCTCTGGCTATCGAAGCACAGAAAAAGAGAGTCAAGGCTCACTTCGACCAGAATATTCATCCTCGTTCCTTTGTTGAGGGAGATTTAGTACTGCTCTACGATCAAGCTAAGGATAAGCTGGGGGCAGGGAAACTCGAATCTATGTGGTTAGGTCCCTACATTGTGAAAAGAGTTTTACAAAAGGGCGTGTATGAGTTGATTGATTATGAAGGAAATCCTCTTGACAAGCCCCGCAACGGGCTGTATCTGAAGAAATATTATGCATAACTTCACGCACTCACTTTGTATATACATGTGTTTTGTGTGTTGTGCATGTTTTCATTTTGCCTTGGTGTGCAAGCGTGTTTTCCTCTTATTGTGTTTTCTTCTTCTTGTGCAGATGTCTAGTGCACCTTAAGTTGGTTTCGCTGATGGCACCTGCCGTAGTACTTGCAATTTGTCATCTGCGGCGTGGGTGATCTACAATCCTCACGGAGAATTGTTAGACCTTCAGGGGGTCTGCCTAGGTCGTACCACTAACAACGTTGCCGAATACAGCGCTGTAATTGAATTACTTGCCGAAGCGGTTGACCTTGGCATCCGCGAACTAGTGGTGAACCTGGGCTCCCAGCTAGTTGTCCATCAACTCAACGGGCAATATTCCGTCAGAGACCAGCGCATATTAAGGTTGTACCTATGTGTAAGATTGTTAGAACGGAACTTTGATTACATTACTTATCAACACATTCCGAGACGATTTAATACGTTGACCGACGCATTGGCCAATCATGTGTTAGATAGACATTTGCGTAACAGATAAACATCACACAAGAAGACATAGAAAGCATAATAAAGTTAAGCATATGTAAATAAATCATTTCAAGCATAGTTTGCATATAGATGCTTTTAAGCTTGCATCAAAAAATGTAAAATCCATGGGTCATGTGTCTGCAAATTCATACATAAGATCACGATTGTATTGAATAAATGCATAACATAAACAAAACATCATCACATGTAACAATGATCCATCCAAAAACCGGTATGTATATATATATATATATATATATATCGTGTGGCACACTAAGGCGCTCAAAAATAAGTGTATATGTCCAAAAATCAGTATGTCTGAGTCATGAGTCTCAAAATAACAGTGGAAATAAAGCCTAGGCGACTATTCGGCTGGATGATGCTCTCTGTAGTACACAGCTGCTCGTGCCACCCGCCTCAGAAGGCGGTGTACCCTGGGTTGCACCCCCACTGTGTGGATCTGATGCTCTATGGGGACCTCCTCGACCCCCTGGTAGTCAGGCACCCCCTCCAGCAACCCCTCAAGGTTGCGAGCCACAGCCTCTGACGTATCAACCCCTGGAGGGGCTAAGGCCAGGACCCCACCTCCCTGTCCTTCTCTCCGTGCCGTGGCAGCCAGGCCAACCGGTCTAGTAGGCCCCACATCTGCATACCATGACATTTGTTAGGACATGTACATAAAAAATAAATCCAAAAAACATTTGAAAAATTCAAAAGTCAAAGTGTTATACCTGCATCATCCCACTGTTCACCTTGGGGCAGTACCAGATCAGGGTCATTGCAGAAATCCATGCCCGCATATGGCCAGTCCTCCACAAAGATCTCCTGCTGATCCAGCCAGTCTCGGAAAAATGCTCCCCAGCTATGTGGCCGGCCGCCACCTCCGCGTGGCATGATTCGAGCCCATCGTGAGGCCCTCGTCTCTCGAGGATCCCTGGGGGCATCCACGGCCATCGTCTGCAGCCGCATGGCTGGCACTCGCTCTAGAATGAGCGGGACTAAGATGGACCCGTAGCCGAACTGTTTCGTCTCCCCGCGACGACAGTTGCTCAGCTGCCTCTTCATGTTATTGGTCACTGCTGTGCACCAATCAAACACTGTAGGCTCAAGGCATTCAAGAGCTAACAAGAGATGAGTCTTTGAGGCCTCGTGGTTGGCCATACTACCCGCTGCCCGGGTCACCATGAATAGAATGGTGCGAAGCACTATGTTTCCTACTGTGGGGATTGATACTTTCCCACTTCGCGCTTTCTCAGCCTCCGGACATGCCCGAGCCATCAGATCATCTAGCGTGCCTCCGCTAGGTCGCTGCCCCCCTATGATGGGCCTCGCACCTCGGCGTGATAGCCCGGTCAAAAAGAAGATATCCATGTGGTCAAATTCGATATCCTGACCCCGGATAGTGAATTTCATATCCACCGGGTTCCATGCCCTGATCAGTAGCTCGAGAAGATCATGCTGAGCTCGTAGGCGAGGTGTGAGGAAAAATTTCATAAACCCGCAAGCCCGCATGGCATTGCAGCAATCCACATTTGCCCAAGCAGCAATATCTTCGACATCGTGCACTCTTTCCTGCCATTGGAAAGCCATTACGTCCTGCAGGAACCATGAAAAGAAATTAGAAGTGCTGGAGTTGGATTTTTTACGTCCAAATTAAAATAAAATAATTTTTCCGCGCCAGCGCGGCTGTTTTAAAAACAGACGCGCTGGCCATGGCAGCCCTTCGATAATTTTCGAGGTCAGCGCGGAAGAACACGGGTTTTCCGCGCTGACCCGAAGTTGGCCGCGTTGTGTTCCAATTCGGTCAGCGCGGACCCGTGGGGGATATCCGCGCTGACCGAGCGCGCACCCATGCATTAAAAAATCGCCCAATTGGGCAACATGAACCGTTAAAATCCTACTGAAAACAATCAAAATGCAGGGCAAGGGAACGAGAACCTACCTGGAAGAAGCAGATCGGAAAACGGTGTCTGTACGGGCTGGAAATCGCTCCGTCAACTTTCTGGCTCCTCCACGTCCTTCACGTTCCAAAATAGTAAAATGGTAAAAATGACTTATTACTCCCTCCTATTTATAGTAAAAACTCATAAATTGCCATATTTTTGGGTTTTTGCCATTTTTAACCATAACTTTAGCCCTGAATTTGTTAAATGCATGTTTTAATATGTTTTTATACATATCGAATGGATTTATGCGGGTAGTGCTCTTGTGCAGGTCCAGATGAAGTAACTTGGTCGTGATGATCCTCTGTTCGCATGATCCCCATATATGTCGTCTCTAAGCTCTTTTCCGACGGTAAACAAGAGAAGATAGCCGAGCCTCTTTTCAGCTCGTTAAAAGGAAGGAAAAGCGGTCATTTTAAGCTCTTTTTCGACCGATTGAACTAAAAAGATTGCCGGGTGTTTGTCGTTTCGCACTCGTTATTGGTTCTAAAACGACGTGTTTTCGACCGCTTTTTTACTTTTTCGAGTCAAGAACACTATTTACGAAAAGTACTCCTCGATCGTAATGGTCGGGCGGTTCTTTCGAGCATTGTTTTATACTTTTTCGGGCTCGAGAGACACAACTGTACAAAAAAGGACCCCCCTGGAGTCTCCTTTTCCGCTGTCTTTTCAGACTCTCTAAACAAGAAAAGACGCCGAGTTTTTCCTTTGTCAGGCTCGTTAAACACTTGATGACATCGGACATTGTCAAAATGACACTCTTCAAGCATATGCTATCCCCGTCAAGCTTGTCATCCAAAAATAACCGGGGTACCTGCCAGCAATGGTGGGGAAAATGGAACTGTAATAACTGTCGTGTCGGCACTATGTCGCTCTTGAACATGGCACTCTTCTGCTTCGTGTCTGGGTGGGATCGTCTCATCTTGTTTCTCACTAGCCTCCGAGGGTTTGGGTTATCCTATTCGACCTCTCATCTGCCCATTGCCATCATCACTATACCCTTTGCTCATTTGATGCCAAATACTGCCAAACCCGCTACAGTGCCGCCGATATGTTCAAGAGAAGTTGACCTCTGCACTAATACAACCTCATTTGCTATCTCACACAAATCATTTTTCCTATGTCTCGCGTCGATGATGTGGGAAACATTATGGCCCACCTTCGATCATGGTCCCTTCCTGTCGACTTCAGCTCATTATCCAGGAAGGTGACTTAGAGACTCCCTTCAGGTGCCTTAGAACCTGCATGCCTCAATGGCAGGTTCTTCATGTTCGACGCGAGGTTTACATCATTGGCCTCCGATCGAATGATTCCGTGGGTGTTCGACACCAGCTCATTGATTCACATGCCGCGGATTGTACCTATAGTACCTTGAGGACCATTGTCATTATTGGTGGTACCTCTCGCGTCTGTTAACAGTTTTCATCATTAACTGGTAATCAGACGATGTTCATGCATGTTCGACTTCAACTCATATATTCACATGCTTGAACTTGTACTTTGTTCAGATCGGGACGGAGCGCAAGACCCTGGATCCCTGTCTGTTGAGGGCCAGGTTGCGATTTTGTGGATGATCATTACATGACTCATTGATGGATGGCTGCGCCCATACCTGAGTCTTCATGGATGGTTGCGACCATACCTTATCATTGCTATGGTCTCTTTAGCTGGGTGGCTGCGTCCATTCCACAGACCTTTTCGCATGTCTTTCGGATGGCTGCGCCCATACCTAGACTGCATGTACTTGATTATCAGAGATTTTCGGTCCTTCCTAGTGGCGTTCCAGTTCGGCGTGTGTTGTAAAGCATTTCACCCCTCCCACTCTCTCGGTCTTCATGCTTTAGGGGGCATCTGTTACACAGTAATTTCTCACTGCCTTCCTGTCAGTCACCCTGCTGTGCCCAGATTTCACAATCACTAAGTTCTTGCTCCCTGAACTGGTTAAAAACCCATTTTTCCAAAGTTTTGTTCATCAGCGCGTCTGTCCCTAAAATAACCGCGATGACAGGCGCCTTGTAGTGTATGCTGTGCGCTGCCAGCGCGGAAGAACATCACTTTTCCGCGATGGCCTACAGCGCGCCTTTCCCGTGTTCTTCCGCGCTGACATGACTATCCCAGTTATTGAGATGCGCCGACAGCGCGACAGTTTCCTAATAATCTGCACTGATCTAGTTTGGGCGAATTTGTTCAAACAACCAACCTTCCAGATGACTCCAGGTTTGGTTGTTAGCTTTGTGAATGTCGGCTCCCTTCTATGGCATGACTGTTCGACCCTTTGCAACCGTTTCCCTCAAAGATAAGCTCATCCTTCCACCCTTTTAGGAGGCTCCTTCTCCTACATATACTTCCACCATTACCATGAGCAGCTAGTTAGACATAGCTTGGATTGTATAGAGCTTATAGTGCTCAGATTGCTGCTACTATAGGTATTTGGTGTGCTAGGTGTGGAAGTGATTGATTGCTTAGGGAAGGTTGTTTTGTGTTGCTTGTGTGTGAGAGAGAGTTGTTTGTCTTGGGAGAATCATCCTCAAAGGTGAATGCTTGAGATACATGCTGACTGGCCCCTCCTGAGAAGGTTACCGACGTCAGAACATTTGGTTGTACTCTTCTCTATTCTGATTAATAATAGATGACTGCTATTATTGTTCCATTCTCATTTGTACTTGCAATGGTTAAATGTGAATTACATCTTTTCTGACCGATGTATAGTTGCTTTTACTAGATTTCACGTTTGTGTTTGTTTCCTCTTCGTGTGTGCAGGTATCCATTCGCGGGGATCGCGGAGGATTGTGACCAGCCAAAGCGAAGGAGCGAAGGCAACATCTCTTCGTCAAACAACAGCGCTGGAATCCAAGTAGGTGCTCTTTACCTCTTGTTTAATTGTAATTAGGAACATGCATAGCAGCATTGTTTGATTGTTGCTAGACCCTTGCTGGGCTAGTAGGGATCGCCTCTATCCGTAGAGGGGATTTACCTCTCCAACACCAGGGAACAAGTTCAGCAGAGGTTTCCTCATCTCATGGAGGAGCTCAACGCAATGGGGACCATTGCTTCCTAAGGGGGGAGGAATGATCCAGGTGGATATTGGTGGCCACCTGCCAAGTCCACTTGGACCCCCACCATTGTCTTTCTCAACATTTTCAGTTTCCTTAATTGTAGCACAACTTACTATTTTTAGCAGTTTTTCGGGTCCTGAACTTCTGGAGCTGTTTTGAGGCCCTAAACGACGTTTTTTGGGGAATCCGAGGGCAACATGGGTCCATGGAATGGGACCGATGTTGCCTATTCCAACAATGATAATGCTCGGATAGATCTTTCTAATGAGCTATTGTACGTGTCAAATGGAGATCAGATGCCAAAGTTACAACCCCGGGAAGTTGATGTACCAACTTACCCCCAAACGGGGCCCACAGTTTGGTGTTTCATCTCCTAGGGTTAGGTTTTGGAATGTTAAGGGTTTTCCATTGTTTCTCAACAATAAATAGGCCTTCGAGCCTCATTGTAACACAGTTCAGAGGCATGTAGCCATCACATCTCTTCTCAGAGATAAGCTACCATCGCCCTAGCTGGTTGATTTCCATTTCTGGTTGTAAGCATATTTTAGTATTTTCCATTAATGAAATGAAGTATTATTTCCACTGCATCTTTGGGTCTATGGTTATCTCTGTAATTTGTTGCTTTCCTGTTTAAATCCAGATCAACGTGGTTCACCTAGTTTGGGCTACGTCCATGGAGAAACAACCAATCCTTCCTTTTATATTATCCAGCAAACTGAAGACATACAAACTACAGCAGATCTGCTTTAACACCCTCTTTGCTCTCAATCTCCTCTCTCTTCCTCACTCAGAATATAGATATGCATAGATGCAATACAATTCCCTCATATATAGTGAAGGGTTGCCTTCTAGGGAAAAAAACACTAAATTAAACATAACTTCTATCGTCAGATCATCCGCCTAATGAACGGCCCAGATTGACTAGAAATTACTAGACTTTTAGAAGGCAATTTTACATCTATTTTTTAGCTTCAGAGGTGCTGCCCCTGAACCCCTGCCAGGGGACCGCTGGCCCCCGTACCCCCCAGCCAGGAGGGATTATGCCCCCCAGACCCCCGCGGGGGGGACAAGTCCCCCCCGCATGGAGGGGTGTACAGTCTTCCTGGGGTATACATTTGGCTGAAACCTTTGAATACAGAAGATAATCAGGCTCCACATCTAACAGATGCTCGCCATATGTCAACTCCAATCACAAGATGATCAGCCAATACAGTGAACCATTTTTGACTGACCATAGCATGCCTATTTCAAGAAGATTTTCACATTTTTGTGATTTGGTTATACCAGCGCATAGCATATTTCTTTCATAGTTTGTTAGTTTAAGTAGTATTTATAGACCCTTTCATGTTTTTAGAAAAGGTTCTCAAATTTTTGTATTAACACTTGGATCGAAAGTTGCACTATTGTGCTTCCGATATATTTTTTTTTTTTTAAAACTGGACTTGAATTCTAAGTTTTGATAAAGAATGCTTTTATATGATATGCACTATTTCTTCTTGTGAAAGTATTTCCAAGTTAAAAGGCAAGATCTGAATGCGATTTATATCGGAGGAGACTCAAATGCATATAGTACTATTATCTGTGTTTTTGCTTCATGCTTTTATGTGAATCAACATTTATTTATTTTTCTATTATTGATATATGTATATGTTTTTACAGCAATTCTTTGACTTATCACTATTGAATGTTTAAGAGTTGTTATCTTTCACATATATGTGTGTCAGTAATATATAACTATTAGTGCGATAACATTTTAATTATTACATTTTTCAACTATTTGAACAAAGTAATTATCATATGAATGAATTATTTTATTTATAAGTCATCTATATGTTTACTTGTCAATAAGAACCATCTAAAATCGCACTAAGAGAAAGACTTCCCGGGATAGATTAGTTACTTTTATATTGTTTCATTTTAGAATAGATCATTTATCATTCCCATTAGATATTAAAAATTGATCACTTACCCATCCCACATAAATCATTGGGAAACTGGTCCCATTATATCCAGTCAGAGCCACCACACCAAACAGAAAAGGAGTTGCTTTAAGGTTCAGACCAGGTGGTTTTCCTCGATGTTGATGCAGTGATTTTCGAGGCATCAACAAAAACATTAATTCAAACCTCCTCTTGTAAACAAACTTCAACAGATAGACAATTTTTATTGGCCTCTTCATTGGATTCTCGACTTCCTTTGTTTACCCACTCAGGAGTGTCATACTTCTTGTTCACTGCCTGAGGCCTTTCGACTCTCCTCAGACATAATTGAGGTCTCTCAGCCTCCTCATGTGGGTTGCATCCTATGTTCTTATGCCTGAGGTTTCCTTCTAAAAGTTTGTTCAGAGAACCCGAGGTCTGAAGCCTTATTTTAGGAATTCGACTTCCCCTTCTTCTAGGGAAGAACATGCTTGACCATAGATACCATCTTTCTCTAGAAATGGATTTCTTTATCAATCCTTTTTATCACACGAACATATACTCCTTCATTGGTATCTTAAATGGTGACTCTACAACCCTCCTATGATACCATGTTGATTTTTCATGATCTTCTAGTTTGGTAATTACTTCCAATAATATCTTAATTAATTCTTCTTGTGTCACATTCATCATCAAGAAATTATGAATAGAAAATCTCAATAGTAAAGAAATAATGACATTAGGATCATGAAGAGATAGTCAATCACAAGAGACACAAAAATTTACCTCGGGAAATCCCTAACTAGGGGAAATCCCAACAATGTTTTCTTAGATAAATTTTCCAATTCAACAAGAGATATTGATCTATAAACCGTCATGGATATTCCATTGGATAGTTCGTCATAACAAATCTGATAATATTATATTAAATATCTCAGATTCTACACTATTACTATCTTATTTAATTTCTATATCTATAAAATTAACTATAATTAGTGCATGCATGTAAAATTAAATCAAGAAGAAAAGTAGAGAATGAAAAAATAAGCCCACACACACAAAATACACAATATATTCTCTTTGGGAAACCCTTTCAGGAGAAAACCCAGTTGGAAGGTGACGCTGCTTCCCTCTCTTTCTCTGTCTAGAAATTTGGCTATAGATACAAAGAAGTAATGTTTGTAGTCCGTGGGCTGCTACAGTGCACATATCCTCTCTATGTGCTCTACCTCCTATTTCTCCTGGCTATCTTTGCTCAGCTATGGAACAAAATTCTCTCGAAAGAATGGAATGCCTCTTCCTCCTAGTGGTCCAGTTACAACACAACTTGATAGCCTACTAGTGGTTATGTTTGAGTACATAAACTCTTAACTAGAGTTACAAAATAGACTCTTCTAAAGTCTTTTAAATCACAAACACGTGGCTAGCACCTTTTCCATGAATAATGGGGACTACCACGGTATCCTCCCGAACTATAGGTGTGAAAACAGGAAGGTCAACTTTTAAGTGGCATAAGTTTTGTATACATACTCTGATTTATGTGATTCTTGTGCCATTGGAAAGATCTGTGTGTGTAGAATAGAAAGAAAGTTTGTTGTGCTTTGGTGGTAAAATTTTACCCCCAAAAATCATCATTTGATGCCTCAAAATGTTCTGGGAAAGTTTTGGACCCTGTTACACCAAACTAGGTCCCGCCGATAAAAATGGTTCCGTGAGCTGATTCCTCCACTTTTTCCACTCCATATGCATCAATATCGATGAAAAAAATATAATGATCCAATTAGGATTAGATACAATATGATTTTTCTAGTAAAATAAATTGAAACTAACCATAATCATCCTGTTAAACCTTAAGAAACCAATTTCCTCGTTGTGTAGAAATTGTTCTTAAGAAATTAATGATTATTGATTACGTCACTTAGTTGTCACTTAATTGTATGTTTTATCTTCAAATAAAGGACCTGAAAGACCTGGTTTTAACCCTCAATACTTATGTGACATGAAAATCTTAGAATTCCATTTGATTGCTAAATAGAATGTTGAATGAAGAATGCTAAGAAAAGTCAGAGACAATATGTTGTTTACACAGAATCTACTATCTGTGACACTTGGAGAAGTTAAAGATAATATGTTGTCTTACACAAAACTATTATCTGTAACTTAGAAGGATTGCAGAGGCAGGAACTTCAAGTATAAGAGCGCTCTTTTAACGGATTTTAACTTCATTTACATAAGCAAATAAAGACCTACATCTTCATTACCATACATAAAGGAAGAAAACATACGAAGACACATAACAGAGAAGTCACAAAAAGCATACCCAACAATGTGTGGAAAACGTTTGATTCTTTCATTAATCAACAGTTTTATCAAGAATACAGTGGCCTAGTCTCCAGGTTATTCAAAATTCGAACCCTTTCTCTGTAATTTTTCCTCTTTTTTATACATTATGAGACAGTTGGTAATCACCAAAACTGTCAGACTGCTTAACTATCTACTAACTGTCAAAAGTAAAAATCACTATAGAATATTACATTAGAGGGTAAAAGGCACCTCATTCTCAAGAAAATAAACTAACATGAAGTAACAAAGTCTAAAAAATTGATGATGATTGTTCATTGTTCAGATCTGTGGCTTGACTATTGATGAAGCTTCTTTGTAGACGTTCTAATAATGGTTAAATTGTTTTAACACAACATAATGCATTTTAGCAAAACACCGTGCATGGACTTTGGGCCACATAAACATTAGAAATGTTATGATTGGCTAAATCACAAGGAACCGGACCAATCACTGTTGCCAGAAACCAAAGAAATAAAGCCCCAATTCATTATGTACCTGGTCCACCTAAGCCATTAACCCACGTGCACATTTGAGAGCAATCAACAACCCTTTCACTTACACATGGACCCGATAAGAAATAAAAATTCCAGTTAAATATTTATCAAGTACGATTTTAAAAATAAAACCCAATTACTTTTCAACATGATATCCATCAGATCTGCTGCCTGCAAGCGGACGACCCTGATTAATTGTGGTCTTAACTCCATTTTATATTTTATCATGTTTGATTTTGAATTAGCCCTTGTTCTTGTTAACTACATGATTACTGTCGGATTTACTATCTGTTGATCAGACAAATCAGACCTTCTACCGAGTTTCTCACATTCAAAAGCCATCAATGAAACAAAATAAGTTATTTCTTTCAAATTTCCATTTTTCCTCTTATTTCCACTATAACATAATATTTGATTTTTTTTCCATTTTGTAATAAAAATAAAAATAAATTTAAAAGGACAATGAAAGCTACAACATCTAGCTCCACCTGGGGATAGTGCTTTTGCCACAGAAGCACTAAGAATCGCATATCAGTGCTTTCACCTCAGGCATGGAGTCACCCATTTCTTAGCCAATTAAAATTATATGTAGTTTATACAATGAATTCACTCCGGTATCTACAATGACAGGATGCTTGTGCTTCAGAACTGGAAGTAATGTTTGAGGTACTGCCCATTGACAAACAGCTGTAAAGAATCACCAACAATATTCTCCAAGAAGAATTTATTATTTGTTCTTTCTTCTATAATTCTGAATGGGCCATACCAGAGAGGATCAAACTTTCCATGTTTACCCTTATCATCTCTTCTAATATCCCACCTTAATACCAGGTTTCCAACATTAAAATCAATCTCTCTAGCTTTTCTGTCAAAAATACTCTTCATCTTTGATTGATACATAATCAAGTTGTCTCTTACCTTTCCCTGTTTTCACTCAAATCCACTACCTTATTCATTCTTCTTATTAGACCATTGGGTTCTTCTTTTGCCTCCTGAATCATTGTAATCACAGGCTTCACAAGCTGACTTGGGAACAGAGCTTGTATTCCATACACTAACTCAAAAGGTGATTTGCCTGTAGACATTCTTGTAGTCACTCTAGCAGCCCATAGAGAAAACTTTAACTTAGAATCCCAGTCTTTTTGGTTCTCTACAATAGTTTCCTCAAGGATCTTCATCAAAGTTTTGTTAGTGGATTCAGCCAATCCATTTCCTTGTGGATGATATGCTATTGAATGGGATAAAATAACATTATACTTTTGAAAAAAGCAATAAGCTTACTTGAATTGAAGACTCGAGCATTGTCTATTATGATTTTGACAAGGCATCCAAATCTGCTGAAAATATTCTCCTCTAAGAACTTCATCACCACCTAGTCATTTTCCCTTTTAGTAGGTATAGATTCACCCACTTAGTGAAACAATTAGTAGCTATAAGAACCCACTTGTGCTGTCCACTTCAAGGTGGGTTAATCTCTCCAACGAAGTCCAGTCCCCATTTTCTGAATGGCTCTTCTATAAAGATTGGGATCAAAGGCAAGGGAGCTAGCCTCTTCTTCTCAACAAAAAGCTGACACTTTTGATAGCTTCTAACAAACTTATATGTATCACCAAATAGAGTAGGCCAATAAAACCTTGCCTGGAGGATTTTATGTGCAGTAGCATTCCAACTATAATGTCCTCCACATAACTTCTCATGATAATATTTGATGGTCTCTGTAAATTCATCCTCTGTTAAACATAATAACAAAATTCCTACAAGATCCTTCCAATACAATCTGCCCTCAACAATCACATATGGTTGTGCATTGATATTTAATGCTCTATACTTTGTTCTATACAAAGATTCAGGACAAGAAAGAAAACACAAATAATGAGCTATGTTCTTGTACCATTCTGAACATAAAAACTTATACCTAATCTTTATACCTGGATTTGGTTTTTCTTCACCTTCTTCAATTGTTTCTTCATTCATAGGTGTCAGCAAGTTGATTCCCAATTTCTGAAAGTTTGACTCTATCAACATCTTTGCCAATCCCTACCCTTTCACCAACTTTTTGGGCTTTATGTCCAAGTCATACTCTTGGATCTTGGCTATCCACTTTCTTCTTTTGCCTTCCACATCACTCTGGACTAAGACATCCTTTACTGCAACATTTGGCACATAAGTAATGATCTGTGACTGCATCACATAAGTCCTGAAGGCATTTAGGGATTTTAACAAAACATATACCTGTTTTTCAAGAATATTGTACTTTAGTTTAGCATCTCTGATAATCTTGCTAGAGAAAGCATCTAGCTGCTCCTTTCCTTCATCATTCTTCTGTAACAAAACAACAAATATTGAATTAGGTGATGCAAATGAAAAACTTGAGAAGGATTTTGATAATCATGGCTAATTAGGACTGGGGCTGCTTGTAATGCTTCTTTAATCCTGGAGAATGACTCTCTGGCTTCCTTGGTCCAATGCACTTCATTCTCTTTCTTCAACATATTGGTAATTTCTTTTACAATCTGAGCATAATTGGACACAAATATCCTTAAGAAGTTTATCTTTCCCAAAAATTTCTGAATGTCCTTCTTACTCCTGGGCAGGGGTATTTTCTGCATAGCTTGCACCCTTGCTAGATCTATCTTCACTCCATCTCTAGAAACAATGTGCCCCAACAGTTTGCCCTCCTCCAAAGCAAAAATGGACTTCTTAGGATTCAAGGAAAGCCAAAATCTTCTACATTTCTCAAAAGTCCTTTTTAGATGTTCCAGATGCTCCTCATTAGACTTAGAGAAAACAATGATGTCATCCAAGTATATGACTACAAGCTTATCTCCCACAAAAGCAATGTCCATAGCCCTCTAAAATCTAGCACCTGCATTCATCAACCCAAAAAGGAATTATGGCATAGATAAAGGTTCCCCAAGGAGTTGTGAATGCAATCTTCTTTTGATCCTCTTTATCCACAGCCACCTGGTTATACCCAAAAACCCCATCCAGCATTGACATCCTAAATGATCATGCTACCTTCTACAACACATGATCCATTTTAGGTAACAGATAGTTATCTTTCAAGGAAGCCCTATTGGAATTTCTAAAGTCCATGCACAGCCTTATCTCTCCATTCTTCTTCCTTACAGGCACTAAATTGGCCACCCAACCAGAGTACGTGAGTGGAACTATTATTTTGGCATCAAATAACTTTTTGACCTCTTTTTCAATCGATGGTAAAAGCAGAGGGTTTATCTGTCTGAGCTTTTTCTTAAATGGTTTAATCCCCTCTTTCAAGGGAACCTTGTGTTGAATAATATACTTACATCATATGTTTTAAGATCCTCATAGGACCAAGAAAAAACATCAACATAGTCCTTGAAATGTTTAATACATCTCTCCTTATAATTAGGTGGAACTCCATTAGATAATTTGACTAATTTGGGCTATGTGCTCATCCTGTGGAATTTTCTCTAAACTGAAAGCTATATCATTGGAGTTAAAAAATATTTCAAGAGGGACAAGTCCCCTTGGAAGAATATTATCTTTCAATTGAAAAACTTTTTGATTAGCTATATAATTTTCAAACCACTTACTTTTGCACCTTTTGTTGCTTCATCTTCATCTTGATCAATCTTTGTGCCCTGAATATCTTCAATCATAGTCGAAAATTCTTTAATCTGCTAATCATCTTCAAAAATCTTCCAGTGTTTAATATTATCGGGAACAGAAGGCCTATGCCTCATTTCAACCTCATATCTCAACTTTGGATTAATAGGAGGCCTAAAAGTACTAGCAGCCATAGCCAAAGAGTCTGCCAATCTGTTTCCATATCTTGGAATGAACTAAATATTGAAAGCTTCAAAGAAGTTCTCAACCAAATCCCACACTTCCTTTCTATATGCCCTAAGCCTAGGGTGTTTTGTTTGATAGTGATTCTTTATTTTCTTTATAATCAGCTTTGAATCTCCAAAGACATAAACTAAATGGACTCCCATTTGTTTTGTTGTTTGCAGAGCTATGATCAAGGATTCATATTCTGCAACATTATTTGTCGCTTCAAACTCCAATTTAAAAGAAAAAAGAAACATACTACCTCCAAGTGCAATTAAAAGGAAACCAACACCTATTCCTTCCTTATAATAGGTTCCATCAAAGAAACACTTCCACACCCCTTCTATTTGCAGCTCTGTATTTACACTGGTTGAAGTAAGTAAGTTGCCTTTGGTTATCTTTAGGCAGCTCTGCATTATAATGCAGCATGAAGTAAGCAAAGTCATGTTTCTCCTGGCTATATATAGGTTAATTACTTGCTCCATTTTTTGTAATTATTTTTACAAATCTAGTTTCTCTATACATCCGCCTTTCTTCTCCACCAAAAATTGGTATAACATCATATGTAAAATATATCTTTATAACACCCCCCAGTTTGCCCCCCCATGACCTAGACAACAACATTCCAAACCTAGCAAGGATATCTGCTACCACTACATCCATTACCAAGCTTCTAGCTGGGATCTAGGCTAGTGACACCACCATATCTTTAATGACCCCCAAACACTTGACTTTATTTGAATCAAAAGAATACAAGTCTCTGTAAGGTTTAGTAACTTGTAGGTTTAGTTGTTTCATCAATGATAATGGCATAAAGGTTATGTGAAGCTCCTGAATCAAACATACAATTGTGCAAGAGGAAATCATGAATCAATAAAGAAATGTATAAAGGAGGGGTTGAAGAATCTACCTCCTCCACATGTGGACCAAAAACCACTACTGATTTATCTTCTTGCAGATTCATAGTGTCATTTATATTTACATTCTCCTTTAGATTGATAAACTCAACAATCTCTCTTTGATAAACTGGTGTTTTGACCAACTCTGTGAGGGGCACTTGGATTCTGATTTTTTCTAATTCTTTGGTAAGACTAAACACATGACCCTATTTAGTATTCATTTCATTTTCATCTTCACCTCTCTTCATGACTGAAATCTCTTGTGGAATGGAAACAAGTTTTTCTTAAGGAATTTTTTCACTTTTGTCTTGAGAAGACTCACCTTGAAGCATTTGAGTCTTCCTACTTGTATTATGTTGCTGTTTTCCTTTATTCACTTGTTTTGCAGGCTATGGTTCTTGTGGAGTCGCCTTTTCTAAGGGAGCTGGAACTTGCTGCTCACCTTCATCTTCTTGAATTCTAGATATTTTCCTTGATCTCAAGTCATATTTATTTTGTAGTTCCGCCTGCATAAAATCGGAAAACTTCTTCCAATACTCATCAATTTCTTTCTCATCATAAATGGCATCTGCTTCAACATATTCATATTCTTCTCCCTCAACAATAGTTCATCTTCATCTATTGCATACAATGTGGAAATCTAATCATCATTATCCCTGGAATGCTCTGGTATTTCATCAGGATCTACTTCTATATACAGTGGTGCTTGAATCTGATCTTGATCTTTTCTCTCCTTCTGCAAAATCTGCAGAGGTTGTCTTCTATATTGAGGATTAAAATTTTTGTTCTATTGTGCTTGCCTCTGAGAATTCTTACTTTCCAACTCTAATTTAATCAATTTATTTGACAAAGTTTTAATTACATTACTCATATACTCTAATGTTTTACTATGAGAGGATTCTACTTTAGCCTTTCCCTTCTCTTGTATAGGTTGTGTCTCTTGTGTTTCACCTGCAGCCACCAGATTTGCTTCTATCTCTAATGCATCAGTTTAGATCTGATCAAGGGTTGTGTATCTCCTCTCCCTCAATGTAAATCCAAAATATGACTCAAAATCCCCTGCAAAAGTTATTTTTGCACTAGAAGGAGTGGGCTTAATCTCCATTGGAAGACTATTGTACAATTTATTGAATCTTCTGCTGAATTCAACAACACTTTCATCAGATTTCTTCTTCATGGAATTAAACTCTGTGAGCGAATATCCATGATCTCTTTTCTCTTCCCATCTCTGGATGAATCGGCACTCCATCTCTTCCCATGTAGGAATAGAGTTGTTAGGAAGCCCTTTAAACCATTTTCTTTCTTCTCCATCCAAGGATTGCATAAAAATTCTTAGAAAAACATCCAAGTGTTCAACATTTAGGTTTTCTGCAAAGTGACAAAATATTGCTATATGATTCTCTGCTATTTTTCATCCTCCCCTGTGAAATGAGGAAGAATCTTCAAGTACTCTTGTGGCATTTGATTCAACTGTTGTGGCAATTGAAAAGGTGAATACCTATTCATCAAGAATGCAGGTGCTACCATGTTTTCTATTGAACTTACTGAACCCCGATCACCAACAGAAGTGGAACCTGACTGAGGAGTAAATGAAGTATGAGAAGGTGGCAATGTAGTTATAGGTTTAGGCTGAATAAATATAGTAGGTACTGAGAAAGAAAGAGACTCTAAAGACTGTTCTTGACAGTTAGATTCTTGAAATGAATTGGATGTAAAAGGTGACTCTTGTTCAAATGAAGGTAAATGTTTGGATGAAAAATGTGATAAATTGCTACCAGGTGCATACAATGTAGGACTTGGGGTAACTGGAGTTTTTGGCCTTCCAACCCTCTTAGAAACTAGCCTCTCAAGGTCTGAAATGGCTTGAACTTTCTGCTCTAAGGTGTCTGACCTTGTATGGGGCCTCTTTGGAGCCAGAGTTATTCTTTCTATTCACTAAAACCAAATATTTCCACCTCGCTAACAACTAGAGGAAAATATTAAAAACCCATGGAAACGTGTTCTTTTCTTCTCTCCCTGGCAACAACGCTAATTAATGTTGAACCTTAAGAAACTAATTTCCTGACTGTGTAGAAATTGTGCTTAAGACATTAATGATTATTACTTACATCACTTAGTTTTCACTTAATTGTATGTTGTATCCTCAAATGAAGGACCTAAAAGACCTGGTTTTAACACTCAATACTTATGTTACACGAAAATCTCAGAATTCCATTTGATTGTTGAATATGAATGTTGAATGAAGAATGCTAAGAGAAGTTAGAGACAATATGTTGTTTTACATGGAATATACTATCGATAACACTTGGAGAAGTTAAAGATAATATTTTGTCTTACACATAAACTACTATCTGTAACTTAGAAGAATTGCAGAGGCAGGAACTTCAATTATAGGAGCGCTCTTTTAAGGGATTTTAACTTCATTTACATAACCAAATAAAGACCTGCGACTTCATTACCATACTTAAAGGAAGAAAACTTATGAAGACACATAACAGAGAAGTCACAAAATCATACCCAACATTGTTTGGAAAACTTTTGATTCTTTCATTAATCAAAAATTTTGTCAAGAATACAGTGGCCTAGTCTGAAGGTTCTTCAAAATTCGAACCCTTTCTCTGTAAGTTTTCCTCTTTTTTATACATTATGAGACAGTTGGTAATCACCAAAACTGTCAAACTGCTTAACTATCTACTAACTTTCAAAAGTAAAAATCACTACAAAATATTACATTAGAGGGTAAAAGACACCTCGTTCTATAGAAAATAATCTAACAGGAAGTAACACAATTTAGAAAACTGATGATGATTGTTCATTGTTTAGATCTGTGGCTTGATTGCTGATGAAGCTTCTCAGTAGATGTTCTGATAATGGTTAAATTTTTTTAACACAACACAATGCATTTTAAAAAAACATCATGCATGGACTTGTGGGCCACATACATATCGGAAATGTTCTGATAGGCTAAATCGCAAGGAAACCTGACTAATCACCATTGCCAGAAACCAAAGGAATAAAGCCCCAATTCATTACGTAGCGGGTCCACCTGAGACGTTAACCCACACGCACATTTGAGCACGATCACCATCCGATCACTCATTCAATGGATGGTTCAATCCTTCGGAACTCAACGAGACTTTAAACTTGTTGAACAAAACCTTATCACGTCTATTTTTTCAACAACCCTTTGACTTCCACACAGACCCGATAAGAAATAAAACTTCTTGTTAAAGATTTATCGTGTCCGATTTTAAAAATAAAATTCAAATACTTTTCGACATGATATCCATCGGATCTGCTGCCTGTAAGCGAACGACCCTGATTAACTATGGTCTTAACTCCATTTTATATTTTACTGTGTCTGATTTTGAATTATCCCTTGCTCTTGTTAACCGCATGATTACCATCGGATCTGATGCCTATTGATCAAATGAATCAAATCTTCTGTCGAGTTTCTCACATTCAAAAGCCGTCAATGAAACAAAATAAGTTATTTCTTTCAAATTTCTGCTTTTCCTCTTATTTCCACTATAACATAATATTTTATTTTTTTCCCTTTTGTAATAAAACTAAAAATAAAATTAAAAGGACAATTGATCCTACAACACATCCAATGAGTCAAACCTAGTTAAACAAAACACATTCTCGACCACCTGAACTTCTTTTGAAATTTGGTTAACCTTGGTGAACAGGGATGAATTTAGGCTTCCTGTAACTACCTCAGAAACCCTAGTAAAGTATGGTCAAACTACCTCAGACCTGTGGTTAAAATGCTCCATAGAAAATCCAATCAAACTGATGATCACTGCAATTCAAAGGTTGGTCAAACTTCTATCTACTTCTCTCCTCTCTCCTTCACATGTGTCAATCAAAGAGAAAATATCTTGAGGTGATTTGATTTGGTCTTCAAATGAGGAAGTAGGTTGGGAATATGTAGTGGTTTAATGAACCTAAATAAGCCTATCTTTAGGGTTGGATGACTTGATCTTGGAGGCAAAGTTTAAGTTTTAATTGGGAGCCAACTTGTCATCAAATTTATATTTCCATTATTTTTAAATTTTGTGGGTTAATTCAATGATGAATATTGACCGTACCTATCAAAATTCGACATGGAAACATAATTATATAGAAAATATACAAAGGAGATAGAACTGGCATGAGAATGATGATAATCCTTCATATTTTCTATGGATATATTAATCAAATTTATGACAAATGAGTGATCAATTTCCCAACCATAGGCATCTACTATAAATTCCACCCCCAAATTGGTTTATGAGATCACAGGGATGAGGGATGACTATTGGGTTTATTTATCTTCCATCCCAATGTTGGGTGTTGTCCTTGATGGCAACTCACTCAAATGATAGATCACAGTTCAGGCTCTCATAATGAAGGAAAAAGGGATATATGCAGGTTCCTCTTAACCAAGTCACGTATACACGCAGGATCGCCGATCAAAAGGCGCGTATGCGTATGCACGCACTTTCATGCAAGGAAAAGCGCGTACATGTGGGAAAACTTGGTTTTAGTCCATGGTATTTAGTCCTTGGTATTTGGACTTATGGTTTTGGACCATGGTATCTCATCAAAAGTGTTGAACCCAGGTATTGGGTCCAAGGTATTGATTCTATATGGTTTTGGACCATGGTATTGAGTAAGGCCTAAGACTATAAAAGGGGAAGGAGATCATTAGGCAAAGGCACTTAAGGATTGAATATCTTAGGAAGAGAAAGATCTAGAATACTGTTCTTTGGGTAATGGTGCATAGCTGGATCTAAATCAAGGAGGAACCTGAATGCTAGAAGAAGGATAAGTTCTCTTGATGGGTCAAGATCTCAAGGCTTGAAGAGAAGTATCTTTGTGTGTTTTTGATCTGTTATATTTGGCACATGACTTGATCTTTAAATCTAATGATCTGGGTATAATTGTCTTCTAAATATTTGAAAAAGGGTAAATCATCTTTTATAGATTTGTATGCAGGTTCTGCATAGAAAAGGCGCGTATGCACGCTGGTTCGATATATCAAAACTGCGTATACATAGGTTTGCCTTAATATAACAACGTATGCATGTAGGGTATACATATTGAAGTAGCGTACGTCTCATGAAATATGTTTTAATTACTTCTGTTTATTGTTGCAGTGTTCTGGGTTCAGGATTGGGTTTTGCTTATTGTTACTGTATTCTGGTTACAACATTCAGAGAAATGATTGTTTGATTCAGTTTTGGTTGGTGGAAAGGAGATTGGTTGATGCAGATGTATTTGATGTTTGATTAATGTTATTGATGGATCCAGTCTGAGAATTTATGAAGCGTGGTCCCTGGAAGAAAAGAGAAGGTTGTAGCCTTCTGTAGGTCAGCACCTACATGCTAGTACATCAACTAGTACAAGAGCTAAGGGGGTTGTAGCTCCCTTCCAGGAGAAGCTGGAGAAAGAGAAAAAGGTTGTAGCCTTTTGCAGGTAGAAGCCTGCATACTGGTATAAGGCTACACCAGTATAGAAAAATTGTAAAAAGAAGTTTCTTATTAAAAGAAGATAGAGACACATTGTAGTAGGTGGTTTTCACCCACATTTGGTTTCCACCTTATATCTTGTGTTCATGTGTGTGATTGCCTGTACTGTTTACTGCACTTAATTATTGTTTTATGGTTTTGATACATAGATTAAGATCGGCTAACTAAATTAGAAGTCTACAAGATATACATGGTTGTCTCAAAGCAGAGTTGCATATATATGTAGGTTTAATTAACATAAGTAGTGTATAACAATTTTTTTATGGAAATAAAAGATTGTTAAATTGCTAATACTACTTCACCGCCCCAGTATTATTTCCAACAATTGGAATCAGAGCAGGTCCTTTAGAAGAAGATTGATCGCTTGGAGGAAGATCTATCATAATAAAAAACTATGAAAAAGAGGCATCCATCAGGCCACCAATCTTTGATCGGAGCAACTTCGTCTATTGGAAGGTAAGAATCACAGCCTATCTTCAATCTCTTGGTGCAAAAGGTTGGGATATCGTGGAAGGAGGATACACTTTCCCATCAGAAACTCCTATAGATACAGCTGGTAAAAAGCAGTATGAAACAAATGCAAAGGCAGTCAATACTCTATTGGGGAGTCTATCTCAATTAGAATTCGTCAAGGTTATGCAGCTCAAAACTGCCAAAGAAATATGGGACAAGATCATTCTAAGCTATGAAGGAGACGATAAGGTAAAACATGAAAAACTACAATCACTCATAATTCAATAGGAAACTCTCAGAGTGAACAATGATGAAAGTGTGGCTAATTATTTCTTATATATAGATGAGATTGTTAGTCGCATGAAGAACTTGGGTGAAGAGATAAAAGAAGTTACTTTAGTTGGAAATGTTTTAAGATCTTTGTCTTCTAAGTTTGAATCAAAAGTTTCCACCATAGAAGAAAAGCATAATATTCAAAGTATTACCATGTCATAGCTGCACAGAATCCTAACTGCATTCGAAATGAGAAAAGGGGGTCCATCAGACATAAGAGAAGCTGCATTCAAAACCTCAAAAGGAGAATACAATGAGTCAGGACATACATCAGAAGGAGAGGAAGAATCAAACTTTGTCAAGAACCTTCAACGGGGTTCTGGAAGATTCAGAGGTAAGCTACCTTTCAAATGCTTTGCTTGTGGAAGAGTCGGTCACTATGCAGCCAAATGTCCTCATAAAGATAAGTTTGATAAAGGTAAGCAACTAGTTAAATGGAACAGAAAATAGAACTTAATTAAGAAAAGCTATTATACACATGAAGACAGTGATGGACTTTCAAATAGTGATGAAGATGAACATAGTAATGATTATAGACTTTTGATGGCTTTTGAAGATGATGATTTCTTGGATGTTGTAGATGAAGATGATCTCTATGAATAAATTTCTAAACTTAAAATTTGTTTAGAAGAAAAGAGTATGATTATAGATACCCTGACATTCCAACTTGCTAAAAGGGAAAAACAAAATGAAAAGTTAGAATGTGAAATTGTGGGACTTAGAAAAGATATTGAGAAAACAAAAGCTCTTAATCTTAGATTTGCTAAAGGATCTGAAACTTTAGATGAGATTATCAAAGTACAACATTCTCCTCTAATCAAGACAGGTCTTGGATATACTGAAGAAGCATCTCAAGCACAGAAGCCATCCACCTCCAAAAGTTATCTTGATGCAGCAAGGAGAAGTGAACAGGTTGACAATCATCAGCAAAAGCATAAAGTGGATCACTAGGTAAATTGGGGTCAATCTACTTCAAGGATGAACAAAAGCTACAACCAACCGCAGGTAAATCATTCTCAATTTTCCTCAAGAATGAATGTCAATGGAAACTACAATCACCTAGTCAGTAGATTTGATAATCGCAGGAATTTCGTTAATGGCCAATGTTTCTCTTGTCATAAATTTGGACACAAAGCTTCTCAATGTGTTGCCTACAATACCATCATGACTAGAGAGGCACGAAATCAAAAGAGTGTGACTGGGATCATGAAGAGGACCTACAATAACTTTTATGCTCCTGAAAATGAAATAGAATGCTCTATTTGTAACAACATCGGTCATGAAGATTCTAAATGTAGGATTAAGTTTGGCAAACATCTCAGAAGGAGCAAACTTCATTGGGTTGCAAAGCATGGAGAAAGAAAGAACCGCAACCAGAAAGATGTGGTATAGCCTTACATGTGGAAGGAAAAGAAAATTAGTGGTACATCAACAGTGGATGCTCGAAACATATGAAGGTGATAAAGAAAAACTTCAGTCATATAGTGCCTTAGAAAAGGAAAGGAAGGTCTCATTTGGAAATGACACCCGTGCACTCATAAAAGGTAAAGGTTCTTTTCTTTGAAAGAAAAAGTCAAAGTTGGAAATGTTATGTATGTTGATGGCTTAAAGCATAATCTATTGAGTGTTAGACAAATGTTTGATCAAGGAAATGAGGTAATATTTTGATCAAATGGATGTATTGTTCATGAGCTTGATACAGGAGAAACAATGATCAAAGGCATAAGAATTCCAAATATTTTATACATACTCAAGGGAGGACAACATCAATGCTATCTAAGCAAGAATGATGAACACTGGCTATGGCACAGAAGATTGGGGCATCTAAGCTTCCCTCAGATAAGGAAATCATGCAAATATCAAGTTGTTCATGATCTTCTTGACATCAAAATTCCAGACAATACAATATGAAAAGCATGTCAGTTTGGTAATCAAACCAGAACACATTTCCCTGAGAAGGAAGGATCAGCTAGTAAGCCACTTGAACTTGTCCATACTGATTTATGTGGTACATCAAGGAAAAAGTCACCTTGTGGAGAAGAATATTTATATTGTTCATTGACGACTTTTCTAGGATGTGTTGGATAGGACTTCTGAAGCATAAAGACGAAACTTTCAAAAAGTTCAAAGCTTTCAAAGCCTTGGCTGAAAATGAATTAGATCGCAGAATCAAATGCCTCAGGTCTGATCGAGGAGGGGAATTTACCTCAGATGAATTTTTCAACTTTTGAGAAGAACATGGAATAAGAAGGGAATTCTCTATTGCAAGGACTGCTCAGCAAAATGGAGTAGTGGAAAGGATGAATAGAATGGTTCAACAAATGGCTCGTGCTATGCTTGATGAATCTGGAATTCCTGCAACCCTCTGGGGTGAAGCTACATTTGTTGTCATTACTATTCTCAACAAAACAAACATCCAGGTAAACAACACTCAAACTCCTCGTGAACTTTGGTATGGTAAGACTCCTACGGTAAAATACTTCAAAGTTTTTGGAAGCAAATGTTACATCAAAAGGAGTGATGAAAACCTTGGCAAGTTTGAACCTAGAGCAGATGAAGGCATTCTCCTTGGTTACTCTTCTCAAAGTAAAGGATATAAGTGTTACAATAAAAGACTTGGAAAAATTGTTGAAAGTATTGATGTGGTGGTTGATGAAGCAGGCAACAATTCAAAATAGATAAAAACCGAAGATTTTGAAGATGAAGAGGACTATCCTTCAACTTCAAATCAGACGAATGATGAAGAAGAAACCTATGAGGCACTAGAAGAAGAGATAAGGGTAGAAGAAAAGACTCCATCCAGGTACGTACAGAAGAATCATCCAAAGACTCAAATTTTGGGGCAGAAAGAGGCAGGTGTTCAAACAAGAAGAACTATTACAGAAGCTTCAAGCTATCTAGCATTGCTCTCCTCCGTCGAACCACGAAATGTAAGTGAAGCATGTAAAGATGAATGTAGGGTCAAGGCCATGAATGAAGAACTTTAGCAGATTGAAAAGAATAACACTTGGGAATTAGTTCCTAGACCTAATGATAAGAATGTCATAGGGACCAAATGGATATTCAAAAACAAGCTGAATGAAAATGGAGATGTTATTAGAAGCAAGGCCAGACTTGCTTGTAAAGGGTATGCTCAATAAGAAGGTATAGACTTTGGAGAAACCTTTGCACCGGTTGCTAGACTTGAAGCCATAAGAATGTTCCTTTCTCTTTCTAGCTTTCAGAAGTTCAAAGTATATCAAATGGATGTAAAATTTGCCTTTCTAAATGGACACTTAGAAGAAGAAGTGTATATTGAGCAACCAGATGGATTCATCCTTGGGAATGATCCAAAACTTGTATGCAGACTCAAAAAGGCTCTCTATGGCCTTAAACAGGTTCCAAGGGCTTGGTATTATCATTTGGACAAATACCTCCATCAACAAGGTTTTTCAAAAGGATCAACAAATAGCAATCTATATATAAAAATTAACAATGATAAATTGCTAATACTTGTTGTGTATGTTGATGATATCATATTTGGTAGCAATGAAGAAACCATGAGTCAAAATTTTTCTTTGGTGATGCAGAAAGAATTTGAAATGTCCCTGCTTGGTGAGCCCACATATTTTCTTGGTTTACAATTCCAACAAAACAAAGATGGTATCTTTTTATCACAAACCAAGTACCTCAAGTAGATCTTGAAGAAATATGGGATGGAGGATTCAAAACCAGTATGTACCCCTATGGTAACAGGATGCAGCCTCGGCGCAAATGATGAATCATCAGCAGTCCATCAACCAACCTATAGATTCATGATTGGTAGTATGCTCTATCTAACAGGTACCCGACCAGACATCATGCATGCAGTAGGAATAGTTGGAAGATTCCAGGAAAATCCAAAGGAAGCACACCTTCAGGTAGTTAAAAGGATTTTCAAATATCTTCAAGGAACATAACACTATGGCTTATGGTATTCTAGAGACACAGATCTCGCAGTTCATGCATATACAGATGCAGATTGGGCAGGAAGCGTGGATGATAGAAAAAGCACTAGTGGTGGTGCATTCTTTTGTAGGTTTTAACCCTGTACAGAAATTACCTGCATACGAATTCTTAAACAAAGAAAATAAACAATGCGAGAGCATAACCCATAAAACACATATGCACAGAGATTTTTCCCTGGATCCCAAAACCGGGACTACCAGCTTGATTTTTCATTATGTTCCTTTCAATGTTACAATACATATTTATACATGCCGAAGCATCCAATACCATGGACCGAAAACCATCGCGTCCGAAAACATGTGCAAAAATCATGCACAAAACCATAGGTGGGTCCGCCCAACCTAACATATGGTCCAAAACCAAAATTTTCCGGGACGCTGCCCCGGACCCCATAAAGTGGGGTTACGGGTGCCCTTCAAACCCCCTATTAACTACGTGGAAAGAATATAACACAACCCAACAATCTCCCACTTGTTGTTTTCTTTCCACAGGGGGCCACAGGAGAGTTTAGTCATTTTTCAGCCCTGAGATTCCCATTGCTTCTCTACACCAAGAGAACTTCTCAGAGCTCACAGATTTTGTCAATGCATCTGCAGTATTCTTCAAAGTGTCCACCTTTACCAGCAACACCTTTTTGTCTTTATCATATCCCTCACAAAGTGATACTGAACATCAATGTGCTTTGTCTTTGAATGATAAGCAGGGTTCTTTGCTAAGAAAATTGCACTTTGGCTGTCACAGTCTATTCTTATAGCTCCTTGTACTAACCCCATACTTGAACACAATCTCTGAAACCAAACTGCTTCCTTGCTTGCATGAGTGGCTGCCATGTATTCTGCCTCTGTAGTTGATAGTGCCACTACAGATTGTTTCTTACTCATCCAACCGACTGCACCTCCAAATAGGTTAAACACATACCCACTTGTAGATCTTCTCTGATCCAGATCTCCAGCCCAGTCTGCATCAACAAAGCCATGAATATACAACACTCTGTCCAATCCTGGTCTTCCTTGGTAGCACAAACCATAATCACTAGTGCCACGCAAATACCTGAAAACCCGCTTCACTGCTGTCCAGTGCTCCTTCCTAGGTTTTGACATAAACCTGCTCAATACTCCCACTGCATGTGCAATGTCTGGTCTAGTACAGACCATTGCATACATCAGGCTACCCACTGCACTTGCATATGGAACACGAGACATGTCATCTTCCTCTTCTTGTGTCTTGGGACACTGTTCAGCAGATAACCTCACCCCTACAGGAATAGGAACCTTCACCGGTTTACTATCCTGCATATTAAACCTCTGCAGTATTGTCTCGACATACTTCCTATGGTTTAACCAGAGCTTCCTCTTTGATCGATCTCTTTTAATTCCCATGCCCAAAATATAGTTTGCAGCACCAAGATCTTTCATGTCGAATTTGGAGGACAATTGGGTCTTCAAATCCTGGATAATTTCTTTGTCATTTCCAACCAGCAACATATCATCCACATACAAGACCAGATAAATAACACAATCACCAATTAATTTAAAATACACACAATGATCTGCTTTGCTTCTCGTGAAGCCAAGTCCCCGTATAAATGTATCAAATTTCTGATACCACATCCTTGGTGACTGTTTTAACCCATACAGAGACTTCCTTAACTTGCATACCAGTTCTTTCTTACCCTTCACCGCAAAGCGTTCAGGTTGCTTCATGTAGATTTCCTCTTCCAAATCCCCGTGAAGAAATGCTGTCTTCACATCCATCTGTTCTACCTCAAAATCAAAAGCAGCAGCAACAGATAAAAGTAATCTAATAGAAGTTACCTTGGCAACAGGAGAAAAAATATCACCAAAATCAATTCCCGGCACCTGGGAATAACCTTTTGCTACCAACCAAGCTTTGTATTTCTCCACCTTTCCTTCTGCATTTGTCTTCTTCTTGAACACCCATTTGCTGCCAATGGGTTCCCTTCCAGCCGCCAACTCCACCAGATCCCAAGCCTCATTTTTGTGCAAAGATGCCATTTCATCAACCATGGCCTCTTTCCAGAGTTTTCCATCCTCTGAATCCACTGCTTCCTTCACAGTTTTGGGATCATCATCAGTAACAGACAAAGCAAAATTTGAACTGAAAGCAGATGGACTATACCTTTCTGGCTGCCTTCTTTCTCGAACTGATATTCTCACAGCCGGAGTTTGTGGCTCTTCATCTTCTGATTCCTCCTCTGCTGCAAAGTCTGATTCTTCCTCCTTTGGCTCAAACTCTATCTTCTCAGGTTCCTTTGGTTGGACTTCATGTTGAATAACATCTTTTACCTCTCTGAACAACACATCTCGGTTGTACACAACCTTCCGTGTGACTAGGTTCCAAATCTTATAACACTTTAAACCATCCTTATACCCAATAAAGATGCACTTTTCAGATTTACTATCCAACTTGGTTCGTTTCTCCTTTGGAACATGTACATATGCATCACGTCCAAATACCCTTAGATGTGAAAGAGAGGGTTTCTTACCAGTCCATACTTCTTGTGGAGTCTTATCCTCCAACGCTGATGAAGGTGATTTGTTGATCAGGTAACATGCAGTATCCACCGCCTCTGCCCAAAATTCTTGTCCTAACCCGGCACCACTCAGCATGCTTCTTGCCCTTTCCATCAACGTCTTGTTCATTCTTTCTGCGACTCCATTTTGCTGAGGTGTATATGGAGTAGTCTTCTGCCATGCTATACCACACTTCTTACAAAATTCTTCAAATTTCTTGCTGCAAAATTCTCCACCATTATCTATCCTCAGCACCTTTATCTTCTTCTCTGTCTGATTTTCCACCAGAGCCTTAAATTCTTTAAACCTGTCAAAGACTTCAGATTTCTTCTTAAGGAAATATATCCATGTATTCCTTGAGAAGTCATCTATGAATGATACATAGTACATAGACTTACCCAGTGATGGAACCTTCACAGGTCCAAACACATCACTGTGCACAATCTCTAATATATGTTTCATCCTCTTACCACCAGAGGGGAAACTCACCCGATTCTGCTTCCCATACACAAAATTTTCACAGAAATCAAAATCCAGAGAGCTATCATTCATACCTTCTACCATACCTTTACCATGAAGTATTCGAAGGCCCTTCTCTCCAATATGTCCAAGCCTTTGATGCCACAACATGGTCTTCTCTCCAGAGACCACTAGATTTTCTACTCCATTTTTAGGAACCATAGAACTATTGCACCCATCAACAACAGTGCTACCTTGCAGCTTGTACAGAGTTCCAATCCGAACTCCCCGCATCAATATCAGTGCTCCTCGAACCATCTTGCAGGTATCTTTCTTGAACACCGTCTTTACACCTGCATCATCCAACTTGCTTACAGAAATAAGATTTCTGGCCAATGCAAGAATATGTAGAACACCCGGAAGTGTTCTAACCCTTCCACCTTGCAACTTCAACTTTACTTTTCCCCGACCAATGATTCTAGCCTTCCTATCATCTCCTAATAAGACATCACCACCATCGTATTTCTCATACTCACAGAACCACTCTCTATGGGGAGTGAAGTGAAAGGATGCACCTGAGTCAATCAACCATGCCTCATGATCTACATGTGTACTTGAAGAAGCCAAGTACACATCGCCACCTTCATCTGAGGTGGTTTTCACCTCTGCAGAAGGAGCATCATCAGATCCCTTTCCTTTATCAGGAGCTTTAGATTTACAATCCCTTTTGAAGTGCCCTTCCTTTCCGCATTTCCAGCACACCACCTTTGTAGGTTTTCCTGGAGATTTAGATCTCCCTCTAGATTTAGATCTCCCACTCGATCACTTATTTTTGTTTCTGTTCTGGGACCATCCTCGTACAGACAAGGCATCACCATTCTGGTTGTCCATATTTTTCCGTCTCATCTCCTCCGTCAGCAAGTCTGAGACTATTTCATCAAACTGTAAAGCAGTTGCATTGCTACCTATTGCAATAACCAGACTATCCCACGAATCTGGTAGAGAACACAACAGACTGATGCACTTATCTTCATCTAAAATTTTAATATCAACAGATAATAACTGACTTACCACAGTATTAAATGCATTCTGATGCTCTGTCACCGAGTCTCCATCTTTCATCCTCAGGTTATATAGCTTTTTCCGCAGGAACAGTTTATTCACCAGAGACTTAGAATTGTACAAAGTCCCTAACTTGACCCACAAAGCCTTTGTCGTAGCTTCACCTGATACATTCAGCAATACTAAATCTGAGACACACAATCGTAATGTGCTCTTTGCCTTCCGATCCAACTTCTTCCATTCTTCATCGGTCACTCCCGATGGTTTAGTACCCGGATCTACCGCGATCCACTGATCTTTATCCACCAACAGATCCTCCATCTTGAGTTTCCACAACTCAAAATTCTGACCATTGAACTTCTCAATCTCTATCTTTCCACTGCTCGCCATCTTCTTTCACCACCAGAATCGATCTCGTAGATCTCCCACTGAACAGGGTCTACCACAAGCCCGAGCGAAACCCCTCAGCAACAAAGGCGTCCCCTTGAAGCCAAAACAGCTCTGATACCAAATGTAGGTTCTAACCCTGTACAGAAATTACCTGCATACGAATTCTTAAACAAAGAAAATAAGCAATGCGAGAGCATAACCCATAAAACACATATGCATAGAGATTTTTCCATGGATCCCAAAACCGGGACTACCAGCTTGATTTTTCATTATGTTCCTTTCAATGTTACAATACATATTTATACATGCCGAAGCATCCAATACCATGGACCAAAAACCATCGCGTCCAAAAACATGTGCGAAAATCATGCACAAAACCATAGGTGGGTCCGCCCAACCTAACATATGGTCCAAAACCAAAATTTTTCGGGGCACTGCCCCGGACCCCATAAAGTGGGGTTGCGGGTGCCCTTCAAACCCCATATTAACTACGTGGAAAGAATATAACACAACCAAACATCTTTATGGGATCCAGATTATTATCTTGGTTTAGCAAGAAACAAAGTTCAATTTCATTATCTACAACTGAAGCAGAATATGTGGCTACAGCATCTTGTTGCACACAACTCCTTTGGATGATGCAAACATTGCAAGACATTCAAATCACTTATACTCCACCAATCTCCATTTTTTGTGATAATACAAGTGAAATCAGTATTTCAAAGAATCCAATCATGCATTCAAAGATCAAGCACATACCTATCAAATATCATTTTCTCTGGGAACAAGTGCTTGAACAAAAGGCCAAATTAGAGTATGTTCCCTCCAAGGAACAGGTTGCTGATATATTCACTAAACCACTGCCCAGGGAGACATTTGAATACCTCAAACAGAAGTTGGGAGTAGTTGATGCATCATCTTGGTTTTGACACTTATCTGGTTAAGAGAACAGTGGTTGTACGCGAGTTTCATGAAGCGTATCCTCATACATACGTCAGTTTCTGTGGATACAGTTGCGTATATCTTGGTTTGAAGATAAACAGTGGGCCAGACTCAGGATGAAAAGATTCTGATATGGGTCTGACAGAGACCATCTAGCACAGCTTCAGGGGGAGAATATACTTATAATAATGCATTGTTGGCATTATCTTAGAATATATTGGTTCAATTTCACAACTGTTTTTGTTTCAGGTGGAACAGGTGCAGAGGGAGATCGTGGTTGCTAGTCTGGATGATGATTGACAGATATTGCTGATGATAGTTGCTAATGACTATCATAGTCTTGTCAAAAATATTTAGTCTCTATGTCATGTATTTCTTTTATTATTAAGGTCATGTAATGACCTATTTTGGTTTCCCCACTATGCCTAGGATGGATGATGTAATGCTCTTGTTTATCACGTGTAAACTTTTGGTGTATTCCCACTTGGTTGGGTGGATGAGTCCATATTGGTATATCCCCACTTGTTTGGGAGATGGATGTATGTATGAGTCTTTGGTGATAGGAAAGTCATTTATGATGTATAGAGTCATGTTTCTTCTTGTAGAACATCTTTTTGCAGACCTTGCCTACAGTCAAGGGGAGCATGGACAGCACAGTAGAGTAGAGATTTCAACATGTGCTCAGGGGGAGCATAACCCTTTACCCTTGATGAAAAAGGGGGAGAATGAATTTGAGTGACTTGGGGTTGCCATCAAGTCCAAAGGGGGATATTTTTGGCATTATGACACAGGTTTGGCACTATGACATAGGTGTTTTCCTTGATGGAAACTCACTCAAATGACAGATCATAGTTCAGGCTCTCAGAATGAAGGAAAAAGGGATATACATAGGTTCCTCTTAACCAAGTCGCGTATACACGCAGGATCGTCGATCAAAAGGTGCGTATGGGTATGCACGCACTTTCATGCAAGGAAAAGTGCATACATATGGGAAAACTTGTTTTTAGTCCATGGTATTTAGTCCTTGGTTTTTGGACCTATGGTTTTTGACCATGGTATCTCATCTGAAGTCTTGAACCCGAGTATTGGGTCCAAGGTATTGATTCTATATGGTTTTGGACCATGGTATTGAGTAAGGCCTAAGACTATAAAAGGGGAAGGAGATCATTAGGCAAAGGCACTCAAGGATCAAATATCTTAGGAAGAGTAAGATCTAGAATACTGGTCTTTGGGTAATGGTGCATATCTAGATCTGAATCAAGGAGAAACCAGAGCGGTAGAAGAAGGATAAGTTCTATTGATGGGTTAAGATCTCAAGGCTTGAAGAGAAGTATCTCTATGTGATTTTGATCTATTATATTTGGCGCATGACTTGATCTATAAATCTGATGATCTAGGTATAACTGATGTCTGAATATTTGAAAAAGGGTAAATTATCTTTTATAGATCTATACGCAGGTTCCGCATAGAAAGGGCGCGTATGCATACTGGTTCGGTATATCAAAACTCCGTGTACGTAGGTTTGCCTTAATATAACAGCATATGCACGCATGTTATACATATTGAAGTAGCATAAGTCTCAAGAAATATGTTTTAGCTACTTCCGTTTATTGCTGAAGTGTTCTGGGTTCAGGATTGGGTTCTGGTTACTGTTACTGTATTTTGGTTACACCATTTAGAGAAATGATTGTTTGATTTAGTTTTGGTTGGTGCAAAGGAGATTGGTTGATGCAGATGTATTTGATGTTTGATTAATGTTATTGATGGATCCAGTCTGAAAATTTATGAAACATGGTCCCTGGAAGAAAAGAGAAGGTTGTAGCCTTCTGTAGGTCAACACCTACGTACTAGTACATCAACTAGTACAAGAGCTAAGGGGGTTGTAGCTCCCTTTCAGGAGAAGCTGGAGAACGAGAGAAGGTTGTAGCCTTCTGCAGGTAGAAGCCTACGTACTGGTATAAGGCTGCACCAGTACAAAAATATTGTAAAAAGAAGTTTCTTATTAAAAGAAGATAGAGACAAATTGCAGTAGGTGGTTTTCACCCACATTTGGTTTCCACCTTATATATTTTGTTCATGTGTGTGATTGCATGTACTGTTTACTACACTTAATTATTGTTTTATGGTTCTGATACACATATTAAGATCAGCTAACTAAATTATAAGTCTACAAGATACACGTAGTTGTCTCAAAGCAAAGTTGCGTATATACGTAGGTTTAATTAACATAAGTAGTGTATAACAATTTGTTTATGGAAATGAAAGATTTTTAAATTGCTAATACTGATTCAACCCCCCCCCCCCCCCTCTCAGTATTATTTCCAACACCCAACACACGATACTTAAGAATATAGAAACAACTAGCCACCAACATTGCTTTCCCTCATGGGAATCTTCTCTAGTTATCTCATCCAATATTCAAATAGTGATAGACCTCTTCCACTTAGAAAAATAAAACACAAGATCATGATCTCCATTGAATCCATCCCCTCTAGTCCCATATTGTTGGCATCAAGAATTTGAGCAGTTGGTTACTCTTTGGGAATCCATGAAATTCATAGAACTTGTCTCATTCCATGATGAATCAATCAAATGGATAATTTGATTTCAAATATACCTTAGCTCCTTTGGAGTGAACGTTGATTTAAACAAGTGAGTAATGATATTTCATGTTTCTTAGTCTAACACTCTCCTTTCAAACATAGTGTCTTCCTCCCAATTCTACCACAACCTCTCTAGCTTGGCATAGACTCACACATCTTTCAATATCACTAGCTTCTTGTGTTGCTTATATGGAAAACCAGTTATGGAGGCATGTGTTCTTTCATCATGAGGAAGAATGTAAGAATGATAATGAAAGAATCTCTCCAAGGAAAAGTATATTTTATGTTTCCTATGCATGAGGATCGCATGTCTTCCATATAACATTTTGAGTTTGTACTTGGAAAATATGATCAACAGGGTAGGTGAAAGAGATTTTAGTATAGCATGGTCAAAATATAGAACCTCTTCAAGGGACACATGGCAACAATGGTATATTGGGTTATAAGAGGCATCCCAACCCTTGATAAGAAAACCCATGTGATGTTTTCATATGGGGTTTCAAGATAGCTCATGTTAGATGGGTAGGAAGGTCCCTTCTACCAATTGCTTGTAGAGGGCCATTTTCTCCATACAGAGAGACATCTCTCAGACCAAATCCATCTGTTTTACCCATATTTCTATCTAGAGCCTGAGATGGTAGGATAGCTTCCCTTTTGACTTCAGAGGAACACCCTCTATTAGACAGTGGGAACTTCTCCTGTAATTGAATCCAGAGCTTTGTATTTCTACTTCTTAGCATTGTGATAGTCATTCTTAGATATTTCCGAGTAGGATTGATTCTTGCTTTTATAGGGGTGGCCTTTGCAATCCCACTTTGTACTGCCACTTATGAACTGAACAGTCCCGTTGATTTAATTTTGGTTATTTTTTGGACATTAAGTAAACTATATTACCTTTCCAATGACTTCCTTTGATTTTCCACCCTTGGATTTAGCTCTTGTGTTAATTCACAAAAAATCTTTGTGGTGGTTATTATATTATTTATTTTACTTTGGTTTTATAATAGTTAAGCATAACATCAAAACCTAGTTTGCCTTGCATTTGGACTCATGACAATTAATTAGTGGGACCTTTGTCTTGGGCTTTGAGTTATTAAAATTTGCAAATCATGTTCAAATTCTATAGTATGGTGTCATTGAAATTCAACCCTCTTGGATTGAGACAAATCTCATAAACCACTGCATTGCAAATGATACAAGATTTAGTCTTTTATAATCGAGGGGTTAAAACTAGAATCTTAAATTCTCTAGGTCATCACTTTCACTTACAAAAACTGGTGGGGACTATTTTTTGTTTGGTCTATTGGAAAGCTCTTGAGAAGGTCTACAAGTTGGGGGAATTTAGGGCATGCATGGGTGGGTCAAACTTCAAAAATATGCTAGGAAGGGCCTGAGATGGGCTCCCAATGTTTAATATTTAAGCTCATACTAATCTACTTGAATCCATCCAAACTTGTTCGAAGTTTGATTTGCCCCTAACTATTGTAAATGGTCTGTGATCCAAATTTTATAAATGGGGACATGTGTAGGCCCTCATTTAGACAATTTGGATCATCTAAACCTGTTTTGTCCCTAACTGTTGTGAATGTCATGTGGTGCAAATTATCTAAATGTGTGCCATGAGTTCCTGGATCACTACATTCTTCAAGATTATCTAGCTTGGGTCAATCTACTGATGAATGACCTATTGAGGACTGTGGCATGAGTTATCATTAAATTTCTCTTTGATTAGGACCTATCATATATGATTTTAGATTGGATATGCCTTACATAACCCCTTGGTACATTTTTTGTTACTTCTTCTCCCATTAACTCTTTGAGTCATTCAATGGCATTAATATATTTGTTCTATTTTTCCTTCTCTACCTATTAGTGCATCTAGTTTTTTGGTGGAAAATCAATGGAGCTTATTTATCTACAAGTATCTGATGGGCTAGCATACTATTGCGGGTTGAAACTATGAAACAAGCAATTTTAAAATCATTAAGTTGATTGTATGTTATAATTTATTTAATGTTTCTTTTCCCATTGACTATAGTGAAATTTATTTTATAATGATCGTAGGCGAGCACAATGACCAAAAGACACTTGATAAATTGTGTTCTGAAAGATAAGCTAAAATTAATGAACTTAAAGAGCAAACAAATTATTACATGACTGAACAACTTATTTAGGTTGGTGAGAATTTAATAATTTTTATTGTGATTCATTTTTTCCATTAATATTCTTTGACATGTTTCATTGGAATTGTCTATTGTTGCATCCTCATTGACAACAGACAAGATAAGTTTAATTTCATCGTAAAACTATTTCTCTCCCAAATCATCTAAACAAAGATGTGTATATTGATTCAATTTGAGGATATCAAAATTATAGTTGATTTCCATAATCTAAACATGATGGGAGTCATGGAAAATGCAAAAATTATGGTGTATAATTTAAATATATCTATTAAAAATCCTTCTTATAGGATAAACGCTAGAAAGGTTAACGATGGTGATAGCATTTTTATTTTTTTGTTTAAACATTGTTTACTTACTTTAGTCTCTATTAGTGGGGCCCTTGTTTGGTACCACATGGTTTGAAAAAGGGTCACATTTTAATCAATTAATTATAGAAATATTTTTGGAAAGTTATAATGAAGCTAAGGATGTTGGAAATGATTATGGGTTGTCTAGGACTTGCTTTGTGTCTGTTTTAGAAATTGAGACAATCTAGGGGGAGTTATTGGGTAAAATAGATCCATGAAATTTATTATTCAAGCCACGTTCATGTCTTCTAACATTTGTTTCCATGCCAAACTTTCAAATATTCTATTCTTCACAACATTTTGTTTTGTTGATACAAATCCTCTTATTTATATCTATGCATACAAGGGACAAACTCTTGAACCCTTGTTTATCCATATTGTGATACATTGTATCATTGATGGTATTTCTTAATGGTACTGAAAACAACTGGAATTTTTTTCTTGAAAACAATATTGAAGTTAATTGAGGCTGGAATACTAGAAACCACATTGTCTAAAAACATTGGCTTTCATATTCTAAATTGTTGAAATAAAAAAAACATAAAGCTACTATGCATGGGCATAATGACTAAATGATAAAATCTATCTAATAAAATATATTGCAACCAAAAATAGATTGTATCGTATTATATCTGAAACCATACGATGTCATTGTATAAGGTTTATAAATTTCTCAGGAAAGAATGCAAGTTCTACAAGATTGTATTCTTCCTAATCTAATATTTGATCAATATTGGTTGATATAATTTCTATTGAAAGTGAATTGACTGTAATTAATGGGATGCATGTGGCTTAGAATCAAATTTGTTGTACTCTCAACTCAAGAGTTCCTTTTGAAACAAGCCATATTATGAAACTTCTAGTCAGAGTTTGTATATTATGGGAGGTATATGGGTTCATTCTATTGGGTTGAGGAGGCCTTAGCTAGGTTCAGTATTAGTTAGCCAAACAAATCGCTACACTACTGACCCTTTCGGCATCAGCTCATGGAGCACGGACTGAAGTCTCACCCGAAGCAGTATGGGGGGATGTTGGAACCAAGTTTTCACACCCTTGATATGGTTGTGATGTTGGTTTATTCCAGTTATACTTGCCTTCGTGCAGGTTTCTTGGCCCTATGTTCCACCCTTCAGTACCTTCGTGAAAGGGTACAGTTGGTTTTCGCACAACCCTAACCTGTAACTCAGGGACTTTCATGTTGCTAGGGCAGTGAACTCCGATATCTCCCAAACTAGGATAAGTGTCTTACTTATCTTATTAACTAATCTTAGTTAGCTCGTGTAAACAAATGTTCTTACTTGCATTCACCTAACCAACACATTTACATACATTCGTGCATCATATAAGCATTATAAGTGAAATTCATACCCAACATAACAAGATGCATAAATAGGAAATAAAGACGTAGAAATTGTAGAATACTTCTCTTTATTGATAATTCTGGACAATTACAGATTTGACCCGCCCTGCGCACTCAGCTGCAGGGGTCCGCGCACTTAGTTATGGACTTCTACCCTAGGCCTCTGCGTACTCAGCTGCAGAGCCTCTACCGCCACTATGACCCAAGACTTAGACTTCTTGCTCCAAAACTATGACTCTCTTCATTGTATTATCCTTGATTATTCTAATTACTTAGAGCTTAGCTCTTTTTATACAATCCCATGGTCTGCGGACCATGGGTAGATCTTTTACAGATGACATTACATTTCCAAAATAAGGGCGGACAACCCTATGACTCTTTAACACCTACACCTTCTGGACCACAAAATGTGGATTCTTTACACTTGGATTACAAAAATTGACCAAAATATGGGCTTTTAGCCCCAAAACTACCCTAGGGAGATCCCGTGCCTAATAAGCCCCCAACATAAACATCATGACTCGCCCTCGAGTCACTCTGCAGGCACGTAGTTCTTATCACGAAGACCTCTCAGCTCCGTTTGGATGATCGCAACCTTGGCAGTGCACTGAGCAACCGACTGCTAGACTTCTTCCACTCTCTGCTTAGTGACTACTGCTAAACTTCCACCCTGAATCTTCTGCTTAGTTGCCTGCAGTATCGAGAGCTTTCCTTCAATGGAAGCTGTGATCATATATGCCTCGTCTATCCAGGTTGTAGGCACGCTTTTAAGACCTCTTCTTTGTGTCGAGCAACATCCAACTGTTCCTTAAGCGCCTTTGCCTCCTGTATTCGTGCGATCCTCTGTGTAAGGGCGACTGTCTACGTGGTCCCTTTGACCTCGTAATATCTTTGTTGTAGCTCACATGCCTCTGTGTCTAGGTGCTCTACATTCAGATCCTCCTATAGGGTTGTCAAGACCTCAAATGACTGTTAAAAAAGTCATGTGTAGTCTGCTACTGCACTGTTGCCCATCGCTATTACTGTTGTAATAGTGGTGGCACGATGTTCCCTGACTTCTGGCGGAGTTGAAGGTTGAGCCCTCAACTGCAATTCTGCAATCTGCAGGTTTAGCTCCACCTAAATCATGGCCATCTCTGTTCGAGCGTCGCACACCCCTATGGCCAACATGCAGACACGTGCCTCAACTGGTTCTTCTGCCTGAATTTCCAACTCCGGGACCATTTAGCAGGCTTCCTCCACTACCTACATGCTTTTCTTATTCTATTCCATTTCCTCATCGCATTGCAAGTCCAACTGCTCGATATTGATGCATTGCTCACTCATCACTTGCAAAGCACGACTCTCCCAGGCCCTAAGTTCTACGGTGACTCCAACCTGTAAGAGGTGGAGTGTCTCTCGAGGGAGCACGACCATATTCAATTCCACCCTTTCAGGCTGCTGACCGTGGGCCTATCGGCCTCATTTTCTACAATAAGTGTCGCAGTTGGTAGTAGTATCGCATTGGTCACCCTTGTGCACAACATCTCCGTGGTAGCTCAGGTGTCGATCGCAACGCTGGTGGACACTGTTCTAGCCTGTGGAGTGCAAGCTTGCAACTCTTGTAGCTTTGTCTAGCGAACCGCTAATACCAATTGTTGTTGTTCTTCAAATTCTTGGAGGACCTCCATGATGACATCCCTCACTGTTTCTCAAATATCGTGCAAATCCCCCTTAGTGAGGGTGATTGGGTCCAAGGATGTCTTTGAAGCCTTGGTTTTCTTCCGTGACACTGCCTTCTTTTACAATCGCTAATGCTTGAGTTGGGTGGATGATGTCTACGGGTCCATACCACCTTGTTCTGTCGACACCTCTATTTCTACCTTAGCCCTGGGCAAAGGTGACTTTTGTCCTTCACACTTTTCTCCTCGTGTCTCCTGTTGTTCTACAAATTTCACAGCATCACATGCTACCTGGGTCTTAGTCTCTGCTTCCTCTTTTCTGTGCTTCTCATGCAGCTGCACCATTTTGAGCTTTGTTTCTTCCTTCTTACGCTGTGCGGCAGACTTTTCCATTTTCACTGTGGAGCTTGTTGCAGCGCACCACTCTGGTGGCCAAGACTTGAGGACTACAAAGATAACATCATATCTTTCCAGATAAGGTAAGCTATGCCATGTCTTCGTGGCGTCCTTCCATGCCCTAATAAAGACATGGTGAAAATCCACTTTGAACTCTGCAAAGCTCTGCAAACTAGCGTATACTATGGCTGAAAACCATGGCTTGCAATTTATCCCCATTCGGATACTCACCTCCATCAAGATCCAAAAGATCTTACTTTCTTTTACACGTTGCGCATCCTTAGTCACCCACAACAAAGCATACTTTGCTACCTCTAGAAGGCCCAATCCGACCAAAGGTAATTGGCTGTCTTCTGGCAGCTCCCATGCCACCAGCACAATTGACAGTAAGAGCCACACATAGTGGAATGTCTCGCCCTGCTCCTTTGCCTCGTGACAGTTCAAAAGGAACTCGCCACATAGATAATTCGCCCTGTTGAACTAGACTCCTTCAGCACATTGGGCTGCTAGTGCAATCACAGGCCCAGGCACCTCATCTGCGCGGCACTTCCACATCACCTTCCCGGCTAATATTTGTGTCACTACCTTAACTACAAGGTTGTTAATGATGGAGATGGCATATCCCCACTTCTTCTTCTCTAACTTGAATTTCTTCTTCATAGCTTCTGCGAGGGCTAACTCACCACCTTTTGCTTATGATATATTGGCTGGATCCTCCCCTGAGTAATGCAGCCATTTGATCCAATGGATCAAGTGGTCTATGATGGGAATGGGCTCTTCCAGCCACAGACACCCATAATGCACCAAGCAGAGCAGTTGCCTGATGATGAAGACTGTCACTAGGGTGCAATGGTAATGCAGTACCCAGAGTAGGTTGAGTAGCCCAACTTTCTTGACACCCTTGAGCCATGTCTGTGGCTCTAATTCAATCATTCTAGCAGTCATGTTAATCCATCGGCGTGTTAGCTACTCAGTTGCTAAATGTGGGAATTTCTCGTGATCTATGAGGTCCCAATCTTTAAACTTTAGTACAAGAACCTGCCCTAAGTGTGGCCCCTTAAAAACAATGTCATCCAGGAGAAACGGGTTTTTCAAGGAGTTCTTGCTCTCATCTATGTCCTTTAGCACCTTGGCTTTACCCTTGCGCGGAGGAACATATTCTGGTAACCTGGTAATAGGGTCTGCACCCTGGGTTTCAACTTCCATTTCCAAATCCTCCTCATCTGCTAGGATTTCATCAGATTCTTCCTCATCTGTCTCCAGATTAATTGACTTCCCCTTTTCTTGCAAAGTGAGCTCGGTCCTCAGTGGGTTTCTTGGTGATATGTGCACTGGTAGCATAGTCTGCTTATCCTTCTTTGGTCTCGGTGTTCTGGGTGACTTAAGGACTTCGATTACCACTTCGACACTCTCTGGGGTAGCTTCTACTGCCTCAATTTCTTGCATGGCTTCCTCGGTTGTCAACATCATTCTATTGAGTAGGTCCTACATCTTCTTTGGAAATCTCTCAAATGGTGAAATTGCTCTCAAAGCCTCAAAATTTGCACGGTCCATACACACCTAGTAATGCAACAACTGAATTTTCAAAATGGCAAGTGTTTTTCGCTAGACAACCACCTGTGATTTATAGGGCCTTTTGAATTCAAATCTGACTGTTCCCCCTAGATTCAGCCCATTAATGCTAGATTGGCGGCAGATTTTCAAGAATCTAATCCATAAATTTTTCCTTAAATTCCTACCACCTGCTCCACTTGGCTACAATCCAACCATCAAATCATGAATAGTGACTTTAACAGTCACTTTCTAGTGACCTACATGTTATTTCCCTGTAACACTTCCCTGCTTTGTGCAGTCTTGAAATCACGCAGCTCCCCAACCCGGGTAGTGTAGTTTATAGTCCTGTGCCTCCTTTTAGCTCCCTGGAGTGCTAAGACTGTGCTACTTTCATTTAGTCACATGACCGGACTACTGGTGTATGGCTTCAAGTGACTGTCATTCACCTTTCCTGGGAAGGGTTCTCCATTTAACTTGACCAGCTGTATCGCTCCTCCGTCGGTAATTTCCTTGATAACATAAGGCCCTAACTAGTGCATCCTAAATTTTCTGGGGAATTTATCAAAATTATTATCATACAACAAAACCAGATCATTTAACTTAAATGTGCATAGCTTGATGTGTCGATCATGCCATGCCTTTTCTTGTTGCTTTTAGACTTGCTAATGAAATCTAGCTAAGAATATTTCTTCTTCGAGCTCATCCAGCTATGTGAGCTTCTCTTCCAAGGCTCCGTTATCCATCATACTAGTGAGCACTGCTATGCACAGATTAGGAATGATGTATTTGATAGGCATTATGGCTTCCATGCCATAGACAAGCCTAAAAGGGTTTTGTCCTTAGGCATGATGTATTTGATAGGCATTATGGCTTCCATGCCATAGACAAGCCTAAAAGGGTTTTGTCCTGTCAACATCTTGCACGTCATTCGATAAGCCCACAGTACTGTAGGTATGCATAGGTCCCAACCACTTTGCTGAGCATTTCAAACCTTGGTCAGTGAATTTTCAAGCACCTTTTTGAATGCCTTCACTGTCCCATTAGCCTGTGGGTGATAAGGTGTGCTCTTATGGTAATATACCTGAAATTCCTCCATTAGTGCACTGATCATCTCATTCAGGAAGTGCGTACCACAATCACTCATTAAGATCCTTGGACATCCAAATCGGGTAAGTACATGTTCAAATAGGAACTTCGCAGCAATTGTACACATACAATCCTTCACCAACTACGCTTCTACCCAACGAGTCAAGTACTTCATCACAGTGATAATGTACCTTGCTCCTGTCTTCCTTTGAGGCTAAATGGGTCCTACAAAATCTATTTCCCACTTTTTGAAGGGTTGCAACGTCATTTTTGGATTCAAAGGCATTTCATCCTTCCGCAATGGCCTGCCTATTCTTTGACATACATCACACACCTTGCAATATTCTTTTGAATCCTGATGAAGGGTTGGCCACCACAACCCTGCTTGTAGAATCTTTTGCACGGTTTCTCTTCTTGCATAATGTCCTCCCGCGGCACCCCCATTAGCGTCCGTGAGGATGCTGCTTCGTTCAAACTCAAATACATATCATTGCAATATCTTATTAGTCCCCATCTTGTATAGATGCCCAACAATGATAGAGAAATCTGGTACACGCACCACTAATTCCTTATTTTCCAGACCGAGTATACTTCTGGTGTATTTCCTGTTGTTTGGAAGTGTATTATATCCTCTAAATGACCATCTGCGACATGAACTACAAATAGCTATGCGTCAGGCAATCCTTCTTCCAAATTAGTAGGTTCCTCTCTGTTTCGATGCACGACAAATGTTCTAGTCCCGCGTTCAATCATTTAGGCTTCACAACAACTTCAAAATCATACTCTTGGAATAATAAGAGCCATCTTCAGATTCACCCCCCCAACACATGCTTATTGACCAAGTACTCCAGCATGGAGTGATCCACATACATCTTAAATTGGATTCCTAGCAAGTAGTGTCGGTACTTCTAGAGCGCATACACCATAGCTAGCCCCTCTCGTTTAGTGGTAGAGTAGTGATTTTCTGCTTTGGATAACCTGCAGCTTACAAAAACGATAGGGTGGTCCAAGCCTTCTCTGCCATCCTATGGTAGTACTTCCCCCAGCGCCACATATGACGTGTCAACATCTACATGGAACTCTTTCTCCCAGTCCAAGAAGACTAGAATCAGCGTGGCAACCATCTTTTCTTTTAATATATCCAATATTTTCTTACATTCATCGTTCCAGTGGAACTTGACATCCTTCTTCAATAATTTTTCCATCGGTGCAGTGATCTAGGCATAACTTTTGATAAACTTTCTATAATACCCGTATGTCCCAATGTAGCATGCAACTGTTTCACACTCCTCGTTTCTTCCAATTTCAATATCACAGCGATCTTCGCAAGGTCTACCATCAGTCCTTGTACACAAACCACATGCCCAATAGGTTCCCAAAAGGAACGCAAAATAAATACTTCTTGAGGTTGAGCACGATCTGGTATCTTCGACAGGTATCCAACATCAAGCACAAGCTCGCTACATGGTGCTTAACCAACCCAAATATAGTCTAGTCATCAAAATATACCTGCAAGAACTTATGAATAAATTCCTTGAATGCCGCAACAACCACACGCGAAAAAATAGCATGATCATTCTTCAATCCAAATGGCATTACAGTATATTGAAAGCAACCCCACTCAGTCATGAAGGTTGTCTTGCTCCTATCCTCCAGTGCAATTTTGATTTGGTGCTACCTAGAGAACCCATCAGTGAAGGAATACACTTCCTGGCCACCTACATTGTCCAACACTTCATCCATGAATGGAGGCAGGAAAGGATCATGCACACAAGCGTCATTTAGTTTTATGAGATCCACACATATCTTTATCTCATCCTTCTGCTTCTTCTTTTGCACCACCATTGGGCTTACCCAATTGGATTCCTCCATAGGCTCAATGATGTCTGCTACTAGAATTTTGTCTAGCTCTAAGTGGACCTTCTCCTTGTATTTCAGATTTAGGTAGTAAGGCCTCTGCTTAACTTGTTTCGTGTTGGGCTTTAAAGTGATCTTCATCACTCATAAATCTTTGATTATTCCTTTCATATCCGTTAACTTGGTAGGGAATAAGTCCTGGTATTTGTGGAGAAATTCATCGACCTTATCCACCATCACGTCACCCCAGTAGTCTCCAATCTTCACGAATTTGGGTTCTGCCTCTGTACCAATGTTCACCCATTTAGTTTTCACCGACGCAGTTATATCAGGGTTCTCAATCCATGGTCCTTGAACCTCGTGGTGGCCTTCTGTTTCTAGAATGTTAATCTTCCATGGATCCTCATCCTCATCTTCAGCAATTACATTATAACATTTGAGTGTGTGACTCAATAGAGTAGCCCATTCAGGCTGAATCAGGTCTAAAGGATCCTGTGGTATCCTAAAGATGGTTTGTTTTACCTCTTGTAGTGCTTCATCAATATTGTCAAACCGTCCTCAAAACTGAATGTCATCATGAATCCTTCGCTCAAGATATCCCATTCACTAGTCCCATGGACGAGCTTCATTTCTATATACCAATTCATTGGGATAACATCTAGGGTATGACAGAAGAGGTGCACCCACTCAGGTTATGGATTTTCTCCATAAGCCTGTGTCCTTTTGGCTAGATGCGCACGTGGATTATTCTGTCCATTGTACTTGTCTGTCAGTCACATCTTAGGCTTCCCAAATCATGCTCTCATCATCCTCCTACATTTCCGCCAATCATCAAAGCTTCCCTTGTGTGTACCCCACCATCTTGCAGGTGTAGTGTGTAATGCCCAGTCCAAGGCTTGGAAGTGTTACTTTTCTGGCGCCTCCCTTTGAAATGCATCCTGAAAAATATCTACCTCATTTAGACCATCATAAATAGCTAGATTTCTTACCTCTGACGACACACAATCGCAACGATCGGGTCATCATGTTGCAATTCAGCGTAGTTACTTCGTGTAACTGATTCTACCAGCATTCTATTTATTCGTCGGAATCCGAAGTGCAGGAACTCTCACGATCCGATGTAATCCATCCATCCCTGGTGGGATTCACCCAGTCTTGGTCTCGTGTTGTTATCTTATAGATGCAGTCCAGATCATCATCACTCTCATAATCGCAGACTGGCTTCGTATAGCATGATCCTTCAACAAGATCTAGGGGTATTATTACGTGTAGTGATTTCTTCCCAAATATCATCTTTCACTTCTTCAGATTGATTACCCATTCATATCAATAGCCCAGTCAATTCCCAGGTGTGCAAGGTAGGTGTTGGGTCCCTATAATACTAGTGATTACCCCATTACTATAATAGTTATACCCCTTATTAATATTGTTGTGCCCCTATTTCCCCCATATTGTTATTATTGTGCCCCATAGAATCCCTCTATTGTTATTTTTGTGGCTTTATATTATTATTGTTAGGTCGGCTGGATTATATTGTGACTCCTATATATAGAAAGGAGGTTTTGTCATTTGAATCATCCAAGAATTGTTCATTTATGTAATGTAAAGGAGGTTCCCCCCTCGAAGAGGCTGAATTCGAAGGCGTTGATCTATCTTTTCTATCTTTTCTTGAGCCGGTTTCATAACATTTGGTATCAGAGCTTTGGATTCTAGGGTTTCGCTGCTCCAAACAGGTCTTCGTGGCATTTTCGCTATAACTTATTTTATTTGACGTTTTAGAAGTTGCAAAAGGAACCCATTTGAGAAGAACTCACGCTGAACCTCGGATCCAAATTTCAGATCTTTTCACGCTATATTTTCAGAGATATGATCTGAGGAAGTTGGTCTTTTTGCAGACTCCTGAATTACATTCCAAACAGGTGACCCGGGAAAAATCGTCATAACTTTCTCTCTGGGGATCGGATTGAAATTTCATAAGAAGGTACAGAAAGAGAACGGACTGTAGTTTCTTGTATGCATTTTTCAGATCCAAAGGTTGAAACAGTGACTCGTGGCACGTCGTACAAGTTCGCTCTACTGAACTAGTCTATAATCAAGTCACTGTGGGAGATTTTGCATAACTCTTCCTTGGAGAATCCAATTTGGGTCAGACTTGTGGCATTGGGAAGAGGACACAAAGGGCTATTGCTAATCACAAACTCAGAACTAGATGGTTAGAAAGTATAGAGATACATCACAGGCAATATCGAGCTCCTACAAAGTGAAAAAAGGTGTGTAGTTTTTTTTTAATTTTTGCATAAGATTGGTTTGAAAAATTAGTTTGAAGGAATTCAAAGGGCATAGTAAAGCATTATTATTGGTAATTGATGCCCTGAGGAAAGAAAATGCAAACACCTAGTAGGTAACCTGAAATCTCTAGCATGACCCATGAAGAAGAGGAAGAATTGCAACATGATATATCAAAATTACGAGACCAAGTGCAACAATTGTCACTTGCACAAAAAGGAACAGAATCTAAGATGGGTGGTTTAAAGAAAGATGTAGAAGCTAAGATGGATGGTTTAAAGAAAGGTTTATAAGCTAAGATGGACGATTTGAAGATAGATCTGGAGACATACATGGACGAATTGAAGATAAATATGAATAAGTTGCTACAAGAAATGGTCACTAAGGGTGAAAGGGTACTAAAGGAAACTCATGATGAGAACAAAAGAAATGTTAATCATGATTCCATAGACTCTAATGTTGGATCGAAGACTCACCATATTCCAAAAATCGATATGAGGAAGTTTGATGGCAAGGATCCCGCCACATGGATATTACAGATGGAGCAATTCTTCGATCTCAATAATGTGCAAAACACACAAAAGGTACGTATGGCAACTTTATATTTGGAACCAAATCAGTTTGTATGGTATCAATGGCTTTGCTCTCATAAACAATTTATCACTTGGGCAATTTTTACAGAAGAATTGATAGCACATTATGAGGATACAAAAAGCAACACTTTTTTTAGCCAATTGATAAGTCTCAAACAAAAGGGTTCAATAATGGAGCACATTGAGGAGTTCCAAAAATTGAACATAAGGGTAAAAGATATTCCAGAGGAGCATAGGATTGATGTGTTCATAGGGTCTTTAAAGGATAATATCCAACATGATGTTCGCCTTTGGGAACCTGATTCATTAGAGAAAGCATTCAGGTTAGCAAGAAAAATGGAAAGAAAAATTATGGCAACCAGGAAGCATACCACTCACAACTATAAAGATGGAAGTGTTGCTGCCCCTAGTCTTCCACAACCTATAAGGTTGACACCACAACAATTGGAAGGAAAAGGAGCAAAAGGGCTTTGTTACAGTTGTGATATCAAATACACTAAAGGTCATAAGTGTGCTGAGAAGAAATTATTCTACATAGATTGTGAAGAGGAAGAAGAAAAGGAGCAAGAAAGGTCAAAAGAAGAGGATATACTCCAGGAACAAAGCCTAGATGAAGAACAAATAAATCCGACCATATCTTGTAATGCATTGGCAGGAATTACCACTCCTCAATCCATCAAGATACAAGGACAAATCAAGAAGAAAAAGGTAATAGTGTTGATTGATTCAGGAAGCACCCACAATTTTATTCATTGTAAGGTAGCAAAAGAATTGAATTGCTTCCTATATCCAGCACTAGAGTGTCAAGTGATGATTGCAAATGGAGGAACAATAAATTGCTCTGGAAAGTTCCATAATATCAAGCTATCCATGGGAGAATATGTATTGACTAGCCCAATGCTTTCCATTCCAATGGGAGGTGCTGATGTTGTACTAGGAGTCCAATGGCTACAATCCTTGGGTACAATAGCTTTTAATTTTCAAGAACTTTTCATCAAATTTTCTACGGAAGGAAAGGAAGTTGAATTAAGGGGTATTGCAGGGAAACCAGGAAAGATAATCAGCTCTAATGGTATGACAAAGCTTCTAAAAAAGGAGCAAAGAGGTGTAATTGCACAATTATGTTCGCTAGATGTTTCCACATCGGAATCATCTGTTTCTCCAGATCTCCAAAAAGTCGTAGACAATCATTCCAAGGTATTTGAGACTCCCAAAGGTCTCCCACCTATGCGTAATCATGATCATGCTATTCATCTGATTCTAGGAAGTGTTCCTCCAAACATCAGGCCGTATAGATATCCCTACGTCCAAAAGAGTTAAATTGAACGTATGGTTGCAGAAATGCTAGAGGCTGGTATAATTCAACCAAGTCAAAGTTCTTTCTCTGCTCCAGTAGTATTGGTGCACAAGAAGGATGGATCATGGCGCATGTGTCCGGATTATAGGGAGCTCAACAAGCTCACTATTAAAGATAAGTTCCCCATTCCTGTCATTGATGAATTATTGGATGAATTGCATGGATCAATTTACTTCACCAAGTTGGATCTTTGTTCAGGATATCATCAAATCAGAATGAAGACTGAAGAAATTCCGGAAACAACATTTAGAACTCATGAGGGTCATTATGAATTTTTGGTCATGCCTTTTGGCCTTACCAATGCACCTTCAACATTTCAAGGTTTGATGAATTAAATTTTCAAACCATTCCTTAGAAAATTTGTGTTAGTATTTTTTGATGATATACTAATCTACAGCAAGTCTTGGAAGGATCATGTTGAACATGTTGACAGGGTGCTACAACTATTGGAGGAGAAACAATTATATGCAAAAAGATCCAAATGTTTCTTTGGAGTCCAGGAGGTGAAATATTTGGGTCATATTGTATCATATCGAGGAGTTAAGGTAGACCCTAGCAAAATTAAAGCCATTAAGGAATGGAAAATCCCCACATCCATAAAGAATCTGCGAGGATTTCTCAGGTTGACAGGGTATTATCGCAAGTTTGTTAAGAATTATGGGAAAATAGCAGCACCTCTAACAACATTATTGAAGAAAGATGCATTTTCATGGACTTCAGAAGCAACAAAGGCCTTTGAACATCTTAAAGAGGCAATGTGCCAAGCACCAATCTTAGCTACACCAGACTTCACAAAAACCTTTATTGTGGAATGTGATGCTTCAGGAAATGGAATTGGTGCTGTTCTAATGCAAGATGAAAGACCCATTGCTTTTGAAAGTCGTCCAATCAAGGGAAAGTTTTTAAGCAAAGCTATTTATGAGAAGGAAATGTTGGCAATACTCCATGCACTTAAGAAATGGCAACCCTACCTAATGGGAAGACACTTCAAGGTAAAAACGGATCATGATAGCCTTAAATACTTTTTAGAACAAAGATTATCCTCTGAAGAGCAACAAAAGTGGGTCACAAAGATGTTGGGTTATGACTTTGAAATCATCTACAAAAAGGGGAAGCAAAATGTGGTGGTAGATGCACTCTCAAGAAAGGATGAGGATGTGGAAGCATTGTTGAGCGTTATTTCTATTATCCAACCATATTGGATAAATGAAGCAAGGGAGGAATGGAAGAATGACGAAGAAGTGTGGGCACTTATTCGAAAGTTACAACAAGATTCCAGTATGTCTGATACATTTAGTTGGAAAAATGATTCGTTATGGTACAAAGATCACTTATACCTCTGTAAGAATTCCTAGCTAAAACAAAAGATTCTTATGGAATTGCACACTTCTCCCTTAGGAGGACACACAGGATTTTTAAAAACTTACCATAGGGTTAAGAAGGAATTTTTTTGGGATGGCCTTAAATCAGATATTCAAAAGTTTGTGGCGGAATGTTTGGTTTGCCAACAAAATAAAGTTGAAACAATTAAGACACTGGGTCTATTACAACCTTTATCCATTCCAAGCCAACGTTTGGAGGAGGTTTCAATGGATTTTATCACAGGTTTACCCAAGTCTGAGGGAAAGAGTGTCATCATGGTGGTAGTTGACAGACTTACCAAGTATGCACACTTTTGTGCATTATCACATCCATTTAAAGCCAGTACAGTTTCTACTGCATTTATGGAAACAATTCAAAAGCTACATGGAAACCCAAAGATTATTGTAAGTGACAGAGATCCCATTTTCACTGGAAATTTTTGGACAGAATTATTTTCTTGTCTTGGTACTCAGTTAGCTCATAGCTCATCTTATCATCCTCAATCTGATGGGCAAACTGAGATAGTAAACATATGTTTGGAAGGATATCTTCGTTTCTTTTTATCTGTTAAACAAACACAATGGGTCAAATGGTTGCCTCTGGCTGAATGGTGGTATAACACTTCCTTCCATACAGCAACAAAAATGACCCCATTTATGGCACTTTATTGGTATCAACCACCATCCATCACATCATATTTAAGAGAAAATTCTAAGGTTCAGGCAGTGGAACATCACATCGAACATTAACAACAAGTCCTCCAACTCTTAAAGGATAACCTCGTGTTGGCACAGAATAGAATGAAACAACAGGCAGATCAACATCGCAGCGAAAGAAGTTTTGATGTAGGTTATTGGGTATTCCTACGGCTACAACCATATAAGCAAATGTCCCTCAAGCAAGCTAAGAAGGATAATAAATTATCACCAAAGTATTATGGTCCGTACAAGGTGTTGCAAAAGATTGGTACTATGGCATACAAATTGGAGCTTCCTGCAGCTTCTTGATTGCACCCAATTTTCCATGATTCATGTTTAAAGAAGGTTATAGGCGACAAGCTCCCAGTTCAAACAATATTGCCCGAACTTGACGAGGAAGGAAAAATTATATTGGAACCAGAAGCAGTCACATAAACAAGAACTCGACAGCTACGAAATCGATCAATTTCAGAGTATCTTATCAAGTGGAAGAACTTATCCGCTGAAGATTCCACATGGGAGGATGAGAATTTTATGCAGAAGTATCCAGAACTACTAATGCGTTGAGGACAAAACTTTTTTGAAGGAGAGGGGCATGTTGGGTCCCTATAATACTAGTGATTACCCCATTACTATTATAGATATACCCCTTATTAATATTGTTGTGCCCCTAATGCCCCCATATTGTTATTACTGTGCCCCATAGAATCCCTCTATTGTTATTTTTGTGGCTTTATATTATTATTGTTAGGTCGGCTAGATTATATTGTGACTCCTTAGACTCCTATATATAGAAAGGAGGTTTTGTCATTTGAATCATCCAAGAATTGTTCATTTATGTAATGTAAAGGAGGTTGCCCCCTCGAAGAGGCTGAATTCTAAGGCGTTGATCTATCTTTTCTATCTTTTCTTGAGCTGGTTTCATAACAGTAGGGATTGTTATCATCCACAATCTCGATTACTTCAATATCTACCAGTGCGCTCGCTCCCTCAATATCCATGGTCACCCCTTGCAGCCGCCCCATGGGTATGATTTTCTACTGATTCACTGTCCTTAGCTAAATCAGAGACCATTGTAGTGCAGGTCTCCCCATTCATTCCCAAGTCTACTTTGGCAGAAAATTCTCATCTGACCCCAGGTCTAAAATGACCTAACCCATTTCATACTCTCCTATTTGTGCGGTCAATCTCATCTCCCGTCCCGTCCTTGTTTTTTGCTTGCCAATATTTTGCACTACACGCAACTCACCTGATGCGGTTCCAACACATCTATTGATGAGTTCTTGTAGCCCTTTTCAACCCTACTATTGCGCAGTAACTTCATAAAGGTTTCTAGGAAAGTTGTGAGCATAGAGGGGTCCATCTATGACTTAGGCTTATCCTTTCTTCCTGAAGTGGAGGCCTCAGTGAAGCTCTTCTTACTTTCATGAAGGCTTCTCAACCGTGCTCCAAATCAAACTCAGCCTCTTTCATCGGGACCTTGCGAACCCATGTACTATCTTCTAGTTGTTTCCCCTTGTCATCCCCTATCGCGATCCCACTCCTAAGCACTATATTTACATTCAGATCTTCCTCATACAGCTCAGACCTCATCATCTGTAGGTTCTAAGTCGGTGGAGGTGGTAGCACTCCTTTGTCATGTATCCTAGCTATCAACGTAGGACAATCTTCTGTTTCATGATAAAAAAGCATGCAATAATTACATGATGGACGTGTTGGATTATTGCAATCACATGCATAGTGTCCCTGTCCTCTGCAATTGTAGAAAATCAATTGTCCTCGATCTCTACCAAGCCATCCTTTGCCTCGGCCTTGTCCGCGCCCCAGAAATCCTGTCTGTGCCATCCCTGCATTCTGGTCAAGGGATTACATTTTGGCTTGAACCCTGTAGGTGGGAGTTCTATCCATCATCAATTCATAGCTCCTGCAAGTATTCTCATCATGTCCTATCGACCCACAAAAGTTGCAGAACAACTATTGCAGTGCTTTTACATACTTCTGTAGCAAGTGAAAATTATCTGTGGCATGTTTTCTGGCTACCTGACAAATAGCACACCATAAAGCAAGTGGCGTGCTAGGTCCTACTTGAGCTTCTGGCCTTAAAGGCATCAATCCTCCTCCTGCAAGGTAATTTTCAAAGACCAGGCAATGGTCTTTGTCATGACCCTGACTCTTGCATTTCAACCGCCATACCTCCTCGCGTACTGCTGGCCGAACCGTCATGTCCTACTTCAGACTTTGTATTTCCAGGCACAGATTCTTCAGTTGCTCATGGATCTGCTGGACTCCTAGATTAGGATCTTGCATCGAAGTCTCATGTAGTGTCATGGAAATCTCCAAGGCCTCTGCCTGAGTTGTTATTTTTTGTTGCGACAACGCACTCCTTAAGTATGGTAGTAGTGAAGCCACAAACCACTCATGATGTTTTCCATCTGTCAAATTCATGTTGGCTTCATGGATTGTACATTTCAGCCTCTGATCTAGTTCCCAAGGCATCTCACCTAGTTGCATCACGATCTATTTGAATCCCACAATTGAATGCACCTTAGATTTAGGCCTGCTAAATTCTCTATTTAGTGTTGCCTAGATGTCTGCTATTCCAGCATTCGAGTTATCGTTAGAGTAATTAATATACCAGGTTAGCACACAATCCTGCAGAGCACTAACCAGTGTCACTTTCTTTATATGATCCTTTGTAATACCATGAGCTTCCCACACAACCCTCACAACAAACCAAAATTGGTCTGGGTCCTCATTTCCCAATCCTTTGAACAAAGGCAACTTCACTACATTTTCTATACTGAACTGCGATGGAGGTGGTATAGGTGAAGTTGGAGGTGATGGTGGTGAAGTCAGAGGTGTTGTGGGTAGAGGTGGTATTCGTGGGAATCTGTGTCATATTAATTGAATAGCACTTCATGGAGAGACCTTCGTTATTCCTTCTTCATCTCTTCGCGAAGGTGAAATCAAGGGGCTATACTCCTGACCCTTATTTCTTTCATTTCTATTAATTTTTCCGCTTTGTGTAGTCTTGAACATCAAGGTAGATACATAACTCATTTTTCACACAACAACATTTTAATCCAAGTATTCAAATATTTTACGTACTTACCTCGCGGTCCTTTGAAAAATAATCACTCCATATCACTATAGCTATCTAAGGTGTTGACTGGGAATTCAGTCACAAATCCTCCTATGATGTGATCAAGCCAATGATTGACAATGTGGGTGATCTTATCCTCCAATGCTTCCAACCTTTGCACTAGCTCTGGGGTCCACACAATAGGACTGTCAAGTCTCCACCTTCCTTGGCTACCTGCTAGCTTCACGATCCACTCATATAGCTCAATAGGGAATTAATAGAAAAATATTTCATGGATCTCTACATATAGGTATTTGTTCAACCATTGTTCCTTTCACAGTCGCAGGTTCCAATTCTCCTGTGCTACGAATTCATTGATCTTTCTATCCAACCAGTCTCTAATCTCTTTCTTAGTTGGATTCTAGTGATACAACATCACACATCTCTTATGCAAATTCCAGTCCTAACAATGGAACCATTTGTTGGCTTGAGGGGTTCTGACCCAAGTTCAACGTTAGCTAGCTAAACAAATCCCTATAATACTAGCCCTTTCAGCATCAACCAGCAGAGCGCAGACTGAATTCTCACCTGAAGTAGTATGGGGGTATGCTGGAACCAAGTTTCCACACCCTTGAGATGGTTGTTATGTCATTTTATTCTGGCTCTACCTACCTTCACATAGGTTTCTTAGCCTTCTATTCCACCCTTCAGTACCTTCACGAAAGGGTACAGTTGGTTTTCGCGTAGCCCTAACCTGCGGCTCAGGGACTTTCGCATTGCTGGCAACGAACTGCGACATCTCCCAAACTAGGCTAACTCTCTTACTTATCTTATTAACCGATCTTAGTTAGCTTCGCATAAATAGATGTTCTTACTTACGTTCACTTAACCAACACATTTACATATTTTCGCACATCATATAAGCATTATAAGTGAAACTCATACCCAACATAACAAGATGCATAAATAGGAAATAAAGATGCAAAAATTGTAGAATAATTCTCTTTAGATAATTCCAGATGATTACGGACTCGACCCTCCCTGCACACTCAGCTGCAGGGGTCTGCGCACTCAGTTGTGGATGTCTACCCTAGGCCTCTGCGCACTCAGCTACAGAGCCTCTACCTACGCTAGGACCCAAGACTTAGATTTCTTGCTCTAAAGTTATGACTCTCTTCATCGTATTATCCTTGATTATTCTAACTACTTAGAGCTTAGCTCTTCTTATACAATCCCATGGTCTGCGAACCATGGCTAGATCTTTTACAACCGACATTAAAATTTCCAAAATAAGGGCGGACAACCTTATGACTCTTTAACATCTACCTGCTTCACAACCACAAAATGCGGATTCTTTACACTTGGATTACAAAATTTGACCAAAATATGGGCTTTCAGCCCTAAAACTACCCTTGGGGGATCCTATGCCCAACACATTCCTTGTACCTTGTTCTTTAGGAGATATTGTTGAAGCAATCTGTGAAAACTTGAGAGGTATTAGTTAATGAATGCATGGATACTAGGCTTAGAAAATTTATAATCAAATTAATTTATGATGGTGAATCTTCACAATTAATTGTGACTAAATATATGAGAGTGATTTTTTTTTGTTTTAACATGATTTTTATTTTTATCACACAGATATGATCTTGATCTGACTACAAAGGGAACTGATGCTAGTGTTTTAGGATCCAAATTAGGGGAAGATTTATGGTTGAATTTTACCATAAAATATGATGCATGCATTATCTAAAACCAAGAAAAAGGACATGATATCAAAGTTGTACCATTTGTTGGGCTTAGAAATAAGAAACATTCCCTTCGAAGGAGTGTTAGTGTTGGTAGAATTTCAACTAAGAAATTGGCTAATGAACAAGATGCTTCTGAAACATTGGTAAACCCTCAAGGTAACACAAAAAAAACATGGATATGTAGTTGATCATCATCAAAGGGGAAGTGTGAGTGAAGGAGGTTGGATTTCCCAACTTGCAACCATGATTGTTGGTGAAGATCCATCGCAATGTTATTCCCTGATTTGTGGTAACTATCACATGCACAATGCTGAGTGGTTTGGATGATTCCTTACATCCATTATGCAATATATTTTGTCATGTTCATAGGATTCTCTGTTGGGTGTGCTAAAAATCCTTGGAAATAGGCACATAGGGGAGCAGGTAAATGCAGATTTAATCATCCATATTCTTAAAGGAATAGAAAGGGATATGGTTGGAAACTAGAGGCCAATATTTTTTCTTAATGTTTTATACTATGTCAAGGTTTTATGAGGTTTGATATATCATCATGGTCAAGGTATGTTTTCAATGTCTATTCTACCCTATGTGTTATAATGTTAGTCATTTAAGTAATATTATTATTTATTTTTTCCATAGTCTTCAAGAAACCCTTTTATTCACTACTGATATGGACATGTAGATGCAACTCACAAAAATATTGTTATGACTTGCGATGTTCTCATGTCGAGATGGTCTTCAAACTTATCAATAATCAATGGTGGTTATGGCTAATAAAATTATCAATTATGATACATGGATGGCTAATAGTAACATGCATTATAATTCTCATTTTTGGTTTTGGTTATGAACTTGTAGTTCTACTCTTGTAATTCCCAAATGGTTTTTATTATTAACTATTTTTTTTAAACTATCTCTCTTTATATATATTACAATTTATTTTTTTACTTACCATTTCCCTTCTATCTTTGGATCCTATCTTTTTGAAAATTCGGTAAATTTGTATCCTAGTGGACTTATATTGAAATTTATCTTTGCATCATGTCACCTTATAGCCACACATTCCCAAGAAACTTCCTCCTTTTTTTTATCAATGGTGGGCTAAGAAGTAAGGGTGCAACTACCTGTTGTTACCAATTAGGGGTTTTGGCCCTCTTCTAGAGCACAAACAAAATACTTGATAGATATTAGATGACTTCTCTCAACCCTTCTAAACCAAAAATCTCAGCTTCCTCAAAACTATTGTAGGAATAGTAACAATTTGTCCTTTACAAGAGTAACTCTAGTTCTAAAAAATGACTCAACTTTCACAAGAGGATTTCAGCCTCCAAAACTGATGAGGAACTCAACCTCTTCCTCATTTTAAACTTATGAATTCCGTTGAATTAGCCATATCTATTTAAAATTTTAGGGGTATAGATTGCACTTGAGTTTTAGGTACTTGTCTACTTGTTCAATCCTCCAAGATTAAATTCTTCAAACAATGGTAATTATCAATATAGGAATTAGAGACTAAATATCAACTCCCTCTGTATTCTTGAATCAAAAAATGTTTTATTCTCAAAAGTAATGGCCTGTTATTTTTATCAATCAAATTTCATCCTTAACTTACAAAGGAGGCTCCTTTTAATGGCCTATATACACAACAATATTATCAATAGTTTGAGATCTATAACTAGATAATACAAATCCAGGAAACATTAATTCAAACCCCCTCTTGCCAAGAAAATTCAAAAAATAGACAATTTGTGTTGGCCTCTTCACTATACTGGCCTCTTCATAGGCTTATCGACTTTCTTTTTTTACCCACTAAGGCCTCTCAACCTTCCTATTCACTTGTTGAGGCCTTTCGGCCCTCCTGAGACAAACTTGAGGTCTCTAAGCATCCTAATATGGGTTGCATACTATGTACTTCTGCCTAAGGTTTCCTTCTACACTTCTATTCAGAGAGCTTGAGGTCTAAAGACACATTTTAGGGATTTGACTTCCCTTTATTCTAAGGAAGAATAAGCTTGACCATAGATACCATATTTCTCTAGAAATGGATTTCTCTATCAAACCTTTTTACCATAGGAACATATACTCCTTCATTGGTGTTTTAAATGGTTTCTCTGCAACCCTCCTATGATACCATGTTTATTTTTCTTGATCTTCTAGTCTGATAATTACTTCTAATCATATCTTAATTAATTCTTCTTGTGTCACATTCATCATCAAGAAATTATACATATACAATATAACCAGGAAAGAAATAATGATAGCAGGGTCATGAAGAGAGAACCAAACAGAAGAGGAAAACCTTAATTGGAGAAAAACCCATCAACCTTTTCTTAGAGAAATTTTCCAATTCAACAAGAGATATAATCTGATTTTTCGAGTCAAATAAAGTCAAATTGACCATAATTATCCAATGAGTCAAACCTAGTCAAACAAAACACATATTTGGCCACTTGCACTTCTTCTGAAATTTGGTCAACTGGGTTGAATTTAGGCTTCCTGCAATTGCCTCAGAAACCCTAGTCAACTGTGGTGAAACTTCCTCATACCTGTTGTCAAATTGCTCCCTAGAAAACTTAGTCAAAATATTGGTCAATGCAAGCCGAAGGTTGGTCAAACTTTGAATTGCTTCTCTCCTCTCTCCTTCACATGTGTGAACAGAAAACAAAATATATTGAGGTGATTTGATTTGGTCTTCAAATGAGGAAGTGGATTGGAAATATAGAGTGGTTGAATGAGCTCGAATAGGTGTGTCTTTAGGGTTTTCTGAATTTATCTTGGAGGCAAATTTTGAATTTTAATTTGGAGCCAACTTGTCATGAAATTTATATTTCCATTCTTTTTTAATTTTATGGGTTAATTCAATGATGAGTATCAACTGTAGGTATCAAAATTCATCATGTCAAGGGAATTAAATACCAAATACAAAAGAGAGAGAATTCGCATAAGAATGATGATAATCCTTCATCTTTTCCATGAATATATCCATAAAATTGGTGACAAATGAGTGATCAACTGCCTAACCATAGGCATATACTGTAAATTCCACCCCCAAAGTAGGTTATGAAACCACAGGGACAAATGAGGGTTGTTGGATTTATTTCCCATCCATCCCAACACAGAATACTCAATAAGATAGCCACAACCAGACACCAAAAATGCTTTCCTTCATGGAAATATTCTCTAGATATCTCACCTAGCATTAGTGAAAAACCTCTTCCACTTAGACAAACAAAACACAAGGTCAATATCTCCATTTAATTCATCCCCTCTAGTCCCATAGTGTTGGCATAAATAATTTGAGCTATTGGTTTATCTTTGGGAATCCCTGGAATTTGTATACCTTGGGTCATTACAGTGATGTATCAAACAAGTCGATAATGTGATTTCAAAGACACCTTAGCTCATTTGCAGTGAACATTGATTTAAACAAGTGTGTAATGATATTTCATGTTTCTTAGTCTACAACTCTCCCTTAAAACACAATGCCTTCCTTCCACTTTTGCCACAACCCCTCTAGATTGGAACAAACTCACACATATTTCAAGGTCACTAGCTTCTTAGGTTGGTTATATGTAATCCTATCTATGGAGGCACGTTTTCTTCAGCACAAGGAAGAATGTGAGAATAATAGTGAAATAACCTCTCCAAGGAAAATTATACGTTATGTCTCCCATGCATGAGGGTCATGTGTCTTCTATATAACATTCTAAATTTGTACTTAGAACATATGATCAATAGAGTAGGTGAAAGAGATTTTAATATAGCATGGTCAAAGGACAAAACCTCTACAAGGACACATGGAAACAATGATGTATTGTATTACAAGTGGTAGCCCAATCCTTGATAAGAAAATCCATGTGATATTGTCTTATGGGGTTTCAAGATAGCTCATGTTATATTGGTAGGAAAATCCCTTCTTCTAGCTCCATGCAAAGGGTCATATTTTCCATACAGTCGAGAAACATCCCCTAGACTAGATCCATATCTTTTAGCCAACTTGATATCCAGAGCCTGAGATGGTAGGATAACTTCCCTTTCGACTTCAGAGGAATACCCTTTATTTGACATTGGGAAATTATGTTGTACTTGGCTCCATACCTTTGTATTTCTTCTTCTTCTCATTTTGATATTCATGCTTAGATATTTTTGAGTAGGATTGATTCTTGCTTTATAGGGGTGCCTTCGAAATCCCACTTTGTACTGCCAATTATGGACTGTGCAATCCCGTTGATGTAAATTTGGTTATTTGATGGACATTAAGTAACCTATCTTACCTTACCAAGGACTCGCTTTCCTCTTCCACTCTTGGATTTAGATCTTGCGTTGCTTCTCAAGAAATATTTTTGGTGGTTATTATATTATTTATTATACTTTGATTTATAATAGTTAAGCATAACATCAAAACCTAGCGTTCATGCCATTTGGACTAATGACCATTCATTAGTGGGTCCTTTTCCTTGGGCTTCGATCTAGGAAAATTTGCAAAGCATGTTCACATTCTACAGTATGGGATCATCACAATTTAATCCTCTTAGCTTGACACGATTCTCATAAACCACTGAATTTCAAATAATACATGATTTTGTCTTTTATAATCTAAGGGTTAAAACTAGAATCTTAAATTCTCCAGGTCATAAATTTCACTTACAAACACTTATGGGGTGAATTTTCTGTTTGGACTATTGGAAATATCTTGACAAGGTCCATAAGGTATGGGTATTGAGGGCATGCATGGGTGGCTCAAACTCAAAATATGCTAGGAAGGGTCTGAGGTGGGCTCCCAATGCTTAAGATCAAAACTCATACTAATCTACTTGAATCCATCCAAACATGTTGAAAGTTTGATTTACCCCTAATGGCTGTAAATGGTTTGTGATCGAAATGGTATAAATGTGGGCATGCATGGTGGGTTACACTCCAAAAATATGCTAGGAAGAGCCTGAGATGGGATCCCAAAGTTCAAGATCCAAACTCATACCAATCTAATTGAATCATCTAAACCTTTTTTGTCCCTAACTGTTGTGAATGATATGAGGTACAAATTATCTAAATGTGTGCCATGAGTGCCTGGATCACTAAATTCTTCAAGATTAGCTGAATTTTTTCAATCTACTTATGAATGGCATATTGAGGATTGTGACATGAGTTATCATTAAATTCTCTTGGATTAGGACATAGCCTACGAGCTTTTGGATTGGAGATGCCTTACACAATCTATTGCTACAATTTTTGTCACTTCTTCGCCCATTAACGCTTTTAGTCATTCTATGACATTAATATATTTATTCTTTTTTCCTTCTATACTCATCGTTAAATTTAGTTTTTTGGTGGGAAATCAATGGAGATTATTTATCTACAAGTATCTGATGGGCTAACATGTTCTTTCTAGTTGCAACTATGAAACAAGCAATTTTAAAATATTTAAGTTGATTTCATGTTAGAATTTATTTAATGTTTTTTTTTCCCATTGACTATAGTGAAATTTATTTTATATTTATCATAGGTGAGTGCAAGTACCAAAGGAATATTGATAAATTGTGTGCTAAAAGACAAGCTAAAATTCATGAATTTAAAGTGCAAACAAATTATTATCTGACTCAACAACTTATTCAAGTCAGTGAGAATTTGATAATTTTATTTTGAGTCATTTTTTCCATTAAAAGCCTTTGACATGTTTCATTGGAATTATCTATTTTTGTTTCTTCATTTAAAACTGACAAGGTAAGTTTAATTTCATCATAAAACTATTTCTCTCCCAAATCATCTAAAAAAACATGTGTATATTGATTCAATTTAAGGCTATCCAAATTATAGTTTATTTCCCTAATATAAACATGCTAGGAGTCATGGAAAATGAAAAAATTGTGGTGTATAATTTAAATATATATAATAGAGTTACTTCTTATAGGAGAAATAGAAAGGTTAAGTACATTGATAGAATTTTCATTTTAAATGTTTAAACATTTTTTAGTTGCTTTGGTCACAGTTGAATCAACTATTTATAGAAATATTTTTGGCAATTTATAATGAATATAAGGATGTTGGAAATGATTATGGGTTGTCTAGGACTTGGTTTGTGTCTGCTTTAGAAACTGAGACATTTTAGGGGGGGTTACTACGTAAAATATATCCATGAACTTTATGATTCATGCCACATCCACATCTTGTAACATTAGTTTCCATGCCAAAGTTTCAAATACTCTATTCTTCACAAAATTATATTTTGTTTATACAAATAATATTATTTATATATGTTCATTCAAAGGACGAACTCCTGAGCCCTTGTTGAACCATACTATGATACTTTATATCATTGACGATGTTTCTTAATGTTATTGAAAACAGTTGGATTTTTTTCTTGAAAACAACATTGCAGTTGATTAAGGATGGAATACTAGAAACATCATTGTCTGAAAAAAAATGGCTTTCCTATTCTAAACTGTTGAAACAGTCAAAACATAAAACTACTATGCATGGGCATAATGACTAAATGATAAACTCTATCTAATAAAATATATTGTAACTACAAATACATTGTATCATATTATATATGATCCCATACCATGTCATTGTATAAAGGTTATAAATTTCTCAGTAGAGAATGCCATGTGTGAAAGATTATATTCTTCCTTATCCAATACTTGATCAGTATTGGTTGAGATAATTTCTGTTGAAATTCAATTGGTTGTAATTAATGGGATGCATGTGGCTTAGAAGAGAATTTGTTGTACTCTCAACTCAAGAGTTCCTTTTGAAACAGTTTATATTACGAAACTAATAGTTAGAGTTTGTACATTATGGCATGTATATGGGTTCATTCCTTGTACCTTGGTCCCTTTAGGAGATATTGTTGAAACACGCTATCAAATATTTAAAGGTGTCAGTTAATGAATGCATAGATACTAGTCTTAGAAAATTTATAATCAAATTGATTTATGATGTTCAATATTCACAATTAATTGTGACTAAATATATGAGAGTAATTTTTTTTTGTTTTAACATGATTATTTTTGTTTGATCACAAAGATATGACCTTGATCCTACTACAAAGGCAATTGCTACTAGTGTTTTAGCTTCCAAATTAGGGGAAGAGTTAGGGTTTAATTTCACCATACAAATTGATGCAAACATTATCCAAAACCAATGGAAAATCCATGATGTCAAATGTGTACCATTTGTTGGGCTTATAAATAGGAAACATTCCCATGGAAGTAGTGTTAGTGTTGGTAACATTTCGACTAAGCAAGTGGTTGATTAACAAGATGCTTCTGTAGCATTGGTAAACCCTCAAGGTGGCACAAGGAAATAGTGATATGTATTTGAGAATCATGAAAGGGGAAGTGTGAGTGAAGGAGGTTGGATTTATTGAATTACAACCATGGTTGTTTGTGAATATCCATCACAATGTTATGCCCTGATTTGTGGTAGTTGTCACATGAACAATGGTGAGTGGTTTCGATGATTTCTTACATCCATTATGAAGTATCTTTTGTCGTGGTCAGTAATTCTAACATAGCATTGTGAGTGATATTTTCTATTGCAATTTCTGAGGCATTCATATTCACTGATATCCTAGTCCTCTTGCTAGGCCTTTGGATATTGTGCTTGAAGTTTCCTTGAGCCTGCCTCTACCTAGGCCAATTGTAGAAACTTTGACTTGTTGTTTTTATATTTCTCAAAATGTTGATTTATGTTATTTGAGAACCTAGAATTAACTTGGCATCATCTGTTGAGAAGTTGTTTTTACTTATCTAAGCACATTCATCATCTTGTGTTTATAATATAATTTTTAATTTAGGAAGTCTTTAATGTGTACTATTGTACTTAAGAAGGTATTGATTTTTGGCCTTTTTTTTTAAATTATATTATTGTTTTATATCTTTTGTTTTTGTTTCTAAGTTGCATGTTTTCCCTTTTCACAAAAGGCTCCACTTATCCTAAGTTTTGACACATAATGTGTTGGGTGAATTATTTGGACAGATACACATATTTTCACCTTTAATTTCTATTTATGTTTAGGATTTTCTATACTATGAACAATATAATTATATGGAATCCTTTTTTGGTGGCGTATTTCTTCAAATATGAAATTTTCAAATGTGTATTATTGTTGAATTTGGATGCAACTTTGGAAAGTTGTCTATGCTTGCATATTTTATTTCTTGTGTTTTTTTTATATAAATGGGAGCTTGTTTTTTTTTAGATGGTTAACTCAAAAATAATTTTTTTCCATCTGTCACTTTCAAGTGAATAAAATGCCATATAATAATCTGCCCAAAATATACATTGATTTGATTGACCATATTAAAACTTAAGCAAAAGTTATTAGCGCCATATAGTGAATTGAATGAAACCAAAGGTGCATTAAGCAAGAAGGCATAAACAATTAAGAAGTATATGCTACAGAACTTAAATCATTATATGCATGAGAAAATGAATCAATAAACTGTAAAAACACAGTTATACCAGATAGGAGATTGATGAGGGAGTTTGTCCTTGATGGACTACGTCTCCGGGTACGCTTTCAAGATGAGCAACCATTTTTATTAGGAATGAAAAGAAGGTGATGTTACACAGCAATTCTGTCAAACTAAGCTTGCACACAGGAAATTATGACCTCTACAACTAGAAATCTCTCTGAACCATCTTTCCAATGCCACTTACGGTTTCCAATTCCATCTCCAGATGCCCAAGATATGATCAAAACACTGACTGCCTCTCTGTCTCAGCTTCTGAATAACAAGTACAACAACACTAAAAAATCCTCACTAACTCCTCTCAAGTCTGCAAATGTACATTTATACAGTGGTTAGATGCATCATAACCACTTTCCTTCATTCAGAATGCATCAATTGACTTAAGGGGTTAATTGATGAGTTGTTGGTGTGTCACATAGTGACATTACAAGTTTGTTTGAACAAATATTTAATAAAAATCGCACAAAACCCATTTTTGGACTTTGGTTTAGCCTGTCAACCACTAGCTATTAGCTAATCGAGTGGAACAGGAACCGTCTACATGTAATTAGGCGTTGACTATTTGCCGTAGCGGTTGGAGGTGGCAGTTATCCTGGTGCTCACATAGTGCTGCCACTGTCTAACCGTAACCGTCCACTGAAACTGCGGAACTAACCCTGGCGGCTACCTTACAGTGTTCACATGTCTAGACACCTTTGATATGGTTTGCTGATGGTTTAGCATTGCGATGAACTCTAACCTCTACCCGTTGACTCGATCACATGAGTCGCAGTCCAGTTGCGGTTAAGGATGGTGGTTTGATTGTTTAACTCCGACAGTCATAACATGTGGTGGTCACATGATTCCCCAAAACGGTTTAGGAAACCCCGCGGTTAAGTCTGATATGTGTTTTGTTTTTATATTGTTTTAACAATGTTTTATTTAACACATAGGTCTGAGGGGTATTAGGTGATAGGTTTTTTGACTTAGGGTTTATGTTTATAGTTTAACACATAGCAATGGTGTGTTTGTTTTGTTAGGTTTTAGATTAGGTTTGGATTTTAATGTAGGAATACAAGCCTTCTAGGTCTGATACATCAAATTTCAACACCTTTTGCCATAATTTGTCACTGTGTGACATCACCCATTGACCATATCTGCCACTGACGATGTAACTGGAACCAAACTGACCATGTGTAACTGAATCAACAGAGTCCTCCTAGATCATTCCTCTCCACTTGAAAGCTTTTGCACCACAAAAGTTGGATTCTATGCAAAGATTAGATGAGGGTAGAGCTCCTTCACTCTCCCAATCTCAATCCACTTTGCCTTGCTTAAATTTGTGCCTTTGAGTCCCACTCGAAGGTACTCAACATCACCTCTCTTTGAAGAGCAAGTTCTTCTATCCAAGATGGTATCTTCCTGCAATTTTGTCATATAGTTAGGTGCTAGATCATCAATAGTCGGAATCTTATTATCCTCCTCTAGATCCATGATCATTGGAGGTTCATACAACTTCATATTTTCCACATTAACAACTGAGTAAATATGCATATAAGAAGGAAAATTTAGTCGAAAAGCATTATTACCAATCTTCTCAATAATATTGAAAGGTCCATACCTGATGGGTTTCAGCTTTTTACCTTCTCCTTTCAATCTTTCCTTGCTGATATACAACCATACATGATCTCTGATATTAAAATGATGATGGACTCGATGCTTGTCATGGTGACGTTTGTACTTGGCCTAACTCTTCTCTAATTGTTCTCGGACTGCTTCATGTATTTGTTGTATCTGTTTAATGAACTTGAGTGCCCTGTTGGCTTCTCTATGTCCATTTATTTCCTCATCTTCACCGAACATGAAATCCATTGGTGATTTAGGTAGATACCCAAAACATGTTTCAAATGGTGAACTATTAGTCGAAGAATGCAAGGCTCTATTATAAGCATGTTGCACATAAGACAATGATTCATCCCACAGCTTGGGATGTTTGCTACAATAACCTCGAAGGATCTATATCATGGTTCTATTTACCACCTCTGTTTGTCCATCTGTCTGCGGATGAAAGGTTGTGCTCTTCTTCAGTTTTGTGTCCATGAGTCCCCACAAAGTGGACCAAAATTCTCCTACAAAACGAGTATCTCAGTCAGAAATAATGGAAGTAGGTAACCCAAAATGAACCCATACCTGCTTAAAGAACATCTATACAGTCGGCTTAGCAGTGACTTGCTTTTTGCATGGCATGAGAATGCACACTTAATTGATCCACTAAAACATACATTTAATCATGTCCTTTCCTAGACATTGGTAATCCTCCTACAAAATCCATGGAAATATTGTCCCATGGTCGTAAAGGAACTAGAAGTGGCATATACAATCCAATCTTTCGATTGCTTGGCTTGCTTGTGGAACACATTATACATCCCTTGATGTATTTAACAATTGTTTCATACATTCGAGGCTAGTAACAATACCTTTGTATTTGCACCATTGTCTTACTTACACCGAAATGTCCTGATATACGAGAAGAATGAGCTTCCCGTATGACATGTGGCCTTTATGTCTGTGGTATGCACAACTTACCCAGATGATTTAATAACCTGTCATGAATATGATAATTAATTTCTTCAACCTAAGTACCCTGGGTCGGTGATTCATAAGCATCTTTGAAATCAACATCCATAGCATATTGTTCTAAATAACTTTCATGTTTTAAAGAACTATTTTGAAGTATTACTACATCATTTAAAGATGGCCTTGATAACATATCCACTACTTTATTTGTTGTCCCTTTCTTATACTTGACGACTAAATGAAACTGCTGAAGAAATCCCATCCACCTATAATGGTGATATTGTTGCAATTTAGTTTGTGACTGAAGGTACTGAAGTGGCTGATGATCTGTATGAATTATGGTTTCTTTTCCCATTAGATAATGTTTCCATTTTTTAACACTTTCTACCAAGGCAAATAATTCTTTGTCGTAATTGGATAATTTATCACTGCTTTGGAAAAAGTCTCTGAATGAAAACAAATAGGTTTTCCTTTTTGTAATAAAACTGCACCCATGGCATAACCACTAGCATCAGTCTCTATCTCAAATGGCTGTTGTAAATTAGGCAAAGCTAAGATTGGAGATGTAACTAGCTTTTGCTTAATATTATTGAAAGCTTTTTGTTGCTTTCCTCCCCACTGAAAAATAACTTTAGACCCTGTTAAAGCATGTAGTGGTGCTGCAATTAAAGAAAATTGAGAGATAAATTTTCTCCATTACTGAACTGCACCTAAGAAACTTCAAACTTCAGTTACATTTTGTGGTCTTGGCCACTTAAGAATTGCTTCAATTTTAGTTGGACCTATTTTTAGATTGCCTCCTCCAACTATGTAACCAAGATAATTTAGTGAAGTTCTTCCAAACTCACATTTAGCAAGTTTTAGACTTAACTGTTCCGTTTGCAATATTTATAATACCTGCTTTACATGTCTAACATGTTCTTCGTTGCTTTTACTGAATATGAGAATGTCATCTAAGTAGATTATAACAAATCTGTCAAGATATGGATCGAACACATCATTCATTATGCACATAAAAGTTGCTGGTGCATTAGTCAAACCAAAAGGCATTACTAACCATTCGAATAATCCTTGTCTAGTTTTAAATGCAATCTTCGAGATATCATTCTCTGCAATATGGATTTGATGATATCCACTTCTTAAATCTAACTTAGTGAAATAAACAGATGTTTGAGTTGATCAAGCAAATCATCTATTCTTGGAAGAGGATACCTGTTTTTGATGGTAATTTTGTTTAAATCTCTAAAATCAACACACATTCTCCATGTACCATCTTTATTTGGCACTAAGATTATGGGTGAACCACATGGAGAAGAACTTGACCGAATAAAACCTTTTTCTAACAAGTCTTGGATTTGCTTCTTGATTTCCTCATTCTCTATGACTGACATATGATATATTCCAAAATTAAGAAGAGTAGCATCTGATAACAACTGAATATCATATTGTATTTCTCTCTTAGGAGGAAGACATTTGGGTTCTTCAAAAAGACTTGAAAAAGATTCTATTATTTCAACCAAACTATCTTTAAGGGGAATTTCACAACTTGAAAAAGCATCCTTAAATTCCTTAGGTTGTTCTTTGATCATTAAGAGAACATATTTCTTACTCGAACTAATCAATCGTTTCATTTGATTTCTAGTGACTAAATCCAGATGAGCTTTAGTTTTATGTGCTCTAATGATAAATCCAATTCCATCCTTCTTTAAGATACACTTATGCTCCTTTCGATAAAATAGTGCATCATGGTCATAAAGGTAAGGACTCCCTAGCACAACCCCACATATATCAGCTGGAATCACATCTAGATCTACTTCATCAATAAAATTATTTGCAATGGCAAACTTTCAGTGACACTGATTAGTTACTTTCAGCTATGTATCCTTAGTAAGCCATCCTAATGGATATGGTGTTGGATGATCAGAAGTTTCCAAACCCATTTTCTTTACTAGATCTACAGATATTAGATTAGCTTGTGACCCTCTATCAAATAATGTGTCTATCTTATTATGCTTAGAGACAATCCTTATATGGAGGAGTTCAACTCTTTTATCCTCATTTGGAGGACTTATGTTTGAAGAGGTAGTGGTAGCATTAGAACTAGAGGCTACATCAGAAATTTTACCTGTTGTCACCATGGCAGTTACCTTTGATTCATCTCCTGAATCCGAACCAAGATCATGTTGGACAACTGTGATAGCTTTCTTCTCACCCTTCTTCTGAAACTTCTGAGGTCTGAGTTTCAGATGAAGCTTCCAACATCTAGCTTGGTCATGGCCAACTCTCTAACAATGTGTGCATGTAGGTCGATCACTATCTTTCTGAATTGTTGCTGATTTCTTTCCTTTGTTAATACCCTTCCTCTTACCATCCTTTGAATCTTTGTTTTCCAACTACTTGGAAGTTTTTGGTGAGAACTTGAAAGATCTCCCTCCTGATTCAATATGAATAGCATGTACACAAACTTGATCAAAGTCATTGGGATTAAACATTAACAACGTATGTTGTAAATATAATGTAGACTACCGATATACTTTAACAAAGTTTCTTTTGACTTCATTAAGATTCCAAGTGTAAGTGATTTCTTGTGGAATTCCTAGGTGAAATCCTGAACACTTTGTCCTTTTCTTTGTCATAAATGCTGCCAATCAATTACAGTTTGTTGGATATACCCTAAAGGATAAAATTTCTTTCTAAGGGCTTTCAGAAACTTGGTCCATGAAGAAATTACTTTACCCTTATGCTTTAAATCTGACTGAGTATGACTTTCCCACCAAATTAGGGTTGTACCTCCCATCCGAAGGGTAGCTAATTGTATCTTAGTTTTATCATCAATTATGTTTTGTATTTGACAATAAACTTCTATTTTCTTTACTCAATTATCCAATTTCTCAATACTCATTTCTCCATTATAAATAGGAAATTCAAATTTAATGTCAAGCTTTGAAAGAGAAGTTCTATGAGGCTTCTTTTCTTCACCTGACTCTGAACTGGAAGAAGAAGATGAAGAAGATGATGATGGAGATGATGGCAGTGAAGGAGGTTTATCGGCCTTGCCTTTACCTTTGTCCTTCTTCGATGTCTTTGAAGAAGAAGCATCTCTCGTCTTCTTATCCTTGTACAACTCTCCCAACATCTGCTGCATATTCAGGAATGCCTGCTGAAACTTTTCTTCACTCATCTTAGTTTCAGTGTGTTCACCTGCATCAGGCTTTGACATGGTTGATTTATGAACAATCCTTCGCTTTCCCACTTCGGGATTGCCTTCTTCAACTGTTCCTTCTCCTCATCGTGATCTTGACCTGGTTAACATTCACTAGCTAACTCTGCTATCATAACCTACTATGATACCAAATTAGATGATCTGATCGACCATATTAAAACTTAAGCAAAAGTTATTAGCACCATATAGTGAATTGAATGAAACCAAAGGTGTGTTGAGCGAGAAGGCATAAACAATGACGAAGGATATGCGACAGAACTTAAATCTTTGGATGCATGAGAAATGAATCAATAAAATGTAAAAACACAGTTATACCAGATAGTGAGGTTGATGACGGAGTTTGTCCCTGACAGACTATGTCTCCAGGTCCACTTTCAAGATAAGCGACCATTTTTATTAGGAATGAAAAGAAGGCGATGTTTACACAGCAATTCTGTCATACTGAAGTTGAACACAGTAAATTCTGACCTCTATAATCAGAAAGCTCTCTGAACTAGCTTTCCAACACTGCTTACGGTTTCTAATTCTGCCTACAGATGCCCAAGATATGATCAAAACATTGACCGCCTCTTTGTCTCAGCTTCTGAATAACAAGTACCAAAACACTCAAAAATCCTCACTAACTGCTCTCAAGTCTGCAAATGTACATTTATACAGTGGTTATGATGAGCCCCAATTTTGGTACAATTTGGGCTCATTTTGGCCTACTCTACTTGCTCAAACCATTCATCTTTTATTGCTTATGCATGCATTTCTTAGTTTGTTCGTGTTGTTTGTAGGAAGAAGGGTAGACATATTATCTACGTGACTAATGCATGATGCTTTCAGGTTTTTTGCATTAAAAGGGAGAAAAGACCACGTGAAAAGGAGACAAGGAGACAATGAGGTGGCACTGTCGGTTTTTAGGAGAGGATGTCCACAGTCTTGGGACCCTCCTCGTGATTCCCACCATAGCTTCGAGCTCCAATCCATCTCCCCACCGAGCTTAGAAGCAGCCAGCTGTTCTACAGGAACAGCAGTTATAACTGTTCTACAGGAACAGCAATTATCACTGTCCTACAGGATCAACAGTTTAAACTTCAGTTAGACAGCCGAGCTCCTAAAATCAAGGACACATGTTGGATGATCGTTTTTTCATAAGTATGGAGGCCGTAGCCTTTGATAGGTTGTTGAAACTTTCGCATTACTATTGTAATTTTTTAGCACAGCTCGGTGTAGTTCTTTTTGTAAGCCAAGTTTGGCATGACATCTGATTTTTGGTTATGAATAAAGAAGGCAGATTTTGATCTCATTCTGAATTACTAAGGAGACTATAGCTCTCAGGTTAGGGCCCAACCTGAGAGCCATAGATCCCCTCTGTTGTAGTGTTGTTTGCATTTCGTTTCAGCACTTTGAGTTTTTATTTTCACATGCAATTCGAATTTACAGTTTGTTAACTTAGTCTTTTTCATGAGCTTAGATAGGAACAGTTTATGGTGAATTTGTTTCAGTTGCTTAGATTCGATAGGAGGATAGTTATAAATTATTGGAGCTCCAGCAAAAAGGTTGTTAAGGCTCACTGCCATCTCTGTTAGGGATTGGGGTGCAGTCCATAACCAACCACCAAAAATACGCATTTCTTTACTTTATGATTGCTGCAACACAGTCACGGTTATGTTAGATGCTTCCATGTAATTCACACCTGCACCACACACCTTCATCACAGCTTCATGCACATTCCTCTTCGCATTTTGGATTGTTGTTCATTGAATTCATAGCACAGGTAGTCTAGGTTCATGCATTTTCATCTTGGTAACAGTCATAAGCATTTGTTTCATTTACACTGCTCTCCCTCGTTCCATTACCTCGTCCTCCATCTTGATCATGCATGCAACCACATCCTCGACCTCTGCTCCGCTCTGTTATCTCCCAAATTCCTCCACTCCTCACGTAACTTCATTCTCTAGCCCTTTCGTTGACATAGCCCTCTATCTTCCAACCTACTCCCTACACTCATTCCCCATCCTATTCCTCCACTTCTGAGCCATCACCAGCCTTATCCCTACCTTACATATCTCCCCCTACCATTCCATCACTCCTCCATCACTTCAAACACCCACGAGAGGTCATCTTGTAGCAATTTGTAGACTTCCTGTAGAAACCTCTGAGTTTCCTGTAGGATCCCCTGCAGACATCCTGTAGGAGGCCACTCACTTGGTTGCTGAGATTCTGAACGTGAGGAACCTCTGTGGACGGATGCTAAGGATCCCTGGGAACCTCTCCTAGCCTCCCCAACCTTTCCCACGCTTTCCTTCCTTCTGCATCACCTCTACACAACCAAACCCTAATAAGCACAAAATCACAATCATTCCATCCACTTAAAGAAAAAATACAAAAACATGTCTTTTAAGATGCAAGCAGCTTAGATTTATGCATTTTCACTTATTAGAGGTAATGACAGCATTGGTAGAAGTTTCATTCACATTCTTTGCATCATAGAGGTTAGACTAGTCAAATTAGGGTTTCCTAGGTTTACATGCTTTGATTTGCTTTCAGCTCATTTTTGTCAAGTGAATTAGATTTCCTTTGAGAATAGCTTTTGTCCATCATTTAGCAAGCTTCTTCTGAGAGCCTATAGAAGTTGGCTTGAGCCCTAGCGGACTTGTGCCAGCTGACCAAGTGACAGCTGCGACAAGAGCTAGTACTTGTGCATATAGCACCGTCGCTTCCAAGTTTGTACGAACTACCGGGTTGATAAAATGAGAGACAGGAAGCCCCAGGAGTTGTAGCATTATTGCTACAATACTGGAGCTCACCATCTTTTTGGCGCCGTTGCCGGGGAAGCGTCAGAGTATTAGTAATTGTTGCTTTTCTTCTACTTTCGTACTCTTACTTCTGCTCAGTAGTTTATTTCATTTCCATTCTGCAAAAGTAGCTTAGTATTTCCTGCTTTCCTAGCTTAGTATTTCCTGCTTTCTTAGCTTAGCATTTCCTGCTTTCATAGATTAGCATTTCCTGCTTTCATAGATTAGTATTGCTGGCTTTCCTAGATTAGCTTTCCAATTCCGCAATTTCATTTGAGCAAGATAGTTAGTTGTAGATCACTCTGTTTCAGTTTTGCAGGTACCAAAGAAAAAGCAAAAGCAATCAAAAAAGAAAAGTCCTTTCCATTTCATGCCTCGTAGGAACCGAGATAAATCAGGCAAATTCCTACCCAACACCCCCACCACATCACTAAGTCACCCTTCTCTCTTCTTTGGTGACAGTGACCCAGAGGAACCTATAGGTGAACATCCTGAGATATACCAAGACCCTATAGAAGAAGAAGAGTTAGAGACCACTCCATCTAAAGCCATGGCTGATAATAGAAGAGAAGATGAGAGGATAGAAGGTGCCTTCCCCATCCGAGAGACCAATGGAGAGATGAAAATGAAGAACATTAGCCCCTCCGCCTTGCCTCACTTCCATGGACTGACCACTGAGGATCCTGATACCTTCTTGTTTGAGTTTGCTGTCCTTTGTAGAACCTATGACTATACTGAAGATGAGCAAAAGCTGAAACTTTTCCCTTCCACTCTTAAGGATGCATCACTACGCTGGTTCATGGGCTTACCTGGGAATAGTATCACCACTTGGGCTCAAATGCAGCAAGCTTTCAACACCAAGTACCGGGATTACTGTAGGTCCAAGGAAACAAAGGGGGAAATCTTTCGGATGTCCATGGGAAATGATGAGTCCTTAGAGGATTATGAGGAGAGGTTCCAACTTAGCTATAAGCGGGCCAGGTGCACACTTGACCCTGAATCCCTCAAGTTGGTTCTACTCCGAGGAGTCCCTGAGGATCTCTTAGACACCCTTCACATGTTAGCTGGGGGGGACATTTACCAACTGCCTTATGAGGACATCAAGACTGTGTTTAGAAATCATTCCAGGGCAGCTAGGAAACGAGGTAGAGGAAATCTCCTCTCCACTGGTGTCCCTTTCTCCAAACATGAGTTTACAAACCAATTAGAAGATCTTAAGAGTGAGGTGAGACAGACCATTGCCATGCAGCTGGACACATTCAGGATCCAGCAGAAGAAAGAAGAAGCTGAGAGAGCCTTGGCTGTCTTCTGCCCTAGGTGCACCAGAAGACACCCTAAGAACGAATGCCCATTACATTCGGTTGAAGTGTGTTTCGTTTGTGAGGAGGACCACCCAACAAATCAGTGTCCAACCTTACCTGGGTTTAAGGCCATGTACCAAGGAACCGAAGCCCCCACTGAACCTCTCTACTTCATCAACCAAAGGAGGCCACAAGGATCTAGACCTTATCAACAGGGAATGCAAGGGGCACCACAAGCTTATTATAACCCCAACCAATCGACTCCCATGCCTTCTTGGGGTCCCCCTGCTCATCCTTCTTGGTCCATGCCTCCTCCATGGTCTTATCCACCTCAGTACCCTACTCAACCTACTTCTCATTCCTATCATTCACATGCCTAGTCACAGCCTCAATGGAGTGCACCTCAGTTGGGGTGGAGGCCCCAATACAACACTCCTCCTGCCATTTTGCCTCCACCACCAGTTCAACCTCAGCCTTTACCTCCTGCCCCTACAAGGCAACCTCAAATGCCTGCTCAACCGAACCCGAACCCCAACAATAGACAGGCTCAGCAGGTATACACTAGCGAAACATCATGTCCTACCTATGTTGTGGAGATCCAGGAGATCAATCTTCGATCTGGGAAGATCCTTCCAGATCGCCAACCTCCTCCCCCAGAGGATGAGGAAGATCTACAGGAAAGAGTACCAAAAGCTATTCCACCCTTTCCTGAGAGACTAACTGCCACCACACAACCCAACCCAGAGGAAGATGAGCTTCTGGGTGAGCTCAAGCAGTTGTGTGTAAAAATACCACTTCTCCAAGCCATCAAGGATGTGCCCATATACAACAAACTGGTTAAGGAAAAGTGCTTCAAACACCCAGGCAGGAGAAAGAAAGATGCCTCAACCATCAATGTCATAGGACAACTGTCTGACCTTATGTTAGGACAAGTCATCTGCCCCAAGTATTTAGATCCTGGAAGTCCTGTAGTAGATGTTCACATCAATGGCACCATCATACCTCACACCTTGATTGATCTGGGGGCTGCCATTAATGTGATGACGAGGGATACCATGCTCAAACTCAATCTTCAGGATTCCTTGAGGAAGACCTCAACAGTACTGCAACTAGCAGATCGCTCCACCGTGACTCTCGAAGGGATTATGGAGGATGTCTTGGTCTCTGTTGACTCTTGGGAATACCCTGTAGACTTCCTGGTTCTGCAACCAAAGGCAAAGCTTACTGGATATCCTCTCATTTTGGGAAGGCCTTGGTTAGCTACTGCAGATGCTTACATAAGTTGTCGTGCAGGAAATATGACCATCAAAAATGGTCCCATGTCCAAGCAGCTAGTCCTATACCCTCCTGCCCAACCCTCCTTAGAGCATGACTTACCACTTTGGTTAGAAGAAGGAGAGGAATACGAGGTGTACTCAACACCTCTGTGCACCCTAGATACCACTAGAAGAGACCCTCCAACCGAGGATGACTTGATTGAGACTCTGATCCAGAAGCCACCTTCCAGTGCACTATCCTTAGAGAAGTTGGTGGAGGATGCCCAAGCTAGCACCTTAGTGGACCTTTGTACAACCAACCCTGTCACTCCCAAAGTCAAAAACGTGGAGTTCGGCCCTGAGAGAGCATTAAAGATCAGCTCCTCCCTATCTCCTTCCCAGGAAAAGGAGTTGTGTAGCCTGTTGGCCAGCCACCTAGATGCTTTTGCTTGGAGATATAAGGAGATGAAAGGAGTCCATCCCTCAGTCTGTACCCATCATATATACATCAAAGAGGATTGTAAACCGGTTAGGCAACCCTAGAGGAGAATGAATCCAGCCCTTAAGGACATTGTCAAGGAAGAATTGTAGAAACTGTTGGATGCCGGATTCATCTACCCCATCTCAGATAGTGAATGGGTGTCCCCTCTGGTCTTGGTTCCCAAGAAAAATGGGAAATGGAGAATCTGTGTGGACTACTGAGAGCTGAACAAAGCTACCAAGAAAGACCATTTCCCTCTGCCTTTCATAGATCAAGTGTTGGATGGACTGGCAGGAAAGAAGTTCTTCTCTTTCCTGGATGGGTTTAGTGGGTACAACCAGATTCAAATCAGCCCGGAAGACCAAGATAAGACCACCTTCACTTGTCCTTGGGGTACCTTTGCCTACCGTGTCCTTCCCTTTGGGCTGTGCAATGCTCCTGCTACCTTCTAGAGAGCTGTCTTGAGCATCTTCTCAGAGTTGGTCCATGATGCAGTAGAAATATATATGGATGACTTTACTCCTTACGGGGCTAACTTCCAGGAAGCATTGTCCAACTTGGGAAAAGTCCTAACCAAGTGCATCGAGATGAACTTGTCCCTTAGCCCTGAAAAATGTGAATTCCTAATGACTGAAGGGACCGTGCTAGGCCATACCATCTCTCGCCAAGGGTTACAGGTGGATCCTAACAAAATCGCTCTAATCAAGAAGGTTCCACCTCCACAAAAGGTGAGGGATGTTAGGAGTTTCTTGGGATTAGCAGGATATTACCGAAGATTCATTAAAGATTTCAGCAAGCTAGCCTCGCCATTGTTCGGCCTGTTGGCAAAAGATGTGGAGTTTAATTGGACTGACGATTGTCAGAAAAGTTTGAATGAATTAAAAGACAAGTTAGTGTCAGCCCCAATCCTGAGAGGTCCAAACTGGGCCCTACCTTTCCACATCCACACTGATGCCTCAAACAAAGCCATAGGTGCAACTTTAGGACAAATTGAGCAAAAACTTCCATATGCCATTTACTTTGTTAGAAAAAACTTGTCCAAGGCAGAGCTGAATTACACTGTAACCGAGAAAGAATTCTTAGCTGTGGTCCATGCACTGAACAAGTTCCGACATTACATCACTGGCTATCAAACATTTGTACATAGTGACCATGCTGCAATTAAATATTTAATGAATAAACCAGATGTGAATGCTCGTATCATTAGATGGTTACTTTTATTGCAGCAGTTTGATTTAACCATTGTTGATAAACCAGGTAGAGAAAATGTTGTTGCTGATTTTTTATCTAGATTGGATTTGTCTGCAGATGAAGATGGGACGGTGGATGACCAGATGCCTGATGAGCATCTGTTTGCTATCTCAGTACTCTCTCCATGGTTTGCTGATATAGCAAACTACCTTGTTTCAGCTCAGTTCCCTCCGCACCTCTCTTCAAAAGAGAAGAGCAGAATCATCAGAAAAAGTGCCTCATTTACTTGGATCGGGGGCAACCTGTTCAAGCTTGGCCCCGATCAGATCTTAAGGCATTGTGTAAGGGAGGAGGAAGTCTTTGATATCCTCCTCACTTGTCATGATGGGCCTTGTGGAGGGCATTTTGCAGCAAAGAGAACTGCCTTCAAGATCCTGCAGGCAGGCTACTATTGGCCCACACTTCATCAAGATGTCAGAAGATATGTCAGCCAGTGTGACCAATGCCAAAGAATGGGGAAACCGACCCAAAGGGATGAGATGCCTCTCCAACCTCAAGTGACTCTTGAGCCATTTGAGAAGTGGGGTATGGACTTTGTGGGCCCAATCAACCCTCCTTCAAGGCAAAGGTCTTACATCATTGTGTGCACTGACTACCTGACGAAGTGGGCAGAGACCAAAGCCATCAAAGCAGCAACAGAAGAAAAAGTGGCCGAGTTCCTAAGAGAAAACATCTTCTATAAGTTTGGCTATCCAAGAGAGCTGGTCACCGATCAAGGGAGCCAGTTCACCTCCAACATGGTCGAAGATCTACTAGCTCATCACAAGATCAAGCATGGGACTTCCACCCCCTATCATCCTCAAGAAAATGGGCAGGTGGAAGTCACCAATAGAGCATTAGAAGGGATCTTGACCAAGGTGGTGAGCAGCAGCAGAAAGGACTGGGCAGATCGCCTGGTTGAAGCCACATGGGCTTACAACACCACTTGGAAGACCACCACCGGCTTCACACCTTATGAGCTGGTCTATGGGAAGAAGGCTTTGCTATCCATTAAGTTCGAATACAACACTTTGAGGATGGCAGCTAAGCTGGATCTAGATCTCAGCCATGCACAACAAGAAAGGCTATTGCAGCTGAATGGACTGGATGAGCACCGCATGCAGGCCCTCCTTCACTCAGAAGTGGTTCAACTTCAGAGGAAGGTGTGGCATGACCAACATCTCCATGACAAGCAATTTCAGCCGGGAGATTGGGCTTTGTTGTATGATTCCAGATACAAAGATTTCAAGGGAAAGCTGAGAACCAGATGGCTCGGCCATATTCAGTGGAAAAATGTCATGAAAATGGATCTGTTCTTATTCGGACCATTGATGAGGAAGCCATCCCCATGCTTGTCAATGGGCATCGATTGAAGATCTACAGGAAGCCTCCCTCAAGACAAGAGTTCATCAAAACTATGGAGAAGGTAGTATTGGTCATAGAGAAGGGTTTTGCCCCTGCTTTGGGCACACCCTGAAGAATCTAAAAAAAAAAAATAATAATAAATAAATAATAAAGATCCTTGGGTGAAAACCTTTCTGAGGCGCCCAAGGCAGGTGGTAGGGGTGAAAACCTCATTGAGGCGCCCCTGCTATCTTTCAAAAAAAAAAAAAAAAAGGAAAAAAAGAGATAAAGATCCTTGAGTGAAAACCTCTCTGAGGCGCTCAAGGTAGGTGGTAGGGGTGAAAACCTCATTGAGGCACCCCTGCTATCTTTCAAAAAAAAAAAAAAAAAAAAAGAAAGAAAAAAAACAAAAAGAAAAATACAAGATCAACAAGTTTCTTATGTGAAAGTTGTATGCAGATTACAGGTGTTCTATGGAGGAGAGGAAGCCTCTCAACTCAAGGACAAAAGTCCTTATCATGCAGCCAGGACACCTCACCAGCACCTCCTTCAAGAATGCTTATGTTCTTCAAGGTATGTGCACTTTCATTATAGATTGAGTCTCCTACAGGAAGGTGCGATTTTCTACAGGAAGGTGCAAATTTCTACAGGAAGGTGCAAATTTCTACAGGAAGAGCTGTCTGTCTACAGGAAGCTCTGTATTTCTACAGGAAACTTCCTGTAGAAGCTCAGAATAGCCCAAAATGCATTTCATGAACAGATCTGATGACTACGGGTTGGTTTGGACGCATGCAAGCCTCTTTTGGGCCCATGCACGACGCTGTTACCTTGCTCCACCATCCTCGTCGACATGCACCCAAGTCCCCTGCACCAACAAAGCAGATCAATGAGTTCTCGCGGGAAAAGCCATTTTCAAAGATAAACAAATGCTGAGATCTTATACCACAGGCATCGGAAGCTCCGGAAGCGTGATTGAAAGGCCAGATCCTCCGTCGTGCAGCATGCACCCAAGGAGCAAGAACTGTTACGAGACACCCGCGGGAATCCTGTAACAGTTCAACCTGCTGGAGTGGATACCGTTCACAACACCGCCATCTCCAATGTAACGCGGGCGCATGCAACCACAACATCCCTCCATCGTCAGCAGCCTGTAACCATGAGCCTCCGGGTCTGTGTAAGTGCGCATGCAGCAGGTAGATCCGCTCACCATCATCGAAAAACTGGAAAAATCGTGTGCAGCCACGCAGGTAAGCGTCTAAACCCTTCCTTCCATCAAATCGCATGAATTTTACTTTGATTTGTTTTGCACAGCGTAAAAGTGAATGGTTGAGCAGCCGTATGGCCAAGTAGACTGGCCACGTCGGCCAGTTATGGTATAGTTGGATGTTCGGGTGGCGGCCACGACGAAAAGAATCAGCAGCACGCACGTGAGAACACTCCCGTCGGCAGCAATGAGTTTAACAGAAAAAGGCGGCGGCAGATCTGTGGGAATGGATGCGGCAGCAAGTGAATACGCAGGTGAATGATGGATGACGTCGCCCAACGGTCCGACGGGGGACAGCTCATCCCCCGCGCCACGGATCGCACCGATTCAAAATCTAATCGGCTAGATTTTGCACATGCATTTATCAACCACCACTTCAAACTCAAGTGGTTATTCTGATCCCCTCTGCACTTTGATACGCCGAGCTGTTGGCTACCAGAACACCGGTGAAGCGCACCTCAAACGCGATCCAATTACAGTCCTCCCGGAAATTTGCGCACTGCTCCTACAGGAACACAGTTCTACAGGAACGCAGTTCTACAGGAACGCAGTTCTACAGGAACGCAGTCTTCTACAGGAACGCGGGTGCTCACGTAAAAAAAGGTGGCCGAGTAACGAGGTAACCCTGGACTTCTCATGCAAATGGTCATTAAAGGTGGTAGGATTGTCAGTCACTGTCTGGGTATAGAGAAAGTGGTGAAATTGCTGTCTGTGTGCCTATACTGTCATTCTACAGGATTGTTGAGTAATTAGACTGTGTTGTAAAATTTTGTGGGTTATGCGCATTGTTCTACACTCTGTCACCGAAACTAAACTCTCTTCCACCATCACCACCTCCGGTTAAGAAAATTGTGCCATCATGCCGGGTGGATTTATCAGGCGAGAACCCACGGATTCAGATAAACTGAGGAGAAATCAGGCAGTGGTAGAGCTCTTTACACGAGCACAGTGGATGTCTTTTTGTGATAAGTTGCAGGGGTACGATGAGGAAGTGGCCGAGGAATTCTTGCAGGCCCTGAGGCCAAAATCCAAGGTGCTGGCCACAGTCAATTTCAGAGGCCTAAGCCTCAAGATCACCCCGCAGTCTATCAGTAGAATCACTGAGCTTCCTATGGGTCTTCCGTGGGATAAAGAAGAACGAAAGCTAAGCCAGCAAGCCAAGAAAGAATTCTTCCCACCTGAAGAAGCATTCACAGAGGACAAAAATGGGGTGAGAAGGACAAGCTTGTCGCCACCATGGAACGAAGTCAGCTTGCAAATCATGAAATATATCACGTGTGAGGGTCGTTACAGCATCGTTTATGCATATCACTTCAGGCTGCTCAATGAACTAAGACACCGGATTGATCTTCCTGCAGAACAGAGACTGAGCATTCCTTACTTTTTGCTACAGTCCTTGATGGAGTGTGCTACAAAGCTCAAAGATGGCATACCAGATCAAGTCGCACACCATGGGCTGATCAAACTTCTTGTGGAGGATGCTCTCCACTCATATAAGGTCCCCCTCTCATGGGAATCATTTAGAAATTTAACGAGAGAAGGGGACGTAAAGATGTTGATTGAAGAAACGGGGTCCTCTAGCGGTGAGGAAGAAGAGCCAGTAGCTGAGAGTAAGAAAGGGAAAAGCCAAAGGATCCCGACTCCAACACAGAAGAAAGAACAAAAGGAGAAGGAGGAGGGAAAGGATGACAGAGCAAAAGAGGACACCCCCATCCTGTCAGCAAGAGAAAAGAGGTTGAAAAGTAGGACGGTCAAAACTGAGGTGGTCCCCGTCAGCCTAAGCACCTCGTCAGCTCCTGCAGCCAAAGCCAAAAGCAAAATCCATGCAGCCAAGCAAGAAAAGGTGGTGATAGTTGCATCTGCAGGAATGCAAAAACAGGCTTCTACAGGAAGCCCGGAAGCAGTCTCTACAGGAAAACAAACGCAGGCTTCTCCAGGAAGCCCGGAAGCAGTCCCTACAGGAAAACAAAAGCAGGCTTCTACAGGAAGCCCAAGAACAACGCCTACAGGAAAGCAGACGAAGGCTTCTACAGGAAGCCCAAAAACAGAGAAGGGGTCTTCTACAGGAAGCCCGGCAGTGGTCGAAACCGGGTCTTCTACAGGAAGCCCACAGCTCGTAAAGAAAGGGTCTTCTACAGGAGGGCCGAAAGTGGATAAAGTAGGGTCTTCTATAGGAAGCCCGAAAATCGAAAGGGAAGGGCCTTCCACAAGGAGCGCTGGGAAAGTAAAAAGCAAGGGAGAGAAGGCTGGTCTTCTCGAGAAGGCCAGCCCTCAGCACACCTGCAAAACCAAAAGAAAAGAGAGAGAGGGAGATCCCTCTACCTTCCGAAGCCAGGAGAAGTCAGAGAATGAAAATAGACAAGTCACAGCCTCCTCCCAGCAGCCAAACCACTTTAGGGAGTGTTCCTACTTCCCCCAGTACAAGAACTCCCTCTAAAACACAGGCCACCCCCGAGAAGGGAAGCCCAAAAGTCACTTCCTGGACGCGAAAAATAAGCCAGTCGCCTTCTGAAGCCTGGCTCAAGGAAATGAAAAAGGGGGAAGAAGCGCCACCCTCGTCACCACCAGGGGCAGAGAAGGCAGGGCCATCAAAAGCGGGAAAGAAAGAGCCTGTTCCGATCCCGAGTCCTCGGCCAAGGACAAGGAGCAGGAGCAAGGTTGCTCAAGGATGAGCAAATGGTTCAGCTGGGGGGTGATGATGAGCCCCAATTTTGGTACAATTTGGGCTCATTTTGGCCTACTCTACTTGCTCAAACCATTCATCTTTTATTGATTATGCATGCATTTCTTAGTTTGTTCGTGTTGTTTGTAGGAAGAAGGGTAGACATATTATCTACGTGACTAATGCATGATGCTTTCAGGTTTTTTGCATTAAAAGGGAGAAAAGACCACGTGAAAAGGAGACAAGGAGACAATGAGGTGGCACTACCGGTTTTTAGGAGAGGATGTCCATAGTCTTGGGACCCTCCTCGTGATTCCCACCATAGCTCCGAGCTCCAATCCATCTCCCCACCAAGCTTAGAAGCAGCCAGCTGTTCTACAGGAACAACAGTTATAATTGTTCTACAGGAATAGCAATTATGACTGTCCTACAGGATCAGCAGTTTAAACTTCAGTTGGACAGCCGAGCTCCTAAAATCAAGGACACCTGTTGGATGATCGTTTTTGCATAAGTATGGAGGCCGTAGCCTTTGATAGGTTGTTGAAACTTTCGCATTACTATTTTAATTTTTGAGCACAACTCGGTGTAGTTCTTTTTGTAAGCCAAGTTTGGCATGACATCTGATTTTTGGTTATGAATAAAGAAGGCAGATTTTGATCTCATTCTGAATTACTAAGGAGACTATAGCTCTCAGGTTAGGGCCCAACCCGAGAGCCATAGATCCCCTCTATTGTAGTGTTGTTTGCATTTCGTTTTAGCACTTTGAGTTTTTATTTTCACATGCAATTCGAATTTACAGTTTGTTAACTTAGTCTTTTTCATGAGCTTAGATAGGAATAGTTTATGGTGAATTCGTTTCAGTTGCTTAGATTCGATAGGAGGATAGTTATAAATTATTGGAGCTCCAGCAAAAAGGTTGTTAAGGCTCACTGCCATCTCTGTTAGGGATTGGGGTGCAGTCCATAACCAACCACCAAAAATACGCATTTCTTTACTTTATGATTGCTGCAACACAGTCACGGTTATGTTAGATGCTTCCATGTAATTCACACCTGCACCACACACCTTCATCACAGCTTCATGCACATTCCTCTTCGCGTTTTGGATTGTTGTTCATTGAATTCATAGCACAGGTAGTCTAGGTTCATGCATTTTCGTCTTGGTGACAGTCATAAGCATTTGTTTCATTTACACTACTCTCCCTCATTCCATTACCCCGTCCTCCATCTTGATCACGCATGCAACCACATCCTCGACCTCTGCTCCGCTCTGTTATCTCCCAAATTCCTCCACTCCTCACGTAACTTCATTCTCTAGCCCTTTCGTTGACATAGCCCTCTATCTTCCAACCTACTCCCTACACTCATTCCCCATCCTATTCCTCCACTTCTGAGCCATCATCAGCCTTATCCCTACCTTACATATCTCCCCCTACCATTCCATCACTCTTCCATCACTTCAAACACCCACGGTAGGTCATCCTGTAGCAATTTGTAGACTTCCTGTAGAAACCTCTGAGTTTCCTGTAGGATCCCCTGCAGACATCCTGTAGGAGGCCACTCACTCGGTTGCTGAGCTTCTGAACGTGAGGAACCTCTGTGGACGGATGCTAAGGATCCCTGGGAACCTCTCCTAGCCTCCCCAACCTTTCCCACGCTTTCCTTCCTTCTGCATCACATCTGCACAACCAAACCCTAATAAGCACAAAATCACAATCATTCCATCCACTTAAAGAAAAAATACAAAAACATGTCTTTTAAGATGCAAGCAGCTTAGATTTATGCATTTTCACTTATTAGAGGTAATGACAGCATTGGTAGAAGTTTCATTCACATTCTTTGCATCATAGAGGTTAGACTAGTCAAATTAGGGTTTCCTAGGTTTACATGCTTTGATTTGCTTTCAGCTCATTTTTGTCAAGTGAATTAGATTTCCTTTGAGAATAGCTTTCGTCCATCATTTAGCAAGCTTCTTCTGAGAGCCTATAGAAGTTGGCTTGAGCCCTAGCGGACTTGTGCCAGGTGACCAAGTGACAGCTGCGACAAGAGCTAGTACTTGTGCATATAGCACCGTCGCTTCCAAGTTTGTACGAACTACCGGGTTGATAAAATGAGAGACAGGAAGCCCCAGGAGTTGTAGCATTATTGCTACAATACTGGAGCTCACCAGGTTAGATGCATCATAACAAATTTATTTCATTCAGAATGCATCAACTGACTTAAGGGGTTAATTGATGATTTATTGGTGTGTCACATAGTGACATTACAAGTTTGTTTGAACAAATATTTAATAAAAATCACAAAAAATCCATTTATGGACTTTGGTTTAGCCCGCCAATCATTAGTTGTTAGTTCACTGAGTGGAATAGGAATAGTCTACATGTAATCAGGCGTTGACTGTTTACCGTAGCGGTTGGAGGTGGTGGTTATCATGGCACTCACATAGTGCTGCCACTGCCTAATCATAACCATCCACCGAAACTACGGAAATAACCCTGGTGGCTACCTTACAGTGTTCACATGTCCAGACACCTCCAATACGGTTTGTTGATGGTTTAGCATTGTGGCGAACTCTAACCTCTGCCCGCTGACTCGATCACATGAGCCGCGGTCCCGCTGTGGTTAAGGATGGCAGTTTGACTGTTTAACTCCGATGGTCATAACATGCGGTGGTCACATGCTTCCCCGATGCGGTTTAAGCAACCTCACGGTTAATTCTAATACGTGTTTTGTTTTTATATTGTTTTAACAATGTTTTATTTAATACATAGGCTCGAGAGGTATTAGGTGATAGGTTTTTTGACTTAGGGTTTATGTTTATAGTTTAACACATAGCATGGTGTGTTTTTTTGTTAGGTTTTAGATTAGGTTTGGATTTTAATGTAGGAATACAAGCCTTCTGGGCCCAATACATGAAATTTCAACACCTTTTACCATAAATTATCACTGTGTGACATCACCCATTGACCATATCTGCCACTGACGATGTAACTGGAACCATATTGATCATGTGTAATTGAATCAACGGAATCCCCCTCGATCATACATCAACAATATTCAATATGATCAGTAGTCACATTTGGAAAAGCCTATGAACTTCACGCAGTGGAGGAGCATGCCTTCTAGGATTTTAACCTGGGTCATTGTTACAACAACTACTCCAAGTTGCTACTAGACCACAGTCTGGTGGGGATCACAGGCTCATTTTATATAATCCCTCTTGGTGCAACTACACATCAACCACTACTTCAAGGTCATCCCATCACTCTAAGGAAATCTCTCATGGGAATTGAACCTTGTCCATTGGTGAAAAACTCCCCGCTCCTCATCATTGAGTTGAACCCGTTTGGTATTTTCTATAGGTTTATATGATTTGGTTTATTGAATTATTCCAGATATATGGAAGTCCACATAGTTTCACTACATATTTATCCCTTCATATATGCATTTCAAAATGTTCTTGGAATTTATTTCCACTAAATTTTCACCTTAATAAATGGAAATATTTGCATAAGGTCGAATTTGTTTCATAACATATGAACACATTAGTGGAAAGTGAGTTTCACTTGATGATGTTGTGGGTAACAGGTCTGAATGGGTGTTTTATTTTTACTTGCAGGTTTGGCTAAGAAATAATATTTTCCATACGTAACATATTACTGCCCACACCTCCATGCACTAAATGGTTCACGTCAAGCAATATTCGCTGATATGGTAACTGGTTCAGGAAGCTCTAGTTTAGGGACCAATGGAATTAAATTCAAGGTTGACGAAAATCAATCCCCTAGTAGTGATTGAAAGAATATATCCAATTCTGAAGTCGTCAGAAAGTTGGTGAATGCCTCAGTTTCTGATACTTCCAAAGAAACTGAGTGAACAAAGTCCAGAGAGCCGACCAATTGAAGATAGCACTTTGTAGGTTGTAAACTTGCCTTGAGCATGAATATATCATTTCACATGTATAGAAAATTGAGGGTTTATTGTTAACAAGAAAGCTTTATTCAATTACGAGTTCAGTTGTGTGTGTTAATAAGGAAAAGCTAATACAGACATGACGTAGGAAACCTTGAATTTGATGATCAAAATTGATTGTTTTGATGTAGTATAACATCTATGATCAAAATATGAATCCAAATATTCATTTTATCTACTAGATGATATTTGATGTTCAATTTCTAGTTTCTTCAATTTAAGAAACTAAAATGTCTAAAAGCTTTTAGATTTCTTTGTCTATTGAGCTCAATCATGTGTACACTATTTGAGCTTTTAGTGGAGTTGTGATTCATTTATACAGGGAGATGTGTAACAGTGTACTTTATGATCTTTCATTTTTTAATCAAGAGTTCCATGAGTCAATACTTCTTTATACATATATCATAGATGAACTCATGAAACAATATTTCATGTGTAAATTATAGTCCAACCAATATTAAGTTGGAAACTCATATTGTAATAATTGTCATTTAATATAATATAATTTATGTGGTTGATGTAATTTATAGTTTTACATGATATTATTTATAATTGTAATTAACATATGTAACTTTGCGTTTTCATATTAGATGAGCATGCACATTGTATGACTTTTTTTTTTTTTGAAAAATCACACTAATTAATTTATGTTGATTAATTATGGACACATAAAATCAAACTAAAACTACTAAATTAGTAGTTTATATTGATTAATGATGAAAACAAATAAAATGAATATACGATGACTAAATTAGTCATTTATAATGATTATCAATGAATGTAAATTAGCTAAATATAAAATACTAAATCAGTCATTAATATAATGAATATGAAACTACCAAAAAATGACAAATGACTACTATAAATGATAAATTTGTGATTACAAGTGATTACTAAATTTTGCATATATATGACTTTTAGTAGCTAATTTACAATATCTTATAACTCAACGGAATTTTAGCAATATTTCTTTGGTCATTAATTGGTTTTAAAAAATGATTAAAATTACATATTTATGACTATTAGTAGCCAATTTATAGTATTTTATAACACGACCAATATTTTGGTCATATTTGTTTTGTCATTAATTGGTTTTCTCGGGTGATCATGTAGTAGTATATTTTGCTGTATATTTGGTCATTGATTGTGACAATAATGACTAAATCAATTACTAAATTAACGACCAAATTTATGACTAAATATATTAGTAGACAATAAAATTGAGAAAGCCAATTAATGATTAAGCTCAATACGACTAAAATTTGGTCGTGTTGTAGGATACTGTAAATTAGCCACTATTGGTCACCGACTGAAGAAATGTTGTTTATATGAAAATTTTAGTTTTTTTTTTTTTAGTAACTAATTAGCTATTTTGTACTAGTGTAGGAAGATCCATTGTTGTTGTGCGAGAAGACCCATTGTTTCTTTTTGCTTGAGCCCTGATTTCTAGAAAGAAAAAAAGTTGACACAATGTGCACCTATGTGTTGAGTTTCACACAACTTCCAAAGAATCTAGAGGATTATTTAAAGATTATATTGGATGGTGGTCATTTTTTCCACCATTCGATGCATAGATCATTGAAGACACAATTTTCATTCCCGTGACATCTAATTTGATTATTTTCACTCTTAGAAGCCTAAGATACAGAGTGGGCACTGCTGTAAAAAGGAATGAGGTTTATTCCAAAAATAAATCGTCATGGCACTCAATGAATCAAAAAATATCAACTTATTCCTCTTTTATGAAGGACGTGGCCATAATTGCATAGGTTAGATTAGAGGATGGGCATGTTCATGTGTTAGATCAGGCTTTTAAGCTTAATTACAAATTTTAGGCTCCTAACAATAATGTATAGTTCATTTTGTGGTTGGGTTGGTCAATATACTCAACTTGGGTTAGTTTATGGAGAACGTGAGATGTTGGGAGGTCATGCAGTGAGAAAAACATTCGATGGATAGTAGTCACTAGGTCTAAATGAAATTGAAGCACTCTAAACACCCAATAATCATTGAATTTACTTTAATTTTCATTGTAATGTGTTAATATATTAATAATACAAAAAATACAGGTATAAGAAACCATATCAAATGGATTTCCCTATGACTTCTTCAAGGTACACTCTACTAGTTACAAACATTGTTAAAATTAATACCTCTATTATCATTACTATTTCCATTTGTAACATGGATTTAATTTTTACATTCATTTCAACAATCATATAGATGGACAAGTTGTAAATGAAATAAGAAGCGTGATGTTGGGGAATTAGGTTTTAAAAAGAGAATATAATGTTGCAAATTGTTTGGCTCTTACATTCTGAAAATATGATTGAATATAATGAGGAATGTCATTGCAAAGGTTTGATGAATTCTGGGTTGCACCACCAAGCTGAGTATAATATCTCCTAACATGATTTTTGATGTTACTTTTTTTCATGTTTCCTACACCATAAAACATTAATTATCAATTGAACTTAATTCTATTGTAGCTAATTTTGTATAGGAGTGAAGTCAATTGTTTGAATTAGGTCCTTTTCTTTGGATTCAAAAAATAATCTCAAAATTTGTAATAGAGATAAAAATGACATTTTTCTTTTAACATTTGGAATAATTAAGTTATATTGGATGAGAAGAAACCTTATCTACAATTTCTCCAGAGGCACTGAATTATGTGAATGACGATCTTGGCTTGTAGAAGGATCCCTCAATTTGATAATACCAAAAATTCATCTTCTCCACCTTTAATGGGTTTAACACTACAATGGAAAAGGTTTTTCTATAGATAAGTCTCCAAGCCAACTTCTTAACACTAATAATTGGCTTAATCCAAGAACCATGGCCATCTCCTCTAAATTATTCCCATGTGTCCTCAAAACTCAATATTTGGTGTAGCCAAATAACTAATTGATATAGCCAAATCTATGAAATATATATGATGATGGTGCAATAAATTTTAAGATTTAAATTAAGTGTACTTGTGGCGCAATTTGAGCACAAATTTCCCATAACATCCATGAGAAATAATTGGTTTTTGGGATGAGATGCATAATTATCAACTCTCATGACCACATCTCTAGATAAATCAAAGGTTTTGAAGCCAACGTGATTGAAGAGGATAGCTCTCTTCCATATGGTGAAGGTAGAGGGAGAGGGGGAGTTCATTTCATAAATTTTATTATCATGGACAATGGATACTAAAATTCTCGTGAGAGAGGAGAAGATGCGAGGATGCACTTGAGACATTCTTATAGCTCCAAAGAAAATGCAAGAAACATCAAAAATAAAAATAAAATCAAATTGAAGTCATAATGATTATTGGTTTTGAAAATACTTTCAAGTTTTTAATCTTCAAAGAAAATATTAATTGATTACTTAAGAAAACCTTACCTAAGAACAAAGGAAATATGGTTTATCACATATATAAAACTTTTTTCATTCTTTATGAGCATTAATACTATAAAACCAAGCATTTATTTTCTCTAGGATACCTCCACCCAAAGACCCTGAATGGTTTCACAGTTTTAATCATCATAAAAAAAAAATTATAACAAAAACCATTCATAAGATTAGCTATTCAGGAAGAAAGAGTAGTGAAAAAAAATGAAGAAGTATTTACCTAGTAGAAATTATCTATAATTTGGAAAATGAATGACACTAATAGAGAAGGTTTTCTTCTATCTGTGTTGTTTCCACTAAAACTTGAGAAGATTTCAAGCATAGAAACCCACATTTTACTTGTAAATCGAAGGAACTCTCGTGTTAATTTTTAATTCGAAACTAAAAGATACTATAAGCAAGGAAACCTCTTTAAATAAAACAATCAAATGAAACCAAAAGACTATTCTTACCAGCGATGTCATAGGATCAAATCCAAGGGGCGGTTGTGCTTCTAAATACTTAAGCAATGAAATCTTGATTGATTAGTAGAGAGAGGATGACACTATATCGATAAAATATTGTTCAAAGGGTAATGAAAAAGAGATTTGTTTCTTTAAAAACCTTAAGAAAACTATGAAAACTCTAAAAACCTTGTTGATACCCATTTTTTGCCCTTTTCTCAACACTCCAAGCTGTTTAAGCCAAGAAATGTGGTGGGTGATGCCAATATTAGTTTAACCTCAGAAAACTAAAGAACATAGCACCATTTTGGGCCCTTTACTTCAGTTCATTCACTGGGTGAGTGAGAAATAAATTGGGGTTCTCATTCTAATACTGAACTCATTCATTCCACTCGAATTTCCACAAATTACTGCATAGTCATAGAATTATCCCTCAATAGTCGGAGCCAATAGCCTAAGTTGTGAGGAACCTAACTTCCTCAACCTCTTTCTCTGGCTAACCCCCTAATATCTCAACCACCTTCTTTTTCTTGCCTCCTAACACCTATACCTCCCATCCAAGCTGAGTTCACATAATAGATTTCAACAATGAAGTGATAGATGACTTGAGCTCACCGATGAAAGTAAAAAGAGTTAAACCCACCAATGAAGGTAAAAATGGTTTCTTTGCCATTTTTCCCTATTTAAGACAATTATATAGGACTTCTGCGTTCCATATGAGCTTACAAAATTATTATAAACTATATCACTATTGGGGGGGTGGGGGGTAAATCAATAGTGAATGCAGTTATAATTTTTTCTTTAATTAATTAAACCTTTAAACCATGCATGAACTAAAGCACATAAGCAAATATTATAGCATCAAACACAAGTGAAACCATGCAATCATTCAACACAAGATACACAAATATTTCTGGTGGAAAACTCTCCTCCTAGGTCAAAAACCACCCCTTTTGTTGTTGCGCTGCTCAATAAATTTTATTATGTGAAGAAAATTCTTTACATAGAGATTCATATGGCTACTATCAAATAGATATCTCTTTCTCATGTGGATCTATTAGACTACCAGCTATTGGAAGGCACCGCGCCCATTGCCTGATTACTTCTAAACTATCAAATGACTCTACAAACTCCTATCTACTGGAAGCCACCACGACCAATGAGCCTCACCCAATTTGTTCTAAACTATCGGATTGAGGAAATTTTACACTTATATTAATTTCACTAGAGTCCTCCAACTCCACTCCTCTATGTGGTTCTCATTTCATACATTTTAAGACTGGAACCAAGAACTTCTCAACATGAACAATACAACAACAATATCTTCAAGGAATAAAATCAAAACTCCAAAATAAAATGAATCAACACAAACACTGCATAAAATCTAAAAAGTTCATGAACAAAAACCTCTTTGCAATAGATAACACTGCTCACAAAACAAATGTTTCTCTCAACAACAAACAACAACAATAAGATGCTACTACCAATTACCAAAAAGACCTGCAACAATACTCTACACCATTTCCTCGCTCAATGCACAAAATTTTGGTCGAAACATACTTCTTCTATCTATTGCTGCACCTGCAAACTGCGTCAAATAAGCTACAACACAACCCTCACACAACTTTCACACCATCTACTGCACTCTCACTCTCACTCAACACATAACTCTTAAAACCAATTTATTTATTTATTTTCATTTTTTAACTCAATTGAAAAATATCTTCATCAATCTTGAATCCAATACCCAAGGAAAAAATTAAGTTAATACTAATACCAAGTTTAAATACCATGGTAATGATGTTCAAACAAAAATACCAAATGAAAAGACCATGATAATACAAATACCAAGGGCACCTATACTATGGTAATATGAACACCAAGTGCACTTGTACTGTGGAAATACCAATACGAATGGCACCTGTACAATTGTCAAAGAAACAAGCCAAAATACAATGTGTGAATACCATGGTAATTCTAATACCAAGGGCACTTGTACCATGGTAATACCAATTAGATTCCATACCAAATACCATGGGAACCATCCTTGGTAACATTGTACAACCAAATAATCATATGCATAACCAATACATAGCCAAACACCTCCAAAACTTCTAGCAACATCATCAAGCCATCAAGAAGTCTCCAATACCTATAAAAACATCTCCAACACATGTAGCAACATCTCCAATGATTCTAACACATGTACACGCATCTCCAACAAATGTATCAACATCTCCAACACCTGTGACAACAACATCAAGTCACCCAACTGCTTCAACATCTATATAGGCACCTCCAATACTTGCAGCAACATAAACTTATAATAAGATATCATAAACATGCCCTGCATCCATATCTACTCAACCTACAAGTCCTGCACTATGTTCGTCACTAAATTTTAACAAAACTAATTTGACATCAATGTCAATCAAGAAGCCCAACAATCTGACCACTGCTACAACCCAACACTCATCGCACTCATCATGAAGAGGACTACCAACATCATCATATTGAAATAATACATATGGAAAGCAGCGCCATGACCTTGTTTACATCAAAGCCAACAAGCTCCCCCTTTTCCATTGATTTCAACCTCAACATGATATCCAACATCTATGGTTTATCTCCATACACGCTCCAACTCTGAAGCTACAACTGTGAAGTTGATCTCCACAATATGAAATATCTCCCCCTTTGACATTAATGCAAAAGGGCCATACCAACAATAAATAACAATGCCAATAATGTTTCATATGAGAGAAGTACTCCCCATTTCATTCCCAACACCATGTAAATGCAAACTAAAGAAGTCTCTCTTGTAAGATAAGCATGTAAAACAAAGAAACTAACTACCAAAAAGTCTCTAACCAATGTCATGAAATCTCTAAAAATTCAACATGCTCCCCCTTTAAAGCATGTAATGAAGTTGTAATCACACACTCTTTGTCGTTGTAGAAACGCATCCACTACACCACTTTGATATACAATGATGTACATTAAAGTACCATACAATACAATGTTTCATGGAGAAAATAGATGGTTATAATAGGCACATAGGACTGACATATAAATCCTTTATAAACACACCAGTCACCAACCAATGACTCTATGGACTCATTATTACATCATTCACCCAATGTACTAGGGCTATATTAATGGTATACAAAATTAAATATGACATGGACACCCATTGTCCATACATAGCTAATGACAATACATGGCTTTTACAAATGCACACAAACATGCTCTCCTCTATGCATGTCCAAAATAATGAAATAACATGAGTACATGGCATATCTATCAAATACAAGACCTCCATGAGAAATTGCATAAGCTCTATATATAGCAACAATAATAGAAGTACTATCCAAAACATATGCTAGTGCATGGCCACTTAACTGCTTGGCCATCACCATCACAACGATGAAGATCCTATAGCAATATCATGATAATCACTAGAAACCACCATGCTCCACATAGACATTAGCAACAAAATAAACTAATAGGAGCAAACTGGCAATATGACATAGAAGTAGCGACATATGTATATCCATATCATCACAAAGCTTCCATGAGGCTCATCAATATAATAACATCAACATAAGCTCTGAGAGACAAATGAATCAGTATGAATTATATCCAAGAAGCATCAACTAGGAACTAAATATCAACAATAAAAATATAATATTTGGAAATATAACACCATCAACAGCACATACCCATCATATCCTTTACCTCATGTCATCAAAACACACACTCTCTCCTCATGAGAGCAGAAAGCAAGTAGCAATGTATTCTTTCCATGTATGAGTAGCAATATAAATCATCATGGCTCAACCATATGAGTGTATAACATCCCATAGATCATAGGCAACAACATATTCTCTCTCCATGCAAACAAAAATATCACAACTCATCCATCCAAATACATACCACTAGCAGCATGATACATCTAGAATAAATATCATGAGCAATAAAGTGCATACTCTAGAAGAGCCAACTCCAACACACCATATGGTCTTCATAGTAGCAACACATGCATACCAACAAATGATATATATATATATATATATATATATATATATATATATATATATATATATATATATATATATATAGCAATAACATTATAAAACTATGTCATGCTACCATATCACCATATCCTACTAACAACATGTATGGCGGAAACATCAAAAACTAACTCATCATCCTTCCTACAACAAACTCATATCAAGTAAGCACAACAATCTCTTCAATGCTAGCACTCATGTCCATTTGGAAGCACTAATTATCCCCTTGAATTTGTGACCCTCCATCACAACTTTACCATGCACAGAAGACAAACATGTGGTTGTCATACCTCCCAAAACATCAACAACAACTCAACGTGAAGCTGCTCCAAAATCATCAATAATAATAAAGGCTAATCCAACTAAAAACATAACGTAAAAGAATAGATCAGAAATAGAAACAACATTTCAAACCTTATAACCTCCCCTGAACACGTGCATCTCTCAATACACAGATTAATCTTCATGCACTCTTTCTAATATGGTTGAACATCCAAAAGTATTCATGCAACTCAAGATGTAGCCATATGCTCCCCCTAATACCATGCATGCCTTAGTTATTGACTCGATAAACATATGAATAGGTCCATTTAAATAGAGGGGAAAAAAATCCAATAATTGTGAAGTAATAGATATGATATATTCAAGCATCAATGCAATATTTCCTACACATAGAATCTTGGTAGAAAAAATAATATGATGTTTATTAAATAGGAAAATTAGTATGAATTAGTATTCCTTGAAAATTTCAAGATGACTTTGATTGGGTAATAATGGAGGTAAAATTAAAAATTTCAAAATATGAAAATTTTAAATATGTAAATGAGAGCATGTGTCATGTAGGAATTTTGATTTATATTATAACTATAATAGACATAAAATTTTCAGTTAGTGTGTTGTCAATGTTTTTCAACAATCTAAATTTGGCACATTAGAATGCAATGAGAAAAATATTTTCAACACTTTATTTCAAAAAATAGGGGGAGTTCACAAACTATGGGAAAATGAAACCTGTTTCAAGAAATTCAATAACCTTAATCTCATAAACATCCAAACCATATATGGCCTTGATATCTGAAAAAATAGAAGAAGAAGACATCAAACAAAGGAAGTATGTTTGGATAATTTCTTGGTATTTAAAGTATTTTTGGAAACGGGATACAAAGTAGCAATATAACTACTGCAAAGAACTCTTTTTTAATATTGGCATGTTTCTTATAATGAAACAATATTATATCCTTGAGTCCAACCCCCTGTAGTTTGCAAAATTTTTGGTTAATGAACGATACTTTAAGGAAGACGTGTGGCTCTAGTGATAATAAAACATCAATATCATGGGAAGAAAATGTACATTTCCCAACAAATTCTCAATAACATCAAGGCTAACTTTAAGGAATCACACAAATGAGAGTTTGGTAACACCTTCTCGGACAAAATGTAGTTGGAAAAATAAGTAGCCTCAACACAATAGGAAATAATGAACACTATAATAATGGAAATATAAAATGAGGAAAATATGATTTGTGAAGAAATTATAGCTCATAATATTCAAGAAGAATGTTTATGGAGGAAAAAATATATACTGTAACATTTGAGAGAAGGGCACAAATATACTAAATTATTTCCCAAACCATTATGCAAGGAAGAAACCACAACAAAATAATCTTTTGTCATGCACAAGGGGGAAAGTTATAGGCATGTTAATGCACAAATATATATATATATATATATATATATATATATATATATATATATATATATATATATATATAAACACATGCTTTAGCACCTTCTTAATGGATCCATGTTATAAATCACAAAAAAGTTTGCAAACTAGTTTTGGGAAGAGAAAACATCCATTCTTATGTAATAATTTTCACATGAAGAAGTAAATCATTACCTAACAAACCAAATATATATATACATGCACATGGATACCTTAATGATATAGGATGTTGTGTTTAAATATCTAAAATCTAATAAATACATTTGATATAGTGAATACACTGAGCCAAAGTATGGTTGAGCCTCAACAATATCATTGTAAAGATGGTAAGCACGTACTCAAATATCTGAAGGGTACAATCCACTATATCATGAAGTATTCTAGAGGCTTCATTCCTCCATATATCTGGTCACTGATTAGAAACTAGCATAGGTAAGGGGACTATGAGCCCAACAATACGATACAAGGGGATTCTCATCCTAGCAAAAGAAGTATGAGGTAGGGCCTTAATTTCCTTTCCCATGCGGGTTAAGCATTCTAAGATATGTAGGTAGATGGGTGAATGGGTTGTGAGTTCATCCTTGTTTCAAACGGTATTTGAAATTTCCATCCCTCTCCATTAGAAGGAGGAGGTGGTGAATAGAATTCAATCGGAAAAAAACAACTTACCAAACATGCATAGAGAAGGAGAAAGAGGTTGTGTGACTCTGCAACTCGTTAAAATTAATAAACATTTTTCATAGTTGGGACTTAATGTGATAGGTTTCCTTGTCAAAGTAGTAAATTAAAGAGTGAAAGGGTTGAAGCGATGTTCTTGAATGTGAATTTACGGGGACACATTTTGACAAGCCACCAACACTTTTCAAGTCCAGTGTAAGGACAAATGGTCCTAGGCATATGAGGTTCAAACTATTATGTTGTTTATTTAGAGTTTTTTGGAGAACTAAATAATCAATCTCCTCTTAATATCCACGCAAAAGAAATATGAAACAATTGAGAAGAGTTTAAAAAGGTGGTATATAATAAATACGAGGAAGAAGATGAGATAGTTGGTCAATAATTTCAATTCATGCCATTTTCAAGCCTAAGATACCTTCCATTTGGTGCAATCAAACTATGCTAGGTGCTAGTTCTACAATTTTTTTAATACATTAGATTTACAGGTGTTCAAGAAGGAATGTAGACTTACCATTTCTTAACCTTGATTCCCAAATTTTCTAGCTACTATGGATTCTTAAAGGAGTCTGAACGTGACCACTTTCCCTTCCCCGAACCCTTTACCGAGGCTTTTTCCTGATCCTATAGAAAGAATACACAATAATTGAATGTAGGGAGTAGCCACCAAGAAACACTCAAGGGATCGTCGAATTTAATGTATGGAGGAGCAACAAAGAAACACTCAAGGGAATGTCAAATTGAATGTAGTGAGAAGCCACCAAGAAACACTAAAGTTAACATCGAATCAAATGTAGGGATGAGCCACCGAGAAACCCTCAGGTCTAGAAGAATCAAATGGAGGGAGCATAGCCACTAAGAAACCCTTAGTTCTACAAGAATCAAATGTAGGGAGTGGAGCCACCAAGAAAAACTCACGGTCTATATATCTCTATGTTTATGCGATGACATGCCAAAACCACGTATTGAGACGAGCTAGGAATTCTACAGTTTTGGGTATATGGGTTTTGATTTAATAATATAATATAATTTATATTGTAATTGTTAGTTTAAAAAAATAAAATCAACAACTATGTGATAGATAATATTTATTAATTTTATTAAATAATAATTAATTTACACTAATGGCTACATTTAAAAAAAAAAAGTCATGTAAGTTGAATTAGTAGAGATAGAATTTACTTGATAATTTTATCAATTGTTATAGGATGTCTTAAATAGCTATCATTAATACACATTCAATCCATATTTTGGTGAGTATAAGAGCATCTTGAAACAAATAATGTCAATTCATGGCATTCAATACTCAGTAGAAGGTGTTAGCCAGCCATAAGAATTCATGAATCATAATATGATAATCTTCATGTATTGTCTTGTGATTTTATATATCAACCTCTACATTAGCTTTCAAATATCAAGATAGTAGCCATCAAACATATCTTTCATCCAAGCCCTACAATGTATTTTCCAATCATCCTAAAACTCGAAATTCACTTGGATGATCCCTTCCCATTCAATCACAAGGTTGGTTTCCCACGCGGTATAGAATAGATGGTGATGGGATGTATTGTTAAGTCAATCTATGATGTGAAGGATATTGATTAGAAACACTATTGGAAAAAATCCAATCATGTTAAGGGCTAGTGTGGCCCAGGTTGGGTGTAATCCCAAGTTGATTTTGATGGCTTAGATGCCCTTGGGTCGAAGTTTCTCAAGCCACAGGTTAAGCCTAATGTAATCTTTGGAGAACTCAAACCACTTGACAAAAAAACAAACAAAAAATCAAGGTTGGTTAGTGGACAATCTATCAAGATTCTTGTGAATGTAGAAATCCTTTAGAAGATAAGTCACCTTTACAAATTATAAAATGCATTATGGGGGAGATTTAACTTGAGGTATTTTTATTTTTTTTTTCGATTTTAGTAAGATCTAATAGATTGATACAATTTGTACTTTGAAGCATTTTTCATTTTGAGGAGTTGAGAAAACAAAGAATTTATATTTGCATGAGTCATAGGCATGCAATATCACAAGTGATGGCATGATAGAATTAATAATTTTATGCATTTGAAAAAACAATATTAAGGAAAGATCACAAAATCTTTCTTTTAGAAACAGTTTGATGCAATGCATCACAAGCTATTCATTTCAAGGGTAGTATGAAGCCACTACAATGGTATACTCATTAAAATCTCAACATGTCACTTGTAGGAATTGAACATAAGTGGGTTGATAACAATCATGCCTCCTAGCCACTAAGGTAAATCATATTAACAACCAGATTGTTTTAATTTATTGATTCTAAGAAATATTTTGATTAGAATTATGTTTGTAGAATTCCAAAATTGTTGAAGAAAATATTTCTACCTTAATGAATTTCCAAATTCATTAAAAACTTATACACTTTTCGAAAAGTCCTTCTATACATTTTACAATAGGTTTATAATTAATTTCTTGAGTAATTATATACAATTCATTAATTTTATTTTCATTTGATTGTTGAATTGTTTTTGTGAGTCGTATTTGAGTCTCAAAACCCTCCCATATCATAAATGCATTCATCTACCATAACCATGTCAAATTTCAGTGCATACGAGCACAAACTGAAAAGATTTATGTTGGCTCCATTCTCAAGTCACATCATGACAATATCAAGGGACTTCTCTAGCCCTCTAGAAATTGATTCACTGAAAATTGCAAAGAATAGATAGTGCAAAAAAAAAAATTAGACAATCCACGAATAACAATTTCAGTTGATAATTATGGTGATGAGAATAATGGTGAAGCCTCCTGGTAGTAGAGAAACAAATATATTAGTCAACCCAAATCATTAGCTCATCAATGCCAACAGAATATTATCATTTGTTAGTACCATGCCACATAATCAATCAATTATAAACTGACATAAGTAATCAATTATAAACTGGATTTTAACACCTAAACATTAATTTAGTCAATTTTCTTAAAATCATTATGAGACCCTCTTGTGGGAAATTTTTTCATGGGAAGTCATGGCCCGTCCTTATTTTGTGTGGACACCCATTTCCAAGTTAGTTCGACCCACCAACTCATCACATGGGCACCCCTTCCATGCGGGTGTCCCAGCATTCCCAACATGCTATGACCCCATGGGTGCCCAGGTTCCCCGCCTTCATGCAGACATTACTAGGGTGCGAGTGTTTACCCTGTTGTGAAAATAATTCATCATAAATCATTATTTCATCAATGAAAACAAAGATTTATCATTTTTTAGTACCATTCTACATAATCAATCAACTATAAACTGACTTTTAACACCTAAACATTAATTTAGTCGTTTTTCTAAAAATCATTATGAGACCCTATTAAAGTCCCTATACTACTAGTGTAACCCCTTATTATTATTAGTGAAACCCCCTTATTATATTTTTGTGCCCATGTAGTCCCCATATTGTTATTATTGTGTCCCATAGAAGCCCACTATTGTTCTTGTTGTGCCCTTACATTATTATTGTTATGTCGACTCTAATTATATTATGACACCTTAGATTGCTATATATAGAAAGGAGGTCTTGTCATTTGTATCATCCAAGGATTGTTCATTTCTATAATGTAAAAGGAGGTTTTCTCCTCGAAGAGGCTGATTTTGAAGTCGTTGATCTATTTTTTCTTCTATTTTTTTGAGCTTGTTACATAACATTTGATATCGGAGCTTTGGATTCTAGGGTTTTGTTGCTCCAAACAAGTCAGCGTGGAATTTTTGCTATAACTTTTTCTATACAAAGTTTTATAAGTGTGGAGTCACGGAAAAGGTATGCATTTACTATTAATCTCATCATCCTTTTCCTTTATTCTTATCTTGTCTATATCTTTTTTTTTTAACTATAACGGTTGTGGTTTTTATTTATTGCAAAAGGGATAGTGGGTCTTTGCCGTAGCGACCCTTATTACATGGCTGTTTTCCTTTTTTGTAGCCTTTGAGATATTACAATTTCACAGTTTTTGGAAGAAGCTTTCCCCATTTACAATTAAACTCCCTTTCCTGAGAGTGCATCCAATGTTCACCATCCAGTCCGCTTCGCTGTTGGAGTTTCTGAGAATATGGTAGAGCTTGTATGAGTTGAAGTCTTGTAATACTCTCCTCAGTCTATCCATAATTTTGTTGAGACCAACGTTGTTGAAGAGTTCACCATTGATTAAATTTTTTATTATAATTTTTGAGTCTCCGAAGACTTGGAGATCTTTAACACCTTTCTCTCTAGCAATAAGACAAGCTTTGAGTAACCCAAGGATCTCAGCTTGATTGTTAGTTTTCAGGCCAAGGCCCCACACAATAGAATCTCTTTCAGTCCCATCCATGGAATAGATGACCCCACCAACACCTGTGACTCCGAGGTTCCCTTTGGATGCCCCGTCAAAGAATATGGTAGTTAATTTTTGGGCCCTCCACCATTTCTGGAAGATGTCATCTGGTTCTCTTTTTCGCCAGTTCGGATTAGCTTTTTGGGGAGGCAGTAGATAATTTCGGGGATGTGGCTCTAGGGCCAACCACCTCTTTTCTTCCAGTGTGAGCAAAGGATCATGTTTTTAGTATTGATGTTGGGCCATTTCCAAGAGTAGAGACTTTGCTTTTGCTACAATTTGAACCAGGGAGTGTTGTATGTCTTTGAAGACCTGTTGGTTACGAGCCAGAAAAAGCTGCCAGTAGACAAATTTTGGTATTGCTATCCATACCTTGCACCAAAATGACTTCGGAGGGATATGCTAAGGGTAGCAGGCACTCCAAGTAGCAAAGAAGTCTGGACAGAAGTCTGAGAAGGTATAGACATCTGAAAATCTTGCAGAATGAGTCCCCACACCTCTTTGGCAAAGAGGCACTCCAAAAATAAATGCTGGGCAGTTTCAAGATTACTTCTGCATAGCACGCATCTATGAGGCCCTTCAATCTTCCTCTTTACGAGATTGTCTCTTGTTAATAGTTTGTTGTGCGCCAAAGTCCATAAGAAAAAAATTATTTTTGGAAGAGCTAGCGGCTCCCAGACCTGTTTCCAAAATGTGGGCGGATGATTACTGTTCTTTGATCCTTGAACACTCTATATCCCTTAGCTGAAGTGTAAACACCTATCTGCCCCCAGCCCCAACTGTCTCTCATGTTTCTGTTGACCGGCATTACTTCTTTGAGCAGATCTTCAAGGTGATTATGTTGGTCAATTAAATGCGCCGGGGCTCTGATGAGCCCCAAAAATGTACCATTATTTGGGCTCATTCAACCTCCTAATTTGGCTTAGTCCACCATTCACATTTGTTTATTGCATTTTTTTGATTATTTTTATGTCAATAGAGTGAATTTGGTTAGTCATTATGCCAACAAGTCTAATGGGTGCTTTGTGTAGCCTTTTTGGTCAACTTGGAGACAAAATTGAAGGTCTTAATGAGCACTTGGCAGCCAAATTCGTGGGAGAACAAGCTAGAGGATTTGTAGGAAGGTGTCCCCCTCATTTATGGGCCCTTACCTCGAATTCTCCACCATCAGCTCAGAGTTCAAAGGCCACCAAATCAATGAGCACAAGGGCAGCCAAGCAAGTCAAGTTGGACTGCTGTTAACTACAAGTCTTGGGCAGCCAAGTCCCTAAATTTTAGGAGGATTGTTGGGTCCTCAAATTGTATAAATAAGAGGGCTTAAGACCTCATTTCAGTTAGTCATTTTGGGGAGCTAGTGGTTAGTCATTCTGTAGCTGGTAGTTAGTCATTTCATAGTCTTGTTGTAGTCATTTTGTAATTCGATTTTTAGGCAATAGATTAGTTTTGCTGTCAGCTCATTTTCAAGTTCTTCTTGTGGACAGTTTTTATGTAACTCTTCATTCTTGTTTAATAAAGATGAATCCAGCTTTGCACCAGCTCTAAATCTCTCTTGGGAGGCTGTAGCTCTTGGGGTTGGGCCCATCTCAAGCGCTCAGTACCTCCCTTGTTTATCTTTATGTGTTTGTTGCGTTCTTAAAATGAAATCTGCTCTTTAGATCTTGCTTTGTTATTTTGGTTGTTTTTTATGGTTAAAGTAGCTTTTTATGGTTAGAATCGATTGGTAGGAGTTTTTCATGCATTTAGATCTTTTTGAATGTTCTTACTCATGTGATGTACATGGTTCTCTTTCCAAACAAAGCTGTTGTTTATTCATTTCATTGACAGTTGGATTAAGTTAGCTGGGACTTGGTTTGTTTGCAAGGATTCATTGATTCATTTGAATGAGCATTGTGCAGGGCATCCCTATCACCTTCATCACCTCCTCGTTCATCTGAGCCTCGTCCAGATCAGCTCCTCCATCACCAAGTCTGTTTCCTCGTCTCCCATTTGCTCTTTTGCCACGTAACCCTACCTTCTTGCTTTTCCATTGCCTACACCTTCGTTGATGCAAGTCAGCCTTCCACATCATCTCACCACTCCATCCATCAGTTCCTGGGTCACTTTAGACCCCCATCCTACCTCCATAACCATCCATGCATCTTCCATCAACCATCCATCCTCAACCATCCCATTTCGAAACATCCTGTAGAAGAATTGCAGAACATCCTGTAGAAACCCCTGCAGACTTCCTGTAGAAGTTCATAAACACGGTTGCATGTCATCCAGACTTTGTGAAACTCTCAGAAAGAATGTTAGGGATCCCTTAGACCCTCTCTATACCATCCCAACCTTTCTCAAAGCATTTCATCCCTTGATCCATCCCTGCACAGTGGAAAACTAGTTAGAAGCACATGCATGATAATTTCAACAACTTAAGAAAAAATACAAAAATATGTTTTCTTCAGATAGTAATAACTTAGACACGTGCATTTTACCTTCTTAGAAGTAATGGCATCTCTTTCAGTAGTTTGCATTCTCCTTTTTGCATCAGTAGGACTAGTTAGTAGAATTAGGGTTTGCTAGGGTTTGCTAGGGTTTGTATTTCTTTTTGGCTTTCAGTTTCTTTCCGCAAGTAGATTAGCTTCCTTTGAGTTAGCTTTCATCCATCAATTAAAAAGATTCTTCTAAGAGCTCATAGAAGTTGGCTTGAGCCCCTAGCGGACTTGTGCCAGCTGACCAAGTGACAGCTGCGGCAAGAGCTAGTACTTGTGCATACAGCACCGTCGCTTCCAAGTTTGTTACGAACTACCGGGTTGATAAAATTAAAGAAGGGAGTTCCAGGAGTTGTAGCATTATTGCTACAATACTGGGGCCCACCATCTTTTTGGCGCCGTTGCCGGGGAAGCGTCAGAGTATTGGTGATTGCCGCTTTTCTTCTATTTTCCACTACAATCTTCTGCTAAGTAGTTTATTTCATTTCCATTATGCAATTTCGTTTATGCAAAAGTAGATTAGAATTTCCCGCTTTCATAGATTAGCATTTCAATTCCGCAATTTCATTTCTGCAAGCGTAGGGTAGCATTTCAATTCCGCAAGCGTAGCCTAGAATTTCATTCTTGCAATTTGATTTGAGCAAAATAGATTAGTCCTTTCCTGCTTTCATTTCAATTCCGCATTTTCATTTTAGCAAGATAGTTAGTTGCAGTTCAATCTATTTCAGTTTTGTAGGTAGAAGTAGGAAAAAACAAAAATCAACCAAAAAGATTTCATTTCATGCCTTGTAGGAGTAGAGATAAGTTAGAAAAATGATTGCACAACACCCCCCATTGCTTCACACAACCAACCTTCTCTCTTCTTCAATGGTTGTGACTAAGAAGAACCCCTGGATGGACAACAAGACATATTTAAAGAACCTCTAGGGGAGAAGAAGAAGAAACCATTCCTTTGGAGCAAATGGCTACAAGCAGAAATGTTGGGAGCAGTCCCTTGTCCAAAGACGAATTTGAAGATCAGATAGAAGATTTCAAGAGTGATATGAGGCAGTTTCTTGCCATGCAATTGGATGCCCTGTGGATCCAAAAGAAGTAAGAGGAAGCCAAGAGGGCTTTGGTCATTTTTTGTCCTAGGTGCACTAGAAAGCATCCTAGGAACGCATGTCCATTGTACTCCATAGAAGTGTGTTTTGTCTGTGAAGAATACCATCCTACAGATCAGTGCCCTTCCTTACCCAGATTCAAAGCTGCATATCAGAGAGCCAAAGGAGCCACTGAACCACTCCATTATATGAACCAAAGGAGGCCGCATGAACCTAGATCTTATCAGCAGGAAGTGCAAGGGATATCTGAGACCTATTATGACCCCTATCAAGCCACTTTCATGCCTTCTTGGGGTCCCCCTGCTCATCCTTCCTGGTCCACACCTCCTCCTTGGTCATATTCTCCTTGTTCCTTCACAGATCCATATTATGCCCTACCAGTTGCTCATTCATTTCACTCTTATGCTCAGCCACAGCCTCAGTGGAATGCACCTTATCAGGAGTGGAGGCCCCAGTACAACTCTCATCCCGCTCATTTTCCTCCACCACCTGCTCATCCACAACCATCGCCTCCTCCTCCACCAAGGCAACCCCAAATGCCTACCCAACCATAATGCCATCCATCTCCATCTCAATTTCACACCTCCACTCAACTACCCATACCACCATTTCCAAAACCATACAATGGAGCAGCTCAACCCAATTGCAAAGCTGAGGCACAACATGTGCAAATGACTCCTCTTGAGCTCAATGATGTTCACCAAAGCTCAGGAAGAGTGTTGCAAAACCAAGATTCTATTGAAGGACCAAAGGAAAAAGAAGATTCCAAAGAAGAGATCAAAGAACCATGGGCTGCACTTGATGAAGAGAAGAGATTAGAATCAGAGATCGAGAGAGTTCCTTCATGGTTACCATCAAATCCTCCATGTACTCAAGAGAAAGATCAGCAAAAAGAGGAAGATGAGAAGGTCATGATAGAAGGTGACATGAAGAATGATCCAGATCAGCAAAAGGACCAAGGATATCAAAGCTATATTGAGATATGGTTTCAGAAGGTGACTAAGTTGCAGCGGTACTCTCTTCCTCAGCTATGTTTGATCCCTTCAAAGTCAGATCATTTGGTCTCTAAAGTCTGGATAGTTGTCCAAGCATGCATTTTGAGCCTTCACATCATTTTTTCTCTAATTTTGATGTGCACATGGCTCCATTGGAAGTATTCTTATACTTGAAAATGATTTTGTTTTTCAAGTAGGGTAGGGTAGAAAAAAAAAAGAAAAAAGAAAAAGAAAAAAAAAAATGAAAAAAGAGGAAAATAGAAATCTAAGGTGAAAACCTCCTCGGAGGCGCCTTAGATTGGCTCATTGATTGAAAACCCCATGAGGCAGTCAATGGGTTGGAAAAAAAGAGAAAAGAGAATAAGATCTTTGGGTGAAAACCTCCCTTGGAGGCGCCCAAGGCAGGCAATTAGGGTGAAAACCTCCATGAGGCGCCCTAGTTGTTTTTCAAAAAAAAAAAAGAGAAAAAGAAAAATAAAAATAAAGCTAATCTCCATTGAATAATTTCATGTTGCAGCAATGACATTGCAGGTTGCAAGAAGGACGTTTCATGACAGGAGGACCACTCAAATCAAGGTCAAAGTAATTGTTCTTGTGCCTTCTACAGGAAGCTCTGTATTTCTACAGGAAACATCCTGTAGAACCTTTGGACGAGCCAAATCCAATTTCAAAAGTGAATCTGATGGTGGGAATCTGTTGATTAGGCCTACAAGCACTTGTGTGTCCATCCCTTTCCTTTCTCCATCATTTTTTCACCTCCTTGTGCTTCTCGTTGTGCTTCTACAGGAACTTCCTATAGAAATTGTGGGAAACTAGGCATGCATTTCAAAAAGTGGTTTGGCAAGCATGGTAGCTTCCTTAAAGGTTCAGAAGTCCTCCTGCAATCTTCCAACTCCTCCTCCATCATCTCCATACCCGCATCACAGCCAAAATTCATTTTGTCATACCATGCAACCAAAATGCAAAGTGCCTTGAAGCAAAAACACATAGAGCAGAATTTGTTTTTGCCATAACTTGAAAACCATGCATCCATTTGACAAACCATTTTATTGGGAATTGTACAAGGTTGATGACAACATGCCTGAGCAGTTTCATGCAATTCCGGTGCACGGTTTCCAAGAAATCAGCCTCCATCACCACCAGCCATTTTTGCATTTTCTCCATAACCGTGCATCTGTTTCAAAACCTGTTTCATGGAGAGATGCACATGGGTGATAGTAACCTACCCAAGCAGTTTCAGCTGATTCCGATGCACGGTTTCCGAGAAATTGACCTCTGAAATCTTCAGCCATTTTCCATTTTTCTCGAAATCCGTGCATCCATTGATCACGATTTTGCTATGGGAGATGCATAATGATGGTAGGAACATGCTCACCAAGTTTCAGATCAATCCGATCTACTGGTTGGGAGAAATGGCAAAAAGAAGTTCTAGTTTTGTGACCATGCAGCAGCAGCAGCTTGAACGGGCAGAGTTGAACGTGGAAACGATTGCATGCAGCTCAGATCCGGCCAGAGGACACCTACACAAGGAAAAGCAATCAAAAATCATTAGCCAAGCCTCATGCAATCAAAGGATCAGAGCATGCAGCAGCAAGAAGCTTCACAAGCAGCCATTTGGCTTCAGGTACGTGACAAAACCTATTCCTCTATTGCATGAATCTAATTCAAGAACTGCATGAACGAATGGAGTGATGGAATTAAGCCATGAATTTAGGAGGGTTCACTTGATGTCCAGTTCTCTAGCAAGTCACGCAGCATGCATGGGTCAGCCATGCACGTGAAAGTCAAAAAACGGACAGTATGGGCAGTCTAACTCCAGTGCAACTGAATCGATGAGATTTCAAGCAGAGAACAAATAGTGACCACTGCAGTTCATGATTGCAAAACAGTCGCATAAGCTAGCACACGTATGTGCCACTTCACTCTCTCATGCAAACCACGCAGCAATTAATGACGGCTCGGCTGAAGACTCACGTTAACTGTTGATTCATTTACACTTGCAAACCTCTTCAGCTGAATCCTCTACCTCTGAATTTTGTTAAACTGACGTCCTTCGCCAAATTTTCCAGCTTGTTAAAAATTCTCCCGCATACCAAGATCATTCAAAGACGCAGAGACACCCTACAGGCATTTCTACAGGAAAGGTAGAGAACAGCTCTGCGGAAGGAAAACCCAGAATTTTCGTTGAATTTGGAGCTCCAGACGAGATACTGTGATTGTCTGCATGAAAGCTTGGGTTGCAGAACCTTGATATCAATTGGAGGATGACCTTGAGAAAGGGGTCTATCACCATATTGTTGGCTTGTTTTAGATGTTGTGACTAATTTCAGCAGGACCAACAAATACAAATGGCCTATTAACATTTTGGGAACTTTATCACTTCCTTTTCAAGAAAAATATCACAAGTTCAATTCCTTTACTTCCTATTTCATAAGAAGGCATTCTTGCACCTTTGATGCTGAAAATTCAAGGATGTCCAGTGTTTGGTCTTCTTTAAGTTCTTCGATGTTTCAAGTTTGAAGTGAAAAACCGGTTATCAAGCATCCAAAGTATTAGAAAGATGACGGTTGATGATGGAAATTCAGTATATGTTGGTGGCCTTCCATACGATTCTACTGAAGACTCCATTCAAAGGGCCTTTGAGATTTATGGCACTATTATTGCAGTAAAGGCTCTATCCAGATATTCATATTCTAGATTTGCCTCATCATGCATCCTTATCCGAGATAGTTGGGCTTCTACACATGTGAATTTGACATCAATACACATCTCTTCTCAAAACGATTATTGCTTATCAACCGGAGTTTTTTGCTCTAATCTCGCTTTTAGTCCGGCAACATATGGCTTATCTTTATTTGAACCGTGGTACTTCTGGGCTTTCATCGATATATGTATACTTCATTACTGTTGTAATTGTGCATTATTGGGACTCTATTCTCAGCTTGAAGAGTGCAGCGGTGTTATTGTTGGACCTAATCAGATATTGGTCAGGTCCACTGGTGGTCCCTGGTGCCAGACCAAATATCAAAGGCATCATACACTGCATTATAAGAAATTATCAAGGTGCCAATGTTTCAGGAAAACTTGGGCAGCAGACCTAATTGTCAAGCTTTATTGTTTATGATCATTATTGTCTGGATTGTGATAAATTCTATGCGGAGAGCCTGATGATTGTGAATGACCGAGAGTTTGGGGGTAAATGCTATGGCTTTGTCACTTTTACTAATCCCAGAGCTGCAGTTTATGCAATCAATGACATGGATGGAAAGGCAATTGGTGGGAGGACTGTAAGAGTGAATGAAGTAAAGAGTAAGTCATCAAGGGCCACATTTGCTCAAGAAAATCACTTCAGGGACAGGATCAGAGATAGAGACAGAGACAAAGTACAGGAGGAGAATGAGCTGCTGAAACAGTAGTTACAGCCATAGGGAAGTCATAACGAAGATAGGCCCTCCATTTTGGGAGAACAACATCAGCAAGAAGGGCCTCCAGCAGACAAGGAAACATCTGATGAACAGCAGAGAGAGGACAAGCAAGCTAAGACAGTGCCGACTGTTTCTACAGGAAGACAGAGAACTGTTAGCAGACTGTTTCTACAGGAAGTTAGCAGACTGTTTCTACAGGAAGCCAGCGAACTGTTTCTACAGGAAGTTTGAAAAGAGGGAAGCCAAAGGAGGAATCGGCTGAGATGTTAGCCAAAGAAGCCACCAGGGCCATCAAAGATGAGGAGAGAGATTGGTTGCTCAGAGGATGAGCAACACTTTCAGTAGGGGGGTGATGATGAGCCCCAAAAATGTACCATTATTTGGGCTCATTCAACCTCCTAATTTGGCTTAGTCCACCATTCACATTTGTTTATTGCATGTTTTTGATTATTTTTATGTTAATAGAGTGAATTTGGTTAGTCATTATGCCAACAAGTCTAATGGGTGCTTTGTGTAGCCTTTTTGGTCAACTTGGAGACAAAATTGAAGGTCTTAATGAGCACTTGGCAGCCAAATTCGTGGGAGAACAAGCTAGAGGATTTGTAGGAAGGTGTCCCCCTCATTTATGGGCCCTTACCTCGAATTCTCCACCATCAGCTCGGAGTTCAAAGGCCACCAAATCAATGAGCACAAGGGCAGCCAAGCAAGTCAAGTTGGATTGCTGTTAACTACAAGTCTTGGGCAGCCAAGTCTCTAAATATTAGGAGGACTATTGGGTCCTCAAATTGTATAAATAAGGGGGCTTAAGACCTCATTTCAGTTAGTCAGTTTGGGGAGCTAGTGGTTAGTCATTCTGTAGCTGGTAGTTAGTCATTTCATAGTCTTGTTGTAGTCATTTTGTAATTCGATTTTTAGGCAATAGATTAGTTTTGCTGTCAGCTCATTTTCAAGTTCTTCTTGTGGACAGTTTTTATGTAACTCTTCATTCTTGTTTAATAAAGATGAATCTAGCTTTGCACCAGCTCTAAATCTCTCTTGGGAAGCTGTAGCTCTTGGGGTTGGGCCCATCTCAAGCGCTCAGTACCTCCCTTGTTTATCTTTATGTGTTTGCTGCGTTCTTAAAATGAAATCTGCTCTTTAGATCTTGCTTTGTTATTTTAGTTGTTTTTGATGGTTAAAGTAGCTTTTTATGGTTAGAATCGATTGGTAGGAGTTTGTCATGCATTTAGATCTTTTTGAATGTTCTTACTCACGTGATGTACATGGTTCTCTTTCCAAACAAAGCTGTTGTTTATTCATTTCATTGACAGTTGGATTAAGTTAGCTGGGACTTGGTTTGTTTGCAAGGATTCATTGATTCGTTTGAATGAGCATTGTGCAGGGCATCCCTATCACCTTCATCACCTCCTCGTTCATCTGAGCCTTGTCCAGATTAGCTCCTCCATCACCAAGTCTGTTTCCTCATCTCCCATTTGCTCTTTTGCCACGTAACCCTACCTTCTTGCTTTTCCATTGCCTACACCTTCGTTGATGCAAGTCAGCCTTCCACATCATCTCACCACTCCATCCATCAGTTCCTGGGTCACTTCAGACCCCCATCCTACCTCCATAACCATCCATGCATCTTCCATCAACCATCCATCCTCAACCATCCCATTTCGAAACATCCTGTAGAAGAATTGCAGAACATCCTGTAGAAACCCCTGCAGACTTCCTGTAGAAGTTCATAAACACGGTTGCATGTCATCCAGACTTTGTGAAACTCTCAGAAAGAATGTTAGGGATCCCTTAGACCCTCTCTGTACCATCCCAACCTTTCCCAAAGCATTTCATCCCTTGATCCATCCCTGCACAGTGGAAAACTAGTTAGAAGCACATGCATGATAATTTCAACAACTTAAGCAAAAATACAAAAATATGTTTTCTTCAGATAGTAATAACTTAGACACGTGCATTTTACCTTCTTAGAAGTAATGGCATCTCTTTCAGTAGTTTGCATTCTCCTTTTTGCATCAGTAGGACTAGTTAGTAGAATTAGGGTTTGCTAGGGTTTGTATTTCTTTTTGGCTTTCAGTTTCTTTCCGCAAGTAGATTAGCTTCCTTTGAGTTAGCTTTCATCCATCAATTAAAAAGCTTCTTCTAAGAGCTCATAAAAGTTGGCTTGAGCCCCTAGCGGACTTGTGCCAGCTGACCAAGTGACAGCTGCGGCAAGAGCTAGTACTTGTGCATACAGCACCGTCGCTTCCAAGTTTGTTACGAACTACCGGGTTGATAAAATTAAAGAAGGGAGTTCCAGGAGTTGTAGCATTATTGCTACAATACTGGGGCCCACCAGGCTCCATGAAGATTCCAACCTGCCCATTCACCACGTTTGTCCCAAATTGACAAATCATAAACGTTGTTTATGCCTGCTATTTCTAACCAGTCCCTGAGATCTGCAATTTCTTCATTTTCAGCTAAAGGATTGCACTGCATTATGCGATCTTTTGCACAGGTGCATGCGCTTGCCATTTCCAGGGATTCTATACAAGTGTTTCTTGAAAAAATTGCTACTTTTGCAACAGAGCCTCCAGACCTGCGTGCATGAAGTTGTGTTGTCTAATTACATTTTCGTGAGGGTGGCACTGTCTGCATATTTGGACCGTAGAGTGATGCTGATGGGGTGATAAGGGTCGTGGATCATTTTCCACAGAAGCTTGCCTCCCAATGTTGTGTTAACTAGGGAGGGGTCACCAATTTGTAATCTGCCCTCAGTGATTGGCCTCTTGACCAAGTCCCAGTTTACAAGATTCCTTTTTTTTCGTTGCCTTTCCCTCCTTGCCATAAGAAGTCCCTGAGGAGTGAAGAGATCTGTTCCATAACATTTTTAGGAGCCAAGAGGAAAGCTGCTTGATAAATAGGAAGGGCTGACAGCTAAGTTTTGATTAGAATGGTTTTTCCACCTTTTGTTAACCAGTGGCCTACCAAGGCTTTGATTTTTTATTTGATTTTACTGATGATATCAATCCAGAGGGACCTCTTATTTACACCTAAGGATATTGGTAGTCCAACATACCTGAACTTATCCCATTGTGCATGCCCTTTGAACCCTAAGATATTCGTGATGTTATTGATCTCATGCTATTCTGTATTCCAACTAAATATTTCACTTTTACTCTCATTGACAAGAGCGCCAGATACCCTGCAATAGCTTCTCAGGACTTTATCAAAGGTTTTCGCTATAATGGAGGAAGCACCACCAAGGAGAAGGGAGTCATCCGCAAAGAGTGTGTGATTCAAGGGGGCTAATCTGTGGGAAGGTTTGAGACCCAGAAGGGAGCCAACATTTCTTTCAGCTGATAGTTTTCTGCTAAGGGAGTCCGCCATGAGAATGTACAGAAAGGGAGAGAGGGGGCATCCCTGCCAGATGCCTCTCCGAGCTTGGAATAAATTAGTTGGACAACCATTGATAAGGGGAGTGATCCACGAGGAATAAATACATGCTTTTATGAGCTGAACAAATTGATGAGAGAAGCCAAAAGATAGCAAAACTTTGCAAAGGAACAAGTGATTAACTCTATCAAATGTGTTTTCCATATCAATTTTAATCAACATACCTTTCTCCCCTCGTTTTTTGCTTGTGTGGATGGTCTCCTGCACCTAAATTCCTTTGTCCAAAATGTACTTGCCTTCCACGAATCTGCCTTGAGAGCTGGAGATCAATCTTTTCAGCAGAGGCTTGATTTGGTTAGCTAAGAGATTGGCTATAATTTTGTAAGATGCATTACACAGCAAAATAGGCCTAAATCTTGCAAAGGATTTAGGGTTGGTCTCTTTAGGGATTAGAGCTAAAATAGGTGGAGTTGGTTCCTCCTCCTATCTTAGCTTTTTTCATGAAGCCTCTTATCATTCTAAGGAGATCAACTTTGATGACTTCCCAGCATGCTTTATAAAAATGGATTGTGAATCCGTCAGGCCTAGGGGCCTTATCAGCTTCCATGGACCAGATTACTTTGATAATCTCCTCCTCTGAGATGGGTCTGTAGAGAGCTATGTTATCTTCAGTGTTAACAAGAAGAGGGATTTTGGTGAGGAAGTCGGTTGTTTCCTCATCGCTACCTTGGGTTCCATCATTGAATAAGTTCCTGAAATGGTTTTCAGCAGCGTCTTTAACTTGGTTGAAACCTTTGCAAACTTGACCCTCCATGGTTTTGATTTCAGCTATATAGTTCTGGGACAGTCTAGCTCTGTATTGTCAATGGAAAAAAGAGGTGTTCCGGTCCCCAGCCTTTAAACAAAGACTTATGGATTTTAGCCTCCAATGTTCTTCTTCAGCTCGGAAGGATTGGTATGTGGAACGTTGAGATTTAACTTCCTTATCCAATAGTTCTATTGTAATGTCTTTATTTTCCATATTTGTTTGCAAGGAGTGCAGCATCTGGACTGCCTCTTTTCTTTGATTGGTTGGGGTGGGATCTGGCTTTTTTATCCAATCCTTCAATGCTTGTTTTGTGGCCTTCAACTTTTGTTCCCATATATAGCTGGAGGAGCCTGAGAAGGGTTTAGCCCAGGCAGCTTTCACAGTTTCCATGAATCCCTATTTCTCGAACCAAAGCGGGCTGAAGCGAAAGGGAATGGGCCCCAGGTCTTCTTCATCTTCCAATAGGAGCTGAATTGGTTTATGGTCTAAGGTTAATTTAGGCAGAATTTTTGTAATGATGATCTTTTTGTTCATCATAAGAGTGCTTTGGACCAGGAACCTGTCCAGATGAGCAGCAATATGTTCCATCCCAGCTCGATTATTTGACCAAGTGTACCACCCGCAGATTGGGTTGAAGTCTGGAAGGTCCCAACTCTGGGAGAGCTCCTCCACAAATTCCAGCATGGGGTCTCTATTGCCTGATCTACACTTTTCTCTTTTGGTTTCAAAACTATGTTAAGGTCTCCCACTAAGATAATGTTACTTGGGGAGTGCTGCTCTAGAAAAATTGAAAGCGAATTCCAACATTCTCTTTTCTTAAAATAGTTTACAGGAACATACATATTGAAGAGATAAATATTCAACTTACTTGCTTTGTGCTTGAGATTTGTGAAGATCTAGTGTTGGGTTTCTTTGAAATTTTGAAGATGGAAGGTGCATTCTGACCAGAGAGTAGCTAGGCCTCCGAAAGTGCCCCTGGCGCTGATTTCCTTGCCTGTATTTTTATTCCATTTTGACTTACTGATATCTAGAAGGGCTTGCCCTTCAATCTTGGTCCCTTGGAGCATGAGAATATCTGAGGGTTCTATTTTGAGTAAATCCTTGACTGCTTCTAGTTTAGAGGGGTTCCCCAGTCCTCTGCAGTTCCAAGAGACAAAATTCATTATTTACTAAGAGGAGGGTTGGGACCTAATGTGTTAATCTATTAAGGAATTATGGTAAGAAATGAAGGAATTATCTACAGTTACGACTTAGCTAATTATTACCCTTCTTTATGAAAGAAAACAACAAAAGGGACAAATTTTGTTCCCTAATGAAGGAATAAAAGAAATCGGCAAGCTAAGAAAGGAACGCAGCGGTTGCAGATAAGGCCAAAGCAAATCAAAAGGATCAGCGCGAGAAAGGAAAGGATGGCTGAAGTTAGAAATCTGTTGCGAATCCCTCAAGATTGAGAGATCCTAAGGGATCGCATTTACCATTTATCTTTTACCCTTTCTAATTATAAAAGGAGATGATTGTAAGAAGAAAGGGAGGAATCTCTGTTACTATTGAAATTGTAATTTTAATTACAGACTCTCGCTGTCGAGAAGAACATGAATATATTGTAATTCTCATTCAGCTTGATGATTAATATATAAGTGAACTTGTTTCTCCCTCGTGTTATCTGAAGTATCTTAGCAGTTGGTGGGCTTCAATATTGTAGCAATAATGCTACACTCCTGGAGCTTCCTTCTCTAATTTTATCAACCCGGTAGTTCGTAACAAACTTGGAAGCGACGGTGTTGTATGCACAAGTACTAGCTCTTGTCGCAGCTGTCACTTGGTCAGCTGGCACAAGTCCGCTAGGGCTCAAGCCAACTTCTATATGTTCTCAGAAGAAGCTTTCTAAATGATGAACGAAGGCTATCTCAAAGGAAATTAACCTACTTTGCAAGAATGAACTGAAAGCCAACCAAACATGGAAACCCTAGTAAACCCTAATCTGACCAGCTTAATCCTTACAATGCAATGATGGGAATGCAACTCCTAACAATGATGCCATTACTTCTAGTGATATGAGATGCATGAATTTAAACTACTTCCATTGAAGAGAACACGTTTTTATATTTTTGCTCAAGTGGTTGGAGTTATTATGATTGTGCTTCTTACTGGGTCTTGACTGTGCAGGGGTAGTTCAAAAGGGGAGGAAGGCTTGGGAAAGGTCAAGAGGACTCTGAGAGGTTCCAGGGGATCCCTAACATCATTCCACAGAAGTCCACAACGTTTAGGTGCTTGGAAACCGTGTTTGCAGGCTTCTACAGGATGCCTGCAGGGGATCCTACAGGAAGCTCGGGATTTCTACAGGAAGTCTGCTAACTTCTACAGGATGTTCTGCAGTCGGAGTTTTGGGTGATGGAGGAGTGAATGAGTTGTATGGGTGGATAGGTAGGATGAAAGGGGAGCTTGTGATGGCTCAGGGACAGAGAGATGAGATGGGGAGAGTGTGTATAACGCTGGTTGGTCGATAGAAGGGTAGAGGCAATGGAAGGCCGAAAAGATGAGGCAACGTGGATAATAGAAGAGTTGGTGGGCAAAGGGTCTAGCTGTGAGGTAAGGAGATGGCTTAGGGATGACTGAGGAGGATAAGGAAGTGTTGAAGTGGTGCTGCGTAGTGTAAATGAAACAAATCACCTCTGTCTTGCACAAAACCGAGAATTCATCAACCTATTCTATCTGCTTTATTAAAAACCAAAGAACAGCGATGTAAGTTAAGAGAGAAATCGTGCATGGAGTTGAAACAAGGGGGTATTGCTCAAGATCTAACTGCATGAATACTTCTACCAATGGAAATATGACTTTAAAGCTTGCATGAACATATAAGACTGTGTTTTTTGGTGGTTGGCACGGTCTACACCCCCACTCTCTAAACAGAGGTGGCAGTGAGTGCACGATCAACCTTTCTTGGAGCTCTGATGAATTCTAATCCTTCTACTCTAATCTAAGCTGCTGAAAGCACTTTATCCATAAACTAATCCTACTTAATCACATCAAGAAAATTGAATCAGCAGACTGTGTTTTCCAAATGCATGTCAAGGCAAAGAAATGAAATGCTGAAAGGAAAGACAAGTAACAATACAAAGAAAAGGAGGTCTATTGCTCTCAGGTTGGGCCCTAACCTGAGAGCTATAGCTCCTCTAAGAACTCAGAATTGAATCCAAATCTGCCTGCCTTTTATTAAAAGATCATAATCATGAGTCTAACAACATGCCAAAATTGGCTTACAAAGAGCAAAAACAGAGCTATAGCTCGTGATTCAAAATCTACAACAAAGGTTCAAGAGTCTTTATCGAAGGCTACAGCCTCAATATTTATACATGATGAGGGCCAAGCTGGCCTCCTCAATTAGTGGGGCTTGGCTTTCCAACTAAAAGTAAAATGTTGTTCCTGTAGAATCCGTTGGCTGCCTTCTAGCTCGGTGGTGATAGCTGTTGGAGCTCGGAGTTGGGGTGGAGATCACGAGGAAGGTCATTCAAGGCTGTGGAAAACCTCCCTATAAACCCGCAATGCCACCTTGGTTGTCTCCTTGTCTCCATCTGCGTGGTCTTTGCTCCATTTAATGTCAAAAAACCTGAAATCATCATGTATTAGCCACATAGGCATAATGACTGCCCTTCTTCCTACAAATAACACGAATATACTAAGAAATGATGCATAAGTGATAAAAAATGAAGGGTTGAGCAAGGTAAGGAGGCCAAATGAGCCCAAATTGTTACCAAAAATTGGGGCTCATCATCACCCCCCAGCTAAAATATTTGCTCATTCTTGAGCAACTAGTCCAACTCTTCATCCTTCATTGCCTTTACTGCTACCCTTACATCCCAAGCCTCTGTAGTAGTGTCCTCCTTGCTGATATGAAACCCAGCCCTTCTGTTTACCTTTTCCCACTGTTCATTATCATCTTTCTCTGTGCTGCCTTCCATCAATCCTAGCAGCAGTGGTGGGCTGAGTTTAAGGCCAATCCAGCTGGCCTGGAGGTTTTGCATGGATTTCTTATAGAGGGCTACCCGTACCAGAGCTTCCCTCATCCGAGTTGGGGTATGGTACTCTCGGATTTTCAGACTATGTGCCAATGTATTCCATCTGCGTGTGCATGCTTGGACAGCGTTGTCTCCTAACAATCTCTCCATGTCCTCAAAATGAGCTATGGCTTGGGCCTTTTGATCCATATATCTTAATGAATCTTGAGGGTCAGTGGACAAATGTTGGTGTGCCGAGATTAGTGCAACTGGATCCCCTGGTTCTGGTCTGATGAGCAATGGCTCGTTCAGCTCTCGGTTCATGATTACTTTGGCTTCTGCTACTCTTTTGTCCTCGTGGTTTAGCCAGGAGGCAAAGGCCATTAATTGCATATCTCCCAAGGCTGTATGGGATCCCATGAAACTACATTAGGCAGGGCCAGATTATGGAGGTAGAACTCCGCTAATTTGGCCCTATCCTCTGATGAACTAGTACTGCATACTTCAGTGAATTGCTGCGGGTCTTGGAGCTGAGAGATACCTCTCTGGGCCAAGGTATTGATTTGGAATTGCAGCCATTGGTCCTTCAAGTACAGGCCATAGAATTTGGTCGGCTGCCTGCATTGGATAGCATCCATGGCCCAGCTGGCCATGCAGGCCAATTGTGCTTCTTTCTGCTGCAGCTGCTCTTTGAGAGCTTGCACCTCAATTTTTGCTTGCTGTTCTACTTCCTGTAGATGTGTAGTTGGCTCCCCAAGACCGGTGTTTAGTTCCTTTTTGCCTTGCTGTTCTTCTGTGGTGTCCTTGGAGGATGTACCTGTCCCTGCCCTCAGCTCCTGCAGCTGCAATCTCAGCTTCTGGTTTTCTTCTTGTAGGAACACTCGTTGGCAATTTGCCACGTGTTTAGCCATGGACAATTCACTTCTGGCCTCCTTGAGCTTCTCCTGTAAGGGACCTATGTCCGCCACACCCTTTGACTTGGCTATTTTCATCCACGTGTGTGTACGGACTCTTTCTTCCTCCAATGCAAAAAACAGTGGCACAGTAAATTTCTGAAGTATAATTTTTCCAGCCTCTAAAAAGTTGTAATATGAACTCAGACTTGGCTGAGGGCTGGGCTCTGGTATATGCTCTTTCTCCACTTCCTTTGGTGGCTCTACTTCACCCTCCCTTGGTGGTGATAAGGGTGCCTCTCCTTCCATTCTCTCAGTTTCTTTAAGCCTGGCTAAGGTTTCCTGTAGAGCATCTTTAGCATCCTGTAGCCGAGCTTTTTCAGTCAATTGGTCTAAATTTTCTTGCCACGTAGTTTTCTTCGGGCTCCCCCTCTCATAGGTGACTGATATCCTCGAGGGGGACCTTTCCTTGGGCGAAGTAGGGGCATCTTCAATAATGATCGGGCTACTGGACGAAGGCTGTGGCTTGCCTGTCTTTATTCTCACACTTCTTTGAGCTTTAAAATATAGAGGGGTCTCCCTCTTTCTCTTCTCCTTTGGCTTAGGAGGTGTGCTGAGGGCGACCAGCACAGCTGCTGCCTCCCTTTCACGAATGTCGGCTTTCTTCTCCTTGGGTTTCACTTTTTCGGGGCTTCCTGTAGAAGACCCTGTTTTAGTCAATTTCGGGCTTCCTGTAGAAGACCCTTTTTCAGTTAATTTCGGGCTTCCTGTAGAAGCCGGTTTCGGTTTTCCTGTAGAAACAGGTGTCACCGCCTTGGTTTGCTTTGCTACATGAGTTTTGCTTTTTGACTTGGTTGTGGTTGCTGTCGAGGCACTTTTGCTGATGTGGACCTTCTCAGCCTTGTCCACTCTGCCTTGCAACCTTTTCTCTCTTGCTGTCAAGATGGGTGTGTCATCTTTCTCTTTGGCACCCTTTTTCTCTTGTTTCTTCTCTTGCTTTTTCTTCTGCTCCGTGGTCGTGGTCTTCTGGCCTGTTTCTTTCTTTCCTGCGGGCACTGACTCTTTCTCCTCACTGCTAGATGAACCGAGCTCTTCGGTCAGCATCTTTATATCCCCATCCTTTGTCAAATTTCTGAAGGCTTCCCATGAGAGAGGAACCTTGTATGTGTGGAGCGCATCCTCCACGAGGAGTTTGATCAGTCCATGGTGGGCTACCTGGTCTGGTGTGCCTTCTTTCAACTTGGTGGCACACTCAATCAGAGACTGTAATAGAAAGTAGGGGAGACTGAGCTTGTTTTCTACAGGTAGATCCATCTGGTGCCTTAATTCAGTGAGTAACTGAAAGTCGTACCCGTATACAATGCTAAAATGGCCTTCGCAGGTGATGTACTTCATAATCTGCAGGCTAACTTCATTCCACGGTGGCAGTAAACTGGTTCTACGAACTCCATTTTTGTCTTCTGAGAATTCCTCCTCTGGTGGAAAGAATTCTTTCTTAGCCTGTTGGCCCAATTTCCTTTCTTCTTTATCCCATGGCAATCCCATTGGGAGCTCAGTAACTCGGCTGATGAATTGTGGGGTGAGTTTGAGGCTTAAACCCCTGAAGTTAACGGTGGCCAATGTTTTGGATTTCGGCCTCAGAGCTTGCAAAAACTCTTCTGCCACTTCGTCGTCATAGCCCTGCAATTTGTCACAAAAGGATATCCATTGCGCTCATGTGAAGAGCTCCACCACCTCAGGATTTTCTCTTAACTTTGTTGAATCAGTGGGTTCCCTTCTGATGAACCCACCCGGCATGGTGAAAAACTGCTGCTTTAGCTAGAGGTGGCGAATGCGGAAGAAATTTGGCCTACTGGGACAAAGCGTAGAATTACGCTTCTGTCATGCATATAATTCACGAAGCTTATCTCCTGAGGACCTTAACACAACTTAATTACACTAACATCCTGTAGGACGACAGTTCATGCACGGCAGACAACATTTGCAAAAATTTTCTACGACCAGACTGTAGACGACGATTCTGCCACCCTCAAAACCAATTGCATGGAGAGTTCAGGCTTACCTTTTTAATCCGCCACCTTTTGACGTGAGGAACCCGACTTCCTGTAGAAACAGGTTTCCTGTAGGAGCAGCGCGCGATTTCTGGGGGATACTGCAGTGGGTCTGCGCTCTTGGTGTTGCTTCACAAGCGTTCTAATGGCCAAAGACTCGGAGTATCGAGCTGCAGAGGGATCTGGATGATCACTCGAGTCTCAAACGGTGAATGATAAATGCATGGGGTGGCAATCTAGCCGATTAGATTTGAATCGGCGGAATCTGTGGCGCGGGGGTGAGCTGTCCCTGCCGGACCGTTGGATGGCGTCATCCCATCATTTGCCTGCGATTTCCCTTGCTGGCGCATCATTCCCCGCAGATCCATCGCCGTCTCTTCTGTTAAACTCATTTTCCCGACGGGATTGCTCTCACGTGTGTACTGCCCGTTTCTTTTGCCACGACCACCACCCAAACATCCGACTAGACCATTAACTGGTCGACATGGCCAGTCGAATGGCCATACAACCGCTCAACCCATTCACTTCACACTTTGCAAACATTTTCAAAGTAACATTCATGCAATTCGACGGAAGAAAGGGTCGAGGCACTTACCTGTGCGGCCGCAACACGATTTTTCGGTTCTTGGACGATGATGAGTGGATTTATTTGCTGCTGGTGGATTTGCACAGGCCCGGAGGTTCATATTCACAGGTCGCTGACAATGGATTTGATGCTTCGGCTGCATGCGCCCGTATTTTCATTGCATATGGAAAGCGCTGTGAATGGTGTACACTCTAGCGGGCTTAACTGTTACGTGACTCCTGCAGGATGTCCTGTAACAGTTTTTCCTCCTCGGGTGCATGCTGCACGACGAAGGCAATGGCCTCACGATCACGCTCACAGAGCTCATGGATGGCTGGGATGGATATGGTATGACATCTCAACATTTTTTTCATCTTAAAAATTGCTTTCTCTTGATAACTCAATGATCTGCTTTGATGGTGCAGGTAATTTCATTGCATGTCGACAAGGATGGTAGAAAGAGGTGACGGCAGTGTATAAGGGTGACAACAGTAGCTTGCATGCGTCCAAACCGATCCTTGGTCGTTAGATCTCCTCATAAAATGAATTCTGGGCCGTCCCGAACTTCTACAGGAAGTTTCCTGTAGAAATACAGAACTTCCTGTAGAAAGTTTGCGTTTCCTGTAGAAAGTCTGCACCTTCCTGTAGAAAGTCTGCATCTTCCTGTAGAAGACTCAAGCCGTGATGAAATTGTGCACATACCTTGGAGAAAATGAGTATTCTTGGAGGAGGTGCTGGTGAGGTCTCCTGGCAGCATGATAAGGATCCTTGGCTTTGAGTTGAGAGGCCTCCTCTCCTCCATAGAACACCTGCAACCTGCATGCATTTTCACATTATGAACTTGCTGTCCTTGTCTTTTTTTTTTGCTTATTGTTTTTTCTTTTTTCTTTTTTTTCTTTTTTTTTTGAAAGATAGCAGGGGCGCCTCAATGAGGTTTTCACCCTTGCCATCTGCCTTAAGCGCCTCAGAGAGGTTTTCACTCAAGGATCTTTTTCAAATCTCTTTTTTTTAAAAGACAATAGGGGCACCTCAATGAGGTTTTCACCCCTACCACCTGCCTTGGGAGCCTCAGAAGGGTTTTCACCTAAGGATCTTTATTATTTATTATTCTTTTTTTATTTTTTTTAGATCTTTCAGGGTATGCCCAAAGCAGAGGCAGAACCCTTCTCTATGACCAACACTGATTTCTCCATAGTTTTGATGAACTCTTGTCTTGAGAGAGGTTTCCTGTAGATCTTCAATCGATGCCCATTGACAAGCATGGGGATGGCTTCCTCATCAATGGTCCGAATAAGAACAGATTCATTGTCATGACATCTTTCCACTACATATGGTCCCAGCCATCTGGTTCTCAGCTTCCCCTTGAAATATTTGTACCTGGAGTCATACAACAGTGCCCAATCTCCTGGCTGGAATTGCTTGTCATTGAGGTGTTGGTCATGCCACACCTTTCTCTGAAGTTGAACCACTTCCGAGTGAAGGAAGGCCTGCATTCGGTGCTCGTCCAGTCCATTCAACTGCAATAACCTTTCTTGTTGTGCATGGCTGAGATCTAGGTCCAGCTGAGCTGCCATCCTCAAAGTGTTGTATTCAAATTCAATGGAAAGCAAAGCTTTCTTCCCATAGACCAGCTCATAAGGTGTGAAGCCGGTGGTGGTCTTCCAGGTGGTGTTGTAAGCCCATGTGGCCTCAACCAGGCGATCTGCCCAATCTTTCCTACTGCTGCTCACCACCTTAGTCAAAATCCCTTCCAATGCTCTGTTGGTGACTTCCACTTGCCCATTTGCCTGTGGATGATAGGGGGTGGAAGTCCTATGCTTGATTTTGTGATGAGCTAGTAGGTCTTCAATTAGGTTGGATGTGAACTGGTTCCCTTGATCGGTGACCAGCTCTCTTGGATAGCCAAACTTGTAGAAGATGTTTTCTCTTAAGAACTCGGGCACCTTTTCTTCTGTTGCTTCTTTGATTTCTTTAGTCTCTGCCCACTTTGTCAGGTAGTCAGTACACACAATGATGTAATACCTTTGCCTCGAAGGAGGGTTGATTGGACCCACAAAATCCATACCCCACTTCTCAAATGGCTCAAGAGTCACTTGAGGTTGGAGAGGCATCTCATCCCTTTGAGTCGGTTTCCCCATTCTTTGGCATTGGTCACATTGGCTGATATATCTTCTGACATCTTGATGAAGTGTGGGCCAATAGTAGCCCGCCTGCAGGATTTTGAAGGCAGTCCTCTTTGCTGCAAAATGTCCTCCACAAGGCCCATCATGACAGGTGAGGAGGATATCAAAGACTTCCTCCTCCCTTACACAACGCCTTAAGATCTGATCAGGGCCAAGCTTGAACAGATTGCCCCCGATCTAAGTAAATGAGGCACTTTTTCTGATGATTCTGCTATTCTCTCTTGAAGATAGGTGCGAAGGGAACTGTGCTGAAACAAGGTAGTTTGCTATATCAGCAAACCATGGAGAGAGTACTGAGATAGCAAACAGATGTTCATCGGGCATCTGGTCATCCACTGTTCCATCCTCATCTGCAGACAAATCCAATCTAGATAAAAAGTCAGCAACAACATTTTCTTTACCTGGTTTGTCAACAATGGTCAAATCAAACTGCTGCAACAAAAGTAACCATCTAATAATACGAGCATTCACATCTGGTTTATTCATTAAATATCTGATTGCAGCATGATCCGTATGTACAAAGGTTTGATAGCCAGTAATATAATGTCAGAACTTGTTCAGTGCATGGACCACAGCCAAGAATTCTTTCTCGGTTACAGTGTAATTCAGTTCAGCTTTGGACAAATTTTTGCTAACAAAGTAAATGGCATATGGAAGTTTTTGTTAAACTTGTCCTAAAGCTGCCCCTATGGCTTTGTTCGAGGCATCAGTGTGGATGTGGAAAGGTAGGGCCCAGTTTGGGCCTCTCAAGATTGGGGCTGACACCAACTTGTCCTTTAATTCATTCAAAGCCCTCTGACAATCGTCAGTCCATTTAAACTCCACATCTTTTGCCAACAGGCCAAACAATGGCGAGGCTAGCTTGCTGAAGTCTTTAATGAATCTCCTGTAGTACCCTGCTAATCCTAAGAAACTCCGAACATCCCTTACCTTTTGGGGAGGTGGAACCTTCTTGATGAGAGAAATTTTGTTAGGATCCACTTGTAACCCTTGGCAAGAAATGGTATGGCCTAGCACGGTCCCTTCAGTCATCAAGAATTCACATTTTTCAGGACTAAGGGACAGGTTCATCTCAATGCATTTGGTTAGGACCTTTCCCAGATTGGACAATGCTTCCTGGAAGTTGGACCCATAAGGAGTGAAGTCATCCATATAGATTTCCACCGCATCATGGACCAGCTCCGAGAAGATGCTCAAGACAGCTCTCTGGAAGGTAGCAGGAGCATTGCATAGCCCAAAGGGAAGAACTCGGTAGGCAAAGGTACCCCAAGGACAAGTGAAGGTGGTCTTATCTTGGTCTTCCGGGCTGATTTGGATTTGGTTGTACCCGCTAAACTCGTCCAGGAAAGAGAAGAACTTCTTTCCTGCCAGTCCATCCAACACTTGATCTATGAAAGGTAGAGGGAAATGGTCTTTCTTGGTAGCTTTGTTCAGTTCTCGGTAGTCCACACAGATTCTCCATTTCCCATTTTTCTTGGGAACCAACACCAGAGGGGACACCCATTCACTATCTGAGATGGGGTAAATGAATCCGGCATCCAACAGTTTTTGCAATTCTTCCTTGACAATGTCCTTAAGGGCTGGATTCATTCTCCTCTGAGGTTGCCTAACCGGTTTACAATCCTCTTTGATGTATATGTGATGGGTACAGACCGAAGGATGGACTCCTTTCATCTCCTTATAGCTCCAAGCAAAAGCATCTAGATGGCTGGCCAACAGGCTACACAGCTCCTTTTCCTGGGAAGGAGATAGGGAGGAGCTGATCTTTAACGTTCTCTCAGGGCCGAACTCCACATTCTTGACTCTGGGAGTGACAGGGTTGGTGGCACAAAGGTCCACTAAGGTGCTGGCTTGAGCATCCTCCACCAATTTCTCTAAGGATAGTGCACTGGAAGGTGGATTCTGGATCAAGGTCTCAATCAAGTCATCCTCGGTTGGGGGGTCTCTTCTAGTGGTATCTAGGGTGCACAAAGGTGCTGAGTACACCTCATCCTCTTCTCCTTCCTCCAACCACAGTGGTAAGTCATGCTCTAAGGAGGGTTGGGCAGGAGGGCATAGGACTAGCTGCTTGGACATAGGGCCATTTTTGATGGTCATGTTTCCTGCACGGCAACTTATGTAAGCATCTGCAGTGGCTAACCAAGGCCTTCCCAAAATAAGAGGATATCCAGTAAGCTTTGCCTTGGGTTGCAGAACCAAGAAATCTGCAGGGTATTCCCAAGAGTCGACAGAGACCAACACATCCTCCACAATCCCTTCGGGAGTCACAGTGGAGCGATCTGCTAGTTGCAGGATTGTCGAGGTCTTCCTCAAGGAACCCTGAAGATTGAGTTTGAGCATGGTATCCCTGGTCATCACATTAATGGCAGCCCCCAAATCAATCAAGGTGTGAGGTATGATGGTGCCATTGATGTGGACATCTACTACAGGACTCCCAGGATCTAGATACTTTGGGCAGATGACTTGTCCTAACATAAGGTCAGACAGTTGTCCTAAGACATTGATGGTTGAAGCATCTCTCTTTCGCCTGCCTGGGTGTTTGAAACACTTTTCCTTAACCAGTTTGTTGTATATTGGCACATCCTTGATGGCTTGGAGAAGTGGTATTTTCACACACAACTGCTTGAGCTCTCCCAGAAGCTCATCCCCCTCTGGGTTGGGTTGTGTGGTGGCTGTTAGTCTCTCAGGAAAGGGTGGAATAGCCTTTGGTTCACTTTCCTGTTTGTCCTCCTCGTCCTATGGGGGAGGAGGTTGGCGATCCGGAAGAGTCTTTCCAGATCGAAGATTGATCTCCTGGATCTCCACAGCATAGGTAGGGCATGATGTTTCCCCAGTGTATACCTGCTGGGCCTGTCTATTGTTGGGGTTCGGGTTCGGTTGAGCAGGTATTTGAGGTTTCCTGGGAGGAGCAGGAGGTAATGGTTGAGGTTGAACTCGTGGTGGAGGCAAAATGGCGGGAGGAGTGTTGTACTGGGGCCTCCACCCCGACTGAGGTGCATTCCACTGAGGCTGTGGCTGGGCATGTGATTGATATGAATGAGTAGTGGGCTGAGTAGGGTACTGAGGTGGATAAGACCATGGAGGAGGCATAGACCAGGGAGGATGAGCAGGGGGACCCCAGGAAGGCATAGGAGTCGATTGGTTGGGGCTGTAATAAGCTTGGGGTGCCCCTTGCATCCCCTGCTGGTAAGGTCTAGGTCCTTGTGGCCTCCTTTGGTTGAGGAAATAGAGAGGTTCAGTGGGAGCTTCTGTCCCTTGGTACATGGCTTTAAGCCCAGGTAAGGTTGGAAATTGATTTGTGGGATGGTCCTCCTCACAAACGAAGCACACTTCAACCGAATGCAATGGGCATTCGTTCTTAGGGTGTCTCCTTATACATCTAGGGCAGAAGATAGCCAAGGCCCTCTCAGCTTCTTCCTTCTTCTGCTGGATCCTGAATGTGTCCAGTTGCATGGCAATGGTCTGTCTCACCTCACTCTTAAGATCTTCTAATTGATTTGCAAACTCATGCTTGGAGAAAGGGATACCAGCTGAGAGGAGGTTTCCTCTACCTCGTTTCCGGGCTGCCCTGGAGTGGTTTCTAAACACAGTCTTGATGTCCTCATAAGGCAGTTGGTAAATATCTCCCCCAGCTAACATGTGAAGGGTATCTAAGAGGTCTTCAGGGACTCCTCGGAGCAGGACCAACTTGAGGGATTCAGGGTCAAGTGTGCACCTGGCCCGCTTATAGCTAAGTTGGAACCTCTCCTCATAATCCTCTAAGGACTCATCATTTCCCATGGTCATCCGAAAGATCTCTCCCTTGGTTTCCTTGGACCTACAGTAGTCCCGGTACTTGGTATTGAAAGCTTGCTGCATCTGAGCCCAAGTGGTGATACTATTCCCAGGTAAGCCCATGAACCAGCGTAATGTTGCATCGTTAAGAGTTGAAGGGAAGAGTTTCAGCTTCTGCTCATCTTCAGTATAGTCATAGGTTCTACAAAGGATAGCAAACTCAAACAGGAAGGTATCAGGATCTTCAGTAGTCAGTCCATGGAAGTGAGGTAGAGCAGAGGGACTCATTTTTTTCATTTTCATGTCTCCATTGGTTTCTCGGATGGGGAAGGCACCTTCTATTCTCTCATCTTCTCCTCTATTGTCAGCCATAGCTTCAGATGGGATGGTCTCTAATTCTTCTTCTGCTATAGGATCTTCGTATATCTCAGGAGGTTCACCTATAGGGTCTTCTAGATCACTGCCACCGAAGAAGAGAGAAGGGTGACTCAGTGATGTGGTGGGGGTGTTGGGTAAGAATTTGCCTGTTTTATCTCGATTCCTACGAGGCATGAAATGAAAAGACTTTTTTGATTGCTTTTGTTTTTTTCTTTGGTACCTGCAAAACTGAAACAGATTGGTCTACAACTAACTATCTTGCTAAAATAAAGATGCAGAATTGAATTGAAAGCAGGAAAGAACTAATCTACTTTGCTCAAATGAAATTGCAGGAATGAAAATGCTAGTCTACGCTTGCAGAATTGAAATACTAATCTATGCTTGCAAAACTGAAATTGCGGAATTGAAATACTAATCTATGAAAGCAAGAAATGTCTATGCTACTTTTGCAGAATGGAAATGAAATAAACTACTTGGCAGAAGGCGAGAGTAAGAAAACAGAAGAAAAGAAACAATTACTAATACTCTGACGCTTCCCCGGCAACGGCGCCAAAAAGATGGTGGGCTCCAGTATTGTAGCAATAATGCTACACTCCTGGAGCTTCCTTCTCTAATTTTATCAACCCGGTAGTTCGTAACAAACTTGGAAGCGACGGTGCTGTATGCACAAGTACTAGCTCTTGTCGCAGCTGTCGCTTGGTCAGCTGGCACAAGTCCGCTAGGGCTCAAGCCAACTTCTATATGTTCTCAGAAGAAGCTTTCTAAATGATGAACGAAGGCTATCTCAAAGGAAATTAACCTACTTTGCAAGAATGAACTGAAAGCCAACCAAACATGGAAACCCTAGTAAACCTTAATCTGACCAGCTTAATCCTTACAATGCAATGATGGGAATGCAACTCCTAACAATGACGCCATTACTTCTAGTGATATGAGATGCATGAATTTAAACTACTTCCATTGAAGAGAACACGTTTTTATATTTTTGCTCAAGTGGTTGGAGTTATTATGATTGTGCTTCTTACTGGGTCTTGACTGTGCAGGGGTAGTTCAAAGGGGAGGAAGGCTTGGGAAAGGTCAGGAGGACTCTGAGAGGTTCCAGGGGATCCCTAACATCATTCCACAGAAGTCCACAACGTTTAGGTGCTTGGCAACCGTGTTTGCAGGCTTCTACAGGATGTCTGCAGGGGATCCTACAGGAAGCTCGGGATTTCTACAGGAAGTCTGCTAACTTCTACAGGATGTTCTGCAGTCGGAGTTTTGGGTGATGGAGGAGTGAATGAGCTGTATGGGTGGATAGGTAGGATGAAAGGGGAGCTTGTGATGGCTCAAGGACAGAGAGATGAGATGGGGAGAGGGTGTATAATGCTGGTTGGTCGATAGAAGGGTAGAGGCAATGGAAGGCCGAAAAGATGAGGCAACGTGGATAATAGAAGAGTTGGTGGGAAAAGGGTCTAGCTGTGAGGTAAGGAGATGGCTTAGGGACGACTGAGGAGGATAAGGAAGTGTTGAAGTGGTGCTGCGCAGTGTAAATGAAACAAATCACCTCTGTCTTGCACAAAACCGAGAATTCATCAACCTATTCTATCTGTTTTATTAAAAACCAAAGAACAGCGATGTAAGTTAAGAGAGAAATCGTGCATGGAGCTGAAACAAGGGGGTATTGCTCAAGATCTAACTGCATGGATACTTCTACCAATGGAAATATGACTTTAAAGCTTGCATGAACATATAAGACGGCGTTTTTTGGTGGTTGGCACGGTCTACACCCCCACTCTCTAAACAGAGGTGGCAGTGAGTGCACGATCAACCTTTCTTGGAGCTCTGATGAATTCTAATCCTTCTACTCTAATCTAAGCTGCTGAAAGCACTTTATCCATAAACTAATCCTACTTAATCACATCAAGAAAATTGAATCAGCAGACTGTGTTTTCCAAATGCATGTCAAGGCAAAGAAATGAAATGCTGAAAGGAAAGACAACTAACAATACAAAGAAAAGGAGGTCTATTGCTCTCAGGTTGGGCCCTAACCTGAGAGCTATAGCTCCTCTAAGAACTCATAATTGAATCCAAATATGCCTGCCTTTTATTAAAAGATCATAATCATGAGTCTAACAACATGCCAAAATTGGCTTACAAGAGCAAAAACAGAGCTATAGCTCGTGATTCAAAATCTACAACAAAGGTTCAAGAGTCTTTATCGAAGGCTACAGCCTCAATATTTATACATGATGAGGGCCAAGCTGGCCTCATCAATTAGTGGGGCTTGGCTGTCCAACTAAAAGTAAACTGCTATTCCTGTAGAATCTGTTGGCTGCCTTCTAGCTCGGTGGTGATAGCTGTTGGAGCTCGGATTTGGGGTGGAGATCATGAGGAAGGTCATTCAAGGCTGTGGACAACCTCCCTATAAACCCGCAATGCCACCTTGGTTGTCTCCTTGTCTCCATCTGCGTGGTCTTTGCTCCATTTAATGTCAAAAAAACCTGAAATCATCATGTATTAGCCACATAGGCATAATGACTGCCCTTCTTCCTACAAATAACACGAATATACTAAGAAGTGATGCATAAGTGATAAAAAATGAAGGGTTGAGCAAGGTAAGTAGGCCAAATGAGCCCAAATTGTTACCAAAAATTGGGGCTCATCAGCAGTGTTCACTGGCAGCTAAGGGCTCGGCCTCTGGTGGATTCAATTGCTTTCTTTGTGTCATACATTTCTAATTCTTGCAAGTGTGATGGTTTGATAGTATTCTTGCTTTTTGTGATTTTATCTCCTTCATTGTTTATTGTTTTCCGGCGTTGACAGAATATATTTTCTTTATATAATTTACATCTTTGTCGTTGATTCAATTTACTTTCATTTCGGATCAAGTTACTCGGATAAATATTCCACTTGATGTAATCAACTATAAAGAGTATTAACTATGATTGTTAGACTCTTAGATTGATATCATTGTTCTCTAGATTATTTACTGAAGAGTAAGTTTGATTTAGATTAAATCAATTTTGAAGAGATGAGTTATCACTACTGTACACTCAACTGATGCTAATGTTACTTGAATTGCTGTAGGATTTGATTTCGTTAGAGGATTGAGTTTTCTTTAATTGCAATTGGAATTTAGTATATGCATCCATTTACTCTTGTATTAAAAGATCTATACTGAAATCTCTGAAACATCACTCTTTGAATTAAATAGTAGCCACATACTGTGTACACTCTTGAAATAACAGGACTTTCCCGGACTGATAATTAATGTGAAGATAATTAGGAGTTTTAAAAGCCGCCTTTCATCAACGAACATTTTTGTGCCACTGCCATAGAGAGTGTAGCCATTTACGAAGAGTGATGTACATCTGATTATTGGTGTTGAAGAATAATTGGGTATTGAAAATGGAAGGTAATAACCTACATAACGAGCAAGTGCTTACTCCTCTGTCTGCTTTTCATCACAATTACAGAAAACTAAGGTAGGTGTTTGATGCTTTTCTGTTGAGAGAGAACTGGGTATTAAAAATTAAAGGTAAGAACCTGCGTACGGAGCACGTAAAATGCCTACTCCCCCACCCACTTTCCAGCAGAATTGTTAGGAACCTTCGGTAGAGATAAACATTTGAATTGTTTGCATGAATGAATAAGAAGAAAAAACCCGAAAACAATCCAATTCCACTACCCAAAATCAACAAATCTAAGGGACCAGTGACCCTTGGACGATTAAATTTCATAGACAACATCTTAAAGAAAACTAAATCTCAGCCATCAATAGGTCCTCGAAACGTTGCCTCCAGACAACCTATTGTCTCCCGTCAGGCCATGGGCTCACCATCTGTAGCCTACGCTGAGGTCCACAGCAAAATAGTAGGAACTGAGCAGAGTTTTCAAGAAATTGAAAATTCATGCCTAATTTCATCACGAGAAGGGAATTCTTGTAATATTTGTGAAGGAGGAGGAGAAACAAGGGAAACAGAGGAGCCAAGATATCCTCAAGTAGTAATTGAGCAAGGAACACCTAGTATCCCAGACTGAGGGAGTGTTGTTAAGATCATTCCCACCCCTTCTAATCACCCTAGGAATAAATATCTAGAGATCCCTGAAGGGTACTGGCATATATTTGATCAAATGGCCAACAACCCACAAGCACCCCAGACCTCTACATTACAATATCCCATTGTTGACACCGCTGTCAATGCACCCATGAAAGTTATCCCTTTACAAAATATTCCCACCTTTTATGGACTTACATCAGAGGATCCAGATGCATTTCTGTTTGAATTTGATGTATTATGTCGGGGTTATGATTATACCACCGACGCGCAAAAACTAAAGTTTTTTTCCCTCTACATTAAAAAAAGCAGCCCTGCATTGGTTTATGAGACTAGGTGGGGGAACCATAAATTATTGGGATCAAATGAAAAATGTTTTCCTTAAGAAATATCAGGATTATTGCAAATTTAGGGAATTGAAAGATGAAATATTCCAAATGGTAGCAAGACCCAGTGAAACATTGGAAGAGTATGTGGAGCGCTTCCAATATAACCTCCAAATGTCTCCCTATGCAAATTTTTCTTTGCTTAATAATTTGCTAAAACCTACACTGATTAAAGGGATGAAAGAACAATGGATAGGGACATTAAATATTATGTGTAAAAATGATATATATCAAGAAGACTATGCTGATATTATTAAATTATTTATCAGGTGCTCAAGAGGCAGTACGAAATTGAAACCAACAGAACACGACATGACCACTAGGGACTGTGAAATCTCTAGCAAAAGTATAACTCGTGCAGAAATTGGCAACCTGCTAGAGGATTTCAAAATAGATATCTTGGGAACTTTGATGACGCAATTAGACATCATGCAAGCTAAGCAGAAGCAAGCTGATGCAGAAAAAAACTTGGTGATATTTTGTCCTAGAAGCAGGAAAAAGCATAGTCATAAATAATGCCCATTGGATATGGTACAAACCTGTGCCATATGTACTAAAGATCACACCACAGAAAGTTGCCCATCACTCCCAGGGTTAAAAGTAGTCTATAAGGAGGCAGAAGAAGAAACAGAACCAGTCTACCTGCTAAATCAGTGTCACCAATGGCAACCATGAAAAACACATACACCTACTAACCCATCTTCTTTCTTTCAGCCTCACAATATAATTCACAACAATACCCAAGAGCTATGTGGCAGAACCAGCCACCTTTTTCCAATTTGTCATAGTAACCATTCTCTATGCCACCTTGACCCAACCAATTAAATCAAAATAAAAATTGGCCAAATTCCTCTTACTTCCCACCATTCTGGCAGAATAATGCATATCAATCTCAATGGCCACCCTCCACTTCACAAAACCAGGATTGGCAGTCAAGCTAGCAAAGTCCTACAAACCAGCTAGCAGGAACAATCCCCCTATGTCAACCTACACTGCCAGCACCCTACACATTACAACAGAACCCTCAGACCAACCTATGAACACAGCTCCTAGCCCAACACAACCCAAACCCCAAGAATAGACCAGAGCTAGAAACCGAGTTGAGGGAGTGTAATAAGCTTAAATTAAGGTCTGGACAGATAATAGAATCAGATTGAGATAAAAATATAAAAATTGAAGATCTGTTACTTGTATAAAAAGCACCACAAGTGGAGAACATGGTTAAACAAAAAACTCACGATCAAGCTATCACCTCTTCTCCACCATTTACAGAAATATTAATCATACCCCGCCCAATCGAATATCTCGATTTTGATCTTCTGGGAGAATTAAAAAAATTGTGTGTAAAAATATGTCTCCTCTAGGCTATTCATGACATTCCAATTTATGCAAAAACCATTAAGTAATTGTGTAAGAAAAAGCCGAAGAGGAAAATAAAAACAACCCCAACTGTCCATGTAGTCAGTACTTTGTCTGATTTATTATCAGGCAGAGAAACACCGATAAAATATGAGGACCCAAGAAACCCTATAGTCATGGTACAAATAAATGGATGCTCCTTCCCGAATGCATTAGTTGACCTAGGAGAAGCAATCAACATTCTCACAACAACAACTTGTCAAAAGCTTGGGATTACATCCCTGGACCCAACCATGACCTTGTTGGAGTTGGCACATTACAGGATGTAATGGTGTCCATAAAATCTTGGGAATACCCAGCAGGTTTCTTGATCATCAATCCTAGAAACCGCCTAGATGGACATCCCCTAATTCTAGGATGACCTTGGCTAGCAACCGCAAATGCTTACATAAGCTGTTGAACAGACAGCATGACTATAGCAAGAGGAAGTAATGTGAAGAATTTAGCCTTATATCCTCCAACTCAGCCAAGTTTAACAATAATAAAAACTAGAAAGCAACTTGTAACATATCTAACTAAAAACATTAGATCACCACTAACTATAGAAGATTCTCTTCAATTCAAGGATCAAACAGAAGACGGCATCATTAACACTTACATTAACCAACTAGATGTCATATCCCATCCAAAATGTCACCTGATCGAAGAAGCTCTGGATAACGAAATTGAAGAAGATCCCTTAAAAGATATTAACGACGAGTCAATACCAACAACTCCTGTTTATAACAGCAAAACCATAGAAATAGAGCCAGGGAAAACCTTAAATATCAACAAAAACATGACTGATGACCAGGAGTAGAAGCTTGTTCAACTTTTAAGAAAATATAAAGAGGCTTTGGCATGGGACTACCCATACATGAAAGCGATTGATCCCCAATTATGCATTCACCACATCTACACAGAGAAAGATGCCAGGCCTATTTGACAACCTTAATAGAGGTTAAACCCTCACCTTAAAGATATTGTTAAAGTTGAACTACAAAAACTATTCTATGTAAATTTCATATATCCTATATCTGATAGCAAATGGGTCTCTCCATTAGTAGTGGCGACTAAAAAGAATGTAAATTGGCGTATATGTGTTAACTATAGAGAGCTTAATAAAGCAACCCAAAAAGACCATTTTCCCCTTCCGTTCATTGACCAAGTCTTGGACACATTGGCACGAAAAAATTTATTTTCTTTCATAGACGGCTTCAGTGGCTACAATCAAATTCAAATTGCCCTTGAAGACCAAGATAAGACTACCTTTACTTTCCCTTGGGTGACATTTTCTTACAGGGTCTTACCTTTCGGATTGTGCAATGCACCTACCACATTCCAGAGCGCTATACTCAACATTTTTTCAGACTTGATAAATTAAGGGCTCGAGGCGCACATGGATGACTTTACACCTTGTGGAGATGACTTCGAGCTGGCATTACAAATGCTAGAGAAAGTTCTACAAAGATTCATTGCTACTAGGCTCTGTCTAAGCCATGAAAAATACCACATGATGATGACCGAGGGCCTCATTCTAGGTCACTACATCTCAGCAGCTAGAATTCAGGTAGATCCAACAAAAATTGAGATAATTCTTTTAATACCTACCTCCTTTACACAAACTGAGGTACGCAATTTCCTGGGATTTTCTAGATATTATAGGAGATTTATAAAGAATTTCTCTCAAATTGTTGCACCATTATATGCATTAACAGGAAATATCGATTTCATTTGGACTGAAAAATGTGTCATTACTTTTGAAGATTTAAAACGGCTTGTATCAACATCCCTAGTATTACGGGGCCCAAACCAGGATTTGCCATTCCAGATTTCATCCGACGCTTTAGATATGGCCATTGGAGCAGTTCTTAGCTAGGACGAAGATAAGAAACCTTATGCGATATATTACATCAGCAAGAATCTATCTCCGGCTGAGTTGAATTACACTGTGACCGAAAAAGAATTTTTGGCTGTAATCTATGCTATTAATAAATTCAGACATTATATAACGGGATGCCCCGTGGTTTTGTATATTGATCACTTTGTTATTAAATATATAGCTAATAAACCTGTTACAAATGGAAGAGTCACAAGATGGCTGATCCTTTTGCAGGAATTCGACATAACAATCAAAGATGGACCAAGAAAATAAAATCCACTAGCATACTTCCTTTCACGTATGGAAAAGACATACGACTCAGCAGCAGTAGAATACCAGTCACCCAATGAAAATTTATTTTATGTAACCATGAAAACATTGTGGTACGTGGATGTCCCAAAATACCTAGCAGTGGGAAAATTACCCAAGCACCTGATGCCCAGTGAAAGAAAACAAATAGTACAGTGTAGCACTCGGTTCTCCTGGATCGGAGGATATTTATTTCATATAGGGGCTGATATGAACATTCGAAGATGTGTCAGGGAAGACGAATTCTTCAACATCCTAAAAGCTTGCCACGATGGGCCTTACGGTGGACATTTTGCAAACCGCAAGACTAGTCACAAAGTCTTACAGACAAGCTATTATTGGCCCACCGTTTTTAAAGACGCTAAAAAGTTTGTCCAGGCATGTGATAGTTGCTAATGGATTGGACGCCCTAGGTAGTCTGATTAGATGCCCCTACATCCGCAGTTAGTCATTGAACCTTTTGAGCGATGGCTGTTAGACTTCATTGGTCCAATAAACCCATCATCTAACAAAAGACATACATACTAGTCGCAACAGAATATGTGATTAAATGGGTGGAGATAGAAACATTACCAAGGGAAATGGAGGACTTAGTGATCCACCTTATTTTCCAACTATTCGTGTGATATGGCTTGCCTAGAGAAATAATCATGGATGGAGGGCCACAATTTATATGCCATAAGATTGTTGCGACATTAAAAAATCATCATATCATGCACAGAATCACAACTCCATACCACCTGCAGGCAAATGGCCAGGTAGAAAGTACCAATATAGTAATCAAGGCAATACTCACAAAGACAATTGCATCACATAGATGTGACTGGGCTACCCAATTGCTAGAATCCATGTGGGCATACCACACAACATGGAGAAATACCACAGGATATTCCCCATATCAGATAGTGTTTGGCAAAGAACCTATCTTCCCAATCGAATTTGAAATTTAGACATTGAGGATAGCTCAGGAAGTAGGCTTGGACTTAAATGAAGCATATATTAATATGCTACATCAAATCAATGAATTGGATGAAATCTGGCTATCAACTCTTCAACATACTGCACTAATCCAACAACAAAGAGAGAAATGGCATGATGCCCTTATCAAGAAGAAGATCTTCCACGAAGGTGATTGGGCACTTTTGTATGATTCTAGGTTCTAGGATTTCCCAGGAAAACTCCAAACTAGATGGCTAGGCCCCTTTGAGATACAAGAGGTGTGTGATAATGGCACCCTCACATTAGCCACCATTGATGGGTCTAGCTACTCTCTTAAAGCTAATGGACATTGAGTACGACTCTATCGCAAATAGCTTACTAGGGAGTCCTTTTTCCAACAGTTACGGGAAGATTCAACTATACAAATTCTTGTTGAGGAGGGCAACCCGTCCACAACATCGGTGCTGTGAAAAATTTATTTGTTTTTGAAATTTTTACGTAAAATTTCCTTTCTATTTGATTGAATTTGCTTGTATAAATTTTATATAAGTTGTTTTTTCTATTGATGTTCCCTCTAAGGAACAGTTTTTGTTCCCTCTAAAGAACAACAATGTTCATGTGGATTTTCTTCTTGGCATTCCCTCTAAGGAACAGTTGTTGTTCCCTCTAATGAACAACAATTTTGTGTGTAAATTTCCTTATTGTTCCCTCTAAGGAACAGTTGTTGTTCCCTCTAAGGAATAGTCGATGTTCCCTTTAAGGAAGGGCAATTTTGTGTGTAAATTTTCTTGTTGTTCACTCTAAGGAACAACAGTTGTTCCCTCTAAGGAACAAAAGTTGTTCCCTCTAAGGAACAAATTTGTTCCCTTTAAGGAACAACAATTTTGCGTGCAATTTTTTTCTTTTTTTTGATGTTCACTTTAAGGAAAAATTGTTGTTCCCTCTAAGGAACAGTCGTTGTTCCCTATAAGGAACAACAATTTCGAGTGCAATATTCTATTTTTTTTATTTTTGTTGTTTCCTTTAAGGAACAGTTGTTGTTCCCTCTAAGGAACAACCGTTGTTCCCTCTAAGTAACAACGATTTCTTGTGCAATTTTTTCTTGTTGTTCCCTCTAAGGAACAACAATTTCACGTCTAGTTTTTTTATTTTTTCTTGTTGTTCCTTGAAAGGAACAACTACTATTCCCTCTAAGGAACAGCTGCTTCTCCATATAAGGAACAGCCAATGTTCCCTCTAAGGAATAGCTGCTACTCCCTCTAAGGAACAACTATTGTTCCCTATAAGGAACAATAATTTTGTATGTATTTTCCTCGTTGTTCCCCACAAGGAACAGTAAATTTTTGGCGTGTATTTCCCTTGCTGTTCCCTACACGAAACAGTTGTTGTTCCCTCTAAAGAACAACAATTTTTGTATGTATTTTCTTTGTTGTTCCCTACAGGGAACAACTGTTGTTCCCTCTAAGGAAGAACACCTTGTTGTGTGTTTTTCCTTGTTGTTCCATATAAGGAACTATTGGGTGTGGAGCCTGATTATCTTCTGTATTCAAGGTTTCAGCCGAATGTACACCCCAGGAAGACTATACACCCCTCCACGTGGGGGGGGGGGAGACTTGTCCCCCAGTGGGGGTCCGAGGGCCAGCGATCCCCTGGCAGGGGTTTGGGGGCAGCGCCCCTGAAGCTAAAAATAGATGTAAAATTGCCTTGTAAAAGTCTAGTAATTTCTAGTCAATCTAGGTCGTTCATTAGGCGGATGATCTGATGCTAGAAGTTATGTTTAATTTAGGGTTTTTTTTCCCTAGAAAGCAACCCCTCACTATATATGAGGGAATTGTATTGTGTCTATGTATATCTGGATTTTGAGTGACGAAGAGAGGAGATTGAGAGCGAAGAGGGTGTTATAGTGGATCTGTTGGAGGTTGTATCTCTTCAGTTTGTTGGATAATATAATAAAAGAAGGACTGGTTATTTCTCCATGGATGTAGTCCAAACTGGGTGAACCACGTATATCTGTGTCTCTCTTGTTTTATGCGTTTTCTGTGTTTATATTTCTACAATAGTTTATATGTTCCATTGCTCCATTATATATAATTTTCTAACAACTGATATCAGAGCCTAAGGTCTATTTGGCTAATAAACTCGCAAGAGAGAAGGGTTCCTAGTTCGAGTGGGAGCAATGGTGGAAGATGGTAGGTTTAGGGTCGAAAAATTCAATGGCAAAAACTACCAGCTGTGGAAGATGCAGATGGAAGATTATCTGTATCAGAAAGATGTGTACCTACCATTGAGTGGAAAGAAAAAGAAGCCAACGAGTATGATAGACACATAATGGGATATTCTGGACAGAAAGACACTTGGAACAATACGGCTGTGCCTAGCGGCATCAGTAGTGTTTAATATTTCAAAGTAAACGACAACACAGGGTTTAATGTCGGCATTGGCCAAACTATATGAAAAACCCTCGTCCTCAAATAAGGTATTTCTTATGAAGCATTTATTTAATATGAAGATGTTAGAAGGTGGATCTATTATAGATCATTTAAATGATTTTAATACAGTTACAAGTCAGTTAAGTTCTCTAGGAGTAAATTCTGATGATGAAGTTAGGGCTCTATTATTTCTGTGCTCATTCCTAGAAAGTTGGAATGGTTTAGTTATTGCCATTAGTAACTCTGTCTCTGGATCTAGTACTTTAAAGTTCGATGATGGTGTCGGTGCATTCCTTAGCAAGGAAATGCGACGGAAAAGCTCCGGTGGGACATCAGGTAATGCTTTGAATGCAGAGACTAGGGGAAGAAAAATGGAAAGAGGAAAGAGCCCAGGATATCGCAGTAAGTCAAAAAAAGGCAGATCCAAGTCCAGATCGGGGATAGTGTGCTGGAAATATGGGAAGAAAGGACACCTAAAGAAAGACTGCAAGTCTCTGAAGGGAAAAGAAGGAGATGCGCAACAAAAAGCTAATCATGAAGCCAATGTAACAGGTGATGTGTTGCAAGATGCTTTGATTCTTTCATTAGAAAATATTATTGATGCTTGGGTGGTAGATTCAGAGGCCTCATTCCACGCCACACCTGATAAGAAATATTTTCATGACTATGTTCAAGGAGATTTTGGACAAGTCCATTTGGGTGATGATAAACCATGTAACATCATTGGAATGGGTACAATTTTCATAAAACAACAAAATGGAAATCAGTGGCTATTGAAGAATGTAAGGCATGTTCCAGATCTGAAGAAAAATTTGATTTCAATAGGGCAATTGGGAGGTGAAGGTTGTGTAACTACTTTCACAGATAAAACATGGAAGGTCACTAAAGAATCCCTGGTAATAACGAAAGGAGAAAAGGTTGGTACATTGTATTTATGCAATGGTATTTCTAATTTTGTTAATGATTTAACCTCTACATGAGAAGATATGACATTGTGGCATCATAGGCTCGAGCACATGAGTGAGAAGGGGATGTAGATTCTTCACTCAAGAAATTTGTTACCAGGTTTGAAGCATGTTGATTTAAAATTCTGTGAGAATTGTGTTTATGGAAAACAGAAGAGAGTCAGATTCCTTAGAGTTGGAAAGGAAAAGAAGAGCGAAAAATTAGAGCTTGTGCATACAGATATATGGGGACCTGTTCAGGTATCATCTCTTAGTGGCTCTCGTTATTATGTTACTTTTATTGATGGTGTAACCAAAAAAAACCTGGATTTATTGTATTCGAAATAAATCTGATGTATTTGATACTTTCAAGAAATGGAAAGCTTTGGTTGAAAATGAGACAGGGAAAAGGTTGAAGTGTCTCAGATCAGATAATGGAGGTGAATATTGCAGAAAAAAGTTTGATAGGTACTGTTCAGATAATGGAATTCATAGAGAGAAGATAGTTCCAAGAACACCACAAGAAGATGATGTGTCAGAAAGGTTGAATAGGACAATCATGGAGTGTGCAAGGTGCATGAGATTGCATGTAGGATTGCCTTTACAATTTTAGGCAGATGCTGTAGATACTATTGTTTATCTAATAAATAGAGGGCCTTCAAGTTGCTTGGATGGTGGTATTCCAGAGGAGACATGGATAGGTAAAAAGCTAAACTACTCATTTTTAAAGACTTTTGGTTGTGAAGCTTTTGTCCACATTAACAAAGAAAATAAAACAAAGCTTGAGGAAAAATCAAAGAAATGTACCTTTATTAGATATGGTGTTAATGATTTTGGTTATCGATTATATGATTATGAAAATTACAAAATCATTAGGAGCATAGATGTAATATTAAATGAAAAGGTCTTGTATAAGAATCAGTTGTAGGAAAAGAAACAAGAAAAAGAAAATAGAGAATACACAATGCTTGACGATATCACAGGAAAAGTGATGGTGCCTGAAAATCATAATTATCAATAGCTAGAACAAAAACCACAATAGCAACAAGCACTTCAAACACCTGAAAGTGGTGTTAGAAGATCTACCAGGATAAGTAGAACCCTTAACGATATTCTCCTTCATTATATTATGTATTGTTGACTAATTCTGGTGAACCAGAATGTTATGAAGAAGTAGTGCAGGTAGAAACTAGGAAGAAGTGGGAGCAAGCCATGAAAGAAGAGATGGACTCTTTACCACATAACCAGACTTGGGGCTTAGTCAGGTTGCCTGCAGGTAAAATAGAATTACAGAATAAATGGGTTTACAAGCTGAAGGAAGAAGATGGAGGAAAACAGAGGTACAAAGCTAGACTTGTGGTGAAGGGGTTTGCACAGAAGAAAGGTATTGATTTTGATGAAATATTTTCTCTTGTTGTTAAAATGACTTCAATCAGAACTATTTTAAGTCTAGTAGCAGTTGAATATTTGCATCTTGAGCAGTTAGATGTAAAGACAACCTTTCTCCATGGGGATTTGAAGGAAGAGATATATATGCAGTAGCCACAAGGATATGAGGTAAAAGGGAAGGAGAAACTAGTGTGCAGGTTGAATAAGAGCTTGTATGGCTTAAACGGGCTCCAAGGCAGTGGTATCTAAAATTTGACAGGTTTATGTCTAAACAAGGTTATACTAGATGTCACTCTGATCATTGTGTTTATCTCAAAAGGCAAAATGATGGCAGCTATATTATATTGTTATTGTATGTAGATGACATGCTTGTTGCAGGTTCTAACATGCAGGAAATAAATGTGCTCAAAATAAAATTGGCAAACTCATTTGCAATGAAGGATTTGGGTGCTACAAAATAAATCCTTGGTATGAGAATAACTAGAGAGGGAAGAATCGCAAATTAACATTGTCTCAAAGTGAGTACATAGAATACGTGTTGAAAAGGTTTAATATGCAGAATGAAAAACCAGTCGGTATACCTTTGGCTAAACATTTCAAATTAAGTAAGGAGGCATGTCCCAAGACTTAGGAAGAAATGGATCATGTGTCTAAAGTTCCATATGCATCAGCAGTTGGAAGCTTAATGTATGCAATGGTCTGCACAAGGCCTGATATTGCACATGCAGTGGGAGTTGTAAGAAGGTACATGAACAATCTAGGAAAATAACATTGGATGGTCGTGAAGTGGATTCTCAGGTATTTGAGAGGTACCATAAATCAAGCATTATGCTTTGATGGTTCAAACATTGCTCTACATGGATATGTTGATGCAGATATGGCAAGTGACAGAGATAACAGGAGGAGAACTATAGGATATGTATTTACTGTAGGTGGAACAACTGTTAGTTGGGTTTCAAAAATCTAAACTGTTGTTGCACTTTCAACAACAGAAGCAGAGTATGTTGTTGCTATAGAGGCTAGTAAAGAAATGATTTGGTTACCAAGGTTTCTGGATGAATTGGGCAAGAAGTAGGAGTTGGGCAGGTTATACAGTGACAGCCAGAGTGCCATACATCTTGCAAAGAACTCTGCATTTCATTCCAAGACTAAAAAATTACAGGTCAAGTACCACTTCATATGGTCAGCATTGGAAGATGGACATTAAAGCTGGAAAAGATACGCACTATCCAGAATCCTGCAGATATGTTAACAAAAGTTGTAACCAGGGAGAAACTAATAATTTGCTCAATTTCAATTGGTCTTCAACTATGATGAAGAAGATGAGAAATAGCTAGCTCCAAAGTGGAGTTATTGTCTAGCAAATGATGCAGCAGTGGAGTTGCTATTATCAGTCTCCAAGTGGTAGATTGTTGGGTGTGGATCCTGATTATATTTTGTATTCAAAGGTTTCAATCGGATGTATACCCCCGGAAGATTGTACACCCCTCCACTTGGGGGGGTGCGAAAGGGGACTTGTCCCCCCCGCGGGGGTCTAGGGGGGTAATCCCCCCCCGGCTGGGAGGTCCAGGGGCTAGTGGTCCCTCGACGGGGGTTCGGGGAGCAGCGCCCCCAAAGCTAAAAGAATATGTAAAATTTCCTTGTAAAAGTCTAGAAATTTCCAGTCAATCTGGGCCATTCATTAGGAAGATGATTTGACGGTAGAAGTTATGTTTAATTTAGGGTTTTTTGCCCTAGAAGGCAACCCCTCACTATATATGAGGGAATTGTATTGTGTCTATGTATATCTGTATTATGAGTGAGGAAGAGAGAGGATATTGAGAGCGAAGAGGGTGTTACAGCAGATCTGTTGTAGGTTGTATCTCTTCAATTTGTTGGATAATATAATAAAAGAAGGACTGTTTATTTCTATGTGGATGTAGCCCAAACTGGGTGAACCATGTATATCTGTGTCTCTCTTGTTTTATGCATTTTCTGTGTTTATATTTCTACAATATTTTATGTGTTCCATTTCTCTGTAATATATGATTTTCTAACAGGAAAAACACTTTTTGTGTGAGGTTTTCTTTTTTTGTTTCCTTTAGGAAATAACATTTTGTGAATATTTGTTTGAGAACATCCTTTCTTTCCTCTATAGGGCACAATTGTACAAATATATATGTTAGGATACAAATCTGAAGTTTACTGGAACAAGCAAATCGAATATTATTATCTTTAATAAGATTGCTTGGAATTGATCGAAAATGAAAGTACACAACCATCCATATCACTTCACTGTCCTTATTTCCGCTATAAATCGAACTAATTGATTATTTTACCATGTTGGTTCTCCCCTAACCCCTATAATTCTCTCTCTTCATTATCATCAAATAAGGTTAATGGCATACCTTTTTTTTTCTATTGATATGTTCAGAATTCTTCTACCATTCCTACTCCTAAGGAGTGTTGAGCCACACTCTATATATAAATAGGAAGCGTTGTTCCAAAAAAAAATATGAAATAGAAACATATACATATGTTTACTGATAATTCTATGATTTTTAAAGATGGAGGATAGGGGATCTCATCACGAGCCAGCCTACCATGATCATAAGGAAGAAACGAAGTGGCATTCTAACTATGGCCACCACACCAGGGATATGATCCAATGGATGCATGAACAAATACAAGTCCTTGGAACATGAGGTCTCATTACGAGTTGGCATGCCCACCTTTTGCTCCTTCCCAGTGAATGGAAATGTGTTCATCTGGTTAACAAGCCAGCACGTTGGTCTCTAATTTAATATCATAATGCACTTCCCCAATTATACATAGAGGATCATGGTTCCAAAAGGTGAAAAAGCAACTCTATCGAGGCTATAGATGCCTACGAGCAACAGAAGATCTACTGATGGTATTGAAGTCGTATTTTCAATACCAATAGTTATTATGATTCCCTTTTCTTATTTTTTTACCTTTACTACAGAGAGATTATGTTCCTAATCTATTTTTGAACCTTTATGCATGCGATATCTTTTAAAAATCAATCATAATAGCTTTTAAGTGGAATGATGACGGAAAAGTATCTTTCCTGCGTTAGTTGTCCTTTTTCCTTTTCAAATCACCTCACGACATCTCCTCACTTATTGATAATTCTCATTATGTGCATTAATTTCAGCACTCTGATATATTTTGGGATCCTTTCATTAATATGTGTACCTTGCCACTTTTATCATCCCTGTACTTCGCCGCCAGCATGTTATTCCTTCACTCATTCGGTCGAAGGTGACCTATTATTTCAAAGGGGGGCGAGAAGCAACCTCTAGTGTACTTATGAATGTGTGTTAGTTCTTTATTTGACTTTGCAGGGCAATACGACATTCCATGATTATAGAGTATGTGGTATAATAGCAAGTCCTAGATAACAGTATTTATGCTTGTAAAGTATCATCCAATATAACCATTATAACAACTTGTTGTTCCATCACTCAGCTCTATCTATTGCTATGATATCTCTGCTACACTAAATGTTTGTAGAATTCAGGTAATATGGGAGGAAGAACAGTGTGTAGGGAGCCCATAATACTGACTATTTCTGATACAGCTAGAGAAATTCTAGCTCGAGTTGGGTAGATAACATACTTCACATGATTTCAGCAACCCAATGAAGCAATTGCCATTGAATTCCTACAAAATTTACAGAACAGACAATCCATGATATGAGGCAGACAAATCACAGTGTCAGATGTTGTGATAGTTGAAGTATCCAAGTTACCAGTAGAAGGACCTGTATGGGCTAATAAGATATTGAAGCTGCAGGATGCTATTGCAGTATTTAAGGATGAAGGATAGGAACTGATCATAAAAGGCAAAGGAGTTCAACCATCATCCCTTGGAGAAACATGGGGAGAACTAGCTATATTCATCCAAAATTACATCACATGTGATATGTGAAAAGACGTGGTAAGGCTGCATAAACTTAAACTCTTAGCAGTTTTGAAACAAAAGTGTTCTATGAATTAACCTGCATATTTGAATTTTCTACTGCATGATACCATTGAAAGGATAAAAATGTCCCAACACATAGAAACCATCATAAGCCACCATTGTTTGATTAGGGTGATAGTTAGTTACAGCCTCGCCCAACAGCAATCAAGTTGGGAGGAATTAATATTTGCTATTGAAGGGGGTTTAGCTCTATCTGCCCCTAACGCTATTCTGAAAAGGAAGAGGACTACCCTTACAGTGAACATTCCCAAAAATCACATACATTCCACGAGGCTGAGGACAAACTTCGGAGTGGCTGAGAATCCTCAAGTTAGTGTCAGCCAACCCATAGAATTGTCTAGCCTAGGAAGTGAACAACACTTGCAGATAGAAGGCTAGGATAACCTTGAATCAGTTCACGAGGAAGAATCAGGGCATTCTGGAGATGAACTAAGAAATGAATGGGGACTTCCCTCAACACCAAGCATGAGTCCCCAAGCTGATTTACTGCACAATACTGAATTGGCCCAGATCCTGGCCAACATGGATGATTTCATATAGTGCAAAAGCCTGCTCAATTTTAACATTGGAGTAAACCAATTTGTAAAGAACTTTGGCCATGATAGAATTATATCATAAAATGTAATCTACGAAGCAGAAGCAAGGGCAAAGGCCACTCAAGAAGAGGTGAACCAACCTGGTGATATGCCTCCAGGAGAACCCATCTAGGTAGGCCTAAATATGAAGAATATAGGCCAAACAGAAGAAATAGAAATAAACCAGGAAGACGACTACCAATCTGGGGACACGATTCTTTTAAAACAAAGCCAAGATGAGCAACCGGGATCATTAGGAGCAAAGACAATTAACAAAATAGTTTCTCCTCCTAAAAAGCATAGAGACAAATTTAAAAAGCTTAGGAAGGAACAACAAAGGCTGTAGAAAATGGTGAAAAGGCTTAGATGAAAGATAAGAAAATTATCAACAAGGAATGCTCCAGAAAAAACCCCGAAGACAATAAACACAGCAGTTCAAACTAAATTATATGAAACAAAAGCTACAGGGACTCAAACTAAGCCCACAAAATAAAACTTTTACCATTCTGAAACTTATCCTAATGCCTAATATTACCATTTTGAAACTTTTAATGATGTAGTAGTTAACTATCATACATATGACAAGGAATTGTATGCATTGGTGCAAAGTGTTAAAAAGTGGAAACACTATTTGATGGGAAAGGAAACTATCATTCACATAGATAATCAGCCATTTCAATGCTTGTGATCACAAACTAAGCTACAACAAGAGAGGCACTTCAAATGGATGGGTTTCTTGTAGAAATTCCACTTGGTGATAAGGTATAAGAAATATATCTATAACAAAGTTTCTAACATAATTTCTAGACCAATTGTTAGTGCTTCAATTATTATTAAGCATAATTATATCATGCATGAGAGCTATGTTGAACAATATTCTTTAGATGGTGACTTTAATTATGTATATGCAACTTTGTGTGAAGGAAACCAAGTACAGGAATGGGATTACCATGTGCATGATAAAATTTTGTATAATCTTGGAAAGTTATGCATTCCACACGGTGAAAGAGTCAACATCATAAAGGAGACACATACTTCTCTTATTGTTGACCATTTTTATGTAGGGAAGATGATGTCACAATTATGAAGGAATTGTTATTGGCCTAGAATGAATGAAAGGGTGTCATGATATGTAAGAGGATGTCCTTTATGTGCTACAAGTAAGCCTAGAAATAGAAAGTTAGGATTGTATACACCACTTCCAGTCTCTTCTCGTCCTTGGGAAAGTGTTTCTATGGACTTTGTAGGAGGACAGCCTATGTCAAAAAAGAATAATGATTATCTTTATGTTGTGGTAGATCGTTTCAACAAGATCTGTATTTTGATGCCTTGCAAGAAGCAAGTTACAGTTGAACAGATTACACAAATGTTCTTTCAACATGTATGGGTACATTTTGGGTTTCCCAAACCCATTATTTCTAATCGAGATTCTTGATTTGTCGAAAAAAATTGGTCAATCTTATGGGGACTTGTGGACATCAAGTTGAAAAAGAGTACAACATTCCATCAACAAATCGATGGTCAAATAGAAGTGGTGAACAGAATGGTAATACATATTCTTCATGGTTATTACAGAAAACATCCCAAGCTTTGGGATCAACACTTACACTACACTCCACACACTTATAATTGAGAAAAGAATTCATCGACTCAAAAATATCCATTGAGGCATGATTTGGTTACTTACCAAAATATCCTTTAGATTTATCTTTGGGAAATATGTTGTTATTGATGGTCATAGTGACGTTCATATGACCAAGTGATTCGTTGAACAAGTTCAATTGGTGCATTGGATGCTTCAAGAACAGTTGGAAAAGAGCCAAGCCAAGTACAAGACAAGGCATGATAAGCATCATGTTGACCATAATTTTTAGGTTGGAGATGAATTTTTTCTTTAAATTAGCAAGGAGAGGCTTAAAGGAGAAGGTAAAAAATGAAACTAATAAGGTATGGACCTTTTAAGATTCTAGAAAAGATTAGTAACAATGCCTTCCACTTGAATTTGCCTCCATACATGCAAAGGTATGCAATTTTTAATGTTGATTATTTGATATTTATGAGCCTCCTTTGATTGATGATCAAGGTGATCATGTTTAGATTCCTTCAATAGAATATTTCTCTGTAGAATTTCTTGAAGAATTGCAACAGAATATTATCCTTGACACATTGAAGAGCTTTCAAATGAGGGAATGTGGAGTACCTTCATGTTGGTATCAAAGGCACAAATCCAAGCAAAGCTAAATGGATTGAGGTTGGAAGGGTGAGGGAACTATACCCTCATATATTTTTTAACTAAAAGTATTATTTTGTAGGTCCAAAAGCTTCCACTGGGGAGGAGTGATCCAGGGGATCAATTTAGTGATCAAAATTGAAAAGTGCATGACAGAGCTCGAAACCTATACCAGTGTGTATATCTTGGTGACTTGAATCTAATGCAAATTGAATGGTTTAGAATTGATATCATATGCTCCCAATATTGCGTTCTGATCAAATTATCAAACAACTAAAAAAATTACAGATTGACAGGTTGACTATGCATTTTTGGCTAGTGGCAGGCTGCCATTTGGCCTCTTTAGATTCGTAAAAAAAAAATGTTGGAATTTTATTGGTTGGAATTTTTTTAATATATTTTAAGGTTGACTGTGAAATTTAGTGACCAATTGTTGGAGGCCATGTGGGCCAATGGAAGGCTACCTCATGGCCTCTAGGTGGCATTTAAAATTTTGGGTTAAGGTCTATAAGACTGCACCGAGGGTTGAACACAAAACATCTTCCCAAGCATCAAGACTCTTCACCACTACATTACATCATGTGACTTAACCTTATTACATCTTAGCATCAATTTAATGTTGGTGTTGTTATACTCCTATACCAATAGGTGTCATATTTCATGATTGACTAGTTGAAATCCTTGATATGTTCATCCTTTCCTTGCTGCAAAGGTTTCTCATATTTTGAAAAAATCTAAAAATTTAAAAAATCTAAAGAGGGTATACCCTAAAATAAAAATCAAAGGGTGAAAAGATAAATGGTCAAAAAGAAAAAAGGAAAAGAAATGAACCCCAAAGAAAAAAGGACCAGGAAAGTGTGCAAGTCCAAATGCCACTACTATTTCATTTTCTGTAAATAAAGTATCATGTGCAGTTTGTTAAACTTCATGTTGTAGTTGATGAATGGCCAAACAACTTAATCTTGGCCAGTTTTTTGGCATTATGATACATATGTTGTACTTGATGGCAACCCAGTCATCTCAGATGATAAATTATAGTGCAGCAAAGTTCACGCACTTTCATGCAGAGAAAAGTTCACGCACTTTCATGCACAGAAAAATGCACGCACATGGGAAATCTTGTGGTTGGTTCATGGTACTAGTCCGACAGTTTTTGATCCTATGGTTTTGGTCCGTGGTATTGCATCCAAAATAATTGAACCCAAGTATTGGGTCCGTGGTATTGTTTCTCAATGGTTTTGGTCCATGGTTTTGAGTGACGCCTATCCTATAAAAAGGAAAGGAGATCATTTGGCTAATCACAAGTGTTGAAAATATTAAGAAGAGCAAGATCCAAATTTCTGATAATCGGTTGGTGAGACATAGTTGAATCGGCGAAGCAGGTGCGGAGGTGTGCTGAATAGTAGACAGTGCAGGTGCAGAGTTGCGCAGACTCGTCATGGCAGAAGTGCGGATATCTGCAAGTTTCCTTCAATGAAGTTGCAGACCTTTCTTGAAATATATTTTAGTTGTCTTTTATCTATTTCTGCAGAGATCTCGGTTTAAATTGGTGTCTGGTTACTGGTGTTATTTTCTGGTTACTGCATTCTGAGAAGTTATTTGTTTAAAGGAGATTGGGTGATGCACATGTACATGATGTTTTGGATCCAGTTTGAAAATTGATGAAACGTGGTCCCTGGAAGGAAAGAGAAGGTAGTAGCCTTATGTAGGTCAGCACCTACGTACTAGTATTTCAGCTAGTACAAGAGCTAAGGGGGTTGTAGCTCCCTTCCAGAAGAAGCTGGAAAACGAGAGAGGGTTGTAGCTCTCTACAAGTTGCAGCCTGCGTACTGGTAAAAGACTGCACCAGTACAAAATCATTTTAAGAAGAAGTTTCTAATTAAAAGAAGATAAAGACATATTGCAGCAGGTGGTTTTCACCCACATTGGGTTTCCACCTTACATCTTGTGTTCCTTGGTGTGACTATCTATTTTGTGTTCCTGCCCATTATTCTATGGTTCTCACATACAGATTAATGACAAACATCTGAAGAATAAATCAAATTATAAGTTTGGAAGGTATATGCAAGTTTCAATTGTCAGATCTGAAAATATTTGTATAAATTTATAAGAGTTTGATAATACTGATTCACCCCCCCCCTCTCAGTATTATTTCCAACAATTGGTATCAGAGCAGGTCCTTCAGAAGAATCTTGATCACTTGAAGGAAGATCTATCATCATGAGCAACTACGAGAGAGAAGCATCGAACAAGCCATAAATTTTTTATGGGACCAATTTCATCTATTGGAAGGTAAGATTCACTGCCTATCTTCAATCTCTTGGTATAGAAGTCTGGGATATCATAGATACAGGGTACACTTTTCCATTAGCAACTCCCACAGATCCGGCTGAGAAGAAGCAGTTTGAAATAAATACAAAGGCTATCAATACTCTATTAGGATGTTTATCTCAATCAAAATTCGTCAACGTTATGCAGTATAAAACTGCAAAAGAAATATGGGACAAGATCGTTTTGAGCTATGAAGTAGATGAACAGGTAAAATGAGCAAACTTCAAACCCTCAAAATTTAGTATGAAAATCTCAGAATGTACAATGATGAAAGTGTGGCGAACTATTTCCTACGAATAGATGAGATTGTTAATTGTATGAAAAACTTGGGTGAACAAATAAAAGAGGTGGTTGTGGTTGAAAAGGTTCTAAGATCTTTGTCTCCTAAGTTTGAATCAAAATTTTCTGCAATAGAAGAAAAGGAGAATCTACATAAAATTACCATGTCACAACTACACGAAATTCTAACTGCTTACGAAATGAGGAAAGGAGTACCTTCAAATAGGAGAGAAGTTGCATTCAAGGCTTCAGGCAAAGGAGATTACTATGAGTCAGGACATATGTCAGAAGAAGAGGAAGAATCAAATTTTGTCAAGAACTTTCAATGGGGTGCTGTGAGATTCAGAGGTAAGTTACCCTTCAAATGCTTTGCTTGTGGAAGAGTCGGTCACTATGCTGCCAAGTGTCCTCAGAAAGACAAGCTTGACAAAGGTAAGGAACCTGTTAGATGGAACAAGAAACAGAATGTAAGTAAGAAAAGCTACTACACTCATGAAGACAGTGATGGACTCTCAAATAGTGATGAAGATGAACGAGGTAATAATTATATACTTTTAATGGCTTTTGAAGATGATGATTTCATGGATGCTATAGATGAAGAAGGTCTTTATGAAGAGATTTCTAAACTCAAAATTTGTTTAGAAGAGAAAAATATGATTATTGATACTCTGCAATTTCAACTGGCTGAAAGGGAAAAACATCATGAAAAGTTAGAATGTGAAATTGTGGGACTTAGAAAAGAGATTGAGAAAACAAAAGCTCTTAATCTTAGATTTGTTAAAGGATCTGAAACTCTAGATGAGATTATCAATGTGCAGTGTTCTCCCCTAATCAAGACAGGTCTGGGATATAATGAAGAAACATCTCAAGCACAGAAACCATCCACCTCCAAAAGTTATCTTCATGCAGCAAGGAGGAGTGAGCAAAGGCCCAATGGAGATCATAAGGTAAATCAAGGAAAATTTACCTCAAGAATGAACAAAGACTACCAGGTAAATTGGGGGCAATCCACCTTAAGGATGAACAAAAGCTACAATCAGCCACAGGTAAAATCTTCTCAATCTACCTCAAGAATGGATGACAGTAGAAACTACAATCGTTTAATTGGTAGATTTGATAATAGCAGGAGTTTATTCAATGTCCAATGCTTCTCTTGTCATAAATTTGGTCACAAAGCAGCTCAATGTGTTGCCTATAAGACAATCATGACTAGAGAAGCTCAAAAACAAAGAAGTATGACTGAGATCATGAAAAGAACCTACAATAACTTTTCTTCTCTTGAAAACGAAATTGAATGTTCTATTTGGATTCTGAATGCAGGAGCATGTTTCAACAAACAACTCAGAAGGAACAAGCCTCAAGTGCCAAAACATGGAGAATGAAAGAATTGCAACTAAAAAGATGTGGTATAGCCTTATATGCGGAAGTGCAGGAAAATCAATGGTACATCGACAATGGATGTTCAAAACATATGACGGGTGATAAGGAAAAACTTCAGTCGTATAGTGCCTTAGAAAAGGAGAAGAAGGTCTCATTTGGAAATGACACCCCTGCGCTCATAAAAGGTAAAGGTTATGTTCTGTTGAAAGAAAAGGTCAAAGTTGGAAATGTTATGTATGTTGATGGCTTAAATCATAATCTATTGAGTGTCAGTCAGATGTGCGATCAAGGAACTGAGGTAATATTTCAATCAAATGGATGTAGTGTTCGTGATCTTGATACAGGAGAAACAGTGATCAAAGGCATAAAACACAAATTTCATTAAATTTGGAAGTTTTCAATGGATCTAGAATTTAGAACTTTAACTAGATTCAATTTTTTCAAAATGAGGAATTAGAAAGTCACTTAGTTCACTAATTTTAATGTAGATATTCACCATTTTTTTGTGTAAAAATTATCATGATAAACTTTATAAAAAAAATTATATAAACTTGCTAAAGCAAATCTTTCACATCTTAATCTTGGATTCCTTACATTATCTATTTTAATAGTTTTTATGGTTTATATTAAAAGATAAGTTTTTAAGGTTATTTTATGAAAATAATGATGTGTATTTTACTATAGTTAACCCATTTAATTATAATCAGATATGGTAAATATCATGTATGTGTTCAGCTACAATTATGTGTTCAGCTACAATTATTACTAAGAAAGTGTTGTCACAATTTAAAAGTCTATTGCCTTTGCAACACTAATAATATGGTTGAAGATTTTAAAAACTCTCATAGATCATCCAATTTATAGTCATATTGGAATTAAATTTCAAACTATTTGTGAAGCTACCAACCTTCTTGATTGTTTAACTAAACAAAATTATGATGATCTTGAAACACTTCTTTTAATACTTTTTGATCATATTAACAATAAAATTCGAAATAACTTTTAGTAATATCTTTTTACCTTCTTATATACCATTTATGGTCTTAATGGATGATAATCATCATTATCACCATCATAATTACATACTATTGCAGGAAGTTTGCACCATTTTAGAGTTGAGGAGAAAAAAAAATAGTATCAAATTAAATGTTGAATGTGAGTAGTAGCATAATTTATTTTTATTTATTATTTGTACTTTTATGTTAATAAAAAAGTTGATTGAGGCTTGCTTAATGAATAATAGATTAATATGCAAGATACATATTAAGTATAAAGTTATTTAATGACAAATGATCTTAGTGATGTGTCCAATATATACCGTTATTTAGAACTTTAACTAAATTAATTTTTTTTCAAAATGAGGAATTAGAAAGTCACTTAGTTCACTAATTTAATGTAGATATTCACCATTGTTTGTGTAAAATTATCATGATAAAATTTATAAAACAAATTTATATAAACTTGCAAAAGCAAATCTTTCACATCTTAATTTGGATTCCTTACATTAACTATTTTAATATTTTTTTTTGGTTTATATTAAAAGATAAGTTTGTTAAGGTTATTTTATGAAAATAATGGTGTATGTTACTATTATTAACCCATTTAATTATAATCCAATATAGTAAATATCATGTATGCGTTAAGTTATGATTATTACTAAAGGAGTGTTAGCACAATTTAAAAGTTTATCACCTTTGCAACACTAGTAATATGGTTGAAGATTAAAAAACTCTCATAGATCATCCAGTTTATACTCATATTGGAATTAAATTTCAAAATATTTGTGATGCTACCAACTTTCTTGATATTTTCCTGTAGTGCTTAAGGATATTATATTTAAAAGAACATATTAACATTCATCTAAAACTTATATTTGTTACATTATTTCTATTATCATTAACATTTATATTTATGTATTAAATTTGACTTGTGAATAATAGATTTTGCAACAAAAAAAAAAAACTTACCTATAAAGTTATTTAACAATATATTAATATTGTTTTTCTTACTGTTATTGACCATAATGATCAAAATCAATCATGAATTAGAATAGTAACAAAGTAGTACAATTTGATTATTTTCAAATACAATAGGAAAGAGAGAAAATTGACTAAGATATTTATTACAAATGTTTAGTTTATATTCATGTAGTGTTTAAGGATATTATATTGAAAAGAACATATTAACGTTCATCTAAAACTTAGATTCCTTACAATATTTCTATTATCATTAACATTTATATTTATGTATTAAATTTGACTCGTGAATAACAGATTTTGCAAAAAAAAAAACTTACCTATAAAGTTATTTAAGAATATACTAATATTGTTTTTCTTACTATTATTGACCATTTTAAATTGACACTAACTATTTTTCCTACGTTGAGTACAAATTAATTTTACTAGTACAATGTTGGCACCACTTCAAAATCTATAAGAGGAAATATTTATAATTCTAGTTGTGTTGTTCAATGATCAAAATATTTTTTTTATAAATTAGAGTGCAACAAAATAGTGATGATTTATATCAATTATAATAAGGAAAATTAAGGAAAACTCACCTCAAACATTATATCTAGTGTCTAGCATTTATTCATTAAGTGTTTAAATGGTTTATATTAAATAGAATACTAATTAGGTACTCCATTGTTTTTTTAATAGACCAAGTTTAGAAGATGTTTTTAAGTGCATTATTGAATTTGATTATGCATATTTGATATGGTGAGAAGTCATGTTGGTCAAATAAAGCTTTGAAAACTTAAATATTTTATGGCATTGTCATGTAATTTGTATAACACATGATTACATTGAAATATTAAATAATATAAAACTCCTCCAAAAGGAATATGAAGAGAATATTTGATATACAACAAATATGGAAAAGTGTGTATGAATGTATATTAATAGATCCTTCAAAAAGAATTACATTCATGAATCATATAAACCTACTCTTAAGATATTTGCTCAAGTAGATCAAGAATGGCTTCTACACCATATTTATTTATCTTGGTCTTCTTGCAATGTTCTTTATCTGGCATCCATGCCCATGCTACGATATTAATTGGAATAGAGCCAAGTTCTGTGTCATCAAGATTTGGTACCCAATATTTCTCTAAAAAATTTCCATTGTATTTCCCTGACATAGGCTTCCACCAGTCAACCTTTACATGAAGATTCTCACTTTCATTATCCCTAAAGATATTTGAGATGGATTTTGCCATCCAAATCATCTCTCCTGCATCCTCATTTCCTGATCTAACTAGCAACATCTTGCCTTTCTCAACATCAATCATCAGATTGAAAGTTGGTTTTGGCTTGTTGCATTTGGGTCCAACATATATTGGTTCATCTATCACATTATCAAAATCTCCGTCCATAATACTTGACATTACTTGGAGTGCATTACAATCAACATCAACAATGTGCCTTGTCCCGGGCCAGAAATCCTCAGAAGATGAATCACTTTCATCTGTTATTCTATGATCATTATAGATTCCATCTAATGTATCAAGAACTTTTTCCCAATACACTACCTTATTTTTCCATTCCTCTGTAACAATTGGTGAATCCTCATTCCCAATAGTGTCTTTCCACATTTTTATGTATGATGTTATCCCTTCCTTTAGTTCTTTTAAATAGGCATCATTCTGTTTGGAAGCTAAGAAAGATGGCTTCCCTATGGGAATTATAGGTCGGCCTTCATCATCTATATTCCATAACTCAACTGGTTCTGACCACTCAATATCTTTAATTGATTCTTTGTACCTTGGTACTGGAACATCATTGAGTACAAGAAATTGGAAGTATTGGACATTAAGATGTCCAATTAGTGCATTTCCCCCCTTGATGTATCCATTAAGGAAACTTTTGAAGTCATATACCTTTTCAATAGGTGTAGGTGGAAACACTCGATTTTCTTCAATTGTGCGATATGTATCCATCATTTCAGGTAAAGAATAATTATCTTTACTTTTTAGGTTGGAAGACATTCTTCTGTAGGTTCCATCTATGTCTTCATGGGTGTGCCCCATAGGCAAGAACCCAACCTCAATAGTGATGAAGATAACAAGTGTAGATAAAAGTGATAGAAACATGAAAAGATAGCGATTCTTATTATCACTTGCTGCATTGTTCAATTGTAACAACAAATGTGGAGGAAGAGGTTTAAAATCAACATTTCGACTTTTTTAACTTCCATGAGATATAAAATCATCCTTGTACCCTTGACATTTTGAGTAAATAGAGGTGTCAAGTAATGCATTTTTCAGTGGGTTTCTTGAAATTCCACTTTCATAAAGTAGATCACCATACATATCCATTTGTGGGTCTTCAAGGTCCCTTAAGCACCTTGCAAGAGATGTAATTGTAAATTGTGATCCCATATGGACAAATGGTAAGGAGAAATGACCAAAACCTCCTGCCTTATGCCCATGTGTAAGCATACCTGTCAATGAAAAACCTAAATTTGTTCCTACAATAGATTTTGATTTGACACATAGCCTTGGGATTGAAGTCTTTGTTTTGTCCATTTTATCATGGATAATGCTCAAATACTCCTTTGGAAACCGCTCTGACATAATTCTATTGGCATAGTAGCAATATCTTCCACACATAACAATCTTGTTATGTTTCTTCAACCTACCTCGTGCCTTTTCTTCCAACTCTTTTGTAGTTTCTGACTTCATTTGTGCTTTCAACACAATACATTCACTGCATTTACTGAAGTTGGTGTTTTTTGAAAATGCCACATCTCGAAACTTAGTATTCCAAATCTTGCTCATTGTTGACTGTGATATTGACGGGAAATTGAGCTTTTGAAGAGCCTCATTGATCTCTTTTAACAAAGAATTTTGTGTGTAAGTTGAAGGAATCTATCTTAAAAGAGCAGATGTTCCATATTATTCAAATTGACGTGTTTGGTTTGGTGAAAAATTTGAATTATCCATTACAATTTTGTGCAATATTTCTATGGCTGCCACTGTGTGAGCTCTTGCTTTGCATGTGTTGGTGTTACCATGAATACCTTTGATCTGTCCATGTTGGAAATAATGCTGGTAGTTATAGAATGTACTTTGAGGAATTTTATGTATCTTATACCATTCTTTCTTACAAATAATATTCCCATTAAATCTCATGTCCTTTACATTTCTAACAATAGGTGGTAAGCCATGGCCATGGCCATGGCCCTTTGACATGACTGTGTTTGACATGAGTGAATTCAAGACAAATTCTCTAAGACCATTTTTATTTATTTGTCTCATATCCCTTCTAGCACCTGCAATGGCCTTCCTATCCACATGTTGAAGACAATCTTTTCTACAACATACATTTGCTGCCAAAACTCGAATTTCTTTCTCTTCATATATTTTTGTTTTTTGCAAATTTTTTTGTAGCCATAACTCGTTTAATCCTTTTATATCGCCTTGTTACATGCATATCAATTGAGTTTCTATCTTTTTCATTACAAAAGTACCCATCCCAATTGTTTAAGGGATTTGTGTCCTCTATAACATCCCATTTCACCATTTCCTTGGGTGGCTCCTTGAACTTTTCCTTAACCCTTAATATCACACCTTTGTTGTCCACCAACTTATTTATTGGCCATCTAACCAAATAGTGTATAGACTTATCCCCAATTTTGCATATCTCACAATTTCCATCTATCTCTTCTAGAAAAACACCAAAATCCATTTCACCTAGTGTTTCACCCTCAACAATGTCATCCTCGCGGACATTAACTAGCATTCCTTTGGCAATGCACATGCTTGTTCCCATGCATTCATGTGTAAGAGAAACCTTTGTACATATGAATCTAACCCTATCTTGGGAAATATTTGTGGCATGATCATGACAATGAGGCTCTAAATCTGATTCTGGCCAAATTTCATAAGATTCTAATGCACCCCCAAGTGTATGCTCAAATCCTGTTGGATGTCGTAGAGGAGCATTATGTTTTAACACCTTCTTGATTTTAACCACTATGCATCCTTTCTTTACCATATTTCCATGAAATTTATGCCCAAGCTCTGTATTGAATATGGATCCCTCACCCACCTTCACTCCATGTTGCAGAAGATCTACCTTGGCTCCAATAGAAAATGTGGAAGAAACATTTGCACCTATAAACGAATGTAAATAAGGTTAGTATTTACTCAAAAAATAAACATTTATTATGCTATCAATAATATATAACACATGCTTCAATATTCTGATTTACCTATGTTGTGTCTCAAATCCATGATCTTCCATGGATGTATGTCCCCTTCATTAACATCCTCATCAATCAAATGTGGTTGAGTTACATCAATTATCAAAATTGTAACATAACCAGCATTAACCCTTTCTCCAACATAATAAGTTCTAGACTCTACAGATTCGACCCTTCCTAGCCCAATGACTTGATCATTAATAAGGAGATCAACATATTCCCCTTTTGCCAAAATTATATTTTCCATTGTAGCTTTTATCAATTCTGTAACAGCAATTAAATCATAACTTGTAATTAAAAGGTTGAACCGTGTAAAGTGTGACTTTATATTTTCATAAAAACACACAACTTACGAAAAAGTTATATAGATGCAAAAATTAAAATAGTATGGTAGTAATATTGTATGTAATGAAACATTGTTTCCTCAAATGAAAGCTAACAATCAATATTATTCCTTCTACTACAAACATAAGCATATTTCTAGAAGCAACATTACATGGTCAAATAAATCTAGCACATGCTAGATTTCCTTCTAGGACAAACAAGCACATTGTCAATAAGAATATTCTAAGGCGAAGGAAATCCACCACATGCTAAATTTCCTTCTAACGTAAATAGAGGCATATTACTCACAAAAACATTTCAAAGTAAAAGAAATCTTACACATTCTAAAGTTTATTCTAGCATAAACACAATCACATTGCCAAAAACAACATTGCAATGTGAAAGATATCTAGCATACACTTGATTTACTTCTAGCACAAACAAAAGCACATTGCCAACAATAACATTGTAGGGAAAACCAAATCCAACAACTTCTATCAAAAACACAATCACATTTCCAATAACAATGTCACAAGGTAAAATAAATTTAACGTGTGCTAGCTTTACATGTAGCATAAATACAAGCATACTACCAAAAACAATATTTCATGCCAGAAGAAATCTAGTGCATGCTATATTTCCTTCTAACACAAACAAAAGCACATTACCAAGGTGAAGGAAATCTAACACGTGTTAGATTTCCTTCTATAATAAACAACCAAATTGAAAACAACAATATTGCATAGCAAAAGAAATCTAGCACAACTTCTAGCCCAAACACAAGCACAACATTTCCAATAACATTGCCAAGGTGAAGGGAATCTAACACTTGCTATATTTCCTTTTATCATAAACAACCAAATTGACAACAACAATGTTGCAAAGAAAAAGAAATCTAGCATAGTTTCTAGCCCAAGCACAAGTACGGTTCCAATCAAAATATTGCAAGGTGAAAGAAATTTAACGCATGTTAGCTTTACATGTGGCACAAATACAAGAAAACTACCAACAACAACATTGCATGCCAAAACAAATCTATTGCGTGTTATGTTTCTTTTTAACACAAATCAACAAAGTGTAATGGTGATTCTCTGTTATGAAGACCCATATTAAAAGTGGTGCAATGCTAATAAGACCAATGCAGCCACTGCCAGGATACCAATGTAAAGTTTCATTGTTCAAAAGTTTAGGGCCTCCTTGGTAAAACCATGCATGTCATATTCAGTGACTAAGGCATACTCTGAGGTAGATTCAGTAATAAATTTTTTGCATCAATAGAGTTTTGGCATTTTCTGGCTAAGTTAAGGCACCAACACCACAACTGTTATGAATCACCTAGTCAAGCCTCAAGAGAGAGCCTCTTTTGTCTCATCACTATATCAATCCATGAAATGGTAGATAGGGACAAAGCTCAAAATATCCTCTTGAGTTTATGCCCAAATTGGGCGATCTACACAACCAATCCACTAGGGAATTCTGGAGTCTTTTCGCTATATGGAATCCCAAAATTTTCTCCTTTTTGCTTACAAAACCTTCCTTGGCATCATTTTATTGGGATATTGTCGAGGTTATTTGAAAAGATTTCATATCCTTAATCTATATGCTCCATATGAAAATAGAAAATAATTTTGGAAGGTGGTAAAAATTCTATTGTAACTGTTTTTAATGCTGCAATAAATGAAGTTTTGTCATATCCACTTTGCTTATAGCCATCATCATTCATACCATGTCCAAGCAAGTTGAAGCAACTTACTCATTCTATATCAACAATATATGGATAGGAAGTGTTTTAGACTACACTCTTGCTTTCATGAGTGTAGCCTTGGACATGGTGCATGATAAATGGGATCCAACTCTAAAGAAAGGTTTCATCGACATTACTTCCTCAAGAGATTTCTATTGGATTTTTAGCAGCCTTCAATTTGTATTTTGTGGAGAGATGATTGAGATTTAATACGAAATCAATAACGATTTGGTGATTTAGTAGCTTGGGGAGGTTGTACAATAATATACTTACTTTGTCAACAACTTCACTTTGAACTATTTGACTTTGTGTATAAAAATATTAATGTTGCAGAAGTGGAAAATGTAGTAATAACATATTTGACATCAAGAGAAACATCAAAACCAATGAATTATGGATAGGATATGGAAAATGCAAAGAAGTCGAGAACATTGAACGATCACGTCTTCTCAATGTTAAAAGCACATTTGTCCCCTAAATATAGAATTGATGTGCAATCAAGCAAATTGATGTCACACATATATTCTTGGATGTCTGTTATGGAATATAATAATAAGGCATTAGTTGGTATAAGGTTAAACATAGCCCATCAAGCCCAATCATATCACTCTTTTGGTGCTTTTTCTGCCTGTAGCCATTTAGGTTTACTTGATGAGAACTGACATTATTTCCAATGCATAAGTCAATATTATGGATTTTTCCCCAAAGCAATGAAATATGCCCTTGGTTAAACTTTACAGTCTAAGTGGGTGCATGAATGATGCATATGGTGTTATTGAAAATCTATCTTCCACAAGTATTTATAGTTCCTTGCTTTACGCCTGTAGAATGCATGGAAATATTGAGAAATTAGACATGGAGATGATGTAAGTAGAGTCCAAAATTTTGGTTTGGCCAGCTATCATTATATTGTTTTATATATTATTAATTCTAAGCCTGATGAAAATTGTAATGTTGCAACATATAATATCTTTCAGGTATGCAAGATGACATAAAGATAACTGTGACAACCGCTGGAATATTAAGAACAATTGGCTGGCATTAGAAAGGAGAATGTTGGGTCCCTATAATACTAGTGATTACCCCATTACTATTGTAGTTATACCCCTTATTTATATTGTTGTGCCCCTATTACCCCCATATTGTTATTTTTGTGCCCCATAGAATCCCTCTATTGTTATTTTTGTGGCTTTATATTATTATTGTTAGGTCGGCTGGATTATATTGTGACTCCTTAGACTCCTATATATAGAAAGGAGGTTTTGTCATTGGAATCATCCAAGAATTGTTCATTTATGTAATGTAAAGGAGGTTGCCCCCTCGAAGAGGCTGAATTCTAAGGCGTTGATCTATCTTTTCTATCTTTTCTTGAGCTGGTTTCATAACGTTTGGTTTCGGAGCTTTGGATTCTAGGGTTTCGCTGCTCCAAACAGGTCATCGTGGCATTTTCGCTATAACTTTTTTTTTTGTGACGTTTCAGAAGTCACAAAAAAAACCCATTTGAGAATAAATCGCGTTGAACCTTGGGTCCGCATTTCAAAACTTTTCGCGTGATATTTTCGGAGATATGATCTGAGGAAGTTGGTATTTTTGCAAACTCCTGAATTACATTCAAAACAGGTGACCTGGGGAAAATTGTCATAACTTTCTTTTTGGGAAACAGATTGAAATTTCGTAAGAAGGTACAGAAAGAGGAAGGATTGTAGTTTCTTTTATATCTTTTTCAGAACCAAATATCAAAAATTGTACACGTGGCACTTCATACAACTTCGCTCTTCTAGAAAATTCTATAATCAGGTCATCTTGGGAGATTGTGCATAACTCTTTCTTGGAGAATCCAATTTGGATCAGACTGGTGGCATTGGACAGAGGACATAGAGAGCTACTACAGGTCACAAATTCAGAACTAGATGATTGGAAAGTACAGAGATACATGAGAGGCAATATCGAGCTCCTACAAAGTGAAAAAAGGTGTGTAGATTTTTTTTAATTTTTGCTTAAGCTTGGTTTGAAAATTTATTTTGAAGGAATTCAAAGGGCATAGTAGAGCATTATTATCGGTAACTGATGCCCCGAGGAAAGAAAATGCAAACACCTAGTAAGGAACCTGAAAGCTCGAGCATGACTCATGAAGAAGAGGAAGAAATGCTACATGATATATCAAAATTACAAGAACAAGTGCAACAAATGTCACGCTCACAAAAGTTAACAGATGCTAAGATAAATGGCGTGGAAGATAAGATAAATGGTGTGGAAGCTAAGATGAATGGCATGGAAGCTAAGATGGACAATTTGAAGATGGATTTGAACACAAATTTGAAGACAAGCATGGCAGATTTGAAGACAAATTTGACAAATTTTCTACAAGAAATACTTACTAATGGTGAAAAGGTAGTAAAGGAAACTCATGATGAGAACAAAAGAAATGTTAATCATGATTCCATAGATGCTAATGTTGGATCAAAGAATCACCATATTCGAAAAATCGATATGAGGAAGTTTGATGGCAAGGATGATGTAGCCCAGGCCGCTCCCAGGCCGCTCCTACCAAGATCCTCACACAACCATGCATATAAAAACTTGTTCATGGCGTTGTAATCTCATGCTTTCTAAACCATGCTTATTTAACACATAATGCATTTGTTGGACACTCGGTGCGCTTCATGACTTCTTAAAAGAATTCTTCAACTGGCGTTTCGCACAACATAAGAAAGATATATATACTACCTTATATATACCCACAGCAAACTATATTCCCATAATCAACCTCAAAATATATTGGTTGAGCACAATTAAAGAGTGCGCCTTACCTCAGAGTTCAAATACCAATAACACAATATTATAAATGGAATTTTACCATGGGCCGCAGGCATATATATGTGCATATTAAATCCACCACTATGCATATTAAATCCAATTCATATGATTTATATCCAATTCATATCGCAGCGGTTTATATATACAGCAATTTATATGCATTCACCTCACCTTGTTACGCTGTTCTTTGCCATAGCCAACAGTTCACACGACATGGACTGCCGGCAATGTAAACCTCAGCTACAAATCGACAATGGCTCGAACAGAGGTCTTCGGACCGACCTATAGTCCGTGGTTAAGACTCTATCAGTTCCGCTTTTCGGCTGTCGTTCCAAATACAAGAACAAAAGTCCTTTGAACGGATCCAATACACGGCCTGTCTGTATATACATTGTCCACCGGTTATATATTCGCTCGCTTCCAATATTCCGGACCTCGCCCCTGTTATCAATGCGTTCAGGTCTTCGATGCGTTCAGCCCTGTCATCAATTAAAATTGAACAGCAAATTATCATTATGCCTACGGGCGTTCACCCTACAAACAATCATTTCGCACAATCGGACAGCTCTGATCATAACAGAGATGGGGCGCAAGAGTTTAATGAGAACATGTTCGCTCTCGACGGTACATCTACAAAGAAATCACTTGCATAACAACCGATTCAGGGCGATATAATACCACTAATGATGCCACGCATCAACAGTTAGCACATACGCTAATTGCGCACTGGAAAACGCCACAACCGGATTAACACACAGTCAAGAACTAATGCAACTTCAACCACCCGCACTTCATACAAGCTCATTTGGATTAACCACCCGCACTTCATACAGTTTCAACATTTTAAAACACCAAGTTCTCATAGTAATTGCGCATTGGAAAATAAGCACCATTATGCAAATTCAAGTTATATAACATCAATTACAACCACCACATGCAGAACCATATTTCGGAATTCATTAAACACAAACATGCTCATACAGAACTTGCTATTCAACATACTCGTATTTACATAAAAATAAGCATTGACAAGAGTTCTATTCATGGCCAGATATGCCAATCTATGGCCCTTTACAAACTGCCCGAAGGCTCCCAAGGAGAATCCTTCCTCACTCTTCACACTCACTCCCCACACTTCTGCCTTCAATGCATTTGAGGCTCCCTAATTTATTAAACTTAGCATGATAAAAAATCCTAAAATCACTCAACTAAAGTTCATGCAATGCATACATATGGCAAACGCATCTTTTCAGCTTTATTCCATCTTTTTCCCTATTCTAAAATAGAAAAGCTATCCTTATCACTTAAAGGTCCACATCCACTCCTTTATGCCTAAAAGCTCTCCTAGTTTTATTTATTTTGAGAATATCTAATTAACTTGGAATTTAGGAAACTAATGCATGACCCCTATGTCTATTATTTACAATAATTCCCTTTGAGTTGGATGCTCCCGCATCAAAGGATCCCGCCACATGGATATTACAGATGGAGCAATTCTTCGATCTCAATAATGTGCAAAACACACAAAAGGTACGTATGGCAACTTTATATTTGGAACCAAATCAGTTTGTATGGTATCAATGGCTTTGTTCTCGTAAACAATTTATCACTTGGGCAATTTTTACGGAAGAATTGATAGCACATTATGAGGATACAAAAAGCAACACTTTTTTTAGCCAATGGATAAGTCTCAAACAAAAGGGTTCAATAATGGAGCACATTGAGGAGTTCCAAAAATTGAACATAAGGGTAAAAGATATTCCAGAGGAGCATAGGATTGATGTGTTCATAGGGTCTTTAAAGGATAATATCCAACATGATGTTCGCCTTTGGGAACCTGATTCATTAGAGAAGGCATTCAGGTTAGCAAGAAAAATGGAAAGCAAAATTATGGCAACTAGGAAGCATACCACTCACAACTATAAAGACGGAAGTGTTGTTGCTCCTAGTCTTCCACAACCTACAAGGTTGACACCACAACAATTGGAAGAAAAAAGAGCAAAAGGGCTTTGTTACAATTGTGATAGCAAATACACAAAAGGTCATAAGTGTGCTGAGAAGAAATTATTCTACATAGATTGTGAAGAGGAAGAAGAAAAGGAGCAAGAAAGGTCAAAAGAAGAGGATATATTCCAGGAACAAAGCCTAGATGAAGAACAAATAAATCCGACCATATCTTGTAATGCATTGGCGGGAATTACCACTCCTCAAACCATCAAGATAGAAGGACAAATCAAGAAGAAAAAGGTAATAGTGTTGATTGATTCAGGAAGCACCCACAATTTTATTCATTGTAGGGTAGAAAAAGAATTGAATTGCTTCCTATATCCAGCACCAGAGTGTCAAGTGATGATTGCAAATGGAGGAACAATAAATTGCTCTGGAAAGTGCCATAATATCAAGCTATCCATGGGAGAATATGTATTGACTAGCCCAATGCTTTCCATTCCAATGGGAGGTGTGATGTTGTACTAGGAGTCCAATGGCTACAATCCTTGGGTACAATAGCTTTTAATTTTCAAGAACTTTTCATCAAATTTTCTACGGAAGGAAAGGAAGTTGAATTAAGGGGTATTGCAGGGAAACAAGGAAAGATAATCAGCTCTAATGGCATGACAAAGCTTCTAAAAAAGGAGCAAATAGGTGTAATTGCACAATTATGTTCGCTAGATGTTTCCACATTGGAATCATCTATTTCTCCAGATCTCCAAAAAGTCCTGGACAATCATTCCAAGGTATTTGAGACTCCCAAAGGTCTCCCACCTATGCGTGATCATGATCATGCTATTCATCTGATTCCAGGAAGTGTTCCTCCAAAAATCAGGCCGTACAGATATCCCTATGTCCAAAAAAGTGAAATTGAACGTATGGTTGCAGAAATGCTAGAGGCTGGTATAATTCAACCGAGTCAAAGTTCTTTCTCAGCTCCAGTAGTATTGGTGCACAAGAAGGATGGATCATGGCGCATGTGTCCAGATTATAGGGAGCTCAACAAGCTCACTATTAAAGATAAGTTCCCCATTCCTGTCATTGATGAATTACTGGATGAATTGCATGGATCAATTTACTTCACCAAGTTGGATCTTCGTTCGGGATATCATCAAATCAGAATGAAGATTGAAGACATTCCGAAAACGACATTTAGAACTCATGAGGGTCATTATGAATTTTTGGTCATGCCTTTTGGCCTTACCAATGCACCTTCAACATTTCAAGGTTTGATGAATTCAATTTTCAAACCATTCCTTAGAAAATTTGTGTTAGTATTTTTGATGATATACTAATCTACAGCAAGTCTTGGAAGGATCATGTTGAACATGTTGACAGGGTGCTACAACTATTGGAGGAGAAACAATTATATGCAAAAAGATCCAAATGTTTCTTTGGAGTCCAGGAGGTGGAATATTTGGGTCATATTGTATCTCATGAAGGAGTTAAGGTAGACCCTAGCAAAATTAAAGCCATTAAGGAATGGAAAATCCCCACATCCATAAAGCATCTGCGAGGATTTCTTGGGTTGACAGGGTATTATCGCAAGTTTGTTAAGAATTATGGGAGAATAGCAGCACCTCTAACAACATTATTGAAGAAAGATTCATTTTCATGGACTCCGGAAGCAAAAAAGGCCTTTGAACATCTTAAAGAGGCAATGTGCCAAGCACCGGTCTTAGCTACACCGGACTTCACAAAAACCTTTATTGTGGAATGTGATGCTTCAGGAAATGGAATTGGTGCTGTTCTAATGCAAGATGAAAGACCCATTGCTTTTGAAGTCGTCCAATCAAGGGAAAGTTTTTAAGAAAAGCTATTTATGAGAAGGAAATGTTGGCAATACTCCATGCACTTAAGAAATGGCGACCCTACCTAATGGGAAGACACTTCAAGGTAAAAACGGATCATGATAGCCTTAAATACTTTTAGAACAAAGATTATCCTCTGAAGAGCAACAAAAGTGGGTCACAAAGATGTTGGGTTATGACTTTGAAATCATCTACAAAAAAAGGAAGCAAAATGTGGTGGCAAATGCACTCTCAAGAAAGGATGAGGATGTGGAAGCATTGTTGTGTGCCATTTCTATTATCCAACCAGATTGGATAAACGAAGCAAGGGAGGAATGGAAGAATGATGAAGAAGTGTGGGCACTTATTCGAAAGCTACAACAAGATTCCAGTACTTCTGATACATTTAGCTGGAAAATGATTCGTTATGGTACAAAGATCGCTTATACCTCTGTAAGAATTCCCAGCTAAAACAAAAGATTCTTATGGAATTGCACACTTCTCCCTTAGGAGGGCACTCAAGATTTTTAAAAACTTACCACAGGGTTAAGAAGGAATTTTTTTGGGATGGCCTTAAATCAGATATTCAAAAGTTTGTGGGGGAATGTTTGGTTTTCCAACAAAATAAAGTTGAAACAATTAAGACACCGGGTCTATTACAACCTTTATCCATTCCAAGCCAACGTTGGGAGGAGGTTTCAATGGATTTTATCACAGGTTTACCCAAGTCTGAGGGAAAGAGTGTCATCATGGTGGTAGTTGACAGACTTACCAAGTATGCACACTTTTGTGCATTATCACATCCATTTAAAGCCAGTACAGTTTCTACTGCATTTATGGAAACAGTTCAAAAGCTACATGGAAACCCAAAGATTATTGTAAGTGACAGAGATCCCATTTTCACTGGAAATTTTTGGACAGAATTATTTTCTTGTCTTGGTACTCAGTTAGCTCATAGCTCATCTTATCATCCTCAATCTGATGGGCAAACTGAGATAGTAAACAAATGTTTGGAAGGATATCTTCGTTGCTTTGTATCTGATAAACAGACACAATGGGTCAAATGGTTGCCTCTGGCTGAATGGTGGTATAACACTTCCTTCCATACAGCAACAAAAATGACCCCATTTATGGCACTTTATGGGTATCAACCACCATCCATCACATCATATTTAAGAGAAAATTCTAAGGTTCAGGCAGTGGAACATCACATCGAACATCAACAACAAGTCCTCCAACTCTTAAAGGATAACCTTGTGTTGGCACAAAATAGAATGAAACAACAAGCAGATCAACATCGCAGTGAAATAAGTTTTGATGTAGGTGATTGGGTATTCCTATGGCTACAACCATATAAGCAAATGTCCCTAAAGCAAGCTAAGAAGGATAATAAATTATCACCAAAGTATTATGGTCCGTACAAGGTGTTGCAAAAGATTGGTACTATGGCATACAAATTGGAGCTTCCTGCAGCTTCTCGATTGCACCCAATTTTCCATGTTTCATGTTTAAAGAAGGTTATAGGCGACAAGCTCCCAATTCAAACAATATTGCCAGAACTTGACGAGGAAGGAAAAATTATATTGGAACCGGAAGCAGTCACAGAAACAAGAACTCGACAGCTACGAAATCGATCAATTTCAGAGTATCTTATCAAGTGGAAGAACTTATCCGCTGAAGATTCCACATGGGAGGATGAGAATTTTATGCAAAAGTATCATGAATTACTCAAGCGTTGAGGACAACACTTTTTTGAAGGAGAGGGTCATGTTGGGTCCCTATAATACTAGTGATTACCCCATTACTATTGTAGTTATACCCCTTATTTATATTGTTGTGCCCCTATTACCCCCATATTGTTATTTCTGTGCCCCATAGAATCCCTCTATTGTTATTTTTGTGGCTTTATATTATTATTGTTAGGTCGGCTGGATTATATTGTGACTCCTTAGACTCCTATATATAGAAAGGAGGTTTTGTCATTGGAATCATCCAAGAATTGTTCATTTATGTAATGTAAAGGAGGTTGCCCCCTCGAAGAGGCTGAATTCTAAGGCGTTGATCTATCTTTTCTATCTTTTCTTGAGCTGGTTTCATAACAGAGAATATTGAATTCTAATGTTGGCATGAAAGATGATGCAAACAGAAAGCTAATCCTAAAGGTTACAATTGAAATAATATTGAGGAAATCACTCAAATTTTAGGACTTGGTAAATGGTGGCACTCTGTTTAGAAAATATTTTTGGGAACAAAGGCCAAATTCTATTACACTAAGTGCAAAATGTCGTGGGAGGTCTTAAATAACATATTGAAGAATAAAATTGAAATCTAGTGGTCGGATATTATGAGATTGAAAGCAAATTTTCCCAAAAAAGGCCCTACTTCCCTCCATATTTAGATATAAAAAACTCCTTTGTTTTTTGAGACAGGCAAATCCATAACCTCTGTTCAATTTTTGTACGATTCTTAGATAACAATTTTTTTGAACAAACTAAGGAAAATTTCAAATAATTACAACCTAGGGTTTTTGCAGAATAACCCCAATTAAGTTTCACGCGAGCATATTCAAGAAATTGTGAGTCCTCCTAGAGGGTATATGCATAATAGGGTCTACAAGCAAGTATCATCAATTAATTTTTATTCATGAATAAGCCAAATGAATGGTTCATAATGGTCAATGCACAAATTGAAACCAAATTCGATGGTATGAGGGGGTCCTATCCCTCTTGAAGTTTAAAATGAGAGGAACCCCCTCATAGCGGTGTTTTAGGTGTTGTTCAAGTAAGGAGACCTAGCACATCTTAGCCATAGTCTTAAAGCCCAACCGTGTTGAAGGGAGAAGTCTTGACAACTGTCTTATGAGGAGGACCTATACGTTGTCAAAAGAGGTTCTAACTTTTAGTTTTCTTCCAAGTCTAGGTACTTGTCTATGATTTATGGCACTTATGCAAGCCTTGAAAGTGTGAGAATGCGCAAGAATAAACTCCTGGGATAAATACCCATTTGATTATAAGGACTTCTCTTACATTGATGTGAAAGTGTCAGCAAGGAAATTTGCAGATATCTTAACACAAAAACAAGCAATCACATTCCATTAAAATGCACTTAACTTTACATATGCCCAAAAGCAGAGGAAATAACTAAGCTGGAATCTGATCCAAGAAAATGCCCCATATTATCATCCTATGCTTAGTAATGCTTACAAGGAAATGGGTTGGGTATGTGTTTAAAGTTTGTACAATCAAAGAGAAAGAATCTAAAGGTAGCCCCAACAATCTGAACAGGCAACAGGATATTAGTTTACCAAGTCAATCTAATAATGTAGCACATATGGACTCATCTTGATATTGTTGCATTGAGTTTACTGGCTATTTCACTTATCAAAGCAAAGGATATTCCCTTCGATTATGAGTATACAATGGGCCAGTATCTTGAGCACTAAGGAATCAGATGAACGCAACTGGTTTTATCTCTCTAGAGGTAGCCCTGGTGTATTCTAGCTGTGTAAGTGTCATTTAATGAGGTTGCAACTTTTTACATATTAAAAAAATACGTGAATAAATGGCAAGATCATAAACAACCACACAAACGACAATTGTTTTCCATTGAGAAGAAACTATATACCCCTCTCAGTGTCCGGCAAGGTAAGGACATGGATTGAAAAAAGAATATATACTCTTCTCAAAATATTCCTAGTTCTCCAAGTTGCAACCAAGCCTCAAGCACTTAATAGTTTCAAAGCATTGAGACCCATATTCTTGTATTCTGGTTTTTGTCATATGATTAAGACAATAAAAAACTATACAAACATATGTATCCTATTGATAAAATCGGCATACCCCCATCAAGGTCTTGCAATGCAAGATCAGCTAGATTCACCCAGTTTTGGGTTGCGGTGTAGATATCCATATACTGCTCAGCCACAACCAGTGTTTTTTCCTTCATCGTTGTCTTAGCAAGTGCAGGAGTGCTAAGAACAAAATTTTTATGATATTTTGGAAGGTCAATAGTCACGAGTGTTTTAATATAATTTTAACCCTGAGATGATAGATTATGACGAAATTTTCAACGACTAGGAATCCGGTAGGGTATACGACAAAATGTAATGATTTTCGCTAGAGTGGGAGGAAGATGATATGGTCCCTGTCTCTTCTACTTTCCTCATTCTGATATGATATCGCTTGTTGTGTGTCTTTTCTACTTTCCTCGTTCTACTATGGTCCCTGCCTCTTCTACTTCTGTCTCTGCAATTCAAATGTCTATGTGTGCAATCAGAAATCTTCCCCGTCCGCAGATGAAATGGCTAACCTTCACTCTACTCTCCACAAAAGAGATCTAATTTGTCAAGTTTTTTTTACCCAGAGGATCCATCTCCCCTAATGATTCATAAGATATTCCCTAAGCATAATCATAACTTTACAAAAAACTGAGAGTAGAGGGTCCCCTCCTTAATCTCCACCAAAATCGGCACTAGGCATACATGTGCCCCCTCTTGATCAATCAACTCCTCAAACCTTAGATTTGATGTGCAAACAACAAAAGAAATTCAGGGGAAGTGGAGATGCCTTTGAATTCATCCACCCATTTTCAGTTATGATGGGCATGTGAGCAATGTCAAAGATGATTGCAGGGCAGGAATTGATCAAGGAAAACTCTTTGATAACCAAAGAAAGTGGGATGGTACGCCTTGGCAGAGAAATACCCTCCAAATAATAATACTAATGAAAATTGTTGTGCCCTCCATACAATGGAAAAATGATTCAAAAGAAATTATTTTGAGTTGAAGAGGTGACCCCAGGAACAACTTTTGTGCCCTCCATACAATCTAAGACCCCATGAACAACTGTTGTGCCCTCATTGCGCCCTCCATACAATCAAAAAATGATTCAAAATAAATTATTTTCGAGTTCAGGAGGTGACCCCAGGAACAACTAAGGAGGTGCCTGAGGTGGATATAGACGAGACTACAGAGGAGGCATCAATGGCACTGGAGAGGATTGAAACGCTGAAACATACATGAAAATTTTGCCTGCAGTTTCTACACCCTATCTTCAAGGAGCTATTTTTTAAGAAAACAAAGAGAAAGCTAAAACACATACCTGTTTTAGGCAAAAGCTATGGAAGACCGACCTCACAGAAAAAATAGCAGTAAATGCAGAGCTGATAAACCTGTCTTCGCTATTTCTCCTCAAAGCACACTGATCTGTCTGCTCAAAAGTTTCCCAAATCGTTGAATACCAGATATTTAGAGCCCAACTTGCCAAATATCATATAATAATATAAGATAGCTGGTTCAGAAAATAAGCTTTCCTACTGGGTGTGAACCCTGACAAAGACACCTTAATCAATCGTTGGAAGAGAATGTTCAGGCGGTGAGACTTCGATCCAAGGAGATAAGAACAGTCGATTCGAGCCGAGCCAAGCCCAACCAAGGAGATAAGTGAAATTTTAAATTTTCCCACAAAATTTTAAATTTTCTCACAGAAATGTTTGAAAAGTCTACTTCATAATATTTTTTTAAAGGTTCATTTGACAACAATTCTATTAATTGAATTTTCCCACAAAATTTTGAATTTTCCCACAAAATTTTGAATTTTCCCACAAAATTTTGAATTTTCTCACAAAATTGTTTGAAAAATCTTCATCATAATAAATTTTTAAATGTTCATTTGCCAGCAATTCTATTAATTTGCACATTTATTTTATTAATACAACCATATAATATTAACTAACCTTTGCATCCTATAAATTATATAAACACACATTTGCATTCTATAAACCATTCACCTTAGAGGCATCGCGAAGTGGTTTTGTACAATGTGCATAATTTATATTATTGCTAAACCTTAAAAACCATTCATAGGCCCTAGGATGATAATGGTGTTTCTTCTTAGATGATGTCCAAGGCCCCAACAAAAGTCATCCTTGTTGGGCAAATCCTCACATTAACACCCATACAACATTTGTATACCTATGGTTTATAATGCTGGCAAATAGTGCTCCTCATCACCTAATTGTGCAAAAATCCCCAGCTAACCTAGTCTAGGTTAGATGTCCTTGATATTAACATATTATCCTACATTATCCATTAGCTCATGGAGATAGAGGGTTCAAGGACTCTCACTTGATGGTTGGGGAGTATAGTCCATTAAGAGGTCAAATGTCGAGCTAACTATATTAAGGACACCTCAAGGTCAACCAACACTAATGTAATGTATTAGTTGTTCATACATCGACCTATCAAAATGTCACAATATTGGGTAGTAGACATTAGTAAGTAGGACACTAGTCACCAACAAGAAACCTTGATAACGATAGAGTAATGATGTGATGAGTGGATGTGGACCCAAGGATACCACATGTAAATTGTGTGGTAGTTGATTTGACATGCTAACGTCTCATTATGATGTGGCATCAATGTGGGTCTAGATGACATGGCATACCAATGTGGCAAGTGATGTGGCATGTTGACATGGAAATGGAAGGTTGACTTGGCACCGAGGTGTATTATAGGTGGTAACCATATAGTGACGACGTGGATGTTGGGCTTTTGGATGTTAAGATATCAACTAATTAGTATCAATGACACTCTCTAGCCTCTTCCTGAGGGCCCGGTGGCTTGATAGCTCGACCATTGGCCTTTCAAGATATTGGGTATTAAGAAATTAGGGCTTAAATCTACAAGCTCATCTGTATGTTAGGTGTCGAGTATCGAGACAGTAAGTATGTATACATAATTAAGGAAAATCATGTGTTTCGTGTGAATTTGGGCAAGCTTAGAAGTCAGGTTGCAAACTGCTACAAGTGTCCTTATTTCTCTCCAAGAAACAGTGTAATGTGAAGGTGAATATGCTAAACATGATATTGGATGGCACTGATGCTAAGGAGAAGTTGGAAAATTGAAAAGTGCACCTATCCAAGATGTAAACTTCATTATTAAAGATTTGTAAAGGAGTAGCTGGTTAGATCTTTCATCTTACCTGAATCTATCATTAGCTTTCCACATTCCATTAATAACTCGTTATGCTTTTTCTGCCTCTTTTCTTTCCTGGAATTCTGGGAGCTAATCTCGATTTGTTTTTCATGGTTTTCACACCTTTGTTGCCCTGCCTTTCATTTCTTCCTTGTCTTTCCAACCCTATAACTTGAGTTTTCCATAGGAACAGTTGTTGTACCATATTAAATTCTTCTGGCGATAAAGAGTCTACCCCACTCATGGTCCCCTGTTTCAAGAATCCTTCCAGATCTAGGTGTTCCCTGTCAAGAATCTCCTGCAGTTCATGATCTTCCGTTTCCATTTCACTTTGGGTCATTTCTTGGTCCATCTCCATTTCTGCATCTCTCATCATAGTCTCTTTCTGTTTGATACTATCATGTGTTTGAGCTGTGTCTTCCTCTTCCTCCTTTTCCCTTGGGCTTCCTTCCATTACCTGATCTATCTTTGTTATCTCTTCTTCTTCTTACAAAACTTGGAACCTATTCAGATTAGTTCTGTGGTCCTTCTATCTGTTTCTGCTTTAGCCCCCTCTTGCCCCCTTTTCCTCTATGAACCACTTTGTGAAAGCCTTCAGTATCTTTCTTTGTGTTCGCCTTACTTTTGTTCTCTATTTTGCTGAGAGGATAGTTTCTAAATAGGTGCCCATGCTCATGGAATTTTCAGCATCTGAAAGGAATATGTTCATAGTCAACTGTTTGCACCCATTCTTCATCCAAAACTTCTAAAATGACCTCATCCAAAAGAGCTCCAAAAAGATCCATCTCCACACATATTCTTACGAAGGAAGTGTACTTACTCTTCTTAGTGGCTTCAGAAGTTTTGACAAAATGCCCTAACTTGTTTCCTATAGCAGATAACGATTCCATTTGCCAGTAATCAAGGGGTAACGAGTAGAGTCTTACCCAAACCAGGACAGAATTGAATGTTTCTCTCTCAGGGACAAATTTCATCATCCACGGTCGCATATAAAGGCCTGCTACTGCATAGAAGTAGGGCCCTCCTTCAAACACTTTGTCTTTTTCCTCAATATTTGTGAAGACTATCGTAAAGAAACCCTTAGACCCAAGATGTAGGTCAATGCTTCCTTTTGATTTCTAGTTATATTTAATCCATGACTTTAAATATTTTTCTGTGGGCCATACTGCCATGAATTTACAAATGATAGCATATGTCCTCATGTCGTCTTTATGCACCTGCAAAGCAGGATCATTTAAAACTACTCTGGGAGTGACCTCAGCTTTGGGTTTACATGACCCTTTTTGTGCTTTGTTATTCACTCCCTGTTCCTTGTCTTCTTGCTCATTTTCCTTGTTGATGTTATTCTCCTTTCTCTTATTTGAATCTTGTTCCTCTTCTATAATCCTTGTCCCCTCACCTGAAGGACCTATGACACTCTCTAATGGTTTCTTTCCTCGACTAGCCACTGCCTGCCTATAGGAGGGAGTGGAGCTTCCTCCCCTATGTGCTTCCATGGAAACTCCCGCAAACTCTTGCAAACCCTAACACTTCCAGGAAACTCCAGGCAATTTTCGACTAATCACTAAATTTAGAATGCATGGAAGATTAGTATATTCTTTCCCAATTCTCAACATGCTACAAATCTAATAAATTTTATACTTAATATTAATTTAAAATTTAAATATAATCCTAGTGTATTATGCATGGCATAAGAAAATAATATGAAGTGTTATCAACCAATTTCCTTCCTTATATTTATTTGTAGTCATCATTATGTTTTTTACCCTTTTGCATATATTGGGCCCTTCATTTTGAGCTTGTTGGAGCATGAACATTGGTTCAACACTAGGAATATGCCTCCTCCATTCATTCTTAGTGTATTGTTTGGCTTTGAGAGTGTCAGATTAGTATTTTCTAACCAACATCCATACTTAGTGTATTGTTTGGTATTCAAAGCATCAGATTAATCATTTCTAACCAACATCCATACTTAGTGTATTGTTTGGTGTTCAAAGAATCAGATTAGTCATTTCTAACCAACATCCATATACTTTTTCTAGAATATTTATTTCCCTATAATTTTTTGGTATTTTTTCTCAAGAATTATAGAGTAGAAAAGTTCTCGCATCACACATCAAACAAAAGGATACAAAACAACACACACACTTCTATTTACAAGGTACAATCACAACTCAATCAAAACAATCATGTCAATGTGTGCCTATTTTGGACACAAGAAAAGGATTCCTGTACATGAACTCAAGGAGGAGTTGAGGTACCATATGGTGTGCCATGATGGGGCCATGCCATACAAATTTTAACTATGAGACTCCTAAAGATTGATGATAACAAGGAAAAACTAAAATCATAGTGTTATTAGGAATAACCAGAGGACATAAAAAGTGAGTAGTCTTGTGAGCTACTGTGGCTCCATGACAAGGACTATGAAGACATAAAAGAGTGACAAGAAACTCATTGAATGATGGATGTGTGTTTGACAATTCACTAGAAAGTTCAACATTAGAAACCAAAAACGTTACTTGGTCCAAGGGTGACACTTCCAAGGATGGCTGAGAAAATTCCCTAGGATAATTCGAGATTTAGTTTACCAATCTCTACTTTTTCTCATTTGGCGAGACTATAGGTATCAAGACGAATAATCTCCCTAGGATTGTCAATAGGTGAATCCATGACCTCCATGATGAATTTTTCCATAGGAAATTTGTCATTAGGGAGTCATGTTCAATAGGCAGAGTGACAACCCATGTGGTAAAATGGTCCTAGTCATATTCCAAGGGATCTACCCTCTAATAGTAGCCAATAAGGATTTGTGCTACATGAGGCAGGACTGAATATCCTCTAAGGAAGACATGACACATGATGCTTCGACTAACTCTTCAATAATACTATAATGTTGGGAAGCCTGCACATCAAGATTGTTTGTTAACTTTTGGAATACACTGTTAGGTGGGTGATATAGCAGTTCCATAGGCTTATCTGATTTGAGAGCTCTAGTGGAAGCGAAAGGGGTGGTCAAGTCCTTAGAAGTAGAACTTGACTCAGGAGGATCATATGATTTTTCTCTCGTGGTAAAATAAATGTGAGAATTAACATGAGGACCTACGCATTGTTATTAGGACCATATTACCATTTCCCCGCATTACCCATAGGAAGAGGTGGAGAATCTTGTACAACCATTTGTTGTTATGGCAACACTTTTGATGGATTTACTCATTGTTAACTAGATTTACTATTTCTTTGTGACTAAAGTTGAAAAGTGGAAAAACAAAATATTTAGTAAATGAGTAAATATTATTTCAAGGGTGTTACCAAGCATATTGCTTGAGGTTGTATATGAGACAAGTATATATTGCTAGAAGAATAGAGATTGAAAGATAAAAAGTGTAGCAATATGCATCAACATATAACATGAAAAATTTCAAACACTTTTCAATAGGAATTAACCACTAAAGGGAAATAAACATTGTCCATACAACATACGTGGGGAAAATATTCTCTTTGTAGGTGTTGTATTGAAGTGGCTTGGGAGCTTATACATGGACCATGAACATTATCTTACACCTCTTTTAGGCCCTCAGGGACTAGTTTCCATCCTTGAAAAATGTTCAAGGGCCTAAGAACCATCCCTTAGATGGTCTCCATGAGCACCACTAAGCCAACTATTCACCTTAGAGGCATTGGGGGGTGGTTTTGTACCATGTGCATAGTTTGTATTATTACTAAGCCTTAAAAAACATTCGTACTAGGCCCTAGGATGATAATGGTGTTTCTCCTTAGATGATGTCCAAGGACCCAAACAAAGCCATCCTCGTGGGGCAAAATTATCCTCACATTAACACTCATACACCATCTACATACCTGTGGTTTATAATGATGGAAAATAGTGCTCCCCATCACCTAATTGTGCAAAAATCCCCAACTAACCTATATGCCATGTCAAACATGTCCTCTATATTAGCATATCAACATACATTATCCATTAGCTCATGGAGATAGAGGGTTCAAGGGCTGTCACTTGATGGATGGGGACTATAGTCCATCGAGAGGTCAAATGTCGGGCTAACTGTGTTAAGGACACCTCGAGGTCAACCAACACTAATGCAATGTATTAGTTGTTGGTACATCAACCTATCAAAATGTCACAATATTGGGTAGTAGACATTAGTAAGTAGGACACTAGTAACCAACAAGAAACCTTGGTATCGATAGGGTAATGATGTGGTGAGTGGACGTGGATCCGGGGATACCACAATCAATTGTGTGGCACTTGATTTGACATGCTAACGTCTCATTATGATGTGGCACCAATGTGAGTCTAGATGACATGGCATACCAACGTGGCAAGTGATGTGGCATGTTCACATGGCAATGGAAGGTTGACTAGGCACCGAGGTGATGTCTAGGTGGTAACCATATAGTGATGATGTGGATGTTGGGCTTTTGGATGTTAATATATCAGCTAATTAGTATCAATGACACTCTTTAGCCTCTTCCAAGGACCTGATCGCTTGATAGCCCGACCATTGGCCTTTCAAGTTATCGAGTATTGGGACAATATGGCTTCAATCTACAAGCTCGTATGTATGTTAGGTGTCGAGTATCGAGACAGTAAGTATGTATAGAGCATTAAGTGTCCTGGGGGGATAACGGCTTAGTGATTTGGCAGATGGATAAGGTAGATGATGGAAAGGTACCTGTGTTAATTAATGACCCATTATTTGGTTATGTGAAGACCAAGTAAGCAAGTTTTAAACTAATGTGATATTTCCCAAGTGGTCGATAGTGGATATAATAGCCAAATTAATTCAATAGGTAAGCTATCGTGGAAGTTGATATGCCATTTTATAATGGTGACATGTGGGCAAAGGACTACCACGTGTTTGGCACGAAGCAAATAAATATGTATAAGAGAGAAGTTACAATATAAACTTGAATAATACCAAAGGTCAAATAAAACACCCTTTCTTAGACTATACAAAATGAGAATTTGTAAACAAGAAACTAGGATCCCATCTTATTGTTTATATCATTGCTAAAATGAACATGGCCTAATTATTTAATATCTCTTGTAATGGAACCAAAGTTATGTATCATATGAATAGTTATAGGTAAGAATTCCTATAAATGATCTTGATTACTATGTCACATATTGAAATCTTTAATTTCACAAATAGTTTCATCATTTGTAATAGATCAAATAACTATGACTTTAGGCAACAATTTTGATGGTTTTTACTCATCGTTAACTAGATTTATTATTTCTTTGTCACTCAAGTTGAAAAGTGGAAATACAAAATATTTAATAAATGAGATAATATTATTTCAAGGGTGTTACCAAACTTATTGTTTGAGGTTTTATATGAGACAAGTATATATTGCTAGAAAAGTAGAAATTAAAAATAGTTAACAAATTCCTAAATTCCTTCTCTTCTTTTAACTTTTTTAATAATTACTAAACTCTGTATTTGAAATAAAGAAAATTCTCTTCCTTTTTTCTTTTAATAATTACTAAATTTATTATTTAACATAAATAAAAAAAAATTAAAATTAGATTTTTCACTACATACATATTGAACTTTTACTTACAATTCTAGGATCCCATCTTATTGTTTATATCATTGCTAAAATGAACATGGCCTAATTATTCAATATCTCTTGTAATGGAACCAAAGTTATGTATCACATGAATAGTTATAGGTAAGAATTCCTATAAATGATCTTGATTACTATGTCACATATTGAAATCTTTCATTTCACAAATAGTTTCATCATCTGTAATAGATCAAATAACTATGACTTTAGGCAACACTTTTGATGGATTTTACTCATTGTTAACTAAATTTATTATTTCTTTGTCACTGAAGTTGAAAAGTGGAAATACAAAATATTTAATAAATGAGAGTAAATATTATTTCAAGGGTGTTACCAAACTTATTGCTTGAGGTTTTATATGAGACAAGTATATATTGCTAGAAAAATAGAGATAAAAAATAATTAACAAATTCCTAAATTCCTTATTTGAATAAAAAAAAATTCTCTACTTTTAATTTTTTTAATAATTACTAAATTCTGTATTTGAACTAATTCCTTATTTGAAATAAGGAAAAATCTTTTTTTTTTTTGTTCTTTTAATAATTACTAAATTTATTATTTAACATAAATAAAATAAAAATTTGAAAAATCTATTTTTTTTCTTTTAATAATTACTAAATTTATTATTTAACATAAATATAAAATAAAGATAAAAATTAGATTTTTCATTACATGCCTATTGAACTTTTACTTACAATTCAATCCAATACTATTTTTTCCATATATAAAAAATATACATGATTTTTTAAAATTTCAAATTTTTCATTCATATACCCGATATCTATCTACATGCACGTTTTTGTCAGTAAATATAGGCTATTGAACTAGGTGAAAGTAGTTAGTAAACTAAGTGTTGATTCCCACTCCATCTGATATCTAATCTGATCTCATCAGACAGTTCGGGCTCTAATGAATTAATAAATATGGTAGTTCTGAGCTGGTAAATTTACTTCCATTAATGCACCCAGCGAATCGTTAAAAGCAATAAGGTACGGAAGTTTACAGATTCACAAGCACGATATTTACATACAGGATTATGTCTGATTTTCAGAAGAACAAATCTTCAAATTTACAAGCAGCACAAGTTTTTGGTTCAGATTTTTCCCTTTTGGAAGTGAGAGTTCATGCAAAATACAGGTTTTTTCCTACTTCAAATTGTAATTTTGATTATCTTTGTGCACTTTTTTTTAACAGTTTCTGCCATGTCTTTTTAATATACTCCCTTTTTCTGTTAATGAAAAATACTTTTACACAGAATTTTTCCATCCTGGCTGTAAGTATTTTCAATTGGCTTGCAGATAGCCTCTTGGATTGTGCTGGAAAGCTATGCAGTTTAGAGAGACTAGGCAATGAGATAGGATTTGGAATCATTACGGGCTTGATTTTGTACTGTGGTTTTAGAATTTCCTTGTTTTCTGCTTTCATCGAATAACAAATTTTGATTTGAAACTGAGAAACAGTGGGTATTTCCTCCCTCACTTTTTCTCCTAACAATTTCAAAGAGTCCTCAAAAAGATTTAGGGCATCAGCTACAGCCTCCCAATCATCCAAGTTTCCATCCTCATCCTCACTTACAAACCCTGAATACTCAGAGGATTTGTATTTGGCTCTAACTAAAACATATAGCCTAGCCTGTATACATGGGTGGGTTGAACATGTCTTTTGGAATTTGAAATCTAGGTGAGTGATAGCAACAACCTCACTGCAACATATAGCCTAGCCCGTATACATGGGTGGGTTGAACATGTCTTTTGGAATTTGAAATCTAGGTGAGCGATAGCAACATCCGGAGTTTAAATTCTTTTTTACCCTACTCAAATAGGCAAAAATTGAGCTTGAATTTACTATTTTATATCTTTAAATCCTCCTTTACCCTTTGTTAAGGCTTTTGGTTATATCCCCCTTTGAGTGGATTCGTTAGATGCAGAGGATTTCTGCCCCATTTTTCAAAAATTTCTCCCGTTCTTTTGGCGAGCTTCTAAATAATTGCGAGAGTTGTTTTCCACTCTGCTGTCTTTATAATTGCTCTTTCTTCATCCTTTTATTTCTCTTGTTCCAGAAGGTCTGTGTCCCGGTTTATCTTCCAAATATTTCATTTAAGGGACGCTGGTTATTCTAGAAGATACTACATATTCTAGGGATTTAGATATTCCAAATCATTGCGAGAGTCATTTTTCACTATACTGTCTTTATAATTGCTCTTTCTTCATCTTTTTTTCTCTTGTTCCAGAAGGTCCTTGTCCCGTTTTATCTTTAAAAACTTTGATCTAAGGGAATGTTGGGTCCCTATAATACTAGTGATTACCCCTTTATTATTGTAGTTATACCCCTTATTTATATTGTTGTGCCCCTATTACCCCCATATTGTTATTTCTGTGCCCCATAGAATCCCTCTATTGTTATTTTTGTGGCTTTATATTATTATTGTTAGGTCAGCTCGATTATATTGTGACTCCTTACACTCCTTTCTATATATAGGAGTGTAAGGAGTCACAATATAATCCAGCTGACCTAACAATAATAATATAAAGCCACAAAAATAACAATAGAGGGATTCTATGGGGCACAAAAATAACAATATGGGGGTAATAGGGGCACAAAATATAAATAAGGGGTATAAATACAATAATAAAGGGGTAATCACTAGTATTATAGGGACCCAACATGCCCCTCTCCTTCAAAAACGTGTTGTCCTCAACGCTTGAGTAGTTCTGGATACTTCTGCATAAAATTCTCATCCTCCCATGTGGAATCTTCAGCGGATATGTTCTTCCATTTGATAAGATACTTTGAAATTGATCGATTTCGTAGCTGTCGAGTTCTTGTTTCTGTGACTACTTCCGATTCCAATATGATTTTTCCTTCCTCGTCAAGTTCTGGCAATATTGTTTGGACTGGGAGCTTGTCGCCTATAACCTTCTTTAAACATGAAACATGGAAAACTGGGTGCAATCGAGAAGCTGCAGGAAGCTCCAATTTGTATGCCATAGTACCAATCTTTTGCAACACCTTGTATGAACCATAATACTTTGGTGATAATTTATTATCCTTCTTAGCTTGCTTTAGGGACATTTGCTTATATGGTTGTAGCCGTAGGAATACCCAATCACCTACATCAAAACTTCTTTCACTGCGATGTTGATCTTCCTGTTGTTTCATTCTATTTTGTGCCAAAACGAGGTTATCCTTTAAGAGTTGGAGGACTTGTTGTTGATGTTCGATGTGATGTTCCACTGCCTGAACCTTAGAATTTTCTCTTAAATATTATGTTATGGATGGTGGTTGATACCCATAAAGTGCCATAAATGGGGTCATTTTTGTTGCTGTATGGAAGGAAGTGTTATACCACCATTCAGCCAGAGGCAACCATTTGACCCATTGTGTCTGTTTATCAGATACAAAGCAACGAAGATATCCTTCCAAACATTTATTTACTATCTTATTTTGCCCATTAGATTGAGGATGATAAGATGAGCTATGAGCTAACTAAGTACTAAGACAAGAAAATAATTTTGTCCAAAAATTTCCAGTGAAAATGGGATCTCTGTCACTTACAATAATCTTCGGGTTTCCATGTAGCTTTTGAATTGTTTCCATAAATGCAGTAGAAACTGTACTGGCTTTAAATGGATGTGATAATGCACAAAAGTGTGCGTACTTGGTAAGTCTGTCGACTACCACCATGATGACGCTCTTTCCCTCCGACTTGGGTAAACCTGTGATAAAATCCATTGAAACCTCCACCCAATGTTGGCTTGGAATGGATAAAGGTTGTAATAGACCCGGTGTCTGTTTCAACTTTATTTTGTTGGCAAACCAAACATTCCGCCACAAACTTTTGATATCTGATTTAAGGCCATCCCAAAAAAATTCCTTCTTAACCTGTGATAAGTTTTTAAAAATCTTGAGTGCCTCCTAAGGGAGAAGTGTGCAATTCCATAAGAATCTTTTGTTTTAGCTGGGAATTCTTACAGAGGTATAAGCGATCTTTATACCATAACGAATCATTTTTCCAGCTAAATGTATCAGACGTATTGGAATCTTGTTGTAGCTTTCGAATAAGTGCCCACACTTTTCATCATTCTTCCATTCTCCCTTGCTTCGTTTATCCAATATGGTTGGATAATAGAAATGGCGCACAACAATGCTTCCACATCCTCATCCTTTCTTAAGAGTGCATCTGCCACCACATTTTGCTTCCCTTTTTTGTAGATGATTTCAAAGTCATAACCCAACATCTTTGTGACCCACTTTTGTTGCTCTTCAGAGGATAATATTTGTTCTAAAAAGTATTTAAGGGTATCATGATCCGTTTTTACCTTGAAGTGTCTTCCCATTAGGTAGGGGTCCATTTCTTAAGTGCATGGAGTATTGCCAACATTTCCTTTCATAAATCGCTTTGCTTAAAAACTTTCCTTGATTGAACGACTTTCAAAAGTAATGGGTCTTTCATCTTGCATTAGAAAGCACCAATTCCATTTCTGATTTCAAGATACATTAAAGGATTTTGTGAAGTCCGGTGTAACTAAGATCGGTGCTTGGCACATTGCCTCTTTAAGATGTTCAAAGGACATTGTTGCTTCGGAAGTCCATGAAAAGCATCTTTCTTCAATAATGTTGTTATAGGCACTGCTATTCTCC